>CM060929.1:447845912-450695404 GCA_030765085.1 Allium cepa
AGTCCATCCAATATCATAGCCCCTCCTGATCGGGAAGCCACCAGAGGATACCACACGGGCTACGGGAGAAATCCAAACTCGTACAAGGCTCGATATGGTAGGTGACACGGCACAACTAGGCAATGCCAGGGTAGATATACCAATTACGCTTCCGGACCGATGGTAACGCGAAGCCGCAGCAACCGCCCACCTCGAACAACACTCCCAAATCAAAGGTGCGCGCACCAAACAATCACAAGAGTAATAGAATGGCAACCGAAGAAGTGTGTTCGATCAGAGGAGCTACCTCATTAATCCGTCGATCGCTCCTGTTTTAGCCACCTTAAGCCGACTCACGGGAGTCGGGTCCACGTATATACCTTTCAAGAAACCGTCACCACCATCCTACTTCATTCTGGAATCTCCACCGCGTACACGGTTGTCAAAGTGGTTTTCGGTATCGACAGAGAGTATGCCCATATCCGATCCCGGTCTCTTTGCCAACCAAACGTTATTATAACCCGTGGTTATTTAAAAACAGTTTATACTTTAAATCAGAATAAACATTTCCATTTCAAAACTATAGATACGATATCATTTTAAAACCCAAAACAATAGGATATCGTTATATTCAAATATAATTCTTTCCAAAACCATACTGTTTATAATATCTGGAGACCAAATATTTGAATTATATCTTCAAAGGATAATGTTTTGGAAACTTTACTTAAATCCATAACTCCCAAACACAATGGTTTGGACATTCAACGGTATATATACAAATGGGTTAACTTTATGGTTACTTTGTAAAGAAGATAATTTACATAGCTTCACAAATATATTTCTTTATTTAAAGTTTAACCATAATTTAAATATCCTTTATGTTCCCAAAACCATTTCAATTTTTATATATATCCAATTGGAGTATTTACTATTCAAAACTTAGTTTGGGTTTTATTCTTTCACAAATCAATGTTTTATATTTTTAGTCTTGAATATTCCCATAATTTCCATAAATAAAACTCCAAATTTTAACCATTAAATTTTTCCCAAAATTTACTTAATACCAGAATATTTATCTTTAATTTATTTAGGAAAATACAGTTATAAATATTATGTCTTAAGTTTTTCCAAAACTTAAGGTAAAATAAAATTTATCAAATTCCCATAAATTTTAGAGCAATCAAATTCTAGATTCCATAGCACTTAGGAAATGCTACCTAAAGTTATGGGTTAAAACTAGTCAAATTTCAAAAGACAGCATTTAAATGCTGTAATAGATTGTTTAACTTGATAAATATTTCCAAATATAACCTATTTATTTATTCATTTATTAACTGAAATCTTATTCTTTCAAAATCCCGATTTACCAAATAAGTTATATTCCATAAATTTATTCAAATATTTATTTATTTCTTTATTTATAACTTATTAAAAATCAATATAAATTCCTTTAAAGATATAAATCAAATATTTAACTTCCAAAATAATTTTAAATATTTCAGAAAATATTATAAGGACCACGGGCCTGTATATAGTTTTCTAGCCTAGGTCAAGTGGTACGGATTTATATCATTTCAATCCGTAGTTTACAAATATCCCGGGTCCTATCATTTCAAACCCGCAATCCCAAGTTTAACAGTTTAACAGTTAACAGCATAATTTAACAATAATAATCATTTAGGCCTATCATTTCAGCCCATAACAATCTACGTATAACAGGGAACTTGCAGTGTGATTTAAGCAGTAAATAAACAATAACATAATATAACTGCAGATATAATACAACAGATAATAACTGATGAGGTGTCAATTTAAATGGGGTTCATCATTTTATATTACACTACAGACAGATAATAGTGACATAAAATTTTACACATACACTTGCAATAATTTACGAAATATAAATACGTATGTCTGGTGAGAAATACTCACCTGAAAGTTGCAGAAAATTTGAATTCAAAACGACGATTCACCGGTAAAGACCGACAGAAAATAACGATCAAATTTCTTCTGATGTCGCCTAGATTCAAATCTAGAACAAATTCAAATATTTTGAAACGCGACTTTAGAATGTATGGTCAAGAAAGGATTAAAATAGAACGGAAATTGTTTTGACTTGCTCGACCACTCCACCGTATAATGTGACCTAAATATACCCAAACGTGGACCGTGCTAACACAAAAATTACGACAAAATTTCCTAAAACAAAAACGGCAAAATGTTGAATACGCATACACGTGCACACTTGCATTCCTATGTATTATGAAAATGTTGTTGCTTAAATTTTCCTCAAACTTAGAGTCACTTTTTCAAATCCAGCTACTATCTTACATTTTAAACTTAATTTGCATCATTGCTTTATGACTTCATCCATCTTCAATCTAAACTTTCCAGGCTTAAAAACTGTACAGACACACCTCATCCTATCTTCAACTATTACTAGCATCCCCAAACTCCAGCCTTTTACTAAACACTCAGGTTAGATGAATTCACTCACAAGGCTTGGTCATCATATCCAAAGCAAGTTTTTACTGATCCATTCGTGCACCGTGTGATACACAGATATGCACAGCCTATGAATTTTATAAATGCAGACTACCACTCAACTACGTTTTTCTTAATTCACTCATATATGCCTCTATGCTCTTTTCTTCTTCTATCCTCTTTTGCAATGACTTACCCAAACTAGAACCCAAACCTGGTCTAAGTTTACAAATACAGTTTGTCTGAAAGGAGAAAAATGAGCAAATTCCTTATTATACCCCTAGTCGAACCCATGATTTTGAAATCAAAAGAAAACTCAGGTTAATGAGATGTTTGATAGAACTTGGTTTTACATATGTAAAATTTTTTTTCAAAGTAACCTCTCAGTTCTATAAAGTTAGTACCTCTGACTTAATTATGTATACAAAAAAAAAAAAAAAAAAAAAAAAAAAAAAAAAAAAAAAGAAAACTCTATAAACCCAGATCCATATGTTGTTCAAGGCATATGATAAGATTCTTAGAGAAAACAAAGTGGATAAATGGTAGTGTGGCCGAGCAAGGCAGAGATAAAACAAAATTTTCGAGGAAGAGGAAATATCTGAACAAAGAAAAGAAAATGACATAGACCATTTACCTGATAAGAGTTCGAGCCCGAGAAGAACAGACAAGAGAGAATGAAACTAAAGAAGATAAAGCAAAGTATATATAGATGGATTTTGCGAAATAGTCAGATATGAAACGTACGAGTATTAATGTAAGCGTTGATCTCTCCTACCACTCCTCTGTTAGAACGTTATGAGCGTGATTTACTGATCAGTTTGCAAAAGGATAAATCTTCGAAATATACAGGGGAAGCCAAGAGTTTCACAACGTATAAAGCTTGATGATAATTTAATGCCAGATTAATTTCCTGCGTGATTTGAGCTCATACCAGAGAACTGGTATCTTGGCAGGTATACATTGTTATAACTTCAAATTTATGTGATGTGTGATTAAATGATAAAACGGCAAGGCACATAAATTTGAACTGATGCGCATTTGAAGGGTGCTTGATTTATATTTTTTTTCTTTCCCGATGATATGTGTGATTTTAAACTGCTCATTATGAATATATTTTGATTTCACAATATGTTCCAATTAAACAGTTGCATGGTTAAAGCAAACATGCTTTGAAGTAGTTGCAGAGATTTATGGGGAAAATGGCAAGAATAGAAACGGAGCATTGCTTTGAAATCTGAACGTTTTGCATATATGCGTGATTTCTCCTTTCAGTTTCAAAGAAATAAAGGTTTCAATATTAAGAGGAAGAGAAATCAAATCTGCTGCCAGTTATACACAATTGATTGAATGCATCAGTTTCTTATGTTAATTGTTTACTCACGTGATTAAAGCAATGGGATAAATATATAGGGCTTTGAATATAACTGACGAGCTAAATCAGAGGAGATAAATCAATAGTTATCAATTATACAAGATGTCAGGGAATACGTTCACATTTCAAGCATTGATTTGGTAAATATTTGCTTTAAATCTTCGTATGAATTAAAGGAGAGATAAATGGGAATGAAAACATCAGTTTCTATATGATAAATGCTTATACGTGATTTAGTTTATACATTGATTTATAGGCAAACAAACGGCAAATAGTGATACAATGCAATATTCCCTTGGTCTTAAGAAACGGCAGAGGTGCTGATACAACTAGTGATTCAAGCAAATACATATAGATTTGTTTTAACTGTAGGTTGCGTGATTCATTTCCAGTTTTAATGCATGCGTGATATATCTTCCAAATATAAATATTTGCACGTTATAAGAATTTTTTTTCAAAAGCATGCGTGCCTTATAAATTTCCAGATTTGATGAATATGGACTGTGTAATTTCCTTCCAGGATACTTTGCTTGAATTATATGTGTGATTAGGAACGGAAAATTTTATTTATTTATTTATTTATTTATTGCACAATAAAGGTGAAATAGAGAGATATACATGGGAATTGAGAAGTTGAAAAGATAGGCAAGGTTAAGTATGAATGCGTGATTTAAAACTGCCAATTGAAATCTAGATTTAATGCATGCGATAACTGCAATTTTTATGAGAAGCTTTGATTTCAAAATCTTATACTATTTAATGTAGGTGTGATTTTAGATTGATGATTTGCAGATAAAAGGATTTGTTTGAGGCGGAATCAAATGGACAAATGGGGAGAAAAGGGCAAGCAGCTTAAATGGTTTAAAGTATCAGTTTTATATATATAAATATGTAAATATGAATACGTGTGTGATGATTCATTTATATTTACATAAATTTTGATTTGTATTAAATATGTTTACAAATGTATTTGGACGTTCGCAGATACCATACTAGATCATAGGCAAAAACACAGGGGAAAAAGAGGAAGCTGTAGAGATTTAAAGCTTTCAGTTACAAAAGTTATAAATATGTTTACGTGATATAAGATTTAGGCAGTTACACAACATATAAAGTTTGAAAATATGTAAATATGCATGCGTGATTTCAGCATGCTTTGATTCTCCTATGTTTGATTTAATAAACAAACTGGCCAGACTTAATGCAAAACTTTTTAAAAAGAAACGTACAAAATGAAAAAGTTGCGTGATATAAGCCTGGATATAAAGTTTGTACGTAACTTTATGTTCTTTTTTTTTTTTAGTTCAGTTTGCAAAAATTATAAGTTTTTGAATTTACTGGAAGGCCGAGAGATTTGCTTCAGTTTTCTCTTTGAATAAATGCTTAAACGTGATTGAAGAAATAAACAAGGGAAGTTATCAATGCATGATTTTATTTCTGAGAAAAGGAAAGGCAAACTCATATTCAATTCAGTTTTGATTTACAAAAGGTTTAATTAAGGCATACGTTGATATGGGGAGAAATAAAGGTAAGTATACATCAGAGGATGAACGAAAGAGTTGATATGTATCGTATCAATTTAGGCATGTACAAATTTCTCCTTGGATTTTTGTCTCACACGTTACTTCCATGTTAAGTTTTTACTTCATTTTATTTATTTGATTTTAGTTTGAAAACAATAAATGGAATGGCAAGAATTTATGCAAAGCTTAGAAAAACGTATACAAATTTATTTAAAATCAGACTGTCAGTTAATGCAACGTAACGTTTGTTATAAAATCTCTGACTGCTATTTTTCTCCAAAATTTTACGAAAACATGATTTTTACACTACGCTAAACAGACGCAGTCCAAAACATCAAAAATTTTCATAAAAATAACATTTTAAAAACACACGTTTTATTACGTCACTTATACCCTATAATTGACGCGTCCTTTAAACGCGAAATTTAACAGTTCAAAAATAGCTTAAATTTTCACAGTTATTATTTAATTTTATTGACATATACAAATTTTATAAAATATATCTCCAAATAAAATAATTAACTATTTTGATAAACACAATTTATATAAAATATATTTCAAAGTTAAATAATTAAAATAAAATAAATAGCTAAAACTAGGGCTGTTACACTCTCCCCCACTTAAAAACTTTTCGTCCTCGAAAAGGAACGAAAGGAAAAGAATCAAAAGAGGATAAGCTAGACAAACAAGAATCTTAAACGAATAGTTCCGGATTTGAAACACGAAGAAGATCCTCCAGAATCGGTTCTACTCTTCAGTTTGACCGTCAGTCCATGGGTGATAAACGGTGCTTAGGTCTCGATGAGTAACAAAGGTTTCAAAGAATATTGAAAGATTCCTAAATAGGCTGGTAGAAGCAATCGCCTCCCCATTCTGTAGCAGATAGGGAAACCAAGGACACTTAAAAATAGTTCATAAACAAAATAAGATAATAAATTTGAAATCATAATGCTTTTGAGATTATAATACTTTGAAGGTCGTTAAAATTTATAGATATCATCATCTGGAAATCATATTACAAAAATCATAGCACTTTTTAAAATAATCTTCATTTATACCTTTTAAATTCAATGCCAAATAATACTCATTTCAAAGTTGAAATATTTTAAGGTTCATTTATTCAATTATAAAATTTTCAAAACATTTTATTTTTAAAAACAGCAGCACTTATAATATGTTACGGTAGATATAATAGTATTTTCCAATCAATTCATTATTCTACTTAACTCTTGATTTAGCAATAACCTAACACTTTATTTAAAATACCTATTTTATAATTAAGATATTCCTTTAATAAGTTACACTTGAAATTTCCATTTGAAAACCAAATTCTCAATTATCAAATTTTAGTGATATTAAAATACATCTTAATCATAATTATCCATTTTTCAAGACATGTCTATTTCCAAAACAAGGATAGAAATTCAAATTTGATGAACTCAAATCAAATAGAATCCAAGCTAGTTAAAATCAGAAGGTCCGATGATTAAATAACAGAATAAGGAACTGGGTAAGTCTATATAAATCGCGGACAACCTTGACCTGGTCAACCGTGACTTGAAGAGTCGGATCGATATGATTGGGTAAATCTATATTTGATCCGAAGAGATAGAGTTCGGAATAACCAAAGATACTGGCATATAAACCGAGGATAAATATAAATCTCTGGTGAATCAATGTTAATGGTAAAGGAGTTTCGCCCCTTTATTAGAATAATGGCGAGACCGCCAATTTACTATAAAGATCATCCGAAGTGGAGTTATGGGACACTCCAGAATCTAAAGTAGATGAAAGTGAGGGACACGGATGAACTTTGGAACCACAGGGAATGTTCCAAATTCGAAAAGGAAGAGGTTCAAGCTCGAATGAAGGTGATTCTATAAATCAATTTACCATACATTCTAAGTTTGCCTAGAGCCAAAGCTCTGATACCAAATGTAACGACCCAATATTTTCAACCATTCGCATCCGCACATGTCGGACTTGAATTGTTCAAAATACTGCGTTGTAGAATAAATTTAGCAAACTCAGAATATACAGTAAATAAATCACAGAATCACATACACAGATATCAGAATCTCGCAGCGGAAATTAAAATTTAGTGGTTCATGAAGCCACTGATACATCTTTAACAAAACAGAACTTACATTGTCTATAATCCTCAATACAAATTTTAACATACACAGATAGAGAGTCTTCAAAGTCTTGAATTCCAGAAAGGATAAAGGCTGAAACAACTTCCAATAGCACGAATGATCTATTGAGTGTCCTAGCTACGGAGAAGAAACTGAAGCTGCAACTCAGGCTGACCCGAGCGTAAAATAAAACAAACACTCGAGTCAGGACATACATACTTATATGATGTAAGCTAAATCAAGTGTACTGTAATATAGAGCAAGTAACTTAAAGGATGCTTGGGACCGCCCATCCTCTAAGGATCCGTCAAACTATTTACTATGTAATATATTGCGCTATTATAATAGTGTCTATTTATAAAATAAACATACTTTTTTTCTTAGCATTAAGGGGTTACCCATATAGCCCTTAACACGTAATAGTCCCAGTAGTCCATCCAATATCATAGCCCCTCCTGATCGGGAAGCCACCAGAGGATACCACACGGGCTACGGGAGAAATCCAAACTCGTACAAGGCTCGATATGGTAGGTGACACGGCACAACTAGGCAATGCCAGGGTAGATATACCAATTACGCTTCCGGACCGATGGTAACGCGAAGCCGCAGCAACCGCCCACCTCGAACAACACTCCCAAATCAAAGGTGCGCGCACCAAACAATCACAAGAGTAATAGAATGGCAACCGAAGAAGTGTGTTCGATCAGAGGAGCTACCTCATTAATCCGTCGATCGCTCCTGTTTTAGCCACCTTAAGCCGACTCACGGGAGTCGGGTCCACGTATATACCTTTCAAGAAACCGTCACCACCATCCTACTTCATTCTGGAATCTCCACCGCGTACACGGTTGTCAAAGTGGTTTTCGGTATCGACAGAGAGTATGCCCATATCCGATCCCGGTCTCTTTGCCAACCAAACGTTATTATAACCCGTGGTTATTTAAAAACAGTTTATACTTTAAATCAGAATAAACATTTCCATTTCAAAACTATAGATACGATATCATTTTAAAACCCAAAACAATAGGATATCGTTATATTCAAATATAATTCTTTCCAAAACCATACTGTTTATAATATCTGGAGACCAAATATTTGAATTATATCTTCAAAGGATAATGTTTTGGAAACTTTACTTAAATCCATAACTCCCAAACACAATGGTTTGGACATTCAACGGTATATATACAAATGGGTTAACTTTATGGTTACTTTGTAAAGAAGATAATTTACATAGCTTCACAAATATATTTCTTTATTTAAAGTTTAACCATAATTTAAATATCCCTTTATGTTCCCAAAACCATTTCAATTTTTATATATATCCAATTGGAGTATTTACTATTCAAAACTTAGTTTGGGTTTTATTCTTTCACAAATCAATGTTTTATATTTTTAGTCTTGAATATTCCCATAATTTCCATAAATAAAACTCCAAATTTTAACCATTAAATTTTTCCCAAAATTTACTTAATACCAGAATATTTATCTTTAATTTATTTAGGAAAATACAGTTATAAATATTATGTCTTAAGTTTTTCCAAAACTTAAGGTAAAATAAAATTTATCAAATTCCATAAATTTTAGAGCAATCAAATTCTAGATTCCATAGCACTTAGGAAATGCTACCTAAAGTTATGGGTAAAACTAGTCAAATTTCAAAAGACAGCATTTAAATGCTGTAATAGATTGTTTAACTTGATAAATATTTCCAAATATAACCTATTTATTTATTCATTTATTAACTGAAATCTTATTCTTTCAAAATCCCGATTTACCAAATAAGTTATATTCCATAAATTTATTCAAATATTTATTTATTTCTTTATTTATAACTTATTAAAAATCAATATAAATTCCTTTAAAGATATAAATCAAATATTTAACTTCCAAAATAATTTTAAATATTTCAGAAAATATTATAAGGACCACGGGCCTGTATATAGTTTTCTAGCCTAGGTCAAGTGGTACGGATTTATATCATTTCAATCCGTAGTTTACAAATATCCCGGGTCCTATCATTTCAAACCCGCAATCCCAAGTTTAACAGTTTAACAGTTAACAGCATAATTTAACAATAATAATCATTTAGGCCTATCATTTCAGCCCATAACAATCTACGTATAACAGGGAACTTGCAGTGTGATTTAAGCAGTAAATAAACAATAACATAATATAACTGCAGATATAATACAACAGATAATAACTGATGAGGTGTCAATTTAAATGGGGTTCATCATTTTATATTACACTACAGACAGATAATAGTGACATAAAATTTTACACATACACTTGCAATAATTTACGAAATATAAATACGTATGTCTGGTGAGAAATACTCACCTGAAAGTTGCAGAAAATTTGAATTCAAAACGACGATTCACCGGTAAAGACCGACAGAAAATAACGATCAAATTTCTTCTGATGTCGCCTAGATTCAAATCTAGAACAAATTCAAATATTTTGAAACGCGACTTTAGAATGTATGGTCAAGAAAGGATTAAAATAGAACGGAAATTGTTTTGACTTGCTCGACCACTCCACCGTATAATGTGACCTAAATATACCCAAACGTGGACCGTGCTAACACAAAAATTACGACAAAATTTCCTAAAACAAAAACGGCAAAATGTTGAATACGCATACACGTGCACACTTGCATTCCTATGTATTATGAAAATGTTGTTGCTTAAATTTTCCTCAAACTTAGAGTCACTTTTTCAAATCCAGCTACTATCTTACATTTTAAACTTAATTTGCATCATTGCTTTATGACTTCATCCATCTTCAATCTAAACTTTCCAGGCTTAAAAACTGTACAGACACACCTCATCCTATCTTCAACTATTACTAGCATCCCCAAACTCCAGCCTTTTACTAAACACTCAGGTTAGATGAATTCACTCACAAGGCTTGGTCATCATATCCAAAGCAAGTTTTTACTGATCCATTCGTGCACCGTGTGATACACAGATATGCACAGCCTATGAATTTTATAAATGCAGACTACCACTCAACTACGTTTTTCTTAATTCACTCATATATGCCTCTATGCTCTTTTCTTCTTCTATCCTCTTTTGCAATGACTTACCCAAACTAGAACCCAAACCTGGTCTAAGTTTACAAATACAGTTTGTCTGAAAGGAGAAAAATGAGCAAATTCCTTATTATACCCCTAGTCGAACCCATGATTTTGAAATCAAAAGAAAACTCAGGTTAATGAGATGTTTGATAGAACTTGGTTTTACATATGTAAAATTTTTTTTCAAAGTAACCTCTCAGTTCTATAAAGTTAGTACCTCTGACTTAATTATGTATACAAAAAAAAAAAAAAAAAAAAAAAAAAAAAAAAAAAAAAAAGAAAACTCTATAAACCCAGATCCATATGTTGTTCAAGGCATATGATAAGATTCTTAGAGAAAACAAAGTGGATAAATGGTAGTGTGGCCGAGCAAGGCAGAGATAAAACAAAATTTTCGAGGAAGAGGAAATATCTGAACAAAGAAAAGAAAATGACATAGACCATTTACCTGATAAGAGTTCGAGCCCGAGAAGAACAGACAAGAGAGAATGAAACTAAAGAAGATAAAGCAAAGTATATATAGATGGATTTTGCGAAATAGTCAGATATGAAACGTACGAGTATTAATGTAAGCGTTGATCTCTCCTACCACTCCTCTGTTAGAACGTTATGAGCGTGATTTACTGATCAGTTTGCAAAAGGATAAATCTTCGAAATATACAGGGGAAGCCAAGAGTTTCACAACGTATAAAGCTTGATGATAATTTAATGCCAGATTAATTTCCTGCGTGATTTGAGCTCATACCAGAGAACTGGTATCTTGGCAGGTATACATTGTTATAACTTCAAATTTATGTGATGTGTGATTAAATGATAAAACGGCAAGGCACATAAATTTGAACTGATGCGCATTTGAAGGGTGCTTGATTTATATTTTTTTTCTTTCCCGATGATATGTGTGATTTTAAACTGCTCATTATGAATATATTTTGATTTCACAATATGTTCCAATTAAACAGTTGCATGGTTAAAGCAAACATGCTTTGAAGTAGTTGCAGAGATTTATGGGGAAAATGGCAAGAATAGAAACGGAGCATTGCTTTGAAATCTGAACGTTTTGCATATATGCGTGATTTCTCCTTTCAGTTTCAAAGAAATAAAGGTTTCAATATTAAGAGGAAGAGAAATCAAATCTGCTGCCAGTTATACACAATTGATTGAATGCATCAGTTTCTTATGTTAATTGTTTACTCACGTGATTAAAGCAATGGGATAAATATATAGGGCTTTGAATATAACTGACGAGCTAAATCAGAGGAGATAAATCAATAGTTATCAATTATACAAGATGTCAGGGAATACGTTCACATTTCAAGCATTGATTTGGTAAATATTTGCTTTAAATCTTCGTATGAATTAAAGGAGAGATAAATGGGAATGAAAACATCAGTTTCTATATGATAAATGCTTATACGTGATTTAGTTTATACATTGATTTATAGGCAAACAAACGGCAAATAGTGATACAATGCAATATTCCCTTGGTCTTAAGAAACGGCAGAGGTGCTGATACAACTAGTGATTCAAGCAAATACATATAGATTTGTTTTAACTGTAGGTTGCGTGATTCATTTCCAGTTTTAATGCATGCGTGATATATCTTCCAAATATAAATATTTGCACGTTATAAGAATTTTTTTTCAAAAGCATGCGTGCCTTATAAATTTCCAGATTTGATGAATATGGACTGTGTAATTTCCTTCCAGGATACTTTGCTTGAATTATATGTGTGATTAGGAACGGAAAATTTTATTTATTTATTTATTTATTTATTTATTGCACAATAAAGGTGAAATAGAGAGATATACATGGGAATTGAGAAGTTGAAAAGATAGGCAAGGTTAAGTATGAATGCGTGATTTAAAACTGCCAATTGAAATCTAGATTTAATGCATGCGATAACTGCAATTTTTATGAGAAGCTTTGATTTCAAAATCTTATACTATTTAATGTAGGTGTGATTTTAGATTGATGATTTGCAGATAAAAGGATTTGTTTGAGGCGGAATCAAATGGACAAATGGGGAGAAAAGGGCAAGCAGCTTAAATGGTTTAAAGTATCAGTTTTATATATATAAATATGTAAATATGAATACGTGTGTGATGATTCATTTATATTTACATAAATTTTGATTTGTATTAAATATGTTTACAAATGTATTTGGACGTTCGCAGATACCATACTAGATCATAGGCAAAAACACAGGGGAAAAAGAGGAAGCTGTAGAGATTTAAAGCTTTCAGTTACAAAAGTTATAAATATGTTTACGTGATATAAGATTTAGGCAGTTACACAACATATAAAGTTTGAAAATATGTAAATATGCATGCGTGATTTCAGCATGCTTTGATTCTCCTATGTTTGATTTAATAAACAAACTGGCCAGACTTAATGCAAAACTTTTTAAAAAGAAACGTACAAAATGAAAAAGTTGCGTGATATAAGCCTGGATATAAAGTTTGTACGTAACTTTATGTTCTTTTTTTTTTTTAGTTCAGTTTGCAAAAATTATAAGTTTTTGAATTTACTGGAAGGCCGAGAGATTTGCTTCAGTTTTCTCTTTGAATAAATGCTTAAACGTGATTGAAGAAATAAACAAGGGAAGTTATCAATGCATGATTTTATTTCTGAGAAAAGGAAAGGCAAACTCATATTCAATTCAGTTTTGATTTACAAAAGGTTTAATTAAGGCATACGTTGATATGGGGAGAAATAAAGGTAAGTATACATCAGAGGATGAACGAAAGAGTTGATATGTATCGTATCAATTTAGGCATGTACAAATTTCTCCTTGGATTTTTGTCTCACACGTTACTTCCATGTTAAGTTTTTACTTCATTTTATTTATTTGATTTTAGTTTGAAAACAATAAATGGAATGGCAAGAATTTATGCAAAGCTTAGAAAAACGTATACAAATTTATTTAAAATCAGACTGTCAGTTAATGCAACGTAACGTTTGTTATAAAATCTCTGACTGCTATTTTTCTCCAAAATTTTACGAAAACATGATTTTTACACTACGCTAAACAGACGCAGTCCAAAACATCAAAAATTTTCATAAAAATAACATTTTAAAAACACACGTTTTATTACGTCACTTATACCCTATAATTGACGCGTCCTTTAAACGCGAAATTTAACAGTTCAAAAATAGCTTAAATTTTCACAGTTATTATTTAATTTTATTGACATATACAAATTTTATAAAATATATCTCCAAATAAAATAATTAACTATTTTGATAAACACAATTTATATAAAATATATTTCAAAGTTAAATAATTAAAATAAAATAAATAGCTAAAACTAGGGCTGTTACACCGTTACACTCATATTTATTTACGATTGATTTAACTTTCATAAGGATATTTTAGTCCTGACTCGAGTGTTTTGTCTTTTCATTACGCTCGGGACAGTCCTGAGTTTTCAGATTTTTGAAGATCTATTCTAGTGGACGAAGACAAAGATTTGGTACACTATTACTATTATTATCTATGCATCATGTTGTCTGCTGCATTATTTAAATTGTTCTGTTGTATATGTATAACTCTGATAAATGTTGTATAAATAATTGTCAAAGTATAGTAAACAGCTTCATGAACTGTTTATTTGACTATTATATTTTATCGTTCCGCTGTGAGATTCTGTGTTGTTTCTTTTCCTTTATTTCTCTTTCTTTTCTTTTCTTATTTACCCCAATAACCATCTGCCCTTTTGAATGGTTTGGAATCGGCATGTGAAATTGATCGTCGGTTTAAACTGTCCAAAAAGGCGGGTCGTTACACCAGCCATCATACCCTCCTCTCCACTGCCATTCTAGAGCCGAGACCATCCAAGTTGAAGATTTACCAAATTTTTGGCAAAAACTCCATTTGATTCACCATAGCCGAACTTCCCTTGTCTCCACCACTCCAATCATGCTTTGGCCGACCCATACACCACCACCACAAGCCACGACCTAAGCCTTGGACCTCTGCAACACCTGTAGTTGATCTTCCATGTTTGGCCGAGACCTTTGATGGCCTTGAAATCCATGTAATTGCCTTGAATTTGTGTATTCATGCACACATATACCTCTTCTACTTCATATGTTATTATAGCCGACTTATATGACCTTAACTTGATCCAAACCTGATCTAAAACCATCCCATTTTAGTGCTTTTATAGCCCATAGCTGAAGCATATGATGTTGAATGAAAGTGCAAAAGCGTTAGCTTTGTGTTATATGTTTATTTCTAGCATTGTTTATAAATAGTTTGGTTTGAAATTCAGTTTGTACTTTGTTGGTTTGATTTGAACAAGGCAATTAGCTTTGGCTCTCCCACTCTCAAATCATTGTCGTGCTATCGTGCCTTTGAAGTTCCTTGTTTGTACATTTGGTTGTCATCTCTGGCTTATACAAGTAAGTATTTCTCACCAGACTTTCCGTACTTATATAAGTAGTAAATTGATACCCTGTGAATCTGTAGATATTATTATTATGTTATAACTGCTTATGCTATGATCATGATTCACCCTATTTATGCACTTGTCATATCATCTGTTACCGTTATATGATGTTATTCTGTTTATTTGTATCAGTTTATTACACTGCAAGTTCCTTGTAGATTAGAATCACTATGGGTTGAAATGATACATACCCGAACAGACTTTAGAATAGGGAAAAATCATTATGGGCTGAAATGATTGGCCTGAGCGATTTTTATTTTATTTCCATTTACTTGGGATTGCGGGTTTGAAATGATAGAACCTGAATTTTTTTCCTTTGTAAATTACGGATTGAAATGATATATTATCTGTATCGTTGGACTTAGGTTAGAAATTTTATACAAACTGTGATTAAAATATGTTTTCTAAAATTTTTAAAGTATTTTAGAAATGTAAATATTTTAGTATTTTGATTTAAACTTAATTAAACGATTTGTAAAGTATTTTTGATTTTCTAAAAATATATAAGTGAAATAAATTAATGGTAAAGTTAGAAATTTGAAATATAAGTTATTTTGGAATTATGATTTGGTTATAAATGGAATTTAAATTAAGTAGGAAATATGATAAATAGATTTAAAATTTGAATTAAAATAAATTTAAAATGATATTTATAAAGTGTTAATAATTTTTGAATAAGTTAAAAGTTTAAATAAATGAATATTTAAGTTGAATGTTGAAATATAACATAGATTGGAAATTTGTGAAATTTGGTTAAAAATGAATTTTAAGTTAAGTAAATAAAATGAAAAATAAGTTATATTTGGAAATTTAAACTTAAGTATTAAGTAAAAAAAATTAATTATAAAGAATTGAAATTGAATGTTGAATTATATAAGTAAATTATTATTAAATTGATTTTTTTGAATGAAAATTTAACTTTATAAAATCATGAATATAAGGGTATTTGAATGATTGTTTTAAAAGTGAAAATAGTTGATTTTATAAGTTTAAAATGATTTAAATAAAAGTTTAATTGTTTGTTAAATTATATTGAATATTTGGAATTTCATTAACAGCATTTTTGAAATGTTATTATTTCTAATGTAAAGGATATTACATCATTTTTGTAAATGCTGTAGTTGATAGAAATGAACTAAATGGATAAATTGAATTAAGGGCTATTATAGCACATTGTAAGTGCTGTAGTTGCTGAAATTAACTTAGGTTTATTTGAACTAAAGTAAAACCTATTACAGCATTTTTAAATGTTGTCTTTTATTAAATTGAATTGTTTTAAAAGTAACTTTCCGTAGCATTTTCTAAATGCTGCGAAAGTTGAACTTTCATTGTTTTAATAAATTTAAGTGAATAAATGAACTTTGAAAGATTAAAATTTTGGAAATTTAATAATTTAATTATTAAATATAATAACTTCATTTTAATGATTTAAAATGAAGTAATTTGTTGAAATATAAACTATTTTGAAATGTGTGTTGAAATGGTATTGTAAATAAAAATGAGTGTAGTTTTGGAAAAATATGATATTTTGAAATGGATTTTTGAATGATATTGGATTTTGAGATGATATTTGATTTCAAAGTATAAATTACTATTTTGAAATTTTAACCACGGGATGTATTTAAATTTATGGTTTAACTGATCCTTAGAGGATGGGCGATCCCAAGCATCCTTTAAGATATTGTGCATTACTGCTACAGTTCACTTGAGTTGGTTTACTTTATATAAGTATGTATGTCCTGACTCGAGTGTTTTGTGTTTTACTTTACGCTTGGGTCAGCCTGAGTATTTACAGCTTAGCTTTGGATTTCTTTTCTGGAGCTAGGAATCGCTGGAGATTCTGCTTGTCTAGTTATCTTTTCCCTTTCAGTTTCAGTTGTTCTATTTCAGCTCTGGTATTTATAAACTTCTATGTATTTGAGATTTCTATTGTATATGTTTTTCAGACTGATTTTATGTATTATGTTTTGAGAGTTTGTTATAGTAGCTTCATGAACTACTGTGGTATTTAATTTCCGCTGCGAGTTATTCTGATATTTCTGTGTCTGTGATTCTATGATTGTATTTCATTTGCTTCAAATTTATTTACAATGCGGTATTTTGAGCAATTCAAGTCCGACATGTGTGGATGCGAATGGATGAAAATATCGGGCTGTTACAACACATAAGAAATAAATTTATTCACAAAATATAAAAAGGAAAGGTTTAAAAAAAAAATTGTAAATAAATTAGAAACAAGGATTTAAACATAAATTTAATGGTTTTTGAAAAATGTTTAGTAAGTAGGATATAAACTAACAAGTGTTCACAAATGATAACAAGTGGCTTGATCTCTTTTTAATTAAAATATATAAAACATTTTGGTTAAAAAATAAACTAAGTCATTTTCAAACTTCTCAATACAGAAATCTAAACCTGATCAAAGAAAAAGCAAACAAGAAAAAAAAATCATCTTAGCAAGCAGAAAATTCAAACTCAACATAAAGTTTTCAAGATCAAAACAAACCTGGAAATCAAAGTAAAACCTAAAAACAAATCAAACAACAACAGTTTTCAAGCCTTCAAAAATCAAACAACAAGCTTCTGTTCAACCTGAGAATTGTTCCAGGTTCCAAAAGCAAAGGAACTGATCAAGTTCAAGATTAAAATGAGCAATCATTTAAAACTTTAAGCTAAGCAAAGGAAAATCAAAAGCACTGGTCCTCTATCATCAAAAAGGTGAGCAAACCTTCATTTTTAAGCCTTGAATCTATAAATTAAATGCATGTGATTGATTTTTGAAGAAATTCAGATGCGTGAATACAAATATATCAGAATGTGTATGTATGTATGCATGTGTGTGTGTGTGTGTATATATATATGTTCTTGTGTGATTCATGTCTGTGTGAACATATAGAGATGTTTCTGTTAGTAACAGGATAATCAAATTTTAGAAACAAAATTCATATCTTCTTGTTTAAGCCAATTTAAGGCATGAATCCGGCAGAGAAAATGGTCATAATAACATAAAGTTATTTTTAAAAATAATCTTAAGTAAAAATATTTGGTAAATAACTCGAAATTGTGAAATTACGGAGGAAAATATTTAAAACAGATAAACTGAAGTGTCTTAATTTTAAGTTTTGATCATTAGATCAGATTCATCTTGCAATATGATGATTTTTAAAAGTAATTTCATGATTTTTTAGTTAGTGAACGTCGTGAATTATTGTGATGAACGAAATTTAGTTTTTGGTCAAATTCCGACCAACGACGACGAAATGTTTGGCGACTTTGAGTCTGAAGGTCGTCGGTACATTGATGATTATAGGAAAAATGTTCGTAAGAGATCAAGATCACCATGATGTCGGTCTGAGTCAATCTAGGGTTTAGAAGCTCGGTTTGTTCGACAAGGTTTGATGTGGAAGTTCGTCGTCGACGTGGGATCGGAATGGACCAGACCTAGGGGGATCAAAGCTAGGAGATGTGGTGATGCTCTGGACAGAATTTCACGGATTTTCGTGAACTGGGTCGACGAGGTGAGGCGTTTTTGGTTCAGGCATTTTTGGGTTTCAGGTGGTTTTGGGTAGCTCGTGTGTTCGATTTCGAATCACGATAGGATCGACAATACTGGGCGCTCAGGCGAGGCGAGGAGATGATTGATGACTTGGGTGGGGTGACGGCGATGATCGGATAAGCTCCGATCATCGATGCATGTATACACATACATCTAGTGTCAGTCTTGTTTTATTGAAGAAGATAGGATTCGAACTCGAAGATGAACTCGAGGAAGGGGTGGAAATATCTCAGGTTTTTGTTAGGGTAGTTCGCGTGGATTTTACAACAAGTTTAAAAAAATAACATAACAAAAATCTAGAAAAAAGGGAAAGGGTGACTTGGGGACATGCTCGAAGAAGTGGGTTGTAGCTCGGGTTCCTGGTCGTGATTTCTGGATTTGGGCCGAGAATATTTTGAAATATTTTAGTTAAGTTCAAGTTTTAAAAATTTAAATTAAATCTTGTTTGAAACTATTTCTTAGAATTTATTTCTTTATATAATAAATGTTTTTAAATATTTGTTATATGATTTTTTAATTTAAAATTTTATAAGTATTTCAAATCCTAATTAGAGATGAAATTAACTAGTTAATTAAAAGGTAAAATGTTATAAATACATATGTTAATGATAAATAAGTCATTAATATGATAAAGAATTTATCTTAAAAGTTAATTAAGGTTTAATGATTTAAGATTTATTTAATTAAGAAGGTAACTAAAGTGTAATTACTTAGTTTAATTAATTTATGATTAAAAATTAATTAATTTGATATTAAGGGTTATAAATTAATAATTAAGGTTTATTAATTAATAATTAAAGATAATTTATTCATTAATTAAGATTAATTAATGTAGGCAATTAAAAGTAATTAAAGATAATACTTAATTAAGTAATTAATTAATAACTAATTTTTTTTATCAAGTGATAAAAGGACATGTACTTAATGTAATTAATTTGCTATTTATTAATATAAGTGATTAGGATAATCACTTATTGTAATTAATTAAGAATAATTAATTAAATGATAATTAATTGAGGGTTAACTAATTAATCTAATTGATTAATGTAATTAATTAAGAGTAATTGATTAAAGGGTAATTAAATAATTAAAGGTTAATTATTTAATGATTAAAGGTTAATTAATTTATTATTAAAGGTTAATTAATAAATTATTAAAGATTAATTAATCAATATGATTTGCAATTAATTAATATTAATTAACTAGGATTAATAATTTAGTCATACGTGATTAATCTGACTTAAACTTAATCAGATGAATAATTAATCTTACTTATGGATGTTTGAATTGTATGAAATGCTTTGAGTTGTTTAATATCCCTGGTGTGTGATGCTCTATTTTGATTTTGAGCTGTGATGAATGTAATTATCTGTGATGAATGTAATTTATTTATCTGTGATAAATTTATATTATATGTAAATCTGTGAATGAAGATAACCACTATAGATTTTACTGCATATCAATATTGGTATGATTGAATCTGTGATGATTGATGTTGTTGCACTATTGTATAAAACCCCTAGACTACACCTTACACACAAATATGGATTGCACGAGGAAAATGGTTAAGTCATAGATTTTTGAAATGGTTTTAAAGTTGAATTTTGAATCCAAGATAGTTTTGGAAATGGAATTGGGTTTAATATGAAAATCTTTGGAAAAGGAGTTTTGAAGACAAAAGTTATCTTGAATAACTTGATAAAGTTTTGAAATTTAAATAATTTGATTTGAATTTGAATTCAAGATTTGAAATTGAATTCTATGTTAGAAAATTATGGTTTAAAAAGGTTATACAAGTTATATATGTGTTTATATGGGTTTTAAATCATTTTAAAAGTATTGTTTTGGGGAATTTGAATTTAAACCAAGCTTTATACTTGAAGGGATTTAAATTGTACAAATGTAATCAGATTTTTTCGAACGAAAACTATTTGTTTTCAAATAATAATAGCTTTCATGTACAGAAAGGATTTCTAATTTATGTTGAAAAGATTTCAAATTTGAAATAGAATTGTTTTGGAAGCTATAAATAAATCTTTGTGGAAGATTGTTGAACTTTGTTTTGAAATTGGAAAGGTGTATCTTTTGTATAAAAGATTTGAAATGGAAATGGTTTTGAAAGCTATGAATTGAATCTTTGATTTAAAAATTGGATTTTTTTTGAAAGATATGATTAATCTTTGTGAAAGATTGGTGAACCTTGTGAAGTAAATCTTTTTGATTAAAGATTTAAAAATGGTAATTTGTTTAAACCATTTGAAAGAAAAGTTTTGGGTAATAAGTTGTGACATAACTGAGATCCCATTATCCATATGATTTTTAAATATTGCGCTCATTATGCGGTTTAGCAGGGAGAGGACCTTATGTCATATAAACCATTTCGAATAATGATACGACATTATGGAATGCATTTTAAGACCGATGGTGAAGACCGGGTGTTTTAGAGAACGAAAGGATAACCCGTAGAATGTCTCTGCACTGAGTCGCGCCGGTATAGAGATCACCACATGTGATGGAGAGTCCGATCGGGATTGGGAATACCCGGGATTGCAAGGGCTTCTTTGGAAGTTCCTTCGGAACTGTTCGAACCCGAAAATGACTTGTATGGATGTGTGTCTGACATTACACTTTGAGATGTAAAGCTGGTTTTTATCAAATACATTTCTGTTTGGTGGCGGAGCTTTATTCTTTTAGCTTAACACCCTTCTCTGAGACGTACGAGCTCAAAGGTTATGTAGTTGATGGTTACTAGTGATACATTCCCAATTTGGTAGTGTGGCATGCTGATTGCTGCTGTGTGTTGCTGATCATTTGTTGATCGAAGCATGACTTTTGTATAAAGCGTAGCTTTGTGGACGTGACCTTGTCGGACCTCATAACTCGGAAATGGTAGAAACAGGAAAGATGCGGCAAGGTTATGAGGGTCGCGCCCTTTAGGGTATGTCATTTCCTTTTGGAAAAGGGTACTATCATGGTATGGAGCCCAGATATTTAACCTATGTGCTTCTGCAAATTTATTACTTTGTGGTTGAGGATCCTCGGATAAAGGTCGTAAATGACCGGGGGATGGCATACTCGAATAGTAGTTACCTAGTTACAGAGGTAACCCAGCCTTGTGTTGGCAGAGAGCCGTGTAGGTTCTCGGGGCGTCCCTCCAGAGGCGCACCCATGTGGCAATAGGAAGTTCCTTAGCCTGACAATTGGTTGGAAATCCAAAGAAACAATATGGGCCCTTTACGATTGCAATTGTATAACCTGCCACCTCAGGTGGTAGCTATAGGAGGCACAATATAATGGTACCTATGCTGGCTAAGATTAATATTGTACTTTCGAAAGATTTTCTGCACTATGCACTAATAATAATATCAAAATGATTTTGCGTATCAAGCATGTTTGACTATCATAAAGAGAAATCTCCTCCAAATATACGCTTGCATTGTGTGTATGCGGGGAGGCCTTATGGTAGTTTTGTTTTCAAAAAAGCATTGTGGATTTCAGTCTTAAAATTCTTTTGTTGTTTATTTCTGTTTAAAACTGTTTTTGTTTGCTCACACCTGTCCCATGATTGACCTGGAGTTTATTGTTCCCTTCCTAAACTCTGGGTGCCCACAATTTTCCATACGGACAGTCTGGAGTTGGGTTTTTCAAATAATCAAATAGTAGGTGTTCGATAGCCTTCGAAGTCTTTGGTTTGATAGCATTTGGAAATCTTCTTCAGTCTTTGGTTTTTGAAGTTTTTGTTTGGAAATCGCATTGGGATGGAGTTTGTTTCACTTCAGCATTGATAATGGTTCGAGCTTTCGACTTGGAGCTTTGGCTTTAGTGATGGAGTTGTTGGGATTTCTATCCTTCTTCCTTTTGAAAATAATATTGGTGTTCCTCTGTCGAAGATTATATTTCTGCTGTTATGTTTTAGCTCTGATTTATGTTGATATTCAGTTGTAACAAATGTTGCATATCAATAATATTATTCATTCCTTTCGCTGTGTTGTTATACTTAATGTGTTATAAGCTCCGACAAACCAGATTCGACGTTTGGATTTGCGGCATTCGAATACGGGGTGATTATTCAGTGCCGATTTTCGAAGGTCGAGTCAGGGTCCTTATATTCTGGTACGGCGAGGTGGAGAAATGTCGAGCGCGACATGACAGAGATCGCATACAGGCTAGGTGTTCGCTTTTCGATTGGGGGATGCGGAGCTTTGGTGAATGAGTATGATAGGACGAGGAGGAGGAGAGCAACGTGTGGGTGCGTTTGGATGCGGCATTGGTAGCCGATGTTGTGTGTGCATTTGCACGATGTTGGATCTAGGAAAAATAAATTGGGGAAGAATGAGTTTGGGACGAAGAGGGTAAAAGTTTGATTAGGTTATTATGTTATTAGTTTATTTCATTTTGGTTTAAAATTGCGATAACTTAAAAATCGATAACTCTCTCATACGAGGTCCAATCGAGGCATGGATTTTTACATTGCACTCGTGATGATGAAAGCCACGCAATGGAACTAGTTTGGTAAAATTTGGAGATTTCTGAAATTGGGCTAAAATCGGATGTCGTTTGGTTTTAATTCCAAAATAGAACGCCTCAGTGACAATAGAAAAATTCGATGAGTTAAACTCGCCTTTTCGGTTCATTAGATGATATATAGCTGATAAAAATTGTTGAATGATTGTTTGGATAATTTACTATATTTATTAGTTGGTTTGGATATATTCCCGCACCTAGAGTAAATGAGACCTTATTATGTTCCAATGTAAGAGCGGATGACCCTTTATATACGAATCCTTCCATGAAATGGTTGATTTATATTTTTATGATTATATAACGTTTATGATGTAAGGGGGAACTGGTTAGAGGGATCCAATGGGATTCCTCGCTATTGTTGAATTGTTTCAATAATATTTCTTTTACATGAATTATTGGATATTAGACCTGATTTTTTGAAAATATGGGTTAGGACATCATTATATGTTAAAAATAAAATCCTATAGTGATAGAAAATCAATAACAATATCATTGAGCGTTTGGAGGCTATTGGCCTCAAATTAGTATTTTAAAAATACTATAAATTTCCTTTTTAGTTGGAATTGATTTTTGAGATGGGAAACGGTTTTTAAATCTGAAATTGGGTTTCGAAAATATTTTGTTTTAAAGATTATCTATTTATACAAATACACTGTTTTAAAGATTATCTATTTACATTAATATATTGTTTTAAAGATTATCTGTTTATATTAATATACTTTCTAAACTTATTTAATTATATTAATTTTGTTTTAAAGATATATTAATATTGTTTAAAGTTATTTAATTACGTTAATATTGTTTTAAGGTTACTTAATTACATTAATATTGTTTTAAAGTTATTTGTTTATAAATATTGTTTTAAAGTATTTATCAAATTGTTAATATTTTGAAAGTTAATTATTTCAAGAATAATTATGGTTTGAAATTTACGATAATTATTTATTTATGACATTTTGAAAATAAAATATATTATCCATAATAGGGGTAAAGGTTAATTGTTATTATTTTCCAAGAATGAATAATTATTATTTTAAGATGTTTTAAGAATAATGATTATTATTTATTTATTCATATAGTTTTAATAATTATTTTTACATAATACTGTTTTAGAAGTAAATGATCCTTATTTTTATATAAATGTGTTCGAGCTCATAACTAGAATTTTATAAACCAGACTTGGATCTTATGAGGGAAGTTTATAAAATGGTTTGAGACCTAGGGAAGATTATTTATAAGGTGGAGAGTTTTACAAATGTTTAGATATTTATAAACGAGTTTTAAGAAATAGGTTTATAGATTTATAAAAGAAATTTTATAAAAGGGTTTTATTGATTTATAAGGGATTTAGACATGATTTTAGAAATGTACAAAAGAATTTATAAGCGATTGAAATGTGTAAAAGAAATTTTATAAATGGTTCTAGAAGTTTATAAAATGATTTATAAATGGTTTTAGGGAATTATAAGGAGTTTATGAATGATTTTTGAATCGAATAAAAAGAAGATCTTTATCAGTTTTGTAAATATACTTATACCGTTGAAATAAGTATATAGACATTTTCTAAGTATTGAAAATATAGGGACTGGTGGATATATCTTTGTAAAAGTATTCTTGTACAAGTAATTTACAAAGTGGTTTTTATTTATGAAAGATTTATAAAAGGAGGCTAGTGATTACTTATGTACTTAACCAATATTGGTTTTCCCTATGGAATAAATCACTGATTGAATGTTTGTTATTCGATAGGTATATAACCAACTATCAAAATTGGACCCAAAACGTAACTTTGGAAATATCTAGGATAAACACATGAGTTATATGGCACAGTCATCTTCGATGATGTTGTACTGTGCGTGTAAATCTTGTTTCGTTCTTCTAGGACAATGATAAGGAAATTGTCCACTAACGGTTAGAAGGTTATCTCCGTTCTTATCTTTGACCATTTATTTCCTAATGAACCGGGTTTTAAATTATCAAATGTTATTTCGAAGAGACCGGGATCGGATGTGCTATCCAAAAACCACTTCGATCCAACTTTAGCGTTCGAAGTGAAGACATCTTGAAGATGATCGAATTGAAGATGGAGCTCTCAATCATTTCGCTTTGTCCTAGAATGAACTTGTATGGAAGAATGCTGATATTGAATTGTTTCCTGGAGGGCAGCGTTAGCATTCCAAGTAGGAAGTGCTATGTAAATGGTAAGAGCATGGCTTTTTTGAGCCTCACACACTGGAAATGAATAAAGCAGGAACATGGGTCAAGGCTAAGTGGGTCGCACCCAAGTAGGGTATGATCATCCCAAGTCTAGAGCGATACTTATGTATGCTTCAGGATCCCATTGTGTGGTTGTTGATTGCAATCAAGGGGTGATCATATTTGGTGCTACTTGAGAAAGTTGTAGTGTCGGTCTTGAGTAGCAGAGGTGCAACGTGTTGTAGCATCTTGTACAATTGATCTAGAGGTATACAGATTCGGTGGGTAGACCCTTACTGTTTCATAGTTGGAATCCATTCTCCAATACGAGCCATGTGTTTTGATTTTAGAACCTAGTATGCTAGAATTTAATTAATGTAAATTTTTTGGCTATGATTAATAAGCATTTATATATTAGACATTATTATAATATCATAGGATTTCATATGAAATGTTTTGGTTATCGTAAGGTAAAAACCCGTCCGTGTTTATATGCAGCATGGTCTTACGAGATACTTTTGAATTTTGAAAGGTTTCTATAACTTTAAAAGGCAAATTGGGTGTGTTTTCTCATGCTAGTTTTCCAAACTAACTTGGGTATTATTTTTTCATAATGCTCGGATCAGACTGAGCATATTACTGATTTAGTTGGATGCTTGGAGTATTAGGAGACGAGTTGGAGGCCCAGAGACGTATTCACATAGATGGTTATTTTACCACTGTATTTATTGTTGTATTTATCAGCAATTTTGAGGATATGCTGTTATAACTGTCGAGGTTGAAATAGGTTAGTATACTGTGATAATCCGGATTTTTGGACATCTGATAAGTGGATAATTAACTGGTTATTCAGTTGAATAGATAAATTCTGATAATAAAAGATATCTGGATAGATTTGAAACTATGATAAATATTGAAATATAAATATCTGGAAATGATATATCTTATAGTATATTTATATATGTATATATTAATGGTAATGTGCAAACTTAATAATGTTGAAATTTTAAGTGTGTTCATATATAAGTATATAAGTGTATATATTTGTTTGGTGAAACGAGATCATTAATTTTAATTCAATATATAAACTTTCAAAGGAGATTTAAAGTTAAAATTTTATATTTATAAATACTAAAGATAAGTACTTATTAAGTTTAAATATGGTAGCTTAAGTTTAGAATATGATTTAATAAAGGTTCATACTTTCTTTAAATATATACATATATAAGTATAAAGGTAAATATCAAACATAACACATAAAAATAAATATAAAGACATATATTAACAAAAATGTAAGATTTATATATGAATAAAAGCTCTAGACATTTGTAAGCTTTATGATTCATGAAGTCAACATTTGTAGCTTTTATAAAACATGTAAAGACAACTGTCATTGGTTTTTTTAGAAATATATAGATTATCATTTTATTCTCAAGCCCCTTTTTCTTGCTTTCATCTTCTAAATTTAAAAAATCAATCAAACTAACAATAAAAATCAAAATCTGTTTCAACCTGTAACCTGAGCAAACATACTTGATTCAAGACAGGATCAACTCAATAAGATTCAAATTCAACTTATACATTAGAGAGATCAGATTCAAGGCTCAAATCAACCATCAAAATCAGTTTCACATTTAAAATCTGGTTTTAGAACAATCTGGTTTTAGAACAATCTGATTTTCTGTTTTCAAGGTGAGTAAATTCTTTCAAATCTGAATTTTTATTAGTGTTTGAAAACATGCTTGAAGTAAAATTGTAATGGTTTTCATATATATATATATATATATATATATACAAATAAATATATGTATATGTGTGTGGACATGACTATGCATGTCTGGTATAAGATCACTTGCTCTGTCCTAGGTTTACAGGGTTCAAAACCTATTTAAAAATCAAAATCTTATCCTTTAATCCTCTATAGACTTTGATGTCTAAATAAAACGCGTTCGAATTGGAAAGATTTTAATTTCAAAAGTATTTTTAAGTATAAGAAATAAAAGGATTTACTGGGAAATTTAAAATTACAGCAAAATAAAATTTTGTTCAAAATTTAGTTGATTAAAATTTTAGTTTTGATTGCATGATTCTGTTCGTCTTCATAAACCATGAATTTTAAGATTAAAATCAAGATTTTTAATTTGGTAAATCGTGGGAAATTCCCAGAAGATCAGGATTTGCAAATTAGTCAAATTCTAATGATCGGAAGTAGTTTGGGCCTTGGGGTTGTGGCAGGGGTAAGGTCATGGGTCGGCGGCCATAGGAAAATTAATAGCTTAATTTTTCTGGTGCTATGGTGGTCGAGCGAGGCGAGGCTAGGGTTTAGGAGCCTGATTTATCCATGTCATTCGTGAGGTAATTCTGAGTTCGTCAGCGCATCAGACTTTGGCGATGAAGGTAGATTGGAAGCATGCGGCTCTGGCGAAGGTTCGAGGTGGATGTCAAGGTGTCTGATGGTCTATGGCGGTGGTGCGAGATCGATTTAGGAGATGGTGTGTTTCTGGGTTGGGTTCCTGTGGTATCGACATTCTCGATCTTTGATTTCCATCGTAATTGGAAGATCTGGGTGGTCAAAGAGTTCAGGTGGATTGTCGGCGACCGGAAGGCATCAGCGCAGTCGATCGGAGTGCCGTCGATAATGCGTGCATGTGCACGTGTGTCTTCGTGTATCTGAAGGATGGCTGTGTGTTTGACATCGGGGAAGTAGCGAGTTGCATCCGATGCGTGCGTGAGTAAATCGAAGTTTGGATCGAGGGATATTTAGAGTTGAGCTTGGGTGAGAGTTTTGTTAGGTAGCTAGGTTTGAATGGAAGAAAACATGACCAGATAATAAAAGGATCAAGGAATTGCAAGTTTAAGTAAAAGAAAATTTAGCTAATCATGTCTGTAGGATTTACTAACAAGGTATTAAAAGTTCAAGGTTAACCAAAGTCAAATTTAAAAATTCCTTAACTATTATTTTAAATAGTAATTGTTTGGTTAATTTAAAGTTGGGTGATTTATTTTAACTTTAATTAATAAAGTTAATTCTAAAGTTGTTTTAAAACTTAATTAATAATGTAATTAAGAGGTAACAGGAAATAAAATGTTTTATCATTAAGGTTTTGAGTAATTAAAGTTTAGTTATTATTTAATTAGTTAATAATTTAAGATTTTATTAATTAATAACTAAAGAATAATTAATTAATGTGATTAATAAATGGATAATTAAATAAGGTTAATTAACCAATGTAATTAAGCAAGGATAAAATAAATAAGTAATTAAGAGGAATTAATTAATAATTAAGGATAAATTAATTTATAACTAAGGATTATAAATTAATTAATTAGAGATTAATTAATTGGTAATTAAAGATTAATTAATATAAGTAATTACTTAAATGATGATTACTTAATGGAAGTAATTGAGGGATTAATTACTTAGTGTAATTAGTCAAAGTATTGATTAATTAAGGAAATTAATTAAAGGTTAGTTTAAAGATTAATTAATCAAAGAAAGTGATTATATAAAAATTATTTAATGTAGTTAATTAAGGGTTAAAGTAATTAATTATAAATAGTTAATTAAGATGGTAATTTAAGGGTAACTAATGTGATTGGTTTAAGAATAATTAATTTGTGTAATTAATTAAGGGAAAATTACTTAATGTAATTAAAGGATAATTAATCATGGATGGTTAATTTAGATAATAATCAAAGGATGATTAATTAATTTGTTTGTAAATAATTAATGTTTAAGTAAGCAGGATTTAAAAAAGGGTGATTGAAATAATTAATTTAATTTATTTAAATTAATTACAATGGTGTGACTAATTTATCTTACTTATGAATAATTGAATGATATTGTATGCCTTGGATTACTTGATATTTTTGGTAAGTGATTTGTGATGCTATGTGCTATGATATGATTGGACTGAACTAAGATAATATGGTTTGTCTATCTGTGATGAATGGCTATGTAATATGTAATTCTGGATATAATTGGAATTGTTTAAAACTTTAATTGCTTTGTTTTTGGATTCGAAGAGATCGGGGTCGGGTATCAGTACATACCCGAAACCACTTTGATTTGTAATCTAAAATAATTCTTTATAAATTAGAATTTGGAATAATGAGGCTGGAATGGAATAAATGTTGTAAAATTGGTCTTTTAATCTGGTAATAATGCTTAAGATATGATTGTAAGATATGTATTTGACTTTGGCAAGTTAAGAACTCGTTGTGAGGTACGAGTTACCCAGGTTTTAAATAAGTTTATGCATCAGCATTTTCATGTTAGATGGGTTTACTCATGCTGGTTTCCAGCCTGACCCGGGTGTTACTTTGATGTAATGCTCAGGTCGGACCAAGTATTACAGATTTCTAGTTTAGGGCGTTTTGGAGCTCAGGAGGTGAGCTGGATGGCGGGACAGATGGAGTATTCCGCTGTGTATATTATTGCTGTTTATCTGGGATAAGTTGATTTTAACTGTCCAGTGTTTGTGCAATGGTTGTAACTCTGATGTATTGATGTAAATAAACAGATATAGTTCTTCTTTGTGTAACTACTATTATTTAATATTATATTTTTATCCGCTGTGAATGTGAGAATCTGTGTTTTTTGTTCTGTTTCTTCTTCTATCTCTTTCTTCTTTCCTCTAACAATCTGAAATTTTCGGGGTCGAAAATCCTAGGTCGTTACATATACTCTGATTGATGTTTTGAGTATACATATATTATAGTTTGTTTATGTAAAGATTTGGTGTATATTATAGATTATTCATTCCGCTCTAAGATTTTGCATTGTTTAGTTTTCTTCTTATCTTCTTACTTCTTTCTTTTTCTCTAACAACCGAGTTTTACCAGCATTCGATTACTCGACATACAATGTAATGAATGTATCAATGTTGATTTTCGAGGGTCAAAAATCCCCGGTCGTTACAACTAATGACAATTATAAAGGAATGAATTCAAGTTTCTACATCAATTTCACCTAAAACACATACCTGATTAGTAATGATTTATAACACCCTGTATTTTTAGTTAATTAAATAACCAAAAAAAATTATAAACGGTGAAAATGAGCATTTTTGGAATTGTCAGAATATGGCCTCGAAACTTATACCATTGTGTTCGTGGGATTTTTTGATTAATTTACATATATAATATGCCTCAAATGGACTTCGTATGAAAATGTTATTGACATTCGAAGTTCTATATTGAAAAACAACTATATGTGTAACTATGGACGACACGACTTTTTCTCCACAAAAAGTCGTATCATCTTTAAGAAAGAAAGGGATAAAAAGAGAAAAGAAAGAAGAGAAAGAAGAAACAACATCAGAATCTCAACAGCGGAACGAATAAATTATATTAATAACATAAGTATTACATAGTATACAATCATTATCAGAGTTACACATACAATACAACACATACTAGACAGTTATAAACACCTGTCTAGTTATTACAACTCAATACAACATCAAGAAAGAACTACTCAGAGATACCAACACAGCGGAACACTATATATATATCTAAACGCAGAAGCCTCCTACTCCATTGCTCCTCCACAATCCGTCGAAGCTAACCTGAATCCCTTGGCTACTCGTAAAAATTTGAGTACCCAAGAGTTTAAGAAAACAGAAGATAAACTCTGGGTCAGACATGGGTCTGGTGTAAGTAACAAGTTAAAGTTGCTTAACTTTGAAAAACCTTTAAAAACAAAAGGTATCACGTAAGACTTCCCACACATAAACATGGAAAAGTTTTTACCTTACGCTAGCCAAAACGTTTGATAGGAAATCCAGTGATATTATAATAGGTCTAGGGTTTTCAAGTAAATAAGAAAATAGCCGAAATTGTTACATCTATTAAATTCCAGCTACTAGCCATAGAAGTGGGTAATACAATCCAAACCGATGGCACCTATTGGATTTTGGATTCCATACAATGGCAGGGCTACCGGGGTACCGCCCATCATAGTACGTGGCCTATATCACCGTACCGAGGATCACTCCCAATCCCCTACAACACAAAGCCGGAACCATTCCTTACTGAACAGACCTGAACAAGACCACCCCGTAGTTGTGATCAGCAAACGCATTACAAAGCTGAAATAAAAGAGACATCTAGACAGGGGTAAATCTTGTCCTACTTGGGCATGACCCACTTAGCCTTGCTGTACCTCCCCTATTTTAGCCATTCCCGGTTGATGAGGCTTGAGGCTATGATTACCTTTATAGGACATATCACTTAGAATGCTCATCGTCCACTTGACGATGTTCTGGAAGCATTCAATCCATACAAATTCGTTCCGGGTTCGAACGAAACCGAAGGCATTATCTCGTTACACTCATTTTGGAATCACCCTCAGAGTTAACGTCGATAACACTTGAATCTTCATCTTCACTTCAGATTCACGACCTATCGTTAATTTGGATCGATGTGGTTTTCGGATATCCAAGTATGGAAACCCGATCCCGGTCTCATCGAAATCCAAAACGTGTCTTTTAAGGCCAAGTTGTTTTAGAGTTTAAAATAATTCAATTCATTATCTATTTACACACAGATAGATAATTCACATCACAATAGATAATCAACATTATCATCATCAATAGATAATCCATATCAGCATTATAAACAGATAATCCATATCATCATCACAATGCAACCAATGCATCCATATCATATAACATTACTCATCTCATAGCTGAGATTACAAACCATACAAGGCTACCAATATCATCCATTCATACATAAGCAATGACCTAATGATCACGCCATCTATAATTAGTTTAAAATGAATTAAATTAATAACTTTATCTCTAATTAATTTAAAACGAATTAAATTAATTACTTTGTCATTATAATCCTGCTTACTTAACCATTAATTGATTACAAATCAATTAAATAATCACTATCTCATTAGTCATTTCAATTAATCATTACTGATTAACAATCCCCTTATTACAATAAGTAATTAGCCTTTAAGTCAATTACATAAGTTAATTATACTTAACCCTTTGCAATAATTAATTTGTAATTACTTAATCAATTAATTAACTAAAATTGATTACATTAATCCTATATTAATTAATTACTTCATTTATTAACTATTACCTAATTAATCAATTCTAAATTTACATCATTAATTTTATTAATTAATGATTTCTAATTACATTTAATCAGTCTCTCTATATAAATTAATTACATTAAGTAATTAATCTTCAACCAAACCACATATATTAATCACCCTTGATTAACAACACCCAGTAATTAACTACCCTTAATTACTTATTTCAAAATTAATTACCTTTAATTAATTATCTCAATTATTCCCTTGTATAGTTACAAAGTAATTTAATCCAAATTACTTCCATCATTAAACATCTTTAATTACATCCAGTAATTATCAATTAATTACTTCCCTAAGTAATTACAATCCCATTAATTACATAAAGTAATTATTCATCAAATCATCAAGTGTTTAAATTAATTAAACTAAATTAATTAATCTAAACAAATCACATTAACACAATTAATTACATTAAGTAATTAATTCATTAATTACTTCCATTTAGTAATCAAACTTAAACAATTTCAAAAATGATTATTATTAATTAATTAATCTAATTAATTATTAAAATTAATCACATTAATTAATTGTTAAATAATCTTAAGTTAATGACCTTCATTAACAAATCTTTAATTACATTATTAAGAAATTAACTTAAATTAACCGTTATTAATTACAAATTAATTAATATTTAATTACCATTTTATTAATTACTAATTATTAAATTAGTTAAGTGTTAGCTTCAACTTAATTAATCCTTAATCACTCGATTAATTAATATTAACCATTAATTAAAATCTAATTAATAACCCTTGATTACAGAATAATTAACCTTAATTAATTAATCTCAAGTCTTAATTAATTAATTTTAAAAAAATAATTACTTAATTAATCATCCATATTATTAATTAATTAAATAATTAATTACCCATTTAAATTAACCTAATAATATAAATGAATCCAAATTCTTAAATTCTAGCTTAATTTAAGAAAACATTTCTTACTTATTTAAAGTATTTAAAAACACTTTGTTTCAAATCTACTTTAAATTTCACGTTAAATTTCATTTTAAACTTAAGATACAAATAACTTAAACAAGGTTTTTAAAACAATTCAAAACCTTTTTATCGCATATGTTAAAGATATAACCATTTATAAAATAAGTTTAAAAGAATATAAAGTTCAAATCAATTTAACATACACTTTAAACATTCCAAGTTATTCTAAAACAAATTCAATTTAAAATTTTCTTTTAATTTCAAATCTGAAATATAGCTTGAATCTTTTATTCCAGATTTAAACTTAAATCTTTAAAAACTTTACTTACATTTTACATCTTTCTTTTAAAAATTCAAATCCTTTAACCATTCCTAAAATAGTTAAAACAAATTAAAATTTAAAACTTATTTTATTTTTAAAAAACTGAAATTCAAACCAAATTCCAGATTTTAAATCTCAGGTTCAAACTCAATTTAAAGCTTATATTTTACAATTTAAACTTCTAGTTTAAATTCAAACCAATATTCTTTTATACCTTAAAAATTGGTAAAACTAAATTTAAATTTCAAAATTTAAATTATTTCAAAGTCAGATTCAAACTTCCTGAATTCAAATTCAAATTCAGGTTTAAACTTAGTTTAAATTTAGTTTACAATTAAACTTGCTTTAAGACTTAAAAACAAAAACAGGTTTTCTGTTTTATTATTAAAACCTGAAACAACAGTTTTACCCGAGCAACCTTAATATTACTTCGAGTAAAATCATAACCTTCTTCGAGTTATAATTCAAATTCCCCGAGACCAACGCAAGGCAACCCAAAAACCCAACCTTCACCAGCAAATGATACATAGTGCACATGCACCGGCCATCCACCTATCTCCGACCAACTCTGATGATCTCTTCAAGTCGCCGATCACCAATGCAACCCAAATCCATCAGCAGCACCCAGTTTCCCCCTCGAAATCAAAAATCAAGATTAAATTCCAACCTGAAACAAAACTAGAACTGGAAGCACCTACTCAACCAAAACCTATCAACGACCCTCGTTCACGCGCCTCCGGCCACCGTTGCCCCTGAATCTCCGACGAAGCCTTCTACAACTCACCATCTTCCAATGCCCAAGGAATAGTTAAACTCGATCAACTATATTTGCCGAAATGATCACTTCTTTCCTAACCCAGAAAACTAGGGTTTATAACTTTGAATCCCAATACAACATCGCCACAACCCTCTGATCAACTTCGCACTAATTTTCCTATCATCCATGATAACTTCTCCACCTCCAGAATCAAATTCAACTCAAACGATCACATAAATCAACATTGCTAACCCAAAAAGTAAAATACAGTGAATTTAAAACTGCTCTCTGGTTCAAGCATTATAAATTGTAATATTAGATTTAAAATTCATGATTTTGCATGATGTTTTGATATATAACCCTGAAACATTGATTTGTAATGTTTAAATTTTTCACTTTTACAAATTTTAGCTCTGTTATTTATGTTTCCAGGCAATACAAGAATTTATTTTTAAAATTTACTTTATCATGTAATAAACAAATTTCATTCAATTTCTAAGTTATAATAACAACCAGATCAAAAGAAAAGAAATTTTGTTAAATTTGAGCTTGTATTGTGCAGACAATAGCTTAGGAAATCAAACATGCATCACATCCATACTTATATAAACACAACAATATTTTTAACAGTATATACATATAAAATTCTACTTATTTCTACAGATAAATCAAACAACTATACTTCGTACTTAAAGTTTAAAATGTAAAGTTACTCACCTTATCAGAAGACAGAGCACAGATTTGAAATCCCTTAAGAAACCTTTGAAACTTTAAAACTGGATTTGTTTGCCTTTAAAAAACTTATTTGAATGCTTTTAAAAACTTTAGTGCTTTGATCTTTGAAACTTGAGTTGTAGATGTTTTCAACTTGCTTTAATTGTTGCATGCAGGGCAAATTTTCCAGGTTTTGAATGAATTGAATGCAGGTTGCTATGCATTTGATTTTGCATGTGCTTCCAGAAAAAAATGCAGAAAACCATTTCAGGTTTGTGAAAAATGAATGCATGCCTTTGTGAGTATGCTGAAAAATGTTTTACATATTTTGAAGAATGCATTTGAACAGGGAATCGATTTTTCAGATTTGTTTTTGAAGATTGTTTAGAGAGAATGGGTTTCAGCTGAAAATTTCTTAAGTTAATGAATTGAAAATGAGAAAAAAATAGAAAACGGAAGAAGGCAAGTTTATATAACAATATTTATGATAAATTAAAAATCAAAGAAAATTAAAATTAAAATTTGACACATGTCTTAAGTTTTTAACACTTGTTAACTTTCTTATTTAAACATCTAATACATTTTAAATTAGGCTTTTATATACTTACACATGTCCTTTTAAATAATTTGTATTTATAATTAAAGTTAATGAAAGTTTAAACTTAATTAATTAGTTTTTAAATACTTAGTTATATATAGATAATTATTAAAGAATAAATCAAGTATAATTATAAATAAAAACAATACACATGTCAATTATTTGAAAATAATATTTTTAATCATTTAAAATAAATTTATAAAAGAGATTGTAACTTATTTGTTATTTAAATGAATAAATGTTTCATTTATTAATTGTATTTTAAATTTCACATCTAATTTACAAATCACATTTATAAATTAATATTTTAAAAAGAAATAAAACAAACATTTTTATAACTTTATTTTAATCTAAATTAATATTCAAACTTAAGTTAAAATATATTTTAAACAAATAAAACATTTATCTTATGTATTTAAAATCATATAGTTATTTATAAAATAGCTTTGAAAAGCTTAATCACTAAATAAAACATAATTTCCCAATTACCAAAATATTATAATTAGAAAATATGCTATATTAATTAAATTTAAAACCAAACTCATCTATTTAAAATATATATAAATATACATTATAAATAGAAAACAATTTATTAGCTTATTAAAAGATAAATCTATCAGTTAAATTTTTATTCAATTAGACTATTAAATTAATTCAAATTTATTTACAAAAATTATCAAATCAATTTAATTTTTAATTCAGATTATTAAATTGATATTGCTTAAAATTCCGGGTCATCACAAAATATGTGTGAATATATTTGTTTATATATATGGGCACATGTAAATTTCAGAAATAAAGTGCATTTGAATTTCAAAATAGACGCACGTTATAACGGAAATTAACTGACATCAACAATTAGAGGTAATTAATTAACATTAGTAGGCAATGTTAATTAAGGAAATTAATTTACATTAATTAGCAAAATTTGAATTTCAAAACAAACATGTGTTATAAAGGGAATTAAATTTGTAATTGATGGAAATTAATTAGAACGAATAGGCAACGACTAAAGTTAACATTTAATAATTTGATTTTCGTGCAATCTCCAGCATTGTTTTTTGGATCCAATGATTCGCAGCAAGCCTGTGACGTGATTGCCCCAGATTGAATCCAAAAATATGACGGTCTAAGATCCCCAAGCTATACTATAACCCTAGGCCTTGCTATTTTCTCACAATCAGTTTTTCTCCCAATTGGGTTCATTGCCTGAGGCAGAACTCTAAATAGAAATTATTTCTAGGGAGAAGATCCTCTTAATAAAAATATTAAACACCCTAGAAGGGGATCCAGAAAGGTCATGGAGCAGAGCTAAGACCATGGAGCAAATCTAAGGATGACATGTGAGTGGATTTAAATTATATATCTTTTATGTTTATGATATATTATCGTTAGATTCTCATTAAATATTGTAATTCAGCATTTATTTTAGTAATTAGTTTTACTAATTAGTTATGTTAAAACTGTAATTCTATAAGAGAACTTATATTTAATTATTATTTATATGGAAAGAAAGATAGGAATCTAATTAAATATGAATAATATTAGGCTTAACAGTTATAGAGAAAGGCATAAGCCTAAAAGTAAGAAATTCACAGTAAATTATGCCAAAACGAGAGAAATAAACTAAAAAGGGGAAATTTTAACAACTTGATTTGGAAATTAGTGATAGGTTAGTTAGTTGGTTTAGAAAAGAGAATACATTTCCATAGTTTAACATTTTTATAATAATGATAAACGCAATTGAAAGAATAAAAGAAAGAAAAAGGGAATTAGTGTAAAATAGAGACATTTCTGTATTTTGCATTATTTAATAATTAAAGAGACAATAAAAGAGATATCTTGCAATTATGAATTATTATTTATAGCATTATTTAGTATTAAAATGAGGTAATGGATATTTTGCACAGTTTTTGTAACCAACCAAATAGAATAGAACTACTTCCTAGAGTAAAAGAGAATAAAGTGAAGAGTTAAAGAAATTAAAGAAGAAATCAAGTTAATTATTTGCCAAGACTAGAAATAATAAACAGAAATGTACTTAGATATGCATTTACTGCGCAGATAGTAAAATAAAAGTAAAACGGTGATGACTCGGAATTTTAAGCAATATCAATTTAATAATCTGAATTAAAAATTAAATTGATTTGATAATCTTTGTTAATAAGATTGGAATTAATTTAATAATCCAATTGAAATAAATATTTAATTGTTAGACTTTATCTTTTAAAAGCTAATAAATTGTTTTCTATTTATAATGTATATAGAAAATGTATATATTGTAAATAGATAAACCTTGTTTTAAATTTAATAAATAAATAAATCTTGTTTTCTATATATATATATATCTTTGGTAAAATTAAGAATTTTGATTTTATTTAAAGTTAAACTTTTAAAAGCTATTGAATAAATAATATATGGTTTTAATTTTTTTTAAGATAAAAATTTAATTTGTTTAAATTGATTTTGAGTTTAAATTTAAATAAACTAACAATAAGGTTTATTTTGATTTCTTTTTAAAAATAGTGTGATAAAATAAGTAATTTATTAATAAAGAAACAATTTCTTTTATAAATTATATAAAGTTATCAAATTTGTTATTTTCAAAATATAATAATGTAATTGTTTTTAACAAATAGATTTTTATAAAAAAATAATTTGTGTTTCAAATTGTATTTTAGAATTTGATTTGGATTTGAATTTAAAGCTTTGAAAATTTAAAGTATAATTTTTTTATTTGTTTTGGATTTTAAAATATTTGTATAAACCTTTATTTTATAAATATAATTGGATTTATTCATTCCAAAATTATCTACATATAAATAAGTATATATTAACTAATTAATTGAACATAAACTTACATTTATCTTATATAAACATATGAACTAAATACTAATTAACATTTAAATTATAACTAAATTTCCTTAAAAGACATGTGTTAACTAATTAACATACCCACAGGACAAATGTTAAATTTTAAGACAAGTGGCATTTTAAAATTAGCCTTTTCTTTTATTTTATTAATAGTATTTCAGTTTTTATATATATAAACAAATCTTCTTTCATTTCTTATTCTTTTTTTCTAACTCAAAAGAGAAAAGTAAATCTGGAACACTTCCTTTGAAACCAAAAATCTGAAATCATCTTCAACAAAAACCCTGTAACTCATCTTCAAACCTGCACATCTTCAAACATGCAAAATCATTTTCAAAATTGAATCAAACATGCAAATCAAAATTTCTGTTCAAACAATAACCTGTCACCATTTTAAAATTTGTGATACCTGCATTTTTCTTCAATCTGGAAGTCAAAAGCATGCATGCAGTTTCAAATTAAAGAAGCAAGCATTCTAGTTTAAAAATAAGTAAGCAACTCAGTCTTCATCAAAGCAATTCAAAGTTCCCGAGTCAAAAGACTTTTCAAATAAAATCTGGAAGGCTTTGCTCATATTTTTAACAGGTGACTAACTTATAAACTTAAAGTAAATTATGGTTGCATGTTATTGTTGTGGAAAATATTGCAATTATGTATATTTACAAGTATGTTTGTGTAGATATATTGATGAATTTCTGCCGTATGAAGTATGCATCTGAATATCTAGGACATCTCTGTTCCCAGATTTAAATTCTGTTTTTTTTTTAATTCAAACCACATAGTTTAGTCACTGATAAAAACTTAAGTTTCAAAAGAAACTTGTGTGTTCCATCAAAGATTTAGTTAAAAAAATGCATTTAAGTTAAATAGATTGGAAACATCACTGGGAATCAAGGAGAAAACTGAGGAAATTTGAATATAAGTGAAATTCAAGCATGTTGATTCAATGTTTCAGGATTAGAATCGGAAACATTATCCAAAATTCTGATTTTTAAAACTAAATTCGCAATTTTTCGAATTAGATTTAGGATGCAGTTCCAGTTGGTCAGGAAATAGGGAAGAAGGGGATTTTTGGTGATCTCTATGATTTTGGGTGTTGTAATCTTCAATGTTGATGGGGAAGTGAGCACGGATAAAAGGAAAAATGCCAGGTAAATCAATCAATTCATTTTGGAGGAGCGCGTGGTCGATTTGAATCTGTAGCCCTAGTTTTTGGAATGCTTAGTAAATTGATCGACACAACTTTTATGTTTGATCGAGTGCAGTGAGGTTTGGTGAGATGGAAGTATGGCCATTGACGAGTTTGTGGCCGGAGTCAATGCTATTCTGGTGGCCGGAGGGACGTGAATGAGGCGATGACAGGTTTGGGGTTTGTTGTTGTTTCTGATGTTCCAGGTTTGAGTTTAAATACTCAAATTCGATTTCGTTACGATGTCATAAATCAGGTGTTTGGATTTGGTTATGAGGGTGATCGCCGACCTGGGTGGATCATCGTTGATGATCGGAGTTAGTTGCCGGTGATGTGTATGTGCACGGTGCACTACCAATTTCTGGTGAAGTATGTATTGTTGGAGTTGTGGCCTCGGGTGTGACTCGAAGACAATAGATGGGTTGCTCGAAGATTTCGGTTGTGGACTCGAAGCAGTTTTAGGTAGACTCGGGTTTAAATATGGTAACAGGTTTTAAACAGAAACCTGCTGTTCTGTCTAAAATTTTAAATAAGTTTAAAATCTGAGTTTAAATGAAAGTAAAGTTTTTAAATAAGGTTTAAATCTAGTTTTCAATCTGAGTTTAAGTTAAATCTGAGTCTAAAATAGATTCAAGTTTAATTTGAATCTTAGTTTGGACATAAATGAGTTTTTAATTCAAATTGTCTTAATTACATAATAGTGTTTAGGAAGTTAAAGTGTATTTAAAGAATTTGAATTTAAATGGAGTTTGAAATGTAAGGAAGGATTTAAACAAAGTTAAATCAGAATTTTAAATTTGAATTCAAATTGAATTTGAATCTTAGGTTTCGGAAATAAGATAAAGTTTATAAATTTAAATATTGTTAATAAGTTTAAAAGTTAAAGTATACTTTAATGATTTGAAATTAAAAAGGAATTTATTTAAAATCTTTAAATTTCTTTTATATAAGTACTCTTTAACATGTGAATTTCAAAGTTTTAAATTGGTTAAAGATAAATTGGCTTTCATTTTAAAATTTGAATTTAAAATGAAATTTGAAATGAAATTTGAAATAAATGTTTTCAAATGTATTTATGAATGATAATTTAACCATAGATAAGAAAAGGCTTTATCTTAAAGTAAATTTAGAATTTAATGATTTGTAAATTCGTTTAATTATTAAGGTAATTAAATGGATAATTATTTAATTAATTAATGGAACGGATAATTAATTAAGGTAATTAAGGGGTTTAAATTATTAATTTAGGGTTTAAGTTAATCGATAATTAACTTGTAATTTAAGAATTGTTAATTAAATAAAATTAGATTTTAATTAATGATTAGTAATTAATTAATCAAGTAATTATAAATTAATTAATTTATAGTTAACACTTAATTAATTAAATAATTAAAGGTTAATTAAATTGGATATTAAAGATTAATTAATTTGAAATTAATAATGATTAAAGTAAGTTAATTACTTAAGAAAAGTAATTAAAGAATGATTAATAGTTAATGAAAGTCATTAACTAAGGATTTTTTAATAATTAATTAATATGATTAATTTTAATAATAAATTAAATTGATTGATTAATGGTAATCATTTGTAAAATTGTTTTAAGATTAATTACTTGATTGAAGTAATTAAGGAATTAATTACTTAACGTAATTAATTAAGTTTAGATGTAATTTGTTTAAGTTAATTAATTAAGTTTAGATGTAATTTGTTTAAGTTAATTAATTAAGTTTAATTAATTTAAACATTGGATGCTTTGGTAAATAATTACTTAATGTAACTAATGGAATGTAATTACTCAGTGAAGTATTTAATGATAATTATTGGATGTAATTAGTGGAAGATGGTTTAATTGTGGAAGTAATTTGGATTAAATTACTTGGTATAATTAATCAAGGGATTAATTTAAGAAATTAATTAAGGAGTAATTAATTTGATAAGTAATTAAGGATAGTTAATTACAGAGTATGATTAATCAAATGTGATTAATAATTATGGTTTAATTGAGATTAGTTACTTAATGTAATTAATTTTAAATAAGTAATTAATTTAAATATAATTTAGGATCATTGAGTAATATTATCAATGATGTAATTAAGATTGATTAATTAAAGATTAATTAATCAATAATAAGTGATTAAGGGTAATCAATTAATTAAGGTTTAATGTAATTAATTATAGTTAATTAATTAATGAAGTAATTAAGGGTTAATTACTGTATTTGGTTTAAAGTAATTAATTTGTGCAATTAATTAAAGGATAATTACTAGAATGTAATTAAAGAATAATTAATCAACGGTGAATAATTAAGTTGATTAATTAAAGGATAATTAATTAATTGATTGATTTATAATTAATTTATGGTTATGTAAGCAAGATTTATATTGATAAAGTAAATAATTTAATTCACTTTAAATTAACTATGAGATGGAAGTAATTAATTTAATTAATTTTAAATTAATTATAGATGGTGTGATTATAGATCATTGCTTATATATGAATGGATGATATTGGTTGCCTTGAATGGTTTGAAATCTCAACTATGAGATTAGTAATGTTGTGTGATATGGATTCATTGGTTGCATTATGATAATGATTTGGATTATCTTCTGATAATGATAATATGGATTATCTGTGGTGATGATTATCTATTGTGAATCTGTGAATTATCTATTTGTGTTTATATAGATAATTGTATTGAATTGTTTAAAACTCTAAAACAACTTGGCCTTAAAAGATACGTTTTGGATTTCGATGAGATCGGGATCGGGTTTCCAAATTTGGATATGCGAAAATTGAAAAAGTGCGTGTATGAGTGCACGTGCTAATATAGTACACATGGATCGTGTAATATGGAATATAATATAAATGCGGAAATAGATGATAATAGAAAAGTGAATAAAAATAGAATAATCACACCAGAGATTTTTATACTGGTTCGGAGCACTGTCCTACGTCCAGTCCCAGACTTCTATCTGGATTTTCACTATTAACTACCTCGCTTCACCTGGAGGAACAGGTTTACAACACCCGAGCAAACGAACGGGATTTCACGCCTCTAATACACTGAGGACTTCAACACTTGCCTCTTACAACACCGAGGACTTCAACACTTGCCTCTTACAACACCGAGGACTTCAACAAAATGAATATAATTGTTTGTTGATGGTATGTGTTATTGCTAACACAGTTTTGTCACTTGTAGTACAAACTTCCTATAATCTTATCCTCAAAATATATGAATGATGTTTTGTGAAGATTAAGGGAAGTATATTACTTATTGAATCAAAAGATATGAAATAATTTCAATGATTCAATAAGCAATTAAAATAATTGAGAGCTCTTAGAATGCAGGAGTATTTAGAAAGTAAGATCAGAAATTAGAGTAAAAAACCATATATTAATCTATATTGAATCAATGATTTAGATGAGTATATATAGAGAAAAATGGTTGTAACTCTTTGTGAACAGTAGCCATTAATAGATATGATCATTGATGAAAGGTAAGAGATGCAACCATTGGAGAAAGAAGTGTCTTTTGGAACAGGTTGCTATCTGTTTAAAAAACGGTCGACATGTCAAAAAATGGCCAATAGATAGGATTTCAAATATATAGTCGTTATGTGCATGTGTGCACGTTCATTGTGCATATTACTCAGAAACGGTCGACCGCCTGATTTATTACCGGTCGACCGGTCCCTGTTAATTTGCCCAATGAATGTGCAATGCTATTCAAACGTATATATATGTCGATTATATTGAGGTGCAAGATTATTTGAGGATAGATTTTAACAACTTTATCACTATTACAATATCAAATAATCAACCTATAATCTAGAGTACCATATGTAGCTCTTTTGTGCCTCTTTATAGCCATGATGCCTGTGTTTTGTCGATCGCCTTTATGTCTTTGTCAGAAATCAAAAACTTCATAGAACCTGTGACTCAACATTCTCCCCCTTTTTGATTGATGACAACATATATCTGAAGTTCTGAATCTCCCCCTGAATATGTGATCTCCCCCTGAGATTTTGTTTGTATTCTTTATATATATATATATATTTATTCCTGCAAATAATTGTTAGCACTTTCTCCCCCTTTGTCATTGACAAAAAGAAATAATAATAGATAATGGAATAATATAGGAGTATATCAACCAGAATATCCATGCATAGCAAAAAAAAATATAACATATCCAAACATACTAGAGTATCATACACACCATAATATCATACGAATAAAAGTAACGACACTATTTAGTACAAGTGTCGAATGATGTGTTAAATTACTAAACCAAAATATAGAGATAGAAAACAGAGTCTAGGATGAGTCAGAAGCTGTCTCCTCTTGAACATCTTCTTCCTCATCATCATCATCATCACCATCATCTTCCTCATCATCGTCCTCTCTAGATGATTCTCCACGACCATGTCCACTAGTACCATCAGACTCCTCAGTTGATGACCAGTTGAAAACAGGAGGAGCAGGACGTTTGCCTGGGTCTTGAGCAGAGATGGACGTGCTACATGAAATAGCATCCCATAAAATACCAAAGAATGACTTGACTTTGTTGAAGAGTTTGTCAATTTTTGTGTCCATGCGCTTGAGTCTTGATTCAAGCAAGAATTGATTACGCGCAATAGTTTCAAGTGATTCTTTTGTGGTGGATTTTGATTTTAACATTTTAACTTCTTCGGAACGAGGTCGAGAGGAAGTAGCTTTTTGTTGTGTTGGACCTCTTTGTGGCCATTGGTCAAACGGCATAATCTGAAGGTAAGGAGGAGGAAGCTTCATGCGTTTGATGGTTATGGAATCAATACATTTAGGTTTCGAGGTGGCAGAGTCAGGAGGTCTTACACCACAAGCTAGCAAAATACGCATGATATATTCATTAAAGAAAAAATGAGGTCGCGTAGAGTTGTTCACCTTGAGAATCTCGTCAAACAGCATATGAACCCAATTGATTTGGATATCTCCATAAATAGCATAAAGGGCCTTGAAGTTTTCTTTGTATACAGCGTCGTAGTTTCCTAGTCTAGGAAACAGTGAGAACATTAAGACGCGATGTAGTAATCTGGCGGTGGGTCGAAGTCCAATTGATTTTGTGCCATCACTGTTGTCCTCCATGAATTGATGGCTGATATTATTGCGAGTGAAGACTTCACAGAAATGTGATGAAAACTCATCGCCTTGATTTGGAATACCCAGTATAGAAGCTATCCTATCATGAGTGACAAAAATTTGTTTGCCACATACGACAGACCAAATGACTTCGTTCGGATCATCAGGTTTATACTCGTCCAGGTTCATGTTGGCAAAGAATAATTTTATCATCAAGTGATTTATTTCCACATTGTTTTCTGAAAAATCGATCAATGGAGTAAGATTGGAGTTATTTGCTAACCTACGGATTCCATAAGATGTGAAATCATCAAACTTGATGAAAGAACCCGGATGAAACTTGTAGTTAGTCATTTGATTCCATCTTGTGATAGTTACCGGATTTTCGAGCCATTTCTTAGCGGAGATATTGAGTGATGAAGTTTCGGAGGATGATCCTTTCTTGGGTTTCTTTTGCGGAGGAGCCATTGTTAGAAAATTTGGAGATTTGGAAATTGAAATTGAGAGAATAGGGTTTTTGGAATTTGGGGATAAATAACCGGTTGAGACAAATGAGGAGGAGGATGTGAAAAAAGTGACGCAAAGTATATATAAAAAGTGAATATACGTATACCGGTCAACCGCTCTAATATGGCCGATCGACCGTTTTCATCCAGAGGCTAAACGGTCGACCGGTCATATTATAGGTGGTCGATCGGTTCTGTTGCCTGATGAAAAACAGTCTGTTTTGCAGTTTTCTTGAGAATATGTCGAGCTATATAATTTATATTTCACTCTTATTATAAAATACAAACGTTATTATATGAGAGATAGAGAGAAAACGTTACAGCATGTATATATATATAAATCTAATGAAGAGTGGAAGAATCGTCATTAGAATTTTCTTTATTATCTTTAATACAATGTGACCATGGACTCCAGTTTTTCTGAGCACCTTCATTCCTGTTATAATTCTGATCCCAAGAGTTAGGACTCCTAGATGTTGACAGCCTAGACGACATCGGTTCATGCACATCATGCTTGTTTGTACCACAAAAGAATGATGCCATCTTTTCTAAAACAGATAAACGTGCCGATGTTCGTTGTTGCTCATGATAATGCTGGCTTTGTCCATAATGGAGCTGTCTTTGAAGATCTATTTGATGTTTCTGATAGTGGTGAATCTCGTCGATCTGTGCTTTGGTACGAGGAGAACAAAACAGCGCCTTCTTTACTCGTTTTGAGGTTGGTGTACTACCAGGAGTACGATTGTATTGGTGATGATACTTCGGTTTCTGTTTTGGTGTTTCAGGAGAATAATACTCCTCTGGTTCAGAACTCGTAACGGAAATGTGTGATTTTTGAGCACACTTATCACAAATGTGAGCCATAGAAAATTATGTATAGAGCCTTATGCTCAGATAAGAAAAGATGAGTAAAGAGAGAAGTTTTGACAAGCTTATAAAGAAATTCCTTATACATAAGCTTGTGGATGAGAGTGAATAAAGAAATTTGACCATGAAAGCAAGCAAAGGCTCTTATTTAAAGAAAATAAATAGCTTTTCTTAGAAAAAAATGCTATAGTTAAAAAAAATAACCAAAGGAAAAGACAATCATTAGTAATTACTAGTCAAGATCTTTTCTTGAAATTAAACCAAGCTCTCTTCCTAATCTAATAAAACTAGATTCGAGCAGAGGCTTAGTAAAAATGTCCGCTAATTGATTATCAGTTTGGACATATTCAAGACATATATATCCTTTTTCAATATTATCTCTAAGGAAATGATGACAGATATCAATGTGTTTGGTTCTAGAATGATTCACTGGATTCTTAGAGAGATTTATAGCACTTGTGTTACCACAGTATATAATAGAATTTGATAAATGAATATCAAAATCTTGAAGTGTTTGTTGCATATATAGTAGTTGAGTACAAGCGAGAGCTGCTGATATATATTCAGCTTCACATGTTGATAGTGAAACACAATTTTGTTTCTTACTAAACCAAGAGACAAGTGATTTTCCAATAAAATGGCACGTACCACTTGTACTTTTTCTATTCGTTCGCGAGCCGCCAAAATCAGCATCACTATATGATACTAATTCAAATGGACATTCTTTTGGATAAAAAAGACCGAAATCTTTGGTATTATTAAGATAACGAATTATACGTTTCACTGCTCGTAGATGTGATTCCTTTGGATCTGCTTGAAAGCGTGCACATAGACAAACACTCATCATTATATCTGGACGACTAGCTGTAAGATAAAGAAGAGAACCAATCACGCTTCGATATAATTTTTGGTCAACACTCTTACCATTTTCATTTTTTCAAGATGTGTAGTTGTACTCATAGGAGTTGGTTTACCAGATGTATTTTCTAATCTGAAGCGTTTGATAAGATTTCCGCAATATTTTTCTCGATTGATAAAGATACCATTTGGAAGTTGTTTGATTTGAAGTCCAAGAAAATATGACAGTTCTCCCATATGAGACATTTCGAACTCTTTGGTCATAATACTTGCAAATTCCTTGCAGAGTTTATCGTTTGTTGAACCAAAGATGATGTCATCTACATATATCTGGATAACTAGAATATCCTTTTGAGAATGTTTAATAAACAAAGTTTGATCGACTTTGCCTATTTGAAATCCTGAGTTAATAAGATAGCTACGTAATCGTTCATACCAAGCACGAGGTGCTTGTTTTAAACCATACAGAGCTTTTTTTTAAGTTTGATCACATGGTCAGGATATTTTTCATGTACGAACAAAGGAGGTTGTTCGACATAGACATTCTCTTTGATAAATCCATTGAGAAAAGCACTTTTGACATCCATCTGATAAAGTTTGAAATTATGGTGACAAGCAAAAGATAATAGGATTCTAATAGCTTCTAGTCGAGCAACTGGTGCAAAAGTTTCTTCATAATCGATACCTTCTTCCTAATTATACCCTTGTGCTACTAATATTGCTTTATTTTTGGTGATAATTCCTTGTTCGTCGGCCTTATTTTTATAAACCCATTTAGTACCAATAACTGACTGATCAGTTGGCCTTGGAACAAGTTCCCAAACGTCATTGCGCTCGAACTGATTTAGTTCTTCCTGCATGGCAGTGATCCAGTAATCGTCTGTAGCAGCTTCTTTTGGATTCTTAAGTTCGATATTTGAGAGAAAAGTGACATGACCCATTTGGTTGAGTTGACTCCTTGTTCTGACATGTGATGTTACTTCACTGATTATATTTTGGGCCGCATGGTCTCTTAATATCCTTGGTGGTGATTGTAACTCACATATTTGAGGAATATTCTCAATAATTATTTCTTAGTCAGAATCAATATTCGTGATGATTGGATTGTCAGTGACTATTGATTCGTCAAAAAAAAAGACTATTGATTCGTCATCATCTGATATAGTGTGAGGATGCTGATAGAATTCATCAAAAGAGACATGAAGTGATTCTTCAATAGTTTTGGTTCGTTTATTAAATATACGATAGGCCTTACTTCATTCTGAATAACCGACAAATATTCCTTCATCGGATTTTGGATCGAATTTGCCAAGCTGGTCTTTCGTATTTAAGATAAAACACTTGGAACCAAAAACTTTGAAGTATTAGATTTTAGGCTTTCTTTTGTTAAATAATTCATAAGAAGTATTCTTGGTAAGAGGTCTTATGGACACACGATTTAAAACATAACAAGCAGTTGCAACGGCTTCTGCCCAGAAATGTTTTGGTAAGGTGGTTCCATTCAATAATGTTCTTGCACATTCTTGTAAAGTTCGGTTCTTCCGTTCTACAACTCCGTTCTGTTATGGAGTTCTAGGAAACGAAAAATTATGACATATACCTTTCTTTGTACAAAAATGTTCAAATTCATTATTTTCAAACTCTCCGCCATGATCACTTCTTATATTTTTAACTTTAATCCCTTTTGATTTTTGAATTCTTTTGACGAAAGATTTGAAATGATCGAAAGTGTCACTTTTATTTTTTAAGAAAATTGTCCATGTGTAACGAGAGAAATCATCAACAATTACAAGCACATATCGACTGTGATTTATTGAATGAACCCTAGTAGGTCCAAATAAATCCATGTGAGGTAACTCAAGTGGTTGTAACGTTGATATGACTTTCTTGGATTTAAAAGATGATTTGGTCAATTTTCCTAATTGACAAGCATCACAAATGTTGTTAACCTTAAAACTCATTTTGGTAGTCCTCTAACTAGATTGTTTTTGGCTAGCTTGTCAATAGTTCTGAAGTTTATATGACAGAAGCGTTTGTGCCATAGCCATGGATCATTATCATTAGCCACAAGACACATATCTGAATTATGATTAATATTCATATTCAGAATATATATATTTCTGTCTCTACAACCTTCGAAAACTAAATTATGGTCTTTATCTAAACTACTACACTTATTATTTGAAAAGGAAATGGTAAAACCCTTGTCACATAACTGACTAATACTAAGTAAATTGTGTTTTAAATTTCTAACTAGCATGACATTAGTAATATGAGGTAAGTTAGATGTACCGCAATTGCTCACATCGCCTTTGCCGATGATATAGCCTTTTGAATTATCTCCAAAAGTGACGGAGCCACCATCTGAGTATGTAATATTTGTTAATAAGCTCTTGTCTCCAGTCATGTGCTTCGAGCAACCACTGTCCAATATCCACTTTCCTCTTTTCTTAAGTGGGACCTGCAAAAAATAAAATTAAGTCCATGGTACCCACTTTTTATGGGGTCCTAAGAGTTAGGTCTTAGGAGTCCAAACCCTTACGGGTCCGGTATCCCCTTTATATACATAATTAGTATTATGATGCACATTATTCATGAAATTCTGAATATATTTGTTCCTAATCAAATTGTTATTTGTTTTAGGAACCCATATTTTGATAGTCTTGACATTTTTCTTTTGAAATTTCACAACTGTTTTTGGTTTGGAATATAATAAACTAAGATTTTTCTTAGCTTCAGTTTTTTGATTTCCAAGATGTTTCTTGGTTTCTTATTTCTTATATCCCAAACCTTGTTTATCCGAAATAGATTGTGATCTTTCAATGATTTTTGTCAAATTTTCTCGACCTTTGTTGAAGTTAGAAACATTTTGAGTAATGCTATCTAACTTAGTTTGTAAACTAGCCTTTTCTAGGTCCAGAATTTTGACTTTTGCCTCAAGCTCATGATTTTTAGTAGTGAGAGCATCATTTTTCTCTTTTTGAGTTTCAATTTCTTGACTCAAAAGAACTAGTTGAGAGTCAACATTAGATGATGATTCTTGAAAATTTTCAAGTTCTTCTTCTAATATTTTCTTCTCGTCTTTTAACATATCTCGTTCAAATTCTGCTCTACTCAAATCTTCTTTGGTTTCTTTTAGCTGTCGTTTTATGTCTTTATATTTGACTATCAATTCAGCATTAATATCAAGCATTTCATCAAATGTAGGAATTTGTACCTCATCTTCTGTTGCCATGAAACACACATTAGCTTGTTCATTCTCCGAATCACTTTCACTATCTGATGAAGATGAGTCTGAATCATCCCATATTACTGAGAAGGCTCGTTTCTTTGACTTGTCCTTCTTATATTTGAATTTGTCATTTTCTGACTTCTTCTTTTGTTCTGGACAATCCTTCTGCATATGCCCCTTTTTGTGGCAGTTGAAACATTCTATAGAGGATGATGTTGGTTTATTCGATCCAGATTTCTTTCTGTTATAACGACTGGCTTTTCGCTGTTTTAGGAATTTTTTGAAACCTTTTGCTATGAATGCCAGATCTTCGTCTTCAGACTCTGATTCATTTTTCGTCTTTTTCTGCATGGAATGCCATGTTTTTCTTTTCTTCTTTTTGTTCCTTTCTAGTCTTCAAGTTAGCTTCGTAGGACATTAGATTTCCTATCAATTCATCTGGCTTCATGACAGAAAGGTCATTAGCTTCTTCAATTGCTAATACTTTTCCTTCCTATTCACTAGTCAGAGAATGTAGGACTGTTGAAACAACATCAAAATCAGAATACTTTTGTCCTAAGCCAATAAGTGCATGGTGGATAGTTTGAAACCGTGAACACATATCATTGATTGTCTCATTTGGTTTCATTTTGAAATTTTGAAATTGACTTTTCAGCATGGCTATTTTGGCTTGTTTAACCTTGTTAGTACCTTCATGAGTGATTTTTAGCGTTTGCCAAATTTGATATGCAGTAGTGCAGATACTAACACGGTTATATTCATTTTGATCTAATGCACAAAACAACATATTTATTGCTTTTGCATTTACGGCTGCTGCCGTTTTCTCAGCCGCAGTCCATTCTGAATAATCAGTTGTTGGATTTACTATTTCTTTTTGAGTTGCATTCCAAGCATCATAACTATTTGATTGCATAAAGAATGACATACGTGTTGTCCAATAACTATAGTTAAGACCATTGAAAAATGGAGGTCTTTGTGTCGATTGACCTTCCATGTAAGTGGTGTTTTGAGTGCTAGTACTTGCGTTATTTGCCATATTACAAGAATATATCAAATAACCGTGTTACGGTTATATGATGACCTCGCTCTGATACCAAATGAAAAAGTGCGTGTACGAGTGCACGTGCTAATATAGTACACACGGATCGTGTAATATGGAATATAATATAAATGCGGAAATAGATGATAATAGCAAAGTAAATAAAAATAGAATAATCACACCAGAGATTTTTATACTGGTTCGGAGCACCATCCTACGTCCAGTCCCAGACTTCTATCTGGATTTTCACTATTAACTACCTCGCTTCACCCGGAGGAACATGTTTACAACACCCTAGCAAACGAACAGGATTTCACGCCTCTAATACACTGAGGACTTCAACACTTGCCTCTTACAACACCGAGGACTTCAACAAAGATGAATATAATTGTTTGTTGACGGTATGCGTTCTTGCTAACACAGTTTTGTCACTTGTAGTACAAACTTCCTATAATCTTATCCTCAAAATATGTGAATGATGTTTTGTGAAGATTAAGGGAAGTATATTACTTATTGAATCAAAAGATATGAAATAATTTCAATGATTCAATAAGCAATTAAAATAATTGAGAGCTTTTAGAATGCAGGAGTATTTAGAAAGTAAGATCAGAAATTAGAGTAAAAAACCATATTTTTATCTATATTGAATCAATGATTTAGATGAGTATATATAGAGAAAATGGTTGTAACTCATTGTGAACAAGTAGCCATTAATAGATATGATCATTGATGAAAGGTAAGAGATGCAACCATTGGAGAAAGAAGTGTCTTTTGGAAAAGGTTGCTATCTGTTTAAAAAAACGGTCGACAAGTCAAAAAATGGCCAGTAGACAGGATTTCAAATATATAGTCGTTATGTGCATGTGTGCACGTTCATTGTGCATATTACTCAGAAACGGTCGACCGCCTGATTTATTACCGGTCGACCGGTCCCTGCTAATTTGCCCAATGAATGTGCAATGCTATTCAAACGTATACATATGTCGATTATATTGAGGTGCAAGATTATTTGAGGATAGATTTTAACAAGTTTATCACTATTACAATATCACATAATCAACATATAATCTAGAGTACCATATGTAGCTCTTTTGTGCCTCTTTATAGCCATGATGCCTGTGTTTTGTCGATCGCCTTTATGTCTTTGTCAGAAATCAAAAACTTCATAGAACTTTTGACTAAACAAAAACCACATCGACCCAATTTAACGATAGGTCGTGAATCTCAAGTAAAGAGTGAAGACTCGAGGTGTAAGGACTATACGTCGTTAAACTCTGAGGGTGATTCCAATACGAGTTAACGAGGTAGTACTTTCAGATTCGAGATGAAGATTCAGAATGCAAGGGTTATTGTCGTTAACTCTGAGGGCGATTCCAAAATGAGTGTAACGAGATAATGCCTTTGGTTTCGTTCGAACCCGGAACGAACTTGTACGGATTGAATGCTTTCAGAACATCGTCAGGTGGACGATGAGCATTCTAAGATAAATGTGTCCTATAAAGGTAATCACAGCCTCAAGCCTCATCAACCGGGAATGGCTAAAACAGGGGTGGTGTAGCAAGGGTAAGTGGGTCATGCCCAAGTAGGACAAGATTTTTCCCTGTCTAGAGGTCCCTTTTTTTTGGCTTAGTGGACAGTTGGATACGCACGCTAGCTGCAGGGTTGTCTTGTTCGGGACTGTCCAGTAAGGGATGGTTCCAACTTTGTGTTGCAGGGGATTGGGAGTGACCCTCGATACGGTGTTCTAGGCCACGTACTGTAACGGGCGGTACCCCGGTAGCCCTACCATTGTATGGAATCCAAAATCCAATAAGTGCCAACGATTTTGATTATATTACCCACTTTTGTGGCTAGTAGCTGGAATTTAGTAATGTAACAATTTCGGCTATTTCATATTTACTTGAAAACTCTAGACATATTATAATATCACTGGATTTCTTATCAAATGTTTTGGTTAGTGTAAGGTAAAAACTTTTCCATGTTTATGTGTGGGAAGTCTTACGTGATACCTTTCTTTCAAAAGGTTTTTCAAAGTTAAGCAACCTTAACCTGTTACTCACACCAGACCCATGTCTAACCCGGAGTTTATTTATGTTTTTCTTAAACTCTTGGGTACTCAAATTTTTACGAGTAGCCAGGGGATTCAGGTTAGCTTTGACGATTTGTGGAGGAGCAAAGGAGCAGGAGGCTTCAGCGTTGTAGATATGTTTAGTGTTCCGCTGTGTTTGGTATTTCTGTGTTGTCTCTAAGTTGTATTGAGTTATATAACTAGACAGGTGTTTATAACTGTCTAGTATATGTTGTATTATCTGTGTAACTCTGATAGTTGTTGTATACTATGTAATATCTTATGTTATTAATATAATTTATTCGTTCTGCTGTTTAGATTCTGATGTGTTGTTTCTTCTTTCTTCTCTTTCTTTCTCTTTTCTATCCCTTTCTTTCTTATTAATGATGCGTCATTCTGTGGAGATGAATGGCGGGTCGTTACAGAGGTATCAAAGCACTAGGTTGAGTGAATACCTAGGCTTTGGAGTGTTTTCTTTCTTGAGAGAGCGTATTTGTAATTTTAGATATATTTATATTTATTTATCTATTTCTACCTATTTGTTGGGTTACTCGTACAGGTTTTCCAATATAAATTATAAAGGTAGATGTGGTAGTGGTGTGTATCACAACTACCATTGGTTGGAGTTTGGGTAATGAGGATGGAAGTGTGTATGTCGAAACTGTAGACCTAATACCATCTCGAGTGAGTTATGCAGTGGTGTAGAAATTTCATCGATCTCTGAAGGAGGCCTTTTAAAGGTTCGGAGTCATCTTTGAAGTGCAGAGTTTGGTGAGTAGAGTTTGGATTTATCGGTTGGGCAGAAGCAAGTGATGGTATCTTGATACCTTAGGAATTTGTAGCTGCATGATGAATGCAGTAACTATGGATGGTCCGAAGGTGTTTTCTTTGGAAAAAGTTTAGGGCAGTGTGTCTGCTTCGGTGTTCTGGCTGGATTCAGCAGGATGTGGTGTTTCTGTTTGCTTTGAGGTTCGAGTTTCTCGAAGAACTTCGGATTAGAAATTTTTTGGCATTGGTGTCATTAGTGCTGCTCGGATTGTTCTGTGTGCCAACAGGAGGTCTTTAGCTGAGTAGTTTTTCTGGAGGTAGAATTCAAAAGCAGCAGAGTGGATCAGTTTCTTCAATGGATTGACAGCGTAAGCTGTTCTGTTTGGTAAAGAGAGAACAGTTTTCTTTGGAATTAGGTTGGGTTGATCGCAAAATTGACTTGCGATAGTTTGAGTGTCCTCCTGGATTATCATAGATTTTGCGGATGTCTTCAGGGTAGTTAGAGTTTTGTCTGCATCTGTAGTTTGAGTTTTCTTATCGACTAGTATTCCAGAAGTGGAACTGGTGGTTCAGCTTAGTAGAAGATGATTCCTAGAGATAGAGTTTGATGAAGCAGCTCGGATTTTTAGAGGAACTTCAGAGTTTTCTTGTATCGATCTGTTGAACTATATTTCTGGAAAGAGATGTCCAGTTTGTGCTCGTGTTCTTCATTAGAATTTTCTTATCTACTTCGGATCAGAGTTGTGCAGTGGAAGCAATTTGGCAGTGTTTTTGTTGTCTTTTCCGGATAAGGAGAAGTAAGTTCAGTCTTCTGCTGATTATGGAGTAGAGTTGTGTACATGGTTTCGGATTGATCTTGAGGAGATCATTGGGTTGGGTTGTTTTTGGTCTAGTTTGTTTCTAGAGGAATCAGCAAGGGTTGAGCTGATCAGGAAGGATGTTGGCAGCCTAGGATCGTCCGAAGGCTTTTTGTGGATAAGAGAGAAAGAATTTGGATTCTAGAGTCGGAGATTGGGTTTTGGTTAAGTTTTCTCCATTCGAAGGAGCTATAAGTTTTGAGTAAGTATGGAATGATAGCTCTGAGATGTTTTGGATCTTTCTTTGTTCTTGGTTGGATAAGTGTTTGGTCTTCAGAGTTGAATTGCCAGTTTGGATAACTGAGATTCGATATGTTCACGTATCTCTGAGGGAGTACGTGTATAATCTATCTCTGGTTTTGGAACCAGCAGTTCAGGAAGTTTGGTTGTTGAGTCAGACTCGTCTGTAGTCTAATATGCTGTTTAGTTTTGTAGATCTAAATGAGTAGGAGCTCTGTAGCTTCGTAGTTTTAATTGTTTGAATTCTGTAGAGCGAGTATCCCGGTATATATATACTTGGGAAACTCGAGGAAACTCTATCCGGAATTTTTGTTTGGATAGTTAGATTGTTTGATTGGATGATTTGATTGCTATGGTAATTAGCATATGTTTGATATATGCTTGTATTTAAAAAAAAATTAAAATCTTTAAATGGATTATTAAATTACCTTTGTTTTAAATTTTGGGGACGAAATTCTTTTAAGGGGGGAGGAATGTGATGACCCGGAATTTTAAGCAATATCAATTTAATAATCTGAATTAGAAATTAAATTGATTTGATAATCTTTGTTAATAAGATTGGAATTAATTTAATAATCCAATTAAAATAAATATTTAATTGTTAGACTTTATCTTTTAAAAGCTAATAAATTGTTTTCTATTTATAATGTATATAGAAAATGTATATATTGTAAATAGATAAACCTTGTTTTAAATTTAATAAATAAATAAATCTTGTTTTCTTAATATATATATCTTTGGTAAAATTGGGAATTTTGATTTTATTTAAAGTTAAACTTTTAAAAGCTATTGAATAAATAACTTATGGTTTAAAAAAATTTAAGATAAAAATTTAATTTGTTTAAATTGATTTTGAGTTTAAATTTAAATAAACTAACAATAAGGTTTATTTTGATTTCTTTTTAAAAATAGTGTGATAAAATAAGTAATTTATTAATAAAGAAACAATTTCTTATATAAATTATATAAAGTTATCAAATTTGTTATTTTCAAAATATAATAATGTAATTGTTTTTAACAAATAGATTTTTATAAAAATATAATTTGTGTTTCAAATTGAATTTTAGAATTTGATTTGGATTTGAATTTAAAGCTTTGAAAATTTAAAGTATAATTTTTTTTATTTGTTTTGGATTTTAAAATATTTGTATAAATCTTTATATTATAAATATAATTGGATTTATTCATTCCAAAATTATCTACATATAAATAAGTACATATTAACTAATTAATTGAACATAAATTTACATTTATCTTATATTAACATATGAGCTAAATGCTAATTAACATTTAAATTATAAATAAATTACCTTAAAAGACATGTGTTAACTAATTAACATACCTACATGACAAATGTTAAAATTTAAGACAAGTGGCATTTTAAAATTAGCTTTTTCTTTTATTTTTATTAATAAGTATTTCAGTTTTTATATATATAAACAAATCTTCTTTCATTTCTTATTCTTTTTTTTCTAAATCAAAAGAGCAAAGAAAATCTGAAACACTTCCTTTGAAACCAAAAATCTGAAATCAACTTTAACAAAAACCCTGTAACTCATCTTCAAACCTGTACATCTTCAAACATGCAAAATCATTTTCAAAATTGAATCAAACATGCAAATCAAAATTTCTGTTCAAACAATAATCTGTCACCATTTTAAAATCTGCGATACCTGCATTTTTCTTCAATCTGGAAGTCAAAAGCATGCATGCACTTTCAAACTAAAGAAGCAAGCATTCCGGTTTAAAAATAAGTAAGCAACTCAGTCTTCATCAAAGCAATTCAAAGTTCCTGAGTTAAAAGACTTTTCAAAAAAAATCTGCAAGGCTCTGCTCATATTTTTAACAGGTGAGTAACTTATAAACTTAGAGTAAATTATGGTTGCATGTTATTGTTGTGGAAAATATTGCAATTGTGTATATTTACAAGTATGTCTGTGTAGATATATTGATGAATTTCTACTGTATGAACTATGCATCTGAATATCTGGGACATCTCTGTTCCTAGATTTAAATTCTGTTTTTATTTTTTTTAAATTCAAACCTCTTAGTTTAGTCACTGATAAAAACTTAAGTTTAAAAAGAAACTTGTGTGTTCCATCAAAGATTTAGTTAAAAAAAATGCATTTAAGTTAAATAGATTGGAAACATCACTGGGAATCAAGGAGAAAACTGAGAAAATTTGAATATAAGTGAAATTCAAGCATGTTGATTCAATGTTTCAGGATTAGAATCGCGAATATTATTCAAAATTCTGATTTTTAAAACTAATTTCATAATTTTTAGAATTAGATTTAGGATGGAGTTCCAGTTGGTCAGGAAATAGGGAAGTAGGGGATTTCTGGTGATCTCTGTGATTTTGGGTGTTGTAATCTTCAGTGTTGATGGGGAAGTGAGCACATATTGGAAAAATCCCAGGTAAGTCAATCAATTAATTTTGGAGGAGCGCGTGGTCGATTTGAATCTGTAGCCCTAGTTTTTGGAATTCTTAGTAAATTGATCGGCACGTCTTTTATGTTTGATCGAGTGCAGTGAGGTTTGGTGAGATGGAAGTATGGCCATTGACGAGTTTGTGGCCGGAGTCACTGCTATTCCGGTGGTCGGAGGGACGTGAATGAGGCAATGACAGGTTTGGGGTTTGGTGTTGTTTCTGATGTTCCAGGTTTGAGTTTAAATACTCAAATTCGATTTCGTTACCATGTCATAAATCTGGTGTTTGGATTTGGTTATGAGGGTGATTGCCGACCTGGGTGGATCATCGTTGATGATCGGAGTTAGCTGCCGGTGATGTGTATGTGCACGGTGCACTACCAATTTCTGGTGAAGTATGTATTGTTGGAGTTGTGGCCTCAGGTGTGACTCTAAGACAGTAGATGGGTTGCTCGAAGATTTTGGTTGGTGGACTCGAAGAAGTTTTAGGTAGGCTCGGGTTTAAATATGGTAACTGTTGGGCGTGTTTCCACCGGACCAGGGCCACCGGACCAATGCTACCGAATCGAAACAAAGATGGCACCACCGAACCAAAGAGAAGAAGGCACCACCGGACCAAAATGCGGAAGGCACCACCGGACCAAAGTGAGGAAGGCACCACCGGGCCAAAGTGAGGAAGGCACCACCGGACCAAAGTGAGGAAGGCACCACCGAACCAAAGCGAGGATGGCACTACCGAACCAAGACATCACCGGACCGATCCATGCTCTAATCACCACCGGAGCGAAACATTACCGAACCAACATTTCCAGGCCGGATCACGTCAGCCCAGGCCCACCAGCAGCTATATACATCCAAGGCCCCTACCCCAGCCTCACTCTATAAATAGAGGGGTAGGGGTACAACAATGGAGAACGGTTTTGGGAGCTTAAGCACGGATAGAACTTTCAAACAACTTTCATACACTTATGATAAAAGCTTTGTACTTGTAATCTGAACAGTGAAAGAGAATAACATATAAAGTGGACGTAGGCACATTCTGGCTGAACCACTATAAATCTGTGTGTCTTTTACAGTTTAGTCCCTCCTTTTTACATATTTGCATGAATCACCCAAATCACTAAGAACAACATAAAATAGACTAATTCGTACGACTTGGAGGTGTTTGCCCATTTTTCGTGCAAACATTTTTGGCGCTTTCACTGAGAACGGGGGCTCGAAGCTTCAGCTTCTCCCACTTTACCTTCTTCCTAACAGCATCGCTCATTGCTCAGAAAATATGCGTCCTAGGCAGAAGAAAGATGTTAACAAAGGAAAGAACGTCACAACTAGCAGTATTCCAGATCCAGTGATCCTAGATCAAGAGAATCGTCCCGTTCCAACAGCAGTACCAAATGAAAATCAGGCAAATCCGACAGCCCCTGCCACGGAACAGCCAGCAGCAATTACTAGGGCAGATCTGGACAGGGTTGTGGCTGAAGTGACTGACCGCTTCACATCCCAACAAGAAGCCTTGGTGAACCGACTCATGTCACGCTTAAGGGATGCTGAAGAATCCAACCGCAACACTGAATCATGGATGAATCCCAGTCTGGAGGATCTCGGAGGCGACAAAGATCTTTCTTCTTCGAAGAAGCTAACAATAGAAACAGCAATGGTAGGAGCCGAGCCCGAACTCAGCCCGAACTCCGACCCGAGGAAACGCTTGGAACCGAACCAAGCGGGGGATGTACTAGGCGAGGGTCGGTTGTAGCTGAGCCAGTCATGCTACCTAGCCATGGATACACCAATGAACGAGGCCGAGCTAGAGTCCAGTGCGATGTTGGACCCGAGGAAGTGCTCGGAACAGAACCCAGCAGGGGAAGATCAAGGCAAGGGCCAACTGTAGCTGACCCTAGCATGCTCCCAGAAGACCAGAGACAGCCACTGGAAAATATTAGGAGTGATAGACGATACCATCCCTACAGGTCATCTGGACGGAATCAATCTCGCAGAGAAGAACCAAACTCATTTCTATCTGCTCCAAATTCTGATGAAAGGATGGCACGATTGTTCAGAGAGTGCGTCCAACGGGATCAAAGAGATCGAGGGATAGGCGCTAGGGTAACCAGCCCTTTCACCCACAATATCGAAATTGCCATCACCCCCCGAGAATGGAAAATGCCAACAATGGAACCTTACAAGGGAATCTCTTACCCCGTTGTACACTTGCAGAGATACACACAACATATGCTCATGAGCGGAGCCACAGAAGGAGTATTGTGCAAATTCTTTCCACTATTCTTGGCAGATCTAGCTACCTCTTGGTTCTGCCATCTACCCCAAGGATCCATCAGCTCATGGGAAACGTTGAAAGAAAAGTTCATCAGCCAGTTCCGCATTCATAGTTCCGCATTCATGTGGAATAACCCAAGGACGCTTATTCCCTATCTAATATCAAACAGAAGCCTGGAGAGACAGTGCAGCAATATCTAACCCGATTCAATGCTGCAGTTGCCGCAGTCCAAGATGCCAATGAGAAACTTATCTTAATGGCCCTCTGTAGTGGTGTGCATCCAGATACTAAGTTTTCTAGAAGATTAACGAAAGAAAAACCAGCTACCTTACCCGATTTCTTCCATGAAGCTGGAAGATATATGAGACTTGAAGACGCTGCCACTGAAAGACAGACAGGGCAACAAACCAAGGCAGCTCATGGCGACACACCCGCTGTAGCAAAGGACGTTCGAAGAAATGACTCTGGAGACAATGCTGGGGGCAAAAAGGGAGAAAAACGTCTATATCGGCCAGGACCGAGATTTGACACTTACACTCCTTTGAATGAAACAATCGAAAACATCTTCCAGGCCACCAAAAACGAAGTTAAATACAGATGCCCCCCGTACAAGAAGGAATCGAATAACGCAATTAAGTCTGAAAAGTTCTGCCGCTTCCACGAATCTCATGGGCATGATACCAATGAATGCCATCATCTCCGGGACTTAATTGAAGAACACATCAGAAGGAAGAGACTGGAACGCTATGTAAAAGGCCAAAACAGGACCCCAGCTCCTGCCAATGAGAACCCAAGGCTACCCCTCCCAGAAATAGGAGGGGGAAATCGCAACACCAGCGGCTCCAGTCAAGAGAAGATAGTGGTCCATACCATATCGGGAGGACCACACATCGCCGACAGGAACTGGACAGAGATGGAAAGATAGGGAATGTCACTTAGAAACAATGAAGGCTGCGTCAATTCTGTTATGGAAGAACGCCCTCCGAAGCGAAAAGAGAATGATGACATTACATTCAATAGGCGTGACCTGGAAGGAAGGCAGTACCCTCACATGGATCCTATGGTCATCTCTTCCTGGTTCGGCCTAGCCGAAGTTTTCCGAATTCTAGTAGACACTGGAAGCTCAGTAAATATCCTATTCAAGCATGCTTTCGACAGAATGAAGCTGTCAATGAAGGATGTGTCTCCTTGCAACAAACCACTACATGGTTTCACTGGAGACTCGAAGATGCCCCTCGGGCAATTGGACCTCTTTGTTGAAATAGGAAGTCACCCCCGCTTCGTTGTGCGGAAACAAACATTTGTGCTAATAGATAACCACTCGGACTACAACGCCTTTTTAGGAAGACCAGCCTTGTCTGACTTCCAAATTGTCCTGGCCCCGTGATGCCTGAAGATGAAATTTCCAACGGAAAATGGAATAGGGGAAGTAGAGGGAGATCAAGACGCCGCTCGAGATTGCTATGTAACTGAACTTCGCAATAATCGCAGGAAGGATAAAGGGAAGAATGCAGAGACTACTCTCTGCATGAAAAACTTGAAAGCATAGCAACTAAAGAAAGCCCCTCCTCTTCGATATACCAGTGAACCTTTCAATGAATTAGACCCCAGGGACAAAGAGGAGGAGGCCACCGCCGAGCCTGCAAAGGCTATGGAGTTTGTATCTGTAGACAAACACGACTCAAGTAGACTGTTGAAAATCAGTTCTCAGCTAAGAGCAGAATTGAGGGATCAACTCATTGATTTTCTCCGCCACAACTTGGATGTATTTGCATGGACGCACGCTGACATGACTGGAATCTCCCCAGACGTGGAATGCCACGTACTAATTATCGATCCTAACAAGGTGCTTGTAAAGCAGAAAAAGAGAAGTATGGGGGCAAAACGATCAGCAGCCCTCGATGAAGAAGTAAAGAACTTGCTTGCCAATAACTTCATACGAGAAGCCATCTACCCGGAGTGGATCGCTAACCCGGTACTAGTAAAGAAGGCTAATGAGAAGTGGAGAACATGCATTGACTTCTCCAACTTAAATGACGCTTGCCTGAAGGATTGCTTCCCACTCCCCCGAATCGATCAGCTGGTACAGCCGGGCACGAACTCTTATCTTTTATGGACGCATACTCAGGATATAACCAAATTCCTATGCACCCCCCCGATCAAGACCACACTAGTTTCATCACTGACCGGGGATTGTACTGCTATAGAGTAATGCCTTTTGGACTTAAAAACGTCGGAGCTACCTATCAGCGCCTCGTCAACAAGATGTTTGTGGAACTGATAGGATGAACTATGGAGGTTTATATGGATGACATGCTAGTAAAATTGAGGAAAGCCAACGATCACGTAAGCCACCTGGGCAAGATGTTTCAAGTACTTCGCCAATATGGAATGAAGCTGAATCCTCTAAAGTGCTCATTCGGAGTATCATCAGGAAAGTTCTTGGGATTCATCGTCCATGCCACGGGGATTGAAGCAAACCCCGAATAAGTCCGAGCTCTGAGAGATATCAGGATACCTTCCACTCGAAGAGAAATGCAAAACCTAAATGGAAAAGTGGCCGCCTAAGCAGATTCATCTCTAAAGTGACTGACAAGTGCATCCCTTTCTTCGAAGCTCTAAAGAAAGACAAAGGAAAGTTCGAATGGACTGACGAATGCATAACAGCCTTCCTCAACCTAATCGAACACCTCCAGAGACCACCAGTACTCTCAACTCCAAACGAAGGCGAAGAGCTATACCTATACCTTGCTGTGCTATCTCATGCTCTGAGCGCCTCTTTGGTGAGAGAAGACAACCGCGCACAACGACCAGTATATTTTGTGAGCAAGAGGTTTACGGGAGCAGAAGCCAGATATCCTAAACTTGAGAAGCTAGCATACTGTTTACTAATCACATCACGGAAACTGCGACACTATTTCCAATCCCATTCCATCAGAGTTCTAACCAATCAACCGCTAAGGCAGGTACTCCATCATCCCGACACTTCTGGGCGACTACTTAAATGGTGCATTGAACTAAGTCAATATGATATCACCTAGCATCCTCGCACCGCCATCAAGGGACAAGCCATGGCCGATTTCATTGCCGAATTCACTGCCAACGAAGGTCAAGAGCAATCTGAAATAGCAGAAGACATCAAGTGGAATCTCTTTGTGGATGGAGCATCAAACGAACAAGGCTCGGGGGCAGGTATTGTAATAATCACTCCCAGGGGAAGGAAGCTACATTATTCTCTAAGGTTGGAATTCGCTGCCACCAACAACGATGCAGAGTATGAAGCGGTAATAGCTGGATTAGAACTGGCCCTAGAGATTGGAGTTAGTTCTTTATGTCTTCATAGTGATTTGCAACTTATTGTAAATCAAATACTAAGAGAATTTCAGGCTCGAGGAGAACGATTCACAGCATATCTGAAGAAGACCAAGCTGCTACTCGATCAATTGGATCACTATTTGATCAAACACATTCCTCGAGAAGAGAACCAAGAGGCCGACGAACTGGAAAAGCAAGCTAGCATGAGAGACGGCACCATTTCCGGAACAGTAGCCTTCTCAAAGCAACTAACCCCGAGTTTTGGGCAAGTGAATCTGATAGCTGCAATCGAAGAGGAAACTTGGATGACTCCCATCCAAAAAATTTTACAAGATGGCACACTGCCCGATGGGCGTAGCGATGTCAAGAAAATCTTGAGGAGAGCTTCCCGCTACACAATACAAGGAGGCATCCTCTATCGGCGCGGCTTCTCTAACCCCTTATTAAGGTGTGTCGCTGGAAGGGAAGCCAAGGAAATCTTATCAAACATCCATCAAGGAAGCTGCGGAGATCACACTGGAGGGCAGACTCTGGCAAAGAAGATACTCCGATATGGGTATTCCTGGCCCACCTTAAACAAAGACGCCTTAGACTTCGTCAAAAAATGTGACAGATGTCAGAAGTTTGCTAAGATTCCTCGACTACCAACAAATGAGATCACTCAAATGACCAGCCCTTGGCCCTTTGCAGTATGGGGAGTTGACTTGATTGGCGAACTGCCGGTGGGCCGAGGCGGAGCCAAATATGCTATAGTGGCAGTCGACTATTTCACCAAATGGGTGAAGCGGAACTTCTAAATAAAATATCATCGGCAAAAGTTATTAACTTCTTGGTCAAAAATGTTCTATGCAGGTACGGGGTTCCACTCAAAATCATATCGGACAATGTACTTCAGTTTGACTGCGAAGAGTTCGCCGACTGGTGCCAAAAGCACGGAATTCACAAAAGCTTCTCATCAGTAGCTTACCTCCAGGCACACGGACAAGTCGAAGCTGTCAACAAAATTCTCAAAACTCTAATCAAGAAGAAACTTGAAAAGTCAAAAGGCGCTTGGGTGGATGAACTTCCTACGGCTCTTTGGGCCTACCAGACATCTTTCAAAACATCAACGGGGCATACTCCTTTCTCTTTGGCATACGGATCAGAGGCCATGCTTCCAGTCGAAACTGTAGTGCCTTCCCACCGTAGGATCCACTATAACCCAGAAGAGAACGAAGAACTCCTTCACATGTCTTTGGATCTAATTGAAGAGAGAAGAAACGATGCAGCACTCAAAGCAGCAGCTCACAAGCAAAAAGTGGCAGCACAATACAACTCCAAAGTCAAGCATCGTAGCTTACAAGAAGGAGATCTTGTCCTTTAGCGAGTCTTCTCGCGCCCCGGAGCACTAGATCCAATCTGGGACGGACCATATATAATTCATAAAGATCTCCACAACGGAGCTTATATTTTGTCAACAGTGGAAGGAGAGGTGTTCCAGAGGGCATGGAACATCCAACACCTTCGTCGATACTTTTCTTAACTTGTACTGACCATATGAAGTGAATTAACAAAGAGAATCAGTGGACGTAGGCATTTTCGTGCCGAACCACTTTAAAAACTTGTCTCTTTTTTAACTTGTTCCTTTATATCTTGGCTGCTTGTTAACCTTATCCTTTTCTGTTGAACAAATTCATGTGTAATGGCATTTCCATTCAAGCCACATCACAACGCGACTTCACCTGGACAAGACCTAATAGGTACTATACGAATCTATGCCCTCGCCAATGGGATACTTTTGCTCCAGCATCCCTCTGCTGTGGGTTAACTCATTGCTCGCGATCGGCCCTTAAAGCCAACTGTAATGAGCCGATTATAAGCCACCGAGTAGGCCGACTATAGCCTAGGCATCTCATTACGGCGTTCGGCTCGCCGGCAACCGTGAACCGACTTTAAACCCCAACATAAGGTGTGGCCAGCCAGGGGTAGTTCACAGTTGACGATCGGCACCCATGCTAGCCGGCCACGGTAAATCGAATAATACCCACGATTACGGGCCATAATGGCCTGGGTAGTTACTGTGCACGATCTCGGCTCTGAGTGTCTTAAGTATGGCTGTGGTAAAAAAGAGAAACTCCCCGCGGAGGCGTAAGATGGGTGACAAATGTCTCCAAGACCCACAGCTAGGGAAAGTGACTACAAAACCCATTTGTCACGAACTTAAGCACATCGCAGGCCTTGTGTGATTGGAAGTTTTACTATTTCTTATATTTCTATTTTATTTAAAAACTTTCCTCCTATCCTCTATAACGATCCCAAAAGTACAGGACACGAAATAGGAGACGCTCACTAATGGGGACAAGAACTCACAATTGGATGACAGGTCACTCAGCTGCATTCCATACTCAGTCATACAAAGCATTCAAAGCAACCATCTACAACTAAAACATGAAGGGCGGTACTTTCTTCTTTTGTATATGAATACGTAGCTATAATTTATTCGCACATCACACTAATATTGCAAGATATGAAATTATGTTTTAAGCAAGAACTTGACATCAAACACAATAAAATCACGGGCGTGTGCACAACTATATTTCTTATGCAACACACCAAAATGACAAAAGCATTCAAATATGACGGAATCAGCCTAAGTTTGAAATTACATAGTAAAGTCGTTCGTTACCAATAACACAATTACAGCTTAAAGGTTACACGAATGTTTTGGGACTGACATAGGCAGCAATGTCAAACAAACCAAAAGATATCCAGATCAAGTCAAGGAATCGACGGCTTACCAAAGATGAGATCGTCTTCCCTGGTCGCACCCGAATGCCCGATTGAGGTTGCTTTCATTACCTCTATCCTACTGGCCCTCCGAGAACTCCTTGACCATGGGATTGGAACTCTCAACATATTAACCAGAGGTGGTTGGTGCTCCAGAGGTCCCGCCTGTCCAATTCGGGAGAGAATCCATTAATAGTCATAAAACAATAAGCAATCAAGTTACGAGAAGCTAAAAGGGAAGACTTACCAGCATCTGCTCCTTGATCATCATCCTCTAACTGCACACCAACCTCCTCAACAGTAAGCAGCCGCATAGCCTCTTTCACCGCCGCTTTCTCCTCCTTGGTGAATTGAGTCATGACCACATCCATTCTAAAGACCACGCCACCTTCCTTATCTACATTGGTCTTAGCCTCCTCCAGGGCCCTGAGATAAATCCTGGCCATGACACGGGGATAATCATCCATCCAAGATAAGTTGCCCTATTTCCAAGTGCGAAAGTATATGTCCTGAAGCATCTCATCCATTATCCCCTCATTCTCCTCGAACTCCCTTATTCGGTCCTCAGAAGCCAACAACTTTACAGTAGCAGCATCGTTCTCCGATTGGTATCGCGAGCAATCAGCCTGAAAGGATTTCCTCATTGCCTCCATCTCCTCCTTCAGCTTGGTTTGAGTAAGCTCTGCGGCTTCAAGTTTCCCGGATAACTCCTGTACCCGCTCGAGATCCGCTTTTCGGACCTCATCCACCGTCGCGATAGCCATATCAATCCGTCCCTTACAAGCAACCTCCATTTTCCGTAACTCTGCTCGACTGGCCTTTTCCATGGTTTCCTTTAGTCGTCTTGAGGCGGCCTCATGTTGAGAGATCTGGATGGCCTGATCAGCAAGTTGTTTGGCCTGGTCGGAAACCATTAGCCGCAGTTGAATGTTAGCACTCCCAATTTCTTCTTCAGCCTTGACCAGTCGGGCATGATGCCCCAACAGCTTTCTGGTTTCCTCAGTAACCCGGTCAATATTTGCCTTAGCTTCGTCCCCTAAAGTTACAACTCGAGTGGTAAGCAAATCAAGGTCCAGGGACTTAGCTTCATCCAATACTCTCACCATAGGATTACGGGGGAGAAAGTGCTCACCGGTAGCCTCATCAAAGGTAATATCATGAGAACTCGGATCCAGATCTGGATGACCTGCAAACGGATTACGAGCCAAGCCGGGATGACTTATCCGGGTAACAGTAGGATTTCAGACAGGTGCGGAGAAGGTATAAATTCAATATTCTCCTCCGTGGTATCCTGAAGAAGCTGAGTTGGAGACTAAGGACCAGGTGGGGTTTCAAACAAGGCACGACTCCTCTTCTTCCTTTGAACGTCCTCTTCGATAATTCCAAGAAGAGGGCGGTAGCCGACTACGTCTCCAGGGCAATTAGTCGAAGGCTTTGGTTTAGTAGAAGCCTTGAGAAGTTTGTATTGTTCAAGGCGGTGCCGAACATCTGATGTCTTGGCCGCCTTACCCGCTTCTGGGATAAAAACCAAGCGTTACAAGCAGACATTGAACTATAATTCAAGAAATATATCAAGTTAAGAAGAGTAAAGAGACACTTTTTCCATACAAACCCTGGGAGGAGTAGGATACTGCAATAAGTCCTGGATGTCATTCCAGGACGGGAGCTGATCATAAAATATTCCTAAATCCTTATCATAAATGGAGTCTGCAGGAGTCAAAAATTCACCTTGAATCGCAGGAATTGCCTCAGTTGAAGCGCTCTTGGAAGATGAATCGGCGCCGGTCTCGGCCTTGTCAGCTTTCTTAGACTTCTCCACTAAAGTCGATCCTTCCTCCAACCCTTCAAAAGCTAAGTGGAAAGCATCATCTGTCCACTCCTGGATCACACCTGCTTGCTTAGAAGACAAAGCCCCAGTGCCATCGCCACTCTGTCCGTCGCCACCATCATCGGTATGACCATCACCATCACCATCTCCACCACTTCCACTCTCTACCTCACCTCCTTCATCCTCGCCTCTTTCCTCCTCCACATCTTTCTCCTCCGGGATGTCTGGACATGTGCTGAGGGAGGGTCCATCGGACTTTTTAAGTTTCTTCCCCCCGGCAATTGGATGTTTCGAAAAGGGTTTCCTTTTGCCGCTCTTCGCTGTAGCCCCTCCTTTAGCTTTGGCGGCCCTCCCCTCAGCTGTGTCTCTTTGCTTGACCACAGACTGGCGTGGCAGAATCAAGTTGAGCCCCAAAAGAGTAGCATTCCTGATCAAATAAGAAGCTGCCCTCTCGTTTTTCGAAATGGCTTCTATTTGCACAGCCATCTGAACCAGACGATCGTTCTCTACAACCGCAAAGCCACCTGTCGCTAGCAAGAAATAAAGAACATAAGGAGGAGCATTGTAAAGAACAGAAATTATAAATGAGATTCAAATTACAGCCAGAGGTGAAGCGGTGGAAAGAAACAGAGTCATCCTTGATAAAGAACCATTCCTTCTTGAACATGCTAAACTTTGAATATAAGTCCAGGACTGGCTTGAAAGACACGGCCGATTCTAAGCTAATATATGGAGACCCCTTCTAGTAGCCTCTCAAGTTGTACAGGTACCGGATCTTCCGGTTGGAAAGGGGACGCCCGTATTTTTTCTGGAAGATAATGAACAGACTCACCAAGATGGAATAGGAGTCGGGCTGAAGCTGGAAAGGGGCCACCTTCAAGTATGTGATGAAGCTGACTATCCAAGCGTTAATCGGAGGAATGGCTCCGCACATGCAGTGATATCTACTATAAGCAAAATATCCTTCAGAGGGGGTTATACGGCATCACTCCTTTCCCTGGCAACATCATATGCGCTCTGTCAATCCCAAAGGATCTAGATATAACGTCAAGCTGCTCATCTTTAAGGGAGCTGGGAAAGCAGTCAGGCGGTGAGTCCAAGAGCTCCTGAGGGTCGTACCCATCTACTAATGATCTCGGGGACAGTTCATGTCGTTTTGGCTCTGACCGAACTGCAGACACTATGGAGGACTCCCCTTTGTCCTTGGATTTCTTCTTGTCAGAACGAGATTCTACTTTATGAGACATTATCTGCAACACGAGAAAACACATCGTTAGAACAAGGGATGTAGGCAAACAAGTACCAACAGTCTGGAATCTCATTCATGATTCAAAACATAAAAGGTTCATTCGGTAGTTCGAGGCTAAGAGCCCATTCGGCGCACGTACTCCCCAAGTTCATTCGGTAGTTCGAGGAGAAAAGATCATTCGGCGCTCGTACTCCCCAAGTTCATTCGGTAGTTCGAGGCTTAGAGTTCATTCGGCACTCGTACTCCCCGGACTCAATCGGTGGTTCAAGCATAAAGATCATTCGGCGAAAGAAGACTAAATCACCTGGACCAGCAGTCAAATTTTGTTCGGTGATATGGTTGATTCGGCAGACCAAAGTTTGGTTCGGCTATTTCAAAAGGTATGGAATAGCAGAGGCGTAAGGCCCATACTTATAGGCAAACATAAACGACCAGACCAACTGGTTCAGCCCTTGGGACTGAATAAGAATGTCCAAGCTGAATGACCTAAAACAAAGCACGACATATGCAAGCATATGTCCCACTTTGGGGGGCAAATGTTGGGCATGTTTCCACCGGACTAGGGCCACCAGACCAATGCTACCGAATCGAAACAAAGAAGGCACCACAAAACCAAAGAGAAGAAGGCACCACCGAACCAAAGTAAGGAAGGCACCACCGGACCAAAGTGAGGAAGGCACCACCGGACCAAAGAGAAGAAGGCACCACCGGACCAAAGTGAGGAAGGCACCACCGGACCAAAGCGAGGATGGCACTACCGAACCAAGACATCACCGGACCGATCCATGCTTTACTCACCACTGGACCGAAACATTACCGAACCAACATTGCCAGGCCGGATCACGTCAGTCCAGGCCCACCAGCAGCTATATACATCCAAGACCCCTACCCCTAGCCTCACTCTATATATAGAGGGGTAGGGGTACAACAATGAGGGACGGTTTTGGGAGCTCAAGCACGGATAGAACTTTCAACCAACTTTCATACACTTGTGATAAAAGCTTTGTACTTGTAATCTGAACAGTGAAAGAGAATAACATATAAAGTGGACGTAGGCACATTCTGGCTGAACCACTATAAATCTGTGTGTTTTCTACAGTTTAGTCCCTCCTTTTTACATATTTGCATGAATCACCCAAATCACTAAGAACAACATAAAATCGACTAATTCGTATGACTTGGAGGTGTATGCCCATTTTTCGTGCAAACAGTAACAGGTTTTAAACAAAAACCTGCTGTTCTTTTTAAAATTTTAAAATAAATTTAAAAGCTGAGTTTAAATAAAAGTGAAGTTTTTAAATAAGGTTTAAATCTAGTTTTCAATTTGAGTTTAAGTTAAATCTAAGTCTACAATAGATACAAGTTTAATTTGAATCTTAGTTTGGAAATAAAAGAGTTTTTAAATTCAAATTGTCTTAATAACATAATAGTGTTTAAGAAGTTAAAGTGTATTTAAAGAATTTGAATTTAAATGTAGTTTGAAATGTAAGGAAGGATTTAAACAAAGTTAAATCAGAAATAAATTTGAATTCAAATTGAATTTGAATTTTAGGTTTTGGAAATAAGATAAAGTTTATAAATTTAAATATTGTAAATAAGTTTAAAAGTTAAAGTATACTTTAATGATTTGAAATTAAAAAGGAATTTAGTTTAAAATCTTTAAATTTCTTTTATATAAGTACTCTTTAACATGTGAATTTCAAAGTTTTAAATTGGTTAAAGATAAATTGGCTTTCATTTTAAAACTTGAATTTAAAATGAAATTTGAAATTAAATTTGAAATAAATGTTTCCAAATGTATTTATGAATGATAATTTGACCATAGATAAGAAAAGGCTTTATCTTAAAGTAAATTTAGAATTTAATGATTTGTAAATTCATTTAATTATTAAGGTAATTAAATGGATAATTTATTTAATTAATTAATGGAATGGATAATTAATTAAGGTAATTAAGGGTTTTAAATTATTAATTAGGGTTTAAGTTAATTGATAATTAACTTGTAATTTAAGAATTTTTAATTAAATAAAATTAGATTTTAATTAATGATTAGTAATTAATTAATCAAGTAATTATAAATTAACTAAGTTACAGTTAACACTTAATTAATTAAATAATTAAAGGTTAATTAAATTGGATATTAAAGATTAATTAATTTGAAATTAATAATGAGTAAAGTAAGTTAATTACTTAAGAAAAGTAATTAAAGAATGATTAATAGTTAATGAAAGTCATTAACTAAGGATTATTTAACAATTAATTAATATGATTAATTTTAATAATAAATTAATTAATTAATGGTAATCATTTGTAAAATTGTTTTAAGATTAATTACTTGATGGAAGTAATTAAGGAATTAATTACTTAATGTAATTAATTAAGTTTAGATGTAATTTGTTTAAGTTAATTAATTAAGTTTAATTAATTTAAACATTGGATGCTTTGGTAAATAATTACTTAATGTAATTAATGGAATGTAATTACTCAGTGAAGTAATTAATGATAATTATTGGATGTAATTAGTGGAAGATGGTTTAATTGTGGAAGTAATTTGGATTAAATTACTTAGTATAATTAATCAAGGGATTAATTTAAGAAATTAATTAAGGAGTAACTAATTTGATAAGTAATTAAGGATAGTTAATTATAGAGTATGATTAATCAAAGGTGATTAATAATTATGGTTTAATTGAGATTAGTTACTTAATGTAATTAATTTTAAATAATTAATTAATTTAAATATAATTTAGGATCATTAATTAATATAATTAATGATGTAATTAAGATTGATTAATTAAAGATTAATTAATCAATAATAAGTGATTAAGGGTAATTAATTAATTGTAATTAATTAAGGTTTGATGTAATTAATTATAGCTAATTAATTAATGAAGTAATTAAGGGTTAATCACTGTATTTGGTTTAAAGTAATTAATTTGTGCAATTAATTAAAGGATAATTACTAGAATGTAATTAACGAATAATTAATCAAGGGTGATTAATTAAGTTGATTAATTAAAGGATCATTAATTAATTGAATGATTATAATTAATTAATGGTTATGTAAGCAAGATTTACATTGATAAAGTAATTAATTTAATTCACTTTAAATTGATTAGGAGATGGAAGTAATTAATTTAATTCATTTTAAATTAATTATAGATGGTGTGATTATAGATCATTGCTTAAATATGAATGGATGATATTGGTTGCCTTGAATGGTTTGAAATCTCAACTACGAGATTAGTAATGTTGTGTGATATGGATGCATTGGTTGCATTATGATGATGATTTGGATTATATTCTGATAATGATAATATGGATTATCTGTGGTGATGATTATCTATTGTGAATCTGTGAATTATCTATCTGTGTGTATATAGATAATTGTTTTGAATTGTTTAAAACTCTAAAACAACTTGACCTTAAAAGATATGTTTTGGATTTCAATGAGACCGGGATCGGGTTTTCAAATTTGGATATCCGAAAACCACATCGATCTAAATTAACGATAGGTCGTGAATCTCAAGTAAAGAGTGAAGACTCGAGGTGTAAGGACTATACGTCGTTAAACTCTGAGGGTGATTCCAATACGAGTTAACGAGGTAGTACTTTCAGATTCGAGATGAAGATTCAAAATGCAAGGGTTATTGTCGTTAACTCTGAGGGTGATTCCAAAATGAGTGTAACAAGATAATGCCTTCAGTTTCGTTCGAACCCGGAATGAACTTGTACAGATTGAATGCTTTCGGAACATCATCGGGTGGATGATGAGCATTCTAAGATAAATGTGTCTTATAAAGGTAATCGTAGCCTCAAGCCTCATCAACCGGGAATGGCTAAAACAGGGGAGGTGCAGCAAGGCTAAGTGGGTCATGCCCAAGTAGGACGAGATTTTCCCCTATCTAGAGGTCCCTTTTTCCGGCTTAGTGGGCAGTTGGATACGCGCGCCAACTGCGGCGTTGTCTTGTTCGGGACTGTCCAGTAAGGGATGGTTCCGGCTTTTTGTTGCAGGGGATTGGAAGTGATCCTCGGTACGGTGATCTAAGCCACGGGCGATACCCCGGTAGCCCTGCCATTGTATGGAATCCAAAATCCAATAAGTGCCAACGGTTTTGATTGTATTACCCATTTTTGTGGCTAGTAGCTTGAATTTAATAATGTAACAATTTTGGCTATTTCATATTTACTTGAAAACCCTAGACCTATTATAATATCACTGGATTTTCTATCAAATGTTTTGGTTAGCGTAAGGTAAAAACTTTTCCATGTTTATGTGTGGGAAGTCTTATGTGATACCTTTCTTTTAAAAGGTTTTTCAAAGTTAAGCAACCTTAACCTGTTACTCACACCAGACCCATGTCTGACTCGGAGTTTATTTCTATTTTTCTTAAAGTCTTGGGTACTCAAATTTTTACAAGTAGCCAAGGGATTCAGGTCAGTTTTTACGATTTATGGAGGAGCAATGGAGCAGGAGGCTTCAGCGTTGTAGATATGTTTAGTGTTCCGCTGTGTTTGGTATCTCTTTGTTGTCTCTGAGTTGTATTAAGTTGTATAACTAGACAGGTGTTTATAACTGTCTAGTATGTGTTGTATTATCTGTATAACTCTGGTAATTGTTGTATACTATGTAATATCTTATGTTATTAATATAATTTATTTGTTCCGCTGTTTAGATTCTGATGTGTTGTTTCTTCTTTCTTCTCTTTCTTACTCCTTTCTATCCCTTTCTTTCTTATTAATGATGCGTCATTCTGTGGAGATGAATGGCGGGTCGTTACAAAAACAATCATTATGATAAGTAATTTTTGACAGTTGGACGTAGTCCCAAGCTAAGATGTCATATAATATAAGAGAACCAAAAAAAATGTAGTTTCATAATAAAAGAGGACAGACTAGAATAGAAGAGAGGCACTTGTAATTACACTTATGAAATGCAGGTTATAAAAGAAAGAAAAGAATATAAAAGTAACAATTGCAAGTATAATTGTAACATATAAGTTATAATTAAAAAGTTAGAGATCGAAGAGGCTTATTTTATCTACTTAGATTAAGTTAATAAGCAAAATGATAGAAGTGGCCCGTACTGGCAGCATTCCCTTTCAGTCAGGAACTGATGGTCTCGTAATAGTTAGGTAAGGCTGGGCTTGCTAATTAGGGTAAATAAGTAGCGAACAGAATAAGAAAAGTAAACTAAACACATAATAAAAGATTAGACGTAGGGTCTAATAAAATGGTAAGATGCGCTTGGAGTAGCCCAAAGGATGAAGAGCCCAACGAAGTAGTTCATTGTAGATTTTTAACACAGAAATAGCATGTCCAACTTAGTTAATTTAGGATAGAAGGAACGTGACTTCAGCTGTACATGAGGGTACTCTAGGATAGACATCTGGGGTAGGCCTAACGAAGCTGCACCCCTGGAGGTAGGTTTGTAGACGTTCCATCAAGAGAGTATGCCTTGAATGCTTTTGCATTGCATGACTAACGAAGCGGACCTTTGTAGGCAGTCAAAAGGTTGATGAATGGAGTAGGATATTCGTATGACACCGTACTCTGACTTGTGAGTAGGTTTTAGTGGGCAGGACCCATGGGCATAACCCAAAAGGATAGTCGCATGTAGAGATCAAGCCATCATCAACCAAGAATAAGTTCGGGAAAGACTAGAGCTAAACCAACAGACCAATGATTCTTTCACTATCGAGACATTGGATGAGGGGCGCAACCAATTGGATGTTTAGATTGTTTGCAATAGGGCATAACCACTTAGCACTTTAGAGGTCTTTCGATTAGTTGAGGGGTAGCTGGGTGGGGCCATAGCCATGATGAGAAAAGAGACAGACCAAGTAGAATATATGTATTGCAGGCTTAACGAAGCAGTCCTTTACGGATATAAAACATCCTTGATTGAGTTCCCTACAAGGTAGACCTTGATGGCGAGATTCAAGGAGTAGACAGGACGATTATGTATAGTCCTCAAGGTATGCAGTGGGTGGTACATTATGGATGTCCGAACATTAGTATTGGCTAGTGCGAATGCAGTTTTACATTTTCATAGTAAACGATAGAACATCGGCATTGTAGACCTCATGAAGTTGTCCTTTACAGATGTAGTTATAGAACGCTCTAGAAGCAAGACGATGGAGTCCTTTTCGAGGAGGATACGAAAGGTACTAAGGGTAGTACCTAGGATCGATGCGGTCATTGGACATATAGCTACATACATACATACATACATACATACATACATACATACATACATACATACATACATATATATTAGGTTTTAATCTACTAGGGAGTAGATGGGTATGATTCACACACAGAGGAGAGAGTATTATAAACCCAACAAACCTAATATAATAGAAAACGTAAATAAAACGGTATATGTAGAATTAAGCATAGAAGTGTATAATTTGTCCATTCACTAGAACTTTTGTTTTGACCCCCTCCTCATAACATCTCATGGATTAGATAGATGGTAGAGACTTTCCAACTTTGAGACACTTGTTTAGAAAGTGTTATTATCTTGGTGGGTATTTACTTACTATTATATTTTCGTCAGTTTCGTTATGAGATATTTATTTGAGCTCTTATATATTTGTCTTGGCCTATTTGCAAGATACTACATACCCAACTCGGGCTTCAATGGGTTTGGATTTTAGCATTTTTGTGAAAAATCCAAATCCACTGGAATTCGGGTTGTTACGTTAGGTAGCAGAGCCTAGGTTTAGGGTTTCTAGGTAGATAGCGAGTGAACGTATTTGCAGTTTTGAGTAAAATATTAAAATATTATCTACTAAAGTCCAAATAGTCCCCAATTATAGATTTTAACATATCGAAAGTTTTTAGAAGTATAATTATGCATAGTTTGCTAGTTGGGTTGGGGATGACCCAAGAGTGTTGAGCCCTAAGTTATTACCAATTTATAGTGTACAAAAATCCATGTTTTGAAAGAAGATTAGTATCCATATGTCATAAGAAGTGGGAAAGTTCCCTAGGGATAATAGGGAGAGTATTTTTATTTTGGAAGGAATAAGAGATTTTAGTAAGGTAATGGGATTTCCAAAGTTTAGGAAGGATATTCCTAGGGTACTAAGAAGAATACCCACTTTATGTCTAGCCCAATAAAACAAAACTTTTTGGAATTGAAAAGTTGGAAAATATAATTGTTAATATGTTTGAGGAAGTAAATATTGGGTTTTTGAAAAAAAAGTGGTATGAAATTTAAATTGGTTTTTATATGATGTAAGTTTTTTTAAAAGTGAAATTCTTTTTGAAGAATTATAGTGCATGTATAGCTCGCTAGTTTCTTCGTAGATAAACAAAGATTTTAAATATAAAAACCTAAAGTATGCTAAGTATCGGAAATGTAGGTTAAAACATTTATTGTTGTAATATATGTTTTCGTGAAAAATAAACGAAGCATGAACTATGACAATACTGTTGTCGCAAGTGACTTCCAAAGGAAATATTTTTACATAGCATAAGGAATTTATTAATATTTATTTTAGTTGAATTCATATACTAGTAATTTTGCATTGTAGTAACGATTTTTTACGCAACATCTATATTGATCCAAATAAAAATGTGTTTTGAAGATAATTTCTAAGTATAGAAATAAAGTGGTTTGTAAGTACACTTATTATTTAACTAAGTATGGAAATGTTTTCTGGTTATGAAAATATTAAAACTGTTTCGAAAATGAGTTCTTCTAAAAAAAGAAGAAGATGTAAGTTAAATATTTGGAAATTGATAAATTTTGTAGTAAATGTCCATTGTAAGTGAATACAGATTACACATACTTTAATCTATTGGAATGAAATGAATAATGATGTAATTTTATTTGAAACCAAATCACAAATAAAGATGTTTTTTGCAAGTCATAAGGAATACATGAAAGAGATGTACAAGGTAGAGAAAGCACCATATTTTGTATAGCTTATTTCGATAAATTATAAAATAAGTTCCTTGTAATTTTACACAAACATGAAATCCTCTTTTAACGGATTCATAGAAGGTTTTAGCATTAATGGTTTCTCATAAGAGAAAGTAGTTCTAATACATTAAGATATAAAGCCATTAGGTGCACTAAGAAGTGTAATAATTAAAGATGTGTTAGTTAGAAGGGATATTATGAAGAGCCTTAGTAGGAAGGCTAAGCAATGTAAATTTTATACTTTTTCGTTGATTATGCACATTGGTTGCTTGTCTTTGTAGAAAATCCCCATTTGTAGTAAATTAGAAACTCCTCCAAGGTTAGGTAATTGTTTAGACAAATGAACATTTTTAGGGTATAAATTTTGTCCCATACCACTTTATACCAGTTTACATTTGTGCTTGTTTGAGGAACAAGTTCACACCATTGGGTTTCTTGTTTGAGGTTCGATATACGAATGTGTTCGTAACTATGAGTAATGAACCAATATATAAGTACTTACTTCTTAAATGTTTCTTATCAAGATTTATCGAGAAAAGAATATCGATATTTCTATTGATACTAGTATACATAACACTCTATATAGGATGAATAATGAATTTTTCATAACCATTGGTATTGGAGGCTCGTGTAGTATTTTTGATAGCAACTAGATAAATATCGGTACTAATGATTTTCCAAGTATGTGTATGATATAGTACATGATATATAGGAATTCTATCACTATATATTGTAGGAAAATAATGATAGGCACACATCAAGGCAAAGAAATAAAAATACTCAAGTACATGACCAAGAAGACCAAGAGGAATGAAAACTAAGGTGAAAAGAACAAGATTAGAAGAAAAAAAAGAGATATAAATGCAAGGCTAGAAGAACATAAGGAACTCAAGGAACAAAGGCTGGAAGTATACAAAGCAACAAACAGACGGTTTCATGTATATCCAGTCTTAGATTTAATTGTTAAAGATCCTATAACAATTCTTTGAATTTTCTGTTCTAAAATCTTTATTTTATTCCCCATAATCTTTTTCATAAATGTTCAACATTGGTTTTACAAGATAAAAGAGATGAAACAATTTTTATAAAAACATTGTCAAATTTCACTATGATATATCAACCTTTCCAAAAATGTATGTCGACATACTAGCCGCCATGACTACTTTTGAATTTGAACGAATATATACTTCCCTTCACCCTTCTGCAAAAAGACATTTATCTTTATCTTCAATTTAAAGGCTCTGGAGAATGAAAATTTTAATCCGTTCACTCACTATTCTCTTACTCTTTTCATTCTCATATTTTGTAGAAAAGTTCGGCTACTCTCATACACTTATACTTTGCTAATTTGCTCCGTTTCTCTCTATTTCTTCATGCATTTGAAAACCACTAAAAATTAGAGAGTCCACATACAAATTTTGATATAGTGCTATTGAAGGTCTACAGGAACTTTTAGTGAAGACTACTTGAAACTATGGTTAAAAGATTAAATTTCTTATGGATATTGCTCTACTACTTGTTTGTATCCTACTATATATATAAAGTCAGGATTGTACATGCAATCTTGACCACTCATGGAAAGTCAAGAAGATTGGTCATGCCATTTGTTAAATTGTAAGAGGTTAACTGTATCGTACTACCCATGGAAAGTGGAGACAGGTGCTCCTAAAAACTTGATTCAAAGTCAAGTTGCATGGTTATACTTGCCACTCATGGAATTGCAAGTTTGTTACAGTGGAAATTCTGTATGGGCTACAGGACTAGATGTAGGAACGGGAATCCAAACCAGTATAAAAATTCTTGGTGTCTACTTCTCCTTATTCTTATTTCTTTCACTCTCTGCCTTTACTAAACTACTTCTTGTGAATCTGATTTCATTTTGTTAAGTTTGATAATCTCACTATAAGTTGATAATAAGTTTATGAACACTATTCATCCCCGTCTAGTGTTACAATAGCCTAAATTCTATTTCGCACAATATTAGGGTATCGCATCATCTTCCATATTTGGTATCAAAGCATTGGTATCCAAAATTTCATAACATAAATTTTGAAAATTTTAAATGGCTGGTAACACAAATACCCCATTTGTAGAAGGATAATTTACTGCTAGATTGCCAAAATTAATGGTAGTAATTATGCTTATTAGTCATGTAGGATGAAAATTTACTTACAGTTTAATGGTTTAGCTATATGAAATATCATACAAACTGAGTACATTATGTCTTAGACTAATTATGCTCAATGCACAAATAAGAAAAGGCAAAAGCAATCAATAATTCAAAGATGCCTATATTATTTAGTGCCCTAGATCAAAATGAGTTAGAATGTTTGTTTGTAAAAGTGCGTATGAAATATAGTGAACATTACAAGTCACATATGAAGGCACAAGTAAGGTTAAGCAAATTAAGGTCTCTATGTTTACTAACTAGTTTCTTTTACTTAAAAGAAATCCAATAAGTCTATTTCTGATTATGTTTTATGAATTTCTAGACTGATTGCATTCTTTGATTCCATTAGGCAAAAAAAATTCCAAGGAAGACCAAGTTCGTAAGATTCTAAATTCACTTTTAAGTGAATGGGATCAAAAGACATTAGCAATAGAAGAAGCTAATGATATAGGTACCATAAAGTAGAAGAGTTAATTGGTGATTTAATGTCATATGAAGTTCAGTTGCTGGGGAAAAAGGAAAAATGTGCAAATGAAAAGAAATCGCTTGCTTTCAACACTACAATCGTAGAACAAGGATGAGACGATGACGATGAAGAGATAACATTTACGGCAAAAAAGTTTATAAGATTCTAAAATGTGTAAAGAGAAACAAACTATGAAGAATGGACAACAATAATAACTCTAAAAGTGTACTAAAATATGTCAAACGCTTAAAGATGAAACATCTGAAAAGGGACAAGCACACTGAAGAAATCAAGAGATTCTACTAACCTTGATTCAATCAAAGTGAAACAAGCATTCACAACAACATAGGAAGACTATGATACAACATCAAGTAGCATTAATTCAGATAATGAAGATAATGTGGTTTGTTTTATGGCTAACGAAGAACAAATTCCTAAATTCAAGAAGGATAAGTCAAAACTAGATATTAGATGTTTAAGACACATGACTATAAAATCTGAATTATTAACGATCATCATTTACAAGGACGATGGAGTAGTAAACTTTGGAGATAACTCAAAATGATATGTAATTGGCATCAGTAATGTTGCTAACTCTAAAACTCCTCCTATTTTCAATGTTTTATTAGTTAAAAATTTGAAACATAATCTCTTCAGTGTAAGTCAACTAAAGGATTTAGAATAAATTTCAATAAAGACACATGCTATATCTTAGATCAATATTCCAAACCTATCATTGAAGGTAATAGGAAAGGAAACATCTATGTGTTAAAAATGAAAATATCAAAGGATAACTTATGCCTTATGGTGCCTTTTTTCCCTTTGGCTACTAAGATGTTTTAGTTTGTTTGGTTATCTCTTGCCTGACATTGAATAGTCAACATTTTCCTATCTTTTTAAACAGAAATATCCAATAATTTATGCCTTACGTATTCATTAATAATTAAGAAGTTAAAGATACATCTTTCTTTGTTAGAAAAGGAATGAAAATTTATTTGATCTTGATCTCTATGGAGCGAAAAAGTCATTATACTAGATCCACATTTTTTCAAAGGCTTACTCTTCCTAAATGTGGGTTCAATGATTCATGCCATGTTGGGTGAGCAAGAGATGTGAAAGAACATCGGTGAGGAGGGAGGGGCTTACCTCCTTATTTCCTTTAACTTATGCTATGAGAAAGCAATGTACCAGAATTGGTTGAGTGAAATAAGACTTGGCATAGACGCCTTGGTCATTTAAACTTCTAACACTTACCAAAATTTCAAGATATGAATTAGGAAGAGGACTACCAAAGATGAATCTAAAAGTAGGAAATCTTTATAATGCTTGCGAAATGGGTAAACTTTACTAAATATCCTTTATATCAAATGATATGATATCGACTTTGCAACCATTAAAACCTCTTCATCTAGGTCTCTTTAGACCATCTCAAATATAATCAATTAATCATAACAAAAATATATTTTGTAATTATAAACGATTTTTAAGACATACATGGATATTTTTCGTCAAATATAAAAGCGATACATTTAAAATGTTTAAAATCTTTGTTAAAAGAGTTCAAAATAAAAAATAACTTAAAATTAAGACCATAAGAAGTGATCACATTGGAGAATTCAAAATTGTGAATTTTGAAAATTTTTGTAATAAAAAGGGTATAACCCATAAATTTTCTTTTCCATGAACACCACAACAAAAAGACATAAAGAACATAAAAATAAAACAATTCAAGAGTATGTTAGGTTAGTGTTAAATGATACTAATCTAACTACGAACTTTTGGGCTAAAGCCCTAGCAATAGACGGTTACATTCTAAAACAGAATTTTGATAAGACCACTAATAAAGAAAATACCATAGGAGATATTTATCAAAAAAAAAGCCAAAACTATCATATCTTGATTTTTTAGGAGTAAATGCTTTATACTATATACAAAAGATAATTTAGATAAATTCTACATTAAAATTGATGAAGGAATATTTATTAGTCGAAATAAGTAAGGCATAGAGTATTTATAATACTATAACTGGCTTTATTGAAGAAATTCTACATGTTTCTTTTGATGAATATTTGAAAGAAACCAGTATATAAAAAATAAATATGAAATGTCGGAACTACCTAAGAAAAATGATGAAAATTATAAACATGATATAAATGAAAATAGGCTGCCTAAAACTCGTATCTTAAAAGAGCACCCTGAAATATATTAGGAAATATAGAATCGTTCATAAGAATTAGAACACATCTAACATATGAATAATATGGCATTCCTCTAAATAATTGAGCCTATATATTCGAATGAAGCATCTTCATACGGTTCATGGATACTTGTCATGCAAGTAGAGTTGAATCGGTTTATAAGAAATAATGTTTGGGAACTAGTTCTTCGACCTAAAAATCAATCAGTTATTGAGATTAAATAGGTTTATAAAAATAAATAAATAAAGCACGATTAGTAGCATAGGTTACTGATAGAGTTAAGGGTATGCCCTAAGGACAATTATGTAATTTATCACATATATCTAACTCGATAACCAATTTTGCTCACAATAAAAGGTGCTTTCTTTCTATTGTATATTTGATATAATATGTTATATTAATTAAGTAATTAAATTAAAAGTATACTTAATAGAAATTGCATAAATGGTATTTGTTATGATAGTGGTTACTAAGTGTTGTAACCATGAATAATTTATCACAATGAAATTAAACATGTTGTTTTAAATATTCCAAAATGTATCTAGACTAGATATTGATACATAGGTTGAGACTAGAGTATGTAACACTTTTCAAATGTTGGACAGTATTATTCATGACTACTGGGCCACCAAGTGATTGCATTCTGATAGTTATTGGATGACTATGTAATGACTCACCTGATAGTTTTCTGTTGGCTAATATAACTAAGGTCAAATAAAAAATATTGATATGACAAAATTGCATAGTTCTCTCAACTTAAGAAGTTGATCTTCAATACGGAAGCTCCATTGGCATGATATCCATCGAATGGCTATAGTTAGGTCAAGTGAGAGCATTGGAATTGAAACCCTATTCAAGAGAGGATTCGCTTCCTCGGTTATATGAGGTTAGTATCATGATCAACCGAAGTCAATTCAAAGTCAAACTCTCTGGCCAGAGCATTTTGGTTAATAATTTTTATTACTATCGAACCAAGAACTTTTTGTTTGGACTATAGAGTTGAACATGGATGATACTGAAATTTTGACGATTAACAAATTCCATAAGTCCAAGTGATATAGTTTTGATGAAGAGAATTGATGTAAATAATTATCACAATAGAGTAATGTTTAATGGAGAAAAATTGGATTTTATCGATGCCAAGTAAGCGATAAATTTGGTCATAATGTCACACCACATATCAAGTAAAGTGTGGAAATTAATATTCGAATTGTTCGATATAAATTGCTGACCAAATTTATACCTAAAAGTCATATAGTCGAAACCTTGATACTCCTTTTACCATCCAATTTAATTAATTTTTAATTATTATAAATTAATTAATTTAATTTATATTTATGAAATACTAATTAAAAAAATTGATTTGATGTATGTTGAATAATACAAAATAGTGTGTTTATAATAGCTATAAATATGCTGATCGATATACGATATCGATGTGCATTTAAATAGGATTAAAATGCAACAAATATTATTCGAGTTTGAAATATTTCTAGGTATGAAAGAAGGCTTGATTTAGCCGGCTATAGGCAAGCATATATGGCCAGCCATTTGATGGCTTTTTGGGTGGGGTTTTGAATGTTTAATAGGAAAGGAATTGGTAAGGGAAAATTATGGATCAAGATCCACTTTTTACTCTTTGGCCTCTCCTTTATATAAACTCTCTTAATCCCTACTTATCTTTTTGGCCCTCCTCTTGCTGCACATATATACTGGCCACCCCCTTCCTTACTCCTCAAAATTCATAAACTATAACACATCAAATTAATTTGATTCGATCATTAATAGTGAAGAGGTTAGGGAGCAAGCAACTTCAAAATCGGAATTTGATTAAAGAATTTCGCTCTTCGTTTCAACAGGTGCATATTATGTGCGAGACTGGTTTTTCGACCCTAAAAAATCGACACTAATACATCCACGGTATTCACATGTTGAACATCCATGTACCAGAAAGACATATTGTTGTGGTGAAAGAACGAAAAGATAGAACAGAATCTTCCATCGTGACGAACCGATCTTTGTAAAAGAAAACTATAATATCATATATCAATCGGAGTAACTAACCGTTTATCATCCTGAACAGTTATAACAACCTGTCCTCACAAGTGTTAATAAATACAAAACAATAAATGTAGCGGAAATAAAATATACGTAAATACAATGCCCGAATTGTATGAAAACCTGGACAATTATAACATTCAGCTCATCTCCTGAACCTCCAAAGAATCCATAACTAAATTTGAAAATATGCATAGGCTGACCCAAGCATTATATGAAAACAACGCCCGGATCAATCTATTAAACCAGCATGATAAACAAAAACCAAATGGATTTGAATGTTATAAAACCTTTCAAAATAAAGGCATCTCGTAAGACCACACCACACATAAATACGGATGAGTTTTTACCTTATAATAACCAAACCATTTTATAAAAAAATCTGGCAATACTATAATAATGTCTAGGGTTTAAAATAAATACTTAATCATAGCCGTAATGGTTACATTAATTATTTTCAGCATATTAGGTATACAACTAAGTCTGCAAAGGTACATATTCGAGAATGGATTTCATATAATGACAAAGTAAGGGACCACCTTCCGTACAGTACATCTCTAGATAAAATGGATTGAGGCTCTCTACCAAAATAGTACTAGTCTACCCTTTCCTGGATAGTACCAAATATGAACATCGCCTCGGTTCCCAACTTGACAAATCATTCCATAGCCACATTCAAACATAATCCGACCATATCGATCTAGATACAAATGATGACCACACCCTAATGGGAATGACACACTTAACCCCACTGGATCTACCTTGTTTTAGCCATTCTTGGGTTGTGAGGTTTGAGTTTAAGTTTTACCTTTTAGAAAATCCCACTTGGAATGCTAACACTACTCTTACGGCAACAATGCAATACAATACCAGCATTCATCCATACAAGTTGTTCTGGGACTAAACAAACCGAAGGCACTACTTCAACTACATCCTCAAGATTAGTAGCAAGTAGCCCTTGCACTTTAAAGAACTTCGTCTTCGATTTCATTATCTTCAAGTTGTCTCCGATTTGAACGCTTATGTTGGTTCGAATTGGTTTTCGGATAATATATTCAATCCCAGTCTCTCCGAACCGACAAAGATTGTTTTCAAAACTGGCCAAGATTTGATAGTTGGTTATTTAACCATCAAATATACAAACAACCAAATCTAAGATTTAATTTCACATGGAAACCAAATCATGGTTAAGCACATAAGAAACCATTAAACCTCTTTAATTAATCCTTTCATTAATTAAAATCTCCTTTCAAATATTTTTATAAAATACCTTTTACAAAATATATATTCACAACCCTCTCTACTTTTTCAATACTTGAAAAATATTGATATTTATCTTAACTATATAAGTATAGCCATAAAACATTTCACTTTCAATATTTAGAAAACTTTTCAACAAACTTATATCAACAGTATAAGTATATTTACAAAACACCATATTTCCAATACTTAGAAAATGTACCCATATTATTTTCTCAATGGTCTTATACCATTGATCTTTATACTGTGAAAAGGCCAATTCTCGACTAATCACAAGGATCGTGAAAAATAAAATATCGATCGATCACAAGGATTGTGGAAAAAAAATTCTTAACTGATCCCAAGGATCGTAGAAAAAATCCATGAGTGTATCTCTTAAGGATCTATTGGCCTAACAAACAAAAGAGGGCACAATCTAAAGTGCCAAACACTATTGCTCATAGTAATAACGAGAACTTAACCAAAACGTCTCATATTGTCTAATGAAATTTAAGTATTTACTAAAAGCTAGTAAATCAAACTCATTATGGATGTCACTAGAAAACCTCAACTATATTCTCTTGAGGAACTATTAGCCACATGTCAAACACCAAAAGAGAATATAATCCTAAGGGGTTAAATATCTTCCTAAAGGAAATCATAATAGCTTAACCAAATCATCCCATACTATCCACTGAAATTCAAGTGTTCACTGATGGATTAGTAAATTCTACTCAAACATTCTATTTAATGAGTTATAATATGTTCGATGAAGCGCTTCTTAAAAGAATTTAAAATAATCAATAATGCTAAATCAATTCTAGAGCTCAGGAGGCGAACTGGATGGCTGGAAGTTGTGGAGTGTTTACCGCTGTGTATAGTATAGTTGGCTTGGACAGGTTGTTTTAAACTGTCCGGTGTATTGTAATGGTTGTAACTCTAATGTATGAAAATATAATTGTTGATGATGAATCTTCTTGTAAAACCGTTATTTATGTTATATTATATCTTGATCCGCTGCGAATGTGAGGTTTCTGTGACTGGTTTTCTATTTTCTTCTTCTTTCTCTTTCCTTCTTTTCTTAACTATCTGGAAGTTTCGGGATCGAAATTTTCGGGTCGTTACATTTGGTATCGGAGCGAAGGTTAAGCGAGAACCTTGGCACTGGTGGGTATAATCATTAAAGATAGGATCAATAGTACCCTAGAATGAGTTGAGTGTATATATATATGAGAGAGCGTACTTTTTATTTTCTTATATAAAGATTTTAAATGATTTTATATAAAAATATATTTTGATATATAAAGCAATATTCTTTCTAATAAATATTAAGGAAATTGGTTGTTAAATTTTTGAAATTAAATTAAGAAGTAATAGAATACAACCAAATTGAAATTGAAGTTAAATTAAAGATAAGTTTGAAATGGATTCAAACTGAAATTAAATCTTTAATTTTGGAAAGATTTTCAGAATAAGATAATAATGAATTGGTTTCTAGATACGAGTAGGCAAAATGAAATGTTTTAAGGAAATAAAATATTTAGGGAAGTATGACTTATAAATTGGAATTAAAGATGATCTAAATAGTGAAGTTTTAAATCTGGGTCCTGTTTCAAACCAGAGTTATTTGAAATTTTAAAGGAATTTGTTTTGAATTAAAAACCAAAGGTGGTTTGAAATAAACTCTAAATGTTGAATTTTGAATTTGGAATAAGATGTGATACCTGAAGTGATAAGTTTTTGAACTTAATAAGTGGGAAGATTATTCATGAGAAGTTCAAAATTTGAAATGGAAGTTCAAACTGGGTAAGGTTGACTGGATTAAGTAAATTGAGTTTAACTTGGGGAATAGTTAAATAAGTTGGGATGGTCAACCTGATTTGGAAATTTCAAGATGAAATTGGAATTTAACTTGGAGAGTTAAATGGTTAATTTGAATTTGGAGTTTGTGTGATCTCAAAATGGGTTTGAGACCTGGAAACTGAAAGTGGATGTTTTAAATAAATTGGATGGTATCATCCTATTGTTATTAAAATTCTTGAATTGCAAATTGGACTTGTTAAAATGAATGAGAAATGAAATATGGTAATCCATTGTTGAGATAAAAGGGAAATTAAACTTTAATTTGAAATTAAGGGTATGGAATTATCTTGAATTAAAAATTTGAGTAATTCAATTTGTAAATTAAAATTGTTTAAAGGTTTGGGTTATTGATGTAAAAATAAAGGTTAATTTGGTTTAAAAGTTAAACCAACTTTAGAGAATTTAACTCGAATTTATATAATTCGAGACAATTTAAATTTGAAATTGGAATTGAATTCATCCAAATTGAATTTGGTTTGAATTAATTGAATTTGTGATTGAAGGTGTATAAGTTTAAAATTTTAAATGGGAAATTGAATTGGATTATATTGGAATGATTTGAATTTGAAATGGGTTCAATTGATAATAATTTAAATTGACCGGAATAATCTGAAATTATAATTTAAGTTGAACATGACTAAAGTCAAATGGAATTTGATTTGGATTGAGAAAGAAATCAAGATTAATTCAACTTAAATTGGGGTTGAATCAATTTCAATGGGAATTGAAGTTATTTAAATTGGAATTGAGTCAATTTAAATGGAAGTGGAAATTTAAATTGAATTGATGAGAATGGAGATTGGAAAATGAACAGTTTTGACTCTGGACTATTTTTAATGTAAATTGTTTTAATATAAACCTATTTTTTCCAAGCTATTCATTATATATACAAGCTTTCTTTTAAAAGCCAAACTATCTTGTACTTGTTTTACAATTGTTTTTGAAACTGTTTAACAATTTTCCAACTGTTTTATAAACTAATTACTATATTCCAACTATTTTACAAAACTAATTACTATCTTACTATTATTTCGTAATTATCTAAAATTTCTATAATTATTTTAAGTATTTTCTAACTATTTTACACCTATTTTACAAACTAGTAATTATTTTGCAACTACTTATCTATTTTTAAATTTTTCAAGCTTTTTCCTAAATAAACTGATCGGAGTTCAAACTGTTATTGGTTAAATACCCAATCGAGATAAGAATAGAGGTGATAATCCAAATGGGATTGAAGCAGTTGTGAATAAGTGAATGTGAATAGAAAGAGAATTGATTTGGATAATAATCAATAAAGATAAATACGTAGGATGTACGTATGTTATTCTATTCGCATAGTGATTTGATCCAGATTCGAGCATAGAATTTCGAGATAATTATATCGATCAGAGTGGGATTTTTCACTCGATTTTCGACGGCAAACATGGATATGGATTGTTGATTAGTTTTGGATATTCTCTATCATAGTTATGACTATGTAAGGAGAATGACGGTTTCTGATCAAGAAACCAGATCTGAGTCTACACTAGGAAGTCGGGTGGACAATACTAGTTCGGAAGTGAAATTGTGTGGTCGAGTGAGCGACAGATTGGTATAGCGTACGGATGATATGTGTACATCGTACGGATTTGAATAAAAATGATATTGGAAAGAGTAATCAAATTTGGATATTTGATTTTGAGTAAACAAAGTTAAATATCTTTGTTTTATAAAATGAAACTCCCCTTGTTGAATCTTTTGCCAAAAGAAAAGGGTTTCTGAGAATGTTTGAGGTATAAAAGGAGTTTTATACAAGTTTGAAATTATCCAAAGTTTTAAAAAAAAATTATATATCTGTGTGTGTGTATATGTATATATATAAAGGATCTTATGAGGATTTTAGAAAAGGTTTTGGGAACCTTTGGATTTGGAAAAGCTTTTGTTTTTTTTGGTAAAATCAATATGAGAATTTGGAAAGCCTAGTTTGAGAATTATCGATTTTGGAATAATCGATTTTGTGTAAAGGAGCTTTGTATGAGATCATACTAGGTGTAGGATTTGAAGGTACTATATGTGTATAGTATAAAATGTTTTGATGACGGCTCTGGGGAAAAAGGCGCTCCCTTGAAATGAACATCTCAGGAGTGCCACCGGGTGGTGCTGCCTTGAGCCCCAAGGGGGAGGGGTTCTAAAGTTGATCCTGTGAGGAGTCCGGACGAAACTAGTTCCTGGGGATTATGAGTAGTGTATACCATAGCGAAAATCATGTGTGCGGTTGAGAGCCAACAGTCTGCGTTTGATTTTATATCGGTAGACTACGACCTATGTAGGAGTGGAGAAGTTTCATTTTGACAGCGAAAATCAGAGGCCGTAGAGAGCTTGCAGTTACATGGACTTTTGCTGTGATGGAACGTAACCCTAGAATGTAACTGCGATCTGTCGTGGGTTCCATGGCGTAATCGAGAGGCCGCGGAGAGCCTGCAGTTACATGGACTTTTGCTGCAATGGCAGCGTAACCGTGGAATGTAACTGCGACCATGGATGGGGGTGATGATTTCCAGAGCATTCTCACCAAAGATATTCCTCTATTTTAAAAATTGATTTTCTATATTTTCAATAAAATTATTTTTCAAGTATTTTCACTGGGGGTTGAAAACGGGTCTGCTAAGTACTTATAGATTTTCAGTCGTACGCCTGATCAACGTATGACCGAATTTCTGTGAGAACAAGGATGGACTAGTTAAAACATCGAGTTATAAAAAGTATTTTTATAAACCATTTTATAATATTATGTAGATTTTAAAAGTGTTTTAAAAGTGTTTCGAAGAATAATTTTTCTAATAATAAGCATTTTAATAAATTCTGATTTCGTTCCTTTTCGAGGACGAAAAGATTCTAAGGGGGGAGGAATGTAATAAACCGAATTTTTGGTCTTCTGCAATTGATTAACAAACTAGATTAATTAATAAAATATTGAATTTTAAATTGAACGAATGAATCTGATCAGATAAATATTTATATTTGTAATTGTGCTGTATATATATACACATAGATTTTAAATAAAATTATTGATTACAAATTTAATTTGTGTTGCTTAATACATACATATATTTGAAAAAATATATATAGAGTTAAAATAAATTTTCCAAGCATATAAACATATGATGCATTTAATTCGATCAAACATAATTTATTTATAAATAAATGTTTACTAGAATTCACTTTTGTTTATTTATTAAAATCTAGAAGCTTATTTATATAAGATAAATACATTTTATATACATGTAAATGTTTCATAAATATATATATATATATATATATATATTTAAAAGAATTAATAAGAGACAAGAGTAACACTTGTAAGCAATTTAAAATGGGTTGAAGACATTTGTAAAGATAAATGCATATGTGTAACCTAATTAACACCTAAGAGGACAAATGTCAACATTTCTTTTTGATTAAAAAAAATTTGGAAGAAGAAAGTTGTCTTCACTTTTCAGCTGAATTCTTATTTTCTCCATTTCAACAAAAATCTAATTCAAATCAAAAGGAGATAAAGACTGCAAATCTGAGAGAATGAAACTGGAAAATTCAACAAAGCAGGAAATCAAAGGCAATAACAATACCAAAGCTTCAAATACAACCAGTCAAGACAAATATAACAACAAGCAACAATGCAAAGATCAACACCAGATGTAGATTTAATAAGCAAAAGAAGATTAAACAAATCTAGAAACCATCAGCCTGGAACAAATCTGTTCTCTGTTTGCATGTGCAGGTGAGTAAACTGCTTCCATTATTAATGTTTAAACCTGACAATCTTGATGCTTGTGATTTATCATTGAAACGACTTATGGAAATTTGTTTGCATGATGAAGATTTGTCGGTATATAGATAGAAATATAGTTTTTGCATAAGTATGCCTGAAAATATGTTTGCTCATCTCTGTTCCTTAATACAGTTTGATAAGTCTAGTTTTAAAATCTTAATTCCTCATTATACAGACAATAATAAGCAAGAATTTAAAAAGGGAAATTGTTCTGGACAATGCAATTTCATTTTTAAAAAGAATTTCAAGAAGAAATATTGAGTAAAAGATGTGAAACAAGAAATAACAGTAAAGTTTTTTATAAAATCAGAAAATTTAAATGTTTAAATTTCTTGTATTGAATATGAAATCTGATTTATGTCGAAATTTCATGAATTTTGATAACTATAGCATAATTTTTAAGTTTGTGGATAGTGAGGCATTAAGTGATAATCAGTTTTGGGTTTAACCTCGATCTCCGGCGTTCTCGAAGCTCGTAAACGTCGGCATTAAGATAGGAGATAGATTGATGATCAACGATGGTGGTAAAATTGGCTCAGGGTTTATCTGATGATCGTGGAGGCCGGTACGAGTTGATCTAGGGTTTAGTGGTGCTAGTGGAAGGTCATTGGATTTATGGAATTGTCGAATTGCTCTGGAAGAATTGAACAATCGATCTAGGGGGAGATGATGAAGGAGGAAGAGGGGAAGCTCGAGGTGAAATCTGGTGGACATTAGGTTGATGGTTCATCGACGCGGGGCAATTAAAATTCAGGAAGATGATTCCAGTTAGAACTGGAATGCTTGATTTTGATTTTGAGATTATATATGGAATTTGGTGGTTTGGATAGAGAGAAGTGATGAACGATGATATGCCGGAGGTGCGATGTGTAGCCGGAGCGCCGCCTTGCATGGGTGCACATGCACCGGAATTTTTCTGTGCACTGGTTTGGGAACGAAGTGGTTTCCTCGGGTTGATGCTCGGGAAGAAGAAGGTTGTAGCTCGGGAATTCTTCGTGTTCGTTTTGTGTTGTTCTCGAAGTATTTTGGAGGTGTGAGATCATTGTGTTTGCTCGAGTAATCAATCGGGGATATTTAGTCTGGACTCGGGTTAGTTTGACCTGATGATTAAGTAAGGTATTTTGAAAGGAATCAAATAAAAACCTGGATGTTACAAGTTTTAAAATAATGTAAAGTATTAGCCTAGTTTTTCAAGAATTAAAAAATCTATTAAGAAAATGTGATTTAATTTTGGTTAATTAAGTAGATGGTTTAAGATAAGTGTATTAAATTTAAGTTAATTAGGGGTCTCAAGTAATTTTTGTATGCTGGTACAAATAAATTTTTAAACATTCAATTTAAATGTGATGTATATGTTAGTAAAGTAATTAATTAAGATAATAAGTTTATCTTAGAGTAATCAAGGACTTAAGTAAATAAGGATTAATTAAATAATTGGATAATCAATTAGTTGATTAAAAATTGATTGATTGATTATATAAGTAATTAAGGATTGATTACTTCGTATGGAAGAAGATTAATTGATAATTAAGGTTTATCAATTAATAATTAAAGAATAATTAATCTATAATGAAAGATTAATTAATTAGTTTATTGGGTAATTAAAGGGTGAATTACACAATTGTAATTAATTAGATGAATGTAATTATTTAATCTGTTAATTAATTAAAGAAAGTCACTTGGTAATTATTAAGTATAATTAATTAATAAGATTTGATTGGTGTAATTACTTAAGGGAAGTAATTAAAGGTTAATTACTTAGGAGAAGTAATTAAGGATTAATTACTTAGTGGATAAATTGATTAAAGAATTAATTAATTAAGGGTTGATTTATTTAAGGAAATTAACCAAGGGATTAGCTAATTAATGAGTGAGATTAATTAAAGAATAATTAATCAATGTAATTGTCGGATAATTAATTTGGGCAATTAATTAAGATGGCAAGTAAAGGTTAAGTAATGTGATGGGTTAAGAATAATTAATTTGTGTAATTAATTTAATGGAAAATTACTTAATGTAATTAAAGAATGATTAGTCAAGGATGATTGATCAAGATGAATAATTAAGGGATGATTAATTAATTGGATATAATTAATTAATGATAAATAAGCAAGATGTATAAATAATAAGTAATTAATCTAAGTCATTGGAAGATAATTAGATTAATGGAAATGATATGACTAATTTATCTTGCTTATGAATAATTGATAGATATTTGAATGCCTTGGATTATTTGTTATCTCTGATATGTGATTGTGATGTTTTGTGAAATGGAATGTTTTGTAATATGATATGTTCGGTTGAACTGATATAATGTGGTTATCTTTGATGAATTGTTATGTAAAAGTGATATCCAGAATTTAAATTTTTAATCACTTGAATAACTTGGGATAAGATAGTTTTGAATTCGAAGAGACCAGAGTCGAGTATTAGTGAATACCCGAAACCACTTCGGTTGTAATCTAAGTTTTATATTGTAACGTCTCGAAAATTTTCGACTTTCGAAAATTCAACATCGATACTCACTTTATCGACTGCCGAGAAATCGAAGGCTGGAAACACGAAATGTTATGGGTTTAAGAAAAAGAAAAGAAAAGAAAAGGGTAGAAGAGAGAAAAGATAGAAAATAGAGAGAAAAGAAAATAGAAGATAGAATGGAATAGAAAATAACAGAACAAATCAGAATCTCACAATTCGCAGCGGAACAACATATAATAGATAAATGAATAATCTTTAAACAAAGAACTATATCAGTTATTACATTACATTACATCATATCATCAGAGTGTACATCATCAAACAATGCAGCGGAAAAAAAACTACTATATAAATTAGTAATACGCCATGCCATCCAGCTTGCCTCCAGCAACTCCTGAATTCCAGAATATCCTGATAAACCTTAACTCTTGACTGCCCGTGTGAAAATTGGTGGGCACCCAGAGTTTAGGAAGGAAAACAATAAACTCCGAGTCAGTCATGTGACTGGTGCGAGAACTAAAACAGTTTATTTTTCTTTAAAATCAAAAATAGAGGAATATTTTTAAAAATCAATTCGCAATGCTTTTAAAAATGAGACTACCATAAGGCCTCCCGCGCGCACACACAATGCAAACGCAGAATCGGAGGAGATTTCTCCTTATGATAGTCAAAGATGCTTGATACGCATTAAAAAGAACATTTGATATTATTACTAGTGCATAGTGTAGAGAAAATTCATTTCGAAAATAAAGATATAAATCTTAGCCAGCATAGACATTTCGCACTTATGCCTACTATAGCTACCATCCAAACAGTGGGTTACCACCATAAGTGAATGATAGGTTCTACAACTAAAACCGTACAAGGCTCGTATTTGAAGAATGGATTTTCCAACAAATGGTCAGACCAAGGAACTTCCCATTGCCACATGGAAACGCCTCTGGAAGGACGCCCCGAGAACCACCGTTCTCCGCTAAACAAAGCCGGGAATCCCTTTTCCCAAGGAATATTACAAACCCTCAGATATGCCACTCCCGGTCCTTTGGAACCTTTCACCGAGCGCTCGTCACCATCATCACACAATCATAAAGTGTTTTCAACATGAGTAAGTATCTGGGCTCCATACCATGATACTACCCTTTTCCAGAAGGAATGGTCATACCCTAGGGAAGCGATCCCTGAAAACCTTGCCGCACAATTCCTGTTTCGACCATTACCGGTTTGTGAGGCTCGACGAAGTCACGTCCATAAAAACATACTTTATACAAAAGCCATGCTTTGGGTCAACAAATGATCATAGAAATGATCACCAAGATAGACGATCAAATAAATGATCCTATCACAAATAATCAACACAATGATCATTTACAGCTACACTCAGCATGTCACATTACCAAATTGGGAATATATCGCTGATAACTTCAACTATATAACCTCTGAGCTCGTACGTCACAGAGAAGGGTGTTAAGCTAAGAGAATAAATTCTCCGCCACCAATAGAAATATATTTGAAAGAAATCGGCTTTACATCTCAATTTGTAATGTCAGACACACAATCCATACAAGTCTGTTCCGGGCTCGAACAGAACCGAAGGCACTTACAAAGAAGTCCTTGCAATCCGAATAATCTCTAATCACGTTCGGATTTCCCATCACATATGGAGATCTCAATACCGGGGATCAGCCAGTGCAGAGACAATCAACAAGAAACCCTTTCGTTTTTGAAAATATCCGGTCTTCAACACCGATCTTCGAATGCAATTCATAACGACGTATCGCATATTCGGAATGGGTTATACGACCCCAAGGTCCTTTCCCGGTTAACCCGAATAGTGAGCGCTTATTTTAAAAAAATAAGTGTGGCATTCAATTTCAAACAAATCACAACAAATACCTATTTAAAGGTAAATATTGATAGTCGGTTATTGAACTATCAATAGATATGCCAACATCACCAGATTCCAAATAATTTTCCAAATCATTTATTTTCCAAAAAAAATATCTTTACAAGATATATATTCTCCATTCTTCAAAAATAAATCAATATTTATTTTTAAACTCATTTTCCAAATTTCATTTATAAATTCCATATTGAATTTACATTCCAAAATATTTATGAATATACGATTTCCATTCAATTTCTAATATTCATTTTCAATTTATCTTCAAAAAGATAAATTCCAAATATTCACTTAATATTGGAAAAGCATTTCTATACTTATTAAAAATAAGTAATTCACAGATCTTTTTATTTTCTATACTTAGAAAATATTTAATATACCCTAATCGAAATTAAGTATATATTTCATTCTTTAAGGAAATCATTCACTTAATCATATTTATTTGGGCCAAAACGATTGTTGCGTAAAACATCGTTACGACAACCCAAAATCACTAGTATAGGGATTAGAAATTAAAATAGATATATAAATCCCAATACTATACAAAACATTTCCTTTCGGAAATCATCTATTATAATAACAGTGTTATAATCTACCATTTCCTTCTATTTCTCGAAAACGCCTATTTCAACAATGAATGTTAAAATCTATGGTTTCGAATCTCAATACATTTTAAAATATCTTTAGATCGTTTTAATTCTATTTAAAACATCACATCCAAAATAATTTCTTTAACATAATATTCACTATTCAAAAACGTGAATATACTTGTTAATAATTTTCATCACTTCTATTCATTTTATTTTAAAGAATTATTCACTGTCTAAAACATGAATATAACTCCATAAATAAATTACAACAATTCACTTATCAAAATAAGTCGTTGCGGATTTATAAAACAATGTTTATAAATTCTATTTCTATTTATTTTATAACAACTTCCTTTTATAAATTTCCTTTATAAATCTATTCAATTTCATATCTCAATGATATACTAAAATTTCATATTATAAGTTAAATACTTATAATTTATTTGTTTATAAAATCGTTCCTTTAAACTTCATAAATTTATAAATCTTATAACTTATAAGATTCTTTTATTTATCCAAAATCTATTCTTTTAAATAACTTTACAAATTTTATAAACCTACTGTTTATAAAATTCCATTTATAACTTCACCGTTATAATTCTATAATTCCAATTTATGAAATTCATTTACAATTCATTCTAATACTTGTAAAAGCTCGTTTTATAATTCCAATATTTTTAATTTATAAATATCAATTTATAAATCTTTTAATATAAAACAATTTATATTACTATTTTTAAAACGTCTTTAAACTCTTTTATAATTTCATCATTCTGATTTATAAAATAAAATTTTTATAAATCCTATTTTTAAACTTCTTATAATAAATTCAGAAATCCCAGTTCAAACTATTTTATAAAATCACTAATCCCATATTTTCAAAAATCAACTTTTAACTGTATTTCTCAAAAATCATAATTTTTATAATATTAAAATTATAACGTTTATTTATTTAAGATTAATCAATTTCAAAAAATATTTTATAAACGTATATTTCCAAAAATCACTTTAGAAATAAAAATCGTTGTTTTTAAATTCCAAAAATTGGATTCGATGATGCAACACATCGATAGTCAATCACGACTTTCAACATCATATATCGATATGATAAACAATCGAACACCACAATATCTAAAATCAATAAATATTTGTGAGGAATCCAGTTGGATCCCTCCAACCTGTTTCCCTGCATCCACAGACATTAGCACAATACCATTCCGTTTCAAGACGGAACATCGCGGTATATGGGTTTTTATAAAATATATCCGCTTACTAACGGCGTATAGGGTCTCATCCGCTAAAAAAAATGCGGGAAATCAATCAACTGCAATATATACATATGCCAATATATATATATATTTCTATATATATAATATATAATACCAATTCCACTTCGAGGTGGAATATCGCGGTATATGTGTGTAATAAATAACCTCCGCTTACTAACGGCGTATAGGGTCTATTCACATCCAATATATATATCAATCATCATTCAATCATTCAATCAACACAGTCAAGCAAATTTTAAATCTAACTATTTAAAATTTAAATAAACAATAAAATTCCTTTTGAGTGAGAAGTTCTCACCTTTATTCCCGTTTGCAATCCACTTCCAATTCAACTTGTTTTCTTCATTTATACCTTGTATAAATATTTATACAATTCAATTAGTATTCGAAACGATCGAATAATAAATTTTCATTAGATTGTTTTAATTATTCAATGGTTTTGTTCTAAACCAATCCCTTTAATAATTTTATTCAACTACAATTTAATTTTAAAACTAAATTTTCTTCTCAAATAGATTTAATTAACTTACCCTTAAATTAAATTTATTCAACTAATTATTTCAATCTCAAGTTAATGATTTTTATTTTAAACTAAAAATTAAAGATTCAAACTGATTTTCTTTAATTAAATTTGTTTAACTAAAAATTTAAATTTCTTTTAATAAACTTTCTTAACTAACTATTTATTTAAATTAATTTTCCTTTTGAAAATAATCCTAACTAGAAATTTCCCATTGAACTTAATTTCCTTTTTATAAATTTTAAATCAACTAATTTTTCTTAAATAAAATTATTTTTCTTTGTTTAATAAATTTATTTTAACTAAAATTTTACTTTCTGCATAAATTACCTTTCTGTAAAACTATTTTTTTTTCTTTTACTGTATATATTCATTTACCTTAAATGCTTCTGCCTAATAACCAAAATCTATCACAGTAACATTTTTTTTTCTTTCTTTCCAATAAACTTCTGTATATATATATATTGATAAAAATCAAAATAAATTTAGAGAAAAAATGTGGATACCTCACTGTATCAATCGAGCCCCACTGACCTCTTCGAACGCCATCGTACGCGAGCACCTGCTGACGTCGACGCCGCCGCCATCACGCGATTCGAATCGCCATTGCTGTCGCTTGCCACAGCCATCAACCTCCTCGCGCGCACGCTCGTACGCGCCATCGTCACGTCGCCCTGCTATCGCGACTCACTGCATCGCCACCATCTCGCGAGTCGCCCTCGTCCCTACGCCGCCGCCGTTCACCTCCATCAGTTCCAAATTGAGGTCGACCCCCCCTGCTTCCATCACTCGCGCACACGCGGCCGCGACGCCCAAAATCACTCCTAGCTTCAATCGAACGACTCGCGACCCCCAATCGCGATTGATTCGAAAGCCCTGTCCCCATTTTTTTTTTATTCTCATCGGCCGTTTGATTTTCGGTTTGGAACGAAATGAATTTGGTTTTTGAATTAATAAAGGGAGGCTCGGCTTCGAATTATAATTTGGGGGAGAAGGAGATAGCGGCCATTATCAGCTGAGTGATAATTTTTTTTTCTTTTGATTTTTTTTTTGAACTAGAGAATCGAATGAGGGAGAGGGAGATTTTAAAATGAAAGGAACGTGCTTTCACGATTTTTAGCGTGATCCCTGCCGTGATACTCTGCTTGAATTTAGGCGTGAGTTTAAGGAAGAGAACGTGTGTTAGTTTGACCAATTTAAATTTTAAATTCAAGTTTAAATCGAATTTAATTTCAACGCGTTTTCTTATCGTACGGTCACACAACAACTCCAAACACTACGAAATTTGAAATCCGGTAATAATTCAATATTACGGATCCAATGGAACTGGTTTCGTCGAATTCCGAGACTGTGCCTCGGACGGCTATTTTTAAATATCGATTCAAACGATTTAATTTCAAAACTGAACAATTCACTTCCAAATTAAATTCTGAAGCTTCTATAACCTTCAATATTATCAATATGAAATTTACAGGCCTTTGAAATATTTTTAATTGGCTTAAATTTGAAGATTCAAATTTTTATTCAACTTTCAACAGATTAAATTCTATAATTTAATCGCCAATTTCAAAGTTATATTGAAAATTCAATCCAAACCATCATTTAAATATTTAAAATTAATTAAATATTTCCAAATTAAATTATTCAAAACTCTGGGTCGTTACAATCTTCCCTCCTTAAAAGAATTTCGTCCCGAAATTACAAGTTAAGAAGAATGCCCCTATCCCGTCTATTATTTTTCACAATTCAAATAGTTTTATCAACTTACCAACCTAAATCTTTTTACTAGAGATTCATTATCATTTCAACTAGCTTTCCAATTCCAATTATAAGTTCTAAACAACATTGTTTTACTAACCATTCAAATTTAAATTCAAATTCAAATTTCAAACTTTCAAATTTTCTCAAAATTTTTCTAGCACCCTAAATTTTCGAAAAATTTCGCCAGCGTCTCCTTTGCACGGCTAGCTCGGTACGACTACAAAATGGCACCACGGCCCCTCAGAATCAAAAAGAAAAGAAAAGGCCAAGTGGCTGGAGAAGAAAATCATCAAATTTCATACTGAAATTGAAATACGTACCTTTTTGTCGAGCAATTCAATTTTATCTTTGAAATCAAAAATCCCAATTCTTTTATACAACTGTATAACCTTCTAGTAGTAGCATCCAAATCCAAATACAATATTCAAACCAATTTGCCAATTCTATTACAAAATTTTCAATATATGTTTCTTATACGTTTTTCACTTCACTATTGAAGTTACATATTCATTTCATTCAATTTTACATTTCAATTCATTTGAATTCAATTCACAATTTCAATCCTATTTGAATTAAATTCAAAATTTTAAATTTCATTCGAATTCAATTCTTAATTCCAAACATTGAATTCTAACGATTAACTTTCATTTGCTAATTCATATGATTACTTTAAATTAGTTTCATTCACCAATATTCAATTCATCTCGAATTTACATAATTACTAACAAAGGGAATTTCAATTTATTTCTTTTACTTACTTGAACTTATATACAAATTCAAATTTATCTTCAAATTTAGCTTACAACTAAACTTTAATTTAACCAATTCAAATTCCAATTCATTAGTCCATGAATTAATAATTTATCAAGTTAGTTTACTCGAATTCAATCCATTTTATTTCTTATTTAATTCCATATACTAATGATAACAATTTAATATTATTACTTCCTAACAATCCATGCAATCATATACTATAATAATTCATAGAAAATCATTTCCTTTCTATACAAAAATAGTTTTGGGCAAAATTATCTTATTTACCCGATTCAAAAACAATTTTATATTCACTAACATATACGCGCTCATATCTATTATTACACTCAAACTCATTCTAGAGTACTGCTGACTCTATCTCTAACGAGTAATACCCAACAGAACCATGGTTGTCGCTTAACCATAAGCTCCGATACCAAATGTAACGTCTCGAAAATTTTCGACTTTCGAAAATTCAACATCGATACTCACTTTATCGACTGCCGAGAAATCGAAGGCCGGAAACACGAAATGTTATGGGTTTAAGAAAAAGAAAAGAAAAGAAAGGGGTAGAAGAGAGAAAAGATAGAAAATAGAGAGAAAAGAAAATAGAAGATAGAATGGAATAGAAAATAACAGAATAAATCAGAATCTCACAATTCGCAGCGGAACAACATATAATAGATAAATGAATAATCTTTAAACAAAGAACTATATCAGTTATTACATTACATTACATCATATCATCAGAGTGTACATCATCAAACAATGCAGCGGAAAAAAAACTACTATATAAATTAGTAATACGCCATGTCATCCAGCTTGCCTCCAGCAACTCCTGAATTCCAGAATATCCTAAACCTTAACTCTTGACTGCCCGTGTGAAAATTGGTGGGCACCCAGAGTTTAGGAAGGAAAACAATAAACTCCGAGTCAGTCATGAGACTGGTGCGAGAACTAAAACAGTTTATTTTTCTTTAAAATCAAAAATAGAGGAATATTTTTAAAAATCAATTCGCAATGCTTTTAAAAATGAGACTACCATAACGCCTCCCGCACACACACACAATGCAAACGCAGAATCGGAGGAGATTTCTCCTTATGATAGTCAAAGATGCTTGATACGCATTAAAAAGAACATTTGATATTATTACTAGTGCATAGTGTAGAGAAAATTCATTTCGAAAATAAAGATATAAATCTTAGCCAGCATAGACATTTCGCACTTATGCCTACTATAGCTACCATCCAAACAGTGGGTTACCACCATAAGTGAATGATAGGTTCTACAACTAAAACCGTACAAGGCTCGTATTTGAAGAATGGATTTTCCAACAAATGGTCAGGCCAAGGAACTTCCCATTGCCACATGGAAACGCCTCTGGAAGGACGCCCCGAGAACCACCGTTCTCCGCTAAACAAAGCCGGGAATCCCTTTTCCCAAGGAATATTACAAACCCTCAGATATGCCACTCCCGGTCCTTTGGAACCTTTCACCGAGCGCTCGTCACCATCATCACACAATCATAAAGTGTTTTCAACATGAGTAAGTATCTGGGCTCCATACCATGATACTACCCTTTTCCAGAAGGAATGGTCATACCCTAGGGAAGCGATCCCTGAAAACCTTGCCGCACAATTCCTGTTTCGACCATTACCGGTTTGTGAGGCTCGACGAAGTCACGTCCACAAAAACATACTTTATACAAAAGCCATGCTTTGGGTCAACAAATGATCATAGAAATGATCACCAAGATAGACGATCAAACAAATGATCCTATCACAAATAATCAACACAATGATCATTTACAGCTACACTCAGCATGTCACATTACCAAATTAGGAATATATCGCTGATAACTTCAACTATATAACCTCTGAGCTCGTACGTCTCAGAGAAGGGTGTTAAGCTAAGAGAATAAATTCTCCGCCACCAACAGAAATATATTTGAAAGAAATCGGCTTTACATCTCAATTTGTAATGTCATACACACAATCCATACAAGTCTGTTCCGGGCTCGAACAGAACCGAAGGCACTTACAAAGAAGTCCTTGCAATCCGAATAATCTCTAATCACGTTCGGATTTCCCATCACATATGGAGATCTCAATACCGGGGATCAGCCAGTGCAGAGACAATCAACAAGAAACCCTTTCGTTTTTGAAAATATCTGGTCTTCAACACCGGTCTTCGAATGCAATTCATAATGACGTATCGCATATTCGGAATGGGTTATACGACCCCAAGGTCCTTTCCCGGTTAACCCGAATAGTGAGCGCTTATTTTAAAAAAATAAGTGTGGCATTCAATTTCAAACAAATCACAACAAATACCTATTTAAAAGTAAATATTGATAGTCGGTTATTGAACTATCAATAGATATGCCAACATCACCAGATTCCAAATAATTTTCCAAATCATTTATTTTCCAAAAAAAATATCTTTACAAGATATATATTCTCCATTCTTCAAAAATAAATCAATATTTATTTTTAAACTCATTTTCCAAATTTCATTTATAAATTCCATATTGAATTTGCATTCCAAAATATTTATGAATATACGATTTCCATTCAATTTCTAATATTCATTTTCAATTTATCTTCAAAAAGATAAATTCCAAATATTCACTTTCAAAAACGTGAATATACTTGTTAATAAATTTCATCACTTCTATTCATTTTATTTTAAAGAATTATTCACTGTCTAAAACATGAATATAACTCCATAAATAAATTACAACAGTTCACTTATCAAAATAAGTCGTTGCGGATTTATAAAACAATGTTTATAAATTCTATTTCTATTTATTTTATAACAACTTCCTTTTATAAATTTCCTTTATAAATCTATTCAATTTCATATCTCAATGATATACTAAAATTTCATATTATAAGTTAAATACTTATAATTTATTTGTTTATAAAATCGTTCCTTTAAACTTCATAAATTTATAAATCTTATAACTTATAAGATTCTTTTATTTATCCAAAATCTATTCTTTTAAATAACTTTACAAATTTTATAAACCTACTGTTTATAAAATTCCATTTATAACTTCACCGTTATAATTCTATAATTCCAATTTATGAAATTCATTTACAATTCATTCTAATACTTGTAAAAGCTCGTTTTATAATTCCAATATTTTTAATTTATAAATATCAATTTATAAATCTTTTAATATAAAACAATTTATATTACTATTTTTAAAACGTCTTTAAACTCTTTTATAATTTCATCATTCTGATTTATAAAATAAAAATTTTATAAATCCTATTTTTAAACTTCTTATAATAAATTCAGAAATCCCAGTTCAAACTATTTTATAAAATCACTAATCCCATATTTTCAAAAATCAACTTTTAACTGTATTTCTCAAAAATCATAATTTTTATAATATTAAAATTATAACGTTTATTTATTTAAGATGAATCAATTTCAAAAAATATTTTATAAACGTATATTTCCAAAAATCACTTTAGAAATAAAAATCGTTGTTTTTAAATTCCAAAAATTGGATTCGATGATGCAACACATCGATAGTCAATCACGAGTTTCAACATCATATATCGATATGATAAACAATCGAACATCACAATATCTAAAATCAATAAATATTTGTGAGGAATCCAGTTGGATCCCTCCAACCTGTTTCCCTGCATCCACAGACATTAGCACAATACCATTCCGTTTCAAGACGGAACATCGCGGTATATGGGTTTTTATAAAATATATCCGCTTACTAACGGCGTATAGGGTCTCATCCGCTAAAAAAATGCGGGAAATCAATCAACTGCAATATATACATATGCCAATATATATATATATTGCTATATATATAATATATAATACCAATTCCACTTCGAGGTGGAATATCGCGGTATATGTGTGTAATAAATAACCTCCGCTTACTAACGGCGTATAGGGTCTATTCACATCCAATATATATATCAATCATCATTCAATCATTCAATCAACACAGTCAAGCAAATTTTAAATCTAACTATTTAAAATTTAAATAAACAATAAAATTCCTTTTGAGTGAGAAGTTCTCACCTTTATTCCCGTTTGCAATCCACTTCCAATTCAACTTGTTTTCTTCATTTATACCTTGTATAAATATTTATACAATTCAATTAATATTCGAAATGATCGAATAATAAATTTTCATTAGATTGTTTTAATTATTCAATGGTTTTGTTCTAAACCAATCCCTTTAATAATTTTATTCAACTACAATTTAATTTTAAAACTAAATTTTCTTCTCAAATAGATTTAATTAACTTACCCTTAAATTAAATTTATTCAACTAATTATTTCAATCTCAAGTTAATGATTTTTATTTTAAACTAAAAATTAAAGATTCAAACTGATTTTCTTTAATTAAATTTGTTTAACTAAAAATTTAAATTTCTTTTAATAAACTTTCTTAACTAACTATTTATTTAAATTAATTTTCCTTTTGAAAATAATCCTAACTAGAAATTTCCCATTGAACTTAATTTCCTTTTTATAAATTTTAAATCAACTAATTTTTCTTAAATAAAATTATTTTTCTTTGTTTAATAAATTTATTTTAACTAAAATTTTACTTTCTGCATAAATTACCTTTCTGTAAAACTATTTTTTTCTTTTACTGTATATATTCATTTACCTTAAATGCTTCTGCCTAATAACCAAAATCTATCACAGTAACATTTTTTTTTCTTTCTTTCCTATAAACTTCTGTATATATATATATTGATAAAAATCAAAATAAATTTAGAAAAAAATTGTGGATACCTCACTGTATCAATCGAGCCCCACTGACCTCTTCGAACGCCATCGTACGCGAGCACCTGCTGACGTCGACGCCGCCGCCATCACGCGATTCGAATCGCCATTGCTGTCGCTTGCCACAGCCATCAACCTCCTCGCGCGCACGCTCGTACGCGCCATCGTCACGTCGCCCTGCTATCGCGACTCACTGCATCGCCACCATCTCGCGAGTCGCCCTCGTCCCTACGCCGCCGCCGTTCACCTCCATCGGTTCCAAATTGAGGTCGACCCCCCCTGCTTCCATCACTCGCGAACACGCGGCCGCGACGCCCAAAATCACTCCTAGCTTCAATCGAACGACTCGCGACCCCCAATCGCGATTGATTCGAAAGCCCTGCCCCCTTTTTTTTTTTTAATTCTCATCGGCCGTTTGATTTTCGGTTTGGAACGAAATGAATTTGGTTTTTGAATTAATAAAGGGAGGCTCGGCTTCGAATTATAATTTGGGGGAGAAGGAGATAGCGGCCATTATCAGCTGAGTGATAATTTTTTTTTCTTTTGATTTTTTTTTTTTTTGAACTAGAGAATCGAATGAGGGAGAGGGAGATTTTAAAATGAAAGGAACGTGCTTTCACGATTTTTAGCGTGATCCCTACCGTGATACTCTGCTTGAATTTAGGCGTGAGTTTAAGGAAGAGAACGTGTGTTAGTTTGACCAATTTAAATTTTAAATTCAAGTTTAAATCGAATTTAATTTCAACGCGTTTTCTTATCGTACGGTCACACAACAACTCCAAACACTATGAAATTTAAAATCCGGTAATAATTCAATATTACGGATCCAATGGAACTGGTTTCGTCGAATTCCGAGACTGTGCCTCGGACGGCTATTTTTAAATATCGATTCAAACGATTTAATTTCAAAACTGAACAATTCACTTCCAAATTAAATTCTGAAGCTTCTATAACCTTCAATATTATCAATATGAAATTTACAGGCCTTTGAAATATTTTTAATTGGCTTAAATTTGAAGATTCAAATTTTTATTCAACTTTCAACAGATTAAATTCTATAATTTAATCGCCAATTTCAAAGTTATATTGAAAATTCAATCCAAACCATCATTTAAATATTTAAAATTAATTAAATATTTCCAAATTAAATTATTCAAAATTCTGGGTCGTTACATATATAATTGGATGTGTGAAATTAAACAGGCTGGAATGGAATGAATTAAGTGACATGGACATTTAACCTGAGAACTGTGGTGTGAGATAAATGATTTATTTTAATAAAGAAAGAACTCGTAAAGTTACGAGTTTCCTTGGTATTCACTCAAGCTTATACATTAGTATTTTATATTAGTTGGGTTTACTCACGCTGGTTTCCAGCCTGACCCGGGTGCTACTTTGATGTAATGCTCGGGTCAGACCGAGTATTACAGATTTTCAGGTAAGAACGTTCTGGAGCTCAGGAGGCGAACTGGATGGTTGGAACGTGTGGAGTGTTTACCGCTGTGTATAGTATAGTTGGCTTGGACAGGTTGTTTTAAACTGTCCGGTGTATTGTAATGGCTGTAACTTTGATGTATGAAAATGTAATTGTACTGATGATGAATCTTGTTGTAAAATCGTTATTTATGTCATATTATATCTTGATCCGCTGCGAATGTGAGGTTTCTGTGACTGGTTATCTGTTTTCTTCTTCTTTCTCTTTCCTTCTTTTCTTAACTATCTGGAAGTTTCGGGATCGAAATTTTCGGGTTGTTACGGATTCAAAGTCCATAAAGCACAAGATAATTTACTACTACAAAAATTCATATTGCATCACAAAACCATAGCAATAAATTGGTCCATAGAGTTAAAGTCTATATCATCTTAAGTCAAGAATTAGAGAATCCAAATAGAAAAAATCAGGTAACATATCATCCGGAAATCATCAAAATAATGCAACCAAATTTCAGAGCAAAGCAACTCAATCGAAAACTCAAACGACATAAATAGCAACTGCCTGGAGCACTAGAGTGCTTCAGGTACCAGGTCAGTCGATTGGACCTACAGGTTCAGTCAATCGAACGCATGTCCTAGAGCTACAAGCCCCAGATTGACTCATTCAGTCGACTGGACCTTGGTTCAGTCGACCGAACCGCAATTTTCTGGAGCAATAATGATCCAGGTTGAACTCCTATGGTCTTCGGACAAATTTTGGCAACCATAGAGCAATTCAGGTCACTGATTCTTGATATCCAAACCCAAATATGCATGCACTGAATCAACCGTTGCTATTGCATTCAAACCATTCGTTTTAGCTAAACTACAAGATGGTAGAAACTGATTTACAGAAAATGGAAAGCAATAAAAAAACGACAGAGATTAGTCCACACAGTCATTTTAAACACAAATATATGCAACTAGGAATGTAGAGATAAACCTTGTAAGTGATTAACTCACGTTATCCCATGAATAAGCTTGCCAATTTGAACAAATTTAGGCTTGATCTCCCCCAATTCAGTGAACCCTAGAATAGCTCATCTAAAAGAAAGAACAACATAATCAAATACTAACAAAATCTGAAACTAAACTTCCCAAAGGTGAATTTAACGGTTTAGAGCATTGCCTAATTTTTTATTAGCTTCTAAACAATTAGATTCGCAAGAGAATTGGACTATGGTTTCTAGGTTTTCTAAGAAGAAAGGGATTTTTCTTTTTGTTTGTTTTCTAACTTTCTATTTACAGTGAGATATACGTACAGGTTTTAGAATGAGGTGTAAAGCTTGTCTTAAATGGGCTTTGGGTCAAAATTACTAAACCCAACGATTCTCTTTTATTTATCTGACAACTAGTGTTATGAAATAAAATCTTAAGTGTTTAAAACACTATTGTAGCCTATCTTAGACAAAATAATATTTCAAATGAATTTAATACAAAACAATTTAATCTCCAAGAAAAATTTCTTTTATTTTAAAAATAAAAGAATCAAATCAATTAAATATTCTAATTTCTCTAATATTAATTAAACTTAAAATTCTTATTCCAAAAGAAATTATTCATTCTTGAAAACACATAAACACTAAATTTTTAATTATTCTATAAATTTAGAATTCACTAAAATTAAATAAAATCTCAATAATATTTTTCATAATGATTTAGAATTAATCATTCTAAAACAAACTATCCTTTATAAAAGGCTACAATTTCCAAATTAATGATCCAATTTAAATTATAATTTAATTTATTAAATTAACTTAAAAGTCTAGGTTGTTACAACGTCGCTAACATAGAGCGGGTTTTCCCCTCACTTCATCATCATAACTTAATATACATCAATATATACAGAACAACAACAATATATCATAGAGACAACCATGTGCACATATTCGGTCAATAAGTGTTCCCTACACTAATCATCCAATTATGAACCATGTCACGCAAACGTACGTACATACATACGTACGTACATACATACATATTTATATCAATTCAAGGCATGCATACCCTATACATATCATCTAAATAGGAACCGAGTCAAATAATCTCCGCCATTCATTGATTTATCACCTAATCTCTTGTTCTAGGCTTTCTTCATTAAGTTATGATTAACTATTTTAGTGATCACCTCCCAAGGCCTTCTTATCACTAATTTATTCTTTTGTTCGAACAACGTCACCTTGAGAAAATGTTGACTCATATTGTAACGATCCTGATTTTAAAACAAATTTAAATTGGTAATTAATTTAAATTTTAGAATTTAATTGAGAATTAATTTGAAATTTTCCAAAATAAATAACGGTGGTGCCTGTTTATTTACATGTATATAGATTGATTTTGAATTTCATTTTGAATTTGAAACTCTAAAATAAATATTTTTGAAAATAAATTGAATTTAATTTGGGAATTCAATTGTAAATATTTTACAAAATAAATTGGATTTGGAAATACTATTAATAAAATATGTTTTCTAGTTATAATATAATTATTTGGAAGTTTTATTTTAAAATTAATATAATAATTTTCTAAAAGTTAATTTTGAATATTTTCAACACTAGTAATATTTATATAAATTTAGGTATAATAACTTATGTTTAATTTAAAAGTTTATATATAACTAAATGAAATTTGTATGTATATATATACATTTGAAAGTGTACATGTTTATTTAAAAGTATAATAAAATAATTTGAAAATAGTATTTGAACATTTTCTTTTAAAAATATAATTTGTAAATATATAAAAGTAGAAAAGAAAGAATTAATAAAAGTTTTAAATTATAAATATCTTTTTTAAATCAATAAGAATATATATATATACACACATTCTTAAAAATAATACTTAAGTTAATAAAAACATATACGTACATATGTATCTTTTAAAATTGATAAGATATAAATATGGTTATAAACATTTAAGAAAAACATAATATATAAATTTATGAAATATTAACAAGTGAAAGGGTTAAAAAGAATAATTTATAAATAAAATAAAGAAAAGGGTTTAAATATAAATTTACTTAATTTTAACAAGTGTAAAAATTTTAAAATCATGTTGTGACAAATGTTTAATAAGTAGAATATAAACTTACAAGTGTAACTTAATAATAACAAGTGGCAAAATACACTTCTTTTAAATTTGAATTTATAAACATGCATAAGAAGAAAACGTAGCCATGCTATTTTATTCAATCCAATTTTCTTTTCATCTTCTCTCTAAAAGCTGAAAATAAGAACAAAAGGCAAACCAGGGAAAAAAATCTGAAACAAAATCAGATAAAAGAAATTAAAATCTGAAGCATAGCAAGCAATCTTCAAACTGAGGCCAATAGATCCAAGTTTCAGATTTTTTTTTTTTCAAATTCAAGTTCAAACAATCAAACCTGAAAGCCTGGAAAACATGCAAGGACCAAACAAGCAAGATACAGAATCAACAAGATCGGTATTAAAACATAAAAATCAAAAGTCTGTAAAGCAAATCAAATGCAAATTCATCTGGATCAAGATTTCAAATTCCAGACTCAAAATCCTTCTTTATCTTCATTTAACTGTGAGCAAACTTCTTAACCCTGTTATTTATCTTAATGCTTGGGTTAATATTGAAGTGTGCTATGATAAATATGTGTTCAGTTGTTGAATATGCTTGTGTATATATTTATATACATAAAGATAGGTGTGCATGTCTGATATATAGACAATATTGCCTCTGTTTGGTTACAAGATTCAGAAATTTGTTTTAAAAATCAAGTTCTTCATCTTCAACACATATTAACCTTTGATTTTAAAATAAAAGTTGACTGTTATAGTATAATGTTAATTATAAAAATGGTTTCACAATTTTATATTTAAAAATAAATTCAAATTTGGAAAATCACAGTAGAAAATCAAATTTGATCAAAAATCAATCATTTCAATTCTCTGTTTTGATCATCATGTCTGATTCATGATGGTGAATAATGAATTTTAATGGCAATAGCTTGATTTTTAGTTTGATAATCAATTGGAATTTTTGAGTTGAACAATTTTAAGTATTTCATCAATCGTCGACAATCGATGATGATTTGGAGTTTGGGTCTGTTATCGAAGATGGCTTAGGGGATGTTGATCTTTGGAAAAATGGTTGTTGATTTTATCAGCGACTGTGGTGATCATACAACGACGATCGAGGGTTCGAAACCTAGTTTTGAACTAGGAGGTTGCGTGACGTTTTCTGGCATTGATGGCGCATCGGAGTGGATCGCGTGAGGGGGGTTATGTCGTGTGGCCTGTGACGCTACCGTGGTCAGAGTATGGGAAGCTCCGGTGGATGGAATTGACGTCGATGAGGTCAATTGGTTGATCGATTTTTGGGTTCCTACTGTTTCGATGGCCCGAATTTGATTTCGTGTTCATCTCGAAGGTTTGGGTGGTCTGGAGGTTTGGGTTGATCAACGACGACTTGGTGGTGGTCAAAAACTTGGCCAGAGGTGATCGCATCGATCGTACACGTGCATGTGGTATCGTTCGTGTCTGTTATTTTCAAAGGATTGGGAAGAAGATGGGAAACTCAAAGTCGATCTCGAGGAAGGGATGGAAATATCTCGGATTTATGCCAGGGTAGTTCGCGTGGATTTTTACAACAAGTTAAAAAGTTTAACATAACAAAAATCTGAAGAAAAAAAAATAAAGAAGGGGTGACTAGGGGACATGCTCGGGAAGGGTTGGCTGTGGCTCAGGTTCCTAGTCGTGATTCTGGGTTTAGGCCGAGAATACTTTGAAATGTTTCGACTATGTTTCAAAATAAATTTATTAAACTAAATAAATTTCCAAAGGAAAATAAATCAAGTTTCAAATTTTAAAACCGATCAAGTTTCAAGTTTTAAACACTTATTAAAAAGTTTTATAAAAAAGCAAGTTTTAAAATTTAAATTGAATCTTGTTGAAACTATTTCTTAGAATCTATTTCTTTATATAACAAATGTTTTTTAAATAGTTGTTATATGGTTTGTTAATTTAAATTTTATTAAGTGAAATTTGTAAGTATTTTAAATCTTAATTAGAGATAAGATTAAATAATTAATTAAAAGGTATAATGTTTTAAATACATATGTTAACGATAATTAAGTCACTAATATGATAAAGGTTTTATCTTAAAAGTTAATTAAGGTTTTAATGATTTAAGATTTATTTAATTAAGAAGGTAATTAAAGAATAATTAATTATTTTAATTAATTTGTGATTAAAAATTAATTAATTTGTAATTAAGGGTTATTAATTAATAATAAGGTTTATTAATTAATAATTAAAAGATAATTTATTCTTTAATTAAGATTAATTAATGTAGGTAATTAAAAGTAATTAATTACTTAAAGATAATTACTTAATTAAATAATTAATTAATAATTAAAATTGTTTTATAAAGTGGTTAAAATATAATTACTTAATATAATTAATTTTTGATTTATTAATATAAGTGATTAGGATAATCACTTATTGTAATTAAATATAGATAATTAATTTAATGGTAATTGATTAAGGGTTAATTAATTAATTAATTAAGGATAATTAATTAAAGAATAATTAAATAATTAAAGGTCAATTATTTAATGATTTAAGGTGGATTGATTTATTAATTAAGGTTGATTAATTCATAATTAAAGGTTAATTAATAAATGATTAGAGAATAATTAATTAAAGGTTTGTAATTAATTAATATAAATTCACCAGGATTTGTAGTTGTTCATAAGTAATTAAATCTGATTTAAAATTAATCAAAAGATTAGTTAATATTACTTATGAATGTTTGGATTCAACTGAAAGTTGAATTGTGTGATATCCCTGATGTGTGATGCTTTGTGGTATGAATTATTTTTGATTTGAGCCGTGATGAATGTAATTTATTTATCTGCGATGAATGTAATTTATTTATCTGTGATGAATTTATATCTGTAAATCTGTGAATGAAGATAAGGTTATAGGAATATACCGCTTATCGATATAGATGTGCTTGAATCTGTAATGATTGATGATGCTGAACTGTTGTGTAAAACCTCGGGACTACACTATATATACAGAAATATGGATTTCACGAGGAAATTCGTTAAGTCACAGATATTTGAATTTAATTCTATTTTATTCAGAATGGTTTCAAAAGTTGAATTTTGAATCCAAATGCTTTTGGAAATGGAATTGGGTTACATATGAAAAGCTTTGAAAGGCAAATTTCAAAGATAAAAGTTATTTTGAATAACTGGATAGAGTTTTGAAATTTAAATAAGTTTGATTTGAATTTAAATTCAAGATTTGAAATTGAATTCTATGTTTGGAAATTATGGTTTAGAAAGATTATACAAGTTATAAATGTGTTTATATGGCTTTAAAACATTTTAAAAAAAATATTATTTTGGAAATTTTAATTTGGCCCAAGTTTTAGACTTGAAGGGCTTTAACTTGTGCAAAAGTAATCGGATTTTTCTGAAATGAAATCCTTTGTTTTTAAATAGTAATAGCTTTCATATAAAGAAAGGATTTCCAATTTGTGTTGAAAGATTTCAAGTTTGAAATGGAATCGAAATAGTTTTGAAAGCTATGAATGAATCTTTGTGAAAGATGGTTGAACCTTGTTTGGAAGTTGAAAAGGGTCTTAAAGGTGTATTTTTTGTATAAAAGATTTGAAATGGATTTGTTTTTGAAAGCTATCAATCTTTCGAAATGGTTTTGTAAGCTATGAATTGAGTCTTTGATTTAAAGATTGAATGAATTAATCAAATTTGAAAGGGAAAGTGTTTTAAAAGGCTATGAATGAATCTTCATGAGAGATTGGTGAACTTTGTGAAATGAATCTTTTTGTTTAAAAGATTAGAAATGGTAATTTATTTAAACCATTTGAAGAAAGGTTTTGGGCATTAAATTGTGACTTAACTAAGATCCCAAATATCCATGTGTTTTAAATATTGCGCTCATTATTGGGTTTAGCCGGGAGAGGACTTTGTGTCATATAACCCATTTCGAATAGTGATACGACGAAATGGAAAGCATGTGAAGACGGTGGTGAAGACCGGGTGTCTTCGAGAACAATAGGATAACCCCTCGAATGACTCTGCACCGAGTTGCTCCAGTATAGATATCTCTATATGTGATGGGGAGTCCGATCGGGATTGAGGATGCCTAGATTCCAAGGGCTTCTTTTGAAGTGCCTTCGATTCTGTTCGAATCCGGAACAGACTAGTATGGATGTGTGTCTGACATTACACTTTGACATGTAAAACTGGTTTCTATCGAATACATTTCTGTTTGGTGGCAGAGAATTTATTCTCTTAGCTTAACACCCTTCTCTGAGACGTACGAGCTCGGAGGTTATGTAGTTGATAGTTACTAGTGATACATTCCCAATTTGGTAATATCGCATACGAAGTGCTGTTGATCATTTATTGATCAAAGCATGGCTTTTGTGTAAAGCATAGCTTTATGGACGAGACTTCATCGAGCCTCACAACCTGGAATGGTCGAAACAGGAATCGTTGCAGCAAGGTTATTTGGGGGTAGCGCCCCTTGAGGGTATGTCCATTTCCTTCTGGATAAAAGGTGGTACCATGGTATGGAGGCCAGTTATTTACCTATGTGGTTGCTGCAAACTTATTGCTTTGTGGTTGTTAGTGTAGAGGTACCTCAGATGAAGGTTGGTAACGACCAGGGGATGGAATGCTCGTGTCAGTAATTACTTCCGGGCAGGGGTAACCTGACCTTGTGTTGGATGAGATTCGGTTAGGTTCTCGAGGGCGTCCCTCTAGAGGCTTTCCATTCGGTGTGGGAAGTTTCTTTGCGTGACCATTCTTAGAAACCCAATCATCCAATACACTCCTTGTACGATTTTAGCTGTAGAATCTGCCATCTAATATGGTAGCTATAGTAGGCATACTATAATGGTACGTATGCTGGCTAAGATTATATTATACTTGCAAATGTTTTCCACTATGCACTAATAATAATATCAAATGGTTTTCGCGTATCAAGCATCTTTGACTGTCATAAGGAGAAATCTCCTCCAAGTGTGCACTTGCATTGTGTGCGTGGCGGGAGGCCTTATGGAAGTTCCATTTTCCAAAAAGCATTGCGGATTTCTTTTAAATCTTTTGTTTTGATTTTGATAAAGAGAAACTGTTTTTGTATGGTCATACTAGTCCTATGACTGACCCAAAGTTTATTGTTCCCTTTCTAAACTCTGGGTGCCCACTATTTTCCACAGGGCAGTCTAGAGTTGGGTTTTTCAGATAATCGAATAGTAGTTGTAGATTCGATGGCATCCAGTCCTTGGATTTGGCTATAGCATTTGGTCACATGGAGTGACCTTGTTTAATACAACGTGATAGGGGGTTCTCTCTTTTCATTTGGTGGAGAATGGGAAACTCTTACCCTTACATATCCCCGGGGTGGGGTTGGTTAACCGGGTAGGTGAAGAAGTCGAAAGGCTGGCCGTAAAAGCAAGGGCAGTGTACCATTGTATGATATGGACTTTTGAAGATATCATCCTTTGGAGAATTTCTTCCGCTGTTATTTTTGTATCTCTGATGTTGATATCAATTGTATCAATGTGTTATATCATTGTAATCAACTATTGTGTATCAATGATATATACATTTTCTTCCGTTGTGTTGTTATACTTAATGTGTTATAAGCTCTGTCGAACCAGATTTGATGTTTTGATTTACGGCATTTGAATACGGGTGATGTATTCAGTGACGATTTTCGAACGTCAAGTCAAGGTCGTTATAAGTGGTCAGGGTCGTTATAAGTGGTATCAGAGCTGAAGGTTGAACTTTAGCTCAGTAGTATAACACATTAGGTAACTCATTAGAGATAGGGTTACGAATACCCTAGAATGAGTATATCCCTAAGATATCCGTCCATGTGCCTCAGTAAATTCTCTTGCTATCCACTGATAGTGAGTATGAGTGCAAGAAGAGGACGAGGTAGGGGACATGGAAGTAGCACTAAAAATGATCAGTTCCCTGCAACAACAAGGAAACAATCCTTTATCTATGAATCTCTTTGATCATTATCTGATTTCAAATTCTCTGATGTCTTTGTGGCAGCTACAAGAAGGAGCTTCGGTGTGGTAGTGGCCCTGCGAATCGTGTAGATAAGTTCCTATTTCATATTCTTTTCATCAGTTCCTTATCAGCTTTTCGTTTAACTTTAATGAATTTGGAATTTTAAATTAAAATAAATTGGTTAACTAAATATAAAGTTAAATTGGATTGTATCAATGAAATGATTTCGGTCAAAACCAAAGTTTTAAAGTTTTTGATCTAATTTCTTGTGAGGATCAAATACCAAAGAGGGGCAAGTTTGTGTATAGTTTGGGATATTCTAACCTGGATTGAGTATCCATTATTGTTCTATTGGGTCCAGATATATTCTACGAGTGGTTAAATTATCCCTTCGAACTAACTGATGCCCCTGCCTATTTCGTAGATCTGGTGACCCGAGTATCTTGGGTAGTATTGAATGAGTTTGTTCTCATAATTATTAATGATATTCTGATTTAATGAGCCAAATGCAGAATAGATATTCAGCTTGATTGATGAATCGATTCTCTATCTTTGTGTATCCATCTTTGTTGTCTCCCTGGCAAATTTTGAGGACGAAATTTTCTTAAGAGAGAATCTATAACGATCCCAATTTTAAAACAAATTTAAATTGGTAATTAATTTAAATTTTAGAATTTAATTGAGAATTAATTTGAAATTTTCTAAAATAAATAAGAGTGGTGCCTATTTATTTACATGTATATAGATTGATTTTGAATTTGAAACTCTAAAATAAATATTTTTAAAGATAAGTTGAATTTAATTTTGGAATTCAATTGTAAACATTTTACAAAATAAATTGGATTTGGAAATACTATTAATAAAATACGTTTTTTAGTTATAATATAATTATTTGGAAGTTTTATTCTGAAATTAATATAATAATTTTCTAAAAGTTAAATTTGAATATTTTCAACACTACTATTATTTATATAAATTTAGGTATAATAACTTATGTTTAATTTTAAAATTAATATATAACTAAATGAAATTTGTATGTATATATATACATTTGAAAGTATACATGTTTATTTAAAAGTATAATAAAATAATTTTAAAATAGTATTTGAACATTTTCTTTTAAAAATATAATTTGTAAATATATAAAAGTATAAAATAAGAATTAATAAAAGTTTTAAATTATACGTATCTTTTGGATACACATTCTTAAAAATAATACTTAAGTTAATAAGAACATATATGTACATATGTATCTTTTAAAATTGATAAGATATAAATATGGTTAAGGATATAAACATTTAAGAAAAACATAATATATAAATTTATGAAATATTAACAAGTGAAAGGGTTAAAAAGAATAATTTATAAATGTAATAAAGAAAAGGGTTTAAATATAAATTTACTTAATTTTAACAAGTGTAAAAATTTTAAAATCATGTTGTGACAAATGTTTAATAAGTAGAATATAAACTTACAAGTGTAACTTAATAATAACAAGTGGAAAAATACACTTTTCTTTTACATTTGAATTTATAAACATGCATAAGAAGAAAACGTAGCCAGGCTATTTTATTCAGTCCAATTTTGTTTTCATCTTCTCTCTAAAACCTGAAAATAAGAACAAAAAGCAAACCAGGGAAAAGAAAAATATGAAACAAAATCAGATAAAAGAAATTAAAATCTGAAGCATAGCAAGCAATCTTCAAACTGAGGCCAAGAGATCCAAGTTTCAGATATTTTTTTTTCAAATTCAGGTTCAAACAAGCAAACCTGAAAGCCTGGAAAACATGCAAGGATCAAACAAGCAAGATACAGAATCAACAAGATCAGTATCAAAACATAAAAATCAAAAGCCTGTAAAGCAAATCAAATGCAAATTCATCTAGATCAAGATTTCAAATTCCAGGCTCAAAATCCTTCTCTGTCTTCATTTAACTGTGAGCAAACTTCTTAACCCTGTTATTTATCTTGATGTTTGAGTTAATATTGAAGTGTGCTATGATAAATATGTGTTCAGTTGTTAATTATTCTTGTGTATATATTTATATACATAAAGATAGGTGTGCATGTCTGATATACAAACAATATTACCTCTGTTTGGTTACAGGATTCAGAAATATGTTTTTAAAAAATCAAGTTCTTCATCTCCAATCCATACTAACCTTTGATTTTAAAATAAAAGTTGACTGTTACAGTATAATGTTAATTATAAAAATGGTTTCAGAATTTTATAGTGAGAAATAAATTCAAATTTGGAAAATCACAGAAGAAAATCAAATTTGATCAAAAATCAATCATTTCAATTCTCTGTTTTCATCATCCTGTCTGATTCGTGATGGTGAATAATGAATTTTAATGGCAGTAGCTTGATTTTTAGTTTGATAATCAATTGGAATTTTCGAGTTGAACAATTTTGGGTATTTCATCAATCGTCGGCGATCGATGATGATTTGGAGTTTGGGGCTGTTATCGCAGATGGCTTAGGGGATGTTGATCTCTGGAAAAATGGTTGTTGATTTTATTAGTGACTGTGGTGACCAGACAACAACGATCTAGGGTTCGAAACCTAGTTTTGAACTGGGAGGTTGCGTGACGTTTCCTGGCATCGATGGTGCATCGGAGTGGATCGCATAAGGGGGGATATGTCGTGTGGCCTGTGATGCTACCATGGTCAGAGTATGGGAAGCTCCGGTGGACGCAATTGACATCGACAAGGTCAATTGGTTGATCGAGTTTTTGGTTCATGCTGTTTCGATAGCTCGAATTTGATTTCGTGTTCATCTCGAAGGTTTGGGTGGTATGGAGGTTTGGGTTGATCAACGGCGACTTGGTGGTGATCGAAAACTTGGCCGGAGGTGATCATGTCGATCGTACACATGCACGTGGTATCGTTCGTGTCTGTTATTGTCAAAGGATTGGGAAGAAGATGGGAAAGTCGAAGTCGATCTCGAGGAAGGGGTGGAAATATCTCGAGTATATGTTAGGGTTGCTCGCGTGGATTTTTACAACATGTTAAAAAATTTAACATAACAAAAATATGAAAAAATAAATAAAGAAGGGGTGACTAAGGGACATGCTCGGGAGGGTTTGGTTGTGGCTCGGGTTCCTAGTCGTGATTTATGGGTTTAGGCCAAGAATCTTTGAAATGTTTCAACTGAGTTTCAAAATAAATTTATTAAACTAAATAAATTTCCAAAGGAAAATAAATCAAGTTTCAAATTTTAAAACCGATCAAGTTTCAAGTTTTAAACATTTTTTAAAAAGTATTATAAAATCAAGTTTTAAAATTTAAATTGAATCTTGTTTGAAACTATTTCTTAGAATCTATTTCTTTATATAATAAATGTTTTTTAAATAGTTGTTATATGATTTGTTAATTTAAAATTTTGTTAAGTTAAATTTGTAAGTATTTTAAATAATTAGAGATAAAATTAAATAGTTAATTCAAAAGGTATAATGTTTTAAAAACATATGTTAATGATAATTAAGTCATTAATATGATAAAGGATTCATCTAAAAAGTTAATTAAGGTTTTAATGATTTAAGATTTATTTAATTAAGAAGGTAAATAAAGTGTAATTAATTAGTTTAATTAATTTATGATTAAGAATTAATTAATCTGCAATTAAGGGTTATTAATTAATAATAAAGGTTTATTAATTAATAATTAAAAGGTAATTTATTCATTAGTTATGATTAGTTGATGTAGGTAATTAAAAGTAATTAATTACTTAAAGATAATTACTTAATTAAATAATTAATTAACAATTAATTTTTTTTATAAAGTGGTTAAAAGATAATTACTTAATATAATTAATTTGTGATTTATTAATGTAAGTGATTAGGATAATCACTTATTGTAATTAATTAAGGATAATTAATTAAGGGTTAATTAATTTATTAATTAATTAAGGATAATTAATTAAAGAATAATTAAAAAAATTGAGGTCAATATTTAATGATTAAAGGTGGATTGATTTATTAATTAAGGTTGATTAATTCATAATTAAAGGTTAATTAATAAATGATTAGAGGATAATTAATTAAAGGTCTGTAGTTAATTAATATAAATTAATCGGGATTAGTAGTTATTCATAAGTAATTAAATTTGATTTAAAATTAATCAGATGATTAGTTCATCTTACTTATGAATGTTTGGATTCAATTGAATGTTGAATTTGTGATAAACCTTGTAACGACCCGTAAATTTTAACGGTTTTAGTGACGTATTTAATTGAAATTTTCTGAAATTTTAAACGATGAAATTTTGAACTATAAATTAGGTATTTGGAATATGCCTAGTTAAACATAGCAACTGGTAGATTTTCGTCCGAAAATATGAAAGTTTATTTCGTGCGTAAATTTACTTCAATTTAATCAGTTAAAAAGCGATGAAAATAAAACGTTTTCAAAAGCAAAATATTTTTACATAGAAAAATTCTAAACCATCTTTTGAGCAAGTTGTCAGTTTGTCGTTTTTTCAAATTCGGACTTCTTTGGCTCCGTCGATCTTATTTTTCTACAATTTTCATGCATTTTCCGCTAGTATAGAATTTCGAATTTTTATAATTCAATCATACCACTGATATCCATATACCGTTTTGATCGTCTCGTCGTGCTTGACTAATTCTATTCCCAACATCCTTCCACATTTTCCGGTCACTTTACGTTAATAGAAGAGACTATATTTACTATAATCAAAGGCTTCCAGTAGCCTGTTTATATTCTTCTCCTCCATCATTCGTTTGTTCGCCTTAAAAGGCATGCTCCTCCATTTCTCTTTTCCTTTTAGTTTACTTTGTTTATATTTCTTTCTTCCGCCATCACTCAAGTCAGCATCTTCCCTGCCTAGCTCGTGCACACTGTCTCCATTCCCACATCTGCAACCCACCCTTCCACTTTCCCCTACCATTCGCGTACCACTTCTACTCTCTTCCCATTTCCGACCATCAACACACAACCACCACCCGAGCTTCATGCGCACATCCACCTTCGCACCTCAGATCCACTTCGCCTTCATCCCCTCATCTCGTCGCCCAACCCAAGTGGCCAACCAGCGACACACGTTGCCACGTTCCACTGCTTGAGACCCCTCCGACCAAGCTTCTGCATCAACTTCCGCCTCACGCTTCACCATCTTCACTCGCATGTGGCTCATCACGTCCATCTAGGCCGAGGCCATTTTCTTTTCGTACCGAGCCCTCCTTCATATGCTTCGGCTGTGTATTATTTTGGTGAGGCATATATCATAATATATATGTGTTTGTCTCCCTTCTTTATATTGTTTTATATTTTATAGCTGCTATGCTACCTTATATTTATATTAGTATGCAATAATGTGTTTAGCTATGCACGTGACGCATAGATTTGAACATAAATAGGTCTGCATATATATTTCTAGTATTTATATATAGATTGGTTAGATTTCACTAAGTTTGCAGTAGTGTATTATGTATATTGATCAAGTTGTTCGAGCCTATAGGTCTTTCTCTTCTATTTGAAACTACTTTGCCTTTGTCTTGTATATTTTTTTAGTATAGATGTTTATTTGGTGTAGTGTATAGACTTATGTTAGTATAAAATTTTGGGAAAGGCTGCTCGGCCCTTTTGTTTATATCACACTGATATAAAATATGCGCATTTTGTTATAGTATGTAAAAAAAAGTGATTTGTGTTTTAAGTGTATTTGAGTTCCAAAGGGATATTTGTTATACCGAAATCTATTGTTAACATATACATATACGCAGTGGTAATTTGAGTTTTAAGTGTATTTCCTATGCTGTTTGCAGTTTTGTATAAAAGGTGATTTTGTTCATTAAAGCATTGATTTCAAAAGGATATAGATTTATAAAAATATAGATAGTTATATGGTTGTGCATATATATATTTTATGTATAGTATATATATATATATATAAGCTATTAACTTTGGATTCGTTGGTTTTACTTTATAAGTCTGTTAATATAAAAAGATTTTGTTTACTGTTAGTGTGTATATATATGTATGTAAGGATGGTATTTTTGATATAAGTTGGTTCAAGGAATATAGATATAAAGTATCATGTTGCAGTATGTATTTTTAACAAAAGTGTATATATCTGGGTGCCTAATTAAAAAAATGATTTTAATTATATGCTATTTTATTTTAATATTGTTTTAACCATATTGTTTGACGGTAATAAATATGTGTATATATATAAGTCCAATTTTATAAATTATCTTCATCGATTCGGTTCTGACTTGATTCGACAAATTCATATTTATCAGCTTTGATCGTCGGATTTCGTGTCCATCGTGCTTTGATCAAATGTCGTACCTGGATTTCGTAGCTCAAATCTTTGTCAACAAATCTCTAGCCTCGAAAGTTGAGAAATCACTCACGATTAATATTCTTTATTCATTAAATTTGATTTCAATTGAAACGACAATTGAAATATACTGTTGTTATTTATTGCACTGTTATTTATGTATCAGTTCACCTTCGACATCTGACATCGTTATCTGTTATGTATGCAATAATAATCCAGTTGGTTGATAATTGATTGATTGATTGTTTGTTGTTTATATTGGATGTTAAATTATAATGTATAAAGTGATAAATATTATGCAATTGAATTTGACATAGGATAGTTAAAATTTGAATCGACATATGTGTTGAATTTGGTTAGTTAAATATGACCCCCTAAATGTTTAATTATTTGAAACATAGAAAATAGTTAATTACCCTTAAAACATTTGAATTTATGTTGTATTGATTGATGAAGTATGATATTGAATAATCGATGTGAAGTGAAAAACCGTAATGTAATAATCTTTAGTCTACATGAAATGATAGTGTAGATTCTAGAAATAATTATATTAATTTGCACAAACAACAATGTGAATTAATACGATTATTTTGGGATTATTTAAATTGATTATTGGATTGTTATTAATTGTTGTTATTGTTTGTTTATTTACTTTGACACTATCCCAGTTATCACCCTGCAAGTTCTCTTTATTATGCTTGATCTTGAATTGAAATTGGAATCGGGTTGAAATGATATATACCCAAATGAATTTGACATAGGATAGAGAATTAAATAAAATCCGATTGGTCAATAATTTGATTTTTAAAAAAATAAAAATAAAATAAAATAATGATTTTATTCGAGTAAAGAATAAGTTTTGAAATAAAGTTGGAATTTGAATTTTGAAGGAAAACGTGAAGATTGAAATATGAAGCAAATATTAACGTAGTAATTGATGAAAGAACGTTGTTTGAAATTTAATTATTTGATAATTAAATTTGGAATTATTAATAAATAATTTGGAATTAGTAATAATTGAGTTTTGAAATTATTGAGTTTGAAATCATTTAATAATTAAATTTGAAATTATAATTAATTTGAAATTATAATTAAGTTTGAAATTATTAAGTTGAATTTATAATTAAGTTGAAATGATTTGATGATTAAGTTTGAATTCATAATTAAGTGGAAATGATTTAATAATTAAGTTTGAATTGATAATCAAGTTTGTAATTATTAAGTTTTGAAACTATTAATAATTAAGATTGAAATTATTAAATAATTGAATAAGATTGAATTATCTGATAATTGAATAAAATTTGAATTCTTTGATAAGAGAAAATCGAACTTTTGATTAAGTGAATTTGATCTTCGTTAATAAATAAAATGGGGTTTCTTTATTTATGAAGTTTAGAAATTTTTTTAAGTAAGTTAATAAGTGAAATCGAAACTTCTCGATTATGTGAAATTTAGTTCTTTATTAATTGAGTTTGAAATTTGTAATGAAGTCAATAAATAAGTGAAAATCGAATTTCTTTAATAAGAAATAAAATGTGATTTATTGAAATAAATGAGATTTATTGAAATTAACGTAAGACTTGTAATTTAAAGAATTGATTTGACGAATTTAATTTATTTCAATTTGAAGTTTTGACATAATGAAGTTGAACGTGAGTAATTGATTTAAATGAATTGGAATTTAAATAGAAGTTGTTTGAAGGATAAATTTACTTAGCGAATATTGAATGAAATCGATATATGAATTAAAATTGATTTGAATGAAAATTAAACCGTTTTAAATGATTTCGGAATGAAACTTATATACGAACTTGAATCAATATTTGAATTGTTTAAATAAATGTTGAAATCGAATTATAAGATTTTGAAATGGAAATTTGGAAGTTTTGAACGTAAGTTTTGGAAATTGATTTAGAAAGACAAACGAAATGATGATTTACGAATTCTAATTGAAATTGAGATTGATTTGGTTTTGAAATTTATTAAACGACCAATCGGTGTAATAATTACGGAAGTTATTAAAGAAACCGGAATCGGTTATGGATATACTCTCTATCTAAACCGAAAACCACTTTAATAACTATACGCGGAGTGATGATCCAGAATGAAGTGGTTGGAATGATGTACGTGATGATTGAAGAAAGAGAACGATAATGGATAGCCTTGACACTTGTGTCAAATTGGAAATGACTAAAATCAGGAGCCGTGCCGGGCCAAATGGGGTTAGCCACCTCGAGCGAACACACTTCTTCGTAACTACTACTCATTACTTGTGATTGATTGGTGCGCCCTCGGAATTTCAGGAGTGTTGTTTCGCGGTGTTGCGATCGTTGCGGCGATGCGGTCTCACCAGTCCGGATAAGGCAAACGGTAGTTTCACTACCTTGGGTATTGCCTCATGTGCCTTGTCATACTTGTATCCCTATATACGCGACCACTACGAATTTGTTTTGTGTTACACCTATGGAGTACTCCCTGATATCCCACCAGTTTATGGTGGAGTTTACAATGCTGTATAGACTATGATGCTTATGTAAAAATGTGTTAAGGGGGATAATGGTAACGCCTTAACACTATTTTGATACTTTATATTACTGATAGACATTATCTATTTAGCTTACACTACTACATAGTAGATAGTTTAACGGATCCTTAAAGGATGGTTATTCCAACGTCCTTTGAGTTACTTGTATTTCAATTGTTATTTCACTTGAGTTTGATTTATTGATATAAGAATGTTAATCCTGACTCGAGTGTTTGTGTTTTGCTTTACGCTCGGGTCAGACTGAGTGGTTCCGCTTTCGAGACTCACCTTTGGAGTTGGAGCTTTGCTTGAAGATCCACCCATCTATTCTGCCTTAAGTATTCGATGATTCCAGTGATGTATTTTGATCTGTATTTGATGTATCGTATTACTCTTCTGCCGTAAACTCTGATGTATCTTATATAATTATATAGTAGCTTCATGAACTACTATCTCTTTTACTTCCGTTGCATATTATTACTCTGTGTCTGTGGTTCTATGATTATTTATTTACTGTATATCTGAGTTTTGCCAAATTTAAATTAACAATTCGGTATTTTGAATTATTCAAGTCCGACATGTACGGATGCGAATAGTCCAAAATAGCGGGTCGTTACATCCCTGGTGTGTGATGCTTTATGGCATGAATTATTTTTTATTTGAGCTGTGATGAATGTAACTTATTTATCTGTGATGAATGTAATTTATTTATCTGTGATGAATTTATATCTGTAAATCTGTGAATGAAGATAAGCGTTGTAGGAATATACCTCTTATCGATATTGATGTGCTTGAATTTGTAATGGTTGATGATGCCGCATTATTGTGTAAAACCTCTGAACTACACTATACACACACAAATATCGATTTCATGAGGAAATTGGTTAAGTCACAGATATTTGAATTTAATTCTATTTTATTCAAAATGGTTTTAAAAGTTGAATTTTGAATCCAAATGCTTTTGGAAATGGAATTGGGCTGAATATGAAAAGCTTTTGAAAGGGAGTTTTCAAAGATAAAATTTATTTTAAATAACTGGATGGAGTTTTGAAATTTAAATAAGTTTGATTTGAATTTAAATTCAAGGTTTGAAATTGAATTCTATGTTTCGAAATTATGGTTTAAAAATATTATACAAGTTATAAATGTGAATATATGAGCTTTAAACCATTAAAAAAAAATTATTTTGGAAATTTGAATTTAACCCAAGTTTTAGACTTGAAGGGCTTTAACTTGTGCAAATGTAATTGGATTTTTTCGAAACAAACACCTTTGTTTTTAAATAGTAATAACTTTCATATAAAGAAAGGATTTCCAATTTGTGTTGAAAGATTTCAAGTTTGAAATGGAATTGAAATAGTTTTGAAAGCTATGAATGAATCTTTGTGAAAGATGGTTGAACCTTGTTTTGAAATTGAAAAGGATCTTAAAGGTGTATCTTTTGTATAAAAGATTTGAAATGGAATTGTTTTTGAAAGATATGAATCTTTGAAAATGGTTTTGTTAACTATGAATTGAGTCTTTGATTTAAAGATTGGATGAGTTAATCCAATTTGAAAGGGAAAGTGTTTTGAATGGCTATGAATGAATCTTTGTGAGAGATTGGTGAACTTTGTGAAATGAATTTTTTGTTTAAAAGATTAGAAATGGTAATTTGTTTAAACCTTTTGAAGAAAGGTTTTGGGCTTTAAGTTGTGACGTAACTAAGATCCCAAATATCCATGTGTTTTAAATATTTCGCTCACTATTCGGTTTAGCTGGGAGAGGAATTTGTGTCATATAATCCATTCCGAATAGTGATACAACAAAATGAAAAGCATTTCAAGACGGTGGTGAAGATCGGGTGTCTTCGAGAACGATAGGATAACCTGTCGAATGACTCTGCACTGAGTTGCTCCGGTATAGAGATCTCCATATGTGAAGGGGAGTTCGATCGAGATTGAGGATGCCCGGATTGCAAGGGCTTCTTTTGAAGTGCCTTCGATTCTGTTCGAACCCAAAACAGACTTGTATGGATGTGTGTTTGAGATTATACTTTGAGATGTAAAACTGGTTTCTATCAAATACATCTATGTTTGGTGGTGGAGAATTTATTCTCTTAGCTTAACACCCTTCTCTGAGACGTATGAGCTCAGAGGTTATGTAGTTGATTGTTACTAATGAAACATTCCCAATTTGGTAATGTGGCATACAAAGTGCTGCTGATCATTTGTTGATCGAAGCATGGATTTTGTGTAAAGCATAGCTTTGTGGATGATACTTCGTCGAGCCTCACAACCCAGAATGGTCAAAACAGGAATAGTTGCAGCAAGGTTATTTAGGGGTAGCGCCTCCTGAGGGTATGTCCATTTCCTTCTGGATAAAAGGTGGTATCATGGTATAGAGCCAAGATATTTACCTATGTGGTTGCTGCAAACATATTGCTTTGTGGTTTTTGGTGTAGTGGTACCTTGGATAAAGGTTGGTAACGACCGGGGGATGGCATGCTCATGTCAACATTTACTTCCGGGCAGGGGTAACCCGACCTTGTGTTGGCAGAGATCCGGTTAGGTTCTCGGGGGCGTCCCTCCAGAGGCGTTCCATTCGGTGTCGGAAGTTCATTTGCCTGACCATTATTGGAAACCCAGTCATCCAATACGCGCCTTGTACGATTTTAGTTGTAGAACCTGTCATCTAATATGGTAGCTATAGTAGGCATACTATAATGGAACGTATGCTGGCTAAGATTAATATTATACTTGCAAATGTTTTCCACTATGCACTAATAATAATATCAAACGGTTTTCGCGTATCAAACATCTTTGACTGTCATAAGGAGAAATCTCCTCCAAGTGTGCTCTTGCGTTGTGTATGTGCGAGAGGCCTTATGGCAGTTTCATTTTCCAAAAAACATTGCGGATTTCTTTTAAATCTTTTGTTTTGATTTTGACAAAGACAAAATATTTTTGTTTGCTCATACCAGTCCCATGACTGACCCGGAGTTTATTGTTCCCTTCCTAAACTCTGGGTGCCCACAATTTTCCACACGGGCAGTCTAGAGTTGGGTTTTTCAGATAATCGAATAGTAAGTGTAGATTCGATGGCATCCAATCCTTGGATTTGGCAATAGCATTTGTTCACTTGGAGTGACCTTGCTTAATACAACGTGATAGGTAGTTCTCACTTTGCGTTTGGTGGCGAACGAGAGACTCTTACCCCTACATGTTCCTTGGGGGGGGGGGGGGGGGGGGGGGGGTTGGTTAACCGGGTAGGTGAAGTAGTCGAAAGGCTGGCCGTAAAAGCAAGGGCAGGGTACCATTGTATGATAAGGATTTCTAAAGATATTATCCTTTGGAGACTTTCTTCCGCTGTTATTTTTGTACCTTTGATGTCGATATCAATTGTATCAATGTGTTGTATCATTGTAATCAACTATTGTGTATCAATGATATATTCATTTTCTTCCGCTGTGTTGTTATACTTAATGTGTTATAAGTTCCGACGAACCAGATTCGACGTTTGGATCATTCGAATATGGGTGATGTATTCAGTGCCGATTTTCGAAGGTCGAGTCAGGGTCGTTATACATTTTCCCATCGAAGTCACACCGACTAGACTCCCCTGGACTCTCCTAAGGGGAGTCTCCTAAGAAGTTGAATGTAAGCACTTTGAATACATTATAGTAAGTATCTCTACTAAGTGGCAACAAACCTTCTTAGTCCCTGAACAACTATCTTCACATTGTGGATTTATTTATAACATCCTTCCTGGATGTTTTGGCAATCTGCCATGGTGCCTTACCTTAACTCCTCTGTAGAGTTTAACAATATTCTTAAGTTGAACCCTACATGGCTCGATGCCATATATCATTCGACTTTAGATTATTAGTCAAGGCACATTACCATCCAATAACTTCACTAGTTGGTACACATTTACGGTCATGGTTTAACCCCTCTCTTTTATTTATTACTTATGTACACTATGTGTTCTTTGGATAATACATTCTTATACTTTATTTAAACGATACACTATAATTTACTAGCTTCTCTAAGCATACTTCATTTAAAAAATATGTTAACACAATTTTAACTTAAAAATTCTTCCTTTTATTTCATTCCCATGAAATAGGTCAATAACACTTTGAAGCTGTCTTCTAAAGTGCCCTAAGTATTTTTTATTTTACTTAGAAAAATATAACATCCCATGCAATCCTGAGTTATTCTTAGTCATCGCATTCCGGTTAGCCATGGCCTTCAAACGTTTTAGCCTAGTTATCGTGGAATGACTATCCTATAGTCATCATGATTATTTATCCTAGGCCATCTTATAATATAACTACGTAGTTATTCTTGGTTAACAGCTTTCTAAGCTATATCATATTATACTCCAAAGAGTGGTCATGAGGAAACTTCCATATGGCCATCGCATGCTATTTCTATTAAGTCATTGCATGTCATTTTCTACAGCTAGTGTATTTAATTTCTACATACTCATCGCGCTCTATCAAGGCAAGAGCCTTCATGAGCCATAAAATAGTCTTCACTATAAATATTTTTCTTTTTTTTCCGACCAGCTAGACTTTCGCATGCATCTATGTACTACCCACATTAATTGTCATTTCCATTTTGCTACCATGAGGAATAATGTAAGCCGTCGTAACCACATATTGTTGTCTTATGCATTCGTGAATAGTCCAATTTCTTACGTGATGTATGTGAATGCGTTTTATTTTAGTTTTCATGTGATATATATGTATACACATTTTTATAAGCTTTTGTTACTTATAATGTTCTCGCCTTTATTAGTCTTCGCGTATAGTTATTACTTCACATGCCATAGTAAGCCATCATGTGTTACATTTTATATGTATACCTTGTGAGTTATCATGTATTATATTTTGTTATTCTTGCAAAATGCTTTCATTCATTATATAATTGAAGTTGTCCCACCTTCCTGTCTCTTTGCAAGTCTAATTTCCATATTCTGTAAACATGATTTTTCATGATAAACAAATATATACACACTTGCCTGCATGCTTATATTTTGAACATGTGTTGTCACTTGCTAGTATATTCGACTTGTATTATTTCTCACGTGCTATTTCCTTTTCCTTTACAAGCTACCATGCATTACTCTTAGTCAGTGTGTGTTGTTTTAGTGTTTTGTCACTCTCTATCAGTCATCATGTAATGTTTCCAAGCCGGGGTCCACATGCTCAACCAATGCTTTCGTGAATAGTATCCTTCGCTGGCTATTTATATTTCATGCCTTCCTGAGTTATGTTTTTCTTGATAAATAAGGGTTCAATGACACTCTTATATTTAAATTGAAAACCGACTTATTATTTGCGACTTCTATTTACCAAACCACATTTAGTGTAACCTTCTTATTGTCTAATTTCATGTTTTTCAATTATCCTTATAGAATTAGCTAACCATAATTAACGTTTCCTTAATTAATTAGTACTTTTCTTCACTAAACAATTCATATAAAATGAAAAAATTATGGAAAAATCCCTAAATTTATCAAAAATCTCTTTTATCATATTTTACCTCATGTAAAAATTTAAGTTCAAAATAATTAATTTTATTATTTTAATAATTGATTTACCCGAAATTAGCCATTTGTCCCCACTTAGAAAATTCATAAAATATTCTCATTAATTCCAAAATTTACGAAATTAAAACCCATCTATTTCATCATTAAGCATATCCTATCAAAAATTTGTGGCATATTTATGTGATTAGACCATGTTTACCCTAAAAAATCAACTAATTCACCTTAGTTAATTTTAAACCATAATTAAAATAATATCCAAACAACCAAATATGTTAAACACATCAAAACATTTATATAAAAGTTAAATCCAAATCCAATAGGTTAAGGTAGATTTTAGAGGAAGATTTTACTCGCCTTAATTAAAGAGCTTGATTAAAGTTGAAGTCTTGAACTAGTTTTGACTTCTCATTACTTTTGGTCTTAGAACCTTCTTCTCCTTCGTTTGATTTGGTGGCCAGCCAAGCTTGTTTTCTTAGGGAGTTTATTTGCCTTTTTTTGTGTGGAGTCAAATGAAATGAAGCGGGAAGAGGGGTTAGGAATATGGGTTAGTGGCTTGCTAACTTATTCCCCTTAAATAATTCTTTCCATTAAAACTTAAGTTGCCTATTATCATCAATCAAGGTCCAACAAAATTACTTTAATTGCCTTTGGTCTATCAAATTAACTTTTTAAAGTGTTGCATATGTAATTAATTAAATTTCCCTTAAATAATTCTTGCTATTAAATCATATTAATAATTTAACTAGTACTGTCTTCATATCATTAGTTTAGCTTAATTTAATTTAGTTTCTCATAGTATGGTCCATCCAAAATATGGGGCGTTACAAAATTTCATCCTCAAAATTTTATTAAGGTAAATAAAATTTACACTTACACCCCGAAAGATTATAACCATCACCATATAAGTACGCACAAGTATAAAAGATTACATTAGTACTCTACTGATGTAAACCATTAATCATTAAGCATAAATATATTTGCGAAACTTCTAACATGCAACCATATTACAAATGAATATACTAGTGCCCTACTAGTCCATACAATAGAAAAGCACACTACTATCTACATGAATGTCTAAAACAAATTGGAATAGATATTCCTAATCCTATTCTCTACCTCTAGATATAATCATCCTTATCGTCACTCCTTTGGATGCAAACAAGTCTAATAACTTTGTTCATTAATTCCTTCGTATCACAACTACTATTCCTTCTGGGTCAAATCTGGCTCTATAGATAATTCCTCTATATTCCTCGGTTCTACTATAAAACTTCGATCGTGCACACATTTCCTCAAATGTAACATATGAAAAACATTATGTACTCCTGCCAAACTGTAATACCTCGTAAATTGAACGATAATTAATTAAAAAAATTGTTAATAATTGGTGAAGTCAAAAATGAATTTTTACATACGTTGGAATTTGTCTATGAAACTTACACCGTTGCATTCATGGCGATTTTTTGATCAATTTTCATATATAAAGTTTTGCAGTTGGAGTTCAAACAAAAAGTTATTAACGTTTGAATATTTCAGATTAGAAATAATTTTACATGTAATTCAGAAAATTAATGTAACTAATTAACATTCACTAATGCTAATAATTACTTAATATTTAAGAATAATTAATGTTAAATTAGACCGGTTAAAATTGTACAAGATAATGTATAAAAGGAGTTAAAAGAATGCATAACAAAATTTGACAACTCGACCGGTGGTGGGATAACGATCAATCGCTATATGACTGATGGTTGAAGATTGAACTTAACTCAAATGATCTGGATTAAATATAGAATAATATAATGGCTGGCTTTGATTCGAACTCCTTTAAATACAGGCTTGGCCTCTTACTATTTTTCTCATATTTCCTGAAGCAATGGCGAAGCTTTTCCATTTTCTTTTCCCTACAAATTCTAAAATTTTATATAAATGATAATCTATGAACATATAGGTGAAGAATAGCGGAGAATAATAGAGTATAAGGATAGAATAGAATCGAAGCATAAAAGCCAAGGTAAATTGTAAATCTAAATCTAAGTAAAATTCAAGTCTCTCTTTAGATCTAAATTTCTAACGAATGTGTATATGCTTGCAGTATGTAATTCGATAAGGAGAAAAAAGGAGTCAAACTGGAATAACAAAATTTAGGTCTAGAGATTTGGAAACTAAAAGGTGAGTGGGAAATTATATGTTCTTATATAATATTAGATTTATATCATTATAAACCTATTCCTTGTATGCCTGAATATAATTTGGGAGTTGTAGGCATAAATATATAAATTTAATGAATTTGAAAACCATATCTACATATTCTATGAATAAGTAGCCTTGATTTAATATTGCATATACCTAAATCTAGAAAGTAAGGGTAAAATATTCTATAAATTAATGAGATTGTATATTAATTTTAGGTTTGTTGGTTAAATGATATATATGGGAAAATGAGAATTAGAAGTTATTATAAAGTGGATTGAGGTTTAAGTAGTATTTTTAATTCAGTGGAATGGGTTGTGGAAATTTACAGTGTTAATAATTCCTTTCGGAGGATGTAATTACAACGCATTGAAATGAAGAAATCCTTAAGTATAACTAAAGTAGAGATAATAGCATTAATTCAATTGTTAAACTAACACATGCATGAATTAGAAAATAAACAATAGGAGATGGAGCATATGTAGAACAATGAAATGAGAAATCAAGAAAATCACAGTAATCAGGAAGATACTAACAGTAAAAAGGGAATAGTTGAATATACTTAATAGTATCAAGTAGAAGTTAAGTAGTAAAAGACGATTGATTAATTTGAAGTTAGCGGTAATTGACACTAAAATGACATAAATGAAATAAGAAGTAAGTTTTGTAAAAATAACTGAATGGAATAGTTGAACATAAGAGATGTAGCAATTAAATAAATTTTTATAGCCTTAAGTATGTGTTTATGATGGGTATGAATTACTGAATTTAGTCAATAGCTTAGATAAAATGACATAGCCATTAATATGAGTTGGAATGCGAGATCAGTAGAGTTACACAACAAAAGTCCGCCCACTGCATGAGATACTAGCGTTTGTGCAAGCATTATAATGATGTAGGATAGAACCAACTGTAGGACTCTTGGAATTATACATTCACGTATAGATGGAGGGAACATCCAAAGCAGGATGGTTTGCCCTGGTTGAAGTGTCAAAGGACAAGTAGAGTTTGCTTCAATCTTTTAGTGGGTACGAGTTAAGTAACAGAGTGGACATTTCCTAGATTTCGTTTGGAAAAGGAGAAGGGATTGCGAGCATAGACACGATGCTATGATAGTGAGATTGGTACCATATATGAGGAGTAGGAGCTATTTACATTGGTCGAGATCGTCTTTGGTTCCGAGCGGTTAGCGAAAAGACAAGGGTTACTCCTAATCGAGCAACACCTTCTACTAGGTAGATCATGTTTTGGACATGCACCACCTCATAGTTGTTTGTTATTCATTATTAGGGGGCAAGGCTAGATAACCTTTTAATGAATGTCTTTCAAAAACGAGATAGAACACAGCTAAATAGTTGTAGTGCTATTATTAGACACTACGGGAATTCTTTGGTATGCGTGGAGGTGAGGATGGTGATATTGCATTAACCATGGATCCTGACAAGGTGCTGAGTTATGGATACTAGTGGAGAAAGTATTCTGGTCCAAAGGTGGACTATGGAACTTATATATATATAAATGTATGTACTTATTTTCAAACTCGAGTAGATGGGGCATATCATACGCGTATATGAAGTCTAAACAACTAAGTAAAACAATAGACCTAATACGTAATGGAAAACAATCAGCATAAACTAGTGTTATGTATAAAGTACGTAATTTACCAGTCCCTAAAACGTTGTTTTGACCCTCCCTCATTACAACCCAAAGGATAAACTTAGCAAAATAGGTATTAGTACAAGGCGGGAATGGTGGAAGGAAGTGCATGCTCGACACTAACAAATGCACTAAACATCAAAAGTGTTTGCCTTGGTCAGTAATTATATGTTTAGTATGCTTTACTATTCCGCTATGAGTTTATATCGATGGTGCTCTAATATGCTTTTGTTATTTACAAGATACCAACAGTAATGATCTATACTTTGGTGGACTTGGGTTTTTTGATTTAGCAAAAACTGAGGCCCACTTTGGTGGACTTGATATTAGAGACTAGTTTAGTCAATCTTAAGAATTAGGATACGTTGAGTGAACATATTTGTATTTTTCCCTTGTGTGTGTGTATATATATTATACGCCAAATTTTATAAATTTTGACTTTAGAAGTATTTGCAACCATATTATAAAAGATGGACAATGCAACTATGAGTTGGAACAATAGATGAAGTAGTAGATATACACCTATCTCGATTATCACATGGGAACTAGGTCATACTGGAAGGCGTTGACTTAAGAAGGGAATGAGTGCAACATATGGAAGAGTATCTGAAGCTGGTTAGTGCTTGACTCCCTTGTAGAGCATAGATTTCCTTACGGTTGTAGAACCTTATAGGATTGCCAACTGATGATGTCCGTTAGGTCCATATATATAGGACAAGAAGCATACATATGTTGCAACTATCCAAAGAAAGAATTGAGCTAGTTCTCAAAGGAAGGTGTGAGTGAATCACTCCATGATGACAACTGGATTTTTAATATATTCTGCAGGAAGACAAGTGAGGAAGTAAGTGGAAAATAAGAAAAGTCCAAAAGTGGGGACAATTGAGTCCGACCCTAAATGAAAGAATATAATAAAAGGTTGATATATATGTATACACACATATTTAAAATGATTTTCAAAGTGTTTATTTAAAAATAGGAAATCCTATTTTAGAAAAGTCAGTAAATATTAAATTTTTCATTGAATAAAATATCTTTTTATATTTAATTAAAGTTATAGTAGAAATTAAAATTTTGTTTAGATTGAAGGCTTCAATAAAAAATGAGGTTTAATAAAGAGATAGTTCTTTTGATGAAAAATGGAGTTGTATATATCTCATTGATTTTCTGTTTATGGATAAATTTAAGTTGCAAAATTCTTTTTTTTTTGGTTAGACAATAGGGAGTAGGACAAGTTTAAAATAAGGTAAATAGAATGGGAAAAGAAGATTAGAACCCAAAAATAAAAGTGATAGGCGGGTGCATCACTATGCGTAGATAGGAATTTTTCAAGATGGTCGGAATGAGGATGAAGAATGTGGATGCAGAACAAAAATAGCGTTAGTTTAAAAAACTAATAGTTATAATTCAACTCTTTCGAAAAAGGGTCCAGGTTCAACATAGCCTAAATTGGCCAACAGCGGTCGACCCCTTGGGACCGACCGGCAATGGTCGACGGCCCTAAGGAAAGCGGTCAACCGATTGCAATTTTTAGGCATGACCCGAACCTTGAACGCGACATATAGCCGTGTCCAAAGTTTGAGACACCACTTCATTCGTTGATCCCCCTTTCTCTTTAGTGCGACAGCAACCCCTTCTCATTTTTCCTCCTTAAACTAAGCCAACACCACCCCTAATGCCCCAACGAGCATCGATGTCGACTACAACAGTCTCCTCTGACCTCAGAAGGCAGCAGCGCTCCACTCCTTTTAGCCCCTAGTTCTTGATCTCAAACTCACATCAAACCTAAACCATGGCACATCCACGTGGCAGCATCTTCTCTCGCCAACCAGGTTTAATCCCACAGGAAATTTCATGGCTCCAAAGTAATGAAGAAAGAGTGGAAATTATGAAAAATCGGCGAACGTTACATTTCCACAGGGATGAGCGGTAAAGTTCAAAGACATTGCCACTTATGATTTGGAGGGATCATTTGGGGTTATAGGATTACCGCCGATCCTTAGCCATGATACGTCCGAGCGGGATTGCTACCCTTAATGCATGCATCAATTTAATGCTAATTTGAGTATTTATTCGATGAGGACAACAACTGCTTTACATCCGATGTGAAAGAAGTAGAGATTCAAATGGTAGACCACCAATTTGGAATGATTCTTCATATCTCTATATCGGGAGAGGATTTTAAGGACATTCAGACCTCCAATCCAACTATACTTTAGAAAATTTTCCATATTGGCGTAGGTGTTTGGAAGACAAATACATGCGGAACCAAGCCTGTCTAGTCACCCGCATTGTTCTGCACAACATCATCCCCAAGACAAGGAGTTTCGACCAAATCTACCCTCTGGTACATAAAGCCACCTATGTCATCATAGGTAGTATGTAGGTGAACTGGGCCAAGGTGGTCATGTTTCAATATATAAACCTATAAGTCGGGACACAGAGGAACTATCTCCCATACTGTCATCTTTTCACTTCTGTTTTTTGATAGTACACAGTTAGCCACCAAGGAGAGCCAAAGAAGAAGTAGACATATGTGCTATTAGATTGGTCTTCCCTTAGGAGAATGTGGATAGGAGAGGTGCCTGTCGATTTTGGAGCAAAGAAGGAGGCATGATAGGTGCAGAAGGATTAAGCTCCATGGCCATACTAGGAGGTTGCCAAGCCACAGCGACAGCCCCCGATTATGGAGTGATCCAAGATTTCCATATGTGGATTAAGGTCGAGCAACAGGAGAAAAGGGTGCAGTAGAAGGAGATACGAGCGGAGCAGCAGTGCCGTGGTCGCGAGCTTGGATGCATAACAACCATGCTACGATCATTCGGTTGTGGCCATTGATCGAGCTCTAACGGAGGATCAGGGCCATCCTCTATCCATATGTGATGGTAGTAATAGTAGTAGCAGTTGTTATTTATTTCCAGCATTTTTTTCTTTTAGGTTTGGATTGTAATTATTAATTGTTTCTGTCAGCGTAAAATATGTATGATGTATATAAGACAGGTTCCTTTTTGTTTGTTTTATGTGTTGACCGTGTTATTTATTATAAAATAGTAAAATAAAGAAATCACATAAAAGATACTTAACTAATGCAAAAGAAAAGAAAACGAGAAAAGACTGGAAATTAATAAAAAAATTAGGAAATTTGTTATCAACTTAAAATAAAGTAATAATAAGTCCCAAAATCTTAGAATTTTAAGAACATAAATTTTAGCAAGCGTAGGACATGGAAAGGTAGTTGCAAAACCCGAGGTCTATGACTTAAAATCCAAAATTTATAAATGAACCTTTGTGCCGATTGTTATTCTAAAATTAAAGAAAAAGTTCTAGAGATTTGAAAATTTACCATGCAGTGGAAAATAGATAGTCATGGACTTAGCTCATTGACTAAATTTCGACTTCATAGGATTGGTTTTTTTGAAAAGATAAAAAAAGTATTATGAGAAAAATTCTGTTTAAAAATCTTTGATTTTTAATCGAAAATGTTTTTAATTTTTTTTTGAAAAAAAGTTTACTTTTAAATTTTCTAACCAGTTCTAAAATTTAATTGAAAATGATTTTGAACAAAAAAGAGGAAACTTTTTATTTTGAAATCAACATGCTTAGCCTAGGAAAAAAAATTGATAGGTTAGCAAGTATGAATTTACTGTGCAGCAGAAGTGACAATAAAGTAAAAGGTAGTTAATGATACAGGAAAAGCTATTTTAGCCTTGGAATTCCTTTTTCCATACCTTGTCGATAGTAAACAAAACTTGTTTTAAGATAACTTTGTTTCGAAATTATAAATTTTTTAAAGTGAATTTTCTTATATGAAATATACCTGGAAAAGGTGGGAAAAATTAGGGGCAAGAGAGTAGGTTTCAAAGTATAATTGAAAAAAAGGGTACATAAGAAAACAACGGAAATATGGAATTCTCCATCTAAACTCTTTTCTAACATAAGAATATAGATTTAGAAAGCTAGATTTTTCTAAATTATGGATGTTAGAAGTGGTCTACTAGGTAATGGCTGGTAAAGATTGGATGAAAAGTTGATTGAAATATACTTCTATTCGTAGAAGTGTGCGAAAATTTAGATGCCGAAAACAAAGATTTTGGTTTTCAAAATTAGCATACATATAGAACAGCTAGTATATATATGTTGTTTGCACCATATTTTCAAAATTGTTCCAAAGTGCGTATCTATATAGGTGACGCCGATTTAGTATTATTCTACATACATAACAAATATGTTATGATACAATGTGCATTTGTACGCTATTGGTTGCAAAATTGGTTCCACGGTAATTGGGTGTTTTGTGTTATGTTACATGGTTCAGTCCTTGAGGAATTTTGAGGATGAAATTCTTTTAAGGAAGGAAGAACGTAACACCCCGTAAATTGAATAATTAACTGAAAAGAAATTAAGTAATAACTAGTGAAGTCGAAAATTAATTTTTACAAATTTTAGAATTTAGCAATGAAACATACACTGTTGCGTTCGTGGCGATTTTCTTATCAATTTTCATATTTTAAGTTCTTTGATCGTAACGAGAAAATTATTAACATTTGAATATTTTAGATCGAATATAAGTATGTGTGTAATTCAAAAAGTTAAAATAATTAATTAATGTTCATTAACATTAATAGCTGCTTACGTTTAATAATAGTTAACGTTAAATTAGGTCGCTAAAAATATACCGATCAGCCCCTAATTGGACCGGTCGGCCGTTAGCAGCCGACCGATAGTGGAAAAGGGGTCGACTGCTATTTGACTAGCGGCTGGTGATTGTACCTAGGCCCAATGGCCTAGATTTAATCTAGAATAAGCTAACATTTGGCATTGATTCGAACCCCTATAAATACAGGACAAACCCCTCACTCTCATTTTCTGAAGCAACGACGAAGCTTACCATTTTCTTTTCTCCGTAAATTATAATTTTTTTTGTAAACTATAATGTATAAATATATACATAGAGAATAACGGAGAATAATAGAGGAGAAGGATAGAATCGAATTGAAGTGCCAAAGCCAAGGTAAATTGTAAATCTAAATCTAAATTAAATTCATATCTCTTCTCGATTCTAAATTTCTAATGTGTATATGTCTGCTGTACATATTCAATAGGGAGAAAAAGGTAGCCAAATAGGAATAACAGGATTTAGATTTAGAGCTTTGGAAGCTTAAAGATGAGTGGAAATTGTATATTTTTATATAATATTAGATTTTTATCGTTGTAAATCTATTCCTTGTATGCCTGAATATAATGTTGGAGTTGCGGGTTTAAGTATATACATTTAATGAATCTGAAAACCATACCTACATATTTTGTGAATGACTAACCTTGATTTAATATTGCATATACTTGAATCTGGAAAGTACGGTTAAAAATAGTCCCTAAATTAATGAGAATGTATAGTAATTCTAGGTTTGTTGATTAAAGATATATGTAGGTTAATGAGATGTGGATGTTATTACAAAGCAGATTAAGGTTTAAGTAGTATTTTTAATTCATTGGAATAAAGTGTGTTGCAATGTAAATTTCAATAAATTATCTAGTTTTATAAATATAAATAAAAGGGTATCATTTGAAATAACAAGTAATTGCCTAAAAGAAAGAGATGTGTAAATAGAGACGTTTACCGTATTTTATATAGTCTATTTAAACAAAATAGAAAAGATAGTTCCTCGTAATTTCAAGCATAATGCAAGTCCTCTTTTAGTTAAATTATGTAAATTTACAGTGTTAACAGTTCCTTTTGGCAGATGTAATTCCAACACATAGAAATGCAGAAATCCCTAAGTATAATCAAAGTAGAGATAATAACAATAGTTCAATTATAAATCTAACACATGCGATGAGTTAGAAAATAAACAATTGAAGATGGAGCATATGTAAAACAACGAAATGAGAAATTAAGAAAATCACAATAATCAAAGAAGATAGTAACAGTCGAAAAGGGAATAATAGAATATACATAATTGTAATAAGTTAAGTAGTAAAAGGTGATTAATTTTTTCAAGTGGAAGTAAGCAGCAAATGATAATAAAATGTCTTAAATGAAAGAAGAAGTAAGTCATATAAAAATTGACTAAACATAATAGTTTGAATATAAGAGGCGCAGTGATTAAATAAATTTTTGTATCTTTAAGTATGTGTATATGGCGGGCGTGAATTATTGAATTTAGTCAATAGCTTAGATAAAATGACATAGCCATTAATATGTGTTGGAATACAAGGGCAGTAGTGTTAAACAACTTAAGTATGCCCATGGAAAAGGGTTACCAGCAATTTCTAGAAATTATACTGACGTGTGACATATCCAACTATAGGACCCATGGTATTATACGATCATGTATAGTAGGAGGGAACACCCATAGTAGGGAGGTTCATCCTGGTTGAAGTGTCAAAAGACATGTAGAGTCTATTTCAACCATTTATGGAATAGTTAAGTAACCGAGTGGGCATTTCCTAGATTGCATTAGACAATCTAAATGTATTGTGAGCATAGGCTCGGCACTATGACAGTGAGGTCGGTACCTTATATGAGGAGTATGAGCTGTTTACATAGGTCAAGATCATCATTGATCCACATCGGTCATTCTAATGACGAGGGTTATGCCTAAACGGTCTATACCTCCTGCTAGTGTAGACCATGTTTAGGACATGCACCACCCCACAGTTTTTTGTTAGTTTATTTGTTGTTAGGATGCAAGGATATATAAATTTTTAATGGAGGTCTTTTAAAAATGAGATAGAATACAGCTAAATAGTTGTAATGTCATTATTTAGTACTATGGTAGGTCATTAGCACGCACGGTGGCGAGGACATAATACTGCATTGACGATGGATCCTGATGAGGTGCTGAGTTACGGATACTAGTGGGAAAAGTATCCTGGTCCAATTAGAGATTGTGTAACTAGAGTAAATGGGGCATATCGTATGCATACGTGAAGTCTAGATGATTAACAATAGGCATAACATGTAATGGAAGGCAACCGACATAAAATAGTGCTATGTTTAAAGTATGTAATTTACCAATCACCTGGACATTGTTCTGACCCCATCCTCATTACAACCCATAGGATAGACTTAACATAGTATGGGTACAAGGAAGGACAATGGAAGAACATGCATGCTCGACACTGACAAGTGAACTAGACATCATAAGTATACATTGATTATACTTCACTATTCCATTGTGAGTTTATTTTGATAGTGATCTGATACGCTTTTTCTATTTACAAGATACTAGTACCAACAAGCTGTACTTTATGGACTTGGGTTTTCAATTTAGCAAAATCTCGGACCCACTGAGATGCGGGTTATTACACAAACTACTTAGAAACTTGACACTATATGCAGGTTTACCGATCCTCTCAGTCATTGGAAATGGTACTGCATATCTAAGTGCCAACTTTCCCAATTTCCCCGAGCGCATAACACCTCTCGTCGGAGAAACCTTCACATACATGATCATCTACTATGAACTCAAGCTCCTTCCTTTGCTTGTCAGCATAACTCTTCTTCCTCGATTGGGCTGCCTTCATTCTAGCGCAAATCAACTCTGCCTTCTTAGTTGCTTCTCTTATTGAATTAGGCCCTAACACGAATCTATCTCCCATGACCAACCAACAAACTGGCGACTTACATGGTCTACCATACAACGCCTCAAAAGGTGCCACCCCAATACTAGTCTATTAACTATTATTATATGCAAACTCTATCAGATGTTCTTCCCAAGATCCTCCAAAATCCAAGACAAGTGCTCTCAACATATCTCTAAATACTCGGTTCATCCATTCCGTCTGACCATTTGTCTACGGATGGCAAGTTGTACCCAAGTTCAACTCCGTACCTAATGCACTCTGCAAATTTTAGCTAGAGTTCGCTGGTAAACAATGGTTCTCTATCACATTAATATTACTTGGTATCACATAACATCTCACTACATTCTTTATGTACTGCTTCGCTAACGTAGTCGCCAACACTGTTAACTTTACTTGGAAAAAGTAGGCACTCTAAGTTAGTCCATTGACTATCACCTAAATGTTATCATTTCCCACTCTCACTATAGGCAGTCCATTAATAATATCCATAGATATAGAATCCTAATTCTATGTTGGTACTTCCAAAGGTTAAAGTAAGCCTATCGGCTTCTGGTGCTCAGCTTCACTTGCCGATAGGTGAAACATTTCTTCAGGCATTCACCTTTATCACTCTTCATCCCTTTCCAAAAGAAGACTCTCTTCGTATCAAGATATATCTTTGTGCCTCCAGGATGAGATGACTTTCTTCTAAGACTTTCCTTCAAAGATCACCTATATATGGAACACAAAATCTTCTCTCCATCCTAAGCCATCTCTTCTAGTCTACCTCAAACCCTTTCAGATCCTCAACATCCACACCCATCTCCAATCACTAATCCTTTCAACAGTTAATGGGTCTTCCTATTGCCTTGCAGCAATTCTTTCTATAAGTGTTGGGCGTACCTCCAAACATGTTAATACGTCTAGATCTCTACTCGATCCAATATTCGGTTTATAATGCACACCAGAAGAGTGTAACGTCTCTAACCTTTTCCATTCCTTAATCATAGCCAAAACTCCATTCTGATGCTTCCTACTCAAAGTATCTACAACCTTGTTCCCCATTCTTGGCGTATATTCTATCCTAAAATCATATTCAGTTAAGAAATCCACCATTTTTGGTGCTTCACATTCAACTCCTTTTGAGAGAATAGATACTTAAAAAATTTATGGTCCATGTACAACTCAAAACTTTCTCCCAATAAGTAGCGTTTCCAAATCTTCAGCGCAAAACCACTGCTACCAACTCTAAATCATGAGTCGAATATTTAACCATGTGCGGTCTCATCTACCTTGATGCATAAGCTACCATTCACCCTCTTTTCATCAACATCACTCCCAAACTTGTTCATAGGCATCAGTAAACAATACTAGATCCTGATTTCCTTCACGCACGATCAAAATAGGAGCATTCGTCAATGACTCATTCAACTCCAGAAATGACCCTTCACACTTATCAGTCCACATGAACTTCTTTTCCTCCCTAGTCCACTTAATTAAGGGTGCTGTTATACACGAGAAATCTTTGTTGAATCTGGGGTAATAGTCAGCCAATCCCGAGATACTTCTCATCTTTATGATAGTTTCTAGCCTCTTCCAACCATTAGTAGTTTCTATCTTCGATGGATCCACAGCTACTCCATTCTATAAAATAACATGCCAAAGAAATTTCACTTCTTGTTTCTAAAATAGTCATTTCGAAAAATTTTCCTTCAACTTATGTTGTCTCAACGTCTCTAACACCAATCTCTGATCGACTACATAATCTCTCTCCATTTTAGAATGTACCAGAATGTCAACAATGAAATCCGACACAAATCCATCCAACTGATCGTGAAAGATGCATTTCTTAAGATCAATGAAGAATGCAAATAAATAATCACAGATCACAGACACAGAGTAATATAATGCAGCGGAAGTAGTAGAGATAGTAGTTCATGAAGCTACTATATATATATATATATATATATATATATATATATATATATATATATATATATGTAAGATACATCAGAGTTAAACCAGATACAACAGAAGAGTAACAAGGTAAAAATCTGAATACATAACTGGAAGCAACTGGATAACTGAAATCAACTGAGTATCTGAAGAGAATAGATAGCTGGGTCTTCAAGCGAAGCTCCAACTCCGAAGGTGAGTCTCAAATGTTGTATCACTCGGTGTGAGCCGAGCGTAAAGCAAAACACAACATTCGAGTCAGGACATACATACTTATGAACTGTAAATCGACTCAAATGAACAGTAACAAATGCATCGGTACCTTAAAGGATGCTTGGGATCGCCCATCCTTTAAGGATCCGTTAAACTATTAACTATGTAGTAATATTTTGCTATTATAATAATGTCTATTAATAAAATAAACTTACTTTTTTCATAGCATTAAGGGGTTACCCATATAGCCCTTAACACGTAATAGTCCCAGTAGTCCATCCAATATCATAGTCCCTCTTGATCGGGAAGCCACCAGAGGATACCACACGGGTTACGGGAGAAAACCAAACTCGTACAAGGCGCGATAGGGTAGGAGACATGACACAACTAGGCAATGCTATGGTAGATATACCAATTACGCTTTCGGGCCGGTGGTAACGCGTAGCGCGCAACTACCGCACACCTTGACCCACACCCCCAAATAAAAAAAAAATCAAAAGTGGCTACCGAATCAATCCAAAAGTCAAAGTATAATATCGAAGGGATGTGTCCGATCAAAGGTGCTACCTCATTAGCCCGTCAATCGCTCCTGTTTTAGCCACCTTATGCCAACTCACGGGAGTCGGGTCCACGTATTTACCTCAAAGGAAACGCCGCCGCCATCCTACTTCATTCTGGAATCTCCATCGCCTACACGGTTGTCAATGTGGTTTTCCGTATCGACGGACAGTATGCCCATATCCGATCCCGGTCTCTTTGCCAACCAATCGTTATTATAACACCGTGGTCATTTCGAAATAGTATATACTTTCAAAAACCAAAGATATCATTTCAAAACTATATTCCTTTCAAAATAGTTTATACTTCGAAACCAAAACCATTTTTATTTCAAAACTATATTCATATCAAAACCATTTCAATCATTTCCTATGAAATCCCTTATCAATTCATTATCACTCTAAAATTCAAATATTTAATTTAAATATCAATTAAAAATCAATTATGTCATTCATTTATTATTTGAAATATCATTTCAAAACACATCGCAAAATTCCATTCAAAAATTCATTTATCTCATTACATTTCATTCCATTTAACACAAAACAAAGTAAACCTTATTTAAATTCAAATTCAATTTAGATTCCTATGAAATTCAAATTTAAATATTAAATTATATTCAAAACTCCTTAAACTTCATAAATAATCAATTCCAAAAGTTAAATCATTTAACACTTTAAAATATAACTCTAAAACAGTGTTAAAATATATAATATTTCAAACATTGTCAGATTTCAGCAACGACGGCACTTACAAAGTGTTATCGTAGCTTATATTAAGTATTCAGCATATAGTTTAGTTAAGAAACCATAGCACTTACCAAGTACTATAGCAGAGATGTTTTGTTTATTTACAGCAACAGCGGCACTTACAAAGTGCTACAGCAGCCATTCTTATGAATTCAAAGCTTAGTTAACTTTAGCAACGGCAGCATTACAAAGTGCTACAGCAGCCTATTATTAAAATTTCTAGAGTTAAATAAACTTAAATTTTAGCTATTTTTAAACTTGTAAATCATATTTAGGCTTCAAAATTTCACATTTGAATCATTTTTAACATATGATTTATCACGACAAATTTTTTTATAATTAAATATCTAATTTAAACACAATTCATTTGTTAAGTCAAAATTCCACTGTTTTCTTAACTTATTAATTTAATAAAACTTAACATTTTACTTCAAATATCCATTTGAAATTTAAAATTCAATTTCCATTATTTACTTGCGTTTTTAAGTATAAATTAAAGTTAAAATCACATTTACTTCAAATTTACATACTCAAATTCACAATTAAAAACTTAATGTTTAAATTTCTTAAAACCATAAAATATATATTTTTAATCAAAATTTCAAACTTTAAAAAAAATATCTTAAGAAAAATCATTTAAAAATATACCACAGGGTTTGTATATAATTTTCTATCTTAGGTCAAGTGATACGGATATGTATCATTTCAATTCGCAATTTAAAAAGAAAATCCGGGTTCTATCATTTCAAACTCGCAATCCAAGTCAAATAAAATACAATAAAAATCACTTGAGCCTATCATTTCAGCTCATAATGATTTTTCCCTATTCTAATGTCCGTTCGGGTATGTATCATTTCAACCCATAGTGATTTTATTCTAATAGGGAGCTGCAGTGTGAATATATGCATAAACAATATAAACAAATATACTAACATGTCAACGTCACAATATACTGTCATTTATCATAGGTCAGGTGATAATTAACAAAGTTAACATGGTAAATACATGGAATAATATATCATAATATCATCATTAACTTGCATAATATTTTAATTACTAATCACTTGTCATCCATTTACCATTTCATAAGTAATAATGTCAGAGTGAGAAGGACTCACCTTTTTCAAAGCTAGAGACCCAAAACAACACCAAAGAATGATTCCCAGAAGCACGACAAGCACGATTAGATTTGAATGGATGCGACAACCAGATTTAGATCTTGAAACAAATAAATAAAAACTAAATATGCTCACTCACATACGAATATCAAATTTGAATAAAGCAAACTGGAAAAAATTGAATAAGATAATATGAACATAAGTGGCTCAGCCCTTGTTGGAGCGGAACAATGGGAACAAAAGAAAAACAAGAAAGAAGAAAGAAAATAAAAGAAAAATATATGCGGCCATTACCAGAAGGGTGAAGCTCACGCGAGAAGAAGATGAAACCAAAATGATGTTTTAAGGGAATTGTGTACATGGGTTTAGTATTTAAGAGGGAGGTGTTTGCGTTGATTAGGTAAAAAAATGGCAAGAAAATACAATTTGGTTTTTGAAACGGCTATGGGAATTTATTACTATCAATTACAAAGAAGAAAAAGGGAAAGAGGATATCCATGCACGTGAATGACAAGGCAAGTAATTTGTTTGAAACGGCAAGATGAAATAAGGCATTTATTCCTATTAAATATAAGGAAACAACGGAAAGGGAATATTTCTACACGCGAATAGTAAGGCACGGTTTGAATTGATTTTTATTAGCTGCGGTAACAAATTAATGAGCGCGTATTATAGATGCAATAATTAATCGAAACATACGCCCAAATTTAAAACAAAAGTAACGTATTTTAAAATTTATACGTTTCTTGTTTATTTAGTAACTATATACATTAAAGAATATATCATCAAATAACGTACCATTTAAAACATCAAATAAATTATACAAAACGAAAACAAACGTACAAATTACAACGTGTAATTTAATAGCTTATTTATTCACTACTTATAACTTAATTCAAAATTTGATTTGTTTACATCCATTTGATTTATTTATTATTTAACTAAGAAACTGATGTATGTACGTACAAAAGAAACGTAAAATTTATTTCTTTTTTCACAATATTTATTACTTAATTTAAAAAGTATATAACCAATTTTAAAGGAAACAAAAGTGGAACAAAATGTTATAGAAATATATATGGTTTAAATAAAAGTTTGGAAGAAGAAAAAAAAAGTAGAAAAAAAGAGGAGGCTAGGTTTACAAAAAGATTTGAACGGCTAAAGTTTAGGAATAGTTAGAAAATAAAAAGGCAAGGAAATTAAAAAAAAAACACAATTTAAGGAGGAAAAGATCTTGTATATATTTTTCTTAAACAAATGAAAAGAGGAGTTTGAGAACTTTGTACGTGATTGAAAAGGAGAAAATCACGGCTATGCATTTATGAATAGATATGGTAGAAGATTAAAAGGTGGGAAATATACAAAGGCATGAAATAAATTAAGAAACGTATGCCTATATTTAAAACGTATCTTAATTGATTTGTTATTTATCCAATAAATATAGATGTATATACACAAAAGAAACCTTCACTAAATAAATAAATTTTATACACACCATAGAAGTAAATAAGAAGATAGATATATAAAAATGAAATGCATAAATTAATTATTATTTTTAAAATGTTGTATGTTTCCTAAATTTACAAAGCAAAGATCAGAATTAATTGAAACAAAGCAGAATAGATGTTATAAATATCTACAGTTTTAAAAATAAAATATATACAAAAAGCCTCTACTAAAAAAATAAATGCAAGAACATTAAACAAATAAATTTTAAAAGATACGCCTTTAAGGCAACATAACATATATTTATTTGAAATTTCTTTCTTTGTTTACACGCAATGGAAAAGGCAACAAATACATAAAGCAGGTAACCTATATCTCTTGAAATTCCTAAGTTATTATTAAAAGTAAAAATCAATCAACATCAAATAAATATATATTCAAAGTTTATATGAACAAAAATAGAAAATAAAATTAGAGAAACAAACATAGGGAAATAAAAAAGGCAAAAGCAACCAAAAGACTCTTGATTTTCCAAACTTCATGTCATGTACAAGTTCAAATAAATAAAATATATACACATGGCATGTCATGTTACCCATGTAAACAAAATTAGAACATGACATGACAAATAAACATATTATTTATATAAATTAAAATAAACAATTCTGTTAAATAAAATAATTTACATACAACAGTTTTAAAAGCATAACTTTCACAATATTAATCAAATTCCAACGGAAAAAAACAGTATACCTAAAAATTTATTTACTTTCATAAAATAAAGATAAATTTCAAAAGTTCAAACTTTTAAATTTTTAAATTAAAAGTCAAAGTTTGACCACATTGTAAAAAATTCACATTTTTGGAAAATATTCTATTTATTCATGTTTGGAATTTATCATTCACATCAAAATCAAAATTATATTTAAAATAACAAAATTTATTCATTTTAATAAAATAAAATAAAGTTTTTAAATCAGGAAATTCAAATTAAAAATAATTACAAATACAGGGTTGTTACACTCTCCCCCACTCAAAACTTTTCGTCCTCGAAAAGGAATAAGGTACGAAAAAATACAGAATAAGATAGAATGAAATAGGATTAAGACAAGATGAGGAGAAGATTGAAATTATACCGGATAACTGTTGTTACAGGTAAGTTTAACCAGGTGGAGATGATCTTCCCAAGATCCTCCAGAATCAAGAACATAAGCACAAAAAAGATCCTCTAGAATCTGATTCACCCTTTCCGCTTGACTGACGGTCTATGGATGACAAGCAGTGCTCATATTCAAAAATGAGTACCAAAGATTATAAAAAGGTTTCCAAACAGACTGGTATAAGCAATAGCTTTCCCTTTCTGTAGCAAGATAAGGAAAATAAGGACAATCAATTTGGAAAACAGAATAAGATAATAAATTTGAAACCATGAAAATTTCAACTTAAATTGATAAATAAATTTTTCATAAGTTAAACAAATCTTGGCTATCTCAAATTTCATTGTCTTATCATCCAATTATCTTAACTAACAATTTCTAAAATCATTTATTATACTCATAATGTTCTCAATAAATTTAATTATTCTCTATTCCTAATTAAAATTAAATTTATTCTTCTCAATATATTTTATCACCTATATTAAGTATATTTACACTTATTATAACTACTCTAAATTTACTCTTAGTTCCTTTAATATCATTTTATATTATAAATTATTCCATTACCCTTTTTACTCTATTTACCTTTGTTAATCTTTTTATAACTAAAATTTAAGTGTATAACATTTATTATAACCACTCAAATTTTATTTATAAAATCTTTTCATACTGTAAATTATCCAATTACATTGTGAACTTCAAATTTTAAAGTAAGTTATATTGGAGCGCAATTGAGTATTACACAAATGAAACTTTCTAATTCAATTATCTCAATTTTTAATCATTTATTTAGAAATTTTGATTTTCTTTTTATAATTGAAATTATTCTTAAGATAAAATTTAAGAATTAAATTTCCGATTCCCTTCAAACTATTTAGAGATAAATAAATATATGTACATAATATGTCAAATCGAATTTAAATCATATATCTATATATATTATAAGTCAAGTCATATTTTAGAAATTCTAATCAATTAAATTCCCCGAAGAAACATTGTAGCAACATTACAGAATGGTCTCTTCACTTCGAAACTCGAAAATGGATGTCGATGATGCTGCCATAATCACCGAGGTTATTTTCCAGCGACAAAGAGAAGAGCACTAATTTTAAACTTTAAAATTCTTTGGAAACAAATTTCAATTCGGAAATACTTTAAATAATATCCTTTAAAACTTTAAACACAAGGTTTGAAACCTTCGAAAATTAAATTCTCAAATTCTTGTTTTAAATTTCATTTCTATTTCCAAATTAATTCATAAGCATTGTTTATAGTTCAATTATTTATATGAGACAAAACCAATGGTTTAAAAAACCATAAATAAAATCAAATACTATTATATCTTAACAACTAGTTAAATTAACTATAAAGTTTTGAAAATTATATTTATATATAATATTAGATTTTCAAATATAGGAATAAATTTTTCAAAATAATGATAGCGATTTAAATTTGATGGACTCAAACCAAAGAGAATTTTGATTTGAAGATAAGCTGGAAACAGAAGATATGATGATTAAATAACAGAATAAGGAAACGGATAAGCTTATATAAATCGCGGGCAACCATAACCGGGGCAACTGTGACTTAAAGAATAAGATCGATGTGGATTTTCTGGGATAAATCTACATTCGATCTGAAGAGATTGGGTTCGGAATAATAAGAGATACTAGCATCTAAACCGAGGATATAAAATCTCTGGTGAATTAATGTTGTTGTAAAGGAGTTTCACCCCTTTTACAAATCAATTTGAGATTTGCGAGATTGCCGACTCATTACAAAGATCATTCGAAGTGGAGTTATGGGACACTCTAGAATCAAAAGAGGACGAATAGTGAGGGACACGAACGGATCTTGGAACCACAGAGAAAAGTTCCAAAATTCAAAGGAAATTCGAATCGAAGAGGAAGAGATTCAAACTCGAATGAAAGTGATTCTGTAAATAAATTTACCATACATGCTAAGTTTTGCCTAGAGCCAAAGCTCTGATACCAAATGCAATGACCCGACATTTTCAACCATTCGCATCCGCACATGTCGGACTTCAATTGCACAAAACACCGCGTTGTAAATAATTTTTTTGGCAATACTCAGAATATACAGTAAATAAATAATCACAGATCACAGACACAGAGTAATATAATGCAGCGGAAGTAGAAGAGATAGTAGTTAATGAAGCTACTATATATATATATATATATATATATATAAGTTACATCAGAGTTAAACTAGATACAATAGAAGAGCAACAAGGTAAAAATCTGAATACATAACTGGAAGCAACTGGATAACTGATATCAACTGAGTATCAGAAGAGAATAGATAGCTGGGTCTTCAAGCAAAGCTCCAACTCCGAAGGTGAGTCTCAAATGTTGTATCACTCAGTCCGACCCGAGCGTAAAGCAAAACACAAAACACTCGAGTCAGGACATACATACTTATAAACTGTAAATCGACTCAAGTGAACGGCAACAAAAGCTTCGATAACTTAAAGGATGCTTGGGATCGCCCATCCTTTAAGGATCCGTTAAACTATTTACTATGTAGTAATATTTCGCTATTATAATAATGTCTATTAATAAAATAAACTTACCTTTTTCATAGCATTAAGGGTTTACCTATATAACCCTTAACGCGTAATAGTCCCAGTAGTCCATCCAATATCATAGTCCCTCCCGATCGGGAAGCCACCAGAGGATACCACACGGGCTACGGGAGAAAACCAAACTCATACAAGGCACGATAGGGTAGGTGACACGGCACAACTAGGCAATGCCAGGGTAGATATACCGGTTACGCTTCCGAGCCAGTGGTAACGCGTAGCGCGCAGCTACCGCCCACCTCGAGCCACACCCCCAAATAAAAAAATCAAAAGTGGCCACCGAATCAATCCAAAAGTCAAAGTATAATATCGAAGGGATGTGTCCGATCAAAGGTGCTACTTCATTATCCCATCAATCGCTCCTATTTTAGCCACCTTATGCCAACTCACAGGAGTCGGGTCCACATATTTACCTCAAAAGAAAAGCCGCCGCCATCCTACTGCATTCTAGAATCTCCACCACGTACACGGTTGTCAAAGTGGTTTTCGGTATCGACAGAGAGTATGCCCATATCTGATCCCGGTCTCTTTGCCAACCAATCGTTATTATAACACCGTGGTCATTTCGAAATAGTTTATACATTCAAAAACCAAAGATATCATTTCAAAACTATATTCCTTTCAAAATAGTTTATACTTCGAAACCAAAACCATTTTTATTTCAAAACTATATTCATACCAAAACCATTTCAATCATTTCCTATCAAATCCCTTATCAATTCATTATCATTCTAAAATTCAAATATTCAATTTAAATATAATTTAAAAATCAATTATGTCATTCATTTATTATTTCAAATACCATTTCAAAACACATCTCAAAATTCCATTCAAAAATTCATTTATCTCATTACATTTCATTCCATTTAACACATAACAAAGTAAACCTTATTTAAATTCAAATTCAATTTAGATTCCTTTGAAATTCAAATTTAAATATTAAATTATATTCAAAACTCCTTAAACTTCATAAATAATCAATTCCAAAAGTTAAATCATTTAACACTTTAAAATATAACTCCAAAACAGTGTTAAAATCTATAATATTTCAAAACATTGTCAAATTTCAGCAACGACGGCACTTACAAAGTGTTATCGTAGCTTATATTAAGTATTTCAGCATATAGTTTAGTTTAGCAACCATAGCACTTACCAAGTACTATAGCAGAGATGTTTTGTTTACTTACAGCAACAGCGGCACTTACAAAGTACTACAGTAGCCATTCTTATTAATTCAAAGCTTAGTTAACTTTAGCAACGGCGTCACTTACAAAGTGCTACAGCAGCCTATTATTAAAATTTCCAGAGTTAAATAAACTTAAATTTTAGCTATTTTTAAACTTATAAATCATATTTAGGCTTCAAAATTTCACATTTGAATCAGTTTTAACAGATAATTTATCACGACAAATTTTTTTTTATAATTAAATATCCAATTTAAACACAATTCATTTGTTAAGTCAAAATTCCACTGTTTTCTTAACTTATTAATTTAATAAAACTTAACATTTTACTACAAATATCCATTTGAAATTTAAAATTTAATTTCCATTATTTACTTGCATTTTTAAGTATAATTAAAGTCAAAATCACATTTACTTCAAATTTACATACTCAAATTCACAATTCAAAACTTAATATTTAAATTTCTTAAAACCATAAAATATATATTTTTAATCAAAATTTCAAACTTTAAAAAAAAATCTTAAGAAAAATCATTTAAAAATATACCACGGTGTCTGTATATAATTTTCTATGCTAGGTCAAGTGATACGGATATGTATTATTTCAATCCTCAATTTAAAAAGAAAATCCGGGTTCTATCATTTCACACCCGCAATCCCAACTCAAATAAAATATAATAAAAATCACTTGAGCCTATCATTTCATCTCATAATTATTTTTTCCTATTCTAATGTCCGTTCGGGTATGTATCATTTCAACACATAGTGATTTTATTCTAATAGGGAGCTTGCAGTGTGAGTATATGCATAAACAATATAAACAAATATGCTAACATGATGTCACAATATACTGTCATTTATCATAGGTCAGGTGATAATTAACAAAGTTAACATGGTACATACATGGAATAATATATCATAATATCATCATTAACTTGCATAATATTTTAATTACTAATCACTTGTCATCCATTTACCATTTCATAAGTAATAATGTCAGAGTGAGGACTCACCTTTTTCAAAGCTAGAGACCCAAAACAACACCCAAGAATGATTCCCAAAAGCACAACAAGCACGATTAGATTTGAATGGATGCGACAACCAGATTCAGATCTTGAAACAAATAAATAAAAACTAAATATGCTCACTCACATACGAATATCAAATTTGAATAAAGCAAACTGGAAAAAATTGAATAAGATAATATGAACACAAGTGGCTTATATGCTAAAGAATATATCATCAAATAACGTACCATTTAAAACATAAATAAATTATACAAAACGAAAATAAACGTACAAATTAAAACGTGTAATTTAATAGCTTATTTATACACTACCTATAACCTAATTCAAAATTTGATTTGTTTACATCCATTTGATTTATTTATTATTTAACTAAGAAACTGATGTATATACGTAAAAAAGAAACATAAAATTTATTTCTTTTTTCACAATATTTATTACTTAATTTAAAAAGTATATAACCAATTTTAAAGGAAACAAAAGTGGAACAAAATGTTATACAAATATATACGGTTTAAATAAAAGTTTGGAAGAAGAAGAAAAGGTAGAAAAAAAGAGAGGAGGCTAGGTTTACAAAAATATTTGAACGGCTAAAGTTTAGGAATAGTTAGAAAATAAAAAGGCAAGGAAATTTAAAAAAATACAATTTAAGGAGGAAAAGATCTTGTATATATTTTTCTTAAACAAATGAAAAGAGAAGTTTGAGAACTTTGTACGTGATTGAAAAGGAGAAAATCACGGCTATGCATTTATGAATAGATATGGTAGAAGATTAAAAGGTGGGAAATATATAAAGGCATGAAATAAATTAAGAAACGTATGCCTATATTTAAAACGTATCTTAATTGATTTGTTACTTATCCAATAAATATAGATGTATATACACAAAAGAAACCTTCACTAAATAAATAAATTTTATACACACCATAGAAGTAAATAAGAAGATAGATATAGAAAAAATGAAACGCATAAATTAATTATTATTTTTAAAATGTTGTATGTTTCCTAAATTTACAAAGAAAAGTTCAGAATTAATTGAAACAAAGCAGATTGGATGTTATAAATATCTACAGTTTTAAAAATAAAATATATACAAAAAGCCTCTACTAAAAAAATAAATGCAAGAACATTAAACAAATAAATTTTAAAAGATACGCCTTTAAGGCAACATAACATATATTTATTTGAAATTTCTTTCTTTGTTTACACGCAATGGAAAAGGCAACAAATACATAAAGCAGGTAACCTATATCTCTTGAAATTCCTAAGTTATTATTAAAAGTAAAAATCAATCAACATCAAATAAATATATATTCAAAGTTTATATGAACAAAAATAGAAAATAAAATTAGAGAAACAAACATAGGGAAATAAAAAAGGCAAAAGCAACCAAAAGACTCTTGATTTTCCAAACTTCATGTCATGTACAAGTTCAAATAAATAAAATATATACACATGGCATGTCATGTTACCCATGTAAAAAAAATTAGAACATGACATGACAAATAAACATATTATTTATATAAATTAAAATAAACAATTCTGTTAAATAAAATAATTTACGTACAACAGTTTTAAAAGCATAACTTTCACAATATTAATCAAATTCCAACGGAAAAAAACAGTATACCTAAAAATTTATTTACTTTCATAAAATAAAGATAAATTTCAAAAGTTCAAATTTTTAAATTTTTAAATTAAAAGTCAAAGTTTGACCACATTGTAAAAAATTCACATTTTTGGAAAATATTCTATTTATTCATGTTTGGAATTTATCATTCACATCAAAATCAAAATTATATTTAAAATAACAAAATTTATTCATTTTAATAAAATAAAATAAAGTTTTTAAATCAGGAAATTCAAATTAAAAATAATTACAAATACAGGGTTGTTACACTCTCCCCCACTCAAAACTTTTCGTCCTCGAAAAGGAATAAGGTACGAAAAAATACAGAATAAGATAGAATGAAATAGGATTAAGACAAGATGAGGAGAAGATTGAAATTATACCGGATAACTGTTGTTACAGGTAAGTTTAAGCAGGTGGAGATGATCTTCCTAAGATCCTCCAGAATCAAGAACATAAGCACAAAAAAGATCCTCTAGAATCTGATTCACCCTTTCCGCTTGACTGACGGTCTATGGATGACAAGCAGTGCTCATTCACATCAAAATCAAAATTATATTCTATTTATTCATGTTTGGAATTTATCATTCACATCAAAATCAAAATTATATTTAAAATAATTTTTTTTATTCATTTTAATAAAATAAAATAAAGTTTTTAAATCAGGAAATTCAACTTAAAAATAATTACAAAATACAGGGTTGTTACAGCATTCTGCTAAGCGGCTTACTAAAAGATTGCACCTCTGGCATTAAATCTGTTCAAAATTCGATTACCCTTCTTAGCTGCAATCCCATTATAAGTTCAGAAACAATTGCAAATTCTTAAACAACTCACTCTATAGATCTCATCCTCCTGATTATCCATAGCACATAACATCAAGTTTGACTTTTCCTTTCTTACGTCAAAAGATAACAAAAACCTCTCTCTTTCTTTTGGACTTCATATGGCAATAATCATATCCACATAATAGGTCCTAGCATCATTTTGCAGCAGCCAATCCATACCAAAAATTACCCCTTACCCTATGAAGTCAAACACATATAGGTCGCAAAAAAAAAGTTCTCACACAAGTCAAATTCGACGTTAGTGCATCTTAACATAAGTGTGGCATACCCATCGATCGAATTAACCACATGTGAGGACATAATCAAATAGGTAGTGTCAAGTCCTAACCTATCAACCATATCTCTAGAAGTGAAAGAGTGTGTAGCATCAGTATCATATAGAACACAAACAGATATACTAAAAATCAAAATCATACCTCCAAGCAAACCCTTTCTTTTCTTCTCTGCGGTTGGTCCAGATGAAGGTCCATTCAAAGCATAAACCTTTCCTTGCTTAGCTTCCTGACAACCCCTCTTTTTTGGCCTGGCCTAGTACAGATAAAGCACTTGGATATGTCCTCTAGCTGGGTACACTTGGTGGAGTAGTTCCCCTTCTAGCCATAGTTGAAACACATTTGCAATACTCAACTTCCGAGCTCCTCTTTTGGATATCTTTCCACTCTTTTGATTCTTTCCACCCTTCTGGTTCTTTCTGCATTTTTGATATGGATTTAATCTTTTCTTCCACCTATAAGTCTACAGGGTGGATCATGTAGTGTATACGCAATTTGACAAAATATATGTTGCAACTAAAACAATATTAATCTAGGTAAATATAGAATAAGCACACCAGGATTTTATAATGGTTCGAACCTCCCATCCTACGTCCAGTCTCGAAGCTTCTCTTCGGAATTCAACTATCAAACACCCTCACTTTGCCCGAAGGAATAGGCTTGGATACAATAACTTGTATGTATTCTATAACACGGATACTGACTAATAAGTACAAATGCTTCCACTATACATCTAGAGAGTATTGTCTGTGAAGAATAGAATATATAGAAGAGTGAAATACAAGTATATATTGCTAGAGATCAAGAATATAATAGAATATGTAAGTAGAGCATAAGTAAGTAAGGTGAGTGTTCTCTTGATTCTTGATGATATATATAGTTGTAGAGAGGTTCCTTGTGTAGTTGCATCCATTGACAAGTGCTCTACAGTTGCTTCTATTAATGATGAAGAGTTGCAGTGAAGAGAAGTGAAAATGTCAATTCAAATATGACGGTTGAAGTTTAATTTAAATCCCGAGTTTAAAATTAGACGTCTGATATTTGTATCAGACGTCTAATACTATATATATTTTTGTACATAGTTGACTTTCAGACGTCTGTGTGCATCTACCAGACGTCTGGTTCTGTCTGTTTTGTTGTTCTAGAGGACTTTTCCAGACGTCTGGCTTGTGCACTCAAACGTCTGAAACCTGTGCATGTCTTTTTTGTGCATCTTTTCTGTTGCTTCTTTGATACTATCGACTTGTAGTCTCTTGTAACGTTCTTTAAGCCTTGTTCTTGTCTTTCTAATGATGTTGCTCTAGCAAGTACCTATACATAGAAATATATATGAATAATCGATTTCCATTGTATAGTTGTTGTCATCAAAACCGTAGATTTGATTTCCTAACAATCTCCCCCTTTTGATGATGACAATTATACAATGTACTTATATATAATTTTATAAATCCCCCCCTGAATATGTGCTTTCCATAATTTATTGTGATCTCCCCCTGAATATTATTTCTCCCCCTTTGGCATTATCAAAAGGGATATATAACTTTTTAAATGTAGCAATCATAAAATATTTACCAATCGTTATAAGACAGAAATATACATAGAGATAACGTACCAAAAGAGAAATTTCATTAATAACATTAGTCGAGTACATTCATAGATTTTTTATCAATTTTACACATGATGGAGTCCTAAAAATCTACGAGTCTTTTGAGAAAGCTTTCTCTTGATCATCTCCTTTACTTTATTTTTGGAAGAGCTAGGTTGCTTTGTAGGAGATGTCATAGCTTGTTCTAGAGGTTCGTTCTCCTTAAAAAGTTTGGAATGTTTTAAAGGAGGAGAAGGCACTGTGGTTGGCCAATCTTCTGAAGGTGGTGTAGGACCACGAACCCTTTGAAGAACCTCTTTCAGAACTGATAATATAGTTGAAAGTGATGTTTCAACTGTAGGCAGGCGTGCAGCGAAAGATATTTCAAAACTGTCAATGCACTTAGCCAAAAGTTTTTGATTTCAAGATAAAATATGCTTATTTTGAAAAGTGAGGTCTCGAATACTTTCATTTGGATTTATCTCCGTTCGACTCTCCAAAATATCATCGTGGCATGTATAATCAAATGGTGCAGAAGGAGGAGGAGTAGTCTCACGAGGTTGTTCCACCTCTTGTGATGCTTTGGGGTATGTTTGAGGTGGAGGACCAGCTTGTCTGGGTTGACGACGTTGCGTCCACTCTTCAAATGATATAAACTCTAGAGGATTTTCCGGTAGGTGCATTAGTGAGAAAAATTACTTGGAAGCATATTTCGAAGAAATTTCTTCAAAAGTAGATAGATAGGATGGGATGTTGTGAGCTTGTAGAAGTCTCATGATACATGTAGGATAGATGATGGATGGGTATGATCGAGTCCAAAAGTGTTTGAGCTCGTCGAATATAGCATACAGGGCCTTGCACTCTAACTCCATTATCTACACATGACTACCAAGGCGAGGAATGATAGTGTTGATAATCATTCGAGTAAGAAGTATGGCCTTAGGTCATAGATATTTGGATGCTAATTTAGGCATTTCATCCTTCCATATTTGATGTGTTATATTGTCTCTTGGTTTAAGACGCATATCGAGAATACTATATAAATCTTCTCTGAAATTGGAACATCCGAGAGTTTTGCCTATGATTCCTGAAGTGAGCCTAATTGTGTTGCCATAAACACTAGACCATAACCAATTATCCTCATTTTCATTGTTCCAAACCACTATGCTATCCAAATTTAGCGTAGAAGAGAAATATAGCCAACCAATCAATTTGGATGTTACTGGGATTGAAAGATATCGAAGTTTCTAAGCCGGCACTTTCACATGTTTCATCTAAATACTACATTGGGAACTTGAGTAATCTATAAAATGGACCTGTGTGTAGTTTCTTCTTCTGAATATCCTCATATCTCTTGAGTAAATGCGGTACTCGATTCACCCATCGTTCAGTTTGATCATCTGAGCAAACTTGAGTGTTTGAGGAAGTTGCTTGGTCTTGTTTTCGCTTAGAGATCTTAGGATTTTTTATTTTAGGAGCCATCAAATTTGAGCAAGTTCAGAAGAGAAAGGATTTTTGAGAAGTATAAAAATCGAGATTGCAGTAGAGTAAAATGAAACGAGGTAAGAAAAGTAAAAAAAATAGACATTATCTAGGCATATAAATGTGTCGATTGAATTTCAGACGTCTGGTAGGTAAATCAGACATTTGATTAAACCTAGTTTGAAGACATGTAATAGAATCAGACGTTTAGTTTGTTGTGGTAGACATATGGATTTGGTCGATTTATAAAATTTGATAGTAAGAGAGAATTATCAGACATCTGTCTATATTATCAGACATCTGGAATAGGTCGAATATTTATTTCTAAATGACAAATAGTTTTCTTAGACGTCTGGTTTAAATAGTAGACGTTTGAAAATGAGATGAGTTTTTATAATATGGTGGCAGAGATTTTGTTCAGACGTCTATTTCATAGTTCAGACGTCTGAAGTAGATTGGTTTCCTTTTTTTATTAAGCATAGGTAATTTTCTGACGTTTGGAAGGCCATATCAGACGTCTGATATATGCACGATGGTGTAAAATTTATGTGATATCATAGTGTCAGACGTCTGACGGCAATGTTCAGACGTCTGAAATGACCAATTTTTCCAAAATTGCCTATCTTTGAGGGGTTTTGCTTAGTTTTCGACCTTTTATTTTTAGTGAAAACATAGTATTATTTTTAGGAAACAGAATTACAAATATACGTAGATATAAAACACAATGAGAATAATTTAATTTATTTAGATGGCGATGGAGTATTGCGATCTTCAGACTTGTCAACCCTCCATGGCTTGAGTGGAGACCATATACTTCCACATTCGCGAGTTCTCGAGGAACCAGAGAATCGCCTCGGTGAAGGATCCAAAGGTGTAGAGGGATCCAAAGAACTGCAAGGAATCGGAAGTGGTTCATGTACATCCATCTTTCGTGAATTATAAAATTTTACCGCTACTTGTTCCAGAAAAATTAATCGTCGCGCCGTGGCTTTTCGCTCAAAAAATATTTCGCGTTGTAGATTTATTTGTTTGCTTTTGATAGTGATTGTATTCATCAATTTTCTCCTTGGTGTTAGGAGAAACAAATAGAGCTTGTTTAGACTTCTAGTTATCGGGAGTAAATCTCCTGTGATGGAGGACCACTTATACAACAGTTCCTGATTTGGTGTAGAGGTAGGAAGGTGGTGAGGTGTATCCGCTGAGCTATCCGTTGTAGGTGTCGAGAAGGACAGGTGAGAACTGTCGGAAGACATGATTATATTTTCTATTGCAAAAATATGAAATCTATATGTTCTTTACCTTTTGTTTTGTATAGATTTATATATAATTTTAAAAATTATTTATAGGTAAATTCAGAAAACAACCACCTAAAAAATTTAAGGTGAAGGAGTTATCAATTTAATTTGTGGATAAAAACAATTTTAGCTAAACATAAAATAAATGAAGATGTAGTATTAGTTTAGAAGATCACTAAGAGAGCATATTCCTAAATCACGTTGCAATTTAACAAATGTTTGTTCATTTAGAAGTTTTATAAAAATATCCGCTATTTGATTCTCGGTATTTACATATTCTAATGTTATAAGTCCTTTTTCTACATTGTCACGTAAAAAATGATGACGAATATCTAAATGCTTAGTACGCGAGGGATTTACAGGGTTTTTTGATAGCTTTATTGCACTCGTATTATCGCAATATATTGGTGATTTATTGGTATCTTTTCCGAAATCCATAAGTGTTTGTTGCATGTATATCACTTGTGCACATGCTAGAGCTGCTGAAATATATTCGGCTTCGTAAGTAGATAAGGAGACACAATTTTGCTTTTTGCTAAACCATGAGACTAATGATTGTCCGATAAAGTGACATGTTCTGCTAGTACTCTTACGATCTGTTTTACATCCACCGAAATCCACATCGCTATATGAAACTAGTTCAAACGATGATCACTTAGGGTAAAAAAACCGTAATCTCTAGTACTAGATAGATATCGTAAGATACATTTAATAGCTCTTTGGTTAGACTCTTTTGATTTTGCTTGAAATAGGGCATAAAGATATACACTCATCATAATGTCGGGTCAACTAGCTGTCAAATAAAATAAGGAGCCAATCATACTGCGATATAATTTTTCATCGAAATCTTTTCCTCTATCATCTTTTGCCAAGTGAACACTACTACTCATTAGTGTTGGTTTGCTTGAAGTTTTATCCATTTCAAAATGACGTAATAGATCGTTATAATATTTTTCTTGATGAATAAAAATACCATTTTCAAATTGTTTTATTTGTAGACCTAAAAAGAGATTTAATTATCCCATGTGAGACATTTCAAATTCATTTTTCATATTTTGAAAATTGATTACAAAGATTTTCGTTAGTTGAACCAAAAATAATATTGTCTACGTAAATTTGTACAATTAAAATATCATTATTTTCTCGTTTAATAAATAGAATTGTATCAATTTTACCTATTTGAAAACCAGACGTAATAAAATGATTTTTAAGACGTTCGTACGAGGCACGGAGGGCTTGTTTTAAACCATATAAGGCTTTTTGTAATTTAAAAACATGGTCGGGATATTTTTCATGAACAAACAATGGAGGTTGTTCAACATATACGTTTTCTTTGATAAAACCATTTAAAAAAGCACTTTTGACATCCATTTGGAATAGTTTAAAATTGTGATGATTTGCAATAGTGAGTAATGTATGTATGGCCTCGAGTCTAGCTATTGGAGCAAAGGTTTCATCGTAGTCGATACCTTCTTCTTGATTATAACCTTGAGCAACTGAAAGTGCTTTATTTCTAACTGTATTTCCGTTTTCGACTGCTTTGTTTTTAAATACCCATTTTGTTTCTATAACCGATTGATTTTCTGGTCTTGGTGCTAATTCCCAAACATTATCACGTTCAATTGATTTAGTTCTTTTTTCATAGCTATTATCCAAAAGATATCGTTTGAAGCTTCTTTAAAAAAATTTGGTTCAAAATTTGACACAAATGCTATATGACTTATTAGGTTAAGTTGATTTCTAGTTACTCTAGAATTAAGTTCTCCAATGATATTATCTTTTGGATGGTCCTTAAGAATTCTAGGAGATGATACTAAAGTATTGTTTTGTGCATTTGTCTCATTATTAAAAGAATTTGCTGTATTTGTTATTGGAATTATCTCTTCATCGTCATTAATATGATGGTTAAGAAGATTTTCATCGAACAAAACATGTAAACTTTCTTCAAATGTGTCATTTCATTTATTAAAAATTCTATATGCTTTGCTACGATTTGAATATCCAACAATGATTCCTTCATCGGCTTTCGGGTTAAATTTTCCTAAATTACCTTTTGTATTTAATATAAAACATTTTGATCCGAAAGTTTTAAAGTATGATACTTTAGGTTTTCTTCCAAAAATATTTCAAAACAAGTTTGTTTATTTATAGGTCATATGGTTACTCGATTCAAAATATAACAAGCTGTGGTAATGGCTTCAGCCTGAAAAATGTTTTGGTAGTCCACTACTATTTAATAGTGTTCGTGCACATTCTTGTAACGTACGATTTTTTCTTACTACACCATTTTGTTGAGGTGTGCGGGGAAAATAAAGATTATGACTTGTACCTTTTTTATTACAAAAATTAGTAAAATGATCATTTTCAAATTCTCCACCGCGATCACTTCGAATATTCTTAATTTTCAAATTCATTTGTGTTTTAATTCTTTTAGCAAAAAATTTAAACATACCAAAGGTGTCGCTTTTATGTCTTAAAAATAAAGTACATGTATATCTTGAAAAATCATCAACTATTACGACAACATATTTATTGTGATTTATAGATCATACTTGAGTTGGACCAAACAAATCTAAATGTAATGATTCTAATGGTTGTTTTGTAGAAATATTATATTTAGATTTAAAAGAGCTTTTCTTTAGTTTTCTAATTTGACAACCGTCACACAAATTTTCCACTTCATAATTTATTTTAGGTAGACCTCTAACTAGCTCATATTTTGCTAATTTATTAATATATTTAAAATTAATTGACAAAATCGTTTATGCCATAACCATGGATCGTCATGTTTAGCGGTTAAACACAAATTTGAATTTCGATCTATATTCATATTTAAGACATAAATATTTTTGTTCTAAAACCCTCAAATATAATTCGTTCGTTATTGTCGAAAATATTACATCTATCATTTTCAAAATTGATTTGAAAACCTTTATCGCATAATTGACTAATACTACGTAGGTTGTGTTTTAGATTTTTTACTAAAAAAACATTTGTAATAATAGAAGAGTTAAAAATACCAGAGTTGATGACTTCTCCAATGCCCACGACGTATCCTTTTGAGTTATCTCCAAAAGTTACCATTCCACCATCGATGTATGTTATATTTGATAACATTTTAGAATTTCTGGTCATATGCTTGGAGCATCCACTATCAAGAATCCATTTCTCCTTATTTTTAATTTTGGGTACTTGCAAAGTAAAAGATGATTTAATTGGTACCCATATACTTTGTTAGGGTCCTAGATGTTAGGAGAAGTAGGTAGCGATACACGAGAAGGTATGGTACCTTCATGATCATAATTTTTATTATAGACTACATTTTCTAAAAAATTATTACTATGTTTTTGTCTAATCAAATTATTATTTGTCTTAGGAATCCAAATTTTTATATTTCTATATTTGTTTTAGACTTAAGTGACCTTTTAGTCTTTTGATAAATACAACTATATTTCTTAATATTATTCCCTTTTTGTTTAGGAATATTTTTAAATCCTATTCCATTTCTATTACCTGATCGTTATGAAGTTTTGATCAGATTTTCCAAATCTTGTTTTCCTTTATTAAATTTTGAAACATTGTTTGTAATTTTATCTAGTTTTTCTTTTAATTCTAAGTTTTCAACTTTCAATGTTTCAATATTACTTTTCAAGTTGATATTTTCTTTTAACAAATCATCCTTTTCTAGTCTAGTTTTATCAAATTCTAAAACTATAGTTTCATTTTCAATCAAACTATTTTTTATTTCTTCTTGAGAATTCTAGTTCCTCCTCTAAAATAATTTTTTCATCTTCTAACATTCCTATTTCAGGTTCTAATCTAATTTTGGCTATAAGTTCGTTGTTCAAATTTTCAATTTGTCTGAATTTATCATCTAATACCATGCTCAGTTCTAATAATTCATCATAACTAAGTTTGGGACATACCTCATCAGTTTGTGCCATAAAGCACACATTAGCTCGTTCCTCGTCACTGTCACTATCACTGTCTTATGATGATGAAGAATTCGAGTCATCCCATGTTACTTTGAAAGATTTCTTCTTTTTGAAATTTTCAAATTTGTTCTTATTTTTATCATTATTGAGCTTGGGATAGTATTTCTTCATATGTCCAAATTGGTCACATTTATAGCATTTTATTGATGTTTGATTTGTTGAGCTTGATTTTTCCCCTTTCTAAAATCTAGTCATTTTCCTAAATTTCTTGAATTTGTTGTAGTTTTTTGCAATAAATACAATTTCTTCTTCGTCTAAATCGGAATCTTCATTTGTTGCTGGGAATGCTATGCTCTTCTTTTCGGAATGTTGTTCTTTTCGTGCCTGCAAATTAGCTTCATAGGACATTAAATTTCCTATCAATTCTTCAACTATGAGTGTCGAGAGATCATTATCTTCTTCGATAGCTAATACTTTTCTTTCCCACTCTAAAGTTAAAGAATTGGGTATTCTAGATACTAAGTCAAAATTTGTGAATTTAACTCCAAGTGCCACTAAATCACGTTGAATGGTTTGAAATCTAGTGTACATTTCTACTATAGATTCATTTTGTTTCTTTTTAAATGATGAAAACTGATTTTTTTTAAACTAAAATCTTAGTTTGTTTAACTTTGTTTATGCCTTTGTGTGTAACTTGTAGGGTACGCCAAATATCATATGCAGTGTTACATAACATGACACGTGAAAATTCATTCTTATCTAATGAACAAAATAAAACATTCATAGCTTTGTCATTGTTAGAAGTTGCGGTTTTTTATGCATCATTCCATGTGTTTATAGCAGTGTCAGGTGCTTCATATTTACTTTTAGTGGCTGACCAAATTTCTAATCCATTAGCCTCCATAAAAATTATCATATGCATTATCCAATATGCATGGTTAGAATCGTTAAAAAGTGGGGGTCGTGCTGTGGATTGACCTTCTTGAAAAATACTTGCCATATTATAGTGATTCAAAAACATGCTACTGTATTTTAATCTAACCTTGCTTTGATACCAATTGTAAGTCTACAGGTGGACCTTGTAGTGTATATGCAAGTATATGTGACAAAATATATGATGTAACTAAAACAATATTAATCTACGTAAATATAAAATAAGCATACCAGGATTTTATACTGATTCGGACCTCCCGTCTTACGTCTAGTTCCAAAGCTCCCCTTTGAAATTCGACTATCAAACACTCACACTTCGCCCGGAGGAATAGGCTTGGTTACAATAACTTGTTCTTGTCAATTTTGTGATCTATAACACGGATATTGACTAATAAGTAAAAATGCTTCCACTATATATCTAAAGCGTATTGTCTGTGAAGAACTGAATATATGGAAGAGTAAAATACAAGTATAGATTTCTAGAGATCAAGAATATAATAGAGTATGTAAGTAGAGAGCATAAGTATGTAAGGTGAGTGTTCTATTGATTCTTGATGATGTAGAGAGGTTCCTTGAGTAGTTGCATCCATTAACAAGTGCTCTACAGTTGCTTCTGTTGAAGTTGCAGCAAAGAGAAATGAAGATGTCTATTCAAATCTGACAATTGAAGTTTAAATTTAAATCCTGAGTTTGAAATCAGACGTCTGGTATTTGTATCAGACGTCTGATATTATATATATATTTTGTACATAGCAGACTTTCAGACGTCTGAGCGCATCTATCAGACATATGGTTCTGTCTGTTTTGTTGTTCCAAAGGACTTTTCCAAACGTCTGACTTATGCATCCATACGTATGAAACCTGTGCACATCTGTTTTGTGCATCTTTTCTGTTGCTTCTTTGATCCTATCGACTTATGGTCTCTTGTAACGGTCCTTAAGCCTTATTCTTGTCTTTCTAATGATGTTGCTCTAGCAAGTACCTATATATATATATATATACATATGCATATTCAATTTCCATTGTATAATTATTGTCATCGAAACCATAGATTTGATTTCCTAACACTACCCATCCTTGGGCTTAACACTATCCTTCTTTTCTCCTTGATACAAGCGGTTATACATCCACGTCATTTTCACCATCATATCAAATGGAGCTAATAAACGAGTCATCACCTTATGATTCGGCCCCTTCTTCAGTTCTTTAATGAACTTTTAATTCTTCTTTATGGAGTATTGATATGCTTCCTTATATACTTTTGACGAAGCATTAAAGTGCTTGATATGATCTACTAAAGTCATCTCCCCCTGCATTAAGTCATGGAACTTCCGGCATAAAGCACTCTTCTGAGATTCGGAAGTAAATTAAGCTTTGAATCGCTCCTTGGACTACTCCCAGGTCACCTCCTCTAGGACCTCAGCAATCATAGCCTCCCACCAATACAATGCATTCTACTAGAGCTGACAAGAAGCCAATATCCTCTTCTGAGCATTAGTATATGTCAAGTCTATGAAAATGCGTTTGCATACCTTCGACTAGTTCAACACCTCCAGAGCAGACTCCTTCCAAATAAACTCATTTCCACCATAACTCTTGAAATCTTTGTTCATCTTAGAAATATCAGCATCCCTTGCTATCCCTTATCTTGGCTCAATAAGTCCAACTAACTGTTGCTTCATCATCTCGATCATAAACTAGCGGAATAAAGTGTTCACATCCCTTCCTTCTTCCAATCGAGGTAGGCGCTTAAGTATCGGCTTCAGTATGAACTTATGGGTTCTCCTCCCTTCCTTAGCCGTTAGTTTGGGTATTGCCATCTCCTCCACTATCATTTTCTCTCGCACTTCCTATGGTCAAATGTCGACTGCATAGATCCATTCTAGCCTTCTACATAAGCAAGGTTCATAAGAAACAAAAGTAAAGAGAGTGGAAACAATCGTATAGGGGTAGATTTATTCCTCTATATATCTATTTCAAAATACAAGTTTGTTACATATGTAGCGTATACCTTTCCCAAGGTGTTGTTTTCTATTAAATTTATACTTAGCTTTGTTTTACGATATATTTCTCCTAAGCTATGATATCAATGTAACAACCCGATATTTTCAGCCATTCGCATCCACACATGCCGGACTTGAATTGCTAAAAATACCACAATGTAAATAAATTTGGAGCAAATGAAATACAATCACAGAATCACAGACACGGGAATATCAGAATGACTCGCAGCGGAATATAAAATACATAGTAGTTCATAAAGCTACTACCGTAGAGTCTCAAACCAAATACATAATACAATCTGAAAACAACATAATAGAAATCCCAAATACATAGAAGTTCACTAATAAATGAGATAAACTAGAATAGTTGAAACAGAAAGTAGATATAAATGTAGATAAGCAGAAACTCCAGCAAAGACCAGCTCCAGAAAGAGAATCCAAAGCTGTGAATACTCAGGCTGACCCGAGCGTAAATTAAAACACAAAACACTCGAGTCAGGACAATATATACTTATATAATGTAAACCAACTCAAGTGAACTGTAGTAGAAATGCACAATAACTTAAAGGATGCTTGGGATCGCCCATCCTTTAAGAATCAGTTAAACTATAAATTAAATACATCCCGTGGTTAAAATTTCAAAATGGTATTTTATACTTCAAAATCAAATATCATTTCAAATTCAATACCATTCAAAATCCATTTCAAAATATCAAAATATCATATCTTCCAAACCATATTCATTTTTTTATTTAATTTAAATAACATTACAAAACACATTTCAAAATAGTTTATATTTCGAAACAAATAACTTCATTTTAAATCATAAAATGAAGTTATTATATTTAATAATTAAATTATTAAATTTCCAAAATTTTAGTCTTTCAAAATTCATTTATTCACTTAACTTATTATAATAGATGAAAATTCAACTTTCGCAGCATTTAGAAATTTCTACTGAAAGTTACATTCAAAACAGTTCAATTTAACAAAAGATAGCATTTAAAAATGTTGTAATAGGGTTACATTTGTTTCAAATAAAACTTAGTTAAATTCAACAATTATAACATTTACAAAAATGCTATAATAGCCTTTAATTAACTTAGCCATTTGGTTCGTTATTATCAACTACAGCATTTACAAATGCTGTATTATCATTTACATTAGAATTAATAGCATTTTAGAAATGTAGTTAATTAACTTCAAATATTCAGTATAATTTCACAAACAATTATATTTTTATTTAAATCATTTTTAACTTATAAAATCATTTTTAACTTATTAAATTCCAACATTAAATTTTAAATTCATTAAATTAAATTTAACTTAACACTTAAGTTTAAAATTTTCAAATATAACTTAATTTCATTTTTATCTACTTAACTTAAAATTCACTTTTAAGCCAAATTCATAAATTTCCAATTTTAGTTATATTTCAAATTTCAACTTAAATATTCATTCATTTCACATCTTAACTTTGTTCAAAAATCATTAATATATTATAAAATCATTTTAAATTCATTTAATTCAAAATATAATAAATTTATCATATTTTCATATTTAATTTAAATTCCATTTATTACCAAATTATAATTTCCAAAATAACTTACATTTCGGATTTTCTAACTTTACCATTTATTTATTTCACTTATAAATTTTCAGAAAATCAATAATGCTTTACAAAAATCATTTTTAATCAAATTTAAATCAAAATATTATAATATTTACATTTCTAAAATATTGTAAAAATTTTAGGAAAACATATTTTAACAACGGGTCTATATTTCATTTTCTAGCCTAGGTAAAGTGAAACGGGTAATATATTATTTCAACCCGTAATTTACAAAGAAAACCCGGTTTGATCATTTCAAACCCGCAATCCCAAGTAAACGAAAATAACTGAAAATCATTCAGGCCTATCATTTCAGCCCATAATGATTTTCTCCTATTCTAAAGTCCATTCGGGTATGTATCATTTCAACCCATAGTTATTCGAATCAAAAGGGAACTTGCAGTGTGATAAACTGATAAAAATAACAGAACATCATAATATAATAGTAACGGATGTTATAACAGGTGTTTAAGCATGGGTGAACATCATATAATCATAATATAGCAGGTGTAACATGATAATGCATTTTACAGATTCAAAAGGGGTCAATTTACTAGTTATATATGTGCATATTGTCTGGTGAGAATAACTCACTTGTCAAAAGCTAGAGATAGCCACTAAAGCACACACACTGAAACTATGATGGCACGATAACGCGAAAACGACTTGAGAGTGGAGAGTCAAAGCTAATTGCCTTGATAACATTTAAACAAAACAATACAATATATATAAGTTTCAAAACCAAATAAACACTAAACGATGCTAGAAATCAATGCCCAAAACCAAATCAAATGCATTGCACTTGTTCTCAACTTCACATGGATCATCAAGGGATTGATTTAGCATGGCCATGGCATGCACTAAGGGCTGGGTTTGGTTCAAAGAGGGTCGGCCTACTTGGTTTGAATGGTGATGAAGTATATGTGTGAAACAATTTACATAACAAGGCAAATATCAACATTTCTATGCTATAACTTGGTTCGGCCAGAGGCTATATGGTCAGGTCCAGATGTCCAGGTGGTGGTGGTCAGGTCTGAGGTGGTGGTGGTGGAGGAAGTGGCGGCAAAAAGGTGGTTGAAGGTGGTGGTACCAAGTTTGGCTCGGTTTATATATGTAGTGATGGTTTATGTGGATTTTGGTGGTGGATCATCAATAAGGAGGCACGGCTTGTGGTTTGGCCAGAGAGGAGGTGGTGATGGTGGTGTTCTCAGGTGGTGATGGAGGCAGCAGGGCATGGAGAGGAGCGTGGCTGAACCTATGATGAAGAAGAACAAGTGCAAAGCTCAAATCAAAGGAGAATAAAAGTAAAAACAAATGAAAAGAAAATGAGTTTACCAAAAATTTCTCAAAGGCAATGGCCGAAATTTTTTCTTCGGGAATGAGAAACAATAACGTACATGAATGGAAATGGCGGTGGTCGGCTGAAAGTGTGAGTAGTAAAGGCCAATTGAATGAAAAGTTAGGTTAAATGTGAAATGGTGGAAGATAAAAAGGCTTGGAAAATCAAAAGTCATAACCTTTTCAATTTCTTTTAATTTCATTATATAAGTTTGAATAACTGAAAATAATTATAATTTCAGTTTAAATTTTGAAAATATAACAAAATATAAAATTTAAATAAGTAATTAATAATTATATACGATAAAAATAAGAAAATAGCACAAGAATGAAAACTAGTGTAGAAAATTTGAAAATAAACAGAATATTATATGGACTTGGAAAATATTTATAAATAAATATAATAACATAAAATAAAATGCATTCACAAAAATAAATAAATGAAATTTAATTAAATACAATTTAAATGAAGAAAATAGCAGAAAAATAGAAACTAGCCTTTAAAAATAGGAAATAAATGCAGTAAATTTTGGAAAAATTATAACATCACTTTAAAATGTTTTAAAATAAAATATATATCTAACATGTCATATAACACATATTAGAACATGATTTGACAAATAAAAATATTATTTATATAAATTAAAATAGATAATTTTATTAAATAAAGCAATTTACACATAATATTGTAAAAAGCATAACTTTCACAATATAAATCGGATTTCAACAAAACGAAAAGCAGTATTCTCAAAATTTTATATATTTTCATAATAAAAGAAAAAATTCAAAAATTCAAAATTTTAAATTTAAATTAAAAAGTCAGAGTTTGACCAAATTGACCAAAAATCCACTTTTTCTGGAAACATCCTATTTATTCAGGTTTGAAATTATAATTCACACAAACATAAAAATATACTCTTAAAATAACAAAATTTATTCGTTTTAATAAATATATAAATTTTTTAAATCAGGAGTTTCAAATTCAAAAAAATTAAAATAAACAATTTAAAAAATCACAAAATACTGGGTTGTTATACTCTCCCCCACTCAAATCTTTTCGTCCTCAAAAAGAACAAACAAGGAAAAATAAGGAAAAGCATGATAGACAAAAAATTGTACCTGGAAACAAACAATTTCGGATTCGAAGCACGAATGCTCTCCTCCGTCTCCCAGGTACAATCCTAATCATCAGTACTTCATAGTACTTTGATCAGACCAACAGATTTCCTTTTTAGCTGCTTCGTACCTCTGTCGACAATATGAAGTGGTTTACTCTCGACAGTCAGATAAGGCTAAACATCCAAACTATCAAAAGCAGAAGGCTGAACAATAAGAGGTGATTCAAGAAGATACTAGAGGAGATGTGAGACGTAGAATACATCATGCACACCAGAAAGTTTCTCGGCCAAATCCAAACGATGAGCCAATGAACTAACTCTTTCCACAAATGCGAAAAGGATCTTTGAAGAGGAAAAAGGTAGAAATAGCTAGAAGGGAGAATACGTAGAAAGACTAGGATGAACCCTATTTTAAAACCATATACATTCAAAAATTTATAACATTTTAAGCATTTTATAATATGATAAATAGTCATTTGATTCAAATTTAATAGTTCGAAATAAACAATATTTAAAACAATTTAAATCATGATTAAAATATCCTTTATATGATACTTTACCAAAATACTTTTATAACTTGATGTCTTAACAAGTTTATTTTCGTTTCTATAGACTCTGGCTATGCGTTGATCAGACGCAAAGCTAGAATTCTTCAGGTACTTCATAGACTTGTTTCAACACCTAGTGAAAATACTGGAAAACTCTTTAAAAAAACAGATATGGAAAGTACAATCCAAACAAATCAACCAAAAATAGTTGTCTAACCATGGATCGTAGATACACAATGGTTACGCCTAGATCCCCCAGGAAACAATCTGTATCCGTAAGCTTTCTCAGCCCTGCGAGTTACGCCATGATGACCAGTAGAGTGCTGGATACACAATGGTTACGCCTGGATCCCCCAGGAAACAATCCGTACCCCTAGGCCGTCTCAGCCAGGCAGTTTTGCTACAAATGCGACCTACATAAAGTGTAGGATACACAGTGGTTACGCCTGGATCCCCCAGGAAACAACCTGTGCCCCTAGGCCAGCTCAGCTAGGCAGTTGCGCTATGCAGTCGCGCTCGTAAGACCACGGAGATCACCGTGGAATTCGATGGACACTCGAGTATCATATCCGGAAAACCCAAATCAAAGAGAGAATAATATCGATAGAATGAATCCACAATGTGGCCACAAAGAGGATATCAAGCAGAAGGCACTTTTCATATCTTTATTCAAAAATATGGATCATATAGTACCTTTCAAAATCACTTTCAAATATCATACTTATGTAAAGTCCGTTATATATAAGATTTCATTTCAAATCGAATACTTTTCAAAATCAATAGTATATCAAATCACACTTATATAGACTTCAATTATATAAAATTTCTCTTTACAAATTGAGTACCCTTTCAAATCAATAGTTTCAAATCACTTCATACTTATACAAATCCATTTTGTATAAGTTCGATAACCCCCAAATCAAGTATTTAGTAAAACAAGGTTCTAAATTTCAATTCCTTTCAATATGAATTCAGTTTTAAAATAATATACAATTTCACCAAATCATTTCTTCCAAATTACATATATTCAGTTTCAAAGTTTCTCAAAATAATAGGTTTAGAAAATAATCCAAATTTCCAAATCAACAAAAATTTAGGTCAAACTAATTCATTTCCATTTCAAGTATATATTTACTTTCAAAAATCATAATACTTTCAAAGTTATAAATCTTTCAAAACCAAAATACTTGAAATCATTACACTTTGAAAATCATAACATTTCAAAATCATACATTTGAAATCATAAAACATTCCTTTAATTCTTTACATTTCACAAATTTATTCAATTAAACCCAAATAAAAAAAATTCCAATTTTAATTCAATTCAAACCATTAGTTTCAATTCAATTTGGTTTTCTAACAAAACCATTTCAAATATTATCAAATTTCAAATAAAGATTTGATCCACCAAATAAATTATTCAATCTTGAATATATTTCAAAGCTTAAATATACCATGTTTCAAAACTAAATTTTATAATTTCATATATCTCAAATTTTTCTTCATTATTACTTAGTTTTGAAATATTCATTTCATAAATCCATTATTTTTAAATAAACTCAAATTACAAGTAAACCAAATATCCTTTCATACTAATATAAACTTCGAGTATTCATTTATCAAAATCAATTATCATTTTAAATTCAAGTTCTATATCAAAATAAGGATTAAATCATTTCCAAACCATTTCAATCATCAAAATATCAAAAATGGTTACTAAGTTTAAAACCATCCTTTTTAAAACCTTCAAACTATTTATTTCTATTCATTTACAAATGTTGTATTATCATTTACATTAGAATTAATAGCATTTCGGAAATGCAGCTAATTAACTTCAAATATTCAGTATAATTTCACAAACAATTATATTTTTATTTAAATCATTTTTTCACTTTTAAAACAATCATTCAAATATCCTTATATTTATGATTTTATGAAGTTAAATCAACATTCAAAAATCAAAATTTAATAATAATTCACTTACTAAATTCCAACATTAAATGTTAAATTCATTAAATTTAACTTAACACTTAAGTTTAAAATTTTCAAATATAACTTAATTTCATTTTTATTTACTTAACTTAAAATTCACTTTTAAGCCAAATTCACAAATTTTCAATTTTAGTTATATTTCAAAATTTCAACTTAAATATTCATTCATTTCACATTTTAACTTTATTCAAAAATCATTAATATATTATAAAATCATTTTAAATTCATTTAATTCAAAATATTATAAATTTATCATATTTAATTAAATTCCATTTATCACCAAATTATAATTTCAAAAATATCTTACGTTTCAGATTTTCTAACTTTACCATTTATTTATTTCACTTATAAATTTTCAGAAAATCAATAATGCTTTACAAAAATCATTTTTAATAAAATTTAAATCAAAATATTATAATATTTACATTTCTAAAATATTTTAAAAATTTTAGAAAAACATATTTTAACAACGGGTCTGTATTTCATTTTCTAGCCTAGGTAAAGTGATACAGGTAATATATCATTTCAACCCGTAATTTACAAAGAAAACCCGGGTTTGATCATTTCAAACTCGAAATCCCAAATAAATGAAAATAATTGAAAATCATTCAGGCCTATCATTTCAACCCATAATGATTTTCTCCTATTCTAAAGTCTGTTCGGGTATGTATCATTTCAACCCATAGTGATTCTAATCTAAAGGGAACTTGCAGTGTGATAAACTGATAAAAATAACAGAACAACATAATATAACAGTAACAGATGTTATAATAGGTGTTTAAGCATGGGTGAACATCATATAATCATAATATAGCAGGTGTAACATGATAGTGCATTTTACAGATTCAAAAGGGGTCAAATTACTAGTTATATATGTACATATTGTCTGGTGAGAATAACTCACTTGTCAAAAGCTGGAGATAGCCACTAAAGCACACACACTGAAACTATGAAGGCACGATAACACGGAAACGACTTGAGAGTGGAGAGCCAAAGCTAATTGCCTTGACAACATTTAAACAAAACAATACAATATATATAAGTTTCAAAACCAAATAAACACTAAACGATGCTAGAAATCAATGCCCAAAACCAAATCAAATGCATTGCACTTGTTCTCAACTTCACATGGACCAGAAAGGGATGGATTTAGCATGGCCATAGCATGCACTAAGGGCTGGGTTTGGTTCAAACAGGGTCGGCCTACTTGGTTTGAATGGTGATGAAGTATATGTGTGCAACAATTAACATAACAAGGCAAATATCAACATTTCTATGCTATAAATTGGTTCAGCCAGAGGCTATATGGTCAGGTCCATATGTCCAGGTGGTGGTGGATGATGTGGCAGAGGGTGGTGGTCAGGTCTGAGGTGGTGGTGGTGGAGGAAGTGGGGCAAAAAGGTGTTTGAAGGTGGTGATACCAAGTTTGGCTCGGTTTATATATGTAGTGATGGTTTATGTGGATTTTGGTGGTGGATCATCAATAAGGAGGCACGGTGTAACAACTCGCATATTTAACGATTTTATATTTAAATGTTCGATTTAAATATAGTGTCGTTATTCGGATTTTTGGGTCCGAAATGTTACTTTCTGCAAATGGCCGAATTGGAACTCGAAACTACCTCCATTGGTTCCAAAAGGGCGTTTGCGATCTTTTTGAGTATAATCTTTGATATATTTGGAGTAAGTTGAAATTTGACCCTTTTTCTACTTGGGCTTGAGTTTGGGTTCAGCCCATTGGCTAGCTAACTCACTTAACCTTCTACTTCAGCCCCTTCCCCTCATCTCTCTTCATTTCATTTTATTTCTTAAGCTAAAAACTGAAATGGGGGAAAGGAAAGAGAAATAGAAATTAGCAAGCCCTAGTTTCTCCTTTGCAACTTGATTCTTGCTCCAAAATCAAAGAGAATCCATTGGTAAGTTCATCTCCACCTTCTCCATCTTTTCTCCTCTTCAATTTCAGTAATTTCCTAACCATAACTTAGGAAATACTTGCTTTGATTCTAGATTGAAGCTTGTAGTGTTGAAGTGGAGTGTAGTTGGTTGATTCCTTGCAATTGTGCTTCTTCATCTTCTTTGTTTTGTGTACAAAGGTGAGTTTTGAACTCACATCTACTTCTCTTGATTTCATTGATGTTGGGTATGAATTCCTAACGCCTTGTTCATATGCACTTGCATTTGGTTTGGGTTGAATTGGGGAATATTCCAATTTTTAGTGTTTTGGGTTCAAATCTTTGAAATCCTAACTTTGATGTTTTGATCATGTTTTGGTGATGCATCAAGGAACATATAGGGCCGGGTTGTCGATTGGCATAAGCCCTTAGAGCCAATGTTCGTCCGATTGCATTTTGGAAGAGTTTGCTCTTCATTTGAATAAGGCTGAAAAACAGCCCAGGCGTGATTCAGTCGACTGAAAACTCTGTTCAGTCGACTGAACCTGGAACCCGAAAGTTTCCAGGCATGATTCAGTCAACTGAAAACTCTGTTCAGTCGACTGAACCTGAAAACAGAAAGTTTCCTAAACCTGGAAAATTTCCAGTTATAGGGTCAGTCGACTGAAAACTCTGTTCAGTCGACTGAACCTGCTGTTTCAGCCCACTTTGCCTTTTGGGATTGAATTTCCAATTTGAATCGATTCATGATGATCCTATGTATGATTATCAATTGTTTTGACTTTGATGGTTCCTTTTAATTTTAATCCACGGTTTTTATAAAATAATCTCTCGAATCGCATTTAAAAGTTCGTTTCTCTAATTTATAAATTCTATTTAAAACACACACTTTCGCACTTCGAACGAAGTGGAAGGGTGATTAAATGGTTGGGCAAAACACGGACCATGAATCTGTGCGTTTATCTTTCCGATTAATCCTCGACCTATTCGATTGATTGTTTTGACCTTCGGGTTTGGTTTATCGATGATATGAGGTAAACTTTGTACTGCTTTGAGTGTGAAAGGGACTGACGGATAGTAAACCGTTTAGTGCGAACGAGTGGTTATGAGACATACGTTAACACTTTTCGGATTCCTTTTCGAGAGTTGTGACACATTCCGCCAGTTAGTGGTGTCCAGTACTAGGTCTTCGACCTTCACCACTACGGTTTGTTGCCTCTGGGATAGTGTCTTCGGACTGTCTCCCTAGGTTTGTTGCCTTCGGGTATGTTGCCTTCAGGTGTGTGCCTTCGGGTTTGTTGCCCTATATAGTTTCGCCCTGATGTTGGCCTTATGTGCCGCATGGGTGATACTTGAGTTTGGAGTCTTCGGGCTCATGGATCCTTGTTTGTACAGTACTGAGCTCGAGCAAATTTTATGATGTTTCATTGATATGTATATTCCCTTGGTATCGCCCTTTGGTGTTGGTCTTTTTGAGCCGCATGGAGTATAGCGATTACCTTGTGGAACTTGTATACCTTATGGGTATTTGTTATTTGCCTTCTGGCTTGTTTCGGGATAATTGTATCCTTTGTTTCTATATGTTGCCAATGATATGAGGCTTGTTCTATATGATTCATCTCTTGTTGATGATTGTGTTATCTCCCATAGAGATATTTATTATACTGTATGACCTTGCAGGTTTGTTATTGTTCAGTTTATCTAACTGCTTTGTTATCTAGACTGACCCGTGTATTTTATACTCGGGTCAGACCGAGATGTTTCAGGTTAGGTGCTTTTGGACTTAGCCTATTTTGCTTCCTCATGGACTATTCGCTAGCTTCTTTTTGTTATAGCGTCTTTTGTAGTCCTTATCTGTTGTAACTCTGATTTATACTCTTTCGTCTCATCTGTATATTGTGGTCTCCTGTACCACTTGACATGTATTATTTTGTATACTCTGTTGTGTATCTGTGTATGTGTATATTATGATCGACTGTTCTGTGATGTGAATTACATTTGAGTTGTTATATTTTCTTCTGATAGATCCTATAGCCATTGTAGTTTTGCTTTAAATATTTATTGAATAGGTCGAATTTTAATGTGATTCTACTTTTCGACGTATTTAGTGAATAGTTAAGGTAAGATTACACATGGTCGCTTCCATTATACTCTATTGTCCGCGTTAGCCGACAGTATTATCTATGTAATACTCTTTGTTAACGAGGCTCTCGGAATGGGGCGTCACAGCGTGGTATCAGAGCTGAGTTCAGAACAAAATATGATAAACACAGAATAGATGCACATATTATGTTACATCAAAGTGTACAAGTGATACAGATCCTTGAATCATCGTGTTTCTTTATTCCATCAAGGTTAGATAGATATTGGAAATACGTCTAGGAATGCATTTTATTCCGTAGTATTCCATATTGTAATATCTACCTTGTGAATGATCTTGTTCTTATCTTACTTTCAGCTTATGTCTGGAAGAGGCAGAGGTCGACGTTCGGATGCTGGGAAATCTAGTGGCTCGCATCCGGATGGCGTTTATATGACTGTCGATCAGTTTTTGGAATTGTTTAGGAGCACTCAGCCTCCCGTTCCTCCTCGAGTGTCTCCACCTCGCAAGTCTGCTTTTGCACGTCAGTGCAGTGATTTTGCTCATCTTGGAGGAAAACCGTTTAAGGGCTCCGAGTCTGTTCTTGAAGTCCAAGCTTGGCTTCGCACGTGCGAGCGTATTTTCTCTCGCATGGATCTTTCTAACCATGATAGAGTTCTTGTAACTTCTAGCTTATTACAAGAGCGTGCTCTTGACTGGTATGAGCTTCTTGTAGCTGAAATTGATGAGTCTACTCTTTCTTGGACTCGGTTTCGGGGACGATTTGAACTCAAGTTCGTTCCTGAATCTGAAAAAGTTTTATTGACCCGTCGCTTCCTTGAGTTGAAGCAAGGGAAAAATTCTGTTTCTGAGTATGTTGCATCATTCGAGGCTTTATCTCAGTATGGTCTTGAATTCATCAGCACTTCTTATAAGAAGAATTTGAAGTTTGTTTCTGGTCTTAAGAAATATCTTAAGAAGTCTCTGTTGCTCCAGCTCAAACTTTTTTTTGAGGAATTGGTTGATTCGGCGCTTCATCTCGAGACCGTCGAGAAGGAGTGTGATAGTGATGTTGATGTTGAGGTTTCCAGAAACCCCAACGAGAAGCAGTTTCCAATTCAGAAGAAACCTTTTCCTTGGAAGAAAAAGAAGACTGGTGGTGCTAATCCTCAGCCTCAGTCTTCCAGAACACCTTTCGTTCGAAAGTGTTTTAATTGTGGTTCTCCGGATCATATTATTCGAGCTTGTCCAAAGCCTCTCTTCTGTCGCTATTGCAAGAAGGAAGGTCATCATGTTTCAGCTTGTCCTACTGCTCCTGCTAATGCAAAATCTGGCAAGCTCAATGTGGCTAATGCTTCTGGAGGTTCATCTCAATCCAAAGGTATGTCTCCATCTATTTTGGAGGGTTCAATTCTATTTCATGATCATAGTATACGAGTTCTTTTCGATACGGGTGCTTCACATTCTTTCGTATCGAAAAAGCTTGTAGATGATTTATCTTTGGATGTTTCTAGTATGGTTACTTCTTTAAGGATTGCGAATCCAATTGGGGGATCCGCAACCCTTAGTTTTCTTTGTGATGATATTGAGATTGTTCTATGTGGCTTTTCTTTCCGTGCGAATCTGCACGTTGTTTGTCATTTAGGTTTTGATATGATTTTTGGTATGGACTGGCTAGTGAGGTACGATGCCAGGATTATTTGTTCCGAGAGAATTTTATATCTTTGTCATCCTAATTCGCCTTCTCAGTTATCTCTTGTTCTTCGGGATGTGGACAATTCCGAAATGGCTTTATATTCTTTTGACTCGCGTGATGAGGATGATATATCTTGTATTCCTATTGCTTGTGACTTTTCTGATGTTTTTGAACCTGTTTCGGGTTTGCCACCCAAACGGGCAATTGAGTTCCGCATTGATCTCATTCCAGGCGCGCAGCCAGTTAGTCGTCCTCCCACGAGGATGTCTATAAAGGAAAATGAGGAACTCAAGAAGCAGCTTTTAGAGCTTGAGTCCAAGCAGTTAATTCAGTCCAGTTTTTCTCCGTAGGGATCCGCGGTCGTTTTTGTGAAGAAATCTAATGGAACTCTTAGGCTTTGCATTGATTATCGCAAGCTTAACGAGTTAACCATCAGAAATAGGTATCCATTGCCTAGGATCGATGACATGTTTGATCTATTGAGTGGTGCTAAGGTCTTTTCTCAGCTTGACCTTGCCACAGGTTTTCATCAATTACGAGTCGCGGAGGATAGCATACCTCTTACCGCTTTCCGCACTCGTTATGGTTCTTTTGAGTGGCTCGTTATGCCGTTCGGTTTGACGAACGCTCCTGCTTTCTTTGTTGATCTCATGAATCGGGTATTCCGGGAATATCTCGATAAGTTTGTTCTTGTCTTCATTGATGATATCCTTATTTATTCTAAGTCTGAAGCTGAGCATGCTAATCACTTGAGAATTGTCTTGAGTACTCTCCGTCGTCATCAGCTTAAAGCCAAATTCTCCAAGTGCCACTTTTGGGAGAATAAGGTTAAGTTCTTAGGCCATGTTGTATCTTCCGATGGCATCTCTGTCGATCCCTCAAAGATCGAAGCCATCCAGAATTGGAAGAGGCCTGAGAATGTGCATGAGATTCGTAGTTTCCTTGGATTGGCGGGTTATTACCGGCGGTTCATTAAGGACTTTTCCCGTGTTGTGCTTCCTCTCACTTGTCGTATCCGGAAAGGCATTCGTTTTATTTGGTCCGACAAGTGTGAAGCTTCCTTTCAGACATTGAAAGAACTTCTCACTAATGCTTCTATTCTTGTGGTTCCCGAAGGGAATCATGATCTTGTTGTCTACACCGATGCTTGTGGTAGTGGTCTCGGTGTTGTGCTTATGCAGAGAGATCGGGTAGTTGCTTATGCTTCTAGGCAACTGCGCCCGAATGAAGTTCGCTATGCCACTCATGATCTTGAGCTTGCCGCCATTGTCTTTGCCTTGAAGATTTGGCGACATTATTTATTGGGCGAGCGCTTCATTCTCTATACCGATCATAAATCTTTGAAGTATTTGTTCACTCAGAAGGAACTCAATATGAGACAACAGCGTTGGCTCGAGTTTCTTGCTTCCTATGACTTTGGTATCCAGTATACCCCTGGTAAGGGTAATCGTGTTGCATATGCGCTTAGTCGCAAACATTCGGCTGTTATTTCTATGATGCTTGCCGAATGGAATGTTCTTGAGACTCTATCTTTTTGTGAAATTCGTGATCGAGGTTCATCTTCTGATTCTCCTATTCTATTATTTAGTTTGGGAGCTCGACCTATTTTATTGGATCGTATTGCCGATGCTCAACGGCGTGATCCTGATTTGTTGCATTTTATTCAGCTTTGTGAGTCTGGATCTTGTGATGAGGCATTGCAAGATTTTAGCATTGATTCTCATGGGTGTCTTCGTAAGAAGAACCATCTTTTTGTGCCTTCTGATTTTGCACTTAGGCATGACATTCTTGTTGATTGCCATCGTTCTAAGTATACCATTCAGCCCGGTAGTAGTAAGATGTATGCTGATATGCGTCGTCTTTATTATTGGGAAGGCATGAAGCGCGATGTGGCGAGTTATGTGAGCAATTGCATGACATGTCAACGTGTGAAGGCTGAACATCAGCGTCCTTCTGGTCTTCTTCAACCTCTTGAGATTCCATTGTGGAAATGGGATCAAGTTTCTATGGATTTCATTGACGGCCTACCTCGTTCGAGATCAGGTCATTCTAGTATTTGGGTTATTATTGATCGTCTCACCAAGTCTGCTCATTTTGTCCCTATTAAGTCTAATAGGACAGCTTCGCATTTGGCTAAGTTGTATGTCAAGGAAATCGTGAGACTTCACGGTGTTCCTAGTTCTATTATGAGTGATCGTGATCCTTTATTCACGAGTCATTTTTGGAAGAGTCTTCAGCAAGCTTTGGGAACAAAGCTTAATTTTTCTACAGCTTATCATCCGCAGTCTGACGGACAGACTGAACGGGTAAATCGTATCTTGGAAGATCTTCTCCGTATTTGTATCTTTGATTTTGGTGGTAGTTGGGAGGATCACCTACCTCTTGTACAGTTCTCCTACAACAATAGTTTTCAGTCTAGTATCGGTATGGCTCCTTTCGAAGCCTTATACGGAAGGCCATGTCGATCACCTTCATGTTGGTTGGAATCTGGAGAGAAGCTTATTCTTGGTCCAGATTTTGTTCGTGATTCTTCCGAGAAGATTGATCTTATCCGGTTGAGAATGAAAGAGGCGCAGAGTCGTCAAAAATCCTACGCAGACAACCGTAGGAAGCCTCTCGAGTTCTCAATTGGCGATCTTGTTTTTATTCGTGTTTCTCCTTTGAAAGGGGTTATGCGCTTCAGTACGACTGGGAAATTGGCTCCTCGTTACATAGGACCGTTTTCTATTACTGAACGTATTAGCCCTGTGGCTTATAGAGTTTCACTTCCATCTCATTTATCTGGCATTCATGACGTGTTTCACGTCTCGCAACTTCGGAAGTGTCTTCGAGAATCGGATTCTGTAATTGATTCTCCTGATTTACAAGAGCTTGAGGTCTCACCGGACTTATCTATTGTACAGCAACCTATTCGCGTGCTTGACACGGAGGTGCGACACCTTCGGAATAAGGACGTGCCGCTCGTTAAAGTTCAATGGTCCGCTAATCCCAATGACTGTACTTGGGAAACCAGAGAGTATATCGAGCGATCTTATCCAGGTTTTCTATCCTTGCTTCGTAATGGTAAGTCTATTTCTGTGTCTCGAGTTTATTCTTTCTTTTGTATGTTGTATGTATGTAGTTGTTACAAATATCGTCTCTAGGAATTGCGGGGACGCAATTTTGTAAGGAGGGGAGATCTGTAACAACCCGCATATTTAACGATTTTATATTTAAATGTTTGATTTAAATATAGCGTCGTTATTCGGATTTTTGGGTCCGAAATGTTACTTTCTGCAAATGGCCGAATTGGAACTCGAAACTACCTCCATTGGTTCCAAAAGGGCATTTGCGATCTTTTTGAGTATAACCTTTGATATATTTGGAATAAGTTGAAATTTGACCCTTTTTCTACTTGGGCTTGAGTTTGGGTTCAGCCCATTGGCTAGCTAACTCACTTAACCTTCTACTTCAACCCCTTCCCCTCATCTCTCTTCATTTCATTTACTTTCTTAAGCTAAAAACTGAAATGGGGGAAAGGAAAGAGAAATAGAAATTAGCAAGCCCTAGTTTCTCCTTTGTAACTTGATTCTTGCTCCAAAATCAAAGAGAATCCATTGGTAAGTTCATCTCCACCTTCTCCATCTTTTCTCCTCTTCAATTTCAGTAATTTCCTAACTCTAACTTAGGAAATACTTGCTTTGATTCTAGATTGAAGCTTGTAGTGTTGAAGTGGAGTGTAGTTGGTTGATTCCTTGCAATTGTGCTTCTTCATCTTCTTTGTTTTGTGTACAAAGGTGAGTTTTGAACTCACATCTACTTCTCTTGATTTCATTGATGTTGGGTATGAATTCCTAACGCCTTGTTCATATGCACTTGCATTTGGTTTGGGTTGAATTGGGGAATATTCCAATTTTTAGTGTTTTGGGTTCAAATCTTTGAAATCCTAACTTTGATGTTTTGATCATGTTTTGGTGATGCATCGAGGAACATATAGGACCGGGTTGTCGATTGGCATAAGCCCTTAGAGCCAATGTTCGTCCGATTGCATTTTGGAAGAGTTTGCTCTTCATTTGAATAAGGCTGAAAAACAGCCCAGGCGTGATTCAGTCGACTGAAAACTCTGTTCAGTCGACTGAACCTGGAACCGAAAAGTTTCCAGGCATGATTCAGTCAACTGAAAACTCTATTCAGTCGACTGAACCTGGAAACAGAAAGTTTCCTAAACCTGGAAAATTTCCAGGTATAGGGTCAGTCGACTGAAAACTCTGTTCAGTCGACTGAACCTGCTGTTTCAGCCCACTTTGCCTTTTGGGATTGAATTTCCAATTTGAATCGATTCATGATGATCCTATGTATGATTATCAATTGTTTTGACTTTGATGGTTCCTTTTAATTTTAATCCACGGGTTTTTATAAAATAATCTCTCGAATCGCATTTAAAAGTTCGTTTCTCTAATTTATAAATTCTATTTAAAACACATACTTTCGCACTTCGAACGAAGTGGAAGGGTGATTAAATGGTTGGGCAAAACATGGACCATGAATCTGTGCGTTTATCTTTCCGATTAATCCTCGACCTATTCGATTGATTGTTTTGACCTTCGGGTTTGGTTTATCGATGACATGAGGTAAACTTTGTACTGCTTTGAGTGTGAAAGGGACTGACCGATAGTAAACCGTTTAGTGCGAACGAGTGGTTATGGGACATACGTTAACACTTTTCGGATTCCTTTTCGAGAGTTGTGACACATTCCGCCAGTTAGTGGTGTCCAGTACTGGGTCTTCGACCTTCACCACTACGGTTTGTTGCCTCTGGGATAGTGTCTTCGGACTGTCTCCCTAGGTTTGTTGCCTTCGGGTATGCTGCCTTCGGGTGTGTGCCTTCGGGTTTGTTGCCCTATATAGTTTCGCTCTGATGTTGGCCTTATGTGCCGCATGGGTGATACTTGGGTTTGGAGTCTTCGGGCTCATGGATCCTTGTTTGTACAGTACTGAGCTCGAGCAAATTTTATGATGTTTCATTGATATGTATATTCCCTTAGTATCGCCCTTTGGTGTTGGTCTTTTTGAGCCGCATGGAGTATAGCGATTACCTTGTGGAACTTGTATACCTTATGGGTATTTGTTATTTGCCTTCTGGCTTGTTTCGGGATAATTGTATCCTTTGTTTCTATATGTTGCCAATGATATGAGGCTTGTTCTATATGATTCATCTCTTGTTGATGATTGTGTTATCTCCCCTAGAGATATTTATTATACTGTATGACCTTGCAGGTTTATTATTGTTCAGTTTATCTAACTGCTTTGTTATCTAGACTGAACCGTGTATTTTATACTCGGGTCAGACCGAGATGTTTCAGGTTAGGTGCTTTTGGACTTAGCCTATTTTGATTCCTCATGGACTATTCGCTAGCTTCTTTTTGTTATAGCGTCTTTTGTAGTCCTTATCTGTTGTAACTCTGATTTATACTCTTTCGTCTCATCTGTATATTGTGGTCTCCTGTACCACTTGAGATGTATTATTTTGTATACTCTGTTGTGTATCTGTGTATGTGTATATTATGATCGACTGTTCTGTGATGTGAATTACATTTGAGTTGTTATATTTTCTTCTGATAGATCCTATAGCCATTGTAGTTTTGCTTTAAATATTTATTGAATAGGTCGAATTTTAATGTGATTCTACTTTTCGACGTATTTAGTGAATAGTTAAGGTAAGATTACACATGGTCGCTTCCATTATACTCTATTGTCCGCGTTAGCCGACAGTATTATCTATGTAATACTCTTTGTTAACGAGGCTCTCGGAGTGGGGCGTCACACACGGCTTGTGGTTTGGCCAGAGAGGAGGTGGTGATGGTGGTGTTCTCAGGTGGTGGTGGAGGCGGCAGGGCATGGAGAGGAGTGTGGCTGAACCTATGATGAAGAAGAACAAGTGCAAAGCTCAAATCAAAGGAGAATAAAAGTAAAAAAAAATGAAAAGAAAAAGAGTTTACCAAAAATTTCTTAAAGGCAATGGCCGAAATTTTTTCTTCAGGAATGAGAAACAATAATGTACGTGAATGGAAATGGAGGTGGTCGGCTGAAAGTGTGAGTAGTAAAGGCCAATTGAATGAAAAGTTAGGTTAAATGTGAAAAGGTGGAAGATAAAAAGGCTTAGGAAAATCAAAAGTCATAACCTTTTCAAATTTCTTTTAATTTCTTTATATAAGTTTAAATAACTGAAAATAATTATAAATTCAGTTTAAATTTTGAAAATATAACGAAATATAAAATATAAATAAGTAATTAATAATTATATACGATAAAAATAAGAAAATAGCACAAAAATGAAAACTAGTCTAGAAAATTTGAAAATAAACAGAATAAATTTTGGAAAACTTATATGGACTTGGATAATATTTATAAATAAATATAATAACATAAATTAAAATGCATTCACAAAAATAAATAAATAAAATTTAATTAAATATAATTTAAATGATGAAAATAGCAGAAAATAGAAACTAGCCTTTAAAAATATGAAATAAATGCAGTAAATTTTGGAAAAATTATAACATCACTTTAAAATGTTTTATAATAAAATATATATCTAACATGTCATATAACACAAATTAGAACATGATTTGACAAATAAAAATATTATTTATATAAATTAAAATAGATAATTTTATTAAGTAAATCCATTTACACATAATATTGTAAAAAGCATAACTTTCACAATATAAACCGGATTTCAACGAAATGAAAAGTAGTATTCTCAAAATTTGATATATTTTCATAATGAAATATAAAATTCAAAAATTCAAATATTTAAATTTTAAATTTTAAATTAAAAAGTCAAAGTTTGACCAGATTGACCAAAAATCCACTTTTCTGGAAATATCCTACTTATTTAGGTTTGAAATTATAATTCACACAAAAATCAAAATATACTCTTAAAATAACAAAATTTATTCATTTTAATAAATATATAAATTTTCTAAATCAGGAGTTTCAAATTCAAAAAATTAAAATAAACAATTAAAAAAGATCACAAAATACTGGGTTGTTACAATCAAGTTGTAAGATCATCCACTTCAAAACTCGAAAATAGATATCGATGATGTCTAAGTCGTCATCGAAATAATTTTCCAATGTCAAAATGAGTTTTTTTTATTTTTTTCACAAAATAAGTAAACAGGGCAGCTAAATATGTTTTTCATTACATCAAGTTGTATTTCATAATTCATTACATCATTAGACCCAAGTTGTTCCCACGCAGGGGTAAGTATATAATAAGAAAATCAGAGTAGTGTGTGTCCGACATATGAAGATGCCAACACCACACCCAACCAGTTACAAATCATGGTTTTACACAATTAAATATCAAAATACTTTCATTTACTCCGCTTCATTTTCAAAATATTTCACTACAAGAACACCTAATTTTAGAACTATTAGTAGCGTTTGCAATGCAACCATAGATGTTTTGGAAAAAAATTTCGAGTGCAGCAAACCATTAGCATGAGTGTTTGGTTAGCCTACCCAAACTTCTCATGAAAAAAGCCAAAGTACCTCATCTCTCATTTTCACGTCCTCTTATTTCCACTTCATGGCGTTATCATCTGAAAACCCCAAATCTCCGGGTGCGCTTGTAATGAACGAAAACAGGAAATCTGAGCGGAGCATTTGAGCGGGCAAGTTGAGTGAATAGGAAATGTGTTTATGTGTTGTGAGCAGAGAATCCGAGCGGAGTATTTGAGTAATGTATTTGAAGGGGAGGATGAAGAGGAGAAAAGAAATCAGCAGGGAAGTATTTAGGGTTATGCCTACCATTGGGGACGCGTATGACACGTCGGATGCTAAGGTACCTCTTCCCAACATTCTTATAATGGAGCTGGAAATGGGGCTAACACAGTTAGAGCATCTGACGCGTCCCCAATGGAAACTGGCCAAAATATGGCTGCGAACGTCACCACCTTCTTCTTACTCAATCTTCAAACAATAACACAAAAACCACATCACCAATCTACCACACCTTCAACCTTATAACTCAGAAGCATCTATATCGCCATCGATCTAACGATGCATGGAAACCCAAAATCGATTTTTGTTGATCTACTTGGCCGCGATCTATCAGCTAATTTGCCTACGAGCCATATAAACTCATATATTCAAATCATAGTTTAATTTTACTTATATCGTAGATAGTTACCATGTTATCATCATAGCAGAACCTGTAAGATTGTAAATTTGTGTTGTGTCCGTGAATGACTAAATGAAAATTTCCCTTTAAACCATCGTATGTGCAAATTAATATAATTAGTAGGTTATATCACCTTGTAAGTTAAAGAGAATGTGGTATATTTAAATCTAATATAGAAAAGCAAATTAAAATCTATATATTTAATAAGAAAAATAATATTGCTCTCACTTCACACAAACATTTTATAATTTAGGTTCTTAAGTTACTTTTTGTTAGGTTTTATTTTTTTATATGTGGTTATTTTGTTATCATCACAACTGTCTTAGTTAGCTTTTACTCTGATTCCATGTTCGATTACCTATTATTAGGCTATAGCTTTTTTTGAAAAGAATATCTCGTTGAATTTGATATTGAGAGAGGGGTTCAATATTTAAATGCTTTAAGAGAAAATACAGATTCTACTTTCTTTTAGTTCTATAATTAGTATTAACTGTTTGGTGTTATTTACACACCTAAATCTACATTGAAACTTTTTTATGTGTGCATGTTGTTACATTCCTGTAATTGAGTATTTTTTTAATTATTGTCATCTAAGAAGCAAAATATGTGTTATTGTAATAACTTTGCATTGGAATTTGGAAGATTAGCATATTGATGCTATTATACCAAAATTTTCATTAGAAAACTATATAGCTCATGGCATGTAGTAGGGAGGAATTTTTTTCTTTATCTTCTTTTATATACCAAACCATATTATGCTTATGTAATCATAACATTGAGAATTTTAGTTTTGCTCCCTTTTACTTCTATTTTATAGTCTTAGGAATATATGCGATGCTCTAAACTAAGAGTTTGAAATTTAGTAGGCTTCATCATAATGATATGCCTAGAGTTTGGAAAATGCTCCAACAATCATCTATTTTTGTAGCTGAATAATTTTTTTAACTTGTACTTTATTTCTCATCTACCAGAAATGGTTTTCCTTATAAAATGGTCTAGTGAGTTAATAAATTTTCCATATTGAAATAAGGAAATTTTAATTTCAAATTTTGAAAGAAGTTTTCATGTATTGTCTTTCTTATAATGTACCAGTGAGTGAATTAACAATGTGCTAATGGCGTAGCAATTTAATCTTTTTATGTGTTTTTTTCATTTAACTATTGCATTTGACAATAAATTTAACATTTTATTAATAACCAAGTGTAAGCCATTAATTGTTTAATAATATACTATGATGTTTTATCTTATAATTTAAGCAAGACATGAAAATCAATATTTGTATACACTTGCTCACAAGACATTATTTTATACATAAATACTAGCAAGATATGAACATAATAATGAGCATTATTTTTGTTTCTGTCTTTCCAATGGCCATTATACACATGTATGCAACTTTGATCATTGTTTACGGCTATAAGAAGAAATGAGCGGTAGGTATAGTAGGGTGATTATGTTAGCTTGGCTTTGTCTTTTATAAATAAGTTAATAAAAGCTTGAGTGGATTATGGAATATTAATCTTATCTATAATTGACTATGTATGGTGAATTGATTCCCTGACTGCTACGCATATTTTATAACAACCCTAATGCTTGAATTTATTATTTTACTTCATGATGTACAGTTCGGTCAAAATAATTAAGAACATACCATAACAAGAACAAAACATTTTTTGGTCAACATGAAGTACCAAACACTATGACTTTAGTCGATCCTATCAGAGCTTCTAGATTGCAAGGAACAAATCCTGATCAAGAAGGCCCCGACATATACAATGTAGTTAGTAATTATAAGTCTCATATTACATGCGTCATTTTGGAGATGTATGCACTGAATAGTTTATTTATTATATTTATGCATTCTCAATCCTTATTTTTCTTATGTGCACAAACATGTGGAAAAATGGTGCTCCTTCAGTGAGTCATGGTACTCATATGCTTAATTGAGACATTCCATAGAATGCTCTAACATTTCATGCACATGTAACATTTTCTAGATTATTCCCATTAGTATGCATTCCTTTCTAAGAGTATACATAGAAGTTTAACGTATGCTTTTGTGGAGACATGGTATTCAAAATCGAACCATTTAATTCCCAGTTTGGTGGGATAACTCTTACTTTAAATGATTTTTTTTTCTTTATTACATATAATCATATTCCCCCTAAGGAGAAGTGTAATGACCCAATTTTTCGACACCTGAAAAATCGACATCAATACGTCCACTGTATCAAACGCCGAACAATAGAATTCCGAAAAACCGAACATTAGGGTTAAAGAAGAAGGAGGTAGAGGAAGAAGTAGAAAACAACAACAGAATCTCACAAACGCAACGGAACAATATATAAGAGATAAATGACTGATCTTTATACAAATGAAACTGTAACTATTTTTTATATACATCATTAGAGTACAACATCAACAAAACACAACACTGGACAGTTATGTTAACTTGTCTACATAGAAACTAAATTCACAACAAACCATATACAGCGGATAATACATCAAATACGTGTGATACGTCTCGCCAACCAACTCATCTCCTGAGCTCCACAGCATACTTTCATGTATCTATAGCACTCGGTCTGACCCGAGCATTATAGTTAAATAACACTAAAGTCAGTTTGGAAAACCAGCGTGAGAAAACATGCTCAATTGGACTATTAAAGTTTTCAAAATCATTTGAAATCAAAAATATCTCATAAGACCCCGACACAAATAATCATGTCGGGTTTTTACCTTACGATAACCAAAACATTTCTTATCAAATCCTCTGATATTATAGTAGTGTCAATATACAAATACTTATTCAAATAGCTGAAATTGTTACATTCATTAAATTTCAGCATAATAGGTATACAAACAAGTCCGAAGGCACATATTGGAGATTGGGTTTCCATAAATGGAGGGCTACTGGGGTACCACCCGTCACAGTACATGGTCTATATCACCGTACCAAGGATCCACCCTGATCCCCTGCATCATAAGACCAGAGATACCCCTTACTGGATAGTCTAAATAAGAGCACCCCATGGTTGGGATCAACAACAGTCCACACAGCCGAAATAAATGGCCATCTAGACAGGAAAAACCTTACCCTAATTGGTTGCTAACCACTTAGCCTTATGTGCACCTCCCATGTTTTAGCCATTCCCGGTTGATGAGGCTCGAGGCTATGCGTTACTTTTTTATCACACATTCACTTAGAATGCTCATTGTCCTCTTGACAATGTTCTGATAGAATTTGTCCATACAAGTGTGTTTCGGGTCCAAACGGAACTGAAGGCACTACTCCTACTACATCCATTTTGGAATCATCCTTAGGATTAGTAGCGATTAGCCCCGGCACTTCGTTCGATCCATTCTTTGACTCCGGCTCTTGTCTTCTTCATGAAAACATTCAAATCGGATCGAAGTGGATTTTGGAAAATTAATCCCGATCTCGGTCTCTTCGAAACGATGAGCGCATTGGCTAATATCGATAATCGGTTATTTAACTGACAAATAACATCCACAATCAACCATCTGCCTTAATAATTTTCCAAACTATTTATTTCAAAATATCTTCGCAAGATATCTTTCTACACTTCAACCCTTTAAAAATAGTTTTCAAATCATTTTTCTCTCACGGAATAAATTTTCATCCAATTTTTATTTCCTCTGAAAATTTGCCAAGTCTTAATACTTAGATTTTTAAAATAATTTGAATCACTTACCAAAAATATATACTTTAAAACACTTAAAATAAAAACAATTTTAAACACTTTATTTGAAATACTAGTTATGAAATTTAATAATAATTTCTCATGTAAAATTTAAGCCAAAACAAATCTTAAAATAAAAGTTATGAAATTTCTATAAGTTTTTCAAATAAAAATTTAGCCAAACTATCTTTAAAATAAAACAACTTTATAAAAAATAAATATTAATAATTATCTTTTTAAATCGTAATACCAATTAACCTTTTAAAATAGTTACTACTATAACCAATTTAATAAATATTTACCTTTAAAATTTTAAACAACTTAAATAATAATTTCTCAAAAACATTCTTTTAAAACAACTTTAAAACTTTTAACTTATATTTAAAAATCTACTTTGAAAACGTACTTGGCTTTTAAGGGAAATACACTTTTCATTCCCACCTTTAAAAATAAACCACTATTTATTTTTAAAACAAATTACCCATTCCTTTATAAATTCTCATCCTGAATTTATACTTCCAAATTATCCTCTGATAAATATTTCACTTTATTTATAAACCTCGTTTATAAATTCCATAATCTCATTCTGCTTAAATCCCACTTCCACACGCTTAATTAATTTCCGAATCGATTTTCAAAACTACTTCATTTTAATATAAATTCTTTTACTTATCCAAATTTATTTTAAAACACGTTAATTCCATATTTACTTCCACATCTACGATTTAAAATCTTATTTAAACTGAAATATCCACTTCACACTACATTCAAAATTCTGCCCCTTTATTTCTTCCCAAACATTTAAATCTTAAATTTTAAAAATGAAATCCTTTAAATTTTTAGCCAATATCACTGAAGTATCCAAAACCCTATTATTTTTATTTATTTAAAATCTCTATCTTTATTTATGTACTCAGAATTTATTTAATAGAATTTAAAAATCAAACTTTTGCGTCTATATTTTTTTTCCCAAATTCAATCTTTAATTTACCCAAATTCACTATATTATTTTACTTAAAAATTTCCTTTTTATTCCTTTAAAATCCAAACTTATATATTTTTCATTCTTTCAAATACCAATATATATTCAACCAAGCCATAGCATTCAGTAATTTCAATTCCCAATATAATCAATATAAATTACATAGATTATCACATATATTAGATCGTTGAACATAAAATGAATTCAACATTTTGAGGAATCCAGTTGGATCCCTCCAACCTATTTTCCTGCATCCATAGATGTTAGCACAACAGTTTAAAATACCAATCCCACTTCGAGGTGGAATATCACATTATATGGGGTCATCCGCTATAATGCAGGACGCATAGGGTCTCATCCGCTATATAATGCGGGAAATCAATCACTCCAATGTATTTATATACTATTATATATATAATTACACATCCAGTCAATTCAATCATCCAACCAATAATTTTAACTTTAACTATTTAAATTTAAAAGGTAATCCAAATGAGTGAGATTAACTCACCTTTGTTTTTGTTTGCAACCCATTTGCATCTCGACTTGTTTCCTTCACGATTTTGACCTTGTATAAACATTACACAGTTTACTAACATTGAATTGATCACACAATTAATTACTATTTATAATTTAATTGACTAATAATTTATTTTAAACTAATAATTTCCCTTTTAAAAATTTTTTAATAGCTAAAATAAATTAAATAACTTAGTTAAACAAATTAATCATCAAATCCATTATTTCAAAATAAATCTAGTAAATTAAGATATGTACATGCATATTTATTTCTTTATGAACTACATAAATAATTATAAACTAATATATAGATTTCCTAAAATCTAATTTATATAAACTTTCAAATGCTTTTAAAATTCTTATTATTATTACATTATTTATTTTTTTCAATAGTTTATAACTAAATATATATAATTTCAGTAAATAGCAAAATAAACTTCTTCCTTACTGTTTTAAACTTTATATACTTTTTGTGAAAATAAAGATCTGGATTAAAAATCCTTTATCCAAACTTTTTCTTTTTTATAAATAACGAAACAGTGACCTCCTTACTGCATAAAATCTTTTATATATTCAAACAAAATTGTTTTTATACCCGACTAAATAAATTTTCATTTTTCTTTCCTTTAAATCTGTTTATGTACATATATATTATTAGTAAATTTAAATTAAGAAAAAAACAACCTATACTTGAACTACCCCGACCCATTGCTAACTCGCGAACCACCCTTGATGGCAATCGTGACTCCAGGCGACACCAATCCTAGTAACGACCTCTTCCTTCGAGTCGCCACCCTCGCGATTTCGATTTTACCCCACTATTAGCTAGCTCGATCTCGTGGTTCCTCTCTGTAGACATCGAAGTCGACCTCGAATCTTCACTCCCAGATCGCCGTGCGACCTCATCGCGATCCCCCTTTCTTTTTTTATTAATCTCGAATCGAATATTATTTTTGAGAGGATTCGATTGAATTTCTGGTTCGAATTTGGAAAGGAATAAGGAATTTAATCGTAGATGAACACTCGATTGTTTCGTTTGCCATTCCCTTTTTTCATTAAATTAATGAATGAAGGAAGAGCTGCATCCATTCGTTTGAAAAGGAAGGTCGTGATTTTAAAAAAATATTTAGCTCGGCCATTTTATTTTATTTGAAAAAATATAGATTGGGTTTGGCAAAGAAATGGAAAGGGAAACGAGATTGTAATGAAGGCATCAAACTCTTTTTTTAAATATAAAAGAAACAAGAGAATGCATGTGCAAAAATATGCAGGAGACGTGCCCTCAGGGTGGACAGGTAGTGGATATGTTTATAGTGAATTAAAGGAAAACATAAACATATATTTAAATTTAAATTTTAAATTGTCTCGATTTACGCAACTCACAATCTCGATCTCCAATTGAGGTGTACCGCTAGGCTTTTCCGAGTCCTAATTCGATCGTATGAAGAGCTTTTTGAACCCAGTTATTATATTAAATTTTCGATATAAATCTTAGCACGTTTACTTATCGTACGATCACACGATAACTTCGAATGCTACAAAATTTGAAATCTAATATTAAAACACTATTATAGATCCAATGGAACTGGTTTCGTTGGATTCCAAGACTGTTCCTCGGAAGGCTATTTTTAAATATCAATTTAAACAATAAAATTTCAAAACTGAACAAAACACTTTCAAACTCAAATTTAAAACTTCTATTATCCACATTACTATTAATATATATTTTACAAGCCATTGAAATATTTTTAAAAGGCCTAAAACTCAGGATTTAATATTTTACCCAACTTCCAATGATTTAATTCAATAATTTAATTGTCAAATAAATAGTGATATTTGAAATTCAAGTTAAAGTAACTTTCAAATATTTAAAATCAATTAAATATTTCAATTCCAAATATCCAGAAATTCCGGGTCGTCACATCCCTCCCCCATTAAAAGAATTTCGTCCCAGAAATTACTAGTTAAGAAGAATGGTCCAAAACCCGTTAACTATTTTCCCAATCCAAATAGTTTTTAACAATTTTCCCGAAACCAACCAGTTTTAACAACTTGCCAACTATCTTTTTATAAAAGACCCATTATCGTTCTTACTAACTTCCCAAACTCTCTTCCATAGTTTCCAAACAACATTACTTACTCAACAATTCAAATTATAATTCAAATTCAAATTTTAAATTATCAAAAAAAATTCTAACACTCTAAATTTTTGAAAAAAAAATTCAGCGTCTCCTTTGTGCGGCTAGATCGGTACAACTACAAAATACCTCTACGGGCCCCCAAATTTCAAAAGAAAACAAAAAATCCAAGTGGCTAGATCAGAAAATCATCAAATTCATACAGAAATTTAAATACATACCTTTTAGTCGACAATTCATATTTATCTTTAGAAATTAAAAACCCCAATTTCCCTTGGCTTTAATACACCTGTATATCCTACTTAGCAATCATATCCAATCATAAAATCCAAATTCATTTTATTCATTTCTTTACAAAAGTTTCAACATTTGTTTTACTTAAGCTTGTACGATTTGCACAGATCATTCGTATGCAATATAATTTCGATTGCTCACTCAATCACACAATTTCACTTCCGAACTAGTATCGTTCACCTGACTTTCTAGTGCGGACTCAGGTCTGATTTTTTGATCAGAAACCGTCATTCTCCTTGCATTGCCATATAATATGATAGAGAATTTCAGGATCAATTCAAACATCCATATCTAGGGTTCGCCATCGAAAATCAAGCGAAAAAAACCAACCCGTATTAATATAACTACTTCGAAATTCTGTGCTCGAATCTAGATCAAATCGCTATGCGAATAAAATAATATACATACATCCTACGTATTTACCTCAATTGATTATTAATTATATCAATTCATTTTTATTCACATCTATTTTGATTTCTATTCACTTATTCACAATTATCATTTCATACACCCTTATTAAACCTTCATTCATTAACTTAGAATATTTCTCGATTCCAACTTTTCTTAAGGATTTCACCATTTTCTTCCTCTTTAATTTATTATAAATATTTTATACACTTTAGTATTTATTTTCACTTTGAAGTTATATCCATTTATTCAATTTACGTTTTTAATTCCATTTGAATTCAACTTACCTTCACTCCTTAATCTATTTCTAAATGAAATTTAATATTGAATTTTATTTATCTCATCTCGAACCAAATTTAATTAAACATTTCTTTTATTAGTTCTACTTACTAATTTTATTTAAATCTCAATGGATTTTGTTTGTACCAAAAATGGGCACAACGCTCTTCGAAAGTTTTTAAAGAGATAAAAATGAAGAATATAAATTTAAAATGAAGATTATCTAACAAAAACTCCAACAAACAGTAACATAAATGCACAGACAAACAATTTAGAGTGGTTCGGCGTGTTGCCTACGTCTACTATGAGGTTTTTGTGACTTTATTGGTTTTCCTTCAACGATTACGCGTGATTACAGCGAACAATAGTAAACTACAGCTTAGAATTCGTATTCAACAGCAGCAGTAGGATGCAAATCTCTATCCGGCAGAGTCTGGACACTTGAGAATCAAAAGATCCCTTTTCTGTAGGCTCCGTGGCTCTATTTATAGGCGTAGTAGGCTGATATTTCGTTCAAACTTCGGGAGACTCCTTCTGGCACGTGAGTGGGCCGACGCGATCGATCCCGGAGAATTTCGACTTGATCTACGGTCGATATGAAATCAATTCGTATCAATCAAGATCGTGTCCAATGGAGCTGAAACTTGGTGGGAGCAATCCATGGCTTGTACGTAATCTTCTATGAAAATTTCATAGCATTTGGACTTGGGGATCTCAAGTTATGATCGATAAGAGATTGAGTTCCTCGGTTGGTTGTCTAGTTCGAATCCATGGCTTCGAATCAGTCTTCTTCGAATCGATAGCGCACATGACTATGCGACGATGTGGCACACACTCCTCGCATCGATCCACTATTTGGTCCGAGTTGGCCATTTCACATCCATAAATCTCGCCTCGTTTGCATCAATGGCCGTTGCGTCAATCCAGGCTCATTTGACTTGATGGACACGAACAAGCCATTGGACGTGGATTCGAACAAGATCCCTTGATGAGTACGAAGTAGTCATCGTCTAATGGATGCGAAGCAAGGTCATCCGATGGATACGAAGAGCAGTTGCCTGATGGATTCGAATTACAGAACCCGATGGGTTCGAGTAATCACTTACTGATGGTTTCGAACTGGATGGTTGCAAATGATTGTGCGCTAATGGATTCGAGACAGATGGATATGAGGGTATTGTATCCCTGATCGATACGTAGACGGTGGATTTGAATAGAGTCTCAATTATCGATACGAGCCGTACCTGGCTAGATGGATACGAAACAGGATCTAGCCGATCGATACGAAATGTACGCTCTGTTGATAGATACGAACTTGATCGTTGCAAACTGAGGCTTCTTGATGGATTCGAGACCGATTGGTGCGAAGTTGATGGATACGAAATGGGTAGATTCGAATTGTGGCTCATTGATGGATGCGAATCTAATGGATTCGGAATATGGCTCACCGATAGATACGAATACATGGCTTTTCCCTTCAACTTGCACTGATCCTAACTTGCACATACGAACTTGGATTGACCTGAAATTTGGAATGCTAGCTTTCACAGCTTTGCTTGTCGTGTCTTGCTGATTATAGCCTAATCCGGACTCGGACAAAATTCGTCGATATCCATAACGAACCAATGCGTACTCAATATCCGGGACGAATGATCCTTAGTTTTCAATCAGTTCCTTGATATCTCGACCTTGCCAAAAGGCAGGATAACATTTACCCCTCAAAGTACGTCTTATGATAAAATGGCGTGCTTTGAAAAGCTGTCGTCTTTATTCTAAACAGTTATTGCTTCTTTGTTGAAGGTTGTAACCTTGCATTGTTGGATGATAGTGCTTAGATGTATATATGCTAACCTGACTCTTGTCAACGTTGCACGTTCACGAGTTGTTGTCAGTTTTCTTGTGTCAAATTCCGTATCGATCCTCTCCTGAATCGATGTAGAAGTTTGCACCGTAACAACACCTAACGGTTGCTTTAGTATGATCCTTCGCGTTGATCCTGTCCTAAATCGATATAGAAGTTTGAAAGGTTTCTCTCGCATCGATGGACTTTGCCTTGGCGGATGTGATATGGGTACTTCGCATCGTTGTGTATGTGCTTTGATGGATTCAAAATTGATGTTCGTATCGATGAAACCGATGATTCGATCAGAATAGTTCGTAACGATGGACCATGACTGTGGACTTATCGATGCGAATAAAGACTTCGAATCGATGGAACTCAATTTCCTCCAGAGCTATCTTCATCGTGTATTTTGTATCGATGGATCTATTTACCATTTTTAATCGATAGAAGCTTGGGCCGATGGATTCGAACTCGTCGTTCGACTCGATCAGAGTGTTGACCTATAGTGACGGTCATGTTGACTAGGAGGCAAATCGACCCTCTTTCTCCCTAAGATCCATATAAATACTTCGGACCTTGGCCATTTTTCACTTTTCACTTTTTACTGTTGCTCCCTCTACTTTCTACTTTCGCATCGTTCCATGAACTTGAGCAAAGAGAGGAACTGCATACTATCTTCGAATTGATCGAATTCATCCCTGCAATCCTTCGACTTCCAACTTCAATCTAGGCAACTAATCAGCTATGATCAAATTCGCATGACAAAGTTTGAATTTTAGATTCATACCATATTTGCCAATTACTAATATTGGCAAGCACTAAGGCCAGATCTAAGCCAAAGTTTGGTTGAGAGTGGCCATGGTGATGCTTGTGTAGGTTGGAGAAGAAGGGGTTCAGGACATGGAGCAATCGATTGATGGTTGTTCGGCTTCTATTTCGTACCGATGGAAAGAAGGATCGCGGCTTGATTTCGTGTCGACAACCGGACGTGGTGTTCACATCGATGTAGTGTTGATTAAGGAGCGATGGGGTCCTTATCGATCCTGGGTGGATGCATTTCGTATCGATTTAAAGTATTTAATATGAAACCATTAGAAGCATGATCGATATGAAATTCTGAGCAGGCGATTGATATGAACTCCGTCGTTTTCGATAGTTTTGAATGTAATCGATGCGACGTCCCCGAGTCATAATCGATACGAATTTGGCTTGACTTAATCGATACGAAGTGTATCGATTCGAATTCGATCGGCACGAAACGTATCGTTTCGAATTCGATCGATACGAAACGTATCGTTTCGAATTTGATCGATACAAAAGGAAGGCCCATGACTCGTCACTAATTCTTGCTATGGCGATCGATCCTAAGCTGGAGTTTGATTGATCTAGAGAACTTTTGCACATTTAAACATTTGACTCCAACGAGCTTCTGCCTTGCATAATCAGACTTGACCATAGAACTGCACATTTGACTGCATTTCGAAGCTCGATGATGGAACTATAACTTAACAACATGATAAGAAATTTTAATCTGGATCGATCGCTAACATCTGGATGGTATGGTGGTGATGGTCAGCGATGACGGTTACTCCAATTGGATTCCAATTATCTTCGTCGTTTGCAAATTTTTCTTGAACTCTGCAAAATCATTTCGAGTAATGCACAGCACTGCACTACACAACACACACTTTACACGAGGGGAACATACGGGCTCTCTGTCATCTAATGATGATTTCTCGTGAATTAGCTAGTCATGGAAACTCCAAGCTCGCAGCCACAGGAAGCTTAGAGTTTAGTTCCTCCCATGCTTGAAATACCGAGATTGAGGCCGAAGTCATCAATCCAGCCCCGGACAAGGCACCGGATGCATCTCTTGTCAATAGTCCGCCAGACTCCATTCCGTCCAACATTTTGGAAGATATGCTAGGGAGAATATGCCTAAGGCACAGTTTGTCAATGGACGACGTAATATTGCCGGGACCAAATGACAGACCACATAATCCACCGGAGGGGTATACCGCATTCAATCGACATGCGTGCGCAGCTGGGACGCTTTCCCCGTTCAATCAATACATAAGAGAAGTGTTTTCTTTTATAGGGATCGCCCTATCTTAGCTACACCCAAATGGATATGCTTTACGGAATAGCTTGTTCATTATTTCATGGAATATCTCTATTGACCACTCCGTCTGACCGAGATAAGATACTTGTTCAACTTCAAGAGCCGAACAAACAGTCCATCTTTCACATTCCTAGAGGCCGTAAGGAATTTCCAAATAGTTACGGAGTCCTGGACTAGGCTGAGCTACTTCAAGACGAAATGGTTCTATGTCAGATGCCCTCCAGGATTTTCCAGTCGGCGGCTATTTAGACGTGAGTATTCCATCTTCTCGGACAGTTGATAAGATAGTTATAGATGAAGCCAAACTCATATTTCTTTTTATTTACAGCGATAATTCAGCAACCCGAAGGCGGATATTACAGGGAGATAGTTCGGGTTCTCCAAGAAGTCCCAAGTGAAGAGAGGAATGTCGACTTGGTCCTGACGGATAGGAACCTTAGGATTCTTGAGCTAATTGAGAAAAGACAAAGTATAAGGCTCGACGGTGCACTAAGGACTATCTCGAGGGAACGAGTTAAGCGTAAGAAGCCCAGAGTTGTCATAGTTCAGGAGGCTGATTCCGAAAGAACCTATACTGACGACGAACCTTTGGCCGAGCCTGTGGATGCAACCCAGGATTCTAAAGAAAAGAGAAAAGGCAAGACATCCGTTTTTAAGCAATCCAAATAGGGGAGATGGAAATCTGTGGTCATGTCCCGGCCCACCTCCGGAATTAGAATTTCAGAGATGTCTCCTTCAAGAACGAAAAATCTTTACGTAAGGCTTGCCAATCTTCCAATTTCGGATGACGTGTCCATGCAGCATGATGCTGGGTTGGATGAACTCCAACACGCCTTAGTTTTAAGGGAGTCTCTACCTACTAGCGTGGTTAACACATCCGGTTGGTCAGGTGGTTGCACGTACATTCACACTTCACGACACTACATGATTTTTGACAGTAATACACCCACTGTGAAAGATTACAAATTTTTGTCTTTGTTTTGCTTTGCAGATACCATGTTCGGTCAACGCACAATGCTTGGTAGCCTACGCGGCAAACGCCGATATTCTTCATACTACGAATCGAGTAGGAGAGAAGGAGATAGAGATTTTGATCAGGAGTACTCTTGTCAGGAACGGTCTGACAGAGATAAGGGGTATAGGCGTCAGTCTCGATCTTGTACGCCACATCCCATAGCTATGGTACCACCGCCAGTTCACGTTTCACGACCTTCGGAAGCTCCGCGGCACAAACCATCTTCCCAATCATCTAGGCCTGAATCTCAACGCAGAACTGAAGTTGCAGACCCCTCCACTACTACACAGGCCCTCGTCGAGCCCACTGGGGAAGGAGCGATTAGGCTTTCTCAGCTGAGAAAGGATTTTCCCGACATTTGTTTTAACGGGTTCGTCTTTTTCCCACGCTTGAAAAGGATCCCGACGTCGGCCGAAAATACAGTGCACGGTTATGTCGCGGACATATTTTTTCAGTATCAGGAGTGGTCGAAAACCACGAAAAATGCATCGAAGTTATCCCTCAATCGAGCAGCCACGATTGAAAGGCTGGAGAAAGAAATCACCAGAAAGACCGGATCATTCAAGCGCTCAACAGTGAGGTCGAGTCATCTCGTAAATCCAAGATTGAAGCTCTTAAGAAGGCCGACGAGTCCCATGCGGCGATGGATAGAATGAAACGGGAGCACTACGCCACGGTGGAGGACATGGGCCACAGGAACACCATCGTTACCGCTGAGCGGGATGCAGCCTTGAAAGAGCTATACGAGCTTAAGGCCAAAGTCTCGGAAATCATGAAAGAGAGAGACGCTGCTAATGTTTCCACACAAGAAGCGTGTGATCAAGCGGTGGTGCTTCGGAGGGAGAGAGATGCGGCCATGGAAAAGGTCCGTGAGGTTGAGGCTAAAGTTGATGAAAAGGTCCGATCGGTGGAAACCAGGCTCGAGGCGAAGATAGAGGAGCTTCTCGTCACTTATAACGCCAATGTGCTGAAACACAGGAATCTGGCTTGGCTTGATGATTACTCGAAACATCTATACAATGCCTGGAATTTGTTGGTTGAAGAAGAGAAGGCGGTGTTGTCGGATGGCAGCCCTCGACGAATTTGAGCTGGAGAACCACATATTGAGCGAAGATGAAAATAAGGTTCATCATAACTCTATGATTTCTCATGCAAGAGAGAGATTAGGCACCCAGCACCTAGAAGTTGGCGAGGGCTCCGGCGTCGCACATCAAGCTATAAGTTCTGAGATGATTACTTCATCTGGATCCGAGCCGGTGCCAGCAATTGAGCCGCAGCCGGTCCCAGCCTACGACCTGGAACAACCACACTTATCTCCTATATGGGAGCGCTCTTCGGAAGCTGTTCAACCAGCCACGAGTCAAGTTGAGGAAGGTACTCTGCACAAATCTTGTGTGTGTCTGAAATGAAGTACTTGTTTTGAAGCATGTACTGACAACTTATTCTTTTTCCTTGTCCAGTGACTAAAGCTACATCAGCACCGCCTCCTGCGATACATGAATCACAACAAACGCAGGAGGCCATTATCACCGAGGCGATCACTACGACCACGGTCATGCCTATCGAGGTAACACAGGGGAGCTCTCTTTCTTTTGATGAGCAAATGATGAATGAGCTCATGGGCCGACAGAGCGACCCCTTTGCGGGCTTACCGTTCATCCTTAGTGGATTTCCACCTGCCTCTTGTGCTTCGACATAGACCGCCACTACCCACAGTGAAGCTAGTGCTGCTCGTGAAGCAGAGATACTAGCTGAAATCAATGTAGAGATGGAGGTTGTGGCTTATGGCGATAGTTCTGAGGGTGGATTGATGGCATCTGGCCCAACTCCACTTAGAGTGATATCACCCGGCGGTACACTTGTTGATACTAGTGCGTCTATTCCACCCCCGGTCGTAGATCCAGCTCCTCCGACTCCTCCTGTAGGGAGCGTTCCCATAGATTCAAGTTCGGAGGAAGATGTTGATATTATGCCTCCATCTAGAGATGATCCGCCAAAGAGTAAAGGCTCAAAGCGAAAAATTATTGGTGGCCCTGGCAGATCCACACTTAAAAGGAAGCCGAAGAAGGTTGAGGAGTAGATAGGCCCTTCCGATACAAATTTTTGTTAGCTAAGAGCTTGTCCTTCTTTTATAGGCCGTGTATAGATGCGGGTTCGTCCCTTGCTAGTAGGATTTTTTTGGGAGAACTTGTATACAAGTCTTTGCTTTTGATTAGTTGAAATAAAATTCTATTTTTTGTTGCTTCAACTCTTATTTCTGTCTTTTATACTTAAGTGTCGTAGAGTTTGGATCTAGGTTCCATGTACTCGTGGAGTTTTAACCCTTGAGTTCTCTTTATTTGCCAAGTCTGAAAATCATGAGTATGGTTTGTAACGAGAGATCGAGGGACTTTAGACATCATACTGCTTCAGCTAGCGGTTAACACTAAAGCTCTGCCCCCAGTTTCGGGAACAAGTTGTGAAGATCGGCTAGCGATCGTGATTTGTCTCTACTTTTAGAGTTTAACATCGTCATATTTATCCATAAACAAGCGTAAGTCGAGCGATTGCATCGCGTTCGCTTACCTTAGAATAGTCGCATCCACACTCTAGGGATCAACATTTGCACTTCGGCAGTTGATCACATCTATTGAAGTTTTTAAGTACATTTCCACACTCTGGGGTTATAAGCCAATTTACGAGTGGCCATCCGCACCCGAGTTATTTTTATATTTCGTCCACACTCTAGGGGCTTAGGATGATTCGTGATTGACAATCTGGTTCGCACTTTGGGAATCTAAGAGTTATCGATGTTTGTAGCACAGTTCGCATCTCTGGAACTTTGACTCGGTATTTGTACTCCAATTCACACTTTGGAAACTTGGAGTTAGCGTGTATACTCCAGTTCGCACTTCGGGAACCTAGAGTTGATGTTTATACTCCAATTCCCCCTTCGGGAATTTAGAGTTAGTGTTTATACTCCGGTTCGCACTTTGGGAACCTAGAGTTGATGTTTATACTCCAATTCACACTCCGGGAATTTGGAGTTAGTGTTTATACTCCGGTTGCACTTCGGGAACCTAGAGTTGATGTTTATAATCCAATTCGCACTCGAAGAATTTAGAGTTAGTCGATAGATGGTCAGTCACATCTGTTTAGACTTTTTAGGAGGTCGTTCACACTCTGGGAACAATAGATTTATCGGGATCATGGATGGTCGGATCATATCCGCCTCAAATCAACAAGCGAGGTCATTAGATAGACGGGTCCATCCTCCTCTAACTTGGTTAGGATGCGGTCGAAGACGTTAGGTAGACGAGCCTGCCCTCTCCAAAACTGTATTCAGGATTTTTATGCTCAGACTTACACTCTGGGGGTTTGGAGTTGTTTTAAGGATTGTCGTGTATCAATCCTCTTTGATTTTAGCATAGTGACTTGCCCTCGAGCTCGGGTTTCATTTAGTGAATGACCGGTCATATCACAGTCACTCCCTATTTGAATAAATTCCACCGTTTGATGGAACTTAGCTCTCTATGCATCGTGATGTCGTATGTCATACTCAATAAATCACAGCTATGGCTCGAAGAGATGACATTTTATTGCTGAAATGAAAAAATATGGCAAAGTCAGTTGCCTTATTACAAATTCAAATTTCGAAATGCGGAAACAAATTGCAAATAAAAAAACGAATCAAATAAAATAAAGCCTGTCATGTGTAGTAGCGACGTAGGCTTTCACTATTCCAAGCTCTCGGCAAAGTACGACCATCAACGGTCGATAACTTGAACGTGCCATCTCTGAGCTTTTGGTGATCACATACAGTCCTTCCCAATTTGGCTTCATGTGTAAAGGAACCGGATAGATTCTTTTCAGAACGAGATCACCAAGTTCGAAGGTCCGTGGTCGAACCTTGGCATTGTATAATCAGGCGACTTGATTTCGATATGCGGCTGCCCTCAAATCATCCACTTCACGCTTCTCATCCAGTAAATCCGAAGATTCAGCAAGTAATATGGCATTAGTTTTCGGGTCATAATAAGTCACACGATGAGAAGGTACTTCCATCTCGACTGGAATAACGGCTTCTGAGCTGTAAGATAGAGAAAATGGAGTGTGTTCGGTCGTGGACTTGTGGGTCGTTCAGTAAGCCCATAAAGCCATAGGTAGTTCATCAACCCACTTGCCCCCGGCCTTTTCTAGTCGCTTCTTCAGAATAGATTTGATAAACTTATAAACAGCTTCAACTTGGCCATTCACCTGAGGGTGTGCAACCGTAGAGAATTTCTTGTGGATATGGAATCGTTGGCAAAAGTTCTTGAATTCAACACTATCGAATTGGGCTCCGTTATCAGTGATAATGGTATGCGGAGACCAAATCGGCAGATAATATTGCGAACTACGAAGTTGATTACTTTCTTCGTCGTGATTGTCACAAGAGGTTCAGCTTCAGCCCATTTAGTAAAGTAATCAACTACGATGATGGCATACTTCGCTCCACCTTTGGCAAGAGGTAGAGTACTAATGATATCAATGCCCCATACTGCAAATGGTCGAGGACTGACCATTTGGGTTATCTCAATAGGTGGGGATCCCGTAATTCGAGCATTTTTTTGGCATTTATCACATTTCCTTGCATAGTCTGATGCCTCATGTTCCACAGTCGGCCAGTAATATCCATATCGGTGTACTTTCTTGGCGAGAGCTTGCCCCCTGATGTGATTGCCACATTCTCCCTCATGCAAATCATGTAACATTCATTTGATTTCATAGTGTGCGATACATCGGAGGAGAGGGACGGAATATCCTCTTCCATACATGACTCCATTCTGAATGGTAAACCACGACGCTTTTTGAAGAATCTGTCTTCTTTTACTCCTACGCTCAGGTAGTGTTCCACCCTCGATGTAATTTCGGTACGGAGTCATCCATGATTCCCTTTCGAAAGTAGCCACAAATACGGAGTCGATCTCCACCTGATCAATGCTTGGTGAGGATAATGTTTTAACAGGAACGAGCCCCATCTACTATGCTTCGCCCATACTTGCTAATTTTGCCAAGGAATCAGCATTCTGGTTGTGCTCACGGGGTATGTAGAAAATGGTATAATAGTCAAATTGATCGAGCATTTCCTGGACTCGAGCTAGATAAGCTTCTAGTCTTCGATCCTTGGCCTGATATTCACCCCGAACCTGGAATACAACTAACTGAGAGTCACAGTAAACTTCCACAGCAATAATTCTCAGATCAGGGGCTAGCTTCAACCCAGTAAGTAAAGCTTCATACTCAGCTTCATTGTTGGTCGCACGAAACTCAAATTTCACAGCATAGCATATGGATTGGCCCTCGGGGGTTTCAAGTACTACCCGAGCACCGATCGTTGGATGCACCATCAGTATGCAGCCTCCAGATGTATTCGGGAGATTTACTGGTCTCGGGCAACTCCTCTGGGATGGTGGATTCGGCTATAAAATCTTCTAGGACTTGACCTTGAATGGCTCTTCTTGGGGTATAGGTGATATCGAACTGACTCAGTTCGATATTCCACTTAAGTAACCTAGCAGACGTCTCAGGCCGCGTAAGGACCTGTCGTAACGGCTGATTGGTGTACACAGTGACAGGACGAGCTTGAAAATATGAACGGAGCTTTCTCGAGGCAATGACTAGGCAGTAGGCCAACTTTTCTAGCTTTGGATAGTTTCTTTCAGCTCCGGTTAGTCGTTTGCTAATGTAATAGACCGGTTTCTGCACTCGGTCTTCCTCCCGAACTAGGGTAGCACTGATTGCATTTTCTGATACCGCTAGGTAAAGATACAACCGCTCATGGTTGATAGGCTTTGATAAAATCGACGGTGTGGAAAGAGGTTGAACCAGTGCTTGGAATGCGCCCTCCACTCCGTAGTCCATTTGAAGTTTCGCTTTCCTTTTTGGATAAAATCGATGAAGGGGATGCATTTGTTGGTGGACTTTGAAATGAACCTGCTCAGGGCTGTTACCTTCCCGTTGAGAATCTGGACTTGCTTTATTGTCCTCGGAGTCTGCAAGTTTCTGATTGCCTAGATTTTTTTCTGGATTGGCTTCTATTCCTCGAGCGTTGATAACGAACCCAAGGAACTTTCCGGATGCGACTCTAAAATGACACTTCAGCGGATTGAGCTTCATCCCCTATTTTCGAAGAATGTTGAACATTGACTCCAAATCTTTGATGCGATTAATGGAGAACCGTAATTTCACCAGCATGTCATCTACATAAACCTCCATGGTCTTTCCGATCTGGTGGGCGAACATCCGATTGACTAGACGTTGGTATGTCGCTCCGGCGTTCTTTAGTCCAAAGGGCGTGACTTTGTAGCAGTAGAGTCCCAGATCGGTTACGAAGTTGGTATGTTCTTGGTCGGGTACATGCATGGGTATCTGGTTGAAGCCGGAATAAGCATCCATGAAAGATAATAATTCGTGTCCAGCCGTTGAATCTACAAGCTGATCAATCCTGGAAAGTGGAAAACTGTCCTTTTGACAAGCTTTATTTAAATTAGAATAATCAACATATGTCCTCCATTTCCCATTCACTTTCGGACAAGTACGGGATTGGATACCCACTCTGGGTATAAAGCATCTCGAATAAACTCATTTGATTTTAGCTTATCGACCTCTTCTTTAAGGGCGGCAGATCTCTCTGGATCCATACCACTCCTTTTTTGTTTGACCGGGATACACCGTGGGTCAATATTCAGGGTGTGGCTTGCGATGTCCGGCGAGATTCCACACATGTCAGAGTGTGTCCAGGCGAACACGTCGAGATTTGCCCGAAGAAAATCAACCAATTCCTGCTGTGTCAATTGACTCAACTGAGACCCAATCTTTAACATCCTCGAATCATCATCGATCGGAACATCAACCGTCAGTTCGACCGAAGAAGCTTGACTTTCTATGGATTCATCCTTGTTTTCATTGTCTCTAGGGTAAAGATCCCTCTGGAATTGGTTGTGGTGCCCGGGCCGAGGCCCAGGCACCAATTGTCAATTATCTACAAAACGGACGTAGAGAGATTACTCTACGCCCTTTCCGTTTTCTCTTCGCCGCGCCTCGCGCAGCTCAGCATCTCTCCCAGCAGCCTAATCTCCTTGAATGATTCCAATCCAACGATCGGTGGGGAATTTCAGAGGTAAACACCATGGGGCAATTGCTGCCCTGAATTCAGCAAGGGCCGGTCGGCCCAAAAAAGCGTTGTAGGGGAGTGAATGTCTAGCACAACAAATTGCAACATCTAGGCTCTCTGACACTCCCCAACTCCCAGCTCCACGGCAGCTCCACTACTACTATGGGTATATTGGCACTTCCATCGAAGCCATGAATTCTAGATTTGCAAGGTTTTAAATCCTTGGCTTCCATTTTCATTAGATCGTAAGCTCTCTTAAACAAAATATTTACCAAACTCCCATTGTCAACCAGGATCCTCTTCATCCAAGCAGGAACAACCTGGGTAGATATGACCAGTGGGTCAATAGTAGGGGCTTCGACCCTGTCAGCATCCTGGCTTCTGAACACAATGTTATCAGCCATTGTCCTTTGTTGTTTGGCCGGAGCCCCTTCATTAAAACTACTGCAACACTCGAAGTCTGCATGCCTGATAGAGCTGGCATACGCCTCCATTTTCCTCCCGCTTCGGTCTGTTGGATGGGGACCACCACTTACTATATTTATTACCAACCTCCCGCCCATACGAGCGGGTTCTTCTCGTCTTTCCTGATTCTGCACACGATTTTGGTTTGACGGGCCCACACCACCAGACTGCGGCGCCCGCACGAACTGATCTTACTTTCTCTCCCTGATCAACTTCTTAATGAGGTCCTGCAAATGTCTACACTCATTTGTATTATAGCCATAACTCTCATGGAATCTACAGAATTTTCCCTTTTGAATCTGCCAATCCCACGATGGCTTCGGAGCAGGCTTCTTATATTGCATAGCATTGCAGGTCTGCAAATATATGTTCTCTAGCGACGTATTCAATGGTGTGTAGTTATCAAACATTGAAGCCCTACGTCACGGGCCATGGTTTTGATCCCATTTCTTATTCTAATTATCAGTGTTTCTCGGTTGAGATTGCTTGTTATGTATATTCAGTTGTACTTTTCCAGAACTTTCACCCAACTGTTTAACTACCACATTGCTTTGAATCTCCTCACTACTAGGTCCTACGTCATCCTGCTTCCTAGACTATTTCGCGTCCTCCCGCCTTAAGAATTGGGCGGCTTTGGAGTAGAAACGGTCAATGTCGCGGGAGGCTTCCTAGCTAACCAATTTCCAAACTCGGAGTCGGGGTCAATTCCCTTAGTCAGTGCCATTAAGATCGAATTGTCATTGGGGTTACTTATCTCTGCGCATGCAGCATGGAACCTTTCCAAGTAGCGTCTAAGCGTCTCCCCGGGAGCTTGAGTGACGCTAGACAAAGTGTTAACATCCTTAGGCCTAGCGACGTACATATGAAACTGTTCTACAAACTTCGTCGCCATTTGATCAAAACAAGAAATGGATCGGGGCGGCAATCGTGTAAACCACATGGTGGCAATGCCCTCCAAAGAGATAGGAAAGCTACGGCACTTTACTACGTCATCCGCTCTTGCAGCGTTCATCAACCACTCATACTTCAGGATGTGTTGGTTTGGGTCTGAATTTCCTTCATAAACCGGTAAAGTGGTCATTCTGAACCATCGAGGAGGTTCGGTATAGAGCATGTCATCCGTAAAGGGGGTGTGACTACGGGAGATTCCCCAGTCGTCGTTGGTAAGACCCTGACTTTCACGGATCATTTGACGTATCATAGCGGGAAGGTCTGGCGTTTGAACGTTCTGCGCATGTGGAGCCAAGGTGTGGTCGGGTTCCACATTGCGAGGTTGGACCGGGCGCTGTCGACGGTCCATGTCTCGCCTCCTTGGCTCAACATCTTCTGGGACGTAAGGCTCAGGAGTACGTCCATGCTGATTTCGGGCATTAATCCCTATTTCAACTGCAGCGGTGGTGGCACGGTTATCTACGGTGTAATGAGGAATAGTTCCTCCCCAAGAAGAGGGTCCAGTATGGAAGCAGGCCGATGGGCCAACTCTCAGCTTCCCAACGGTCAATGTGGGCTGATGTCCGGCGGCCTGTGCGTAGCCTTCGTCCGATCGAGGGCGAATGGATCTGTGGTTGTAGCCTGACGAGGCAGAACTTCCTGTGGAGGAGTGCGAAACTTGATCTCTTCTAGATCTTCTGCGCTTCTGGCGGTTTAGCTGGTTGGTCAGCTCGGCATTTACCCGCAGCTGTTCTGTTAGTTGTTGACGACTCTGTGTCAACTCCTGTAGCAACAACTGGAACTCTTGCCTACTAACCGGGCCCGACGGATCGGAGGGTCTGGCAGCGTCTTGGTTGGATGGAGGTAGCTGTGCGGGATTTTGTCTGTCCCGGCCTTCTTGATCGACAACATGGAAGGTGGTCCTTGTACTAACCATCTTAAGGATTGAACTCCTTTCCTAGAATTCATGCAAATCTGAATAGGATGGAAGGAATTCGGATTAGGGATCTCGATCCGCCTCTTACATTTATGCAATCCGGTATAGACGATAGATTCAAAGAGCAGGAGAATATCTGGGTTGACCTTCTCAGTGAAAGCACCAAAGTGTTTGTACCAAAAATGGGCACAACACTCTTTGAAAGTTTTTGAAGAGATAAAAATAAAGAATATAAATTTAAAATGAAGATTATCTAACGAAAACTCCAACAAACAGTAACATAAATGCACAGACAAACAATTTAGAGTGGTTCGACGTGTTGCCTACGTCCACCATGAAGTTTTTGTGACTTTATTGATTTTCCTTCAACGATTACACATGATTACAGCGAACAACAGTAAACTACAGCTTAGAATTCGAATTCAACAGCAAGAGTAGGATGCAAATCTTGATCTAGTAGAGTCTGGGCACTTGAGAATCAAAATATCCCTTTTCTGTAGGCACTGAGGCTCTATTTATAGGCATAGGAGGCTGATATTTCGCTCAAACTTCAGGAGACTCCTTATGGCACGTGAATGGGCCTACGCAATCGATCCCGGAGAATTTCGACTCGATCTATGACCGATATGAAATCAATTCGTATCGATCAAGATCGTGCCTAATGAAGCTGAAACTTGGTGGGAGCAATCTTTGGCTTGTACGTAATCTTCTGTGAAAATTTCATAGCATTTGGACTTGGGGATCTCGAGATATGATCGACACGAGATTGAGTTCTTCGGTTGGTTGTCAGGTTTGAATCCATGGCTTCGAATCGGTCTTCTTCGAATCGATAGCGCACGTGACTAAGCGGTGACGTGGCGTGCACTCCTCGCATCGATCCACTATTTGCTCCGAGTTGACCATTTCGCATCCATGAATCTCGCCTCGTTTGCATCGATGACTGTTGCGTCAATCCAGGCTCATTTGACTTGATGGACATGAACAAGCCATTGGACGTGAATTCGAACAAGAGCCCTTAATGGGTACGAAGTAGTCATCGTCTGATGGATGCGAAGTAAGGTCATCCATCCGATGGATACGAAGAGCAGTTGCCTGATGGATTCGAATTAACAGAACCTGATGGGTTCGAGTAATCACTTGCTGATAGTTTCGAACTGGATGGTTGCAAATGATTGTGCGCTAATGGATTCGAGACAGATGGATACGAGGGTATTGTAGCCCTGATTGATACGAAGACGGTGGATCCGAATAGAGGCTCAATTATCGATACGAGCTGTGCCTGGCTGGATGGATACGAAATAGAATCTAGCCGATCGATACGAAATGTATGCTCTGTTGATGGATACGAACTTGATCGGTGCGAACCGAGGTTTCTCGATGGATTCGAGACCGACCAGTGCAAAGTTGATGGATACGAAATGGGTGGATTCGAATCGTGGCTCATTGATGGATGCAAATCTGATGGATTTGGAATATGGCTCAGTGATGGATACGAAAGCATGGCTTTTCCCTTCAACTTGCACCGATCCTAATTTGCACATACGACCTCGGATTGACCTGAAATTTGGAATGCTGGCTTTCACGGCTTCGCTTGTCGTGTCTTGCTGGTTATAGCCTGATCCGGACTCGGACAAAATTCATCGATATCCGTAATGAACTAATGCGTACTCAATATCCGGGACGAATGATCCTTAGTTTTCAATCAGTTCCTTGATATCTTGGCCTTGCCAAAAGGCCGGATAACAGATTTTATTTCCAAACTTTAATTATTTTTAGTCCACTTCGAATCAATTCTACAACTTCTCTTTACTTAACCCAATTTAAATTGAATTCGAGTATTCAGTTCAAGTTCCATGTACTTACAATTTAAATTAAATATCACTCCAATTTTTCATTGTCAATTCATTCATTTACAAATGTAAATTCATTTGTCCATTCAAAATTTATTTCCAATTTAATAAATTTTATTTCAATGTCCATTTCATTTAGCTTGCTTAGATTCATTTCCTCAATATTTTCTTTATTTAACTTAAGTCAATTATCTTCCAGTTAAATTCAAAATTTAAATTTCTATAAGTTTCCCAACTTATTTATATTTCACACTTATTTCAATTTAACTCTTCTTAAGTTAAATTTCTATTCTAATCAAAATTAAATTTTAATAAGTTTCCAATCTCATTTATTATTCCATAGACATTTTTAGTTAAACTCCCAAAGTTTAATCAATTTCTTATATTCTCAAAAACATCACATATGTACCCAAACCAAATTATTTCTTTGAATTTCAAAACTAAACTCTGTTTTGCAAACACTCCAATTTAAAACATTTAGGTAGCAATTCCTCCCTTGGAAACTCGAAAATGAATATCGATGATGTTGCAGTCATCATCGAAGTTATTTTCCAGCGACCAAAAAGAGTTCAATGTTTTAATCTCTTTAAAAAAACCTTCAAAATATTTTTAAATTTCAAATCTCACCAGATTTCAAATCCAATTCAAAAATATTTCTGAAATAATATCACTATTATTTCTTCCAAATCTTTAAAAATCATTTTCAAACATGAAGGAATTTAAACTTTTCCCAAAATTCCAAATTCTTTCAATTCATATTCAAACATTACTCTGGAATTTTTATTTCATTTTCAATTACAAATCACATTTACAAACTCCGTTTGTATATGAATTTATTTCTTAGCTTTTAGTTATGATTTTCAATTTCTTATTCAATTTCTACACAATAATGATAATAATTTAATATTATCATTCCCTAACAACCATGCAACCATATACTATAATGATTTACAAAAATTATTTCTTTTATACAAAAATAATTTGGGTAAAATTATTTCATACCCTATTTTAAAGCAATACTGTGTCGGTTTATCTTATTTAAGAGTTTAGAAACTCCTATTGATACGGTTGCACTTCCCTTACAAACTAGAATTCATAAACACTCAACCGATAAGTCAACACAACAAAAAAACAGTTTTTATATTCACTAAAAAATACGCGCTCATATCTATTAATACGCTCAAACTCATTCTAGAGTACTACGGACTCTGTTTCCAATGAGTAATTCCCACTAGAGCCAAGGTTCTCGCTTAACCTTCAACTTTGATACCAAGTGTAATGACCCGATTTGTCAATGCCCAAAAAATCAACATCAATACGTCCACTACATCAAACGTCGAACAATCGAATGACGGAAAACCAAACAGTTAGGGTTGAAAAAGAAGGAACAGAAGAAGAAATAGAAAACAACATCAGAATCTCACAAACGCAGTGGAACAATATATAATAGATAAATGACTGATCTTTATACAAATGAAACTGTAATTGTTTAATATATACATCATCAGAGTACAACATCAATTAAACACAACACTGGAGAGTTATGTTAATACATAGAAATTGAATTCGCAGCAAACCATATACAGCAGATAATACATAAAATACGTGTGATACGTCTCGCCAACCAACTTGTCTCCTGAGCTCCATAGCATACTTTGATGTATCTAAAATACTCGGTCTGACCCGAGCATTATAGTTAAATAACACCCGAGTCAGTCTGGAAAACCAGCGTGAGAAAACACACTCAATTGGATTATTAATGTTTTCAAAATCATTTGAAATCAAAGGTATCTCGTAAGACCATGCTACAAATAAACATGTCGGATTTTTATATTAGGACAAACCAAAACATTTCTTATCAATTCGTCTGATATTATAGTAGTGTCTATATACCAATACTTATTCAAATAGCCAAAATTGTTACATTCGTTAACTTCCAGCATAATAGGTATGCAAACAAGACCGAAGGCACTTATTAAAGATTGGGTTTCCATAAATGGCAGGGCTACTGGTATATCGTTCGTCATAGTACATGGTCTAGATCACTGTAACGTGGATCCACCATGATCCTCTGCATCACAAGACCAGAGCTACCCCTTACTGGATAATCGGAATAAGATCACCCTGTGGTTGGGATCAGCAACTGACCACACAGCCGAAATAAAGGGACATCTAGATAGAGGTGACTTTACCCTAATTGGTTGCTAGCCACTTAGCCTTGCGTGCACGTTCCCTGTTTTATCCATTCCCGGTTGATGAGGCTCGAGGCTATGCGTTACCTTTTTAGCACACATTCACATAGAATGCTCATCGTCCTCCTGACGATGTTTTGATAGCATTCGTCGATACAAGTCTGTTCCGGGTCCTAACGAAACCGAAGGCACTACTCCTACTACATCCATTTTGGAATCACACTTAGGATTAGTAGCGATTAGCCCTTGCACTTCACTACTCCATCTTCGACTCCAAGCTCTTGTCTTCTTTACAATAACGTTCATACCGGATCGAAGTGGTTTTTGGGAAATTAATCCCGATCCCATCTCTTCGAAACGATCAACGCATTGTCCAATATTGGTAGTAGGTTATTTAACTATCAAATAACATCCATAAACAACCATCGGCATTAATAATTTTCCAAATTATTTATTTCAAAATATCTTCGCAAGATATTTTTCTACGCTTCAACCCTTTGAAAATAGTTTTCAAAGCACTTTTCTCTCGCGGAATAAATTTCCACCCAATTTTTATTTCCACTGAAAATTTGCCAAGTCTTAATACTCAGATTTTTAAAATAATTTAAATCACTCTAACCAAAAATATATGCCTTAAAACACTTAAAATAAAAACTATTTTAAACACTTTATTTAAAATACTAGTTACGAAATTTAATAATAATTTCTCATATAAAACTTAAGCCAAAGCAAATCTTAAAACAAAAGTAATGAAATTCTAAATAAAAACTTTATCCAAACTATCTTTAAAATAAAACTACTTTATAAAAAATAAATATTAATAATTATCTTTTTAAATCGTAATACCAATTAACCTTTTCAAATAATTACTACTATAACCAATTTAATAAATATTTACCTTTAAAATTTTAAACATCTTAAATAATAATTTCTCAAAAACATTATTTTAAAGCAACTTTAAAACTTTTAACTTATATTTAAAAATCTGCTTTGAAATGTACTTGGCTTTTCAGGGAAATACACTTTTCTTTTCCACTATTTATTTTTAAAACAAATTACCCATTCCTTTATAAATTCCCATCCTGAATTTATACTTCCAAATTATCCTTTGATAAATATTTTACTTTATTTATAAACCCCGTTTATAAATTCCATAATCTCATTCTGCTTAAATCCCAGTTCCACACACTTAATCAGTTTCCGAATCAATTTTCAAAACTACTCCATTTTAAAATAAATTCCTTTACTTATCCAAATTATTTTAAACCCCATTAATTCCATATTTACTTCTATATTTATGATTTAAAATCTTATTTTAAACTGAAATATCCACTTCATACTTCATTCAAAATTCTACCCATTTATTTCTTTCCAAACATTTAAATCTAAAATTTTGAAAATGAAATCCTTTAAATTTTCAGCCTATATTACTTAAGTCTCCAAACCCTTTTATTTTTATTTATTTAAAATCTCTATCTTTATTTCCATACTCAGAATTTATTTAATAGAATTTAAAAATCAAACTTTTATGTATGTTTTTTTTCAAATTCAATCTTTAATTTATCCAAATTCACTATATTATTTTACTTAAAATTTCCTTTTTATTCCTTTAAAAATTCAAACTTATATATTTTTAATTCTCTCAAATACCAATATATATTCAACCATGCCATAGCAATCAATAAATTCAATTCCTAATATAATCAATATAATTATCACAGATTATCACGTATATCACATCACTGAATATAAAACAAATTCAACATTTTGAGGAATCCAGTTGGATCCTTCTAACTTGCTTTCCTACATCCATAGATGTTTGCACAATGATTTAAAATACGAATCTCACTTCGAGGTGGAATATCACGGTATATGGGTCATTCGCTATTATGCGGGGCACATAGGGTCTCATCCGCTATATAATGCGGGAAATCAATCACTCCAATATATATATATATATATATATATATATATATGTATATATAATATCACATCCTGTCAATTCAACCATTCAACAATAATTTTAAATTTAACTATTTAAATTTTAAAGGTAATCCAAATGAGTGAGATTAACTCACCTTTGTTTTTGTTTGCAACCCATTTTCATCTCGACTTGTTTCCTTCACCATTTTGACCTTGTATAAACATTACACGGTTTAATAACATTGAATTGATCGCAAATTAATTACTATTTATAATTTAATTAACTAATAATTTATTTTAAACTAATAATTTATCTTTTAAAAGCTTCTTAGCAGCTAAAATAAATTAAATAACTTAGTTAAACAAATTAATCATCAAATCAATTATTTTAAGATAAATCTAGTAAATTAAAATATGTACATGCATATTTATTTCTTTATGAACTACATATATAATTATAAAGTAATCTATATAGATTTCCTAAAATTCTAATTTATATAGACTTTCAAGTGCTTTTAAAATTCTTATTATTATTATATTATTTATTTAGTTTTTTTATAGTTTATAACTAAATATATATATATATATATAATTTCAGTAAATAGCAAAATAAAATTCTTCCATACTGTTTAAACTTTATATATTTTTTGTAAAAATAAAGAACTGGATTAAAAATCCTTTATCCAAACTTTCTTTCTTTCTTTTTATAAACAATGACCTCCTTACTGCACAAAATCTTTTATATATTCAAACAGAATTGTTTTTATATCAACTAAATATATTTTCATTTTTCTTTCCTTAAAATATGTATGTGTGTGTGTGTGTGTATATTATTAGTGAATTTAAATTAAGAAAAAAAAACTATACATGAACTACCCTGACCCACTACTAGCTCGTGAACCACCCTTGACGGCAATCGCAACTCTAGGTGATACCAATCCCAGTCACGACCTCCTCCTTCGAGTCACCACCCTCACGCTTTCGATTTTACCCTGGTTAGCTAGCTCGATCTCGCGATACCTCTCTGTCGACATCGAAGTCGACCTCAAATCTTCACTCCCAGATCGCCGTGCGACCTCATCGCGATCCCCTTTTCTTTTTTATATTAATCTCGAATCGATTATTATTTTTGAGAGGATTCGATTGAATTTCTGGTTCGAATTTGGAAAGGAATGAGGAATTGAATCGTAGATGAACATCGGTTGTTTTATTAGCCATTCCTTTTTTTTATTGAATTAAACGAATGAAGGAAGAGCTGCATCCATTCATTTGAAAGGGAAGGTCATGATTTTAAAAAGAGATTTAGCTCAGCCATTTTATTTTATTTGAAAGATATTGATTGTGTTTGGCAAAGAAATGGAAAGGGAAATGAGATTGTAACAAAGGCATAGAACTCTCTTTTTTTAAATATAAAAGAAACAAGAGAATGCACGTATAAAAAGATGCAAGAGATGTGTCCTCAAGGTGGACAGGTGGTGGATATGTTTATAGTGAATTAAAGGAAAACATATATATATATATATATATATATATTTTAAATTGTCTCGATTTACACAACTCACAATCTCGATCACCAATCGTGGCATGTCACTAGGTGCGTATAATGTGATACCCCTATTCTAAACGTAATGGAAAAGGTTCCGAGTCCTAATTCGATCGTATGGATAAGATAGCTTTTTGAATCCAGTTATTATATTAAATTTTCAATATAAATCTCAGCACATTTACTTATCGTACGATCACACGACAACTCCAAATGCTATGAAATTTGAAATCCGATAATAAAAAATTATTACAGATCCAATGGAATAGGTTTCATTGGATTCCGAGACTGTGCCTCGGAAGGCTATTAAATATCAATTTAAACAATAAATTTCAAAAATGAACAAAACACTTTCAAACTCTAATTTAAAACTTCTATTATCCACAGTACTATTAATATAAATTCTATAAGCCATTGAAATATTTGTAAAAGAGCCTAAAACTCAGGATTTACTATTTTACCCAACTTCCAATAATTAAATTCAATAATTTAATTGTTAAATAAATAGTGATATTTGAAATTCAAGTTAAAGTAACTTTGAAATATTTAAAATCAATTAAATATTTCAATTCCAAATATCCAAAAATTCCGGGTCGTCACAAGAAGCCTATTAGTGTTAATTCTTTTACCCAACGCCAAATTTGTCGACCAGTTTGAGAAAACTTTGGAATTGCTCTGGGTGATAGGTTGACATAACAAATAATAAAACAGATGTTGAGATGTGTTTTTCTAGTTTTAAAAAGATTTATGAAGGAGTAAATAATAGTTGCACCCATAAGTATTGCAAATAACAAATGGTATGCGGCTATTTAGAGAAACCACGTCATATATCTCAACTGAAGGAATCGGGTAAAGGAAAGTATGCAGGCCCATTTATATCCCAAAGCAAGAATAAGCAATATAAATACTTTGTAAACCGTTCATTTGTATATATGATACTGTAACAGCCCAAATTTTTAACAAGTATTTTTCACTTGTATTTTTAAAACTTTAGGGTTTATTATATAAAAATCTAAATTTTAAAGTGATTATAAAAAAAACAATTGACCAAATTTTTAATTAAATAATAAGATCTCTGAAATTTTGACGTGGTTAAGAATTAACTTTAATTGGAAATTTTGGTTTTTGTCGAAGATGGTAAATAACTTAATTTCTAGCAAAATCAAGTTTTAATTAAGAAATAAGATTTGAAAAAAAAAATTAGTGTATAAATAAACTATTTAATTACGCGTTTAAAATGCGTGTTATTGATGGAATATTTTTAACGTATATTTACTACATAAGAGAACGCGTAAATTTAAAAAAGCGTCACTTATATTATGAAACTGGGCGCGTGTTTTGCATCGGTTTTTCACGCGTCTAAATTTATTACCTTGGATATAAATAATCAAATAAATCAGTATACATGCATTTTAAGTGGGAAAGGAATAAATTTTCTTTCCGTTGACTCCACATATTTAATAAATAAAACCCATTGATTTTTCAATAACGTTCAAATCAAATATTCTTTTCCGTTTCTTTACTCTAAGATTCAACACTTTTCTTTGTTCAATTTTATAAACGTTCGCCAATTTTCTATTTTTCTGGACTGTTAAAACAACACAATAATTTTTACCTTAGCTATAAAATGGATTATCTACCTTTTAAAGTTAAGTAATATTTTGAATAATACATTTCTTTGTCAATGGTAAATAAATCAGAAGAAAAAAAAATGTAAACAAATTTTATTCCATTTAAGTAGTAAATTTTAAATTTTTATAGTGTATAAATGAACTGGGTAATTACGCGTTTAAAGGGCGCGTAAATTTAGGGAATAAATACCATATATATTTAAGAAAACGTATAGAATTTTAATCCGTTATTTCGATATATTTTGGACATAAAATATTATGGCTATGGTACACATTCTTAAAAATATGACCTTAGTGTAAATGAGTAAATTTATCAGTGGCATGTGTTTTTAGAGGGAAGGAATATTTTAGCGTTCAAATCAAGTATGTTGCCTCTAAATTCGACGCATTGCTTTAAAAATTTGATTTCCATAGATTTTTTCCATTCAACAAAATTTATTTCTTGCATTTTTCAAAACACAAATTTCTCCTAAATCTCAGTCATGCGCAGTATCCATTCTCCTATCTGCTTGACTATTTCATATGCGTTTTTCTCTTTACCCATATTTCTTACGTTTATTTTTCTCTTTCCGGTAAAATTTACTTCCCAATTTATATATATGTTAATTTGATAAAATCATTTCCAAAATGCTAAATAATAAATGAAAGTTTCACTTTGTTTAAGGATAACTCTAATTGGAATTTTAAATAAAAAAAATTGGATTATATACTTGCTTTAAAAATTTGTAATATTTGGTCCATTTGGATAATAAATCGCCTTTTAATGGTAATAAGAATCAGAGAGAGATGTAACCAAAGTTTTATCTTTCTAATTTAGTAATAAATGTTAAGAATTTATAGCATATTAATAAACTGATAATTTCGCATTTAAGAGGGTACGATATTTAATGGTATAAATAACGTATATAGGAAAACGTATTGATAATAAAAATCAACGCATTCAATTTGCTTTAAATTTGGTATAAATCTTTGTCTAGTAATACTTTGCCGTTTCTTTATAAATCAATGCTGATTATAAAAATTTCAAATCCACGTACAACTTCATTTGGTTAATAGGTATATAATCTGTGATTTCCTTTTACCATTCTCAGCAATAAATTCTTGCTGTTTCTCCACCCCAGTCACATTTACTTCTTATTTAAAGCAAGAGCAAATATTTCCTAGATATTTTGTTTTTCCTCTTCCTAAATTCGTGCACGTAAGATTGCATTTACAAAATAAAACGCTTGCCACTGGAAACGTTTGCAATCAATGAAAGAAATTTATTTCCTCACCTGTAGAACGAGATTTCTGAAAAATCAAAGGAAAATCATGCAGCTTCCTTCTTTTACACGTTAAAATCAAAATTTTATCTTTGCCAAAAATTTATCAACGCATTCAATATCTGTTTAAATTTGTCATAAAAATCTTTGCCAAATAAAAACTTTACCGTTTCTTCTCTTTAATCAACGTCATTATTTCCAAAAAAAAAATTAAGGAGAAAAGAAACGTGTACAAATGTGCCTAATATTCATGTCTGTTTCTTTGTGTAAATCCAAGCCACCGTGCAAGTTAATCTAAATTTATTTCCTTCCTATATTGTTCACCTTAAATCACGCATCTCCCTGCCTATATATATAAGCCCACACAATTATTCATACGCATAGCATCAGCTCTTCAACCTTCTTTTTCTTGCTTGCAAGCTCCTTCAGGTAATGGAAGTTTACTCTCTTTCTTCTTCCTTTTTTTTTTTTGCTTTTCTATCGTATGTTCATCTGATCAATCTAAATACTCGGCTGCTCCACCACATGTCCTTGCCACATCTCTTTTTCCCCCTCGGATCTATTTTGCCATGTATGTCAGATTGTTGTAGGAAGTCAAGCTTAGTATCCTTCTTTTGCATTCTATAGAAAAATGCATGCGTCCCTGTAGTTATGGCCATGGGACCTTCATGCGTGAGTCATGTTAGCAAAGCAAGTGTGAAATAGGAAAAAAAAAACTGTAAATGTTTCGTAATATATTTGTTGTGTGCGAAGCAATCACACGGTTTTGTAATTATCATTAGAGCATCCATTCAAGCTTATGTAGGCTAGGACCGTGACACTTAAATTCAGCTTAGACCAATCATATTTGTCTTAAGTCTAGTAAAATATAACTCAGTTTGCTTTAGATATTATATTGGACAATAGGTAAAAGTTGTTTGTTTGAGTGATTAGATTCATTTCAGTGAAGAGAGGATCAACTGATATTTGAGTGTGTCTAGGTATATATTACAAACGCGTGGGTGGGTCTGTTGGTGAAAAGGAGAAAGTGGAAGTATGCATGCATGGGCCAGGACGTAAGTGGGTAGGTGTACATGCTTTCGGGTTAAGATAGTAGCGGTCGTGCCACACCAAAAAAAAGGAAAAGGAAGAAAAAAAACAAATAGAAGTTAGTACGTGAGATTGAAAAGGGAAAGGAAGAAGGAGTGCTTGAGAAATTTGAATGAACGCCACCTATTAGTTAAAATCAAGTCGGGTGTGGGGAGTAGTCGAGCAAAGTTGGTCCATTTATCTTTTTATAATCCCGTCTCAATTTCGTTTATTTAAATTTTTCTTTGACCGTAAATTTATGTCGCGCGTTTGGTTTTATTTGGATCTTGTTCTAGATTTGAATCAAGACGTTGCATCCGCGGAAATCTAATCGTGCCATTTGTATGTTTCTTTATCAAGTGATACAATCGTTTGAATCAAATTTTCTGCAGCTCTAAGGTGAGTATTTCTCACCAGACAAACATACCTATATATCCGTGATTTATCACAAGTGTATTTGTAAATTATTTATTAAATTTTATCTGCCTGTGATATAACGTATGATGTTAAACCCCATTTTAAATTGACACCTCATCAGTTGTTTATCTATTGTAATATTATTGCAGTTATACTATGTAATGCTTATTTACTGATTAAATCATCACTGTAAGTTCCCTGTAAATTTGAGATCGTTATAGGCTGAAATGATAGGCCTGAACGAAAATCATTTGTTCATTTATTTAATTGTTTAATTATTTATTTGTTAACTTGGGATTGCGGTTTGAAATGATAGAACCCGGATTTTGTAAATTGCGGATTGAAATGATATAAATCCGTATCACTTGACCTAGGCTAGAAAACTATATACAGACCCGTGGTTTATATAATATTTTTCTGAAATGTTTAAAAATATTTTAAATGGGAATTTATAATATTCTGGTTCAAATGTATTTAAAGGATTTCTATAAAATTATAATGATTTTTGAATAAGTCAAAATGTTAAATAAATAAATGTTTAAGTAAAAATTTTGAAATATAACTTATATTTGGGAAATTCTGAAATTTTGTTAAAAGTGAGTTTTAGTTAAGAAAATAATTGATAATAAGTTCTATTTGGGAATTTAAAATTTGATTGTTAAGTTAATAATTTATTATAGCACTTAAATGCCGACTTTTATAAATGAACTGTTTTGACTTACAGACTTTAGGTGGCATTTCATAAATGCTACGGAAACTGAATTTTCGGATTGTTTAAAATAAATGGAAATAATCTTTGTGGAAAAAGGCTTAAATTTTGGAATTTAATATGTAATTAATAAAAATAAGGAATTGACTTTAAATGGTTTTAAGTGGAAGAATTTAACTTTTAAATGTGAGTTGAAAGGCAATTAATTCCAAAATAAACTGAATAGATTTAAATGGTATTTTATATTAAATAAAATGACCGATGTTTAAATAAATAATGTTTGAAATGATACTATGATATTGAAAGATATTTGAAATTTATTTTGATTTTTAAAGTATAAATACCATTTTTAAAAGTTGTAACCACGGGTTATAATAACGTTTGGTTGTTAAAGAGACCGGGATCGGATATCTGGCATACTCTCTGCCGATACCGAAAACCACTTTAACAACCGTGTATGCGGTGGAGATTCCAGAATGAAGTAGGATGGTGGTGACATTTTCTTTGAGGTAAATACGTGGATCCGACTCCCGTGAGTTGGCATAAGGTGGCTAAAACATGAGCGATTGACGGATTAATGAGGTAGCACCTCTGATCGGACGCACTTCTTCGTATGCCATTCTATTGCTTTTGTGATTGTTTGGTGCGCACCTTTGATTTGGGAGTGTTGTTCGAGGTGGGCGGTGGCTGCGCGCTACGCGTTTCCATCGGTCCGGATGCGTAATTGGTATATCTACCCTGGCATTGCCTAGTTGTGCCGTGTCACCTAGCATAGCGAGCCTTATACGATTTTGGTTTTGTACCATACATATGGAGTGCCCTCTGACGACGCCCATTCCGGGGGAGATTACGGTACTGTATAGACTATGGGAATATATTTTGTGTTAAGGTGGAAAATGTAAAGCCTTAACGCTATTTAAAAGTAAGTTTATTTTACTAATAGACACTATTATAATAGCGAAGTATTACTACATAGTAAATAGTTTAACGGATCCTTAGAGGATGGGCGGTCCCAAGCATCCTTTAAGTTACTTGCTCTATATTACAGTACACTTGAATTAGCTTACACTATATAAGTATGTATGTCCTGACTCGAGTGTTTATGTTTTATGTTACGCTCGGGTCAGCCTGAGTTGCAGTTCAGTTTCATCCCGGAGCTAGGATTTCTGTAGATCACTTTCAAGCTGCTGGCAAACTTCCTTCCCAGTTCTTTATCTAAATTTTTGAAATCAAGACTAGTGGACATTTGGATTGTTCTACTGATGATTTAAAACTATATTTGGATTAAAGACTATGTAATTTTTATTTGATTGAGACTATTTATAGTGGCTTCACGAATCACTAAGTATTTTAAATTCCGCTGCGAGTATTCTGATTCTGTGTCTGTGATTCTGTGATTAATTATTTACTATATATATTGAGATTTGCCAAATTTTATTTACAACGCGGTATTTTGAACAATTCAAGTCCGACATGTGCGGATGCGAATGGTTGAAAATACTGGGTCGTTACATTTGGTATCAGAGCTTTGGCTCTAGGCAAAACTTAGAATGTATGGTAAATTTGATTTACAGAATCACTTTCATTCGAGCTTGAATCTCTTCCTTTTGATTCGATTTCCTTTGAATTTTGGAACGTTCCCTGCGGTTTCAAAGTTCATTCGTGTCCCTCACTATTCATCTTCTTTCGATTTCTAGAGTATCCCATAACTCCCTTTCGGATGATCTTTATAGTGAATTGGCGGTCTCGCCAATATTCTAATAAAGGGGTGAAACTCCTTTACAATTAGCATTGGTTCACCAGAGATTTATATTTAACCTCGGTTTAAATGCTAGTATCTTTGGTTATTCCGAACTCTATCTCTTCGGATCGAATGGTAAATCTACATTCGATCTGACTCTTTAAGTCATGGTTGACTAGGTTAAGGTTGCCCGCGATTTATATAAACTTATCTAGTTCCTTGTTTTGTTATTTAATCATCGGATTTTCTGATTCCAATTTATCTTTAAATCAAAATTCTCTTTGATTTGAATCTATCAAATTTGAATCTCTATTCTTGTTTTGAAAAATTTATTCCTATATTTGGGAAAAATCTAATATTATATATAAGTATAATTTTCAGAATTTTATAATTAATTTAACTAGTTGTCAAGAGATAATAGTTTTGATTTTATTTATGGTTTTATAGACCATGTGTTTTGTCTAATATAAATAATTGAATATAAACAAATGGTTATAAACTAATTTGGAAACAGAAATGAATTTAAAACCAGAACTTGAGAATTCAATTTTCGATGGTTTCAAACCTTGTGTTTAAAATTTTAAAGGGAGATATTATTTAAATTATTTTCGAATAAAAATTTGTTTCCAAAGAATTTTAAAGGTTTAAAAATCAGTGCTCTTCTCCTTGTCGCTAGGAAATAATTTCGGTGATGACAGCAACATCATCGACATTCATTTTCGAGTTTCGAAGTAAAAAGACCATTCTGTAGTCTGGCTACAGTGTTACCTTGAGAATTTAATTGATTTGAATCTCTAAAATATGACTTGATTTATAATATGTAGATATATGATTTAAATTTGATTTGACATATTATGTAAATATATTTATTTGGGTTGAAGGGAATTAGAAATTTAAATCTTAAATTTTATCTTGAGGAATAATTTCAATTAAAAAAAAAATCAGATTTTTGAATAAATGATTCCAACTTGAGATAATTGAATTTGAAAGTTTTATTTGTATAATACTCAATTTCATTTCAATATAACCTACCATGATTTTCAGAAGTTAACAATGTAATTGGATAATATACAATATAAAAATATTTATAAATAAAATTTGAGTGGTTATAATAAATGTTATACACTTAAATTCTAGTTATAAAAAGATTAACAGAGGTAAATAAAATAAAAGGGTAATGGAATAATCAATATAAAATTATGTTAAGGAACTAAGAATAAATTTAAACAATTGTAATAAGTGTAAACATATTTGACATAGATGAGAAAAATATATTGAGAGAAATAAATTTAATTATAGTTTGAAATAAAGAAGAAACTAAATGGGGAATTTAGTTTATTTTGGGAAATGGTAAATTAAGTTAAATTACCATTTCAAATTTGGATTAAAATTAAACATTTTTAAATTAGAATGTTATAATACCTTGTGTAAAATTTGGATAAAAAATGATTTTATAAGTATAGGGATAGTATACAAGTAAATATGTAAATAAATAAATGTTAAAATTTTAAGTATAAATAGATGAAATCAATTATTAATTTAAAATTGAATTTTTATTGTTTAGATTAATGATTCTAATTTAAGTTTTAATTTAGTTTTCTTTCAGGTTGTTTCTATTCCCCTACCTTCTTCCTTTTCGAGGACGAAAAGTTCTGAGTGGGGGAGAGTGCAACAGCCAAAATTTTGAACAAATATTTTTCACTTGTATTTTTAAAACTTTGGGGTTTATTATATAAAAATCTAAATTTTAAAGTGATTATAAAAAAACAATTGACCAAATTTTTAATTAAATAATAAGGTCTCTGAATTTTGACGTGGTTAAGAATTAACTTTAATTGGAAATTTGGGTTTTTGTCGAAGATGGTAAATAACTTAATTTCCAGCAAAATCAAGTTTTAATTAAGAAATAAAATTTGAAAAAAAAGTTAGTGTATAAATAAACTATTTAATTACGCGTTTAAAATGCGTATTATTGATGGAATATTTTTAACGTATATTTACTACATAAGAGAACGCGTAAATTTAAAAAAGCATCACTTTTATTATGAAACTGGGCGCATGTTTTGCATCGGTTTTTCACGCGTCTAAATTTATTACCTTGGATATAAATAATCAAATAAATCAGTATACATGCATTTTAAGTGGGAAAGGAATAAATTTTCTTTCCGTTGACTCCACATATTTAATAAATAAAACCCATTGATTTTCAATAACGTTCAAATCAAATATTCTTTTCCGTTTCTTTACTCTTAAGAATCAACACTTTTCTTTGTTCAATTTTATAAATGTTCGCCAATTTTCTATTTTTCTGGACTGTTAAAACAACACAATAATTTTTACCTTAGCTATAAAATGGATTATCTACCTTTTAAAGTTAAGTAATATTTTGAATAATACATTTCTTTGTCAATGGTAAATAGATCAGAAGAAAAAAAAATGTAAACAAATTTTATTCCATTTAAGTGGTAAATTTTAAATTTTTATAGTGTATAAATGAACTGGGTAATTACGTGTTTAAAGGGAGCGTAAATTTAGGGAATAAATACCGTATATATATTTAAGAAAACGTATAGAATTTTAATCCGTTAATTCGGTATATTTTGGGCATAAAATAATATGGCTTTGGTACACATTCTTAAAAATATGACCTTAGTGTAAATGAGTAAATTTATCAGTGGCATGTGTTTTTAGAGGGAAGGAATATTCTAGCATTCAAATCAAGTATGTTGCCTCTAAATTCGACGCATTGCTTTAAAATTTTGATTTCCATAGATTTTTTCCATTCAACAAAATTTATTTCTTGCATTTTTCAAAACACAATTTTCTCCTAAATCTCAGTCATGCACAGTATCCAATCTCCTATCTGCTTGCCTATTTCATATGCGTTTTTTTCTTTACCCATATTTCTTACGTTTATTTTTCTCTTTCCAGTAAAATTTACTTCCCAATTTATATATATGTTAATTTGATCAAATCATTTCCAAAATGCTAAATAATAAATGAAAGTTTCACTTTGTTTAAGGATAACTCTAATTGGAATTTTAAATATAAAAAAATTGAATTATATACTTGCTTTAAAAATTTGTAATATTTGGTCCATTTGGATAATAAATCGCCTTTTAATGGTAATAAGAATCAGAGAGAGATGTAACCAAAGTTTTATCTTTTTAATTTAGTAATAAATGTTAAGAATTTATAGCATATTAATAAACTTATAATTTCGCATTTAAGAGGGTACGATATTTAATGGTATAAATAACGTATATAGGAAAACGTATTGATAATAAAAATCAACGCATTCAATTTTCTTTAAATTTGGTATAAATCTTTGTCTAGTAAAACTTTGCCGTTTCTTTATAAATCAATGCTGATTATAAAAATTTCAAATCCACGTACAACTTCATTTGGTTAATAGGTATATAATCTGTGATTTCCTTTTACCATTCTCAGCAATAAATTCTTGTTGTTTCTCCACCCCGGTCACATTTACTTCTTATTTAAAGCAAGAGCAAATATTTCCTAGATATTTTGTTTCTCCTCTTCCTAAATTCGTGCACGTAAGAATGCATTTACAAAATAAAACGCTTGCCACTGGAAACGTTTGCAATCAATGAAAGAAATTTATTTCCTCACCTGTAGAACGAGATTTCTGAAGAATCAAAGGAAAAACATGCAGCTTCCTTCTTTCACACGTTCAAATCAAAATTTTATCTTTGCCAAAAATTTATCAACACATTCAATATCTGTTTAAATTTTTCATAAAAATCTTTGCCAAATAAAAACTTTACCGTTTCTTCTCTTTAATCAATGTCATTATTTCCAAAAAAAAAATTAAGGAGAAAAGAAACAAGTACAAATGTGCCTAATATTCCTGTCTGTTTCTTTGTGTAAATCCAAGCCACCGTGCAAGTTAATCTAAATTTATTTCCTTCCTATATTGTTCACCTTAAATCACGCACCCCCCGCCTATATATATAAGCCCATACAATTATTCATACGCATAGCATCAGCTCTTCAACCTTCTTTTTCTTACTTGCAAGCTCCTTCAGGTAATGGAAGTTTACTCTCTTTCTTCTTCCTTTTTTTTTTTTGCTTTTCTATCGTATGTTCATCTGATCAATCTAAATACTCGGCTGCTCCACCACATGTCCTTGCCACATCTCTTTTTCCCCCTCGGATCTATTTTGCCATGTATGTCAGATTGTTGTAGGAAGTCAAGCTTAGTATCCTTCTTTTGCATTCTATAGAAAAATGCATGCGTCCATGTAGTTGTGGCGATGGGACACTCATGCGTGAGTCATGTTAGCAAAGCAAGTGTGAAATAGAAAAAAAAATGGAAATGTTTCGTAATATATTTGTTGTGTGCGAAGCAATCACATGGTTTTGTAATTATCATTAGAGCATCCATTCAAGCTTATGTAGGATAGGACCGTTACACTTAAATTCAGCTTAGACCAATCATATTTGTCTCCAGACTAGTAAAATATAACTCAGTTTTCTTTAGATATTATATTGGACAATAGGTGAAGGTTGTTTGTTTGAGTAATTAGATTCATTTCAGTAAAGAGAGGATCAACTGATATTTGAGTGTGTCTAGGTATATATTACAAACGCGTGGGTGGGTCTGTAGGTGAAAAAGAGAAAGTGGAAGTATGCATGCATGGGTCAGGACGTAAGTGGGTAGGTGTACATGCTTTCGGGTTAAGATAGTAGCAGTCGTGCCACACCAAAAAAAAAGAAAAGTAAAAGGAAAAAAAACAAATAGAAGTTAGTACGTGAGATTGAAAAGGGAAAGGAAGAAGGAGTGCTTGAGAAATTTGAATGAACGCCACCTATTAGTTAAAATCAAGTCGGGTGTGGGGAGTAGTCGAGCAAATTTGAATCAAGACGTTGCATCCGTGGAAATCTAATCGTGCCGTTTGTATGTTTCTTTATCAAGTGATATAATCGTTTGAATCAAATTTTATGCAGCTCTAAGGTGAGTATTTCTCACCAGACAAACATACCTATATATCTGTGATTTATCACAAGTGTATTTGTAAATTATTTATTAAATTTTATCTGCCTGTGATATAACGTATGATGTTAACCCCATTTTAAATTGACACCTCATCAGTTGTTTATCTATTGTAATATTATTGCAGTTATACTATGTAATGCTTATTTACTGATTAAATCATCACTGTAAGTTCCCTGTAAATTTGAGATCGTTATAGGCTGAAATGATAGGCCTGAACGATAATCATTTGTTCATTTATTTAATTGTTTAATTATTTATTTGTTAACTTGGGATTGCGGGTTTGAAATGATAGAATCCGGATTTTGTAAATTGCGGATAGAAATGATATAAATCCGTATCACTTGACCTAGGCTAGAAAACTATATACAGACCCGTGGTTTATATAATATTTTTCTGAAATGTTTAAAAATATTTTAAATGGGAATTTATAATATTCTGGTTCAAATGTATTTAAAGGATTTTTATAAAATTATAATGATTTTTGAATAAGTCAAAATGTTAAATAAATAAATGTTTAAGTAAAATTTTTGGAATATAACTTATATTTGGGAAATTCTGAAATTTTGTTAAAAGTGAGTTTTAGTTAAGAAAATAATTGATAATAAGTTCTATTTGGGAATTTAAAATTTGATTGTTAAGTTAATAATTTATTACAGCACTTAAATGCCGACTTTTATAAATGAACTGTTTTGACTTACAGACTTTAGGTGGCATTTCATAAATGCTACGGAAACTGAATTTTTGGATTGTTTAAAATAAATGGAAATAATCTTTGGGGAAAAAGGCTTAAATTTTGGAATTTAATATGTAATTAATAAAAATAAGGAATTGACTTTAAATGGTTTTAAATGGAAGAATTTAACTTTTAAATGTGAGTTGAAAGGCAATTAATTCCAAAATAAACTGAATAGATTTAAATGGTATTTTATATTAAATAAAATGACTGATGTTTAAATAAATAATGTTTGAAATGATATTATGATATTGAAAGGTATTTGAAATTTATTTTGATTTTTAAAGTATAAATACCATTTTTAAAAGTTGTAACCACGTGTTATAATAACGTTTGGTTGTTAAAGAGACCGGGATCGGATATCTGGCATACTCTCTGTCGATACCGAAAACCACTTTAACAACCGTGTATGCGGTGGAGATTCCAGAATGAAGTAGGATGGTGGTGACGTTTTCTTTGAGGTAAACACGTGGATCCGACTCCCGTGAGTTGGCATAAGGTGGCTAAAACAGGAGCGATTGACGGATTAATGAGGTAGCACCTCTGATCGGACGCACTTCTTCGTATGCCATTCTATTGCTTTTGTGATTGTTTGGTGCGCACCTTTGATTTGGGAGTGTTGTTCGAGGTGGGCAATAGCTGCGCGCTACGCGTTTCCATCGGTCCGGATGCGTAATTGGTATATCTACCCTGGCATTGCCTAGTTGTGCCGTGTCACCTACCATAGAGAGCCTTATACGATTTTGGTTTTGTACCATACCTATGGAGTGCTCTCTGACGACGCCCATTCCGGGGGAGATTACGGTACTGTATAGACTATGGGAATATATTATGTGTTAAGGTGGAAAATGTAAAGCCTTAACGCTATTTAAAAGTATGTTTATTTTACTAATAGACACTATTATAATAGCGAAGTATTACTACATAGTAAATAGTTTAACGGATCCTTAGAGGATGGGCGGTCCCAAGCATCCTTTAAGTTGCTTGCTCTATATTACAGTACACTTGAATTAGCTTACACTATATAAGTATGTATGTCCTGACTCGAGTGTTTATGTTTTATGTTACGCTTGGGTCAGCCTGAGTTGCAGTTCAGTTTCATCCCGGAGCTAGGATTTCTGTAGATCACTTTCAAGCTGCTGGCAAACTTCCTTCCCAGTTCTTTATCTAAATTTTTGAAATCAAGACTAGTGGACATTTGGATTGTTCTACTAATGATTTAAAACTATATTTGGATTAAAGACTATGTAATTTTTATTTGATTGAGACTATTTATAGTGGCTTCATGAACCACTAAGTATTTTAAATTCTGCTGCGAGTATTCTGATTCTGTTTCTGTGATTCTGTGATTAATTATTTACTGTATATTTTGAGATTTGCCAAATTTTATTTACAACGCGGTATTTTGAACAATTCAAGTCCGACATTTGCGGATGCGAATGGTTGAAAATACTGGGTCGTTACATTGATACAAAGTATCAAATCTCTATAACAATTTCATTAATAAAAAAAGTATCAAATTCTTTCTTGGTATAAGAGCTTCACTACTTAATAAGGATTCTTTCAAAGATTAAAAGAAACTCATTAGATAATATTCATCGTATGAGTTTGTTCTCATCAGAGATTTTAATCTCCTCATTTGAGTGGCAGATTCAACGAAGAAGTGTTGGAAATTTTTTTCTTTTTGAAGTGAATTTATTAAAAAAAATAAATAAAAATAGGTTAATGATAATTTATTTATGAACCATTACTATAATTGAGCCGTTGCAAGTTTGTAACGGTAATATATTTATGATTGAGTTGTTGCAACGGTAATGTATTTATGAAGCATTATTATAATTAAGCCATTACACTTGCACAACGGTAATATATTTATGTGACATTATTATTGAGCCGTTACAAAAGCTAATGGTATTACAATATTGTTTTAAATGAGAATAAATTAAAATCCATTAACATTCCATCATTTTAGTAACATATACAATTTCCATTCTGCCTATTAAAATGATAGTTAAACAGAAGAGAAATGATAAGAATAATAGACATTTTTCTTTTTCTTCTTCCTTCAACAAAACTAAACACCTTGAGTAGTATTTCAGAGTGCAAATCAAAATCGACTTTATAAGTGCAAATAGGTTGATATTTTTAAAGATTAGAGAGGCCGTTTTATCTTAGAGGCGGTAGCGTTTTTTTTAGAACTACTTTGCACCTTCGAGCAGAATGCCAAAACTTCTTCAAGAAAGTGACAACGTACACAGCTCAGCCAAAGTTCACTGTACCCAACAATTTGAAGACGTTCCAGACAATAATGACTTCTGCCGCAACTGATGGTATGTTTAAACTGAATGTTGAATGTAGTAAAATGTGTGCTTCTACTTATATGTTGTGTGATTTTAATATCTGGCACTCTATATTATGTCATATGAATAAATGTATAATTCATAACATGAGCACCTTAGATCTTATGCATAAAATGTCACAAACTAATTTTGATAAATATGAATTCTGTAGTCAAGCAAAAATCACTAAGAAACCGCATAAACCAGTTGATAGAGTTTCTGAAACTTTAGATTTGATTCATTCTTATATATGTGAGCTTGATGGAACTTTAACTAGACATGGACACCGTTACTTTATCACTATTATTGATGACTGCTCTGATTTTACTTATATATATCTTGTGAAAAATAAAAGGGATGCATTTGATATGTTTAAATCATTTAAAACTGAAATTGAGAATCATTCTAATAAGAAATTAAGAGACTTCGTAGTGATAGAAGAACAGAATATGAGTCTAGTTTATTTCTTGATTTCTATAAATTGCATAGTATAATTCATGAGAGAACTACACCTTATTCACCTGAAATGAATGGTAAAGCTGAAAGAAAATAGATACTTTACTGAATTAGTTGTAGCTATCTAATTGAATTTGGCTGTAGCAAAACACTATTGGGGGGGTATTTAAATAACTTTATGCTACGTATTGAATAGAATCCCTAAATCAAAAAGTAAAATCTCATCATTTGAAATTTTAAGAAATTATAAACCAAATGTGTCTTATTTTAGAAATTGGGAATGTTTGGCATATGTCCGTATACCAGACCCTATGAAATAAAAATTAGCAAGTGAAGCACATGAATGTGTATTTATTGGCTATGCTATTAATAGCAAAGCATAATTTTATGACATGAATACACATAATATAATAGAATCTAATGATGCTGATTTTTATGAATCTAGATTTCCTTTTAAATTGAGGAATAGTGGTGGCACATCAAGTAATACTATGCCTATTAGAACAGAACTTAATGAGTCTTCTGAAAATGGACCTAAAAGAAGTAAAAGAGCAAGAATCACAAAAGATTTTGGTTCAGATTTTGGTGGTTTCTATAGAGGAGGATCCCTTAAACCTCCAAGACGCCTTATCTTCCTTAGATGCCGATTTTTGGCAAGAGGCTATAAATGATGAAATGTATTTTTTGGAATCCAATAAGACTTGGCACTTAGTAGATCTACCATCTGGTTGTAATTCTATAAGCTGTAAATGAGTACTTAAAAGAAATTAAAACACGATGGCATAGTTGATAAATATAAAGCCAGTTTAGTAGCTAAAGAATTTAAGCAAAGTGAAAATGTAGACTTTTTTGACATTTTTTCACCTTTAACTAGGATTACATTCATTTGAGTATAATTTCACTTGCAACTACTCAATAATACAACAAACGGATGTTAAAACTGCCTTTTTAAATGCTGAATTAGAAGAGGAAATTTATATGGACCAACATGAAGGATTTGTAGTTCATGGTCAAGAATATAAAGTTTGCAAGTTAGTAATTCATTATATGGCTTAAAACTCGCACCTAAACAATGATATGAAAATTTTGATAACATATAATCTCACATGGTTTCAAAGTTAATAAAGTGGCAAATGCATTTACTTTAAATCTGAGAATGACATTTTTACTATCCTATGTCTGTATGTAGATGGCCTACTTATTTTTGGGTTAAACATCCATGCCATAAACTCTGTTAAATCTTTGTTAACTGCCAATTTCGATATGAAAGATCTAGGTGAAGCAAGTGTAATCCTTGGTATTAAGATTACTAGGTCCGAAAAGGGACTTTCTTTGGATCAATCTAATTATATTGAGGAGACTCTAAAGAAATACAATTACTTTGACTGTAAACCTGCATGTACGCCATATGATCCTAGTGTAAAGCTATTTAAGAACACTGGTGAAGGTGTAAGACAGTCTGATTATGCTAGCATCTTTGGCAGCCTTCGGTATGCCACTGATTGTATTAGACCCGACATTGCCTATGCGGTGGGGTTATTATGCAGGTTTACTAGTAAATCTAGTATTGAGCATTGGTATGCTATTGAAAGGGTCATGAGATACCTAAAATGAACTATGAACCTTGGGTTACATTATGAAAAATTTCCGGCTGTCCTTGAAGGTTACACCGATGCAAACTGGAATACTTTATCCGATGATTCAAAAGCAACAAGTGGCTATATCTTTAGCATTGTCGGAGGAGCTGTTTCTTAGAAATCCAAGAAACTGACTATTTTGGCTCAGTCTACTATGGAGTCTGAGATGATAGCACTAGCCACAGCTAGTGAAGAAGCAAAGTACTTAAGAAATCTGCTAGCTGAGGTTCCTTTATGGGAAAAACCGATACCAGCTGTGTTGATCCATTGTGATAGTACCAAGGCTATTACAAAAGTACAAAACCAATATTACAATGGTAAGAGATGATAGATACGTCGTAAGCATAGTACTGTTAGAGAGCTACTCTCTTCAGGTGCTGTTAAGTGGATCGTATATGAAGTGATGAGAATTTAGCAGATCCTTTGATGAAAGAACTGGCCAGAGAGAAAGTTCTTAAAACTTCTAAAAGAATGGGACTATTGTCCTTAGATTTTTGGGTCACGCATAATGGTAACCCAACCTAATGACTGGAGATCCCAAGAACTAGGTTCAATAGAACAAGTTGTGAAGTGATATTAGTTGAACGTGCTATTTTTATATTAAAAAACATGTGTTCCTAAAGTGATTAGAGAATGAGTTAATAGAAACTCTTAATGATATCTATATCCTATTTGTAGTAGTACCTTAAGGAGTAGTCTTAATAGATTCACCTGTATGAATGTGGAAATGTGGCCATTTCCTATGGACTTTTGGTAAAAATTACTAAAGCATACTCTAAACTGGGATAAACGTGCATGGCCATAAATGCACGAGCTTATCTGATTGCGCTCCTGAAAGATTGTGTATGGTCTGATGTCAAGAATAGAGACATCAATAGAGTTCAAGACTAGTGTCACTTTAGTAAAAACTGAATCCTATCCACTATGCAAAGATTTAAGTTGAAAGACACCTTTGTTTATGCACAATCTTATGTTTTTGGGAACTACTCGAAAAATATTTTAAAAAAATTCAGGTGGGGGGATTGTTGGAAGTGGTTTTGTTTATGAAGTGAATTTATTAAAAAATTAAATAAAAACAGGTTAGTGGTAATTTATTTAAGAATCATTATTATAATTGAGCCGTTGCAAGTTTGTAACGGTAATATATTTATTAATCATTACTATAAGTGAGTCGTTGCAAGTTTAAACGGTAATATATTTATGAATCATTATTATAACTGAGTCGTTACACTTGCACAACGATAATATACTTATGTAACATTATTATTGAGTCGTTACAAAAGCTAATGGTATTATAATATTGTTTTAAATGAGAATAAATTAAAATCCATTAACATTCCATCACTTTAGTAACGTATATAATTTCCATTTTGCCTATTTAAATGATAGATAGACAAAGGGAAATGGTAAGAATAGCAGACATTTTTCTTTTCTTCTTCCTTCAACAAAACTAAACACCTTGAGCAGTATTTCAGAGTGGAAATTAGAATTGACCTTGTTAGTGGAAAAACATTGATATTTTTAAAGATTAGAGACTGTTTTATCCTAAAAGCGGCGGCATTTATTTTTTAAAACTGCTTTGCACCTTCGAGCAGAACGCCGAAAGGTCTTCAGGAGAGTGACAATGTACACGACTCAGCCAAAGTTCATTGTTCCCAACAAGAAATATTGTGCCTCACCCGATTCAAGAAAACTGGCTGCACTCAATACTGAAGGAAAACAACAAACAAATCAATCAAATTCAGATCAAGAAAAGCAAGAACAGATCACAAAAATTCAGAGAAAGTGCTATCCAACAAAGTATATCAGAACAAACTAAATCTACTCATCATTTAAAAGCTCATGGTTGCATCAAACCTGGTTCAGCGATCATCAGTTGTTTTAGGAACATAAGTCTTGATCAAGATTGATTGAGTTTCATTTGTTTTCCTTTATTTTGAATCTTCACGGTTTCTTTACCTGTCTTATTTGTTTTGAAGATCATCATGGGTGATGAAACCAACTCTGAAACATCTGATAACGTAAGAAACTAACAACAGACTGTATCAGCTGCTAAGAAATTAGTTAAAACTATAATTAGCCCACAAAGTTAGCTTGTGACAGTTCATTTGGATGAAGATAATTATCTTCTACGGAAACTTCAGGTTGAAATTACAAACCAAGGAGATGGTTTCGAAGTGTGCTTCTTTGGAACCATCCTTTTCTCACCAAAATTTATCACTGATCTAGAAAATATAGTTTTCAGTAATGAAGAATATATGAAGCATCACAGACAAGATAGACCGATGTTCATGATTGCTCTCATCAATAAACACAAATTCACTATCTCATGTAATAGGATGCAAAACTGCTAATGAGGTATAGACAATTACTGAAAAGGTTTTTAACACTCAATCTACAGTAAAGGTCATGTATCATAAAAGACAGCTTCAAAACATCAGATTAGATAATCACGCTATCAGGGAAAGCCTATCCAAGATCAAAACAATTTGTGATTTACTAGAGGCTACAGATCACAAAGTATCAAACTCAGAACAAATTCTAACCATATTGAATGGTTTAAGTGATGAATATGAAGCAGTTTATGTTGTTACAGCCTTTCAAAAGGTTTTACCATCAATTGATGATGTTAATTCAATTTTATTTGCATATGAAGCAAGAAATTATAACAAAAGGCCACAAGAATCAGATTTCTCAGTCAACTACACATCCAACCAAATAAATAAAAATCAAAATAACAACAAAGCAGAGAAGTCAACACAAAGAGGCGGTTATCGTAACAGATCTAGAGAAGAGGCAGATGGAACAATAACAATATGCCAAAGTGTTAAATTTGTGAAAGAATAGGCCACACTGCTGTAAACTGTTACTTCAGATATTCAAATCAACATAACAACAATCAAAGAAGCAACAATATCAGTGTCAATATAGCATAAAACGTTGATAGTTAGACTGACAATAGAAAAGGTCACAACTTAAGTGATACTGCAGGAACTGAACATATACAAGATGAATGTCGGTATCCGGACTCAGGGGCAACTAATCACATCACTAGTAATCTTGATAACTTGAATCTTTGAAACAAGGAGTACAGAGGTAAACAAACAATTTGCATGCGCATTGTAAGTGTGTTAAAATTTCACATGTAGGTAATGCTTATATTAAAGGTAAGAGACAATTATTTTTACACAACTTGTTAAGATAGCCAAAAATAATGAAGAATCTTGTAAGCGTGTCTCAGTTGGCTTTTGAAAATAATATATACTTTGAGTTTCATCCTAAGTACAATTTAATTAGAGACATACTAACTAAAGATATTCTTCTGTAGGGTGATGCAAAAAAGGGTTGTATAAGTTTAAATCTGCTAACAGCAGCAGTTTTACAGAGGAGCAAAATCATTGTAATCTATGTGAAAAAAGGAATAATATGATTATATTCGATCTTTGGCACTACAAACTTGGTCACTCAAGTGCTAAAGTTGTAAGACAAATTCTTGCTAAAAATAAAATAACATTTGATGATATTTCCTTAACTTACATATATACTTATTGTCAAATGGGAAAGAGTTATAAATTAGAATTTAATGACTCATTAACACAACAATCTAGACCATTTGAATTAGTTGCTATTGATTTACGGGGTCCTATACCTATATGCTCTGATTTTGAATTTAGATATTACATTTCATTTGTTGATGCATATTCAAGGTAAACTTGGATATACTTTTTAAAAGAAAAATCTAAAGCATGCAATGCAGTTACAAACTTCATAGCAATGGCTGAAAAACAAAACAACTCTCAAGTTAAGATCATTCAGTCTGATGGGGGATGCGGAATATAAAACACGTAGCAATTATTTTCAGAGAAAGGGAATAATGCATAGAACTACATGTCCCTACATATTTGAATAAAATGGTCTATTTGAAAGAAAACATAGACATATAATAGAAGCATGGCTTACTTTACTAGTTCATGCATCCTTACCCTTGAAATTTTGGCCGGAAGCATTTAATACTATTGTATATTTAATCAACATATTGCCAATAAAGGTTCTAAAAGGAATTAGCCCCATAGAAAATAGTACAAGATTAAACCAAATTATCTAAGCCTAAGAACCTTTGGTGTCTATGTTTTCCCTACATAAGACCATATAACACAAACAAATTGAATTTCAGATCTAAACCATTCACTTTTTTGGGATATACTACAAATCAGAGTGGATATAAATGCCTTAATTGATAGTGGTAGAGTTTTCATTGGTAGACATGTTTTTAATGGAAGTATTTTTCTCTTTAGTAAATCAGAAATGAAAACTACCAGTAAGGTCTACAACCCAAGAACATCAATACCAGAATTACCTATATATTCAGAAGCTAAGCATCAAGTGGAGGAAAAGAGGACTACTGATGATCAAAATATATCACCCATAGTATCTGTTCAACAAGATCATGAATGGGCAGATGATCTCAGTCATTCACCTATGAAATCAACAGAGAATAAGGATCAAGATGAAGAGAACATTCATCAAAACAGTTCATAAAGAAGTTCAGATCATAATAATTCAAGAGACTTACCTCACACTGATACTCAAGTAAGATCAAGTCATCCGATGATCACAAGAGCCAAAAGTGGTATCTTTAAGCCAAAGATATATATAGCAAGTTCAACCATACATGAACAATCAACATATGAACAAGTTGCAAAAGACAAAAACTAGAAAGTAGCCATGGATGAAGAATACAATGCTCTTATAAAAAATAGGACATGGGATCTTGTATGTTCACCAGAAAATAAAAATATAGTAGGATGTAAGTGGACATACAAGATAAAGAGAAATCTTGATGGTTCAGTCAGCAGATACAAAGCAAGACTTGTTGCAAAGGGATACACTCAACAATATGGATTTGACTTCAATGAAACTTTTTCTCCGGTGGTCAAACCAACCGTTATTAGACTCCTTCTTACAATTGGATTACATAAAAAGTGGAACATAAGGAAATTAGATATCAACAATGCATTTCTAAATCGTATCTTGCATGAGGAGATCTATATAGAACAACCAAAAGGTTATAGTAAGAATGAAAAGTATATGTGCAAATTAAATAAGGAAATATATGGCCTTAAACAAGCTCCAAGGGTTTGGTTTGATAGACTGAAAGCAACATTAACAGATTTAGGATATCTTTCTACCAAATCAAATAATTCACCATATCTTAGAATCAATAACTCATCAATTATTTGTATAGTGATAAATGTTGATGATTTGATTATTATAGGAAATAATGATAATGGAGTCAACTACATCATTTCTTATCTAAATAAGCAATTCTTAGTAAAGGATCTTGGAGATCTCAACTATTTTTTGGTTATAGAAGTTAAAAGAAAAACAAACATTGAAATAATTTTATGCCAGAAAATATGTCTCAGAATTGCTGGACAAAACAAAGATGAGTGAATTAATGCCATAACCAACATCAATGATAAGCAATCGGCATTTCTCTAGAAACAGAGGAGAAGCCATACATAATATTAAATAATATAGAAGTGTTGTAGGGGCATTACAATATGCAACAATAACACAAACTGACATTGCTTACAGTGTTAACAAGGTTTCTCAATTTTTGTAGAATCCTCTAGACGAACATTGGAGAGTAATAAAGAGGATTCTCAGATATCTCAAGAGGATAATAGATTATGGCCTATCACTCAAAGCATGTGATAAACTAAATATAATAAGATATGTCGATGCAGACAGGGCTACTGGTCCAGATAACAGAAAGTCAGCCACTGGCTACTGTATATATATTGGAGATAACCTAAAATCATGGTGTTCAAAGAAATAAGCAACTGTTTCTAGATCTTGCACAGAAGCAGAATACAAAAGCATAGCAAGTGCTACAGCTGAAATCATCTGGTTACAGTCAATACTAAGTGAACAAAAGTTTAATTCAGAAATCAAGCCAGTTTTATGGTGCGATAATCAGAGTACTTTCGACTTATATGCAAATCCGATATTACACTCTCAAACTAAACATATAGAGATAGATTATATTTTGTTCGAGAGCAAGTACAAAAAGGAAAACTTCAAGTCAATCATACACATGCAACCTACCAATGAGCAGACATACTCACGAAGGCTTTATCAGCAAGGAATTCACCAGATTCCGATCTGACCTGAGAATCAAGGACAACAAAAGTCATTCCAGCTCTACTTCATCAGATCTGGGTAGAAGCTTAAAGAATCAAGAGAAAGCAAGCTCAAGTCATCAGCTTTCTCACAATTCAACTCGCCAAAGTAAAGGAGCATCTCAAAACATCAGATCTCACTCTTAGGTAAATATCAAAGGGTGATATAATGAAGACCGAAGATGTTTAGAAAGAAGATTTGAGTCGACATTTAAGCTAATCGAAAGAATTTCAAGCAAAATAAAATTTGGGAATTTTTAGATTGCAAACCCTAATCCTAACGTTGGGTTCGAGGGGGATAATAACGAATGGTTTGTGGCTATCCAGAGAAACATTCATATATCTCAACTGAAGGAATCTGGTAAAAAGGGAAGTATACAGGCCCATTTAAAACCCAAAGCAAGAATAAGCAATATAAATACTTTGCAAACCGTTCATTTGTAAATGTGATACAGAGTATCAAATCTCTATAATAATTTCATCAATAAAAAAAGTATCAAATTATTTCTATTGCACGTGTTACAAAATATTTGTTTTCGGGTATGAAAAACATTATATACGGATAAAAGAAAAACACAAATTTTAGTTTAATACTTAGCTTGCATGAGAAATTAAAATGAAGTGTATGGATATTCATGGAGTCGGTATAGCTAATTTGTAACCTAAATAATATCATGCCTTCGCCGTACTTGGTGTAATGGAGTTATTTTTGGTGTAACTGATGCGAGTTATGACGCCATTTTTGAAGTCATTTTCTATCTTGATGCATGTAGAAGACATGAGTAAGCTGAGTAAGTTATGTGTTTCTATTGTTAGTCATTATTAGCATGGCAAAAATATTTATTTATGCATGTGGCACATTTTGATTGGTGAGCTAGACCTACTAGATGCAGTCGATGGGTGTGTGCACTACGGCTAAAGCACTGGTTTAATGATTCAGTAAATAAACTAGAATATCCATTTATGCAGGTGTTACTAATACTGCATGGGTGCACTATGGGGCTAAAGCAAGGATCTGGTATATTGATGAAGTGAGTTGCTATGAGAAAGAGTGTTGTCTATTAAATAAGAGTAAAGCAGAAGAATTCGAAGCACTCTCCTTAACTGTAGGAACTATCTCTGCTCTCCTCAATTCTCCCAAAGTTGATATTTTATTTTTAAAATCCGATAATTTATAAACTTAGTAAACTAATATTTATTATTAAATCCTAAAAGAGGAAAATTTCAATATGTATACTACAAGCGCATCAACAAATTGGTAAAAAAATAATTTAGTTGCAAATATACAAAAATCACATAACATAAATTAACATAATGATAATAGTAAATTTATTTTATAATTTATTTACTAAATGAATTGTAACAACCAGTAATTTACCCTCTTTAAAATATGGATATTCAATATATTTTTAATAATTAATTAATGGTTTTTTAACTAAAATAAAACTCTTTTTTGTAGTAAATAATGATGGTGAAATAGTTTTCCAAATTTGTTTATAAAAATATTTAGTTTGAAGAAAATTTGAAAATGTGACCGAAAATCATTTTTCAAGTTTTCGACTTTAAATCTTCTAAAAGTTGTCCGAAATGTTATGAACATTTTTGTAGACATAAAAACAAACATTTATAACAAAAAATTAGGATTTAGAAATGATAACACATATTTATTTGATAGAAAAATGTGATGTGATAATTTCCTAAGTTTAAAATTAAAACAAAAAGCAAATGTCATATCAAATGAAACATGTTTAGACATGATTTGATATTATGGCAACTTGAATTTTAAATGCATGTTGGTAAGGGGAGACAAGGGTGATCACATGGCAAGCATGGACAGGAGGTTATGTCCTTTAAGGGTAGTTTGATAATTTGATTTATTCATTGGTATAAAAGTTAATTTCCTAATTCTTTTCTTATTTTTTCCATTTCTATCTTTGCTTTCAAAACTTCATTAGGTTCTTTCCTAAGTTTTTACGTCTTCTAAATACTTTTAAATTTGAAAAAAAAAACATTTCTTTTCACTTCTTCCTTAAGCAAGTTTACTAAAAAATAACTTCTTTCTCCACTACACTTCTCCTCTAAACAAAACAAAACCATTCTCCACAAAACAAGACCCTACACCCCACATACCCACTATGGCCGAGCCCCACATGCTCTAGGCCAAGCCAAAATCCCATTAGAGGTCCTCCTAATTAAGTTAAAGCTTAATCCTAGTGATTTTCGGAGAGTTAGTGTGATTTCCATTCAAGTTAGTAAGCGTTATGGCGAGTAAAGCTTCCATCTTTGGACCACCAAGTTCAAACTATATCCATGCCTATACTTGTAGCTATTGAATGTTTATCATATGTTTTAATGATGATTTGGTCGATGTTTGGTTTGTTGTTTGAAAAATAGTCGCATACGAAAGTTAGTAAGCGAACCTTTGGTTATGTAAATCTAGTAGACAAACTTATACCTTTGTTATTAAATGTTTGATATATGATATATTATTGTAAATAATCATGTATTTATGTTCATACCTTGGTTATGTGATGTTTGGTTGTGTTGCATATGTCATATGCTCGAATTTCGAACCGCCTGTATAGCGATAGTCGCTATATCGGCACTTTTGAAAAATCTTCTTTTATCGAAACTATATGGTTTCATTATCGTGCTCGGTATTACTTTACGAGTTTAAAAAGTTTTAATTAACGATGTTCCTAAAAGTAATTGATTATTTTGATATTGATTATTTAATTTAATTAATTAATTAATAATGATTAAAATTAACTAATTTACTTGTTAATGATGTGTTTTAAATTTAACTAATTGCTTAGTTAATATGTTTTAATTTTAATTAATCTTTTATTTAATGATTTTTAAGACTAATTAATCTTTAGATAATGATGGATTAAGATTAATTAATTTATTAATTAAAGATATTTTAAATTTAGTTAACCCTTTTTAATTAACGATTTTTAAAAGTTAATAAATTTGTTTAACCTTAAATAAATATTTTCATAAATAAAATTTAAACTAATTAATCGCTTTTAAATAATGATATTTAATTATTATTTAATTTAAAATTAATTAATTTTATTATTACTTGAATTAATGATGTTTTAAAAAGGTAATTTACCATTTTTAATTAAAAGGCATTAAGTGAATTTATCAGTTTAATTGATGAAGTTTTAAAGTTGATTAGTGAGTATAATAAGGATGTTTTAAGTGGATAAATCCATTTTTATAATGATGTTTCAAAATCATTAAACTCTTTTAACAAAGTGTTTTAAAGTTAGTAATTGTAATGTGAAACCAAGTACGAATTTGAGTTTTTTTAAAAAAGTTTGAATTGTTTATGGAAATGAATTAATTTTCGTAAAGTGATTCACTTATATGGAAACGATTTATTTGTATAATTGGCACTAGACATCGGAGAAGTAGACTTCTTGTTATTTGAAAGATAAGAATAATTGTGAGACATGACTTTAAGGTAACACTACCTTGACTTATCTGGTATTATTGTTAACCAACAAATAATACAATTTTGAATTCGATGAGTGATGATAATTATACAAGACTTAATTTCCATATATAATCGTTTTATACCGTCGATAGTTGTTTCCTTAGCTATCGGTTATTTCAGCTTCTTTATTATCGTCATTCTAAGATGATTTATTGCTTCGTTGAGCATTGATATCCTTTGTCGAAAATGACTATAACCAAAGTGTGAGAGGAGGCCAAGCTATATGGGGTTGCTCCCATAAGGAACTTTCACATCTCATCTGGATTGGATTTGGTAGTGCTACTAAATGTGAAATATTTGGATTCTCAATAAGGTTTGGCGAGGTCCGGCTTGGAGGATTCCGAGAAGTGTCTCATAGGAAAATGAGCTTCTTAGAAGTATATTATGGAGGTATATTTCAAGGAGGGTGCACCTTCCCAGCCATTTTTTAAAGATTTTCCTTTCCTTATTTGATTCGAATCTTTGAATTTGTTTCTCTAATTTAATCGAGAAGATTTAACTACTCTTCTTGATGTTTAATTATTTATCCATTCTTCACGTTTGGATGTTGATTCGTGTGAGAGTAAACCCGTTCTGTTTTCAACGGCGTGGTCTCTTATGTTTGCGTTTAATTACGTACCTTCATTTAAATTTTTCCTCATACTAGACAAATCGCCTGACCCGAGTTATTTATTTCCATAAACTCTTAGATACTCATTTTATTTCAAAATTCCGAGTGTAGCATGTCTTTGTTGGGCTCTTTAAAGATGGCATCCTAGCAGGAGGCTTTTCATCTTCTTATTTATTTGTTTTGCTATACTATTAAGCTTGTGTAAGTGTATTTTGTTCAGCATTTGTAAGGGCATGACGTTATAACTGCCAAAGCTGATACTTTTGTGTAACTTTGATAACTCCGTATTAAGGAGTAACCTGATGTACTATTTCGGTTATGTCTATTTAGCAGTTTCGTTGTGAGGTTTTCTATTTTGTTCTTTTTTTTATCCCATGATGATTCATCTCCCAATGCTTGGGCAACAGCACACGAACACCGAGGATGTGTTAAGTGTTGTTCCTAGGGGTCAGAAAGGTGGATCATTACAGTTGGTATCAGAGCTTTGATTGAGCAAACACCTTAGCCTGATTGGGGTACAACTCATTTGAGATAGGGTGAGTAGAGCTCTAGAATGAGTTAATCTTGAAAGAGCATTTCTTTTCTTCCCTAAAAGTCCAGTTTTAGATCCTTTATTGTAGTTTCCCTTTTTCCATCATTGACCTAATCTTTGTATTCTAATGATACCTATCACTTATCTAGGTTATTGAAAATGAGTACAAGAGGAAGAAGAGGGAGGGGATCTAGAACTAATACATCTACAAATGACAGATCTCCTAGAAATGAGCTAATTGTAGAGCCGGTAGCAGAAGCAGTGATGCAAGTTCAGCTGTCTTAGAAATTTGTGACCTTGTGCAAGAATTAAACTGCTTTAGGTGGTAATCCTTTCTATGGAATTGAAGATATTTAGGGGTTCAGATATGGCTCCGCTCTTATGAGAGGATATTACGGGATCTTCAGTTGGGAGATGCTAGAAAGAGATTATGAGCGTTGCACCACCTTCAAAAAGCAGCAATGGATTGGTGGGATTCAGTCACCATGAATATACCAGAAGAAGATTTCACTTGGGCACGGTTTAAGTAAGTATTTGAAGCTCAGTTTATCCCAGAGGCGGAAAGGACTTAGTTGTTCAGAATTTTTATGGATTTGAAACATGGTGAGATGACAGTGGCACAATATGAGCATAGGTTCAATGCATTGTCCCGCTTTGGACCAGGATTGATCGATACGCCACTTAAAAAGAACGAAATGTTCATGATAGGAATGCGATTAGAATTTCATCGGGAAATGACCAATCGTCTCTATGGTACCCTTACCAATCTGATCAGTATAGCTTTGAGATTTGAAGCTCTTGATATTGAAAAAGGAGTTTAGAAAGGAGTAGTGCCCACAGTTAATGCCCAACTTTTATTGGTGATAATAGTGGCTAGTAAGCCGTTTTTCAAGCGTAAAGGGAAGAAGAAGTGGCCGGGAAAGAAACTTGGAGGTGGAGATCAAGCTCAGACCAAGCAGTTAGACTTGACCAAGATCCTTTGTTATACGTGCAATCAAATGGGACACTTTTTAAATCAGTGCCCAAACCCGGCTAGTGGACCACTCTACTACAATTGCAAAAAACATGGACATATAAAGAACTAGTTCCCTTTTCCAATGAAGGGGGCTCAAGAGAAGGCTTTTACTATTGAGAAAATACCATCCACTTCTAGGGATCCAAAGGAAAATCGGTGTTGCAAGGTACATTAACCGTTCCTGATATTCCTGCTAGAATGTTATTTGATACCGGTGCATCCTATAGTTTCATTTCATAAGATCTTGTTGATAAGTTTAACCTCAAATCCATTCTTTTAACAATTCTCTTTGTGTGCCAAACCCAATTGGGGGTTCGACCAATCTTGACACCATGTGTTTGAATGTGCCTATTTTTTCGAGATTGGCCTTTCTTTTCTGACTTATATGTTCTTGGGTTCACGGGTTCTGGGGTAGTATTGGGTAGGGATTGGTTGTCCAAATTTAGAGCAGTCATAAAATGTAATCAAAGGATTGTCTGAATTAGTGATGCTGGAAATGTTGGTATGGTATTTATTGTGGGGATCCTAATAAGTTGATGAGCAGTTTTCTCTATTCGCTCGAAGTACATAAATATGAGATAAGAAATATATCAATCGTTTGGGACTTCAAGAATATTTTTGAAGAAGTGCAAGGTTTACCTTCTCATAGGGAAGTAGAGTTCCTCATTGATTTGATTCCACGAACCAGACCTATTGTACAACCTCCTCAAAGGTTTGCTCCAAAGGAAAGAAGAGAATTGGAGAAGCAGAGGTTTGATTTATTGCAGAAAGGTTTGAGCAGACACAGCACATCAAGTTGGGGATCGCTAGTAGTGTTCGTTAGCAAGGCCAATGGTTCTCTTAGATTATGTATGGATTATTAAGGATTACATAAGAGGACTATCAAGAATAAGTATCCATTACCTAGGATTGATGACATGTTTGACCAGCTCCACAGAGCTCGGATATTTTCTCAATTGGATCTTGCCACTGGTTTTCATCAATTAAGGGTAGCAGAAGAGAGTGTACCCTTGATAGCTTTTCATACCCCTAATAGATTTTACGAATGGTTAGTCATTCCTTTCGGATTAACTAATGCACCCGCTTATTTTGTGGACTTGATGAATAGATCGTTTTGGGATTTTATTAATAAGTTTGTCTAGTCTTCATTGATGAATCCTTGTTTATTCAAAAATAGAGGAAGAGCATAAGTACCATCTACAAATTGTTTTAAGTATTTTAAGAAGTCATATTTTAAAAGCAAAATTTTCTAAGTGCCATTTTTGGAAATCCGAAGTTAGATTTCTTGGGCATGTAGTTTCAGGAGAAGGCATATCAGTGGACCCAACTAAAGTAGTTGCGGTTCAAGATTGGAAGAAACCTGAAAGTGCGACTAAGGTCAGAAGTTTCTTGAGATTGGCAGGCTTCTATAAAAGATTTATTAAAGATTTCTCAAAGATTTCTTTTCATCTAACAAAGCTAATGAAGAAGGATGCTAAGTTTATTTAGACACTCAAGTGCGATCAAGCATTCAATGAGTTAATGGAGAAATTGACAACTGCTCCTATTTTGACTATTCCAGATGGGAATGAAGAATTAACAGTTTACATGGATGTTTGTAGGACCGGATTGGAAGCACTTTTGATGCAGGATGGTAAAGTAATAGCGTATGCAGTCGACAGTTGAAACCTCATGAGAAAAATTACGCTATGCACGATTTGGAGCTTTTGGCTGTAGACTTCACATTGAAGTTATGTATGCACTACCTTTTGGGAGCAAAGTTTAATTTATATACGGATCACAAGTCATTAAAGTATCTTTTTGCGCAAAAGGATTCGAACTTAAGCCAACAAAGATGGTTAGATTTTTTCACATCTTATGACCTGGAGATTCTTTACACTCCAGGGAAAGCAAATGCCATTGCAGATGCATTGAGTAGGAATGTGGCGACGATTGAAAATTTAGAAGTTAAGCCAGCACTAGTGGAGAGAATTGCATATTTCCAAGAACAAGACCCTATTCAAGATCGAAATAAGAAGGATATTAAAGATGGAACTGTATCTAGTTTTCAAATAGACACTCGAGGCGTTTCGAGAATTAATGGATAGATTTGTGTGCCTGTTGTTAATGGAATTAGACAGGATGTGTTGAGAGAGTGCCATCGGTCAAGGTTATCTATCCACCTAGGAGTAACTAAAATGTTTCAGAATATGAAGAAGACCTTTCGGTAGAAAGGGATGAAGAGAGACATTTCGATCTTCGTGAGCAGGTGTGCAAATTGTCAACAAATCAAGAGTGACCAGCAGAAGACTGCTAGGTCGCTCCAACCATTGGAGACGCCGAATTGGAAGTAGGAATAGTATCCATGGACTTTATCGATGGGTTTCCCATAACAAGAAGAGGTAATAAAGGCATTTGGGTAATTGTGGATCGGTAAAAAAAGAGCGCCCACTTTATGCCGATGAAGTCAACTAGAACTGCAGGTTCTTTGGTAGAAATTTATATGAGGGAGGTTGTTCAAATGCATAGAATTCCAATAAGTATAGTCAGTGATCGAGATCCCATCTTTGCTAGTCATTTTTTAGGAGCATTGCAAGCCACTTTAGGAACAGAGCTAAATTTGAGCACAGCCTATCACCTGCAGACAAACGCACAAACCGAAAAGGATGAACCCAATTTTGGAGGATCTTTTAACAGCGTGTATTTGTATTTTGGATGAATATGGGAAGATCGCCTTCACTTAGTAGAGTTCTCCTACAACAATAGTTAACAAGCTAGCATTGGCATGGCGCTCTATGAAGCATTGTATGGGTGACCATGTAAATCACCTTCATGTTGGGTTGAAACTAGAAACCCTTTAGTTCTTAGAACATAGATGATTCGAAAAGCATCAGAGAAAGTGGGTAGATCAAGGAAAGGATGAAAGAAGCCCAGGATCGACAGAAAAGTTATGTTGATCAATGGAGAAGGGACTTAGAGTTTGCCGTCGGGGATTTGGTATTTGTGAAAGTTTCTAGTTTCCCCGATGATAGGGCAGGAAAGCTAGCACCTAGATTCATTGGACAATTTAGAATCCTCGAAAGAATTGGATCATTGGCCTATAGAGTAGAATTCCCTAAAAGATTGTCAGAAGTTCATAATGTCTTTCATTTATCTCATTTGAGAAAGCATGATCATGATCCATCTTTGACTGTTGAGACATTTATTCAGGATGATTTAGAAATAGAACCGGATTTGACTATTATTCGACACCCAGTTCATATTATAGACCGAAATGAAAGGAGATTGAGGAACAAGGTGGTTAAGTTTGTGAAGGTTCAACGGAGTGATGACCCACGCAATTGTACTTGGGATAGCGAGAATCGTATTAGTTTGTTGTTGTTTGAATGCATTATGCATGTTCCTTTATAGCATAGTTTCTTTGCATCGTTATATGGATTTTTTGGGTATAATATATACCTTTTGGATTGTCTTTTTGTGTTACAAATTTCGGGATGAAATTATTTTAAGGGGGAAGAGTGTAACAACCCATAATTTAACCTTTTTAAAATATGGATATTTAATATATTTTTCATAATAATTAATGGATTTTTAACTAAAATAAAACTCATTTTTTGTAATAAATAGTGATGGTGAAATAGTTTTCCAAATTTGTTTACAAAAATATTTAGTTCGAACAAAAATTGAAAATGTGACCAAAAATCATTTTCCGTGTTTTCTACTTTACATCTTCTAAAAGTTGTCCAAAAAGTTGTGAACATTTTAGTAGACATAAAAAAACATTTATAAAACAAGTTAGGATTTAGAAATGATAACACATATTTATTTATAACTTAAGAATATAAAAAAAATGTGATCTGACAATTTCCTAAGTTTAAAATTAAAACAAAAGGTAAACTTCACATCAAATGAAACATATTTAGACATGATTTGATATTTTGGCAACTTGAATTTTAAATGCATGTTGGTAAGGGAGACAAGGGTGATGACATGGCAAGCATGGAGTGGAATTATGTCTTTTAAGGGTAGTTTGGTAATTTGATTTATCTATTAGTATAAAAGTTAATTTCCTAGTTCTTTTCTTATTTTCCCATTACTATCTTCACTTTAAAAACTTCATTTAGGTTCTTTACTAAGTTTTCATGGCTTCAAAATAATTCTAAATTTGAACAAAAAAATAATTTCTTTTCACTTCTTCCTAAAACATGTTTGCTGAACAAACAACTTCTTTCTCCACTACACTTTTCCTCTTGCCAAAACAAAACCATTCTCCATAAAAAAAAATCCTATAACCCACATACCCACCATGCCCGAGCCCAAAAGCCCATTAGAGGTCCACCCAATTAAGTTAAAGCTTTATCCTAATGATTTTCGGAGAGTTAGTGTTATTTCTATTCAAGTTAGTAAGCGTTTTGGTGAGTAAAGCTTCCATCTTTAAACCACCAAGTTTAAACTATATATGTGCCTATACTTGTAGCTATTGAATGTTTATCGTATGGTTATAATGATGATTTGGTCGATATTTGGTTTGTTGCTTGAAAAATAGTCGCATTCGAAAGTTAGCAAGCGAACCTTCGGTTATATGTAAATCTAGTAGACAAACTTATGCCATTGTTATTAAATGTTTGATATATGTTATGTTATTGTAAATCATCATGTATTTATGCTTATACCTTGGTTATGCGATGTGTGATTGTGTTGCAAATGTCATATGCTCGAATTCCAAACCACATGTAAGCGATAGTCGTTATATCGGCACTTTCGGAAAATCACCTTTATCGAAACCGTTTGGTTCATTATCATGCTTGGAATTACTTTACGAGTTAAACAAGTTTTGATTAATGATTTTTCAAAAGTAATTAATTATTTTAATATTGATTATTTAATTTAATTAGTTATTTAATTAATAATGATTAAAGTTAACTAATTTACCTGTTAATGATGTGTTTTAAATTTGAATAATTGCTTAGTTAATTATGTTTTAATTTTCATTACTCATTTTACTTAATGATGTTTAAGACTAATTAATCTTTGGATAATGATGGATTAAGATTAATTAATTTATTAATTAAAGATATTTTAAATTTAATTAACCGTTTTTAATTAACAACTTTTAAAGTTTAAAAAATTTGTTTAACCTTAAATAAAAAAATTCATAAATAAATTTTAAATTAATTAATCACTTTTGAATAATGATATTTAATTATTATTTATTTTAAAATTAATTAATTATATTATTAATTGAACTGATGATGTTTTAAAAGATAATTTACCCTTTTTAATTAAAGGGCATTAAAGTGAATTTATCAACTTAATTAATGAAGTTTTAAAGTTGATTATTAAGTATAATAAGGATGTTTTAAGTGGATAAATCCTTTTTTATAACGATGTTTCAAAATCATTAACCTCTTTTAACAAAGTGTTTTAAAGTTAATACTTGTAATGTGAAACCAAGTACGAATTTGGGTTTCTAAAAGAAAAGTTTGAATTGTTTATGGAAATAAATTAATTTCCGTAAATCGATTCAGTTATATGGAAATGATTTATTTATATAATTAGCATTAAACATCGGGGATGTAGACTTGTTGTTATTTCAACAGATAAGAATAATTATAAGGCATGACTTTGAGGTAACACTACCTTGACTTGTCCAGTATTGTTATTAACCAAGAAATAATACAAGTTTGAGTTCAATGAGTCGTAATAATTGCATAAGACTTAATTTCCATACACGATCGTTTTATATCTTTGATGGTTGTTTTCTCAGCTATCGGTTATTTTAGCTTCTTTATTATCGTCATTCTATGATGATTTATTGCTCCGTTGAGCATCGGTATCCTTTGTCGAAAATGACTAAAACCAAAGCACGAGAGGATGCCAAGCAATGTGGGGTTGCTCCCATCAGGATACTTTCACTCATCTATATTGGATTCAATTGCGCTATTATATATGAAATATTCGAATTCTCGATAAGGTTTGGCGGGGACTGGCTTGTAGGGTTCTGAGAAGTGTCACAGAGTAAGTGAGCTTCTTAGAAGTATATTATTAGAGGTATACTTCAAGGGGTGCACCTTCATAGTCATTTGTTGGAGATTTTCCTTTCCTCGTTTGATTCGAAATATTGAATTTGTTTCTTTAATTTAATCGGGAAGAGTCAACCACTCTTCGCGATGTTTAATTATCTATCCATTCTTCATGTTTGGATGTTGATTCACGTGAGAGTAAACTCGTTCTGTGTTAAGCGGCGTGGTCTTATATGTTTTCGTTTAATTACATACCTTCGTTTAAAGTTTTACTCGTACCAGTCAAATCGTCTGACCCTGGTTGTTTGTTTCCGTGAACTCTCAAGTACTCATTTTATTTGAGTAGTCCGAGATTAGCAGGCCTTTGTTGGGCTCTTTGAAGATGACGACCTAGCAGGAGACTTTTCATCTTCTTATTTATTTATTCTGCTGTACTATTTAGTTTGTGTAAGTGTATTTTGTTTAGCATTTGAAAAGGCAGGACGTTATAACTGCCTAAGTTGATTTGTAGTACTTTTGAGTAACTATGATAACTCTCCGTTAAGGAGTAACCTGATGTACTATTTCGGTTATGTTTATTTAGTGGTTTCATTGTGAGGTTTTCTATTCTATTTTTTACCCATGATGATTAATCTTTCCAATGCTTAGGCGACAGCACACAAACACCTAGGATGTGTTAAGTGTCGTTCCTAGTGGTCAGAAAGGTGAGTCATTTCATGAATTCATCATGCATTGCACTATAAAATTCTATTATCTTCAAATACATAAAATTTTAATTTTTTACATTTACTTAGAAATCCTTCTTAATTATGTTTTAATATTTTACATTCAAGTCCATATATTTAGCTAATTGTGTAATTTTAAATTTAAATGATTTAAACTAGAGTAAATCGTACGTAGATCCATCTAGTAGCTAGATGTTGGTGAGATTTTGTTGATTAGTGGGGGGTATTTTCAGAATTTCAAAAGGACATCGTGGAATCATGTTCATTGAATTCTTTTTATTAATAATAGAGATAAATATAACTAACTTATATTTATTAATCTATCTAATAAACCCAAAGAATACAAAGTTTTTAATATATAAAATATTCATCTATGAGAAAAATAATTAAATATTTCTAATATATGAAACTTAACTCACATAACATAAAATGTATACATAAATAATAGTAACTCTTTTAATTTCTAATTCATTTATTTCAAATAATTCACTTACATTACATAATATAATTTCACTATTAACAACCATTAAAGATGAATTTATATTTTACAACATTAACATTCTCAGTTATTGTTTTATCAAACCATTTCCAATTCATAACTCAACTGAATGCTACATAATATTATTTTGCAATTACCAAAGTTGTGAGTAGGAGGAAACATGAAATCCATGGTTAACTACAAGGGTAAAATTGTTTAAAAACGAAACTTAATAATGTATAAAAGTTCGGATGTCTAATTCAAAAAATAATTACACATAGGTAAGCTAACCATAAGATCTATGCTCTTCTCAATTACAATTTTGTATATAACTCTTATCAATTTTAACTTTTTTACATTTAATTCCTTATATTTAATTACTTATAATTTTTTACATCTACCTCCATATATTTAATTATTAAGTTGATCATTAATTCAAATTATTCAAATAAATTCAATTTTTAACGTTCATTAATCCATTTATAAATCATTTAAAAAAGATGATAATTCAAAATATATATAATAATCATGTTAACAAAATGGTGAATTTACTTATTCGCTCATACATATAAAAAATACATATCACATAATATAAATTATTTACATTAGCAACATTAACAATTCTAATTTATATTTTTTTGAGTTAGGATATTAATTTTTACATAGATATATAGTTAGCGAGTATTGAACTTTCAACATTATATCCTAGCATCGAAAGTCATTTTAGTTTATGATTAAACCACAATAAATTTATTATATATGGCATAATAAAATATATTTTTAGCAATAACTAAAATATAAATAGTATTTTTTAACAACGTTACCATGTGCAATACACGTGTTACACACTAGTTGAAGTAGGATAGAGTGATGTAGATAATAAAGGTAGGAACATTCCTTTAAAGCTAAAACCACTATCATGTCTTTCATATTTTTTGCACTTTGGATAATTTTCCACGTAGAGTATGCTTTGATGGCAAAAGCTAATAGAATCTCAAACTCTAAGAAAGAATGTATCGAATCCACAACATATACTTCAGGTAAATCACAAGGATATGTAGTTGGTGGGGATTGAACCTTCGACCTTTAAGGTGAGCGCCGAATGTCCTATCCACTGCACTGCCTTGGGGGCTATTTTCATTATCTTTCTATCCATTACCGTTTATATGTTTAGTGTCCACTGGCGATTAAAGGATCATTTAAACTACCATTATAATTTAGACGTTATAAAATTATAATCACATTTGCCCATAAATGAACTAATTATAAACTATTATTGCATTAATGTACTAGAGTAATATAAAGTTCACAACTATATGCTAAACTAAGATTCAAGATTTAAAACTTACATTTACTAAAAGTTATTATTCTGCATACAAAAATTTTAGGATTTTTATAAATGGAGAAACAGTATGAAATGTACATGATACAAAATCCTATATGGAAATTTGTAATTTATAAAAGAATTTAGAGGGTCCCATAATTATTTATCTCTATGCATAGCAAATTAAGTTTCATAACAGTATGAAATGTATACGATAGGTTATTATTATTAATTCTAGTAGAAAAAAATCAACTAAGTTTTGTAAGAATTAACAAAGTTTATAAAAATTAACTATGTTTATAATAATTGTAATAGTAATAATAAAAAAAAAGAGCATGAATAAATTAACTAAGTTTTATAAAAATTAAATATGTTTATAAAAATTAAGTAAGTATTATAAAATTAACAAGTTTATAATAATAATAAACTAAGTTTGATAAAGCATTAACTAATTCTATAACAACAACAACAATAATAACAATGATAATAATAATAATAATCTATAGTGATAAAAATTAACAGAGTTTATAATAATAACAACAATAAATAAATAAACTAAGTAAACTAAATTTATAATTAATAATAATAACAACAAAAACAAAGTTTATAAAAATTAACTAAGTTTTATAAAAGTTAAATAAGTTTATGAAATTAACAAAGTTTATAAAAATAATAATAATAAATTAACAAACAATAATGATAAAAAATTAACAAAGTTTATGAAAAATTTATAAGTTTGAGATGATTTATAAAAATTAATTAAGTTAATGGAGTTTCGCTTTGAGATAATTTATAAGTTTAAGTTAATTAAAATATATGTTATGACATTTTAAGCTTTAGAAATTGTGATAATTTATAAGTTTAGTCATAATTATAATAAACAGTTTGAATAAATTAACTACAATTATAAAAATTAACCAAGTATTATAAAAATTAACAAGTTTATAATAATACTAATAAACTAAGTTTGATGAAATATCAATTAAGTTCATAATAATAATAATAAACTATAGTTTGGTAAAAATTAACAACGTTTATAATAATAATAATAAATTAACTAAGTTAATAATTTTATAATTAATAATAGTAATAACAACAATAATAACAAAAAGTTTATAAACTAACCAAGTTAACTAAATTTTATGAAAATTAAATAGGTTTATGGAAATTAATTAAGTTTATAATATTAGTAATAAAGTAATTTAGTTTATAATAATAATAACATTAAATTAACTAAGTTTGAGAAAGATTTAAAAGCTTGAGATTATAAAATTAACTAGGTTAATAAAGTTTAAGTTTGAGATAATTTATAAGTTTTAGTAAATTAAAACATAGGTTATGACATTTTAAGTTTTAGCAATTGAGATAATTTACAAGTTTGAGCCAATAGAAGCTCAAATCCCCAGATGGTTTTAACTTAAAGAAGAATACACTTTTATTTTTATTTTATTTATGAAACCTAGAACACTAAGCTTGGCTTGTAAACTCTATAGAAGTATGCACCAAACCCACAACACATGCTTCAGGTAAATCACAAGGATATGCTGTTGGTGAGGATTGAACCTTCGACCTTTAAGGTGAGCGCTGAATGTCCTAACCACTGCACCACTTAGGGGGATACTTTCATTATCCTTCAATTCACTACCATTTATATGTTAGTGTCCACTAACGATTAAAGGATCATTTAAACTACCATTATCATTTAGATGTTATAAACTTGTAATTTCGTTTTCCCATAAATGAACTATTTATAAACTATTGTTACATTAATGTATTAGAGTAATATAATTAAGTTTCATAATTGTATGCTAAACTAAGATTCAAGATTTAAAACTTACTTTTGCTAAAAATTATTATTCTACAAACAAAAATTTCGGGATTTCTAAAAAAGGAGAAACGGTATGAAATGTACACGATACGAAATCTTATATGGCAATTAGTAATTTATAAAAGAATTTATGGGGTCCCATAATTATTTATCTCTATGCCTAGCAATTAAGTTTCACAACAATATAAAATGTATACATATGTTGTTATTATTAGTTCTAGTAGAAAAAAATTAACTAAGTTTTATTAGAATTAACAAAGTTTATAAAAATTAACCATGTTAATGATAATAATAATAATAAACAACAGCATGAATAAATTAACTAATTTGTAGAAAAATTAAATACGTTTATAAAAATTAACTAAGTATTATAAAATTAACAAGTTTATAACAATAATAATAATAAACTAAGTTTGATAAAACATTAACTAATTTTATAACAACGACAACAACAACAATAACAATAATAATAATAAACAAATTGATAAAAATTAACCTAATTTATAATAATAAATTAACTAAGTAAACTAATTTTATAATTAATAATAATAATAAAAAATAACAGAAACAAAGCTTACAAAAATTAACTATTTTTTATTAAAATTAAATAAGTTTACATAATTAACTAAGTTTATAAAATTAACTAAGTTTATAAAAATAATAATAAATTAACAAACAATGATGATGAAAATTTAACAAAGTTTATGAAAAACTTATAAGTTTGAGATAATTTGTAAAAATAGTTAAGTTAATGGAGCTTCATTTTGAGATAATTTATAAGTTTAAGTTAATCAAAATATATGCTATGACATTTTAAACTTAGCAATTGTGATAATTTATAATTTTAATAATAACAATAAATAGTTGAATAAATTAACTGCATTTATAAAAATTAAATATGTTTATAAAAATTAACTAATTATTATAAAAATTAACAAGTTTGTAATAATACATATAATACTAATAAACTAAGTTTGATAAAAAAATCAACCAAGTTTATAATAATAATAATAAACTATTGTTTGATAAAATTAACAAAGTTTATAATAATAATAAATTAACTAAGTCAACAATTTTATAATTAGTAGTAATAATAACAAAAAGTTTATAAACAAACCAAATTAACTAAGTTTTATAAAAATTAAATAGGTTTATAAAAATTAACTAAGTTTGTAATATTAATAACAAATTAACTTAGTTTATAATAATAATAATAATAATAATAATAATAATAATAATAATAATAATAAATTAACAAAGTTTGGGAAAATTTATAAGTTTGAGATTATAAAATTAACTAAGTTAACAAATTTTAAGTTTGAGATAATTTATATGTTTTAGTTAATTAAAACATAAGTTATTACATTTTAAGTTTTAGCAATTGAGAAAATTTATAAGTTTGAGTTAATATAAATAAAGTTACAAATAAATTAACCGAGCTTTATAAAATATTAACTACCTTTTACAAATATTAACCAAATTTTAAAAAAATTAAGTAATTTTTATATAATTCAACTAAGTTTCATAAAAATTAAATAAATTTATATAAATTAATTAAGTTTTATTAGAATGTAACCAAGTTGATTGAGTTTTATAAAAATTAAATAAGTTTATTATAAAAAATAACCAAGTTTTATAAAAAATTAACTAAGTTAACTAAATTTATAAAAAATTATTTAAATGTAATAAAAGTTTAATTAAGGATGTTTGACGTACCGTAAATATGTAAAGCACTTCTATAATCGTTTGTTGATTATTAAACTTGTCTATAGGTAATTAGCTTTTTCGAAGTAAAGACCAGCTGCAGCAAAGAATTGTGCATGATCAAGTAATGAACGTGGTTCTAACTATTATATATATATGTTATAACATTTTGTTAGTACTAGTAGTGTAAACTTGTTTATAAATGGTTATGAATTTGCTCATTTGGTCAAAAAACTATTATCGAAATGGTTGTGGATATCATATTTGATTATATATTAACACGTTTTAGAATGTAATGATTATGTGATTTTTTGTTGGTTTGAATACGATGACTAAGTGATTTATCATTTGTTTTAGTATGACTATTATGCAAGTGATTGCTGGAAACGATATAAGCCATTAAAAGGAAATGGTAGCATGTAAAGTATGCTGCAAAACAATTAATAAATTTTAGAAGCATTTTAAAAACACTATCAGAATAAATGTAAACCGCTATAAAGATATATAGTAGCAAGGTACAAACATTACGAAAAATGTATAGTAGCAGAAAAAACGGCTACAGAAAACCAAAGAAGAATGCAAGTAAAAAACATTGCTAAATAAATGTTAACTTCGGTAGTAATTGACATGCGCTACAGAAATAAACTTTTGTAGTGTTTCTAAAACACTTCAATATGTGAAGTTTTGGTAACATTTTCTAAAACACTACAAAAGTTTCAGACTTTTAGTAGCATGTTATATCGCACGATTGACCAAAATGCTAGTAAAAGTTTTCGATGGCATTTTTTCATGGCTGCGGAAGACCTTTTCTGGTGTAATGTTTATTCATCCTTCAAAAGATACATGTCTAGACTATAAACTCAACCTACTAGAATGAGTATTAATGACTTTAGGAAAATAACGAAAACGCTATTCATATGATAAGTTTGGTATGAGTAAAACCTTTACCCTAGTCATTCATAGTGAGACCACATCACTATCGTGGAACATATTTTCCCCTTATTTCATCATCACAGCATAACATACATCGATATATACATAACAACAACAATATATTTGTGTGTGAATGCGTCTGCATGTATATGTGTATGTGTATGTATCACAAAGCAACCATGAGCATATATTTAGTCAGTAAGTGTTCCCGCACGTCTCACCAAATTGTGAACCATGTCATACATACATACATATATATATCGATTCAAGGAAAGTATACCCTATACTTATCATCCAAATATGAACCAAGTCATATAATCATTCATCATTCGTTCATTTGTCACCTAATCTCTTGTTATAGGCTTTCTTCATTAAGTTATTGTTAACTTATTTTAGTGATCACCTTCCTAAGCCTTCCTATTACTAATTTAATCATTTATTTGAACAACGTCACCTGGTGAAAACATCAACTCATTTACATATGGGAGCACATTGACTAGAGTCCCCTAGACTCTCATACGAGGTTAAATGTAAGCACTCTGAATACATTCTAGTAAGCATCCCTACGAGGTGTTAATAGCCGCTCTTAGTCTATGAGCTGCTATCGTTCACGTTGTTGATTTATATATAACCTCCTCACTGAATGTTTTGGCACTCTGCCATGGCGCCCTGCCTTAATTCCTTTGTAGAGTTCAAAGTATTCTTATGTTGAATCTACCATGGCTCGCTATCATATACCATTGGACTTTAGACTATTAGTCAAGACACTCTTCCCTTCAATAACCACATGAGTTGGTATGCATTTACGATCATGTTTCAACCTTTTTCTTTTATTTATTAATTATGTACACTAAATTTTCTTTAAGTAAGACATTTTTATCCTTTATTTATACGATACTCCACCATTTACTAGCTTCTTTAATCTTACTTCATTTCAAAAATAATTTAACACAATTTTAACTTATAAAATCTTTCATTTATTGCGTCCCTATGAAATAGATTAATAATACTTAGAAGCTGTCTTCCAGAGTGTCCTAAGTATTTGTTATTTTACTTAGAAAAATATAGCATCCCATGCTATTGCAAGTTATTCTTAATCATCGCATACCGGTTATCCCATAGTCTTGGAAAATTTTAGCATGGCTATCGACTGTCCCATAGTCATCACAAGTAATTTATTCCAAGCCATCATATTGCATAACTATATTGTTAAGGTGGGTTAATAGCTTCACAAACTATATTGTATTATACTCCAAAGAGTGGTCGTGAAGAACCTTCCATATATCCACTATGTGCTATTTCTACCAAGTCATCACAGGTCATCTTTTTAATTTCTACATGTCCTAACAAGGCTGGTGCCTTCATAAGCTATAAACTAGTCTTCGTGATATATAGTTGCAACGACCGAGCAGTATCGACCCTCGAAAATCGACACTAATACGTTCACTATATAGAGCATTGATCAATCGAATGCCGAAAACACTAGGTTGTTAAGGGTTTAAGAAAAAAAGAGATAGAAGAAGAAAATAGAAAAACAACAACAACACAGAATCTCACATCGCAGCGAAACAAAATATAATATACAATAACAACATTTTATATAAAGGAAAGCTGTAACTGTTAATATACATACAAGTTATCAGAGTATAATCATCAACAAAATTAATCTAGACAGTCATAATAACTTGTCCCTAATTGCTGAATATGTTGCCCACAATACACAGCAGAAAATAGTCAAATATATGCAATACATCTCTGCCATCCAGCTCGTTTCCTAAACTCCAAAAGCGTCCTAACCTGAAATTCTGTAATAGTCGGTCTGACCTGAGCATTACAATAAAGTAACACCCGAGTCAGGCTGGAAACCAGTGTGAGTAAACATACTTAAATTTGAAATATTTAAGTTATCAAATCCTTTGAAAAAACACAAGGTAACTCGTACAAGCAAGATGAGTTTTTGTCTTATAATAACCAAACGCTTTTCCAGAAATCCATCCATACTTTAACAAAGTCTAAGTACGATTACTTTTTAAAAATGGTCAAATTTATTAAATTTAACCAATTCCAGCATATTAGACTCTATAGTCAAAATCGTAAAGGTTCGTAGTGATTATATCCAATCGAAACGGTTCCCGATAACACTGATATCCGATCCCGGTCTTCTCGAACTCAAGAAATAAATTTAGAAGGCTGAATTGTTTAAAATAAATTTTTTATATTTATGGTGGCAATATTCACATATGGGAATTTATTACAGATGTTTATCTTTAATAAAACGTGTCAATGTTTTATTCCAAACATTTCAATTCGTTTAGCTACTCAATGCACAGACAAGAATACTTATTCAAGAGCAATAAGGCAAAACATAGATCGTTAACTTAATTTAATGATTAATGATTAATATTAAAAAATTCGCAATCACGCTTTTGTTAACTTTAATTACTGAACCCATTTATATTATTAACCTAAAACAATTATAAATTGAAGAAATTATAAAACAATTATTCCCAGTTAACTAAAATTATGCAATCCAATTAATAGCTAATCTTATTTTATTAACCTAAGATTTAATTAATTAAGAATTTAATTAATTTCTTACTTTAATTATTATGAAATAATTAAATTTTACTTTCCATAAAATAAATTAAGCTTAAAACACTAAAAGGTAGAATTATAATGCCAAGGACTTTATGTTGATTGGATTTATAATGCTAATCGATTTAGAGTTTTAAAAAATTTAAGCTATCATGTAAAAATATATAAGCTCCATTTTATTTTCTCTTTTTCCTTCTTTTTTTCTTCTTTTTTCCTTTTCCCTTTCCTTTCTTTTTTCCTCTTCCTTTTTCTTTTCTTTTTTCCTTTTCCGTTTCCTTTTTCCCTTTTCCTTTTCCTTTTTTATTTTCTTTTATTTTTTCCCTTTTCCTTTTTCTTTCCTTTTTCCTTTTTCTTTTCTTTCCCTTCGTCTCACGCCCATCATCCCAAATCCTTCTCCTCTTTCTTCTCTCTTATTTCCAGTTTCTTTTCCTTTTTGCTTCAACCATCTGAATGAAACAAGTGTACATGTGCGCATGCACTTAAATGTCGACCCTGATCACAATCATTCACCACCGACCTTCCTCGCAGATGACACCTCACCGTGACAACTCGACCACTCGCCTGGAAACTCGACCGAACCCATCATTGAAATTCAAACCCCTCACCATACCTGGAACGCAATCAACATCCACCAAAATGTCTCGCCTCATCGCTTACGACCTCCATTCCTCACCAAAATTTTCCCAGAGGTTTGTCAACATTATGTCCACCTTCTCCCCTACATGTGCACGTCTCGTTCGCCTTCCCCGCATCACTAATTCCTCGTAACCGAACCAACCCAAAACGCTGCCACTAAACCCTAATTCCTCCATGTCTTACTTCCACGACCATCTAAAAATCACCACTTCATTTTTTGAGAAATTCCCGACCCCCAAGCTTCCTCTAGGCCAAAACTCTGGCCACGCAATCGAGTGGTTCGCCGGAATTTGATGAAATTCGCAAAATCGGCCAAATTCAGTTTTCTCCTTCCACATGCAATTAAAAATTACCTAATTACTTCTAAAAATCATGTCTTTTAATGAAGATCATGATTATGTAACCCATTTGTTAAATTATGGTAGTTGAATTTCGACCATGGCTAAACCATTCACTATTATTCCAAATTTCCTCTCTTTTCTTGATGGTTTTGAATGAAACTAATTTAAAAATAATCTATACCCAAAAATAAATAACCTTTGTTTTAAAACCATGGTTTAAAACTTAATATACATGGAGATATGGGTTTTTAAAGTTAAAAAAATGCTTAACTGTTTGTAAACAAACAAGAGAACAGAGGAGCTTAGGGGAAAAAAATATTGTTATTGTCGTGTCTAACCTACAGAAAAAACTCTATGCATATTTATCACACCAAAAAGATTCATCCATATATTTAGTTATACATATATATATACAATAAAAACATTAATGGTATACTCACTTGTTAAAGATATATGCACTGCTGTTAAATCTTCTCCTCCACTCTTGAGCAACTTGATCTTTATGTTTAATGGCAGAACTTTGTTCTTTTGTATATGTATATATATACATATATATTTTTCTTTTTTTTCATATGCATGAACAAAGCATGGCTATGCATATATATAGAAGAAAGATGGAAGTGTACATAGTGGAGTATAGAGGGTGGCTAGTATACATAGGGTGGCTGAGATTGTACAGTTCTTCACCTTTCACTTTATTTATAACTAGATTGAATGTTTGGGCTGATATGATTTATATAAGATGATTTGATTTATTATGAGAGTCGTGATATTATATGACTTGATTAAATGTTTTATATGACTGAATTAAATGCTTGTCATGATGATGTCTCCTATATGTATGTTATCCCGCCTTTTGGCATGGCCTTGACACCAGGGAATTGGCTAAAAACCAAAGACAGTTTGTCCTGAAGACCGGTTATACACAGGTTCCTTATGGATGTCAGTAAATTTTGTTCGAGTCTAGATCGTACTACATTTGATATCATGTGACAAGCGAAGCTATGGAAGCTAATGTTCCAAATTCAAGTCAATCGGAGTTTGTATGCTCAAGACATGGTCGATACAAGTGAAGGAATTCATCATGATCGCATCCATCTATTCATGGCCATCAATTCTCGGCGTTATCTGTTGTTCATATCCATCAGCGAGTATCTCTTCTATCCATCAAGGTGCACTACTTCGTATCCATCATGAGAATCAGCCTTATTCGTCTTGATCCTGTTCGAATCCATCAGCATACAAGGGCACATCGTATTGATTAGCAATCGGAGAGGGTCTACTTCGTATTCATCTAGACCCTCCTACTTCGTATCCATCGACTACGACATGGATATACATTTTGTATCAATCGAGCTACAGACATGCCTCGGATCAATTGACCATGGATCGATATGAATTCAATACTTCCCATTGGTACGAAGTGCAATTTGATCGATTGATACGAACAAGAGCAGTGCAAACGATCGATACGAATAAAGCAATACAATTGACTAATACGAACAGAAAGGTTCTGATCGACATGAACAGGATAGCTAAGATAGACACGAACAGGGCCGAAATAGATCGATACTAGCAAGGCTTAGATGTTGGATACGATGAAGGAAGCAGTCAACACGGCACGAAAAGTGGATCGATCCATGAATTTAGCTCCATGTCAACTTGCAGGCATGTGCTCAAGAATGGTTCGAACAGGCCGATACGAAGTGTATCGATTCGAACTAGACAGCCTAGAAAAAATGCAAACTTGCATCAACCATATCTGACGATCTACAAGTCCAAAGGACACTAAAATTTTCACAAGAGCTTACGTACAACCTAAAGAATATTCACGCTAAATTTCGACTCGATTGGACCAAATCTTGATCGATGCGAATTTCGTTCGTATCGATCGAGGATCGAGTGCAAATCACATGGGATCGATCGCGAGGCCCGCACATGCTCCAGAAGAGGTCTTCCGAGATCTGAGCGAGATATTTGCAGCCTACACCTAAAAAAAGCATCCCAAAGCCTACAGAAAGAGGACTTTCTCCTGCACCCAGACTCTGCCAAATACATTTTTGCACTCCATGATCATTGTTATACCCAAAATTTACTACTTTAATCTGCTGTAATCAGTTGTAATCAGTCAGAAAACAAATAATAAAGCCATCGATTTCATAATGGACGTAGGCTATACGTCGAACCACTCTAAATCATTGTGTTTCTACATGTTTTTTCTGATTTGTTTTTGAAATGTTTGTTAGATAATCCTCTTTTTTCAAATACTTTCGAAGAGTTTTGTGCCCAATTTTGGTACAAAAACTTTGGTGCTTTCACTGAGAAAACACAGTTTTTCTCCTTCTCATCGGATCTGCTAGCGATACTGGATTGCACAAATCTAAGAAGATGATCCATATCTCAAGTTCAGAGTTCTTCCATCCTATTCAGATTCGCATCAAATTAAGGAAAGAATTCACCATCCATCATGATTAACACAAGGATCGTTTCTACATCTGCAGATCTAGAAGGACTAGATCGACAGAATCCGCACAACTCCCTCCATGTAATTAGAATGTTGTCGGACTGTCAGATCCTTCAGACCCTATCACCAGGGAAGAGTTTCAAATGTTGTTGCAAGAGTTGACACATGGCTATCAGAAACTTACTAAACAACTGTGCGCCAACGCCGAATTGACCAACCAACTGAATCGCCAAAGGCGTAGGACATCCAGGAGAGATCATGCTTCTTATTCCTCCACCGAGAGTTCAGCCTCTTCAGATTACCATCATAGATTTATGTGCCCACGGCTAGATGGGAGTTACACTCAAGCTACCGTACATCAACATACGCTGAACATTGGAAAACCGAGAGTTGGCCCGTCAACCTGCTACCAAACTGGACCCTCCTCCCGAGAAGGTACAGTTCCTCATTACGTCACAGACAACTGCGCTACCATAGCTGCTATTGAACCAGGAGTTGATGCCCAAAATCGGCCAGACCCGATCCAACGCCAATGCACTCCTGAGCCTTATATCCCTGAAGACATAGAACCAAGGAGGCGAGACCTGGAGCGTCAACCGCATTCGGCCCAGCCTCGCATAGTGGAACCCAACCACGCCTTGGCCTAATGTGCTTAAATGGTCCAGATGCCGGATATACCGACGATGATCCGTCAGATGATCCGAGAGAGTCAAAGCCTCACCAATGACGACTGGGGAATCTTTCTGAGCCATACTCCATTTATTGATGAGATACTTTATGCTGAACCACCTCGGTGATTCAGGATGCCAACTTTACCAGTTTATGAAGGAAGCTTTGATCCCAACCAACACATCCTGAAATATTAATGGTTGACAAAAGCTGCACGACTTGACGATGCAGTTAAATGCCGATGCTTTCCGATCTCTCTGGAAGGCATAGCTACTGTGTGGTTCACTCATTTGCCACCTCGATCTATCTCAAGTTTTGACCAATTGGCAACAAAGTTTGTTAAACAATTCGTCATGCATGTCGCAAGGCCGAAGGATGTTAAAACTTTGTCTAATGTCACTCAAGCTCCTGAGGAGACACCCTGACGTTATTTGGAAAGATTTCATGCTGCATGCGCTGAGATCAGTAACCCTAATGATAACTCCATTCTTATGGCACTGACTAAGTGGATTGACCCCGATTCTGAGTTCGCCAACTGGTTGGTCGAAAAACCTCCTGCGTCATTGAACCTTTTCTATTCCAAGGCAACCCAATTCTTGAGAAGGAAGGATGCGAAGCAGTCCAGGAAATAGGATGACCCACGGCCCAGCATGGAAGGAATTCAAAGTAATGTAGCTGTTAAACAATCTGAGGAGAGTTCTGGAAAAGTTCCGTTGAATAAATAAAATAAACAGACTCAACAAAAAGGCAATGGGGATCAAAATAGAAAACAGGATCAGAACTGTGGTCCACGACGTAGGGCTCCTATGTTTGATAATTATACTCCACTAAATACATCGTTAGAGAATGTATACCTACAAACCTACAATACCATCCAGTACAAGAAGCCTGCTCCGAAGCAATCATCGGAGAGGCAGATCCAAACAGGGAAATTTTGTAGATTCCATGAAAGTTACGGCAATAGTACAAATGAGTGTCGTCATTTGCAAGATCTCATCGAAAAATTGATAAAAGAGAGGAAGTTATAGCGGTTTGTGCGAGTGTCATAGTTTAGAGGTGCGGGCCCATCGAATCAAAATCATGTACCTAATCAGGCGAGATAGGAGGAACCCGCTCGTATCGACGGGAGATTATTGATAAATACTATAAGTGGTGGTCCTCATCCAGCTGAACGAAGCTGGAAGGAAACGGAGTCGTATGCCAGTTTTGCGAGGCATGCGAGCTTCGAATGTGTAGCATTTTGGAAGATGGGGCTCCGGCTAAGCAACAAAGGCCGATGACTAACGACATCGTCTTTCGAGACAGAGACGCCAACAGGGCCGAAGCCCCAACTATCGATCCACTTGTCATATCGGCTCAAGTAGGTCCTGCTTGGCCGAAGCCCCAACAGGGCCGAAGCCAAAGATTTGAAGCCCTGCCAGTCTTGGATTCATGGCTTTAACAGGAGCGCTACTATACCCACTGGAGTAGAGGAACTACTAGTAAAATAGGGAGTTGAAGAACATCGGAGAGTTCGGATATTGCATTTTGTTATATTGGACATAGATTCGCCATATAATGCTTTCTTGGGCCAATCGGCCTAGCTGAATTCAGGACAACCATTGCCCCATGGTGTTTGACTCTAAAATCCCCCACCGACCGTGGAGTTGGAGTTGTTCAAAGAGATCAGGCTATTGGACGAGCCTGTTATGTTGCAGAGCTGCGCGAGGCACGGTGAAAAGAGAAAGGAAAGGGAGTAGAGGAATCTCTTTGCGTTATTTTGTTGATAATTGACAATTGATGTCTGGGCCAAGGCCCAAGCACCCCAACCAATTCCAAAGGGATCTTAACCTGAGAGATAATGAAAGCGAAGGTGAAAGTAAAGATAGTCAAGCTACTCCGGCCGAACTGACGATCGACGTATCAATTGACGATAGCGATGATTATAGAATGATAAAGATTGGGTTTCAGTTAAGCCAACAAATGCAAGAGGAATTGGTTGAATTTCTTCGGACAAACCTTAACTTGTTTGCTAGGATGCATTCTGACATTTGTAGGATCTCATCGGACATCGCGAGCCACATGTTGAATATTGACACTCGGTACATCCTGGTCAAGCAAAAAAGACGTATGGATCTAAAGAGATCTACCGCCTTTAAAGAAGAGGTCGATAAGTTAAAGTCGAATGGGTTTATTCGAGATGCCTTATACCCAGAGTGGGTATCCAATCCTGTACTTGTCCAAAGCCAAAAGGGGAAATGGAGAACGTGTGTTGACTACTCAGACTTGAATAAAGCTTGTCCAAAAGACAGTTTTCCACTTCCACGGATTGATCAGCTCGTAGATTCAATGGCTGAACATGAATTATCATCCTTCATGGATGCATATTCTGGTAACAACCAGATACCCATGCACTTACGCAACCAGGAACATACCAGCTTCATAACCGTTCACTATTGCTACAAAGTCATGACTTTTGGACTCAAGAACGCCGGTGCAACTTATCAACACTAGTCAATCGAATGTTCGCTGACCAGATCGGAAAGACCATGGAAGTATATGTAAACCATATGCTGGTGAAGTCACGATTCCCCACTAACCACATTAAAGACCTGGAGCCAATGTTTAATATCCTTTGAGAATACAGAATGAAGCTTAACCCATTCAAATGTCATTTTGGGGTAGCATCTGAAAAATTCCTCAGGTTTATCGTCAGCGCTTGAGGAATTGAAGCCAATTCTGGAAAGGTCTGGCCGATCAGAAATCTCGAGACTCCGAGAACCATAAAGCAAGTCTAGAGCCTCAATGCAAAAGTAGCAGCACTAAGCAGGTGCATTTCAAAATCTACTGACAAGTGCATTCCCTTCTTCGATCTGATCCGAAAAGTGAAACGGAACTTTGAATGGACAACGGAATGTGAAGGCGCATTTCGGGCGCTGATTTAGCAACTATCCACACCGCTTATTTTGTCAAAGTTTATAGATCATCGGAAATTGTACCTTTACTTGGAGGCATTAGAAAACGCAATTAGTGCTACCTTAATTGGAAACCGAGTGCAAAAACTGGTCTACTATATTAGTAAACGTCTAACCGGAGCTGATTGAAATTATCCAAAGCTAGAGAAATTGGCATACTATCTCGTTATTGCCTCAAGGAAGCTCTGTCCATATTTCCAGGCTCATCCTATCACTGTTTACACCGATCATCCATTACGACGGGTCCTTACGTGGCCTGAGACATCTGGTAGGTTACTCAAGTAGAATATCGAGCTAAGTCAATTAGATATTGCCTACACTCCAAGGCGAGCCATTCAAGGACAAGTCCTAGCAGATTTTATAGTTGAATTTACTATCCCAGAGGACTTTCTCGAAACCAGTGAATCTCTCGAGTATATGTGGAAGCTGCATATTGATGGTGTGTTAAACGATCGATGCTCGGGTCCTGGACTTGTACTTTAAACCTCTGAAGGTCGATCTATATGTTATGCCCCAAAGTTTGATTTTCGTGTGACCAACAATGAAAGTGAGTATAAAGCCCTGCTTTTCGGATTGAGACTTGCCTGAGATTTGAGAGTCATTGCTGTGGAAATTTATTGTGATTCGCAATTAGTTGTGTGTCAGGTTCAAGGGGGGTATCAGGCAAAAGATCGAAGACTGGTCACTTACCTAGCTCGGGTCCAAGAGATATTGAATCAGTTTGATTACTATGCTATCTACGCATCCCCCGAGAGCGAAATCAGAAAGCCGATTCATTAGCGAAGTTAGCTAGTTCAAGCGAGGCATAATAAATGGGATTTGTTCCTGTAGAGACATTATGCTTCCCGAGAATAGAGCAAATGGAGACAGATTGGGTGTTGGAAGTTGTTCCTGATAAGGAGTCATGGATGACTCCATTCCGAAATTATCTCGAGCATGGAACATTACTAGAGCGGAGGAGTGAAAAGAAACAAATTCTTCAAAAAGCTTCATGATTCACTATTTAGAATGGAGTCATGTATAGAAGAGGATACTCCATCCTTTTACTCCAGTGTATTGCTCACGATGAAATTAAACGAGTGTTACATGATGTACACGAAGGAGAATGTAGCGTTCACACTAGGGGAAAGCTTTAGCTAAGAAAGTGCTCCGGTATGGATACTATTGGCTGACTGTAAACCGTTATGCGGCAGATTACGCTAGGAAATGTGATAAATGTCAAAATAATGATCGAATTCCTAAAGCCCACCAACTGAGATAACTCAAATGGTCAGTCCATGACTGTTTGTAGTATGAGGCGTTGATATTATTGGCTCTCTACCTCTGGCTAAAGGTGAAGCGAAGTACACCATCGTCGCAGTTGATTATTTTACTATGTGGGCTGAAGCTGAGCCTCTTGCTACCATTATGGCGAAGAAAGTGATCAACTTTGTAGTGTGCAATATTATCTGTCGATTCAGTTTCCTACACCATCATTACTGATAACAGAACCCAATTCGACGGCGTTGAATTTGAAGACTTCTGCCAATGGTTTCATATCCACAAGAAATTCTTCGACAGTTGCACACCCTCAAGCGAATGGGCAGGTCAAAGTTGTTAATAAAGTTATCAAGCCTATTCTAAAGAAAATACTAGAAAAGGTCGGGGCCAAGTGGGCTGATGAACTTCCTACGGATCTATGGGCTTACCGAATAACCCAAAATTCTGCAACTGGACACACTACATTCTCTCTTTCTTATGGTTCAGAAGTCGTTATTCCAGTCAAGATGGAAGTACCTTCTCCTCATGTGACTTATTATGAATCTAAAGATAAATACCATACTACTTGCTGAATCCTTGGATTTGTTGGATGAGAAGAGCAAAGAGGCTGATTTGAGGGTAGTCGCATACCGAAGTCAAGTCGCCCGGTTATACAATGCCAAGGTCCGACCCCGAACCTTTGAACTCGGCGATCTCATCCTCAAAAGAATCTACCCGATTCCTTCGCACATGAAAACAACATGGGAAAGGTCGTATTTGATTGAACGAAAGCTTAGAGATGGCACATTTAAGTTATCGACCGTTGACAGTCTTACTTTGTCAAGAGCCTGGAACAGCGAGATTCTCCGTCCCTACTACACATTACAGGCTTTATTTATTTAGTCTATTTTTCATCTGCAATTTGTTTATGCATTTCAAAATTTGAATTTGTAATAAGGCAACTTATTTTACCATATTTTATTATTTCAACAATAAAATGCCATCTCTTCGAGCCAGAACTGTGATTTGCTGAATGTGTCATACAACCATCACGATGCATGAAGATTTAAGTTCCATTATATGGTGAGATTTATTCAAATAGAGAGTGAATGTCTGGTCACTCACTAAGTGAAACTCGAGCTCGGGGCCAACTCACCACACTGAAGCCAAAAAAGGATTGATACATGACAATCCTTTAACAAACTCCAGTCTCCCACAGTGTGAGTTGGATTATAAACTTATAGATGCAGTTTTGAAGAGGGCAGATCCATCCACATAATGACTTCACCCATATCTTGACCAAGTTCGAGGAGGATGGACCCATCCATCTAACGACCTTGCTTTTTAACTCGGGGTGGATGTGAATCGACCATCCACAATCCTGACAAATCCATCGTTCCAAGAGTGCGAACGGAATTAAAACGCCTAAGCAAACGTGACTGACCATTTGCCAGCCAACTCTAACTTCCCAGAGCATGTGTTGGAATATAAACATCAACTCCATGTTCCCAGAGTGTGAACTAGAGTATAAAAACCAACTTCGAGTTCCTAGAGCATGAACTGGAGTATAAACATCAACTCCAAGTCCCCAAGTGTGAGTTGGAGTATAAACACTATCCCCGGATTCCCAGAGTGTGAACCGAAGTGTCAACATCAACCAACTTCAGGATCCTGGAGTGCGAACTGGAGTACAAACGTCGACTAACTCTTGATTTGCAGAGGGCGAACCGGAGTATCGACCAAAATTAACTCTAAGCCTGCAGAGAGCAGATTGGAGAATAAACTTCGACAAGCCGGATACGATTAATCATCCGTAACACAATTCTAAGTTCCCAGAGCATGGACATATACTTAAAGCTTAAACAGGCGTGATCTACAGCCGACTTACAGATGCAAATCCCTAGAGTGCGGATGTGGTCTTTAACAAGTGAGCGAGTGTGATTCGACCATTTGACTCTCACTTGTTTCAGCATTGATTCAACAACGCTAAGCTCAACAAAATAAAGGTGAAATGTAATCGCTAGCCGATCTTTACAACTCATCCCTGAAACTGGGGCAACCTAAGTGTGGATCAATGACTGAAGCAGTGCAGCATCGGAGACGACTCGCCATGATTCCGGGACTTAACGAATAAACTCAAAGCTCGATCCAGAGGTCGAAACTTCACAATGTTTACTGAACTAGAATTCAAATGCTGGAACACTTAAGTAAATACATAATAATTGGGTTAAAGACAAAATAAATTTTCATTTCAACTACTTGTGGAAGGAATTTATGTACAAGTTATTTCCAAAAATCCTACTAGCAGGGGCCGAACCCGCACCTATACACGGCCTATAAAAGCTCAAAGAAATTCCTATCTACTCAAAAATGAGCCGAGGAGAAGCATCTATTCGTTTTTCTTCTTTGGTTTCCCCTTCACTGTAGACCCGCTTGAGCTTTCACTTGTTTTTCTCTTCGAGCCGTTGCCTTTCGGCGACCGAACTCCAGGCGGGGTATTATGTCCACTTCCTCCTCCGAACTCATATGTATGAGTATGCTACCATAAGGTGGAGTTAAAGGGATCGGATCAACTGTAGGAGATGGGATGGGCACGCTGGTATCAAAAACAGTACCACCGGGAGATATCATCCTTAACGGAGCCGGGCCGGGTCCGGCCATTCCATCTCCAAAGCTGCTGGTCTGGGCTGCTGCTTCCATTTCAACATTGATTTCAGCTATAATCTCCTCCTCATAAAGTGCTTGTGCATTGCCAGGAATGCCTGCAGCTGGACCTGAGGAACTAGTCGCCGGTGCGCTTCCACTCATGATAAATGGCAAATCCGCAAAGGGGTCACTGTAATGACCGAGAAGTTCCTCCATCATATGTTCATTAAAGGAAAGTGTGCACCCCTGCGTTTCGTCAGTAGACGCGGCAGTTATTGTGACGATCGCTTCAGTCACGATGGCCTACTACCTATGATGCGATTCTTGAGTTGTAGGAGGCGCGACTGATATGGCTCCAATCATTGAAAAGAGACAAAGAAAAGGTGTTATTAGGTATTTCAAGTGAAGCTTCCAATCGTGAACAAGTATAGGAAACGTTCAGAGTACCTTCCTCGGTTTGACTTGTTGGCGGCTGAACGGCCTTAGAAAGTTGCTCGCTAGCTTGAGATATCTGCGGCTGATCCGGTTGTAAGTAGGAACAGATTGAGGATCAACTGTAGAAGTCAGTTCAGGTTAAGTCGACACAAGAGCTTCGGGACTTATGTCACAATGCTCGACACCAGAATCTTCTCCGACCTCCGATTGCTGAGCGCCAAGCTTCTCCTTCTCATGTGAAATCATAACATCATGGAGAATTTTCCTTTCGTCTTCGTTCAGCACTTGGGTCTCAAGCTCGAATTCATCGACCGATTCACCCTGATGGGCAGCCTTCTCATCCTCTACTAATTGGCCCTAGGCATTGTATAAACGTGTCTGTTAGTTATCGAGCCAGTCTAGGTTCCTATGCCTCAAGACGTTAGCATTATAGTAATGAGGAGATCTTCAATGTCAGCCTCTAGCCTGGACTCCGTCATTTGGACCTTCTCCTCGACCTCAGTCTCCACCTCCCGAACCTTATCCGTTGTTGCATCCCGTTTGCCTTGAAGCACTATTGCCTGCTCACAGGCCTCCTGGGGCTGTACTATTTGCACCATCCCTTTCCTTGAAGATTTCGGAAAACTTGGCTTTGAGCTCATTAAGTACTTTGAGAGCCGCATCCCGTTCAGCTGTGACAGTGGTGTTTCGGTGGCCCATCTCCTCCACTAGGGCAAAATGTGTCTGCCGCATCCTGTCCATTCCAGGTTCGCCTCATCAGCCTTTTGAGCGGCCTCTATTTCTGATTTTCGAGAGGATTCAACCTCATCATTAAGAACTTAATGATTCGGTCCTTTTGAGCGAGATCAGCTTCTAATTTCTCTATGGTAGTCGCCCGTTGGAAGGCCAGCTTCGATGCTTTCTCTGTGGCTTTCCTGCACTCCTAGTACTGAGTGTAGATGTCATGAATATGATCGTGCATTGTGTTTTCTGCTTCCACTGGAATTCTCTTTAAGTGTGGGGGGAAGATGTAGCCATAAAAGAAAATATTCGAAAAATCCTTCTTCAATTGTGTGATTCTAATAACCCCTTCCCCGGTGGGCTCGGTAATAGCTTGTTCAGAGACAATGGAAGTTTCGGCCTCATGTTTACGAGGGTGTGATTCAGGCCTAGAGGCTTCGGAAGACGATTTCTGGTAGGGAGGCTCTACCATTTGTTTTCCATAGCTCGAAGGATGTGTAGGGATTTTAGGAGGTGGAGAACGAGATTAGGATTGATGTCTATAGTCCCTGTCCTTATCTTCGTCATATCATTCCTAGCTAGAGTACCCACGATCGTAATCCCTCTCTACCTCTCTCTTAAGTGACTCATAGTATGAAGAAGATCAGCGAGCTGAGCGAAGGCTCCTTAGCATTGACCCACATCTGGATATTGTATCTGCAAAGTAAAAAGAGACAAAGTTAATAATCTCCTGAAGTAAACAGCTTGTGATCGGAAATCATGTAGTGCGATGAAATGTATATGTATGTGCAACTCCCCGACCAACCAAAAATGTCGTCCACACTCATGGGAAGAGACTCGCTTAACTTTAAGGCACACTAAAGCTCCTCTAATCTGGCGTCATGTTGAAGTGACATATAATCCGAGATTGGGATATCGGTAAGCACTTCGAAAAGGTTCTCCACTTGCGAGGCGGGAGCCTTTGAAATTCTAATACCCAAAGTACACAAAGACATGACTACAGATTTCCATCTCAAAGGTTTGTGGCGCTTATACGCTGTAGCCTTGCCATTTCTACTTCCCTCGAAATCTTGAAAGGCGTTGGAAGGCCAGGCAATGGGTTCATCATCGGTGGGTGTATTTTCCTCATCACCCTCTTCAGCTATTATAACCCTAGGCATTTTATGCTTCACTTGCCTCGTCGAGGTTGGCCTTAGTGTTCCTTCAAGTCTTATACTTTGGATCCGCTCAATTAGCCCGACGGTTCTCAAATTTCTGTCTGTTAGAACCGAATCTATGTCCCTTATTTCACATGGAACTTCTTGAAGGACCCATACTATTTCTTTAAAATGCACATCTTCGGGTCATGGAATTGAGGATGTAAAGAAAAGAAGATATTGGTTTTAAAATCAGCTGCAATTATCTTGTAAACTACTGGAAAAATCGCAGTACTTATGTTTTACCAACCATAGACTAGCGAATCCTAGAGGGCATCGAACATAGAACCATTCCATTTTAAAGTAACTTAGCCTGGTCTAAGATCTCATTACAACTTGATAATTCTTGACCGACTCCAGGAACGTAAAAGAAGGGCTTCTCCCCAACTCTTGACATTAAATAAGTATCTAATATCGATCGGAATCGGTGGTCGAAAAAGATGCTCCATAAGTACATTAAGTAGGCTTTTTAGCAAAGCGTATCCGTTCGGATGTAGCTGTGATGGGGCAATTCCGAAGAAAGACAACACTTCTCTAATGTATTGGTTAAATGGAGGAAGTGTTCCTGCTGTACATGCATGGCGATTGAAGGCAGTAAACCCCTCTGGTGGAGCATGCGGTCTATCATTTGGCCCTGGCAATAATACATCGTCCAATGACAAGCCATGCCTTAGGCATATCTGTCCCAGTATGTCTTCGGAGATGTTGGATGGTATAGAATATTGTGGGTTCCCGATGAACCTAGCATCTGGTAGCTCATCTGGGGTGGAGTCTGTAACTTCGGCCGCGATGGCCGGTGTCTCTATTATTAAGGTAAGTGAACTCTGAATTTCCTGCTGTTGTGAGCTTTTAGACTCCATAACTAACTAACTTATGAAAAACCATCAGTAGACGATAATAAGCCCGTGTATCCCCCAGTGTGAAGTGTGTGAATGTATTGTGCAGTGCAGTGCCACATATTACTTGAGAAATTCTACGGAGTTTGAGAAAATATTCAAATGACAAGACTTCGAAATTCAACTGGAGTGATCATCATCGCTGACCGCCACAACCGTGCCATCCAGACTTTAGAGACCGATCCAAGTTAAGTTTGTTAAGATTTTGTTGAGTTACAGTTCCATCGGCAAGCTTCAAAGGGCAATCAAATATGCAGTTCAACGGTCAAGTCCAATTATGCCAGATTAAAGCTCGACGGAGTTAAGAATTCAATTATTCCAAATTTTCGTATCCACAAGGTCAAGACATGGCCAGAGGTTCAATTCATATCGATCATGAAAATAGCAGTTCGTATCGATCAAGTACGTCCCTTCGTATCGATCACGTAAATGAAATTTCATATCGATGCGGTATCCTCCTATTCATATCGATCAACGAACCGCAATTCTTATCGATCGAATTATCAATCCTCGATTCTAAAATTCTTATGGATCAAGGTATATTTATACAAATGCCATTAGGTATCCATCGATACGAACACAACCATTAGTTGGTCGATACGAAGAGTTTGCGATCGATGCGAAGCGTTTCCTTTGTTTGATACGAGACCTCATCATGCCCAGATCGATACGAATGTTACTTCCTCATATCCCTCCACACTTCAACTTCTCCAAAAGTCGCTCGAGTGTCATCCATTCCTCCCTCGACCGCATGTCGATCGCCTCCGACCACTACATCATCAGAATCAGTCATGGAGGCAAGAGGGACGGCATGGAATTCAAAGTCTCATCATTTTCGAAGCAATTTTTTAGTTAATTTACCTAGTTATGGTAATTCATTGGACGGATCAAGGTTTGGTTCGTATCAAAGGCAAGAGTGTTATCTCAATGTTGTAATGTCTAGAGTGATACGAAACCAAAAAATAATAATGATAAGTGGAAATATGGCTAAGTACAAACACTTATATATGGACCCAAGAAGTGAAGGAAAACGATTCGTCTCCCAGTCATTGCGACCGATCCCAACCGGTTTCTTATCGAATCGATATGAAGTGTACTATTCGTATCCATCGAATCGTATCTTATCGATACGAAATGCTTATTTTATCCACTGTTTTTGCCTCCATCTGGGACGCATCGATACGAACTGCACTGTTCATATCCATTAACACACGGCCCATGAAGACTCGTATCCATCGATACGAATAATGCATGGGGGACCAGTTGCCCTGTTCGTATCCTTCAATAGTCTATCGATACTAAATCACAACTTTGTATCCGCTGTGTTGAAAATTGTAGGGGATTCACAACCATCGATGTGCAGATCGTCACGGGATTATATTTGGATAATTCAACTCTATCGATACGAGATTCATGTTCATTTATCCTGAATCGACCCATGAGAGGATCGATACGAAGGAACACACCAAAATGACCATCAAGCATCGTTACAATTTGAATTTCACATCAATTTAGAAGAGGATCGATATGGAATTTGATAAAAAAATTGAAAACCTGACAACGACTCGTGAACGTACAAACGTTAACGGGAGTTAGGCTAACGCAAATTCATATACAATGAACTAACATCCAATCTTTAAAATTTACAGAAATTGAATACTTGTTCGATGATGACAACAACAAATAATAAATCAATATCATACAACAATCAGTTACAACAATACATGGTACAACAGTTGGCAGTCAATAGTTCGTATTATTAAAAATCAGTCAAAGGTTACAGGTTTCGACGAAAAAGACAAAAATTGTTCCACAAGTCAGGTGAAGTTGTTCAGGATGAAGATTGCAACTTTACAAAGCACGTCATGCTCTCACAAGACGTTCTTTAGGGAGAAAATGTTATCCCGCCTTTTGGCAAGGCCATGACACCAAGAAATTGACTAAAAACCAAAGACAATTTGTCCCGAAGATCGGTTATACATATGTTCCTTATGGATGTCGGTAAATTTTTTCCGAGTCTAGATCAAGCTATATTTGATATGATGTGACAAGCAAAGCTATGGAAGCCAACGTTCAAAAGTTCATGTCAATCGGAATTCGTATGCTCAAGATATGATCGATGCAAGTCAAGGAATTCATCACAATTGCATCCATCTATCCGTGGCCATCAAGTCTCCGCGTCATCTGTTGTTCGTATCCATCAGCGAGTATCTCTTCATATCCATCAAGGTGTATTCGTCGTGAGAATCAACCTTATTCGTGTTGATCATGTTCGAATCCATCGGCATACAAGCGCACTTCATATCGATCAGTAGTCAGAGAGGGTCTACTTCGTATCCATCCGGACCCTCCTACTTTGTATCCCACTACACCAAATCTTTGATTTCCCAACATTTTATATTTATCAACTGCCAACACTTATAAATGTTATAAACTACTAACAATCAAAAAGCGTTGGCAACTAAAAAAGTGTTGGTATAAACTTTGCAAAATATTGTTTATTATTTGCAACACAAATAAGTGTTATAATAGTCAGTATATTGGTAAATAATTCATTTACATAGGGAGTATCTGGTAATTTTCATATCCCATCTGATTTCTCATGCTTAGCATATCCAGGCCGCACAAAAAATTGAATTTTATTTGAGGATTTCAGGCTACCACGCAAAATCGATACAGGGTTTCAGGCTTCTTCTTCTTCTACGCGAAATCCGACAGCATCTCCTCTTTCAAGCAGGCCCAAGCGACGGTTGGCGTATGGCGAGGCAAGGTGGCAACAACGACTCCCACTCAGCATCATTTGTCTAATTCCAAATCAATCGACACGACAGCAGAAGCAAAGGTTGATCTAGGGCACGAATTCAACACCAGGGACTCAGGGCAAGTTGCTATTATCTAATTATTCTGACTCTCTGAAAACTTGAAAAGGTATCCATGAATATTTAATTTGAAACAAGTTACAATTGTTATTATTTGCAGTAAGGTTTTGATATTTTCAAGTTGAAACGCAACTAGCAAATTGTTCACCTCATCCTCCAGAGTCAATGTTATGTCAGGTAACATGTCTAACTTAATTTTCAGAGATATCCATATGAATGAAGTGTAGGAACATCCAAAGAAAAGATGATTAATGGTCTCGGCATCAGTGTCACATAAAGAATAAACTGTTATCTGCAATAATCCCAAATCACTACAACCTGTCTTTTGCATTCAGCCGGATCACAATGGCTAAATAAGTAATAAACAACATTCTCTTTTTTTTTTTTGCTGTGCCAGACGACCCTATCCCAGTTTCTCTTTTGATCTCTATCTTCGACTTTATTCCATGCTTTGTGAAAACTAAAGTCGCCCCCACACACCATTCATAGTGATCACCAATAGCATCTTGTCTAAGTTCCATATGTCATATAGTTGGTATAATTTCTCTGGTTGCAAAATGCAATTGTGGTTTTAAAACTCCATTCTTTATTATGGTATCGACTGTAATATGTTAATCTCCTAAAGTTAAAATATGCATACCCAATATATCAACAAGGCATTTGCAATTTATCCATGGTTCAAACCATATAGATGTAAATGCGCCATCAACCAATACTTTATTGAAAAACTGTCTTCCACATGTTCATAGTCTAAGAATACATAGATTCCTGCATTTCTGTCCTAAGTTTGATCCATTTCCATCGAAAACACGTTACTTGTACCTAAACAAGAGAAGGAGCACAAAATCTGGTGGCATGCACGACCAGTTTAAATCACCCCAAAAATAAACCAACATTGCATTCGTCCTCAATTCACTCTCCTTCCTCCAAACAATTTTCTTTAAAAAAATCATTCTTTCCTCCTCCCTCATTTTCTCATTTCCATGTAATAATCATGGTAAGTTAACAATTTCTATTTATGTAACAGTGCTACCTTAGTAATATAACAAATGAATCATATTTCACTATTAATTTCAGGCGAATGCAGCATCAGGGATAGCAGTAGCTGATGATTCCAAGCTTACGTTTCAGGAATTGAAGGCAAAGAGAAACTACAGGTTCATAACGCTCAAGATTGATGAGGAAGCTCAGCGTGTCACAGTAGATAAACTCGGTGAGCCAGAACAAAGTTATGAAGATTTTGCCGCCTGCATGCCCGAAAATGAATTTCGGTATGCAGTCTTTGATTTCGATTTTGTTACTGCTGAGAATTGCCAGAAGAGTAAGATCATCTTTGTTGCTTGGTAAGCTTAAAAGTAATTTTAAATGTAATAGCTGAAGCTTGCTATTTTATCGTGTTACTCTCTTCTTTCTTTTTTACTTCTCTTGTGCCCTTATTCCTTTTTCAATATTCTTTTCAATTTGAGAAAGAAAAAAAAAGCTTAGGATTTATGCTAAAACAGAGTCAAACAAAGATCTTTAGAGCTCTGATTCAACTTTTGAATCCCAAATAGGATATTTCAATTCAATGTTCTTTACACCATACATGCATGCTTGCTACTGATGTCTGCATACTGACATCCATGGCAACTTAAGATTTTACATTTTTTGTTCATTTTTTGTTTGTTTTAGTTTAATGATGTAGTTATGTTCACATCACCTTATAAGTAATCTAATATGAAGTTTTGAAACTTGGTTGTGGATGAACCTACTTGTATATGTTATGTGATTCTTTTTATCATTGTTTTTCCTTCATAATTGTGCCTTCTGTTACTGTTTATGCTCAATTACCCTTTCTTTTTCTTTTCCTTTTTTTCTACTCCTTTAGGTACATTCTCATGTGGATATATACAATTTCTCGGACAATGCATGGGGAGAGAAGATCCCGATGCCAAAAGATATGGAAAATTCTCATTTGGGAATGGCAACAGATGGAAGATATATATACGCTGTCACTGGTCAATATGGCCCACAATGCAGAGGTCCAACTGCTCGGAACTTTGTGCTGGTTACAAAAACAAAACAATGGCATGATTTGCCTTCTTTAACTTTCCTTAGGTATATATACTCCCTTTTCCTTTTTTTCGTAATTACCCTCATATAGTTCTTTAATTGTCATACGCAATTCAAATCTTTTACTACATTGTACCTTTTTTACCAATATCGTATGCAAGAATTAATTGGTTGTCTTTCATATATTCAAAATCACAACCTAATATTCCTATCTATAGTGTATTATTGCGCCGCGTCTCATCTCCTGCCAAACAATACCCATGCATGCAACATATTACATAGTACGGATTGCCTACCAGTATGGATGTCAGATTTGGAATATATCTTTAAATTTCTGAAATGACCTATAAACTCTTTTGCTTGTAGGCACATACATGTACACTCTCACACACTGTGCATGTACATGCATATGAAATGGCTAAGTAAATGTGTTTGATCAATAATTATATTTCATGTTGTGTGCCTTATTGATATTTAGTGATTTGCTGCAAATTCATGCAAAATAGGTTGTATATAATGGAATGTTTATTTTGATAGTAGATACTTTAGGCCAGAAATACAAGGAAAGAAAAATAATAAAATGAGTAACAATTTTTTACAGGTATGCTCCAGCAACTCAGCTTTGGAGAGACAGGCTGCATGTTATGGGTGGTAGTAAAGAGGACTCATCAACACATGTAGTAGTTGTTTCGCTGTGTCATTTTGACGCTCAGTTATTTACCTCAGGTTCTTTTTCCAATTTACCCCCTTTTACTCATTCATCAAATGTTAATTACAGAGAAATAGCATTCTGATTGCACATACGGAGGTTGTTTATTAGTTGACAACATAGGGAGTGCAAAACCGAATTGGTGTTTTGAATTTGGCCAATTGTTATAATCTGGTTTTTGTTTATTTTTGTGTGAAATTAGGACGAAGGCTTTTTTTTAGGTATATAAACATGATAATATAAGGATTTGCAATGTTTAAGGGTAGTTTTAAATTATAGTATGAAATTTGTCACATCATATGTGCAATTGGTATATATATTTTCCTATCTGAGTTATGTATTTCTTTGTATATATATCAGTATTCTTGCATTTGCATTGAACGGGTGCATCTTTTTCCACAATCAATTTTTCACTATCTTAACCTGATTTATTCGATTTAGACTTCATTATTTGATATATTGTTGCAATGGTGGTAAGTGGTGACTCTGCTCATCAGCCCATGAACTTGATGTTCTTTTTCTTGTTAATTTTTTCCTATAATTTAACTATTGTAAAATGACATGCCTGGTTATTTTTATAATATATAAATTTTAGAGGTGAAACATGTATAAAGAAATCATCCTGTTTACAACTGAGTTTAAATTTTGTACATATCATGTATGTATTTCACAGTTTCAATTTTATTTATTGTAAAGCTTAGTTAGCTCGTTTTACCAAAAAGTTATCGATACGTTTCCCTATCCATCTCCTGTACCTCCTTAATATATTGTTACTTTAAATTTAATATATTAATTTGATGAGAAAATGAATTTTCAGTCATAATAACAAACAATTGATAGAAGTTTGAATCCTAGATGACCCATCTTTCATAATTTATTTAAAGATGCTTTGGAGTGACCCGAGTCACAATCAAGTACAGAAGACTTGAAATTAACTTAGCGAATCAGCCTATCTAAATAGTATGACCAAACCTGGTATAGATATGAATGCAAATAATTAACTGTAGGTGATTAACATGAGATTCAAGCTTCTGGTATTCTTACTCTTGTTAATAGGAGAATACTACTCACTTCTCTTAATGTATTTTTAATATTTGTCTGTAATTAATTATCGTCTTCTTCAATGTTGATTATCTACAGGTTGTACCGTATAATTTTTATCGCAACATGTATATTCTTCTAGTATAAGTTAAACAAGATATAACTCTATTCATCCAACTACTAAAATTTTCATCCTGAACTTTTCGTACAAAACAATATATTATGTAACAGGTTATGAAAATTTAGTTAATGCCTGAACTTTTCATCCAACCTGTAAAGTCAGCATCATATTCAAACTTATTTTAGCACAATACATGATCAGTACTTAATTAAATTACTGTTTGACAGGAGATCTAACTTGTGATGCCAAATTGCATATCTCGATTGGTATGTCATGTGCCATGTACAATAATTGCTCTGCCCATGTGATATGCAGGTATAATTGAAGATTTTAACTTCTTTGAAATGTTAATGATATCTGACTATTTGTTTGGTGTATAAACAAATTTATGCTTCCATATTGGACGTGAGTTGTAGTTTTCTGTACACAGACTTTGAACCATTAACTCGCTTATCAATAGAATCCAAATCATTATTTTTGCTGCACATTATATTTCAAATTGGTTTTAATTTTTTTAATCCCTAAAATGGCAGTAGGTATGCGCTCCATGTTAGCGAAAATCCATTTTGCAAATCTATGTAGCAGCAGTATGAGAAGCTGAGGAAAACCAAGCATGCAACCAATTTGCAAATCTAAGCATGCAAACTTAGTTTGCAAAAATAGCACACAAACCGAGCTTGCAAACACATAAACTGAGCATGTAGCAAAATCGATGCAAATTGGGTTAGCAAACTCAAATCGCAAAATACTAATTGAGTTTGATTAACATGTATTTTGCATACTAAGTTTGCGAATTCATAAATACAAAAAATTTTAGAACCTGAGTTGTAACTCAGTCTTTAACCTTTTGATTTTAAAGGTATAAGTTTTTATCGAGTGTTTATATTAAATGCAGGAACTTGAAGATGGACGCTTTGGATTGTTGTATTAGACATTGAAGAATATTCAAAACCATTAGAGCTTGGAGTGGATGATCAGGAATGGTTAGGTTAACCGTAAGTTAAACTTTAAGTGTATTTTGAAGAAAAAAATTTGAAGCTTATGTTGTAATAATATCTGAATATATGACATTGTGGTATTTGAAATATGTAAATAATTGTTTATCATATATTATACTACATTTGCAGAGCGTTTAAACTTTGCATTGAATATGTATGATGAATTATTTGTGATATGGAAACCATTATTTGTAGAGTGTTTATATTTAAACTTTGCGTTTAAGTTTTGGTATATATATGTATGTGTTACTAAATAATCATTTTCCAACACTTATAAGCGTTACCGTATATTTCTGTACCAACACTTATAAGTGTTACCGTATATTTCGTTACCAACACTTATAAGTGTTATTGTATATTTCTGTACCAACACTTATAAGTGTTACCGTGTATTTCATTACCAACACTTATAAGCGTTACCGTATATTTAGGTACCAACACTTATAAGTGTTAGTAATATGTATGTTTGTAACACTTATAAGTGTTACAAATTTGGCCGCTCCATTCCTCACAGTCCATTAGTAACACTTAAAAAGTGTTACTGAAATTATTTGTAACACTTATAAATGTTAGAATTTTCCTGTTTTGGTGTAGTGTCCATCGACTGCGACATGGATATATATTTCGTATCGATCGAGCTACATACATGCCTCAGATCAATCGACCATGGATCGAAACGAAATTAACACTTCCGTTCGATATGAAGTGCAACTTAATCGATCTATATGAACAAGAGCAGTGCAGACGATTGATATGAACAAAGCAATACAGTTGACCGACACAAACAGGAAGGTTCCGATGGATATGAATAGGACAGCTAAGATCAACACGAACAGGACCGAAATAGATCGATATGAACAAGGCTTAGATGTTGGATACGATGAAGAAAGGAGTCAACAAGGCACGAAAAGTGGATCGATCCAAGAATTAGCGCCACGTCAACTTGCAGGCACGTGCTCAAGAACGGTTCGAACAGATCGATATGAAGTGTATCGATGCGAACTAGACAGCCTAGAAAAAATGCAAGCTTGCATATCTGACAATCTACAAGTCCAAAGGCCATCAAATTTTCACATGAGCTTAAGTACAACCGAAAGAAAGTTCATGTTAAATTTCGAATCGATTGGACTAAATCTTGATCGATATGAAATTCGTTCATATCGATCATAGACCAAGTGCAAATCACATTGGATCGATCGCGAGGCCAGCACACGTGCCAGAAGAGGTCTCCCGAGATCTGAGCGAGATATTTGCAGCCTATGCCTATAAATAGCATCCCAAAGCCTACAGAAAGAGGACTTTTGAACTCTCCTATGCCCAGACTCTGCCAAATCCATTTTTTGCACTCCAAGATCACTGTTATACTCAAAATTTACTGCTATAGTCCACTGTAATCAGTAGTAATCATTTATAAAACTTCAATAAAGCCATCAATTTCATAGTGGACGTAGGCTATACGCCGAACCACTCTAAATCATTGTGTTTCTACGTGATTTTTCTGATCTGTTTTTGAAGTGTTTGTTAGATAATCCTCTTTTTGCATTTATTTTCTTCATTCTATCTCTTCAGATACTCTTGAAGAGTGGTGTATCCAGTTTTGGTACAAACAATGTATACTCATTTGTATGCATATATAGATTTGCATACATTCACATGGATACATATATATTACTTCATATTTTACATCCATATATATACACTTTTTATCACTACTTATATATCTTCTTGTCATCATATATATATATGTGTATATATATATTTACATATTTACATATTACATATACACTTTTTACATTTAGATACACACATACACAATTTTATAAACATATATATATATGGATATGAATACATTCACATATGCATATTTACCCTATCTTACTTACATACATATATATATATACATATATATATATATATATATATATATATATATATATATATTCTCATATGCATTATATTTTATATACATATACCTATATATGTAGATATATATTCTTAAGTCTGAAATTTTCCATTTTGAAGTTTATACATTCGTGTGTGTGTGTGTATTCATATACCATATTTTTATAACTATATATATCTGGACTTATACATATACGTCATAAGGCTTGTGTGTGTGTGTATATATATTTATGGATATTTTATGTTAAATTTAAATGGTGGAGTTTATATACATATTTCTATAAAATTTATCGTATCCAAAAATTTGTAATTCAAAACTAAAATAGTTCTTAATCAATTACAGATTTAGATATTTTAAATTGTCAGAAAATTTATCTATTCGACTAATAAAAATTATTATTCCAGTAACTAAAATCAGTTAATTACTCCAAAATCAGATGGCTAAAAATCTGGGTCGTTACATTCCTCCCGTCTTAGAACTTTTCGTCCTAGAAAAGGAACGAAGCGAGAATTTGGATTTTGATGTATATTATTAAATAATCGTCTTTTAACATTTAGTACCTCACTCTTTTATTATCCAGTTTTAAAAAAAAACATGTACTTTAAAGTACATAGTATTATCAAGCTAATTTGATATTAAAATATATTTTTTATAACCCGATGTCTTAACAAGTCCATCCTTGTTCTTACAGAAATTTAGTCATATGTTGATCAGGCATAGGATTGAAAATCTATAAGTACTTAGTAGATCCATTTTCAACACCCAGTGAAAATGCTTGAAAAATCTTGTTTCAAAAGATGCTATGGAAAGTATCGCCGCCCATTCATTACCATGGATCGCAGTTAACCTGATAATTGCGTCGCCATCCTAGCAAAATCCATAAGAAAACTATAGGATCAATACCCCTCGACTTATGCCATGCGAACACCATAATCCGCAACTACACAAAGGTTGTGTTGCTACCACAGCAAAACCATAAGTAGTCTGTAGATAATCACCGCCCCTCGAGCTATGCTACCAAACGAAAAAAAACCACATAGATCGCAGGCTACATAAAGGTGGCATCATTACCTCAGTGAAACCCAATGTAGACTATAGGCACTCGTTGCCACCCGAATTATGCTATGGAACCAAACCACATAGATCGCAATATACCGATGTTACGTCGCTGTCCCAACGAATTTAAATGAAGATTGTAAGCAATCACTACCACTCGACTTACGCTATGGAACTGTGATAGATCACAGTTACACAAAAGGTTACGTTGCCATCACAGAAAAACTCAATGTAGGCATCATTACCACTCGACTTACACTACCCAACAAATGAATACCGGAAACTCATGAGTTTTGTCTGAACATCCTCTAGGATCCTAATTCTCATTGAATTCAACCTGTAGATTCCTAGGAATAACTACCCAGTGGATCTCCTTCTCTATATTTTGACTTCCATGGGGTGGTTTTCCATACTTTTGTCTCAAAACATATCATACTATGTACATATATAGTACCTTTCAAATCATACTCTTTATACATATCACATACAAACTTTATTGTTAATCGATGGAATTTCTATCGGATTAGAAAATCATCGAAAAGTTAGAAATAAAAATAAGCGCAAGTGCATGTCATACTATCGTAGCACGTATGCGAGTACGGGTCGATCCACAGGGAATTGACGATTTTAAAATTCTATTCAATCAAATTATACCAATGTCGAGTGAAAGTTAAGCTAGAGAATTAGAAATTAGCTAACTAACTAAAAAAAAGAGATGCAAATATAAGAGTTAAATGACAATTTAGAGAATAAATCCACTCTCTAGATCATATAGTCCAACATGTATGAAATCACGATCTCTCTTTTATGATCATTAGTGCATTAATTGATGTGCTTATCATAAGTATGACATATTTGTTTTATTGGTTAGCCAACATAAGCCATCAAACTATAACACATCCCTTAAAGCACTTACTAACTTTCATGAAACTTGACAAAGAAAATGAAATATATTTTAAGTATGGCCTATTAACTATTGCTTAGAAATATAGACCATCAAATTTTAATTTCAAATCACTTTCTTATGCCATAATCATATTTTGATGAAGAGGCATTTGTGTTAGTGATTGTGTAAGCATAGCCTATTTGATGTCAACAATATAGGCTATCAAATTCAAAGCAAAAACAACAAATAAAACACTTCATTGATCATCATTAAGCACAAAAAGAGAGCATGAATTAACAAATAGTTGAAGCTACATAATTAGAGAGCTTCATTACCCTCTAAATTGAAGAGGTTTAGCCTCTCATATTTATCATTTGATTAACAAATGTAGCTTGCAACATGAAAGCAAAAATAAAGGAAAATGAAAGCTAATGGAAAAGAGATACTAATTAACAGTAATTAAAACTAATCTACTTTGCATGAATGTAAATCTACACTCGACATGAAATGAAATAAACAAGAAAAGAAAAAGAACAATATATTAAAGTTACATAAAAATTACATAAAAGAAATGGCTAAGTAGCCATGAAAAGAAAGAAGAGAGCTTGGTTTTATTTTGAGCCTAAAACTGACTAAAGAGAGACTAAGGAAGAACGATGTTACATGAACATAAGGTGTATGTATACATGTGTTAAACCCTAATTCGTATTTTTAGAGAAAGCCCAAAATACCCTTGAGAAAGTGTGGGGGCCAAGTAATCGTTAACTTCTACTAATCATCATTTAAGTGTACATGAAGCCATTAATTTCATAAGCATGTACATTAGCCTCTAATTTGTACATTAAGGTGGTGGGTAGGTGGGGTCCTCCATGTTCTTCACTTTGAATTATTTCCATCTTTATTCCTTTGTATTCTTTTTGTGCATGCATATCTTCTTTATGAAACAACTTGTAATTGAAATCAAATACCTACACAATAGTATAGAAATTTTCGGTTAGATTTTTTCAATTTAATATATGCACAAAAATGTCCATTTTGCCCTTGGATGAAGATGAATATGTGACAATTTGGAATTAATATGGATTTTGGTTAAAAACAAGTTAAAATACCCAATATGATCATTTATTCAATTTAAATAGATTAAATATGGTGGTAAAAATATGCATATTTACGTGCACATCAAATACCCCCCACATTTATCTTTTTATTCATCCTTGAATAAAGGAAAGAAAAACTAAGATAAATCTGTTTTCGTAGGGAGTACGATTGCATTGAGCGTATGCAACAAGCCGTTAAACCTCTGGTATCCCCCGTAAGACGAGTGTTGTTTCGTGAGGGTTTTCAGCGGATACTACCAAAAAATCCAGATGCAGGATGAAATTATTTACTTACAAAGAGATGAATGCGAATTTTTGAAAATATTTACAATGAAGGATCCACTTTTAAATCGACACAAATAAGTTAAATATAGATTTCGGTCATTATCTTGAACATTTAAGTCATTTACTCATCAATATTTCCAACAAAAACAAAGGTATCATATCAAATAGACTGTAGTCTAACTCATTGTTTTCGGCTGATAACAAAGTGTAACTATGTAATGAATCCTTAATTGATTATCAAAGTTTATCAAAGTAGTATTTTCATTTCTTTTCAATAATAAGTCAAATCAAATAAGTTAAAATAGTGCTTGTATTTCATTTGCTTACTTTTTCTTTTTTTTTGGAAATTTTATTGATATCTACAATATTTACATATGCCTAACTCAGATAAACTGAGGCCAGATATATTACCCATGCACTGTCTTGCGGACTTATGTGAGGGGAATACAGAGCGTACACACAAGTGTGAACATTTATTGATTGTAGGCGTTATTAAAAGGAATTTTTATATATACACCTAGCTCAAATAAACTGAGGCCAGATGTATCGATCGTGCACTGCCTTTCGGGCTTACATGAGAAAGGTACACAGCATGGCGAGTGTACACATAAGCGTGTACACCTATCAACCGTATGTGTTAATAGAAAAAATTTACATATATACAGATGTTTTGTTTTTTTATATGTTTTTTTCAATTTTTTATGGAAAGAGAGAGTTTTGCAAAATAATTTTAGCACCACTTAACTTAGAAGGCAAAAAAAATGTTATATCCTTTATTTTAAATAAACCCCTTTTTAAAACAAAGATTTTAGTTAGGATATATTTCAAAATTATCACGTATGAACCTTCTTATATACTAGTTAAACTATCGTTATTTGTAATCAAGATTCATTTCTATTTTTGTTAAGACAAATAAACTTTCAAAAATTTCAATTTAACAAGCCAAAACCATATATTTAACCTATAGTGTTTCTTTAAAAATAAATCAAAAGAAAATTTGTTTTTTTTGAGATTTTAATAGAAAAGGCAAAATAAACCATGAAAAGTAAAATAAAAATGATGATGAGTCTCCCTCCACACTTGATTTTGACTCCCCACAGTCAATCCAAGTGGATCATTATTTAAATAAAAACATGACCTTTATTTAAATGAAAATTAACGGTATTTACACGAGATTAGAAAGTATATCGTCAAAAAGTAAATAAAACGGTCTTTCAAAGGCCGATTCATTTGTCTCGTCAAATATGCGACACATAGCTTAAGCTCGGAAAACCAAACAGTAAAAGATTTCGAAGTTGAATGTGGATTTGGAAAAACGAAAGCCGTTTTATTGAAAATCGTATGAATTGTTTGATGATTTTTGGGGTATATGGAAAAATTGTTGAAGTTCAACTTCTTCTAAATTATCGATTTCAAAATCAAAATGTGATCGAAATTTTCCCCTTCAGAATTCAACAACTCGTTTTCAAAAAGTCCATAAAACTCATGTTCGTTAGATTCGACTTCCTTTGTTGGATTATCAACAACTTCATCGTAAATCGAGTTTAAAATTCAAAGTTGCGTATTCAAATTTTCAAAAAAAAAGGAAGATCGAAGTTTGAATCGAGTTTCGCACCCTCAAAACAATTAAAATCCGACTTAATTACCATATTTCAACAACTGGATTAAGATTGTCATTATCAATTTCAAAAGTTGTTATTTGAAAATCGTCAATTTGGGTAAAAGATGGATTATCGTTTGACTCTTCACACATTGAAATTTTATTTTGTTTCTCACGAAAATTTCCAATGTTTTAATCAAAAAATTCGTGTGATCATCGTAAATTTCATTCATTTGCTCAACAAAGTTAAATTTGTAATTATTAACTTGAAAATTTTCAATTTGGACTTGTTGAGAACAAGAATTGTTAATTTCGATAAACGGTAGATTATTATTTGATTCTTCGCAAGTTGAGATTTGATTATGATTTTCACTAAAAGTTTTGTATTTTTCAAGTAATAAATCCCCAATATCTTTTTTCATTTGGTCAACAAAATCAAATTCATGATTATTAATGTGAAAATTTTCATTTTGAATTTGTTGATAACCAAAGTTTTCAATCATATCATTATTGAAACTATTCCCATTGCCAAAATTATTTGAAAATTGGTTCACATTTTCGTCTTGATTTTGAAATTCATTTTGAAGCACGAAATTGAATTGCCATGGGTTATACTCGAAATCATTTGAATTTTGAAGTGAATTCAAATTTTGATTATTTTGAAAATTTTGACTTGAGTTATCACACAAATAAGAATTACACAAATCATTTATCATTTGATTTTGTTGTGTAGAGATTTCAAGTAACGAGGAAATGTTATTTTCAAGAGTTGAGGGTTGTTCGTCATTTTGAAAATTTTGTGTTTCAAAATTCGAAGCGTTTATAGAATAGTTGTTGTTAAAATATCCATACGAATTTGGAGTGAACTCATATGGGTTATATTAATTTTCACAACTAAATTCAAGTGAGTAAGAAAAAGGAAACTCGGACATTTTCAGGAATTTTTTTTGTTTTATTATAAAGGAAAAATATTTACAAATGAAATTTATTTTTCAAAAGGGAAATTGATTTTTTTTTTTTGCTTTTCAAATTTTTCTTTGTTTTTGAAAAGGTTTTATATTTATTTTTTTGGATTGTTGTTTTTCTCAAAAAAATTTGGATTTTTTGTTGAAATTTTAAAGGAAAAGATTAAAAAAATTCAAAGAAAAAGAAGAGGAATATTTACAATTTATTTTAGTTTCGAATTTTGAATTTTTTTTAAAAATGCATGAACTAATGCAACTAAATGAATCTAAGGGTTTTAATTACAAATGACTTATCCTAAGTTAACTCAAAATTGTATAACCACACATTGTCTTAATTCAACAAGATAGTTCTTAGCCAGATAACGGGCAGGATTTATCGGTGCACCACGAATCAGCGTAGCAATGCAGCAGAAGGTTTAAGTACCTTCAGAGGAACAACCACTATAATATTTACGAATCACCGTAATATTTATAAATGGTTATTACTCTGCCGTAGCCTAGACACCAAGAAATTGAATTGTTCAAAGAAGACAACTTGTCAATATACAAATCGATGTCTAACCGTTATTATTAATCAAATTCTAAAATGAAATGCAAAGCTGAAATTAAACGTGTATTAACAATGCAACTACAATGATATTATATATATATATATATATATATATATATATATATTCGAATGCAAGCAATCACAATAACTAAAATAAAATAAGAGGTATATACAATGCAAGACAAATAAATATAAGCAAGCAAGCAATTTTTTTTAAACAGGCTAAACAAAGCAATTTATTTTACCTAACAATTCTATTCCTTGTGATCTTCTGATTGGGCAACCCGGTCCAATATGACTCGCTTCCACGTTTCCTTTATCTCAACCGTCTCACTCAACAAATCACCATACCTTCGGCAAATACTGAAACTATTACATTTTATTTACCATCCTTAAATCTCAGAAATCATTAAAAAAAAATAGAAATCGAAATCAATACTTGCAAGGCGATTTGAAGATGTGGTGAGACGAGGTCGCGATGTTGATTCGAAGTGGATTTGTTTGCAAATTTGGGCTGCGTTGTTTGTGAATGATGGTTGGAGTATGGCGGGGGAGTCTGCTATGTTGCTGGCGGTGAAGGCCGCGATGTGGTTGCAGAGGTCGCGTGTGGTTGATGAATTGCATGGGTTTCGATTTGTTTGAGGATGGTCGTGGTTTGAGGATGGTTTGAAGTTACCGTGGGTTTTGATTTGGGTTTGAAGTCAATGAGCGTCGGATGGGGTTCGTAGCAGTCAGATGGAGGAAGTGTAGTGAGTTGATTCGTTGATGAAGAGCAGTTGTGGTGATTGTGGTCTGAAAGAAGTAGGAAAGGGGACTGTAGTGATGGACAGAGGGGGGTGACTGGCCAGAGGGGTTTGATAGCAGCGGAGATGCAATGGTGGGTGGTCAGTGAATTGTGAAGCTGTTCGTTCCGGTTCTGATGGCAGATTGATGAGGATGGTTGATGTGGTGATGATGAAGGTGATGGGGTGAAGTGCTGTTGCAAAGACGCTGTACTGATGTGAGAAGAAGGGTGACTGGGCAGTGATGTTATGCAAGCATCAAGTTGTAGGTGGTTTGGTGGTTTTGCAAGGCATCAGTAAGGGTGATGGTATATGTTGCTGTTGAGGGGAGGGGATGGTAAGTCAGTGGTTTGGAAAATGAAAATGGAGTTCTGGTGTGTCTCTTTGATTGTTGTTGAGTTGTTGATTGGGAGAAGTGCAAAGGAGGATGATGTATCACTGTGGATGATTCAGGCAAGGTGTGCAGCAGTGGGTTAGTGGTATTGGATTGTACTGTGAGGTAGAAGTAAAATTATGTAGTGATGATGAGTTGATGGTTGTGGCAGTGATGCTGTTGTCTGTAGTTGGAGTTGATGGCAGTGGCTTTGAATGGCCGTGTGGTCTGAAGGGTTGTGAAGGTGGAGATAAGGGCCAGAGGAGACTGCAGAAGTGCTGTGGTTTAAAAGGAGGTTGCTCGATATGAAGGCAGGCAAGCAGGGGTTAGTTTGGTGAATTGTATGGTCGATGAAGTGGATTGAGGAATGATGAAACAAGTGCAGGAGGAATTGTGTGGAAGTAGAGGCAGTAATGTAATTGATGGTGCAGTTTGATGTTTGGAGGGTTGATTGGTATGTATAAAACAATGATATGTAGAGGTAGTTGGTGGTTATGGTTAGGGATAGAGGAGATATGCAAGTGTGCACAGCTTGATATGTTTATGGTGATGGTTGTAAAAGTTGGGAGCAGAAATGGTTGAACTGCAGACAGTAATGTAGGGATGAAGATGGTCTGTTGATGGAAATGCAGTGCGAATTTGTAGGAGGAGAATGTTGATGTGGTTGTGATTATGGCAACAGTAGTGGATTGTAGAGGGATGTTGTGTGGAAGGAAGGTTTGTTGGACTGAAGGATGGTCAATGGAAAGACGACGAGGCAGCAGGCAGTGCTGTTAGAAATGGTGGCAGAAGTTTGATGAAGTGTTAGATAGTGTTGTTAGAGGTGGGAGCCAGTGCTATTCCAGTGGACATGAGGTTGTAGTCCAGTGTGACTGTGATGGTTTGGTTTAGTCAGCAGCAGTGGTGAAATGTTCAGTGCACAGTAGTGCACAGAATTATAACAGCAAAATGAACAGTGAAATGAAACTGTTTGCAAATGTATAGCACAAGTTGTAAAATCAAAAGGAAAAAAAAAATTGTAAATGTAAATGAAATAAAGTTTTTTTTTTTTTTTTGAAATGTGAATCTTTTTTTTTATTAGAAATAGAAATGCAAATGCAAATTGAAACTAGAAAACAAACACACAAACAAATGCAAACAAAAATCACACAGCACAACATCTTTTTTTTTAATGCAAACACACATAAAATAAAAATACACAAAAATAATTCGAAGAAAAATAAAATAAAATCAAAACAACTCCCCGGCCCGGCGTCAAAAACTTGTTAATCGACGGAATTTCTATCGGATTAGAAAACCGTTCAAAAATTTAGAAATAAAAAATAACCGCAAGCGCACGGCGTACTATCGTAGCACGTATGCGAGTATGGGTCGATCCATAGGGATTCGACGATTTTAAAATTCTATTCAATCAAATTATACCAAAGTCGAGTGAAAGTTAAGCTAGAAAATTAAAAATTATCTAACTAGCTAAAAAAAAAGATGCAAATATAAGAGTTAAGTGACAATTGAGAGAATAAATTCACTCTCCAAATCATATAGTTCAACATATATGAAATCATGATATCTCTTTTATGGTCATTAGTGCTTTAATTGATGTGCTAATTATAAGTATGTCATATTTGTGCTATTGGCTAGCCAACATAAGACATCAAACTATAACGCATCTCTTAAAGCACTTGCTAACTTTCATGAAACTTGACAAAGAAAATGAAAATGAAATATATTTTAAGTATGGCCTATTAACTATGAGTAGAAATATAGACCATTAAATTTTACTTTCAAATCATTTTCTTATACCATAATCATATTATGATGAAGAGGCATTTGTGTTAGTGATTGTTTAAGCATAACCTATTTGATGTCAACAATATAGGTTATTAAATTCAAAGCAAAAACAACAAATAAAACACTTTATTGATTATCATTAAGCACAAAAAGAGAGCATGAATTAACAAATAGTTGAGGCTACATAAGTAAAGAGCTTCATTACCCCCTAAATTGAAGGAGTTTAGCATCTCATATTTGTCATTTGATTAACAAATGTAGCTTGCAACATGAAAGCAAAAAGAAAGGAAAATGAAAGCTAATGGAAAAGAGAAGCTAATTAACAAGAATTAAAATTAATCTACTTTGCATGAATGTAAATCTACACTACAACATGAAAGGAAATAAACTAGAAAATGAAAAGAACAATATATTAAAGCTGCATAAAAATTACATAAAAGAAATGGCTAAGTAGCCATGAAAAGAAAGAAGAGAGCTTGGTTTTATTTTGAGCCTAAGACTAACTAAAGAGAGACTAAGGAAAGAAGAAGGATATATGAACATAAGAGGTATATATACATGTGTTAAACCATAATTCGTATTTTTGGAAAATGCTCAAAATACCCTTGAGAAAGTGTGGAGGCCAAGTAATCATTAATTTCTACTAATCATCATTTAAGTGTACATGAAGCCATTAATTTCATAAGCATGTGCATTAGTCTCTAATTTGTACATTAAGGTGGTGGTTAGGTGGGGATCTCCATGTTGTTCACTTTAAACTATTTCCATCTTCATTCCTTTGTATTCTTTTTGTGCATGCATATCTTCTTCATGAAACAACTTGTAATTGAAATCAAATACCTACAAAGTATAAAAAAATTCAACTAAATTTTATCAATTTAATATATGCACAAAAATGACCATTTTGCCCTTAGATGAAGATGAATATGTGACAATTTGGAAATAATATGGATTTTGGTTAAAACAAGTTAAAATACCCAATGTGATCATTTATTCAATTTAAATAGATTAAATAAGGTGGTAAAACTATGCATATTTACGTGCACATCATTTATCTATACAAAATTGATATCCTCAAAATCGATAGTTTCAAATTTGGTTTACCAAATTTCCAAAATTGACTTTTTGCCCAAAATAAAGTCTTTTAGAAACAATGGTTTCCAAAACATTTTCAATTCCATTCTTATATACATATAAAATCATTCTTTCCGACTCGAATAATTTTCAGATCAATAATTTCTGAGTCTACTTCATACTTATATAAACTCCATTTAGTATTTCAAATATCTTTCAAAGATTCATTTCTTTCTGGTTATAAATTGAATTAGGAAGTTTGAATGTATAACTAACATATAAAATTTCATTAATGACAAATCAAATTTTCCAAGTTCGATTACTTTCAAAATTATTAGTAACATTTCTTACTTCTTATAAAATAAATTTCAGTTATAGTAACTATTAAATCTTCATTTTAAAATCGTTATATTTACTTAGAATATACTATTTCAGTTTAAAAATCATTTTTTCCTTAATAACTCGATTTCAGTTCCAATTCAAAAATGCTTCAAATTTTCATTTGGGTTAACACTTCAATTTAATCCCAATTTGTATATAAATCCATGATTTAAATATAAACAACTTCCTCTTTGACCAGTTTGAATTTAGAGAATAGCTTGAGTAGTTTTGAAATGGTTAAATAGTTAACATAAGATAGTTTGGGTATTAAAAAGAATGGATTGTATAGTAAATAGCTTGGAAAATCAAAATAATTTGAATATTTAAGAAGATAGATTTTAATAGTTTATATTAAAACAATTTTTTCGAAATAGTTCCAAAGTCAAAATAATTCAACTACCAATCTCCCAATTCAAATCGATTTCAATTTTCATTTTAAATTGATTCAATCCTGATTTTAATTTGAATTAACTTCGAATCCCATTATAATTCAAATCAATTTCCACTTCGATTTCAAATTGATTCAATTTAGATTTTACTTCCAATTAATTCAATTCAATTACAATTTTGAATTAATTTCAATTCAATTCTCAATTCTAACCATTCTGATTTATATAAATAATTTGAGTTCGGCTTTCAAAATACCGATTTAGTCACTTAAATCCAATTAACCTTCAATATTCAAAAATGAAAACCTTTAAAAATAATTCGATTTTGAGCCTAAATTTCGAAGTATTCATTTAAATTTCTTTTACTTGGATTTACTTCAAGGTTCGAGTAAGAGTCCAAATCTTTTTTTAAAAAATCAATTTTCGAAATTCAATTGATTTCCCAATTGTAACTTCAACTTTTAAACCTGATTCTCTAAATAATTCCGGTTGACAAGTTCGTTTTTAACATTTCAATCCGCTTCTTAACTTATTCGAAATAATCCGATTTATAGTTTTATATATTGTAAATAACATACAGGACGATAACGGGATATATCAAAGAAAATGAACATCCAAATCGTCTAAAACATCAATCAATAGCATCCATCACAAATTTTCAGAATTCAAAACCTGATTTATTTCAAAAATCATTTGGAAATCATTCTTGCATAACTTCTTTTGCACCTCAAATCAAATTCACACCTTTTCTTTTACAACTTAATTTATTTAACTCCCATAACTTAAATTTTGATTCCACCTTGAAATTTTTAACTGCCAGTTATAAGTTCAAAACTTATTTAACTTGGCCTGAGCTAATTTCCAATTCGTTTAACCCTTTTAAACTTACTCAATTTAAATTTTACATTCCAAACCCAATTTTTATTAATATCACTTTCCACTTGTAAGTTCAAAAGCTTACTTTTCTTTGGGTTATACTTCTCATTTCAAGGGGGATTTCAGAATTCAAACACCTAATATTTATTCAAATTAACTTTGAAATCCTACGTATATACATACATATATACCCATTTACATATCAAGTCACACTCTGAATTTTTAACCAAGCTTGATTTCTATCCAAAACAAATTAATTTTCAAACAACTGTTGTGTTAAGCAAAAAATTTCTATATCAAAATATTCTAAATAATATTGCTTATTATTCCCTCAAACACTTTGAGACACATTTTAATTTTTCAGGACTTAGTTTCAAAACTTCTCAACTAAGTTCCATTTTAATTTATAAGTCATATTTATAAATAAAGCTTATATAGTTCCTTTCCTTAAAACATTTCACCCTGTTTTATCAATGTTTATACTATAATAAACGTCCTTTATTAAGACATGACAACCGTTTGATGATAATAATCAATATTATCATACCTAGAAACCAAACACATCATATATTCCTTAATATTTTTTTGAAAAATTATTTTATATATAAAATATAATCAATGTAAATTTATTTTATTTCAAACACTTTAAAAAAACACTTTCGAAATTTCCAGAATTTAAATTCTGGTTTGTGTAAATTTTTAGCTTAACTTATTTGCTTAGTTCATTCTTACCCAAATTTCTATTTGTGAGATATATATATATATATATATATATATATATATCACACTTAAATTTTATAATCTTATTTGATTATAATAACAACATCCAATCACCTCAATATACTATAATGATTGCAACGACCTGCCTTTTTGGATAGTTTAAATTGACGATAAACTACACATGTCAGACTCAAACCTTTCAAAAGGGTAAACTGTTATAGGGTAAATAAGAAAAAATAGAGAAAGAAATAAAACAAATACAGAATCTCCCAGAGGAATGACAAAATATAATAATCAAATAACAGTTCATGAAACTGTTTTATAAATACATTTGATTATTCCTTTACAACATAAAATCAGAGTTACAGAAAACATGAATAAATAAAAATTGCATCAGAACAACAAGATGCAGCAGAATAAATAAACAAATACTAATAGTACTATATCTTCGTCTTCTTCCTCCAGAAAGTCGTCGATAAACTGAAAAGCTCAGGCTGACCCGAGCGAATTGAGAAGACAAAACACTCGATTCAGAACTAAAAGAACTTATATAAGTTAAATCAACAGTGAATAAATATGAGTGTGACGGCGTCAGAGATATTTATGGGGTTTGGCATCTCCTATCCAGTGTCAACGTGAGTTCAATAACTCAAGAGATGCTCGAGATTTCCATCTCCTATGGATCCGTTAAACTATCTACTATGTAGTACAATATGCCATTATAATATGTCTACAATAAAGTAAAGTACTAAAATAGCGTTAAGGCGTTACTCATATCCCCCTTAACACATTGTTATATATTCCACGGTCTATACAATACCGTAATTCCTCCGTAAACTGGAGGACTATCAGAGGGCACTTCATTGGTATGGTGCAAACCAAACTCATAGAATGCGCGCTAGGGCATGTGAACACGACACTCGAGGCAATGTTAGGGTAGATATACCAATTGTGAATCCGGACTGGTGGTAACGCATAGCAGCTACTACCGTCCAACTCGGAACACACTCCCAAATCAAAATCAAGGGGTGGCCACCAAATCAATTACGAAGTAATATAATGGTATCGAACAAGTGTGCCCGATAGGAGGAATGACCTCACTTGACCTGGCGTAGCTCCAGTTTTAGTCATATCTAAACTGACTTACGGGAGTCAGGGTCACGTAAATACCTCATATAGAATCGTACACCAAACCATCCTACTTCATACAATTGTTAAAGTGGTTTTCGGTATTGGCAGAGGGTATGACAATATCAGATCCCGATCTCTTTAACAACTAAACGCTTATTTCACACCAGATGGTTCTTTTACATTTCAAAAAGTCAACTTACAATTGATACCAAAATATCAAATTCTCCAAACCATATCATTTTCAAATCATATTCACTTCTAAAACATATTTACTCAAATATGTCATTTCGCAAAAGGTATCGATTCCAAATTCCTACTTAGGTTGTATTCTCATCAAGGATTTAAATATAAATACTTTAGCTTTACATAGTTTGAAATTTTAGAAAATAGTTTAGTTAGTCCTAAATAGTTTTAATAGTTTAAAAAATAGTTTAAAATAGATTTAACTTAGTTTAAATAGAAAAATAGATTTAAATTTGATGTACTTAGATTTAAAAATGATTTATATAGATTTGAAATAGATTGAATGGATTTAACTTATGTTAAATAGGTTTTAAATGGATTAAATAAATTTAAATTAGATTAAAATTACATTAAATAGATTTAAAATAGATTAAATAAATTTAATTTGTTTAAAATTGGTAAAATAGATTTATATTGGATTAAATAGGTTATAATAAGTTAATATAAATAAAAGTAGTTTAAATTGATTAGAATAGTTAATTTAATTAAATAGTTTAATTAAGTTTAAAATAGATTACAAAGTTATATCCAACATTTCAATAGCTCAGTTTTGATAAATTCACTTATATTTAACACCTCAACTTTAAAATTTCCAATTTAAACTCTTTGAAAAATTCATTAAATCAATTCCAATTTCTGCGTTTACGCTTGGGCTTTGAAAATAATTCAGTTTATATAAATCAATTTCCATTTCAAAATACTAGTTAATTGAATTCAAAATTTAAGGAATTAAAAATAATTTAATTTAATCAATCCGGTGTCCGTATACAGTTTTCTACTCTATAGTCAAGTGATACGGATATTTATCATTTCAATCCGCAATTTAAATTTTTGCGGTTATATATATTTCAAACAGCAATCCCGAATTAAATAAAAATCCATAAAATCACTCAAGTCTATCATTTCAACCCATAAATATTTTTTCCTAATCTATAGATCATTCGAGTATGTATCATTTCAACTCAAAAGGAACTTGTATTGTTATAATAATATAAAATACAAAATCCAGTCATCGAATATCAAAAATCAAACATCCATCAAAATCATCATCTAAATCAATTAATAAACATCAATAGATAACTGATAATCAATAATAGGGATTAAATTGACAATTTAAATTCAATATTAAATTAAATGATGATTAATGCAACAAAAGTCAAATTTAACTGGGATGACAATTTAAACTTACCAAACATCAATCAATTTATTTCTAATTACATCATAAATTAAATTTAACTAACCTAAGATAGTTTAGTAATTGTGAGTAGGTTAAAATACTCACCTTTTGATTCCAAATCTAATTGAAATCCAAAATACGGCTCAAATTGAATAGTCTCAGAATTTGACTAAACCAGTCCCAAAATTTCCCAAATTTTGATATGTTCGCAGTTGGAACAAATCGCTCGTGAATCCGACCTCGTACATAAAAGTTATGCATCTTAGACGATTTGAATTTGAAATTTAAATAGAAAAAAACAAAACAAAAGGGTAACCTACTCCCTAGCAGCTACATCATCATGTGCGTAACCACTCTATCGCGTGGAACCCTAGATCACACGAGCATCCACAGCCGCCGGCCATTTCGCAAAATTCTATGCCGCCACGATGACTTCCACCCAGATCCAAGAACACCGTTAGCCTCCTCGTCAACGACCGACCCCACCATCCACTCGCGGCGCCACCAGACCCCTCCAACCGTGATCGACCACGCTAACTTCCATGTCGATTTTGGCAAAATACAGACACCTCTAGACCCAAGTGGTCGTATGGATGTGCTCCTCTCGACGCCCTCTACCCAATCCAACTTTCCGATCGACAAATGGTCGACGATCCACCGTTAAACGAGTTATGGCCTATGGACGGCTTAGAATGTTTCAGCAATTTCTGGAGTAATGGTGGTTCAATTCGAGAAAAGAATAACACCAGTGGATTACTCTCGTTGAGAGCTTCGAAACGATATATAATTTGTTAGGGTTTGGAGGAAAGAATAACACCAGTGCATCCGCCGTCATGTGAGATGTAGCACCAGTATCCATGTAGTAGTTTCCATCTGGTTGAGAGAACGAAAGAGCATGCATAGCGGCCTCAATGTCGGTGGGCATGTAGCTAGGAGCAGGAGGAGCAACTGCATTGAAAGCTTGAGGTTTGGACCCAAGTAAGCCTGATCCAGAAGAGGAGGGACGTTGAACCGCTGGATTGAGCCGTGGCTACCAAGAGTATGCGGGAAATGGGCAAGGAAGAATAGTCCACCCTCCCCAACCAGGCTGCTGCCACTGTGGTGGTGGGGCCGGCTGACGTGGCTGCCACTGGTGCTGCTGATATGGCGGCTGACTAGGACTGGACCCATTAGTACTTTGGTGGACCTTTTTCTTCCCATTGTTTTTGAAATTGTTCCTCCCTTTATTATTGTTGTTGCATTTGTTGCTTGCAGATGAATCGGTGGCAACCATGGCAACACCACTGGACCGACTCCCAGAACCACCAGTTTCACGAGCTTAACGAGCCTTGATAGTACGCTCAGCCATTTTTAACCTTGAACGACAACTCTCAAAGGATGGCAAAGGCTCTTGATTTTGTATATAGTCCATCGTACCACTATACGCTTCTGGTAAGGACCCGGTGATACATAAAACCAGACGACCATTTGTCACCGGAGCATCAACATCAACCAACCTTTCCGCCAAAGATTGTAGATAATTACAATAATTATCGATCGAGTTGAAAGCCTCAAAAGCAGCATTTGTAAAGTCCTCCTCGAGTTGGGTAGCCCGAGAGGCTTTGTTGTCTTGAAAAAGAGCTTCAAGATGGTTCCATGCCCCCTCTGCCGTGTCATTACGTCTGAGAATAGCGAGGAGAAGATCGAAAGAAATGGTGCTGTAAATCCATTGCAAGACAACGGTATCCAAACGCCTCTAAAGTGCTGGATCAACGGACTTAGCCTGGACATAGGCAGCCATAGCCTTCTCCTCCGTTGGTGGAGCCAAGTGATCGTAAAGATCATGAACCCTAGCAAGATTGGTAAACAGAGTAGCCCAAGAATGATACATGGCTTGCTCATTGTCTAAAGTTATGGGAATAAGAGATTTAACATTAGTTATGGTGAGTGCGGGACGAAACTTGGATGAGTCTTCCATGGAAAAGAATTAAAGATAGAAGAAGAAGAACGAAGAAGGAGATAGGCGAGGCTAGGGTAAGGAGAATAGCTTTGATAGCATGAAAGAAATCTGTTTAGAAATAAATTTGCTTTCCATTGTATTCCACTTCCAATCACATATATATGGTTTATAAGAGTTAAGATAGGTTACAAATTAGCCAATTGATTTGCTAAAACAAAGGTAACTAAATAAATACTTCCTAAATAAAGACATCGTCAAATCAACTGATTTGCTAAAAGAAAGGTAACTAAATAAATATTTCCCAAATAAAGAGTAAGTCAAATCAGAGAATAAATGCAGAAAATATCAGAGAATAAATGCAGGTAATATCAGGAAATATTCTAACGGCTAGAATATATGTAAAATATATTCTATCAAGCGTTTTGGCATTGTCTAGACTGTTTGAAAGCCTTTCCCTTTTTCTTTTATTTTTATACTAATATATACATTGTTAATGGGTAAAGGTTTACAGTTAAAGGCAAGGAGAATGGAAGGGGTGGGTTTGTTATTTATCTCTATAAGTTATATAAGTTTTATATGCCCTCGTGAAGCCTGTTATATGTTGTTCTATTAAATAACTCTTGATGTAATGTGGATGCAGTTGAACATTAAATGATTCATAATAGTGTCTGTATTCAGATGTTTATTGTTTAATTCCACTTTGAGATAGATTTAAATGTATTAAATTGTTTTTTAACTTATTCACCTAGCAATCCACTATGTTTTAACATATGAGATTAGTATGCAAGCATATTTTGATGATGTTTGATGCTTATTTTATATGTTAAGAATAGCGGAGCATTACAAATATGGACATTTGGTTGAGTACATGAAGTTGAAATGATATTTTTTAAAAGATGAATGTGTTTGAAAACCGTATGTTTAAAAGAGTAGTTTTTGAAAAAAGTATAAATTAAAAGGTGATTTAAATAAAGTAAGTTTAACATGATATATATATACACACACTCTTAGGATATAATATAGTATAGTACATGAGGAGATAGTTATATATGTCATGTTTTGAAAGTTGTTAACCTGAAGCCAATGAAGTTTTTACAACATTTTTGTAACATTTTCTCTTTGATAAGTAACGTGTTTGAATAAAGTTAACTTTATTATAAATGTTTTCAATGTTGGAGTTGTGCTAATTGGCAGAGGTTAGACGAGTGAATTTCAAAAAAATCTCCACTTTTGATATTAATTACGTCTATAAAGCCTAAATGAATTTTAGATCCAATCTAAATGTTTTAAATAAAATATTTACTTTATTCAACTATGTTTAGAAGGATTTTTTTTTATGTTTTAGTTCATAGGTATATCAAATATACTTGTGTGAAGTGCATGTGCTATACATAAGCAGTATAGCTAGTTATTGGGAATGTATATGGGTACTAGAATATGCACCATATCCAACCCATTTCTCCTTTACATATACCTTTACTATCCATAATATTTATTTAAAATTATATACACACACACACACACACACACACGTATGTATGTATGTATGTATGTATTAAAATCAAACTAGATAATTTTATGTGATTTGAAACCCAAAATTAACATTAATGAATTTGATTTCAATTAGAGAAAAATTTAACATTACATGTTACATTATCTTTTCTATAAATTTGAATTGAAACAATACGTACAAATTTTCATGTACGTAAAACCACAATTTATCGTTTTTGATTAAAAATAACATATATTTGTGAACACTGTAATTTTTTATAAATACATGTATACATACGTATAACTAAGTTGGATTTAAAAAATTAATAATTTTGATTAAACTAATAGTTTATATATGAAAATAGAGTATAGGATTTTGTTATAGAATAGTAAATTAAGAAAAATAGACGATTGATTTAATATTTGCATAAAGGTCCATTTATAATGTTTAGACCCAAAAAAATTCCGTCTTACATAAACAATATTCAAAATGCGTGTAACCAAAATTAGCCATATAACTGTAGAAATCAATTTTCAGGGAATAATAAATAATTGACATAACAATTCATATACAATTGTGTATGTAAATTTTATAAAAGTATAAGATAGGTCTAAATAAAAATTATCTTTTAAGATTTCTTTTCAAAATAAAAGAAAAGAAATTCGACAGGTTAGTCATATGTAAACAACGAAAAGAACAAAGAGATCTAAAAAATATATAGAATAAAATAAAATAAAAAGTGATAAAGAATATATGCAAATATTATGAAGGGATGAAGAACATATATATATATATATATATATATATATCCGAATTAGAACAATATAATAGTAAAATATTCGATTGAGATGGAAGAGGGTTTGATTCACATATACACAATGATCATTAAATATATGGAAAATCTTACAAAATCCAAGCATATGAGTGATAAAACATATAAACAAACAAAAATTAAAGAATTACCTTGGATGTTGTCTATAAACCACATCTTGAAACGATGAATCAAAAGATCCTAGAGTTAATAGAATTAATCTTCAGAATTTGTAAGAATCAAGAGGTGAGAACCACCTTTTGTTTTTATTTAATTTAATTTTGAGTTTGAATTTTTTTTAGGCTTTGGAAGCCATTATTTTTGGCTGGGATGGAAGAGAAAAGTAATAAACATGAATGGCCTAAAGAGTGTTATAAAATGAACGAGAAAGAATATGTTTTAAAGGAAACATCGAAACCTTTCAATTCCCACCTTTGAAACTTTCTCTGTTTAATTTCCAATTAAATTTCATCAAATCCTATCCACCTTTATTGCTTATGGCTGACTATAATAGATACCACATGGCCCTCAAAAATTTCAAAAACAATTAGCATTTAATCTGTTCAAATCCAATTTAAACATTCTATCGATATCGTATATTGATACATGCGTTCATAATTTTATGTACATACTTTATTAAATACTAATTGTACTCGACAAATCAAATAACTTTTTAAATAGTTAGTATTTCACAACTGTTAATTAATTTAATTAGATTAAAATCACACTAAATGTTTATTTTATTTAAATCCAACTTAAATACTTTATCGACATCGTATATCTTTACGTCATTTATAACTTTTATTTATGCACTTTATTAAATACTATTTAAATATTTTTTAAATAATGTGTTTTTTTTGGACCATACATCATTACGGTACGGTTTGTGTGACTCAAAAATATAGATTCGACCAGCTATTAATATCAAAAAATTCGAATATTAACATCCACGCACACTTTACCAAGCAATGTGACATTTGGCTGAATTTATCATTTATACATCTTTTAATAAAATCCAATTTTACTTATTATAAGTGATACCTAATAGTATTGATTACTAACACCATTTATCTTCGTCAAAACTATATCACATTAGGAATTATGGAATTTGTTTCTGGTCAAAATTCCAACATCGTCCATATTCAACTTTGTAAGTTCAAACATAAAATCCTTGATTTAATAAAAAAAATTAATCATATTCCTCTAGCCGAAAACTTTGACTTTGCGTTGACTATTGTTGCTTGTGGTACCAACCACATATAATTAAAGAGACGAAATCTTTATTGAATAGTATTTTACTTCCACTGTTTTAACTCAAACTTAACTATAGTCATTCGATGGATGACATGTCGGTAACTATAATCAAAGTTGAGTGTCTACATTGAAGTACTATAGTATTATCAAGTCGAGGGACTGTGTTGCATCGTCACTTCGATATTGTCTATTTGGCCTAAGTTATATCAACAAATAGTGAACTCTCGAGCGAGTCATTTCATAGTCTAATAATTATCGGTACATGACCCCTTCTGCCCCCAACGGCTATAAGTAATATATTGTCCAATATTTGAAGAGCATTACATACTCTAGTCTCAATGAACTAATCGATATTCTTTCTCAAAACATATTGACTATGAATTTTTGAAATTATATGTTATTTTCAGTGTGATAAAATTCACATGATTATAATACATTGTAATTACTATCACATAACATATCATTTAAGGATTTTCTTTTTAATATACTTTTAAAGTAATTACTTAATTAATTATATCATAATAAAACAAGTATTTAATGAAGGATCGAGTAAAATACCTTGGGTGAATAGAGTATGTAAAAATATTTCACACAGTTATTAATAAAATATGAAATAAAGTACGAAAATGCATAAAATATAAAACAAAATATATACTCAGCTTCGGCTTGATGTCAATTGTTGTCCTTAAAGTTATTACTAGAGTTAAGTATCCAAATGATTACAGTTGGTAACTCATAAACATTGCTAATAAATATTCAAACTCTATGTCTAATAATTCCGTCTAAACACCATGCTTTGAAATCAGTATTCCAGAACTACAATATGTAGCTTAGAAAGAATAGTTCTAATGTTGAAACAACAATTAAAAAAAATAAAACTTATGTGGAAAAAAAGCTTGAAATTTAGGGTTTCCACTCAGCCATAGGTAAAAACCAAATTCCTCACAAAATTTCCTCAAAATTCTCTGATTCAATCTCTCGGCTCAGACCACCTAAGATTTCTCAAATTAGAAAGCCATATGTGGTTGTCATCACTGATGATGATGGTTTCCAATTGGTCCAATCCAGGCTGCAAAGAAGGAGACAGGCCAAGAAGTTCAGGAATTGCAACCGTCTCCACATAAAGATATTTTAAAGGGAAAAGATGGTCAGAAAACCACCAATCCACAGTCAAAAAAGGGAATCCCAATATCATTACAGAGGAAGCTAATGGCCATCTCACTGAACAGGGAGCAAGGCCAAAAACATGGGCGGATATTGTAGTAGAGCAGCCTCAAGAACCATTGGAAGATGAGTGCAATCTTGAAAATGTACCACCAATCAAGATCAATAACAAGAAGTATGGCTTGGCTAAAGAAGCAGTGTGTAAAAGAGCACCTGAATCATGGAATAGCTCAGTGCTTGTATATGTGGTGGGTACCAAACCATACTACATGTTTTTCAAATCTTACATAGAGAGAGTGCGGAAACCAGATGGTGAATTTGAAATTTACACAAGAGAGAACAGGTTCTTTCTTGTGAAATTCAAAGAATCTTAAGATTGCAACTCAGTTCTGAAAAATGGTCCATTTTTCTATAATAGAAAACTCATCATTATGAGAAGATGGTCTGAATCGTTAAAAATGGACAGAGATCTATTAAGAACAATGTCAATCTGGGTTAACTACCCAGCGTAAGTCTAAATTTGTGGTACCGTGAGGCGTTTAGTGTTATGGCTAGTATCATTGGAAAACGAATTAAAATGGATGCAGCCACAGATATGAAGACAAGATTGGATTATGCTCACCTTCTTGTCAAAGTGTCTGCAAATGATGAACTTCCTGATGAAATTAATCTTTCTTTATTCAATGATGAAAATACTATTCAAAATGTTGAATACGAATGGGTTCCATCGAAATGTAATGTATGTAAGTGTTTCAACCACACCAGAGATCAGCACAGTCCCAAACAAGCATGGATTCCCAAAACTTATAATCAAGAAAGTCAAGAAAAACTATTCTGAAAACATTCTACAGTTCTAAGAAATATTAAAAAATTACAAAAGCAGATTATCTCTATTGAAGATAATGATTGAATCAACCAAGAAGGCATCATTTTCAATCAAAAAGAAAAAAATTCAGAACTCTTTGATCATGAGATCAGATCATTGCCGAGGAATTTCATCATATTATAAAAGGAAACAAATCAAAAGAAAATATTCAGAGAAATTCAGAGGAGGGACAAAAGAATATAATGGTCTTTGAGTTTGAAACCCTCCAGTTCCAAACTCATGTTTAATTACAGAATTTAGAGATACAACAATTAATAAAGTCCATCGGATATGCATTAAGAAGTGCCAGTACAGGATCATAGATGAAGCCACTGCACCAGAGCATGATAAAGTAGCTGAGGATTGTGACTTAGCTATGCCTCGCACTGCTAATCAATTTGATATTCCATTGATTAAAGTTCCAAAAGTAGTGCATAATGAAGTAACTGAACTAGAGATGGTGGATGTTGCGGATCAGTTCGATATCTAAGAGCCGCATAACCCAAAAATAAAGGTAGCTAGTAAGAATAAGGGTAATAAAGAGAAGAAAGCTTTCAAACATAAATACATTTCAATTAATCCAGATTGGGACGAAATGACCACAAGACTTAAAGATAAAAGTGTTAAAAACAAAAGAAGAGGTAAGGACGCTACCGTGTCAGGTACTATCTAAACTCTCTTCTTTGTTTATCTTATTTTATTAATGTCTATTCTTGCATGGAATGTTAGAGGAATGAATTCCTCTTCTAAACAATTGGACATTATATATATGCTAAATGTTTATAAACCCTCTATTTAGCCCTGATTGAAAATAAATTGTATGATGATAATTTTGAATTTTTTTGCTTAAAACTATCCAGTGATTGAAAAGCTATTAACAATAATGATTGTAGTTGTAAAGGTAGAATTATTGTTGTTTGAGATTCCAATATTTGGAATATTTTGAATATTAATAAGGATAAACAATCTATAAACTGTCAATTTAAAAATATTGGAGGTTTCTCCTTGCAAATCACTAGTATATATGGCAGTAATCTTGAAAGTGAAAGAAATGGTATATCATGCAGATTAAAAGCTCTGAATTTAATTTACAATTTTCCTTGGCTTATTATGAGTGATTTTAATATTGTTTGGGGGTAGTAAAATCCCTAAAAGTAAATTAGATAGATTAAATAAATTTTTACTTGAGACTGGGTTAATAGAATCAAATATAAGTGGTAATAAATTTACTTGAAAATCTAGTTTGGATAGAAATATTCATTGTAAATTGAATAAGGTTTTAATTAACAAAGAGTTTTCAAATGTTTTTCCTAAATTTATATGTTCTATACTTGAACAAAATACAATTGATTATACTCCTTTACTTATCAACCTTTTTCATAATGTTGACTCTGGTAAAAACTTTCTCCTTTTAGATTTAAAAATGGGTGGGTTTTAATGAAAATTATAAAGCTTTGATGGAAGACCATTTTAACTTTTCTTGTAATGGTACTAAACTGTATCAGTTCAATATGTTTTTGAAAAATCCTAAAAGTAAAGTTAAAGCTTGGAATAAAAATAATTTTCTGAATGACAATAAGCTGGATTTATTGAGAAAAGAAGGTAAACAGTTACAAGATATTGTTGATAAAAATCCAGAGGATGTAGATGTTGCAAAAAAAAAATTACTAATTAGCAAAATCTTTCTACAGAGCTTTATGTTAATACAGTCAATGCTAAACAAAAGGCTAAGGTAGATTGGCTAACTCTAGGTGATGAATGCACTAGATTTTTTCATGCTAAAATGAGCGGTAGAAAACATATAAATAACATCGGTAATGTTATAGATAATTCAGGCAATCTATCTAGTGCTTATGATAAAGTAGCTAAAGATGCAGTTGATTATTATAAGAAGCTATATTTTTCTAAATCTAATGAAAAAAATTCCTCATATTGTCTGTAAAAATATTCTGAATGAAAATGCATCTGAAATACTGCTTTCTCGAGTTACATATGAAGAAGTCAAATATATTATTTTTAATGCCGGTGATAACAAAAGCCCTGGTCCTGATGGGTTTAATGCGAAGTTTTATAAAAATCACTGGGATAATATTAAGGGTCGGGTCTTAGATGTAATTAATGAATTTTTGAATAAAGGTAAAATTCTTAAAAGTATTAACCATACTTTTATTACTTTAATCCCCAAAAATAAAAACCCCCACTTGACTGTAGACCTATTTCTTGCTAAAACTTCATTTATAAAATAATTGCTACTTTGTTAAGTAATAGAATAAAAGTATTTCTACCTTATCTTTTTTGGTAGACTTATTTATGAGAATTCTCTTCTAGCTCATGAAATGGTAAGGAACTTTAATACTAAAAGTGGAGATAATGTTTGTATTAAAGTGGATTTGCAAAAAGCTTATGACAGAGTCAATAGATATTTTATTTATCATATAATGAGTTGTATGGGTTTCCCTAGTAGGTTTTGTGATTTGATTTTTGAATGTATAAATACTCCTACTTTTTCTATACTTATTCAAGGTAAATCAGAGGGTTTTATCAAAATTAATAAGGGTATTAGACAAGGTGATCCATTATCACCTTATCTATTCACTGTGGTTATGGAATATTTTTCAATCTTTATGGAAATTGAAGCTATCAAGGGTAATATTACTCCAGTTATGTATTAATCATCTTATATATGTAGATGATCTTATGGTTTTTGCTTAGGCAATTAGAGTTAATGCAGATACTATTAAAATTAAATTTTGAAAAACTGTATAAATATGCAGATCAAGTTCTTAATGAATGCAAAAGCAAAGCATATTCCAGTAAATATAGTAGGTATAAAAAAGAAGTTTTGGAATCTCTAAATACTACAGAGGGTAGCCTGCCTATTGAATATTTGGGTCTTCCTTTATCCATAAATCAAATTAGAGATTTTGACCGTTCTATGTTAATAGAAAAAATTCAAGAGAGAATGGAAACTTGGTCTTACAAACTACTTTCTATTGCAGGTAGAATGGAACTTATAAAAATTGTTTTATATGCTATTATTTTGTATCAGTTACAAACTTGTCATCCAGCTGCATCCATTAGAAGAACTGAAAGTAGATGTGCCGACTTTTATGAAGGGGTAAATATTATAAAATTGGCTGGGACAAAATTTGTAGGCCTAAAAAAAAATGAGGTTTCGGTATTAGAAGCATGGTTTTGATATTAGAAGCATGAATGATCTCTGTTTTACATGTCATTTAAAATTATTTTGGAGATTTATTAGTGTATTTTCACTTTGGGCCAGGTGAATGAGGTCTAAATATCTTAAAAGTGATAATTTTTGGAATGTATTCGCAAAAAACAATCAATCTTATGCTTGGAAGCAAATTTTAGAACGCAAGAATATTAGAAAATCCTTTTTAGAAAGAAAATTTAAGATAGGTGAACAAACTAGTTTGTAGTTTGACCCCTGGTTTAAGAATGAATCTTCCATTAATAAAGTTGGATGGGATAACTTAGTCATTTGTGGTGGTTCTAATGCAACAATGTCTATGATAATTAAGGATAATCAATGGCAACCAAAATTACATCAAATTACTAATCCTCATAAACATGATATTTGCCAAATTCCTCTTGATATTTATGCAGACTGAGACTACTGGGAATGGAAAGCAAGCAACATATGGAAGTTGCTTTAAAACTACTTGAGAAGCTATCAGAAATAAACTACCCACTGTTGAGTGGCATCAATATATTTGGAACAAAGTGAATAGTCTCAAGATGACTTTTTGTACATATTTTGCTATTAATAACATATTGCTAACTTGAGATAAAATAAATAAATGGGGCAATATAAATAATTCACTTTGTTCCTTATGCAATTTAGTGAATGAAAATGGTAATCATATGTTTTTCAAATGCAGTTATTCTTATTTTATATGGAGTCGAATTCAAACTATACTAGGTATTCCAAACAATGGTCTGATGGATCTTATGCAAGCAATTCAACATATCAACAGTAAATTTAAATTTAAATCCAAATCCACTGAAAGAGATTATTCTCACAAATTAATAACTACTGCAGTATTTCATATTTGGAAAGAAAGAAACTTTCGAACTTATAATAAAGTCAGTATGAACAAAGAGCATAAATGGTTACTTATTGAGACAGACAATAGAACAATCCTTCAAAAATCTAATAAAAACGTAAAAGATCAAACCAATTTTGTTTTTTTAGCTGATGAGTGAAGCATAAAAGCGGGCAGTAAGCATTTAGAGCATTTTCTATCTCGTCCGAAAGACTTTCAAATTATTCAGCAAGTTACTGATGTCAGAAAGGCGAATCGAAACTTGATTTCAGATGGCGAAGCTATTTGTGAGAGGGAGTTAACAGATCTGAGTCGTGATGACATTGGGTCTGCTAATTCCTCTATATTCCTCTTTTATCGGAGAAATTATCACTTCAACGAAGACGTTGAAAGGATGAGAGGAGAGTTTCATGGCTGCTTGTCATATTGAAAAAGAGGAGAAACCAGCGGAGCTAAGCATAGAGGCAGAGAATCATAGTAGCTGTGAATCGCCGCTCCGTCCTTTTTTCTAGGGTTCGAGCTTTTGAGTTTTGTTTTAGATAATGTCGATGCAGCCTAGTTAGGGTTACTTGTTTTGTTTTGTATTTGTATTTCGTGTTGTAGTTTATCCGAGTAGATTCTGGTTGTAAGTTTGGGCTTAGCCTATTTATCTTCTCTTTAAAAAAAACAATTAAAAAAAAAGGATTAAATAAGGATTAAATAAACAAGGCCACTTCCTCTTGATTTTCACGTGCCCTTCTTTCTTTACCAGCTTCAAACCTGTCCCTTTATTTTTTTTTTAATTTCCTCTTCATCATTTCGCCCTCACCAAAGAGAGTTCCACCCAAAAAAAAAAAAAAAAAAATCGAACCCCTATAATCCACTTTACCGTAAGCACCGTAGCGTTGCACCGCTGCTCGCCACCTTAACCGCCACATTGCCGTACCCACTTAAGAGTTCGTCAACACTGCTTGGGATTTCTACCGCCGTCGACTAATTCATGCCGAGATCTGGATTTTCCAGCCGTTGAATGAGGTGATACTCGCTGGCGCATATGTAGCCGCCTGAAATTTAGCCATACTGAAGAAGTGAAACCACGGTTGTTTGAATCTGGTTGCTCGAAGTCCTAGTTCCAAAATGTTCGCCGCGGGTTTGAAACAGTAGTTGAACTTGAATCTTTTTGTCTGGAGATGGTTACTTGAGTTGTGTTGCTGCCAAGCTTAGGTGAGAAGATTCTACTGTCTTTTGCGCTGAACCAGTGACTGCTTTGTTGGACGTAAAGGAAATCAGAAGTTTTATGACGACTTGTTTTTACAGTGTGATGGAGTGGAGCTTGCAGACCTGAATCAAAAGCAGTACGTTGTTTGGATGAACTTGAGTTGATGAATTTTTGGCTTTTGGTTCGTAAGAGGAGAAGATGGATTTTGTGAGTGGTTGTGATGATCAAACAGTGGTTGTTATCATGTTGTGGTGGGAATGTCGTTGTGAAGCATTTGAAGATGGAGAGACAATGAAGTTGTATATTTGATGGAGATTGCGAAGAGGTACGAATAAAAGGGATGATCGGATTTTGTACTGGTAATGACTTGAATTATGCATGTGTTATCCCATGTTTTTCTTTTTGACGTGAATGAGTTCATTCAGACTCACATAGGGATATTCAAGTACGGAAAAAGACATGGAAGAGACTACACACATCTTAAAATAATTTGTTTTCATTTTAAAAATAAAAATTCATATAATAAAAAACAAAATTTGATATATCCTCTAGAGTAGAGTATGTTGTTGGATTGTGTACACATTTCTTTGCTTTTGATCTATATTTGCTTCTTTTTTTTGTATATACAACATGTGATTGCATACTGATATATTTTCTTTTGTTTCATACCTTTATTTGTTTTCTTTTTTCCGTATATACAGCCTTTTATTGTACTGAAAAGAAACTTTAGCACAACCATTATTTTTTAAAAGAACTATGTAAATATACAATAGTAGGCAAACACGTTAGATAAAACAATTGTTTATAAACATCAAACAGAAATCGTAGATTGTACTTTTTCATAATCTCTCATTTTTGATGATAACAAACTTATGTTAAGATTTACAAATAAAATAAATGTGTTCGTCATGTATGTAAATGATGACTTCTAGTTAAGCTCCCTCTATACTAATGATCGTCCTACACACATACTCCCCCAACACGGATGCTCTCCTACACAAATATTTCGTTTTTTAGCATGCGCTGGACACGTGAGATGATTAAGGGTTAAATTAGAGGGAAAAAAGAAACGAAAATGAAAAAAACGATTAAAAATTACATCAGAGAAAAAAAGAAACGCATAGGAAAACCAAATCTTAACCTCTCTCCTCCCCTTTTGTTTTCGTCAAAAGTATGAGCGAACAGTTAACAGAGACAAATACAAAACAAATAAATATAACTCAAGAGTTAAAATACCAAAATTATATATTTCCAGTTTGATATCAGACATGAGTTATAGCACTTAATACTGATAAAAAGCATACCCATAACAGAAAGTGAATGGCAATTTGTAAACATCTCCACCTCTATACCTATACTATCCAAGAGTATTACAAAGTAATATTATCGGATAATACGGAGAATGAGAAGATATTGGGTACACACGTGGATATTCCCTTGGGTAAACACTGGTACGTATTTAAACATCGAATATAACTTACTATATAATGTGCACAGTATCAGCTCAAAGCAATAAACACTTGTGCCTCCATGATAGAACAATACACAATATAGCGCAAATAACAGAAAACACAGAGTCAGTAATGCAGCGATAATATAATACTAAATATACGAAATATGTCTAATACACATCACATGAATATACATATAAGCGTCAATACAATACAAGATGATAACAACTATACTAAATATTTACCTCTTCTATGCCCAAAACACAAGCTGGTGTCACTATCCCTGTACTTGAAATGTTTCGGACTGACCCGAGTATTGCATAAATAATATATGGGTCATACTATGTCTAAATCAAACGGTCAATATGATATAGTTAGGGGTAGACCCTAGGGGCAATTTTGTAATTTGTTACATATATCTAACTCGTTGACCAATCTTGTTTGAAATAAAAGTTATTTTCTTCCTATTATATACTTAATATAATGTGATTATATTAATTGATTAACTTAGTTAAAAGTATATTTAATAGAAAAATCCATAAATGGTATATTTTGTGATAGTAGTTACAAAGTGTTGTAACCGTGGGTAATTTATCACAACGAAACAAATATACCATTTTAAATATTCTTAGTAAGATGCATCGAGACTGGATATCGATGTATCAGTTAAGACTGGAGTACGTAAGCTCTCCAAATGTTGGGCAGTGTATTACTCATGACTGTTGGGGGGACCTAGGGGTTACGTACTAATAGTTATTGGATAACTATGGAACGACTCACTCGATGTTTTTTGTTGGTTAATATAACTAACGCTAAACAGAAAATATCGATGTGTCTGATTTACGTAGTTCTCTCGGCTTGAGAATACTGTGGATCTTCAATATGAAAGCTCTGCTTTGATTATAGCCAACTCATAGCATGACGTCCATCGAATGACTATAGTCGGGTCGAGTGGAAATATTGGAAGTGAAATACTATTCAAGAGAGAATTCGTCTCCTCGGTTATATGCGTAGGCTTGTCAATGGGTCGGGTTGGGTCAGGTTCGGGTCAGGTCAACTCGGGTGCGGGTTGATTTTTAAATGGGTCGGGTCAACCTGTTTATTAAAAAGACGGGTTTCGTGTTGACCAGATTATATATTGGGTGGGTTTCAGGTTGATTCGTATAACCCGTTAAGAAAAATATTTGTACAAAGAAATGTAAATGGGCGTGATAATGTGGAAAATTGTTAAATGTGAATGTGCAGGAATAAGTGAATGACAACTATACCCTTCTTTTGCAAGCTAAGATAAGAATTTTAGAGCAAAAGATGGGTATTGTTGTCATTCTTTTATTGCAAGCTAAGATGGTATAAAAATTTAGGAAGTTGTTACGTGGTAATGGGCATGAAAACGTGGGAATGGTCATGAAAACGTAGGAAGTTGTTAAGGGTGAATGTGTAGGAATAGGTGAATAACAACAATACCATTCTTGTGCAAGCTAAAATGAGAATTGTACAACAACACCGTGCCCATAAATGGGTTAGCCGGATCAAATTCGAGTTCACGGGTCAATCCTAATGTAACGACCCATATTTTTAGCCTTGAGTCTAGAATATTTAAATGAGTTTAAATATATAATTTGGATTATAAATTGACCTCGAATATGAAAACTTTGGTTTTTTATTCAATAAAATAGATTCAAAATTTAATATATCGATCTGTTGAATGATATAACTATTTAATTTAGTAATTTGAAGCTTGGTAAAATGTTGAAACTGGAGTTTTAAACCTGTTAAAAATAATGTGAGGACTTGTAAAAGTTATAATGATAGTACCTAAGATAGTAAAAGTGTTAAAATTGAATTTGAAAGTGTTTTGTTTAGTTTTGAATTTATATCGTTTAAATCGATATTTAAAAATAGCCTTTCGAGGCACAGTCTCGGAATTCGACGAAACCATTTCCATTGGTCCATAATATTATATTATTATCGAATTTCAATTTTCGTAGTGTTTGGAGTTGTTGTGTGAGCGTACAATATATATAAATTTTAACTGATTGATATTATTATTCACCATTAGAGCTTTTCAACTCTTCTCAAATCATTGTCCCCTACCGTGTAATACACACTTCTTTCTTTCCTCATGTTAACGTCTCATCTTGTTTCCCCCTCCTTCTTAACATCTTGAACCCTTATCCTTCCATTCAAAGAAGACAGCTTCATGCCCAAATTAAAAATCATGCCTGCCATTCTCGAAATAGAAAATAAAAGAGCACGCTTGTTAAATCGCGACAATTTCCCTCATCTTCAATTTAGCGAACCCAGCTCACGAAAGAAAATAATCATGGTGGCCGATCTAAAAGGGGTTGAATGCCTTTTTTTCGCGATGGCACTTGCTTTTCACCAACGACGAACCGATCGATTTGGGGTCGGTTTCCTTGGCTAGGGCTCGTCGACGAGTGGAAGGGTGAAATCGAGTGGCGTCGACCGTGAGGAGTGGTGGTTCATGGTCGAAGTAGGTCACAAGAAGGGATTCAATTCGTAGGGATAGCGACATCGAAGCACGCGGCTATGGGTAGGAAGTTGACGAAGTCTGAGATGGTCGTGCTCGTGGGTCCGACCTGGTTTCCATGCTCGAAAGTCGTCAGGGAGAGGCAGCATTCGCTTTGGGGGATCGCGATTTCGTGGTAGCAGCTCGGTTTGGGTCATTGGTGGGCATCGTGGTTTTGATTCGAGGTATTTTATTTTAAATTATTTCATTAAATTATATATATATACATTTTACAGTGAAAATATATACATAACAGTAAAAGTAAACTGATGTGGTTACTCACAGAAAAGGAAAACAAAATTTTCCACACACATATATTTTGATATATAGGTACAGGGAAAATTATATATATATATATATATATATATATATATATATATGGATAAGGTTTAAACAATATATATGTTGGAATTTCTGACATGTTGGAAGTTATATATAAATTTGATTTCTATAAAATCTATATAAACTATTTTATATGCAGTTGCAGAGACTAATAAATACAATGTACTACTTTGTATTAAAATAATTTATTTAGGTGATTAATTTGTTTAATTTACTCATATAATTATTTTAGTTACTAATAATATTTATTATAAGGAAATTTGTTTAGAATGAGTTATTAGTCCAAGTTAAATTATTAATTAATTAAATTATAAAAGGGAAAATAAATTGTTCAATTTATTTAGATATTAATAAACTGTCTAAATATTTATACAAGGTCATAAACTGAAAAGAAGCGAGCCGGTTTGGAAGTGGGTTGCAAAACAGGAATCAAAGGTGAGTTAATCTCACTCATCTGGGTTATTTAAATTCAAATGGTTAAATTTAAATAATCGGTTGAATGGTTTAATTGATTTGATGTGCTATATTATAGTATATAATATATCTTGGAATGATTGATTTCCCGCACTATATAGCGGATGAGACCCAATGCGCCGCATAATAGCGGATGATATTATATTAATCCCATATACCGCGATATTCCACCTCGAAGTGGAATTGGTATTGGGCTAAGCTGTGGATGCAGGGAAACAGGTTGGAGGGATCCAACTGGATTCCTCAATAATTATTTAGATTGTTTAATATTCTGTGATATGGTGTATGTGATAATCTGAGATAGATTATATTGGTAATTAAAATGTTGGATGTTATGGTTTGATTGAATAATGTTTGGATATACTTAGTTATCAAAAATGTATAGATTTGGATTTCTGGAAGAAAATAAAAGAGAGAATTTTAAGTAAATAATTATTGAAATTTGGATAAATTAAAGAATGAAATGGAAAAGTGATTTTAAAATTCCAATGAATAAATTCTAAGCATGAAAAAGGAGATTTTTGAATAAAGGGAAACAAATGAATTTTAAAACCTAAGTGATGTTAATTAAAGGAATAATAGATTATTTCTAAAATTCTAGATTTTAAATTGTTAAGGAAGGAGTAAAGGAAGGAACTTGAAATAAATATAAAATTTGGAGTTTCAAGTTAAATAAGATTTTAAAACCTCATCAAGAAGTTTAATCTGGAATTAATAAAAGTAACGGATTTTAAAATGGAATTGGATAAGCAAAGAATTTATTTTAAATGGAGTTAATTTTGGAAATCAATTTGAAAATTGATTAAGTGTATGAAACTGGGATTTTTGAAAGGAAGAGGAGACTATAGGATTTATAAACTGGGTTTATAAAATAAAGTAAGATATTGGTGGATATTTGGAAGAATAAATTCATGATGGGAATTATTAAAGAAATAGGAAAATTTGTTTAAAAATAAATAGTGATTTATTTTTAAAGGATGTGAAGAGAAGTATATTTCCCTGGAGAGCCAAGTACGTTTCAAAGTAAATTCTTAAATATAAGTTAAAAGTTTTAATGTCGTTTTAAAAAGCATGTTTTTTTTTTATTTCTAAATATTTAAACTTTGAAGTAAGTATTTTTCAAATCGATTATAGTAGTAATTATTTGAAGGCGACTTGATATTTTATTTTAAAACAGAAAATCTAGTTTTATATTTTATAAAGTAGCCTCATTTTAAATATTCCTATAGTATATATTTTTACTAAAGTATTACAGTAATTTTTAATTTAAATGTTTTCAAGGATAATTTATAATAAAGAGTTTTAAATTATTTAAAAAAAAAATCTAAAGTTTTGTGCTTGGTTGTTTTCAGTGGAAATAAATATTTGGAAATTTATCTTATGAGAAAAGTATGGTTTGAAACTGTTTCAAAGGGTTGAAATAGAAATATATCTTGTGAAGATATTTTGAGGTTAATAAATAATTTAGGAGATTATTTATTGTTTGATAGATGTTTGTGAATGTTAATTGATAGTTAAATAACCGACCATCAATATTGGCCAAATGTGTTGATCGTTTCGAAAGAGACCGGGATCAGGATTAATTTCTCGAAAACCACTTCAATCCAGTTTGTAGGTTTTCGTAAAAAACGAATTCGAAGTCAAAGATGGAGCAGTGGAGTAAAAGGGCTAGTCGCTACTAATCCTGAGGATGTTTTCAAAATGGATGTAGTAAGAATAGCGCCTTCGGTTCTGTTCGAACCCGGACGGACTTGTATGGATGAATACTTTCGGAACATCGTCAGGTGGACGATGGGCATTTTAAGTGAAATGTTCTAAACGTAACGTAGCCTCATGCCTCATCAACCGAGAATGACTGAAAATCAGGGGTTATGCAGCAAGGCTAGGTGGGTAGCACCCATTTCAGGGTGAGGTCATCCTAGATGTCCCTTTTATTTCGGCTCATTGGTGCGGTTGCTGATCCCAACCATGAGGTGGTCTTACTCAGGATTATCCAGCAAGGGGTAGTACCGGTCTTGTGTTGCGGGGGTCGGGAGTGATCCTCGGTATGCTGATCTAAACCCGGTACCGTGACAGGTGGTACCCCAGTGCCTAGTCATTATTTGGAAATCTATTTTCCCTACACGTCCGTACGGTTTTGATTGTGCCCAACTATTGCTGAAATTTGAGATGCAAGCATTTCAGCCAGATTCTATTTTACTTTCTATAGACACTATTATAATATCAGAGAATTTTAATAAAAAGTGTTTTAGCTATCGTAAGATAAAAACCCGACATGTTTATTTGTGGCGTGGTCTTGCGAGATGCTTTTGTTTTCAAAGGATTTTTGAAACTTTAATAATCAATTTGAGTGTGATTTCTCACGCTGGTGTTCCAGACTGAATCGGGTATTATTTAACTGTAATGCTCGGGTCAAACCGAGTATTATAGAATACAAGAAAGAATGATGTGGAGCTCAAGAGACGAGCTAGAAGGCGATACGTACTTCCGTATTTGATTATTATTCCGCTATGTATCCAATTGTATGTTATTGATTGAAACTCTGATGATGTACTCTGATGATGTATGTATAAACAGATATAGAATTTGTTTTGGTGTAAAGATCTGTGATTTCTATTATATTTTATTCTGCTGCGATGGTTAGATTCTGATGTTGTTTTCTATTTTCTTCTCCTACCTCTTCTTCTTTAACCCAAATGGTTCGTATTTCCGTTCATCTTGAGTTGATTGATGTAGAATAGTGTTGACCCTAGGGGTACGGATATGCGGGTCGTTACACCCCATCGTCTATTAAACGGGTTCTAACGGGTTGACCCAAAAATGACATGACCTTTCGAACGTGTCGGGTTAAGCCACTAATCTCCGTGCGAGTTTCGGGTCGTATTGGAAATTGACAGCCCTATATTCGGTTAGTATCACAGCCAACTCAAGTCAACTCAAAGTCAATGTCTCTGGCCAAAACATTTCGGTTAGTAATAATTATTATTATTGAACCAAAGACTTTTCATTTGGACTATAAAGTTGAATGTGGATGAGGTTGAAATTTTGATCATTACCAAATTCCATAAGTCCAAAGTGATATAATTTTGATGAAGAGAATTGGTGTGAACAAATGCCACAACCGGGTAACGCTTATTAAACTAAAAGTGAATTTTTACCGAAGAGTAAGCAATAAATTTGGTCATAATGTCACACCACCTGCTAAGTGACGTATGAACGTTAACATCAGAATAGTTCGATGTTAATCACTGACTAAATTTACACCCAAGAGTTACACAACCAAAATGATGAATTCCCTTAAGACCGAACGATTTAATTAGTTTATAACTATTATAAATTAATTAAATTAATTAATAGTTATGAAATATTTATTATAAAATTTGAATATGATTTGAGAAATAAATAATGTTATATGTATTTATAACGGCTATAAACATATCGATCGATATACAATATCGACTAGCGATTAAATTAGATTTAATTGCATAGTATTTTGGCTTGGGCTTAGATGGGTTTAAGACTCATCATTAGGTCTGCAAAATTTTGGTTTTGGGAAGGTCTAAGGGTGGCTAAAACATAAGGAATTGGCTTGGAGATAATGAATAGGGATCGAGAGAGAATGGGTTGAATGGTTTTCCTCGTTTCTCTCTAATACAACCCTATATGTATATGTGTCTCTAAAAATAATGATGAACTTTTTGGCCACCATTACCTTCTACATTGCTGATTAAAACATAGCTCGTAATCCACTTTAAAATTTTCAAATATATTTCAAATTAAAATAATATTATTCTATAGTTAGAAGTCAGTGATTCCGGACTTGCAATCTAACGTATCAAGAACAGTAAAAGGAGGGGAAGTCATTGCTTCAACATGGATTCAAAGGCATCATTAAATTGGTAATTTTAATTCATATTATAGCTACTAAATTATATTCTATGATCCTATAATGAGTAATTTCATATCTATTTAAATATATTGCTACTATATGTTTAGTTAGGTGAGATTTTTGTAAGTAGATGTGGTTATCATAAATCAGTTTGGTTATGTGCATAATTTGTTTATTATACTATATGGTTTACGTATAAAAAAATGTTGTTTACTGCACAAAATAAATTTTTTCCATTAATAATGATTTATATATATTTATTAATAAATTCATATATGTGTGTGTGTGTGTGTGTGTGTGTGTGTGTGTGTGTGTGTCTTTCTCTCATAATAGCATATATGCATATATAAGATATATAAAAGATTTTAAAATTTTAGTACACTTATTTATATATAATATGAATTTACAAATTCGAAAATTAATTATCATACATATATTCATATTTTTAAATTAACATTTATTGAATTTTTGAATTTTTTATTATATATAAAATAATTATTACATTAAAAATCTGATTTTATATTTTTCAAAAATATTATATCATTTTGAAAATATATAGAAAAAATTTATGAATTTTTCAACAAATTTTATTATTTTAAATAATTAATATTATGTCTGAAAACTGTTTATGATTTATTAAAAATAATAGTTTAATTAAAATATTCTTCAGAAAAATTTGTAGCCTTCATTCATGATTCTAGAATTTCATAAATTCTAAATTTTGAATTTTTAGCAATGTATTATTTTATATTAAATAATTATTGCCGAAATCAATGTATTTGTTTTTAAAAATAATATTTCAACTTTGAAAAATCTTCATATTTTTCCTAAGCTCTATTTTATGATTCTATATTTTTGGAAATTGTAAAGTTTGGATTTTCATCAATAGGTTGTTTCATGTTAATTATTTATGGATAAAAACATTATTTTATTCACAATAAATACAAATTAAAACGCTAAAATTATATTGTTTACAATGTTATGTTAATTTTGAATTATAAATAACTTTAATGATTTTTCTATCCTTTTCTATATATATATATATATATATATAAACAAATGTTTATGTTCATATATTATATATAATACATTTACGCACACATGTGTGTGTGTATTGTAACACATATACATGCACATAATTGGACAATATATATGAAATACAAAATGATCTAATATGTTTGTTGCGTTGTAAATCCCAACATCTACATATGGGCATATTATACCTTTCACGGATTATTATGTTACATATGCACCCACACATATATGTATATGATACATTTATGTATAAACTAAGTCAAATAAAATAAATTTCATATCTTAATATATTTGAGTTTAAATAAAATAAATGATTTTATTTAAATAAAATTTAGAAATGTTTTAATTCAGTTAGACTTCATAAGTCCAATAAAAAATCCAATAAGGTAAAATTTTGACATTCACCCATAACTTCCGCATCGGGCTAGCCCAGTTACAACAATGATATCGAAGTCCAATAGCCTATGAGATCTAATTTATTCATATTAAGGCCAAGTAATTAAGCTTGGCCACTTAGTATGGTGTCTAGAATGGTAATGTCTAGTATTGGAATTATCTAATCAAGTATCATGTCCTTCTTGGTTACCGACCTGGCCCGAAAGGTGAAGTAAGCCCAAAGGTTGCTCCTAATAGAAAAGGCCCAACTTAATTTTGGCCTTGGGCTAATTTTCAAAATCGTTTAAAAATTAACGTTAAAGATTTTAAATTTAATAGTTAAATTTAAAATAAAACATGTTTATTATAAAAATTATAATACTATATAAGTTTTCTAAATGTTGGAAAGGATAATGATATTTTTAAAATGTTTGAAAATGTTTATATAATAATTTCAAATTTCAAATTGTTGATAAGATTAATAAACTAAAATAATTAAATATGTTAATTAATTAATGTGTATACGCATGTATTATATATGTTGATATATGTCATGTTATTTTAAAATGTTTAAGATAACATAAGTATATATGTATGTATACAAGATAAATTTTGAAATTAATATTTAATAAAAAATTTAATTGAATAGATTAATTAAAGGTTAATTAATTAAATAAAACACACATATATATGATATATGTGTGTTACACTATAAGGGTTATAGTATACACTATAAGTGTTATAGTAGATATGTCCAATATAAAAGTTATATTGGAATACTAATTTAAAATTAGTTAAGGAGGTAATTGATCAAAATTAGTAAGATATGATTTAATTGATGATATATTATACGTAAAACTGTCATATAAGTAATATGAAATATAAAAGTTATATAACAACTAAACTTATATGATATGTGTATAAACTAAATGTGGAACATTAAAGAAACCTAAATAGACTTGAGAAATAAATTATATGTAAATGTACATATACTGTGATTTCTGATGTGTCTGACACTTGAATCGCTGAGGTAAATATATTATTTTATAAGTCGATCACTCAATATATATATATATATATATATTGAAGATTATGAATCTTCAATATAATGTTGTCATCTACCATATATATGTATATATATATATATATATTACTTATATACTCCTTAGTTGTTGAGCAAACTCAAGCTAGGGATGTTATGTATAGTATTATTAATACATTGAACAGATGAGGTAAGATAACTATATGTATTTGTTGAGCAAACTCAAGGTACATATACTATACTTAGGCCATCATGATATGGTAGGTATGAGTGAATAATATCTTTCGATTTGTTAAGCAAACTCAATGTTGAAATGAGATTAAAATAAGAAAAAATGGGTTAGGAGTTATATGTGATTCAACCGATAAGGAGTTATCCATCGTTTGTGGAGCTATGATTTGTTGAGCAAACTCAAGGTCAGAATACCAAAACAAACGAGTCCTAACACCTACTAGTGAACTTGTAAGAGTTCTATTTTCATCTTAGGGTTTGGTGAAACATAAAAGACTAGTGGGAGCCTTATTAGAAAAATGAAATTGTAACATTTAACCTTTCTGATATTGTAAGAACATATGCAATATAATATTATAATTATCTGCAATGTTAAATTTGTGCGTTTAATATGATTGATAAAATGTTTGTCAATTAACATATATAAACAAACTGAATTGAAAGTTGACAAATAGAAATATAATATGTACTTACTAATAATTCTAATTGCATGTTATATAATGTTTCTATACCCATGCAAGCGCCTAATTTCAACTTTCTTAATACATTCATAAGTTGGTCACCTATATGTTTATTTGGTTTAGACCGTTTATTGCATTTATGAGTTTTTGAACTCTAAATGCAATTCAAGATTATGGATATATGATCCATGTACTTTCACATATAAATGTTATATGGTGAATAGTCATAGTTTGCGTGGCACAATATTTCGATGAAGTTAGTTCATTTGAAGTAAGCCAATAAATAGTATTTTAAGATCATATATTCAACTTGAATGAGAGAAGGGCTATAATAGTTTATAATAGCTGGTATTCCAAAAGGATCATATTGTGTTAATATAACATAAGACCATAAACTACGAGATACATTCGTTGAAATGTCACCTTGACCGGTTTACATAAAGTGCAACATATTTGATGTCTTAAATGTTAAGAATAATCGAATGCGCTTTTGTAAAAAGTTTGTTATGATATTGTAGTAAGGTTTTCTTTTGAATAGTTTGACCATTTGAAAGAAAAACGAATGTATAAGAATAGATGTAATTTAAGGTAAAGTTGGAATGAAGAGAATGAATAGTCACTTTTGCTTCATAGAGAAACATTGGAAACAAGAATTGTAATAATACTTTATACTTAATATTGGAATATGAAATCTGATTTTTATTCCGAAATGTATTTTCATACAGAAAATTGTTTTCTATAGCATTTATTTCTTTGAGTTCAAGATATTTGATCAAAGAACTCTCCACTATAAACTAGTTGCCGCATATGAAATAAGTAAACAATATTAAGTGAATGGTGGACCTCTAAATTTAGTACGCTAATATAGTAATGGAAGAAATAGAGGGAGCATGCCATATCGCACCTAATTATTGCATCAAGTTACGAAAACTATTTTCGTAAAATGTATCAAGTGTTATTTGTGAAATAATGTCTATTTTTGGTATTGACTGAAAAATAGATATAACTATATTTCAATATGAGTATTATGAATATTCATTATGAAATAGAACTATATTATGGAATTTGTTTTCATAGTAAAAGTGATGCAACAAAAATACATATGTGTCTAATATTATTTACAGTTGTTTTGGAATTATAGACTTAGCCGTAGTTTTGAGAAATAATTCTACTATATGATTATGAATCATATGATACGGGTTAATTATATCCCAAACAATTAATGGCTATGCACCTATTCAGTGGGAGCATCATAAGAGTTGATGAACTCTTTGAATTAATACATATTGATGTATGCAATCACAAGTCTATTTATACCAAAAGAGTTCCATATACTTTTTTATATTCATCGGTGATTTATTACCAACATGAACATGTGTATTAGATGCACATGTAGTAAGTTTATGATAAAATCATAGAATATAAAAGAAAAGTAAATAAAATAATATGCAATAGAATAAAATGATTTGATTTGGTCGAATAAGTGAGTATATTGGAAAGATTTCCAAATGCACCTAAAAATGAATATAGATTCAATCTCATAAGTCACTCCTCCATGTAATACATAATGATGCATCGATAAGGAGTAATCAGACATTGTTGGACAATCTAGAGTAATTGTGAGTGAAGTTGAGTTAGTTTGTTTCTATAAGGTCGTGTACTTAAGAGTAGTACACAAGGTTGATATTATTTCATCTAAACAACAGTTTATAAAATCATACAAGATAAGGGTTTGTAAGAAATCCCAACATATCCTAGGCCAAGGAGTTGGTAGATTGTGCGAGTCGAAGGATTGCACGTAATAATTGTTCATGGGGCATCTTGTATGAATCTCCAAAAGTTTTTTGAAAAGGTCTGTCATCAAATGACATATTTATGTTTTAAACATAATTTTTGTAAACTAAAATTAGTTTTATAAATAAAAAGGTTCATAAAGCGTTAATGAATCCCTATTCTATTTGCACTAAGAAACAATTATTGTTTCAAGATATATCAACTTCATTGTGTGGGAATTTATTTGAGAAATTTTTGGTAGTTAAATGAAATTGGAACCATTACAAAGATAAAACTGATTATATGAGATGAAGTGAAATTAACTAACCTAAATTAACACATTGCATTAGAATATCTAATAAGTATTCTCGTACACCGAAGAGAAACTATGAGTTTCTTATTAGTGTCAAAAATATACATTACCCTTGGTTTTTCAATTAAACCATTAAGATTGTTGACTCTATAGGGTATGATGCGCAAATCTGAAAGAATTCCAAGTACGATATTGTAACGATCTGGTATTTCGAACCATTCAAATCTACAATCATTCCACTCATGTCAGATTTGAATTGCTCAAATCAACAAATTGTTAATTTTTATTTGACAAAACTCAGCATATACAGTAAATAAATCAAACACAGAACCACAGACACAGAGTTATATAACAATAAGCAGCAGAATAGATAAATAGTAGTTCGTGAAGCTACTATAATAAACAACAGAGTTTAATAAACACAACCAGGAATCTCAAATACATAGGAGTCACTAAATACAAATGCAAGTGACAAATCTAAACATAAATGACCAGAATAAACTGAAATAATTGAAAGCTAGATAGATAGATCTTCAAACAAAGCTCCAATCTCCAAAGGTAAGTCTCAAATGCCGTGACAATCAGTCTGACCTGAGCATAAAGCAAACACAAAACACTCGAGTCGGGATTAACATTCTTATACTAGTAAATTTAACTCAAGTGGAATGTCAACTGAAATACAAGTAACTTAAAGGATGTTTGGGGTTTCCATCCACTAAGGATCCGTGAAACTATCTACTATGTAGTAATATACGCTATTATAATATGTCTATCGGTAAAGTGAAGTAATAAAATAGCGTTAAGGCGTTACCCATATCCCCTCAACACATTTTATATAATGTCGTATTCTATATAGTACTGTAAACTCTACCAAATTGGTGGGCTATCTAGGAGCACTCCATAGGTACGACACAAACTAAACTCGTAGAAGGCGCGATAAGGCATGTGACAAGGCACGCGAGGCAATGCTAGGGTAGGATTCTACCGTTTGCACTCCCGGACTGGTGGTAACGCATAGCAGCTACTAGCGCCTACCTCGAGACACACTTCCAAATCAAAGGTGCACCCAACAAAATCACAAAATCAATAGAATGATATCGAAGAAACGTGCTTGATCGGAGGTGCGACCTCACTTGGCTCGGTATAGCTCATGTTTTAGCCACATCAAGCTGACTCACGAGAGTCAGGGTTGCATTAACACCTCATATAGAATCGTTTGACAAACCATTCTACTTCGTTCTAGAATCTCCACCATGTACACAGTTGTTAAAGTGGTTTTGGGTATTGGTAGAGAGTATGACAATATCCGATCCCGGTCTCTTTAGCAACCAAATGCTTATTTCACACCGTGGTCATTTTATAAAATCGCTTTTATATTCATTTTAAACAGTTCATACTTCATATCAAAATATCATATTCTTTTCAAAAAAAGCATATCGCTTCCGAAATCATATCCACTTTCGAAATCATATCACTTTTAAATCATATTAACAAATAGTTTAAACCATCGTATCAAAATATTAGTATTTAGATCCATTAGATCTGAATATAACAGTTCCAATTTACATAATTTAAACATTGAAAATAGTTTTTATATATTTTGAAATAGTTATAAATTAAAATTTGTTTATATTTAAAAATAGTTTATGGATTAAAATAGTTCATATATTAAAAATAGTTTATATATATTAAAAATAGTTTATACAATAAAATTTGTTTCCTCTAACTTCACAACTCGATTCAAATCAACTTAAATTTCAAAAATTCAATTTAAATCAATCCTAGTTCAACTATCTCAATTTAAAAGGTTAAAGATTTAATTCAAATTCTCAATATTCCGTTTCAATTTATATCGGTTTCAACTTCAGGTTTGAACTATCACTTCAATTACAATAAGATTCAAAGTTTAAATATTCAAACATTTACAATATAAGTTTCATTTATATTTCAACATTTAACTTTAATTTTATTCAAACTGGAAAATATTCACTTGGTTATTTTAGTAACAATTAAATAAAATCTCATTTTATAAATTTAAATCAATATTATATATTCAGTCTTAGTTTTATTTAAAATTGAGAATTTTCATTTAATCACTTTTTATCAAATCAAGTTATAAATCATACCTTTCAAAATCTCAAAATCAATAAGTTCAAATGAATTCTTATTTAAATTCAATTATTAACGAATTTAAATTCCAATCAACATTAATTTATCAACCTTTATTATTTAAGTTATTAAAAATCTATTTTTAAAATATTAATATAAAAATAAATACTTAAACATATTATATACTAATTAAATTAAATTTTATTATTAAATTTATTTTATATTAAATCTTGTTTCATATATTTTTAAAATAATAAAATTATAAGTAAAGCCTTAAAAATTATAATTTTCAAAACTAACATATAAATTAAAATTTCCAAAACATATCATTTAAAAAACTAAATTTCATACAATATAAAAATAGCATTTATATATTATATTTTTGAAAATCAATATTATTTAAAACCCATATATTTCCTTTCAAACTTTGAAAATCATTTTCAAACTATAGACCAACGGGGTCCGTATATAGTTTTCTATCTTATGGTCAAGTGATAAAGATATTTATCATTTCAATCCACAAATTAAATATTTACGAGTATATATCATTTCAACCCACAATTTCGATATTTAAAATCAGTGAAAATCGCTTGGATTTATCATTTCAACTCATAACGATTTTTCCTTAATTTATAAAATCGTTCGGGCATGTATCATTTCGACCCATAGGGAATTTCTAAACTAACAGGGAACTTGCAGAATGAGAACGAATATGATAATAGTATAACATATCAATAACAGGCATATATCATCAGTAATAAATTTAAATATAATACATTTACTACAGGTTATGGTGTCATAAGTCATAGGTAAACAATGGCATGTCATATTTAACACTGAAATAACTAACAACTCAAATTTAACAACATATTTCAACCGTCATTTCATGTAAATTAAATTTACTAGACATAAGATTATTAATCGTGAGTGATTGCTTACCTTTCAAGGCTAGAGGAATAACAAGAACAAGATGAAACGAATCCAAGCACAAATTCCAAAGCACGGCACGATGAACATGAATTCGACGAGCAAGGTTGATAGTTTGGAATCGATGAAAACAAATCTGTTGATATAAACTAAACCGAATATATGTTATATATATATATATATATATTATATTGTTTCAAAAATCAATTTTAAAACATATATTTAATCTAAAACTTTATGTATACTTTCAAATCGATATTTTATTCAAACACATATAATATAAATAACTATATATATTTGGAAACCATGCTCGTGTACTTATATGTATAAACTAGTATATAACTTATATACATATTATATCAATATATATATATATATATATATATATATATATATATATATATATAGTATCAAAACCAATACAAAATCGATATTCATAAAACCCACGTATTTTTTTCAAAATTTTCCAAATACATTTTAAACAGACCATTTATATATGTTAATTTTTTTACAAGAATCTATTTTTAGAAATATTAACATAAGTTTAACTAACAGTTTAAACATATTATATATATACTTAGTTTAAACTTATTATATAAACAGTTTAGCATATTATATTTTAAACTCAATACCTAAAACAATACACACACACACTCACACACATATACATATACATATACATATATATGTAATGTATGCATAGATAACAGAAAAGAAAGGAGGATGTGAGTTGGTCTGCGGCTGTGGTTCTCCGGTGGAGGGGTGCTCGGATCTGGATATTGCAATCGGTGGAAGTGGCAGATGGAGGAAGACAGTGGGAACAGTGGAAGGGGAAATAGGGTGTGGAGCTGCATTGGCAGAGGCTATCAGGCGGCAACTGCTGTGTATGTGGCAGTGGTTTGGTGGCGAGAATAGAAGGCGGTCGTGAGGAAGGTTGGAGGGAATGTTTGTCGAGTTGCAGCCTCGCGGGATAGGCTGTACGGTCAGGGGTTCGGGCGGTGCCAGGGAGGGATGACAGGCGGAGCAGCTGTTCGACGGTTAGGTGGCTGACTGGGAGAGGTAAAGGATGGCAGGAGAGAGTGGATACAACCATGTACTGCTGCATGTGAGGGATGGCTGAGTTGCTCGTCATTGGAGAGGAGTTGGACGTTGCACGCGGATCTGTGCAAGGAGAGGGGTGTACGGTCTTGATCGAGCTACTGGTTTGGAGCCACGCGAATGGAAGGGGTGGATCCATGGAGGAGGGAAGGCATGGAGGTGAAGCACGCTGCTGCTCGGGTTGAACGAGAGGGATGCTGCCACGTTGGAAAAGGTGAGAGAGAGAGGGGGGAAAAGCAAGGTAGCATGTAGCCTTACGTGCGTGGTGATGCCTCTGAGGAAAAGGAAGGAGCATCTTCCATAAAACAAGATTTTCAAAATATACAAAATGTAAAAGAAAATTTTGTATATGTAAGGCAGACGAAAAAAGTAACAGGGGAAGAAGAGAATGAGCAGTGGTTTCAAACGAAGAGGAAGAGGGGTTAGCAATATATAGATATAAACTTATATACATTTTCTCGAATGAACGTGCTGGACCAAAACTGAAGGCAGAGAAAAGTATGTGAAAGGACAAGCTAGAAAATATTATATTGAAAGCAGAGAACATTAAAGTAAATAGGCCGAAAATATTAATTGATGATGGCTATTTTTTTGACGGTGGACAATGAAGCGACGCATACCAATGTCGAAATGGCGCCGAAATACAAAAATGAATATAATGTGGAAATTAGCACGACGAGACGAACATAATGATACATAGATATCGGTTATACGATCATCCTATCAAAAGTCCGCTGCTAAAACTGCTGCTAAAACGCCAAAGATACGATAAACATGGCTATAGCAGTCCAAATTTAACGAAATAAAATACGACGTCTTACCCAGAAAATGACTTACATTTTTATTATATAAAAATACTTGTATTTCAAAAACATTTTATTAACATCAAACTTAACTGATTTAAATTGAAAATTGAAATTACCCAACAGAACTAACTTATATATTTTCCAACGAAAATTTGTCATTTTCTATGTTTAAATAGACGCATATCAAATATCAAATTTTCATCGTTAAATTAACTGTTTTATTTTCAAGAAAATTTAGTTTCTTACATTATTTAAACCGTTAAAATTACCGGGTCATTACAGCTATCAAAATATAATTTTGGTGGTCGTAACCAAAAAGATGTGATCCATCGGCTAATGTGGTTGGAATTAAATGAGCAATGTTGATAAGAATAATACCGCAAATTTCAATTGTTGAAATAGCATAACAGATTTCATATTCAACATGCTCAAGTTAATTCAGATTTACTCGCAAAATTATCGCTCGATAAGACTTAGTTTTTGGTATGTGTATTGAAACAGAAAATTCTAAAAAATGATTTAGAGTAAGCCGTTTACACATATTAACCAAAAATACCTCGAAGTCAGTGGGAGCGATATTGGGTTTGTGATTGTTTGGATATGATCCAAGAAACGATACGAACGTATCATTTTATAAGGATCAAGATTGAATAAGTATTTTGATAAAAATATCAAATAGTTTGCTTTTTAATCAAAGTGCAGAGGAAGCGCGTGTTAGTAAGAAAGAACGTTAAAAGGTACATTCATATTTCTAACTATAAGTAAACAACACGTTATTGATTTTAACAATATGCTTGTATTAAAATCAACTTTAGTTGTTTCAATACTCAAATTTGGACTGTAAATGATGTCTTTTATGGTGAGTATAAAAGATATAGGATTGTTCCAAAATGATATACACGAGCATCCTATAAAAAAGAGAACTTGTAAGTTGGATACCTTATGAATTAGCAATAGGAATTATCATATAGGTAAGGTTGTGTATGATATTGTGTGTTTTTTGTATTTGATACATGGAGCAAATATAAAATCCAATTTGATGTCACTAAATGTTTGTTTGAGGTGTTCTCGCATATTTACGAAATACTAGAGAATTGTTAATAGAAACAATGAACTCGTTATGATGGAACGTTTTGGACACAAACTTTTATAAGTGATATTGAGTATAACAAGTCAATGATAAAATTCAAGTTAAAATCATTAATTCGAAAATGTTTCAATATAAAAGTGATTGTGGTCGATTCGATGAAATGTTGAGAACATTACCAAGGGCTATAATAAACCAATGTATATAGATATAAATACACAAATTTGTAATTGAGCCAAAAGTGATTCCAAATGTTGAGAATCTCATATATTGTTATAAGACAATAATGTCATGATATTGATCATGATAGAACTTAAAGCTCACTAGAAGTCGATAGACATACTTCGAATCGTTCCACATGATAAAGGCAGTTTATCAATGTCAGAGAGAGTTAATCGACAAAGTAGATAATTAAAACATAATAGCATACCCACTCACTAAGGGACTGACCTAAGTGGTTTTGAGAAAACTGGTTGGAGATGTTAGAATTAGATTCCATAATTGACCCCAAGTACAAGTGGGAGATTGATAGAGTTTGGGGTATGCCCTAGGGGCAATTATGTAATTTGTTACATTTATCTAACTCATTGACCAATTTTGTTCGAAATAAAAGGTATTTTCTTCCTATTATATACTTGATATAATGTGATTATATCAATTAGTTAACTTAATTAAAAGTATATTTAATAGAAAAATCCATAAGTGGTATATTATGTGATTGTAGTTTCAAAGTGTTGTAACCGTAGGTAATTTATCATAACGAAACAAATATACCATTTTAAATGTTCCTAGTCAAGATGCATCAATACTGGAGTATGTAACACTCTCCAAATGTTGGGCACTGTATTACTCATGATTGCTGGAGGCACCTAGGAGTTATGTACTAATAGTTATTGGATAACTATGGAGCGACTCACTCGATAGTTTTCTGTTGGTTAATGTAACTAAGGTCAAATAGAAAATATCGATGTGACTGATTTACACAGTTCTCTCGACTTGAGAATATATGGATCTTCAACATGAAAGCTCCACTTTGATTGTAGCCAAATCATGGAATGACGTCCATCGATTGACTATAGTTGGGTCCAGTGGAAGTATTGGAAGTGAAGCGCTATTCAAGAGAAGATTCGCCTCCTTAGTTATATGCGGTTAGTATCATAGTCAACTCAAGTCAATTCGAAGTCAATGTCTTTGGCCAGAGCATTTTGGTTAATAATAGTTGTTATTATTGAAGCAAAGTTTTTATATTTGGATTATAAAGTTGAATGTGGATGAGGTTGGAATTTTGACTATTATCAAATTTAATAAGTCCAAAGTGATATGTGTAACCCGACACTTTGGCCCGGCTACATGGCGATAGTCATAAAGTCTATGGTTGAATCTGGACGAGACTCAAGTTAAGGAAGAAGTGGAAGTATAAGAGGCCAGTGTAACTAAAGTTCAGGTCGGTTTGTATGTGGCTCGGTATGTGTAGCACTGGATCGGCCAAGGCAACTCAGCGTTGAAGTGAAGGCAGGGTGGATCGTCCAAGGTTGGCGAAAGCAAGTGGTTCAGTCGAGGAGATCTTGAACATCATGGCTTGGTGTGGTTTAGGCTTGGTCGTTCGGCTGACTTCGTTTCGGTCAAGATGGGTCAACATGACTCGCTTGGTCAATGAAGGAAACGGGATGGTTCGATCAGAATACTCAAGGAAGAGTGGCTCAGTATTTTATGGTCAGCATCGGAGAGTTTGGTTTAGAGTGGTTCGGCCAGTATATGGAGCCAAAGCGGTTTGGTTTGGATGGTCCAACGAATGTCATTTGGCCTAGACGAGTCAGCAGGCATCGTTCGGTCGTGGTTAGGAACCTATTGTTGTTCGGTCAGAAATGGTTCGCACGAGTGTTCGGTGTCTCTGGTTCGATGCAAGGTGAAGGAGTTAACCTATTCTTGGAGTCAACAACGAAGTGAGGAGCTCAACACCGCTTTACTTTGGGATCCACTATGAGTTACTCCATGTCCTTTGAGAGCTTACTTTGAGTCATTTGCCAAATAACCACCAACTAGCCATACTAGTTTGGCATTTCTCGATCGGCCGAAAGTCGTTCGGAATGCCTGGGACGACCGACTCGAGATTATTATCTATGAGCCGAGCTACCTTGTTCTTGGGCCTACGGAGGGAACTCAGCCTATCTTCGTTCATAAATAGAGAGGCAGGGGCACAGTTGGAAGGGCCTTTTTTCGCGAACTCCATAAAGAATCTGCCATTTTCTACACAATCTTTCTTTTGGCTCAACTTGTATTCAAGCTGTTTGTTTATGGATTGTATTTGTATTCAAGTATTTGAAAAAGGCAATAAAAATTACATTAACAGTGGACGTTGGCAATTACGCCGAACTACTATAATTAAGGTGTTCTTGCTTGTGCTATTAGTTTTGTATAAATTCCTCCGTTTTAATTTACTATCTTCATTAATCTCACTACACAAATCTATTCTTGGGTGTTAGCTACCAATTATGGTGCTAACATTTTGGTGCTTTCATTGAGAGCGGCATTCTCAGGCTCTTAGGATCTACTTTATCGCTACTGGATTGAAGAAATCCCCCAAAGAAGATCCAAGTTCATTCTCAGGAGTTCATAGATTCTACTTAAGAGTTTCGACCGATAACTCTACAATGGGAAGACCATGTACCAGATCAGCATCACACAATGCAGATGTCGACGAGACCGCTATCGTCCAACAAGTAGTACCCAACAATCAACAAGCTAATCCAGTTGCAAGGACCGCCACCGTCCTAAACCAAATAGAAGTTATCACCGGGACAGAGTTTAACTAACTGATGAGAGGACTCGTGGAAAGCAGGAGACAGCTTAACGAGCAGATTCAAGCTACCACTAATCTCATGACCCAGCTTACTTAACAACAACATCAGAATGCTGGAGGAAGTCCCGGTACCTACTCATCATCCGACAACTCCACTTCGTCTAATGAACATCCCCGGCGTAGATGCCGTTGAATTGAAATGGCGCAAATAGGTGTAGAAGATCAATCCAAGAGGAATTGTCCAGGTTCCTTACCTGGAGTCGTGGGCCCTCACTTTCACCCGGGAAATCGCTCTCAAGTTGAAAAGGGAAACTTAGGATCTGCAGCATGAGCGGAAGCAGGCCGACCTGCTCACTAGGGTCGTAGTGAAGCAAGTCCCCAGGACACGCATTTGGGAGACCACCAACCGAGGAGGCACCAGTCGGAACAGTCACATCAAACGGAGTCCAACTTACCACCTCCCATCCAGACCCTGGATTTACCAACTATGGTTAGACAGCCGATGAGAGAAAATCAAGGCTTATCTAACGACGATTGGGATACACCTAGGAGTCATACTCCGTTCACAGATGCTATCCTACAAGCTGAGTTCCCCCGGAAGTTCAGCATGCCGATTATTCTAGCATATGAGGGGAAGACTGATCCCAGACAACATGTAATGAGATACGACTGGATGATGGACTCGGTTAGAACAAATGATGCTACTACCTAATAACCCTATCTGGAATCACTACCATGTGGTTCACTAGACTTCCTCCGCGATCGATCTCTAGATTTGATGGGTTAGCGACGAAATTTACGAAGCAGTTCAGAATTCATATCACTTGCCCAAAAGACGTGATGTCTTTATCCAGTGTAATCCAGGCTCCAAGGGAGTCCTTAAAAGAATATTTACAAAGATTACACGTTGTTGCTACCTAAGTTAGCAACCCAAATAACTATGCCATTCTTATGACCGTCATGCGAGGAGTAGATCTGGACTCAGAGTTTTGTGATTGGCTGGTAGGAAAACCTCCGACTACCCTGGAACGTTTTTATTCAAAGGAACATCAATTCATGAGATGGGAGGAAGTAAGATGGAGGAGGCGAGGCAGTGCGCCAGTTCCTGGCAAGGAGACGGTGCAATTGCGTTTAAGCAATCTGGCGACAACTCTGGAAAGGTCCAGGTCAACGTTCAAAACAATCCCGAGCAGTCTAAAGGATCCAAAGGAGGAAATTCCGAAAGGAAGAGGGAAGCAGGAAAGTGGAAACCAAGGATCCCGACCTACAACGAATACACTTCTCTGAACACCTTCGGAGAATATTTATTCGTCAACTTGTAACACCTTCCGGTACCAAAAACCGTGCCCAGAAGAATCCACTGAGGAATAAAATAGACTGGTAAATATAGTCGCTTCCATGAGACTTATGGGAATAATGCCGAGGAATGTAGACACCTCCACGATGGTATAGAAAAGCTGATTCGCCAGAAAAGTTACAGCAGTTTGTTAAGAATCCGCACGAAGGCGGATAGGGGACATCCGATCCCAATCGCGGACAGGCTCTACACCGACCTGAGGAACCCGTTTAGATTGAAGGTAGATTAGTCATAGACACGATAGTCGGTGGGCCTCACCCAGCAGACAAGAATTGGCAAGAAATGGAGCGTTATGCTAGTTCCCTAAAGCGTGCAGACTTTGAATGTTGTTCAAACATAAAAGATGGGACCCCAAATAAACAGCAACGAATAATTACGGATGATATAGCGTTCAGAAGTAGAGATGCCGATCAGGTGGAGGCACCTACCATTGACCCGATGGTCATCTCAGCCACGATTGGACCAGCGTTTGTGAGAAGGATATTGATTGATTGTGGGAGTTCTATTAACATTATCATCAAAAAGTCATATCACCAAATGAAGATGGAGACGAAGGATCTAAAACCATCTAAAGCCCGTATTCATGGCTTTAATGGTGCGGACACTGATGCAGTGAGTTTTGTCGAATTACCAATTGAATTAGAAGAAGGTGAACGTAGGAGGGTATGGATCCTACCATTCATTGTTTTGGATGTTGATTCCCCGTATAATGTTTTTCTGGGCCGACAGGCCCTGGCGAAGTTTAGGGCAGCTTTGGCCCCATGGTGTTTGACTTTGAAGTTTCCGATGGATAGAGGAGTTGGTGTCATGCATGGTGATCAAGCGATTGGTCGTGCATGTTATGTGGCTGAGCTGAGAGAGGCCCAGCAAAGAGAGAAGGAAAAAGTTGTGGACAACTCTGTCCGCATCCACATTGCTCAAAATTGACGGGTAATGCCCAAGCCTTGTCTCGGTCAGAAGCCAGATCTACAGAGACATAGATCCGAGAGAAGATGATGAATAACCTAAGGAGTCTAAAGCAGCTCCGGCTGAATTGATGATTGACATTCCAGTTAGCCATGATGACCCATCACGAGTGCTTAAGATTGGATCACAACTCACCCCCTCGATGACTGAGGATCTTACTGATTTTCTCCGAGCGAATCTAGATGTTTTTGCTTGGACACATTCTGATATGTGCGGGATTTTCCCCACCGTAGCAAGTCATATGTTAATCATAGACCTGAAATACATGCCGGTGAAGCAAAAATGCAGGAGAGGTCCGTTGCTCTCAAAGAGGAAATGGAAAGGCTAAAAGCCAATGGGTTCGTCCGCGACGCCCTCTATCCCGAAGGGGTCTCTAACCCCGTACTAGTGAGAAAAGCGAATGGAAAATTGATGACCTGTGTTGATTACTTAGACCTGAACAAGGCATGCCCTAAGGATAGTTCCCTTTACCCATAACTGATCAGCTAGTCGACTCAACACCAGGACACGATTTATTGTCATTCATGGATGCGTATTCGGGATACAACTAAATCCTGATGCACATTCTAGATCAGGAACACACTAATTTAGTTACGGATGTTGGATTATACTGTTATGTAGTGACGCCCTTTGGGTTGAAGAATGTAGAAGCAACTTATCAACGCTTGGTAAATCGGATGTTTAAAGACCAAATTAGTAGAACAATGGAAGTCTATGTAGATGACATGCTCGTGAAGTCACGGCAGTCAAATGACCACATTTGAGACTCAACGAAGATGTTTGATATACTTAGATACTACGGAATGAAAATCAATCCACTGAAGTGTTCCTTTGGTGTTGCATCGGGAAAGTTTTTGGGTTTTATTGTCAGTGCATGGAGAATTGAAGCTAACCCTGAAAAGATTTAGGGTATTCGAGACATACAAGCGCCCAGAACTATAAAGCAAGTATAAAGCCTGAATGGAAAAGTTGCCGCATTGAGTCTATAAATATCCAAAGCGACCGATAAGTGTATTCATTTCTTCGATGTGATAAGGAAAGGGAATAGAAATTTTGAATGGATGTCAGACTGTGAGGATGCGCTCCAAGCTCTGGTGAGACATCTGGAGAGACCTTCGGTTCTGTCAAAGCTTATTGATCATGAGGAATTATATGTTTACTTGGCTGTATCTCGGCATGCCATCCTTGGTTCGTGAGGAGGACCGAATTCAAAAGCTAGTGTATTACGTTATTAAACGTCTGACGGAATGTAACGACCCAGAATTTTTGATAAATTAAATTTGAGTATTTAATTAATTTTAAATATTAATAAGTAGGAATTTGAAGTTAAATAATTTATTTCTCGAATATTGGATTTAATTGGACAATTAAATCGATTATTTAATAGTGAAATTCCACAAATAATTTGATATTGGGTTAAATATGATTGAAAATGATTTGGAAAATTTTGTTTTATCATATTGAAGTTATAGAAATATTTTGGAACTTGTAAAACTGAATTTGGAGTTAATTTGTAAAAAATTGAATATTTTAATATTTAATTATCGACTGAAAAATAGCCAATTTTTGAACAGTCTCGGAATTGAACGAAACGAGTTCCATTGGATCCGTAATAGTTAGTTATTATCGGATTTCAAATTTTCGTGGCAATCGGAGTTGTCGTTTGACCGTGGCAGCTCGAAACGCATCAATATCGTTTTAATATAAATTCGGCGAGTAAAAATAGCCATTTTTCAAACGGTCTCGGATTTCGACGAAACCAGTTTCATCGGATCCGTAATGTGATATTATTGCAAGATTTCAAATTTCAAGTCGTTTGGATTTGCCGTTTGTCCGGTACAAGCCAAAACGCCTAGAAATCGTTTAAATCGGTTTAAGTTTAAATTGAGCGTTTATAGTCGTATCTCACACATACTTCCGAATTAGCTTACGAAACCTGTTCCATTGCGTCCGGAACGTGGAAAAACTTTAGAATCGCCTGTCGGAACGTCAAAATTGGAGTTCGTTTGCATAAGTTATTGAAAAAGAGAATTTTATTATTAAAATAATATTTATAACATATACATTCATTTATATCTTCACTAAACCCTATATGCTCAAGCTAGCCGCCAGTTTATGGTTAATGGCCGAAAAGCAACGATCTTCTTCCTCATTTATCTTCTAATCCGTGCAACGATTCGCGAAACCTTCAACTAGTAAATTGTAGAGCACTCTGAGATCTCGGAATCCAACGGTTATGATCGTTTAACTCGAAGCGGATTGGCGGCAAATCGAGCTGGAAGCACGAAAGTTGCGCACGCAATTCCATGCGCTGGGGTTGACCGAGTTGACTGCTCTTCTGGCCGTGTGTAGCATATGTGATGAGCTTCGATATGGTGCCGATATGATGAAGTTTCGTCAAGCGGTTTGGAGGCGATTTCAAACCCTAATCTAGCTTGTTGGGTTCATTTTGCACGCATATGGCCTGGAGTTTGGAACGCACGCATCAGGGAGGAAGAAAGGTGGGGGGGCCCGCGCGTGTGGGGGGAGGTGAGATGAATATCTTTTCCTTTTTTTTAGTTTAAGTTTAAATTTCAAATCGTGTCAACTTTAAACCGCAATAACTTTTGCATGCGAGGTCGGATTCGAACGAGGTTTTTTGCGTTGGAATCGTATCGTCGTGCTCTTCGCAACGCAACTGGTTTGGAGTCGATTGGAGCTCGTTTGAATTTTGAGTAAAATTAAACGTTCGTTTAATTTTATTCGAAACGAACGCGAAAACGGAAACAAAATCAAGGTGAGAACTCCTCACTCAATCGAAAGGTTTTGTTTAAAATTTTGAATAGTTAATATTGATTGTTGATTGCTGATTGATTGTGTTAGTAGATATAGTAGGATATATACTATATATAGCGATATATATATATTGGCATATGTATATATCGGATTTGATTCCCCGCCTCGTATAGCGGATGAGACCCTATTGCGCCGTTATTAAGCGGAATATTTATAAAATCCCATATACCGCGATATTCCACCTTGAAGTGGAATTGGTATTGTGCTAACGTCTGTGGATGCAGGGTAACAGGTTGGAGGGATCCAACTGGATTCCTCACATATTTATTTGTTTATAAATATTATGTTGATTGTTGATAATCATATTGATATATGACACTTATTCCCGTGATTGACCATCTGATGTTGTTGCATCATCGGATTCAAATTTTTAAAAATTAAAATAACGGTTTTGAATTTAAAAGGGGTTTTAAATCGATTTTTCAAAGAATATGGTTTATTAAAAATTTTGAATTGATTAAATTTTAAAATAAATAGATGGATAAAATTTTATGTTTTAAAAATTTATATTTTTATAAAATATAACTTAAAAGGAATTTTTAACAATAATAGGTTTTTATAAAATAGTTAAATTTGGTTTTTGGGAAGTTATGATTATTAATGGTTTATATAAAGGATGTTTATAAATGGATATTTATAAATCTAAATTTATAAGAATTATGAGACGAGTTTATAAAGTATTGAGAAGGGTTATAAAATGGGTTTCGTTAAAAAATTATAGATTTGTGAATCTTGGGAGTTGAAATAAATAGGTGTGGAAATATAAGTTTATAAGTTATTAACTTATAATATGGCCTTTGGGTAGGTAATTGGATTATGTAAATTGGGTTGAATTTTATAAAAGAGATTTATAAAATGGAAGTTTATAATAAGAATGGAATTCATAAACATTGTTATAAATCCGAAAATCAATTGGGTTTGATAAATTGAATATGGGATTTGTTAAAGGAGTTATATTCACTATTTTTGAACGGTGAAATATTATTTTATTGAATGGACGTGTTTTTGGAAAGGAATGTTTTAAATGGAAATTTAAACAAATTAAAGATGTTTTAAATATATTAAGTATCGAAATCTTAGGTTTCAACGTTTATTGTTGAAATAGACGTTTTCGAGAAAATATTTTGAATAGTATTGGATTTATGTATCCATTTTTTTTATTTCAAATCCATATACTAGTGTTTTTGGGTTGTCGTAACGATGTTTTACGCAACATTCGTTTTTAACCCAAATAAATGTGAATAAAGGAATGTTTTCTTAAAGAGAATGGAATAAATACTTAACTGTGATTTAAGTATATGGAATATTTTCAAATCGTTGAAAATAAATAAATTTGTGAATTACTTATTTTTAAAAATAAGCATGGGAATGGTTTTCTAATATGAAATGGAACGGTTTTTGTGAATTCACCTTTAAGGTAATTGAAAGCAAATAACTTGAAATCGATTTGGGAATCGTATGCTAGTAGATGCTTGGAATTTAAATCCACTTTGGAATTTATATATATGAAGGTAAATTTGTTTAAAAATAAATGTTGATTTATTTTTAAATATGAAAATATAATTTACGAATTTGGAACGTAAGTTAAAATAAATCGGTAAAGATTTATTTGGTGATTTGAAATTAGTTTTCAAATGGTTAAGGTGATTTGAAATTAGTTTTCAAATGGTTAAGGTGATTTGAAATTAGTTTTCAAATGGTTAAGGTGATTTGAAATTGGTTTGCAAATGGTTAATGTAATTTGAAAATTGGTTTTCAAATGGTAAAGGTAAATTGAAAATTGGTTTTTCAATTGGTTAAGTGTGGAAAATTTTATCGTGAAGGTGTTTTGGTAAAGCAAATAAATTGGGCAATTATTTGGAAATTGTGTATATATATCTTGTAAAGATATTTTGGGACTTAATAATTTTGGAAAAATTATTTGGAATCTGATGATGTGGCACATCTTTATTGATAGTTAAATAACCGACTATCAATATTTACCCTTGGATGGTATTGATTGTGTTTGTTTGGAATTGAATGCACACTTATTTTTAAAAATAAGCGCTCGCTATTCGGTTTAGCCGGGAGAGGACCTTTGTGTCATATATCCCATTCCGAATATGCGATACGTCGTTTGGATTGCATTTGAAGACCGATGTTGAAGACCGGGTATTTGTGAAAACGATAGGATGACCTATCGATTGTCTCCGCATCGTTAGCTACGATATGGAGATTTCCTTTGTGATGGGAAATTTAATCGGGATTGTGAATACCCGGATTGCAAGGGCTTCTTTGGAAGTGCCTTCGGTTCTGTTCGAACCCGGAACAGACTTGTATGGTTACATGTCTGACATTACATTTTGAGATATAGAGCAGATTTCTTTCAAATACATTTCTGTTGGTGGCGGAGAATTTATTCTCTTAGCTTAACACCCTTCTCTGAGACGTACGAGCTCAGAGGTTATGTAGTTGAAGGTTATCAGCGATATTTCCCAATCTGGTAATGTGGCATGCTGAGTGCTGCTGTGTGATGATCATTGGTTGATCGTTTGGATTAGATCATTTGTTGATCATTTATCTTTGTGATTATTGCTTTGGTCATCTGTGGACCCAAAGCATGGCTTTGTTGCACAAAGCGTAGCTTTGTGGACGAGACTTCGTCAGGACCTCACTCCCCGGAAATGGTCGAAACAGGAATATGCGGCAAGGTTATGAGGGTCGCGCCCTTTAGGGTATGTCATTTCCTTCTGGAAAAGGGTGGTATCATGGTATGGAGCCCAGATATTTACTCATGTGGAAACACTATATCTATTTCTGTGTGGTGTTGTTGGTATCGAGCGCTCGGATAAAGGTCCCAAAGGACCGGGGGATGACATATTCGTGTAGTAGTTACCTAGTTACAGAGGTAACCCGGCCTTGTGTTGGCAGAGATCTAACCGTAACGTTAGTTCTCGGGACGTCCCGCCAGAGGCGATCCCATGTGGCAGTAGGAAGTTCCTTAGCCTGACCATTTGTTGGAAATCCATTCATCCAATACGTGCCTTGTACGGTTTTAGTTGTAGAACCTGCCATTTAACATGGCAGCTATAGTAGGCATAGTATCATGGTACCTATGTTGGCTAGGATTTATATTATACTTTCGAAATATTTTCCACTATGCACTAGTAATAATATCAAAGAATTTTTCTCGTAGTAAGCATGTTTGACTATCATAAGGAGAAATCTCCCCCATGTGTGCGTTTGCATTGTGTGTGTGCCGGGAGGCCTTATGGTAGTTTCATTTTCCAAAAAGCATTGCGGATTTCAAAATTTAAACTTTCTTGTTGCGTGTTTAAAGATAAACTGTTTTGAGTTCTCACACCAGTCCCATGACTGACCTGGAGTTTATTGTTCCTTTCCTAAACTCTGGGTGCCCACTATTTTCCACACGGGCAGTCTAGAGTTAGGTTATCAGGTTATTCTGGATTCGGGAGTTGCTGTGCAGATCTGGAGGCGAGCCAGATAGCGTAGTCTATTATTTATTGTATATAGTATTTCTTTTCCGCTGTTGTTGTTGTACACTCTGATTGATGTAATGTAATGTGATATATAAAATGTATAGTTCTTTGTTTTAAATGAATGTACATTTATCTATTATATATTGTTCCGCTGCGATTGTGAGATTCTGATATTGTTTCCTGTTCTGTTGTTTGTTCTGTTTCTTCTCTCTTTTCTCTCTTCTTCTACCTCTTTCTCTTTCTTAAACCCTAACGGTTCGATTTTTCGACAACGAAAAATCGCGATCGTTACATTTGGTATCAGAGCATATGGTTAAGCGACAACCTGCTCTGTTGGGTATTACTCATTAGAGATAGAGTCAGCAGTACTCTAGAATGAGTATGAGTGTAATAATAGATATGAGTGCGTATTTGTTAGTGAATATAAAATTGTTTTATATTGTGATGATTGGTTTATTGAGTGGTATATGAACCTTCGTCGGCGCAGCCTCGAAAACTGAATCGAAGGGGTTCCTAAACACTTGAATAGAACAATTCGACACAATATTGTTTTAAATTGGGTAAATGAAATAATTTTACCTCGGTTATTTTATATAAAAAGAAAATAATTTTTCAAGAATTATTGAAGTGTGTATATAATTGATTGCTTGGTTGTTGTAAATGATATATATATATATATAAAATAATTAAAAGTTGTTTGAATGAGCTAATAAAAGCAACTATTGTAAAAAGAATAATGGTATAAACCAATGAATCATAAGATGAAATTATAATTAATGATGATTTACAATTGTAAGATAATCATGTATGTATATAAGAAGTAAAATTATATAAGTAAAAGGTTTATAAAAGTGATTTATGAATAGAAAGAAAACTTTTTGAAAGAATATTTAGCATTGATTTCACTATTGTCACTGGGAATAATAAGGGTGATGACTGCAGCATCATCAGTATCATTTTCGAGTTTCTATGTGATGGATTTGCTACAATAATGAATTTAAAATTGAAGTTTTGTTGTAATAAACAAATTTGAAAATTAAAATTCAATTTGAAATTGATAAATATAAGTGAAAAAGGTTTTTGAACTTATAATATAAGTTAGAAGTTGAATAATAAGTTTTATAACTTATTAAATGGGAAAATGTAAGTGAAACCAGTTGTTGAAGTGGTTAAACAATTAAGTTAAATAAAATGGAATACGAATTTGAATATTGATATGAATTTGACTTAAGTAAAAGTTAAATAGGATTTACTTTGGAATTTAAAATCCGAATTGAATTGATAAGTAAAACTTAAGTTTAATTAACAAATGATGTTTAAATGGAATAACTTAAGTGAAGTTGAATAAAAAATCGATCTTTGCATCAAAGTTAAATAATCAAGTGAATTAAATGATGTAAATAAAGTTGAAATGGAATGCAAGTTAAGTAATGTTGAAAGAATTGATGTTAATATCAAAATAAATGAATAAAGTGAGTAAATGAAATTGTTAAAGATGTGAACTTAAGTTATATAAATGAAATTCAATTTTATTTGTAAAAAGAACTAGCAATTGAATTAAAGAATGGATTGAATATTAATCAATAGAATATGAATAAGTTGATATGAAATGATGCATGCAAGTGTAAATTCATTTGAAAATAGTTGAATAATTGAATGAAAATCAATTGAATGTTAAACCAATTGGAATTGAGATAGTCGAACCAAATTGCATGCAAGTAAAATAAATAAATTTGGTTGTATTGAATGTACATTGGTCGTTATTTGCTTGTTGGTTGATTGTATGTAAATTCATTAAGTGTTAATGAAATTGAACTAGCGCAATTGGAAGCTATGTAATTGAATTCAAATGAAATTGAATAGAATTGAATTGGAATTGAAACGAATGAAAATGAATATGCAACTTTAATAGTAAACTAAAAGTGGTATAAGAAGCATGTATTGGAAATTTTATAATTGAATTGGCAAATTGGTTTGAATATTATAATTGGATATTATGCTAGCAGGATATACAGGTTATAAAGGAATTGGGATTTTGATTTCAAAGTTAAAAAAATTTGTAACGCTCGACAAAAAGGTACGTATTTCAGTTTTTATATGAGATTTGATGATTTCCTTCTCCAGCCACTTGGCTTTCTCTTTTCTTTTTGATTCTGAGGGGCCGTGGTGCCATTTTGTAGTCGTACCGATCGAGCCGCGCAAAGGAGACTCTGGCGAAATTTTTTGAAAATTTAGGGAGTTAGAGAAATTTTTGAGAAATTTTGAAAGTTTGGAATTTAAATTTAAATTTAAATTTGAATTGTTGAGTAAACAATGTTGTTTGAAACCTATAATTGAAGTTGGAAAGCTAATTGAAATGATAGTAAATCTTTAATAAAAAGATTGGTGTTAGAAAGTTAATAAAACTGATTAGCTTTGGAAAAATAATAAACGGTTTAGGATCTTTCTCCTTAACTTGTAATTTCGGGACGAAATTCTTTTAAGGGGGGAAGATTGTAACGACCCAGAATTTTTGATAAATTAAATTTGAGTATTTAATTAATTTTAAATATTAATAAGTAGGAATTTGAAGTTAAATAATTTATTTCTCGAATATTGGATTTAATTGGACAATTAAATCGATTATTTAATAGTGAAATTCCACAAATAATTTGATATTGGGTTAAATATGATTGAAAATGATTTGGAAAATTTTGTTTTATCATATTGAAGTTATAGAAATATTTTGGAACTTGTAAAACTGAATTTGGAGTTAATTTGTAAAAAATTGAATATTTTAATATTTAATTATCGACTGAAAAATAGCCAATTTTTGAACAGTCTCGGAATTGAACGAAACGAGTTCCATTGGATCCGTAATAGTTAGTTATTATCGGATTTCAAATTTTCGTGGCAATCGGAGTTGTCGTTTGACCGTGGCAGCTCGAAACGCATCAATATCGTTTTAATATAAATTCGGCGAGTAAAAATAGCCATTTTTCAAACGGTCTCGGATTTCGACGAAACCAGTTTCATCGGATCCGTAATGTGATATTATTGCAAGATTTCAAATTTCAAGTCGTTTGGATTTGCCGTTTGTCCGGTACAAGCCAAAACGCCTAGAAATCGTTTAAATCGGTTTAAGTTTAAATTGAGCGTTTATAGTCGTATCTCACACATACTTCCGAATTAGCTTACGAAACCTGTTCCATTGCGTCCGGAACGTGGAAAAACTTTAGAATCGCCTGTCGGAACGTCAAAATTGGAGTTCGTTTGCATAAGTTATTGAAAAAGAGAATTTTATTATTAAAATAATATTTATAACATATACATTCATTTATATCTTCACTAAACCCTATATGCTCAAGCTAGCCGCCAGTTTATGGTTAATGGCCGAAAAGCAACGATCTTCTTCCTCATTTATCTTCTAATCCGTGCAACGATTCGCGAAACCTTCAACTAGTAAATTGTAGAGCACTCTGAGATCTCGGAATCCAACGGTTATGATCGTTTAACTCGAAGCGGATTGGCGGCAAATCGAGCTGGAAGCACGAAAGTTGCGCACGCAATTCCATGCGCTGGGGTTGACCGAGTTGACTGCTCTTCTGGCCGTGTGTAGCATATGTGATGAGCTTCGATATGGTGCCGATATGATGAAGTTTCGTCAAGCGGTTTGGAGGCGATTTCAAACCCTAATCTAGCTTGTTGGGTTCATTTTGCACGCATATGGCCTGGAGTTTGGAACGCACGCATCAGGGAGGAAGAAAGGTGGGGGGGCCCGCGCGTGTGGGGGGAGGTGAGATGAATATCTTTTCCTTTTTTTTAGTTTAAGTTTAAATTTCAAATCGTGTCAACTTTAAACCGCAATAACTTTTGCATGCGAGGTCGGATTCGAACGAGGTTTTTTGCGTTGGAATCGTATCGTCGTGCTCTTCGCAACGCAACTGGTTTGGAGTCGATTGGAGCTCGTTTGAATTTTGAGTAAAATTAAACGTTCGTTTAATTTTATTCGAAACGAACGCGAAAACGGAAACAAAATCAAGGTGAGAACTCCTCACTCAATCGAAAGGTTTTGTTTAAAATTTTGAATAGTTAATATTGATTGTTGATTGCTGATTGATTGTGTTAGTAGATATAGTAGGATATATACTATATATAGCGATATATATATATTGGCATATGTATATATCGGATTTGATTCCCCGCCTCGTATAGCGGATGAGACCCTATTGCGCCGTTATTAAGCGGAATATTTATAAAATCCCATATACCGCGATATTCCACCTTGAAGTGGAATTGGTATTGTGCTAACGTCTGTGGATGCAGGGTAACAGGTTGGAGGGATCCAACTGGATTCCTCACATATTTATTTGTTTATAAATATTATGTTGATTGTTGATAATCATATTGATATATGACACTTATTCCCGTGATTGACCATCTGATGTTGTTGCATCATCGGATTCAAATTTTTAAAAATTAAAATAACGGTTTTGAATTTAAAAGGGGTTTTAAATCGATTTTTCAAAGAATATGGTTTATTAAAAATTTTGAATTGATTAAATTTTAAAATAAATAGATGGATAAAATTTTATGTTTTAAAAATTTATATTTTTATAAAATATAACTTAAAAGGAATTTTTAACAATAATAGGTTTTTATAAAATAGTTAAATTTGGTTTTTGGGAAGTTATGATTATTAATGGTTTATATAAAGGATGTTTATAAATGGATATTTATAAATCTAAATTTATAAGAATTATGAGACGAGTTTATAAAGTATTGAGAAGGGTTATAAAATGGGTTTCGTTAAAAAATTATAGATTTGTGAATCTTGGGAGTTGAAATAAATAGGTGTGGAAATATAAGTTTATAAGTTATTAACTTATAATATGGCCTTTGGGTAGGTAATTGGATTATGTAAATTGGGTTGAATTTTATAAAAGAGATTTATAAAATGGAAGTTTATAATAAGAATGGAATTCATAAACATTGTTATAAATCCGAAAATCAATTGGGTTTGATAAATTGAATATGGGATTTGTTAAAGGAGTTATATTCACTATTTTTGAACGGTGAAATATTATTTTATTGAATGGACGTGTTTTTGGAAAGGAATGTTTTAAATGGAAATTTAAACAAATTAAAGATGTTTTAAATATATTAAGTATCGAAATCTTAGGTTTCAACGTTTATTGTTGAAATAGACGTTTTCGAGAAAATATTTTGAATAGTATTGGATTTATGTATCCATTTTTTTTATTTCAAATCCATATACTAGTGTTTTTGGGTTGTCGTAACGATGTTTTACGCAACATTCGTTTTTAACCCAAATAAATGTGAATAAAGGAATGTTTTCTTAAAGAGAATGGAATAAATACTTAACTGTGATTTAAGTATATGGAATATTTTCAAATCGTTGAAAATAAATAAATTTGTGAATTACTTATTTTTAAAAATAAGCATGGGAATGGTTTTCTAATATGAAATGGAACGGTTTTTGTGAATTCACCTTTAAGGTAATTGAAAGCAAATAACTTGAAATCGATTTGGGAATCGTATGCTAGTAGATGCTTGGAATTTAAATCCACTTTGGAATTTATATATATGAAGGGAAATTTGTTTAAAAATAAATGTTGATTTATTTTTAAATATGAAAATATAATTTACGAATTTGGAACGTAAGTTAAAATAAATCGGTAAAGATTTATTTGGTGATTTGAAATTAGTTTTCAAATGGTTAAGGTGATTTGAAATTAGTTTTCAAATGGTTAAGGTGATTTGAAATTAGTTTTCAAATGGTTAAGGTGATTTGAAATTGGTTTGCAAATGGTTAATGTAATTTGAAAATTGGTTTTCAAATGGTAAAGGTAAATTGAAAATTGGTTTTTCAATTGGTTAAGTGTGGAAAATTTTATCGTGAAGGTGTTTTGGTAAAGCAAATAAATTGGGCAATTATTTGGAAATTGTGTATATATATCTTGTAAAGATATTTTGGGACTTAATAATTTTGGAAAAATTATTTGGAATCTGATGATGTGGCACATCTTTATTGATAGTTAAATAACCGACTATCAATATTTACCCTTGGGTGGTATTGATTGTGTTTGTTTGGAATTGAATGCACACTTATTTTTAAAAATAAGCGCTCGCTATTCGGTTTAGCCGGGAGAGGACCTTTGTGTCATATATCCCATTCCGAATATGCGATACGTCGTTTGGATTGCATTTGAAGACCGATGTTGAAGACCGGGTATTTGTGAAAACGATAGGATGACCTATCGATTGTCTCCGCATCGTTAGCTACGATATGGAGATTTCCTTTGTGATGGGAAATTTAATCGGGATTGTGAATACCCGGATTGCAAGGGCTTCTTTGGAAGTGCCTTCGGTTCTGTTCGAACCCGGAACAGACTTGTATGGTTACATGTCTGACATTACATTTTGAGATATAGAGCAGATTTCTTTCAAATACATTTCTGTTGGTGGCGGAGAATTTATTCTCTTAGCTTAACACCCTTCTCTGAGACGTACGAGCTCAGAGGTTATGTAGTTGAAGGTTATCAGCGATATTTCCCAATCTGGTAATGTGGCATGCTGAGTGCTGCTGTGTGATGATCATTGGTTGATCGTTTGGATTAGATCATTTGTTGATCATTTATCTTTGTGATTATTGCTTTGGTCATCTGTGGACCCAAAGCATGGCTTTGTTGCACAAAGCGTAGCTTTGTGGACGAGACTTCGTCAGGACCTCACTCCCCGGAAATGGTCGAAACAGGAATATGCGGCAAGGTTATGAGGGTCGCGCCCTTTAGGGTATGTCATTTCCTTCTGGAAAAGGGTGGTATCATGGTATGGAGCCCAGATATTTACTCATGTGGAAACACTATATCTATTTCTGTGTGGTGTTGTTGGTATCGAGCGCTCGGATAAAGGTCCCAAAGGACCGGGGGATGACATATTCGTGTAGTAGTTACCTAGTTACAGAGGTAACCCGGCCTTGTGTTGGCAGAGATCTAACCGTAACGTTAGTTCTCGGGACGTCCCGCCAGAGGCGATCCCATGTGGCAGTAGGAAGTTCCTTAGCCTGACCATTTGTTGGAAATCCATTCATCCAATACGTGCCTTGTACGGTTTTAGTTGTAGAACCTGCCATTTAACATGGCAGCTATAGTAGGCATAGTATCATGGTACCTATGTTGGCTAGGATTTATATTATACTTTCGAAATATTTTCCACTATGCACTAGTAATAATATCAAAGAATTTTTCTCGTAGTAAGCATGTTTGACTATCATAAGGAGAAATCTCCCCCATGTGTGCGTTTGCATTGTGTGTGTGCCGGGAGGCCTTATGGTAGTTTCATTTTCCAAAAAGCATTGCGGATTTCAAAATTTAAACTTTCTTGTTGCGTGTTTAAAGATAAACTGTTTTGAGTTCTCACACCAGTCCCATGACTGACCTGGAGTTTATTGTTCCTTTCCTAAACTCTGGGTGCCCACTATTTTCCACACGGGCAGTCTAGAGTTAGGTTATCAGGTTATTCTGGATTCGGGAGTTGCTGTGCAGATCTGGAGGCGAGCCAGATAGCGTAGTCTATTATTTATTGTATATAGTATTTCTTTTCCGCTGTTGTTGTTGTACACTCTGATTGATGTAATGTAATGTGATATATAAAATGTATAGTTCTTTGTTTTAAATGAATGTACATTTATCTATTATATATTGTTCCGCTGCGATTGTGAGATTCTGATATTGTTTCCTGTTCTGTTGTTTGTTCTGTTTCTTCTCTCTTTTCTCTCTTCTTCTACCTCTTTCTCTTTCTTAAACCCTAACGGTTCGATTTTTCGACAACGAAAAATCGCGATCGTTACACGGAAGTAGAGAGAAATTGTCCTAAGATAGAGAAGCTAGCCTACTTCTTGGTGATTGCATCATGCAAGATTCGTCCGTATTTTCAGGCACACCCGATCAGTGTTTATACCGATCAACTGCTGTGATAGGTGCTCCAACAACCAGAAACTTCTAGAAGTTTGTTAAAATGGAACATTGAGTTGAGTCAATTCGATATCACCTACTTGCAACGGAGGGCTATCCAAGGGCAGACGCTAGCAGACTTCATTACGTAATTCATCATATCAGATGACCTAAGCAGTGATGATGTTATTCCCCACAATCGATGAAACTATACACCGATGGGCCATCCAATGACCATTATTCTAGGGCTGGTGTTATTCTTGTAACTCTTGAAGACTGATCAATTTGTTTTGCTTTGAAGCTCAATTTCCCAGCTACGAATAACGAAGCCGAGTGTGAAGCATTGATTGCTGGCTTAAAATTTACCACGGAACTTGGAGTAAAATCGGTTGAAAACTTTTGTGACTCACAATGGTGGTGTATCAAGTGCGGGGAGACTATCAAGTAAAGGGGCAGAGACTTGTCTCATACCTTGCTCGGGTTCAAGAACTATTGGCGGACCTTGGATATTATGAAATTTCACACATCTTGCATGAATAAAATGGGAAAGACAATTCATTGGCAAAATTCACAAGTACTGGTGATGCACAGCAGACGGGCTTGGTTCCCGTCAAAATCTTACATGCTCCGAGTAGAAACGGTATGGAAGTAGATTTTGTGTTAGAAACAGAAATTGAAAGGGAGTCATGGATAACCCCATTCAAACAATACCTATTAAATAGGACTTTGCCAAAGAGGAAGAACGAAAGACGACAAGTTATTCGCAAAGCTTCGCGGTATGTAATGCAGGACAGAATAATGTATCGGAAACGATTCTCGGTTCCCTTACTTCGGTGCATCGCCCACTATGAGATAAAGTGGGCCTTGAAAGAAGTTCATGAAGGAGAATGTAGTGACCATACTAGGGGTATGCACTAGCCAAAAAGATCCTCCGCTATGGATATTATTGGCTAACCGTGAATCGATACGCCGCGGACTATGTAAGGAGATGCGATAAATGTCAAAAATATGCAAAAATCCCAAGAGCTCTGCCAAAAGGACTCACACAAATGGTTAGTTCTTGGCCATTTTCGATATGGGGGATCGATATAATCGGCACCTTGCCAATCTCCAAAGGTGGTGCAAAATACACAATTGTTGCGGTCGATTACTTTACCAAGTAGGCGGAAGCAGAGCCGTTAGCTACGATCACAACCAAAAAGGTCATTAATTGCATTCTGTGAAACATTATATGCTGTTTTGGCCTCTCACGAACCATCATTACAGATAATGGAACTCAATTTGAAAGTAGGGATTTCAAAGAATTTTGGCAAAAGTATTGCACTGAGAAAAGGTTTGCTGCAGTCGCTCACCCTAAATCCAATGGACAAGTTGAAGCATTAAATAAAATAATCAAATCAATATTGAAAAAATGTTTAGAGAAGGTTAGAGGCAAGTGGATGGATGAGCTTCCGACAGCACTGGGCTTACAGAACCACCCACAAGTCTGCGACTGACCACACTCCATTCACCTTAGCATACGACACTGAAGATGTTATATCTGTGGAGCTTGAAGTTCCTTCTCATCGGGTGACTCATTATGATCCTAAGACGAATCTGGATCTCTTACTGGAATCGCTGGACTTTGTCGATGAAAAACATGAAGAAGCTGATTTAAGGGTGGCTGCATATAGGCACCTAGTCGCTCGATATTATAATGAAAAAGTTCGACCGAGAATCTTTGATGTGGGTGATCTCATTTTGAAGCATGTTTTTCCGATTCCATCACATATGAATCCCACATGGGAAGATCCATACGTCATCGAACGGAAGCTTGGAGGAGGAACTTTTAAGCTAACGACCGTTAATGTCATTCCCGAGCATGGAATAGCGAGCATTTGCGCGGTTATTACACTTAGCCTATTTCTTTTGCATTCTAGTAGCAATTGTTTCCAGTATATGTTTCTTTTATGGTTCTTTCTTTCAGCATGTCATAAGACAATTCAGTTTGTTCCTATTTGTTATAATCAATTAAGGCTTGAAGTCGTTTTCTACGAACTATTGATGTTCCATGTGTAATAATTCCATGGCAAAAATTAAATTACATTATTCTATCTGGCATATGAACACGCGCACAAAATTAGAAGTCAATCGATAAAATAAAAATCTTTAAGTCCTCGAAGCACAGACTAGAGTACTCCGAGTCCCCAGAGTTTGGACTAGAGTATAAACGACTTAGAAATCTCTAAGTCCCTAGAGTGTGGACTAGAGTACTCTGAGTCCCCAGAGTGCGAACTAGAGTATAAACGACTTAACAATCCCTAAGTCCTCGGAGCGTGGACTAGAGTACTCTAGGTCCCCGGAGTGCGGATTAGAGTATAAATGGCTTAACAATCTCTATGTCCTTGGAGCGTGGACTAGAGTACTCTAGGTCCTCGGAGTGTGGACTTGAGTGTAAACGACTTAACAATCTCTACGTCCCCGGAGCGCGGACTAGAGTACTCTGGGTCCCCGGAGTGCGGATTAGAGTATAAACGACTTAAAAATATCTAAGTCCCCGAAGCGCGGACTGGAGTGCTCTGAGTCCCCGGAGTGCGGACTAGAGTGTAAATGACTTAAAAATCTCTAAGTCCCTGGAGAGCGGACTAGAGTACTCTGAGTCCCCGGAGTGCGAACAAGAGTATAAACGATTCAAAAAATTTCCAAGTCATATGGAAGTGGACCAGAGTTTATGTAACCTGCAAGATTTCAAATTTCGACTACAAGTTAGATAATGAGCTAAACAATGAAAGCCATGAAAGACGAAGAAACAGAAATTTATTTATTAATCCAAAATTAAGTTCCATTACAACTTTTCTAAAATATGGAGCAAAAGACTATTCACAACGACTATAATAATAAATAGAAACAACTACTTGATTCAGGTTTTTTCGAGCTGAACGAGACATGGCCGGATAGCTACTTTTTTGATTTTTCTCCTTCTTCGGTTTCTACGAAGGCTCCTTACCCAAGCGTTTTCTCTTAGACGCCTTGCTTCCTAATGAGATGGTTTCTGAGGAAGGAAGATGGACCTTTAGAGATGTTGTTCTACCTAGGAGAATTACCCTCAGGGGCCTATTTAGAGGATCATCAAGTTCCACCACCTGAGGTTCAATCTTAATTTCGACCTTCTTTCTTTCCTCCTCCATAATTCGTTCCCCCATGCTAAGTTTTGAAGTAGGGTTGGAAGAGCCCATGATTTCAACCTCGTCATGTGCGTCCATAGGCAATGAATTCTCGTGTTTTTCCTCATCAGGTGCTCCGACTACTTGGGCATCAAAACAAGGAGTATCCCCAGTGTGGAGCTCTTCTGTTATTTTTTCTTCCTTCTCCGTGGCTACATCGTTCCTTGGAGGTTGTTTGGGATCAGAATGACCTACATGGAGTAGTTAAGGATAAGTGTTAGAGTACGTTTATTATTTGTCAAAAGCAATGGTCCTTTCTACCCTAGAAAGAAAAATTACATACCGGCTTCCGGTTGACTATCAACTGTTTTAGGAGTCTCACCCTTTGGAATAGGGGAAAGAACGTGAACATCAAGCCCCGATTTCTCTGGATCATAGCCAACATGCTGCTCGAAAAGATCGAGTGATGAGCAACCAGGCGGATGAGCGGAAGGAGGAACTAGAGACTCAGTTTCGGATGGGCCAGCAATGTCTTCCTTCCCTTTCGATGAGGAGGAATCTCTTTCTAGAGGGCTTTGGTCGTAGATAAGTTGGAAGGCTTGTTTCCTTCACAAGAGAACCCTCATCAACCTTTTCGGTGCCCAGCTCCACTCGTTTACTTTGTCTTAAAGTATCCCATGCTTCGGCTAATGCGACGTAACCCTCGTCTGGAAAAGATAGATCTCGATGCATGAGAAATCGAGCGTTATATTCAGCATTAAGTGGATCAAATAAGCACTTATTTCTTTCCTGCCAGCTTCAGCAGCTGCCTCGAGGCGAGAATCGATTTCTGTCAGTGCTATTTTTTTGCCCCCTTCACGGGTTGCATCCTTCAACGCTTCTGCTATAGAAAGTTCCTTATCAAGCTTCGTCTTTATGATTTGTGTTGCGACAATTTCCTCGCAATATTGTTGCGATTCTTCCTGTGCGGTAGTTTTTTCTTCTTTCTCTTTAAGCAGCAGCTCCTCCAGTTCTTTAACTCATCGAGCGAGGACATCCTTTTCTTTCTGGATGGAGTCTTTTTCTAAGGTTGGAGCACCATTACGTTGAACTGCTTCATCAATTTTCCTTTTGTGAGTACTTCCAGATGACTGACTGCCTCGGCTATATCTTTAGCGTTTTGCTGGGCGGCTTCAAGTTGAGATTTGTACAAGGAAAGCTCTTCATCCTGTGCTTTAATTATATCTTTATCATGGATGGCTTCAAGTTTCAGGCGATCGATTTCATGCTGACGTTCCATAGAAACTTCTAAAACTATTTCTACCAAATGAAAAAACGCATTATGCTAGACATAGACGTCATTATTGCAAGCGATGGCGCTTTGTTTAACATGCCTTGGAATAGGATGAATTGGAGGAAGAAATTTCAATCCGTCGAAGCATATCTTTGGAAATGTGGCCTTAAGTTCAGCTAACTTTTCGGTTATCGATGGATCATGCGTGGAGACTGGGGGTGCTTGCTAAACCAAAGTCACCAACTTCTTACGGGGCTCAAGAGATTGCATAGTGCTAGACATGCCTAAATGTTGGTCATGGGGAGCTTCAGATTGAGATCCCCTCTGAGCAGATTTCTCCCTACTGTGCTCTGAATTAGGGGGAGGATCGTTGGGATATGAAGAGTGGCTATAAGTTTTTCTTCGAGAAGACAACGAATCTCTGGGATGGTAGTCTCTATCGTTGCTGTCATCTCTGTCTAGACATCTGCCTAATCCTTAATCCCGACTGGAGTGGTGGAAGATAGAGGATCCGCGAAGGCGGTCAAATCCATGAGTACGCCTCATATCACTTGCATAGAAACCAAGTAAGGATGAGTTAGCGAGGATAGTATGATGGCTATAATTTAAGTGTAGGGTGAAGTTTGAGTGTTCGTGTGTGTCCTAGTGTTCCCCCCCGACGGATTAGTTTCTTTTGATTTACTTATTGGGGTTTTCTCTCCATGTTGACAAGCCTGATCGCCTCTATCGCCTCTCGCGGGTAAATTAAGTCCGATATCCCCTAGGTCGTTGAAACCGTAATTCAGTAAGTCATTAGGTATGGTCAGGCTCGATAGACCTTTTAGTGAACCTCTGATGTCGGGGAGACGATTCTTTCTCAACCAGAGTAATTGTAACTTTTGAGGTTCTGCTCACTGTTTTCTTTCTCAGTTTTTAGGCTAATTTCTTTTTCACCTTTTAAGGTGGAGGCGGTTCATTGATGCCGGGTACATCAGTCACCAGTGCTTAATCGGGACTTATAGTCTCATCAAATGCTCCTCGCACCCCGGCCTCTTTAATTTCACCTTCCTCGGATGTGTCGGGGGCCCCACCAGTAGGGGCACCGAAGGCCCGACCTGTTCTTTGCCTTTATCCGCCGCGGATCCGGTTGTGGTGGCACCAGTTAGGAGACTAGTTCGACGACCTTCCGCTAACAATCTAAACTTTAAAAGTTATTCATTGGAAATAACGGATTTGATCTCTCGGTCTTCCACAGGAATAGCTCAAATGGCATCGACGGCCTCAGAATACCCAGTGCCTTCGGGACGTTGGTTGATATCTGTTAAAGTCGAAAGAAGTTTAGAAAGAATGCACTTCGTGCCTTAGACAAATATTAGTCCGGAATGGAATTTACTCCCTTCTAGCCATCTTATCGCAAAGCCGGGGGCAGCGTACGTAAAACCATTCCTGCTTATACTGGGAGAATTTACTCCATGCCTCCGTTAGGATCTGACACTTGAATCGTGGCTCATGAAATATGAAGGATGAACTGTCAGACCGGCTTTTGAAGCAATAAATGTAGCGCATATCCTCGGGAGTGAGGAGCCTGAATAAGATGCTCACGAAGAGAATACAAGTGCCATGAATAAATGCATGATTGTTGGGGTGAAGCTGTGCCGAAGCGATCACGATGTACCGCAACACCTCACGGAGAAATGAATTAAAAGGTGGCACACTTCAAACCCATCACATGAATTTGTTGCACGCTGTATACTCGACTGGGGGCAGTGAGGCCAATTTTGTCCTGATGGAACTAAAATGTCGTCAAAGGGGATTCCATGAATCGAACATAATCGACGAAGAGCGGATTCACTGATTTTTGAAGCTTGTGAATCAGTCGGATTATCCAGGATAACTACTTCATCTATAACACCAGGGGCCAGGCCAATAACTATAGCAGATGGATTCGGGATACCCTGTGTGGAGGTTGTCGGTGAATTCGAAGTTCCTACAACCTCCTACTGAAAACTTGGCTTAGGCTTATTGGAAATTGTAGCAGAGCTCAATTTTACGGACATCTTTAAAGAACGATGGATGTGGACATAATCCTGTTTAAACTATACTTGAAAGACAATCGATATCAAATGTAATGATGATAATATATCCCTCCATGTTATGTCTGGACTAATGCGATGGCTCAAATGTGAGTACAAAAAAACTAAAGTTTTAAGCACATGTGTGGTGTGATAGAACTTTAAGTTATTATACTCGGAGACCGTCATCGCTGACCGTCTCCTGCAATTTTGTTATATGGTTGATAGAAGTAGTCTTGGATTCGAACATTGGCATCATAGAGTGTGACAGTTATTGTTCGCATTTGTTGAGTTAAGTTTACGTTTAATTTCGTTCAAGCTACGTGATAGTTAGTTCAATTTATGTTCTTGGGCTGATATGCTTCATTACTTGTCATTGTCTATTATGCCGTGCTTGATTGTGGAAGTGAGTTGTCCAAATGAATGTTGTGTTTGAGTTAAGATAATCTTGGTTGTCAATGCCTACTCATTGCCCTATAGGATGACCGAACCATACACCCTCCTCTCTCTCTAACCACCAAACGAACTTCTTTAAAACGACACCGAACCACAATCCCTAACTCCTAAAACCATCTATACTAACCGACGCTTTAAACATGGACAACCGACCCACCAACTCACAGAATACCGACCCACTAACTTACGAGTCGCCGGACGGCCTTAGCACAGCATATGCCGAACCACTCCCTCTCAGGAGTTTCGAACTACCCTACTACTACACTCTTAACAGTTCAACACTACTACATTAAGCTATCAATAGTTCTCCCCCGATTGTATGCCTAGCAAGATCCTACACCTATACACCGGTTCCTATTAGTCATCAAGCTTACTTCATCTCCATATCCTCGGCTTTGAAGTTAAGGATCTAACTATTTCTCCTAATAGATTGCCCTTATTCCATTAAGGCCGAACCAAATTCTTAACCTAAGGTACACTCCTGTATCCAATTCGTCCTTCCCTTAGCCTATTCCTACAAACTTCTATTTAGAAAACCCATAAGGCTCCAATTTTAAGGGGATAAATCTAGTGAGAGATTCATACTTATATGAAAAATTCTGGGCCTATGCAAACTGTTGGGTTCAGGTCAAGATTCGTTTAGGTTCGAGGGCAGCCCGAGTTGCAAAGTGGGAGTTGAGAGGAAGAAGGATGAAGTGACAAGCAAGGCTTTGGAGGAAATAAAGTTAAGGGGCTTTCAAAAGTAAAGTAGAAGTAAGAAGAAAAGGTTGTGGTGTAAGGCTTTTATATGTGAAGAAGGGAAGGTGAAGAAGCCTTCCCCTTATGGAACAAGTCAAAAAACTTTGGTGGTTCGGTGAGTCAATACACCGAACGACACTAAGTAGACCGAACGAGTGGTTCGGCACCCGTGCGCCCACCGATGAACAATAAAAAAAGAGAGAAAAAGAAGAAAGAAAAAATATAACTGATTTAAAATATATAAGCATATGCACGTGATGATAGGAAAGACCGCCTTGATTCAGCCTTTGTAAGATCGTGTACATTCGGCTTTTGAAAAGTTAAGAGCAAGATCTAAACTATGGTTGATTAACTTTCTAGATAAGTTAGCTTCTGAAAGCAAGGAACGGATGCTAATTCAAAGCACATCATGTTGATTCACATGACGTGCTTTGGGGGGAAAATGTTACTCGACAGTTTGGCCTGGCTATATGGAGATAGTCACAAAGCTTATGGTTAAATTTGGACGGACTCAAGTTAAGGAAGAGGTGGAAGTATAATAGGACAGTGTAACTAGAGTTCGGGTCAGTTTGAATGTGGCTCGATATGTGTAGCACCGGATCGGCCAAGGCAACTCAGCATTGAAGTGAAGCCAGGGCGGATCGTCCAAGGTTGGCGAAAGCAAGTGGTTCGGTCGAGGAGATTTTGAGCAACGTGGGTCGATGTGGTTTGGACTTGGCCGTTCGGCTGACTTAGTTTCGATCAAAATAGGTCAGCATGACTCGCTCGGTCAATGAAGGAAAAGCTTGACGGTTCAGTCTAGATACTCAAGGAAGAGTGGCTCAGTATTTTATGGGTCAGACTCGGAGAGTTTGTCAGAGTGGTTCGGCTAGTATGGGAGCCAAAGCAGTTCGGTCTAGATGGTCCAGTGAATGTCGTTGGGCCTAGACGAGTCAGCAGGCATCGTTTGGTCATGGTTGGGAAGCTATTGTCGTTCGGTCAGGAGTGGTTCGGCACAAGTTTTTGGTGTTTCTAGATTGGTGCAAGGTGAAGGAGTTAGCCTATTCTTGGAGTAAACTGCGAAGTGAGGAGCTAGGCACTGCTTTACTTAGGGATCCACTACGAGTTACTTCGAGTCCTTTAAAAGCTTACTACGAGTCATTTGCCAAATGACCACCGACCATCCATACTGGTTCAGCATTTCTCGACCTTCCGAAAGTCATTCGGAATGCCTAGGCCAACCGACTCGAGATTATCATCTATGGGCCGAGCTACCTTGGTCTTGGGACTACACAGAGAATTCAGCCAATCTTCGTCTATAAATAGAGAGGCAGGGGCACAGTTGAAAGGGCCTTTTTTCAAGAACTCCAGAGAGACTCTGCCATTTTCGGCACTAGCTTTCTTTTGGCTCAACTTGTATTCAAGCCGTTTGTTTACGGATTGTATATGTATTTAAGTATTTGAAAAAGGCAATAAAAATAACATTAACATTGGACGTAGGCAGTAACGACCCGTAAATTTTCAATAATTAAAATTTTTAATTTATTGAGATTTTTGAAATTCAATATTGAAGAAAATAAAAATTGGTGAATTATTAATAAAAGTTGTGATAATGTAATGAAAATTAACTTAGAGGAAACGTAACAAGGTTAATTAAGGTTAATAATTAATGATAAATTTAGTGCAGTTCCAATTTATTGAAACAATTGTAAGGTTTAATTGATTGTAATGTGTAAATTGGGAAATATATTCAAAGTTATACAAATTAACGGAATAATACGTACTAAGTGCAATTTGATAGGAATCAATGTTAGCATAAATTAATGGAATAATAACTAAAATGAAAGGTAAACAATACTAATCAAAGTTAATAAATTTATGAATTGAATGTAATGCCAAATTTTGAAAATAAATCTAAATGGTATACTTGGGTATAAATGAAATATAGGAAACAAAATGTAAGTATGGAATAGATTTATGAAATACCACAAATTTAATGGTAATTGGATAAAATCAATATCATATGAGTGATTGCAACATTTGTTGTAACTATAGACCTATAAATGCGATTTAGAGCAAATAGTGACCTTTATTATTTGTTACCAATTTACTTAGGCTATTAAACTGTGAGTGGGAATCAATTGAAATTTAAAATAAACTTGGTATTACAATTATGAGTTTAAGACAATAATTACAAGATATAAATGTAATAAGATGCATAGAAATGTTTGGTTATTTTTTAAAGTAATAAGTGATATAATAAAAGAATGAAATCAAGATAAATAAATTTAATTGAGACTTTAATTATAAATAATGTGTGAAATAATAGGATTGTGGAGAATAACCATACGAGTATTATAAAGAGTATATTGGTGATAAATGGTTATTTCGAATAAAGGTAATTTGATATTACTTTAATGGATATAAATGTAGTAAAGGATAGAGTGAATGAAATTAGCATTATGAAAATAAATGTTAACATCGAGTTGATTAAGCAATAAAAGCCTATTAATGTGACTGAAGGTTAACGGTAACGATTATTGTATGTTACCTATGTATGTAGCTTGTAAATTTAAACTTTAAAATTAGTTACAATAATTATAATTTAATATTACGTTAATGTTAATTAAGGTAATATTTGTAAGTAATATTAAGGTTATTCATATTGGACAATTTGTTGAATTATGAGGATCAGGAATAAAGCCTAATTAATTTATTGGAATTTAAAATGAAATAAAAGGATTAATTGCAATTAAATGAATTAAATATTTAAAATGGGAATTTAGATGAATTGTGAGAATATTAATGTAATGAATTTTTAATCCAAGGTTAATCTAATCCGTTTGATAATAATGAATCGAATAATAAATTAAAAAGTAAATTTAATAGAAATTTGGGAATTAAATTTATAATTTTCGAATTTAATGAAATTGAGGTTAATACCGAAATTTATAAATTTATCAACTCTAGTTTGACATTTAAATTGGTTTAAATCATTGTAAATGATTGGGAAATTAAAAATGATAAGAATTGTCAATTATCGAATTGAAATTGAAAATTTGATTTAATTGACTAAATTTTATTTATTTAATTAATATAAAAATATCCATTTTGGCCACTGACTCGGATTTCGATGAAATAAGTTTCATCGTATCAGTAACAGTGAATTATTGTAGGATTTCAAGTTTTGTATCGATCGGACTTGTCGTTTCATCGTATGGGCTTAAAACGTCTTGAAATCAATTAAATTGAAATCCATTGAAGTCAATTTGAAAATATTGATTTTAGCATAACTTCTTCATACGATGGAATTTGGACTTGAAACCTTTTCCATTGCGTTTAAAATATTTTAAAACGCCTATTTTGATATACGGGTTGACCCAATTTCGTTTCGGAGCCAGAACGGGCTTTTCGGGCCATATATCGTCCAGCGCGTACATCCAATCGATCTGATCCATTTTATTTCATCCCTACCTATAAATACCCTGTTATAAACCCTAGCAGCCTCTATTCCTCATTTCTATTCGTACAGAAACTTCTGTGCTACTCTTCCTCAATGGCTGTAAACCCTAATTTATCCAATTTATATTTCAATTCAAAAATCAACTTAAAAAAATTCAAACTCCTCAGAAAAATTTGAAAAAAAAATATATCGAAGATCTCATCGATACGAATCTACGCGTAGTTTCTGTTTGTGCAATTGATGCTCGTATCAACGGGAATCTCGATCAAAGCTCAAATTCATGGATCCTAAAAACGTCGATTTTGGGATTTCTGATTTTGGCCTCGATTTGCGAAATTGGTGATTGGTTAGAGGAAGATCGTGATGCGGAGTGGTAGGGTGGTGGTCGTGTCGTCGATGGTTGGCTGTAGAGGCAGAGATTGGAGATTTAGGGTTTGATTGTGGCGGCGGCCGGCGGCGCTTTGGGTGACCGGACCTGGGGGTTTGGTGGAGGGTTGGGTTGCAAGTCTGGAGGAGGTGGTCGTTGGGCGTCTGGGGGTCGGTGGCGAAGTAGAGCAAGGTCGAAGAGGGGGTCAACGGCAATAGCTCGTTGTTCGTGCTGTAGTTTTTTCGGGCGTGTGCTTGTGTTCAGGAGAAGGTGACGTCGTGATTTTCCTTTGATTTGCTTTGTTTTTTATTTTATTTTATTTTATTTTAATTTGAATTTCAATTGTTCTAACTGATATAACTTTCCGGTGTGAACTTCGTTTCACGTGTGGTTTTCTTCTCTAGGTTCGTATTGGAATTCCAGACATTATGGCGCTAGTTTGGACGAATTCTGAGATGTCAAATTTTTGGGTTTAAATTGAATTTAAATTCAATTTAAACTCAAATGGTGAGTGTGTTAATCCACTCACAACTTCTAAAATTTCTTATGTTTGTTAAATTAAACGTATGTTGTGATTATGAATTTATTTATGACTATTTGTGTATTTTTAATCGTCATCTCGGTCAATTGCATTTATTTAAATTAAATCATTATTTAATTTATTTTTGAGTATAATTTCCAGTTAATTACCTTTTGTATACTACCAGTTATATATTGATATTGATTGATTGTTTTTGGATGATGATTGTGATGGATGTATGACTTTATGATGGATGAATGGATGTTTTATTTATATCGTCATAATCTGCAAGTAGTTATGCATTTATTTCCTTCGGGATTGCAGTTTAAAATGATATATAAGCGTAATTTTATTTTAAATTACAAATTGAAATGATAAATATCCGTATCACTTGACCATAGGATAGAAAATTATATACAGGCACTGCGGTCTATATATAAAAATATTTGAAATAATCTCTATGGTTTTGGAAAGGAATATACGGTTTAGTAAATATTAATTTTTGATGTTATATAAATATTATTATTATATATATAGTTAAAATTCTTGAATTTAAGCTATGAATAAAATTGTTTAATAAAAATAAGTTTAATAATGGAGTTTGATTATTTTATATTGTATGGTTAGACACCTATTTAAGATATTATATGCATATAGAGTTTTTAAATGACTTAAATGAAATTTAAGTCGGAAGATAAATATGAAATTGGTTTGAATTGAGTTATCTAAGAATTGTACTTGAATAAATTTGATTTGAAATTTAAATAAAAATGGATTTTTTAAAGGGTATGATCTTTATAACTTGATTTGGTTTAAAGTGATTTAAATGAATTAAAAAGTTGAGATCAACGAATATATCAAGTTAAATAAATTGAAGAATATCCAGTTGTTTAAAGTTAAAAGTTTTACTTAAATTATATTGGATTTATTAAGTAAACATTTCAAGTCTAAATAATAGTAATTGAGTTTGATATATATGGAATTATCAAAGAATTAGTTTTGAAAGGGTGAAATATTTAAAGCTTTGAAATATATGGAAATTGAAATTGTCTATTTGGAAGTTCAAATCGGTATTTGGAATTTATTTGTGAAATTTTAAAAGCTAATTTATTATATAAAGTGGCTTAATATTTAAAACCATTTAAGTATTATAAATTTTATTTCAAAGCTATGGGGTTTAAGATATATATTTTGAAAGTATTATGATTTTGGAAAAAGGGATATATCTAAAATAAAAATGATATCATATTGATTTGGGGTTTTAAAAATAGAAATGATATCGTATTTATATGGTTTTGAAAGGGATATTATATTCTGGTTTTAAAATATAAGTTATTATGAAATGACCGCAATATTATAATAACGTTTGGTTTTTAAAGAGACCGTGATCGGAAGTTGTCATACTCTTTGCCAACTCCGAAAACCACTTTAACAACCGTGTACGCGGTGGAGATTTCAGGATGAAGTAGGATGGTGGTGGTGTTTCCTTTGAGGTAAATACGTGGACCCGACTCCCGTGAGTTGGCATAAGGTGGCTAAAACATGAGCGATTCTCGGGCCAATGAGGTAGCACCTTTGATCGGACACATCCCTTCAATATTATACTCTGACTTTTGGATTTATTCGTTGGCCACTTTTGATTTTTGATTTTGGGGGTGTGGCTCGAGGTGGGCTGCGGCTATGCGTTACCACCAGCCCGGATAGCAATTGGTATATCTACCCTGGCATTGCCTAGTTGTGCCGTGTCACCTACCCTAGCGCGCCTTATACGATTTTATTTTCTACCATACCTATGGAGTGCCCTCTGACGACGCCCAGTACGGGGAGTTTAACGACCCGCCTTCCATCTACCAGGAAGACGCGTCATTTTTGAAGAAAGAAAGGGATAGAGAATAGAAAGAAAGAGAAGAAGAAAGAAACAACACAAGAATCTCAACAGAGGAACGAATAAATTATATTAATAACATAAATATTACATAGTTTACAATCATTATCAGAGTACACAGATATACAACACATACTAGACAGTTATAAACACCTGTCTAGTTATACAACACAATACAACAACTCAGAGAACACACAGCGGAAAACTCTATAACTATACGCAGAAGCCTCCTGCTCTATTTGCTCCTCCATAATTCGTCAAAGCTAACCTGAATTCTAACCTGAATCCCTTGACTACTCATAAAATTTGAGTACCCAAGAGTTTATGAAAAACAAAAATAAACTCCGGGTCAGACATGGGTCTGGTGTGAGTAACAGGTTAAAGTTGCTTAACTTTCAAAAATCTTTTGAAAAGAAAGGTATCACGTAAGACTTCCCACACATAAACATGGAAAAGTTTTTACCTTACGCTAACCAAAACATTTGATAGGAAATCCAATGATATTATAATAGTGTCTAGGGTTTTCAAATAAATAAGAAATAGCCAAAATTGTTACATGATTAAATTCCGGCTACTAGCCATAAAAGTGGGTAATACAATCAAAACCGTTGGCACTTATTGGATTTTGGATTCCATACAATGGCAGGGCTACTGGGGTACTGTAACACCCCGCATATTTAATGATTTTACATTTAAATGTTTAATTTAAATATAGCGTCGTTAGTCGGATTTGGGTCCGAAATGTTACTTTTTGCAAACGGCCGAATTGGGACTCGAAACTACCTCCATTGGTTCCAAAATGGCGTTTGCGATCTTTTTGAGTATAATCTTTGATATGTTTGGAGTTTGTGAAATTTTGGCTACTTTTTCTATTGGGCTTTGGGCTTGGGTTTCACCCAAACTGTGCTATTAACCTCAACTCAGCCCTTCTCTCCTCTCATTCACTTATTCATTTCTTAAAACTTAAGCTTAGAACTGATAATGGTGGAAGAGAAAGGAAATTAGAAATTAGCAAGCCCTAGCTTCTTCTTGTAAACTTGATTCTTGCTCCAAAATCAAAGGGAATCCATTGGTAAGTTCATCTCCATCTTCTCCATCTCTTCTCCTCTTCAATTTCAGCAATTTCCTAACCCTAACTTAGGAAATACTTGCTTTGATTCTAGATTGAAGCTTGTAGTGTTGAAGTGGAGTGTAGTTGGTTGATTCCTTGCATTTGTGCTTCTTCATCTTCTTTGTTTTGTGTAAAAAGGTGAGTTTTTAACTCACATCTACCTCTCTTTCTATCATTGATGTTGGGTATGATTTCCTAACAGATATTCATGTGCTATTGCTTTAGGTTTAGAAAGAATTTGCATTTTCATTGAAATAGGGCAGGAAGTGCAAAATCATCAGGTTCGGCCGACCGAGTGCAGGCTTCGGTCGACCGACCTACTGCCCCGAGCCATCTTTGGTTTCTTGCATCTGGCCGGCCGACCGAGCCCTGTAGTCCGGTCGACCGACCTGCTTTGTTCTGCCTGTTTTGCCTATTTTGCATATTTGATTGATTTTTCCGGATTTTATCGATTCAAGTTGGTTTTTAGTGGTTATTATTGCATATTTGGCTTTGATAACTTACTCTTGCCTTCATCCACGGGTTTTTATAAAATAATCTCTCGAATCGCATTTAAAAGCTCGTTTCCCCAATTTATAAATTCTATTTAAAACACACACTTTCGCACTTCGAGCGAAGTGGAAGGGTGATTAAATGGTTGGGAAAAACACGGACCATGAATCTGTGCGTTTATCTTTCCGATTAGTCCCTGACCTATTCGATTGATTGTTTCGACCTTCGGGTTTAGTTTACCGATGATAAGAGGTAAATTTGTACTGCTTTGAGTGTGAGAGTGGCTGACGGATACTAAAACGTTTAGTGTGAACGAGTGCTTATGGGACATACGTTAACACTTTTCGGATTCCTTTTCGAGAGTTGTGACACATTCCGCCAGTTAGTGGTGTCCAGTACTGGGTCTACGACCTTCACCACTACGGTTTGTTGCCTCTGGGATGGTGTCTTCGGACTTTCTCCCTAGGTTCGTTGCCTTCGGGTATGTTGCCTTCGGGTGTGTGCCTTCGGGTTTGTTGCCCTACATAGTTTCGCTCTGATGTTGGCCTTATGTGCCGCATGGGTGATACTTGGGTTTGGAGCCTTCGGGCTTATGGATCCTTGTTGTACAGTACTGAGCTCGAGCAATCATATGTTTCATTGATATTATATTCCCTTGGTATCGCCCACCGTGTTGGTCTGTTCGAGCCGCATGATGTATAACGATTACCTTGTGGAACTTGTATACCTTATTGGTATTTGTTATTTGCCTTTTGGCTTGTTTTGGGATATTTGTATCCTTTGTTTCTATATGTTGCCGATGATATGAGGCTTGTTCTATATGATTCATCTCTTGTTGATGATTGTCTTATCTCCTCTAGAGATATTTGTTATACTGTATGACCTTGCAGGTTTATCATTGTTCAGTTTATCTAACTGATTTGTTATCTAGACTGACCCATGTATTTTATACTCGGGTCAGACCGAGATGTTTCAGGTTAGGTGCTTTTGGGACTTAGCCTATTTTGCTTCCGCATGGACTATTCGCTAGCTTCATTTTGTTATAGCGTCTTTTGTGGTCCTTATCTGTTGTAACTCTGACATTTATATTTTTGTCTCGTCTGTATATTGTGGTCTCCTGTACCACTTGACATGTATTATTTTGTATACTCTGTTGTGTATCTGTTTATGTGTATATTATGATCGACTGTTCTGTGATGTGAATTACATTTGAGTTGTTATATTTTCTTCTGATAGATCCTATAGCCATTGTAGTTTTTCTTTAAATATTTATTGAATAGGTCGAATCTTAATGTGACTCTACTTTTCGACGTATTTAGTGAATAGTTAAGGTAAGATTACACATGGTCGCTTCCATTATACTCTATTGTCCGCGTTAGCCGACAGTATTATCTATGTAATACTCTTTGTTAACGAGGCTCTCGGAGTGGGGCGTCACAGGTACCGCCCGTCACATTACGTGGCCTAGATCACCGTACCGAGGAGCCACCCTAACTCCCCTGCAACACAAGGCCGGACCCATTCCTTACTGAATAGTTCCGAACAAGACAACCCCGACGGTTAGAGCTCAAAAGACCGTCCACACGGCCGAAATAAAAGGGACTTCTAGACAGGGATCAATCTTGCTCTCCAGTGGGTGCGACCCACGAAGCCTTGCTGCGCCTCCCCTGTTTTAGCCATTCCCGGTTGATGAGGCTTGAGGTTACGGTTACCTTTATAGGACATATCATCTTAGAATGCTCATCGTCCGTCTGACGATGTTCTGAAGCATTCAATCCATACAAGTTCGTTCCGGGTTCGAACGAAACCGAAGGCATTAGCTCGTTACACTCGTATTGGAATCACCCTCAGAGTTAACGACGAAAACCTTTGCACTCTAAACCACCATCTCGAATCTATAAGTACCATTCCATCAAACTTATTACGGAATCACCCACAGAGTTATACTGACGTATAGCCCTTACACCTCGAGTTTTCACTCGCTCCACTTGGATTCACAACCTAACGTTATTTGGAATCGATGTGGTTTTCGGATATCCAAATCTGGAAACCCGATCCCGGTCTCATCGAAATCCAAAGCGTGTCTTTTAGGGCCAAGTTGTTTTAAAGTTTTAAAACAATTCAATTACAGTATCTATATACACAGATAGATAATTCATAAATCATAACTGATAATCAACATTATCACATAACAGGTAACCCACATTATCACTATCAAATAGATATTCCATATCTCACCATCACAATAGATAACCTATGTTATCATCACAATACAGTCAAACGTCCATACCACACAATATCATTTATCTCATTACTGAGATCTCAAAGCATCCAAGACAATCAATGTCATCCATTCATATATAAGCAATGATTTATTCAAACCTTATCTATAATTAATTTAAAATGAATTAAATTAACTATCTCCATCTCTAATTAATTTAAAATGAATTAAACTAATTACTCTATCTTTAATTAACTTAAAATAAATTAAATTAATTACTTCACCAATATAAATCTTGCTATCTTAACCATTTAATTGATTACAATCAATTAATCATTCATTATTAATCACTTTAATTAATCACCTTTGATTAATTATTTCTTAATTACATTCAAGTAATTATTCTTTAATTAATTTCACAAATTAATTATTCCCAACTAAACAGTAATTAATCTTTAATTACTTCAATTAATTAATCAATCATAATTAATTACTTTAATCCTTAATTAATTATATTAATTAATTACCTTTAATTACCTATTATTGATTAATTAATCATAATTAATCAACTTTAATTACATCATTAATTAAATAATTAATGATCGTTAATTATAAATTACCTTAAGTAATAAATTAATTTAATTACCATATTAAACAAATTAATTATCCTTAATTAATCTCTTAATTAATCCCTTGATTAGTTAATAAGTAATTTAAACCAAATTACTTCACACTTAAACATCTCCAATTAATTACAACCATGTAATTATTAATTAATTACTTAACTAAGTAAATACCAAAATCATTAATTACGTAAAGTAATTATCTATAAAACCCAAATGTTTAAAATTAATTAACCTTAATTAATTAAAATAAACAATCTCATTAAACTAAATTAATTACATTAAGTGATTAATTCTTAATTACTTTATCAAGTAATTATACTAAAACCATTCACAATTGATTATTATTAAATTAAATTAATTAATCTAATTAATTATAAAAATTAACCATATTAATTAATTGTTAAATAATCCTGGTTAATGACCTTCATTAACCCTTCTCTAATTATTTTTATTAAATAATTAACTTAGGTTAATTACAAATTTAATTATCTTTAATTATCTATAATTTAAAGTCTAATTAACCTTGATTAAAACTTAATTACTTAAGTAATAATTTATTAATCATTAATTAATAATCTAATTAATGATCTAAATTTTCAAATTGATTAACCCCTAAATCAATATGCATTAAACCTTAATAATTAATTAATTAAATTAATTAATTATTTCTTAATTACCCTTTTAATAATTTAATTCCAAAACATTAATTCTTAACTTAATTTTAAAATAAACATTTCTAAATTATGTTTTAAAAACAAATTTTATTTTAGAACAAGTGCTTTGAACTTGCTTCCAAATTTCATTTTAAATACAAGTTTTTGAAATGAAAATAATTTAAACTTATCAAAGTTTAAACAATTTATAACTTTAGCATTTCAATAACTCAATTTATTTTTAGTTTAAATCTTTCAACTTCAAACTTTCTTTTTAATTTCAAAAACTGAATACACATTCTACTTTGATCCCAGATTTAAACTTAAGATTCAAATTAGCTTTGAATTCAGATTTAAATTTAAATTTTAAACTCTGTTTAAACCTTTAATTTCAGATTTTAAAAACATTTTATAAAATACTTTAACAATTTCAAAGTTGTTAAAAACATTCCATTTTTATAAAACTTACATATTTTTTTTAAACTAGAATGCAAACTCATTTTGAATTCAGATTTCAAAATTGTTTCAAAACTTTGTTTAAACTTGCTTACACTTTTTAAATTCAGTTTAAATTTAAAAGCTTAAATACTGTCAGGTTTTTTTCCCAAAACCTGTAACTACCAATTTACACGAGCCAGTCAAATGACTTCGAGTCAAACACCCTGATGCTTCGAGTAAACAACCAAACTACTTCGAGTCAGTACAAATTTAACTCGAGAACAACCCAAAGCAACTTCATCTGATAACAGTGCACTGTGCACATGTACTGAGCCGCCGATCAACTCCATCCATCAGCGATGATCCACACATCCAACATCATCTCTGCACCCTAACTCGATCATCATATCGAACTATAAATAAAGAGTTCAAAATTGAATGAATTTTCCCAAACCTGAAAGCATGAATCAGGTTTTTAACCAAAACCTGTTAACGGCGACCATACGCCCCTCCGACCACTTGAGGGTCAGCCCCTCCAGACCCAACTTCAACTACGGCCATGCTATCCATTTCCAAAATATCTCAACACTCGATCAACTCTATAACACAAACTGATCAGTACCGCAACTTCCTCACTGAATTTTATCATCGCCTATGATTTTTCCTAGCTTCTTCTACCCCTCTTCCATCACCTGGAAGAACCCCAAGCTTCCACAACCCAAAGATCATCAGAAAATTCCTAATATCCTCATTCCAGTCATCTCCTAACTGTACCTTCAACTTAATTCTAAAAATCTTGATTTTAATGTTAAAAATCATGCTTCAGTTGATGTTTTCATTTTATAATACTGGATTTACAAGTTTAAAGGTTTGAGTATTGGTTTTATCTATCATGCACAGAGGTTTTTTTTTAATATGTTTTACAGAGACCACAGGCTAAAATTTTGACTTACTTAAATATTTAAATAATAATCTAAGGTAAGTCAAACAATTTTGATTTATAAATTACATCTAATCTGCAACTAATTAAAAGAATAGAAATTTTAAATAGAAATCTTGAGCCTGGGTACAAAACAGAGCATACTATACATACACTACTGCACACAATCAATATTCACATCCAATTTTACCTATATTCACAAGCAGTTACTTATTTATATTCAACCCTTTAAGCATGCAACCTAATTTATATTTTAGGATTTAAAAGTTACTCACCTTTTAAAAAGAAGCAGAGCCTCATTGATATGAAAAGCTTTAAACTTGTGGAAGAAAACATTTGAAAAATCTTTGACACTTTCAACTGAAATGCTCCAGATTTCTTTTGAAAACAGCCCTTCTTTGATACTTTGAACTTCTCTAAAAGCTGAATTGCTTCAAATATTTAAAACTGCATCGCATGCTTCCCTTAGAAATTTGAAAACTGGGTTGCTTTTTGTTTGGTTTAAAAACTGTTGCTTGCTTCCAGATCTAAGAAAATGCAGATTTCTCTCTCTCTTTTTTTCCTTTTGAATTGGAAGGCTACAGATTTGCAATTTGCAGGTGCATTGATTTTTAAAAGGTGCAGGTTTGATTGCAGAACAGAATTGAATTGAGGAGTTTTGAAAATGGCAAGTGCATGCAGAATCCATTTTCCAAAATGCAGATTTGATTTTTATTTTGAAATGCAGGCTACAGATTGATAATGAGGAGAATTACAGGGATTTGATCTGATCTTTGATTTATTTTGAGGGATGGTTTCAGATTTTGAACTGAGAAGTGAATGCATTATTTGATTTTGGAAATTGTTTACTAGGAAGTTTTTCTCTGGTTTGAGAACAGATCGAGTTTTGAAGTTTCTTTGACAAGGAAATGATAAAAAGTATAAGAATGAAAAATGTTTACTTATATAAGTAAATTTTCAGCTTTTATTAAATAAAAGAAAAATTAAAACAAATTGACACTTGTCCTAATCCACACTTAACTATTTAACACATGTTACTAAGGAATGCTTATAAATTAACACATGTCTTTGTAAAATAATTTGTATTTTAATTTATATGTTAATGAAATGGTTATGCCTAATTACTTTGTTAATTAGTATTTTATATGTATATAAATTTATAAAAAGAAATATAAACAAACCATGTTTATAAATAAAGCTTATACATATAAAAATTAAAACAATTAAAATTTATACCTTGGAACTTCAAATTCAAATTAAATTCAAAATCAAATATTTTAAAATCAAGTTATGAATACAAATTAAATTTTGAAATAACAATTGCCATTCTTATTCAAAACCTATTTATAAAGACAATACATTATTGATATTATTTTTAGAAAAATCTCATTATTAAATTGAAATCATTTTTTTAAAGAAATTATATTTTTATTAATAAATTATCCATTTTATTTAAGCTATATTTAAAACAAAACAAAACATCTCCTTTGATAATTCATTTAAATTTTAAAACTTAAGCCAAGAAATCATTTTAAACATTTTCTTAACAATGTAAAAATCATATACTTATTTATTAAATAGCTTTGAAAACTTAATATTAAATTAAATCAAAATTTCCAAATTATTAATATCTATATATATTAGAATTTCAAATCATGATTTATTTATTAAATTTAAACCCAAGGTAATCCATTTACAATATAAACCATATATTTATATTATAATTAGAAACCAATTTATTATTTTTAAAAGATAAAATCTTCCAATTAAATATTTATTGAAGAAGATTATTAAATCTATTTGAATTATTATTAACCAAATTATCAATATCAATTTAATTTTTAACACGGATTATTAAATTGATATTGTCAAAAATTCCGGGATATTACAATCCTCCCCTCTCAGAAGAATTTCGTCCCCGAAATTTAAAACAAAGGTAATTTAATAATCTCATTAAAGATTTAATTTTAAAACACAAGCATATATCAAACATATGCTAACAACCATAGCAACCAATTCATCCAATCAAACGAATCTAATTATGTAGACAAATTCTGGATAAAATTTTCTCGAGTTTCCTCAAGTATAAGAACCGGGATACTCGCTCTATAGAATCCAAAAAAATCAAAACAATGAAGCTACAAAGCTCATATCTAACTAGATCTACAAAACCATACAAGATATCAGACTACAGACGAGTCTGACTCAACAACCAAAACTCCAGAACTGCTGATTCCACAACCAAAGATAGATAAAACATGTACTCCCTCAGAGTTACGTGAAACTCATCGAATTCCAGTTATCCATACTGGCAATCCAATCCTGAAGACCAACCACTTATCCTCCAATATCACAGAAAAGAATCCAAACACTTCAGAGCTAGCTTCTCAGCCTTACCCAAACTTATAGCTCCCTTTCGATCGGAGAAAACTTATCCAAATCAAATCTCCGACTTCAGAATCCAATTTCCTTCGTCCCAAATCCTCCGAAAATCTCCAGACGATCCTGGGCTGCCCACAACCTTACTGATCAGCTCAACCTTTGTTGATGCCTCAAAAACAAACTAGACCAATCAACACAACAAAATGATCTTCTCAAGATCAACCAAAACCAAGAACTCAAACTCTACTCCTCAACCATCAGAAGACAACAACTTCACCAACCAGAAAACAAAAGCAGATACACTCCCAAACTGCTTCCGCTGCGCAACTCTGATCCGAAACAGAAGAAAATGCTGAAGAAGAACACGAGCACAACTCGACAACACACCCCAGAGGTATGGTTCAACAAATCCATAAGAAAAATTCAGAAGTTCCTCTAAAACTCCGAGCTGCTACACCAACTCAATCTCCTAGAAACCATTCTCCTACAAACCTGAATCACCGGTACCACTCCTGGAATTCCAGTCGATAAGAAAGCTTAATCTCCAGATACGGACAAAACTCTGACTTCCTGAAGACATCCAGAAAAAATCAGATAACCCAAGAGAACACTCAAACAATCTCAAGTCACTTTTGCGATCCACCCAAGCCAAATCCAAAGAAAAACTGTTCTTCCTTAACTAAACAGAACAGCTTCAACTTAAATAGCCAACCCATCGAAGAAACGGGTCCACTCAGCTACTCCTGAACTCTACTCCAGAAAAACTGCTAAGCCAGAAGATCTCTTGCCAACATCGAGAACACTCCAAACTGCACTGGTGCCACAGATGCCAAAGAATTCCAAAACAAAGCTCTTCGGGAAACTCGGACTTCAAAGCAAACAGAAACCCAAGCTGAACACAACCACAACACTGAAGCAGACTCACTTCCTTAATTTATTCCAATAAAAACATCTTCGGGAACATCCCTAGTCACTGCATCTCAGCACACAGCTACTACTTCCTGAGGTAACCCAAAATACCATCTCTTGCTTCTGCTCAAACAACTGATCCAAACACTACTCATCAAATCTTCAAAGAATTAACTCCGAACCTTAATAGGTTTCCTTCAGAGATTAACGAAGTTCCTCATCACTACAAAACTCACTCGAGACGGTATTAGGTTTACAGTCTCGACAGAACACTTCTAACCTCAAACATTCAAACTCCAACCAATGGTAGTCGTGTTACACACACTACTATCCCATCTACCTTTATAACTTATATTGGAAAACCTGAACAGGTAACCCAACAGATAGGTAGAATAAATATATTTATATATATATAATTACAAATACGCTCTCTCAAGAAAGACACCACTACAGAGCCTAGGTATTCACTTAACCTAATGCTCTGATACAAAATTTAACGACCCGCCTTCCATCTACCAGGAAGACGCGTCATTTTTGAAGAAAGAAAGGGATAGAGAATAGAAAGAAAGAGAAGAAGAAAGAAACAACACAAGAATCTCAACAGCGGAACGAATAAATTATATTAATAACATAAATATTACATAGTTTACAGTCATTATCAGAGTACACAGATATACAACACATACTAGACAGTTATAAACACCTGTCTAGTTATACAACACAATACATTAACTCAGACAACACACAGCGGAAAACTCTATAGCTATACGCAGAAGCCTCCTGCTCCATTTGCTCCTCCATAATTCGTCAAAGCTAACCTGAATCCTAACCTGAATCCCTTGACTACTCATAAAATTTGAGTACCCAAGAGTTTATGAAAAACAAAAATAAACTCCGGGTCAGACATGGGTCTGGTGTGAGTAACAGGTTAAAGTTGCTTAACTTTCAAAAATCTTTTGAAAAGAAAGGTATCACGTAAGACTTCCCACACATAAACATGGAAAAGTTTTTACCTTACGCTAACCAAAACATTTGATAGAAAATCCGATGATATTATAATAGTGTCTAGGGTTTTCAAATAAATAAGAAATAGCCGAAATTGTTACATGATTAAATTCCAGCTACTAGCCACAAAAGTGGGTAATACAATCAAAACCGTTGGCACTTATTGGATTTTGGATTCCACACAATGGCTGGGCTACTGGGGTACCGCCCGTCACAGTACGTGGCCTAGATCACCGTACCGAGCAACCACCCTAACTCCCCTGCAACACAAGGCCGGACCCATTCCTTACTGAATAGTTCCGAACAAGACAACCCCGACGGTTAGAGCTCAAAAGACCGTCCACACAGCCGAAATAAAAAGGGACTTCTAGACAGGGATCAATCTTGCTCTCCAGTGGGTGCGACCCACGAAGCCTTGCTGCACTTCCCCTGTTTTAGCCATTCCCGGTTGATGAGGCTTGAGGTTACGGTTACCTTTATAGGACATATCATCTTAGAATGCTCATTGTCCGCCTGACGATGTTCTGAAGCATTCAATCCATACAAGTTCGTTCCGGGTTCGAACGAAACCGAAGGCATTATCTCGTTACACTCGTATTGGAATCACCCTCAGAGTTAACGACGATAACCCTTGCACTCTAAACCACCATCTCGAATCTATAAGTACTATTCCGTCAAACTTATTACGGAATCACCCACAGAGTTATACTGACGTATAGCCCTTACACCTCGAGTCTTCACTCGCTCCACTTGGATTCACGACCTAACGTTATTTGGAATCGATGTGGTTTTCGGATATCCAAATCTGGAAACCCGATCCGGGTCTCATCGAAATCCAAAGCGTGTCTTTTAGGGCCAAGTTGTTTTAAAGTTTTAAAACATTTCAATTACAGTATCTATATACACAGATAGATAATTCATAAATCATAACTGATAATCAACATTATCACATAACAGGTAACCCACATTATCACTATCAAATAGATATTCCATATCTCACCATCACAATAGATAACCTATGTTATCATCACAATACAGTCAAACATCCATACCACACAATATCATTTATCTCATTACTGAGATCTCAAAGCATCCAAGACAATCAATGTCATCCATTCATATATAAGCAATGATTTATTCAAACCTTATTTATAATTAATTTAAAATGAATTAAATTAACTATCTCCATCTCTAATTAATTTAAAATGAATTAAACTAATTACTCTATCTTTAATTAACTTAAAATAAATTAAATTAATTACTTCACCAATATAAATCTTGCTATCTTAACCATTTAATTGATTACAATCAATTAATCATTCATTATTAATCACTTTAATTAATCATCTTTGATTAATTATTTCTTAATTACATTCAAGTAATTATTCTTTAATTAATTTCACAAATTAATTATTCTGAACTAAACAGTAATTAACCTTTAATTACTTCAATTAATTAATTAATCATAATTAATTACTTTAATCCTTAATTAATTATACTAATTAATTACCTTTAATTACCTATTATTGATTAATTAATCATAATTAATCAACTTTAATTACCTCATTAAATAAATAATTAATGATCCTTAATTATTAATTACCTTAAGTAATAAATTAATTTAATTACCATGTTAAACAAATTAATTATCCTTAATTAATCTCTTAATTAATCCCTTGATTAGTTAATAAGTAATTTAAACCAAATTGCTTCACACTTAAACATCTCCACTTAATTACAACCATGTAATTATTAATTAATTACTTAACTAAGTAAATACCAAAATCATTAATTACGTAAAGTAATTATTTATAAAACCCAAATGTTTAAAATTAATTAACCTTAATTAATTAAAATAAACAATCTCATTAAACTAAATTAATTACATTAAGTGAATAATTCTTAATTACTTTATCAAGTAATTATACTAAAACCATTCACAATTGATTATTATTAAATTAATTAATCTAATTAATTATAAAAATTAACCATATTAATTAATAGTTAAATAATCCTGGTTAATGACCTTCATTAACCCTTCTCTAATTATTTTTATTAAATAATTAACTTAGATTAATTACAAATTTAATTATCTTTAATTATCTATAATTTAAAGTCTAATTAGCCTTGATTAAAACTTAATTAATAATTTATTAACCATTAATTAATAATCTAATTAATGATCTAAAATTTCAAATTGATTAACCCCTAAATCAATATGCATTAAACCTTAATAATTAATTAATTAAATTAATTAATTATTTCTTAATTACCCCTTTAATAATTTAATTCCAAAACATTAATTCTTAACTTAATTTTAAAATAAACATTTCTAAATTATGTTTTAAAAACAAATTTTATTTTAGAACAAGTGCTTTGAACTTGCTTCCAAATTTCATTTTAAAAACAAGTTTTTGAAATGAAAATAATTTAAACTTATCAAAGTTTAAACAATTTATAACTTTAGCATTTCAATAACTCAATTTATTTTTAGTTTAAATCTTTCAACTTCAAACTTTCTTTTTAATTTTAAAAACTGAATACACATTCTACTTTGATCCCAGATTTAAACTTAAGATTCAAATTAGCTTTGAAATCAGATTTAAATTTAAATTTTAAACTCTGTTTAAACCTTAAATTTCAGATTTTAAAAACATTTTATAAAATACTTTAACAATTTCAAAGTTGTTAAAAACATTCCATTTTTATAAAACTTACATATTTTTTTTAAAAACTAGAATGCAAACTCATTTTGAATTCAGATTTCAAAATTGTTTCAAAACTTTGTTTAAACTTGCTTACACTTTTCAAATTCAGTTTAAATTTAAAAACTTAAATACTGTCAGGTTTTTTTCCCAAAACCTGTAACTACCAATTTACACGAGCCAGTCAAATGACTTCGAGTCAAACACCCTGATGCTTCGAGTAAACAACCAAACTACTTCGAGTCAGTACAAATTTAACTCGAGAACAACCCAAAGCAACTTCATCTGATAACAGTGCACCGTATTCACACATCCAACATCATCTCTGCACCCTAACTCGATCATCAGATCGAACTATAAATAAAGAATTCAAAATTGAATGAATTTTCCCAAACCTGAAAGCATGAATCAGGTTTTTAACCAAAACCTGTTAACGGCGACCATACGCCCCTCCGACCACTTGAGGGTCAGCCCCTCCAGACCCAACTTCAACTACGGCCATGCTATCCATTTCCAAAATATCTCAACACTCGATCAACTCTATAAAACAAACTGATCGATTCTTCAAAACATTAAAAACTAGGGTTTAAAAAAGGAAAATCAATACCGCAACTTCCTCACTGAATTTTATCATCGCTTATGATTTTTCCTAGCTTCTCCTACCCCTCTTCCATCACCTGGAAGAACCCCAAGCTTCCTCAACCCAAAGATCATCAGAAAATTCCTAATATCCTTATTCCAGTCATCTCCTAACTGTACCTTCAACTTAATTCTAAAAATCTTGATTTTAATGTTAAAAATCATGCTTCAGTTGATGTTTTCATTTTATAATACTGGATTTACAAGCTTAAAGGTTTGAGTATTGGTTTTATCTATCATGCACAGAGGTTTTTTTTTAATATGTTTTACAGAGACCACGGGCTAAAATTTTGACTTACTTAAATATTAATCTAAGGTAAGTCAAACAATTTTGATTTATAAATTACATCTAATCTGCAACTAATTAAAAGAATAGAAATTTTAAATAGAAATCTTGAGCCTGGGTACAAAACAGAGCATACTATACATACACTACTGCACACAATCAATATTCATATCCAATTTTACCTATATTCACAAGCAGTTACTTATTTATATTCAACCCTTTAAGCATGCAACCTAATTTATATTTTAGGATTTAAAAGTTACTCACCTTTTAAAAAGAAGCAGAGCCTCATTGATATGAAAAGCTTTAAACTTGTGGGAGAAAACATTTGAAAAAGCTTTGAAACTTTCAACTGAAATGCTCCAGATTTCTTTTGAAAACAACCCTTCTTTGATACTTTGAACTTCTCTAAAAACTGAATTGCTTCAAATATTTAAAACTGCATTGCATGCTTCCTTTAGAAATTTGAAAACTGGGTTGCTTTTTGTTTGGTTTAAAAACTGTTGCTTGCTTCCAGATCTAAGAAAATGCAGATTTCTCTTTTTTTTCCCTTTTGAATTGGAAGGCTACAGATTTGCAATTTACAGGTGCATTGATTTTTAAAAGGTGCAGGTTTGATTGCAGAACAGAATTTGAATTGAGGAGTTTTGAAAATGGCAAGTGCATGCAGAATCCATTTTCCAAAATGCAGATTTGATTTTTATTTTGAAATGCAGGCTACAGATTGATAATGAGGAGAATTACAGGGATTTGATCTGAGCTTTGATTTATTTTAAGGGATGGTTTCAGAATTTGAACTGAGAAGTGAATGCATTGTTTGATTTTGGAAATTGTTTACTAGGAAGTTTTTCTCTGGTTTGAGAACAGATCGAGTTTTGAAGTTTCTTTGACAAGGAAATGAGAAAAAGTATAAGAATGAAAAATGTTTACTTATATAAGTAAATTTTCAACTTTTATTAAATGAAAGAAAAATTAAAACAAATTGACACTTGTCCTAATCCATACTTAACTATATAACACATGTTACTAAGGAATGCTTATAAATTAACACATGTCTTTGTAAAATAATTTGTATTTTAATTTATATGTTAATGAAATGGTTATGCCTAATTACTTTGTTAATTAGTATTTTATATGTATATAAATTTATAAAAAGAAATATAAAAAAACCATGTTTATAAATAAAGCTTATACATATAAAAATTAAAACAATTAAAATTTATACCTTGGAACTTCAAATTTAAATTAAATTCAAAATCAAATATTTTAAAATCAAGTTATGAATACAAATTAAATTTTGAAATAACAATTGCCATTCTTATCCAAAACCTATTTATAAAGACAATACATTATTGATATTATTTTTAGAAAAATCTCATTATTAAATTGAAATCATTTTTTTAAAGAAATTATATTTTTATTAATAAATTATCCATTTTATTTAAGCTATATTTAAAACAAAACAAAACATCTCCTTTGTTAATTCATTTAAATTTTAAAACTTAAGCCAAGAAATCATTTTAAACATTTTCCTAACAATGTAAAAATCATATACTTATTTATTAAATAGCTTTGAAAACTTAATATTAAATTAAATCAAAATTTCCAAATTATTAATATCTATATATATTAGAATTTCAAATCATGATTTATTTATTAAATTTAAACCCAAGGTAATCCATTTACAATATAAACCATATATTTATATTATAATTAGAAACCAATTTATTATTTTCAAAAGATAAAATCTTCCAATTAAATATTTATTGAAGAAGATTATTAAATCTATTTGAATTATTATTAACCAAATTATCAATATCAATTTAATTTTTAACACAGATTATTAAATTGATATTGTCAAAAATTCCGGGATATTACAGGGAGATTACGGTACTGTATAGACTATGTGAATATATTATGTGTTAAGGGGAATATTGGGTCACTCCTTAACGCTATTTTAAAGTAAGTTTATTTTACTAATAGACACTATTATAATAGCGAAGTATTACTACATAGTAAATAGTTTAACGGATCCTTAGGAGATGTGAATCCCGAGCATCTTTTATCTTACTGCACTCATATTTTTATTTCTGTTGATTTAACTCACATAAGATCTTTTAGTTCTGACTCGAGTGTTTTGTCTTTTCAATTCGCTCGGGTCAGTCCGAGCATTTCAGGATTTGAAGATTTTATTCTGGAGGACGAAGACGAAGATTTGTTGTACTATTATCTACTATATTATTCCACAACACAATCTAATTCTGCTGCATTAATTATTATTCTCTGGTATGTGTACTCTGATATGTATTGTATAAGTATAATCGAATATTTTGTAAATAGCTTCATGAACTGTATATTTGAGTATCATATTTTATCGTTCCGCTGCAAGATTCTATTTTGTTTTTTTCTTTCTCTACTTTTTCTTATTTACCCCATAACAATCTGCCCTTCTGTATGGTTTAAGTCTGACGTTTGTGGTTTATCGTCGATTCAAACCGTGTGGAAAGGCGGGGCATTATATCTGGTATCAGAGCTTTGATTTAGCGTTAAACCTTAGTTTTGTAGGGTCTGACTCTTTATTAATAGGGTAGAAATGCCCTATGGGAGTCACTGAGTGTGTATATATATATGAGAGAGCGTATTTGTTAGTGTTATAAAAAGGTTTTAATATTGTGTTAATTTGTTCCGTTTTGTATTTATAAATTCTAGTTGATGCATGGGACGCGATGACATCAATTGGGATTTCTAAACACTTAATAGGACAGTCTGACACAATATTTGTTTGAATACAGATGAATAAAATAATTTTGCCTATTATATTTTCTATATATAATATAAACTTTTTATAAATGATATATATTTGGTTGCAATATATTGGTTGTTAGATAATGAAATTTATAAATAATAGTTGAAATAAGATTTGAGATAAAATAATGAAAATTTAAAATTTAAAACTTAAGTTACGGGGTTTTGAAACTTTCTTTTGAATAATTTTGGAATATAGTAATAATATTATTAGAAGTATTTTCTGATATAAATATTTCAATACAATTTGAAAAAAAATTATTTTAAAGAAATTTGGAAAAGAAATAAGTATGTACTCCCCTCTCTGTCGCTGGAAAATAATTTCGGTGATGAGTGCACGCATCATCGACATTCATTTTCGAGTTTTGAAGTGGGAAGGCTACTGTGGTAGTTTTATTACAGATTTATTTTGATTAACAAATATAAATTTTAATTGGATATATGAATTGTAAGTATATATTTATCTATTATTTTAAAATAATTTGAAATTTAACCCGGTATTTAGTTCTTCAGTTTCCGTTAATTAATAATTTCAATTATTATAGTGAAATTGAATGTAACTAATTTATAATTAGAACCTTTAATTAAAATAAGAAATTTATTGCTAAGTTGTGAATAAAATTAAAAGAAATTTGGAATGTGTAACCTATAAGATAAAGGATATTATTATTGAACATTAAATTAATTAAAGGTAATGAGAAAAACTTGTATAAATTTTCAATTACATTCTTAAATCATATATATAACTTACCATATAATAAAAGTTGCCACGTTAATAAGAAAATGTAATGGGAAATCTTACAAGTAAAACTTGAGGTAATGAAAGTATTCAATGAATTTGCTGTTATAAATAAGAATTTAATGTTATAAACTTAAATATGACTGAAATGCCACTAATTAAATATAATTAAAAGGTTATAAAGGAATGATAGTAAACTTAAGTAAATGTTGAAGTTACTCATAATAAAATAGGTAGAAAGATGAATACTGTAAGTAAATGAAATTAAGTAGTGAATGAATGAATGTAAGGCAATAAAAATGAAAATTTGCAAGAGATAAATGTGAACTAAAAGATAAATCATTATATGAATAAAAAGGAAATCAAACAACAAATAGTATGGAATGAAATTAATAAGAATGAACTTAATTATTGGTTGGATTTGTTGGTTGTTTTGGTTATGGTTGTTTAGGCAAAGATACTTTGAATTTGTTTGGATGTATGAATAATCTATTCAATTTCATCAAAGACTGTTGAGTAAATGGTGCACTTGATAGTTTATTTTTTTCATTCTGTACAATTTAAAGTTTTGAACCCGAACAGCTATTTGTTTTATTTGATATGGATGGATAGTTGAATTGTGTTGATTTTGTATGATGGTTGTATGCCTTGTTGCAAGTGATTGTTGTTTGTATTGATTTGTTTGTTATGATTGAAACAACCTTAAATATTTTATTTTATATAATTGTTAACTCTTTTGGATTATATAAGTGAAATACAGGTTATGGAAGAAATTGCTACTGCATTTGGTTTCATAATAATAAACGTAAATTGCCTGACAAATAGGCACGTTTTCGGATTACGGTTTATAACGTTATTATATTATTTTCCCGTGTTGGGATATATTATTTTGAAAAATTTATGTTGTATACCGTTATATATATTTGATATGATATATTTTCTCCCGAGCCTCTCTGTACAAAGGAGACTCTGCCGAAATTTTCCGTAAAATTTTGGACTTAGAAAATATTTTGAAAAATGTTTTCCAAACTTTATTAATTTGAGAATAAAAGATTTTATGGTTATAAGTTGGTATATTTTATTTAAATTAATTGATTTTGTAAATTTATTTGTTTATAAATTTAATATTTTAAGAAAGATATATCGATTTCTTAATCCTTCTTTTCCCTACTTCTTTCCTTTTCAGGGACGAAAAGTTTTGAGTGGGGGAGAGTGTAACGACCCGTAAATTTTCAATAATTAAAATTGTTAATTTATTGAGTTTTTGAAATTCTATATTGAATAAAATAAAAATTGGTGAATTATTAATAAAAGTTGTGATAATGTGATGAAAATTAACTTAGAGGAAACGTAACAAGGTTAATTAAGGTTAATAATTAATGAAAAATTTAGTGCAATTCCAATTTATTGAAACAATTGTCAAGTTTAATTGATTGTAATGTGTAAATTGAGAAATAGATTCAAAGTTATATAAATTAACGGAATAATAGGTAATAAGTGCAATTTGATAGGAATCAATGTTAGTATAAATTAATGGAATAATAACTAAAATGCAAGGTAAACAATACTAATCAAAGTTAATAAATTTATGAATTGAATGGAATACCAAATTTTGAAAATAAATATAAATAGTACACTTGGTTATAACTGAAATATACGAAACAAAATGTAAGTACGGAATAGATTTATGAAATACCACAAATTTAATGGTAATTGGACAAAATCAATATCATATGAGTCATTGCAACATTTGTTATAAACTATAGACCTATAAATGTGATTTAGGGAAAATAATGATTGTTATTATTGTTACCAGTTTACTTAGGCTATTAAACTATGAGTGGGAATCAATTGAAATTTAAAATGAAACTTAGTATTACAATTATGAGTTTAAAACAATAATTACAAGATATAAATGTAATAAGATGCATAGAAATGTTTGGTTATTTTGTAAAGTAATAAATGATGTAATAAAAGAATGAAATCAAGATAAATAAATTTAATCGAGACTTTAATTATAAATAATGTGTGAAATAATAGGATAGATGGTAATTCTTTGTGGAGAATAACCATACAAGTATTATAAAGAGTATAATGGTGATAAACGGTTATTTCGAATAAAGGTAATTTGATATTACTTTAATGGATATTAATGTAGTAACGGATAGAGTGAATGAAATTGGCATTATGAAAATAAATGTTAACATTGAGTTGTAAGCAATAAAAGCCTATTAATGTGACTGAAGGTTAACAGTAACGATTATTGTATGTTACCGATGTATGTAGCTTGTAAATTTAAACTTTGAAATTAGTTACAATAATTATAATTTAATATTACGTTAATGTTAATTAAGGTAATATTTGTAAGTAATGTTAAGGTTATTCATATAGGACAATTTGTTGAGTTATAAGGATTGGGATAAAGCTTTATTAATTTATTGGAATTTAAAATGAAATAAAAGGATTAATTACAATTAAATGAATTAAATATTTAAAATGGGAATTTAGATTAAATGTGAGAATATTAATGTAATGAATTTTGAGTCCAAGGTTAATCTCATCCGTTTGATAATAATGAATCGAATGTTAAATTGAAAAGTAAATTTAATAGAAATTTGGGAATTAAATTTATAATTTTTGAATTTAATGAAATTGAGGTTAATACCGAAATTTATAAATGTATCAACTCTAATTTGACATTTGAATTGGTTTAAATCATTGTAAATAATTGGGAAATTAAAAATGATAAGAATTGGCAATTATCGAATTGAAAATTTGATATAATTGACTAAATTTTATTTATTTAATTGATATAAAAATAGCCATTTTGGCCACTGACTCGGATTTCGATGAAACAAGTTTCATCGGATCAGTAACGGTGAATTATTGTAGGATTTCAAGTTTCGTATCGATCGGACTTGTCGTTTGATCGTATGGACTTGAAACGTCTTGAAATCAATTAAATTGAAATCCATTTGAAAATATTGATTTTAGCATAACCTTTTCATACGATGGAATTTGGATTTGAAGCCTTTTCCATTGCGTTTAAAATATTTTAAAACGCCTATTTTGATATACGGGTTGACCCAATTTCGTTCCGGAGTCAGAATGGGCTTTTCGGGCCATATATCGTCCAACGCGTACATCCAATCGATCCGATCCGTTCTATTTCAACCTTACCTATAAATACCCTGTTATAAACCCTAGCAGCCTCTATTCCTCATTTCTATACATACAGAAACTTCTGTGCTCCTCTTCCTCAATGGCTGTAAACCCTAATTTATCCAATTCAAATTTCAATTCAAAAATTAACTTCAAAAAAATTCAAACTCCTCAGAAAAATTTGAAAAAATATATATATCGAAGATCTCATCGATATGAATCTACACATAGTTTCTATTTGTGCAATTGATGCTCGTGTCAACCGGGAATCTCGGTCAAAGATTAAATTCACGGATCCTAAAAACGTCGATTTGGGGAATTCTGATTTTGGCCTCGATTTGTGAAATTGGTGATTGGGTTAGAGGGAGATCGTGAGCAGAGAGGTAGGGTGGCGGTCGTGTCGCTGATGGTTGGCTGTAGATGCAGAGATTGGCGACTTAGGGTTCGATTGTGGCGGCGGTTGGCGACGCTTTTGGTGACCGAACCTGGGGGGTTCGGTGGAGGGTTGGGTCGCGAGTCTAGAGGAGGTGGTCGTTGGGCGTCTGGGGGCCGGTGGTGGAGTAGAGGCGAGGTCGAAGAGGGGGTCAACTGCAGTAGTTCGTTGTTCATGCTGTAGTTTTTTCAGGCTCGTGCTTGTGTTCAGGAGAAGGCGACGTGGCGATTTTCCTTTGGTTTGCTTTTGTTTTTATTTTATTTTAATTTGAATTTCAATTGTTCTAACTGATATAACTTTCGCGTGCGAACTCCTTTTGACGTGCGGTTTTCTCCATTAGGTTTGTATTGGAATTCTGAACATTTGTGCTCTAGTTTGGACGAATTCTAAGACTGTCAAATTTTTGGGTTTAAATTGAATTTAAATTCAAAAGGTGAGTGTTTTAACTCACTCACAACTTCTAAAATTTCTTATGTTTGTCAAATTAAATGTATGTTGTGATTATAAATTTATTTATGACTATTTGTATATTTTTAATCATCATCTCAATTAATTGCATTTATGTAAATTAAATCGTTATTAATTTATTTTTGAGTATAATTGCCAGTTAATAACTGTTGTATATTATCAGTTATATATTGATATTGATCGATTATTTTTGGATGATGATTGTGATGGATGTGTGATTTTATGATGGATGAATGAATGTTTTATTTATATCATCATAATATGCAAGTTGTTATGCATTTATTTCCTTCGGGATTACGGTTTGAAATGATATATGACCGTAATTTTATTTTAAATTATGGGTTGAAATGATAAATATACGTATCACTTGACCAAAGGATAAAAAATTATATACACGCACCGCGGTCTATATATATAAATATTTGAAATGATTTCTATGGTTTTGGAAAGGAATATACGGTTTAATAAATATTAATTTTTGATGTTATATAAACATTATTATATATATAGTTAAAATTCATGAATTTAAGCTATGTATAAAATTGTTTAATAAAAATAAGTTTAATAATGGAGTTTGATTATTTTATATTATATGGTTAAGCGCCTATTTAAGATATTGTATATATATATATAGAGTTTTTAAATGACTTAAATGAAATTTAAGTCGGAAGATAAATATGAAATTGGTTTGAATTGAATTATTTAAGTGTTGTACTTGAATAAATTTGATTTGAAATTTAAATAAAAATGGAGTTTTAAAGGGTATGATCTTTATAACTTGATTTGGTTTAAAGTGATTTAAATGAATTAAAAAGTTGAGATAAACGAATATATCAAGTTAAATAAATTGAAGAATGTCCAGTTGGTCGAAGTTAAAATTTTTACTTAAATTATGTTGGATTTATTAAGTAAACATTTCAAATCTAAATAATAGTAATTGAGTCTGATATATATGGACTTATCGAAGAACTAGTTTTGAAGGGTGGAATATTTAAAGCTTTGAAATATATGGAAATTGAAATGGTTTATTTGGAGGTTTAAATCGGTATTTGGAATTTATTTATGAAATTTTAAAAGCTATTTTATTATATAAAGTGGCTTAATATTTAAAACCATTTAAGTATTAGAAATTTTGTTTCAAAGCTATGGGGTTTAAGATATATATATATATTTTGAAAGTATTATGATTTTGTAAAAAGGGATATATCTAAAATAAAAATGATATCATATTGATTTGGGGTTTTAAAAATAGAAATGATGTCATATTTATATGGTTTTGAAAGGGATATTACATTCTGGTTTTAAAGTATAAGTTATTTTGAAATGACCGCGGTGTTATAATAACGTTTGGTTGTTAAAGAGACCGGGTTCGGAAGTTGTCATACTCTCTACCAACTTCGAAAACCACTTTAACAACCATGTGCGTGGCGGAGATTCCAAAATGAAGTAGGATGGTGGCGGTGTTTCCTTTGAGGTAAATACCGTGGACCCGACTCACGTGAGTTGGCATAAGGTGGCTAAAACAGGAGTGATTCTCGGGCCAATGAGGTAGCACATTTGATCAGGTACATCCCTTCGATATTATACTCTGACTTTTGGATTTATTCGCTGGCCACTTTTGATTTTTGATTTTGGGGGTGTGGCTCGAGGTGGGCTGCGGCTATGGGTTACCACCAGCCCGGATAGCAATTGGTATATCTACCCTGGCATTGCCTAGTTGTGCCGTGTCACCTACCCTAGCGTGCCTTATACGATTTTATTTTGTACCATACCTATGAGGTGCCCTCTGACGATGCCCAGTACGGGGGAGATTACGGTACCGTATAGACTATGGGAATATATTATGTGTTAAGGGGAATATTTGGTCACTCCTTAACGCTATTCTAAAGTAAGTTTATTTTACTAATAGACACTATTATAATAGCGAAGTATTACTACATAGTAAATGGTTTAACGGATCCTTAGGAGATGTGAATCCCGAGCATCTTTTAAGTTACTACACTCATATTTTTATTTCTGTTGATTTAACTCGTATAAGATCTTTTAGTTCTGACTCGAGTGTTTTGTCTTTTCAATTCGGTCGGGTCAGTCCGAGCATTTCAGGATTTGAAAATTTTATTCTGGAGGACGAAGACGAAGATTTGTAGTACTATTATCTACTATATTATTCCATTACACCATTTAATTCCGCTGCATTAATTATTATTTTCTGCTATGTGCACACTGATATGTATTGTATAAGTATAATCGAATATTTTGTAAACAGCTTCATGAACTGTATATTTGATTATTATATTTTATCGTTCCGTTGCAAGATTCAATTTTGTTTTTTTTCTTTCTCTACTTTTTCTTATTTACCCCATGACAATCCGCCCTTCTGTATAGTTTAAGTCTGACGTGTGTAGTTTATCGTCGATTCAAAACGTGCGGAAAAGCGGGGCGTTACATAGGCAGTTACGCCGAACCACTATAATTCCGGTGTTCTTACTTCTGTTATTAGTTTTGTATAAATTCCTCTATTTTAATTTACTATCTTCATTAATCTCACTACACAAATCTATTCTTGGGTGCTAACTACCAATTCTGGTGCTTACAGTATGATTTTGACGAAGAGAATTGGTGTAAACAAATGTCACAACCGGGTAATGCAATAAATTTGGCCATATTGTCATACCACCTGCTAAGTGATGTGTGAATGTTAACATTAGAATAGTTTGATGTTAATCGCTAACCAAATTTACACCCAAGAGTTACACAGCCGAAATGATGAATATCCTTAAAACCGAACGATTTAATTAGTTTATAATTAATATAAATTAATTAATATTGATGAAATATTAATTATAAAATTTGAATATGATTTGAGAAACAATTAATGTTTTATATATTTATAACAATTATAAATATATCGATCGATATACAATATCGACAAGCGATTAAATTAGATTTAATTGCGTAGTATTTTGGCTTGGGCTTAGATGGGTTAAGGCCCATCATTAGGGCTAATTTTTTTTGGTATTATGAAGTTCTAAGGGTGGCTAAAACATAGGAAATTGGCTTGGAGATAATGGATTGAGATCAAGTGAGAATGTGTAAAAAGGTTTTCCTAGTTTCTCTCTAATACAACTATGTGTGTGTGTGTGTGCATATATATATGTATGTATGTATGTATGTATGTATGTATATGTAAATATATATGTATATATATATACACATATATCTCTAAAAATAATGATGAACTTTTTTGGCCGCCATTACCTTCTACATTGCTGATTAAAAAATAGCTCTCAATCCACTTCAAAATTCACAAACATATTTCGAATTAAAATAATATTATTCGATAGTTAGAGGTCGCACTATAAGAAAAACCATTTATTGTAGCAATAATTCGTGGCATTTCAATCTAAATGCAGCTAATACTATTTCGTACTACCCTATAAACGTAACAAAAAAATATTTTTCGTTCCCGCCTTCACCTAAATAATTTCCGCCTAACCTAATAATCGTAACCCAAAAGTTACTGCCTCATAGCTCCTTAATACTTAGAAATTTTTTGCCTCTTTACTCCTAAATCCCTAGTTCGGTAGTTCCCAGTTCCTTGGTACATAGAAAATTTTCTCTCTCTCTCCATTCATCACAAAGAAATTATTGGTTCTCACTTTGTTTCCTCATCCTTCCATTAAACTTGATTGACCGATTCAGCTGCTGATCTTTGCAATTGCGGTTCATCAAATTCCAAACATCAAGAAAAGCAAGTGAGAGTTGAGGTTTTTATCGGAGTCTCTAACAACGACAGTCAGGCAAGGCTATCACAGTCAGATGAACTCTCGGACAAGCATTGCTACAATTACTGATACAGGTATGATTTGATAGAGGCATGGTATTAAGCTTTGAATTCCCATGTGTCAGTTTTAGAAATCCCCATTGTTGTACAAATTATATGTCGACATCTTGTTACCTATTTTCCTGTTATGTTAGATGTATGTAAGTATGAGATAATTGTATGCTCCTTTCGTTCTTTGCTATCATTCAACTTGTTTAAAGCTTCTTCTCAATTGTACACGTTCAACTTCTTCTTTGAAAACTGATTTAGTTAACCAAGTTGATGTTGTTGAGATCTTATCTACAATATTAAAGTTCAGAACCATCACAGACGGTGTAAGGTATGAAATTTACAGTCTGGTCTTTTTTTTCATTTTTAACTAATTTTGCACAAGATAAGATATTGTGCCTGATTTTGGACAGCCACCACTGTAGCTATTCAAATGTTTATGAAAGGCAACAAATTTAGATCCATATTAATTTTGTGATTCTGCCCATGTTAGCTGCTAATAATTATGAACTTTGTTGAAAATATAAGTGTTCATGTTCATTCTTGACGGTACTAATTGTTTATTGGATGTATTATTAGTTCATAAGCCATAGATATTTAGGTGAATGGTGGTGTGTAAGTGCTTACAGTTCTAAGATCAAGGTTTATTTGACAACATAATATAATTGCATATGTTAACATACATCTTCAACCAATAATTGTACTGTTGTTTGAATTAAATGATGATGTAGACGCAGATTAGCACGATTTCTTTGCTTGTAGATTATGTCCTTGAGTTTGGTTGTTATATGTTACAATAGGTGTATGTTTGTAAAGAAAATTGTTTTATGTTGTTTGGCTATAAAAGAAAACTTTGGGTATAAATGGAAACAAGGCATGCCAGGTAGGGAAATACATATTGGTTTTTACAATAAATCAGTCTAAGCACCTCATATTTACCAAGTTGGCTTCTTATTAATGCTTCATCCTTGCAATCATGATCCTCAAATCTAATCATCTTGTGGTATATAGTTATTTCTATGTTACAATGTCCAAGCCAACATGATTCAAGTGACAAGGAAATATTGATGTTGTGGTTCCAGATAATTGTTATACTAATTTGACATTTATTTTTTGATTAGTTATTGGATTCATAAACGATGACAAATGAATAAAGGCATTGTCAAGTTTGTTTCCATACGCCAAGACATTCAACTTAATGAAATCTTGTTTGCAGTTTATGTATAAGAAGGGAATTTCATTTGTATTTTTTGACTAAAATCAACAACTTGTATAGCCACAAAAAAAAACTTGAATCTGGGGGTTCTTTAAATATATGCATTTACTTGTTTGTTTTGAGCATGTGTATGTGTTTACTTGTGTGCATGTGTTGCATCATATATGTGTGTTTGTATGAGAGCTGTGTGCATTTGTATACATAGGTGTGTGATGTATGTACTCTTGTTTAAGCATGCGTAGGTCTGTCGGATGCAATATCTAACCTCTGATATTGGTATAAATCATTAATGATTACTATTGTTGTTCGATATGACTATGGCAGGCAGAGTCGAAGTAGAGGGATTGAGCTGAGGTTTGATAATGGTACAATTATAGTGTTTGAAAGCAATGGTTTAGGAGCAACCAGAGTTGAGATTTGTTTTTATAAAGAAGCAACATTCATTATAGTGAACAATGAATGGTTTAATGCCACAACGTGGATCTGTTGATGCCTTAATGAAGTGTACCTATGACAAGTATGGCAGGCAACAATATCAGGTTAGTTTCTTTGTGATTTTAGCTGATTAATTGTTTATATAACACTGTCATCATTCAAGAGATGCATAATCCATGTTCTCTAGCTTAGCATTTTTATATAGATATTCAAATATCAAGGCATTTGTTAAGCAGTTGTATAAAAAACTGATTAATGTTTTTTGACTAAAATGTTTGCATATAGCCATTATAAACTGACTAAAAGTGGTATGGCTGCCTAGAAAATGCATTTAGGCTCCTAGCCTAGGTGGCCGGCTGGAGTAATTTCTACAACAGTGTTAAGCACACACATTAAAATATGAACTGTTTGAATTTGCAAATATGTTATAATTCCGGTTTCAATTTATAACCTGCATTCCACGATGTGAATCCAAGTCCGAGCTGCCTATCTGCATACATATGCATATTTATTAAGTAGTCACTACAATATTAAACTCGATAGAATAGAAATATTATGACAACTATCACACACATTCATCCTAACGTAATTTTTACCAAAGAGGATAGATATAGGTTCGCTAATATAGAAGCAACTCCAAAGAGGATAGATATAGGTTCGCTATACACACATATTTTATATATGTAGACTTAGGAAGTAGAACAAGCAATTGCTTTTGTAACATCAGCATTACTAATAGAAGTTAAGCTCAATTCTAATATAACTTTTGCCTTTGCCTATTATTTGTAGATGTATCTTGCAATTTTATCTATAACACCATTAGCTGTTGTAAATTCATCATTTTACAATAGAAGATGAATAAAAAGTAAGCAATGAAAAAAATTCAACTTCCCAATAATGTATCGAGTTATGCTATAACATAGGAAATAGATGCTGCTACTAAACAAACCTCCAGTAGCTCTTCAATGTGTCTCATAAGATGAACATGTGTAGAAGAATCTCCTTTTGAATTTAAAGCAAGTGTACCAGCAGATGTAATATATAATCCTACATGGCAAGAATTAGTCACATAAATCAAACCCAAGTTTAGAAAAGTAAAAGGAGCAAAATGAGCAGATCTCCTAGTAGCTCAAATGAGCAGATCTCCTAGGAGCAAAAAGTTTGTGAAGACTTTAAATTTGAAGTGCAAATTTTTTCTGTCCACTTATGCGAGCTACCAAATGCAGAAACATATCAAACAATTCATTGATCAAAATTGCAATACTATCTCTGATAATGCTGACTTACAAAACAACGCTGTTAGATATTTTACAGAGCTTTTTAATTATTCTAGCACTGGGAAAAACTTTCCTATGATCACTTTTAAGACAATCCTATCTACTCGAACAAGGATAAAATTACTTTCCTATCGTTGCTTAAGCACTTTGTATATAACTCCAAAGAGAAGTGGTTCAAAACCATATACGTAAAACTTCAATTCAAAGCTTGCTCTACTCTGTTAATTTACCCTTCTTAACAATATCAGAATTGGATTAAAAAAATGTAAATTTAGGCTCTATAGCTGTTCTAGTATCTCAGAACTGTTAGTAATCATGGAATGTACTGTATTTTTAGTGCTGTGCTTTTTTCAATTTGTTTATTTCCTAATTACAACTGAAGTTTAATTATATTTTTTACACCCCACCATACTGACCAAAACATATGTTTCTACTACGTGCAGTGGACTCAGGTCAGCACCATATGATCAATAATTTTAAACATATTAAGTTAATAACTATGTGGAGTGTTGCAGTTAGATTGGTAAAGAGAGGGGTTGCTCTGGCTGTCGTTGATGCAGCCTTGGATATTGTTCTCTCTGAATCTTAATATCCTGTAAGTTTTATACTTTCATCATATTGTTCATGTTGTGTAAACCATACTATCATCGTATAAATATGTACAGAGTATACTAAACTTTCATGATAATGTATGTGATCATAAACTTACTAGTTTATAACTCGTGATACTTCTATAAAATTTAATCAACCATGAAATCTGGAATCGTTAATTTACAGTCAGCATTTGTTATGGTTTTGGATGAAAACTGAAATCATTTCAAAGCATAATTTCCCCTCTCCAAAAAGGAGTTGTCGGCATAAACAATTGTAGTGATACATTGGAAACCCACATCATTTGTTAAACAACGGTTATTTGCTGAGAACTCTTATCTTAGATGCAAGCAATCCACACTATTGCATCAGTGATGATTAATATTCTCCATTTTGTCTCTATGTCATTATTGTGAAAACGGGTCCAATGTGGAGGGAATTTGGACAGGAATTTTGTAATGGCATTATCACTTAGTTTTTCTCATAAAGGGCAATAATTGAAGGCCCATGAGACTGAAGAGTCTTGAACACATATAACATTTTGTTTTCTATATTTAATCTTCTTACATTCAATGAAATAACATTCATTTTATCTTAATAGAGCCCCTTGAAGTTCCTTAGGAGGATTTTTAGGCATGCTGTCTAGTTTTCCAACTTCTTCAATGTGCTGTCCAATTTCCTTAATAAATTGTTGTTCATAATCAAATGCCTCGTGTTAAAGTAAATTTCTCTGTTTCTGAAATAGAAACAGTGCTATGTGCTTTACTATGTGTCGTTCTTATTGTAGGAACATTGGGTTTCGAGTTGCAACATTCAGGTGTTACTTCTGAAGTATAGATAGATGGTGTAGAAGCAACTGATTCTAGTATAACTTCTGAAGCATGGGCAGTTGATGTAGTATCAGCTGATATAGACGGCAGATCTATTGGGTCTTTAGGGGATAAGCATTCAAATTGATTAGCTATGGGACAGTGCACTTCTCCGATGTATCTTTTTTTACTTTTAAGTTTCTGTGTTGTTTGCAATGCAAATAGATTTTCCTTTGTCATGTTCGTCTGCTTGTGCATGGGGAGAGGTGGACTCTCTAAGGCAGGTTGGAGGTGATTGATGAAGATGGTTATGGGTTGAAGCAACGTTGAAGTATTGTATTGTGAATGTAAACGCAATATAATGTTTACGTATGGGGTATGTGAAGAGATGGTCAGCGAGGGTTGCCGAGGGAAGGTGAAGTATGGTTGCACTGAAGTGGATGAGTTGTGGTTGTTCTTCAGGAGTGTAGTAGTGATTGGAGATGGTGAAGGAGCAGTGAGGCAGTTTTGATGTAACAACAAATTGTCCTGAACCTTTTGTTGAAGGGTTAGTGCTTATCAATTTTTGTGAAACTTCAGATTCAATTTTCTTATGTTTTTTTGTTACTAACTATTTCTACTTGAATTTGAATAATATAAAGTTTGTTTAGGTACGTAAAATAAAGTTACATGCACTTATGGTTCCTACTTTATTGTATTTAAAGCAGAGCTGCATTAGGAAGACATGGAACTATGGAGACCCACATCAAAGTTGGCATACATGGAGGATGTCTTTGGAGTTCCCATAGCTTGGCCAATTAGAAAAGTGATTAAGAAAACACAATGAAAGGAATGCAATTCTGTATGTAATTGAAATATTTTGATTCCTATTAGTTTATGTCTTAATATTGCTTTAAAATATTATGAAGTTATTAAAATTGAACGTTTAGAAATGAGAGGAGTCACTAAAATTTATAAATAACAATAATATAACTAATTTAACATAGTTTTATAGATTATGATGATGAATTAACTAAGTTTATAAAATTAACCAAGCCTATAATAATAATAATAATAATAATAATAATAATAATAATAATAATAATAATAATATAACTAAGTTTATGTTAACTAAATTTTATAAATAATAATACTATAACTAATGTAACAAAGTTTTATGAATAATAATGATGACAACGATGATGAATTCTACGTTTATAAAATTAACCAAGTTTATATTAATAATAATAATACAATTAAATTAACCTTGTTTTTAATAATAATAATTAATTAATTAAGTTAACCAAGTTAATAAAAATTAACTAAGTTTTGTTAAAATTAAACAAATTTTATAAAATTATTAAGTTTAAGCTAACTAAATTTTATAAATAATAATATAACTAATTTAACAACGTTTTATAAATAGTAACAATGATTATAATGATGATGATGAATTAGCTATGTTTATAAAAATTAACTAAGTTTATCATAATAATAATGTAATTAAGTTAACCAAGGTTTAGTAGTAATAATAATAAATTAACTAAGTTAACCAAGTTAATAAAAATTAACTAAGTTTAAGTTAACTAAATATGATTGTTATCAGGTGAAGTTGTGTTGTGGGACGAGTTGTGGGTATAGTCGGAAGTTTGTATCAAATATGATTGTGTGGAAGTTTTGGTGGAGAAGTTGACTGTGTTGTGTTAGAAGTTGGTGTGAACAAGTAGTGCACAGGCAGAGGGAACGAAGGAAGGAAATGGGGATGTTATCAGGTGAACTTGCTGTTTTGAATGGAGTGCATGGTTGAAGAGGATGGTTGTCGTATGGCAAGTCTAGTGCACTGACTTCGCAAATATGATGTAAAAGTTGTTGGACGATTACAATGTGCTTACATCAGTCATTAATACGTAGAGGCATATTTGTTTGAAGTATTATAGTCTAAGTACACTGTTATATTTGTCCATTTTTGATCTTTGATACCTTCACCTCACAAATATTTAGTAGCATGATTATTATTGTTTACAGGTAGATAAACGTTTTTGAAGAATTCAAGCAGCAGCACTGGCTTTTGGTATGGTAGCAGCACATGTATGTAGTTAGGTTGATTAAAACTGTTATGAAACTATTATGAAACTAGTATGTATGGTAGCAACACTACTTTAGCTGCATGTACTATTATGAAACTGTTTATGGTAGTTTGGTTGTGTAAACATATGATTAACCTTTTGTCATGACACTATGTTATAATATAATGGTGATTATGTAATTGCTTTTGTTTGTATTATTGTGGTTCATTGAATGTGTTATTTTTGAATGTGTATGTGTTTATATATTACGCTATTGAATAAGTTTTGAAGTACTTGAATTGGAGGTGAAATCAGATGTAGTCGTGGAACAGCAGGCAATAAAATCGAAACATACGGCGGCGGAGAAAAAACGCCACCAAAAATATTTTTTTGTAGCGTTTAAAAAGCGCTACAGAATCAGCAATTATAGTAACTCAGATAATCTCCGTGGCGTTCAAAAAACGCTGCAAAAATAATAATAAGTGCAATAAAAAAAATAAGATAGTAAATGGCACCTTTTCGGTGGCGTTTCTTAAACGCTGTAAAAAAAGATCTTTAGTAACGTTTAAAAAGCGCTGCCAAATATTCATTTATAGTGGCGTTAAAATAAATGCAACAAATAATCATGTATTTTTAGTCGCATGTTTTCTAGCGGTATTTATCAAAACGCCACCAAAACTTTTTGTAGCGTTTTTTGAGCGCCACTAAAAATCAAATTTCTTGTAGTGTCGGTGATTCCGGACTTGCAATCTGACGAATCAAGAACAGTAAAAGAAAGGGAAGTCATTTCTTAAACTTGGATTCAAAAGCATCATTAAAGTGGTAATTCTAATTCATACTACAGTAATTAAATTATATTCTATAATCCGGTAATGAGCAATTTGATATCTGTTTAAATATATTGCCACCATATGTTTAGTTAGGTGAGATTTTTGTAAGTAGATGTAGTTGTAACAAATCAGTTTGGTTATGTGCATAATTTGTTTATTATACTATTTGATTTATGTATAGAAAAATATTTTTTACTGTAAAAATTCAATGTTTGCTATTAATAATTGTTTTATATATATTTGTTAAATTCATATATATACACATACATACATACATATATATTATTGTATATTTCTCTCTCATAATAGCATATATGCATGTATAAGATATATATATGATTCAAAAGTTTATGTACACTTATTTACATATAATATGAATTTAAAAATTCGAAAATTAAATATCATACATACATTCATATTTTTAAATTAACATTCATTGAATTTTTGAATTATTTATTATATATAAAATAATTATTACATTATAAATTCAATTTTATATTTTTAAAAATATTATATCATTTGAGAAACATATAAAAAATTTAGGAATTTTTAAATAAATTTTATTAGTTTTGATAATTAATATTATTTTTAAAAAATTGTTTATGATTTAGTAAAAATAATAATATAATTGGAAAATTCTTCAAAGTTTTTATAACCTTCCATTTATGATCCTAGAATTTTTAAATTATCAAAATTTAAATTTTTGATAATATATTATTTTATATTAAATAATTATTACCGAAATCAACGTATTTGTTTTTGAAAATAATATATCAACTTTGAAAAATCTCCAAATTTTTCCTAAGCTCTATTTTATGATCCTAGATTTTTAAAAATGGTAAAATTTGAATTTTCATCAATAGATTAATTTATGTTAATTATTTATGGATGAAAACATTATTTTATTCATAATATATACAAATTAAAATACTATAATTATTATGGTTGCAAAAATAAGTTAATTTTGAATTATAAATAATTTTTAATAATTGTTCTCTCTCTTTCTATATATATATATATTCATATATAAATGTTTTATGTTTATATATTATATATATAATATATTTATATATATAATATATTTATACATACATATGTGTGTGTAATATATAAATATGCACATATTTAGACAACATACATGACATACAAAATGAGCTAACATGTTTATTGCGATGTAAATCCCACAATCTACATATGGACATATTATACCTTTCACGGATTATTATGCTACAAATGCACTCGTGTGTGTGTGTATATATATATATATATGAAACATTTATGTATAAACTAAATCAAATAAAATTAATTTCATATCTTAATATATCTGGATTTGAATAAAATAAATGATTTTATTTAAATGAAATTTAGAAATTATCTAATTCGGTTAGACTTCATAAGCCCAATAAAAGATCCAATAGGGTAAAATTTTGAAATTCACTCATAACTTCTGCTACAGGTTAGTTTAGTTCCAACACAATATACATACAGAATTAGTATATGTAGGGTATAATATAATGATAATACCATCAATATAACTTAGGTTAACACCATATATAATAATACATGCATGATATATAATAATAATATCATTAACACTCCCTAACATATCACAAAACATCAAATATTACAAAGCTATGCATAATGATGTCATCATCCATAAAGAAGCACATCGAATAAGATATCATGGAATCAACATCAAATGGGTGCATCGTCCATATTCAGAAATCGTCATCAAATTCTAGAAATCGTCAATAACTAAGATATCATCAAGTATAGTCATGGTAGCTCACGGCAAAGCCCAAGTATATCCCTCAATCTCAAATATTAAGATCATACCGTTAATATACACACACATACATACACGCGTCTGGAAAATCATATATAACATACAAAATATGAGTATCCATCATACTCTGGACATCTCACAAGTATAATGTCATCTCCTCATATGAAATATCACTGGATATATCGTGATGGGTATACGACTGACGTAAGACACCAATTCCCAAGTAGATTCATATCTCATAAGAATATAAATAGTATATATCTATCTATCACACATAGTGGAACCAAATAAGAACTGACTGACATGACTCTTATAGTCATCGGTCGCCTCCCCTTAATATCGTGACAAGATCCACATATGTGCTCGTATACGCGAGGACTTTACTCGATCACGACCCAACACATGCCCATATAAATAACTGACTATAGGCTTAGGTGACACAGGGGAAAATGCACACAGCGATAGCATACAACAATATGTATTAGGTGTGATGGATCTGGGGCGTGACCCCATGAACATGACTCCAGGGTAGATATTGGCCACTTCGGTTCACTTTTGAAATATAGAGGAAGTTAGACAAGATTGATAGTCCCATGGTACCTATATTTAGTAGCTTACACATATCTCCACATAAATGCCGAGACATGGTTATATATGTTGCCAACACATGGCCTGATATAATCTCCAACACATGACTCTATACGTGGCTCACCTAGCGAGCCTCACTACAAATCCCCATCACGTGAGTATCATTAACCTAAAATGAATAACCGAATAAATATCACAACAATGTCTTATGCCATTTCGTGTTACTCAATCATTTATTCACTGTTTATAGTCTACACTTAATTTTCAAACATTTTATATAATGAGTACAAAGAATAACTGGGAAAATATTACCGAAAGTTATATACCATATGGTATTATAACTCTATTTATACAGATTCCTTGCTACACAGAAGTAAAATCAAAAATATTACTAATAATAAAAATAATACATATTCATATAAAAGGATGTCGTCACCGTATCATATCAAAACTACCCAAATCAATATCAACGGTTAATCTTCCATGTATTCAAAATCAATTATATGGGAAGAAATAGTAATATATGTGATATAAAAAAAAATTCACTAAATAATTACATTAGGTATGAGTAAATAATTGTAACAGCCCGCAAATCCATACCCCTTGAGTTCGCACAATTCTACAACAATCAACTCAAGTTGTACAGACATACGAACCATTTTAGGTTAAAGAAGAAGAGGTAGAAGAAGAAAATAGAAAACAACATCAGAATCTAACCATCGCAGCGGAATAAAATATAATAGATAATAAATGATCTTTACTCAAAATCAAATATTTCTGTTTACATATTACATTATCATTAGAGTACATCAATCACAGTTCAACATCAATATCATATAAATGGATACACAACAACTCAACACAGGGGAAAATATATAAATAAACAAGTACAGGAGTACGTATCGTCATCTAGCTCGTCTCCTGAGCTCCCCAACATCATATCCTGTATCCTATAATACTCGGTCTGACCCGAGCATTATAGTTAAATAACACCCGAGTCGGTCTGGAATACCAGCGTGAGAAAATCACACCCAATTGATTATTAAAGTTTCAAAAATCCTTCGAAAACAAAAGCATCTCGTAAGACCACGCCACAAATAAATATGTCGGGTTTTTACCTTACGATAGCTAAAACAATTTTTATAGAAATCCTATGATATTATAATAGGGTCTATATACAAATACTTAGAAAATAGCCGAAATTGTTACATTCATTAAATTCCAGCTACTAGCCACAAAGTGGGTAATACAAACAAAACTCGTACAAGGCTCGTAGGGAGAATGGATTTCCAACTAATGACTAGGCATTGGGGTACCACCTGTCATAGTACGGGGCCTAGATCACCGTACCGAGGAGTACGCCTGCTCCCCTGCAACACAAGGCCGGAACCATCCCTTACTGGACAGTCCCGAGTGAGATCACCCCGCGGTTGGGATCAGCAACCGCCCACTAAGCCGAAATAAAAAAGGACATCTAGACTGGAATGACCTCACCCTGCTTGGGTGCTACCCACCTAACCTTGCTGCATAACCCCTGATTTTCAGTCATTCCCATTTGATGAGGCTTGAGGCTAAGCGTTACCTTTATAGAACATATCCCTTAGAATGCCCATCGTCCACCTGACGATGTTTTCGCAAGCATTCATCCATACAAGTCCATTCCGGGTTCGAATGGAACCGAAGGCGCTATTCCTACTACATCCCTTTTGTAAATATCCTCAGGATTAGTAGCGACTAGCCCTTGCACTTCACGGCTCCATCTTCGAATCCAAAATCGTTTTCACGAATCGTACAAACCGGATCGAAGTGGTTTACAAGAAATTAATCTCGATCCCGGTCTCTTCGAAACGATCAACGCATTGTCCAATATTGATAGTCGGTTATTTAACTATCAATTAATATGCATAAACATCCATCAACCAATAAATAATTTCCCAAATTATTTATCAACCTCAAAATATCTTCACAAGATATATTTCTATTTTCAATCCCTTGAAAACAGTTTCAAAACCATCTTTCTTTTCAGAATCAACTTTCCCAAATATTTTCTATTGCCTTTGAAATCACCAAGTAAAAACCAGATTTAAAAATAATTTAAAACACTTTACTTAGAAATGTATACTTTTAAAACATATAAATTAAAACTACTTTAATAATTTGTCAAAAAATACATCTTATATGAATATTTGAAAATAAAGTTACTTAATAAAATATAAAACTAGATTTCCACTTCTCTTAAACAAAATACTAAGTCACTTTTTGAATAATTACTACTATAATAGATTTGAGAAATTTGAGAAAATACTTACTTTAAAACTTAAATATTAGAAATAATAAATTTTCTAAAACTTGCTTTTTACAACTACTTTAAAACCTTTAAATTTATTTAAGAATTTACTTTAAAAATGTACTTGGTTATCCAGAGAAAAAAACCCCAACTTCAATCACTTAAATCAATTTTTCCGAAATTGATTTCTAATTCATTCCCTTTTAATTCAGAATCTATTAATTTCAGATCTCATTCCTTGATTATGATTTTTAAACACCTTAACTAAAAATTCCAATTTTTAGATTTCCCAATTACTTCTTTATTCTTTTAAATAAATTTAAACTTTAAATTTTAAAATAATTCTTTATTTCTTTAATTGATATAACTTAAGTTTACAATTAATCAATTTCATTTTATTCAAAATTCCATTTCTCTTCATACTCGAAGTTATTTATTTTTATTTTCATATTACTTCTATTTCTTTTCAATCCATTCTTAATTTATTCAAACTTTCTATAATTATTTCGCTTACAAATTTACTTCCTTTTAATTTCTTTTCAACAATCCAATTCATATATTTTGGTAATTCATTATACCCAAATATCCAATCAAACCATAACATTCAATATTCCAATATAACTCATCATTGGATATCAAATAATCACCACAAAGAATATTGAATAATTTAAATAAATGTGAGGGGTCCAGTTGGATCCCTCCAACCTGTTTTTTTCCTGCATCCACAAATGTTAGCACAATAAAATATGCCAATTCCAAAATATCATACTATATCACATCAATCAATTCAGTCATTCAAACAATTATTTAAATTTAATCATTTAAATTTAAATTTAACTGAGTGAGATTAGCTCACCTTTTTATTATGTTTGCAAACCAATCCAATCCAACCCTGACTTGTTTCCTCACCGTATCAGACCTTGTATAACATTACATCGTTTATTAATACTTGAATTGATTAACAATTCATTCCTATTTAAACAAATTTTAAAAATTTATTTCCATTAAATAAATCCTAATTCCAATCTAATAATTTTACTTAAAAAATTCTCTATAATAAATCATTTCGGTAACTAAGATAAATTAAATTAGTTTATCAAATACAATAATTACCTACTCTCATATTTTAGAATAGTAAGTCAAACATGTATATTTATTTATTTTTCTTTTGCATATATATATATATATATATAGACACACACACACACATATATGTTAAATTGAAATAGCTACGTATTAGATTTTTATAGAAAATAAAACTACAGTACCTCACTGCCAAAACCCACTCGTGACTACCAACTCCACTGCCTCGCCCAATCGACCACACAACCACGAGTTCGACCCAACATCGCTACTAAATCTGCACCCAGACCCTCGACCGTGCTGTCGCCCCACTCTCATACGATCGCGAAATCGCCAAGATGCCCACCATTCCAAGCTCCTTCCCAAGCCGAACGCCTAGCAAACGATCGCGACTTCGAGCTTTCCCCCCACCCCTCTGTGGGCCTCGTGTTCGCGAGAACTGACATACGTACTTCGCATCGACATCACGCTCCTTCCCTTCGCAAGCCAACCACGACCGCGCTCGTGCGATTCCCAACGACTACGGTCGCCCCCCCTTCAACAAGATGGAATCGGCTTCGATCTATAAAGTTTGGCCGCCATTTGTTTTTTTTTTTATGAACGAGAGTTGATTTAGGAACAAAAAGGGGATCGACTTCGGTGCCAAAACGAAAATGAGGGAGAAAATTTATTTGTAGAACGTGGCTAAAGCTTCCCCTTGAAGCTTCTCTTCTATATTTTTTTATTATTTATATATATTTTTTATTTATTTACTTGATTTTTTTTTGGGCTATTGATATTAAAGAGGGAAACGGTTTGGCGATGCTTGCTACAGTGTTTAAGTAGAAAGCAATTAAATTCTGACGTTAAATTTATTTGACCAGTCAAGGTATATAATATTTTTAAATTTAAATCGCCTTGAATTTTCGACTTAGATTTAAGCGCGTTTATATGTCGTACACTCACAAATTAACTCCAATCAATACGAAATTTGAAATCCGATAATAGCTCAATATTACGGACTCAATGGAACTGGTTTCGTCGTATTCCGAGCCTGTGCCTTGGAAGGCTATTTTAAATTCAAATTAAAACGCTAAAATTTCAAAACTGAACAAATCACTATTAATTTTAATTTTAACGCTTCTATTGTCTTCAGTATTATCAATATAAATTTTATGAGCTTTCAAATTATAATTTAACAGGCTTAAACCTCAGAATTCATACTTTATCCAATTTCAATCATTTAATTCAACAATTGTAATTGTCAAATAAATTATGATATTCGTAATTCAAGTTAAAATTATTATCTTGAATATCTAAAGTCAATTAAATATTCCGATTTAAATTGCTTAAAAATTCCGGTTCGTCACATTCCTTTCCCCTTAAAAGAATTTCGTCCCCGAAATTACTAGTTGGGAAGAACGGTCCAATCCTCGTTTACTTATCCTCAAAACCAAACAATTCGACATCCAACCAACTATCTTTTACAAAGACCATCATCATTCTTATTAACTTTCCAAACCTTTCCCTAGTTTGCAAACAATCTTATTTGTCCAACCATTCAAGTTTCAATTTAAAATCAAATTTTGAATTATCAAAATTTTCTCAAAATTTTCTGACTCCCTAAATTTTCGAAAATTTTTGCCAGCGTCTCCTTTGCGCTGCTAGCTCGGTACAACTACAAAATGGCTCTACGGCCTCCCAAATTCAAAAAGCCAAGTGGCTCAATCCAAATCCCAATCAAATTTCATACCAAAATTAAATACATACCTTTTTTTCGAGCATTTCTAATTTATCTTTGTTGAAATCATAAACCAATTCTCTTTTCCATTTAGATTACCTGCATATCCTGCTTAGCACTAATATCCAATCGCAATATTCCCAAAACATTATATCAACTTTCTTATCAATGTCAATATTTATTAATCCAAATATCAACTTAGAATATATTTGCAATATTCAATTTCCAATTAAGAATTGATCATTCCTTACTTAAGTTAACATAAGCATTTTATATGTTTCTTTATTTATTTCCGTCTTACCACTTCAGTTTATATCTATTTCTATTCAAATTAATTCTTTCATTTTCATATGAATTCAATTTATCTTTAACTTTGCATATATAAATTTTATTTGTCATATATTACCAATTCATATTATTATTTTATTTAGTTTCATTTACTAACTCATTTTAGTTTCCAGTTTGAAATTGTTTTGTCGTTAATAAATTTTCCAAAAATTTTCAAAATTTTTCTAACTCCCAAAATTGCTGAAAATGTTTGGCAGAGTCTCCTTTGTACAGAGAAGCTTTTGCAATTTGACAAAAGAGATAAATATATATATATCGACCCCCCGGTCGGAAAACAGAAAAACAGTTCATATTTCCTATTTTTATTGCGTAGGCGTACCTTATTTAGCATTTTTAAGCAAGAAGCTTAATTTTAGCAATTAACATAGCCCAATCCAGCCTCACGGCTTCCAGGTACCTGTACTTACTCAATTTAAACATGTAAGTGCCAAATATATGAAGTTTGACTATATTTCACTTAGTTGCAATGGTTAAAACATATGAATTCTAAAAGGAATTCACACCAATCATTTGTCCGTAAGCAATTTATATCAGTCTATACTAATTCAACTGTTTTCAATTAATTTACAAACCATTTTCATTCAATTTGAATGGTTTACAATCCATTCGCATACCATTTCATCAATTCGAATGGTTTAAAAACTCAATCTCTTACTTTTAATTCATTCTTAAGCAAATTGAACTCATAGATTTTTATATAATCTCATTTGCGTCAACGACGACCATTTTTATGCAAATTCAATAATGTTCACTTAATAGAATATCCATTCTATTTTATAACTACTCAAAGTTGATACCCATTCAATTTATACTTTATTCTATTCCATTTTTAAAAAATTATTCACAATTCATATATTCTCAGTTTCATTGCATTACAAATTTGAATCCATTCACTTGCATTTCCTTCTATTAACCAAACTAGTTCATACAAAACTACTAACATCTTAGGTTCATCTTCATTACCAATTTAATTTCCCTTTTATTGTAATTCATTCACAATTATTTATGTAGCTCGACATATTCCATTTAAATTCCATTCACAATCCATTCATTTACGTTTTATTCCATATTTGTTTATTCCAAACTATTTTATTTAACTCAAAAAAAAAACCAAGCTATATCATTCAATAACCATTTCTCAACCTATTTAAACCATACATCATATGGTTCTTATTTATCTCATCCATTCATTTATTCAATATAATTAGTTTATCCACTCAATCCATTTTGAATTTTCACTTTCTTAAATTTTATTTACAACCCACCAGATTTTATTCCCATCCAAATTTATTTTTGCTTGGTTTAAAACCAATCCAATATTATTAAACTTTGTTTAAGTTGAATTCAACTCAACTTTCCTTCATTCATTTAGCTTAAGTCAGTTTACTTCAATTTATTCAAATTTTACACGTAAGCTCATTTCATCTTACAAACAAAGTTCTCTTTTCAATTTAACTTGATTCTATTTTAATCCAATCCCAATTCAAACTACACATTTATTTGATTAGTTATTATAAAATTTAACTTTCCAGATTTAACTCATTCAGTTTATTACAATGCCATTTCCAATTTATTTCCACTTATTTGGATTTTATTTACAATTCATACCATTACTATTTTAATCCATTTCAATTTTTATTCGATACATTTCAATTATATCTAATTTTGTTAACTCTCCAAATTAAATTTTAATTTATAACTCAAGTTCCGATTCCACCATTCACTTTTTAATTTACCACCCAATTTTATGAACTTACATTGCAATTTCATTCACAAATCAATTAATTAATTGCAAGGCCACTTTCAATTATATTTTCTTCATCGACAATGTAAGTCGAATTTAATTATAACTTGATTTTTATTTTCAAACCTCATCATAAACTCACAATTCAATTTCATTAACTAATTTATTAACAAATTAGTTCTCTCCTATTTATAGTTCAATACTTGATTATATTTCCAAATGTCACTTCATTTAATTTTCTTAGTTCAAATTATTTTATAATTCAAGTTTGGCTTTTCTGTTTATTTTCCAATTCACCAAAAATATTTATTTTTGGGTTTTCTATCTCACCTTCAAATTTAACAAGTCACAACTTATATTTCATACAATCACACTCATTCTAGGCTTGAATATATTCATCTTTTATTTTTAACCCAAGCCTTATGCTTATTTATAACCCAAGCATATTTTTATTTCATGGATTTCTAATTCTTTTACAAGTCATTCTGATTTATTTAACTCAATCTAATTCTTATCCAACTTATTTCCCAGTTATCCAGGTAAAAATTTAATTTCATTTAATAACTTAATTGAATCCTTATTCCAATTAAATTTTATTTTAACTCAGATTTATTTAACTCAATTCGATTTCAACATGATTCGAATACAACCGGATATTATTTTCAGCTTATTCAATTAATTTTAATCCAGTTAAATTTTATTCTCCAATCCATGTTAATTTCATTTTTAACTTTTCTCTTTAAATTTAAATTCCAACATTCAAAGCGTATATTCTCTTCCTGATTTAAAAATCATCTCAAATTATAAGCATACAACCTATCTCATCAGGATTTCCAAATACTCAGTTATTGGTTTCAAAACATTTTGAAATCTTCAACATCTCAAATCTCATTTCTCGAAAATTTTAAACCAATCCTGGCTTTTATTTCCAACAAATTTCTTTTGAGACTTTCAAAAACAACTAGCTTTCTGAACAAATCAATTTGGTAGCAATCCGTCACTTAAAAATTCGAAAATGAATACTGATGATGCGGCCGTCATCATCAGAATTATTTTCCAATAATCGAAGTGATTTCAATGCTATATCACTTTCAAAACCCATTTAAAACAAATTTCCATTCAGAAATACTCCCAAAACAATACAGTTATCATTTATCTTCAAAACACTTCGATAACATTCCCAAAATCTCTGAAATTTTGAATTTCCAAATCCTGCTTAAATAAATTTTAACCATAATTCATTCGCACAGCTTATGTTCATACAAATTCTCATTTGATTATATTTCAATTCATAAATTACATTTATAGCTCATATTTATAAATTTCATTTTATAATGAATTTATTGCCTTAAAATTTGGTTATATTCTCAATTTCTAGTTAAATTTTTACTTAACAATGATAATACTTTGATATTATCATTTCTAACATCCAAGCAACCATATATTAGCTAAATAGGTTTCAAAAACTATTCTTTATATCAAAATATTTTTTTGGGTAAAATTATTTCATTTACCCATATTAAAAACAATATCGTGTCCATTGTTCTATTTAAGTGTTTAGGAACCCCTTCGATACAGTGGCGCAGACTGTGTCGACGAAGGTTCATATGCCACTCAATAAACCAATCAACACAATATTAAAACAATTTATATATACTAACAAATACGCGCTCATATTTATTAATACGCTCAAACTCATTATAGAGTACTACGGACTCTATTTTAAATGAGTAGTTCCCACCAGAGCCAAGGTTATCTCCAACCTATGCTCTGATGCCAACTGTAACAGCCCGCAAATCCATACCCCTTGAGTTCACACAATTCTACAACAATTAACTCAAGTTGTACAGACATACGAACCATTTTAGGTTAAAGAAGAAGAGGTAGAAGAAGAAAATAGAAAACAACATCAGAATCTAACCATCGCAGCGGAATAAAATATAATAGATAATAAATGATCTTTACTCAAAATCAAATATTTCTGTTTACATATTACATTATCATCAGAGTACATCAATCACAGTTCAACATCAATATCATATAAATGGATACACAACAACTCAAAACAGGGGAAAATATATAAATAAACAAGTACGGGAGTACGTATCGTCATCCAGCTCGTCTCCTGAGCTCCCCAGCATCGTATCCTGTATCCTATAATACTCGGTCTGACCCGAGCATTATAGTTAAATAACACCCGAGTCAGTCTAGAATACCAGCGTGAGAAAATCACACCCAATTGATTATTAAAGTTTCAAAAATCCTTTGAAAACAAAAGCATCTCGTAAGACCATGCCACAAATAAATATGTCGGGTTTTACCTTACGATAGCTAAAACAATTTTTATAGAAATCCTCTGATATTATAATAGGGTCTATATACAAATACTTAGAAAATAGCCGAAATTGTTACATTCATTAAATTCCAGCTACTAGCCACAAAGTGGGTAATACAAACAAAACTCGTACAAGGCTCGTAGGGAGAATGGATTTCCAACTAATGACTAGGCACTGGGGTACCACCTGTCACAATACGGGGCCTAGATCACCGTACCGAGGAGTACGCCCGCTCCCCTGCAACACAAGGCCGGAACCATCCCTTACTGGACAGTCCCGAGTGAGATCACCCCACGGTTCGGATCAGCAACCGCCCACTAAGCCGAAATAAAAAGGGACATCTAGACTGGAATGACCTCACCCTGCTTGGGTGCTACCCACCTAACCTTGCTGCATAACCCCTGATTTTCAGTCATTCCCATTTGATGAGGCTTGAGGCTAAGCGTTACCTTTATAGAACATATCCCTTAGAATGCCCATCGTCCACCTGACGATGTTTTCGCAAGCATTCATCCATACAAGTCCGTCCCGGGTTCGAACGGAACCGAAGGCACTATTCCTACTACATCCCTTTTGGAAATATCCTCAGGATTAGTAGCGACCAGCCCTTGCACTTCACTGCTCCATCATCGAATCCAAAATCGTTTTCACGAATCGTACAAACCGGATCGAAGTGGTTTTCGAGAAATTAATCTCGATCCCGGTCTCTTCGAAACGATCAACGCATTGTCCAATATAGATAGTCGGTTATTTAACTATCAATTAATATGCATAAACATCCATCAACCAATAAATAATTTCCCAAATTATTTATTAACCACAAAATATCTTCACAAGATATATTTCTATTTTCAATCCTTTGAAAACAGTTTCAAAACCATCTTTCTTTTCAGAATCAACTTTCCCAAATATTTTCTATTGCCTCTGAAATTACCAAGTAAAAACCAGATTTAAAAATAATTTAAAACACTTTACTTAGAAATATATACTTTTAAAACATATAAATTAAAACTACTTTAATAATTTGTCAAAAAATACATCTTATATGGATATTTGAAAATAAAGTTACTTAATAAAATATAAAACTAGATTTCCACTTTTCCGAAACAAAATACTAAGTCACTTTTTAAATAATTACTACTATAATAGATTTGAGAAAATACTTACTTTAAAATTTAAATATTAGAAATAATAAATTTTCTAAAACTTGCTTTTTACAACTACTTTAAAACCTTTAAATTTATTTAAGAATTTACTTTAAAAATGTACTTGGTTATCCAGAGAAAAAAAACCCAACTTCAATCACTTAAATCAATTTTTCCGAAATTGATTTCCAATTCATTCCCTTTTAATTCAGAATCTATTAATTTCAGATCTCATTCCTTGATTATGATTTTTAAACACCTTAACTAAAAATTCCAATTTTTAGATTTCCCAATTACTTCTTTATTCTTTTAAATAAATTTAAACTTTAAATTTTAAAATAATTCTTTGTTTCTTTAATTGATATAACTTAAGTTTACAATTAATCAATTTCATTTTATTCAAAATTCCATTTCTCTTCATACTCGAAGTTATTTATTTTTATTTTCATATTACTTCTATTTCTTTTCAATTCATTCTTAATTTATTCAAACTTTCTATAATTATTTCGCTTACAAATTTACTTCCTTTTAATTTCTTTTCAACAATCCAATTCATATATTTTGGTAATTCATTATACCCAAATATCCAATCAAACCATAACGTTCAATATTCCAATATAACTCATTATTGGATATCAAATAATCACCACAGAGAATATTGAATAATTTAAATAAATGTGAGGGGTCCAGTTGGATCCCTCCAACCTGTTTTTTTCCTACATCCACAAATGTTAGCACAATAAAATATGCCAATTCCAAAATATCATACTATATCACATCAGTCAATTCAGCCATTCAAACAATTATTTAAATTTAATCATTTAAATTTAAATTTAACTGAGTGAGATTAACTCACCTTTTAATTATGTTTGCAAACCAATCCAATCCAACCCTGACTTGTTTCCTCACCGTATCAGACCTTGTATAACATTACATGGTTTATTAATACTTGAATTGATTAACAATTCATTCCTATTTAAACAAATTTTAAAAATTTATTTCCATTAAATAAATCCTAATTCCAATCTAATAATTTTACTTAAACAAATTCTCTATAATAAATCATTTCGGTAACTAAGATAAATTAAATTAGTTTATCAAATACAATAATTGCCTACTCTCATATTTTAGAATAGTAAGTCAGACATGTATATTTATTTATTTTTCTTTTGCATATATATATATACGCATATATGTTAAATTGAAATAGCTATGTATTAGATTTTTACAGAAAATAAAACTACAGTACCTCACTGCCAAAACCCACTCGCGACTACCAACTCCACTGCCTCGCCCAATCGACCACACAACCACGAGTTCGACCCAACATCGCTACTCAATCTGCACCCAGACCCTCGACCGTGCTGCCGCCCCACTCTCACACGATCGCGAAATCGCCAAGATGCCCACCATTCCAAGCTCCTTCCCAAACCGAACGCCTAGCAAACGATCGCGACTTCGAGCTTCCCCCCTGTGGGCCTCGTGTTCGCGAGCACTGACACACGTACTTCGCATCGACATCACGCTCCTTCCCTTCGCAAGCCAACCACGACCGCGCTCGTGCGACTCGCAATGACTACGGTCGCCCCCCTTCAACGAGATGGAATCGGCTTCGATCTATAAAGTTTGGCCGCCATTTGTTTTTTTCTTTTCTTTTCTTTTTTCTTTTTTATGAACGAGAGTTGATTTAGGAACAAAAAGGGGATCGGCTTCGGTGCCAAAACGAAAATGAGGGAGAAAATTTATTTGTAGAACGTGGCCAAAGCTTCACCTTGAAGCTTCTCTTCTATAATTTTTTTATTATTTATATATATTTTTATTTATTTACTTGACTTTTTTTTGGGCTATTGATATTAAAGAGGGAAACGGTTTGGCGATGCTTGCTACAGTGTTTAAGTAGAAAGCAATTAAATTCTGACGTTAAATTTATTTGACCAGTCAAGGTATATAATATTTTTAAATTTAAACTGCCTCGAATTTTCGACTTAGATTTAAGCGCGTTTATATGTCGTACACTCACAAATTAACTCCAATCAATACGAAATTTGAAATCCGATAATAGTTCAATATTACGGACTCAATGGAACTGGTTTCGTCGTATTTCGAGCCTGTGCCTTGGAAGGCTATTTTAAATTCAAATTAAAACGCTAAAATTTCAAAACTGAACAAATCACTATTAATTTTAATTTTAACGCTTCTATTGTCTTCAGTATTATCAATATAAATTTTATGAGCTTTCAAATTATAATTTAACAGGCTTAAACCTCAAAATTCATACTTTATCCAATTTCAATCATTTAATTCAACAATTGTAATTGTCAAATAAATTATGATATTCGTAATTCAAGTTAAAATTATTATCTTGAATATTTAAAATCAATTAAATATTACAATTTAAATTGCTTAAAAATTCCGGGTCGTCACAATAATTCTAACTCAATACACCTTACTCATTAAATTCTTAGCTTCCAAAATCATTAACAAACTCCATAAACTCCTTTAATAGATTAAAATAAGAATTTACTAAATCTTCATAATATTTGTTAATATAATGTTATTAAACATTTTCATTTGATTATTAAATATCTCAGACTAAATATATTTACTTTATAACTAAGAGTATAAAGGAGATATTTATTTGTAGTAATTTTTTTATTATCATTATTTTAAAGTTGATGGGCATCCGGTGGCACCATCGGTCGACCACTAGCGATCAACCGGTTAACCCACTGCTATCGTAAATAACCAAAGCCATGTTGGCTTCTCTAATCATATTCAGGCGATTCCACTTTCTTCTCCTCACCTATTTCTACACTAACTCGATGCACACAAGCCATATCATTCACCAATGACCATTTTCAAACATATATATGCAAATACATGAATTAAACATAGTTTCATGAGTAAAAGTTTACTCTCTCAAGCCCGCATCTTCACCTCCCTCATTGCTTGCATAACCCAAAATCCAAACATCACCAAATCGCTAATTTCTTCTTACACAAGAGCGTACTCTAATGTTGAGATGAACATACTAGAATTTGGAGATTTATAACAATTTATTTAATTTTATATTGGTTTTCAAAGTGATGGGGTTTGGTTCGTTTTTTATTTTTTGAAGTTAAGAAAATGAACGAGATGGGTTGTATTTATAGAATAGGGTGAAATATCCGGAGAATAGAAATATTCTAGAAACAAAGATATTATCAAACATTATTTTAGGCTTGGGTTATATGATATTGGAATTGAGGTCTAGTTTAGAAAAAAAATGTGTATACTTTTATTTATTATTTCATTTCTTTTATACACTATTTTCTATTTAACTCAAATCATAATAAAATTAAAATTATATCTACAATACTTAGTTATTTTCCCAATATTATAAAAAAAATTCTAGAATTTATTTCCATATTTTAGTTTATTTATATTTAAATATCCAATATTCACATTTTAAACAAATTTATTAATTAATTTATTCATGATCTTTTAAACAAATAATTATACTCAAAGCCATCTAATTTCATCCATAATTACTTTATTATAAAATTTCCACTATCCTCAAATAAATAAAATTTCCAATATCCTCAAATAAATTCAAATTATTTATTTTTAACTCCTATAATATATTTTAATTAATTAAATCACTATTATTTACTTTAATTTTTTATTACTTAAAATTGGGTTATTAAAGACTTTCCCCTTTAAGAAAATTATGTCCTCGTAATCTCCCTTGGGGGAAAATTTATAATTACGCTATTAGCTCCTAGCCTAACCATTTCACTTCCAATTTATCGTTAAATACAAAACAAATAGACATCAAAACAAGTCCACACTACGCTCATTTTACCATTTCAAGTCAACGCGTAGATTAACCTACATTGACTCATCAAGTACCGAATACAGAAATACAAAAATCAATGGTTAGACCCTTCTATTGGTGGCTTATCAAAAGAATTAATTTTTCCTTCAAAATATTTAAGTACTTAATTTGTAAACCACTTTTCAAAGAATGTCAATTTATAATGGTTTGCAACTAACATTTACCAAAAGCGAAAATCACTTTTCATGATTACAAAATACTTCACTTAAATAATTCTTCCCTAAATACTTTTCTCGACAAGATTTCCATCAAAAATCTCATTTCACTATTTAGGAAAAAATACCTTTCATTTTATTTCTTAATTTTCAAACATCTTGTTATAAACAAAATTCTTTTCAAATACTATTTATCAATACTCTCATCATATATTTATATAAATACTTCTCACGATGTTCATTTTTTATAATCAATCAAACCACAACTCAATAATTCATTACTTGTAAACTAACTTATTAGTACATCGTATTTGCTAAATATACTTTTCAAATGTACAAATATCAATTTATAAAATCTATTGTTTTTCAAATGGTTTATATTAATAATTTTGAAAACTAATCTAAACAAATTCTTTCTATCCATTTGTAAAACACATACCATTTTAATTAAAATATCTATGCATTTAAAATATCCAAATATGTAATTTCTTATCAATTTTTTTTTTTGAGAAATATCATGCAGAAGATTTAAACGCATTCATAAAATATAATATTTCTGACTAAAACTATATCTCTTACCAAAATAAATCCCAAATAAATAACTCCATCTAATAATATAAATTCCCTAATTTCCAAAATACTTTATCACTAAAAAATTATTTTTCATCCAAATTTTTTTAATCAAAACTTATGCTTTATTAAATTCCAAAATCAAGTTAAATAAATTTCATCCTTAAACAATTAGATACATAAAAAAGAAACCTTGTTTTTCTCTATGATATTCAATAATAATAATCCTTAAAATGAAACATGTTTACGTTTTTTTCCATATTAACTTCCCAAATCCATGTATGTCAATGCAACTTTTATTAAAGCCTCAAACTCCTTACATATTTTAATATTACCTGTATTAATAAAACATCATTCCAAAATAGAATTTCCCTTAGCCAAAATATTTTATATATCCTTTTATCCTTGACCATAACATCACCTAAAATATTTTATATTTCAAAACATTTCATATTAACACGAATCAAAAAAATTTGAAAATATAAAATATTTCGTGCTCGCACAAAGTAAAAATAACTAAAACTTTATAAATTCATTCCAACGTCTATGGAAATCAACTCAAATCATAATCAAATATTTAGAACTTTATTTAATCCATTTTATCATATAACACATATATATTTTAAATTTATAATTATAAAATACCTTGCCCAATTCAAAACAACTCATTAAAACGCTAACTTCTGTATCAAACTATAATTCCAAAGTAATATACTTCTTGGTTCTAACACATTATACAATTTCAATAATGTCCTAATATTTAAAACTATATAGCTTTTCAAAAAATAACTCATATTATTTCTTTTCAAAATCTCTCTTTACAACAGATACTTCCTTCCAAAGTAGATAAGACACTTTCAAAACCATTTAAATCTTTTCAAAACATTATTTAGAATTAACTTTTTAAACCTTTCTAAATATTGAAATCTTGATAAAATATTTAAACTTTACAAAATGATGTGTCTAAATATCTCATTCCAGTGTTTAGGAACTCCTACCGATAATGTTGGCCAAAGCATCGAATAGAATTATTAAATCACTCAACGGACAAATTAACATGAATATATTTCAAAAATATCTATAAATATTATCTTCACAAATTCTTTAATATACTTGCTTCTATAAAATAATGATTAACTTAGGTTAAAGCTTAATCAAATACCGTATTATAACATATTCTTTATCAAAAGATCTTTAATTAAACAATCACCTTTTTACAAAACCATTTACTAGTAAAATATATTTATGAATCAAACGTCTTTACTTATAACAATTACTTGGTAATATCAAAACATATTCAAACACCCTTTAAATGTCCATTAAAATAATAAACCCTTTTCATAAACATTGTATAATATCAATCAAACACCGAACACATTTATTCATAATAAGTAATGATCAAAATTTAAATCATTCCACATCTTCAATAAAGAGATATAAATATTCAACCAACTAATAGTCAAAATTAAATTCGATACAAATAGTTATCAATAACCAAACAAACATAAGAAATAACGATCAATGCACTCAACGAAAAATCTGTTTGTCAACTTCTACTGCGCACTCTAAGCAATATCAAATCAAACACAACCATTTAACATAAACCACTTAAGGTCTAATATTCAACACCAATGCCAACTCTATTTGTCCGTCAACTCTTCCATCCTCTCTCCAACAATTACTGAGAAGTTAAAGTAAAAATATTATATACAAATAACAAATATGTCCCCAGATGATGACCCCTATAATTATCGTATATATATCTGTTATCCCTTTATTGCAAGGATCTACCCAACACACCTAAAGGGACGGAAACTCTAAGTCTCACCTAAGGTATTGAATCGTGTCTCTTATATATAATGTATTGTTCTGAATATTGATCAGGTATCAATTTGTAAACACCCCTACCTCTGTAACCATACTATCCAAGAGTATTACAAAGTAATACTGTCAGATAATATAGAGAATAGGTGATATATGGTACATATATGGATGTTCCCTTAGGCAAACATTGGTACATATTTAAACATCGAATATAACTTACCATATAACGAATATAGTATCATCTCAAAGCAATAAACATGTGTGCATTCATGATATAAAAATACACAATAAACAGTAAATAACAGAGAACATAGAGTCAATGACGCAGCAGTAATCTATAATAATAAATACACAAAGTATATCCAATATACATCATATGAACATATATACTAGAGTCAATACAGTGCAAAATTATAACAACTAAACTGAATACTAGCCTCCTCTATGACTAAAAAAAAAGCTGGTTTCACTGTCCCTGTACCTGAAATGTCTCGGACTAACATGAGTATTACTTACATAACACACGAATCAGACTATGTCTAAATCAATTAGTCAATATTGTGAGAAATGTGGATCACGGGTCTTAAGGCTATGATTAACACTAGAGGGGGGTGAATAGTGTTAATAAAGAATTACTAAATCTTTTTCGATTTATGTTAATTTAGACACCGATGTATGCAATAAACAGACATAGATATGATCACAAAAACAAACATAGATGCAGAAATAAAATAAAGGCAGTAAAGGAAAGAACACACCGGATTTTATACTGGTTCGGAGTTACCCTACATCCAGTCCCGCAACAAGTACGGATTTCCTTCAAAAGCAATTGTACAGTTACACCCTCGGTTTCAAGGCTACGAGGTACACCCTCCAAAATTTTGATCCTCTGGGTAGAGATACTTGATTTTAGGGCCACAAGTTTACCCAATTGATTTACCAAGGCTACAATCACACCTTTTCCTTTTTGATTGATTTTCAAGGCTACAATCACACCTTTTCTTTCTTAATAGATTACAAAGAAGTCTATAACTCTGAATAGCACTGAGAATCTTGTAGAGAGAGTGATAGAGAATCAAACTAGAAGTAATCGAGTTCGATTCAATGTTGATTTCGGCAGAGTAATGATAAGAATATGTATTAAGAAAAGTGGAAGAAGAAGAGGAGTGAAAAACCAAAAAATCTGATATAAAATTTGTTGAAACTAACCCCTATTTATAGAAGAACAACAACCATGTCCATTCTTGAAGGGCTATGGCGAATAGACACTTCTTTTGAAATTTAAATTTTGAACTCAACTGACACTATGTCGACATAAGGTAACATAGGCATGTCAACATCCCAAACATTTTTTGATGTTTTGATTTTCTTTGAAAATAACCTTTATCTTATATTAAAACTATTTTAAACTTTTCTAATATACCTAACTATGGTTAAAATACATAAGTATATATAAAAATTTAACTATAATTTTATATTTAAATCTTAAGTATAAATATTTAAAAGTTAAATATATTATATTAAAAGATAGTTTAAAATCAGGAGTAATTTGACTTTGAAATTAAAGATGATTTTGAGGCGAAAATTATTTAAAATCAGGATAGAGGGTTTTGATGTTTTTAAAAGGAAAGCTTTGAAAAACATTTTAATAAAAAGTTAGCGGATACAAAACAATGTTCCACTAGATTTTTCGTAGGTTCCATCCTACTTAGGGTTCCATCCCTTTAACAGGCTCGAAGTGGATTCCATTCCATGAATAAATTGGATTTTAAGATGCCAGTGCTTTTCTACGAGTTTTAACAAAAATTTCTAATAAAATACTTAACCTTGAAATCTTGAACTCTTGATAATCTTGATACTCATGAGTCTTCTATCTCGATATCTTGAATCTCTATACTGTACAGTCTTCTTTCTTAGTACCTACATGGTTAAATTTGGCATATACATATATATCTAAACTTATAATGTTAGTATTTATATTTTATAAACTATTATAAGGTTGTTGTCATCAAAACCATCATTTCACGGACTAACAATCTCCCCGTTTTGATGATGACAACCTTTGTTTATAAAATTTTACTTCTATCCTAATAACTCCCCCTAAAACTAATAACTCCCCCTTAATTTATGCCTAACTACCCTATTTTATATTTATCCCCCTTTGTCATCAACAAAAAAATTCACTCCCCCTCATTCTTCAGTACCTGCATTGATAAACTGTACAACAGAATATTAAGAAATAATTATACTTATGAACATGATAACTAATAAAAGTCTATAAACATTTCAATGTACATATATGTTTTATACAACAAATTTCAAACTAATATCAAGAAATCAATCCACACAAAGTATCAATCCAAACCAAATCAATTCAAGCAAATCAAACAAAGAAAACAAACAAAAATCAAACGTTACGTGGAACTTCCACCCATCCTTCTTCTCCAAAGATTGGGTTTGCCTTAATAGCATCCCAATTATCATTGTCATTGGTGAGAGAGATAGGAGAATGTGCTTCATTATCATCCTTGTGCAGAGAGGAGATCATCCATCCTATCGCATTGAAGTGCCTTTCTTGTTCCTTGATCATCTGCATTTGACTCAATTCTAAGTGACGCTGGTTTCGTACAATAAACGAGAGAATATTCTTGAATGAATTAAGAGTTTCTTCAAGATTTTCGGATAGATTATGAATAGGATTAGCCATAGTTGAATTTATGAAAGAAATAAAGGATATAGATGATAAGAAATGAATTTCAGTGAAGAATTCTGGAAGAAACAGGTGTATATATAGGTGTAGAAATTCATTTGAAATGAATAGACATTTGGTAGTTATTCAAATTTCAAATTCAAAGTCAATTGTCATTTTTGACCAATACATGTCAGCATGGTCATATAGGGGATGTCGACATGGGTCAGTGAAAAATTATGACTAATTTGATTTTGTAAATAATTGTGTATATATATGTATATATATTTATATAATATACTAACATTTATTCTGGAGATAAGATAAGGTAGATAACAGAAAGGAAATTTCATTTTGTTGCATACTACGATAATACAACGATTAAACACACAACAAACTACATGAACATTCGAAATAAAGCAAACTAAAACAAATACAACAAGATACAAAAAGATAAAACTAGTTAGAGGATGATGAAGATGGAGATAGTCCAAGTTTCTTGCTGACTCTGGAAATGAACTTGTTCATCTTGGATGAAATTTTGTCTAACTTCTTACTAACGGATCTTTTAAGAATCCGTTGATTCTCAACAACGATCTTTTGGTTTTTGAGAAGGGTTTTGGTGGATGGATTAGGAGGATAGTCAATGCTTTCCAAAGAGGTTTCACCTTCTTCTTCTTCAATTTCCATTTCATCCCCTTCTTCTTCCTCTTCCTCTTCTTCCATTTCCTCATGAGCCAAACGCTCTTCTTTTTCGGCAAGGGTCTCATAAGGTTGAAAAACAAAAGGAATTTTCACAAGCAAAATGTTGGAATGGTTGAAAACTTTTCTAGAAACAAATTCTTCGCCTTTTAAATCCACTCTAAAATAGTTAAAAATCCGAGTGAGATAAATTCCATGCTATAAGGTATTCTCACCCACTTCAAGATTTTTAGGACGAAGTTCATCCAAAATAACTTACGCCCAATTTATGTCATAATTTCCGAAAATAGAAAAAGAGCTTTACAAACTTTTGAAGTAGGATTGTTAAAATTCCCTGATCTTGGGGTCAAAGCATGTTGCAAACAAAGATTGACAATTCTTTCCTTTGGTCGAAAATTTTGATTTTTGAATTCAAAACTATCAATCCTTTCGAAAATGTGATGAAATGTCTCACGATCATTTTCATCGATTTTAAAATTAGAAAGATCCATTCCCGTGCACTTGCAGTTGAGAATGGTACCCAAAAGATCACAATTCAAAACAATTCTAGTGCCTTTGACACTACTCCAAATTTCATCCTCATTTCCATGATAAAATCCACAGTTTAAACTAGCATAGAAAATTTTGACAAGATTTGGATAGCAAACAAAATCATTTTGAGAAGCATCAATAAGACTAAGAACTCCATTGTTTGCAAAAAGAGAATCAAGTTCATAAGAAGAAAAATCTTGAAAATAGCAATTTTTTCGAGATGGACTATGGCATAGCTAGCATAATTGATGTATGCTTTTATTGCCTCTGGATCAACGAATAATTGCTCTTTGATTTTTCTGGAAATTCTCATGGTGGAGGGGCTGCTTTAAGAAGCCATTAAAGTTGAGAGTAGAGAGTTTGAAGTTATGAAGAGAGAGTTTGAATTTGAAAATGAGAGTGAAAAGATATGATAAAAGATAGTGAATAAATAGATTCTCAAAGGACATATTCTCTGGTCAAAAAGTAGCTTTTCAGAGAGTTGAATGAAGTGAAAAGGTGAGGAAAATTCAAACATTTGAATTCAAATTTTGAAATTCAAATTCAGGTACCCATGTCGACATCATGGTAGGGACCATGTCGAATTGTGCCTTTGAATTTTCATGAGTTGATTTTTCCTAAGTTCTCTAATATATATAAATATTATTATTATTATTAATGCCTATATATATGAAATATTATTAAACTTCAAGTATATTCCAGAAAATATTATTATACTACTAAAAAAAATAAAAAATAAAAAATAATGAAATAATAATAAAAAATAGAAAACAAATTTTACAATTCAAACAACACACCAATTCAAAACCAATCAATCAAACAATCAAGCAACTAATTCCAAGCAAGCAATTTCAACCAATTGTATTGTAAACGTACACCTTTTTCCGAGTCCATTTCTTTGAATTCGTCTAAGTCATGAACAGCTGTGAAACACAAATTCGAATTATCTGTTTTCTGATCATCATCACTTGAGGATGAGTCTGAGTCATCTAGAGTAGTAGTAAATGCACGCTTTCGTTTCTTTGTTGGATCATTGATCATAGGAGAATTTTGCCTATTTGGATACGGACAGTCTCTTTTGAAATGGCCTGGTTTATCACAGTTGTAACATTTGTCATTATTTGACACTACATTCCGATTTCCAGAATTCTTATAGTTGTTTCTCTTGAGATTATTCATCTTTCTGTATTTCAGAAATTTCCTAAAATTTCTGGTCATAAAGGCTATATCTTCATCATTATCGCTGTTTGAGTCTGATCCATTGGTTAATGCATTGAATGCCATTGATTTCTTTTCAGATGCTTTACTTTCTCTTCTCCCGATCATTTGAACTTTATACGACATTAGATTTCCAATTAATTCTTCTACATTTAAAGTACTGATGTCATTTGCTTCTTCGATCGCAAGTGTCTTTTGATCCCATTCTGGAGTTAGAGAATTTAAATTTTTTCTGACTTGATCTTCTTCAGAAAATTTCATTCCCAAAGATATTAGAGAATGCACAATATCCTGAAATCTACTATACATATCTGAAATAGACTCATTAGGATTCATTTTAAATAATTGAAACTGATTTGTGAGCATGGAAATTTTGGTCTGTTTAACTTTTCTTGTTCCTTCGTGAGTAACGTGCAAAGTTTTCCAGATTTCATATGGAGACTTACAAACCGACACTCTATTGAATTCATTTTATCAAGTGAACAAAACAAAATATTCATTGCCTTAAAATTATTTTGTGCAACAGTCTTTTGCTCAGTAGTCCAATGTGCAAAATTAGTTGTGGGTTCAGAATATTCAGTTTGTGTGATATTCCATGTGTCTAATCCTATATATTGTAAATATATTTTCATCCTACATGCCCAATATGTATAGTTACTGGCATTAAAAAGTGGTGGTCTGACAGTAGACTGGCCCTCTACAAATGAGCTAGCGACAAGGATATTAGTGTTAGTAACAGTACCAGTGTTGGTAGCCATTTTTAAACTTTTTAAAAAATCAGATTATGAAACTTTGAAAACCTTGCTCTGATACCAATTGTGAGAAATGCAGATCACAGATCTTAAGGCTAGGATTAACACTAGAGGAGGGGTGAATAGTGCTAATAAAGAATTACTAAATCTTTTCGATTTATGTTAATTTAGACATCGATGTACGCAATATACAGCCACAGATATGATCACAGAAACAAACACAGATGCAGAAATAAAATAAAAGCAGTAAAGGAAAGAACACATCGAATTTTATACTGGTTCGGAGTTACCCTACATCCAGTCTCGCAACACAAGTACGGATTTCCTTTCAAAAGCAATTATACAATTACACCCTCGGTTTCAAGGCTACGAGGTACACCCTCCAGAATTTCGATCCTCTGGGTAGAGATACTTGATTTCCGGGTCACAAGTTTACCCAAATGATTTACCAAGGCTACAATCACACCTTTTCCTTTTTGATTGATTTTCAAGGCTACAATCACACCTTTTCTTTCTTAATAGATTACAAAGAAGTTTATAACTCTGAATAAAACTGAGAATCTTGTAGAGAGAGTGATAGAGAATCAAACTAGAAGTAATCGAGTTCGATTCAATGTTGATTTCAGCAGAGTAATGATAAGAATATGTATTAAGAAAAGTGGAAGAAGAAGAGGAGTGAAAAACCAGAAAATCTGATATAAAATTTGTTGAAACTAACCCCTATTTATAGAAGAACAATAGCCATGTCCATTCGTGAAGAGTTATGGCGAATAGACACTTCTTTTGAAATTTAAATTTTGAACTCAACTGACACTATGTCGACATGGGGTACATAGGCATGTCGACATCCCAAAGAATTTTTTGATGTTTTGATTTTCTTTGAAAATAACTTTTATCTTATATTAAAACTATTTTAAACTTTTCTAATATACTTGACTATGGTTAAAATACATAAGTAAATATATAAAATTCAACTATAATTTTATATTTAAATCTTAAGTATAAATATTTGAAAGTTAAATATATTATATTAAAAGATAGTTTAAAATCAGGAGTAATTTGACTTTGAAATTAAAGATGATTTTGAGGCTAAAATTATTTAAAATCAGGATAGAGGGTTTTGATGTTTTTAAAAGGAAAGTTTTGAAAAACATTTTGAACAGGATATAATTTTGAAAAATTATTTTGAATAAAAAGTTAGCGGATACAAAATAATGTTCCACTATATTTTTCATAGGTTCCATCCTACTTAGGGTTCCATCCCTTTAACAGGCTCGAACTGGATTCCATTCCATGAATAAATTGGATTTTAAGATGACAGTGCTTTTCTACGAGTTTTAACAAAAATTCCTAATAAAATACTTAACTTGAAATCTTGAACTCTTGATATCTTGATACTCATGAGTTTTCTATCTCGATATCTTGAATCTCTATACTGTACGGCCTTTTTTCTTAGTACCTGCATGGTTAAATCCTGCATATACATATATATCTAAACTTATAAAGTTAGTATTTATATTTTATAAACTATTCTAAGGTTGTTGTCATCAAAACCATCATTTCACGGACTAACAAATTTACATATGGAACTTAGTATATGAAGGGTATAATATAATGATAATACCATCAGTATAACTTAAGTTAACAGCTATATATGTCAATGTATATATGTATGTAATAATATATGCATGGTATATAATTATAATATCATAAACAATCCCCAACGTATCACAAAATGTCAAATATCATAAAGTTATGCATACAGATTTTATCACCCATATAAAATCATACTAAATCAGAAATCAGTGATCAACGTCAAATGGGTGCATCATTCATATTAAGAAATCATCATCAAATTTCGAAAATCATCAATAACTGAGATATCATCAAGTATAGTTAGGCTAGATCACGGCAATGCCTAAATATATCCCTCAATCTCTAATAATGTAATCATATCATCAATATATATATATATATATATATATATATTTGTATATATATATATATATGTATGTATGTATGTATGTAATGATAATAAGAAGCCACACATCTAGAAAATCATATATAATATACATAATAAGAGAATCCATCATATTCAGGTCATCTATCACAAGTATTATCTCATCTCCTCGTATGAAATATCACCGGATATATTATGATGGTACATGACTGTACGTAAGAGATGAAGTCTCGGGTAGAGTCATATCTCATAAGAATATAAATAATATATGTCTATCTACCACACATAGGAATCAGACGGGAGACTAGCAGCACGTCTGCTTGCTCCAGATGCCACACATGTGCCCGTCTGACATGACTCCTAAAGTCATCTGTTACATCTTCTCTATATCTTGACAAGACCCACCTATATGCTCGCTATGTGACAAATCTACTCGATCATGGTCGGGCACATGACCCTATAGGTAACTGACTATCGGCCTAGGTGACATAGGGGCAAATGCACATAGCGATAACATGCAATAGTATATAAGGTGCCATGGATCTAGGGCGACCCCACGATAATACCACCAGGGTGGATACTAACCAATCTGGAACACTCCTGAAACATAAAGGAAGTTGGACAAGGTAGATAGACACATAGTACCTATATTCAGTAGCTTACACATAGCTCCACATAAACATTAACACACGACTTTATATATCCCCGATGCATAGCTCGATACAATCACCAAGACGTGCTCTATACATGGCTCGCTACAAATTCTCATTACGTGAGTGTCATATACTTACAATGAATAGACGAATAAATATTACATCAGTGTCCCACACCACGCGTGGTACTCAATCATTTGTTCATTGCTTATAATCTACACTCAATATCCAAATGTTTGCACAAAAAATGGGCAAACACCTCCAAGTCGTATGATTAAGTTGATTATATATGGTTCTTAGCGATTTGGGTGATTTATGCGAATATATAAAATAGATGGACTAAACTGTAAAAGACACACAGATTTATAGTGGTTCGGTCAGAATGTGCCTACGTCCACTTTATATGTTATTCTCCTTTTATGTTCAGATTACAAGTACAAAGCTTTGATTACAAGTAACTGAAAGTTGTTTGAAAGTTCTATCTGTGCCTGAGCTCTCAAACTTGTCCCCCATTTTTGTACCTCTGCCCCTCTATTTATAGAGTTAGGCTGAGGGTAGGGGTCCTGGATGTATATAGCTGCTCGTGGGCCTGGGCTGAAGCAATCTGGCCTGACAACGTTGGTTCGGCAATGCCTTCTAGGTCTTGATTCGGTGATGAGTGGATGGTCCGGTCCAGTGAGACTTTGGACCGGTGATAATGCCTTCCTCTCTTGGTTCGGTGGTAGGTGGATGGTCCGGTCCGGTAAGACTTTGGACCGGTGATAATGCCTTCCTCTCTTGATTCGGTGATGAGTGGATGGTCCGGTCAGGTGAGACTTTGGACCGGTGATAATGCCTTCTTCTCTTGGTTCGGTAGAGGCTGGTCTTGTGAGTTGGTTCGGTAGTGGCTTTGGATCGGTGGTGAGAATTCGTCCAACATTTGCCCCCCAAAGTGGGGCACATGCCTGCATGTGTCGCGCTTTATTTTCTTGCAGTTAGGATAGCTTCATTCGGTTCCAAGTGTCGAACCATCCGCTCCGGTTATCCTGCGCTCGCCTATAAGTAGGGGCATCATACCATTGTTATCCCTTTACCATTTGAGATAGCCAAATCACTTGAGTGCCGAATCAAACTTGTTTGTTTGAAATAGCCAGATCGACCAAGTACCGAATCGATCCTAGCTGCCGAACCAGGTGAGTTTTCTTCTGCCGAATGAACTTGTGCTTGAATTGAGGAATGAGGACGGGGAAGTATGGTTTCCGAATGAACCTTGAGTTGGAACCACCGAACAAGTTTTGGGAGTGTGAGTTCCAAATGGGGTCTCGGACTCGTACCACCGAATGAAATCTGGTGTTTTGAATTATGGGTGAAGTTCCAGGCTGCACGTACTCGCTTGCTTATGTCTCTATATTCCTTGTTTAACAGTATGTTTTTCTGGTATCGCAGATAATGTCTCACAAAGTGGAAACTCGATCAGAAAAGAGAAAATCTACGGACAGAAGAGAGTCCCCTGTGGTGCCCCCAGCCCAGCCAGGACCGGGACGACAGGGACCCACCCCGAGATCACTAGTGGACGGATATGGTCCTCAAGAGCTTCTGAACTCTCTTCCTGATTGCTTTCCGAGCTCTCTCAGAGAGGAGCAGCTTGATGTTATCTCCCGCTCCTTTGGGATTGATAGAGCACGCATGCTGTTGCCAGGGAAGGGGGTCATGCCATATAATCCCCCTGAAGTATACTTCGCTTATAGTAGGTACCACTGCATGTATGGGGACATTCCTCCAATCAATGCTTGGATAGTTAGCTTCGTCATCTATTTGAAGGTGGCCCCTTTCCAGCTCCAGCCCAACTCCTACGCTATCTTGGTGTGCCTATTCGTGATTTTCCAGAGAAAGTACGGGCGTCTCCCTTCTAACCGGGAGATTCAGTGTCTATATAACTTGAGAGGTTACAAGAAGGGGTCTCCATACATTAGCTTGGAATCGGCCGTGTCCTTCAAGCCGGTCTTGGATTTGTATTCAATGTTCACCATGTTTAAGAAGGAATGGTTCTTCGTCCAGGATGACACCGTTTCGATCCATCGCTTCACCTCTGGCTTTAAGTTGAAGCTTATTTATAATTTCCGTTCTGACTCAGATGCTTCTTCTTATGTGCTTTTATTTCTTACTAGTGACAGGTGGCTTTGCGGTCGTGGAGAATGATCACCTGGTTCAAATGGCCGCGGAGATAGAGGCCATTTCGGGGAGGGATAGGTCAGCTTCTTACCTAATCAGGAATGACACTCTCCTGGGATATAACTTGATTCTACCACATCAGTCTGTGGTCAAGCAGAGGGATACGGCTGAGGAAAGAGCCGCCAAAGCTAAAGGAGGGGCCACGACAAAGAGCAGCAAGAGGAAACCCTTCTCGATACCTCCAATCGTCGGGGGGAAGAAGCTCAAGAAATTTAATGGACCCTCTCCCAACACATGCCCAGATGTTCCGGAGGAGGAAAGCGGAGAGGAGGAAAGAGGCGAGGAGGAGAGCGGAGGTGATGGAGAAGGCGATGGTGGTAATGGTGGCGAAGGACAGAGTGGTAGTGGCGCTGGTGCCTTGACCTCTGGGAAAGCAGGTGAGATCCAAGAGTGGACGGATGATGCTTTCCGCCAAGCCTTTGAGAGGTTGGAGGAAGGGTCGGCCTTGGTGGAGAAACCGAAGAAATCTGATAAGGCCGGGACTGGTGCCAGTCCATCTTCTGAGAGCATTTCAGCTAGGGCAACTCCGGCGGTTCAAGGTGAATTTTTGACTCCTCTTTTAACTTCATATGTTTCTTGGATTATAGTCTCATGCATGCTTGTAACACTTGGTTTTTATTCCAGGAACGGGTAAGGCGGCCAAGACATCAGACATTCGGCTCCGCCTCGAGCAATTCAAACTCCTCAAAGCTTCTGCTAAACCGAAGCCCTCGACTGACCGTTCCGGGGGCGTAGTCGGCTACCGTCCTCTTCTCGGAGTCATTGAAGATGATATTCAAAAGAGAAAGAGGAGACGTTCCATGTTCGAACCTTCACTTGGACCTCAGCCCCCAACCCAGCCTATTCATGACATCACGGGGGAGAATACTGAGTCCATACCATCTCCGCATCCATCAGAGAATCCTACCGTTACTCATGTTGATCGTCCCGGCTTGGTCGTAACCCATTTGTGGGTCATCCCGATGTGGACTCGAGTTCTCATGATATTTCTTTCGATGAGGTTACCGGTGAGCACCTCCTACCCCGCAATCCTATGGTAAGGGTGCTTGATGAGGCTAAGTCTTTGGATCTCGACTTGTTGACCACTCGGACTGTGACTATGGGGGATGAGGCCAAGGAAAACATCGATCGGGTGGCTGAGGAGACCAAGAAGTTTATGAGGCATCACGCCCGACTGGTCAAGGCTGGAGAGGAAATTGGAAGTGCTAACATTCGGTTGCGGCTAATGGTTTCCGATCAGGCCAAATAGCTTGCCGATCAGGCCATTCAGATCTCCCAGCATGAGGCGGCCTCCAGACGACTAAATAAAACCATAGAAGAGGCTAGCAAGGCAGAATTGCGAAAGATGGAGGCTGCTCGCAAGAAACGAATTGACACGGCCATCGCGACGGTGGATGAGGTTCGGAGAGCGGATCTCGAGCAGGTAGAGGAGTTATCTGGAAGGCTCGAAGCCGCAGGGCTTGCTCAGGCCAAGCTAAAGGAGGAGATGGAGGCGATGAGGAGATCCCTTCAAGCTGACTGCTTGAGATACAGATTGGAGAGGGATGCTGCCGTTGCAAAGTTGTCAGTTTCTGAGGCCCGTATGATGGAGTTTGAGGAGAACGAGGGGATGATGGATGATATGCTGCAGGATATGTATTTTCGTACTTGGAAGCAGGGCAACCTATCCTGGATGGACGATTACCCCCGGGTCATGGCTAGGATATATCTCCGAGCTTTGGAGGAGGCCAAGGCTGATGCCGATAAAGAGGGTGGCGTGGCCTTCAGAATGGATGTGGTTACCGATCAGTTCACCAAGGAGGAGAAGGTGGCGGTGAAGGAGGGCATGCGGCTGCTTACCGCCGAGGAAGTGGGTGTGCAGTTGGAGGATGATGATCAGGGAGCAGACGCTGGTAAGTCTTCCCTTTTAATCATTTCTTAACTTGATTGCTTATCGTTTGTCTAATAGATTCTTCTCCTGAATTGGACAGGTGGGACCTCTGGTCAGCATGCTGGGAGTTCTGATCCTGCTGTCAAGTAGATCTTAGGGGGTTGGAAGGATAGAGATGAAGTTCTGATGCTGCCGACTATTTTGACTTGATCCGGGCATTTTTGGTTTTACTTGACATTCCTGTATATACTAGTTCTAAAACATTAATGTACTTTCAGGTTGTAATTATGTCATTGCAACGAACGACTTTATTTGTAACGTGTAACTTCATAACATAAGCTGATTCTGTCATATTAGGATGTTGTCATTATTTTGATGTGTTGCATAAGAAATATAGTTGTGCGCGTGCTAGTGATTCAATTGTGTTTTGATGTCAAGTTCTCGCTTAAAATATAATTTCATGTCTTGCAATGTTAATGTGATGTGTGAACATATCAGAGCTACTTATTTGTATACAAGAGAAGAGAGTACCGCCCTTCAAGTTTTTGCTGTAGACGGTAGCTTTGAATGCCTTGTGTGATCGAATATGGAATGCAGTTGAATGTCCTGCCATCCAGCTGTGAGTTCTTATTCCCATTAGCGAGTGTCTCCTATTTTGTGTCCTATACTTTAGTGATCGTTATAGAGGATAGGAGGAAAGTTTTATAAATAAAATGGAAATATAAGAAATAGTAAAACTTCCAATCATGGAAGGCCTTCGATGTGCTTAAGTTCGTGGCAAACGGGTTTTGTAGTCACTTTCCCTAGTTGTGGGTCTTGGGGACATTCGTCACCCATCTTACGCCTCAACGGGGAGTTTTCTTTTTTACCACAGCCGTACTTAAGACACATCGGAGCCGAGATCGCGTACAGTAACTACCTGGGCCATTATGGCATGTAATCGTGGGTATTATTCGATTTACCGTGGCCGGCTAGCGTGGGTGCGGATCGTCAACTGTGAACTGCCCCTGGCTGGCGACACCTTATGTTGGGGCTTATAATCGGTTCACAGTCGTCGGCGAGCCGAACGCCGTAATGAGCTGCCTCGGCAATAGTCGGCCTTCTCGGTGGCTTATGATCGGCTCATTACAGTTGGCTTTGACGGCCGTCGCAAGCAATGAGTTAACCCGCAGCAGAGGGATGCTGGAGCAAAAGTGTCTACTAGCGAGGGCATAGATTCGTATAGTACCTGTTGGGTCTTATCCATGTGAGGTTGTGCCGCGAAGCGTCCAGAATGGAAATGCCGTTACACAGGGTTTTGTTCAACAAAAAAGGATAAAGCTTAACAAGCAGCCAAGATATAAAGGAACGAGTTAAAAAGAGACAAGATTTTTAAAGTGGTTCGGCACCAAAATGCCTAGTGCACTGATTCTCTTTGTTAATTCACTTCATATGGGCAGTACAAGTTAAGAAAAGTATCGACGAAGGTGTTGGATGTTCCATGCCCTCTAAAACACCTCTCTGTCTACTGTTGACAACATATAAGCTCCGTTGTGGAGATCTTTATGAATTACATAGGGTCCGTCCCAGATTGGATCTAGCGCTTCGGGGCGCGGGGAGATTCGCTTGAGGACAAGATCTCCTTCTCGTAAGCTGCGGTGCTTGACTTTGGAGTTGTATTGTGCTGCCACTTTTTGCTTGTGAGCTACCGCTTTGAGTGCTACATCGTTTCTTCTCTCTTCAATTAGATCCAAAGACATGTGGAGGAGTTCTTCGTTCTCTTCTAGGTTGTAGTGGATCCTACGGTGGGAGGGCACTACAGTTTCAACTGGGAGCATGACCTCCGATCCGTATGCCCAAGAGAAAGGAGTATGTCCTGTTGATGTTCTATAAGATGTGCGGTAGGCCTAAAGTGCCGTAGGAAGTTCATCCACCCAAGCGCCTTTTGACTTTTCAAGTTTCTTCTTGATTAGAGTTTTGAGAATTTTGTTGACAGCTTCGACTTGTCCGTTTGCCTGGGGATAAGCTATAGATGAGAAGCTTTTGTGAATTCCATGCTCTCGGCACCAGTCGGTGAATTCCTCGCTGTCAAATTGAAGTCCATTGTCCAATATGATTTTGGGTGGAACCCCGTACCTGCATAAAACATTTTTGATCAAGAAGTTAATAGCTTTTGCCAAAGATATTTTATTTAGAGGCTCTGCTTCCACCCATTTGGTGAAATAGTCAACTACCACTATGGCATATTTGGCTCCACCTCGGCCCATTGGCAGTTCGCCAATCAAGTCAATTCCCCATATTGCAAAGGGCCAAGGGCTGGTCATCTAAGTAATCCCATTGGTTGGTAGTCGAGGGATTTTAGCAAATTTCTGACATCTGTCGCATTTTTTGACGAAGTCCAAGTCGTCTTTGTTTAAGGTGGGCCAGAAATATCCATATCGAGTATCTTCTTTGCCAGAGTCTGTCCTCCAGTGTGGTCTCCACAACTTTCTCGATGGATGTTGGATAAGATTTCCTTGGCTTCCCTTCCAGCGACACGTCTTAATACGGGGTTAGAGAAGCCGCGCCGATAAAGGATGCCTTCTTGTATTGTGTAGCGGGAAGTACTCCTCAAGATTTTCCTGAATTCGTTACGCTCGTTGGGTAGTGTGCCATCTTACAAGTATTTTCGGATAGGAGTCATCCAAGTTTCTTCTTCGACTGTAGCTATCAGATCCTCTTGTTCGAAACTTGGGGCTAGTTGCTTTGAGATGATTATTGTTCCGGAAGTGGTGCCGTCCTTCATGCTAGCTTGCTTTGCCAGTTCGTCGGCCTCCTGATTCTCTCCTCGAGGAATGTGTTTGATTAAATAGTGATCTAATTGATTGAGCAGCAGCTTGGTCTTCTTTAGATATGATGTGAGTCGTTCTCCTCGAGTCTGGAATTCTCCCAGTATTTGGTTTACAATAAGTTGAGAATCACTATGGAGACATAAAGAACTGACTCCAATTTCTAAGGCAAGTTCTACTCCTGCTATTACTGCTTCATATTCTGCATCGTTATTGGTGGCACCGAATTCCAACCTTAGGGCATAGTGCAGCTTTCTTCCCCTGTGGGTGATCATCACAATACCTGCCCCCGAGCCCTGTTCGTTTGATGCTCCATCTACAAAAAGATTCCACTTGATATCTTTTGTTATTTCAGATTGATCCTTACCTTCGTTGGTAGTGAATTCGGCAATAAAATCGGCCATGGCTTGTCCCTTGATGGCGGTGCGAGGATGGTAGGTGATATCATACTGACTCAGTTCAATGCACCATTTAAGTAGTCGCCCAAAGTGTCGGGGCGGTTGAGTACCTGCCTTAGCGGTTGATCGGTTAAAACTCTGATGGAATGAGATTGGAAATAGTGTCGCAGTTTTCGTGACGTGATTAGCAAACAGTATGCTAGCTTTTCAAGTTTGGGGTATCTTGCTTCTGCCCCTATAAATCTCTTGCTTACAAAGTAAACGGACCGCTGCGCGCGGTTGTCTTCTCTCACCAAAGCAGCGCTTAAAGCATGGGATGATACAGTAAGGTATAGGTATAGTTCTTCGCCTTCATTTGGAGTTGAGAGTACTGGTGGTCTCTGAAGGTGTTCGATTAGGTTAAGGAAGGCTGTCAAGCATTCGTCAGTCCATTCGAACTTCCCTTTGTCTTTCTTTAGAGCTTCAAAGAAAGGGATGCATTTGTCAGTTGCTTTAGAGATGAACCTGCTTAGGGCGGACACTTTCCCGTTTAGGCTTTGCATCTCTCTTCGAGTGGATGGTATCTTGATATCTTGCAGAGCCCGGACTTGTTTGGAGTTTGCTTCAATCCCTCTAGCATGGACGATGAATCACAAGAACTTTCCCGATGATACTCCGAAGGAGCACTTTAGAGGATTCAGCTTTATTCCATATTGGCGAAGTACTTGAAACATCTCGTCCAGGTGGTTTATATAATCGTTGTCTTTCTTCGATTTTACCAGCATGTCATCCATATAAACTTCCATGGTTCGTCCTATTAGTTCCGCAAACATCTTGTTGACAAGGCGCTGATAAGTAGCTCCGGCGTTTTTAAGTCCAAAAGGCATTACTCTGTAGCAGTACAATCCCCGGTCAGTGATGAAACTAGTGTGGTCTTGATCGGGGGCGTGCATAGGGATCTGGTTATATCCTGAGTATGCGTCCATAAAGGATAAGAGTCCGTGTCCGGCTGTGCTGTCCACGAGTTGATCGAATCGGGGGAGTGGGAAGCAGTCCTTCGGGCAAGCGTCATTAAGTTGGAGAAATCGATGCATGTTCGCCACTTCCCATTAGCTTTCTTTACCAGTACCGGGTTGGCGATCCATTCTGGGTAGATGGCTTCTCGTATGAAGTTATTGGCAAGTAGGTTCTTTACTTCTTCCTCGAGGGCCGATGATCGTTCTGCCCCCATGCTTCTCTTTTTCTGCTTTACTGGCACCTTGGAGGGATCAATGTTCAATACATGGCATGCTATATCTGGGGAGATTCCAGTCATGTAGGCGTGCGTCCATGCAAATACATCCATGTTGTGGCGAAGAAAATTGACGAGTTGATCCTTCAATTCCGCTCTTAACTGAGACCCGACTCTCAGCAGTCTACTTGGGTTGTGTTTGTCTACAGATACAAATTCCATAGCCTCTGCAGGCTCGGTGGTGGCCTCCTCCTCCTTATCCCTGGGGTCTAATTCGTTTAAAGGATCGCTAGTATATCGAAGAGGAGGGGCTTTCTTTAATTGCTATGCTTCCAAGTTTTTCTTGCAGATAGAAGTCTCTGCATCCTTCTCTTTATCCTTCCTGCGGTTATTGCGAAGTTCAGTTACATAGCAATCTCGAGCTGCATCTTGATCTCCCTCTATTTCTCCTACTCCGTTATCTGTTGGAATTTCATCTTCAGGCACCACGGTGCTAGGACAATTTGGAAGTCAGACAAGACTGGTCTTCCCAAAAAGGCGTTGTAGGCCGAGTGGTTCTCTATTAGCACAAACGTTCGTTTTCGTACAACGGAGCGGGGATGACTTCCTATTTCGACAAAGAGGTCCAGTTGCCCGAGGGGCATCTTTGCATCTCCAGTGAAACCATGTAGCGGTTTGCCGCAGGGAGACACACCTTCATTAACAGCTTCATTTTGTCGAAAGCATGCTTGAATAGGATATTTACCGAGCTTCCACTGTCTACTAGAATTCGGAAAACTTTGGCTGGGCCGAACTAGGCAGAGATGACCATAGGATCCATGTGAGGGTATTGCCTTCCCTCTATATCACGCCTACTGAATGTGATATCATCATTCTCTTTCCGTTTCGGGTGGCGCTCTTCTATAACATAATTAATGTAGCCTTCATTGTTTCTAAGTGACTTACCGTATCTCTCCATCTCTGCCCAGCTTCCGTCGGCGATGTGTGGTCCTCCTGATATGGTAAGGACCACTATCTTCTCTTGACTGGAGCTGCTGGTGTTGCGATTTCCTCCGCCTACTTCCGGGAGGGACAACCCTGGGTTCTCATTGGCAGGAGTTGAAGTCCTGTTCTGACCTTTCGCATAGCGCTCTAGTCTCTTCCTTCTGATGTGTTCTTCAATCAAGTCCCGGAGATGATGGCATTCATTGGTGTCATGCCCATGAGATTCGTGGAAGCGGCATAACTTTTCAGACTTAATTGCATTATCTGATTCCTTCTTGTGCAGGGGGCGCTTGTATCTAACTTCGTCTTGGGTGGCCAAGAAGATGTTTTCGATTGTTTCATTTAAAGGAGTGTAAGAGTCAAATCTCGGTCCTGGCCTATATAAGTGCTTTTCCCCCTTCTTGCCCCCAGCACTATCTTTAGAGTCATTTCTTCGAACGTCCTTTGCTACTGCGGGTGTGTTGCCATGAGCTGCCTTGGTTTGTTGCCCTGTCTGCCTTTCAATGGCAGCGTCTTCAAGTCTCATATATTTCCCGGCTTCATGGAAGAAATCGGGTAAGGTAGTTGGCTTTTCTTTCGTTAGTCTCCTAGCAAATTTAGTATCCGGATGCACACCACTGCAGAGGGCCATTAGGATAAGTTTCTCATCGGCATCTTGGACTGCGGCCGCTGCGGCGTTGAATCGGATTAGATATTGTTGCACTGTCTCTCCGGACTTCTGTTTGATATTAGATAGGGAATAAGCGTCCTTAGGTTGTTCCACATGAATGCGGAACTGGCTGATGAACTTTTCTTTCAACATTTCCCATGAGCTGATGGATCCTTGGGGTAAATGGCAGAACCAGGAGGTATCTAGATCTGCCAAGAATAGTGGGAAGCATTTACACAACACTCTCTCTGTTGCTCCGCTCATGAGCATATGCTGTGTGTATCTCTGCAAGTGTACAACGGGGTCAGAGGTTCTCTTGTAAGGTTGCATTGTTAGCATTTTCCATTCCAGGGGGTGATGGCAGTTTCGATATTGCAGGTGAAGGGGCTAGTTACCCTAGCGCCTATCCCCCGATCCCTTTGGTCCCGTTGGACGCACTCTCTGAACAATCGCGCCATCCTTTCATCAGAACTTGGAGCGGATAGAAATGAGTTTGGTTCTTCCCTACGGGATTGACTCCGTCCAGATGACCTGTAGGGATGGTATCGTCTATCACTCCTAACATTCTCCAATGGCTGCCTCTGGTCTACCGGGGGCACGCTGGGGTCAGCCACAGTTGGCCCTTGCCTTGATCTTCCCCTGCTGGGTTCTGTTCTCAGCACTTCCTCGGGTCCAACTTCGGGCTGGACTCTAGCTCGGCCCCGTCTATTTGTGTTTCCATGGTTAGGTAGCATGGCCGGCTCAGCTACATCCGACCCATGCCTGGTATCTCCCCCGTTGGGTTCGGTTCCAAGTGTTTCCTCGGGTCGGAATTCGAGCTGAGTCCGGGCTTGGCCCCTACCATAACTGTTTCTGTTGTTAGCCTCTTCGTAGAAGAAAGACCTGTGCCGTCTCCCAGATCCTCCAGACCGGGACTCACCCCATGATTCAATATTGCGGTTGGATTCTTCAGCATTCCTTAAGCGTGACATGAGTTCGTCCACCAGGGCTTCTTGTTGAGATGCGAAGCGGTTAGTTACTTCAGCCACAACCCTGTCCAGATCTGTCCTTGTAATTGGTTGTTCCGTAGCAGGGGCTGTCGGATTTGCCTGATTTCCATTTGCTGTTGGAATCGGACGATTGTCTTGATCTCTGATCACTGGATCTGGGATACTGCTAGTTGCGATGTTCTTTCCTTTGTTAGCATCCTTCTTCCGTCTGAGAGGCATGTTTTCCAAGTAATGAACGATGCTGATAGGAAAAGGGATAAGTGGGAGAAGCTGAAGCTTCGAGCTTCTGTTGTTCTCAGTGAAAGCACCAAAAATGTTGGCACAAAAAATGGGCAAACACCTCCAAGTCGTATGATTAAGTTGATTATATATGGTTCTTAGCGATTTGGGTGATTTATGCGAATATATAAAATAGATGGACTAAACTGTAAAAGACACGCAGATTTATAGTGGTTCGGCCAGAATGTGCCTACGTCCACTTTATATGTTATTCTCCTTTTCTGTTCAGATTACAAGTACAAAGCTTTGATTACAAGTAACTGAAAGTTGTTTGAAAGTTCTATCTGTGCCTGAGCTCTCGAACTTGTCCCCCATTGTTGTACCCCCGCCCCTCTATTTATAGAGTTAGGTTGAGGGTAGGGGTCCTGGATGTATATAGCTGCTGGTGGGCCTGGGCTGAAGCAATCTGGCCTGGCAACGTTGGTTCGGTAATTCCTTCTAGGTCTTGATTCGGTGATGAGTGGATGGTCCGGTCGGGTGAGACTTTGGACCGGTGATAATGCCTTCCTCTCTTGGTTCGGTGGTAGGTGGATGGTCCGGTAAGACTTTGGACCGGTGATAATGCCTTCCTCTCTTTATTCGGTGATGAGTGGATGGTCCGGTCCGGTGAGACTTTGGACCAGTGATAATGCCTTCTTCTCTTGGTTCGGTAGAGGCTGGTCTTGTGAGTTGGCTCGGTAGTGGCTTTGGATCGGTGGTGAGAATTCGTCCAACACCAAACATTCTACATAATGAATCCAAAGAATAACCGAACAAATATTACCAAATGTCCATTACCATATAGTATTACAACTCCATTTAATTGCTACATAGAATTAAAATTAATATAAACAAAAATATTACCTATAATAGCGATAATACAGATTAATATAAAAGGATGTCATCACCGTATCAATCAAAACTACCTAAATCATTATCAATGGTGAATCTTCCATATATTGGAAATCAATTATAGGGAAAGAAATAATATATGTGAAATAAATTTTTTAAATAAATACTTACATTAGGTATAAGTAAACGATTCTAACTCATATACTATACTTATTAAATTCATAGCTTCCAAAATCATTAACTCCATAAACTCATTTAATAATTTAAAACAAGAATTTACTAAATTTTTATAATATTTATTATATAATATTATTAAACATTTTCATTTAATTATTAAATATCTTTATGTAAATATATATACACACACACACTTTATAAACTAAGAGTACAAAGGAGATATATATTTATATTAATTATTTATGATTATTATCATTATAAAGTTTCAATAGGCATCCGGTCGCACCATTGGTCGACCGCTCGGCGGTCGACTTGTCGACCTGCTGCCATCGCAAATAATTGAAGCCATTTTGGCTTCTTCGATCATATTCAGGCAATTCCCCTTCCTTCTCCTCTCCTATTTCTATGCTAACTCAATGCAAACCAGTTATATCATTTACCATTGACCCAATCTCAAACATATATATGCAAGCATATGAATTAAACATAGTTTTGTGAGTAAATATTTACTCACCTTAAGCCCGCATCTTCCTCTCCCTCGCTGCTTGAACATCCTAAAATCCCGAACATCACAAAATCGCCAATTTCTTCTTGCACGAGGATGTATTCTAATGTTAAGATGAACATATTCGAATTTGGAGATTCATAACAATATATTTGATTTTATATTTATTTTCAAAGTGATGGGGTTTGGTTGGATTTTGATTTTCCAAAGTCAAGAAAATGAATGGAATAGGTTGTTTTTATAGAATGGGGTGAAATATCCAGAGAATAGAAAAGTCTGGGAACGAAGATATTATCAAACATTATATTGGGCTGGGCAATAGGATATTGGACTTGGGTTTTAATTTAGAAAAATATATGTGTGTATTTTATTTATTACTTCATTTCTTTTATAAACTATTTTCTATTTAACTCAAATCACAATAAAATTTCAAATAAAAATTATATGTACAATACTAAATTGTTTTCCCCACATTATAAAAAATTCTAGAATTTATTTCCATATTTTAATTTAAATATCCAATACTCATATTTTAAAACCATTTATTGATTAATTTTGAAATTAATCTATTTCACAATCTTTTAAACAAGTAATTATTCTCAAAACCATTTAATTTCATACCTAATTACTTCATTATGAAATTTTCAATATCCTAAAATAAATTCAAATTATTCATTTTTAATTCCTATAGTCCATTTTGATTAATTAGGTCACTATTATTTACTTTAATTAATTATTACTTAAAATAGGGTTGTTACATGGATGACATTTCAAAATAAATGGTTACTTCTATGATATGTGGCTTAACCAATAATAAACTCAATATATGGCAATTTTATTTTGTTTTTCAAGTGAAGTATTTATGTAAGGACAGTGTTATCCCTAGTTAATTATCAATGAGATCAAGATACTTATACCCATACATTATTGTTAAGTCTTCTAGATGGAGAAAAAGCATTATTTGATGGGTTAATATACACAAACACTAAAAAAATTAGCACAAATCGACTATCCTTAAGTAATGTAACCATACGTTCATACCGCGTCCATTTTTATGCGTAGGCCTTTAATCATTAAATTTCATATTTTTATAAAGTATTTGATATGTGCTTTACTTTTCATATAGAGTGTGTACATGACTTTTTCTGGATATCTATTGTTTTTTCCAACCAAATTTGACTACATTCTGATTTATGTTAATCTTCCCCACACATACATGGAATAAAAAAACTTAGATCGATAGAATTTGGTAGATTAAAAAATGTTGTGGGATGTGTAATGATACAAAATAGAATTCTAGTAGCTCATGGTTAACTTTGATTGTTATATATAATACAGTATTCTTCTCAAGAGCATAACAATTCATTTCTCTACAACTATGTAATCATTACTCAAAAATTTGATAAGCTCAAATAGGTTAAACTTAGTCATAACTACATTTTACAGAAGCAAAAAAATTTAAGGCAATCTAAGAATATTTTTCTCTCAACTTTGATGTTAATAAAATTAGAAAAAGGCAAAAAGGTTAAAAAAAAATTAAAAAAATCTAATCCTAATTTTTTGTTTTTTAATACTTCAACCAGAACAAACAAATAATAAGAGAAAAATTGAAAAGGAAACACAAAGAAGAAAAGAGAAAAAAGTGAATACCCAAACAGAGATCGTATTAGTCCATATCCATAATCCCAATATCTAGACGTAATCGTTAAAATCTATCTTTTGAAAGAGATTTTGTAAATATATCAGCAAATTGTAAACCAGTGGAGATGAATTCAATGCAAATGTCCTCTTTTGGAATATGATCTCGGATGATATGGTGTCTTACATCTATATGTTTAGTATGTGAGTGGTGAACATAATTGTTTGACAGGTCAATTGTACTTTTATTATCACATTTTAAGGGAACATGTTGAAGGATTAAGTCAAAGTCTAATAAAGTTTGTCTCGTCCATAGAGTTTGTGCATAATAACTGCCTAAAATGGTATATTTTGCTTCAGTGGCAAACAGTGTGGCATGGTTTTGTTTTCGACTTGACCATGAAACAAATGAATGACCTAATAAGAAATATGCTCATTGGTGCATTTCTATCTAGAAGACAACTTGCGTAATCAGCATCAAAATAACCAATTAATTCAAAATTATCACAGAAAGGATACCACAATCCAATTTTTGTGTGTGCAAAAGATGACTCAAAATTTGTTTTGTGGCTTTTAAATGAGATTCTTATGTATTTACTTGAAAATGTGCACAAAGACAAACATAAAACATGATATCGGGTCTAGAAGAGTAAGATAGAGAAGATATCCAATTAAACCTCGATATTTCTTGATCAAGATTCCCTCTTCGTCTTTGTCAAGCTTGGTTAAAGGGCTTATAAGAATTCTAAAGAGCTTTGCATTCTCGATACTAAATCTTTTTATCAACTCCATGTATTTGGTTTGCAAGATAAATATTCCCTTATCAATTTGCTTGATTTGAAATCCTAAACAATATTCAGTTTATCTGCCAAACTCATTTCAAACTTATCCTGCATGACTTTTTCAGACTTCTCACACAATTTTTCATTGGTAGTCACCGTAAATGATGTCATCAACATAAATTTGTACAATCAAAAAGTCATCATGCTCATGTAATAGAAACAAAGTAATGTTAGCACTTCCTTTCTTAAATCCATTTTCCAAAAAATATGCACTAAGGCATTCATTTCAAGCCCGAGGAGATTGTTTGAAACCATATTATGATTATTCAAGTTTGTACACATGATTTGGAAATTCATGACTTTTAAAGCCGGGGGTTGTTCTACATAAATATTTTCTTTCATATAACCATTTGAAAAGTGACATGTTACGTCCATTTGCTTAACTTTAAAACCTTTATAACATGCAAAAGCTAGAAAAATTGTAAAGGCCTCTAACCTAACAACTGTGGCAGATATTTCCTCAAAATAATGCCTTCTATTTGATTATATCCCTTTGCAACCAATATAGCTTTGTTTCTATTTACATTCCCGAATTCGTCAAGTTTGTTTTTGAACACCCACTTAGTTCCTACAAATAGATAGTCATTTGGCCTAGGAGCTGATTTCCAAACATTATTTCTCACAAGTTAATTAAATTCATTTTGCATAGAAATTATCCAACATTCATCGCTAAGTGCAACATCAATATTGTTTTGGTTCAATTTCAAAAATAAAACCACTATGAATACACTAAGCGCAAAAATTTCTATTGAACGAAAAGCGTGTTTATATACTTGCTATTAGATTACCTATAACCAATTCTAGTGAATGACTTGCTTTGAAATTCACATTCTCAATTTCCATACTTGATTTTGAAATCTCCACATTGCACGGATCACCTTTGTTATTGTCTTCACCACATCTCTCATTTGCACTATCATCTCCATCGTCACTTTTGTCCTTCTCTATGTTGCATCGACATTTGACTCATCAAACTACACATTAATTGACTTCATAATTATTTTTAGCACTTGTTGAAAATTCTATAAGCTTTACTCCTTTTGAATATCTCATAAAAATCTCTTCATCTGTCTTGGATTCAAATTTCCCAAGATGACCACCTGTATTAAGAATAAATCACGGACATTCGAATATCTTGAAATATGTAATGTGAGGTTTCTTGTTGAACCATAATTCATAAGAAGTTTTATCAAGTATTAGTCTGATCGTTACTCAATTTATTACATGGCATGAAGAATTAACTGACACTACCAAAAAGGATAAAGGAATGTTACATTTAACGAGTCAATTCTTCCAATGTTCGATTTTTCCTTTCGACCCCCCTATTTTATTGATGTGTTCATGGTGTGGAAAATTCATGTTTAAAATCATTTTCTTCACGTAAATTTTCGAAATACCAATTTTCAAATTCTCAACCATGATCGCTTCTTATAGTTATTATTGATACGCCCATTTCATTCTGAACAAATTCTACAAATTTTGAAAAATAATTGAAAGTTTTATAATTTTTGGCTAGAAAACAAATCTAAATAAATCTAGAGTAATCGTCAACCAATACATAACAATATTTTTTGCCACTTAAGCTGACAATATCATAAGGACTAAACAAATCCATATGAATCAATTCAAGAACTCTAAAGGCACTCATGGTTTTTTGGCATGAAAATATGATTTATTAAATTTACCCTTTGTACGGGCTTTGCACACTTTATTGTTCTTGAATTTATGATGTGGAAATCCTCTGACTAACTCCTTTCTCTCAAGCTTCTCCAACAGTTCCATGCTAGCACGTCCTAGCCTTCTATGCCATAGGGTAGCATCCCCTAATTTAGTTACTAAACACCTAGAAAGGGTTAAACCATCAAACGATAAAGTGTAGACATTCCATTTTCTATGACCTGTAAACATCACCTCACTCAAATATTTGTCAATGATTTTACACATATCAACATCAAAGACTATGCTCGTACCTTTTTCAGAGAGTTGTCTTATAGAGATGAGATTATGATGTATGTTTTGAACATAAAATATATAAGTCAAAAAGAAAGTATTGTTATATACTTCACCTTTTTCGACAATCTAACATTTACTATTGTCACCCATAGTAACACTTCAACCTTTATAGTTTCTAAGCTAAGGAACTTTGATTTATCGTTGGTCAATATGTCTAGAAAAGCCTGAATCCAAGTATAATTCTTGTTGTTCCTTAGCTCGCCAACATACCCACACATAGAAAGAAAAAGATGAACCAGAAAATTTCATAGGTCCATTAGCATTTGCAATAGAAGAGTTTAGCAATCCAAGTGTACCAAGAGAGCCTTTAGGCACCCAATTTGTCTAATGTGTTTGCATTTGTTCCTATACCTACGTCTGATAAAGCTGTGTCCAATTTTACCACAACCTAGGAATCTTGGAAATACATTTCTACCTCGGGCATTGAAGGTCGTGTTTTCCCTATGATATTGTGCCTTTCCAAACAAAGTCTTTTTCTATTGTTTGCATATATTTAATTTCCCAAAAGCATATTAAATAACCTTTCATCTCTAGAAAATTTATTAATAGTTGATTTAAGGTTTTGGCTTTTGGGTTTAAGTGCTCTTCCACTAGCATGGTACATCCATTAACAATATTTTCTCTCTTTGCATCATCATTTTATAAATCAAACACTCATCTTTGAGAGTTTTAGGGTTTATCTTATATACGTCCAACTCCTATTTTAAAGACTGACAACTTTCACATTTAAGGTTTTGAGCTTCTTTAATATTTTTCAAGTTTGGTTTCTAACCTATCATTTATGCGAAGTAGCCCAGCTTTTTATGATTTCAATTTTTTATTCTTAAGATTAATACTATCAGCTATTCTAGTAAGTTTATGATACATTAAGAGAAAATATAATCTTACTTAATTCATCATCACTATCATTATGTGTTGAATGTGCTATCAAATACAAATTTGCTTCGATTTCATCAATATCAGTGCAGTTTTCTCCTTCTTCATCATCTCAAGTTGCAGTGAATACATTATTTTTCTTTTTCTTTGCTTTTCCTCACTTTAAATTAACGGACGCTTTATTTTGTTATGACCCATCTTTCTGCACTTGTAGCAAACAATTTCTTCATCTTAACTTTCTGAGTTCTTGGGCTGCTTTAGCTTGACGCCTTTCTTTTTTTTTGTAAACTTGGAATTTCTTCTAGACTAATTTTTAAGTCCACTTATCAACATTGCCAGCTAAGCAACAGGATTATTCTCATCATCGTTGTCAAGAATAGTGAGTGTAATTGATTTCTTCTTGGAGTCCGAATTGTCAAGACTTCGCTCGCTTTCAGGTCCATTTCATAGGTCATAAGATTTCCCATTAAATCCTCCATGTTTTGTTTGCTTAGATCTTTGGATTCTTGTATAGCTGTTACCTTTGCCTCAAAATTCTTTGGAAGATGTCTTAATATTTTTTCTAACTAGCTCAACTTTGATGTACACCTTGCCCAAAGCTCTAGAGTTGTATACCAACACAAAAAATATTTGTACATCTGTTTTGTGCTCTCATCCTTTAACATCACAAAAATTTCATATTCATTGCTGAGCAGGGCTAGACGTGATTTCTTGACTTGAGATGTACCTTTATGCGTAACCTTTAAAGTGTGTCAGATTTCCTATGCAGTCAGATATTGGGAAATTCAATTAAATTTAGTTTTATCAAGAGCAAAAATAAAGGCATTCATAGCTTTTGCATTTACTGAAATCATTTTCTTATCAGCTACATTCCATTTGTCATTAAGCTTAGAGAATTATATATATATATATATATATATATATATATATATATATCATTGATTGTCATCATAGGCGACGTATACCCAATTTCTACTATATCCCATACATCGCAGTCAACAGAGATCAGATATATTTTCATCCTAGATTTTCAATAAGCATAATCAGTACAATTGAACAGGATGGCCTAGCCACTGATTGACACTCAAAAAAAAAAGAATTATTTAAAACTAACATGTCTCTAGGGTAAATCTAGCACCTAGCCTCTGATACCACTTGTAGGATCGAGTGATATACCCTAGAAGAGGTTAATAGGATATTTAAAAATATTTTGCATGGTTATTAATAAAATATAAAATAAATTAATAAAATGTAAATGCATAAAATAAATAAAAAGATATATCCATGCTATTAACCCAAAAATGGGTCAACACCCTAGTTTGAGTGTGAAAGCACCAGCTCTATTTCTTGGATCAAACAATATAGAAAATAAATATAAAAGGAGGAGAAAGCAGAAATAGTAAAGAGATAAGAAGATTTTTATAGTGGTTCCGCTGTTAACAAAGTCTATGTCCACTTTATAGCGTTTTTTATTGATCAACTTCTATTATAAAGAAGTTTAGATTACAATATAATTCGCCTTTCTTAGATTAGATCAAGCCACCATTGTTAGAGGCAAAAGAAGGATCTCAGTTGTCCCTTAATGGATATTTTATGGGAGAAGAAGAGTGAAGAAATAATGGCAGAGCTTTAGCAGAGATCCTATCCCCTTTACAGTTGTAGATATGATGATATTTACAGGGGTTAGAGAGTACTTGGGCTAGAGCCACTTTATTAAAACCTGTGGTCATCATGCAGAGGTTGCTCAGGAAGTTTGGGGGTGTTTGGAGTTAACTTTTCAGATCGGTACCGATCCATTAGCGTTGAATCGGTACCGATCCGAAAAGTTTTGTAATTTATGAGTCTTCTCAATTTTGTTGTCTTCCTATCCCATAATTGAATGTCTTGTCCAAATATCAAGTTATTTGGAGTTGGTTTGATCATCTATCTTCATAGATCATCCAATCCGTCCCTTCGTAGAAGATCCATCCATAACTCACTTAATACTTAACCCATTGACATGATACTTCGTACATGTAATGGAGATGAGTAGGAGTGCCTCCAAATTGGATCTCATGGGGTGAAGCCCATCCTAGGTGAGTCTCGTCAAACTAGCTCAATTTGGAGAAGAACCATTCATAACTCGCACGATACTTATCAGAAACATACAAAACTCTATAGGTAGCTTTTAGAGGGTATGTAAGACCTATACACTAGATCTTAGGTTGTGGGGCCCAATTTAGTTAGGTCCGATCCAATCCAAACTTTTGATCGGTACTGATCCAAGCTAACTTGTCCAAATTAGTTCATTTTTGATGTGAGGCTTCTTTTATATCTTTTAAGCGTCTCTTCCAAATTTCAAGTAAATCCGAGTCCGTATGAGTTTTGTAGGTTCATTTTAAGTTGCTCTGGTCCAAAAGCGGGTAGGTATTTGAATGAGTATTCACTTCTTGAACCAGGTTGCTTGGAATGTTGCCAAACATAATAGGTGAGCTTAGTAGAGACATAGGAGTGCAATGTAAATGGTTAAAAGGAACCGTAGCTAATATTTTGAATCGGTACCGATCTAATTGAATCAGATCGGTATTGATCCAAAGGGTTAACATAATTATAGGCCCTTATATTTCTTTGTCTTGTACTTTTAGGCCTTCGGGTTAAGTTTCGATTCGTTCTGACTTAATCTGAATATTCTAGTTCCTTTTGAATTCTGTTGAGTAAAAAACCTAGTTAACACTTGCCCTCTAAAGTATGCCTTTTGAATAAGGGTGTGCTTTTCTCCTGAATAAGTTCTAGTAACGAGTCTTTGATTGTTGAGTTTTTCAGTGGCTTTAGCCTTGGTGAACCGTTCAGTTCCTTTGGATTTTTTCATCCACACAAGTCATTCCAAACCTGTTGTAGCCTAAGACTCTAAACTTTACCTAACTTTAATCTATACATCATAATCATTCCAGTTTCATTCGAAGTTATTACATCACATGTCTCTAATTACATTATACATTTCTAATCATCCCATTTTCATCCACGATTTACATCATTACCACTCAGATTTAATTCAGAGTTATAATATCATATATCAAAATCACATCATATATCAAAATCATATCACTTCATATATCATAATCACATTACATCATATTATATGTCAAAATCATCATGTGTTCATCTAGGATTTATCTGTTTTATTCTATATATAAGGCATTCAAATCCTTTTCGCAAAATCAAATCTACTTTAAGGTTCGATCTCTTCAAACAGTTTAAGTTTAATGCACGATCTCTTTGGATCGTTTGATGTTTAGTTAAGGAACGATCTCTCCAAATCATTTGTTGTTTCAGTTTAAGGGGATGATCTCTCTAGATCATTTGCTTATTAAGTTAAGGAGGTTTAAGTAAGCTCATCCACTCACTCTCTGGTAAGGGTACTTACTTCTTGCACTCTGCTCTCGTCTCTCTAGTCGGGACTCTATGGCATTCGATATCGTACAAGTCCATCCACTCGCTCTCTGGCAAGGGGACTTGCACATTGCACTTCGGTCTTGTCTCTCCGGTCATGACTCTATGGGTTTCAAAATCTGTCATCACATTAAATATGGATTTTCCAAATTTCAAATTTCCAATCAAAGCAAGCAAGAAAAATTAAATAAGTAGAAATCCTGAATGCTTACCCCAAACATCCGACCCAGAGCGTGGCAAGGACCAATTTAGGTTTTGCGCATGCCTAAGCGGTCTGAGACTATCATCCTAAGTAGTCATCCTAGATATTAGACTCAAAGTGCACCTAGGAACCAATCTAGGTTTAGCACACATCTGAGCAGTCTGGGGTTATTATTATTTTTACCATAATATACGAAAAGAAAAGTGCAAAAAAGAAATCAAAGCAAAGAGTAGCAGTCGAATCTAACTTCCCATCCATCCCGGTTATGGGATTATTTATCTTGGCCTAAATCCCTGGGCATTCCTTGAAGCATCTACCGTGGGTGGTGGCTACTCCGGCTATGCTATCGCAACTCTGTTCCTTATGTACTACGACAAATGGTTGTTCCATAGTTCTTTTATCAGATCATGAAGGTGTCAACACTCATTTGTTTATGGAAGATGCAAAACTTCCTAAATCCTTTCTCTCGATCAATGGGCTCTCTTCTTGGAGGCTTTTGATAGGGAATTTGCCCCCTAGTGTCTAGGTATATCCTTTATAGAGTTCCAGTTAGCTCAAAGTAGGAAAAGAATTTGAGCTCCCTCCTTTGTCGTTTCGGTTCCCTAAAATCATCATTAGCTTCTCTTTTCTCTTTGTCTTTTCCAAATCTCGCTCCAAAGGATCCCTTGCCATCCACAGCATAAATTTCGACGTCTTCGGCTTCATCTTCGGCTTCAGTGTCCTTCTAACATAAATATCTCTCGGCTTCATAGTAAAACATAGCCAAATCCATTGGTGGATCCCACTTAAGTGCAGCCTGAAGTCGGCCTTGCTTGCGACTCCAGACACTACCGCCATCAAAATCATTGATGGGTCAGGCCTATCAACTACAGCCGCTGCTACATTGAATCTTGTTAAATAACTTCTTAAGATCTCCCCATACCTTTGTTTCGCATTTACCAATTCCATCACATTCTTCAGTTGTGAGACGTGAACTTGAAATTGTCTTAAAAATATGCCAACTAACTCGGTCCACATGCTAATGGACCCATTCTTGAGTTGTCTAAATCATATGCCGCCAAATCGGTCAAGTATAATGGAAAGCACCGCCCATTACTTCCTCAAAAGCACCTAAAACCTCCATAAGTCAGATATACCTCATCAAATGAATAATTGGATCGGTCTTTCCATTGTACATTTCCAATGCAGGAGCTTGAAATCGGGAGGGTTTCTCACATTCCGGATATTAACACTAAACGAGTTTTTATTCATATCTTCCAAACCCTGATATGTGGGTCCTCCTCTAACCAACCTTCTTACTAGTTCAGCAAGTCGATTTTCACCATCCAATGAAGGTTTTTGTTCGAAAGCGAAGTTCTACCTCCCGCCTTGGCAAGGTAAATCTAGTGCGTACTCCACTGGTTGCACACTAGTGTTCTACCCTACTCTACTAGTCTTACTCTGTCCTCCGCTCCTCCGGGGTAGCCCTGGCACATATTCCTCTTCTGGCTACACTCTAGTATTCGGACCAGCTCTTATACCACCATTTCCTGGAGTTTCAATAGTCACTCCATCGTTGGCCCTTTCGGTGCTAGCTCTAATATTGATCCTATCATCGGCGTTGATTCCCTAGTTGACTCCCGTGTCGCCCCCAAGTATTGGTAGCTCTGGGCTTGGAGGCAATGTTTCATCTCGTTTCTAATCCAACTCTAGCAACTCCTATATTGTTTCCTGAGGTCTGAATTCATGCAGCTCATGCAGTTCCTTGTTTCCCCATCCTTTGTAAGAATCCTTCCATCATCTCTTACTGCATAGCCAAGATTCCATCCTGCATCTTCTTCATCAACCTTTCCATCTCTTCTTTAGCTACATAGTTGGATTGGTGAGAAGTTGATGATACTTCCTGATTGCTTCCATGCTCTAGTTTTAGATCTAGTGTTAGACATCTTCATTTTTCTCAAATCTCAGATTCAAGCTTCAAGTTTTCGGATCTACATTTGTTCTCAGTGAAAACACCAAAATGCTAACCCAAAAATGGATCAACACCCTGGTTTGAATGTGAAAGCACCAGCTCTGTTTCTCGGAGCAAACAATATAGAAAATAAATGTAAAAAGAGCAAAAATAGTAAAGAGATAAGAAGATTTTTTATAGTGGTTCGGCTGTTAACGAAGCCTACGTCCACTTTGTAGCTTCTTTTATTGATCAACTACTATTACAAAAAAGTTTAGATTGCAAAATAATTCTCTTTCTTAGATTAGATCAATCCACCATTATTAGAGACAAAAGGAGGATCTCAATTGTCCCTTAATGGTTGTTACATGGGAAAAGAAGAGTGAAGAAATAATGGCAGAGCTTCAGCAGAGATTTGATCCCCTTTACTAGTTGCAGATAGGATGGTATCTATAGGGGTAAAAGATCACTTGAACCAGAGTCACTTTACCAAAAGCATGTAGTCATCATGTAGAGGTCGCTTAGGAAGTTTGGGGGTGTTTGGAGCTAACTGTTCGGATCGGTACTTATCCGATTGGGTCGGATCGGTACCAATCCTAAAAGTTATGCAATTTTTTATTCTTCTCAATTTGGTTGTCTTCCTGTTCCACAAATGAATGCCTTATCCGAATATCAAGTCGTTTGAAGTTGATTTGATCATCCATCTTCATAGATCATCCAGTCCATCCCTTCGTAGAAAATCCATCCATAAATCACATAATACTTCACCCAATGACATGAAACTTCATACATGCAATGCAGATGAGTAGGACAGCCTCTAAATCGGATCTTATGGGGCATGCCCATCCCAGGTAGGTCGGACTAGATTCGTCAAACTAACTTAATTTGAAGGAGATCCGTTCATAACTCGCTCGATACTTATCAGAATCAGATGAAACTTTGCAGGTAACTTTTAGAGGATGTGTGAGACCTATATATCGGATCTCAGGTGGTGGGGCCCACTTAGTTAGGTGGGATCCGATCCAAATTTTGGATCAGTACAGATCCAAACTTTGGATCAGTACCGATCCAAACTAGCTTGGTCAAATGACTTCATTTTTGGTGTGAGCCTTCCTTTATGTCTTCTAAGTGTCTCCTCCAAATTTCAAGTCAATCCGAGTCTGTATGAGTTCTGTAGGTCCATTTTAAGTTGCTCCGGTCCAAAAGCGGGTAGGTATTTGAATGAGTCTTCACTTCTTAAACTAGGTTGCTTATAATGTTACCAAACTTGATAGGTGAGCTTAATAGAGGTATAAAAGGGCAATGCAAGTGGTTAGAAGGAACCGCGAGCCAACATTTCAGATCAGTACCGATCTAATTGAATCATATCGGTATTGATCCGAAGAGATAGCGTAATTCTGGATCAAACTTCTTATGTTTCTTTGTCTTGTACTTTTAAGCCTTCTGGTCAAGTTTCGAGTCGTTCTGACTTAATCTGAATGGTTTAGCTCCTTTTGAATTCCATTGGGTTAGAAACCCATTTAACACATATCCAAATGCTAACTTATAACTCGTCCTTTTATTTCTTTTATTTCCTCCTCATCATTTCGCCTATCCCAAAGAGATTCCACCCAAAATAATTTCGAACCCCTAAAATCCACTTCACCGCAAGCACCTCAATGTCGCACCACTGCTCACCACGTGGACCACCACAGCACCACCGCTACCAGAGAGTTCGTCACTAGTTCCTGGAATTTCCTCCGCCGTCGACTAATTCGTGCCGAGATCTGGATTTGTCAACCATTGATTAAGGTAGTACTCGATGCTGCCTATGTAGCGGCCTGAAATTTAGTCATTCTCGAGAAGTGAAGCCGTAGATGTTCGGATCTGGTTGCCCGAAATCCTAGTTCAAAATTGTTGCCGTGGGTATGAAACCGTAGTTGAAGTCGAATCTTATTGTCTGGAGATGGTTGCTTGAGTTGCGTCGCTGCCGAGCTTCAGTGAGGAGATGTCGTTGCCTATTGCACTGAACTAGTGATTGCTTTGTTCGATGTAATGGAAATCAAAAGTTTTACAACTACTTTTTTTTACAGTGTGATGGAGTGGATCTTGCAGATCTGAAGTCCGCCATTGGTTCAGATGTTGCTTGAATAGAGCAGTACATTGTTTGAATGAACTTCATTTAATGAATTTTTGGCATTGTGGTTTGTACCAGGAGAAGATGGATTTTGTCAAGCGGCTATGATGATCAGACAGTGGTTGTTATGGTGGGGATGTTGTAGTGAAGCTTTTGAAGATGGAGAGATGATCAAGTTGTATGTTTGATTGAGATTGATTGAGATTGTGATGAGGTATGAATAAAAGGGATGATCGGATTTTGTATTGGCAATGACTAGAATTATGTGTGTAGTGAATCCGATGATTTTCCTTTTTGACGTGAATGAGTTTATATAAGCTCTTAAAGGAGACGTGTAAGCATGGAAAAAGATATGAGATTATGTTATTGATTTATACCCATACCACCTAGGCCCAAGAATTTAAGAATAAGGAATGAGAAGAAGAGTACTTACAGAATTCTCTTCCTCATTTTCTATTTTCTGCCGTGAGCACTCGAAGCTTCCTCTAACCCTAGTTCTTAAATCTCCAATTTCTAGTTCAAAATCAAAGGGCTTATAGCAATTTCTTGTAGGAATCATTACAAAGTAATCTTCCTTACCCTCTAGTGTGTTTAATTTGCTGATTTATTAGTTTTTTATTATGGATTATAATAATTCTTTTTGCGAATTTCTAAATTAAACCTAGATTATTGCTGAAAGGTCTTGGCTTAGGTGAATTCAAGTTTTAATCTTCAATTTAAGATATTAAGGTGAGTGAACAACTCACCCAATCTGTTTCTAGATTCATAGTGGATGTATTTGGTGTTTTGGATGAATCTATTCTATCGGAATTGCTTGGGGTGTTTGCATTTTCTTTTATGGAATTTACTGTTATTGGAAATCCATGTTTTTATGATCCTTTAAATCATCAATTTGAAGTTATTTGGTTGCTTGCATGATAGCTAATTCAGTGTAGTAGAGGTCTGGGCTAAATTCGACGAAGGAACCACCGTCAATGGGCGATCGAAGCACCGCCGGAGACGCCTGGGACTTAGCCCAGACGTGACAATCGGTGAACCGGTCATGATGACCGGTGGACCGGTCATGACCCAGGCTAAGACCCAGCTCACTCCTTTTCGGGCTCCCTTTACTCCTCTGTGCGTCCGTTTGATTGCTTGAATGAAATTGCTTGTTTTGATGTTGTTTCCATGCCGATATCGATGTTCTTTCCTGATTTTGATTTCATGAATTTGTTTTGGAATGGTTATGCCATAGTCCATATCACAACGCTAAAGTTCCGTCCCATGGTTTCAACAAGGATTTTCAAAGAGATTGATTTTCAAATCAAACCATTTTGACTAAACCTTTTTAAGTGATACATTAGTTTGTTTAAAAAGAACAATTTAAAAAAAAAATGTATTCCTTTAGTTAAATCGTTACTTATTATTTATATAATATAAATGATTTTGAAATATAAACGAAGTTAATTCTAATTAGAGGTTTAAATACCTATATGATTTGGATAAGAGTAATTATGGATTTATATAAAATATAAGGACTTATATATATATTGAAACATGGTTTATTAGTTAAATGTTCTATGCAGAATTTTGAGACAACTATGTATATACAAGTGCACTTTTTTAATAATTCGAATTAATATTTTATCAAATAGTGAATATCTATATAAAGATAAATAATAATCAAGTTATGGATTATAACTATAAAAGAGCTTAAAAGTAATATTTGAAAACCATTATATATATATATATATATATATATATATATATATGAATACTAATATTCGACTTAGCGTTACCGATTAGTTTAAATACTCTAGAGTAATGCTTTACCAAATATTGTACAACTCGTTAAATAAAATATTTGAGTGGTACTTACTAGCCCATTAGCGAATACTCAAATTTCATCAACTAACATACGATGCTTTGGTTAAATTAGTGTGATTGTTATTAGGAAGCATTTAACACTTTCGAGTTGTATTCTCTTTTGGTGTGTGGCATGAGGCTATTGGATCCTTAATCGAATATAGTTCAGGTTTTTTGGTGGTATCCGTAACGAATGAGATTTACTAACTTCTAGTAAATACTGAAATTTCACCATGCGGTATGGAACGTTTTGGTTAAGTTCTAGCGATTACTGAAAGCGATAGTATTTGGCACTTTAGAGTATAATTCCTTTTAGAGTTCGGTCGAGGGCCAATAAATTCTTAAAAGATATACTTATGGAATTCTTAAATCCTTTTGTCTCGTGCTGTGTATTCTAAGATCGTTTAGATCGGTATAGACAACTTCTGGGTACTGACTATGATTGTTTTATGGTATGGACGACCCTTAGTATCAGATCAACACGAGTGATACTAGTTTGTTTCCACGGTATGGACGATCATTATGATCAGTATGAACGATCTAGATGATCGATATGTTTTGTTTCGGTTATCAGGGATTTCTAGAGTTTCTGGATACAAAATGTTCTTGAGTTTTATGATAAGTTCCATGTTAAATTGTTTATGTAACTAGTTTAAATTTATAGTGTCATATACCTTATATTACATCTTGTTCTCGCCCTTGTGAATATTTAGAGATCGACCCATTTATTTTGTAATACTCAGGTTCAGTCGAGACATTTCAGGTTTTCAGGAAGCTTAGGGTTTTGGGTAGGTGTGCTTGCAAATAATAGACGTTTTGACATCTTAGTTTATTTTCTGCAGTATATTCACATGTTTTTTTGTAGGATATATTATTTGAGGTAGTGACTTATTTTGGATGTATATTATGTGAGTCTAGTATTTCACTTTGTAGACTCACTATACATATAGTATATGATGTAAATTATTTGTTGTGATCCGTGACTTTTGTTTATACGATATATTGTTCTGATTTTGAGAAACCGATGTATTTATCTCTTTGAACTAAGACTGTACACGTTAAAATTTCATTCCATATATTTAGCAAAAAGAGTAAGCGTGACATATCAGTGTTAGATTAAAGATATATTCACATTTGGTCGCCCTTAAAAAGCCGTATTCTCTGTATTATTAGACGATATTATTTATAATGTTCTTTAATAATATTGATATCGTGGTCTGGTTTCTACAGCTTGGTATTAAACAGAGTCAGAACATTATAACATATCATATCACAGATCCGAGACCTAGATGACTTAGAGTCATGTCCCTTGAATGTGTTGTAGATAGTTAATTTAATTATCTAATTAAGGGTAGAAATATAAAATGATTATGGGATAATCATTTAGGGCATACTTTGATTTTTTATAATAATAATATTTGGATTTTTTCTAATGTAGAGTTTGGATTATGTAGGTTGAGCTATGGAAGGAGAGGGATCTTCAAAAATTTCCTTTGGTTCGTTTGATAGTCATGTCGGCGAAGGTGTATTTTTGACCAGTTTGCAACTTAAAGGGTTAGTGAGGATAGTTCAGACTTTTACTATAGATGCTCCCAATTATCAAATTCCTAGAATTGCATTTGAGAACGAAGCTATATGAGATCCAAAGCTAAAAAGGAAGAGGTACTTTAAGCCAAGCGGTTTTGAGTTTAAAAGTAAGGAGAAAATACGAGAGAGATCTCGTTTTGAAGTACCACCTAGGAGACATATATTGTGCTATAATTGTGGAGAGGATGACCATTTAGCTAAAAGATGTTCTATGTCTGACACTTTTTCTTTCGCGATATTTTGCAAATATTGCAAAAGGAAGGTCATCGAATTTTTACCTGTCCTTTGTTGGAAGAGAAGGAAGGAAAGGGGAGGGATAATGGAACTTCTGATGGATCGGCTTAGCTAGGCATAATTCCTTTTATTTTAGAAAGCGTTCTTTCTTTTGCTAGGCTTCCTTCGAGTTAGCTTTAGAAATAGTTAAGTACCTTTCTGTGAGCTTTAGCATTTTATGGATAGGACTTCGGATAAAAGTTGTTTGCTTTTAGTTAATGGGTTGTTAGGAATTGATTATTTAGTTATATTTATTCAACTTAGATGCATGGATGCTATTAATAATAAAATAGATATAAATAAGAAAAAAATTATAATTAAGTATTGTGTTAACTTGTCCACTTATTGTTTAAAGATTTTGACCGATATATAGAACACCAAACTATGGATAGGAATTTATAAACATCAATCGAGACACTTTGACATGAGGGTCTAAAATAATTGTTTTGGGAAAACAATTTAAAAATAAATTAAAATAATATTTTCGCCATAAAATTGTTATGTGAATCGAAAGGCCTTTCTAAGACATTGTTGATAGCTTATGCGATCAACTTAGTAAGTAATAAAGTGAATCACAATAATTCAGTGGCTTGGTATTATTTTATATAGCGGAAACAAAAAATCATTTCGTAATTCATGAATTTGTTAGGAGATTTCAATACGTTTTGGGAAAATGAAAGTAGGATATCTTAATTATTTTTAAGTGAAATTTTGAATTAGAGATTTCTTTCGTTAAGGAAATTGCGGGGACGCAATATAACGACCCGTATACCTTGTGAATATTTAGAGATTGACCCATTTATTTTATAATACTCGAGTCAGGCCGAGACTTTTCAGGGTTTGAGGATGCTCAGGCTTTTGGGTAAGTGTGCTTGCAGATGATAGACATTTTGACACATTAGTTTACCTTTTATAGTGTATCCATATGTTTTATTATAGATTGTATTACTTGAGATAATGACTTATTTTGGATGTATATTATGTGAGTCCAGTATTTCATTTTGTAGACTCACGGTATGTATTGTGTATAAGTAAATTATCCACCGTGGTTTGTAACAATTGCTTATGTGATATATTGTTCTGATTTTGAGAAATCGATGCATTTATTTCTTTAAAATGAAACTGCAAACGTCAAAATTTCATTCTAGATATTTAGCAAAAAAAGTAAGCATGACGTATCAGTGTTAGATTAATGATATATTCATATTTGGTCGCCCTTAGCGAGCCGTATTCTTCGTATTATTAGACGATATTATTTATAATGTTCTTTAATAATATGGATATCGCGGTGTGGTCACTATAGCTTGGTATCAGAGCAGAGTCAGAACATTATAACATATCATATCACAGATCTAAGACCTAGATGACTTAAGTCCTGTCCCCGGGATGTGTGGTAGATAAATTAATTATGTAATCGAGGATAGGAATATAAAATGATTATGGGATAATCATTTAGAGCATATTTTGATCTTTTTTTTATAATAATCATGTTTGGAATTTTTTCTAATTTAGAGTTTGCATTATGTAGAGTTATGACAGGAGAGGGATCTTTTAAATTTTCGTTTGGATCGTCCAATAGCCATGTCGGTGAAGGGGTGTCTTTGACCAGTTTGCAACTTAAGGGATTATTTAGGATAGTTTAGACTTTTACTATACATGCCCTCAATTCTCAAATTCCTAGAATTCCACTTGAGAATGAAGCTATAGGGAAGCTAAAAAAAGAAGCGGTACTTTGAGCCAAGCAGTTTTGAATCTAATACCAAGGAAGAAATACGAGAGGGATCTCATTTTAAAGTACCACCTAGGAGACGTATAGTGTGTTATAATTGTGGATAGGATAGCCATTTAGCTAAAAATGTTCTAGACCTCACACTTTTTCTTTCATGGTATTTTGTAAATATTGCAAAAAGGAAGGTCAATGAATTTCTGCTTGTCCTTATGTTGGAAGAGAAGGAAGGAAAGGGAAGGGTCATTGGAACTTCTGCCAGGTCGAGTTAGCTACGAATAATTCGTTTTATTTTAGAAAGTGTTCTTTCTTTTGCCAAGCTTCCTTAGAGTTAGTTTTAGAAATAGTTAAGTACCTTTTTGTGAGTTTTGCATTTTATAGACAGGACTTAGGATAAAAGTAGTTTGTTTTTAGTTGATGGGTTGTTAGGAATTAATTGTTTGGTTATATCTATTTAACTTGGATGCATGGATGCTACTAATAATAGAATGCATATAACTAAGAAAAAAAATTATAATTAAGTATTGTGTTTACTTGTCCAATAATTATTTAAAGATTTTGATCGATATATGAGACGCAAAACAATCGATATGAGTTTCTAAACTTTAGTTGAGACACTATGCCATGAGGGTCTACAATAAATTTTTTTAGGAAATTGAGCTAAAAATAAATTGAAATAATATTTTCGCCATAAAATTATTATGTGAAGCGCAGGGACTTTATAAAACATTATTGATAGCTTACGTATTCAACTTTGTTAGTGGTAAAGTGAATCACACTAATTCAGTGGCTTAATATTATATTATATATTAGAAACTAAAAACAATTCATAATTCATGAATTTATTAGGAGATTTTAACAAGTTTTTGGAAATGAAAAGTAGGATATCTTATTTACTTTTAAATGAAATTTTAAACTAGAGATTTCTTTCATTAAGGAAATTGCGGGGACATGATATAACGACCCATATTTTAAACCATTTAAAAATATTAATTTTAATATAGTTGTTGAATAGCAATAGTTATATATAAAAAATTATGATTTTATAATGAAATATATTAAAATGCTACTTATGAACTTAAATTGAATTCTTAAATGACAGCAGATTGTAAGAAATCAAATAAATATGTTTGAATTACTACGAAAAGAAAACAATTATTTTATTATTTGAACTCGTTTGAAATCTAATATTGAAATTAATTTATTAGAATCTTTTTACTTAAAAGAAAGAGGAATAAATTGAATAAATAAGTTGATATAAGTAACATAAGTTGTGAGTAAAAATAGAATGAGCGTTTAATGAATTTGAACAATGTTTTGAGAAGATAAAATGAAATATAATTTTATAAAAAGAAGAGGAAAAATTACATTTTGGTTAAAATGTAATTTAATAAGTTAATTAGAACATAAATTAATTAGTTAAGAAATTGGGAAAATATATTTAGTTTCAAATTTAATTAGAGTCTGATTAATATTTAATGAAGAAATTATTATTTTCGAAATATACATGATTTTAGATGACTTCAATTCGTATATTGAGCGATCAAAAGATCTAACTTTAGTATTCAATTAAATTTGGACCTGTAACTAGTTTGCATTGAGCTCGGAATATGGATACTTAGCTAGAAACGATGGTGAGCACGTTTCGATAGGGTTCCATGATTTTGGAGCGAACAATAACCGTTAAATTCTATATAATGATCGCATATCTTCTCATTTGTGCAGCAATCTAAAATTAATAATAAAATCCTCCATCTAATGATCATCGTCGATCGGCACCACTAGAGGCTGATTCGGGCGATGGTCCCAACATGAAAGTTGTTCATCTTGATGAGATGAGTGTTTTGTATGGTTGGATCATGGTGCTATGGCTTTAGGCATCGTGGATCTGGAGTTGACCTTCATGACTTTGGTCGGGTTTTCCAGTGTTGTTGTCGATCTTTAGGCGACGTGACCTGAAGAGAAGATGGAAAGGATGGTCGGGGTTTCGCGCTGGCTGTGTTTGGCAACCTATCGTCAACCATGGCAATCATAACTTGGAGATGAACGGAGCACCTTTGGGTTCGATTGAGAACGGATGGTGGCGAATTGGAGGGAGGCACTAGCGGCGGTGGGAAGCTTCTAGCCGAGGCTAGCTGCGGAAGGTGAGCGGCGACATTCGGTCATTGGTAGCGACAGTGAAAGGTGATAAATCATGGTGTCGGGTTACATTGTTCACGTCTGGGTGATAAGCATGAGGGATTAGCAGGAAACACGATGATTCGGAGGTGATTAAGCTAATTATTGAATTAATTAAGTGAATTATATTTAGTTAACCTCAAATGTTTAAAAATTCATCTCTTCCATACAAGTTTGGATTTGGATGACGTCTTTTGCATTGGATTCATATCGACAAGATCTTCGCAATAGAGTTGGTTTCGTGTTGGTTCGTTTCAATCGGATTTTTTAGATTCATTAAATGGTGAGTGATTAAACCCACTTACGTAATACTAAAAATCATAATGCAAGTTAAACTAATTCACGAAGTGATAAATTTTATTGTTTGCTGTTTGAAATTGAATTTACTGAAGTTGAATCGATAAAATTTGAATTGATATCTAAATTGACATCTAAGTGGAGATTTAAATTAACATTGAAATTGAACAACCCTGCTAGTTAAACGCCACAGCATTGGATGATGTATGACTGTTGTGTCATATGTTGAATTGGTTGATTTGAATATTGATTGATTATGATGGATGATATTCTGATTGGATGTATATTGCTTATTGATTTCGATATATCCATATTATCACCCTGATTATTATGATCATCATTATATGATTTTCCATATTGATCATTTGGACCACTGAATTATGATATGAACCCTTGGACATCCTATTTTGACATTTGAATTATTAGATGTATTGTTGTCTGCTTTGGTAATAATGTGATAGTTGGGATTTGATTGCTATTTGGGAAAATTTTGAAAGAATTTCATAAATTGGATTTCAAACTCTGAAAAATTTCAAAATTTTAATTTTTAAACTTCAGATATTATATGTTATATAGAATTTATTTTTTCAAATTTGTTTAAAACAGATTTTCAAAAAATTATTTGAAATTCATTTATAAAACTTTTAGATTCAAATTTAAAAATATATATATATATATTTCTACAATCTTCTATAACTTTGTATAGTAAAAGAAAAATGTTTTGTAAAGAAATCTGTGTTTTAAAATTCAACCACTTAATGGTTTTGGTATTTTATAATTTAAAAATGGAATTATCGATACTTTGGAAATTGCAAAGTAAGTTCAACTTTCAGAAAACTTCAATGAATATTGGAAGAATATTTAATAAAGGAACATGTATTTATCTTGATGATTTAATAATATTGAAAATTTAAACCTTGAAGTGGTAGTTTGAAATTGTGAAAATTATTAAATCGATTTGGAAATGTTTGAAACTTCATTGAATGATTTTAAAGGGTTTTGAGAAATCTGAAACCTTTTCTATGAATTTTTTAAGTAAAAATGAAGTTATGTACATCCATGTATCACCTGATTCGGGTTTAACTTACATAAGAATTTTTTGTTCTAACCCAAGTGTTTTTTGTTTTCATCATGCTTGGGTTAGGCTGAGTATTTCAGTATTTTGAAGACATTTGTTTCTTAAAGACGACAACGGAGTTGAAGATTGTATTTACTAATATATTTCCACCGCATTGTTTTGCGATGTCTGATATGTATAACTCTGATATTATTGCATAATGAAATCAAATATATATTGTAAAGCATCCTCTAACCCCTAGTTCTTAAATCTATCATTTCAAGTTTTAAATCAAAGGGCTTTTAGAAATTTCTTGTAGGATTCACTAGATTGCAATCTTCCTTACTCTCTAGTGTGTTTAATTTGCAGATTTATTTCATTTTTTGATTAAAAATTATAATAATTCTTTTAGCAAATTTATAAAATTAAACCTAGGTTATTGCTAAAAGGTCGTGGCTTAGGTGAATTCAAGCTTTAATCTTCAATTCAAGATATATAGGTGAGTTAACAGCTCACACAATCTATTTCTAGATTCATATTGGATGTATTTGTTGCTTTATATGAATTGGATGTCAAATCTATTTGAATCGCTTGGAGTGTTTGCATTTTCTGTTATGGAATTTATGAATATCGAACCTTATTGTTATGATCCTTTAAATCATCAATTTGAAGTTATTCGGTTGCTTACATGATAGGTAATTCAGTGTAGTAGAGGTGTGGGCTAAATTCAATGAAAGAAACATCATCAACGGGCATCGGAGCACCGTCGGAGATGCATGGGACTCAGCCTAGGCATAAAAACCGGTGTACAAGTCATGATGACCAGTAGACTGGTCGTGACCTAGGCTAAGACCCAGGTCACTCCATTTCGAGCTCCATTTGCACCCGTTTGCTCCTCCGTTCGTCTGTTAGATCGCTTGAATGAAATTGCTTGCTCTGATGCTGTTTTTCATGCCGATATCAATGTTATTTTTGAATTTTGGTTTCATGAATTTGTGAATTTGTTTTGGAATGATATTTCCATAGAGTCCATACCGCAACGCTAAAATTCTATCGCATGGTTTCAACAAATGTTTTTTAAGAGAATGATTTTCAGATCAAACCATTTTGACTAAATATGTTTAAGTGATAAATATTATGTTTAAAAAGAACAACAGTAAAAATATATATGTATTCATTTATTTAAACCATTACTTATTATTTATGTAATATAAATTATTTTGAAATATAAAAAAACTTAATTCTAATTAGAGGTTTAAATACCTATATGATTTGGATAAGAGTAATTATGGATTTATGTGAAATATAAGGACTTATATATATGTTTTGGAACATGGTTTATTTATAATTTTGAGACAACTATACATATACAAGTGCATTTTTTGAATAAGTTAGATTTATATAATATTTTGTCCAGTAGTGAATATATCCTTATAAATTTAATAAAAATCAAGTTATGGATTTATTCCATAAAATAATTTAAAAGTAATATTTTATATAAAGTAATGTTAGAAAAACATTATATATATATATTATATTTAATTACTTTCAAACCTTAAAATATTATAATATTTTCTATCAACTAGCAATCCCCTGCGATTTTTGTTTTTTTTGTTTTAATAAAAATGTTTCGAGGATCTTAATTCAATAATTTGGGAATTCTAATAGTGTTACCGATTGGTTAAAATGCTCTCGAGTAACGCTTTATCGAATATTGTACAGCTCATTAAATAGAATGTTTGAGTGGTAGTTACTAGCCCATTAGCGAATACTTCAATTTCACCGGATAGTATCGGATGCTTTGGTTAAATTCATTTGATTGATATTAGGAAGTATTTAACACTTTAGAGTTGTATTCTCTTTTGGTGTGTGGCATAAGGCTTCTAGATCCTTAAACAATATACTTCAAGTTTTCCAGTGGTATCCATAACGAGTGAGATTTACTAGCTCTACTGGAATTTCGCTATCTAGTATGAGACGTTTTGGCTAAATTCTAGCGATTACTGAAAGTGGTTATATTTGGCACTTTAGTGTATAATTCCTTTTAAGGTTCGGCCGAGGGCCGATAAATCCTTGAAAGATATAATTACGGAATTCTTAAATTATTTTGTCTCGTGCTATGTATTCTATGATCGTTTAGATTGATACGGAAAAAACCTGGTTACTAGCATGAAGAAGGATGTTGAAGAGTTTGTGGCTAAGTGTCTTGTGTGCCAAAGAGTTAAGTAGAGCAGCAGAAGCTCGGCAGATTGCTTCAACCATTGGATGTGCCCGAATGGAAGTGGGATAGTGTTTCGATGGACTTCATAGATGGTTTGCCCAGATCTAGGAGGTGGAATACCAGTATTTGGGTTATTATAGATCGTTTGACTAAGAGCGCCCACTTCATTTCAAGTAAGAGGACGGCATCTTATTTGGCATCCTTATATATTTGTGAGATAGTCCGACTTCATCGAGTTCCCTCTAGCATAGTGAGTGATAGAGACCCTATCTTTACTAGAAGTTTTGAAGAAGCTTGCAAGGGGCTTTAGGGATGCATCTAAGATTGAGTACGGCTTATCATCCCGAGACGGATGGCCAAACGGAGAGAGTTAATATAGATTTTGAGGATTGTTGAGGATGTACATTCTTGATTTTTCGAAGAACTTGGGAGGAGCACCTTCCTTTAGTAGAGTTTGCATATAATAATAGTTTTCAGACAAGCATTGTGATGGCAGCTTTTGAAGCTCTTTATGGAAGACCGTACAAGTCACCGTCGTGTTAGTTGGGGTCTACAGAGAGATTGCTACTTGATCCTGACATGGTTAGAGAGACTTCGAAAAAGATCAATTTGATTAGAAGGAGAATGAAGACGTCCCAAGATAGACAGAAATCCTACGTAGATAAGCGGAGAAGGGATATTGAGTTTGAGTAGGAGATTTGGTTTTCATTAAGGTATCTCCGCTACGAAAGGTAGTGAGGTTTGGATCGAGAGGGAAACTTGCTCCTAGATTCATAGGACCATTCCCCATTGTGGAAAGGGTAGGGAAGATGACATATCGGATAAAGCTACTAGAGAGGCTCGCGAGAGTTCACGATGTTTTCCATGTTTCACACTTGAGAAAGTGCTTACATGATTAAGCAGAGTTAATGGAACCTAGTCAATTAGAAGAATTTAAAGTGGAGAGAGAAGCACCGATTCATCGCATTCCTACCAAGATCGTTGGACGTGATATCAAGAAGCTTAGGTATAAGGAAGTACCTTTGGTTAAGGTGCAGTGGAGATACAACATTGAGGACGCTACGTGGGAGGCTAAGGAGAAAATACGTACCTCTTATCCATATCTTTTCGATGGTACATCTTGAATTTCCTATTTCCATTTTCAGTTTTGAATAAGTTCTTTCCTTTTGTATCTTTTATGAGGGTAGATCTTAGGATTTAACTTATGGATGGTAGGATTGAATGCAAACATGTCACTAGAACATATTATGTATGTTGGACGCAAGTGGTTGCAATCGTTTGCTAGTGGATGCTAATGGACACATATACATACACTAGGCACTATTATCTCTTAGGGATCAGCCTAACTAGGTTACTAAAACAAATGCATATGGATGTGTGTAAATTTGCATTTTTATTTTATTTCCATGATTGCTATAAATGGATGATTGTCATATGATTGTTGCATTTGAATGATTATTGTAGCGCGCATATAGAACTATCAGTTGTCATTAGGAAATTTGCATTCATTGGATACATGGCATGGACATGATTGCATTAAAAGAGGTCGATTGAATCAGTTGACCGCCTAATATTTTGCATTAGCTAGGGATTGATACTACACTATTTCATATATCATAAATTGCATTAGAAAACTTAAGGACAATGGATATAATAGATGGCAGTTGAATATGTGGTTGTAGAATTTGGATGAAAATATTTATTTCATTCTTGTGTCCTTGGAGATTTCATAGAAAAAATCCTTTAAGGAGGGGAGAATGTAACAACCCAAAATTTGAGCTATAATAATTAATTAACAAATTAATTAAATAATAAAATAAGTTTTTGAAATTGTCAGAATCGAGCTACGAGAGTTGCATCATTGTGTCCATGGCGATTTTCTGATCAATTTCCGTATAAAATTTGTCAAAATCCGAGTCAATATGGAGAAGATATGAGAGAAACAAGAATTCAGAATTTAATAAACAAAATGAAAAAGAATATTACAAAGCCTAGGTCGACCCGTATATGGGATAGGTCGACTTATAGGTCGACCTATACATGGGTTAGGTCGACCATAGGGTCGACCCCGATTGTATTTTGGTCGACCAGCCTTTTGTTATGGACGTAGAATCATCCAGGTGCGTACGGATATATGTATTTTGCAATTTTAATCAAATACTTTGCATTCGTGCTTCCACCGATGGTTCCTAGTGAGCCTAAGGCGTGGTTGCACCAGATTTAATCTTCAAATCCAACGATCTGAGAAACATAGACCACACTAAATAGAACCCTAGGCCTATCTCTTTTTCTCATTTGGATTTTTCTCCTATTTGGGTTCATTGCCAGAGGCTGGACCCGAAATAGAAAATTTTTCTAAGGAGGAAATCTTTTTGATAAAAATATCAAGGAATGGCTGCCAAGTCCCCATAATTGAAACATGATGGAAGAAAAGTCCATCTCAAAAAATTTATGAAAATTAAGTCCATATTTTTGGTTTTTGGCCAATTTATGCTGTTTTACTCTTGATTTCAATGCCGGACCAATTTTCTACGATGGGAAAATTTGGTAGAAAATAACAGAAAAGGAACCAAATTTACATGAGTTTATGAGTAGGGACTTTTTATGCATAGGCTTTGAGAATAAGGATCTTTGGTCCAAAATGCCTAAAAATATTCTACACTCTAGAAGTGGATCAAGGAAGATAAAGGACTAAAGCTAAGGACCAGAGGTTAGTGTTTTGTAATTATTTTATATTTTTAAGTAATTTAAAATAATAGGGTTCTTAATAGTTGTAGTTTTTCTGCAATTTTGAGACAGTTTTTAGATAATTTATTTACACTTAGTTTTTAAAGTTCTTTTCAGTCTATTTTATTCAGTTATTCACAGTTATTTGTATTTATTGACATATGCTTTATGTTAAAATTTAGCTTGTAAATATTAGTTTCTTTTTATTTCTTTTTACGCGAATATAATATAAGAATGTTAAAAAGAGAATTATTCCCTAATACGGATTAAATTGAAATAAACACCGAATTTACAGAAATTAGATGTAAAATAAGAAAGAACTGTAATAAAAAGAAGATAGACTGAAATAGGAAAATTTGAGACATTTGCAAGCATGTTTATAACCAGTGGTTATAACTAAAAGATAGAATAAAAGTGTAACAATTATAACATAATTATAATTATGCAGAAAGAACAGGAAAGGCATATTTTAAAACTTAGATTAAGTTAATAAGAAAATATAGAAGAAATAACAGAAGAGACTTATTTTAAAAATTACACTAAGTTAATAAGCAAACATAGAAGAAGGACCCGTACCAACAACATTCCCTTTCAATCAGGAACTGATGGTTTCACAATAGTTAGGTGAAGCCGGGACACGCTTATGCTAATTAGGATACATAAAAGTCCAATATATAGAAACTCAAATATGGGGATTTGGGCAGGGGCACAAACTAGAATTTTTTTGTTAGGACCAGTACCGGAAGCATTCCCTTTCAGACTAGGTGATGGTTCCACAACTGTTTAGATGAGGCTGGGCACGCTTAAGTTGATTAGGGTAAATAAGAGGTCAAAAAAGAGAGCGACAGGTAGTGTGTACCGGTGATGACCAAGCATGCGACATCGATTAGGGTAAATAATTCGCTACTACATTTCAAGCACTAAAAATGTGTCTTTTGTTGTGGGACCAACAGGATTGTATCAACCCACAGTGGCACAACAGAGATAGAAGGCCGATCAACGGGTATAATTAGGATTTCTTCCTAACTAAAATAGAATTAGGATTTCAGCCTAATTAAAATAGGATTAGGATTTCAGCCTAATCATAGAAATCTAAGGCAATTGCAAATAATCACAATCAAAGCAAACAGTCAAACAGTATTTTATCCCAGTTTTACATTTTCTGTATTTTCTTTTTATACTGAAACTGTTGCTTAGTCTATTATCTTTATATTGCTTAAGAATGCTAGTAGTTACTTTCACTCATCAGACTTATAGTCTGACCCACTCCTCTGTTTCCCCTTTTTCCCTTTATAGGCTAGCAGAATCGTGGACAGTAGATTCAGACTGCTTGGAGATATATTCTTGGAGTTTTTCATTTATTCTTCTTCTTTTTAGTTTTCTTTTCATTTGACTTTAGATGTCCTAGTACTTTATGAGAGGGATGATTTTTTATGTACTCTGATGATGTGACTGAGATGTATTTTTCATAAGACGTGAGTATTAGGTTTTGAGACATATTCTGCTTTTATGACTTATTTTATGAAGCTCAATTCTAAATAATAAGTATTTATTTAAATGTTTCCACTATTTTTACTTAATTTTCTTGTGAATCTTAGTCTCTGTGATGCTTCAGCTATACCTACAATGCACCATATCTTTTAATGTGCCCTTTTTGGGTATACTATGGGGTGTGAGGTGTTTTAAAATTTAAGTAACATATAGTCAAAATGAAGTCATAACTTTTTTGTCGATTTTGCCTCTTTAAATAGTTGAAAAGAAGATAATTTTTTTAACTTAAAGACATTGTATGAATTCTCCTAAATCATTAGGATTTGATATATAGTATTTTGAAAATCGAGTGAATATATTATGATTAAATGGAAAATATCGTAAATCCTTATAAGTGAGGATTTTTATGATAAGTAAAAGATAACATTTAATGCTAATATTTGCTTTATTTTGTTTCATTTCGTGAATTTGAAAGAATCCCCCTAGCTTATGAAAGCATGCTATGTTATAAGATTCAAATTTTCAAAGTGTGAATTTGACTTAATCAATCATTGAATTTCGTAAAACTCTCAATGATGCAATTTTAGATTGTTTGGATATCTTTTGGCGAGGCTCTACCATTCATATGAAACATATTTCCCTTTAAGGGCAATGCTTTTGGAAACCTCTTAATGACGCACTGCCATTTTTTTTGTTCACTTCCTTACTAAGGTAACGAATTTGCATTGAAAAGCAATTTCGAAATGATCAGAATTGAGAATGCATATTATGTTATACTTAACCAATATCACTTCAAAACCAATAATGAGTTAAGTAGAATGATGATCTAATTAAGACCCATGGGAAATGTGTGAAAGGATTAGTGTTCAAGTTGCTCAATAATAGTGATGGGTTTAATGGTTCAAGAGTGAGTTTTGATGTCAATGAATGCATTGGAAGGGAAATCGTAAATGATCGAAGAGGACTTGAAAAGAGATAAAATCTATTATATGGATCGCTGCCATATGGATTTCCAGTCTATTGATGTATCTGGTATAATTAGTCTAGAGTACATAGTTCTATGATGCTTAAGTGTATCTAGTGTAGAGATATACTTTGCACCGTGAATTGGGAATAATACACCTTTGTCATGTTGGAATAATATATGTGTATGTGTATGGGAAAACATTGACACCTACCATGTTCTAGTACATAAAATGCATTATGAAATGTATACGCATGTTACAGTTCTAGTATGTGTAATATTGAACATAAACACCTTTAGTTGATCTTTATTTACTTAAAGTGGTTTGGTACCTGTGAGGCGAAAACCTATAGTGTCCTTTAGCGGCATGGTCTCACTATGTTTTATTATACGTATGGGCATATTACTTGAGTTTCTCATATCGAACTTATGTTTGACTCGAAAGAACCAACTCAGTTTCTAAAAACCTTGATATCAAACAAAAAAAGTAATTTTTATCGAATTAAAAAAATTTAGGGTTAGAGATATCCTTTTAAAGAGGGCATCATGGACCTTCAAATTTCAATTTGATTTGTAGGATTTTGGGTCTAGATCAAGTTTCGAGCACTAACAGAAAGAGAGGATTTCAACCAAATTAGGAGCTTATTTAGAGAATTGACGAGTGGGATTTATCAATTAAGATCTATAATATTAATTTTTCTCTTAATTCATCGATATAGACTAAGTAAGTTAGTGGTCATGTTTAACAAGATGTAGATGTTGATAAATAAATATGTATGCATGTGTGTGTGTGTATATGCACATGCATATGTATATGTGTATATATATATTCAATTTGAGATATTGATATTGAAATGGAAATTTGGTAAACTACTATTATATATATGTATATATGTATGTATGTACATATGTATGCTATATATACATACATACACACACATACACATACACACACAGATATATATATATATATATATATATATATATATATATATTATATAAACAAAGATGAACAAATGAATTATAAGTTAATCGCTTTATGTAAATGATTATAGACATCGTATAATGATGTAGATATACTTAGTTGATGCAATAATAAAAATACAGTTATGTATGAATAAACATTACAACAAAAAGATGAAGAATCATAAAGGAAGAAAAACTATAATTATAACAAAGGTAAGACTATAACTATAATAAACATGAATTTGGTAAGAGGATAACATAACAAAGTTGATAACATGATCATATAAAAGTTTATATTATATTCAAATAACGTATAGTTAGGCGTAGGTATAATTAAATGAAGGCTGACTAAAATACTTAATGAAAACTCGACAAAATAGCTTAAACTCGAATTATATGGCTAAATAGACATTTGAAAGTAATATGCATACATATGAAATTTTTGCTGTAAAAAAAGCAATATCTGGTTCATTTTCAAATAATTTAGACGTTTGAAATTATACATTAAGTAGCGGTAATTAAGGGTCGAACATATGAAAGTAAGGGTTGGGCGGCAAATATATATGATCGGATGAATGAAAAGCTTGAAGGAACTATTCCTCCAAGCATTCATATATCTGAATAGTTTGACTTGATGTCTAAATGTTTAGTGAGATGTTTGAGTAAGAAAGTCAGATGTCTGAATTGTTGTTTTGTGACCAGTATGTATTGACCTTAAAAGGCTTGTATAAATGGTTAAAGGCACTTTATATCAATCGATGACAACGTTATGAAGATGTATGTTGCATGCAACATTGTATGGAGTGATACTCGAAATTGATGAGGTTTGTGAACACGTATGTTGATACAATTAAGATTTTATGTCTTAAATGTGTTGATATGACTTCGGTTGGTTACTATACGTGGCTAGGCCTTCTCACATACGATGTAAAGACGGGGGAATATGGACACGTCCATTTAATTGGCTATAGTGATTATAATTTGGTTCCAAATTCAATAGGCCGACCATAGCAAGGAAAAGATTTGGTAAATGACCAATCTTCATACAAGAGCACATGGCATACCAAAGTAATGAAAGCAGGGTAACATATGATTGTAAGCGTGTATCGGTATTGAGATGTCTTTTTATCATCGTCTCAATATTTTATATAGATGATAGCTGTATGATATTGACTTAGAAACAATTATCACTATAATGCTATATATCTATTATTAATAATGAAGATTCAATCAATAAGTTTTCCATCGTGTCTTTTTGAAATTATGAAAATACCCTAGATAGTATCCTTTATGACCACCTATCAATGGAATCTCACCGTCGGTATGCAAGCTCCACCATCACACCCTTCCTAACCACCCATCAATCAAATTTCACTATCAATTTACATTCAACACCACCATCAAGACTGCTTGAAATAATAGTGGTGTGATAACCAAAGCTTTTGGACTTATAACACACATCCCCCATTAAATTTTATTGAATAAAAAATGAATACATTTTGCTATTAGGTATAAGTATGATTCAAACTAGTTATGATACACTAAATTTGATAGATACAAGTAAGACAGAAATTTAAGTGTAGCATTAATCTATAATGATGTAGCATGTCGGTACGACATACAGTGATATTTTCTCACTGACATGGGTATATTTCCAATCCTCTTTATATTTCCTTTTTCTATCCATGTATGATTGGTTGGTATGACATTACAGGCACGCATGGTTGGTGACGAAGACAAAAGAGATTCATTGGAGTTATTTCATTCCATTTAGTTATCTATTGTTTAGTTTATGCACATATGGTGGACGTAAAGTGTTATTTTAATTCGATGTAACAATAGTTTTGACCATTGTACAATAGTATTTAGATCCATTATTATATATATGATTTATTATAATTTATTCCTTCCATGGTGAGTTTTGAAAGTTGTAGTTATTGTCGGCAACTCTGTGTACTGTTTTATATTACTTTGCCATAACTATATGTTGTTTATGGCTTTTGGGATTTATGTATCGATTTAGGATATAGAATCTAAAGGAAGTGAATGATGAGTTATTACATTTGGTATTAGAGCTAGGGTTACCCGATTTCCATAGGTCTAGAACACATTAGAGGAGAATATTTATATTTATGTGTATATGTAAAAGTACAGCACATTATGCACCCATTTATTTCTAATTATGTTCTATCTAGGAAGTTGCTACATTTATAAATAGTTCATATATGTAACGCCGCTGGAATTAGCATAGGAGACGCAACCCCAATAATTCCTAGCGTGAACATACCTCTTTGGTTCCGTAGGCATCTCCAAGCTAGAGCAAAGGCTAATGTTATCCTAGAAGCACTTGTACAACCAACACAAGAGTAGTTCCTATGCATCTACCTACCATAGACTTTCCAAAGCTATGTTGATATTTTTAGAGTACGGGTGGAAAGCCTTATATTGGCACTGAATCCTTTGTTGACTCGAAGGTATAACTTTGCAAAAACGAGCAGATAGTTAGAATTATGGGTTTGGATGATATAAGAAGAACGCAACTAGCTTCTTCACATTATAGTCTAAGGCTTTATAGTGGTGGGATATAGTAGTGGCTATGGTAAATGAAGTGGAGATAATCTCAGAAGGTATTTTGAGACAAGTTTATGATAGTCATTGAAGGAGCACAACACAACATGTTTATCTATTTATAGAAGGAGATATGATATGAAGGAATATGTGAATCATTTCAATGGGCTTGCCAAGTTTGGATTGGATTTAGTGGACGCTCCAACAAAGAAAGATAAGAAACTCGCTAAGGGGTCGTGACAACCACTTCAAGATCTGGCATTTAGATACAATCATATGGTGCTACATTTGAAAGATAAGTAGAGATGCGTTGCTGAATATAGTTTCTAGATATGTTGCAAAGGAGGAGCAAGAAGAAATATTATAGTGGGAATCGTTAAGTAATGCGCAAAGAAGGAGGAGGTAAGAAGGAGTAAACAAAATTCAAAAAGAAAAATAATATGTAGTAAATGATATAAGAAGGGTCACATAGCTAAGAACTCTAGAGTGAACTTGAGAAAAGCTAAATGATGCAATTGCAATTAGTTTGGTTACATGAAGTAGGATAGCTCGACTTTAGGCAAGAGCAGACAGGTTGTGTAAGCATACACACTTGATGTTTCCACTAGTAGGGAAAAAGGTTGCGATGGAAGGTATATTACTTATTTTTGATCTTTCTATCATACTTTATTTAATATTAGAGCTTCTCATACTTTTATATCTGGTAGTTTAGTTGACACTTATAGTAGCGTTGAATTCTATTAGGGAATCGATACACGTGTTTATGATATGTTGTGAGTTGAAATTATTAATACACGGTGTAAACATTTTATGTGAGCACATGTACCTTGTTTTTCCAGGTATAGATTGATTTTAGGAAATAGGATGTCACGATATGGGGCAGTATTTGATTGTGATAGGAGGGTAATTTATAAGAGGAGTAATCGAGGGCATGATTTAGATGTGCATTGTAAGCAAGATAGTTTTATGATACTTGTATTCTCTTTGTTTACACAAGACAAATTATTATCTATCACTATTATTTAAGATTTCCCAGATGTATTTATAGTGGGCTCTGATTTTCCACCTCAGAGAGAAATTAATTTTAGGACTGATCTTGAGAAAGATGTTGAGCTTGTTGTTATGCTACTCAGACATATGACTATGAAAGAGAGAAAGGAACTAGATAAGAAAGTCTCTTAGTTTTTGTAGGAGGGTTTTATTTGTAGGAGTATCTCATAGTAGGGAGAACTAGTAGTTTTGGCCACTAAAACGAATGGGACTTTATGGTTCTGCGTAGTTTATCGAGAATCAAATAAGCTAAGAAAAAAGAATCATTATCAATTGTCTCCAATCAACAATTTATTTGATTAGCTAATAAGATTTAAAAAACCTCTCAACTTGAATTAGCCACCATTATTCATTAGTTAAAATATGCAATAATTTTTGAAATCTCAAAGCCTCTTGCTAATTTTTATATGCTAATTACTCACTAATTGATTGATTAAGGTGGATTTAAATTATGGAGTTTTGGGATCGAAAGGTCCGATGGTGGTTAGGAGATGTTTATATAAGACAGAAAAGTGATTAGTGGCTACTAGGGATGCTGCAATTAATCCTAATCCCAAATCTTTAGCAGGCCTAATTATGTGCTCATGTTAATTACCTACTAATCTATCTAAAAACTATCCAGACATCAAATAGTCATATCTCCTAAACTATTCGTCCAAAAATCTACTATGACCATTCTACGGAAAGAGAAACCATTAAATCTTTCATTTGGAAGTGGTTTTAGACCATAATTCGACCCTATGAAAATTTATATGCCTTACAAGGTTTTCAAGGCCAAAACTGTCTGCAACTTATTCTATGGGTCAAAAATATTAATACTCGAAATTCACTAAATTTATAATTTATTTGGACCGAATTTGTTTACCAGCCACCGTTATGTAATATTATAAGTCACTACATAAGCCAACAACATAGGATGCACCAGAAATTGTATGAGATAATGATTTAGAGCTATTAGCTATTGTGATTGCAATGATGATGTGGATATATTATTTTTTGGTGAGAGGTTCGAGTTATTCATAGACCACAGGAACCTTTTCACAAGGAAAGAGTAAAATACGAGGCAATAACATTGGATGGAGTTTTAGGCTTCATATAATTTGGATATTCTCTATACACCCAAAGAGGGTAATGTAGCAAATGGTGCACTTGGTAGGAGGCATGTAGCTATGGCTTATCTAATGGTCCATGAGGGGAAGCGTTGATGGTATTAGCCGATTGTGATTGGCTTGCAAAGAGTAGTTTAGGCTCGACAAACTTGGTATGTTTGGTACTTGACCACTCTATTAGACCAAATTGATGCTAATCCGCAATAAGATACTCGGTTAGCTATGGTTGTTGATGATTTTTTTGAGGCTACTAAGTCAAAAAGAATGGTAGGTTTCGAGATTGATCATCATGGTCTGTTATGAAAGGGAAGATGATTATGTGTCCCAAATATTAATGGATTAGAAAGGAAGTACTCGACAAGCATCACCATTTGAAGTTTACTATACTTCTAGGATATAAAAAGTTGTACTGTGATGACCGCCCTACACCACTGATATAGGTTGATCAAAGGAAAGAAGAGAAGTAAAGAAGGGAAATAGAAGAGAGGAGAGTGAAAATAACACATAATCATGGAACCTGTCGTATATCTCACAGCACATCGAATAAAATATAATAATCATTGTAGATATAAAATAGGCGAGATAGTAGTAACTACATAAACCACAAAATCAAAATGCATGGGTTCATATGGTTAAACGAAATAATAATAAAGTTTATGCTGATAAATAAACTCAACCGATAAACCGCCTCTCATAATAAGTCAAACACCATCGAGGCTCCATAGTGTCACAAAAAAAAATATGCAATAATAAGCCCAAAATATAAACATGAGAAACTTTCGCCTCCTACTAGTCCATTTGTAGAACTCCACGTGTCGTTTACACCTATTATCTAGTCTTCTCATTTATGAGTACCTAAAGCAATAAGAAACAAAGCATAAAGCCTTAATTTAGACAATAGTCCCCTGTGAGCGATAAACAATCTCAAAATACTATAAACGTCGACACAATATGTGGAGAATCATACCTGACCGATCCCTTCATCTAAAGAGTTAACACATAACATAGGATATATATGCTGCTCTATATCATAGCCGTTATGGGTGTACTATACATAAAGTACTAAGGAGTGTCCAAATATACATATGTATGTATGTACGTATGTATGTATATATATGTATGTATATCAATAATATTGGCATCACGTGACATCCTTAGGATGATAAACAATCAAACAAACATCGCATCCATTATCCATCATCATGTTCACTCACTCAGTGCAGTGGATATATAATCACTCGTCGACCCATCATGGCCAAAGACTAGATTATCCGTCATGATAACCCACATCCTAGTTCTTCGATACTCAAATCCATGCCACTTATTAGGGCAGAAAATAGACTAACCATCACATCAATCCAGGATAACCACATTAGCTATAATGACCTACCTTTTCAACCGTCGCAAGTTGGCACCAAATACATCCATGGTACTCCAATGTCGAACATCCAATCGTTGGGAAGTCAGGTTATTAGGGAAAAACAAAAAAATAAAAAGAAAATAACAGAGGAAACAAAATATCATAGCGGAATGGCAATATGAAACATAACAAAGACAGTAAACATTGTCACTCTAAAATACATGGTATATCAGAGTTCAAAACAAACCTCATCAGCCTAGATAGTATAACTTTCGGCCTTATAATTCTTGATGGGAATATAATAATATAGCGGAAAATAAAAAATACTATGGTAGGTGAACATCCAGCTCTACTCCATGAGCTCCATGTCCCACAAATGACCGCCAGGAAAATACTCGATCTGACTTGAGCATTATAATAAACTAACACATGGATCAGTCTGGAAAACCAGCATGAGAAAAATCAAGCAATATAGTGAACATATAATAATTTTGTGAGACCACACCGCTAAAACACGGAATGGGTTTATAACGTCCCGCCTTTTTGCATGGTTTAAATCGACGATAAACCACACATGTCAGACTTAAACCATACAGAAGGGCGGATTGTTATGGGGCAAATAAGAAAAAGTAGAGAAAGAAAAACAAAATAGAATCTTGCAGCGGAACGATAAAATATAATAATCAAATATACAGTTCATGAAGATGTTTTACAAAATATTCGATTATACTTATATAATACATATCAGGGTTACACATATCAGAGAATAATAATTAATAATGCAGGGGAACAATGTGAAAGTAGTGGAATACTATAATATATAATAATAAATCTTCGTCTTCGTCCTCCAGAATACGGTCTTCAAATCCTGAAATGCCTAGGATGACCCGAGCGAATTGAAAAGACAAACACTGGAGTCAGAACTAAAAGGTCTTATGTAAGTTAAATCAACGATAAATAATATGAGTGTAACGGCGACAGAGATGTTTACGAGATTTGACATCTCCTATCCAGTGTCCAACGTGAGTGAAGTAACTTAAGAGATGTTCGGGATTCATGCCTCCTAAGGATCCATTAAACTATCTACTATGTAGTAATATACGCTATTATAGTAGTGTCTAAAGTAAAGTATAATATACTGAAAATAGCGTTAAGGGGTTACCCATATAGCCCTTAACACACTTTTATATTCCCATAGTCTATACAGTACCGTAATCTCCCCCATACTGGACGTCGTCCGAGGGAACTCCATAGGTATGGTACAAAAAAAATTGTATAAGGCGCGCTAGGGTAGGTGACACGGCACAACTAGGCAATGCCAGGGTAGATATACCAATTACACTTCCGGGTCAGTGGTAACGCATAGCCGCAGCTACCGCCCACCTCAAGCCACACCCCAAAATGAAAAAAAATCAAAAGTGACCATCGAATCAATCCAAAGTCGGAGTATAATATCGAAGGGATGTGTCTGATCAAAGTGCTACCTCATTAGCCCATCGATCGCTCATGTTTTAGCCAACTTATGCCAACTCAAGAGAGTCGGGTCCACCTATTTACCTCAAAGGAAACGCCGCCGCCATCCTAATTCATTCTGGAATCTCCACCGCGTATACGGTTGTTAAAGTGGTTTTCGAAGTTGGCAGAGAGTATGACAACTTTCGATCCCGGTCTTTTCAATAATCAAACGTTATTATAACACCACGGTCATTTCAAAATAATTTATACTTCAAAACTAGGATATAATATCCATTTCAACTATATAATTACGATATCATTTTCGTTTTAAAAACCAAATAATATGATATCATTTATAAACCCAAATCAATATAGTATCATTTTTATTTCAAATATACCATTTTCCCAAAATCATAGTACTTTCAAATCTACATACCTTGAACCTCATAGCTTTGATATATAACTTCGAATACTTAAATGGCTTAAATATTGAATAACTTTATAAAAAAATAGCTTTTTAAACTTCACAAATAAATTCCAAATACCAATTTGAACCTCTAATTAAACCGTTTCAATTTCCACATAATTCAAAGCTTTAAATATTCCACCATTTCAAAACTAATTCTTTGACAATTCCACATATATCAAATTTAGTTACTATTATTTAGATTTGAAATGTCTACTTAATAAATCCAGTATAATTTAAGTAAGACTTTAACTTCAACAACTGGATATCCTTTTAGTTTGTTTAACTTGATATATTCATTTAAATCAACCTGATATTCATTTAAATCACTCTAAACAAAAATCAAGTAATAAAAATCATACCCTTTAAATTTCTAAATTTTATTAAATTCCAAATAAATTCCATATTCATATTCCAACCTTATTCTCATTTAAGTCATTATAAACTCTAGAAATTTAATTTAAATAAATGCTTAATCATATTTTATCTTAATAAAATCAAGCTTAATTATTAACTTCTTTTATACTTCATATCAATTTTATACACAGCTTAAAACCCAGAATTTAACTATATATAAAATAACATTCATAAAATATCCAAATCGCTATCTCATTAAACCATATTTTTCTTTACAAAACCATAGAAAATCATTTCAAAATACTTTTATATATAGACCATGGTGTCTGTATATAATTTTCTACCCTATGGTCAAGTGATACAGATATTTATCATTTCAATCCGTAATTTAAAATAAAAATACGGTTATATAACATTTCAAACCGCAATCCCGAATGAAATAAAGTGCATAACAATTTGCAGTTTAAAACAATATAAAATACAACATCCATTCATCCAATATCAATCATCAACCATTTATTACAATAATCATCCAATTTAAACAATTACATCAATATAGAGCATATAATAAATAACAGGTAATTACTGACAGTTTATAACCAATAGTAAAATAACAATCTATGTAACTGGCAGTTTACATGCAATAATAAATTAAATAAAAATTTAATCTAGTAAATTAAATTCAACTGAGATGATGATTAAAATATTCCAAACAATCATAGATAAATTTTAAATCACATTAAAATTTAATTTAACAAACATAAGAAATCTTAGAAGTTGTGAGTGGGTTAAAACACTCACCTTTTGAATTTAAATTGAATTTAAATCCAATTTAAACCCAAAAATTGAACAGTCTCCAAATTTGTCCAAACCAGTGTCAAAATATCTGGAATTCCAATACGAACCTAGCAGGGGAAACCGCGTATGAATCGGACATCGTATGCGAAAGATATTCGAATTAAAAGATTTGAAATCAAAAAATAAAAATAAAAATAAAAAACAACCAATACTCACAAGGCCTGCCACCACACCGTGAATCAACTCCTTCCCAGTACGCTCGAACCGAAGATGACAACTGCAGAAACCCTAGCGCCTCCGCATCAGATCGCGTGCGCCTCCTCCACGATGGCTTGGACGAGGCCGCACTGCCCATACGAGATCGACTCCCCCTCCTCGACACACCAACGACCACGCGCCACAGCCACGACGTCGATCGACGCCGTCCATCATCAGCAGCCGTCGAATTTTTAAAAAAGTAACCCTAGGCGAATTTTACGCTGCATCCAACCGTCCAATCAACAAACTAATCACCTAGATGCGATCCCCTCGGCCTCCTCTTAAAACCCAGAAAGGATTTCCCGATCAGACGAAGTTCATCGTCGAGCGATGAATGACCGAAAATTGATTTGCGATTTTTGGAAAATCGATGATTCAAAATCAAAAACGAACTGAAGATCTGAGATTCGTACATCGAGAGCTTCGATATATAATTTTTCTGAATTTTTTTTGAGGAATTTGAAATTTCACTTTGGATTTTGAATTGCACTTGGAATTAGGCATTTGTCTGCCACTGAAATGAGGAAGTGAAAGAAATTTTACGCGCGGACAAATGAGAAATAGATGTAGGCTAGGGTTTATAATAGAGTATTTATAGACAAAGCTGAAATATAATAGATGGACCCGATTTATAAACGTGCTGAACGATGAATGGCCCGAAAAGCCCGTTCTGACTTCGGAACGAAATTGGATCCACCCGTATATCAAAATAGATGTTTTAAAATATTTTAAATGCAATGGAAAAGGTTTCAAGTCTAAATTCTATCATATAAAGAAGTTAGGCTAAAATCAATATTTTTCAAATTGATTTCAATTGATTTCGATTTCATTGATTTCAAGGCGTTTCAAGCCCGTACGTTCAAACTACAAGCCCGATCGCTACGAAACTTAAAATCCTACAATAATTCACCATTACAGATCCGATGAAACTGGTTTCGTCGAAATCCGAGTCAGTGGCCAAAATCGCTATTTTTCCATTAATTAAATAAATTTATATTCGATTAATTAAATCAAATCTTAAATTTCAATTCTATAATTGACAAATTTTTTCATCTTTGATCTTTCAATCATTTACAATGATTTAAACAAATTTAAATGTCAATTTAGAGATGATTAATTTATAAATTTCAATATTAATCCTCAATTTTATTAAATTCAAAATTATAAATTTAATTTCCAATAATTCTATTAAATTCACTTTTCATTCTGTTATTCAATTCAACATTATCAAAAGGATAAAATTAACATTGGATTTACAAACTATTACCTTAATATTCTTACATTCCATATTGATTTCAATTAACGCAATTAATTTCAATAAATTGCAATTACTCCAATTATTATCATACACTAAATTACAATATATTGTCAGAACTTTATTTTGCATTCCTTTTATTCAACCAACTGTCATTTAAATAAAATTAACATTATTTCCGATTCTTACTTTAATTTACTTTGACAAAATGTTAAATTTAGATTTATTACAATTGATTACCAAAGTTTATTTAACACCTTAAATAAACAAGCAACCTATATTAATTGCCACCTATTTGCTTTTAATTGCATTTATAAGTTCATTACTCATTAATCCATATTATAATTCCATATAACGCTAACTTTATTTCATTACATTAATATACGCCTATTTACATCTTAATTTGAATAAATTACATTTCCAAATGTGTACTTCTATCAATGAACACATTAGTTAAGGTTTTAAAACCAATAAATGAATCTACCTTAATTCCATTCTTATACCAATTTATTACTTTACATACATTACATATTAATTCATCAATTAAAATGCTTTGAACTATTTCCCCCAATTCACCAATTACTACCTTAAAATAAATTTACGTTTCTATTAAATTTACATTCACACTTCCGTTATTATATTAATTACCATTAAAGTAACGTTTATTATCAACAACATACATTATAATTACTTACAGAACATTGACTTTTCAATGACCATTTATTATAATTTAAATTCATTAATTTAATTCAACGCTTACATTTTGTTTTCATATATTCAATTTGTAGCTAAGTATACATCTACATTATTTCCATTCATATATTGGATTTGTAGCTAAGTATACATCTACATTATTTCCATCGATTTGAATTTCATTCAATTTATTGATAACTACCTTAGTTAGCATTAACGTAATATTAGATTATAATTTTTGTAAATAATTTCCAATTTAAAATCAACCAGCTACAAAATAGGTAACATACAAAAATCGTTACCATTAATCCTTTAGTCGCATTAATAAGCTTTTATTACTTACAAATCAATGTTGTCATCTATCTTCATACTACAAATTTCATTTACTTATGTTCAATTTATAGCCATACATAACATTTAGATTTATTTTCATTAATTGGCATTCCATTCAGTTCATAAATTTATTAACTTGATTGGTATTATTTAACTTGCATTCTAGTTATTATTTCATAAATATGATTCACAGTCATATCTTTAATTTAAACTAACATTTAAAAGTTTATTACTTACCTTTATTTACATATCTTCCATTTTATAACCAAGTGCACCATTTACACTATTGCACTTTTATTGATTTCACTTCCATTGTCAATAATTCATTCTAAACATTTACTTCATTATAAATCATAAAATTTTTATTTCTTTCTAAAATTTAACTACAAAATTCTTATAATTCAACAAATTTAATTTTTGAGTTACACTCTCCCCCACTCAAAACTTTTCGTCCCCGAAAACGAAAAAAAGGGAAAAGAAGAATTAAGAAGTCAATATATCTTATTTAAAATATTAAATTTATAAACAAATAAATTTACAAAATCAATTAATTTAAATAAAACATACCAATTTATAACCATTAAATCTTTTATACTCAAATTAATAATGTTTGGAAAACATTTTTCACTTATATAATCCAAAAGTGTTAATAACTATATAAAATGAAATATTTAAGGTTGTTTCAACTACAAACCAACAATCAATACATACAACAATCATATACAACCAGGTATACAACCATCACATAGAAATCAACACAAATCAATCATTTATTCATATCAAACAAAACAAATAGTTGTTTGGGTTCAAAATTTTAAATTATACGGAATGAAAAATAAACTACTAAGTGTACCCTTCACTCAACAGTCTTAGGTGAAAATAAATAGATTACTCATTCATCCAAACAATTTTAAAGTATCCGTACCCAAACAACCATAAACCAAAACAAACAACAGCAATTTCAAACAACAGATTTAGTTTATCCTTATTAATTCCATCCATACATTTGTTATTTGATTTATCTTTTTCATTCATATAATGGTTTATCTTTAAATTTAAATTTATTTCTTACAATTTTATTTAGAAATAACTTCAACTTATTTACTTAAGTTTAATTTTTTTATTTATACTACTTATCTTTCTACTATATTTAATTATAGTAACATTTCCAATTATACTTAAGTCTATAATAACTACAACATCAACTTCTTATTTGTTGAAGAATTCCATTAATTACTTTTATTACCTCAAGTTTATTTTTGGTATAATATCTATTACATTTTCTTATTAACATTTCAACTTTTTATACCTTTTGGTAAGTTATATATATGCCTTTAAGAATGTAATTGAAAGTTATATAAGTTTTTCTCAGTTAATTAAATGTTCAATAATAATCCTTTGTTTTACATGTTACAAAATTAAAATTTTCTTTTTATTTAATTTATAACTTAGCATTAAATATCTTATTTTCTTTAGAGGTTTCAATTATTAATTACCTACGTTCCAATTAACTACAATAATTGAAACTATTAATTTATGAAATTTAAGAACTAAATACCAGGTTAATTTTCAAATCATTATAAAATAACATATAAATGTATATACTTACAGTTTATATATATATATATATATATATATATATATATCCCATTATATTTAAAACAATTTGAAATTTATATTTGTTTATCAAAAATGAATCTGCAGTAAAACTACTACAGTGGCCTTCCCACATCGAAACTCGAAAATGAATGTCGATGATATGGCCGCCATCACCGAAATTATTTTCTAGCGACGGAGAGGGAAGTACAGAACTTATTTTTTTTCCAAAAATTCTTTAAAACAATTCTTTCAATTTATATTGGAATATTTATATCAGAAAATACTTATAAGCAAAAGTATTATATTCCAAAATTATTCGAAAGAAATTTTCAAAAATCCTGGAACTCAAGCTTTAAGTTTCCAATTTCATTTATCTTATTTTCAATCTTATTTCGACTATTATTTATAAATTTCACAACCAAACAACCAATATATTGCAACCAAATATAACCTTATTTATAAAATTTATTTTATATATATAGAAAATATGATATGCAAAATTATTTCATTCACCTATATTCAAAACAAATATTGTGTCGGTCTGTCCTATTAAGTGTTTAGAAATCCCTATTGATGTCATAACCTCCCATGCACCAACCAGAATTTATAAATACAAAACGGAACAAATTAACACAATATTAAAACCTTTTTATAACACTAACAAATACGCTCTCTCATATATATATATATATATATACATACATACTCAACGACTCCCATAGGGTATTACTACCCTATTAGTAAAGAGTCAGACCCCACAAAGCTAAGGCTTATCGCTAAACCAAAGCTCTGATACCAGATGTAACGTCCCGCCTTTTTGCATGGTTTAAATCGACGATAAATCATATACGTCAGACTTAAACCATATAGAAGAGCGGATTGTTATGGGTAAATAAGAAAAAGTAGAGAAAGAAAAACAAAATAGAATCTTGCAGCGGAACGATAAAATATAATAATCAAATATACAGTTCATGAAGCTGTTTTACAAAATATTCGATTATACTTATACAATACATATCAAGGTTACACATACCAGAGAATAATAATTAATAATGCAGCGGAACAATGTGAAAATAGTGGAATACTATAATATATAATAATAAATCTTCGTCTTCGTCCTCCAGAATACGGTCTTCAAATCCTGAAATGCTCAGGCTGACCCGAGCGAATTGAAAAGACAAAACACTCGAGTCAGAACTAAAAGGCCTTATGTAAGTTAAATCAATGGTAAATAAAATGAGTGTAACGACGTCTGAGATATTTACGGGATTTGACATCTCCTATCCAGTGTCCGACGTGAGTGCAGTAACTTAAGAGATGTTCAGGATTCACAACTCTTAAGGATCCGTTAAACTGTCTACTATGTAGTAATATACGCTATTATAGTAGTGTCTAAAGTAAAGTATAATATACTGAAAATAGTGTTAAGGGGTTACCCATATAGCCTTTAACATACTTTTATATTCCCATAGTCATACAGTACCGTAATCTCCCCCGTACTGGGCGTCGTCAGAGGGCACTCCATAGGTATGGTACAAAACAAAATCGTATAAGGCGCGCTAGGGTTGGTGACACGGCACAACTAGGCAATGCCAGGGTAGATATACCAATTACGCTTCCGGGCCGGTGGTAACGCATAGCCGCAGCTACCGCCCACCTCGAGCCATGCCCCTAAATAAAAAAAATCAAAAGTGGCCACCGAATCAATCCAAAGTCAGAGTATAATATCGAAGGGATGTGTCCGATCAAAGGTGCTGCCTCATTAGCCCGTCGATCGCCCCTGTTTTAGCCACCTTATGCCAACTCACAGGAGTCGGGTCCATGTATTTACCTCAAAGGAAACGCTGCCACCATCGTACTTCATTCTGGAATCTCCACCGCGTACACGGTTGTTAAAGTGGTTTTTGGAATTGGCAGAGAGTATGACAACTTCCGATTCCGGTCTCTTCAACAACCAAACGTTATTATAACACCACGGTCATTTCAAAATAATTTTACTTCAAAACCAGGATATAATATCCATTTCAACTATATAATTACGATATCATTTACGTTTTAAAAACCAAATCAATATGATATCATTTATAAACCCTAATCAATATAATATCGTTTTTATTTCAAATATATCATTTTCCCAAAATCATAGTACTTTCAAATCTATATACCTTGAACCCCATAGCTTTGAAATATAACTTCCAACAATTAAATGGTTTAAATATTAAATTACTTTATAAAAAAATAACGTTTTAAATTTCATAAATAAATTTATAATACTGATTTGAACCTCCAATTAAACCATTTCAATTTCCATATAATTCAAAGCTTTAAATATTCCACCATTTTAGAACTAATTCTTTGATAATTCCATATACATCAAATTTAATTACTATTATTTAGATTTTAAATGTCTACTTAATAAATCCAATATAATTTTAAGTAAAACTTTAACTTCAACAACTGGATATCCTTTCAATTTATGTAACTTGATATATTCATTTAAATCAACCTGATATTCATTAAATCACTCTAAACAAAAATCAAGTTATAAAAATCATACCCTTTAAATTTCTAAATTTATTAAATTCCAAATAAAATCCATATTCTTATTCCAACCTTATTCTCATTTAAGTCATTATAAATTCTAGAAATTTAGTTTAAATAAATGCTTAATCATATTTTATCTTAATAAAATCAAGCTTAATTATTAACTTCTTTTATACTTCAAATCAATTTTATACATAGCTTAAAACCCAGAATTTAACTATATATAAAATAACATTTATAAAATATCCAAATCGCTATCTCATAAAACCATATTTTTCTTTACAAAACCATAGAAAATCATTTGAAAATACTTTTATATATAGACCACTGTGTCTGTACATAATTTTCTACCCTATGGTAAAGTGATACGGATATTTATCATTTCAATCCGTAATTTAAAATAAAAATACGGTTATATATCATTTCAAACCGCAATCTCGAATGAAATAAAGTGCATAACAATTTGCAGTTTAAAACAATATAAAATACAAAATCCATTCATCCAATATCAATCATCAACCATTTATTACATTCGTCATCCAATTTAAACAATAACATCAACATAGAGCATATAATAAATAATAGGTAATTACTGACAGTTTATAATCAAAAGTAAAATAACAATCTATCTAACTAGCAGTTTATATGCAATAATAAATTAAATAAAAATTTAATCTAGTAAATTAAATTCAACTGAGATGATGATTAAAATATTCCAAACAATCATAGATAAATTTTAAATCACATCAAAATTTAATTTAACAAACATAAGAAATCTTAGAAGTTGTGAGTAGGTTAAAACACTCACCTTTTGAATTTAAATCCAATTTAAATCCAAAAATTGAACAGTCTCCAAATTTGTCCAAACCAGCGTCAAAATATCCGCAATTCCAATGCGAACTTAGGGAGGAAACCGCGCGTGAATCGGAAAACGTACACGAAAGATATTCGAATTAGAAGATTTGAAAAAAAAACAACCAATACTCACAAGGCCTGCCACGTCACCGTGAATCAACTCCTTCCCAGTACGTTCGAACAGAAGATGACAACTGCAGAAACCCTAGCGCCTCCACATCAGATCGCATGCACCTCCTCCACGATGGCATGCACGAGGCCGCAACGGCCATACGAGATCGACTCCCCCTCCTCGACACACCAACGACCACGCGCCACAGCCACGACGTCGATCAACGTCGTCCATCATCAGTAGCCAACGAATTTAAAAAAAAGTAACCCTAGGCGAATTTTTATGCTGCATCCAACCGTCCAATCGACAAACTAATTACCTAGATGCGATCCCCTCAGCCTCCTCTTCAAAACCCAGAAAGGATTTCCCGATCAGACGAAGTTCATCATCGAGCGATGAACGGCCGAAAATTGATTTGCGATTTCTGGAAAATAGATGATTCAAAACCAAAAACGAACTGCAGATCTGAGATGCGTACATCGAGAGCTTCGATATATAATTTTTCTGAATTTTTTCGAGGAGTTTGAAATTTCATTTTGGATTTTGAATTACAGTTGGAATTAGGCGTTTGTCTGCCATTGAAATGAGGGGTGAAAGAAATTGTACGCGCAGACAAATGATAAATAGATGTAGGTTAGGGTTTATAACAAGGTATTTATAGACAAAACTGAAATATAATAGATGGACGCGATTTATAAACATGTTGAATGATGGATGGCCCGAAAAGCTGGTTCTGACTCCGGAACGAAGTTGGGTCAAACCGTATGTCAAAATAGATGTAAACGCAATGGAAAAGGTTTCAAGTCCAAATTCCATCGTATGAAGAAGTTATGCTAAAATCAATATTTTTCAAATTGATTTCAATTGATTTCAATTGATTTCAATGCGTTTCAAGCCCGTACGATCAAACGGCAAACCCGATCGCTACGAAACTTGAAATCCTACAATAATTCACCATTACGGATCCGATGAAACTGGTTTCGTCGAAATATGAGTCAGTGGTCAAAATAGCTATTTTTTCATTAATTAAATAAATTTATAATTAATTAATTAAATCAAATCTTAAATTTCAATTCTACAATTGACAAATTTTCTCATCTTTGATCTCTCAATCATTTACAATGATTTAAACAAACTTAAATGTCAATTTAGAGATGATTACTTTATAAATTTCAATATTAATCCTCAATTTCATTAAATTCAAAATTATAAATTTAATTTCCAATAATTCTATTAAATTCACTTTTCATTCTATTATTCAATTCAACATTATCAAAAGGATAAAATTAACATTGGATTTACAAACTATTACCTTAATATTCTTACATTTCATATTGATTTCAATTAACGCAATTAATTTCATTAAATTGCAATTACTCCAATTATTATCATGCACTAAATTCCAATATATTGACAAAACTTTATTTTGCATTCCTTTTATTCAACCAACTATCATTTTATAAATAAAATTAACATTATTTCTGATTCTTACTTTAATTTACATTAACAAAATGTTAAATTTAGATTTATTACAATTGATTACCAAAGTTTATTTAACACCTTAAATAAACAAGCAACCTATATTAATTGCCACCTATTTGCTTGTAATTGCATTTATAAGCTCGTTACTTATCAATCCAGATTATAATTGCATATATAACGCTAACTTTATTTCATTACATTAATATACGCCTATTTACATCTAAATTTGAATAAATATTACATTTCCATATGTGTACTTCTATCAATTGAACACATTAATTAAGGTTTTAAAACCAATAAATGAATCTACCTTAATTCCATTATTATACCAGTTTATTACTTTACATACATTACGTATAAATTCATCAATTAACATGCTTTGAACTATTTCCCCCAATTCACCAATTATTACCTTAAAATAAATTTACGTTTCTATTAAATTTACATCCACACTTCCGTTATTATATTAATTACCATTAAAGTAACGTTTAGTATCAACAACATACATTATAATTACTTACAGAACATTGATTTTTCAATGACCGTTCATTATAATTTAAATTCATTAATTTAATTCAATGCTTACATTTTGTTTCATATATTCAATTTGTAGCTAAGTATACATCTACATCATTTACATTGATTTGAATCTCATTCAATTTATTGATAATTACCTTAGTTAACATTAACGTAATATTAGGTTATAATTTTTGTAAATAATTTGCAATTTAAAATCAACCAGCTACAAAATAGGTAACATACAAAAATCGTAGCCGTTAATCCTTTAGTCACATTAATAAGTTTTTATTACTTACAAATCAATATTGCTATTTATCTTCATACTACAAATTTCATTTACTTATGTTCAATTTATAGCCAAACATAACATTTAGATTTATTTTCACTAATTGGTATTACATTCAATTCATAAATTTATTAACTTGATTAGTATTATTTAACTTGCATTCTAGTTATTATTTCATAAATATAATTCCCAATCATATCTTTAGTTTATACTAACATGTAAAAGTTTATTACTTACCTTTATTTGCCTATCTTCCGTTTCATAACCAAGTCCACCATTTACGCTATTGCACTTTTATTGATTTCACTTCCATTGTCAACAATTCGTTCTAAACATTTACTTCATTATAAATTGTAACAACCCAATATTTATTAAATATTTTAATTCTTTCATTGAAGACTTTGGGGTTTTACTTTACAAAAAGGTTGAAATTTTAAATGTAATTGTAAATAAACACTCAAAAGTTTATTAATATAAGAAATTCTATGATTCTTGTTTTGATTAAGTTTAACGTTTTGGAATTTTAAATCTTTGGATTTTAAATTTAATCTTTTGATTTAATATATTTGTAACAATGTTTTATTTCATTTTGTTCTTTTAAAATGAACAAATGGATTATATACTTTTTAAAATTTAATAATTTATACTGTTACTTATATACATTTTAGAAATAGATTCCTTGGTAAATGATAAATGAATGAATGAAAAACCAATGTAAAAAACCATATTTTATATAAGCAATAAATTTCAAGATGTATAGTGTATAAAGAAACTGTTTAATGACGCGTTTAAAAGGCGCGTTATTTGATGGAATAAATAACGTATATATAAGAAAACGTATAAAAAATTTAAGCATTGTTTTGTTATAAATATGAGCGTAAATTTTGAGTTGGTTATTGCGTCTATAGTGCGCATTCCAAATATACATACCTTAACTAAAAATGGTTAAATAAATCAGTGCATGCATTTTCGAGTAGGAGGGAAACATACCCGTTTCCTCCGATATCAACGCTAGATTCTTCTCATTTTAGAAACGTTCGAAATTATTTCAAATTCCATTTCCATTCAAAACAATTATTACCTGCCCTTGCCGTTTCTTTCTATCCCACTGGTAATAAAATCATCCCTCGATGCAAATATTAAATTCCAAATCTTTCTTTCCTTAAGACCGCATGCCGTTCCCAAATCAACAAAAATTTAAAACACGTTCGCACATATTTTCCCAAATGTCCTTTTCCGTGTGAAAGCAATTTGATTGCCTGCCGTTTTCGCTGGGAAATTCATGCTCACCGAAATTATTTGCAAAGATCATCCTTCCTTAAATTTCGCATCCCATTTTATAAATTTAAAACACGTTGAAGCAAATTCACTTGCGTCTCATTTGGCTTCTTCCTTCTTGCGCAAAGCTCCTTCAGGTAATAATGTCAAACTTTCTTTTTTTGTATATATATATTTTATTTTTGTTTCCTCCTCATTTTATTTTTCCACTGTTCCACCAAAAGGCTCAGCCACTCATCACCACCAACCGGCCTACAGCCTTTCTCCACCACCACTAGCTCAGCCTCGTCGTTGCTTGACATACTGATCATCACCGAAAACCCATAGCCTTACCGAGACAATATTCTTCTCCACCATGAACCATGAACCATGAATGCACCACCTGTATGTTGTCACTGCATATGAATTTCCACTTGCGTGATATGGGCGTGAATACATGCTGATTGAAAAAGGGAAGGGTGCCATGCAAATAGGCCTGGACGCATAATTGCATGCGTGCATGAGTTCGGAAGTGGCCGTGCCACTCAGAGAAAAAAAAGAGAGGAATAAAAGTGTATAGGAGTTCGTGCACCTCCTGTGCATGAATGGACCAAGAGCCTCTGACCGTGACTGAATAGCTGAGGAGAAAGAATGAAATTTCTGATGTTCGTACGTAGAGGAGAGAGAACGAGATATTAGAGCATGCGAATTTATGGACCGTGCCTTTGTGTTCGAACGTGCAAATTTTTATGAATATGGTGGAAAAAAATTCATGCGCCTGAGTGGAAGTATAAGTAGTGCATGTTTTCATATTTTTAAAAATGGACATGCCACGTTTTCATTAGGTTGTGATCGGGTTGTGGGGTGGAGTGGTCGAGCCTACGGATCGAATTGATTCCATTCGTCCCTGTTTGTTTCGAAAAATTTTGTGCTAATTTTTTCCTTAGTTTTGATTTTGAATTTATTCGTTTCCTTTTCAAGAATAAAAATCTGGTCGCAGCCACCGCAACAAATTTGATCGTGCTTTTGTACATTCTCTTTTTCAAGTGTTACCATCGTTTTGAATCAAATCTTCGACGGCATTCAAGGTGAGTATTCTCACCTGACAAACGTACTTATATATCTGTAAATTGATAACAAGTGTGATTGTAGAATAATTATTATTTCATTTTATTTGACTGTGATATAAATTGAGGATGTTAAAAAAAATATTTCCGTTATAAAGCCTACACATCATCGGTTATATTACATACTGTTTATTTTGCTGTACTCTATTTATTTATTTTACTGTTTAATCATTGAAGTTTACTGTAGAATAGAAATCGTTACAGGCTGAAATGATAGGCCTAAACGATATTTATTTATTTATTTATTTATTTATTTAGCTACTTATTTTAACTCGGGATTGCAGGTTCGAAATGATAGAACCCGGATTTATTTTTGTAAATTACGGATTGAAATGATATATTATCCGTATCACTTGACCTAGGTTAGAAATATTATACAGACCGTGGTTATATAAATATATTTTTTGGAAATATTAAATATTTTAAATTTAAGTGTTAAAATACTTGCTTAAAAGTGGATAAAAATGATTATTGTAAGTATTGTGATATTTTACAAGTTTAATATGTAAATAAACAAATGATAAGAATTTAAAAATAAATTTATCTTGAAATTTTTGATTGTAAAATAAATGGAATTTAAGTTAAGAAAATATACAGGAGAATTTGGTATAAAATGAAATAAAGCGAAATTATAAAGGTTAAGTTTTCTACGAATTGATAGTAAATGTGTGAAATATGGAAGTCAAAAATATAACTTGATTTTAATCGAGATTTATTTTATTTTGAAATGGTAACTAAACCAAATTGTTAAGGAAAATACATAGAAATTTTACACTTGATAAGAAAGTATAAAGAAGTTAGATATATGTTTCCAAATTTTACTTTATAAAAGACCATAAAATATGGAATGAATTAAATGACTATATAAAGGTGGAAATTTTATAAGTAAATTTGGTTAAATAAAGGTTTAAATTTTATTGAAACTATATTGAAGTCTAAAGTTTAATTTACTTAATTGTAAAGAGGATATTTATGCATTTAGCGAAGTGCTGAATGATGATGCAATTAAACTAAGGCTAAACTTTTGGAATTCATATTGGTTGAAATAATAATAACTTCACCTTTAAACTGTTAAAATAAAGTATTTTGATTGAAGTATAAACTATTTTTTAAAGTTTATAACCACGGGTAATAATAACGTTGGTTGTTAAAGAGACCGGGATCGGATATGGGCATACTCTCTGTCGATACCGAAAACCACTTTGACAACCGTATACGCGGTGGAGATTCCAGAATGAAGTAAGATGGTGGTGACGTATCCTTTGACGTAAATACGTGGACCCGACTTCCGTGAGTTGGCATAAGGTGGCTAAAACAGGAGCGATCGACGGAATAATGAGGTAGCACCTCTGATCGGACGCATTTCTTCATATGCCATTCTATTAATTTTGTGATTTGTTTTGTGCGCACCCTTGATATGGGAGTGTTGTTCGAGGTGGGCGGTAGCTGCATGCTACGCGTTACCACCGGTCCGGAAGCGTAATTGGTATATCTACCCTGGCATTGCCTAGTTGTGCCGTGTCACCTACTATAGCGAGCCTTGTACGAGTTTGATTTGTGTCGTACCTATGGAGTATCTTCTCATAGGCTGCCGATCAGGAGATATGCAGGTACAGTATAGACTACCGACACTATATTATGCGTTAAATGGAAAATGTAAAGCCTTAACGCTATTTTAAAGTAAGTTTATTTTACTAATAGACACTATTATAATAGTGAAATATTACTGCACAGTAAATAGTTTAACGGATCCTTAGAGGATGGGCGGTCCCAAGCATCCTTTAAGTTACTTGCTCTATATTACAGTACACTTGAATTAGCTTACACTGTATAAGTATATGTCCTGACTCGAGTGTTTATGTTTATTTTACGCTCGGGTCAGCCTGAGTTGCAGTTCAGTCTTCATTCCGGAGCTAGGACTTCTATAGATCACTTTTCAAGCTGTTGGCAAAATTTTCTTTCAGTTCCTTATCTTAATTTATGTAATCAAGACTATTGAATATTGAGATTTACTATCGTTGTTTCAAACTATATTTGGGTTTAAAGACTATGTAAATTTTATTGTTTTGAGACTTTTAATAGTGGCTTCATGAACCACTAAGTTATTTTAAATTCCGCTGCGAGTATTCTGAATTTCTGTGTCTGTGATTCTGCGATTTGATTTCATTTTCTCCTAATTTATTTACAATCTATTGTTTTGAACTATTCAAGCTTGACAAGTTTTAAATTATAGTTGAATTTGAATGGTACAATATAGTGGGTCGTTACAGTTGGTATCAGAGCTTTGGTTTAACCATAGCCTGAGGAGCAAAGCTCATTAGAGATAGGGTAGAAATACCCTAGAATGAGTAAAGTCAAATCTTAGAATCCTTTCCTTGTGAGAGAACGTATTTTAAAGTATAAAATGGTTTTTTAAAGGGTTTTTCAAAGAAGTATTTTGATATGAAAACTTTCCTGTTTTGAAAATTTAAAATTTTCCAACTACTTTCCCTTTTCTCCATCTTATATAATTAGGTCCTTCGTTAAATGGCAGTTCCTGGTAAACTTTATCTTATATAATCTATATTTGCCTCTATATTTTTCCTCTGTCCTTAAATTCATTCTTGATTTCTCAGGATGGATCGAGGAAATACCAGAGGTTGGGGACGAGCTGATGCCCCAGCTCCTCCACCCGCTGCCCTTGTTAGATTTACTAAGCTATGCAAAGATTATACTGAGCTTGGTGGCACTAAGTTCATGGGTTCTGAAACCATAATAGAAGCTCAACAGTGGTTGAGAGACTTGGAGAGAATCTTCTCCTGTCTCGAAATCACAAATGCCCAGCAGAGGCAATTGGCGGCCTGGCAGATGAAAGGAGCCGCTTTGAATTGGTGGCTGTCAGTTACTGCTCACACCAATGAGGCTGACATCACCTGGGAGTAATTTAGGTATCTTCTTCGGTTAATCAAAATTGAGGTTAAATTCCACCATTTATTGAAATTTGTCTTATCCCTCTTATCGTGCTTTAGGGAGGCCTTTCTGGTCAAATGGATGTCCGAAGCGGGTAAGTCTCAGCTATATTGAGACATTATGGATATGAAGCAGGTCGATATGTCCTTTATGAAATACGAGAGAAAATTTAATGAGCTCTCGCAATATGTCCTGAATTCGATAGACACCCCGCTGAAAAAGAATGAGAAATTTATTGTTGGAGCACGCCCCGAGTTCTACGATCGTCTTACTACCCACGTGCATGGGACGTTCACCGCTTTGATGCTCCGATATGAGAACCCTACCTCTAGGGCCACTCCAGCTGCCCAATCTGCACCGTCTCAGTCTTCTGGAAATTCTAAGAAAAGGAAGTCCAACTTCTACCGTCACAAGAGGAATAGGACTTCCGGGCTAGGACCATCGTCTTCTTCATCTCGGAGGCCGACTGTAGATCTTTCTACCATCACCTGCCATAGATGCCACCAGAAGGGACATTACGCAAATAGCAGTCCTACTTTGGGTGCTGCTATTCCACCTCCTTCTCAGTTGGCTAGACAAGACCTTTGCCACATATGCCTTCAGCCGGGATACTTCAAGAAGGACTGCCCTACCCAGAAGAGGGCATGGCATCAGGGATTTTCGCTATTACTTCTGCGTCCTCTCTATCTCCACAGCCTGCTCCAGCTCCTAGCGACTCTCAAGGTACACTTCAGGGTTCTTTTACTTTGTTTGAATCTCATGTTCGTGATTTATTCGATACCGGAGCTTCCTATAGCTTCATCTCGTCAGATCTCTGTAATAAATTTGAACATCTCCTTTCTCCTGAGTTTTCTTCTGTACCTTTATGTGTTTCAAACCCCATCGATGGCCCTGCGAACCTTAGTAAGATTTGTAGGGATGTGAAACTCTTCCTCGGTAATTATCAATTCACTGGTGACTTTTATGTTCTGGGTTTTGACGCTTTCGATCTTCTACTTGGAGGAGACTGGATGGATAAGCATGATGCCCACATTTCTTGTCGTTCCCGTACTATCTCTCTGGTTGGTGATAAGGGTGATGCTTTAGTGATTCAGTGTAGCTTTCCTCAGGAATTCGCTGGTAGTTTCATCTATTCTCTCGATACTTTCCCTGGTGATATCCATTCGACTCGAGTAGTCAAACTATTTCCCGACGTATTTGGTGAAGTCATCTCTCTATCTCCTAAAAGGGAAATTTATTTCCATATCGATCTCATTCCTGGAGTACGACCTGTAGTTCTTCCACCAGAAGAATGGAGCCACGGGAGAAGATTGAATTAAGGAAATAGATTCAAGACTTGTCCTCCAAAGGTCTGATTAGACCTAGCTTCTCGGAATGGGGAGCAGCTTTAGTTTTCGTTACAAAATCAGATGGTTCTCTCCGGATGTGTGTTGATTATAGGGAGCTGGACATGCTCACTATGAAAAAAAGATATCCTATGCCCCGCATCAATGATATGTTTGATCAACTCTATGGAGCAACTGTTTTCTCTCAGCTTGATCTAGCCATGGGTTTCCACCAACTCAGAGTTGCTGAGGAGAGCATTCCCAAAACATCTTTCCGTATCGAAAATGGTTTCTTTGAATGGCTAGTTATGCCTTTTGGTTTGACTAATGTTCCTGCCTTCTTTGTTGACTTGATGAATCGGGTTTTTCGCGATGTGCTCAATAAATTTGTTCTTTTCTTTATTGATGATATCCTTGTTTTCTCCAGGACGAAGAAAGAGCACAAGTCACATTTGAAATATGTTTTAGAAACTCTTCGAAAACATCAATTAAAGGGTAAGTTCTCTAAATGTCATTTTTGGAAAGAGGAAGTCCGATTCCTCGGACATATTATTTCTAGTGAAGGAGTTTCCGTTGATCCAGTCAAGATCGCTACAATCAAAGATTGGGAAGAACCTAAGACTCCAACGGATATTCGCAGTTTTCTGGGCCTTGCTGGTTACTATCGGAGGTTCATTGAGAACTTTGCTCGGATTTCTGCACCTCTCACTGCTCTAACTCGTAAGAATGCTAAGTTTATTTGGAGTGATAAGTGTAAAGCGGCATCCCAAGAGTTAAAGAATAAGCTTACCTCCGCACCAGTGCTTACTGTACCGAATGGAAGTGGGAGATTAACGGTATTCAGCGATGCTTGTCGAGAGGGATTGGGAGCAGTATTAATGCAAGATGGGAAGGTAATTGCCTATGCTAGTCGTCAGTTGAAGACCCATGAGGCTAATTATGCTGCTCACGATTTAGAATTGCTGGCTGTTGTCTTTGCTCTGAAGCTTTGGAGACATTATCTCTTGGGTGCTAAGTTTGACCGCTTCACCGATCATCAGTCTTTGAAATATATTTTCACCCAAAAGGATTTAAATCAGAGACAAGTTCGGTGGCTTGAGTTTCTTGCTTCTTACGATCTCGACATCAATTATACTCCTGGAAAAGCTAATGTTGTGGCAAATGCGTTGAGTAGAAAGAAGTAATTGTCGTGTCAGATTTTTGTTTCTTCTCCCCTTTTGGACCGTATCAAGGCTAAGCAGGACGAGGATAGGATCATCAGATTGATTAAGGAGAATGTTCGCAGCCGGGTTGGTGGTAGTAGTCTTGAAGGTAGTGGAGCTCAGATTGATGATAAAGGGATTTTAAGGATTAATAATCGGATTTGTGTCCCAAATGTTGATGGTTTGAGGCAGGAGTTACTTCGGGAACATCATCAATCCCGGCTTTCCATTCATCCCGGCTTTCCATTCATCCTGGCATAGCGAAGATGTATCAGGATTTAAAGAAACTTTATTGGTGGAAGGGTATGAAGCGTGATGTCTCTATCTTTGTGAGTAGATGTGCGACTTGTCAGCAAGTCAAGACAGATCATCAGAAGACATCGGGTTTGTTGCAGCCTCTGGAGATTCCAAATTGGAAGTGGAAGCTAGTTTCTATGGATTTCATGGATGGATTACCGAGATCTAGGAGGGGAAATGAGAGCATATGGGTTATCGGGAATAGACTAACTAAGTCCGCTCATTTTATTCCAGTCGGGTTTACCCGTACGGCTTCGAGCTTATCTGAGATCTACATGAGAGAGAATGTGCGCCTCCATGGCGTTCCCCTTAGCATCGTTTGTGATCCAGACCCTATATTTACTAGTTAATTTTGGAAAGCTTTCCAAGAATCCTTGGGTACTCATCTGAATCTGAGTATTGCTTACCACCCACAGACTGACGGTCAAACAGAAAGGGTGAATCAGATTCTAGAGGATCTTCTTCGTGCCTGTATTTTAGATTATGGAGGATCTTGGGAAGATCATCTCCATCTTGTGGAATTCACCGATTACAATAGTTATCAGGTATAAATTCCAATCCTCTATTCTTGTCTTATCTTAATTCCCTATCTATCTCATTCTATCTTTTTCAGGCTAGTCTTAAGATGTCCCTTTTTGCTGCTCTTTATGGGCGACCCTGTAAATCTCCATCCTGCTGGATTGAATCCGGTAACCGCTTAATTCTTGGTCCCGAAATGATTTTGGAAGCTTCGGAAAAGGTTGAGGAGATAAAGAGGAGGTTAAGGATTGCCCAAGATAGGCAGAAGAAGTACGCCGATTGTCGAAGAAGAAGCTTGGAGTTTGCTGTTGGTGATATGGTTTTTCTTAAGGTTTCTTCTTTAAGAAACGTGGTTCGATTTGGGCGTAGAGGGAAGCTTGCTCCTAGGTTCATCGGTCCATTCTGCATCTTGGAAAGGATTGGATCTCTTACTTATCAACTGGATTTGCCCGAGAAATTTGCTGGAATACACAATGTGTTCCATGTATCCCACCTTCGTCGCTGTCTTCATGATCCATCTCTTATTATCCAGCCTACTGCTCTTGATAGTTTCGACATCGAGCCTGACCTAATTATTGAAAGGAATCCGCTTCGTATCATCGATCAAGGTACGAAACAGCTAAGAAGAAAATCTGTCCGCCTGGTGAAGGTACAATGGAGCACTGATGAACGGGATTGCACCTGGGAGACGGAAGAGAGCATTCGTGCTTCGAATCCAGAATTATTCATTTAAGGTACTTTGCTTTTTCACTTTATCTTCCTTTGTTCGCCTTCCTTCGTTCCTTTTCGAGGACGAAAAGTTCTGAGTGGGGGAGAGTGTAACAGCCCAATATTTATTAAATATTTTAATTCTTTCATTGAAGACTTTGGAGTTTTACTTTACAAAAAGGTTGAAATTTTAAATGTAATTGTAAATATACACCAAAAAGTTAATTAAAATAAGAAATTCTATGATTCTTATTTTGATTAAGTTTAATGTTTTGGAATTTTAAATCTTTGGATTTTAAATTTAACATTTTGATTTAATATATTCGTAACAATGTTTTATTTCATTTTGTTCTTTTAAAATGAAAAAATGGATTATATACTTCTTAAAATTTAATAATTTATACTGTTACTTATATACATTTTAGAAATAGATTCCTTGGTAAATGATAAATGAATGAATGAAAAGCCAATGTAAACAAATCATATTTTATATAAGCAATAAATTTCAAGATGTATAGTGTATAAAGAAACTGTTTAATGACGCGTTTAAAAGGCGCGTTATTTGATGGAATAAATAACGTATATATAAGAAAACGTATAAAAAAATTAAGTGTTATTTTGTTATAAATATGAGCGTAAATTTTGAGTTGGTTATAGCGTTTACAGTGCGCATTTCAAATATATATACCTTAACTAAAAATGGTTAAATAAATCAGTGCATGTATTTTCGAGTAGGGGGAAACATATCTGTTTCCTCCGATATCAACGCTAGCTTCTTCTCATTTTAGAAACGTTTGAAATTATTTCAAATTCCATTTCCATTCAAAACAAATATTACCTGCCTTTGCCGTTTCTTTCTATCCCACTGATAATAATTTCATCCCTCAATGCAAATATTAAATTCCAAATCTTTCTTGCCTTAAGACCGCATGTTGTTCCCAAATCAACAAAAGTTTAAAACACGTTCGCACATATTTTCCCAAATGTCCTTTTCCGTGTGAAAGTAATTTGATTGCCTGCCGCTTTCGCTGGGAAATTCATGCTCACCGAAATTATTTGCAAAGATCATCCTTCCTTAAATTTCGCATCCCATTTTATAAATTTAAAACACGTTGAAGCAAATTCACTTGCATCTCATTTGGCTTCTTCCTTCTTGCGCAAAGCTCCTTCAGGTAATAATGTCAAACTTTTATATATATATATATATATATATATATTATTTTTGTTTCCTCCTTATTTCATTTTTCCACTGTTCCACCAAAAGGCTCGGCCACTCATCATCACCAACCGGCCTACAGCCTTTCTCCACCACCACTAGCTCGGCCTCGTCGCTGCTTGACATACTGATCATCACCGAAAACCCATAGCCTTACCGAGACTATATTCTTCTCCACCATGAACCAGGAACCATGAATGCACCACCTGTATGTTGTCACTGCATATGAATTTCCACTTGCGTGATATGGGCGTGAATACATGCTGATTGAAAAAGGGGAGGGTGCCACGCAAATAGGCATGGACGCATAATTGCATGCGTGCATGAGTTCGGAAGTGGTCGTGCCACTCAGAGAAAAAAAAAGAGAGGAATAAAAGTGTATAGGAGTTCGTGCACCTCCTGTGCATGAATGGACCAAGAGCCTCTGACCGTGACTGAATAGCCGAGGAGAAAGAATGAAATTTCTGATGTTCGTACGTAGAGGAGAGAGAACGAGATATTAGTGCATGTGAATTTATGGACCGTGCCTTCGTGTTCGAACGTGCAAATTTTTATGAATATGGTGGAAAAAATTTCATGCGCCTGAGTGGAAATAATAAAGTAGTGCATGTTTTCGTACTTTTAAAAATGGACAGGCCACGTTTTCATTAGGTTGTGATCGGGTTGTGGGGTGGAGTGGTCGAGCCTGCGGATCGAATTGATTCCATTCGTCCCTGTTTGTTTCGAAAAATTTCGTGTTAAAATTTTTCTTAGTTTTGATTTTGAATTTATTCGTTTCCTTTTCAAGAATAAAAATCTGGTCGCAGCCTCCGCAACAAATTTGATCGTGCTTTTGTACATTCTCTTTTTCAAGTGTTACCATCGTTTTGAATCAAATCTTCGACGGCATTCAAGGTGAGTATTCTCACCTGACAAACGTACTTATATATCTGTAAATTGATAACTAGTATGATTGTAGAATAACTATTATTTCATTTTATTTGACTGTGATATAAATTGAGGATGTTAAAAAAAATTCCGTTATAAAGCTTACACATCATCAGTTATATTATATACTGTTTATTTTGCTGTACTCTATTTATTTATTTTACCGTTTAATCACTGCAAGATCCCTGTAAAATAGAAATCGTTACGGGCAGAAATGATAGGCCTGAACGATATTTATTTATTCATTTATTTATTTAGCTACTTATTTTAACTTGGGATTGCGGGTTCGAAATGATAGAACCCAGATTTATTTTTGTAAATTACGGATTGAATTGATATGTTATCCGTATCACTTGACCTAGGTTAGAAAATATTATACAGTCCGTGGTTATATAAATATATTTTCTAAAATATTAAATATTTTATATTTAAGTGTTAAAATACTTGCTTAAAAGTGGATAAAAATGATTATTGTAAGTATTATGATATTTTACAAGTTTAATATGTAAATAAATAAATGATAAGAATTTAAAAATAAATTTATCTTGAAATTTTTGATTGTAAAATAAATGAGATTTAAGTTAAGAAAATATACATGAGAATTTGGTATAATATGAAATAAAGCGAAATTATAAAGGTTAAGTTTTCTACGAATTGATAGTAAATGTGTGAAATATGGAAGTCAAAAATATAACTTGATTTGAATTGAGATTTTTTTTTTTTTGAAACGGTAACTAAATCAAATTGTTAAGGAAATACATATAAATTTTACACTTGATAAGAAAGTATAAAGAAGTTAGATATATATATTTTCAAATTTTACTTTATAAAAGACCATAAAATATGGAATGAATTAAATGACTATATAAAGGTGGAAATTTTATAAGTAAATTTTTTTAAATAAAGGTTTAAATTTTATTGAAACTGTATTGTAGTCTAAAGTTTAATTTACTTAATTGTAAAGAGGATATTTATGCATTTAGCGAAGTGCTGAATGATGATGCAATTAAACTAAGGCTAAACTTTTGGAATTTATATTGGTTGAAAGAATAATATCTTCACCTTTAAACAATTAAAATAAAGTATTTTGATTGAAGTATAAACTATTTTTGAAAGTTTATAACCACGGGTAATAATAACGTTGGTTGTTAAAGAGACCGGGATCGGATATGGGAATACTCTCTGTCGATACCGAAAACCACTTTGACAACCGTATACGCGGTGGAGATTCCAGAATGAAGTAAGATGGTGGTGACGTATCCTTTGAGGAAAATACGTGGACCCGACTTCCGTGAGTTGGCATAAGGTGGCTAAAACAGGAGCGATCGACGGAATAATGAGGTAGCACCTCTGATCGGACGCACTTCTTCGTATGCCATTCTATTAATTTTGTGATTTGTTTGGTGCACACCCTTGATATGGGAGTGTTGTTCGAGGTGGGCGGTAGCTGCGTGCTACGCGTTACCACCGGTCCGGAAGCGTAATTGGTACATCTACCCTGGCATTGCCTAGTTGTGCCGTGTCACCTACCATAGCGAGCCTTGTACGAGTTTGATTTGCGTCGTACCTATGGAGTATCTTCTCATAGGCTCCCGGTCAGGAGATATGCAGGTACAGTATAGACTACTGACACTATATTATGCCTTAAGGTGGAAAATGTAAAGCCTTAATGCTATTTTAAAGTAAGTTGATTTTACTAATAGACACTATTATGATAGTGAAATATTACTGCAAAGTAAATAGTTTAACGGATCCTTAGAGGATGGGCGGTCCCAAGCATCCTTTAAGTTACTTGCTCTATATTACAGTACACTTGAATTAGCTTACACTGTATAAGTATATGTCCTGACTCGAGTGTTTATGTTTATTTTACGCTCGGGTCAGCCTGAGTTGCAGTTCAGTCTTCATTCCGGAGCTAGGACTTCTATAGATCACTTTTCAAGCTGTTGGCAAAATTTTCTTTCAGTTCCTTATCTTAATTTATGTAATCAAGACTATTGAATATTGAGATTTACTATCGTTGTTTCAAACTATATTTAGGTTTAAAGACTATGTAAATTTTATTATTTTGAGACTTTTAATAGTGGCTTCATGAACCACTAAGTTATTTTAAATTCCGCTGCGAGTATTCTGAATTTCTGTGTCTGTGATTCTACGATTTGATTTCATTTGCTCCTATTTTATTTACAATCTATTGTTTTGAATTATTCAAGCTTGACAAGTTTTAAATTATTGTCGAATTTGAATGGTACAATATAGTGGGTCGTTACAATTGGTATCAGAGCTTTGGTAGCCTGAGGAGCAAAGCTCATTAGAGATAGGGTAGAAATACCCTAGAATGAGTAAAGTCAAATCTTAGAATCCTTTCCTTGTGAGAGAACGAATTTTAAAGTATAAAATGATTTTTTTAAAGGGTTTTTCAAAGAAGTATTTTGATATGAAAACTTTCCTGTTTTGAAAATTTAAAATTTTCCAACTACTTTCCTTTTTCTCCATCTTATATAATTAGGTCCTTCGTTAAATGGCAGTTCTTGGTAAACTTTATCTTATATAATCTATATTTGCCTCTATATTTTTCCTCTGTCCTTAAATTCATTCTTGATTTCTCAGGATGGATCGAGGAAATACCAAAGGTTGGGGACGAGCTGATGCCCCAGCTCCTCCACCCGCTGCCCTTGTTAGATTTACTAAGCTATGCAAAGATTATACTGAGCTTGGTGGCACTAAGTTCATGGGTTCTGAAACCATAATAGAAGCTCAACAGTGGTTGAGAGACTTGGAGAGAATCTTCTCCTGTCTCGAAATCACAAATGCCTAGCAGAGGCAATTGGCGGCCTGGCAGATGAAAGGAGCCGCTTTGAATTGGTGGCTGTCAGTTACTGCTCACACCAATGAGGCTGACATCACCTGGGAGCAATTTAGGTATCTTCTTCGGTTAATCAAAATTTAGGTTAAATTCCACCATTTATTGAAATTTGTCTTATCCCTCTTATCGTGCTTTAGGGAGGCCTTTCTGGTCAAATGGATGCCCGAAGCGGGTAAGTCTCAGCTATATCGAGACATTATGGATTTTAAGCAGGTCGATATGTCCTTTACGGAATACGAGAGAAAATTTAATGAGCTCTCGCAATATGTCCTGAATTTGATAGACACCCCGCTGAAAAAGAACGAGAAATTTATAGTTGGAGCACGCCCCGAGTTCTACGATCGTCTTATTACCCACGTGCATGGGACGTTCACCGCTCTGATGGACATGGCTCTCCGATATGAGAACCCTACCTCTAGGGCCACTCCAGCTGCCCAATCTGCACCGTCTCAGTCTTCTGGAAATTCTAAGAAAAGGAAGTCCAACTTCTACCGTCATAAGAGGAATAGGACTTTCGTGCTAGGACCATCGTCTTCTTCATCTCAGAGGCCGACTGTAGATCTTTCTACCATCACCTGCCATAGATGCCACCAGAAGGGACACTACGCAAATAGTTGTCCTACTTTGGGTGCTGCTATTCCACCTCCTTCTCAGTTGGCTAGACGAGACCTCTGCCACATATGCCTTCAGCCGGGACTACTTCAAGAAGGACTGCCCTACCCAGAAGAAGGGCATGGCATCAGGGATTTTCGCTATTACTTCCGCGTCCTCTCTATCTCCACAGCCTGCACCTGCTCCAGCTCCTAGCGACTCTCAAGATACACTTCAGGGTTCTTTTACTTTGTTTGAATCTCCTGTTCGTGTTTTATTCGATACCGGAGCTTCCTATAGCTTCATCTCGTCAGATCTTTGTAATAAATTTGAGCATCTCCTTTCTCCCGAGTTTTCTTCTGTACCTTTATGTGTTTCAAACCCCATCGATGGCCCTGCGAACCTTAGTAAGATTTGTAGGGATGTGAAACTCTTTCCCGGTAATTATCGATTCACTGGTGACTTTTATGTTCTGGGTTTTGACGCTTTCGATCTTCTACTTGGAGGAGACTGGTTGGATAACCATGATGCCCACATTTCTTGTAGTTCCCGTACTATCTCTCTGGTTGGTGATAAGGGCGATGCTTTAGTCATTCAGTGTAGCTTTCCTGAGGAATTCGCTGGTAGCTTCATCTATTCTCTCGATACTTTCCCTGGTGATATCCATTCGACTCGAGTAGTCAAACTATTTCCCGACGTATTTGGTGAAGTCATCTCTCTATCTCCGAAAAGGGAAATTTATTTCCATATCGATCTCATTCCTGGAGTACGACCTGTAGTTCTTCCACCCAGAAGAATGGCACCACGGGAGAAGATTGAATTAAGGAAATAGATTCAAGACTTGTCCTCCAAAGGTCTGATCAGACCTAGCTTCTCGGAATGGGGAGCAGCTTTAGTTTTCGTTACAAAATCAGATGGTTCTCTCCAGATGTGTGTTGATTATAGGGAGCTGGACATGCTCACTATGAAAAAAAGATATCCTATGCCCCGCATCAATGATATGTTTGATCAACTCTATGGAGCAACTGTTTTCTCTCAGCTTGATCTAGCCATGGGTTTCCACCAACTCAGAGTTGCTGAGGAGAGCATTCTCAAAACTTCTTTCCGGACCGAAAATGGTTTCTTTGAATGGCTAGTTATGCCTTTTGGTTTGACTAACGCTCATGCCTTCTATGTTGACTTGATAAATCGGGTTTTTCGTGATGTGCTCAATAAATTTGTTCTTTTCTTTATTGATGATATCCTTGTTTTCTCCAAGACGAAGAAAGAGCACAAGTCACATTTGAAATATGTTTTAGAAACTCTTCGAAACCATCAATTAAAGGCTAAGTTCTCTAAATGTCATTTTTGGAAAGAGGAAGTTCGATTCCTCGGACATATTGTTTCTAGTGAAGGAGTTTCCGTTGACCCAGTCAAGATCGCTACGATCAAAGATTGGAACGAACCTAAGACTCCAACGGATATTCGCAGTTTTCTAGGCCTTGCTGGTTACTATCGGAGGTTCATTGAGAACTTTGCTCGGATTTCTGCACCTCTCACTGCTCTAACTCGTAAGAATGCTAAGTTTATTTGGAGCGATAAGTGTAAAGCGGCATCCCAAGAGTTAAAGAATAAGCTTACCTCCGCACCAGTGCTTACTGTACCGAATGGAAGTGGGAGATTAACGGTATTCAACGATGCTTGTCGAGAGGGATTGGGAGCAGTATTAATGCAAGATGGGAAGGTAATTGCCTATGCTTGTCGTTAATTGAAGACCCATGAGGCTAATTATGCTGCTCACGATTTAGAATTATTGGCTGTTGTCTTTGCTCTGAAGCTTTGGAGACATTATCTCTTGGGTGCTAAGTTTGACCGCTTCATCTCTGAATCAAATCTTCGACGGCATTCAAGGTGAGTATTCTCACCTGACAAACGTACTTATATATCTGTAAATTGATAACTAGTATGATTGTAGAATAATTATTATTTCATTTTATTTGACTGTGATATAAATTGAGGATGTTAAAAAAAATTCCGTTATAAAGCCTACACATCATCAGTTATATTATATATTGTTTATTTTGCTGTACTCTATTTATTTATTTTACCGTTTAATCACTGCAAGTTCCCTATAAAATAGAAATCGTTACGGGCTGAAATGATAGGCATGAACGATATTTATTTATTCATTCATTTATTTAGCTACTTATTTTAACTTGGGATTGCGGGTTCGAAATGATAGAACCCGGATTTATTTTTGTAAAACGGATTGAATTGATATATTATCCGTATCACTTGACCTAGGTTAGAAAATATTATACAGTCCGTGGTTATATAAATATATTTTCTGGAAATATTAAATATTTTCAATTTAAGTGTTAAAATACTTGCTTAAAAGTGGATAAAAATGATTATTGTAAGTATCATGATATTTTACAAGTTTAATATGTAAATAAATAAATGATAAGAATTTAAAAATAAATTTATCTTGAAATTTTTGATTGTAAAATAAACGGGATTTAAGTTAAGAAAATATACATGAGAATTTGGTATAATATGAAATAAAGCGAAATTATAAAGGTTAAGTTTTCTACGAATTGATAGTAAATGTATGAAATATGGAAGTCAAAATATAACTTGATTTTAATTGAGATTTATTTTATTTTGAAACGGTAACTAAATCAAATTGTTAAGGAAATACATAGAAATTTTACACTTGATAAGAAAGTATAAAGAAGTTAGATATATATTTTTCAAATTTTACTTTATAAAACACCATAAAATATGGAATGAATTAAATGACTATATAAAGGTGGATATGGGCATATTCTCTGTCGATACCGAAAACCACTTTGACAACCGTATACGCGGTGGAGATTCTAGAATGAAGTAGGATGGTGGTGACGTTTGCTTTGAGGTAAATACGTGGACCCGACTCCCGTGAGTTGGCAAAAGGTGGCTAAAACAGGAGCGATCGACGGATTAATGAGGTAACACCTCTGATCGGACGCACTTCTTCGTATGCCATTCTATTACTTTTGTGATTTGTTTTGGTGCGCACCCTTGATATGGGAGTGTTGTTCGATGTGGGCGGTAGCTGCGCGCTACGCGTTACCACCAGTTTGGAAGCGTAATGGTATATCTACCCTGGCATTGCCTAGTTGTGCCATGTCACCTACTATAGCGAGCTTGTAAGAGTTTGATTTGTGTCGTACCTGTGGAGTATCTTCTCATAGTCTCCCGATCAGGAGATATGCGGGTACTATATAGACTACTGACACTATATTAGGCCTTAAGGTGGAAAATGTAAAGCCTTAATGCTATTTTAAAGTAAGTTTATTTTACTAATAGACACTATTATAATAGTGTAATATTACTACATAGTAAATAGTTTAATGGGTCCTTAGAAGATGGGCGGTCCCAAGCATCCTTTAAGTTACTTGCTCTATATTACAGTACACTTGAATTAGCTTACACTTTATAAGTATATGTCCTGACTCGAGTGTTTATGTTTATTTTACGCTCGGGTCAGCCTGAGTTGCAGTTCAGTCTTCATTTCGGAGCTAGGACTTCTGTAGATCACTTTTCAAACTGCTGGCAAATTTTTCTTTCTGTTCCTTATCTTAATTTATGTAATCAAGACTATCGAATATTGAGATTTACTATTGTTGTTTAAAACTATATTTGGGTTTAAAGACTATGTAAATTTTATTGTTTTGAGACTTTTAATAGTGGCTTCATGAACCACTAAGTTATTTTAAATTCTGCTGCGAGTATTCTAAATTTCTGTGTCTGTGATTCTGTGATTTGATTTCATTTGCTCCTAATTTATTTACAATCTATTGTTTTAACTATTCAAGCTTGACATGTTTTAAATTATTGTTGAATTTGAATGGTACAAAATAGTGGGTCGTTACATAAATCATAAAAAATTTGTTTCTTTCTAAAATTTAATTACAAAATTCTTATAATTCAACAAATTTAATTATCGAAATTTACGGGTCATTATAGGGTTTTTACCTCACAAGAACATAATCCATAGGTAAAAGAATGAAAAACAAGTTGGAAGAAAATCAGACTTGAAAGAATGGAAACAAATAATTAAACATCGAGAAGAGCTCTAGGCACTTCTCGATGCAATTAAGAAAATAATTCAATGATTTGAATCATATAAGGAAAAGCAATATTTCCAACAATGACAAGGAGAGTGCACCCCCTCACCGAAAATATATATTTAGAAATATACTTGAGAACTACGATGGCTCTTAGACTCATCCAAGCCGACCCCGTGAACCTTATCGAAAATTCAAGTATTTCACATTTTAGTGTGCATATAACCGTAACCAACCTAGGGTATATGTGATAATATTTTGATGGCAGCAACCCCATATAGCTTGGCTTCCACTTGCTCTTTTGGTTTAGTCATTTCCGATAAAAGATATCAACGCTCAAAATGAGCAACAAATCGTCTTAGATTGAAGATATATAAAGAAGAAAATGGAATCGATAGTAAATAAATCAAGTAGTGAGAATAATTAAAATAGTCGAATATGAAAATTAAATCTCTTAAAACATTTGACTCACACTTGTGCTTGGTTTTCACATCACAAACATTTGTAAAACACTTTTAAATAACACTCTTTAAAATGTTCTTTTAAAGCTCATATTATATTTCTAAGTACATTAAAAAGTAGGGCCCAAAACAATAGTTATTAAAATATTATTTACTATATACTTAAAACAATTTACGCTTAACTTTATCTTTAAATAATTGCTTTTAAAAAAATTCATTTACAAACTATCATTTGTAAATTTCAAGCAACATTTATTATCCCGAAAGTTAGTAAATTGATTGAAATGCTTTTATAAATTCAAAACAAGGCTAATCATCCTAAAAGATAATCGATATAATTCTTTAATAAATTATAAACCACATTAATTATCCTAAGAGACAATTAATCAAATTTGTAAATCCTTTAATAATCAATTAATTCACTTTAAATGCCTTTATTAATTTGGTTAAATTATCTTCAACCACTTTTATTAAATCGATTAAATAACTTTAAAACACTTTTATTAAAATCAGTCAATTAAATTTAATACATTAAATCCGTTAATTAACTTTACACATCATTAATAAATTTATTAATTGACTTTATTATAGTTAACTAATAATTAATAACATATTTAAATCTCTAGTTCTTTTCAAATACTTATACGATCCATACTAACCCTTTTGGAATAAATTTGCAAAATATTCAAGGTAAATAACCTTTATAAATTTAAATAACATTAATTATCCCGAAAGATAATTAATTCAAGTTTATAATTTTGATAAATTTAAATGACATTAATTTTCTCAAAAGATAATTAATCGAGCTTATAATCTCTTTATAAATTTAAAACAACGTTATTTATCCTAAAAGATAATCAATTAAACTTATATCTCCTTATAAATTTTAATCAACACTTATACGTTATTTTCAAAATACTTGAAAATATAGTTTAAACAAGTTTCAAAGTACAAAAACATGAGCAAACATTTATTTTGTAAAAATACAAGCTCAAGTTCAACACATAACAATGGCTTAAGGAGATATAATTCATAGGTGACGGTATAGAGATAAGCGTTATAACGACACTTACTCCAATTAAATAGTGTATCATAAATATATCAATCACACATCGATATAAGCGACATAATAATATAGGTAAGCTGTATATAACAGTAAATTAATAATGGAGAGGAACCCCTTAGGGTCATTCACAACAGTCCCTTGTAAAACAATAGTTATTTATGCAATCAGCTTTACAAGAGGGAATTTAAATCAAAACAAATAATGAAACGATAATCTTTTTTACTTGGCAAGCATAGGATAGTGATTTATTTTGCTCGATAGATATCCAAAATAACATACCCAATTTAACTATAGAAGAATGGTGTTTTATTCTTCTAAATGAATATCGAAAACAGAGTGTAACTAATTTAACCATGTTAAGCGTGATTAAATTAAATCACCATAAATTGATTATTAATTTATACTTCAACAAAACTATCAATTATCATCCAAGCATTCAACCATAATCTATAGCAATATAGATATCATATAGTTTATTTAGAGGTGAGTTACTCACTGAAATTTAGTGAATCCACCTCCAGAGCGTAGATAAAGTCAATATGAGTCCAATGCAAAAGACCGCATCCAAATCCGACCTCGTATGAGTAAGATATTTAACTTATAGGATTTCAATTCAATTAAATAGTTAAATTTACTTAACCAATTAATTAAAATAGTAATTACCTATATTAACTTCTTCTACCCAAATCACTGATTACCAGGCCTGCACATGCATGGCTTGACCATGTGCATGCACGCTCCATCTCAACCATCACTTGAAAAAATCAAAATCAGTCGCCTCCAACGAACTTCTCTCCTTGATCTCCACCAAATGCGCACCATGACGGAAGCTCGGCACTTGTGATAACCCGGATTTTAGGACATCTGATAATTGGATTTTAAATTCAAATTTAGTTTGAAAATTGAATTTAGTCTGGATATTGAATTCCAAAGGATTGATATATGTCTTAATTATAATTTAAATTTAAAAGAGGATACGTATATATGATTTTTTTTTTTAAAAAAAAAATTAAATTATTTAAGAGAAAATTTAATTTGTGTATGTATAATTTTTTTTATACAAAATCAGATCTAAACATTTAAAACATACAAGTACATATGTGAGCTAATTACACACACAAATTACAAGTGTTAACATGGTATAATGAGATGATACAAGTGGCAAACGAAAAATTTCATGTAAAATTTAATTTTAAAGAAAAAAATTAGGGAGAAACCTGGCCATAGAATTCTCAGTTCAATCATCTTCTTCCCAAAACTTCTTTCGTTTTCAAGGAGTCTTCTTTAAAAAAAAAAACTAAAATATACTAAAAACAATCTGTCACAAAACACAGCAAATTTCAAACGATTTAAATCTTCCACAAATTCTCAAACCTGAAGCAATCATCAAAGCAGATTCAACTCAACCCATAAATCAGATAGATTCAAGATCTTCATAAATCAAGCAATTTGAATTCAAACACCAGACACCAGATCAAGGAGAAGTCTGTTTACCTGTAGCTTTGTTCTCTGTTTCCAGAAATTAAATGTGAGTAAACTGCAACTTCGAATTTAATCTTATCTATATTATGCGAGTGTCTAAATCTTTCTTATTCCCTGATGTGTGTATTATGATCTGGAAGTATTGGTATGAAATATCTGAATGAAGTGAAATCATGTTGTATGTATAAAAGTTGAGTTCAATATGCATATTAGAAGCAGGTCTCTGTTAATAGTCTATATATATTCTAAATTCAAACTCTCCTTATAAGAATTTTAATAGAATATGATGTTTTAGGGAATGGTGATTTGGGTTTACTAATCTGGGAAAAATGTCCCTGAGTTAGATTAGAAAGTAATTAGCTGGAAATTAACAAATTTACAGTAGGAATGAATTTGATAAAATTTGGATTGATAAATTTATTTTTTACCTTTGATTGTAAATTTGGATCTGTACTTAGAATTCATGATTTAAATATAGAAATAAGTTTATTGATCTTTATTTGGTAAGTAAATTTTAAAATTAAAACTTAAGTAGTATGTAAATTACTGGGTGATGGTTACTTTGCATGTTTGCTTATATGAAAGCTTGGTGTTTCTGGTATCTGTTCTTAGTAATAGTTTTCAAACTATGGTTTGTGATGTAGAGATTGCATGTATGTGTGAAATTTGGTTAAGATGTTATGAATAGATAAGTGATTTGTTGTGCATGTCTGAACTTTCTATATAACCCTGTTTACAATTGTCAGGTTTCTTTTAAAAATAATAATATCTTGAGCATAAATCAAGTGCACTTCAAAGCTTTCACATATAGGTTGAGAAATGTGAAAAATATAAGTTTACTTTTACTTAGATTAAGTATTTTAATAAAATTAAGCACAGAAAGTGTGAGATTGCCTGCAATTTAGAATTACAGTAGATTTTCTAAAACTATGTTAAAACCCAAACACCTTAATCTGCTGAATCATTATCATAACTAGAATCTACATTGGAAATTAGGATTTTTAAAACGAAATTCAAAATTTCTAAATTTGTGTTGAGTGGGAATTTTTGGAATAACCAGAATATGATTTGTGAGCAAATTCTGGTAACTGGGTAACAAATAGTGATCGAGACCTTGGCCAAAGATAGAGAAAGGATTTGGGTGTTCGGCAAAATTGGTTGAAGAGGTGCTTGATGGTAGTGGCGTCGATGGCGAAGAAATTCAGTTTATAACCCTAATTTTGGTCGAGCAGAGAAACTGTATCACTGCTTTACCACGGGTTGATCGAGTGGCATGGAATTTTGGGGAGTGGCAGCGAGGGGTGTTGGCATAGCGAGGCCGGAATTATAGCGGCGTCGATGATTAGAAACATTGTTGCGAGCTCATTTTCTGATGAAGTTGTGATTGCAGAATTCTTGTGCTGCTCGATTTTGATGTGAGGCCTGAGATTTTGTTTGGATGGACTGGAACCGATGTTAAGGTGATGGTCGTGTTGTTGAGGAGTACGGCGCTGGTCACCGTCGTCGCTGGTGTTGTGCAGGTGCACAAGGGGTTGGTATCTGTTGTTTTGGGAGTTGAGAGTCTGACTCGAAGGTGACACCAGGTTTTTTGGGCTATAACTCGAGTATGAACTCGAGTAGTTACGTGAGTAAAACCAGAATAGTTTTAAACTTAAAATAATTCTAAGATTTTTGGAAAATTGGGAGAAAGGGGATTTACCCGGGGAAAGACCCGAGTTGTCTCCGGGTTTGACCCGAAGCAGAAAAGATAACAGTTTTCAAAATGTTTTGAAATCATCTTGTTTTTGAAATTTAAAGATAGTTCTGATTTATATAAATATTTCATTAATAATTAGTTTTTAAATGTATCGATGTAAATATAATTGTTGGAATTGAAGTTTGAATAAGGTAAAAAAAAAGTATTTAACTTTAATAAGCAAAGGAATGATGATTTTAAATAAATCAAATTCAAGTTTTTAAATTTAATCTTTTTAAAATGGAAGTTAAGAGCTAATGCAATAAATGATTTCTTTCAACTTAATCAAGTTTTAACAACTAAAGAAATTTAAAGTATAATTACTTAAATTTAATTTGCAAAATTAAATTAAGATAAATTAATTTGTGATTAATTAAGTGTAATTAATTACTTAATTAACATTTAATTAATCAAGGTAAATCAACTAATAAATAATTAAGTAATAAGTAATTAAAGGGGTTATCATTTAATGTTAAGAAGATTATTAAGGAAATTACTTAATGAAGTAATTAAAATAATTAATTACTTGGTGTAATTAATTTAATATGGTTAATTTTAATTAATTAATTAAGTTTAATTAATTTAAAGGTTATCATTGATGTCGGGTTAAGTATGATTACTTAAGGAAATTAATAAGGAGTAAATTACTTAGTGAAGTAATTAATGGATAATTACTAGACGTAATTGATTAAAAAGGGAATTACTTGATGAGAAGTAATTAAAGAATAATTATTTGGAGGGAAAAATTAAGTGATAACCATCAGTATAGTTGAAAGATTTATTAATATAATTAATCAAGAAGTTGATTTATTTAATGGGGTAAATAAGGAAGTTAATTTCTGATTTGTGGTAAATCAAAGATGACTAATGAAAGTAATTAAAAGATCGTTAATGGAAGAGATAAATCTTGCTTATAAATGATTGGATGATGATAAGTGCTTTGGATTGGTTGATATTTCTAATAGGAATGGCTTTGTAATATGATATGTTAAATGGGCTGTGATTATGAGATTATCTATTAATTATGAATGGCTGTGTAAAAGTGTTATCCGGTAATTAAAGTTGAAGAGCATTTAATTGAAGAACTTGGGTTTAGATGTCATGGGATTCGAAGTGGAGTCGGGTATTAGTAAATACCCGAACCCACTTCAATTCTTTATAAACTGATTTGTGAAATTAATAAACTGGTATGGAATGATTTAAGCGAAGTGGACCATAAATCTAAGTTCTGAAATTTAGAAATTGATGGGTATAATAAGTGTTGTCTATACCAAACCTGTGAATTTGTAAAATTGCTATGAGTTACCCCGGGTTAAAATTGGTTATTGTTTTGGTGTATTTCTTATTAGATAGGTTTACTCACGCTGGTTTCCAGCCTGACCCGGGTGTTACTTTGATGTAATACTCGGGTCAGACCGAGTATTACAAATTTTCAGATAAGGACGTTATGGAGCTCAGGAGGCGAGCAGGGTGGCAGGGACGTATGAAGAGTTTTCACTGTGATATTGTAGTCTTTGGACATGATTGTTTTGTCCAGAATTTATGTATATGTGTAACTCTGATGTATTTTAAATGTAAATTAACTGATATAATTTCTTGTATAACTGCTATTTTATTTGATATTATATTTGATCCGCTGCGAGTGTGAGGTTTCTGTGTCTTGTTCTGTTTTCTTCTTCTTTCTTTTTTCTTCTTTTCTTAACTATCTGGAAATTCCAGGATCGAAATTTTCGAGTCGTTACATTTGGTATCAGAGCCTAAGCTTAAGCGAGAACCTTGGCTCTGGTGGGATTACTCATTGAGGATAGGGTAAGTGGTACCCTAGAATGAGTTGAGTATATAAATATGAGAGAGCGTACTTGTTATTTTCTTATATAAAGGTTTTTAAATGATTTCAAAAGTAAATGAATTTTATATAAGAAATAGATTATCTATTATATTAAGGAAATTGGTTGTAGTATTAATTGAATTAAAAATAATAGTAAGAATTAAGTGGTAATAGAATTACAACCAAATTGAAATTAAATTAAAGACAAGTTTGAAATGGATTCAAACTGAAATCAAAATCTAGAATTAGAGAAGGAGTTTTAGAATAAGATAATTATGAATTGGTTTCCAGATATGATAAGCTTGGTTATTATCATAAATGGTTATTGTATTTAATAATAAAGTGTGTAGTAATGAGAAAGCAAAATGAAAAAAAATGGAGTGTTTTAAGGAAATAAAACATTTAGGTAAGTATAAATTATAAATTGAAAATTGAAAATGATCTGAATTGTAAAGATTTAAATCTGGGCCCAGAACTTGAAAATTGTTTCAAAGTGATATGTAAACAATAAATAATATTATTGAATGAAGGGGTCCTATTTTCAAACAAGAGTTGTTTGAAAATTTGAAAGAAATTTGTTTTAAATTACAACTAAAGGTGGTTTAAAATTTTTAAAGTACAACTTGGTATGCAAAAGAAATAAATATGTATATATGTATGGATATACATGATGTCAAGGATAATTTGAAATAAACTCTAAATATTGAGTTTTCAATTTGGAATGAGATATGATACCCAAAGTGATAAGTTTTAAGTGGGAAAATTATTATTGTAAAGATTAAGGATTGAATGAGGTTGATTGGATTAAGTAAATCGAATTTAACTTGGGAGAAGTTAAAAAGGTTTAAATGAACAACTTGAATTGGAGATTTTAAGGTGAAATTGGAATTTAACTTGGAAAGTTAAATGGTTAATTTGAATTGGAGTTTTTGTGATCTCAAAATGGGTTTGAGATCTGAAATTGGAAATGGATAGATGTTTTAAAATAATTTGAATAATACAATTCCATAGTTATTGGAAATATTTAAATTGTGAAATTTGATTTGTTTAAATGAATGAGAAATGGAGTATGGTAATCCATTGTTGGATAAAAAGGTAAATTGATTTAAAGGAATTAAATCAACATTTGAAGTATTAACTCGAATTTATATAATTCGAGATGGTTTAAATTTGAAATTTGAAACTAGTTCAAATTGAATTTGATTTGAAGTAATTAAAATTGTGATTAAAGATGTGTAAGTATAAGATTCAAATGAAAATTTTGAATTGGATTGATTTGAATAATTTAGAATTGTAATTAAAGTTGAATAGTTTTAAATTCAAATGGAATTTGAATTAAATTTGGAAGGAAATCAAGAATAATTCAACTTGATTTGGAAATGGAATTTGAAATTGCGATTAATTCAAACTGGAGTTGAAATGGATTGGAATTGAAGTGGGTTCAATTGAATGGATATTAATCCAAGGTGATTGGAATAACTTAGGATTGTAATCAAAATTGAATATGTTTAAAATCAAATGGAATTTGATTTAAATTTGAAAGGGAATTGAGAATTAATTCAACTTGAAATGGGAATAAATCAAGTCCAATGGAAATTTAAGTTATTTAAATTGGAATTGGGTCAATTTAAATGGAAGTGGAATTTAAATTGAATTGATTGGGAATTGAACAGTTTTGACTCTGGATTATTTTTTATATGAATTGATTTAATATAAACCTATTTTTCCAAGCTATTTATTACATATACATTTTTTTTAAAATCAAACTATCTTATATTTTTGAAACTGTTTAACAATTTTCTAACTATCCTATAAACTAATTACTATTTTCAACTACCAATTACTATTTTATAGCTATTTTGCAATTATTTAAAATTTCTATAACTATTTAACTATTTTCCAATTATTTTACAATTATTGAACTATGTTATAGCTATTTTACAAACTAGTAATTATTTCGAACTACTTATCTATTTTTAAAAAAAAAATTAAGCTATTTTCTAAGTTTAAACTAGTCGGAGTTCAAACTGTTATTTGTTAAATACCCAATCGAAATAAGAATAGAGGTGATAATCCAGATGGATTGAAGCAATTGTGAGTAAGTGAATGAAAATTTAAGTGAATGTGAATAGAAAGGAAATTGATTTGGTTAATAACCAATAAAAATAAATACGTAGGGTGTACGTATGTTATTCTACTCGCATAGTGATTTGATCCAGATTCGAGCATAGAATTTCGAGATAGTTATATCGATCCGAGTGGAATTTTTCACTCGATTTTCGACGGCGAACCTGGATACGGATTGTTGATTGGTTCTGGATATTCTCTATCATAGTTATAACTATGCAAGGAGAATGACGGTTTCTGATCAAGAAACCAGATCTGTGTCCGCACTAGGAAGTCGGGTGGACGATACTAGTTCGGAAGTGAAATTTGTGTGATCGAGTGAGCGATCAGATTGGTATGGCGTACGAATGATATGTGTACATCGTACGGATTTGAATGAAATTGATATTGAAAAGAGTAATCAAATTTGAATATTTGATTTTGAGTAAACAAAGTTAAGTATCTTTGTTTTATAAAAGGAAACTCCCCTTGATGAATCTTTTGCCAGAAGAAAAAGGTTTTTGGAAATGTTTAAAGTATAAAAGGAGTTTTATACAAGTTTGGGATGATCCAAAGTTTAAAAAAAATTATATATAACTCTGTATATATGTATATGTATAAGGGATTTTATGAGGATTTTGGAAAAGGTTTTGGGAACCTATGGATTTGGAAAGGCTTTTGATTTTTGGGTAAAATCAATATTGAATTTGGAAAGCCTAGTTTGAGAATTATCGATTTTGGGATAATCGATTTTGTAAAGGAGCTTTGTATGAGATCATACTAGGTGCATGATTTAAAGATACTATATATTTATAGTATAATAGGTTTTGATGATGGCTTTGGGGAAAAAGGCGCTTCCTTGAAATGAACTTCTCAGGAGTACCACTGGGTGGTGCTGCCTTGATCCCCAAGGGGGGTTCTAAAGTTGATCCTGTGAGAAGTCCGGACTAAACTAGTTCCTGAGGATTATGAGTAGAGTATACCATAGCGAAAGTCGTGTGTGCCGCTGAGAGCCAACAGTTACATGGACTTTTGCTGCGATGGCAACGTAACCCAGGATGTAACTGCGATCTATGGTATAACATAGCGAAAGTCGTGTGTGCCGCTGAGAGCCAACAGTCTGCGTTTGATTTTATATCGGAAGACTGTGACCTATGTAGGAATGGAGAAGTTTCATTTTGACAGCGAAAATCAGAGGCCGCGGAGAGCCTGCAGTTACATGGACTTTTGCTGTGACGGCAATGTAACCCTGGATGTAACTGTGATCTGTTGTGTGGGTTCCATGGCGTAATCGTGAGGCCGCGGAGAGCCTGCAGTTACATGGACTTTTGCTGCGATGGCAACGTAACCCTGGAATGTAACTGTGACCATGGATGGGGGTGATGATTTCCAGAGCATTCTCACCAAAGATATTTCCTCTATTTTCAAAAATGTTTTCTATATTTTCAATAAAATTATTTTCCAATTATTTTTCACTGGGTGTTGAAAACGGGTCTGCTAAGTACTTATAGATTTTTAGTCGTACGCCTGATCAACGTATGACCGAATTTCTGTAAGAACAAGGATGGACTTATTGAGACATCGAGTTATAAAAGTATTTTTATAAAAGTATTACTGTAATACTATATAGGTTTTAAAGTATTTTAAAAATGATTAAAGAATGATTTAACTGATTTTAAGCATTTTCATAATTATGGTTTTGTTCCTTTTTGAGGACGAAAAGATGCAAGTGGGGAGGAATGTGATAACCCGGATTTTAGGACATCTGATAATTGGATTTTAAATTCAAATTTAATTTGAAAATTGAATTTAGTCTGGATATTGAATTCCAAAGGATTGATATATGTCTTAATTATAATTTGAATTTAAAAGAGGATACGTATATATGATTTTTTTTTTAAAAAAATTTAAATTATTTAAGAGAAAATTTAATTTGTGTATGTATAATTTTTTTTTATAAAATCAGATCTAAACATTTAAAACATACAAGTACATATGTGAGCTAATTACACACACAAATTACAAGTGTTAACATGGTATAATGAGATGATACAAGTGGAAAACGAAAAATTTCATGTAAAATTTAATTTTAAAGAAAAAAATTAGGGAGAAACCTGGCCATAGAATTCTCAGTTCAATCATCTTCTTCCCAAAAATTCTTTCGTTTTCAAGGAGTCTTCTTTAAAAAAAAAACTAAAATATACTAAAAACAATCTGTCACAAAACACAGCAAATTTCAAACGATTTAAATCTTCCACAAATTCTCAAACCTGAAGCAATCATCAAATCAGATTCAACTCAACCCATAAATCAGATAGATTCAAGATCTTCATAAATCAAGCAATTTGAATTCAAACACCAGACACCAGATCAAGGAGAAGTCTGTTTACCTGTAGCTTTGTTCTCTGTTTCCAGAAATTAAATGTGAGTAAACTGCAACTTCGAATTTAATCTTATCTATATTATGCGAGTGTCTAAATCTTTCTTATTCCCTGATGTGTGTATTATGATCTGGAAGTATTGGTATGAAATATCTGAATGAAGTGAAATCATGTTGTATGTATAAAAGTTGAGTTCAATATGCATACTAGAAGCAGGTCTCTGTTAACAGTCTACATATATTCTAAATTCAAACTCTCCTTATACGAATTTTAATAGAATATGATGTTTTAGGGAATGGTGATTTGGGTTTACTAATCTGGGAAAAATGTCCCTAAGTTAGATTAGAAAGTAATTAGCTGGAAATTAACAAATTTACAGTAGGAATGAATTCGATAAAATTTGGATTGATAAATTTATTTTTTACCTTTGATTGTAAATTTGGATCTGTACTTAGAATTCATGATTTAAATATAGAAATAAGTTTACTGATCTTTATTTGGTAAGTAAATTTTAAAATTAAAACTTAAGTAGTATGTAAATTACTGGGTGATGGTTACTTTGCATGTTTGCTTATATGAAAGCCTGGTGTTTCTGGTATCTGTTCTTCGTAATAGTTTTAAAACTATGGTCTGTGATGTAGAGATTGCATGTATGTGTGAAATTTGGTTAAGATGTTATGAATAGATAAGTGATTTGTTGTGCATGTCTGAACTTTCTATATAACCCTGTTTACAATTGTCAGGTTTCTTTTAAAAATAATAATATCTTGAGCATAAATCAAGTGCTCTTCAAAGCTTTCACATATAGGTTGAGAAATGTGAAAAATATAAGTTTACTTTTACTTAGATTAAGTATTTAAATATAATTAAGCACAGGAAGTGTGAGATTGTCTGCAATTTAGAATTACAGTAGATTTTCTAAAAATATGTTAAAACCCAAACACCTTAATCTGCTGAATCATTATCATAACTAGAATCTACATTGGAAATTAGGATTTTTAAAACGAGATTCAAAATTTCTAAATTTGTGTTGAGTGGGAATTTTTGGAATAACCAGAATATGGTTTGTGAGCAAATTCTGGTAGCTGGGTAACAAATAGTGATCGGGACCTTGGCCAAAGATAAAGAAAGGATTTGGGTGTTCGGCAAAATTGGTTGAAGAGGTGCTTGATGGCAGTGGCGTCGATGGCGAAGAAATTCAGTTTATAACCCTAATTTTGGTCGAGCAGAGAAACTGTATCACTGCTTTACCACGGGTTGATCGTGTGGCATGGAATTTTGGGGAGTGGCAGCGAGGGGTGTCGGCATGGCGAGGCCGGAATTATAGCGGCGTCGATGATTAGAAACATGGTTGTGAGCTCATTCTCTGATGAAGTTGTGATTGCAGAATTCTTGTGCTGCTCGATTTTGATGTGAGGCCTGAGATTTTGTTTGGATGGACTGGAACCGATGTTAAGGTGATGGTCGTGTTGTTGAGGAGTACGGTGCTGGTCACCGTCGTCGCTGGTGTTGTGCAGGTGCACAATGGGTTGGTATCTGTTGTTTTGGGAGTTGAGAGTCTGACTCGAAGGTGACACCAAGTTTTGTGGGCTATAACTCGAGTACGAACTCGAGTAGTTACGTGAGTAAAACCTGAATAGTTTTAAACTTAAAATAATTCTAAGATTTTTGGAAAATTGGGAGCAAGGGGATTTACCCGGGGAAAGACCCGAGTTGTCTCCGGGTTTGACCCGAAGCAGAAAAGATAACAGTTTTCAAAATGTTTTGAAATCATCTTGTTTTTGAAATTTAAAGATAGTTCTGATTTATATAAATATCTCGTTAATAATTAGTTTTTAAATGTATCGATGTAAATATAATTGTTGGAATTGAAGTTTGAATAAGGTAAAAAAAAGTATTTAACTTTAATAAGCAAAGGAATGATGATTTTAAATAAATCAAATTCAAGTTTTTAAATTTAATCTTTTTAAAATGGAAGTTAAGAGCTAATGCAATAAATGATTTCTTTCAACTTAATCAAGTTTTAACAACTAAAGAAATTTAAAGTATAATTACTTAAATTTAATTTGCAAAATTAAATTAAGATAAATTAATTTGTGATTAATTAAGTGTAATTAATTACTTAATTAACATTTAATTAATCAAGGTAAATCAACTAAGAAATAATTAAGTAATAAGTAATTAAAGGGATTATCATTTAATGTTAAGAAGATTATTAAGGAAATTACTTAATGAAGTAATTAAAATAATTAATTACTTGGTGTAATTAATTTAATGTGGTTAATTTTAATTAATTAATTAAGTTTAATTAATTTAAAAGTTATCATTGATGTCGGGTTAAGTATGATTACTTAAGGAAATTAATAAGGAGTAAATTACTTAGTGAAGTAATTAATGGATAATTACTAGACGTAATTGATTAAAAAGGGAATTACTTGATGAGAAGTAATTAAAGAATAATTATTTGGAGGGAAAAATTAAGTGATAACCATCAGTATAGTTGAAAGATTTATTAATATAATTAATCAAGAAGTTGATTTATTTAATGGGGTAAATAAGGAAGTTAATTTCTGATTTGTGGTAAATCAAAGATGACTAATGAAAGTAATTAAAAGATCGTTAATGGAAGAGATAAATCTTGCTTATAAATGATTGGATGATGATAAGTGCTTTGGATTGGTTGATATTTCTAATAGGAATGGCTTTGTAATATGATATGTTAAATGGGCTGTGATTATGAGATTATCTATTAATTATGAATGGCTGTGTAAAAGTGTTATCCGGTAATTAAAGTTGAAGAGCATTTAATTGAAGAACTTGGGTTTAGATGTCATGGGATTCGAAGTGGAGTCGGGTATTAGTAAATACCCGAACCCACTTCGATTCTTTATAAACTGATTTGTGAAATTAATAAACTGGTATGGAATGATTTAAGTGAAGTGGACCATAAATCTAAGTTCTGAAATTTAGAAATTGATGGGTATAATAAGTGTTGTCTATACCAAACCTGTGAATTTGTAAAATTGCTATGAGTTACCCCGGGTTAAATTGGTTATTGTTTTGGTGTATTTCTTATTAGATAGGTTTACTCACGCTGGTTTTCAGCCTGACCCGGGTGTTACTTTGATGTAATACTCAGGTCAGACCGAGTATTACAAATTTTCAGGTAAGGACGTTATGGAGCTCAGGAGGCGAGCAGGGTGGCAGGGACGTATGAAGAGTTTTCACTGTGATATTGTAGTCTTTGGACATGATTGTTTTGTCTAGAATTTATGTATATGTGTAACTCTGATGTATTTTAAATGTAAATTAACTAATATAGTTTCTTGTATAACTGCTATTTTATTTGATATTATATTTGATCCGCTGCGAGTGTGAGGTTTCTGTGTCTTGTTCTGTTTTCTTCTTCTTTCTCTTTTCTTCATTTCTTAACTATCTGGAAATTCCAGGATCGAAATTTTCGGGTCGTTACAGCACTCCCCCTACGAATGCGACCTGGAGTTCCTACACCCGGACCCTAAAATGTCACACTTCTCCAAAGGATGTTGCACCCTTCAAAACTCCACCGATCGCTGCTACTCGCCAAGACAACCATAATGAGACCAGCACCCAGTCCTCTCATCGCCTTAAACCCAAAAATCTGAAACCCTAGGTATGGTACAAAAACGTTGATCATCTTAGACCGCTGCGGCACCCTCCACTATGCATATGTATTTGTAGATCTACTCGATACGATCTCAAAGAAACTTGTTTTATAATTTTCAATGGAGGAATTCCTTTGATTTTGATTTTATAAGCTTGAGGCCCTTTTTTTTTCTTATTTTGGTTTAGTGGGAGGGAAACGAAGGTGAAAGAGGGAAGTTAAAAGTGAATTTCTTGTTTAAACATTGAACTTATTTGCTTTTATAACAAAATCCATTTCTGATACTTCACACTCAAGTAAAACTAGATTTGCAAGCAACACATCAAATCAAATCATCATAATTGAAAATTTTGAGTTTGATTTGATTTGAAAATAGTTCGAAAAGAAGGTTTTGAGGCATCCTGCAACATGATATTTTGTTCATGTATGGACCGTGAACGACAGATATAAAAACACAATAGTGCATCATAATACGACATGATCACAAATCAACAATAAAATACACAGATTATTTTATTCTATGAAATTACAAAATGACATCATTTACCGAAAGATATGACAAACGTAAATTCAAATATTTGCCAAATTCGAATATATGAAAAAATCAAATAAATTAAATTAAAAATACGTCAATAAAAAACAAAGCGTTTCATTAACAATTAATTTTCTTGTTATTTATTCGAACTACTTATTATTGTAAATAAATTTACAAAATGAGTTCACCGCTATATTTATTTATTTATTAAAAGGAGTTAAATGAGGCTATTTAATCCATTTAATTAATATTTTATTCACAATTCAAATAGTTAAATAATCATATATTCGAATATAAGCCATTAAACTTAAAAAGCGATTATTTAAATATTAAAAATCAATTAAATATTCAAAAACAAAATGATAAAATTTTGGGGTGTTACTTTCTCCCTCCTAAAATAATTTCGTTGCCAAAATTTCCAACTTAGAAAATGTCTCCAAACCCTTAAGGTTTAAAAACTATTACTTAAAATGAGCTATTAAACTTTTAAAGTTCTTTATGTTACGGAATATTTCAACATCACCTCCTTTGCGTTGCTAGATTCGAAAAAGTACAACTTGCCGCAACTGGTCCAAATCAACAAAAAAAAAAAGCCAAGTGGCCTCCCATATCTGGGGTATAAAATCATTAATTTTTGAATCTACTACATACCTTCTTTTCATTTGATTTTTATTTTTTGCAGGTAACTTCTTATCTTGTCGCGAATGCAGGTGCCTAAGAAATCAAATAGTAATCTCTTTCATCCCTGTATCTATCTTGTACTCATAATCCAAAAGAAAACATGCTGACAAAAGAGAAATACACATGCTATTTCTATCATGAGCAGTAACAACATAAAAATATAACAGCCATATACAAAAAAAAATACAGAGAATACTCTGTAATGAAATACTAAGCATTTAAATTTTTTTCAAAGGATAAAATTAGAACTAAATGCCCTGGATTTTAGATTTAAAATATATTTTCAAATTCCTCCAAAGAGAAATAAAAAACCAAAATCAATTATGGCAATATAGGGGCTCCTCCTACCAAAGCATGGTATAACTCTAAAATCAAAACAACATGGAGCATCCAGTGGTATTTCGATTCCTCCTAAAATAAGAACTGGAGTAAATAACTATACTAGCGAGTCTTCCAAATGGAAAAACTCCCAGTCGTCCAACTTTAGTCATATCAAAATATTTGATAAAACACTTCACAAAAACTCATTTCAATTATCTTGAAATAATAATATTCACCATATTTTCAAAATAATATACTATTATTTCTTTCAAAAATTCTTTCGAATTCATTTTTTCAAAAGTATTGGGATTTAAGTCCTAATAAACAACAACTTTATAAACCGTAGCCAATAAAATCACACCATCAGTCAAATCAAATTCCATAAAGGAATAAACTAACACTTAATAATAACACTTAACATCATTTAAAATTTTGAGGATTGTTTTTCCATCAATAGAAGGAGAAGAAAATCACATTCCTAAGATTTATTTGTTTCAATCCAAACTGACTTGATTTGTAGGTTTGCCAAATAAATAACATAATCCTTGCAAAATCATCTATTTCAATGTAATTTACATGGATACACAGTTCTGTTACTTACTTGCGTACACGGCTTTATTTAGATTATTATAATAAGCTATCTAGTTGATTTTTTTCTTTTTTTCTTTGCATGATAAAGCTATTTAATTGAAGTTTTTCTGCATGTTATTTCTTTTGTTTTGTTGTTTGAAATCTAAATGAATTTTATAGTTGTTATGTTATTAAAGTTAGCCAATGTACTTACTTTACATTTTTCCCAATTTATCTTATAGTCTTGTATTTTTCTTTATTAACATTATTTAAAAGCAACACATTTATCAATTTGAAATGATTTATAAAAGAAATTATCCTTTTGTTATAAACTGCTTATTTTATTAATGTGCCATTTGATAAAATTGCATTAAAACTCATATATAATTTTAAATCCATATTTTTATCAAGCTATACTAAAGAGAGAGAAAAATCTTTTTGTTAATAAATTTAAATCTAAACTTAAGTTAAAATAAGTTTCAAACTATTTAAGCATTTATCCTATGTATTTAAAGTCACATATTTATTTATTTAATTAACTTTGAAAAGTTTATATTAAATAAATCATAATTTCCAATTCACTAAAATGTATATTAGAATTTGAAACATAATTTATTAGTTAAACTTTAAAACAAAGCTCAACTGTTTACAATGTATACAAATATATACATTTATAAATAGAAATCAATCAATTAATTTTTAACAGATAAAATTTACCAATTAGATATTTATTAAAAGAAAAGTATCAATTCAGATCTAATTAACAAAGATATATCAAATCAATTTAATTTTTAATGCAGATTGTTAAATTGATATTGCTCGAAAATTCCGGGTTGTCACATTCCTCCCCCCTTAAAAGAATTTCATCCCCGAAATTTAAAAGCAAAGGTAATTTATTACTCTATTTAAGATTTAAATTTTAAATCACACTCATGTATCAATCATATGCTAACAACCATCCCAACCAATCAACTCAATCAACAAAGCTAACCATCCAGACAAATTCTGGATAGAGTTACCTATAGTTTTCCCAGTAATTCCGGAATACTCGATCTATAGAATCCAAACAGTCTATACTACTAATCTATAGAACTCCTACACATCTAGATTTACAAATCTACACAGATATCAGACTATAGACGAGTCTGACTCGACAACCAAAACTCCCCGAACTGCTGGTTCCAAAACCAGAGATGGATCTTACACGTACTCCCTCAGAGATACGTGGAACATAACGAATCCCAGCTATCCAAACTAGCAATTCACTCCAGAAGATCAAACATCTAACCTTACCAAAACATAGAGAAAATCCAAAAGACCTCGGAGCTAGCTTCCCAAACTTACCAAATTATATAGCTCCTTTGAATTAGAGATTATTCATTCAAAATCAAATCTCCGACTTCGAAATCCAAATTCCTCCGTCTCTTATTCACCAAATTCTTCTGATGATCCAGAGCTGCCTTCATCCCTACTGATAAGACCCAACCCTCCTGATGCTTCTCAGGCAAACTGAACCAAGAACAATCCAGAAGAATGGTCTTCCCAAAATCAACCAAAACCAAGAACTCGACCTTTATCATCAATAGAAAACAACCTCTCCTTTCCAGAAAAGGAAAACAGATGCACTTTCAACTGTTTCCGCTACACAACTCTGATCTGGAGTAGATGAAAATGCTGATGATGCACATAAGCATAACTGGACAATACATTACAAAAATATTATTCACAGATTCACACTAAAACTCAAAAGTTCCTCCAAATCCTGAGCCGCTTTACCAATTCCTCTCTCTAGAAACCATTCTATTACTAAGCTGAACCATCGGCACTACTTCTGGAATCTAGTTGATACCAAACTCAACTCCGGATGTAAGGGCAACCCGATGACCTCTTCAAAGATAGCCAGAAAAAGATTTTTGATAAACTAAGAGAATGCCCAACTATCGCAAGTCACTTTTGCGATCAACCCAAGCTAATATCCAAAGAAAACTGCTCTCTCCTTACCAATCTGAACAACTTAAGATTATCTAGCCAATCCATTGAAGAAATGGATTCACAAAACTGCCTTTGAACTTCACCTCTAAAGAACTGCTAACAGATGACCTCCTCGCTTGCCAGCAGAACAATCTGAGCTGCAACACTGCTACTGATGCCAAAACTCCTTAATCCAAAATTCCTCGAAAAACTCTGGCCTCAAAGCCAAACACAACATTCAGCTGAACTCAGCCCCAAAACTAATGCAGACACACTTCCTTATCCAAAAATCCTTGAGAACTTCTTCGGAAACAATCCATCGCTATTGCATCTCAACACATAACTACTACTTCTTGAGTTACCAAGATTAACAGCACTAGTTTCTACTCAAATTACAAAATCCAAATTCTACTCATCCGAACTTGTACTACAAAAATGGACTCCAAATCTTAACAGGTTTCTTCCAGAGATTTGGTGAAATCCTTACATCACAAATTTACTCGAGACGGTATTAGGTCTACAGTCTCGTCAGATATACTTCTAACCATAGGTAGTCGTGTTACACACACCACTACCCAATCTACCCTTATATTTATATTGGAACACCCGAATAGGTAACCTAACAAATAGATAGAAATGAATATATATATATCAAAATTACAAATACGCTCTCTCAGGAAAGAAATCACTCAAGAGCCTAGGTATTCACTCAACCTAGAGCTCTGATACCACTGTCACGACCCGACTTCCTACGCCCAGGAAGACGTATCGTAAATAAAGAAAGAAAAGGGTGAGAAAATAGAAAAGATAGAGAAGAAAGAACCACAACATCAGAATCTCACAGCGGAACGAATAAATTATATTAATCACATAAGTATTTACATAATATATAACATCAATCAGAGTGATACATATAGTACATCACATACTAGACAGTTATAGACACCTGTCTAGTTATACAACACAATACCAATACATCACAGACATATCAGCACAGCGGAACACTATATCTACAAATGCTGAAGCCTCCTGCTCCATTGCTCCTCCAGAATTCGTCAAAGCAAACCTGAATCCCTTGGCTACTCGTAAAAATTTGAGTACCCGAGAGTTTAAGGAAAACAGAAAATAAACTCCGGGTCAGACATGGGTCTGGTGTGAGTAACAGGTTAAAGTTGCTTAATTTTGAAAACCCTTTGAAAGAAAGGTATCACGTAAGACTTCCCACACATAAACATGGAAAAGTTTTTACCTTACGCTAACCAAAACATTTGATAGGAAATCGAGTGATATTATAATAGGTCTAGGGTTTTCAAGTAAATAGAAAATAGCCGAAATTGTTACATTCATTAAATTCCAGCTACTAGCAACAAAAGTGGGTAATACAATCAAAACCGTTGTCACTTATTGGATTTTGGATTCCATACAATGGCAGGGCTACTGGGGTACTGTCCGTCACAGTACGTGGCCTAGATCAACGTACCGAGGATCACTCCCGACCCCCTGCAACACAAGGCCGGAACCATTCCTTGCTGAACAGTCCCGAACAAGATAACCCCGCAGTTGGCTGCAGACCAACTGCCCACACAGCCGAATAAAAAGGGACATCTAGACAGGGGAAAATATTGTCCTGCTTGGGCATGACCCACCTAACCTTGCTGCACCTCCCCTGTTTTAGCCATTCCCGGTTGATGAGGCTTGAGGCTGCGATTACCTTTATAGAATATATCTCTTAGAATGCTCATCGCCCACCTGACAATGTGTTGAAAGCATTCAATCCATACAAGTTTGTTCCGGGTTCGAATGAAACCGAAGGCATTATCTCGTTACACTCGTTTTGGAATCACCCTCAGAGTTAACGATGATAATCCTTGCATTTTGAATCTTCATCTTCACTTCAGATTCACGACCTATCGTTAATTTGGATCGATGTGGTTTTCGGATGTCCAAATATGGAAAATCCGATCCCGGTCTCATCTAAATCCAAAACGTATCTTTTAAGGCCAAGTTGTCTATTTAGTCCTAACAGTCAATTCAATATTATCAATATACACACAGATAGATAATTCACATCTCATAATAGATAATCACATTATCATCATAAACAGATAATTAATATCATCATCCAAACAGATAATTAAATATTATCATACTTAAACCATACATCCATATCACATAGATATTATCCATCTCATATCTGAGATCACAATCAATCAATGAAATATCAATATCATCCATAAGCAATGATTTATGAATCACAATCTATAATTAATTTAAAATAAATTAAATTAACTACTTCCATCTTTAATTAATTTAAAATAAAATAAATTAATTATTCATTCCATAAATCCTGCTCTCACAACCATTAATTAATTATAAATCAAATTAATTAATCATTCTCTAATTACAAGAAGTAATTTAGTCTTTAATTAATTTCTCAAATGAATTATTCTAAATCATTCATAGCAAATAACATTTAATTACTTCCCCATTTAATTATTCCTTAATTAAACAATTCTTAATTACATCATTAATTATATTAATTAATGACCTCTAATTTATATTAAATTACTTTATTTAAATTAATTACATTAAGTGATAAATCTTTATTTAAACATAATTATTAATCACCTTAGACTAATAACAAACCAGTAATTAACTACCCTTAATTACTTATTAATCATCCCATGATTAATTAATTCCATAAATTAATCCTTTGATTAATTACAAAAGTAATTACCCAAATTACTTCACTTACAAATCATCTCGTATTAATTCCATCAAGTAATTATCATCTCATTACTTTCTAAGTAATTACACTAAGTAATTACACATACCAAATCATCAAATGATTTCTTAAATTAATTAAAATTAATTAACTTAATTTAAATCTTATCATCGATTGCTTATATATTCCAATTAATCATCTTTGATTTAAATATCTTTTGCTACATTCCAGTAGTTTTCCTTAATTTATTTATAGAAATTAATCTTGAATAAATCCATTAATTAATTACATTTATATCGATTTATTACCATTTAATTATCTTGTTGATTTATTATTCCCAAATTAATCAATTTCCTAATTACATTTTTCACTTGTTATTTTATTAATTTCATTAAGAATACTAATCTTCAAATCACATATATTAACCTTCTTGATTAATACATACAGAAATTAACTGTCCTAAATTAATTACTTCTCAATAACAAGCTTAATTAATTCCTTGATTAATTTCAAGTAATTATATCCCAGCTACTTCCATTTCCCATCATCCAATAATTTCATCAAGTAATTATCATCTAATTACTTCACTAAGTAATTTACTTCCAAAATATCAGTTAATTAAACTAAATTAATTAACTCAAATTAAATTAATTTACACAATTAATAAGTAATTAATTTTTGAATTACTTTCCAAATAAATAATCACATTTAAACTATTACAATGATTATTATTGAATTAATTAATCCAAATAATTTATTAAAAATCAATCACATTAATTAATTATAAAATAATCTAGTTAATGATCTTCATTAACACTTATTTAATTATTTTCTTCCACAAAAATTAACTTATATTAATCATTATTAATTATAAGTTTGATTAACCATTAAAATTTATTAATTTAAATCAAAATCTAATCTATGGTTCTTAATTACATATTAATTACTTAATTCATTATTTAAACTTTGATTAATACATTTAACCTTATAATTACTAATTTAATAAATATCAATTATTAATTATTCATACTTAATTAATTTAAAGGTTAATGAATATAAATTCTAAGTCTTCATTACTTAAAGTAAACTGTTAATATTATTGATTAAATTTTCACTTCTAATATGTTTAAAACATTTATTTCAAATTACTTTCTAAATAAAACCCAATTTATCCTGAATAAAGTTTAAAACTAATTTTTTCCCCAAACCCTTTTTAAACTCACATGTTTAATAGCACTTAAAACTTATTTGAATCAATTTAAATTATAAAACTTTATTTTATTTCCAAATCTAGAATTTCAAATCCAAGTCCTGATTCAATTTTAGGAGTTAACTTGTTTAAATCTTTTCTTAACAATTTAAATTTCATTTTTGAATTCAACCTCTTTTTTTATTCACTTAAATATTAAACACTTTTAAGTTATTAAAATAATTTATATTATGAAACTTTATTATTCCCAACTCAGTTTCAAAACTAACTTGAATTCATTATTGAACTTTGATTTAGAACTAGATTTAACTTTGTTTTATAAATTTAATTCAAATTCAAAGCAACAGAACAGGTTTTGGCCTAAACCTGGAAAAATAGTTTATACCCATGCCATTTCATGTTGCTTCGAGTTCAGATGCCCACTGCTACGAGTAAAGTACTCGAATAACCCGAGCCATTTCAAGACAATCACAAATTCACACAGCACCCAACCCACAAACCCAGTTCCTCCAATCCCACCTCCGTGCATGTGCACAAGGTCGCCGATCAACTCAGACCGCCGCTGATGATCCCCTCACGTCAACAACCATCCAAACACCCAAGTACGATCACCAGATCGTTTTCCAAATCTCGAATTCGAATTCGAGACCTTCATTCCAAACCTGGAAACACATTAGCCTCATCACCACCATACCTGAAACTTCGCCGACCTCGCCACCTCGTCCACTGGAACCCCTGAAATTCTGGTCACCGCTACGTCAACAACTCCCCTACCAAACCCCAGGTTGCACTTGACACTCGATCGAACGGTGACTTCGTACGAACGAAAAATCCACGGCACCTCAAAACTAGGTTACCAGAATTCAAACGCCTCCCGCCACCACCATGGTCATCGGCCGACCATCGCAGTATTTTTTCTATACTCCCTGATCACTTCCCCATCACCAGCAAAAACCTCGGCTTCCCCGAACCCATAGATCACCAGAAAAAGCTCAAAGTCCCTACTCCGGTCATTACCAAATTCCATACACAACACAGTATTAAAAGTCTTGATTTTGTTTTTAAAATTCATATCTTCCAGAGACGAATCGATTTATATAACTGATTCATCCCATTTCATTATTTGATTTAACATGATGTTTAATTTCTACTGATTTTCTTGATTTTCAGGGGATTTTCAAAACATAAATACTTGGAAGAAATTTTGAAACTAGATTTATGTTTAAACGGATTTATTTTATTTAAAATCCCATGGTTCATATTGAACAGATAAATTGGTTTGGAATTTTGATTCAAAAACTCTAAGCTTGAAACAAAAAAACAAAGATGTTCAATGCCCAAATAGACAGACCAGACATGCATGCTTTCAGATATTCATAACACTGAGTTATCACTTATATATGCATAAACAAGTATCATCCATCTCAGAACTTCACAAGCAAGTAGAAATCTATTTCTTTAGTTTTTGTTTAAAAAGTTACTCACCTTTGAAAAAAAAACAGAGACTCTTTTTGTTGAAGCAGGCTTTGATTTGTTTGCTGAAACATTTCTTAAATCCTCTTGAATCCTCTGATAGTTGGGTTGCCTTGTTGATGTTGAGTGGTTTGCTCAAGTTTTTGAATGAAGTTTATTTTATATTTTGCTCAGCTCGAACTGAAATGAAAGATGACATAGGAGAGTAGCTTACAGGGTGATATTTATAAATAAGTTACAGTGGATAAAATTTCGTCTTTGGTACAGGTGATTATTATGTTTTAGTACAATACAGCATACATAATCTTTGTTTGAACTGATTTAAAACAGAGATATTTTATGATGGAGGCTGATATGAAATACATTGTGTGCTAGAAAGATTTACATTAATTGCTTTTGTATGTTTAAGAGTACATAATGTTGTCTTCCTTAGCAAGCCTTCACATAATTTATTTTTTTATCTTTTTTTTTTATTTCGGCCTGCACACATTTGATTTGTTTCTAGATTTTATTTGTTGCCTAGTTATTTTGTTTATTTCTACTTACCTATTCATGTGTTAAGATTAAATATGTTACTTGTCTTATATTTTATTTCCTTTTTGAAATCTCAGCCTGCACACATATTTATCCTTGTTTGTACAATCACATGTTGGTCTTGATGCTATAAACTTATATATATGCTGCAGTTTTTCTTATGATAGTTTACAAACTTGAAGATTTATTTGTTTCTAGTTTAATTGTTGTCTTGTTATTATATTTTTGAAATGTATGTGAATGTTATTTCTTTTGTTTTGTTGTTTGAAATCTAAATGAATTTTATAGTTGTTATGTTATTAAATTTAGCCAATGTACTTACTTTACATTTTTCCCAATTTATCTTATAGTCTTGTATTTTTATTTATTAACATTATTTAAAAGCAACACATTTATCAATTTGAAATGATTTATAAAAGAAATTATCTTTTTTTTATAAACTGCTTATTTTATTAATGTGCCATTTGACAAAATTGCATTAAAACTCATATATAATTTTAAATCCATATTTTTATCAAGCTATACTAAAAAGAAAAGAAAAAACAAATCTTTTTGTTAATAAATTTAAATCTAAACTTAAGTTAAAATAAGTTTCAAACTATTTAAGCATTTATCCTATGTATTTAAAATCACATATTTATTTATTTAATTAACTTTGAAAAGTTTATATTAAATAAATCATAATTTCCAATTCACTAAAATGTATATTAGAATTTGAAACATAATTTATTAGTTAAACTTTAAAACAAAGCTCAACTATTTACAATGTATACAAATATATACATTTATAAATAGAAATCAATCAATTAATTTTTAACAGATAAAATTTGCCAATTGGATATTTATTAAAAGAAAAGTATCAATTCAGATCTAATTAACAAAGATATATCAAATCAATTTAATTTTTAATGCAGATTGTTAAATTGATATTGCTCGAAAATTCCGGATTGTCACACATGGTTTCTCAATTTTTTCTTCTATATGCATAGCATTCGAATGTCCATTAAGTCGAAGTTCATAATGAATGCATGGATGAGGTTAGTGGGGACAGTTATCAGTGAAGCTATGAAAAAAAACTAGTTTAATGTATGAAACAACTAATACAATGTGTGAGTGACAATAGAGAACCGAGAACACATTATGATAGGATGTACATTTTGAAGAGAGAAGGAAGAGGGGAAAGAAGAGAATGACGAAAGAAGAAGAAAATGCACAAACAAATAAAGATTTTCATTCAACAGATTTTCTCATTCCTTCATTCTTGCATATACAAATACTAGTGCTTACAATGGATTAGTGGCCAGCTACCATACCTGTTGAATCATAAATTTTGATTCAAGACAATGAGCTTAAACAAATCAGTGAATGAGACTATATGGGCAAGCGACAAAAAGAGAAAGAAATATGTTGTCAAAATTACAAAGGGAACAAGACTACAAAACTAAGTATAGTATGTTTATTTGTCGAAGTTTTTTAGTCTTAGAATTGTTTAAATCTATCCTCAAGTAGTCCACACAAATCGAAGTTGTTTTAAGTTTCAAATTCCTCAATGTATATGAGAACTATGCATTGACAGTGAGGTCAGTTGACTGACCAAATATGGCCAGTCAACTAAATAGTTGCACAAACACTCTTTATTTTGCACCATCTTTGAACATTCAGTTGACTGGTTGTTTTGGGTCAGTCGACTGAACTTTTTCAACAGCTATTTTTCTGAATAGACATTTCCATTTGCCAAGAGATACGATCTAAATTGAAGAGTTATGGATGCTTCTTTTGGCTAGAACTCTTCGTGAATGGTTGCAATTGTTTATCTACTATATAACACATTAGATTCACTTCACAAATCATCGAATTTCATTTTATTTTCTGATCATACTCTCTACTATCTCTGCATTCCGAAAAGCAACCACAACTTACATATATTGCTTGAATCTCTGAATCAATTAACATATTCTTCAATTCAAAGCAATATTCTCCTTTCTAAATCTTTACACATACATTTATACTTGAGGAAAAGATTATAGAAAGATTGTACTATCAAAGACAAGTCAGTATTAACAAGAACACAAAGTGTCAAAGCAATTTTATTGAAACTGTTGAAGTCCTGTTCAGTTATTCAGGCGGGTAAAGTCCTCTTTCGGTTGCTAAAGGCGGAAAAATCATGTTCGGTTGTTCAGTGTTGTATACCTATTCCTTTGGGTTGAGTGAGGGGTTATTGCGAGAAATTCTAGAGGGAAGTTTGGGATTGGACGTAGAACGGGAAGTTCGAATCAGTATAAAAACTCCTGTTATACTTATTTTTATCTACTTTACTATTATTATCTGTTTCCGCATTTAGATTATAATACATTCCATATTACATGATCCTAAGTGATAACTAGCAACACAACAGTCACTTTCATTTGGTACCAGAGCATAGCGACTTTCATTTGGTATCAGAGCCGGACATCCTATAACCGTAACACGGTTATTTGATAATCTTTTTGCTAATATGGAAAATAACACCAGCATAAGCACTGTCATCAACACTAGTTTTATTGAAGGTTAATTTACTGCACGACCTCCACTATTCAATGGTATGAATTATAATTACTGGTCAACTAGAATGATAATATATATGCAATCTAATTGTTTTGAAACTTGGAACATTACTCAAAATGTATATACCATTCCAACAGAAGATTTTTCAACTTGGACTGCTGCACAGAAAGCTGATACTACTTCAAATGCTAAAGCTATGAACATGGTATTTTGTGCATTAGATAGAAATGAGTTTAATAGAGTCAGCATGTGTACAATTGCTTATGGGATATGGAGAACTCTAAAAGCAACTCATGAAGGAACTAAAAAAGTTAAAGAAAGCAAAATTTCTATGTTGAAAAATCAGTTTCAAAATTTCAAAATGAAAAAGAATGAAAATATAAATGATATGTACTCTAGATTTCAAGATATATATCACTCACTATTGGCACTAGGAGAAAAAAATTCTGACTTTGATATGGTATAAAAAATCCTAAACTCTTTAACGGATGAGTGGGAAAGGAAGGTTCTAGCTATTGAAGAAGCAAACGATCTTTCTACTATAAAACCTGAAAAGTTCATAGAAAATCTAATGTCATATGAAGTGAATTTGCAGGCAAAGAAAGTTCAAGCACAGGATAAAAAGAATCTAACATTTCAAGCAGAACAAGATGACTCTGACTCGGGTGAAGAGGATATGGCATTCATTGCTAAAAATTTCAAATTTTTTTTTGAAATTCAAAAAGAATAACAAGATCAAAAGTTACAAAAATAACTCTAATAACGATAATAGCAATAAACCATCACTTCTGTCATGAAATGTTATGAATGTCATAAAAACGGTCATATAAAGAAAGATTGTCCAGAGAAAGAGAATAATAAATTCAAGAAGAACAAATTCAAGAAGAAAGCATTTTTAGTAACATGGGATGATTCAGATTCTTCATCATCAGAGAGCGACAGTGACAGTGACATAGAGCAAGAAAATGTATGCTTCATGGCTATAAATGATGATGTAAGTGAACTAAGTTTTGAAGATTTGGTTGAACTAAATTCAAAACTAGTGGATTTTGTAAAACAAACAAAAAGGCAAAATAAGGAGATACAAGGAAAACTAAATAGTTCTGAATTAGAAATTAGTATGCTTAGAGATGAAAAGAAAATTCTTGAAGAAGAACTTGAAAAATCTCAAGAATCTAATTCTAATTTAACATCTCAACTTTCTATGATTACTCGGGAATTAGAAATTCAGAAAAATAAAAATGATGATTTATCAGTTGAAATTAATGATTTGAAATCTAACACTAAAGTATTAGAATTAGAAAAAATCTAGTCTCGAAACTAAATTAGAAGATATTAATAAAAATATTTCTAATTTTAATAAAGGACGAGAAAATCTTTCTAAAATAATAGAAAATTCTCAGCCTATTCAAATAAAATGGGATTAGGATATAAGAATATTGAAAAGAAATCTGGAAAGATTAAAAATAAATTTAAAACAAAATTAAGAAAGATATTAAGAAAGCAGTTTCTAAATATTTTAAAACTTTTAAATATGGATTTCTAAAACAAATAATAACTTGATTAGGAATAAGCACATAAACTTTTAAGGATACTGTTCATAAAAATGAGAATTATATTTATAAAGGGAATTCTGAACATGCTTGGGTTTGGTTTTCTAAGACCTAACTCTTAGGACCCTAAAAATAAAAGTGGGTACCAACTTAATCTTTATTTTTTGCAAGTACCACTTAAAAAGAGAGGAAAATGGATTCTAGACAGGGCTTGCTCGAAACACATGACTGGTAACAAAGACATGTTAACAAACATAGTCTACTCAAATGGAGGATCAGTCACTTTTGGAGATAATTCAAAAGGTTATGTCATCGGCAAAGGCGATGTGAGTAATAACGGTATCTCCAACTCACCTCTCATTACTGATGTTTTATTAGTTAAAAACTTAAAACATAATTTATTAAGTATAAGTCAATTATGTGATGAAGGTTTTCATATATATTTTTCAGAAAATAAATGTAATATTTCTGATAAAAATCAAAATTTTAATTTTGAAGGTATAAGAGATAGAAATATTTATATTTTAAATATGAATATAAATTATAACACAAATATGTGTTTAGTAGCTACAGAGAATGATTCTTCGCTATGGCACAAAAGATTTTGATATAAAATTAAATAATTCTATAATATATTATGATAACACTAATGCAATAAATTTATCTAAAAATCCTGTCAATCACTCACAAACTAAACATATTGACATTCGTCATCATTTTCTTCGTGATAATATTGAAAAGGATATAATAAATTTAGAATTTGTAAATTCTGGAAATCAGTTAGTTGATATTTTCACTAAACCACTAAATGAAAATTGTTCTATAAAATTAAGAAGAGAATTAGGTATAATTCCTTTAAAAGAATTATAAAATTTCTAAAGTAATTTAAAAGAAAATAAACAAATAAATAAGTAAATAAATAAATATATTCTGGTACTTGAACTAAGCACCTTGAGTTTGGTAAGCCTATGCCTCTGCCATTTGACCATTTACTATTTCACAACTACTTCTATTACAGTTTTCTGCTTATCTGTATTTTATTTTATTTTTTTATGAAAAAATTCTCATCCATAAAATTTATGTTTTGTTTTCAACCTCTAATTCTTTTTCAGATTTTACGTAAATCCATCAACTTCCAACTGTTTATTCTCCTATATATATCTCAGAGTTCTGCACTTTATCCTTCCATCAATTTTTGTTTCAAACATATTTTATCTTCTCTCTACCACAATGTCTTCACAAGAAAATTCATCAAATGGTTCCACTTACTCTTCTATCGATTTTTCGACACCTTTATCTGGTTCGTCAAGCTTACCTACACCTACAACTAATCATGAACCGGCCAGACCGTCAAATTATTGCACAGGCCATACTCCCGAGAAGAAGAAGGCGCGACGTTTTCTGTTCTTTGGTTCTCCTTAAACAAAACAAAAAATTGATGATTTATGTCATTACTAGAGGGAATCTATAGCGATTCAACGCGAGATGTATTATGAACAGAAAATGAATTCAAAACGTCTTAGTTTTTTGGAGCAGATTGGATGGAAATTCTACGGGTCATCTTCATCTGCGGTTCATCAACCTACACCTTCTTCCTATCGGAATCCATGGGATCAGTCGCCACAACCTCCAATTGTCTCTCTGAATTCATGGAAGCATGGAAACCGATGGTGACCATTGAAACCATATGAAGAGAAGACGAAGGATAAACCAGACAACTCGAAGTCTTCATCCACTCCTTCATCCAAGTAATTCATTTTATTTCTATATTTTTTTAAATCTATTTCATTCCTACTTTGTATGCATTATTTGAAATATATTGAATATATTATTTTTATGCAACAATATAATATAAATACTGCAAAGAAGAGAATTCAATCGACTGAAATTTTCGACCAGTTGACTGAATCTGATAACGGTGAGCTCTAAAACTATATTTGGTCAACTGATCGAATATAGTCAGTCGATTGAAACATAAAACAGCAAGCACTTAAACTATATTCAGTCGATTGAAATAATATGGCTAGTCGACTGAATCTGAAACAGAGAGTTTCGGTATACTATTTCAGTTGACTGGCTATATTCGACCAGTCGACTGAATGGCAATCTGAGCCTCTTACACTTTCTACCTACCTTTTTAACCCTCTAACCCTCTGTCTCCTCTTTCACTTTTCACTTTTACCTTCTCATTTCAGTTTTTCAAAAACCCTAGCTCCCAAAAAATTTCATATTCTTTCACTACATTATCATTTCCAATGGCTGCACGTCAACCCAAGAGATCTAGACATGCCTCTACCTCATCTTCTGAGCCAATTGACACTCAAATTACTCAACGGCTCTATGATTCTACAGCTTTCCAACGGTGGAACAAAATGAAAGAAGCATGCTTTTTTGACGGTTCATTTGTTGTCTTTCCGGATTTTGCTCCATATAAAATTCAAGAGCTAGCAAGGAGAAGCCGTCTAGCGTTTCTCCTAGACAACATTCAGAATAATATCAAGATAAATCACACTTTGGTAAAACTTTTCTATGCAAATTTGAATTTAGGCCATCAAAATCCACATAATCGTGATAACTTCGTTTGGAGTTTAGTTTGTGGTCGACAAGTATTTCTATCATTAGATTGAATTGGTCATATTCTCCATACTCCAACTGATGGTATTCCATTGGAAGAATCAAATGTACTTATAGGCGAGCGAGACGAAGGAAGTCGTCGGTTCTTAGAAGATGACATGACCGAACTAAAGTCTATCGCCTTACGCCTTACAGCTGCAATTGTGCATCGAGCCTTAATGCACACGGTTCTTCCTCGTACTCGCTCTTATGAGCTTGTATATCCAAACAACTATAGGGCATTGTATGCTATTTGGGGAGATGTACAAATAAATTGGCCTAAGACTATTCTAGATGAATTCTTGTCTTTAACCAAGGTCGTATGAACATTATTTATTATGGAGAATATATTATTTGGCTACTTATGAACCTCCAGATTCCTATTCCAGAATCCGATACTTCTATTCCCAAAACTCTAAATAGCCGGTCTTATGAAATTGCCACCTCGACCTCTATCTATCATGTCTTTTCAAGAATGGCAGTCACGACCTCGTCAACAAACTTCTACTCCACAGCAGCAAAATCAAGAGATGACATTCGAACACCAACTCCATCCCAAAGCACTTGGGAATCCATTGATCTAATTGTGCGAAATCAAGTCACTTTAGATTCTCGCATCAAAAATCTCGATAAGAAAATTGACAAAAAATTTGACAAAATTAAGAGCTTCTTCGAGATTTTATGGGATGTGATAGCTTGTTCCTCTTCCACCACTACGGAAACTTCATACCGTGATCCGAGAAAATGTCCAGCTCCTCTCTTTACTTGGTCTACATCGGAAGAACATACAGGTTCCGACACAAGAGGCAATGGGGATGGCAGACAGTTTGTGGGAAGTTCTTCCAGAGGCAAAAGTCCAATGCAAGTAGAAGAAGAAGAAACAGAGTCTGACTCTGATTGGTATTGTTGTTTCTTGATAGTAGTAAGTGATCTATTTATTCCAGACATTTTATTTCTACGAGTTTGTATAAGTAACAATTTAAAACATTTTTTTGTGTGATTGCAATTTTAGTTAGCTCAATGATGGAATTATTGTTATTTCCTTTTTGTCGATGACAAAGGGGAAGAAATTTGTATGACTAACTATTTCTTGAAGGGATTAAATATGTCGCCATATATTCAGAGGGAGATATATATAGCTCCCGTTATATATTTCTCAAAATATGGTATCATCTGCAATAGGTTGTCATCAATCAAAAAGGTTGAGAATGTTGAATCATAGATTTTGATTCATGACAAAGAGCTTAAACAAATTAGTGAATGAGACTATATGGGCAAGCGACAAAAAGAGAAAGAAAAATGTTGTTAAAACTACAAAGGGAACAATTAATTATAGTATGTTTATTTATCAAAGTTTTTTAGTCTTAGAATTGTTAAACTCTATCGTCAAGTAGTCCACACAAATCAAAGTTGTTTTAAGTTTCAAATTCCTCAATATATATGAGAACTGTGCACTAACAGTCAGGTCAGTCGACTGACCAAATATGGACAGTCGACTTAATCTACACGATTGCATAGACACTCTCTGTTTTGCACCAACTTTGAACATTCAGTTGACTGGTCGTTTTGGGTCAGTCGACTGAACTTTTCCAACAGCTATTTTTCTGAACATACACTTCCATTTGCCAAGAGATACGATCTAAATTGAAGAGTTATGGATGCTTCTTTTGGCAAGAACTCTTCGTGAATGGTTGCAGCTGTTTATCTACTATATAAACACATTAGATTCACTTCACAAATCACCGAATTTCATTTTATTTTCTGATCATACTCTCTACTATCTTTGCATTTTGAAAAGCAACCACAACTTACATATATTGCTTGAATCTCTGAATCAATTAACATATTCTTTGATTCAAAGCAATATTCTCCTTTCTAAATCTTTACACACACATTTATACTTGAGAAAAAGATTATAGAAAGATTGTACTATCAAAGACAAATCCGTGTTAACAAGAACAGAAAGTGTCAAAGCAATTTTATTGAAACTGTTGAACTCCTGTTCGGTTGTTCAGGCGGGTAAAGTCCTCTTACGGTTGTTAGAGGCGGAAAATCATGTTTCGTTGTTCAGGTGTTGTATACCTATTCCTCCGGGTTAAGTGAGGGGTTATTGTGAGAAATTCCAGAGGGAGGTCTGGGACTGGACGTAGAACGGAAAGTTTGAACTTGAATAAAAACTCTTGGTGTGCTTATTTTTATTTACTTTACTATTATTATCGTTTTCCTCATTTAGATTATAATACATTCCATATTACACGATCCTAAGTGATAACTAGCAACACAGTAGTCACTTTCAATACCACGCTTGGCTAAAAATAGTAACAATAGAAAATGCAATAAAAGTTGAAATAACCATCACATAGCCGTATTTGTCATTTAGCATAACAATTACGACACTCTAATGCACATATTTTGATATGGGTGAGTCGTGCATATTAGAGGTAGTATCAATACACTATCGCTACCGTATCATTACCATCCCCTCGAAATAGACCTTGTCCTCAAGGTCGGAGATGCTTCCAATGGCAAAGAAGAGGCTATACTTGTCGCAAGTGAAGATGAAAGGTGCGCTATCGAAAGTAATATTTTTGAAAGTTAAGAGGATGTCGATATATGGAGGGGAGAGAATGTTGAGGTTAGGGTTTAGGATATGGAAAGAAATGGCATGGTGGAGGCCTTTGTCAGGTTGAGCAATAAAGGGGAAGAAAGTGACGATGAAGAGGGAGATTGAGTTGGATTTGTGTAGAGTGATTTCAAACTTGTTGAATAGGAAGTGGACGGAGATGAGAACTATAGGGAACGAAGAAGAATGAAGGGAGGATTGGATAGTGGCGGCGATGTAGGGGATTGAGATGTCAAAGACCGAAGTGTCGATATTATCAAAGAGGATCTTGTTGTCGATGGTGACGGTTATGGTTTTGGAAAAGAAGAGTGTGAAGTTGGTGGAGATGTATGAAATGGTGGTTTTGAGGTTATTTATGGACGAAAGGAAGACACTGGGGATGCCAATGACAAATTTGTTGTACGAGTTGAATAAAGATTTAAGTGTTTGGTGGTTGGAATCGTAAAGATTAATATGAGACGTGTTGAAAGAAAAGTTATTGATGTAGTTGTATGATGCGGGGACGAGGAGAGAGAAGACGATGGTGGAGGAGGTAGGTTGACGATGACTTGACTATAGTTAACTTCTATTGATGAGAGGGTATTAACGAAGGAGTTGAGCTAATATGTAATTATATTTGACATCAATTTTGAGTGTGCTATTTTATCGAATGGTTTTAGTGCCTCGCCATTAAATATTTTATTTATCTCCATGCCATTGCTTGTCTTCTTAATGTAACTCTTATCCTCGGATTCACACAAGTTTACAGCTTCCTGTATCACAACCGCAAGCATGAAATAATGTATCCAAAACACGGTTAGTCTCTTCTTAACAAGCACGTAAATCCAAACAGCTCTCAACACACGGCTACTTAGGAAAAACATGTAGTAAACAGTAGATAAGATAACAGATCCAGCAGACAAATACAGCCGTCTATCAGTACCCGGTTCGATGTTATGCATAGACCTGTCAAAATTTGACCCAACACATTAAACCAACCCATTTACCCTACTTATAAATGGGTTGGGTCAACCCATTTATAAATATTATTAAATGGGTTATGGGTTGGGTTGACCCATTCTTAAAAGGGTTATAAATGGGTAACCCATTTACCCATTTATTAGAAACATTAAATTTTAGTATAGATCTAAAAAATAAAAATTTTGAACATATATTATACTTTTCATGGAAATTGACAGTTGTACGTAGAAAATAACAAGCTACCGCATCCGCATATTTGAATTCCTCCTAGTGCAGAAGCCGCAATTTTTTTTGTTCAGACTGCAATAACTTTTTCGTTCTAACTCGGAATCAGGCGAGGCTTCAACCGATCAACTCCAACCTAAATTACGGACAGTATGGAACATTTGGATATTTCATCGTGTGAACGCACACTGTAGTTCTCCAGGGGGACTAACAGTTGTACTTAAAAAATAACTGGCTACTACATCCCCGTATTTGAACTCCACCTAATCCAAAAACTGCTTTTTTTTTGTTCGGACTGCAATAACTCCTTCGTTCTAACTCGAAATCAGGCGAGACTTCGACTGATCAACTTCCACCTAAATTGCAGACAGTATGGAACACTCAGATACTTCATCGTGTGAACACACAATGTAGTTCTCCAAGGGGACTGACAGTTGTACTTAGAAAATAATAGGCTACCATATGTGCATATTGAACTCCGCCTAGTGCAAAAGCCACTTTTTTTTGTTCAGACTGCAATAACTCCTTCGTTCTAACTCGAAATCAGGTCAGACTTCGACCGATCAACTCCCACCTAAATTACGGACAGTATGAAACACACGGATACTTCATCGTGTGAACGCACAATGTAGTTCTCCAAGGGGACCGACAGTTGTACTTAGAAAATAACAGGCTACCACATCTGCATATTGAACTCCGCCTAGTGCAGAAGCCGCTATTTTTTTGTTCGGACTGCAATAACTCCTACGTTCTAACTCGGAATCAGGCGAGACTTCGGCCGATCAACTCCCACCTAAATTACGGATAGTATGCAATACTCGGATACTTCATCGTGTGAACGCACACTGTAGTTCTTCAAGGGGAATGACAGTTGTACTTAGAAAATAACAGGCTAACACATCTGCATATTGAACTCCGTCTAGTGCAGAAACCGCTATTTTTTTTGTTCAAACTGCAATAACTCCTTCGTTCTAACTCGGAATCAAACGAGAATTCGACCGATTAACTACCACCTAAATTACGGATAGCATGGAACACTCGGATACTTTGTCGTGTGAACGCACACTATACTTCTCCAAAAGGACTGACAGTTGTACTTGGAAAATAATAAGCTACCTCATCCCCATATTTGAATTTTGATGAAAATTAGAATTAAAATTTTAAATTTTAGTCGGATCTAAAAACATAAAAATTAAAATTAGAATTATTTTATATTTATTTGTTATTTATTAGTCAAATTAAATTTAAATCTTTAAATGAGTTAAATGGGTAACCCGTTTATTAAGTGGGTTGTGTCATAAATGAGTTGGGTCATAAATGAATAAAAGAGAATGGGTCATAAATGAGTTGGGTCAAACTCGACCCAACCTATTTTGACCCAACCCAACCCGTTTGACAGACATAGTTATGCATAGCAGATTTCACAAACATAGAGATCTTAGCATTCGGCAAACAATTAGCAAACAAAAGAATAATGCACTGATCGGGATTCACTACTTTATAAACTCTACTAAAATTGGTCTAGAGCTGGCGAAGTTTATAGAAGGGGAAGATCGGCTCGACGAATTCGGATTTGGAGCACATGCGATTTTGAGCGATATGAGTTGGTCGAAGACATGGATCCAGGTGTCACGAGTGATAAGGAAGAAACCGAGGAGGAAAAGGTCACGATTAGGGTTAGATTTTGGGAAGGAGATGTGCTTAGGACTGCCGGAGCAGGAAGAGGAGGGGATTTAGGAGGTGTTGACGTTAGTGATGCCGTGGATGATGATCTGGCTATCGATGATCCGGAAAGCTCGAGACGCGGTCGTCGTTAACAAGAAAGGAGGGAGGAGAGGGGGGACAGAGAGGGGTTGAGAAAAATGGGAGAGGATGATGGATGAGGCTTGGGAGGAGGCGTTGATGGCGGGGTAGCAGATGGGGCGGTAGGTTGGCGGTAGAGAACAGAAGGACGGTGGTGGTTGTGGCCTCGGTGGCTCGGTTGTGATGGGGCTACTACAGAATGGAATCAGACGTTTTTTATTTTCTTTTTGACATGAGGGTAATTATGGAAAGAAAACATAGAGCTGGTGCTGATTGGGTATTGGTTTGGTGTGGAATTTGAAGGTGTGAGGTTGGTGGAAAGGGAAGTGAGAAAAAGTGAAAGCACCAAATGATAGGATGCACATTTTGAAGAGAGAAGGAAGAGGGGAAAGAAGAGAAGAGAATGAGGGAAGTAGAAGAAAATGCAGAAACAAATAAAGATTTTCATTCAAAATTTTCTCTTTCTTTCATTCTTGCTAGTGCTTACAATGGATTAGTGGCCAGCTGGCACACCATGCTTGGCTAAAAAAAAATATAAAATGCAATAAAAGTTGAAGTAACCATCACATAACCGTATTTGTCATTTAGCATGACAACTTGTGCACACTCTAATGCACATATTTTGATGTGGGTGAGTCGTGCATACTAGAGGTAGTATCAATGCACTATCACTACCATATCACAATATTTTTGATAAACTAGTGTTGGATGCAGGACTAACCTTCTAGGAAACTAGCCCGTTTGCAGTGAAATGAAAACTATATGTCATTCAGTTTCTGCTTTAGTCTGGTTGCAGTTCATAACATAACAATTATCATACTGTTGTTGCCAACTAAAAGTATTTGGGATTTTATAAAGGGGTGAGCAGGCTTAACTAGTGTCAAAACATATGGGCTAAAAAAATGGAACAGTCGAGTTATCTTCAAATATTCGGGCATACAAGGTTACTGAATGCATTTCTTTTGAATATAGCGTGTTGTTTAAAAAACTTCACGTGGCTGTTTAGATTTGGTTTTGCAAATTAAATTATTTAAGCTGCTACATTAATTTGTCATGCCTAATTTCTTCCTAATTAGATTGGGTTGAAAGGAGAGCATCACAATATTTACGTGGAAGATGGTGCAAAAACGTGAAGTAGTTGCAAAACTCAGAGCCACCAAAGAATCAATCTCTTACATGGTACAAGGTACATTGTAATATTTTTCCAAAACTGGTAACTCTCTCTTCTTCTTCAACCATGTACGCAGTTCCAATTATACGTTGCAGGCGGTAATAATGCTCCAAAAGGAGATGAACCTGTTGGTATTGACATGATGTACATGGGGAAGGGGCAAGTTTGGAAAAGAAATAGGAAGATATAGGCCAGTATCGAGTTCTAGATATGTAAAATGCACGTCTGTTTCTGATTACAGAGGCAAGTTTTTTCCAGACAAATGTCTTCCCGAATGCGGAGAACCTTTGAAAGTTGGGGACTGCAACTGTCATTTCTTGCTACAGCAAAGCTTGAAACCCATTTGAAGTATGAACATTTGGGTATGCTCAGAGAGCATGAACTGGAACTGAAGTATAAGCTTTGGGATTTTGGACTTTCTCATCAGCAAACTAGCTTAGTTTGAGCATCAAGCTGATGCACAGAATATGCATTCAATCTTATAGCATTAGATTGATAAGCAGAAGCATGGGGAGGGGTCATATCCACATGAAAGAGAGCATTTGATTACTGATGCGTGGGCTGAAGTATGCAGATCAATTCAAAGGATAATCTCACTTTTTTGGGTAAATATTTTATCACGCATTTTGCCCAACTATTAGTCTATCATTTTTTAATTTGTCCCAAAAATATATGTTTTGTCTAGGCCACATTTTAACCGAAGTATGTTGAATCTTCTCTGGTACTTCCTTTTCCTGTAGAGGTATGTGTTTGTGTTGTGTGCGTGCTACACGTATGTTTTTTTGTTGTGTGTGTGATGTGTTAATACGAGTGTTGCGCATATGTTTGTGAATCCCTGTGTACAGGTAGATAAGCTTCGGTAAATGATATATATTCTGTCTTATTGGTTCCTGTGATCAACTTCAGTAAACGATCAGGTCTCATTATTGATTATTACTTGGGTCTCATGATTGATTATTACTTGTCTATAGATAGATCAGTTGAATATTGCTTTTGATTCTAAGATTATTTGCTGCCATGATTTCCACTATGTCATCTTCTTATAATCTGTCTGTAGACTAGTAATTTCCACTATGTCATCTTCTTGAATATCAATAGGCAATGCATCATTTAAAAATCTAACCTGTCATATCAGTTTGGTTATTATTGCACTCACAATTGTTATTTTTCTATGTAGAGGAAGTTGAAGGTATCGAATTCTTAATCCGAAGAAATGATCAGGTGTGCAGAGGAAGTTGAAGGTAATTTAGTTGTTGATGCTTAGTCATCTATATTATAACATTTTTTTTATAGTAGTTCAGTTGTGTGAACTTTTGTATGTACGGATTTTACGTTAGCTTCTTGTTTTGAAACTACTGTATGTACAGTTATGTACTAGTTGTGTATTTATGTACGATTATGCACTAGTTGTGTTTATGGTATTTCGGTTGTTTATGTATTTTTGATTATTTGAATTTGATAATCATATAACTGTTAGCTGGTTTCATATTGAATTGTTTATTATTACTATATAATATAAGCTATGAACAAAGTGAATTGGAGAGTGAATGAACTAGCAGAGCTAGAGAAATACGCACAGAACGTCAAAAAATAGCAAACGCTACAGAAATAATAGGTAGCGAAAAAAACAACAAATATGCTGTAGAAAAAATGCTAAATATATATATTGTGATGATGAAACACTACAAATATATATGGTGACATTTAATAAACACAGCTGTAAGTTTTGGGTTTAAACCGAACCCTCTATAACAACATTTAAAAAACGCTACTACGATGTTTTGTAGTAGCGTCAAACGTACCTTTGGTGGAATTTTCGAAGCGCTACAATAAAGATTTGTGGTAGTGTTTCTAAAACGCTGCAATAAAATACTTTATGGTGGTGTTTAACAAAACGCTACAGAAAGTTTGGAATTTTTAGTTGCATGTTTTTAGCGGCATTCTCTAAAACGCTCGTAAGTTATGGTAGCGTTTTTTGTATGCCAGCAATAATACTTTTTAGTGTAGTGCACATCTCCCATTAAGAATAAAGGACCATCATGCTCTAGGAACTATCACATCCCCCGTATAACCAGGAACCATCATGCTCCAAGAACCATCACGACTCTAGCATAATAAAAAGCCATCATGCATTGGTAACCATCACGTCCCCTGTGTATACCCATCTCACGAGTATCCAACAAACCCTTAAGTCTCAAATATCCTTTTGCACATGTCATATATAGTAGAGAACATTCTGAAACTGATCTTACGGCCCCTATCATGAAGTCATAGCGGTTGAGACGATTTTCTACTATCATCATCACATAGAATACCACCCTGTGTCCTGTAGCTTTCATCTAACAATTCCCTCTATCTGACCTGTAGTCCTCAACGCTGCATCCCAAAGTACAGCTATCAATCATCGAAGCCAACTCATCCCATCATGAAATCGTCATCACCAAGTTTCAAAGTCATCGCGTCGAAGCGTCGCATCCTCGCTTCACCGCCAAAACTGCTCGTCGAAGAGCCATAACATCGAAATCAAATGTTGAATGAATGAACGAACCATCACATCATGCTCCTTGAAACCATTCCATCGTCCATGTCAAAATTGGTCAAATCGTTCATCATCAATAGTGGTAGATACTGACTACTTCAGAATAGCTGATAACGATCATTTTTGCCATGTACTTAACCAAAAATGGTTAAGTACAAACCAAATGAAAACATCCAGCACCTTGAAGTTCGAAGCACATCTCAAGTCCATCGTCTTTCCTCTTTAGATTGGTTGGTACCCAAGAAATTCTATGCTTAAATTCTATCCTATGGGAAATTTCCTAACACAATATCACATACGGGTTTATTAGGTGATTACGCCGAATTCCTAGCTAGCATCATTCTCATAACGAGGTGGTGCAACCGAAGTGAGGTTAGCGAATCGACATTTTCAACCAAACTAAGCAAACATGCATACATGCAACCAACAAACATGCATACATCTTAGCATACATACAACATATATAACACGTCTATATCAACCAGTACCAGGATTCATAACAAAAGTAGCCTAAATCTAGTGATTTTATAAAAATAGTACATCAATAAGAAAAGTGTGATATTTGATTTAAAACCATTTTAAAACACTTTTAAATTCTTTTATAAAATAAGAGGTAGGCTTAAATATATTAGAAATCACGTTTTAAAGTTAGAAATTATTCCAGAATGTCATTTTTATGCTATGCTAACAATTATAGTATGATGAAAGACAATATCACCGACCTCAACAAAAGCTGACCAATCAAATATTAAGTTGTAAAGCACTCCATCACAAGTGCAAAACAAGAATTCACGTCCAAAATGGATATCGTATGCAAAAGATACGAACTAAATACAAATCGAGATTAAAATAAACTATTGATTAATATAATTTCCAATTAATCACCTCAATTAAGCTATTCCTTCTTCCCCAATGCTTTATGCATCCTCATGCACATGTGAACCATACCACCACATGCTTCAAACCCCAATTCTTGCACCATGCTTCACGAATCGAAGAATCGATAACTTCTATGCATCGCACGATGTGCGCTCTTCGCAATGGTCCTAAAATCGACAACTTCGAAGCCTAGGTCAAATCAAGACCCGCTCATCCCCTCATGACGCCATAAATGTTGCGACTGTCCCTAGGTGATCAGACTCCCCAAATCACTATCCCCAACAAGCCTTTCCTTCCTCAAGCCAACACCAGCCTTCTTTCCCTCCATCTTCGACCACATCGCAAGAAAATCGAAACCCTAGTTTGAAGCCCACTTTCATGGCCATCATCGAACACACAGAGAATGGTACCAGAGATTCTCCTCTCTAGGAGTCCAATGCACCCTACGACATCTCCTCAGTTATCTTGAAGTTCTTGATTTAATTTGGGAAGGGTTTAAAAGGAGGCGGCCATTTTTCTCGTTTACAGTAACGAAATGGTAACGAGTGGAAGAGGGGTAGATTTAGGTAATATATATTTATTTTGATATTATATAATTTATTTAATTTCTCAAGTAAATTTCCCTATGTTTTGAGCTCATACAATTATACGGCGCGTCTGATCACAACAGAATTCATCGACGTACATCACCTCACTTTCCGGTCTCAACAGTATGAATTTCTTGCTATCCAAGATAATGTTCCAGGATGATAATTTCAAAAATTTCAAGATCATTTTGGCCATTAGATCTTCCGTACTCATTTTGATTCGCAACATCAATCCAAATTCAACGAAAGTTATCTCAAGTCCTGATCCAACCGTGTGAAAAATCATATTTTTAGACCTTCAAATAATTAACGATTCAATATTTAAATTAGTTATTTAAATACCTTATTGTTAAAAATAGGAGTCGTTACATGTACCATGATATGAAGCATATTTTATGGTGGAATGGCATGAAGATGGATGTTGGTATGTATGTAAGTAAATGTCTTAATTGCTAGCAGGTAAAGGGTGAACATCTGAAGCTAGGTAGATTGCTTCAACTGCTTGATTTTCCAAATTTGAAATAAGGGAAGGCGTCTATTGATTTTATTGATGGACTACTAAGGATGAGATGAGGGAAGATAGGTATATGGGTTATAATATATTGCTTTACTAAGTGCATACACTTCATTCTAGTGAAGTCGACTCAAACAACATTAAATTTGGCTGGTTTGTATGTGAAGGAAGCTGTTAGACTCCATGAAATTCCTTGAATTATTTTAGTGATAGAGATCCATTATTCACGGCCAGTCCTAGAGACAGTTATAAGTACCTTAGAGATGGATTTGAGTTCGAGTGCAGATTATCATCTTTAAATTGATGGTCAAACATAGAGGGTGAATCGAGTATTGGAGGATCTATTGAGTGCATGCATTACTGATTTTGGGAGTTCTCAAGAGGATCGTCTATATTTGATAGAGTTCACATTCAATAATAGCTCTTAGTTTATCAATGGCATGACGCCTTTTTGAGGCATTATCTGCATTACTATGCAAATCACCATCATGTTTGCTTGAGACACTAATAGAATCATACTTGGACCTAATATGGCTCGGTATGTGACCTAAAATATAAATCTTATACATGGTTGGATGAAGATTGCACAAGATAGGCATAAGATTTATGCTAATAAAAGGAAAAGGAACTTAGAGTTCTTGGTTAGGGGTGTATTTGTGAAGGTTTCTCCAATGGGAAATGTTGTTTGATTTAGTAAAATGGAGAAGTTAGATCATCAGTGGGTTGGACCTTTCTCCGCAATTGATATGATTGGTAAACTTGCGTATAGAGTTGAGTTATTGACTAGAATATTAGGTATGCATAATGTATTTCATGTTTCACATTTGCAAAAATATGTACACAATCCTACTTTGATAGTGGAACTAAAAAGTTGGAGAATCTGGAGATTGACCCTAACTTGATTGTACTTAGGCCACCTATTCATATAGTTGATAGAGATACGAAGCATCTATGAAAAAATGTCATGAAGTTAGTCACGGTGTAATGGAGTGATGCATGTAACTATGCACGAGTGACCAAAGATAGAGTTGGGATGTTTTATCCTATATTGATATGGGTTTAGCAATTACATGTATGTAATACGTTTATAGTGCATTAAATGCATGAGGTGAAGTCACTTATCATTCACTTTTATTTAGCATGTAGTTTCATCGATTATTATATATGTATATATATATATATGGATTTTGGTCCTTGTTGATCTCTTCAGTTGTGATGACCCGCCTCTTTGACCCTTGAAAATTGACACTAATACATCCACGGTATTCATGTGCCACAAATTCAAGTACCAAAGAGGCAGATGGTCAAGGATAAAAGAAAATAAAGATAGAAAACAGAAAATAGGTTCTCACATCGCATTGAACAACTTGTATGTTTATATATAGATAGTACGTACAATCACTCTCAAAATAATGTATCAGAGTTATGGCAAGTACAAACCCAGATAGGGACTGCATATCCCTACACAGGTGCTAGTATATACTTATACATAATACAATGGAAATAGAAATGGATAACTATTTATAGAGGAATCTTCTGCTCCATGCTCCAAGCTCCTCCAAAATGCTTTAAGCTAAACTTGGCTACTTGATTGTCTGAAAAAATAGGCACCTAGAGTTTAAAGGAAAAGCAAATAAACTCTGGAACGGTCATGAGACTTGTGAAAGAAAACTCAAAAGAAATGATACTTTTGAAATCAAAGGGTATCCCATAAGACCACACCACACACAAACATGGATGAGTTTTTACCTTATGATAACCAAAACATTTGCTATGTGAAATCAGAGATATTGTTTTTGATGACATTCTTTGAAAACCCTTTCAAATAACATACTAATCGTAGCTGAAATCGTTACATTAATTAAATTCCAACATACTAGGTTCTACAATCAAAACTATAAAGGCACGTATTAGAGAATGAACTTCCAACAATGACAATGCAAGGGACTACCTTCCGACAGCACATCTCTAGAGGAATGTACCAAGGCACAGCCCCGCTGCCCTCTGCCAACATGGAACCAGCCTACCTCTACCATAGATAGTACCGAATATCCCAACGCCATGATCGTTCCCGACTTATCCATGGAATCCAAAAGCGCACACAATAAAGTTGAAATATAGAGCGTGATCTAGAAAGGTGATGATTATATCCTAATGGGTTCGACCTACTTAGCCCTGCCACATCTACCATGTTTTTGCCATTATTGATGTGTGGCGCTTGAGGTAATGTTTTACCTTTCACGCGACAAATCCCACTTTAAATGCCACATTGCTATTACCGATGACACATTAATTGGTTTCCACAAAAGTATAACCCCTGTTTTATACGTCTCAGGGAAGGGTGTTAAGTATAAGAGGGGTTACCTCATACACCACCAAACAGATGTACGTTTGTACAAACCAATGTACATGGTCATAGAAATGCAATGTGAAACATTCGTCCATACAAGTTGTTCAGGAACTGGACAAACCGAAGGCACTCCACCGACTACATCCTGTTTGGGAATCAACCCTAGGATTAGTAGCGAGTAGTCCTTTCCAATCGAAGATTTTCCGAACGAAGGCACCATTACCACCATATATATAATATAGGAATCACCCTTGAGGTTGTGGCAAGTAGCCCTACGTTATAAACATCTCCGTCTTCAAAATCATTGTGTAACGACTCGTAAATTTTCAATGATTTAAATTTGTTAAATTGATAAAGTTTTGGTAATTTAATATTGAAAGAATGGAAAAAATTATTTAATTAAATGAATCTTGTTATCGTATTTATATTGTTTTGAAATAAATATTGTATCCTGGTTTTGAAGTATAAATTATTTTTGAAATGACCGCGGTGTTATAATAACGTTGGGATGTTAAAGAGACCAGGATCGGAAGTTGTCATACTCTCTGCCAACTCCGAAAACCACTTTGACAACCGTGTACGCGGTGGAGATTCCAGAATGAAGTAGGATGGTGGCGGGGTTTCCTTTGAGGTAAATACGTGGACCTGACTCCCGTGAGTTGGCATAAGGTGGATAAAACAGGAGCGATTGACGGACTAATTGAAAAATGCAGTGTACGTGCTAATATAGTACAAACGGATCGTGTAATATGGAATATAATATAAATGCGGAAATAGATGATAATAGCAAAGTAAATAAAAATAGAAAAATCACAGCAGAGATTTTTATATTGGTTCGGAGCACCGTCCTACGTCCAGTCCCAGACCTCTATCTGGATTTTCACTACCAACTACCTCACTTCACCCGGAGGAACAGGTTTACAACACCTGAGCAGACGAACGGGATTTCACGCCTCTAATATACTAAGGACTTCAATACTTGCCTCTTACAACACGAGGACTTCAACACTTGCCTCTTACAACACGAGGACTTCAACAAATGAAAATAATTGTTTGGTGACGGTATGTGTTCTTGCTAACACTATTTTGTCACTTATAGTACAAACTTCCTATAATCTTATCCTCAAATAGAATATTTGTATATATGAAGATTTGGAAGTGGATATCTTATTGAATCAAAAGAATGTTAAATAAATTTCAAGATTCAAAAACGATATATGATAGAATATAAGCAATTTGAGCGCTTTGAAAGTATAAGATTGAGATCAATAGAATAGAGATTAGAATAACAGAAATTCGTTTTTTTTGGAATAATGATTTCATGATGTTTATATAAGAAATAAACAGTTGTAACCCTTTGTGAAAAGGTACAAGCAAAGGTCATGATCATTGGTGAAGAGAAAGAGAAGCAACCGTTGAAGAAAAGGAAGTGTCTATACGAAAGGTTGCTTTCTGTTTGAAAACGGTCGACAGGTCAAAAAGGACCAGTAGACAGGTATTTGAATATATATACGTTATGGTCACTTGTGCACGTTCTGTGCATTCTGGGCATAAACGGTCGACCGCCATATTTTAACCGGTCGACCGGTTTAGCCCAGTTTGCACAGTTAATGTGCATTCATTCAAATATATACATATATAAGAAAATTGAAGTTATACGATTATTTGAGGATAGATTTTAACATAAATAATATTACTAACATACCAAATAATCAACCTCTAATATATGGAGCTCTTTGTATCCGAAATAACTTCTTTTTGTCGATCACGACTTATCCCTTTGTTAGAAATCAAAACTCTATAAAAATCTTGACTCAACATTCTCCCCCTTTTTGATTGATGACAACATAGTTATGAATCTCCCCCTGTATATGATATCCCCTTGCATATATACTGTTAGCACAATTTTCTCCCCCTTTGTCATCGACAAAAAGGAGTGTTTTTAACTGGAGGATGCAAAAGAGATTATAAGCAACATAAAACTACTACCATAGATCAAGAGTAACAGTCACACAAAATTATAATACACATAAGTCTAGTACGAATTAAAACATGACACTATTTAGTACAGGTGCCAGATAATGTCTTTAAAGCAAAAGCTAAAGCCATAAGTACACATAAAAGATAAAAAGGGATAGACTAAAGAAGGACTTATTCTGACTCCGTCTCACCCTCTTCTTCTTCTTCTTCAACAAGCTGAGATTTCCCGTGTCGACGGTCATGACTAGTTCTCGAGCTTGTACCCTCCTCCGAAGATGTCCAAGCAAAAGTAGGAGGAGCTGAGGACTTGCCAGGGTCTGAAGCTTGCATTGAAGAAGATGATGCACCACAAGATATTGCTTCCCATATAGAAATGAATAACGACTTAAGTTTGTTAAAGCGTTTATCCATTTTTGTATCCATGCGCTTAAGTCATGCTTCGAGAAGGAATTGATTTCGAGCAATAGTTTCAAGTGATTCTTTTGTTGAGGAAGATGATCGTAAGAGTTTAACTTCCTCAGGTTTAGAGCGAGATGGACGTGATGAAGCTTCTTTATGTCCTTGTTCTTTCCATTGTTCAAAAGGCATAATATTAAAGTATGGAGCGGTAAGCTTCATTCTTGTAATTGTAGCTTTGTTGATGATTTTTGGTTTGGAAATAGAAGACTTGGGAGGTTCAATGCCACAATCAAGAAAGAGACGCATAATATACTCGTTATAGAACAAGTGTGGTCTAGTGGTATCATTTACTTTCAAGATTTCATCAATGATCATACCAATCCAATTTATACGAATACCCCCATAGATTGAGTATAATGCCTTGAAATTTTCTTTATAGACGGCATCAAAATTTCCTATTCTTGGTAAAAGAGAGTGCATAAGAGTATAGTGAAGAATTCTTGCAGAAGGCCGTAGACCCATAGACTTAGTGCTATCCTTGTCATCTTCAATAAATTGATGGCTGATTTGATTACGGACATGAACATTGCAAAAATTACTTGAAAATTTTTCACCGATAAAAGAAGAACCAAGAACGGTTGCCATCCTATCACATGAGATAAACACTTCTTTGCCACAAACAACGGACCAAAGACAATAATTAGGATTTTCGGGCTTGTTTTTCTCTAAATTTAGGTTAGCGTAGAATAATTTGATCATTACATGGTTAATTTCCACATTGTTTTGATCAAAGTCAATTAGGTTTTCAATGTCTGCTTCCTTTGCTAAACTAAGAATACGATAACTAGAGAAATCGAAAAATTTAATAAAAGAACCCGGATGGATTGTAAAATCCTTCATCTCATTACATCTTTTGACTGCAATTGGATCTATAAGCCACTTCCTGATAGAGAGTTCAATTGGTTGTGTTTCGGAGGTAGAAGCTTGTTTTAATTTCTTTTGTGGAGGAGCCATTTTTGGAGAGATTGGTAGAAGATTTTATTTTTAGGGTTATGAGAGGTTGTTGAAAAAAAAATGAAGAGAGGGAGTGAAGACCAAAACCGTATGTACCTTTTTTTAAAAACCAAACAACACGAAACCGGTTGACCGCCTCTAAATCACCGGTCGACCGTTTTCATACAGAGACCAAAACGGTTGACTGGTGGATTTTGGCCGGTCGACTGGTTTGCCTGTGAGTTGTTTTTCTTACTTGCATGAATTTCTGAGTTGTTAAACAATCCATATAATATTGAGTTTATGCAAAAACATGATATGTGTATGTGTGTGTGTGTGTGTGTGTGTGTGTGTGTATGTGTGTGTATATATATATATATAAACGAGAATACAATCATAATATTAAAACAGGCTTAATGAGAGGTAGAGGAATTATGATCGGAAGTCTCTTCTTTGACATCGGTAATGCGTGATTTCCATGGCGACCACTTTTCTTTCGCTCCTTCATTTTGAGCATAGTTTTTATCCCTTGAATTTAGGCTTCTAGAGGATGAAGGTGCATGAGGCATTGGCTCGTATACGCCATGTTTGTTTGAACCACAAAAGAATGATGCCATTCTTTCTAGAAGAGATAGACGCTCCGAAGTCAGTTGTTGCTCATAATGCAGCTGTCTTTGAAGATTGATTTGATGTTTTTGATAATGATGAATATCATTGATCTTCTCTCTGGTACGGGGTGAACAAAACAACACTTTCTTTGCTCGTTTCAAAGTAGGCATATTTCCAGGAGAATGAATGCAATGATAATGATACTTTGAATTGTGTTTTGGAGTTTCAGGAGAGTAATATTCTTCTGGCTCAGAACTTGTGACCGAAATATGGGATTTTTGAGCACACTCATCACAAATATGTTCCATAATGAACTATATATCAACTTTTAGATTCAGATAAGAGGTGATAAAAACATTATTTTTGTCAAGCTTATATATATAAAAAAATCTTATAAGCTTGTGGATGAGAATTGACATGCAAACTTGGCCGTAGAAAAATTAAAAGCTCATATTTAATTTCCAAATATAGCAATAAAAAAAAATATAATCTGAAAAGAACTTAAGAATATAACATTATTACTTATCAAGTTCTTTTTTAGAAATTAAACCAAGTTCTCTACGAATTTTAATGAAACTAGACTCATGTAGAGGCTTAGTGAAAATGTCCGCTAGTTGATTATCAGTTTGGACATATTCGAGACATATATTTCCTTTTTCGATATTGTCTCTAAGGAAATGATGACGGATATCAATGTGTTTGGTTCTGGAGTGATTCACTGGATTCTTAGAAAGATTTATAGCACTTGTGTTATCACAGTATATAATAGAATTTGATAAATGAATATCAAAATCTTGAAGTGTTTGTTGCATGTGTATTACTTGAGTACAAGCGAGAGCTGCTGATATATATTCAGCTTCACATGTTGATAGTGAAACACAATTTTGTTTCTTACTAAACCAAGAGACAAGTGATTTTCCAATAAAATGGCACGTACCACTTGTACTCTTTCTATCCGTTCGAGAGCCTCCAAAATCAGCATCACTATATGATACTAATTCAAATGGACATTCTTTTGGATAAAAAAGACCGAAATCTTTGGTATTATTAAGATAAGAATTATACGTTTCACTGCTCGTAGATGTGATTCCTTTGGATCTGCTTGAAAGCATGCACATAGACAAACACTCATCATTATATCTGGACGACTTGCTGTAAGATAAAGAAGAGAACCTATCATGCTTCGATAAAGTTTCTGGTCAACACTCTTACCTTTTTCATCTTTTTCAAGATGTGTAGTTGTACTCATAGGAGTAGGTTTTCCAGATGTGTTATTTAACCCGAAGCGATTGATAAGATTTCCGCGGTATTTTTCTTGATTAATAAAGATACCATTCGGAAGTTGTTTGATTTGAAGTCCAAGAAAATATGACAGTTCTCCCATGTGAGACATTTCGAACTCTTTGGTTATAATACTTGCAAATTCCTTGCAGAGTTTATCGTTTGTTGAACCAAAGATGATATCGTCTACATATATCTGGATAACTAGAATATCCTTTTGAGAATGTTTGATAAACATAGTTTAATCGACTTTGCCTATTTGAAATCCTGAGTTAATAAGATAGCTACGTAGTCGTTCATACCAAGCACGAGGTGCTTGTTTTAAACCATACAGAGCTTTCTTAAGTTTGAACACATGGTCAGGATATTTTTCATGTACGAACAAAGGAGGTTGTTCGACATAGACATTCTCTTTGATAAATCCATTGAGAAAAGCACTTTTGACATCCATCTGATAAAGTTTGAAATTATGGTGACAAGCAAAAGATAATAGGATTCTAATAGCTTCTAGTCGAGCAACTGGTGCAAAAGTTTCTTCATAATCGATACCTTCTTCCTGATTATACCCTTGTGCTACTAATCTTGCTTTATTTTTGGTGATATTTCCTTGTTCGTCAGCCTTATTCTTATAGACCCATTTAGTACCAATAACCGAATGATCAGTTGGTCTTGGAACAAGTTCCCAAACGTCATTGCGCTCGAACTGATTTAGTTCTTCCTGCATGGCAATGATCCAGTAATCGTCTGTAGCAGCTTCTTTTGGATTCTTAGGTTCGATATTTGAGAGAAAAGCGACATGACCCATTTGGTTGAGTTGACTCCTTGTTCTGACATGTGATGTTACTTCACCGATTATATTTTGGGCCGGATGGTCTCTTAATATTCTTGGTGGTGATTGTAACTCACATATTTGAGGAATATTCTCAATAATTATTTCCGAGTCAGAATCAACATTTGTGATGATTGGATTGTCAGTGACTATTGTTTCGTCATCATCTGAAATAGTTTGAGGATGTTGATAGAATTCATCAAAAGAGACATGAAGTGATTCTTCAATAGTTTTGGTTCGTTTATTAGATATACGATAGGCCTTGCTTCGTTCCGAATAACCGACAAATATTCCTTCATCGGCTTTTGGATCGAATTTTCCAAGCTGGTCTTTCGTATTTAAAATAAAGCACTTGGAACCAAAAACTTTGAAGTATGAGATTTTAGGCTTTCTTTTGTTAAATAATTCATAAGGAGTATTCTTGGTAAGAGGTCTTATGGACACACGATTTAAAACATAACAGGCAGTTGCGACGGCTTCTGCCCAGAAATGTTTTAGTAAGGTGGTTCCATTCAATAATGTTCTTGCACATTCTTGTAAAATTCGGTTCTTCCGTTCTACAACTCCGTTCTATTGTGGAGTTCTGGGAAACGAAAAATTATGATATATACCTTTCTTTGTACAAAAATGTTCAAATTCATTATTTTCAAACTCTCCGCCATGATCACTTCTTATATTTTCAACTTAATCCCTTTTGATTTTTGAACTCTTTTGACGAAAGATTTAAAATGATTGAAAGTGTCACTTTTGTTTTTTAAGAAAATTGTCCATGTGTAACGGGAGAAATCATCAACAGTTACAAGCACATATTGACTGTGCTTTATTGACTGAACCCTAGTAGGTCCAAATAAATCCATATGTAGTAACTCAAGTGGTTGTAATGTTGATATGACTTTCTTGGATTTAAAAGATGATTTGGTCAATTTTCCTAGTTGACATGCATCACAAATGTTGTTAACCTTAAAATTCATTTTGGGTAGTCCTCTAACTAGATTGTTTTTGGCTAGCTTGTCAATAGTTCTGAAGTTTATATGACAGAAGCGTTTGTGCCATAGCCAAGGATCATTATCATTAGCCACAAGACACATATCTGAATTATGATTAATATTCATATTCAGAATATATATATTTCTGTCTCTATATGCTTCGAAAACTAAATTATGGTTTTTATCTAAAATACTACACTTATTATTCGAAAAAGAAATTGTAAAACCCTTGTCACATAACTGACTAATACTAAGTAAATTGTGTTTTAAATTTCTAACTAGCATGACATTAGTAATAAGAGGTAAGTTAGATGTACCGCAATTGCTCACATCGCCTTTGCCGATGATATAGCCTTTTGAATTATCTCCAAAAGTGACGGAGCCACCATCTGAGTATGTAATATTTGTCAATAAGCTCTTGTCTCCAGTCATGTGCTTCGAGCAACCACTGTCCAATATCCACTTTCCTCTTTTCTTAAGTGGGACCTACAAAAAATAAAATTAAGTCCATGGTACCCACTTTTTATGGGGTCCTAAGAGTTAGGTCTTAGGAGTCCAAACCCATACGGGTCTGCTATCCCCTTTATATACATAATTAATATTAAGATGCACAGTATTCATGAAATTCTGAATATATTTGTTCCTAATCAAATAGTTATTTATTTTAGGAACCCATATTTTGATAGTCTTGATATTTTTCTTTTGAAATTTCACAACTGGTTTTGGTTTGGAATATAATAAACTAAGATTTTTCTTAGCTTCAGTTTTTTGTACTTTCTTCTTCCTTTTATTACCAAGATGTTTCTTGGTTTCCTTTTTCTTATATCCCAAACCTTGTTTATTTGAAACAGATTGTGAATTTTCAATGATTTTTGTCAAATTTTCTCGACCTTTGTTAAAGTTAGAAACATTTTGAGTAATGTTATCTAACTTAGTTTGTAAACTAGCCTTTTCTAGGTCCAGAATTTTGACTTTTGCCTCAAGCTCATGATTTTTAGTAGTGAGAGCATCATTTTTCTCTTTTTGAGTTTCAATTTCTTGACTTAAAAGAACTAATTGAGAGTCAACATTAGATGATGATTCTTGAAAATTTTCAAGTTCTTCTTCTAATATTTTCTTCTCGTCTTTTAACATATCTCGTTCAAATTCTGCTCTACTCAAATCTGCTTTGGCTTCTTTTAGCTTTCGTTTCATGTCTTTATATTTGACTATCAATTCAGCATTAATATCAAGTACTTCATCAAATGTAGGAATTTGTACCTCATCTTCTGTTGCCATGAAATAGACATTTGCTTGTTCATCTTCCGTATCACTCTGACTTTCTGATGAGTCTGTATCATCCCATGTTATCGAGAATGCTCGTTTCTTTGATTTGTCCTTCTTATATCTTAATTTGTCATTTTCTGACTTCTTCTTTTGCTCTGGACAATCCTTGTGCATGTGCCCCTTTTGTGACAGTTGAAGCATTCTATAGAGGATGATATTGGTTTATTTGATCCAGATTTCTTTCTGTTATAACGACTGGCTTTTCGCTGTTTTAGGAATTTTTTGAAACCTTTTGCTATGAATGCCAGATCTTCATCTTCAGATTCTGATTCACTTTCGTCTTTTTCAGCATGGAATGCCACGTTTTTCTTTTCTTCTTTTTGTTCCTTTCTAGTCTGCAAGTTAGCTTCGTAGGACATTAGATTTCCTATAAATTCATCTGGCTTCATGACATAAAGGTCATTAGCTTCTTCAATTGCTAATATTTTTCCTTCCCATTCACTAGTCAGAGAATGTAGGACTGTTGAGACAACATCAAAATCAGAATACTTTTGTCCTAAGCCAATAAGAGCATGGTGGATAGTTTGAAACCGTGAATACATATCATTGATTGTCTCATTTGGTTTCATTTTGAAAATTTGAAATTGACTTTTCAGCATGGCTATTTTGACTTGTTTAACCTTGTTAGTACCTTCATGAATGGTTTTCAGCGTTTGCCAAATTTGATATGCAGTAGTGCAGATACTAACACGGTTATATTCATTTTGGTCTAATGCACAAAAAAACATATTTATTGCCCTTGCATTTACGGCTGCTGCCATTTTTTCAGCCGCAGTCCATTCTGAATAATCAGTTGTCGGATTCACTATTTCTTTTTGAGTAGCATTCCAGGCATCATAACTATTTGATTGCATAAAGAATGACATATGTGTTGCCCAATAACTATAGTTAAGACCATTGAAAAATGGAGGTCTTTGTGTCGATTGACCTTCCATGTAAGAGGTGTTTTGAGTGCTAGTGCTTGCGTTATTTGCCATATTACAAGTATATATCAAATAACTGTGTTACGGTTATATGATGGCTGTGCTCTGATACCAAGTGAAAAATGCAGTGTACGTGCTAATATAGTACAAACAGATCGTGTAATATGGAATATAATATAAATGTGGAAATAGATGATAATAGCAAAGTAAATAAAAAAAAAATCACACCAGAGATTTTTATACTGGTTCGGAGCACCGTCCTACGTCCAGTCCCAGACCTCTATCTAGATTTTCACTACCAACTACCTCGCTTCACCCGGAGGAACAGGTTTAAAACACCCGAGCAGACAAACGGGATTTCACACCTCTAATATACTGAGAACTTCAATACTTGCCTCTTACAACACGAGGACTTCAACACTTGCCTCTTACAACACGAGGACTTCAACAAATGAAAATAATTGTTTGGTGACGCTATGTGTTCTTGCTAACACTATTTTGTCACTTATAGTACAAACTTCCTATAATCTTATCCTCAAATAGAATATTTGTATATATGAAGATTTGGAAGTGGATATCGTATTGAATCAAAAGATTGTTAAATAAATTTCAGGATTCAAAAACGATATATGATAGAATATGAGCAATTTGAGCGCTTTGAAAGTATAAGATTGAGATCAATAGAATAGAGATTAGAATAATAGAAATTCGTTTTTTTTGGAATAATGATTTCATGATGTTTATATAAGAAACAAACAGTTGTAACCCTTTGTGAAAACTTACAAGCAAAGGTCATGATCATTGGTGAAGAGAAAGAGAAGCAACCGTTGAAGAAAAGGAAGTGTCTATACGAAAGGTTGCTTTCTGTTTGAAAACGGTCGACAGGTCAAAAAGGACCAGTAGACAGGTATTTGAATATATATACGTTATGGTCACTTGTGCACGTTATCTATGCATTCTGGGCATAAACGGTCGACCGCCATATTTTAACCGGTCGACCGGTTTAGCCCAGTTTGCACAGTTAATGTGCATTCATTCAAATATAAACATATATAAGAAAATTGAAATTATACGATTATTTGAGGATAGATTTTAACATAAATAATATTACTAACATACCAAATAATCAACCTCTAATATATGGAGCTCTTTGTATCCGAAATAACTTCTTTTTATCGATCACGACTTATCCCTTTGTCAGAAATCAAAACTCTATAAAAATCTTGACTCAACACTAATGAGGTAACACCTTTGATCGGACACATCCCTTCGATATTATACTTTGACTTTTGGATTGATTCGTTGGCCACTTTTGATTTTTTATTTGGGGGTGTGGCTCGAGGTGGGCAGTAGCTATGCGCTACGTGTTACCACCGGCCCGGAAGCGTAATTGGTATATCTACCCTGGCATTGCCTAGTTGTGCCGTGTCGCCTACCCTATCGCGCCTTGTACGGGTTTGGTTTTCTCCGTAGCCCGTGTGGTATCCTCTGATGGCTTCCCGATCAGGAGGGACTACGATATAATGAAAGATATTTATTTATTGTTTATTAAGTTAGAAGTTTATATTATATGCACTTAATGCATACTAACTACTTAAAACTATTTATTATTATCATATTTGTTTATTTTTAACATTTTAATAATCAATAAGAATGAAGAAAGTATATGTTAAGCTAAAATTTTCCATTTGTGTTTCTCCATTTATAGATCGTCAGCGGATAGGAAAATCATCCATTATCTGTTCGCATCCGCGGAGGCAGATATCTGAAAATGATTTTGGCTACGGATATGGATATGGAACTATCCATATCCGAAAGCATCCATTGACAGACCTACCTATTTTGACTCCAATTTCATATCTTTTCAAAACTTTGTCGAAAGGAGTTATAATGTTTATATTTATAAACCATTTAAAACCATTTTATTCATATTTAAAGTGGTTTAACTATATCGTAGTGCTTTTATAATTCATAAGAAGAAAGTTATTTCTTTGTGTAAATTCGACGTGTATTTAACGTGAATCATTTCTGTACCCAATCAAACATATTATCATCTCTAAACATGATAGACAACCATCATAAACAAGCATAAAAATCATATCATATCATCATAGATTTTATAAAATAAACTAGTAGAGTTTCTCACTTAATAGCTTTCTCGATCTAACTTTCGATGCTACAAAATTGACTATAGCTCTGCTATTCCTGTACCGAAGCTTATGAATCCTACTCTAAGACTTTTAGAGGGGTTTGGCCTTGGGCTTATAAGGGTGGAGGAGTGCTTTGATGGGCTCGGCCAAGGTGGAAAAAGAAGAGGAGATTACTAACTCGGCTCCGAACTCGAAGTGGTATATCTCTTTATATGTTACGACTTATTTTGGCAGAACTTCGACTCTATTTTTGAATTTTGTTAGAGGCAATGGAAGCCATTAAAGAAGAGAAAGAAAAATATGAAGAAAAAAAAGGAAATTAGAGACGGAAGTGTGAAAGTGAAGAGGTATACCATGTATTTGTAGGCAAAATTTGGAATCAAAATATCATGAAATTTTCACCAAACATCACATCATATTTCCACCTCAACACTACCCCTCACGCCTCTATATTCATGGCCCACCCCCATGACACCACCCCATCACTTCATGCCTCCTTCTTTGACTCTAAATAAGTGTATTTGGATGAGAATGTGAACTATGGGGGAGATATGTTATTATTGGCGTAGATTTTCTCCTTTATAAATATCATGATATTTATTTCATTTACCATTAGTAATTAGTAAATGTAAATGTTAATTCTAAGGTGTATATTTGTGTGCATGGATGTATATATGTGTGCATGTATGTCACATGTAACATATAACGTTGCATAACTTCTCCACGTCAAACCGCTACAAGTTCAAATTTCGATTTCCGGTCATATTTTTACTTCTTAGTTAATATATATGTATAAAAAATTAAAAAATGACATTTCTATTGTTATTTAATAATTTAAAGGGTCTCATTTGACTTTAAAATAATTATTAAATCATCTAAACTCAGTCTAAATTCAAAATAAATTATTTAAAAATGATGACATCATTGATGATGTCATAAAGACATTTTATTTCAAAAATAAAATAAATAATTTTATTACATATTCTTGCTTAAATAGAGAAATAAGTGTATGTAAAAAAATCGCGCCGACTACTGACGGTAAAAAGCTGTTTTTCAATAAAAGAATTTTTGGTCATATTATCAATATCTTTCCAAAGAATATATTTTTGTAAATACTTTTCCAAAACAAAATCACCATTATTATTTATCACCTAAAGGATGATTATTTATATTTTAATAAACCTATAGTTTAGTATTTAAAATTAATTAAATATTCCAATTCAAAGTGGTAAAACTACGGGTTGCTACATTCTCCCCCTTAAAAGAATTTCGTCCCCGAAATTTAAGTTAAGAAGAAGATAACTCAAAAAGGAATATATTAGATATGATGAAATATATACAAAGATATGATAAGTGACTACACTATAGGTGGTGAGTACATTACGTCGATACAATACACACACACACTATCCATCCATCCTAAACACAGGATATGCCTTTCTCATTCTATCCTCGGTTTTCCAAATGCAGTCTTCAGCATCACTACTCCACTGAACTTTAACTAATCTCACAACTTTTCAATGTAACCACTTCTCATCACGATCAATAATTCGAATTGTTCGTTTGATGACTACCACGTTTGGCTCTACGTCTAAATCTTCCTTAGCGGCCGCCTCTATAATTAGTTCCAGGTCATACACATATTTCGTAAATAGGACACATGAAAGACATTATGCACACCTGATAACATTTCTGGCAATTCCACTCGATAGGCTAGTGGGCCACTCTTCTAAGAATGAGAATAGGTCCAATATATCGGGGTGGCTGATTTCTCAGCCTTCCCAAATCTTACTAATCCCCTCATTAGAGAGATTTTTAAAAAAACAAAATATCCTTCCAAGAATTCCAAAATTTCTATATATCTGATCAGCGTAACTTTTTTGTTATCTTTGAGGTTCTTTCGGATCATATCTACCTTCTCCATGACTTTTTGAATCATATCAGGACCAAGTACTAGTCGATCTCCTGTTTCAATCCAACATGCTGGTGATCTACATAGATGACCATATAAGGCTTTATACGGTGCCATGTCAATACTTGCTTGGTAGTTGTTATTATAAGAGAATTCCACAAGAAGAAGAAGATCCTCCCATGAACCTTTAAAGTCTAAAACGCAAGCTCTTAGAAGATCTTCCAATGCTCGATTTACTCTCTAGGTTCGCCCATCAGTCCGGGGATGACACGTGGTACTTAAACCCAGCTTCATTCCCAAAGCTGTCTGTAATGCTTCCCAGAACCGACTGTTAAAAATTAGATCCCGATCACTTAGTATTCTACTCGGAACTCCATGCAAATGAACAATCTCCTTAATGTATATATCTACAAGGCTTGAGGCAGTTCTTATTGGCTTTACTAGAATAAAGTGTGTATTTTTGATCAATCGGTCTATGATAACCCAAATGCCTTCATTTCCTTTCCTTGTTCAAGGTAAGCTGTTAATGAAATCCATTGATATATAGCCCTATTTCCAAGTTGTAATTTTGAGAGGTTGAAGTAAACTTGCATTCTTTTGCTGGCCACTTTTGTTCTGTTGGCAATTGTCACATCTACTAGCAGGAATGGTAATATCCATCTTCACACTGGAACCAAAATGTCCGCTTTATGTCTTTGTACATCTTATGAAATCTAGGGTGAATATTAAGCTTGGATTGATGGTATTCAGTTATTACTTCCTGTCTTAAGCTGTCAACATTGGGAATACAAATTCTCCCACTTAACCGTAATACTCCATGGCTATCTATTTTCAAGCTTGAATTCTACCCTTTTCTTATATCGTTGATTATTTTCTTTAGATGCATATCTTCTCTTTGCTTGCTGGTAATTCTTTCCAAAAGAGTCGGAGTCACTATCGGGTAAGCTATAATGGCATGCCTTCTACTTAGCGCATCTGCTACTATGTTGGCTTTTCCTGTTGAATATGCGCTTATAAGATTTTTGTTTGATGATAATAACATATATACATTCGTTTAAATGTATTTGTTAAGTCCTATTTTATTTTTCATAGATTAAATAAATATTTGCTGAATAAAATTAAATACACAGAGTTTGAATTCAAACAGAAATTTTATTCAAACAAATATTTATTACAATTTTGAATAGTACAAATTCAAGCTCTCACTATACATATACAATTTTGATTACAAATACATCACAATTTCATATTTACATTTAACCTCACTACACATCACTCATTCACTCAATTCGTATTTTATCTTCACCTTCATTCCAGTTAGAATCCAGCATCTGAGCAATCTGCAAAAATATTCACTAACGCAGTAAAATTGAAAAAGAAATATTTTTGCAATATAAAATAAAATATGGATTTTGAAAATAGTATTTGCCTCAGTTATTTGGGTTGTTTGTCATCATTTACATTTGAATTCATCACACACGAACAATGTGACATGCACAATGTATCACTGTACATGCCACAAGGCTACGCACACCGAAATATACACTTGATCGATTTATAGGGACAGGTGAGCAAAAGGTCAAACCCAAAATAACAGGACGGGTTCAACTCAGGTGCAATATAAATAAAATCACAACACGTGCACAAGGTCAAACCCGAGCTATTAGCTGGATTCAACACAGGGCAGTTGTACAGGCTACGGCTTCAAGCATGCAAGCAAGATGGTGATCAATATATAGTACAGTGAAGTACAAAGCAAGTGCAACAGATGCAGTGAAGCAAAAATATGGCATAACTCAGCATCAGGTCGAGCACAATGCAAATATAAACTGCAACGACACATTACATCTATACTGGAAAACAAATGCACCAAGTTCATATGTACAGCAAACAACACGAGTGCATAAAGACAATGAAATAATGACTGGAAGCACAGAACAACTCAACTATGTATACATAAAGGAGTTGTACCAACACAAATACCACAGTGAGAAACACCTTAGAAATCTACAACTTCAAATAACTCAAGTGAATATGTATGGTGATGCACCAAGTAAATGCACAGCAAAAATGGAACCAACATGAAACCAAATCAAACTCAGTTCAACAGGACCACTATGCAGTGTACATGAATACAACAACAGGTGAATGTGCAAACCCAACCAAAGAAATGAAACCAGAGCTCAATGCATTTAAACTCAGTGACAATATACATGAATCAAATTGCAATGGTCGACCAGGCAGCAAACAATAATCAAGTGGAAATGAAACAATGTCCAAAATGCAACATGCCTCAAAGACCAGTGAACAACCAGATAACATCAAGTATACATGAAGGCAATATGATCAAGGGTCTGGCATCAATAGAGACTCGAGTACTACCAGAACAAAACCCAATACAATGATCAAGTGCAAGTGAAACACAAGAGTACAAGTCCAAATACAACAATGTGTAGCAGCAGTTACAAGTGACTCAGGCTAATATACAGAAGCAACAACAACTACACTAAGGTTCAAGTGGAATCAAGACAAATCAGTGCAACCCGAAGTCAGCAGCATCAGGTCAGAGAGTCAAGCCAGGGATTCACGGAAGCAAGAAAATGCCAGAAATCAAAATACCACGGTGGCCAAGAAACAGTCGAATTCACAAAATCGATTATGACCAAGTCAGAGTTCGAAACCGTGTTATCCAAACAAATTAAAAAAGTCAGAAATAAATCATCAACGTTCAACAAAAATCGAATGGCCGAAAGCATAGTGTTGAAGAAATCAGACGAACGCAAAACAAGGGTCAAGAACCCATATAAAAACCCTAAGATCATCATCGGCATAATCGATCGAGTTCAAGCATTGAATCAGAAAGTAAAAGAGCAAAAAATTACTTACCGAAGCCATACCACAAACTCGATCAATTTCAAAGAGACCGTGAGCAAAACAGAGAAGCATGTGATCAACGAAGCAAACAAAGTGATAAATCTTCCATCCGATCTAGCAACCAAAGTCGGCCTCTTTGAAATCACGAAAACCCTAAATTGGATCGCATGGAACAAAGCGCTAATTGAGTTGCAAAGAGGAACGACCGCCATCTTCATATAAACAAACGAGCAAATAAAAGGAGAACATGTTAAATTATAAAAGGGGGCCGGCCTGTTTTTTTCTCTTAAGGGTTTTTAATTTTTTTAAATAGGGTTATTTTAATTTAAATTGTTTTTAATTTGTATTTTCTTTTTAAACCGTTTAAATTCCTAGTCGTGTGACTAGGGGACAAACTACGTGGCGTAGTTTGAGAATTCGCAACTCAGTGGCTGAATTGTGGTAGGGTTTTGAGCATAGAGTTAGGTTTAGTCGATAGAGGGTGTCGTGAGTTTATGTGCGTAAGCGTCTGACTATCTAATTTCTAGTAGAAACCTTTGGGGCAGCACGTAGGCAGGGTTTTGCCGAAGCTGGGTAAATTCAGCGTCGTTCTATTTCTGCATTTATTATTCTGCTATTATATGTGCTGCTATTGTTCTGTGATCTGTGTTGAAATAATTTTATAAGCTTCCACAATTAATTTTTATAATTAACACCATCACCCTATTCACCCCCGTCTAGGGTGAAATCGATCCTACAAGTGGTATCAGAGCTAGGAACAAAAGCCATTTTTGTTTTAAAAATTTGATTTTACAAAAACCAATTTTTATTTGAAAAAGTTGAATTTTTACTGCTTTTGCTGAGGGTCAATCCATAGTTAGACCACCAATGTTCGATGGTGAATATGCTTACTGGAAAAATAGGATGGAAATTTTTCTGAAAACCATTGACGCATGGAATATTGTTGAGACAGGTTATATAATACCAACTATAACTATAGATAATCAGGAAATAGAGAAACCAAAGGAACAATGGACAGAACTAGAAAATAAATTACAAAATACTAATGTTAAAGCTATGAATTCTATTATCTGTTCATTGGATCAATATGAATTTAATCGTGTCTCACATTGTCTAACTACGCAGGAAATATGGCACACTCTAGAAGTGACTCATGAAGGAACATCTCAAGTCAAAGAATCTCGCCTTGCCATGCTAAGCAGCGAATACGAGAACTTCACAATGGCGAAGGAAGAAAATGTCAAAGAGATGCATGGACGACTTTCCAATATCATATATAAATTAAAAGCTCTCGAAAAATCATATACGGAATTGGAAATAGTCCGAAAAATCCTCAGAGTCCTTTCACAAAGATTTGAATCAAAAGTGACTGCCATTCAAGAATCAAAAGATTTAAAACAGATGAAAGTTGAAGAACTCATCGGTAATCTCACCACTTATGAGCTAGAAATAAAGTTCAAGGAAGAGCGTGAAGGAAGTGACACTCGAAAGAAATCAATAGCACTCAAAGGAACAACCGAAAGTGATGATGATAACGATGATGATGATGCAGCAGCAGAATTGGAGCTATTAATAAAGAAATTCAAAAGGTGGAATTATAAATATGGAAATTCAGCTCGAATTCAAAAAGTGAAAAGAAGAATAGTCAAAGCACTAGACAACTCAGACGAACAGAAAATCATCTGTCACAAGTGCAACCAACTCGGACACATCAAGCCCAATTGTCCTCAAACCCGACACGACTTTGAAAAGAAATCAAAAAGGAGAAATTTTGCAGCCACGTGGAATATAAGTGATGAAGATAATCAAAGTACTAGCAGTGAGAGTGAGAAAGCGGATATGTGCCTTCAAGGAAATATAACTGATAGCGACGATGACGAGCCAAGCGAGGTATCAAAACTTACTCTCTCTGAATTACTTATTTATTTCCACGAAGTGAATGGCTGTTTTGAACGACTTAGGGAAAAATATGCCAAACTTGAATCACAAAAAGACACTTTTATAGAATTAAATGAACAACTTGACCAATTAGTTGAAAACTATCAAAGAAGGATCCCTAAGTGTGATAAGTGTCCAATATTCGAAAAGGAAATTAAAAAATCAGAAATCAATATAAAATCACTTGAAAATGAAATTCTGATTTTAAAAGAGAGTGAAAATACTAGGAGAGAGAATTCTATTAAAAAGTACACACAATCGTTAAACGAAAATGAATCTCTCAAAACACAAGTCCAACAATTGTCAATGACTTTAGATAAACTTTCAAAAAGTGAAAAATCGTTGAATATGCTATTAGGAAAGCAAACTGTTAATATGGTTAGACAAGGACTTGGATATAATAGTTCAAAAATTGTTGAAAGCAATATTAATCAAGTTAATTCGATGTGCACAATTTGTAGAAAATATGGACACAATCACAGTAATTGTTGGTATAGACCCAAACATGTGAAAACTATACCATTTTGGGTTCCAAAAGGCACAAATATAAAATTTCTCAAAGTTAAACAAATTTGGGTGCCGAAGGGAACAATTATAAATAGTTTTGGGTCTCCACAAAATTATTTTTCAAAATATTCTGCCACTAACAACCATGGACCTATAAAAACAAATAGGTCACAAAAATATTTCATCGTGTAGGTGTGGTGGCAGGCTAAGGAACAACAATAGTGCTACTTGGATTCTGGCTGTTCCGAGAGCACACCGAGCAACAAAGCAAAGTTCCTTAGCCTAGTATAAAGGTGACAGAATCACAATGGACAACGAAGAAAAATATCGTAAAGGTAAAAACAGGTAAAGATATATTTATTTGAACGATGTATTAAATGTGATAATCTGCACCATATTCTGAATTAAAATCAGCCAAAATTGAGATGATGAAAAGATGATGATTTTGACTCTGACTTATTCAACATAGTTGGCCAATTAGATTCTTATGCCAAAAACACTATAAAATTCTCTAGATTCTTTGAATTACTTCATATATATAAATTTGGATTAAAAATAGTGTTTTGTTGGATGTTAATACAATTGGTTATAATACGGCTAACTCTATATCACGGTTATTGATTGTTTACACGGCTTCGCTTCAAATTCAAAAGAATGTCATTCGAATTGCTGTTAAAATTGAGTTTGAAATTTTTGGTGCACACTTCATGTTTTGGTCTATCAAATTCGATTGATGGTAATTTTGAATGAAAGAGAAATTCAGATGCAGATTACACTGGTAACCTAGTTGATAGAAAAATGACTAGTGAAACGTGATTTTTGTTGAGACATTTAGTAACTGCATCGTTTTTCAAAGAAAATATCTGCATATTTTTCATTTCAAATAATTTTCAAATGGCAGAAAATTTTCTTATAAAACCCCTTCAAGAAAATCATTTTTGACCATATTTTCAGATTAGTCATTTTTGAAAAATTGATTTTAAATGACTATTTTGACTAATCTGACTCCCTATGATTATCAAAAAGATGAATAGTGATTGAAAGAGTGATGAGTGCTAATATTGATCATATATTATGACTCAAGATGGTATAATTAGTAAATTTCTTTAGAAATTTAAACAAGAGTTATAAAACTTTTTGTTGGTAAAAATTCCACGACCATCTCTATCTCTATCATATTTCTAACAACCATCACTCATCAAAATTCTATATAGTTTGTCGATATGTGGTACTTTAAGCAGGAATCGTTCGTTTTTCATTTTAAATTTTTTTCTTAAAAAAATATAGTAATAATAAATAAATACCAATGTATTCACTCTCATTTAAAAGTCCTCACGGTTATGCATGGGTGAATTACTTGGAATTTGTTATGTGCTTCCACGCTCATTTAAAAGTCCTCACGGTTATGCATGTATTGAACGCATATCAAAAGTTGATTTTTAAATAAACAAGTTGATTCTAATCCCATTTAAAAGTCCTCATGGTTATGCGTGGTTAGAAGATACTTGAATTCATTTTTTAAAATAAAATTGGAATACTACTAATCTCATTTAAAAGTCCTAACGGTTATGCATGGTTAGTAGATATTCAAATTCCTGATATAAATATACCACAAATAGACACAACTATATGGTTTTATATGATGACATCATTCCCATTATTCTAAAAGTGGAATATGCGCATAACAAAATATTTATGATTTTTGTTTGATTTTTTATTGAAATTTAATATTTATATTCAATTGAGTTTTAATGTTAGATTAATATCGATCGCTTTATCTCTATTTTCTCTAACACTATCATTCTTTTGCTGATAACAAAAGGGGGAGAGAAAAGTTAAGATTTTGTCAAATAAAATCAAGCAAAGGTCAAATAATTTTCTATTTGCATCTAGGCTCATTTGCATATTTTTATTTGTATGCATATTTGTAGGGGGAGCTTTGTGTAGAGATGAAGCATTTAAATAGGGGGAGCAATTAGAGCATATGAACGATCAAATACATTTAACATGTTCAAAATCTTAAATATATGTTTGTTATCATCAAAAGGGGGAGATTGTTGAATATGCGCTTATATGATTTTTGTTTGATGATAATAAACATATATACATTCGTTTAAATGTATTCGTTAATGTACTATTTTATTTTTCATAGATTAAATAAATATTTGCTGAATAAAATTAAATACACAGAATTTGAATTCAAACAGAAATTTTATTCAAACAAATATTTATTACAATTTTGAATAGTACAAATTCAAGCTCTCACTATACATATACAATTTCGATTACAAATACATCACAATTTCATATTTACATTTAACCTCACTACACATCACTCATTCACTCAATTCGTATTTTATCTTCACCTTCATTCCAGTTAGAATCCAGATCTGAGAAATCTGCAAAAATATTCACTAACGCAGTAAAATTGAAAAAGAAATATTTTTGCAATATAAATAAAATATGGATTTTGAAAATATTATTTGCCTCAGTTATTTGGGTTGTTCGTCATCATTTACATTTGAATTCATCACACACGAACAATGTGACATGCACAGTGTATCACTGTACATGCCACAAGGCTGTGCACACCGAAATATACACTTGATCGATTTACAGAGAAAGGTGAGCACAAGGTCAAATCCAAAATAAAAGGACGAGTTCAACTCAGGTGCAATATAAATAAAATCACAACATGTGCAGAAGGTCAAACCCGAGCTATTAGCTGGATTCAACACAGGGCAGTTGTACAGGCTAAGACTTCAAGCATGCAAGCAAGATGGTGATCAATATGCAGTACAGTGAAGTACAAAGCAAGTGCAACAGATGCAGTGAAGCAAAAATATGGCAGAACTCAGCATTAGGTCGAGCACAATGCAAATATAAACTGCAACGACACATTGCATCTATACTGGAAAACAAATGCACCAAGTTCATATGTACAGCAAACAACACGAGTGCATAAAGATAGTGAAATAATGACTGGAAGCAAAGAACAACTCAACTGTGTATACATGAAGGAGTTGTACCAACACAAATACCACAGTGAGAAACACCTCAGAAATCTACAACTTCAAATAACTCAAGTGAATATGTATGGTGATGCACCAAGTAAATGCACAACAAAAATGGAACCAACATGAAGCCAAATCAAACTCAGTTCAACAAGACCACTATGCAGTGTACATGAATACAACAACATGTGAATGTGCAGACCCAACCAAAGAAATGAAACCAGAGCTCATTGCATTTAAACTCAGTGACAATATACATGAATCAAATTGCAATGGTCGACCAGGCAGCAAACAATAATCAAGTGGAGATGAAACAATGTCCAAAATGCAACATGCCTCGAAGACCAGTGAACAACCGGACAACATCAAGTATACATGAAGACAATATGATCAAGGGTCTGGCATCAACAGAGACTCGAGTACTACCAGAACACAACTCAATACAGTGATCAAGTGCAAGTGAAACACAAGAGTACAAGTCCAAATACAACAACGTGCAGCAACAGTTACAAGTGACTCAGGCTAATGTACAGAAGCAACAACAACTACACTAAGGTTCAAGTGGAATCAAGACAAATCAGTGCAACCCGAAGTCAGCAGCATCAGGTCAGAGAGTCAAGCCAGGGATTCACGGAAGCAAGAAAATGCCAAAAATCAAAATACCGCGGTGGCCAAGAAACAGTCGAATTCACAAAATCGATTATGACCAAGTCAGAGTTCTAAACCGTGTTATCCAAACAAATTGAAAAAGTCAGAAATAAATCATCGACGTTCAACAAAAATCGAATGGCTGAAAGCATAGTGTTGAAGAAATCAGACGAACGCAAAACAAGGGTTACGAACCCATATAAAAACCCTAAGATCATCATCGGCATAATTGATCGAGTTCAAGCATTGAATCAGAAAGTAAAAGAGCAAAAAATTACTTAACGAAGCCATACCACAAACTCGATCAATTTCAAAGAGACCATGAGCAAAACAGAGAAGCATGCGATCGACGAAGCAAACAAAGTGATAAATCTTCCATCCGATCTAGCAACCAAAGCCGACCTCTTTGAAATCACGAAAACCCTAAATTGGATCGCATGGAACGAAGAGCTAATTGAGTTGCAAAGAGGAACGACCGCCATCTTCATATAAACAAACGAGCAAATAAAAGGAGAACGTGTTAAATTATAAAAGGGGGCCGGCCTGTTTTTTTCTCTTAAGGGTTTTTAATTTTTTAAATAGGGTTATTTTAATTTAAATTGTTTTTAATTTGTATTTTCTTTTTAAACCATTTAAATTCCTAGTCGTGTGACTAGGGAAAAACTACGTGACGTAGTTTGAGAATTCGCAACTCAGTGGCTGAGTTGTGGTAGGGTTTTGAGCGTAGAGTTAGGTTTAGTCGATAGCGGGTGTCGCGAGTTTACGTGTGTAAGCGTTTGACTATCTAATTTCTAGTAGAAACCTTGGAGGCAGCACGTAGGCAGGGTTTTGCCGAAGCTGGGTAAATTTTGTGTTGATCTATTTCTGCATTTATTATTCTGCTATTATCTGTGCTGCTATTGTTCTGTGATCTGTGTTGAAATAATTTTATAAGCTTCCGCAATTAATTTTTATAATTAACACCATCACCCTATTCACCCCCCCTCTAGGGTGAAATCGATCCTACATTTCCAGGTGTATATAAAATTTCAAGATCATATAACATGAGGAATTCTAACCAACGTTGTTGTCTTATATTTAAATCCTTCCGAGTGAAAAGATATTTTAAAGATTTATGATCCATGAAGAGATCAAACTTTTCGCCTAGTAAATAATGTCTCCATAGTTTTAATGCGAACACAACGGCTAATAGTTCTAGGTTATGTATTGCATAATTTCGCTCATGAGACTTTAGCTATCTACTTGCATAAGCAATCACTTTCTCTTGTTGCATTAATAATTCATCCACTCCTTCTCCACAAGCATCTGTATGTATATAGTCAAACTGCCGCTTCCATCAGCAATAACTAGGATTGGAGCACCAGTCAACCTTTTCTTCAGCTCATTAAATTCTTCCTCACATTTCACTGTCCATTCAAATTTAACATTCTTCTTCGTTAACTTCGTTATATGGCGGAAAATTTTGGAGAAGTCCCGAATAAACCTCTGGTAATATCCTGCCAATCCTAAGAAGCTGGGTGTCCGTTGGAGTCTATGATTGCTTCTAGTCTTGTATAACTGAAATCTTCCCCGGATCCACCGAAACCACTACATGTCCAAGGAACCTTACCTCCTTCCAAAAATGGCACTTTGAGAATTTGGCTTTAAGCACATGTCTCCTTAATATCCTCAATACAATCTCGAGACGTCTTTCATACTCCTCATCGGTCTTTGAATAGATGAGAATATCATCAATAAAAACCAACATGAATTTATTGAACACATCTCTAAACACTCTATTCATGGGATCCACAAAATAGGCGGGCGCATTGGTCAGCCCAAAAGGCATAACCAACCATTCGTTGAAACAATCTAGACCTTTGAATGTAGTGAATGGAATGCAACCTTCTGTTATCCTTAGTTAATGAAATCCTATGGCCAAATCCATTTGCGATAATATTCGACCACCATGAAGTTAATCAAACAAGTCATTTATTCGGGATAGAGGATACTTGTTCTTAATTTTCTGTTTATCCAAGTTTTGATAGTATACACAAAGTCTTAGGGTGCCATCGGATTTTGCAACGAATACTGCCGCCGCTCCTCAACTTGAGTGACTCGGTCTAATCAATCCTTTCTTTAACAATACATCAGTTTGGTTTTTCAACTCCTTCTTTTCTCTTGGAGCCATTCTTTAGATAGGTTAAATAACAGGCCTTGCACTAGGAATCAAGTCAATACGAAACTTCATTTTTCAGTATGGGGGAAAACTTTTCACTTCTTCAAAAACATTCTGAAACTCCTTAACAATCGATATCGTATCTAAAGCATTTTGGGATGAATCTAGTGCATACATGAAACTATCCCTCGCCGGACAAGGTTCTTTACACAATATCTCAACAAACATCCCGAAGTTGGTCCATGCAGAGACCCTCCTCTTAACGCAATAAAGAACAGCTTTATCCTTGGATAACCAATCCATACCGAGTAAAACCTCACACCCAATAAAGTCAAGAACAAATAGGTTGCATGAAAGATTATGGGAAAGGTAAACAACTCAGACATCTTCACAAATCATATAAAGATTAGTTGCATCGCCTATGGGATTAGACACACATATAGGAGTATCTACTATTTTTGTGATCAGTTTTAATCTATTAACCAATTCCTTAGCAAAAAACTATGGAAAGCCCAGTATCAAACAATACTTTAACTAAATTCTCATTAACATGGATATTACCTTCTAGAACTCCCTTTCCCTTTACATCTTTAGAGGTTGAAGGCTCATCCTTAATAACATAAACCTTAACTGCTCTCCTTTCTTCGTTAGTGGGAAAGTATAAGAGAGATGGGACCCTCTTGCTATTTTTGAACTTTGGGACTTCTACAAAACATTGAAAGATGACCCTTCTTTCCACAGTTAAAACACTTCACATTTTTAAACCGGTTCTCCTGAGATCCTCCGCTAGTATTACCTTGCCAAGGCTTCTTCCTTTTATTATTGTCATTGCCTTGAGCTGCTACCAGATTTTTTTTATCCAAAACTTCATACCGAAAACGCATATCACCAGATCCATAATAGTTCTTTCACTTGAGCGGTCATCCTATCCTGATACTACTCCTTCATCCCAGTAATAAACATCTTGCTTTTCTTTAGGGGAGTATCTATCTATCGAGGTAATTCATTAAACTTGCACAAATATTCTTCTATGGACATTTCTCATTGCTTTAGATCTATAGAAACTTCCATAGAGGTAGGACCTTCCTACAACAGGCATGTATTGTTCTTCAAAAACTTCTTTAAACCCTGCCCAAGAGAAATTATCTTTAGATTCATTAAGAGTAATGGACTCCATCAAGCTAGAGCTCTATCCTTCAATTGCCAGGAGGCCAAGAACCTTTTTCGATCATCATCGATGTTTAATCCTTTAAGATTTTATCATTTGATCGAAGCCAAGCTTGAACTTTAATAATAAATTTTGTGCCTTTAAATGACTTTCCTCTTAGGATGGTATAATCTTTGCATAGTGCGAGCTGATGTTACACTAGAACTACTACTTCTTCAATTATCGCAGCGTCTGGAGTTCGACCATTGGTGGTCGTTGTGCTGTTGTTTCCCCCTTTACGTCCTCTTCGGTTACTTATTTCCTACTATATGTATATATTAAGGAAACAATTGTAGAATCCATAGACGAGAGTATCTTAGGGAATGGTTATAAAATAACTCGAATGTATTTGTTCGGATAAAAATAGAAGATACACACTCTTATTGACTAAACTCATTCTAGGGCATTACTAACTCTATCTCTAATGAGTTGACCACATCAAGGCATAGGTGTTCGCTCAACCTAAGCTACCATACCAAGTGTGACGATCCACCTCTTCGACCCTTGAAAATTGACACTAATACATCCACGGTATTCATGTGCCACAAATTCAAGTGCCGGAGAGGCGGATGATCAGGGGTAAAAGAAAGTAAACATAAAATATAGAAACAAAAATTCTTAGATTGCATTGAACAACTTAAATTTTTTACGTACAGGTAGTACATACAATCACGCTCAAAATGATGTATCGGAGTTATAGCAAGCAGTGACCCAGCTAAGGACAGTTATAACTGCCTATCCCTACGTAGGTATTGGTATATACTTATACTTAATACAACGGAAATAGAAATGGATAACTATCTACGGAGGAATCTTCTGCTCCATGTTCCAAGCTCCTCCAAAATGCTCCAACTAAACCTGACTACTTGGCTGCCCAGAAAAATAGGACACTAGGAGTTCAAGGGAAAAGAAAATAAACTCCGGACCTGTCATGAGACAGGTGAAAACTCAAAATAATGGATACTTTTGAAATCAAAGGGTATCACATAAGACCATGCTGCATATAAACACAGATAGGTTTTTACCTTCTGATAACAAAAACATTTACTACGTAAAATCAAAGATATCATTTCTAATGACATTCTTTGAAAACTCTTTTAAATAACTTATTAATCATAGCTTAAATTGTTACATTAATTAAATTCTAGCGTATTAGGTTCTACAATCAAAAACCCTAAAGGCACGTATTAGAGAATGGATTTCCAACAGTAACAAGGGCTACCTTCCGACCGTACGTTCCTAGAGGAATGTACTGAGGCACAGCCCGCTGCCTTCTACCAACACAAAACCGGTTTACCTCCATAGATAGTATTGAATATCCCATCACCTTGGTCGTTCCTGACCTATCCGTGGGATCCCAAAACATGCACAACAAACCAGAAATACAGAGGGTGATCTAGAAGGGTGATGATCATATCCTAATGGGTGCGACCCACTTAGACCTGCCGCATCTGCCCTGTTTTTGCCATTATCGACGTGTGAGGGTTGAGGTATGATTTTTCCTTTCACATGACAAATCCTACTTTAAATGACACACTGCCATTCCCGATGACACATAATTAGTTTCCATAAAAATACAACCCCTAGTTTATATGCCTTAGGGAAGGGTATTAAGTGTAAGAGGGGTTACCTCATACACCACCAAATATACGTTTGTAAAAACCAATGTACATGGTCATAGAAATGCAATGTCAAACATTCGTCCATACAAGGTGTCTAGGAATAGGATAAATTGAAGGCACTCCTCCTACCACATCCTATTTCAGAATCACCCCTACAATTAGTATCGAGTAGTCCTTGCCAATCAAAGATTTTTCAAATGAAGGCACCATTGCCACCATATACATAATATGGGAATCACCCTAGATGTTAATGGCAAGCAACCCTACATTATGAACATCTCCATCTTCAAAATCATTGTCTTTAACTTGTCTTCACATTCGATTGTGTATATTGGTTTGTAGTGGTTTTCAGATAGGAATCACCTAAATCCGTTCTCGGTTTCTTCGAACCAATTATCTATAAAAGATGTCAAGTACGTGGGTGATTATTATTCAATTAATCAATATCTTTTATCCAAGTAAAATTTATTCTTAAAGATATATGTCTTTAAACCATTTTCTTTTTTAGTATATATAGAAATATTAAACATCTTTTGTTAAATCCTTTAGTTAATTAAAATCCATTTTATCTCTAGAAATACCAAATTATTTTTCTTTAATTACTTAGAAAAAAATATTTCCATATTCTATTATTAGCATAATTCCAATCTTAATGAAAATTTCACATCTCCAGAACATCCAGAACATTTCTTTAATAGGTCAAATACAATGTTATTTAGGACATCGTTTACTATATACCCAAATTAATTAGTACTGAGTAAAAAAGATTCATAGATTTTAGATTAATTATACTCAATACTACATTCTATATTCAACCTATACTATTCGTTGAATAATAGTGAAATCTCCTTTTTAAATTCACATGGATAATATGGGTTCCCTCCTTAGAATTTAATACAGAGTTTAACTAGAACGTTTACTTTACCATCAAACATCTTATTATTTTAAAATTTGGTTTAACCTTTGAAAAAAATCAAAATCTCCTTTCTTTTATCTTAGCAAGATACGGTCCGAGTAAATCTGATTTACTATCCCTTCCTTCGGACCAGTCCAGATAGCTAGGGAGAGCACAAAATTGGTTTTCCAAATCCAAGTCTAGTGACTATCTCTCTGTCATTCATAAGGTGGTCAAGTTACTTGATCAAATATAAATCCTTTAAACTACTTGATTTATTATTTCAAAGGATTCAGGGAGAAAATCCAAGTTAAAATCTTATTTCAGAAATTTCTGATGAATAATGCTTTTAAGGGCTTCATACAACAAATCCTAATTAAACCATTTATATATTCAATTTTTTCATTTAAAACTCTTTTAAAACATTTCAACATATTTTTAGAATTTATCTCAAATTTTCAAAGATCTAAAATATCTATCCTTAAGAGTTGAAATCCATATTTTATAAACCGTCAAAACGCGATGATTTTAAAAACTTGATTTGGACATATCTCAAAATTTATAAAATGAATTCTTGATTTCTCTTCTTCGTTTGAAAACTATATTTATAGGATTTCGAAAAATTCTTATTTCGAATAATCCCGAGCTATATTCCATTCTACACATTGATTTAACCTTTACAGTGTGAAATCGCGAACTACCGTTACGCGACGTGCTTATTTTGATTCCGATTTCATATCTTTTCAAAACTTTCCCGAAATGAGTTTTAAGGTTTATAAAACATTTATAAACCATTTTATTCATATTTAAAGAGGTTTAACTATATGAAAACACTTTTATAATTCATAAGGAAATTGATTTCTTCGTGTAAATTGAACGTGTATTTAACCTGAATTATTTCCATACCCAATCAAACATATTACATATCCAAAAATGATAAACAACCATCATAAACAAGCATAAAAATCATATCATATCATCATTGATTTTATAAAATAAATTAGTAGAGTTTCTCACTTAATAGCTTTCCCGATCTAACTTTAAATGCTACGAAATCGACTATAGCTCCGCTCTTCCTGTACCAGAGCTTATGAATCCTACTCTAGGACTTTTAAGGGGGTTCGACCTTGGCTTGTAAGGGTGGAGGAGCGTTTAGATGGGCTCGGCCTAGGTGGAAAAAGAAGAGGAGCTTACAAACTCGACCACGAACTCAAAGTGGTATATCAATTTATAAATTACGAATTATTTCGGCAGAACTTCGACTCTACTTTTGAATTTTCCTGAGAGGCCATGGAAGCCATTAATGAAGATGAAGAAGAAGATGAAGAAAACTTAGGAAATTAGAGAAGAAAGTGCGAATGAGAGTGAAAATGTATGTCTTGTATTTATGAGCAAAAGTTTGAATCAAAATATCATGATATTTTCACCAAACATCACATCATCTTTCCATCTCAACACCACCATCCCCCCCCACCATGTGCATGACTCACCCGCCATGACACCACTCCATCACTTCATGCCTCCTTCTTTGACTCTAAGGAAGTGTATTTGGACGAGAATGTGGACTAAGGGGAAGATATGTCATCGTTAGCTTAGATTTCTTCTTTATAAATATCATGATATTTATTTTATTTACCATTAGTAACTAGTAAATAATGTTAATTCTGAGATGTATATATGTGTACATTGATGTGTATATATGTGTATATGTGTGCATGTATGTTACATATAACATATAAGTTGCATAATTCTCTACGTCAAACCGTTACGAGTTCAGATTCCGATTTCCCGTTATATTTTTACTTATTAGTTAATATATATATATATATATATAGTTTAAAAATGACATTTCTATTATTATTTAATAATTAAAGGGCATCGTTTGATTTTAAAACAATTATTTAATCATTTAAGCTCAAATTAAATTCAAAAATCAATTATTTAAAAATGATGACATCGTTGATGATGTCATAAAGACATTTTATTTTTAAAAAATAAAATGTATAATTTTATTACATATTCTTGCTTAAATAGAGAAAAAAGTGTATGTAAAAAAATCATGCGCGACTTATGACTATAAACGCTGTTTATCGAAAAAAAGATTTTTGGTCATATTATCGATATTTTCCCTAAGAATATATTTTTGTAAACATTTTTCAAACAAAACCACCATTATTATTTGTCACATAAAACATGATTATTTATGTTTTAATAAACTTATATTTGAATATTTAAAATTAATTAAATATTCCAAATCAAAGTGATAACCGTTAGATTTAACCGTTCAAATCCAAATCAAAATCAAATGGAAATTCTCTTCATTCACATTTATTCAGTATGACACAATTGATTTTAACCGTTTGATCTCATTGTATTCACATTTGAGTTAAAACCAAAGGACAAATGTTCATTATATCACCAACTTGTATTCCAACAAAATTTGCATACTCATCTTCATTATCACTAATAATTATAATTATTAATAATCAAATTGTAGAGCTATGGAATGAATAGTGGAGGTCTCTATATTTTTTTTTCACTATGTCGAACTACTCTAAATAATTAACTATCCAACGAAAAATGAAAAAACACAATAATATTTCACCGAAAACTATTTTTGGTGGGATATGATCGAAAATAAAGTTAAAAAACAGAAAGTCATCGAAACAGTAAGGGCATTCACATAATTTTTTTTGTTAATGGAGCAGAATTTTTTTGCTAGGCCACGCAACAATTTTTCAAAAAGGTAAAAAAAAAAACGACTTCTATTCAAAATTAAAATCCCTTCAGCAGTACATTTTTTTTGTAACCTGTTTTTTAGGATGAGCGGATATGTATTTTGAAACCCAAAGAAAACATTTTTTTTTTTCCCCTTTGATAGAAAGTTTATTCATGTATTTTATATATCTTGTAAAAGATTTATGGAGGGAATTTCAAGTTGTGTTGGTATATATACTTCCTAAAAGAAAAAGAGTAGCTCTGCTGCTGAAAAAGTGAAGCATAATCGTCTATCCTGAAACAATCAGCCCTGGATTCTATAATTCTTATCAGGAATTCACACAGCCCTCTCCAATGGCATTACAATCTATCAAAGCTCCATTCTTTTTCAACTCATGCTATTGCCAATCTTCTCCATTCTTCTTTGTCCTCTCTCAAATCTCTCCAAAAACTTTCCCCAACCCATGCTCTAACCATCACTTCTGGCCTCTCCGAAACTCCATTCTTTGTTGGCCAGCTCATAAACAAGTACTCCGATTTCAACAACCCTAAATCCTTCATTTCCGTCTTTCTATCAACTCATAGTCACAGAACAAATGTTTTCTTGTGGAATACGTTGATTCGAGCGTTTGTCAATAACACTTTGTATTCTCAAGCTTTAAACAAGTACATTGAGATAAAAAAGATAGAATCTTTAATCCCCGATGCTTATACATTCCCTTCTTTGCTTAACGCCTGCGCTGGGGTAGGTAAAATTAAGCTAGGTAGGAACGTACACTGTGATCTTCTTGAACTGGGTTTTGGATCTGACATGTACATTTCGAATTCTTTGATTAACATGTATTGCAGGCTCGGCTGTTTAGTTGATGCACGCAAGGTGTTCAATGGAATGCGCCAAAAGAAAGATCTTGTATCTTGGAACAGTTTGATTTCGGGTTACAGTGCGAATGGAGAATGGGAAAATGCTTTGGAGATTTATACTGAGTTAAGAGCAGCAAGTTTGGTTCCCGATTGTTTCACTGTGGAGAGTGTTTTACCTGCCATTGGAATGCTTGGTGCCATTGAGGAGGGAATGATTTTGCATGGAATTGTGTACAAAATTGGCGTAGAAGTCGACAGATTGGTTAGCAATGGCTTAGTTGCTATGTATTGTAGGATTGGTGGAGAATTTCTAGAAGATGCATGCAATGTTTTCAACTTGAAAGCAACAAGAGATATTGTTTCTTATAATATCATAATTGATGGGTATTTTCGAAATGGAAAATTAATCAAGGCTTTTGATCTCATTCGTGAAATGGTATTTTACATTACCAAACCTGATATTGTCATGGTAACCATCATTCTTCGTATTTGTTATGAGTTAGAGGTGTTGGACAAGATGGGTAGATCCGTTCATGGTTTTATTTTAAGAAATCAATATGAGTGTGATATTGCTGCTTATAACATGTTAATACTGATGTATTCAAAGGGTGGAAGGCTGAGCATGGCACATGAAGTTTTTAATGGAATGGCTGAAAGAGATTCAGTTTCATGGAATTCCTTAATTAATTGCTACGCGGGCAGGAAAAAATTTAATGAGGTCCTACAACTTTTTACGTCAATGGAGTGTACTGATGATAAACCAGATTCAGTTACTATTACAGCTCTCATATCTGTTTGCTCTCAATTGCTAGATCTACATGGAGGTCAAGAGCTTCATTGTAATGCTATTAAAAGAGGTTTATATTCAAATTTATTCGTGAACAATGCTCTACTTGGCATGTATTCAAAATGTGATTTATTGGAAGATGTTCTGCAAGTTTTTAATGAGATGGAAGTTCATGATGCTGTGAGTTGGACAAGCATCATTTCTGGATGTGTTCTGAATGGAAATTACGAACAAGCATTCAAACTTTTAACAGATATGAAGGTTAAAGGAGTTAAAATGGATATAGCTACAATGCTAAGTATACTACCAGCATGCTCATTCCTCGCAGCAAAACGGCAAGGAAAGGTGATTCATGGATGCATTCTAAAGCTTGGGTTGGAGCAAGAAGTTCCAGTGGGAAATGCACTGATCGAAATGTATTCAAAGTGCGGTATTTTGGATTATGCTGTTCATGTTTTTGAATTCATGAATAGTTATGATGTAGTGACATGGACTACTCTAATGTATGCCTATGGAATGTATGGTCAAGGAGAGATGGCACTGAGAGCTTTTAAGCGCTTGGAGGAGAGTGGCATAGTGCCTGATCATGTAGCGTTTGTGGCTTTATTTTATGCATGTAGTCATGCTGGATTAGTTGGGCAAGGAAAAGCTTACTTTGATAGGATGGAGAAGGAGTATAAGATTGTTCCAAGAATGGAACACTATGCTTGCATGGTGGATATTTTTGCTAGACAAGGGCACTTAGTTGAAGCTGAAAAAATAATTATGGAAATGCCAATGGAACCAGATGCGAGTATATGGGGCACACTACTTAGTGCTTGCAGAGTTTCGGGGAATATGCAGATGTCCATGCGTATAGCAGAGAAAATCATGGCATTAAACTGGGAGAACCCAGGCTACTACGTGTTAGCATCAAATGTGTATGCATCTATAGGAAAATGGAGCATGGTAGGTAATGTGAGAAGATTTATGAAGGACAAAAAGTTGAAGAAAGACACTGGGTATAGCTGGATTGAGATTAAAAATAAAGTATATGTTTTTGGAACAGGGGATCAAGTAGTTGATCAGACGGTGGAGATGCATCGGTTGTTGGAGAAACTTGAAGGTTTGATGGAGAAAGAAGGGTATAAACTAGATAAGAAGTTTGTACTGCAGGATGTAGAGGAGGATGATAAAAACTACGTGCTTTGCACGCATAGCGAGAGGTTGGCGATAGCTTTTGGTTTGTTGAATACAAAGGAGGGTACTCCCCTTCAGATTATGAAGAATTTGAGGGTATGTGGAGATTGTCACACGGCAACCAAATATATATCAAAGATTGTGAAGAGGGAGTTGTTGGTTAGGGACGCCAATAGATTTCATCTTTTTAAAGATGGAAAATGTAGCTGTGGGGATAACTGGTGATACTGTCACGCTAAAACTTTTAGGGGTATGGGTTGATCTTTTAATCTGTGGTTCATTTTAGTATCAAACACTATTATTTGTTAAATTTACAGTATTGACGAAAATCATAATAAAGAAAATTGAGTTTACCTCTTGCTTTATTATTATCGAAGAAGTACTAAAAAAGATAAGAAGAGGTTAACCCGATCATCAATGTTATAGGATTATAAAGTCCGATGGTCTATATTAATAATATTATTTTTATAACCCTTGCAAAATTGAAATGTTGCACATATACTTTAAATCGATCAAGACCATTGGATTTTGTGATTCAACAGGCAACAGCTGAGATATGGGTGAACGTTTTCGCAAATTTTTTTAGTAAAGAATGAGATATTTGTCGGACCATTCGATTTCTGAAACTTCATTATATTGGTCTTTTGCCACCACCTGTGTGGACAACGTGCACATGTACACTCCTATTATTCTTTATTGTTCTATTTAGGTTTCATTACTGGCCTTCTGAAGCTACCACCTCACTCTCCTTGACCTCTGATAAATTTTCCTGATCAAATTTTGACATGGATTGGCTGTGAAAGGATATCTTGATGAATCCGCTGTCAAATGATTGCCTAGCACTTACAGAAAGGTGAGATGTAATGTTTTGTGATCAGTATCTTCTAGGTGGTAGATTTCGTGATCATAGTGTCTGTCTTTAGTGGCTTCTGTAAATTATTTTAATAGATTTTCCAATGCAGGAGAATTCCCTTTGGTGCTAGGGATTGCACATCGTTCTTTGGTCACCGTTCGGATGTGTAGCAGGACTTTCGATAAGCTCAAAGCCTAATTCATTATTCACAAGTAGTTCAGCTATCAATCTGGAGTCGGTGTTGTTGATTCCCTTCTCATTGGTAGGTGAATATGAGTTGCAGTTTGTGCAGCCAAAACCATCCGACATCCAATCACAGGTAAGAGTAGTGTATCGTTGCCGTGTCTAGAAAAATATATTCCATGACAAAGTCCATCCCCTTTATATTCACGACCTATTTATCATAGATAAAGTTGTGTTAACCCAGAATCAATTCATGTACACGTGCTACTGAAAATCCCTTATGTATTTTAGGGATCTTTTGTACATGGATTTTTAGTTTGTGTACTTATAGATTAGTGGGGAATGGAAGTGATAAATCCACGCAATCAAAACATAAACAAATGAACACTGATTCCATAGATGATTTTTCAGAGTTTAATGATTCAGTTTCTAAAATCACAAAACAAACCAGTGGTTCCTCTCTAGATAATCGGTTAGGGTCTTCTGATAATTAATCTCTTATCTATTAAATTAAATCTTTAATAATAGTTCTAATAGCTTTGGTGCCTCTTTTTTTTGGTATCAACGTGAACTACCAAAAACACCTATCTATATATTAACAAATCTTAATTACTTACAAATAAGATCTAATAAGTAGGATCTAACAATTAAACATGCTTTACAAATTCAAAACGTTTCTAAAGATAGGATCTAAACTAAATTTCCTTTATAAATTCAGAATACATCTTTACAAATATACAAATACTAATGTCATTTGAAAATAAAAAAAAAATTATTTTTTTCTGACTGATTTAAACATATACAATTTATAAGGAAAATAATTCACGCACGAAGCGCGTGTCGTGACACTCGTAATAATAAAGCAGAAGAATTTATGGCTCTCTTTAATTCTAGGATTTTTCCTTTTTCTCCTTATTTTTCTCTCAAAATATTTTATTTTCAACTAGATATTTTATTTTCAAATTTTTTAATTTACCACTTTAAACTTATTTTACTAATTCTCTTGTATTATTTTACATTTTTATATGGGCATTCTAAAGTTTATATAATTATTTACGTATATATAATTTATCATACCTCCTAATACTTTATATTTAAGTTCATACATTTAGGTAATTATGTAATCTAAAAGTTTAAACCATTTAAATAAATTCAGTTAACTAATATTTATTAATATTTCTAATGAATACTAAACAATGACAACTTAAATATGTATACCACTTCGATAACAACTAAAATGGTAAAATTAATTTTTCATTCAACCATAAAGATACATAAATCACATAAATTAGTTTATTTTTTTCAATAAATTTATCATACATTTCATTGTAAATTCTACTTTCAACTTCAATTACCCACATAAAAATTACCATAATTATCTACAAAACATGCATCATTTTTCTTCTAATATTTTGCATTTCATTCCATATATTTCAATTATTTAAGCGATCTTAAATTTAAACTAATTAGATAAATCCAGTTAACTAATATTCGTTAATTCATTTATTAATTTATGAAAATATAAAAATTTAATATGTACACGATATTCATAATAACAAAATTGATAAAATTATTTTTCATTAATGTAATGATACGTAAGTCACATAACTTAAAAATATATACATGAACAATAATAACAAATTCAATTTACATTTTATCTCAATAAATTTAATGTATGATGCGTTACAAATTATGTTTTATAACGATAAATAGCTACATTTTAAATTCCTTAATCATCTACAAATTCCCTCAATTTCCATTTAATATTTTACATTTACGTTAATATAATATATAAACTATGTAACCCTAAAACTATTTAGATAAATTTAGTAAATTATTGTTCGTTAATTCGTCTAACAAATCATAAAAATACGAAAATATCAATGTTCATACCATATTTATATTAAGAAAGGTAAAAAAAAATTCATTTAAATTTATAGATAAATCAAATCGCATAACATAAATAATAATCGCAAATTCATTATGGATTACTCTCATTTGCAGCAAGGTATCCATTCTGCATTTTCAGTGCTTACATCGAGGAGTTCTCTCACAGTTGGAGCTGTCTTCAGCATCCACTCTGAGCTACTTCATGGTTTTTGGGTATTTCTAACACCTCATTACGGGCGGAGGTCTTGTCGGAATTCGATAATGAGGTGTAATGAGTGATGATCTTGTCGGAGCTCATTCTAGTTGTACCGAAGCCCTATGCATTATTTTTTATATTTTGATTAGCTACCTGCCAGATATGTTGGCAGCACCTTTGTTTTCTGTGATACACACACACATGTGCGTTCTCCTCTACTTTAGAGGATCACACATTTCTCTAAAAAAAAATCGCAAATTTAATATATTATTCATTTTATGTTAATATATTAACCATGCATTGCAATGTAATAATTCCCTTTCTAACATCAGGTATCTATTTGAAATTTTTATAGTTATTTACAAAACCTCCTCGATATCTTAGAATATTATACATAAGTCAATATATTTGAATTAATTATGTAATCTTGAAATTATGCTATTTCAATAAATTCAGTTAAGTTTTTTTTTTTTTTTTAATGAAAGAGTGGTCATCTTGTGAGGAAAACACTCGTTACTTTATTAATTACAAACTCAAAAATCATACAGGTTTATTTTTAGTTCTCTTGTACCACAAAAAAGCAGGATCGTCACTTTAATGATCAACAAAGAGAGAATGGAAAGAAGGATCTAAAAGAAAATAATTACAAGCATTTAAACTAATAAAATCAACTAGAGAGGGAAGGTGAGGTATGTTTCTGGAAAGGGGTATCTTGTTGCTTGCGTATTGATGAGGTCACACTGCTGTAATGGGTATCTTGCTGCTTGCGTGAAGAGCAAATAAATGCTACCGGATCTAAGAGGCTTAATAGTACAGGCCTGGACAATTGAAGGAGAATGCAATGAAGAAGGCGAGTTGTTGCAAACTTGTGAGAACTGATGCTATGCAAAGAAGTGAGTAGGATAGGACGGGCTAATCAATTAAAGGTAACTGTAATCATGAAGGTGAGTTGCAAACTGATGCAGGTAAGAGCAATGTTGACAGTGTTGAGATGCATAAAAGTACAGTGCTGAATTGCAAACTGAATGATTGCAACAGAAGACGCACTGCTGAAAATGTTGAGACTTTGCAAGCATGACTGAAACTGCTGTGTAAGTGGTAGAGCAGAAGGTTGGATTGTGGACACAGGAAGGTGAGAGGTACAAGGCTGCAACATACAAAGCTGAAGTGGGCGATGGTATTTGTATTTCATGATGTACATGGTGGAGCAAGAAACTGAAACACAGATCCGAAGTGTTGGGCTTGTAACAAGAGCGAACATATGCTGGTGCAAGGAGCATATGCTGATGAAGAAGGGCCGTTCACTCCCTGTGGTGCTTTGTGGCAGAAGTTGCTGCAGCAATGAAGCGTTGCTGAAGCAAAAGCGAAGACAGAATATGCTGGACTGCGGAGAGTGAACCTTTGAGAGATTTAGGTAGTGTTTGGTTTGTTGTTTTTAGTTTTGGGTTTTCGTCCATACAAAATTGCACATGACGCATGTATATTGTCGAAAACGAAATTAACATACAAAATAGAAAACAATTTTTTTTGTTTTCCGTGTTTTAAGAAATGACACAAGCACGTGAAACAATTCATTCTTCCATCGTCCCTCTATCTCCTTCATCCTCTCATCCGTCTTTCTTTCATCCCCTCCGTCGTTTCTTCATTCTCCTCATATTCGACATGCATATTGAAAACCGAAAATGCAAAATTCATTTTTAAACCAAACACTACTTTAGTTTCCCAAATTGCGATTGAACGTAAAAGGCGGATAGCCTGAGTGAGTCGCAAAGTCTTCCCTGATCTCATCTATGCGCATCTTCCAGTTGGATTGGTCACTGCGAACACCTATCTAAAGAGAAATTCGCCAGGCAATAAAATATAGGATACTTAATGAATTTGTATAAGAGTTATTAAATATCCTTTGGTTACATTCATACCAGAGTCCCCAACACGTTGTAGAATATGAGGCGTCTAATTTTTTTTATTAGTTTTATTATATTTGAATTTAAATTTCGTCCAATATTCATATGGAGATGATATATTACTGTTTGTGTCAAGTCCAAAAATTATAAAAGATTTTGCGAATTATATATTGTGTGAATTGGCAATCGTAAAAGATGTTTATTAGATTAGGGGCTATTTTGCAAAAGATAGCAAGGGTTCTAGTTTATATTATTACTTAGTATAAAGTTTAAGTTGCTACGTGAAAAGCGATCCACATATGAATATTACTCCTGAGAGCCGCATTCATCTTCCAAATAGGATTAAAATAACTAAATGTAGATGAGCCAGAATAAATTAAGAATTTGTACATTGATTTAGACAAATATACTTCTATTTATTCCAAATCCAGAAAATTCGATCCGAATGCTCACCCATATTAATTCAATCGATAATGTTAATAAGATTCATGTATTGATTTAATACATTTCCAACCAAGTTTTGATTTAAGGAAATGTTTCGTTTAAATATCTCGTGCAGTCTAAAGATGTCGATGATAAAATCGTTTTTATTATTTGAGGCCGAATAAAGATCAGGGAATTCATATTTTTGTACAATAGGAGAAGCCCGACAATCATTCCAGAATGACTTTTTATTCTCGAAGCGAACGTTAAGGCTGAGACCAATCTTAAAAATACGATAAAGTTTGGTTACGTCTTTCAAAAAAACGATAACAAAAGGTTGTTGGGTTTATATAGATTCTTGGATCTATTATAATAAAAGTTTATAATAATTTCTTTCCATATTGAATTATTATCTTCTATAAATTTCCAAATCCACTTACATAATAAGGAGATATTTAGAATTTTTAAGTTTATAATACCTAGCCCACCTTATGATTTGGGTTTGCATACAAGATCCCAGTTAATTAGATAGTTTAAATCAGAGCATTCTGAATTTCCTTTCCAAAGAAATTTACATTAGTGATATCAATTTTTTTAATAACCCATGACGGAAGTTGATAGAAGGAAAGCCAATAAATTAGTAATGCAGATAATACCGAGCTAACGAAGACAACTCTTTCTACTTTGAGAGACAATTGGCTTTCCAAGAAGGTAATCGCTTATTAACTATGTTCCAATCTTCTTTTTTCGGTTTCGTCGGTCTAATGAGAATTCCTAAATAGTTTATTAGAGAATTCATAATTTTGCAGTTAAACATTTGGGCTACCTCAGATGTCGTGTTGGATACGTCATTAATGATCAAAATCGAGAACTTGTGGAAATTAATTTTGAGTCCTGGAAGTAATTTAAAATTATAAAGAATTAGTTTAAGTGAAGCGATGTGATGAGGAAGATGGGATGTGAAGAGCAGAGTGTCGTCTGCATATTGAAGGATATAGACCCCATCGCTAGCAATATGTCCTCCAAGTTTAGGAAGAATATTATCATTAAGAGCTAATTTAATTATTTTGTTAAATACATCAACCGCTAAGTCGCATAGCAAGGGCGAGAAGGGATCTCCTCAGCGAAGACCCTTATTGTATTGAATTTTATTGCCTTTATTTCCATTTACTAAGTTCGATGACGCGTTGGATTTCAAGATCAAATTAATCCAAGAAATCCATTTTTTGGAGAATCCCCTAGCTTTCAAGGTGTCTATTAGAAACCTTAATCGATTGAGTCAAAGGCCTTGGCAAAGTCAAGCTTGAGGATGACGTACGTTATATTTTCTTTCCGACAGAAGTTAATAAATTCTTGTGTAGTAGCGATACCATCTACCATGCGTCTGCCTTGAATGAAGGCTGTTTGGGATTTATCGATTAACTTATCCATTTTATTTCTTAATCTGTTAGTAAGTACCTTAGTGATAATTTTTATTGAACAATTAATCAGTGATATAGGTCTGAAGTCAGACGGCTCATAAGGATTCTCTGTTTTTAGGATGAGAATAACATCAGCAAAATTAATTCTATCTATTTGGAGTCTACCGTTGTAAAGTTCAACAAATAAATCCATAATATCATCTTTAATGGTATGCCAAAAAATTAGATCGACAGGGAAACCGTCTGGGCTAGGGGCTTTGTCACTGGCCAGACTATTTATAGCCAATAAAATTTCCGCTTCGGTGAAAGGCGAGTCTAAGTCCGTCATGGAGTTGTCTAGTATTGTAACGACCCGATATTTTCAACCATTCGCATCCGCACATGTCGGACTTGAATTGCTCAAAATACCGAATTGTAAAATAAATTTGGAAAATCTCAGAATATACAGCAAATAAATAAATCACAGAATCACAGGCTTAGAGTAATATAATGCAGCGGAAGCAAAGAGATAGTAGTTCATGAAGCTACTATACATGTACATCAGAGTTAAAGAAGATACAACAGAAGCCTCAAGATGATAATCAAGTACAAAGCTGAATACAACACTGGAATCAACTGAATAACTGGAATCAACTGGATAACTGAGAGTGAAATAGATAGCTAGATCTCCAAGTGAAGCTCCAACTCCAGAGGTGAGTCTCGAATGCTGTATCACTCAGTCTGACCTGAACATAAAGCAAAACACAAAACACTCGAGTCAGGACATACATACTTATACAATGTAAACCAACTCAAGTGAACTGTAATATAAGGTACAAGTAACTTAAAGGATGTTTGGGATCGTCCATCCTCTAAGGATTCGTTAAACTATTTACTATGTAGTAATATTTCACTATTATAATAATGTCTATAGTAAAATAATCTTACTTTTAAATAGCGTTAATGGGTTACCCATGTAGCCCTTAACAGGTAATAGTGCCACTAGTCTATACAGTACCGTAATACCTCCTGATCGGGAGGCTACCAGAGGATACTCCATAGGTATGACACAAATCAAACTCGTACAAGGCATGCTAGGATAGGTGACACGACACAACTAGGCAATGCCAGGGTAGATATACCAATTGCTATCTGGGCTGGTGGTAACGCATAGCCGCAGCTACCGCCCACCTCGAGCCACACCCCTAAATCAAAAATCAAAAGTGGCCACCGAATCAACCTCAAAGTCAGAATATAATATCGAAGGAGTGTGTCCGATCAGAGGAGCTACCTCATTGGCTCGACAATCGCTCCTGTTTTAGCCACCTTATGCCAACTCACGAGATTCGGGTCCACGTATATACCTCAATAGGACGTCGCCACCATCCCACTTCATTTTAGAATCTCCACCGCGTACACGGTTGTTAAAGTGGTTTTCGGAGTTGGCAGAGAGTATGACAACTTCCGATCTCGGTCTCTTTGACAACCAAACGTTATTATTGCTCATGGATATTTATTTCAAAACCTTTTCTATTCCAAAACCATTTAAAATCAAATAATATTACTTTCCAAAATAATATCCATTTTCAAAAATGGTAATATTTCCCAATCCATATACTTCCCAAAATAATATCCATTTTCAAAACTAAATACTATATTATTTCATTTCAAAACCAGTTAATATATCATTTCCATTTCAAAACCAAAATATAATATATCATTTAAATTCCAAACGAAATCCATATATTATTTAATAAAACCCAAATTTCAAATCACTGAATATTTCCTTCAATTTATTAAACTTGAAATATTCATTTAAATCATCTTAAATCACACCACTTTATAAAGTCATATTCTTAAATCTTCAATTTCAATAAGTTCAAATTTATATATTTAAATACAATTCATATTTAAATACAATTTCAAATAAATTCATTTCTAAAGCCATAATACTTTCAAGTTATAACAACTCTGAAACCAAACACTTTGAAACATATTTATTTAGACTATTTGAATTCAATGTTAATATCTTCCAAACAAGATTCATTTTACCATTTACATTCAATGTCAAATAATATTCATTTCAAAGTTGTAGCATTTATAAGTTTATTCATTCAATTATAACTTTCCAAAACATTGTATATTTCAGCTACACTAAAATTTCAATTTTTAGCCAATTTAACTTATGAAAATCACATTTCACGCTTCAAAAATATTCATTTGGATATCATTTAACTTATGATTTAATAAAATAAAATTTTATCAATAAATATCCAGATTAAACTATAATTCATTAATAAGTCAAAATTACCCTATTTTACTTAACTTTTATTTTTAACAAATAACTTTACATTTTATTTTAAAATATCCATCCCACAAATAAAATACCCTTATCACTAAATTTACTTAACTGTCATTTGAAAACTAAATTTCCAATTATCAAGTTAAGTCATTTTAAGTTACATTTTACCATTTAAATCATAATCATTTATTTTTACAAAACATAACCATAAATCAAGTATTTTCTCATAGTTAATATAATAATCCAATCCTCTTTATAAATCTATTCATCTAAATATCAATTAACTATGATTCCAAATTAAATAAATTTTATTACTAAGTCCAATCAAAACTGCAGTTCATTTTTTCCACTCAAAATACATTATTTACTATACAAGCCTTATTTATTTCAAGAAATAACCTTTATTAAATTACTAGGTTAGATTTTAGATTCCAAATTAAATCAAACTTAATTATTAAAATATTGATCATAAATAAAATCTTTAAATTACAATTTAAAACCAAATAAAGTTTTTTAAATTACAATCTAAACCAATTATCAACTCATACAATTTTAACTTATAGGAAACCAATATCTCAATATCTCTTTATATTCAAACCCTTAAATCAACTTTTTTATCAAAATTCCATATCTTTAAAATTCAAAATACTTAAAATTTTTAGAGAACTATTATAAAAATTTATCCATGGGCCTGTATAAAATTTTCTAACCTAGGTCAAGTGATACGGATATATATCATTTCAATCCGTAATTTAAAAAGAAAAATCCAGGTTCTATCATCTCAAACCCGCAATCCCAAGTAAAATAAATACAATAAAAATCACTCGAGTCTATCATTTCAGTCCATAATGATTTTTCCTTATTCTACAGTCCGTTCGGGTATGTATCATTTCAACTCATAGTGATGAGGAACTTACAGTGTGATAAACATGAAATAAAATAACAGTATAGCATATAATATCATATCAGATGATGTAATAGGTATATAAACAACATTTAATATCATATAAACATATCACAGGCAGGTATGAACGTAGCATATTAATTTCTATAATTCATTTGTCATCATTTCACAATTGTATACGTACGTAATGTCTAGAGTGAATAACTCATCTTTTTAAAGCTAGGATTGAAATTCAAACCCAAATCTAAACTCCGCAAAGCACGAAAAGGCACGACAAGCACGACTATATTCTTTTGAGCGGATGAAGAGTCGGATCCAAATCTTGTATACAAATAATTTCACAAATATAAGTGTAAAATTCAACATACAAGATTATGAATCAAACAATGAACAATATGGATCAAAGGGACATAACCTTTTGATAAAACAAAACAAGATGCGAACTTGAGTGAAAAGAGAGCCAAAATCCACATCTTGTACATAACAAAATAAAGCAAACAAATATCACAAACATAAGAACATGATTCAATACAAAGAATAGAGATTACAACAATGAAAAGATAGGAACTAAAATGACATAACCTTGATGAATCAAAGCAAACTGATCAATACGTGGCTTGGTTTGGTCAAAGTTTTGGTGATGTTGTCTTCATGGTGGTCACGGCCTTGGATGGTGGTGGTAGAGATGGTGTAGTGGTCGGCTATAAGGGTGAGGCCGATCTAGGCATGAAGGAAACAAAAGAAAAACAAAAATAGAAAAGAGGAAAAGGAGGAAGTCATAGCTTTCTGTATTTTTTTCTGTAACGCAAATGAGATGAGAAAGTTTTTCTATACATAAATTTGATATGGAGTGGCGGCTAGGGTTTACAAATAAAAGTGAACGACTAAGGAAAGATGAGAAGGAAAGAAAAGAAAAGGCAACAATTAAAGGAGAAAGAAACTTGTATATATTTTATTCTTAAATGCAAATGAAAGAGAGGAGTTTTGAAATGAGAAATAAATCTTCTTGTACGTGATTTATGGAATAATTTCTCATGGCTAGGGAACGGAAATACACGGCTAAGCAAGTAAGAAAGAGGCCATGCAAATGAAAAGGCAAGAAATTAAAACATGTAACCTATGACTCCTTGATTTCCTCCAACCATTTATAAAAAGATATAAACAAATAAAATCCAATAAATGATCAAAGTGCAAAATAAAATAAAATAACATAACATAGAAAATAAAAATATAGGAATGAACATAGAAAAATAAAAATTGAAATACATAAAATAACCGCGTGTAAAACGCCGTGCATTATCTATTTTAAAAAAGTATAAGTTTTAAATTCCCCATAACTCCATATATTTGATTTCTCAATCTTGTTACTGAATCAACTATTAACTTATCCTCTTATGGGTAATAATAACATTGGTTTATATACTAATACATTAATAATTTCCCAGTTCATCAAATTTCAATTTACATAGCATTTAATTTCATTTACCTACAATAAATCCATCTATTACGGATTGAATTCCAATTAATTTATTCCAAATAACCGCTTTGCTTCAGTTCTACTCTTTTCATTAAATATATTATCACTCTATAAACCTAGTTATTATTTGTTTATCTTTCATTACATAAATATATATTCAATTTTTCATCTTTCTTTTGTAATAACTGTTATTTTCAATTATATTAAATTTGCCAAATATATACAATTATTATAATTAAAACCTCAATCAATTTATTCAACTTGGTTTCATTCCTTTATTTCATCTTATGAATAAAATATACATTTCCATTTATGTCACTACATTCACACTTTACAGTTACAGTCCTATCTCACATTAATGAACGTTTACCTACATTTAAATGTAATTTTTTTCCTACTCTGAATTTAGCAGTCTAAATAAAAGTTGACTTGCATAAATGTCATCACTAACTTTATATTACACTCAAGTTTATTATTTCCACTAACTATCAGAATTGCTTATATAATGTTGAACTCATTCAATTACCATACATTTATTTGCTTATATTCAATTTTATACCCAAATATAACAATTACAACTACATTAATAGACCAATTAAATAGTAACTTACAACCGTTACTATAACCTTTAATTTACATTTCATCTTTAACATTCACTTCATTATAAATTATAGTTTTTCCCCTTTCTTTCTAAATTTAATTACAAAATCTTATTAAATTAACCAGTTTAATTATCAAAATTTACGGGTCGTTACAGGTATATAGAGTCAACCAATCAACGTGAATTCAACGATTGCATCTAGTTTTGAAATTTTTCAGTGTAATGATTGGTGAAAGCATTATTTAGTTTAGATTGATCAGAAATTTCCGTTTCATTCGTTGTAATGTGTGTGATAGTGTTTTTACGTCTTCTACTATTAGCCATGCGATGAACGAAACTAGTGTTTTGTCTTCTTCATTGATCCAGTTAACACGACAATGCTGTTTCCACATAATTTCTTCATGATCCAACAATTCTATTTTTAAGTTGTTTTGTTTGTCCTCTTCATCTATGTTTAGTCTCATGTTCTCCCCTGTTCTTTCTAAATGCAAAATTTCAGTTAAGACGATATCATTTTTAATACTTGTATTGCCAAAAACATTATCGTTCCGATTCTTTAAGAATTTTCTTAATTTGTTGAATTTGAAGACTAATTTTTTTGTTGCATTATTTTGGACCTGATTATTCATCGAGTTCCATTTCATTATTATGAGATTCTCAAATTTTCCTTTTTGAGCCACATTTTTTCGAATTTAAATGATTTGGTTTTTGGAAGATGATCATGCGAATTTTATAGAATAGGATAGTGATCGGAGATGAGGTTGTCTAGACCGTAAGCTTTAGGGAGAGGGGATTTGTCTTTTCATTCCCCACTGACGAAAAATCTATCTAATAATGCTAGCGACGGTTCCTCTCTAAAATTAGATCAGGTAAATTTCTTTCCAATGAGTGGTATTTCAATAAGGCTGTTAGAGTTAATAAAACCATTAAATTCAGTTGAAAATATTCGTTAATTAATCTGATAGGTCATAAAATATGACGGTTTCATTGTTTATATCATATTCATATCAACAAAAGTCGTAAAGTTATTTTTTTTCATTGTAATGCACATATATATGAATCACATAATATAATAAAAAGTATTAACAAATTTAATTTATTATTCGTTTGTCTCAATAATTTTTCCATATATTGCATTGCAAAATTTTATTTTTAGCTTCAAATAACTACATTTTAACACTTCTACAATTATTCACACTCAATTCTTTCCAAATATTTTATACTTAAATCCATATATTTAAACTATTTAAGAAATCACAAATTTGAACCATGCAAATGATCTTTGTAAACACTTACTCTATAGTTCTAATAAATTCCTAAAAATATATGTCAGTCATATTATATATCATATTAACAAAAGTGGTAAAGTCATTCATTTATCTACAAAGAAATATAGATCACAAAACATAAATTATGTACATAAACAATAATGAAAAAGTTAATTTGCAAACCAATTATTATTCATTTATCTTAGAAATTTATCATACATTGTATTATAAAATTCTGATTTTAACTTTAAATGAAAAGGCATTAATATTTCTAGGTTTTTTGCAAAAAACTTTTTTAATTCTTCCTACCATTTACCTTTAAGTCCATGTATTTTGATTAATTACCTAAATTTGAATTTAACATATAAAAAAGAATTAGTTAAATATTATTTATTAATTTAGTTAATAAATCGTTAAAATATGTCGGTTTCAACATGTATACCATATTCAAATTAAAAAAAATAGAACAATTTTTTTGCAAGGCCAGTCGATTTTTATAGTGGACCTCGCCCTTCATTATAAACAAATCAACAGTTAATACATGAGAAAGACAACATGCCTCAACTACTAATAAAGAAAAATAAAAAACTGGAGTTAGCCAAAAGGGGCCTAAGTTATGATAAATGACTTAACGCTAGACCTTCTTAGAAGAGGAGGATCCACTTTCAACGTCCGAAGAGACTGGACTAATCACATGCAAAAAAACCCGCATAATGAGACACAATATACGGAACATATGCAGAGTAATCCTTGCAGTATATAAGTTTCCTTTCACAACTATCATCTTCAAGTATAGCTCTACAGAAAGAACAAGATCATCTTTATCTACAGAGTAAAAAAGACGCCTGAATTCATCTTCAACTTCACTAACAAACATAAAATATTCACCTTAAACTGGGTCATATCTCATCTGAGATGGCTCATGGGCCCACACTTTCTCAAAAGCATTCCATTCAATTATATATGCAAAGGCAGCGCTAGAAGTCACAAGATCGACAATAGCATCTGAAAGAAAAATCATAGGGGATACAGTACCTTTAATTGAAGAGGAGGCAGGACGAGACACTGTCGGAGGAGGATCGGTTGCATCATCTGGAATTGTGGTAAAAGGAACTTCGAAAGGGCTAATAGATTGGTTCACAATATCCAGAGAGCTGACCTTGACCTTTGGTGTAACAACTCGGAATTTTCGATCCCGAAAATTCCATATAGTTAGAGAAAAGAAGAAAAGAGATAGAAGAAAAAGAACAAACATAAACACCAACATCTCACATTCACAGCGGATAAAATATAATAACAAATAATATCAGTTATACAATGGAAAAACCGTACTTATCAAATTACACTTTAATACATCAGAGTTACACATATACACAAACACTGGACATATACAATCATTTACCAGATAACTATAATATATCACAGCAGAAAACGCTCCATACATTCCTGCCATCCAGCTCGCCTCCTGAGCTCCAGAATGTCCTTACCTAAAAATCTGTAATACTCGGTCTGACCCGAGTATTACATCAAAGTAACACCCGGGTCAGGCTGGAAACCAGCGTAAGTAAACCCATCTAACATGAAATACAAAAGCATAAAACTTAAATAAAACGCGGGTAACTCGTATCTAATTACAAATTCACAATTTGATATAGACATCACTTATTTCACACATCAGTTTCTAAGTACCAAAACGTAGATTAAATGGTCCAATTCACTTAAATCATTCCATTCTAGCCTATTGATTTCACAAATCAATTTATAAACAATTGAAGTGGTTTCGAATATTTACTAATACCCGACTACGGTCTCTTCGAATCCAATGTCATCTTAACTCCAGTTATTCAAGTGAATACAATCTAATTTTAAATACTGAAAGTCACTTTAACACAGCAATCCATCATCGATAGATAAGCACATTATCTCTGTAAAACCCTAACATATCATATCACAAAACATTTCATATCAGAGATATCAATCAATTCAAGGCACTTAATCATCATTTAATCATTCATAAGCAAGATGGATCATTTCCAAAATTAATTTAATTTATCTCTAATTAAATTAATTACTAATCTTTTAATCACTTAGATTACCTTTATTTAACCATTAATTAATTGCAAATCAATTAATTAATCATCTTTTAATTATCCATCTTAATTAATCATCATTGATTAATTATCTTTAACTACATAAAGTAATTATCCTTCAATTCATTGCACAAATTAATTATTCTTAACCATTTACAGTAATTAATCTTTAATTACTTTCATTAATTACATTAATTAATCGCATTAATTAACGATTCTTAATTAATTACGTCCATTAATCAGCCTTAATCAATCATAAACAGTAATTAACCATCCTGTAATTGCTTATCTTAATTAATTAACTCCTTAATTAATATAATTAATCCTTTAATTAATTACACCAAGTAATTAATTCTTAATTACTTCTCCTAAGTAATTAACCTTTAATTACTTCCCATTAAGTAATTTCCCTTATATTAATTACATCCAGTAATTTATCCATTAATTAATTTACTAAGTAATTACACTTATCAATCTCATTAAGTAATTATACTTAATCAGTTACCAAGCGGCTACCTTTAATTAATTAACATATTAATTAATCACATCCATCTCGTTAATTACAACCGGGTAACTCACCCCTTAATTACCCTATAAACAAATTAATTAATCTTTAATTAATTATTCTTTAATCATTAATTAATAAACCTTAATTATCAATTAATCTCCTTCAATACAAAGTAATCAATCCTTAATTACTGATTAATTATCCATTAACTATTGGATAATAACCTTAATTATTAATCAATATCTCTGAATACAAATGAATTAATCCATAATTACTTTTATAATAGTTCAAACCAAATTTTATTTTAAAATTTAAAACTAGCTTTCATAAAACCTTTTTAAAACGTTTTCTAACCTTGCTTTGGGTTTTAACCCGTTACTGACTCGAGTTTTTTTCTTCATCTTCCCTTTTCTTTTCTTTTTTTTAGTTTAGTTAAGTTTCAAGTTAAAAACAAACAGGAAGGCCACACATGAACTCGAGTTTCAACCTAAGATAACCTTCTTTCCACTCGAGCACAACCCGAGCCAAACACACGACCTTCCCGATTAAAACACTGGACCACTCACGTTCTCCTGCTTCGAGAAAAACACAGTCATTCTCGAACGATCACCCGAGCACTTGCCTTCTTCCCCCCAAATCAAACTCCAGATGCACGAAAAACATGCACGTTCACGTGCACGAGGTCTCTGATCGTCGATGAACTTCGCTCCAGCCTCCGACACTTTGCCTATGACCCCGACAACAACACGTGAACTCTCGACTACCTCGATTAGATCGAGAATCGAATTCGACCCCAAACCCACTCAGCCTGGAAATGATCATCACCAAAAAATCGACCACCTCCGATGATCTAGACCTCACGACACCTCGTCGTTCTCATCGTAGCTTCACCACGTCTTCCCGCACCTCCAGAACCCCTTGCGATCGACTCCAGTCGCACCTCGGCAGCGCGAATTCCATTTGAAACTCGACGGCAAAAACATGCATGAAAACCCTACTTCGCCTCACTCTGATCATCATGTCCAATAATAAATCATCGGAGTATTTTTCCGATGATCCTCGTCTTTCCCTCGACCTTCAAGCCCAATAACGACGACTAGTTCGTCGTTGATCGACGGAAATTTCTCGAGATAACCCAAACGTTCATCTCTGAAATACCCATTAAATTCTAAACTAAAAATTGTGATATAACCATTAAAATTCATGGTTTCTTATCACTAATTCAATCATGAGATCAAATCTCAAAATTTAATTTATAAAATTTTGACCCAAATACAAATTTCACTGTAAATTTGAAATTTCCGAGCCAAATATTCATTTTAAATTCCTGTAATTATTTTTAGGAGCGATGTTACATGATTTCAAACAATTTTCATTTACAAATAATAGGCTAATTAGGATTTAATGGTGAGATATTGAATTAAATAGAGAAATCCAACACTGCTAAAAATAGCAGAGTTCAGTTTTGCATATATACAGGCATTCAACACTAACACATACACATGCATCCATTTCAATCCAGATATTCAGTCTAACACATGATTTTCATTCACATACCAAAGTGAAATCAAGTTATAAAACTATTTTCAAAATCTAGTTTACTCACCTTATTAAAAGAACAGAGGAAGTTTGGATTTTGAAATCTGGAAATGCTGAAGAAAATGTTTGAAAGCTTGTTTTACTGGAAACTTGATGTTGAAATGATTAGCTTTTAAAACTGAATTGATGTTGCTTTGAGAAGGTTGAAGCTTGTTTGATTACCAGATTGAAGGTTGAATTTTTTTGATGATGAGACGATTTTTACTTTGATCTGGTTTTCAGTTTTTTTTTGAAATTTTGGATGAGATTCTTTCTGTTTTCTAGAATTGCAGATGAAGAAATTTTTTCTTTCTTTTGGAAAGAAGTATGAAGAGAAAAGTGAGCAGCCTTTTTTTTTTTTTTTAAAATCTTCTTAAATGAAATCATCTTGCTACTTGTATATTAATCTTACACTTGTACATAAATATTTTTATTTATCTTACATTTGCTATTACATGTTTTTATTCTTTGACAAATGTTAAAAATATCAATTTTATGTTTAAATCCTTTTCATTTCCTAAATTACTAAATTTTACATCTACATATGTTTCAATGTTTTATATTTGAGATACCTATATAATTTCGAACTATTTTTATTTATATATAAAGCTTCAAAAGGAAATATAAATTTTATTTTATTTTATTCTTATTTTAACTATTATACTTTTTGGATAATAGATATTTATATAATTCATATTATATACATTTCCTTATATATATTTATATTAAAATTAGAAAACAAATTTTATTCATTTTAAATATAGAGTTTTAATCCCTTATTCTTAAGACATTTTCAATTGAATTTCAAATTCAAATTCTATTTAAAAATCTATTTTTATAAATATATATCAAATTAATACTTATTTTATTTGTTTTGGAAAAAGAATAAATTTTAGATTATAATAAATGATTTATAAAAGAAATTATTTCATATCTATTTGCCTAAAATTCCGGAGTATTTAAACATTTGTCAAAATTTTGTTTGTTCAAATTACAAATTTGTATTTTAAAACTTTTTAATCCTGTTAATTATCCAATTAACTGATGTCCAAAAATATGGGTTATCACATTCCTTCCCCTTTGAATCTTTTCGTCCCCGAAAAGAAACGAAGCTAGAATTATTAAAATGCTTAAAATTAGATAAATTTTCCTTAATCTTTTTAAAACACTTTAAAATCTATATAATATTGCCAAAATAGTTTTTATAAAAATACGTTTATAACTTGATGTCTTAACAAGTCCGTCCTTGTTCTCATAGAAATTCGGTCATACGTTGATCAGGCGTAGGACTTAAAATCTGTAAGTACCTTGGTAAACCCGTTTCAACATCCAGTGAAAATATTTGAAAAATAATTTTATTGAAAATATAGAAAACATTTGAAAATAGAAGAAATATTTATGGTGAGAATGCTCTGGAAATCATCACCCCCACACATGGTCGCAGTTACATCTTGGGTTACGTTGCCATCACAGCAGAAGTCCATTTAACTGTAGGCACTCCGCACCCCTCGATTACGCCATAGAACCCGCCACAGATCGTAGTTACATTATAGGGTTACGGTGCCATCATAGCAAAAGTCCATGTAACTGCAGGCATCAGCGCCCTCGATTTTCGCTGTCAAAAATGAAACTTCTCCACTCCCACATAGGTCGCAGTCTATCGATGTAAAATCAAACGTAGACTGTTGGCTCTCAACAGCACACACAACTTTTGCTATGTCACCATAGGTCGCAGTCTACCGATATACAATCAAACGTAGATTGTTGGCTCTCAGCGGCACACACGACTTTCGCTATGGTCTGCAGTAGATCGCAGCGATATCGAGTTACACTGTCGTCACAACATAACCCAAATGCCTCTGCAGACATCAGCGCGCTCGACTTCCGCTCCACACTACATAATCCTCAGGAACTAGTTTTATCCGGACTCCTCACATGATCTACTTTAGAACCCCCCCTCAGGGTTCAAGGCAGTATCACCCTGTGGCACTCCTAAGAAGTTCATTTCAAGAGAGCGCCTTTTCCCCCAGAGCCAATCTCAAAACACTTTATACTATACACATATAGTATTTTCCAAATCATACACCTAGTATGAATCTCATATGAATCTCTTTTCTCAAAATCGATTAACCCAAAATCGATAATTATCAAGCAGGCTTTCCAAATTTCAATATTTAGTTTACCCAAAAATCAAAAGCCTTTCCAAATCCAAAGGTTCCAAAAACTTTTCAAAATCATTCTCATAAATTTCTCATATATATATATATATATATATATAACTTTGAAAATATTTGGATCTCTTCAAACTTATATAAATACCCTTTTTATATTTTAAATACCTTTCAAAAACCCTTTTCTTTTGGCAATAGATTCAACAAGGGGTAGTTTTTCTTATATAACAAAGATACATAACTTGTTTATTTCAAATCAAATATTCAAAATTGATTACTCTATAAAGCCACTTACATATTACTTATCTTCATAAAGTGAACCTTTAATCATAGAGATATCCAATTTCTATTTTACTTCATTGTATATTTCACAAAATATACTTTTCATTTCAAAAAATCATTTCACATTTCTTATCCACAAATCCCCAATATCAGTTTCATTCAAACTCGTATGATGTAACTTATCATTCGTACGCAGTATCAATCTGATCGCTCACTCGATCACAGAATTTCTCTTCCGAACTAGTATCGTCCACCCGATTTCCTAGTGCGGACTCAGATCTAGTTTCTTGATCAGAAACCGTCATTCTCCTTGCATAGTCACAACTATGATAGAGAATTTTCAGAACCAATCAACAATCCATATCCAGGTTCGCCGTAAAAAATCGAAAAAAAAATCCCAACCCGGATCGATATATTATCTCGAAATTTTGTGCTCGAATCCGGATCAAATCACTATGCGAATAGAATAATATACGCACATCCTACGTATTTATCTTTGTTGATTATTAGTTAAATCAATCTTCTTTCTATTCACCTTTACTTTGATTCTATTACTTAATTCAGAATTGCTTCAATCCCATTTGGATTATCACTTTAATTCTGATCTCTAATGGATATTTAATCATAAACAGTTTGCACTTTGACCAGCTTTAAATTTAGAAAATAGCTTAAAAAGTTTAAAATAGATAAGTAGTTGAAAAGTAATTATTAGTTTATAAAATAACTGTAAAATAGTTAAGTAGTTATAAAATAGTTATCAAATAGTTAAATAATTGCAAAATAGCCGTGAAATAGTAATTAGTGATAAAGTAGTTGAAAAATAGTAATTAGTTTATAAAACAGTTTTAAATAGTTAAATAATTCCAAAGTAGTTATAAAATAAGTATAAGATAGTTTTGGGTTTAATAAGAAAGGTTTTATATATAATAAATAACATGGAAAAATAGATTTGTACTAAAACAATTTATTTTGAAAATAGTCCAAAGCCAAACTATTTAATTCCCAATCTCCATTCCCATCAATTCAATTTAAATTTCCACTTCCATTTAAATTGACTCAATTCCATTTTAGATAACTTCAATTTCCATTGAACTTGATTTACCCCAATTCAAGTTAAATTAACCTTAATTTCTTTCCAAATTCAAATAAAATTCCATTTGAATTTTAAAACTATTCAACTTTAATCACAAATCCAAATTATTTAAATCAAATTCAATTTGAACTAATTCAATTCAAATTTAAACCATCCCGAATTATATAAATTCGAGTTAAATTTTAAATGTTGATTTACCCCTTTAAATCAATTCAACTTATATTTTTAAACCATTTAATTCTGAATCCAAATTCCATTTTTAACTTATTTCAAAGTTCAGACAATTATTTAAATCCTTTTAAACAACTAAATCTTTGAAATTCAATTTATCACCAAATTTCAATTTTGAAACCAAACCTTTTGAAGTTTTATCTTAAACATTCAAACCTTAAGTCCAAAATGATTCCATTTTATCTTAATAACGGTATATTACCACACCCCATTTCTTCATTTATTTAAACAAATCCAATTTCAGCTTAAAGATTATTAATAACAACAGGATGGTTTCATAAAAATTATTTTAAAACATCCATCCATTTCCAATTTTCAGATCTCAAACCCATTTTGTGATCACACAAACTCCCAATTCAAATTAACCATTTAAGTTCCCAAGTTAAATCCAAATTTCATCTTGAAATTTTTAATTCAGGTTCCTTGTTAACTTATTTAACTTCTCCCAAGTTAGATTCAATTTACTTAATCCAGTCAATCCTATTTAAATTTGAACTCCCGCTTCAAATTTCAAAATTCTTTCCCACTTATAAGTTCAAAACTTATATCCCTTTGGGTTTTCACATCTCATTCCAAATAAAAATTTAAAACTCAACATTTAGAGTTTATTTCAAACCATCATTTATTATTATGTATGTCCCTCATATTATTTTAAACCACCTCTGGTTTTTAATTTAAAACAAATTTCTTTAAATTTTCAAACAACTCTTGTTTGAAACAGGACCTTTTCATACAAATATATTAAATAACATTTCTTTATCACTTGAAACAATTTTCAAATTATGGACCCAGATTTAAAACTTCACAATTTAGATCATTTTCAGTTCCAATTTATAAGTCATACTTCCCTAAATGTTTTACTTTCCTAAAACATTTCATTTTTCTTACTCATTAATACACATTTCATTATTAAACACAACAATCATTTATGAAAATAACCAAGATTATCATATCTCGAAACCAATTCATTATTATCTTATTCCGAATCTCTTCTCCAAATTTAATTTCAGTTTGAATCTATTTCAAACTTATCTTTATTCAATTTCAATTTGGTTGTATTTCTATTACCACTTATTTAATTCTAATAATATAACAACCAATTACCTTAATATTTATTAGAAAGAAATATTTCTTTATATATCAAAATATATTCTTATATAAAATCATTTAAAATCTTTATATAAGAAAAAACAAGTACGCTCTCATATATATATATATATATATATATATATTCACTCAACTTATTCTAGGATACCATTGACCCTATCCTTAATGAGTAATCCCACCAGAGCCAAAGTTCTCGCTTAACACTACAAGAAAATCAGCCTTTAGTTGCATAAATTGGTGGCATTTATACGTAATTGCAACCATTAATATTTCACCCTTTATTATAAGCGTAACAAAAAATTTACAATATCCCGCCTTAACTAATAAATTTCTGCCTCAATCTAATAAACATAGCTAAAAATTTACGTTATCCCGCCTTAACTAAAATTTCCCCTCCGCCTCATGACCTAATAAACGTAACGTAAAAATTTCCCTTTTGCGCTTCTACAAACTCCACCTCGACCGTCATCTTCGATTCAACCATTACTCCATTTTCATTGTAGCTGTAGCACTCCGCTATTCTGCTTCCCTCCACGTCATCGCGGTTGCCCTCCAGTAAGAATTTCTCCTCGTGGTACCTTAAATAGGTATAATTAACTTTGTGATTCTAGTTAGATTTATACAAAATTGTATGCATTTTATTTTTGGATTTGTACATAAGCCCTAACTTGAATAGTTGATTAACCCTAATTGGGATATTTGGTCAAACTGGTCCCTTCTATTTTGTAGGAACAGATTGAAAATGTATATTCTATGAAACAAACTATGAGTAATTCTTGTGGAACCACTGGTACTCTTCGTGCCATAGGCAATGTAACTTCTCAAATCAAGTTGAGTATGTCTAAAAAGAGCAGCAATTTTGTTTTGTTTCTTTTCTTCTTACTGCAATCTGTCCATTTTTCCTTATGTATATGTACTCTATTAATTTAATCCTTAATATTCTTCCAACAAGTAAGGGTAAGGAATTCAAGGACTTATGTGCACCATAGAAGTTTTTCCAAAAGAATTTAGTGGCAATTTATTCAATAAAGTCCTAAAAAGTTGATATTATTCTTTCATTATTTGATAATTAAAATATATTGAACATGCACTAACTAAAGTTACATGGTTATTAATAATATAATATAATATAATTTTTAAAGTAATCAGCAGCTTTGTGCATTTTACCTGTAGTGTATGCGCGTGCGTGATTGCTGTTAAAATGTTAAGCAACTAATAAAACATAAATATCATAATATTCAGGTATCACTGATAACACTTTTTTTATATTTGTTTTCAATAATTTTTAAACATATTCCAGTAACTCCTTTATATGTTTATGATAAAGTTTTGTTAACTTCCAAGAATTATTTAGCATGCTTCAGTAGTTAGGAAAAATTAATAACATTCTATTTTTAGTTGAGAACTTGTACTTGGATAGATTCTTCAAGACCATGACTAAAATGGATCCTTCTAAGGTTGCAAATAGTTCCTTGGCCTACTTAGTTGTTACATAAATTTAACTCATGTGATATTTTTATCAACATTTTATTTACTTAAAACAAATGTCATTTTAGCGTGTTGGGTTTCCTAGAAAATGATTGGAAAATTGAAGATGCCCATGTTGTAGCTGCTTCTGCTGGGGATACAGAGGTAATATTATCCCGTAAGAGGCAATGTTCACCTACATACAATTTACACTTTTATAACTCATTGTGTAGTTTATTACTTAGTTATTCATACTCCATGAATGTTTCTATTTGCTAAATATATCTATTCTGGTAGACTTTTAGTATAATTAGGCATGCTTGATAGACACTAAATATGTAAGCGCTTTCACTATCATTGACTCTTTTATGCTTAGATTGTTAACCATATTTTTAGTTTAACATGGAAACATGGATGCAAATGGTTGGTGGTGGACAACAAAAAGACTTGTTATAGCAGTTACGACATGTTTGTTGACCGCATAAAGGTTGTTGAAGCACGAAAATTACTACCGCATAAAATGGAGATGATATGGACATTGAGCCACGGTAATATATTTGCGTACTTATTTTTTGTACAATTTTATATTCTTATATAACTTAATGGGTAGAGTATCAACCTATTGGCTTCTTTCTAAAATTTGAATCACATAGATAATTAATATGAAATCGGTGTTCAAAATGAAATATATTAGAAATTGAAGTATTTGACATACTTGAGTGTGTTCATCTAATTTTGATGATGATATTTTTGAACATTATAAATGCTTTTCCACTAGAAATCAATATCTTATTTATACCATACTTTTGGACTTTGTTTGGTGATTAGATCTTTCTTGAGAATTGATTCGAGTTGATTATGGGTTGTTTAGGGATTAGTTGATCTATACTTGGAGTATGAAAATCAAACAATTTGATGAAAAAACTGGTTATTATTTTGTACTTCAACTAAGAATTTGTTGGTTGCAAGATCTAAAATTCAATTGGTTGTTTAGAATCTACTGTATTGATATCAATGTGTGTTTTAATATGTCTAAACTTGGGTAGGCGTGTGTCTGCATTTTTTTTTATTTTTTTGTCAATGTTATCCCGCCTTTTGGCAAGGCCGAGATACCAAGGAACTGACTGGAAAATAAGGGTCACATGTCCTAAATTTTGAATGATTGTTGGTTTACTACAAATATCGATGGATTTTGTCCGAGTCCGGATCGGGCTACAAGTGATAAGATACGTCAAGCGAAGTTGTGGAAACCAACGTTCCAAATTTCGAGGCAATCCGAGTTCGTATGCTCAAGTTATCGCCAATGGAAAGTGGAGGAGACAACCTCAGTTCGAATCGATCAGAAGAAGTTTAGGTTCGAATCCATAAGATAGCCTCAAGATCGAATCCATAAACCATGCATTGGTTCGAACCCATCCTCCCAGAGCCTTGCCTCGAATCCATGAAGAGCTCCTTTGCTTCGACTCCATCGGGCAAGCCCTCACTTCGAATCCATCCAAAGCCTTCCCTAGTTCGAATCCATCAGAGTATCCCTATCTTCGAGTCCATCAAGCTGGAACCCTTCGAATCCATACAGTTGTAGGGACTTCGGCCCCATCTGGAAACTGTCTTCGAATCCACCCAGTTAAGACAAATTCGAATCGATCAATGGTGGCTTGCCCTGATCGATTCGAACGAGCATTGGTTCAATTAATTCGAAGGTGGCGTGCCTTCGAATCCAACTCTTCGAATCCATCAGATAGGCGCGGCTAAAATCACTCTGAGTCACCATATGGATTCGACCCTATGGATTCGAACCATATCGATTCGAACGAATCCATAGGACGAAGAGCACCATCTTGAATCGATCATAACTTGAGATCTACAAGTCCAAATGCTACGAAATTTTCACAGGAGCTTGCATATACACAGAAGAATGTCCACGCCAAGTTTCATCACGATTGGACACTTTTTTGATCGATTCGAATCAAGGATCGAATCGATCCCAAAGTGGGCCCGGATCTCCAGAATTCGGCCATGTGGGCCCCCCACACGTGCCATAAGTGGTCTCCCCGAATTTTAGGCGAAATATCAGCCTCCAGCACTTATAAATAGAGCCCCTGGTCATTCAGAAAAGGGATCAGAGAATTTTAGGGATAAAGCACGTCTAGGCGCTACCAGAATTGCTTCAGAGCACCACCGCTGCCTTTGATTTCGAATTTTAGCTTGCTACTTGCTGTACTTTGACATTGAAAAGTTGTATTCTCCGAATATCAAGCAATAAAGTAACAAAACTTCATAGTGGACGTAGGCAAAACGCCGAACCACTCTAAATCGTTGTCTCTTGTGCAATTTACTTCCTGCTATTTGGAGTTTTTGTTAGATAATCCACGTTTTAATTTACTTTCTTCATTTATTATCTCTTCAAAAACTTCCGGCGAGTGTTGTGCCCAATTTTGACACAAACACTTTGGTGCTTTCACAGAGAAAAAACCCAGTTTTTTCTCCTGCTCCTTGGATCTATCTTCGATACCGGATTGCATAAATCTAAGAGAGAGATACAGACCTCATATTCAGATTCCTTCCGTTCTATTCGGATTTGTTAAAAGTCTAGGAAAGGATTCAACGCTTCAAGATGGTGAGTATAAGAACCACTTCAAACGTTGGTGATCAAGAAGGACGGGATAGGCAAAATCCCACACAGCTACAGTCTACCAGTCAAGGTGCTGCTGGGCATACGGATCAGTCAGGTCCGGTCACAAGACAAGAGTTACAGGCGCTACTCCAGGAACTAACCCAAAGCCGACAACAGCTAACTGAGCAGTTGCGCACTAACGCTGAGTTGACCAATCAACTAAATCGCCAAAAGCGAAGAAGATCCAGAAGGGATCAAGCTCCTCATTCTTCCACCGAAAGCTCTGCTTCATCTGACTACAATAACAGATCTACCCATCCCAGGCTAGACGGAAACCATGCGCAAGCTGCTGACTATCAACAGGCGTTAACCGTTGGGCAAATAAGAGTTGGCCCATCTACCAGCTTCCATACTGGACCCTCCTCCCGAGAAGGCACTATTCCACAATACACTGCAGATGATCGAGCTGCCACAGCCGCTGCAGTTGACATAGGAGTTGATACCGGAGATCACTCCAATCAAAATTATCATCAGCAGGGACATGCTCCAGAGCCATATGTCCCAGAAGACGTCGAGCCAAGGAGGCGAGATACGGATCGTCGACAGCGCCCGATCCCACCTCGCACTGTGGAACCCGACCACACTTTGGCTCACCACACACAGAATGTTCCAATACCAGACTTCTCAGCCATGGTACGACAAATGATTCGCGAGAGTCAAGGCCTAACAAATGACGATTAGGGAATCTCCCGAAGTCATACCCCGTTTACTGATGACATATTGTACGCTGAACCTCCTCGGCGATTCAGAATGCCAACCCTGCCATGTATGAAGGAAATTCCGACCCAAATCAACATATTTTGAAATACGAATGGTCGATGACTGCTGCGAGAGCTGATGACGCAGTAAAATGCCGTAGTTTTCCCATTTCCTTAGGAGGAATTGCAACGATGTGGTTTACACGATTACCGCCACGATCTATCTCTTCGTTTGATCAGTTAGCTACCAAATTTGTTGAGCAATTTCGCATGCATATTGCCCGATCTAAAGATGTTAATACCTTATCGAGTGTCACTCAAGCTCCCGGAGAAACACTTAGACGATATTTGGAGAGATTCAATGCTGCATGAGCAGAGATCACCAACCCCAATGATAATTCTATTTTAATAGTCAAAGGAATCGACCCTAATTCCGAGTTTGGAAATTGGTTAGCTGGAAAGCCTCCCGTATCGTTGGACCGTTTCTATTCCAAAGCCGCTCAATTCTTGAGGCGAGAGGATGCGAAACAGTTTAGAAAGCAGGACGACGCAAGGCCCAACAGTGAAGGGATTCAGAGTAATGTTGAGGTTAAACAATCTGGAGAAAGTTCAGGAAAAGTCGAGTTGAATATTCAAAATAAACAGACTCAACGATCGAGAAACGGTGATAACCGAAGCAAGAAGCAAGACCAGAATCGTGGTCCGAGGCGTAGGGCCACAATGTTTGACAGTTATACACCGCTTAACACGTCACTGGAAAACGTATACCTACAGACTTGTAATACTATGCAATACAAGAAGCCTGCTCCGAAACCCTCGTCGGAAAGGCAGATTCAAACAGGAAAGTTCTGTAGGTTTCATGAAAGTTATGGGCATAATACCAATGAGTGTAGACATTTGCAAGACCTTATTGAAAAGTTGATCAGAGAGAGAAAGTTGGACCAGTTTGTTCGGGCGCCGCGGTCTGGTGGAGCGGGCCCATCTAATCAAAATCGAACGCAGAATCAGGAAAGACAAGGTGAACCCGCTCGTACGGGCGGAAGGCTGGTTATCAATACAATAAGTGGTGGTCCACATCCAGCAGATAGAAGCTGGAGAGAAATGGAGTCATATGCTAGCTCGATCAGGCATGTGGACTTTGAATGCTATAGTAACTCAGAAGACGGAACACCGGCTAAACAACAAAAGACGATGGCTGATGAAATCGTATTTAGAAATCGAGACGCCGATAAAGTCGAAGCTCCCACAATTGACCCGTTGGTCATCCGCTCAAGTTGGTCCTGCTTGGATGAAGAGGATCTTGGTAGACAGTGGGAGTTCTGTGAACATATTGTTTAAAAGAGCATATGATTTAATGAAAATGGAAGCTAAGGACTTAAAACCTTGTCAATCACGAGTCCACGGCTTCAACGGGAGTGCGACGATACCAACCGGAATGGTTGAATTGCCGGTGGAGTTGGGAGTGGGAGAATGCCGAAGAGTTCGGATGTTGCAATTTGTTGTCCTAGATATTCCTTCCCCGTACAATGCTTTTTGGGCCGACCGGCCCTTGTTGAATTTAGGGCTGCTATTGCCCCATGGTGTTTAACTCTGAAGTTCCCCACTGACCACGGGATATGAGTTGTACAAGGAGATCAGGCTGCTGGGAGAGCCTGTTATGTTGCTAAGCTGCGGGAGGCGCAGCGAAAAGAAAAAGGAAAGGGCGTAGAGGAATCTCTCTGCATCCGTTTTACTGACGATTGACAACTAGCGCCTGGGCCTCGGCCTGGGCACCACAACCAATTCCAAAAGGATCTTGATCCAAGGGACAATGATAATAAAGAAGAATCTACGGAAAGTCAAGCTTCTCCGGCCGAGCTAACCATCGATGTCCCGATTGACTATGATCACAATGACTCGAGAATGTTGAAGATTGGGTCTCAGCTTAACCAAGAGACACAACAGGAATTGGTTGATTTTCTCCGGGCGAATCTCGACATATTCGCTTGGACGCACTCCGATATGTGTGGAATCTCGCCAGACATCGCGAGCCACACTTTGAACATTGACCCGCGGTATATCCCGGTCAAGCAGAAAAGACGTGGTATGGATCCAGAGAGATCTGCCGCCCTGAAAGAAGAGGTCGATAAGTTGAAATCAAATGGGTTCATTAGAGACGCTTTATACCCAGAGTGGGTGTCCAATCCCGTACTTGTCCGGAAACCAAACGGGAAATGGAGAACGTGTATAGATTACTCTGACCTGAATAAAGCCTGTCCGAAAGACAGCTTTCCGCTTCCCCGAATCGATCAAGTAGTAGATTCAACCGCCGGACATGAATTGTTATCCTTCATGGATGCTTACTCAGGTTACAATCAGATACCCATGCATGTACCAGACCAAGAACACACAAGCTTCATAACCGACTTGGGATTATATTGCTACAAGGTCATGCCTTTTGGATTAAAGAACGCTGGCGCAACTTATCAACGCTTAGTCAACCGAATGTTTGCCGATCAGATTGGGAAGACTATGGTGGTCTATGTAGATGACATGCTGGTGAAATCACGATACTCCGATGATCATGTCAAAGACTTGGAGTCAATGTTCAATATCCTCCGGAAATACGGGATGAAGCTTAATCCACTAAAGTGCCATTTCGGAGTCGCATCCGGAAAGTTCCCTGGGTTCATTGTCAATGCCCGAGGAATAGAGGCCAACCCCGAGAAGATCTGGGTTATCAGAAATCTTCAAACTCCGAGAACCATAAAGCTAGTCCAGAGTCTTAATGGGAAAGTTGCAGCACTGAGCAGGTTCATTTCAAAGTCGACCGACAAATGCATTCCCTTTTTCGATTTGATTCGAAAAGGGAAACGAAACTTCGAATGGACTGCAGAATGTGAGGGCGCATTTCAATCGCTAATCCAACATCTTTCCGTACCACCAATCCTTTCAAAGCCTGTAGATCATGAATAGTTATATCTCTACCTGGCGGTATCTGAAAATGCAATCAGTGCTGCATTAATTCGGGAGGAGGACCGAGTGCAAAAACCGGTCTACTACATGAGTAAACGATTAACCGGAGCCGAGAGAAATTATCCAAAGCTTGAAAAGTTGGCATATTGCCTGGTCATTGCCTCGAGGAAGCTCCGTCCATATTTCCAGGCTCATCCTATTACTGTGTACACCGATCAGCCGTTACGACAGGTCCTCACGCGGCCTGAGACGTTTGGTAGGTTACTAAAGTGGAACATCGAACTGAGTCAATTCGACATCACTTATACTCCAAGAAAAGCCATTCACAGCCAAGTCCTAGCAGATTTTATAGTCGAATTCACTATTTCTGAAGACTTGCCCGAGATCAGCAAATCTCCAGAATACATATGGAAGCTGTACACCGACGGTGCTTCCAACGATCGGTGTTCAGGAGCTGGGGTAGTGCTTGAAACCCCCGAGGGACGATCCATATGTTATGCTTTAAAGTTCGAGTTCCGTGCAACCAACAACGAAGCCGAGTACGAAGCTCTACTTACCGGGCTAAAGCTTGCCCGTGATCTGAAAATCATCGCTGTAGAGATCTACTGTGATTCCCAGTTGATAGTGTGTCAAGTTCGAGGAGAATATCAGGCCAAAGACCAAAGATTAGCCGCTTATCTAACTCGAGTTCTGGAGATGCTCGATCAATTCGATTACTATGCCATTTTCTACATACCCCGAGAGCACAATCAGAAAGCTGATTCGTTGGCAAAGTTAGCAAGTACGGGTGAGGCTCAGCAGTTGGGGGTTGTTCCGGTTGAAACCCTATCCTCTCCGAGCATTGATCAAAGGGAGACTGATTTCACATTTGAAGCTACCTTCAATAAGGAGTCGTGGATGACTCCTTATCGAGATTATATCGAACGTGGTATATTGCCCGAGCGACGAAGCGATAAAAGACAAGTTCTACGAAAGGCCTCACGATTTGTTATTCAAAGTGGAGTCATGTGCCGGAGAGGATACTCTGTTCCTCTCCTCCGGTGTATCGCGCACGATGAAGTCAAACGAGTGTTACACGATGTACACGAAGGAGAATGTGGCGATCACACTGGGGGGCAAGCACTTGCAAAGAAAATACTCCGATATGGGTATTATTGGCCTACTGTTAATCGCGATGCTGCAGACTATGCCAAAAAATGTGACAAATGCCAGAAACACGCTCGAATTCCTAGAGCCCCGCCTACTGAGATAACCCAGATGGTCATCCTTGGCCATTTGCGGTATGGGGAATAGATATCATCGGCACATTGCCTCTGGCCAAAGGTGGCGCGAAGTACGCCATCGTCGCAGTTGATTATTTCACCAAATGGGCTGAAGCTGAACCCCTTGCGACAATTACGACAAAGAAAGTAATCAACTTTGTAGTACGTAACATCATCTGCCGTTTTGGTCTCCCACATACTATCATCACCGATAACGGAACCTAATTCGACAGTGCTGAATTCAAGAATTTCTGTCAACGATTCCACATCCATAAGAAATTCTCTGCAGCAGCGCACCCTCAAGCAAATGGTCAAGTTGAAGCTGTTAATAAAGTATCAAGTCCATTCTAAAGAAGCGACTGGAAAAAGCTGGGGGCAAATGGGTCGACGAACTTCCTATGGCATTATGGGCCTATCAACGACTCATAAAACTGCAACCGGTCATACCCCGTTTTCTCTATCTTATGGTTCTGAAGCCGTTATTCCAGTCGAAATGGAAGTGCACTCTCATCGTGTAACATATTATGATCCGAAAACAAATGCCATATTACTTGCTGAATCTTTGGATTTACTCGATGAGAAGTGCGAAGATGCTGACTTGAGGGCAGCCGAATATCGAAGTCAAGTCGCCCGACTGTACAATGCCAAGGTCCGTCCGCGAATCTTCGAACTCGGTGATCTCGTACTCAAAAGGGTCTATCCGGTTCCTTCACACATGAAGCCAAATTGGGAAGGGCCGTATGTGATTTCACAAAAGCTCGGAGATGGCACGTTCAAATTATCGACCGTTGACGGTCTTACTTTGCCGAGAGCTTGGAATAGCGAAAGTCTTCGTCGCTACTACATATAAAAGACTTTACTTATTTATTTTCTATCAATTCATCCCTTTGCATTTTATTCTAGTATTTCGAGATTTAAATTTGTAATAAGGCAACTGACTTTGCCATATTTTCTCGTTTCAGCAATAAAATGCCATCTCTTCGAGCCAGAGCTGTGATTTAGTGAATATGACGTACAATATCACGATGCACGGAGAGCTAAGTTCCATCACGCGGTGGGATTTATTCAAATAGAGAGTGACTGTGATACGACCGGTCACTCGCTAAGTGAAACTCGAGCTCGGGGGCAGAACACTACACCAACATAAACGGGGATTGATACACGACAATCCCTCTGCCAACTCCAAATTTCCAGAGTACGAATTGGAGTATAAACTTCAACTCTCGGTTCCCAGAGCGCGAACCGGAGTGTAATTCCATCGCTCCCAGAGTGTGAGCCAACTCCAAATACCCAGAGTGCGAATTGGAGTATAAACTTCAACTCTCGGTTCCTGGAGCGTGAACCGGAGTGTAATTCCATCGCTTCCAGAGTGTGAGCCAACTCTAAATTCCCAGAGTGCGAATTGGAGTATAAACTTCAACTCTCGGTTCCCGGAGCGCTAACCAGAGTGTAATTCCATCGCTCGCAGAGTGTGAGCCAACTCCAAATTCTCAGAGTGCGAATTGGAGTATAAACTTCAGCTCTCGGTTCCCGGAGCGCGAACCGGAGTGTAAATCCATCGCTCCCAGAATGTGAGCTAACTCCAAATTCCCGGAGTGCGAATTGGAGTATAAACTTCAACTTTCGGTTCCCGGAGTGCAAGCCAGAATATAAAACTCTATCTCCCAAATTCCCAGAGTGTGAATTGGAACATAAACACCAACTCTTGGTTCCCAGAATGCGAACCAGAATGTAAGTCACTAACTTCAAATTCCCGAAGTGTGAATTGGAGTAAAAACGTCAAATACAGGTTCCCGGAGAGCGAACTAAGTCATAAACGTTGTTAATTAATAAGTTCCCAAAATATAGGCCGAACTGTTAGTTGCAAATTGTGTTAAGTCCCCGAAGTGTGGACATATATTCCAGGCTTATGACATATGTAAGCATGAGATAATCAACCAATACTTAAGCAAAAGAGATAAGAGTTGTTTTTTCATTTTATCAACAAACAAAAAAGGGGGTTTGATTACATGACAAAACAAAGAACAATCCGTAAAGTGGATGCCGAGTCCACACTTATATACGGCCTAAAAAAAGAGAAGAAAAAAGAATTGCCATTGCACAACCGCATGGTAAAACGAGAAGGTCACTCCTTCTTCTTCCGGGGTCTCTTCTTCGGAGTTGAGCCGCTAGACCCACTACCCGGCTTCTTGCGAGGTTTTTTGTCCTTCTTTGGAGGATCCTCAGGATCTGGCATAATATCCACATCTTCCTCAGAGCTGGAAGGGATAGAGATCCTTTTGTGAGGACGAACCGGAGGCAGAGAAGCCGTAACAGGTGGTGAAGCTTCGACACTAGAAGTTATAGCTGTGCTGGCGGGAGAAGTAACCATTAACGGGGTTAAGCTTGGCGGAGCAACATCACTTCCGGAACCACCGACCGTTGTCACTACAGCCATTTCAGCACTTATCTCGGCAAGGATTTCTTCTTCTCGGGAAGATCGAGCAGCGCTGGACACACTGACGGTCGGCATGAACGAGCTAAAAGTTGGAGCAACTCCACTCATTGCAAAGGAAGGATCGGTAAAGGGTTCACAGGGTTTCTTGAGAAGTTCCTCAATCATCTGAACATCAAACGACATTGAACCCCCCTCTCCCATCTCGTCGGTTATGGCGGTAGTTGTAATAGCCTCAGTAACGACAGCTCCTTGCATTGGCTGCGAAGTTTGTGGTACTGGAAGTGCTGGCGCATCACTTTCAGTCACTGGTCGAAAAGAAATGAGAATAATTAGTCAAACGATCTGTTCCAAGTCAATCATTCTGAAAACACTTAAGCAACATTTAGAATACCTTCTTTGCCTCGGCTCGGTGATGAGACAAGTTCAGAACAGTAGTTGTACCAAGAGACAGTTCCGGTCGATCCGAGTTATAAGCAGGGACAACATGTGGACCAACTGTAGCAGTAACTCCAGACGAGGTCGGGGCATCAACTGAAACATCCTCACCATAATGTGCAGCTCCAGAACCCTCGCCAGTCTCCACATGGTGAAAACCAAGTCTCTCTCTCTCAGCAAAAATCATCGCTTCATGGAGAAGTTTCCTTTCCTCCTCACTCAACAAGCGAGACTCGAGTTCTAATTCATCCACAGTGCCTTCAGGGAGAGATGCTTTCTTGTTCGCCACCAATTTTCTCCAAGCACTGAGCAGAAGCGTAGAATAATCTCCGAGCCACGAGAGATTCCTGTGCTCAAGCACATTAGCATTGTAAGTATCAAGGAGATCATCAAACTCGGCTTCTACTCTGAATATCTCTGCTTGAACTCTCCCTTCCACTTCTGCCTCCACCGCTTCAACTTTAGCAACCGCCGCGTCTCGCTCAGCTCGGAGAGACACGGCTTGCTCGCACGCTTCTTGTGCGGCCATGTTAGCATCATCTTTTTCCTTGTTCAAGTCGGCAAATTTAGCCTTTAACTCCTCAAGTTCTTTGACCGTCGCATCTCACTGGGCCTCAACGTTTTTGTACCGATGGCCCAAATCTTCAACTGAAGTACAATGCGCTTGTTGCATCTTCGCCATCTCAGCTAGTGTCTCGTCGACCTTTTTTAGTGACTCCATTTCGGCCTTACGAGAAGATTCCGTTTCAGATTGAAGTATGTCAACAATACGGTTCTTCTGAGCCAAGTCTGCTTCCAGTTTCTCAATAACTTTGGCTCGTTCGAAGGCTACTTTCGAAGCTTTAACAGCCGTCATGTACCATTCTTTATACTGAGCATAAAAATCACGGGTATAGCTGAGGGCGGTGCTCACAGCCTCTTCGGGAATTCTTTTGAGATTGGGTGGAAAGATATAGGCATCGAAGCATATTTCTGGGAAATCTTTCTTCAGTTGAGCAATTCTTATAGCCCCTTCACCAGACGGTTCAAGAGGGGCCTCCTCCACAGTTACGGTCGTAGCCGTATCAGTCCTTGAACGATGTGGATCAGGTTTTGAGATTTGTTGAGATGGCTGTTGTCGCGAAGGTTCGACTGCAGGTGCCTGGCCTCTGGATGGCGGAGGAGAACGAGAGGGTGAACGGTACCTTCGGTCCCTATCAGAACGCTCCTAGCTAGAATAATATCGGGAATGGTCCCTTTCACGATGCTCTTGCTCATAATACCTCCGTTCACGATCACGGTCAGAATCCCTACGGCGAGACTCGTAATAAGATGAAGAATGATGCACTCGCCGAAGTCTATCAAGTGTAGAAGGACGATCCGACATGGCACCTGTAAAGAAGAAACAATTCGGTTAAGTACCAAGAAAAAGCACTGCAATGCATGTGGAAGTCGTGAAGTGTTGTGAAAAGTGTATAAATACGCAAACCCCCCGACCAACCAGAAGCGTCGATTACACTAACGGGTAAAGATTCGCTTATATCAAGCGCTCCCCGGAGCTCTTCCAACCCGGACCCGTGGTGGAGAGATACGTAGTCCGGAATGGGAATATCGTCCAACCCTGTGAAAAGGTCTCCGGACTGGCGAGGAGAGGTGCTGGAAACAGTAACCCCAGGTTTGGAACGGGTTACGACTATAGATTTCCATCTCTTAAACTTAGGTACAGCAGCCTTGCCTTTCTGACCCTCTTCTATTCGGGAAAGGTCGGCTGCTATCTCAGTGTCCGTGGGCGTTCTTTCATCATCGCTCACTTCTCTTATCACAACGCCAGGTTTTCTTTTTGCCACTTTCTTCTTCTTCCTCGAGGCCGATTTCGCCAATCCTTCAATTACAATACTCTGGCTCATCCCAATCAAACCCAATGTCCTTAAGTTATCGTCGGTCAACAGCAAGTCTATGTGCCTTGAGTCGCGTGGGACCCTTTGCAAGCTTTGAATGACGCCTCTATAATGCCCACCGGTAGGTCTCGAAATGATGGCTGTAAGAGTAACAGAGTATTAGTGTAAGTATTAAAAGTGGCCATTCAAAGATAAATTATGATACTTACGTTTGGATAACCATCTCCTGGCAAACCCTGGGGGGCATCGAACAAAAAACCACTCGTTCTTGAAGTAGCTAAGCCTGGTCCAGGCCCCAATCACAACCTGACAGTTTCTAACCGCCTCCAGAAAAGTGAAAGACGGGCTATCACCCCTACTCTTGAAATTGAATATGTGCCTGATCTCGTTAGGCCTTGGCGGGCGAAAAAGGCAATCCATAAATATGACAAAGACGCTGTTCAGTAATGCATGCCCGTTGGGATGGAGTTGTGAAGGAGCGATTCCTAAATACGACAGCATCTCTCTGATGTATTGGTTAAAAGGAGGAAGAGATCCAGCCGTGCAGGCATGACGGTAAAAGGCAGTATATCCTTCAGTTGGGTTATGTGGTCTGTCACTGGCACTAGGTAATAAAACATCGTCCAGGGATATGTTATGTTTCGAACATATCCGGCCCAACAGAGACTCCGAGATATTGGACTGGACAGAATCGACAGGATCTTCGATAAATATGGCCTCCGGCAACTCATCCGGAGCCGGATCTATGACTTTAGGAGGGATTTCCGGAATCTCAATCGCTGGAAGAGGCGAGCTTTGTGCTTCTTGTTGTTGAGAACTCGAAGATTCCATAATTAACTAACTCACCAGAAAGTGGCGTTAAATACATAAAAAGCCCATGCATTCCCCCGGTGTAAAGTGTATGAGTATGTCGTGCAGTGCAAGTGCTATGCAAAACTTAAGCAGATTTTACAAGTTGAAACAAGATGTCCGAACGACGAAACTCTGGAATTTGAGAATGAAAATGACCGTCATCGCTGACCGTCACTTTCACGCCACCCAGATGCTACTGACCAATTCAAGTATAAATTCGTTATATTTTGTTTAAGTCATGGTGCCATCGACGAGCTCCAAAAAAGAGGTCAAGTCAAATTCGATTATGCAAGGCCGAAGCTCGCCAGAGTCAAGTATGCTAAAGTTCAGTGAGTTCGTTAAAGTTCAACTTGAAATTGGTCGTAGTTCAGATATTGGAGTAAATCAGAAGAGTGGGAGTCCCAGAAGCAAGAACGTTCGAATTGATCGACTCGAATCGACACGAGTCGAATCGATGAACTTCGAATCGGTACGCCCCAACTCCATGTAGTTCGACTCGATGAGACCTTGGGACAGGGGAGCAGTTCGAATCCATGAAGCCCTACATGACTTCGAATCGATCAAAGTTGAGCTCCTTCGAATCGATCAACATATCATTACTTCGAATCGATCAATATTAAGCTCCTTCGAATCGATCGCCACGAGCCTTTTTTCTTTTTCTTTTATAACCATCGATTCGAAGCTATGCATTCAAAATTGACTCGAATCACTCATTCTTGGATCGATGCGAAGCAATGAAAGACGACACTCTGATCAATACGACTCAAATGGCCTCATTCCTCAGTTCCATCGAGTCGACCCACTTCGTCCAGATTTCACCACTCCTCAAAATTTTCAAGAAGAAGAGACTGAATCGATACCAAAAAAGTTCTAAGTACTATCATTCTCATATCGAATCGATCCCTTGATTACCTGAGTTGATTTGGTTATGAATGGAAGCGTGAAGGGGTTCGATCGATTCAAGAAAAGCACGTTTGTCTTGGCCCTGGAGAGATCGATTCGAAGAGGAGGCTATAACAACAGTGAAAAGTAAAAAGTGAAAGTGAAACCGGCTTCACGTATTTATATGGGTCTCATATAGGAAACGGGACGATTCGTCTCTCGGTCAAAATGACCGACCTCAACCGGTCACGCGCTGGTCGATTCGAACAAGCCACGTTCGAATCCATCACGTTCGAACCCAACGTGTTCGAACCCATCGCATTCGAATCCATCAATACTCCGAATCCACCAATGCGATGTCGATACGAGGCATCATCGATACGAAGGAACAACCGAACAGAGGCTGGATTGAAAGTCTTATCGACTCAAAGCACGAGGTCCATCGGGCCATCGATTCGAAAGCCATCGGTTCGAACAAACATAGCTTCGAATCCATCAAAGACCACCGATGAAAATGGACGAAATCGTTTCAATGCGAAAATTACTTGTCTACCTTTTACATCGATTCAGGAGAGGATTGATACAAGAGGATGATTATAGACAATCATAAAACAGTGTGATAACTCGAATCTCAAGATCGGTTCAGGAGAGGACCGATGCATAATTCGATAACAAACCAAACTGACAACGACTGGCAATCGCGCAACGTTAACCAAAACCAAAGTGGTACATATATGCACATGTGTATGACTAACACTTGATCTTTAACATTTACAGGGATCAAATGTTCACCTCGTCATGGTTACAACGACTGACGACTTTCAAAAGAGCATGTCCTGATTGTCCAACGTGAAACTGCAGCTTTTCAAAGCAAGTCATGTTTATACAAGACGTACTTTAGTGGGAAAATTTTATCCCGCCTATTGGCAAGGCCGAGATACCAAGGAACTGACTGGAAAATAAGGGTCACATGTCCTCAATTTTGAATGATTGTTGGTTTACTACAAATATCGATGGATTTTGTCCGAGTCCGGATCGGGCTATAATTGATAAGACACGTCAAGCGAAGCTGTGGAAACCAACGTTCCAAATTTCGAGGCAATCCAAGTTCGTATGCTCAAATTATCGCCAATGGAAAGTGGAGGAGACAACCTCAGTTCGAATCGATCAGAAGAAGTTTAGGTTCGAATCCATAAGATAGCCTCACGATCGAATCCATAAACCATGCATTGGTTCGAACCCATCCTCCCAGAGCCTTGCCTCGAATCCATGAAGAGCTCCTTTGCTTCGACTCCATCGGGCAAGCCCTTACTTCGAATCCATCCAAAGCCTTCCCTAGTTCGAATCCATCAGAGTATCCCTATCTTCGAGTCCATCAAGCTGGAACCCTTCGAATCCATACAGTTGTAGGGACTTCGGCTCCATCTGGAAACTGTCTTCGAATCCACCCTGTTAAGACAAATTCGAATCGATCAATGGTGGCTTGCCCTGATCGATTCGAACGAGCATTGGTTCAATTAATTCGAAGGTGGCGTGCCTTCGAATCCAACTCTTCGAATCCATCAGATAGGCGCGGTTAAAATCACTCTGAGTCACCATATGGATTCGACCCTATGGATTCGAACCATATCGATTCGAACGAATCCGTAGGACGAAGAGCACCATCTTGAATTGATCATAACTTGAGATCTACAAGTCCAAAAGGTACGAAATTTTCACAGAAGCTTGCATATACATAGAAGAATGTCCACGCCAAGTTTCATCACGATTGGACACTTTTTTGATCGATTCGAACCAAGGGTCGAATCGATCCCAAAGTGGGCCCGGATCTCCAGAATTCAGCCATGTGGGCCCCCAACACATGCCAAAAGTGGTCTCCCCGAATTTTAGGCGAAATATCAGCCTCCAGCACTTATAAATAGAGCCCCTGGTCATTCAAAAAAGGGATCGGAGAATTTTAGGGATAAAGCACGTCTAGGCGCTACCAGAATTGCTTCAGAGCACCACCGCTGCCTTTGATTTCGAATTTTGGCTTGCTACTTGCTGTACTTTGACATTGAAAAGTTGTATTCTCCGAATATCAAGCAATAAAGTAACAAAACTTCATAGTGGACGTAGGCAAAACGCCAAACCACTCTAAATCGTTGTCTATTGTGCAATTTACTTCCTGCTATTTGGAGTTTTTGTTAGATAATCCACGTTTTAATTTACTTTCTTCATTTATTATCTCTTCAAAAACTTCCGACGAGTGTTGTGCCCAATTTTGACACAAACAGTGAAGTAGCAGTACGTGTTTAGGATCTGTTTTAGTGAATCACGGTGTATTCTTATCTTAGTTAGTAGCAGTAATTCTTTGCCTCACTTTATTTTTGCTACTTACTAAGACAAGAAATGCACATTAGGAGGTTGCTAAAATGAAGCAGGGGCAGGCTCAGAATTGTTGCTATATAGTTATGTCGTTCGATGTTGGTGGATAGTGATCGCAGGAAATTGCTGGAATGAACAGAGTGCATTTGAAAAGAGGAGCACTGTAAAATTGCAGGCATAAACTTCTTTTTCATATGAAATTATAACTCTAAGAGCCATCACCAGACATTGCACCTCTTCCTTGTCCTGCTCCAATGGCCATTCACTTCTAGTGGCGACATAACAAAAATTCAAAATTTCTACGAAATATGGCGTGTGCGATGTTATCCAGGACCATCATCAACATTTCAGCACCTAAAAAGCAACTTCCGTCAACGTTGAGCTGTTATTCTTACCGGGCGGTGACCAGAACACCTCGCACCTGCCTTCAGATTCTTCGATGCAACAAAGATCCTGATAAAGCTCAAATTCCTTCAGGGGTCAGTAAATACTTTATCTATCTCTCTTTCTTTTATTGATTTATTATTATTATTTTTCCTTTTGAACTAATTAGTTAGCAGGCATATTTGGAATTGTATTCTTTTTACTGATAAGCTAAAACTAGTGTTTTGAGTTGTAAATTTATAAGCAGCTTTTGGGGAAAAAGGAAAGTTTGGATGGACAGTTATGTTGAAATTCTAACGAAATACAGATGTAAAATTGACTTAAACAAGTATTTATTGCTTACGATCCAATAACTTGTAAGCAATTCATGTTAGTTTATGGACGATGTTTGGCTTATTTGAATGAACAGTATCTTAAAATGGATGGTATGTTATCAGGATGAACCTAGAATAGAAGATAACAACAAAACCACATATTCATCACAAAGTATAGTGCCAGAAGAATTCCCGAACAGAAGCTTTAACAGAAGGGTAGCTTCGGCATCGTCTGCTTCAGCAGTAGGGCTCTTCCTTTCTTCTCGCCTTGATTTCGGTGTCTCTTTAAAAGATCTGTCTGCTGCTGCCATTCCATATGAAGTGGTCAGTTTACTTTCTACATTTTGTTTTTCCTTTTATTTTTTTCATCATGCACATATATCCATATATGATGTATCTGGCATCGTCTTGGCATTATATAATAAATTGACTTTATTCAGAATTTTTTATCTCATACTTGTGTTCAGGCAATCTCAAATGGGTTGCCTACAGTGGTAGAATTTTATGCAGACTGGCGTGAAGTATGCAAGGAACTAGCACCTGATGTATACAAAGTTGAGCAACAATATAAGTAATTTCATTACATTTTTCATTTCATGCTTCACAATCACAATGCATATCAAGTATTTGCAATTGTAAACTTGTTTAGCATGGTTTTCAATATTACTTCAGAGAACTTTTATTTACCCTTTTCTTTTCCTTTTTTTCCCAAAATATAAGACTCGGAGAACTGAGCTTATGTTTGTAAAATGATGTATTTAACTTTTATATCATTGTTATCTTATTGTTTTAATTGAACTTATTATGATAAAATTATGAATGTTTTAGGGATCGAGTGAACTTCGGATGCTAAACGTGGCAGCACATGTACGTAGTTAGGTTGATTAAAACTGTTATGAAACTAGTATGAAACTAGTATGTATGGTAGCAGCACTACTTTAGCTGCATGTACTATTATGAAACTGTTTATGGTAGTTTGGTTGTGTAAACGTATGGTTAACCTTTTGTCTTGACACTAATGTTATGATATAGTGTTGATTATGTAATTGCTTTTGTTTGTGTTATTGTGGTTCATTGAATGTGTATGTGTTTATATATTATGTTATTGTATAAGTCTTGAAGTACTTGAATTGGAGGCGAAATTAGATGTAGTCGTGGAACAACAGACAATAAAATCAAAACATACGGTGGCGTAGAAAAAACGCCACCAAAAATATTTTTTGTAGCGTTTAAAAAGCGCTACAGAATCAGTAATTATAGTGACTCAGATAATCTCCGTGGCGTTCAAAAAACGCTGCAAAAAATAGTAATAAGTGCAACAAAAAAATAAGATAGTAAACAGCACCTTTTCGGTGGCGTTTCTTAAACGCTGTAAAAAAGATCTTTAGTAATGTTTAAAAAACGCTTCCAAAAATTCATTTACAGTGGCGTTAAAATAAATGCAACAAAAAATCATGCATTTTTAGTCGCATGTTTTCTAGCGGCGTTTATCAAAACACCACCAAAACTTTTTGTAGCGTTTTTTGAGCACCACTAAAAATCAAATTTCTTGTAGTGATAACCTTTGCTCTGATACCAAATGTAACAACCCAGAATTTTCGATCCCGAAAATTTCAGATAGTTAGAGAAAAGAAGAAAAGAGATAGAAGAAAAAGAAGAAACAAAAACACCAACATCTCACATTCGCAGCGGATAAAATATAATAAAAAATAATATCGGTTATACAAAGGAAAAACTATACTTATCAAATTACACTTTAATACATCAGAGTTACACATATACACAAACACTGGACAGATACAATCATTTACCAGATAACTACAATATATCACAACAGAAAACACTCCATACGTTCCTGCCATCCAGTTCGCCTCCTGGGCTCCAGAACGTCCTTACCTGAAAATCTGTAATACTCGGTCTGACCTGAATATTACATCAAAGTAACACCCGGGTCAGGCTGGAAACCAGCGTGAGTAAACCCATCTAACACGGAATACAAAAGCATAAAACTTAAAATAAAACCCGGGTAACTCGTATCTAATTACAAATTCACAATTCAATATAGACATCACTTATTTCACACATCAATTTCTAAGTACCAAAACTTAGATTAAATGGTCCATTTCACTTAAATCATTCCATTCTAGCCTATTGATTTCATAAATCAATTTATAAAGAATCGAAGTGGTTTTAGATATTTACTAATACCTGACTCTGGTCTCTTCGAATCCAATGTCATCTTAACTCAAGTTATTCAAGTGAATACAATCTACTTTTAAATACTGAAAGTCACTTTAACACATCAATTCATCATCGATAGATAATTACATTATCTCTGTAAAACCCAAACATATCATATCACAAAACATTTCATATCAGAGATATCAATCAATTCAAGGCACTTAATCATCATTTAATCATTCATAAGCAAGATGGATCATTTCCAAAGTTAATTCAATTTATCTCTAATTAAATTAATTACCAATCTTTTACTCACTTAGATTACCTTTATTTAATCACTAATTAATCAAAAATCAATTAATTAATCATCTTTTAATCATCCGTCTTAATTAATCATCCTTGATTAATTATCTTTAACTACATAAATTAATTATCCTTTAATTCATTACACAAATTAATTATTCTTAACCATTTATAGTAATTAATCTTTACTTACATTAATTAATTACATTAATTAATGATTCTTAATTAATTACTTCTCCTCAGTAATTAACCTTTAATTACTTCCCATTAAGTAATTGCCCTTATATTAATTACATCCAGTAATTTATCCATCAATTACTTCACTAAGTTATTACACCTATCAACCTCATTAGGTAATTATACTTAATTAGTTACCAAGCGACTATCTTTAGTTAATTAACAAATTAATTAATCACATTCATCTCGTTAATTACAACTGGGTAATTCATCCCTAAATTGCCCTATAAACCAATTAATTAATATTTAATCAATTATAGATTAATTATTCTTTAATTATTAATTAATAAACCTTAATTATCAATTAATCTCCTTTAATATAAAGTAATCAATCCTTAATTACTGATTAATTATCCATTAACTATTGGTTAATAACCTTAATTATACTCAATATCTCTCAATACAAATTAATTAATCCATAATTACTTTTATAATAGTTCAAACCAAATTTTATTTTAAGTTTTAAAACTAGCTTTCATAAAACCTTTTTAAAACGTTTTCTAACCTTGCTTTGGGTTTTAACCCGTTACTGACTCGAGTAGTGACTTGAATTTCTTCTTCATCTTCCCTTTCCTTTTTCTTTTTTTATTTTGGTTAAGTTTCAAGTTAATAACAAACAGGAAGGCCACACACGAACTCGAGTTTCCACCCGAGATAACCTTCTTTCCACTCGAGCACAACCTCGAGCCAAACACACGACCTTCCCGATTGAAACACTGGACCACTCACGTTCTCCTGCTTCGAGAAAAACATAGTCATTCTTGAACGATCACCCGAGCATTCGGCTTCTTCCCCCCAAACCAAACTCCAGATGAACAAAAAACGTGCACGACGTCTCCGATCGCCGATGAACTTCGCTTCGGCCTCCGACACATCGCCTATGACCACGGCAACAACACGCGAACACTCAACTACCTCGATTCGATCGAGAATCAAATTCGACCCCAAACCCACTCAGCTTGGAAACGATCCTCACTAGAAAATCGACCACCTTCGACGATCTAGACCTCGAGACACTTCGCCATTCTCCCCGTAGCTTCGCCACATCTTCCTACACCTCTAGAACCCCTCACGATCGACTTCGGTCGCACCTCGACAGCGCGAATTCCATCTGAAACTCGACGACACAAACATGCATGAAAACCCTACTTCGCCTCACTCTGATCATCACGGCCAATAATAAATCATCGGAGTATTTTTCCGACGATCCTCGTCTTTCCCTCGACCTTCAAGCCCAATCACGACGACCAGTTCGTCGTTGATAGATAACCCAAACATTCATCTCGGAAATACCCATTAAATCTTAAACTAAAAATCATGATATAACCATTAAAATTCCCGGTTTCTTATCACTAATTCAATCATGAGATCAAATCTCAAAATTTAATTTATAAAATTTTGACCCAAATACAAATATCACTGTAAATTTGAAATTTCCGAGCCAAATATTCATTTTAAATTCCTGTAATTATTTTTAAGAGTGATGTTACATGATTTCAAACCATTTTCATTTACAAATCATAAGCTAATTAGGATTTAATAGTGAAATATTGAATTAAATAGAGAAATCCAATCCAGTTAAAAACAACAGAGTTCACTTTTGCATATATACAAACATTCAACACTAACACATACACATGCATCCATTTCAATCCAGATATTCAGGCTAACACATGATTTTCATTCACATACCAAAGTGAAATCAATTTATAAAACTGTTTTTAAAATCTAGTTTATTCACCTTATTAAAAGAACAGAGGAAGTTTGGATTTTGAAATCCGGAAATGCTGAAGAAAATGCTTGAAAGCTTGTTTTACTGGAAACTTGATGTTGAAATGATTAGCTTTTAAAACTGAATTGATGTTGCTTTGAGAAGGTTGAAGCCTGTTTGATTACCAGATTGAAGGTTGAATTTGTTTTGATGATGAGATGATTTTTACTTTGATATGGTTTTTAGTTTTTTTTTGAAATTTTGGACGAGATTCTTTCTGTTTTCTAGAATTGCAGATGAAGAATTTTTTTCTTTCTTTTGGAAAGAAGTATGAAGAGAAAAGTGAGCAGCTTATTTTTTTTAATTTTCTTAAATGAAATCATCTTTCCACTTGTATATTAATCTTACACTTGTGCATAAATATTTTTGTTTATCTTACATTTGCTATTACATGTTTTTATTGTTTGACAAATGTTAAAAATATCAATTTTATGTTTAAATCCTTTTCATTTCCTAAATTACTAAATTTTACATCCACATATGTTTAAATGTTTTATATTTGAAATAGTGGAAATTAGCCACAAGGGCCTCTTTAGGAAGTGGAATCAGTTTCTAGGACACACAACTGAAATAATTACTTTCAAGGACAAAACATAAAATAATTAGTTTGTAGGGCTTAAAAACCTATTAAATTATGTCCTTGAAAGTAATTGGGTTGTTGACTTTGTCCTTGAAAGTAATTATTCTGCTGACTTTGGCCTAGAAATTAATTTCTTTAAATGTGTGTCCTAGAAACTAATTGGATTGCAAAGTTTGTCCTTCTAGTGAAATGCCCCTTTGAAATACCTATATAATTCCAAACTATTTTTATTTATATATAAAGCTTCAAAAGGAAACATAATTTTTTTTATTTGATTCTTATTTTAACTATTATACTTTTTAGATAATAGATATTTATATAATTCATATTATATACATTTCCTTATAAATATTTATATTAAAATTAGAAAACAAATTTTATTCATTCCAAGTATAGAGTTTTATTTATTCTTAAGACATTTTCAATTGAATTTCAAATCCAAATTCTATTTAAAAATCTATTTTTATAAATATATATCAAATTAATACCTATTTTATTTGTTTTGGAAAAAGAATAAATTTTAGATTATAATAAATGATTTATAAAAGAAATTATTTCATATCTATTTGCCTAAAATTCCGGAATATTTAAACATTTATCAGAATTTTATTTGTTCAAATTACAAATTTGTATTTTAAAACTTTTTAATCCTTTTAATTATCCAATTAACAGATGTCCAAAAATCTGGGTTATCACATTTGGAACCCATCTCCACACATGGGGACAAGGAACATGCACCTTTGGCGGTGGAGGAGCTATGGATGAGCTTCAGTGCTTACAAGAGTTGGCAAGATGACCAAAAGAATGACAGGCGGTATAGATGTCAGGTGCTCAACTATATTTAATTTCACAACTTGGCCAATAGCTAGCTGAACACAAATCGAAGAAGGAAGCGGCTTATTAGGAGATATTTCAATAAGCGCCTTAGCATAAACCAATCTCTCATGTGCCACTGTATTAGAATCAAAACATTTCAATTTCCCAGTAGTGCATGCTAACCAAATCAAGCCCACCAACGGTTGTGAAACAAATGAATTGTGCGTAAAATATGCCCAAATAGGAACAAACATGACTTGTTCCCTAGCACTTGCCATAGGATATCAACTTGTGAAAGTTCATGGGACAAGTCAGCAGGTATACACTTTTCCATAGGAGCAATTGATCGAGCACAACCAATGCACGAATGGGAATTGATAGAATAATCTTTTACTCAAATATAAAGGTATATAAGTTATATAACATAAACTAAAGAAATAGTAATAACAACTTTATATTATAATTCATTTATTTCAATGAATTTATCATACGTTGCATAACGAAGTCTTGGCTCTCTTATTGATTTTAAAAGTTTTCTCTATTTTTCTTATTCTATTTGTTGATATTTTGTTTTCAAATCCTTTTAATTTACCAATTTACACATGTTTTTTTAATTCTCTCTTATCATTTTACATTATGGTATGGATATTTTAAAGTTTATACAACTACTTGTAAATAATTCATCAATTACCTCGTTATATTTTATATTGAAGTCTATATATTTAAGTTAAAATCCAAAATTTAAACTATTTAAACAAATTTAGTTAACTATATTTCATTAATATTTCTTATAAATACTAAAGAACGACAATTTCAGTATGTATGCGAGTATTGTACCAACCAAAGTGATAAAATTAATTTTTCATTCAATTATAAAAATGCAGAAATCACATAAAAAATAGTAACAAATTTAATTTGTAATCAACTTATTTCAAAATATTTATCATAAATTGCATTGTAAATTATACTTTTAACCTCAAATACCTACATTTAGAATTACCACAATTCGTCATAAAAAACAACTCACTTTTTTCCTAATATTTTACATTTCAATCCATATATTTAAATTAATAATGAAACCTTCAAATTAAACTAATTAGACTATTATTCAATTAAATAATATTCATTAATTCATCTACCAAATTATGAACATATAAAAAAATTAATATGTAGACCATGTTCATATGAATAAAAATTGTAATTTTTTTATTAAGGTAAAGATACATAAATTACAAAAAATGCATACATAAGCAATAAAAACAAATTCAATTTACAATTTATTTATCTTAATAAATTTATCGTGAAGCGCATTACAAAATTATGTTTTTTACCTCCGAATACCTATATTCTAAAATTTCTATAATCATTTACAAAATCCCCTCAATTCCTTTCTTATATTTTGCATTTAGGGCCTTGTATTTCAATTAATTATATAATCTTAAAACTATTTAAATAATTTCAGTAAACCATTGTTCATTGATTTATCTAATAAATCATTTCAATATGATCCATATTCATATTGACAAAAAGGGCAAAATAATTCATTCAAATATATAAATACATCGATCACGTAATAGAAATTATATCCATAGATAATAATTACAAGTTTAATGTTTAATTCATTTAAATAATATATTTACTGTACATTGCATCGTAAAACCCTTTTTTGATTTATACTATTATTTAAAAAACATGTGACGATCTGCCTTTCTTACACCCAAAGATGACACTTAATACATCCTCGGTATTCATATGCCGATCGTCTAAGTGTCCGAAAGACAGGTCGTGGGGTAAAGAAAATGGAAGACAAGGAAACAAGCACAGATTTTTCTCACAGCGTCAGAGTTAAATAAACATTATCACAGAATGTACATATGGCTACTTCAAAATGTTACATCAAAGTTAGAACAAGTACTATTCCAAAAAGGATAGCTATATCAGCCTATCCAAACTAATAATACAAAATATGTAGTCACAGCGGAAATATAGACAACTATAAGATGATGATGAAAGCTCCTACTTTATACTACTTCCCAAAATGCTCCAAAGAAACCTGACTGGTTGGTTACTCATAAAAATCTGAGTACCCAAGAGAGAGTTTAAGGGAAAGAGATAAAATTTCGGATCAAACATGGGTCTGGTGAGAGTAAAACATAAGTTTAACATTATAAAAACATTCAAACCAATGGTATCTCGTAAGACCACACCGTACATAAACAAGGACGTGTTTTTACCTTACGATAACCAAAAAAATTCTATATAAAATCCTCTAATATTATCATGATGTCTAGGTTTAAAATAAATATGGAATACATTAATTAAATTTCAGCTTAATAGGTATATAATTAAGTCCGAAGGCTCGTATTGGAAAATGGATTCCTACAGATGGCAAGGTGAGGGACTACCTTCCATACAATGCACCTCTAAATAAAATGTACTAAGGGCTACAAACGCATTTGCCTCTTACCATCATAGGACCAGTCTACCCCTACCGGATAGTATCAAATATGATCTCCCTTTGGTTACAATCAACAACCATAAAGGGATCTCGAAGCATACATAAACCATAGATATCGCTCTAGATTAGGCGATGATCATACCCTAATGGGCACGATCCACATAGTCTTGCCGCATCTACCCTGTTTTAGCCACCTCCAGGGTGTGAGGCTCGAAGTTACGCTTTACCTTTCCTCCTAGCAGATGATCTTGGAATGCTAACACTGCCCTTCAGGCAACCAATTAAATGATAGCATTCATCCATATAAGTTGTTCTGGAATCGAGCTAACATTCAACAATTACTATCTTCTATTTTGTAATCGCCCTCAAGAAGAATAGTACAGCTCTATAGCATACTTCATAACGATCCATCACTAATGTTATTATTTTAGAGTGGTTCGGATAAATCGTGCTTATTCAAAAACCGGTATCTCTAAACTAAGTGGCAATTCCCAGCCAATCCAATTTAGTTTCTCTGAAAGCATGCAACAAGTATTCGAGTCTTCGCCGGGGAACTGGAATATACACCACAACTTTCTGAGTTAAAATAGGTCAAGTTATTGATAGGAACAAACCGCTATTCAAGCTAATTATACATGGTTCAAATATGGATAACCATATACTTAATTAAATATGATCCATTGGTAGAAATTAACCTTTCCATATCAATCACGTTTTCGATATATCAACCTTACTCTATCTCTCCTCTAGAAATAAATCCCATAAATAAAGGATCGGCCTACTCATCGGCTTTTAGTACTACATATGGGATGACATACTTCCTATAAAATGTGTTACCATATTAGTATTGGTTTCATATTTGTTTGAGGTTACTTAAGGATAATCGATAGATAAATCCCTTGATTTAAAACACTTATGTAAAATAAAGCTGCTTTTACACAAAACCCGATATTTAGAAATAGAGTGATTTTAAAATTTCAAAACCTTTATTAATTAATTAAATAATAAGTTAAACCTTTATTAAATAATAATTAAATCTTAGTTAAGTCCTAATTTAAATCTTAGTTAAGTGCTAACTTAATTATTAATTAATTCAAAATTAAACCTTTTATAAATAAATTAATAATTAATATTTAAATAAATAGCTAAATAATAATCAATCCCAAATTAGTAATTAAATAATAATTAACTTTTAATCAAAAATCTAATTATAATTATTTTATTTGATTAACACTTAAGTATTAATTACCTTGTTTACTGATGATTAAGTACTAATTACTTTACTTAATTTATTAATCAAATAATCATTAATTAAATAGATAAATAAATAAATAAATAATAATTACTTATTATTAAATAAAATATGTTTTAAAACACTTTTCAAAAAGATTTCTGAGTGAAAACACTAAATTTTTTCAAAATAGTTCGTTTTACGAACTGCATTCATAGAGACTATTGCTATATGACCCATAATTTTCAAACTTGTTTAACCTTCCAAATATCCTTTAAAACCTTTCCTTTTTTTTTATTTAAACCTACTTTATAACTTGTACGAAGTTTGTAAATCAAATAAAAGTAAAGTTAACACTTTATGGAAATTTTCTGAAATCGCATAAGAAAACAAGTTTAAGGAAAGGATTTCCGATGTCGCAACAAGTGATTTTAAGTGTTGATTCCTTTAGCATACAGCACGTACAATAGCACAACATTATCCCAACATAAGCAAGATTTCTACCATATATATACATGCTATAATTTAACACATACAAGCAAAGATTACTTGTATGCTAACTTAACTTTTAATTTCCGTATTCAAAACAATACGTCATCCCAACCAAGCACATATACATACATCCTAGTCAACACTATATATACCCAAACAAACATCATATTTTAAACAAGTCTAGCATTTATATAAGTTTTAAAAACCAAGCAAAAAGCCAGCTTTACTCACCAAAAGTTGACCAAATCAAGCCAATTTCTACTAGAACTCGAATATGACCAAGTCATTGCTTCTAACTTGGAAAAATGATATTTTTGTGGGCTTGAATGAGAAATATGGTTCAACAAGGGGAAAGATGAATTCGACCAAGGAGTGTATGGATGTGTATGGTCTTATTTTGTGAGGAGAAGTGTTGAAATGGGTGAAGGAGGCTTTGAATAAGAATTAAATGAATTTTAAAAGTGGATGAAACTAGGATTTTTGGACCTTAGAATTTTTGGAGGCCATTAAAGTGTACACGAGAACTTGAAGGAGCTTTAGAAAGTGAAAATGAAATGAGAATAATGTTAGGAATTTTGTATATATGCAAATGGATAAATCAAATTACCAAATTTATCTATAAGTACATAATTTCCACTACATGTTTCCCACATCACCCACCTTCCCTCCTCTACTCTTGCTCATGTGATGATGTCCCCTTCCCCCTTCCAGTTTGATTAGCAAACACACGTTAATAGCTAATGTACTTAATGTCTCTAAGAAAAGGACATGATATGTCACTTTATATTTTACCTTTTGTTTATTAAATTTACATAAGTGAAAATTAGCCACAAGGGCCTCTTTAGCAAATGAAATTAGTTTCTAGGACACACAATGAAAATAATTACTTTCAAGGACAAAGAGTAAATTAATTAGTTTCTAGGGCCCAAAAATCTATGAAATTATGTTCATGAAAGTAAATGGACTATCGACTTTGTCCTTGAAAGTAATTATTCTGCTGACGTTGGCATTGAAAGTAATTTCTTTGAATGTGTGTCCTAGAAACTAATTGGACTACGAAGTTTGTCCTTTTGGTGAAATGACCCTTTACATAATATGTCACATTATATCCTATTATATTTCCTAAGTAATTTTTTTTTATTTCTAAAATGTGCAAACTTATTTATAAATGAATGTGTATATTTACACCATATAGTTCACAATGTTTTCGGCAACTCTCAGATGACGAAGAGTCGAAAATTCGAAAAACGATTTTCAGTCACATTTTCGATTTTTTTGAACTAGTTATTTTTGTAAACAAAATTTGAAAACTATTTCGCCGTCATTAGTTGCTATTTAAAAGAGTTAACCCATTAATTAATTATTAAAAATATATTTAAATATCTATATTTAAAGTGATTAAATTCTGGGTTGTTACACTCTCCCATTTTAAAAGAATTTCGTCGCAAAATTAGCAAACAATGAGATAATCAAAATAATTCAAAAGGCCATATATTATATATCATGAAATCCATAAAAAGACATACGCTAAGCTTCCATAACAAAAACTGTGCATACACAATATATACAAAAAAACAACTATTCTAACATCAACTCAGGATAGACTTCTCTCATATGATCTACAGTATCCTAAGTACATTCTCTAGGATCGTCGCTCCATCGAATCTTAATTGATTTCACCACCTTATTTTGCAACCACTTCTCATCCTGATCCATAGTATGAAATGGATGCCTGATCACCGTCATGTGCGGTTCTACCTCCAAATCCTTTTGAATTGATGGCTCCACAGTTAGCGATAGGTTATGAACATACTTCCTAAAATGGGACACATAGAAAACGTTATGGATCCCGTCAACCTTCCCGGCGAGTGGTCCAATCTTCTTACTAACTTTAAAAGGTCCAATGTACCTAGGTGCCAACTTCCCAACCCTTCCGAATCAAACAACTCCTCTATTAGGGGAAATTTTCAAAAATACGAAGTCTCCGACTTTAAATTCCAAATTCTTTCTCCTTTTATCGGCATAACTCTTTTATTGATCCTGAGCTTCTTGCATCATTCTCTTGATTACCGCAACCTTTTTCGTAGCTTCTCGAATTATATCCGGTCCAAGCACCAGCCGATCTCCTGTCTCAATGCAACATTCCAATGACTTACATGGATGTCCATAAAGTGCTTCATAGTGTGTCATGCCTATGTTCACTTGATAACTATTGTTGTAGGAGAATTCCACTAAATGAAGACAATTTTCCCACAATCCTTCAAAATCCAAAATACATGCCCTCAAAATATCTTCTAAAATACAGTTTACTTTTTTCGTTTGTCCATCCGTTTTGGGGTGATATGCTTTGCTTGCTTAGTTTTGATCCTAAAGCTACTTGCTACTCCTCATAAAACTGACCAGTAAAGATGGGATCTCGATCACTAACAATGCTCACTGGGACCCCATGCAATTGAACAATCTCTCTCATAAATATTTCTGCCAAAGAAGCTGCAGTTCTTGTCGGATTTAACAGAATAAAATGAGCACTCTTTGGTAGTCGATCTACAATGATCCAAGCACCTTCATTCCCTTTTCTGGTTCTGAGCAAACCATCGATAACATCCATTGATATCATCTCTCATTTCAAATTTGGGATTTCCAAGGGTTGAAGTAAACTAGTCGTCTTCTGGTGATCGCCTTTTATCTACTGACAGATCAAACATCTGTTTACATATATTGAGGCATCACTCTTCATCACTTTCCACCAAAACACCCGCTTTTTATCTCGATGCATCTTTAAAATGCCTGGATGGATATTCAATTTGGATCAATGAAATTTTGATAAAACTTTTTATTTAAGGCCATCGACATTAGGAATGCAGATCCTCCCATTCATACGCAAAATGCCTTGGTTATCCATCTTAAAACTTGCACACTATCCCTCCTTTACATCATTGATGATCTTTATTAAACGCTTATCTTCTTTTTTCTTACTAGCAATCCTTTCCAATAATCTCGGTGCAACTTCCAAGAGGGCCAAAACTACATTCCTACTTAGAGAGTCTGCTACCACGTTCGCTTCTCCTGGCGTATAGAGAATATCCTAGCCATAAGCTGCCAAGAACTCCAACCATCGCTGTTGCCTCAAGTTCAGATCCTTCTGAGTGAAAAGATACTTCAGGAACTTATGATCCATGATGAGCTTGAACTTTTCACCTATTTAAAGAAAGAAATTACTAAGTAGGATCCTTAAAGATTAGAAATAAATAAAGGGGAAAAGATGAATTCTAACCAAGCAAGCAATGCCTCAATAGCTTTGACGCAAATACTACGGCTAATAGCTCCAAGTCATGCGTTGCACAATTCCTTTCGTGAGGCTTAAACTGTCTACCTGTGTAGGCTATAAAATTCTCTTTTTGCATCAACACTGCACCCATACCAACTCTACATGCGTCTGTATAAACAATTAACCCTTCTCCTCCATCAATAATAGATAAAATAGGGGTACTGGTCAACCTTTCTTTTAACTTGAGAAATGCATCCTCACACTTTGAATTCCACTCAAATTTAATATCCTTCTTCTTCAACTCGGTTAGATGAGCAGTGATCTTGGAATAATTATTTATAAACTTTCTATAATGTCCCGCCATCCTAAAAAGCTTCTCACTTCTATGAGAGTTTGGGGTCTCTTGAAATCTTGCACAGCAGCTGCCTTAGTCGGATCAACTAAAATGCCATCTTCTGATACATTATGTCCTAGGTATCTCACTTCTGATTATCAAAAGTGGCATTTAGAAAATTTTGCCTTAAGAACATTATTTCTTAATGTCTACAACACCACTTCCAAATGGTGTTTATGCTCTTCCGCAGTCTTTGAGTAGATAAGAATGTCGTCGATGAAAACCAACACAAACTTATTCAACACATCCTTAAAAATGCAATTCATAAGGTCAACGAAAAATGCAAGTGCATTGGTTAACCCAATGGGCATAACCAACCAGTCATAGAAAAGGTTAGGCCCTCTAAAAGCAGTTAAGGGTATACTATCCTCTGCTACCCTTAAGTGATGGATACCGGTAGCAAGGTCCATTTAGGAAAATACTCTACCCCCATAAAGTTGGTCAAACATATCATCTATCTGGGGTAACAAATACTTATTTCGAATGTTATGCTTGTTCAACTCCCTATAATTCACAACGAACCATCAAACTTAGCTATAAAAACTACTATTGATCCTAACTTGAACGGCTTGGTCTAACGAGTCCTCTTCTTAACAAATCACTGCTTTGACTTACTAGCTCCTACTTCTCTCTTGGGCTATTTACCGCAGAGGTTGAATGACAAATCTTGCACCGGATACTAAATCAATATGAAATTCAATTTCCTGATAGGGAGGTAAACTGTTAACTGGCTCAAAAAGATCAGGGAAATCTTTAACCACTAATATAGATCCTAACTCTTCTTGCGATGATTCTAAGGAATAAAGAAAGCTACTCATTATTTTGTTACGCTCTTCACATGACACCTCAACAAATTTTCCAAATTTGACTCTTAAGAATATACAACTCAATCTAAAACAACCTTATTTTCCCCTAGCTAATGCATACCAAGTATAACATCAAAATTCAAAAAAAAAAGTCGCAAGAAAAATAGTGGGTAAGGTAGGAATTTTTTTACATTCCCATAAATCAAGCATAGATTAATTGCACCACCCATATGGTTTGAAACATAATGAGGGGTTGCTACCAATTCCGAGGTAAGTTCTAATCTATCAACCAATTTCTTAGAAATGAAACTATGGGAAGCTCGGTATCAAATGGAACTTGAATTAAAATACCATTAATAAGTAAAGTACCTTTCAAGACTCCCTTCCCTTTAACGTCTTCATAAGTTGAGGGCTCGTCTTTCATAGCGTAAACCTTTATCTGCTGACTCTTCTTCAAAAGTGGGCAGTCCATAACCATATGTCCAGGCTGGTGGCAATTATAACAAAGCGTCTTTTGGACCATTGGAGAGATAATCTTTGCTTTCTAACAATGTGGTGAAATGTGACCCTTTTTATTACACTTGAAACACGTAACATCCTTGAATTTGTCACATTGATTTCCCCCTACCGGTTTTCCCTTACCCCGCTTCTTTTTCAAGCTCGGATTAAACTTCCTTTTATTTGGGTTAACGGTACCATCACTGGGTGCTGCTGCTGATGGCTTCTTCTTTAAAAGCACTTCATATCTTAAGGTCATGTCTACCAAAATCTACAAATGATTCCTTCACGTGAGCGGTCATATTTTCATGGAACTCTTCTCTCATACCCAATAAGAACATCTTGTTCTTCTTTAGTGGCGTGTCAATAAGTCCAGGGCAGAAACGAGATAACTTAATAAACTTCATCTCAAATTCTGCCACCGACATGTCTTCCTACTTGAGATCCATGAAACTTCTATGTAGTCGAGTTTTGCTTGCAGCTGGCATGCATTGGTCTTCGAATACTTCATTGAATCTATCCCATGAGAACTCATCTTATGAAACATTTGCAGTGACAGAATCCCACTATGTCGCTGTCTCATCTTGCAATTGCCATGATGCTAAGAAGCGTTTCTGATCATCAAAAATGTCCAACCTTTGAAAATCTTCTAACGTGAACGTAGCCAAGCTTATACTTCAATGATGGATTCTATATCCTTGAAAGGTTTTCCTCCTAGGTTTTTAAAGTCCTTGCACAATATTGCGAAGTTTATTCGAGGTTGCACTAGAGAAACTACCTCAACAGTTAGTCCACCCTTCCCAACATTCGGGGTTCTTCCATTTATGGTTGTTGTGCTACTGTTTCCCCTTCCTCGTCCCCTTCTCATACTCTTTCTTACTTCCTGAATAAAAGTATGATATTTTCAGAAAGCATAGAGACGAGATTATCTTAGGGAAAAAAGAGCATAAAACCAAACATATGAATGCTGATCAGAATAACACAGAAACACACTCTCAAAGACCGATCTCATTCTTAGGTACTACTAACTCTATCTTTAATGAGTTGACCCCAACCATGGCTTAGGTGTTCGCTCAACCTAAGCTTTGGTATCATGTATAACGATCTGCCTTTCTTACACACAAAAACGACACTTAATACCTCATCGGTATTCATATGCCGATCATCTAAGTGTCCGAAAGACAGGTCGTGGGATAATGAAACTAAAAAAATAAGGAAACAAACATAGATTTTCTCACAACGTTAGGGTTACATAAACATCATCACAGAATAGTACATATGGTTACTCCAAAATGTTACGTCAAAGTTAAAAAGAGTACTATTTTAACAAGGACAACCATATCGGCCTATCCAAAACTACTAATACATAATATACAGTCACAGCGGAAATATAGGCAACTACAACATAATGATGAAACCTCATACTCCATATTACTACCCAAAATGCTCAAAAGAAACCTGAGTGCTTAGCTACTCATAGAAATTTGAGTACCCAAGAGTTTAAAGGAAAGAAATAAAACTCCAGTTCAGATAAGGGTCTGGTGTGAGTAAATCATAAGTTTAACTTTATGAAAACCTTCAAATCAAATGTATCTTGTACGACCACGTCACACATAAGCACGGATGAGATTTTACCATACAATAACCAAAACATTTCTATATAAAATCCTTCTATACCATCATAATGTCTATGTTTAACATAACCATGGAATCACAATTAAAAATGTTACATTAATTAAATTTCAGCATAATAGGTAAACAATCAAGTCCAAAGGCTTGTATTGAAAAATGGATTCCAACAGATGGCAAGGTAAGGGATACCTTTCATACAGCACACCTTTAGATAAAATGTACCGATGGCAACAAATGCATTTTATCCTCTACCAACACAGGATCGGCCTATCCCTTTCTAGATAGTACCGAATATGGTTACCCCTTGGTTGCGATCAACAACCATAAAGGGATTCCGAAGCATACGTAAACCATAAATATCGCTCTAGATTAGACAATGATCATGCCCTAATGGGTGCGATCTACATAGCTCCGCCGCATCTGCCCTATTTTAGATACCTTCGAAGTGTGAGGCTTGAGGTTACAATTTATCTTTCCTTCAAGAAAACCATCTTAAATTGCTAACACTGTCATCCGGGCAACCATTGCATTAATAGCATTCATCCATGCAAGTTGTTCTAGGATCGAACAAACATTCAAAAATTACTATCTTCATTTTGGAATCACCCTTAAGAAGAATTATACACCTCCATAGCACACTTCATAACGATCCATCATGGACGTTATTAGTTTCGAGTGGTTTGGATAAATCATACACTACACTAATAAGTGATTTTGCATCATTTTATGTCTGTCAATTGCTAACACTTATAAATGTCACAGATTGTTAATGGTAAAAAAGGGTTAGGATACATAAACAGTGTAAGTAAAAATAAATTGTCTTCTGCATGAACTTTTCTAGTACATATAAGTGTTACAACAATTGGTAAAAATGTAAATAATTTAATAAAAAAATGAGTCTTTTGTAATTTGTAAATACGATCTCTTTTCCCATGCTTACCCATTCCTAAACACATTTTGGCTGCCTAAAATTTAATTTAGGGTTTCCCCTTCCTCACCAAAAACAACGTCCCAGTCACTTCCCAAAATCAACGGCGTCTTCAACCACTTCTTAAAATCAACACCGGCTTCAACCAGTTCAACATCCATGCCGACTTCAACCACTTCAACATCGACTTTAACCACTTCGTTGATAGCTTAGGCGATTAGATTGACATATCACGACTATTGTTCTTACAGTAGTTCTCTCGGTGACTTGCTCAATGGTTAAAGACCGACGTTAACGACGTCAATTGCTCAAAATTACGGACAATTTATGGATTGCGGCACATCATTCTTCAAGCTCTACATTGACAATAAGTGTCTTTTCCTTTTTCTATAACGACCGTATTTTTAGCTATTTCAATTATTAAATTTAATGTAATTATTAAATAAAAATATAGTTAAAAATATTTTTTTAATGATTTTGAATGTAAGTTATTGGATATGGACTTAAATAAAATTTTGAAATAAACTAATTTCGAAGATTTAAGTAATAACAAGTATTGAAATTCAATGCTAAGCAGTGAATGTGTTTACAATCAATAGCTGGATAAAATAATAAATGTTGAATTCATTAGATGTAAATAAAGTAATTGATTGATAACCAAAATTCATTTGAAATCTAATATTGAAATTTGTTGAATATTGAACAATTAAATTGTTTAAATTTAATATTGGAAATTATTTGAATAACTGAATAACGAAAATTGAATAGCTGTAAAATGAAAATAGTAGTTCTATAATTTGAATTTGTTTTAAAAGTTAAATCTTATAAGTTCAATAACCAATATTTCAAAAGATAGTGATTTATTGAATTATCCAAATTAATTACACTTAATATTGTAACTATTTGAATAATTGAATTCTGAAGTTAATATGATTGAAAATGTTATTGAAAGTTGTTGTAAATTTTATTTAAACAACAATGAAGATTGTAAACAATTAAAATTGGATTTAGCGAATAATTAGAAATAGGAAATTTTATATTATAAATGAGAAGTTAAAATAGCGATCCGGGGCACAGTCTCGTATTTCGAAGAAACCAGTTCCATTGTATCCGTAATAGTGTATGATGACCGAATTTTGAATTTTGTAGCGTTTAGAGTTATCATTTGGCGGTACGGAATAGAAATGCATTGAAATTAATATCAGAAATTTAATATTTTAATTGGGTTCAAAAAGCCATCTTCCACATACGATCGAATTGAGTCTCGAAACATGTTCCATTGTGTTCGGAGTAGGGTAAAACATTATAAACGCCTGACGACGTGCTTTATTTGGAGTTCGTCTGCAAAAGGTTCAAAATAATTCGTATACGTAAATATATACGCGTCCTTCGGCCAAACCCTTGCCCATTTTAACCTAGCCGCTGTTTCTTGTTATTAGTGGCTGAAATTGATCTCCTTTCCCCTCAAATCTCTCCTCATCCACACAATATCAAGCCACGACTTCAACTAAAAAAATATCAAGCACTATAAGATCTTCGAATCCATACGGTAATGATCAGAATTGGTGGAGCGTGGAGGCTAGATTTCTGCCAAATTCATCTCTTGTTTGCGTGCGTTTTCCTAGATATGGAAGGGGCCAAGCTGCTTCGTATGTTGGCAGTGGGTGCGTGCGAAGATGGGCTACGTCGTGCCGGAGTTCGATCATCTTCTAGGGCGACCATGGTAGCATGGCAATTCGAAGATGGGAGGTTGCGATGGGTTTCTGAAGCTCAAACTTTCTTGGTAGTCGCGTAAGAGAAAGAAGGAAAATTGCATCGCCCAGATCCGTAATTTTGAATCAACGGCTCTGATGGTATATTATATAAAAAAATTATGTACACAAATTATATTCAATCTTTAAAATTGTACATCTCTCTCATATTAGGTCAGAATTCGACGAAACAAGCAGCGTTGGAATCATGGCTACGAGCACTACGTTTTGGAACCGATTTGGAGTCATTTGAAGGTTGTTAAAATTTTAGGTTAAATCGAACATCGTTCGATTTGAAATTGAAACTCAAGGTGTGTTTTATAATGCTCACAAACGTACTAGAATATTTTTGTGCTAGTTAAATTAGGTATTATGAAACAATATAAATTTTATCAGTCGTTATTTGATAAATTTAATTGTCATCTAGATTGTCATTGAATTAACTGTTAAAAATTAAAATTGATAGTCAAATTGAAATTGGGATTTAATTGCCAGTAAATTACTTAATATTGACAACTATGAAATTGCTGTGAATTATATTGTCTGTTTGTATGATTGATTATGATGGATGCAAATTTGTTGATATTTGGTTGTTTGGATGTTTATTTGTTTATATACATCCTCTTATCACCCTGTATATTATTTATAGTGTATAAAATTGTAAATTGAATTATTTCGAATAAATTAAGAAATAGGTTGAAATGATATATATTTATGGCGTTAAGATTTGTATATATCCATCGCTGAAATTAAATTGAAATAACTGATCATTTGGCCATAGGATAGAAAATTATATGCGGACACCAGATTGGTTAAATCGAATGATTTTAAAACTTTTGATTTGAAATTATTTAAATGATTTTGAGTTAAAAGAAATAAAAATCGAATTTATAGAAATCAAATTATTTTTGAACTTGAACTCCGAATTTTGAAATTTAAATTTGATAATCGAATTTTTTTTAAATAATCGAAGTTGAAATTTTAAAGTTATAATCAAAGTATAATTTGAATTTGTGGAAATCGATTTATTTTTAAAAGATTGAACTTTTATCAGAACTTGAATATTACTAAGTAAAAGTGATATAAAAACGGTATTTCAAAATTGAGCTCGGAATTGAATTATATTTGAGGATTGGGATTTTGAACTGAATATGGAAGGATAATGTGATTAAAATGTTTTGAATTGATATTTGAAAATCGAGCTCGAAATCGATATAAATTGAAATTGAAATTGAATTAATTGGTTTTGAAAGTGGAATTGAATTAATTTGAAAACAAAATTGAAATTGATTTGAATCGAAATCGAAATCGAATTTGAATGGAAATTGAAATTGATTTGAATTGGGAAGTTGGAATTGGACCGTTTGAAACTATATTCAAATAAATAATTTAATATAAAACTACTTAGAAGTTGTCTACTTAAATATACAAATTTTTTCAATTTCCAAATTATTTTGCTATATAAACCATTTTAATACTTAAACTATTTTATATTAAACTATTTTAACCATTTAAACTATTTTAACTATTTTTACCGTTTTAACTATTTTAACCACTTAAACTATTTTAACTATTTTAATTATTTAAACTATGTTAAAACTATTCAAACTATTTTTCAAAAATTCAAACTGGTCAGTGGTGAAATGTTTATTTTAAATCATGGATTTGAATACAAATGGGGTTAAATGAAGTTATAACCAAATGTAAGTCTTAAAAAAATTTGGAATCGAAATTGCAATATTAAGATGGACATGATTTTGAATTGAATTGGTATATTTTGAGCAAATGTGACAATTTCGAAATGGATTTGATTTCAAAGCGAATATGATGTTTTGATATCAAGTATGAACTATTTTCGAAATGTAAAAGTACCAACCGGTGTATAAAATGACGTATGGTTGTTAAAGAGATCGAAGCCGAATATGGGCATACTCTCTGTCGATATGGGAACCACTTTGACAACTGTGTACATGGAGTGATGATCCAGAACGTAATGGTTGGATTTGGCGTGTTTTCTGGGTTTGAAGAAAGAGAACGAATGATGGATTAGCCTAGAACTTGTGCCAATTTGAAATGACAAAAACAGGAGATGTACCGGCCAAGTGGGCTAGCTACCCCAAGCGGACGCACTACTTCGTATTACCATCATTTACATTGTGATTAATTGGTGCGCACCCTTCGATTATTATGAGAGTGTTGGACGAGGTGGGAGATCATGGCTATGATGCGTTACCACCAGCTGGGAAAGGTAAACTGGTATTATCCTACCTTGGACATTACCTCACGTGCCATGTCATACTTTTATCCTTATACGAAACCCTTACGATTTTGGTTTAGTGTTGTCGTATCACGGCACATCCCTATCCATCGATCGTTTAACTGGTGTTTATATGCAAACTGTATGACAATGCTTAAAAATGCGTTAAGGTGTATTAATGTAAAGCCTTAATGCTATTTTAATATTTATTTTACTGATTAGACATTATATATATAGCATGTTCAACTACGTATAAATATTTTGACGGATCCTTAAGAGACGGAAAATCCTGTAACATCTCTTGAGTTATTACACGCACGTTATACACTGGATAGGAGATGTGAAATCCCGTAAAGATCTTTGATGCCTCTACACTCATATTATATGCGATAACGATTCGACTTACATAAGGGTATTTTAGTTCTAACTCGAGTGTTTTGTCTTTTCATTACGCTCGGTTCAGTCCTGAGTTTTTAAGCTTATTGAAAACTTATTGTGGAGGGCGAAGACGAAGATTTGGTATATTATTACTATTAGTATTCCTACATCATGTTATCTGCTGCATTATTTATTTATCCTTGATGTATATATAACTCTGATAAATGCCGTATAGATTATAATCAAATGTATTATATAAACAGCTTCATGAACTATTTATTTGATTATTATATTTTATCGTTCTGCTGCGTGATTCTATGTGTGTTTGCTTCTCTGTTCTTATTTTTCTTGATTAATCCCAATGATTATCCATGTTCCGGATTGTTTGGATTGGACATGTGCAGATAATTGTCAATTTAAACCCTTTGAAATGTGGGTCGTCACAGTTGGTATCAAAGCTTTGGTTTAGAGATAACCTTAGCTTTGTGGGGTACCTCATTAGAGATAGGGTCGATAGCACCCTAGAATGAGATTTAGTGTATTAATTGATATGAGCGCGTATTTGTTGGTGAATATGAAATATTTTATATTGTGTTGACTTATCGGTTGAGTGTTTATGAATTCTGGTCGGTACGGGAAGTGCAACCATATCAATAAGGGTTTCTAAACTCTTAAACAAGGTATGCCGACACAGAATTATTTTGAAATTGGGCAAATGAAATAATTTTACCCTGATTATATTTCATGCATAAAGAAATTTTTTTTCACCAAATTATTAGGTTAGGTATAGTGTGAATTGGTTGTTAGAAATTATAATGCTGATCATTATCATTTATCGTTTTGAATATTCAGTATTCCTAAACTAGTAGCTAGTATATGGTTATAAGAAAATGAAATAGTATAAATGTGATTGTAAGAAATAATTTGCAAGGAAAGTGAATATAAAATTTAAAATTTGAGAAATTTAAATTTCTGTGTTTCTAAAAAAGGTTTTCAAGGTTTGGAAAACAATTTTAGTATTGTTTAAAAGTATATACAAATCCAAATTGTTTTCAAATAAAATTTAAAACGAATGAATTCATTACCCCCTCTTTTGTTGCTAGAAAACAAATATGGTGATGACTGGGCAGCATCATCAATGTTCATTTTTGAGTCTCAAAGTGGAGAAGACTTCTGAGAAGCTATGCTATGAAATTGATTTGATGAATGGATTTTTGGTTTAAACTCCAAAAGTAGGATTTGATATATAAAATATATAAGCATACATATTTATTTTAGATTATTTGAAATGAACCCGGTATCTAAAATTTTTAAGTTCTGTTAATTAATAATCTTCAAATTATTCGAGTGAAATGAAATATTTGAACAACCAGAACTTATAAAATAAGAAAATTAAGAAATCTAAGCTACATGTGTAAGAAACATTAGAGCTAAATTGAAAATAAAGGAAATTTAAACAAGTTAAAAATAGTGAGCATTCTAATTAAATAAAATGAATCAATTAATTTGTATAATGCCAAATTGCATTCTAATAACATATAATAAGACTTACCAAATGTTAAAAATTAAAACATTTATTTGGATATGTAATGGAATATTATATAGGTAAACAAAACCTAAACGTAATTAAAATTTATATAAATGGAAATTTAGTTGCAATTATAAATGATGTATACTTAAGTATATTATGAAATGATGAATGACTAAATAGAATAAGTAAGTGGAACTTAAGAAAGTAGACAAGTGAATCAAATAATATCTTTTTGAATTGGTTATAGAATAAAATATAAATTTGCAAAGAAATTTTGAAATTGAATTTGTAACTTTTGAGATAATTATAAACTTAAATAAAGTCACGTATAAAAAGTTGGATTTTATAGAATGATTATAAACTAAGTGATGATTAATAAAATGTTTCACAAATAAATTTGTTATCAAAGGAAATTATGAAAGGAATGTGAATGAAAAGAATTTGATGTAATTAAGAATCAATGGAAATAATTATGTAAGTTGTGCGTATATTATTTTTTTCGCGTAAGATTCGATCCGGATTCGAGCATAGAATTTCGAGATAATTTTTACCTATCCGAGTTAGAATTTTTCACCCGATTCTTGAGGGCGCACCCTAGATATGAATTTTTGATTTGATTGTGGAATTCACTATCGTGGTATATGGCTATGTAAGGAGAATAATAGTTTTTGATCAAGGAACCAAATCTGAGTCTGCATTAGAGAGTCGTTTGAACGATACTAGTTTAGAAGTGAAATTATGTGATCAAGTGAGCGATCAAATTTGATATCGTGTACGAATGATATGTACATCATACAGGCTCAAGTAAAACAAATATTGGCAATTGAAAATGAAAAATATACAATGATTTTAAATTGTATGATGGGATATCATTGGTAAATAAGATGCAGATATTTAAAATCAAGAAAAACTTGGATTGTTTGACAAAAAGATACATGTTTATTTTTCATTTGATTTGATGGTTTGATGATGGAGCCACTTGGCTTTCGTTTTCTTTTGTTGGTTTAGGGCACTTAATATTGTAATTATAATTCGAATTGAATTGATTAATTGAATAATGGAAATTGAAGAATTGTAAAATGAAAATAGTTGTTCTATAATTCGAATTTGTTTTAAAAGTTAAATTTTATAAGTTCATTAACTAATATTTCAGAAGATAGTGATTTATTGAATTATCCAAATTGATTACACTTAATATTGTAATTATTTGAACAATTGAATTCTGAGGTTAATATGAATGAAAATGTTATTGAAAGTTGTCGTAAATTTTATTTAAACAACAATGAAGATTGTAAACATTTAAAATTGGACTTAAAAGCGAATAATTAGAAATTGGAAATTTTATATTATAATCGAGAAGTTAAAATAGCGATCCGTGGCACAGTCTTGGATTTCGAAGAAACCAGTTCCGTTGGATCCGTAATTGTGTATTATTATCGGATTTCAAATTTTGTAGCGTTTAGAGTTATCATTTGGTGATACAGAATAGAAACGCGTTGAAATTAATATTGAAAATTTAATATTTTGATTGGGTTCAAAAAGCTATCTTCCACGTACAATCGAATTGGGCCTCAAAACATGTTCCATTGTGTTCGGAATAAGGGTAAAACGTTAAAAATGCTTGGTAGCACGCTTCGTTTGGATTTCGTCTGGAAAAGGTTCAAAATAATTTGTATACGTACACACACACACACACACACACACACACACACACACGAGTCCTTCAGCCAAACCCTAGCCCATTTTAACCTAGCCGCCGTTTCTTGTTATTAATGGCCGAAAATTGATCTCCTTTCCCCTCATATCTCTCCTCATCCACACAATATCAAGCCATTACTTTAACTAGAAAAATATCGAGCACTACAAGTGTAACGACTCGGATTTTGCCCGCTCGAAAATCAACATCCATACTTCAAATCGTATTCAAATGCCATAGATTCGACCGTTCAAACCCGATTCGCCGGAGCTTATAACAACATTAAGTATACAACACAGCGGAATAAAAAGAATAATACATTGATATACAGCTTTGATACAATATCTGATACAACAGATGATCCAATAGATATCAATATACATCAGAGATATGATACAATAAAATAGCAGCGGAAAAGAAAACGATAGATAACATCTAGCATACGGAACAATATAACTCTAAAATAGTCTTCAACGAAGAACTCCAAATCGGAACTGTAACTCCATTTCCAAGAACCAATCCAGCAATAGCTCGAACTCCCCATAACAATGCACCAAGCTTAGCAAAACTGGTGCGAACCAAAGACTGAACTAACTCCAGATAATCCACTAAACCTGACTATCTGAAAAACCCAACTCTAGACTGCTCGTGTAGAAAATAATGAGCACCCAGAGTTTAGGAAAGAAACAATAAACTCCGGATCAGTCGTGGGACTGGTGTGAGCAACAAAAACAGTTTATCTTTAAAAACATTCAATAAAAGATTTTCAAAGTCAATTCGCAATGCTTTTTAAAAATGAGACTACCATAAGGCCTCCCGCACACACACACAATGCAAACGCAGAATCGGAGGAGATTTCTCCTTATGATAGTCAAAGATGCTTGATACGCATTAAAAAGAAACACTTGATATTATTACTAGTGCATAGTGTAGGAAAAATTCATTTCGAAAGTAGAATATAAATCTTAGCCAACATACGACCATTATCGTATGCCTACTATAGCTACCATCCAAACAGTGGTGACCACCATAAGTGAATAGCAGGTTCTACAACTAATACCGTACAAGTTTCGTATTGGGAATTGGATTTCCAACGAATGATCAGGCCAAGGAACTTCCCATTGCCACATGAGAATGCCTCTGGATGGACATCCCCGAGAACCAAACCGGATCTCTACCAACACAAGGCCGGGTTACCCCTAACTGAGTAACAACTGACCGAATATGCCATCCCCCGGTCCTTTGGGACCTTTATCCGAGAGCTCTCTAATCAATTCACACAATCATAACAAAGTGTTTTCAACATGAGTAAGTATCTGGGCTCCATACCATGATACCACCCTTTTCCAAAAGGAAATGCACATATCCTAAAGGGCGCTACCCCTCATAACCTTGCTGCTTCTTTCCTGTTTTGACCATTCACGGGGTGTGAGGCTCGACGAAGTCACGTCCACAAAAACATACTTTATACAAAAGCCATGCTTTGGGTCAACAAATGATCATAGAAATGATCACCAAGATAGACGATCAAATAAATGATCCTATCATAAATAATCAACACAATGATCATTTCACAGCAACACTCAGTGTGTCACATTACCAAATTGGGAATATATCGCTGATAACTTCAACTATATAACCTCTGAGTTCGTACGTCTCAGAGAAGGGTGTTAAGCTAAGAGAATAAATTCTCCGCCACCAACAGAAATATATTTGAAAGAAATCGGCTTTACATCTCAACTTGTAATGTCAGGCATACAATCCATACAAGTCTGTTTTGGGATCGAACAGAACCGAAGGCACTTACAAAGAAGCCCTTGCAAATCCGGATATTCACAATCCCGATCGGATTTCCCATCACTTAGGGAGTTTCTATACCGGCGCGACTCGGTGCAGAAACAATCGATAGGTCATCCTATCGCTTTCGCAAATACCCGGTCTTCATCACCGGTCTTCAAATGCTATCCATAACGTCGAATCACATATTCGGAATGGGTTATACGACACAAAGGTCCTTTCCCGGCTAAACCGAATAGTGAGCATGATATTTTAAAAACAAATGGATAATGGGATTTCAATTAAGTCACAACTTAATAATTCAAAACTTTATTTCAAATGGTTTAATCCAATTACCATTTCAATCTTTAAACAAAAAGATTCATTTTCACAACCATTAACGGTTTAAACAGTTTTCACATTTTAATCTTTTAAACAAAAGATTCATTCACAGATTTTCCAAATCAATTTTCATTTCAATTTGGTTAACTCGTTAAATCTTTAAATCAAAGATTTAACTTATAGCCTTCAAAACAATTTCATTTCAATTTGATTTAAACAAATCATCAATTTAAATCTGATAAAAATAAACAGATTTAATTCATAGCTTTCAAAAAGAATTCATTCATAACTTAGGAAAACCATTTCTCTATTCAATCTTGAAATTCCCTTAATTAACTGGAATCTCAATTCTTATCTAAAAGTGTTTATCATTTGAAAACAACAGTTTTCATTTTGGAAATCTGATTCATTTATACGAGTTGAAATCCTTGGGTTAAATTCAAATTCCCAAAAACAATACTTAAAAGTGGTTTAATCCCTATATAACCAATATAACATTTTTAATCCCTAATTTCAAATCATAGAATTCAATTTCAAGTATTGAATTTAAATTTAAATCAAATTATTTAAATTCCAAAACTTAATCAAGTAATTTTAAAAATAATAAATTTTAACTTGAAATTCCATTTCCAAAAGCTTTTCACGTTTATTCCGATTCCATTTCCAAAACATTTGAATTTAAAGTTCAAATTAAAAACTATTTCAAAAATCTGTGACTTAACTGATTTCCTCGTGAAATCCATAATTGTGTGTGTATGGTGTGGTCCAGGGGTTTAACACAATAGTGCAACAGCATTCAATCATCATAAATCAAAACACAGAAAAATAGTTGATAAGCGATATAAACTATAACGTTTATCGCTCATTCAAAGATTCACAGATAATATGCATATGCAAATAAATATACACAGCTCAATCTACAGAACAAAATATCCCAAATCAGATAGGATAATCAATTTAAGGCAACTCATCCAATACAATCATTCATAAGTAAGGTCAAGTATCTAATAATCATTCATAAACAGGATTAATTAATTGTTTAATCCTAATTAATTCAATTTATCTCAAATCAAATTTATTTACTTATGAATTTCTATCCAATTCTGATTTATTAATTACAAATCAATTGATATAGATTAATTTATCAATCACCTTTATTAATTCTTCCTAATTAATAAATTAATTAGATTAATCTTTTAAACCAATTACATAATTAATTAACCAATTTATTAATTGTTTTAAGAAATTAGACCTTAATTAATAAAGTTTAACTTACAATTACTAATTTAATTGATACAAAACATTAATTATCCATTCCTATTATCTTAATAATTAATGTATTCCGAATCATTCAATCTTTATTAATTTAAGGTGAACTCATTCTTAGTAGTGATTTAAATATCATTTACAAATATGTTTGAAAACCTTTTTATTTCAACTTGCCTTTCTAAATTTCATTTTAAACCCAAGATTTAAAATGAACCCTCATTTATCTTTTATAAAGTTTCAAACTAATTTAAAAATCCTTTAAATTACTTGTTGAAGTAATATTTTATTATAAAGAAATTTTAAAAGGGTTTAAATCAAATTTATTTATTAAAATCACATATTAAAGGAACTTTAACATTTAAACTTATTTATACCTTTAAATTTATAAAACTAAGTTTAATTCCTAATTTAAATTAAATTATTCAAATTTCAAAACTAACTCAATTTCATTATTGAGCTTTGTTTAATAACTTGGTTTAACTTGTAGAAAAAAAAACTGTTAAAACTTGCAACAGGCTTTTAAAACCTGAACAATTCTACCACAGCTCCTCCCCTCATCTACTTCGAGCAAACGCGAGTTTTCCCCCGAGAAAAACAACAGCCTGCTTCGAGTTTCCCCCCTTCATAAATTCGAACCCCTCTTCTTCATCATGAAACAGAACCGTGCCGTGTACGTGCACAGGCATCGCCGACCTCCGGTGATTAGAACGGCGATCTTTGAACATCGCATGAATCCACTCGAACTCATATCTACACTCCGATCAAACAAATCTTCCTCAAATCGAAAATGAGCATCTTAACTGAAGCTAGAACAACGATAGTACTCCTCACCAAAACCTGAAACATCGCCGACCACCCAAACCCGACCACCAGAAAAATTGGAATTTCGGTAAAACCTTCGTTGACACCGCCTCTTCCATCCCCCAACATCCCATAGCACTCGATCTCCCCTAGACGACTAACGAGACCGAAAGCATAACCCTATTAAAATTAGGTTTAAAATTTTTCAACCTACGCCGCCGCCGCCGTAGTCGTCTGACCACCCTTACGCTATTTTTCCTACCACCCCAGTAAGCTTCCCCATCTCCCCTAGCAACACCGGCATCTCCAGTTCCTTGCGTCGCCGAGGATTGGTCAAAAATCAATTCCCAATCATATACCGATTTCTCCTTGCATTCTCATTTAAAAATTACCATCTTTATTTTAAAAATCCTATCTTCTGTTATAGATTCGAGATGTGTAATTAAATTTAAGTTTCATGGTACTTAAATATATCACAAAGTTACATTTTCCTGTAAATAGTTTGTTTTTTGAGATGTTTTGAAACTTCATTGCACTGGAAAACTTCTCCAGGCCTTAATTTAAGTATGAATGAATTTGTTTTGTTAAAACATCACAGTCTAATGAGGATTAGTCGAAGAGATTATCGAATACCCTATTGATTTTCTACTCTGAAATCTAAACAGAGAACAAGTGACACAAAGGCACATATATGACAGAGTTAAAAACTTGAAGGATACTCTACTAAACATTTTTGAATCCAAATCATACATACACACATGTAATTTAATTTAAACTTGAAAACAGGTTGTTTACTCACTTGTTCAAGAAGATGACACAGAGCTCCTCTGTTGAAAAACTGTAGGCTTGCTGAGTTGATTTGTATTGTTGTTCCAGTTGAAGTTTTAAATTGAAGTTTGTTTCAGACATTTTTTTTTTCTCAGTGAAAAGGAACGAAAATGGGATGAAATGTTGATGTATATAAAAGGAAGTTTACAGGGTTTTGAAATATATTGTTTCAGCTGAGAGAAACTTGACAATATTTTGTACAAAAATGTGGATTCATAGCATGTTTGCATTAATGAGGCTGTACAAATCATACTTTCCCTCCTTCATTTCAGCTGCACAAAGCATGGAGACATTTTGTTTTGGTTTTGATTATTTAACAAGATCTCAGCTGATATGTATAAGGTAGTGTACTAAGGATCTTGGTATCAATTTCTATGTCTTGTTCATATCTAAATATATTATTCTCATTTTGTTTGTACAGGTTTACTGCCTAGGCTAATAAAATACATTATAGTGGCTGAGATATTTTATTTTGTACTTGTATTTTTATTTGCATACTTATATTTTTCTCAAGTATAGTTTAGTTCGAGAGGAAGAAGTATATGAGGTATGTATAGAGTTAAGTCTGGATAGTGAGCTGCTGTTTCTTTTTTTTTTCTTTGTTTGTTATTCTACTTGGTTTTGTTTACTTTGCTTTTTGTTTTGCCTGCATAACCTTTGAGTTTGCTTTTACAAGTGTTCATACTTGTCTTTGGTTTGTTCATGTTTATGTTGTATGTTTTACATTTTATTTTTTTTATGCCTTGCTTTATGTTTTATGTTCTTTTATCTAGCTTTGTTTATTCTTGCATTTTTTTATTTACTTCTATTTTTAGTTTATATAATTATCATAAATTTTACTTTAAAAATTATTGTTTTATATTTCTCTATATACACATATATTTTATACAACTCAAATTATCATCATTTATCATTTAATCAATTTATTTATTTTTCCAAAATCATTTATTTAAGAATTTATCTAAAATTCAACATATACACATATATATATTTTATTCAAATTTCATTTAATTATCAATTTAAATCAAATTAAAATCTAGGGTCGTTACAACAAGATCTTTGAATCCGTACGGTAATGATCGGAATTGGTGGAGCGTGGAGGCCATATTTTGCCCCATTCATCTCTTGTTCATGTGCATTTTCCTAGAGATGGAGGGGGCCCAGTTGCTTCATATCTTGGCCATGGGCGCGCGTGAAAATGGCTACGTCGTGCCAGAGTTCGATCATCTTCTAGGGCGACTATGGTGGCACGACAATTCGAAGATGGGAGGCGGCGATGGGTTTTTGGAGCACGAACTTGCCTGATAGTCGTGTAAGAGGAAGAAGCAAAATCACATGGCCCAGATTTGTAATTTTGAATCAACGGCTCTGATTATATATTATATATAAAAAAAATTATGTACATATATTATATTCAATCTTTAAAATTGTATATCTCTCTCATAAGAGGTTAGAATTGGATGAAATAAGCGGCGTTGGAATCGTGACGAGGAGCACTACGTTTTGGAATAGATTTGGAGTTGTTTGGAGCTAACTAAAATTTTAGGTTAAATCGAACGTCATTCGGTTTGAAATTGAAACTCAATGTGATTTTTTATAACACGCACAATGTACTAGAATATTTTTGTGCTAGTTAAATTTGGTATTATGAAATGAAATAAATTTTTTTGATCGTTGTTTGATAAATTTAATTGTCATCTAGATTGTCATTGAATTAATTGTTAAAAATTAAAATTGACAATCAAATTGAAATTAGGATTTAATTGCTAGTAAATTACAGACATTGGTAACTACGAAATTGCTGTGAATTATATTGTCTGTTTGTATGATGATTGTGATGGATGCAAGTTGGTTGATATTCAGATGTTTGGATGTTCATTTGTTTATATATACCCTGTTATCACCCTATATATTACTTACAGTGTATAAAACTGTAAATTGAATTCTTTCGAATAAATTAAGAAATAGGTTGAAATGATATATACCTATGACATTGAGATTTGGATTGAAATGATATATGTCCATCCCTAAAATTAAATTGAACTACCTGATCACTTGGGCATAGGATAGAAAATAATATACGGACACCAGATTGGTTAAATCGAATGATTTTAAAATTTTTGATTTTAAATTATTTAAATTGTTTTGATTTAAAAGAAATAAAAATTGAATTTATAGAAATCAAATTATTTTTTGAACTTGAACTCTGAAAGTTGAAATTTGGTAATCGAAATTGTTTAAATATTCGAAGTTGAAATTTTGAAGTTATAATCAAAATATAATTTGAATTTGTGGAAACTGATTTGTTTTTAAAATATTGAACTTTTATCCGAACTTGAACTTTGCTAAGTAAAAGCTATATAATAATGTTATTTAGAAATTGAGCTCAAAATTGAATTATATTTAAGGATTGGGATTTTAAACTGAATATTGAAGGATAATTTAATTTAAATGTTTTGAACTGATATTTGAAAATCCAGCTCGAAATCGATATAAATTGAAACTGAAATTGGATTAATTGTGTTTGATAGTGGAATTGAATTAATTTGAAATCGAAGTTGAAATTTATTTGAATTGAAATTGAATCGATTGAATGGAAATTGAAATTGATTTGAACTGGGAAGTTGGAATTGGACCGGTTTGACTTAGAAACTATTTTCATATAAATAATGTAATATAAAACAATTTAAAAGTCATCTTCTTAAATATACAAATTATTTTAGTTTCTAAATTATTTTGCTTTATAAATCATTTTAATACTTAAACTATTTTATATTAAACTATTTTAACCATTTAAACTATTTTAACCGTTTTTAAGTATTTTAAACATTTAAACTATTTTAACTATTTTAACCGTTTTAACCATTATAAGTATTTTGACCATTTAAACTATTTTAACTATTTTAAAACTATTCAAACTAATTTTCAAAAATTTAAACAGGTCAGGGGTGAAATGTTTATTTTAAATCATGGATTTAAATACGAATGAGGTTAAATGAAGTTATAATCCAAATGTGAATCTAAAACAACTTTAGAATCAAAATTGCGATATTAAGATGAACATGATTTTGAATTGAAATAGTATATTTTGAGTAAATGTGATAATTTTGAAATGGATTCGATTTCAAAGCGAATATGATGTTTTCATATCAAGTCCGAACTGGTTTGAAATGTAAAAGTACCAACCGGTGTGTAAAATGACGTTAGATTGTTAAAGAGATCGGAGCCGGATATGGGCATACTCTCTATCGATATCGTAACCATTTTGACAACTGCGTACGTGGTGTGATGATCCAGAACGAGGTGGTTAGATTTAGCATTGTTTGCTGGATTTTAAGAAAGAGAATGATGATGGATTAGCTTGGAACTTGTGCCAATTTGAAATGAAAAAAACAGGTGCCATACAGGCCAAGTGGGCTAGCTACCTTGGGCAGATGCACCCTTCGTATTACCATCATTTACATTGTGATTAACTGGTGCGCACCCTCCGATTTTATGGGAGTGTTGGATGCGGTGGGCGATCATGGCTATGATGCGTTACCACCAGCCGGAAAGGGAAAAATGGTAATATCCTACCTTAGGCATTGCCTCACGTGACTTGTCATACTTTTATTCTTATACGAGACCCTTATGATTTTGGTTTAGTGTTGTCGTATCAAGGCACATCTCTATCCACTGACCGTTTAACTGGTGTTTTATATGCAAATTGTATGACAATGCTCAAGAAGGCGTTAAGGGGGATTAATGTAAAGCCTTAACGCCATTTTAATATTTATTTTATTGATTAGACATTATATATAGCGTATTCTACTACATACAAATATTTTGACGGATCCTTAAGAGGCGGAAAATCCCGTAACATCTTTTGAGTTATTACATGCATGTTATACCTTGAATATGAGATGTGAAATCCCGTAAATATCTCTGAAGCCGCTACACTCATATTATATGCGATATCGATTTGACTTACAGAAGGATATTTTAGTTTTGACTCGAGTGTTTTGTTTTTTCATCATGCTCGGTTAGTCTTGAGTTTTTCAGCTTATTGAAGAGTTATTCTAGAGGACGAAGTCAAAGATTTGGTATATTATTAATATTTGTATTCCTGCATCATGTTGTCTGCTGCATTATTTATTTATCTCTGATGTATATGTAACTTTGGTAAATGTTGAATAGATTATAATCAAATGTATTATATAAACAGCTTCATGAACTGTTTGTTTGATTATTATATTTTATTGTTTCGCTGTGAGATTCCATATTTTTTTGCGTCTTCTGTTCTTATTTTTCTTAATTAACCAAATACATGTGTGGATTATTGTCAATTTAAACCCTTCGAAATGTGGATCGTCACATTTTCTATGCTATTTTATTTGCTAACTTCAGGTTTGTAGGTACAATTTATTAATTACACATGGTTAAGTACTACCCACTACTAGGTAGAATGCTTTTGGTCGTATTCTGAAGTAGATAAGTGTGAGATTAGTGAGGATAGTTGAAATGCATTTGATGGTAATAGGTTTGACATAGTGAGAGAAGAAGACCGACATGGATAAAAAGGGCACTAAGGGAGGTAAACATTGTACAGTTGTAGGATTTTAAAAAGTTGTCATTTAATTTCGCGAAGATGTTTAGAGTTTTTCTTTCTCTGCCATTTTTTGAGGCTTTTTGTTACCTCCAAGTCTCATATGAAACAGTTTAATATTGGAGAGCTAAAGTGATAATGAGGAACATATGGTATTGTTTGTGCTTTTATACGAGTTAAGATAGGAGCAGGATATAAATGTAATATTGTTTGGTTAGTTTTATAATTTATATTTTAGTTTGTCTCATTTATGTAATTCACCTAAAGCCACTTGGGTATTCCATTCTACTACTGTTACGAGCCTATTATATTTAAGTGGAACCAATATTAATAGTAACACATGTAATGTTAGCTGGAATATGAGAAATAGTAAGAATGAGTTTCATTTTGTACATCCTCTTTAGTGGGAGTTATGGTAAATGGTTGAGTCCGAACTAGCGGTTAATTGATAAGAATTATTTCACATCCCCAAATTAAAATAGCATGACGTCTATAAATATTAGAAGGTCATCTATATAATATGTGTGATAATAAATTGTTTTCTAGTATGATATTAGAGCTACGCTCATTTCATATATGTTTTAAGCGCCACATGCGTTCCACGTTATTCAATGTAAATATCCACGTGTTTGATTCAAGATGCACCACACATGAGCCGATGCATTAAGAATAATACCACATTGGGAAATTAATATAACGGGATATCTATAAATATGAAGACCTCATTCTTCACATGGACTTCCTTTGATACTTTAAAATACTGTAAGATTCGAAACCAATTAGGAAAATATTTTACCAAGCTCGGAGATAAGTAAAAGTTGGAACTCTCTAAATTCCCAAAATTTTGTGCTATGCATTTCATCATTCGGGTAAAATTTATCTATCATTGAAGATGAACTTGGCACAAAAGATATGGATTAGAATTTAGAAACACAAATATTTAACTTTCACTTTTTGTCGGTTACTTGAAATATATATGTATTGCTTGTGCTATTTTTTCATTGTTTTGAATTAATTGCACAAAAGATACAAACAATAATATTCAAATTAGATGATAAAACCCACAAGATTTCAGAGACACAGATGAGATTTCATCTGTCTCTACTACAGAATAGTTATGATGTGAGAGACTTTGAAAAGGTTTTTCTGACAGCAAGTGTATTGTTCTAAGAATTTTTTTTAAGAGGCAACTTGTTTATTCCGACGTCTAAGCAATCAAACCTAATACCTTTAGCTACTCAAGCTTGGTGGGTTATCACTATTACAAGTGATCATTAATGGAAAATGTTATACGCATTAGTCTTATAAACATTGGTATTTCTTGCCTTGCACTTATTTTCAGTGAAGGTATATTATCATTTAATGTTATTTTAACATTGTTTGATACTCAACCTAAATGCAGTAGCAATTGCTGTTACTGCATATACATATACATTCATACATATATGCATATGCGCACACGCACGTTTGGGTTTGTTTATATGTATATGCAAGAAATGATGAGTATGCTGCATGATATGGATACCATGTATGGTGGTTTTTTTTTAATTTATTTTACACTGATACTGAAGTAGCTAAACGTTTATATGTTACCGATAGACCGCCATCAGACTCAATACTGATTTAATTGTTTCTATGAGCATTATTTTATACCACATATTTACAATCACATGAAAGTTTAGTTATGAGCTCTTATGGCTATGCTATGTGATTTCCATGTTTGTTCTTCATGTTTCGATTTTGAATTTCGCCACAAATTTTATGCTTAAACCCATTTATTAAATTAGCTTGCAGGCGCTATTACTTGTTGCATAATTTTTCGATACCCTGATTGATTATAGTGAAGAAGAAGAAGAATCATGCATGCACATGAAAATGGTTCCTATTTTTTATTTACATTTAATACTTTTAATTCTTGTTCATTGTGCGAACCATGTATACAAACTCGTTGGAAATTAGTTGAACATAAAGCTGTAGTCATAATATTTTCATATCACTATACCAAATCAGTGATTTTGCAACATTTATATTTTTTAGTTTCTAATGTTTATAAATGTTACAAACCACTAACAGTGAAAAAGTGTTAGCATATTGAAAAAGTTTTATTAAAGGCAAGTAGTTTTCTTTATAAACTTCACGACACAAGAATAATGAATTTACAACACAAATAAGTGTTGAAAATTTTGGTAAATTTGTAAATAACTGATTTTCAAGTGGGACTTTGGTAATTTATACATGTGTGCTCTTTCCTAGCGCTCAACATTTTCGGCCGCGTAACTTCTAACATAATTTAGGGTTTTCTCTCTCGCTCACCATAATCACACCGACTTCATCCACTTCAACATCGACGTCGACTTCATCCTCTTCATCATTGATGCTGACTTGGACGACTTGCGGATCGAATGGATTAATGGGTTGATTAGATCGACATCTCGCAGTCACTATTTTTACGGCGACTGGATCGACGGCTCTTCCCCGATGTCAATGTTGTAAATCACTTGAAATTATGGATGGCTCAAGCAACTGGATCGCAACGCGTCATTCTTCAAGTTCAACATCAGTATTAAATTTCTTTTCCTTTCTTCATGCTATCTTGTTTTGCTAATTTCAAACTAGTTTCTATATCGAGAATTTAGTCTCCGTTAATTACAACAAGCACTTAGGTTATTATAGTACGTGTGTCGAAAATTGGAATTTATTTGCTATTTTATTTGCCAACAAACAATAATAAACTAGTTTATAAATTAATAATAATACTTTTTAAATCAATTTTGAATTCATCGAAATGTTTATTGTGCCTGAGCTTGAACTTTGAGATATAGTTTGATTTTATAGTATATAAATAAATATCTTTTTTGAAATATGATTTTTGTAAAGAATATAAGGAAATGTTGTTGAGATATTAAAGTTTGAAATATATTTTGAAACATAATTTGAAATATGATTTTTGGACTTTGAAATAACTTTAAGATAAGATTTTGAAATATGAATATGAAATATAGTTTAATATATTATTTTTGAACTTTGAAATAACTTTAAGATATGGCATTTGAATTATTTATATGAAAAAATATGCAAATAACTTTGAGATATGGTATTTGAATTATGCATATGAAAAAAATATGAAGAAATATATTTTCTTTTTATAATATATAAAGAAATATATTTTTTTGAAATGTAATTTTTATAAAGTTTATGAAAAAATATAGTTTGAGATACTAAAATTTGACATATATTTTAAAACATGATTTTTGAAATATGATTTTTAAATGTTAAATAACTTGAGATATGATTTTTGGAACATGCATATAAAAAGTATATAAAGAAATAAGTTTGATTTCTGTAAGATATGAAGAAATATCTTTTCCAAAATAAGATTTTTAAAAGAAGATAAGGAAATACAGTTTGTGTATCAAGTTTGAATTATAGCTTAAAATACGATTTTTGAACTTGAAAATAATTTTGAGATATGATTATTGAAAAATGCATACAAAAATTATATAAAGAATTGTAGTTTGATTTTAGAAGATATAAAGAAATATCTTTTCAAAAATATGATTTCTATAATAATAAAGTTTATAAAGAAATTGTTACCCGGTTGATTGACCGCGTAACGAGAGGCTCGACATAGATACCTTGGTCGGCACAGACCTCGTTCGGTACACCTCCCCTCGCTCGGCATGATGTCTCGTTCGGCATGAAGCTTCGCTCGGCATTGAAGGGTTGACCGGCACAATGCCTCATTCAGTATAGAAGGGTAACTCGACATGAAGCCTCGCTCGGCATGGAAGGGTCGACCGGCTCAATGCCTCGTTCGGCATAGAAGGGTCGCTCGGCATGAAGCCTCGCTTGGCATGGAAGGGTCAACCGGCACAATGCCTCGTTCGGCATAGATGAGTCTTTCAACACAGGCCTCGTTTAGCGCACCTCCCTTCGTTCGGCACAACACCTTATTCGGCATACGAGTGCAGTTCGACACGCATCCCTCGCTCGGCGTACGAATGCCGTTCGGCCTGGATGTGTGGCTCGGCATACAAGTGTCGTTCGGCATGGAGACCTCGCTCAGCATTCTCTGGTTCGACCAACCTCGCTAGGCAATTGCCGCTCGGCATCTCTGGCTCGGTGCGCAGAAGCTACTTACCACGGGAAAAGATACCTTATTCCTAGTCCCATGAGGGAAGTCCAACCCATCTTCGGCTATAAATAGAAGGGCAAGGGCACAATGAAAGGGACCTTTTTTCAAGAACAATGGGGAGACTCTGTTGCATTCAAGACTTATTCTATTTCACTTAGCACTTGTATTCAAGCCATTATTGTACGGATTGTATCTGTATCCAATCATTTGTGAAAGCAACAAAACTTAAAGTGGACGTAGGCAGTTACGCCGAAACACTATAAATCCGGTGTTCTTGTTTTTGCAATTAACTTCGCATACAATCCTCTGTTTTAGTTTACCTTCTTCACTAATCTCACTACTTAATCTTTCTCAAGGATGTTAGTGACCAATTCTGGTGCTAATATTTTGGTGCTTTCGCTAAGAAACGAATTCTCAAACCGCTAGGATCTGCTTTGTAGCTACTAGGTTGTATAAATCCCTCGAAGGAGATCCAAGTCATTCACAGGACATCCGTTGATTCTATTCAAAGTTTCTATCAATAACTCTACTATGGGAAGACCATGTACCGGATTAGTCTCTCATAACGCAGACGTAAATGGGACTGCTAGCATACAAAAAATAGGACCTAGCAACCAACAAGAAAATCTTGGTGCAGGAACCACCACCTAAAATCAAATGGAAGTTGTTACCAGATCAGAGTTCAATGAGTTGATGAGAGAATTCATGGAAAGTAAAAGACAACTTACTGAGCAGATTCAAGTTAATGCTAACCTCATGACTCAGCTCGCTTAACAACAACATCAGAATGCTAGAGGTAGCTCTGTTCCTTATTCTTCATTTGATAGCTCGACTTCGTCCGATGGATCTCCCAGGCGTAGACGCCGCAAAAATGAAACTACACAAGCAGGTGCCGCTGATCGATCAACTAGGGATCACTTACATCTTGGAGACCAAACCCAATCCGGAATAGGAAACTTAGGAGCTGGAGCATGTGTGGAAACTGGACGCCCGGCTCCCCAAGACCCTAATAAAGCTGGTCCCCAAGATACACGTTTGGCAGATCGCCAACAGAGGAGACATCAACCCGAGCGGTCCCATAGAACAGAGTCCAACCTTCCATCCTCCATACAAACCCCAGACTTATCGGCTATGGTCATATAGTTGATGAGAGAAAATCTAGGCTTAACCAATGAAGATTGGGGGATATCTAGGAGTCATACTCCATTCACATATACTATTCTACAGGCCGAGTACCCCAGGAAGTTTATCATGCCAACTATCTCGGCCTACGAAGGGAAGACTAATCCTAGATAACATGTGATGAGGTATGAATGGATGATGGATTCGGCTAGAGCAAACGACGCGACCAAGTGTAGATGCTTCCCAATTACTTTATCCAGAATCGCTACCATGTGGTTCACTCAACTTCCCCCATGGTCTATATCCCGCTTTGACGAATTTACGACGAAATTTGTAGAACAGTTCAGGATACATGCCACTCGTCCTAAGGATGTGATGTCCTTATCCAGTGTAATCCGTGCTCCAGGGAAATCATCGAAAGAGTACTTTCAGAGATTTCATATTGCGGGTATTGAAGTTAGAAACCCTAATGACCATGCAATTCTGATGGTTGTAATGGAGGAGTGGATCCGAATTTAGAGCTTGGAGATTGGTTGGCAGGAAACCTCCAACTACGTTGGAGCATTTTTATTCAAAGGCTCATCAATTTATAAGAAGAGAGGAAGCCAGATGGAAAAGGCGAGATAAGGCACCAGGGCCTGTTCAGAAGACTGTGAAAAGCAATATCGTCGTAAAACAATCCGATGACAACTCGAGAAAGGTTCAAGTCAATGTCCAGAACATGCATGGGAAATCTAAAGGGCACGGAGGTGGAAATCACGAAAAGAAAAGGGAAGCAGGAAAATGGAAGCCAAGGATTCCAACTTACAACGAATATACTCCTTTGATGCATCTCTAGATAATATTTACCTGTCAACTTGTAATACTTTTCAATACAGAAAGCAGCGCCCAAAGGAGTCAACGGAGGAACAAAAGCGGACGGGGAAGTACTATCGCTTCCATGGGACTTACGGGCATAATACAGAAGAGTGTAAACACCTCCACGATGCCATAGAAAAGCTGATTAGACAGAAAAGTTGCAGGAGTTTGTCAAGAACCCGCAAGAAGGTAGGCAAGGAACATCAGACCCCGGACGCGAGCCGACCCTACGCCATCCAGAGGAACCTGCTCGAACTATGAGTAGACTAGTCATAAATAAGATAGTCAGTGGACCTTACCCTGTAGATAAGAATTGCCAGGAAATGGAGTGGTATGCTAACTCCCTAAGACATGCAGATTTTGATTGTTTTTCAAATACTGAGGATGGGTCCCCAGCTAAGCAGCGGAAAATGACGAACAGTTTTCAGGAGCAGAGATGCTGACCAGATGGAGGCTCCTACCGTTGACCCGATGGTCATCTCCGTGACATTCGGGCCATCATTTGTCAAGAGAATTTTGATTGATCACGGAAGTTCTATCAATATCATCTTCAAGAAAGCATATGACCAAATGAAGATGGAGACGAAGGATTTAAAGCCATCTAAAGCTCGTATTCATGACTTTAATAGTGCAGCAACTAATGTAGTGGGTTATGTTGAATTGCCAGTTGAACTTGGGCAAGGTGAACGTAGGAGGGTGCAAATCATACCTTTCATAGTTTTGGATGTTTAATATTTTTCTAGGTCGACAAGCCCTGGCATAGTTTAGGGCAGTTTTGGCCCGATGGTGTTTGACTTTGAAATTTCTGACGGAAAAAGGAGTTGGTGTGGTGCATGGTGATCAGGCGACCGGTCACGCATGTTATGTGGCTGAGCTGAGAGAGGCCTAATGGAGAGAGAAAGGAAAGGTTGCAGTCTGCATCCGGAATTCTGACAACTGACAAGTAGTGCTCGAGCCCTGGCTCGGGCAACATTCTTGGATCTATAGAGACATAGATCCAAGAGATGATGATGGGGAACTCAAGGAAGCAAAAGCAGCACCGGCTACTGACGATTGACATTCCGGTCAGCCGAGATGACCAATCACGAGTACATAAGATTGGATCACAACTCGACCCCTCGACGGCCGAGGATCTTACTTATTTCCTCTGAGCGAATCTGGTGTTTTCGCTTGTATGCATTCTGATATGTATGGGATTTCTCCCGCTATTACGAGTAATATGTTGGATACAGACCCAAGGTACGTACCAGTAAAGCAGAAGAGGAGAGGTATGGACCGGGAGAGTTCCGCTGCTCTTAGAGAGATGGTGGACAAACTCAAAGCCAATGGGTTCGTCCGCGATGCCCTCTACCTTGAATAGGTGCCTAACCCCGTGCCAGTGAGAAAAGCAAATGGAAAATGGAGAACTTGCGTAGACTACTCAGATTTAAACAAAGCATGCCCGAAGGATAGTTTCCCTTTACCTAGAATTGACCCTCTGGTCGACTCAACAGTTGGACACGAGTTACTGTCGCTTATGGATGCGTACTCGAGATATAATTAGATCTCGATGCACATTCCATACCAAGAACACACCAGTTTTTCACAGACGTTGGGCCATATTGCTATGTAGTGATGCCTTTCGGATTGAAAAACGCAGGAGCGACTTATCAGCATCTGGTAAATCGAATGTTTAAAAACCAGATTGGTAGAATAATGGAAGTCTATGTGGATGACATGCTCGTGAAGTCACGTCGGTCAAACGACCACATTCGAGACTTAGCGGAGATGTTTGATATACTCAGATATTATGGAATGAAAATCAATCCTTTGAAATGTTCTTTTGGCATTGCGTTGGGGAAGTTTTGGAGTTTAATTGTTAATGCGCGGGGAATTGAAGCTAACCCGGAAAAGATTCAAGCTATTCGGGACATACAAGTGCCCAAAACAATAAAACAAGTACAAAGACTGATCGGAAAAGTAGCCACGCTAAGTCGAGTCATACCTAGAGCCACAGATAAGTGTATTCCCTTCTTTGATGTAATAAAGAAAGGAAAGAGAAGTTTCGAATGGACGTCCGACTGTGAGGATGCATTTCAAGCTTTGTGGAGACATTTGGAAAGTCCCCCTGTGCCGTCGAAGCCTATAGACCATGAAGTATTGTATGTGTACTTGGCCGTATCCCAGCATGCTATCAGTACGGCTTTGGCTCTCAAGGAGGACCGAGTTTAGAAGCCGGTTTTATATGTAAGCAAATGTTTAATAGGGGCAGAAAGAAATTATCCTAAGATTGAGAAACCGGCCTACTGCTTGGTGATTGTATCACGTAAGCTTCGGCCGTACTTTCAGGCACACTCAATCAGTGTTTATACCGATCAACCGTTGCGATAGGTACTCCAACGATCGAAAACTTCTGGAAGGATGTTAAGATGGAATATCAAGTTGATTCAGTTTGATATTACCTACCTGCCATGAAGAGCCATACAAGGGCAAGTGCTAGCAGACATCATTGCTGAATTCACCGTGTCAGACGAATCAAACAGTCACAATGTCAAACCTCCCGTTTGATGGAAGATGTACACCGAAGGGGCATTAACGACCGTTGCTATGGAGCTGGTATAGTTCTTGTGACTTCCGAAAGCCGACTAATTTGTTACGCAAAGCTCGAATTCCCAACAACAAATAACGAGGCCGAGTATGAAGCATTGGTTGCTGGCTTGAATCTTATTAGAGAACTGAGGGTAAAATTGGTTGAAATCTTTTGTGACTCACAACTGGTGGTATACCAGGTGCGGGGGGACTATCAAGCGAAGGGACAGAGTCTTGCCCTGTACTTTGCAAGGGTGTAAGAGCTGCTAGCAAATCTAGAGTATTATGATATTTCGCATGTCCCGCGTGAAAAAAATAGAGAAGCCGATTCATTGGCAAAATTTGCGAGTACTGGCGATGCACAACACATGGGATTACTTCATGTCGAAACCATACATGCTCCGAGTATAAATATGTGGAGATAGATTTCATGTTAGAAACAAAAATCGAGATGGAATCATGTATGACCCTATTCAAGCAATACATGCTACATGGGGTCTTGCCCGAAAGAAAGAGTGAAAGATGACAAGTCATTCGTAAGGCTTCCGATATGTAATGCAGAACGGAATAATGTATAAAAGGGGATTCTCGGCCCCCTTACTCCGGTGCATTGCCCAAGATGCGATAAAACGAGTCTTGAAGGAAGTCCATGGTGGAGAATGTGGTGACCATACTGGAGGGCAGACGTTAGCAAAGAAAATCCTCTGTTATGGATACTATTGGCCGACTGTAATCGAGATGTTGTAGCCTACATAAGGAGATGTGACAAATGCCAAAAGAATGCGAAAATCCTGAGAGCTCCACCGACGGAACTCACACAAATGGTTAGTCCCTAGTCGTTTGTAATGTGGGGGATTAATATAATTGGTTCTTTACCCATATCCAAAGGTGGTGTGAAATACGCAATAGTTGCGGTCGATTACTTTACCAAGTGGGTGGAAACAGAACCCTTAGCCACGACCACAACCAAGAAGGTCATTAATTTCATTGTACGAAACATTATATGCCATTTTGGCCTCCCACGGACTATCGTTACAGACAACGAAACTCAATTCGAAAGTAGGAAGTTAAAAGAATTTTGTCAAAAGTATTGCATTGAAAAAATATTTGCAGCAGTTTCTCATCCAAAAGCCAATGGAAAAGTAGAAGCTATGAACAAAATAATCACGTCCATTTTGAAAAAGCGTTTGGAAAAGGCTAGAGGCACGTAGGTGGATGAACTCCCAACAACACTTTGGGCTTACAGAACCACCCACAAGTCCACGACTGGCCACACTCCATTCGCATTGGCATACGACACAGAAGTTGTTATACCCATAGAACTTGAAGTTCCGTCACATCGGTTAACTCATTACGACCCTAAGATGAATTAGGATCTTTTATTGGAATCACTGAACTTCGTTAATGAAAAATATGAAGAAGCCGATTTAAGGGTGGCTGCATATAGGAACCGAGTTGCTCGATATTATAATGAAAAAGTCCGACCGAGATTCTTAGATATGGGCGACCTCGTTTTGAAACGATTTTTCCGGGTCCCGACGTATATGAATCCCACATGGGAAGGTTAATACGTCATTGAACGGAAACCTGGAGAGGGAACTTTCAAGCTAGCGACCGTTGATGGTGCGACACTCCCCCGAGAATGGAATAGCGAGCATTTGCCACATTATTATACTTAGTCTATCCCTTTTGTTTGTTTATTACAATTATTTCCAGTATGTTTTTATTTCATTGATTCTAAATTCTCGGCATGTAATGAGACAATTTAGTTTATTTTCGTTAATAAAGGCTTGGAGCCATCTTTTCCATGAATTATTGATGTTTCTGTGTTTGATAATTCTATGGAAAAAACAAAAGTTACATTATTCTATCTGACGTATGAATGTGCATGAACACTCAAAATCTCCAAGTCCTCAGGGTGCAGACTGGAGTACTCTAAGTCCCCAGAGTGCGGACTAGAGTATAAACGACTTAAAATCTCCAAGTCCCCAGAGTGCGGACTGGAGTGCTCTATGTCCCCAGAGTGCGGACTAGAGTATAAACGACTTGAAATCTCCAAGTCTCCGGGGTGCGGACTGGAGTACTCTGAATCCCCAGAGTACGGACTAAAGTATAAATAGCTCAAAATCTCCAAGTCTCCAGAGTGCGGACTGGAGTACTCTAAGTCCCCAGAGGGCGGACTAGAATATAAATGACTCAAAATCTCCAAGTCCCCAAAGTGCGGCCTGGAGTGCTCTAAGTCCCCAGAGTGCAGAATAGAGTATAAACGACTCAAAATCTCCATGTCCCCAGAGTGCGGACTGGAGTACTCTAAGTCCCCAGAGTGCGGACCGGAGTATAAACAACTCAAAATCTCCAAGTCCCCTGATTGCGGTCTGGAATACTCTAAGTCCCTAGAGTGCGGACTAGAGTATAAACGACTCAAAATCTCCAAGTACCCAGAGTGTGGACTAGAGTACTCCAAGTACCCAGAGTGCATACTAGAGTATAAACGACTTGAAATCTTCAAGTCCCTAGAGTGCGGACTAAAAATATTCTAAGTACCCATAGCATGTAATAGAGTACTTAGGATTTCCAAAATATCTCCGAGCTATACGGAAGTGAACTGCAATTTATGTAACTCACAAGATTTTGGGTCTCGACCACAGTTATACAGTAAGCTGAACAATAAAAGCCATTTGAAAGCCAAAGGAACTAAATTTCATTTATTAATCCAAAATGAGGTTCTACTACAACTCCTCCAAAACTCGGAGTTAAAAGTCTATCTACATTGACTATGAAAATAAATAGAAATAATTACATAATCTAGGCTAACTCTCATTGAACGAGTGTAAATAGTTACTTCTTTGATTTCTTTGGTTTCTTTTCCTCCCTCGTCTTCTCAGACGACTCCTCCCCCACGTGTTTTCGTTTGGATGCTCTGCTTGACGGGGAAGTAACATCCGAGGGAGGACGAGGGAGTTCTAGTGGCCCAGACCCACCAGGGAGAATGACCTTAAAAGGCCTGTTTAGAGGATCATCTAGATCCACAACTCGGGGATCGACTTTGATTTCAGCTTTCATTTTCTTCTCCTTCACGAGTTGCTCCTTCATGCCCATTTTTGAAGTGTCTCCAGAGGCGCCTGTAATTTTAATTTCATAATTTTCTTCAGCGGGTGACAAAGTTTCGGACTTGTTCTCGTCAAGCGCCTCAATCACTTGAGCATCAGGACCGGGAGCCTTTCGCGCTTGAATAGCCTCTCTCACCTTCTCCTTCTCCTCCTTGGCGTCATCGCTTCTTGGAGTGGGCTCGGGGTCAGAGCGGCCTACGCAAAACCACAAGAGACAAAGGTTAGAATACAATAACCTCTCGTCGAAAACGAAGACTCTTTGGACTTTAAGAAGAAAGGTTATATACAGGTTTCTTGCTGACTCTCCACCATCCGAGGAGTCTCACCCACTATAATGGGAGATAGAACTTGAATGTCTAGGCCAGGTCTCTCGGGTCGTAACTGACGTGCTGCTCGAACGGATCAAGTGTTGGCTGACCAATCGGTTGAGTTAGGGGAGGAGTTGGAGATTCGATTCCAGACGGACCGGCAATGTCATTCGTTCCCTTTGACGAGGAGGAACCTTTTCTATAGAGAGCCTTCGCTACAGACAAGTCTAAAGGCTCGTTCCCCCTGAGAATTCCTTTACCAAAGCCTCCTTGTCAACCTTCTCAGTGCCCAACTCTGATCTTTGCCAAAGTTTCCCATGCCTCAGCTAGAGATTTGAGGTAATTCTCGCCAAAAAAAGTTAAGTCCCAATGCATGAGGACACGGGCGTTGTATTCTTCTATAAGTGGGTCAAACAAGCACTTGATCTCCTCCCTACCAGCCTCTGTAGCATCCTCAAGGCGAGACTCAAACTCTGTGGATGCAATTCTTTTGCCTTCCTCACGGGCTTTATCCATCAGCATCTCAACTTTAGAGAGTTCGTCGTCGAGCTTTGCCTTCAGGAGTCGCGTAGCAACAATCTCATCGCAATATCGTTGCGACTCTTCCCAAGGAGCAGTTTTTTCCTCTTTCTCTTTGAGGAGTAGCTCTTACAACTCTTTGACTCGCTGGGCGAATGCATCCCTCTCATTTTGAACAGAATCCTTCCCTAATGCTAAGGCCCCACAGTGTTGGACCGCTTCGTCAATTTCTTTCTTACGTGTCGTCTCTAGATGATTAACGTCCTTCGCTGTGTCTTTAGCACTTTTTTAGGCGGCTTCGAGCTGAGACTTATATGAAGAGAGCTCCTCATCCTGAGCTTTAATATTGTCTTTATCGTGAATAGCTTCGAGCTTTAGGCGATCGATTTCATGTTGACGCTCAATAGAGACTTCCGAGACTTTTTCAGCTAAATGGACAAACGCATCATGTTGAACGTAAACTTCGTTGGTACAAGCAATAGCGCTTTGTTTAACGTGTCTTGGAATGTGATGAATCGTCGGAAGAAATTTCAAACCATCAAAGCATATTTTCGGGAACGTGGCCTTGAGCTCATTTAGTCTTTCTGCTACCGACGGATCAGGTACAGGATTGGGAGGAGTATGCCTGGAAACTACAGATGTTTTATGGGGTTCCCGGTATTGCCTGGTGCTTGATGAACCAGAATGTTGATCTCGATGGGCCTCAGGCTAGGACCCCTTTTACGTAGACTTCTCCCTGCCTTGCTTTGATTGAGAAGGACGATCGCGGGAATATGAGGACTGGCTGTATGTTTTTCTTCGATAAGTTGATTCTCAAGGGCGGTTGTCTCGGTCTCCAGAGTCATCTCTGTCTCGGCATTTGCCGGGGCCTGAATCCCGGCCGGAATAAAGAAAAATAGATGACCCGCGAAGACGATCGAGTACATGAGTATGTCCCATGTCACTTGTGTAGAATGTGAATAAAGACAAGTTAGTAAAGAGTAGAGTGATGGCTAAAATTGAAGTGCAATTTGAAATGCACATGTCCGTGTGTGTCCTAGTGTTTCCCCCCAACAGACCAGTTTCTTTATCTCTAATTATACAAGTTTTTTCTCCCTAAATATGGGCTTGAGTGTATGCACTGCCTCTAGGGGGCGAATGAAGCTTAAGGGCTTCCGGATCATCGAAGCCATAGTTAAGAAAATTATCAGGATTAGTGAAGTTCGACAAGCCTTTAAAAGAACTCTCTAAGTGTTGAGGAGAAGGCTCTCTCTCCACCGGAGTGATTGTGATTCTAGAGGATCCACCCACTGTCTTCTTCCTCAATTTATAAGCCAAACTTTTCTTTCCCTTCGCAGGGGGAGGCGTTACTTCGATGTCGTGAACCTCAATTACCAGCTCCTGAGCGGGACTACGTTATCACCTGGTACTTCAGGCTCTTTAGCTTCTCTAATCTCGCCCTCCTCAGATGTATCGGGGGTGTGACGACCCGAATTTCAGCGCTCGAAAATCGACATCCATACTTCACCCGTATTCGAATTCCAAAGATTCAAACGTCGAAATCTGATTCGTTGGAGCTTATAATAACATTAGGATGATACAATAGAGCTGAAAAAGAATGAATAGTTTTATTGATACACAACATTTGATATAAAAATGATACAAATGAAATGATCAACACTATATCATAGATAGATACAACAGCGGAAATAATAAGACAACAACAGCAACGGAAAGCAACATCTTCAATGCCAAGCTCCAAAACTCCAAACCAGAAGCTCAAACCACCATCATGCTGTAATGAAACACAATGTGATCGCCAAACCAAAGACTCCAAAGATTTCCAAAAGCTACTCCTATTGGTTGACTGTTTGATAACCTAACTCTAGGCAGCCCGTGTGGAAATTGTGGGCACCCAGAGTTTAGAAAGGGAACAATAAACTCCAGGTCAGTCATGAGACTGGTGTGTGCAAACAAAAATAGTTTATTTTGAGCAAAAACAAACAACAAAAGAAGTAAAAAGAAACCCGCAATGCTTTTGGAAATGAAACTAGCATAAGGCCTCCCCGCACACACACATAATGCAAACGCACAATTGGAGGAGATTTCTCCTTATGATAGTCAAACATGCTTGATACGCGATATTATTAGTGCATAGTGCAGAAACATTTGCAAGTATAATGTTAATCTTAGCTAGCATACGTACCATTATAGTATGCCTACTATAGCTACCATGTTAAATGGTAGGTTCTACAACTAAAAATATATAGGACGCGTATTGGAAGATTAGATTTCCAACAAATGGTCAAGGCTAAGGAACTTCCTTTACCGAATGGGTACGCCTCTGGAGGGACGCCCTGAGAACCTAACCGGATCTCTACCAACACAAGGCCGGGTTACCTCTGTAATTAGGCAACTAACTGTCATGATTATGCCGTGACTAGCCTATATCCCGAGATTCACCAATAAATAGCAACAACCACATAAGTTAAATATCCAGGCTCCATACCATGATACCATTTTTTATCCAGAAGGAAATGAACATACCCTAAAGGGCACGACCCTCATAACCTTGCTGCATCCTTCCTGTTTCGACGATTTTCGGGTTGTGAGGTTCGACGAAGTCTCGTCCACAAAGCTACGCTTTTCACAAAATTCATGCTTTGATCAACAAATGATCGGCAACACTTAGTATGCTAAATTACCAAGTTGGGAATATATCACTAGTAACCATCAACTACATAACCTCTGAGCTCGTACCTCTCAAAGAAGGGTGTTAAGCTAAGAGAATAAATTCTCCGCCACCAAACAGAAATGTATTTGATAGAAACCAGAATTACATCTCAAAGTGTAACGTCAGAAATACATCCATACAAGTCCATTTCGGGTTCGAACGGAACCAAAGGCACTTCAAAAGAAGCCCTTACAAATCTGGGTATTCACAATCCCGATCGGACTCCCCATCACATATGGAGATCTTTATACCGGAGCAACTCGGTGCAAAGGCATTCGAAATGTAATCATATCGTTCTCGAAAACACCCGGTCTTCACCACCGTCTTCAAATGCTATCCATTTCGTCGTATCACTATTCGGAATGGGTTTTATGACATAAAGTCCTCTCCCGGCTAAACCGAATAATGAGCACTTAATTTTAAAAATATATGGATATATTGGGATCTTTGTTAAGTCACAACTTTCAACACTTGTTTCCCAAAACTTTTCATTTTGAAAGATTTAAACAATTTTCCACTTTTAATCTTTTAAACCAAAAGATTCACCCTTAAGATTCACTTCAATTTGAAACAAAGTTCACCAATCTTTAAAAAGATTTATTCATAGTTTTCAAAACTATTTTCGGTTCAAATTTGATTTACACATAACTTGAAATCCTTTCAACAAAAACCGAAAAGTTCTTACTTTATATGAAAGCTATTATAATTTGAAAACAAAGAGTTTTTTGTTTCGGAAAAAACCCAATCAAATATACATAAGTTATAGCTTTTAAAAGTATAAACTAGAAAATCAGCGAACTGCCGTATCATCGGCAAGTTTTATTTGAATTAAATTCAAATTCCCAAAACAATTTATTTAAAATAGTTTTAAATCCATATATATATTGTACAACTTATATAACCCTTTCAAACCATAAGTTCCGAAATAATTTCAAAACTTTAACAAGTTATATTATATTCAAAGTAATTCCAAAATTTCCTTTACAAAAGTTTTATTACACCTCCAAAACCATTTTGGATTCAAAATTCAATTCTTAAAATCATTATGAAAAACCCATGACTTAACCAATTTCCCGTGAATTCCATATTTGTGTGTGTGTGTAGGGGGGGGGGGTCCAGGGTCTTACACAACAATACAATATCATCAATCATCACAATCCGAACACAGCAGTATCAATAAGCGGTATAATCCTATAACACTTATCTTTATTCACAGATTCATAGATAAATATGTAAATTCAACATAGATAAATAATTTACACATAGCTCAATTCAAACAATTTACATCACATAATATTATAGATCAGAGATATCAAACAATTCAAAGCATTCAATAAAATTCAGTCATCCATAAGCAAATTAATCAATCACTTAATTATGATTAATTTAATATAAATTAATTACTTATTAATCACCTAACCCTGATTAATTAATATTAATTAATTTCAAACCATTTTAATTAATTATCCTTTAATCATTTATTAATTAACCTTTAATCATTTCATTATCCTTAATTAATCACATAAATAAATTAACCTGAAGTTAATTACATAAATTAATTAATCCTTAATTAATTACATTAAGTAATTACTTTCAATCATAAATTAATTAACCTTTGATCATTAATTAATTCACCTTTAATCATTAATTAATTCACCTATAATTAACTAATTAATTATCCTTTAATCATTAAATAATTAACCTTCAGTTATTAAGTAATTAACCTTTAATTACTAGTTAATTAACTTGTAACGACCCGCCATTTATCTCACAGAATGACGCATTATTAATAAGAAAGAAAGGGATAGAAAAGAGAAAGATAGAGAAGAAAGAAGAGAAAACACATCAGAATCTCACAGCGGAACGAATAAATTATATTAATAACATAAATATTGCATAGTATCATATACAACATATATCATAGTTACATAGATTATGCATCACATACTAGACAGTTATAAACACCTGTCTAGTTATTACAACTTAAATACAACACAGAGAAAACACAGAGATACCAACACAACGGAACACTAAACATATCTACAACGCTGAAGCCTCCTGCTTCATTGCTCCTTCATAATTCGTCAAAGCTAACCTAAATCCCTTGGCTACTCGTAAAAATTTGAGTACCCACGAGTTTAAGAAAACAGAAGATAAACTCCGGATCAGACATGGGTCTGGTGTGAGTAACAGGTTAAGGTTGCTTAACTTTCAAAAAGCTTCGAAAAGAAAAGTTATCACGTAAGACATCCCACACATAAACATGGAAAAGTTTTTACCTTATGCTACCCAAAACATTTGATAGGAAATCCAGTGACATTATAATAGGTCTAGGGTTTTCAAGTAAATATGAAATAGCCGAAATTGTTACATTTATTAAATTCCAGCTACTAGCCACAAAAGTGGGTAATATAATCAAAACCGTTGGCACTTATTGGATTTTGGATTCCATATAATGGTAGAGCTACCGAGTTACCGCCCGTCACAGTACGTGGCCTAGATCACCGTACCGAGGCGCCACCTTAACTCCCCTGCAACACAAGGCCGGAACCATCCCTCACTGGACAGTCTTGAACAAGACCACCCTGCAGTTGGTGCGCATATCCAACTGCCCACTAAGCGGAATAAAAAAAAGGGACCTCTAGACAGGGGAAAATCTCGTCCTACTTGGGCATGATCCAATTAGTCTTGCTGCACCTCCCATGTTTTAGCCATTCCCGGTTGATGAGGCTTGAGGCTACGATTACCTTTATAGAACACATTTATCTTAGAATGCTCATCGTCCACCTGACGATGTTCTGAAAGCATTCTTTCCATACAAGTTCGTTCCGAGTTCGAACGAAACCGAAGGCATTATCTCGTTACACTCGTTTTGGAATAATCCTCAGAGTTAACAACGATAACCCTTGCACTCTGAACCTTCATCTTGAATCTGAAAGTACTACCCCGTTAAACTCGTATTGGAATCACCCTCAGAGTTTTAACGACGAATAGTCCTTACACCTCGAGTCTTCACTCTTCACTTGAGATTCACGACCTATCGTTAATTTGGATTGATGTGGTTTTCGGATATCCAAATTTGGAAACCCGATCCCAGTCTCATCGAAATCCAAAACGTATCTTTTACGGCCGAGTTGTTTTAGGGTTTAAAACAATTCAATTTCATTATCTATATACACACAGATAGATAATTCACATACCATAATGGATAATCATCATTATCGCAATAGATAATCCATATTATCATCACAATGCAACCAATGCATCCATATCACACAACATTACTTATCTCATTTCTGAGATCTCAAACCATTCAAGGCAACCAATATCATCCATTCATAAGCAATGATTAATAATCACACCAAATATAATTAATTTAAAATGAATTAAATTAATTACATATTCTCTAATTAATTTAAAGTGAATAAAATTAATTACTACACCAATATAAATCTTGCTTACACAACCATTAATTAACTAAAAATTAATTAATTAATTATCCTCCGATTATCCACCTTAATTAATCACCCTTGATTAATTATCCTTTAATTATGTTCAAGTAATTATACTTTAATTAATTTCACAAATTAATTATTCTTATCCAAAAACAGTAATTAACCTTTAGTTACTTCATTCATTAATTAATTATAATTAATTACATTGATCCTTAATTAATTACATTAAATAATTACCTTTAATCACTTATTATTGATTAATTAATCTTAATTAATCAATCTTAATTACATCATTAATTATATTAGTTAATGATCCTCAATTAAATTTGAAATTAATTCCTTATTTAAATTAATTACATTAAGTAATTAATCTCAATTAAACCATAATTACTAATCACCTTTGATTAATCACATTCTGTAATTAACTACCCTTAATTACTTATCAATTTAATTACTTCTTAATTAATTTCTTCAATTAGTTCCTTGATTAATTATAAAAAGTAATTATACTCAAATTACTTCCACAATTAAACCATCTTCCACTAATTAAATCCAGTAATTATCATTAATTACTTCACTAAGTAATTATACTTCATTAATTACATTAAGTAATTATTATCAAATCATCAAGTGAATAAAATTAATAAACTTAATTAATTAATTTAAACCAATCACATTAAACTCCATTAATTACATTAAGCAATAAATTTCTTAATTACATCCATTAGTAATTATACTTAAACAATTTCACAAATGATTATCTTCAATTAATTAACCTAATTAATTATTGAAATTAATAACATTAATTAATTATTTAATAATCTCAAGTTAATGACCATCATTAACTATTAAAAACTCTTTAATTACTTTTCTTAAGTAATTAACTTAGATTAACCATTATTAACTATAAATTAATTTATCTTTAATTATGCATTAATTAGTCTCTAATTGCTTTAAAAAAAAATTAGTCTCTGATTATTTAATTAATTAAGTGTTAATTGTAACTTAATTAATCCTTAATTACTTGATTCATTAATTACTAATCATTAATTAAAATCTAATCTTATTTAATTAACAATTCTTAAATTATAAGTTAATTATTCCTTAATCAATTAACTTAAACCTTAATTAATAATTTATACCCGTAATTACCTTAATTAATTAACCATTCCATTAATTAATTAATTAATTAAATTATCCATTTAATTACCTTAATAATTAAATGAAATTACAAACCATTAAATTCTAAATTTACTTTAAGATAAAACTTATTCTTATTAAGGACCAAGTTATCATTTACAAAGCATTTTAAAACAATTTACTTTAAATTTACTTTCAAATATCATTTTAAATTTAAGATTTAAAATGGATACAAATTATCTTTAATCAAAGTTTAAAACACATTTCTTAAACCTTTTCATTTCACAAGTTAAAGAAATACTCATTTATTAAAGAAGTTTTAAAGAATTTAAACCAGATTCATTTTTTTAAATTCAAATCAATTTAGTTACACTTTAAATATTCAAAATTGTTTAAATCATTTTAAAATTAAAAAATTTCCTTCAATTCAAAAACTGGAATACCATTTAAATTTGAATCCAGATTAATCTATAGATTTTAAAAACTCTATTTACATTTTTAAACTTTATTTTTAAAATTCAAACTACTTAAACATTTTAAAGTAGTCTAACAATTCAAGTTTAAAAACTTGTTTATTTTTTTTTAAAAAAAATCTGAGATAAAACTTAAACTTAAATTTCATATTTTAGCTTGTATTTTAAAATTTGGTTTAAAACATTGCTTTCCATCTTTAAAGTTCAGATTGAAATTTTTAAACAAAACATGTCAGGTTTCTGTTTAAAACCTGTTACTATATCTAAACCCGAGTCACCCTATTCCTGCTTCGAGTCAACAAGCTAACAACTTCGAGCAACCCATCTACTGACTTCGAGCAAACTACCCAAAAACACGAGTAAAACTCGAGTTCAAACTTCTTGCTCAATTCAAAAAAACAACAGCATCCACAAATGAACACCGCGCACCTGCACAATAATCTTGATCGATTCCGATCAAATTCGACGATCTTCCCCCATCGACGAACAACTCCTCACTCCACCCCGATCATCATCTCGCTTTCACCCCACTCGAATTTGAATTCGAGTTCAAATCTTAAAGCCTGGAACAGAAAAGAACAACCACCACCAAACCTGTCAACGCTTCGTCCACGGCCCTCGACCACCAGTAACTCTGCAACACCGCCACAGTCTCGTCATCTACTATGCCATCGTTCCCCAAAAACTTGTTGAACTCGATCGCACCTATAGGCCGAGCCAACCAAATCAAATTGCCTAGTTAAAACTAGGGTTACAGGTTTCAAAAATCAACCACCATCACCACAAAGCTCTGATCAACATTCAAGCATTTTCCCCCTATCCTTCGATCTTCAGACTACCACCAGATAGAACCCCTTCCCCCCAGACCACATAGATCATCAAAGAACCCCATATTTCCATATCCAGTTCATCCCAGAACTGCACACTCATCCAATCATTAAAAATTATGATTTTAGCTTCAAAAATCATATTTTAGGATAAGAATACGGTTTACATTCTTAAATTTATAAATTAAGATGTTTGAATTTTACTTATATTAAGTTTGCTCGGTTTTTTTCTTGGTATCCGGTGACATTTCCAATTTATTTAACTTAAATAAATTTTTAACTAAATTTTGTAATGAAACACACAAGTTTCTTTTGACACTCAAGTTTTAACAGAGATAAACTAAGAGGTTTTGAATTTAAATCAAAACCAGAACTTTAATATGGAAATAGAGATGTCACATACATCATATAGCAGGAATTCAATAATATATCTACACAAACATACTTATAAATATACACAATTGCAATATTTTCTACAGCAATAACATGCAACCGTAATTTTACTTTAATTTTTTTATTTAAAATAAAGTTACTCACATGTCATAAATATAAGCAGAGCCTCCATTTTGAAAACAGCTTTTGAAAAACTGGGATCCTTTTTGCTTTTAGAGACTGAGTTGCTTACTTATTTTTAAACTGGAATGCTTGCTTTGCAGGCTTTGCACAGAAATGGTGGAATGCTTGCTACTTTGATTTAAAACTGCATGCATGCTTTTGACTTCCAGATTGAAGAAAAATGCAGGTATTTGATTCATCTCAGTTTTAAAGATGATGTTTATATTTTTTTGATTTGAACTTGCTTTGCATGCTACAGATTTGAAAAGGTTATATGGATTTGATTTATAGGGTTTGAAGATGGGTTACAGGGTAATGATTTACAGGCTTTGCATGTTTTGCAAAAGTTACAGGTTTGCTTTGAAATTGTACAGGGTATAGATTTACAGGGAATTGATTTGAAAATGTGTTATAGGGGAAATGATTTGCATATTTGATTTCTGATTTCGGTTTTAGAGGAAGTGTTTTTTTCAGATTTGCTTTGCATTTTTGATTTAGAAAAAGTATAAGAATGAAAGAAGATTTGTTTATATAAAAACTGAAATACTTATTAATAAAAATAAAAGAAAAAGCTAAATTTTGAAATGCCACTTGTCTTCAAATTTAACATTTTTCATTTTAGTATGATTATAAATTTACACATGTCCTTTAAGGTTAATTAGTTATAATTAAATGTTAATTAGTATTTAGTTAATATGTTAAATGTTAATGAAGGATAATGTTTAAGTAATTAGTTAATAAGTATTTATATATGTATAAATAATTTTAAAAAGAAATGAAACAATTATATACATAAATAAAAGTTTATACCAATATTTTAAAATCCAAAATAATTTTAAATATTTATACTTTAAATTTCAAAGCTTTAAATTCAAATCCAAATCAATTTCTAAAATTCAATTTTGAAATCAAGTTATATATATACATATATAACTACACAATTTAATTTTGAAAAACAAACTATTTTTATTAAAATCTATTTGTTAAAAACAATACATTATTATATTTTGAAAATAACAAATTTGATAACTTTAAATAATTTATAAAAGAAATTGTCTCTTTATTAATAAATTATTTATTTTATCACACTATATTTAAAAAGGAAATCAAAATAAACCGTAGTGTTAGTTTATTTAAATTTAAACTCAAAATCAATATAAACAAATTAAATTTTTATCTTAACAACTTAAAACCATATAGTTATTTATTCAATAGCTTTTAAAAGTTTAACTTTAAATAAAATCATAATTCCCAATTTTACCAAAGATATATATATTAGAAAACAAGATTTAGTTATTAAGTTTAAACAAGGCTTATCTATTTACAATATATACATTTTCTATATACATTATAAATAGAAAACCATTTATAAGCTTTTAAAAGATAAAATCTATCAATTAAATATTTATTTAATTGGATTATTTTATTAATTCCAATCTTATTAACAAAGATTATCAAATCAATTTAATTTTTAATTCAGATTATTAAATTGATATTTCGTAAAATTCCGGGTCATCACATTCCTCCCCCCTTGAAAGAATTTCGTCCCCAAATTTAAAAAAAAGGTAATTTAATAATCTATTTAAAGATTCAATTTTAAAACACAAGCATATATCAAACATATGCTAACAACCATAGCAACCAATTCATCCAGTCAAACAAATCTAACTATCTAGACAAAATTCTGGATAGAGTTTCCTCGAATTTCCCAAGTATATATACCGGGATATTCGCTCTACAAAATCCAAACAATCAAAACTACGAAGCTAAAGAGCTCCTACTCATCTAGATCTATAAAACTAGACAACATATCAGACTATAGACAAGTCTGACTCAACAACCAAATCTTCCAGAACTGCCGGTTCCACAACCAGAGATAGATCATACACGTACTCCCTCATAGATATGTAAAACACATCGAATCCTAGTCTTCCAAACTGGCAATTCAATCCTGAAAACCAAACACTTATCCTCACAAGAACACAGAATGATTCAAAACACCACGGAGCTAGCTTCCCAGAATTACCAAAACTTATAGCTCCTTGGATCGGAGAAAACTTAACCAAAACCAAATCTCCGACTCCAGAATTCAAATTCATTCGTCTCTTATCCACAAAAGTCTTCAGACGAACCTCGGCTACTAACATCTTTCCTGATTAGCTCAACCCTCGCTGATTCCTTTAGACACAAACTAGACCAAAAAAAACCCAACCCAATGATCTCCTCAAGATCAATCCAAAACCAAGAACAAACTCTACTCCTCAAACAACAGAAGACTAAACTTACTTCTCCTTATCCGGAAAACATAAAACAAAAGCACTTCCAAACTGCTTCCGCTGCACAACTCTGATCCAAAGTAGATAAGAATGCTGATGAAGAACACGAGCATAAACTGGACAACACATCCCAGAAATATGGTTCAACGGATCCAAAAGAGAAAACTCAGAAATTCCTCCGAAACCCGAGCTGCTTCACCAACCTCTATCTCTAGGAATCATCCTTCTACTAAACTGAACCACCGGTATCACTTCTGAAATTCTAGTCGATAAGAAAAACTCAATCTCCAAATGCAGACAAACCTCTGACTTCCCATAAAAATCTCTGATAACTCAAGAGAACACTCAACCATCGCATGTCATTTTTGCGATCAACCCAGATCAAATTCGAAAGAAAAAAACTGTCCTCTCTTTACCAATCAGAACAACTTATACTTATCTATCCAATCCATCGATGAAATGGATACACTTTGCTGCTTCTGAATTCCACCTCCAGAAAACTGCTCAGCCAGAAAACTTCCTGCCAACACAGAATACTCCGAGCTGCACTGCTGACACCGATGCCAAAAACTTCCTAATCTAAAGCTCTTCGAGAAACTAGGATTTCAAAGCAAATAGAAACACCATGCTGAACTCGGCCACAACACCGAAGTAAACACACTTCCTTAAACTTATTCTAAAGAAATATCTTCGGACACATCCATAATCACTGCATCTCATCACACAACTACTACTTCCTGAGGTATCAAGATACCATCGCTTCTGCCAACTAACAGATCCAAACCCTACCCATCAAACTCTACACTTCAAAGATGACTCCGAACCTTTTGAAGGTTTCCTTCAGAGATCGATGAAATCTCTACACTCTGCACAACTTACTCGAGACGGTATTAGGTCTACAGTCTCGACAAATAAACTTCCAACCTCAACATACAAACTCCAACCAATGTTAGTCGTGTTACACACTACTACCTCATCTACCTTTATAACCTATATTGGAAAACCTGTACGGGTAACCCAACAAATAGGTAGAATAAATAAATATATTTATGTATATCAAAATTACAAATACGCTCTCTCAAGAAGAAAACACTCCAAAGCCTAGGTATTCACTCAATCTAGCGCTCTGATACCACTGTAACGACCCGCCATTCATCTCACAGAATGACGCATCATTAATAAGAAAGAAAGGGATAGAAAAGAGAAAGATAGAGAAGAAAGAAGAGAAAACACATCAGAATCTCACAGCGGAACGAATAAATTATATTAATAACATAAGTATTGTATCATATACAACATATATTAGAGTTACATAGATTATACATCACATACTAGACAGTTATAAACACCTGTCTAGTTATTACAACTCAAATACAACACAGAGAAAACATAGAGATACCAACACAGCGGAACACTAAACATATCTACAACGCTGAAGCCTCCTGCTCCATTGCTCCTCCACAATTCGTCAAAGCTAACCTGAATCTCTTGGCTACTCGTAAAAATTTGAGTACCCAAGAGTTTAAGAAAACAGAAGATAAACTCCGGGTCAGACATGGGTCTGGTGTGAGTAACAGGTTAAGGTTGCTTAACTTTCAAAAACCTTTGAAAAGAAAAGGTATCACGTAAGACTTCCCACACATAAACATGGAAAAGTTTTTACCTTACGCTAACCAAAACATTTGATAGGAAATCCAGTGATATTATAATAGGTCTAGGGTTTTCAAGTAAATATGAAATAGCCGAAATTGTTACATTTGTTAAATTCCAGCTGCTTGCCATAAAAGTGGGTAATACAATCAAAACCGTTGGCACTTATTGGATTTTGGATTCCATACAATGGCAGGGCTACTGGGTTACCGCCCGTCACAGTACGTGGCATAGATCACCGTACCGAGGAGCCACCCTAACTCCCCTACAACACATGGCCGAAACCATCCCTTACTGGACAGTCCCGAACAAGACCACCCCGCAGTTGGTGCGCATATCCAACTGCCCACTAAGCCGAATAAAAAAAAGGGACCTCTAAACAGGGGAAAATCTCGTCCTACTTGGGCATCACCCACTTAGCCTTGCTGCACCTTCCCTGTTTTAGCCATTCCCGGTTGATGATGCTTGAGGCTACGATTACCTTTATAGAACACATTTATCTTAGAATGCTCATCGTCCACCTGACGATGTTCTGAAAGCATTCAATCCATACAAGTTCGTTCCGGGTTCGAACGAAACCGAAGGCATTATCTCGTTACACTCATTTTGGAATAACCCTTAGAGTTAAGGACGATAACCCTTGCACTCTGAACCTTCATCTTGAATCTGAAAGTACTACCCCGTTAAACTCGTACTGGAATCACCCATAAAGTTTTAACGAAGAATAGTCCTTACACCTCGAGTCTTCACTCTTCACTTGAGATTCACGGCCTATCGTTAATTTGGATCGATGTGTTTTTCGGATATCCAAATCTGGAAACCCGATCCCTGTCTCATCGAAATCCAAAACGTATCTTTTAAGGCCAAGTCGTTTTGGGGTTCAAAAAAATTCAATTTCATTATCTATATACACACAGATAGATAATTCACATACCACAATAGATAATCATCGTTATCACAACAGATAATCCATATTATCATTATCAAAAGATAATCCATATTATCATTACAATGCAACCAATGCATCCATATCACACAACATTACTTATCTCATTTCTAAGATCTCAAACCATTCAAGGCAACCAATATCATCCATTCATAAGCAATGATTAATAATCACACCAAATATAATTAATTTAAAATGAATTAAATTAATTACATCATCTCTAATTAATTTAAAGTGAATTAAATTAATTACTTCATCAATATAAATCTTGCTTACATAACCATTAATTAACTACAAATTAATTAATTAATTAATCATCCTCTGATTATCCACCTTAATTAACCACCCTTGATTAATTGTTCTTTAATTATATTCAAGTAATTATACTTTAATTAATTTCACAAATTAATTACTCTTATCCAAAAACAGTAATTAACCTTTAATTACTTCATTAATTAATTAACTATAATTAATTACATTGATCCTTAATTAATTACATTAATTAATTACCTTTAATCACTTATTATTGATTAATTAATCTTAATTAATCAATCTTAATTACATCATTAATTATATTAATTAATGATCCTCAATTAAATTTTAAATTAATTCCTTGTTTAAATTAATTACATTAAGTAAGTAATCTCAATTAAACCACAATTATTAATCACCTTTGTTTAATCACATTCTGTAATTAACTACCCTTAATTACTTATCAAATTAATTACTTCTTAATTAATTTCTTTAATTAATTCCTTGATTAATTATACAAAGTAATTATACTCAAATTACTTCCACAATTAAACCATCTTCCACTAATTACATCCAGTAATTATCATTAATTACTTCACTAATTAGTTATACTTCATTAATTACATTAAGTAATTATTATCAAATCATCAAGTGATTAAAATTAATTAAACTTAATTAATTAATTTAAACCAATCATATTAAACTCCATTAATTACATTAAGTTATTAATTTCTTAATTACTTCTGTTATTATACTTAAACAATTTCATAAATGATTATCTTTAATTAATTATACTAATTAATTATTAAAATTAATCACATCAATTAATTATTAAATAATCACAAGTTAATGACCATCATTAACTATTAAAAACTCTTTAATTACTTTTCTAAAGTAATTAACTTAGATTAACCATTATTAATTATAAATTAATTTATCTTTAATTATGCATTATTTAGTCACTATTTATTTATTTAATTAAGTGTTAGTTGTAACTTAATTAATCCTTAATTACTTGATTAATTAATTACTAATCATTAATTAAAATCTAATCTTATTTAATTAACAATTCTTAAATTACAGGTTAATTAATCCTTAATAAATTAACTTAAACCTTAATTAATAATTTAAACCCATAATTACCTTAATTAATTATCCATTCCATTAATTAATTAAGTAAATTATCCATTTAATTACCTTAATAATTAAATGAAATACAAATCATTAAATTCTAAATTTACTTTATGATAAAACTTTGTTCATATTAAGGATCAAGTTATCATTTACAAAGCATTTTAAAACAATTTACTTTAAATTTACTTTAAATTTAAGATTTAAAATGGATACAAATTATCTTTAATCAAAGTTTAAAACACATTTCTAAAACCTTTTCGTTTCACAAGTTAAAGAAATACTCATTTATTAAAGAAGTTTTAAAGAATTTAAACTAGATTCGTTTTTTTTAAAATTCAAATCAATTTAAATTACACTTTAAACATTCAAAATTGTTTAAATCATTTTAAATTTAAAAATTTTCCTTCAATTCAAAAACTGGAATACCATTTAAATTTTAATCCAGATTAATCTATAGATTTTAAAAACTCTATTTACATTTTTAAAACTTTATTTTCAAAATTCAAACTACTTAAACATTTTAAAGTACTCTAACAATTCAAGTTTAAAAACTAATTTTTTTTTTAAATCTGAGATTTAAACTTAAACTTAAATTTCAAATTTTAACTTGGATTTTAAAATCTAGTTTAAACCTTTGCTTTTCATCTTTAAACTTCAGATTGAAATTTTTAAACAAAACATGTCAGGTTTCTGCTTAAAACCTGTTACTATATCTAAACCCGAGTCACCCTATTCCTGCTTCGAGTCAACAAGCTAACAACTTCGAGCAACCCATCTACTGACTTCGAGCAAACTACCCAAAAACACGAGTAAAACTCGAGTTCAAACTTCTTGCTCAATTCAAAAAAACAACAGCATCCACAAATGAACACCGCGCACCTGCACAATAATCTTGATCGATTCCGATCAAATTCGACGATCTTCCCCAATCGACGAACAACTCCTCACTCCACCCCGATCATCATCTCGCTTTTACCCCACTCGAATTTGAATTCGAGTTCAAATCTTAAAGCCTGGAACAAAAAAGAACAACCACCACCAAAACTGTCAACGCTTCGTCCACGGCCCTCCGACCACCAGTAACTCTGCAACACCGCCACAGTCTCGTCATCTACTATGCCATCGTTCCCCAAAAACTTATTGAACTCGATCGCTCCTACAGGCCGAGCCAACCAAATCAAATTGCCTAGTTAAAACTAGGGTTACAGGTTTCAAAAATCAACCACCATCACCACAAAGCTCTGATCAACATTCAAGCATTTTTTCCCTATCCTCTGATCTTCAGACTACCACCAGATAGAATCCCTTCCCCCCAAACCACATAGATCATCAGAAAACCCCATATTTTCATATCCAGTTCATCCCAGAACTGCACACTTGTCCCATCACTAAAAATTATGATTTTAGCTTCAAAAATCATATTTTAGGATAAGAATACAGTTTACATTCTTGAATTTATAAATTAAGATGTTTGAATTTTACTTATATTAAGTTTGCCCAGTTTTTTTCTTGATTTCCAGTGACATTTCCAATTTATTTAACTTAAATTTTTAATTAAATTTTGTGATGAAACACACAAGTTTCTTTTGAAACTTAAGTTTTAACAGAGACTAAACTAAGAGGTTTTGAATTTAAATTAAAACCAGAACTTAAATCTGGAAACAGAGATGTCACATACATCATACAACAGGAATTCAATAATATATCTACACAAACATACTTAAGTATACACAATTGCAATATTTTCTACAGTAATAGCATGCAACCTTAATGTTACTTTAAGTTTTTTTTTAAAATAAAATTACTCACCTGTCATAAATATGTGCAGAGCCTCCATTTTGAAAACAACTTTTGAAAAACTGGGATCCTTTTTGCTTATTTGATAGAGACTGAGTTGCTTACTTATTTCTAAACTGGAATGCTTGCTTTGAAAACTTTGCACAGAAATGCTGGAACGCTTGCTACTTTGATTTAAAACTGCATGCATGCTTTTGACTTCCAGATTGAAGAAAAATGCAGGTATTTGATCCATCTCAGTTTTGAGGATGATGTTCAGATTTTTTTGATTTGAACTTGCTTTGCATGCTACAGATTTGAAAAGGTTACAGGGATATGATTTACAGGGTTTGAAAATGGGTTACAAGGTAATGATTTACAGGCTTTGCATGTTTTGCAAAAGTTACAGGTTTGCTTTGAAATTGTACAGGGTATAGATTTACAGGGAATTGATTTGAAAATGTGTTATAGGGGAAATGATTTGCATATTTGATTTCTAATTTTGGTTTTAGAGGAAGTGTTTTTTCAGTTTTGCTTTGCATTTTTGATTTAGAAAAAGAATAAGAATGAAAGAAGATTTGTTTATATAAAAACTGAAATACTTATTAATAAAAATAAAAGAAAAAGCTAATTTTTGAAATGCCACTTGTCTTCAAATTTAACATTTGTCATTTTAGTATGCTTATAAATTTACACATGTCCTTTAAGGTTAATTAGTTATAATTAAATGTTAATTAGTATTTAGTTAATATGTCAAATTGTTAATGAAGGATAATATTTAAGTAATTAGTTAATAAGTATTTATATATATATAAATAATTTTAAAAAGAAATGAAACAATTATATACATAAATAAAAGTTTATACAAATATTTTAAAATCCAAAACAATTTAAAATATTTATACTTTAAATTTCAAAGCTTTAAATTCGAATCCAAATCAATTTCTAAAATTCAATTTTGAAATCAAGTTATATATATACATATATAACTACACAATTTAATTTTGAAAAACAAACTATTTTTATTAAAATCTATTTGTTAAAAACAATACATTATTATATTTTGAAAATTAAAAATTTGATAACTTTAAATAATTTATAAAATAAATTGTCTCTTTATTAAGAAATTATTTATTTTATCACACTATATTTAAAATGGAGATCAAAATAAACCTTATTGTTAGTTCATTTAAATTTAAACTCATAATCAATTTAAACAAATTAAATTTTTATCTTAACAATTTAAAACCATATAGTTATTTATTCAATTGCTTTTAAAAGTTTAACTTTAAATAAAATCATAATTCCCAATTTTACCAAAGATATATATATTAGAAAACAAGATTCATTTATTTATTAAATTTAAACAAGGCTTATCTATTTACAATATATACATTTTCTATATACATTATAAATAGAAAACAATTTATAAGTTTTAAAAGATAAAATCTATCAAATAAATATTTATTTAATTGGATTATTTTATTAGTTCCAATCTTATTAACAAAGATTATCAAATCAATTTAATTTTTAATTCAGATTATTAAATTGATATTGCCTAAAATTCCGGTCATCACATAACTAACCCTTTAATTAATTAGATTAATTAATTAATTAATCCTTTATTACTTTCATTAATCAATTTTTCTTTAATTAATTACATCAATTAATAAATCTTTAATTACTTAAGATTTTAATCAATTAAAAGATAAACCATTTATCTTTATTATCTTAATTATCATTTAATCCTTATTAAAAAAATCTTGTAATTAATTATCATTAACTACTTAACTTAAACCTTTAAGTTAAATTAACCTTTAAAAACATTTCATTTCTTAATTACCCACTTAATTTAATTAAGTTTATTTAAAATAAACTTTAAAATAAAGTTTATATATATTATAACACTTTAAACTTAATCAATTTAAAATATTTTATTTAAAAAAAAAGAAAAAACCTTTTAACCAATTTAAAACTTATAAACATTTATTATTTACAAAAGAACTGGTTTTAACAAAATTGTTCTAAATAAAACTAGATTTTGTTTTAAAAGTTAAAAACTGTTTTTATACCAAATCTCCAGACCTGACTTCGAGCGCATCTGCAAACTCTACTTGACTTCGAGCGCATCCGCAAACTACTTCGAGTTCGCCCCAAGAACAATGCTTCTTCCTCAATCTTCAAAAAAAACCATACACACACATGCTCACGTGCATGTGTACAACCAGACTGGCCATCTTCGACCAAGTCGCCGACCACCACCAAGTCGCCGAACCTTGCCCACCTCGTCACAAACACCCAGATTGACGAAACAACGATGAACTCGAAATCGAATTCAACAGCAACCTATTGGAACTACATTCGATTGGCAAATCTCCCTCGCACCAATGATCTAGATCGTCAGAAGCTATGCCACCTCGATCATAGTCTCATCGTGACATTACGCATCAAACACTCCCGGTCCAATCATCGCTGATCCATCCATGATGAAGCAATCACCTCGACAAACCCACTAACAAAAACAAGCAGTTGAACCCGTGTTCGACGTCGCTAGGACACTTCGATGATCTAAAAATTTTCCTGCCATTTTTCCCTTGACCTTCGATCTTCATATTACCTCCAGTAATGGACAGGACACTCAGCCCTCACCGATCGCCAAGAAATCGAGGCATGTTCGATTTTTGTTCAGCTCACAAATTTTACCTCCAATCGAAACTAAAAATTATGATTTTATTTTTAAAATTCCTAGTTTTGTAATACGAATTCATCCATATAATCCGAACTTGAAATCCAGATGTATGATTTTGGACTTATTTTGATTTCCAACTGTTATTTCTTATTCTTGAAATAAACACACAATATAAAAACTTGAATTTATTTTTAACATTGATGTCATACTGTTTCAATCATCTTTCCTTCAAAAATCATAGCTCAAATTTGTATAAATTCGAAGATATGAATTTAAAAATAATATTCTCAAGCCTGTAGAGCATAACAGAGTTTATGAATGTATATACCCATACGTGCACACCCAGTCAACACCAAATTCAACAAAATACATCCATATTTACAATATAACTACAAAGATTTGTCAAGATCTATAACCAGATTTAAGTTTTAAATGGGTTTAGTTTACTCACAAATTTCTTAAAGAACAGAGAAGCCTGCTTTTGATTTTTATCTGCAAATTTTGTTTTGATGATCTGTACTTTGAATTTGATTTGTACTGCCCTGGTTTTAGAACTGAAGCTTGAATCTGATCTTGTTCGTTGGTGTTGAGGTTTGATCTTTACTTGATTGTTGAGATGATCTTTGAGTTGTTTACAGGATTGCAAACTGATCTTATTTCAGGATTTGATTTTTTTCTTTTGATCTACTTTATTATTATTATTTTTTATTTCCAGGTTTGTGAAGTATGAAGCCTAGTTTCTCTTAAGCATAATGTTTTATATAATTCTAATTTTAAAAGAAACTTTTGTTTGCCACTTGTTCATTCCAAATTACATAGCTTACAAATGTTATATACATGTTTTAATTACCTTCCATTTGTCATAAACACGTGTTTTATGTTTAAACTCCTTGTTTAATCTTTGTTTAACTTTTATTTTCCATATTGGTTTAGGTTTAAATATGTTTTTATGCATTTATGTTTTCAACTTTTATATTTGTATATACACATACTACTTCTATCTCAAGTATAATTTTAAAAAGAAAATATTTAAACCCTTTTTATTAAATCTTATTTTAATTAAAATATTTATTTTCTTTTATAACTATTTATATAACCTTAAGAAAAATGATTTTAAAACTAATTATGCATTAATAAGTAATCACACACACACACACACACACACACACACATATGAATTTAACTTAAAATAGCCTTTTGAAAATTATTATATTAATCTCAAAGCATAACTTCCAAATATATATTACATATATATATATTACATATATATATATATTTCATATATATATTATAATTAGAAAACAATTTTTTATTAATTAATAATATAAAGTATTTGAATTCAGTTTATTTTCTAAAATATTTATTTTTAAGTTTCAAATTCAAGATTCAACTAAAAATCAATTTGTATACATATATATAAATAAACAACATTTATTATTTATTTTGGAAAATTAAAATTAATCCACCAATAAAATACAAAATTTTATATTAATTATCAAATTAATTTTGACTCAAAACTAGGATCGTTACAGATTCCCCCTTAAGAATATTTCGTCCCCGAAATTTGCTAGATAGGGAGACAATCAAAGAATAGATGGACACATAGAAAGATAGAGAAATGGCTTTCTAAATCAAGCTGAAATATTTATTTTATATTTGGCTTACAAAATCAGAATATCATCAATACATATGAGATTGATCTCATACAATATTTCACAAGATACTCGGGTAATCGGGCCTACGAAATATGCAGGGCATTGGTTAGTTCGAAGGGATAACTATCCATTCGTAGAATATATCTAGAACCCAAAGAATATACAAATGGTTACAATCTAATTTATCTTCATATTTTGTTAATCAATTCATTTCAAATAAAATTTCAAATTCATTAAAATTAAGAACTAAAAGATTGATAAGAAACTGATGAAGAGAATACCAAATAGGAACTTATCTATAATGATTCGCAGGGCCATTATCAAAGCTTCTTCTTGTAGGTGCCAAGAAACCATCAAAGAATTGGAATTAAATGATTATCAAAAGAGATTGATAGAGAAAGTTGTTCCTTGTTGTTATAGGGTATCGACCAATTGTAGTGGTACTTCCTTGTCCCCTACCTCATCCTTTTCTTGTACTCATACTCACTACCAGTGAATAGTAAGAGAATTTACTGAGGCATATAGACGGGTATCTTAGGGATGCTCTCATTCTAGGGTATTTCGGACCCTATTTCTAATGAGTCGCCTAATGTGTTATACTCCTGAACTAAAGTTCTTACTCAACCATCAGCTCTGATACCAAAAGTGACGAACTGAATTTTAGCGCTCGAAAATCGACATCCATAATTCACCTGTATTCGAATGCCGTAGATTCAAACATTGAAATCCGATTCGTCGGAGTTTATGACAACATTAGGATAATACAACACAGCGGAAATAGAATGAATAGTTTTTATACACAACATTTGAAACAACAATGATACAAATGAAATGATCAACACTATATCATAGATAGATACAAAACAGAAATAATAAGACAGCAACAGCAGCGGAAAGCAACATCTTCAATGCCAAGCTCCAAAACTCCAAACTAGAAGCTCGAACCACCATCATGCTGTAATGAAACACAATGCGATCTCCAAACCAAAGACTCCAAAGATTGCCAAAAGCTACTCCAATTGGCTGACTATCTGATAACCTGACTCTAGACTGCCCGTGTGGAAAATTTTGGGCACCCAGAGTTTAGAAAGGAAACAATAAACTCCAGGTCAGTCATGGGACTGGTGTGAGCAAACAAATACAGTTTATTTTGAACAAAAACAAACAACAAAAGAAGTAAAAAGAAATCGGCAATGCTTTTGAAAAATGAAACTACTATAAGGCCTCCCCGCACACACACAATGCAAACGCACAATTGGAGGAGATTTCTCCTTATGATAGTCAAACATGCTTGATACGCGAAAATCCATTTTGATATTATTATTAGTGCATAGTGCAGAAAACATTTGCAAGTATAATATTAATCTTAGCCAGCATACGTACCATAATAGTATGCCTACTATAGCTACCATGTCAAATGGCAGGTTATACAACTAAAACCGTATAGGGCGTGTATTGGGTAATTGGATTTCTAACAAATGGTCAAGGCTAAGGAACTTCCTTCATCGAATGGGTACGCCTTTGGAGGGATTCCCCGAGAACTTAACCGGATCTCTGCCAATACAAGGTCCGGTTTCCTCTGTAACTAGGTAACTAACTGTCACGAGTATGCCATTCCCTGGTCGTGACCAACCTTTATCCCGGGATTCACCAACAAATAGCAACCACCACATAAGTTAAATATCTGGGCTCCATACCATGATACCACTTATTATGCAGAAGAAATGCACATACCCTAAAGGGCGCGACTTTTATAACCTTGCTGCATCCTTCTTATTTCGACCATTTTCGGGTTGTGAGGTTCGACGAAGTCTCGTCCACAAAGCTACGCTTTTCCCAAAAGTCATGCTTTGATCAACAAATGATCAGCAACACTTAGCATGCCACATTACCAAATTGGGAATATATCACTAGTAACCATCAACTACCTAACCTCTAAGTACGTACGTCTCAGATAAGGGTGTGAAGCTAAGAGAATAAATTCTATGCCACCAAATAGAAATGTATTTGATAGAAACCAGCTTTACATCTCAAAAGCCCTTGCAAATCCGGGTTCGAACGGAACCGAAGGCACTTCAAAAAAAGCCCTTGCAAATCCGGGTATTCACAATCCCGACCGGACTCCCCATCACATATGGATATCTCTATACCGGAGCAATTCGGTGCAGAGACATTCGACAGGTAATCCTATCATTCTCGAAAACACCGGGTCTTCGCCACCGTCTTCAAATGCTATCCATTTCGTCGTATCACTATTCGGAATGGGTTTTATGACAAAAAGTCCTCTCCCGGCTAAAACCGAATAATGAGCGATTAATTTTAAAACCATATGGATATATTGGGATCTTATTTAAGTCACAACTTTCAACACTTGTTTTCCAAAACCTTTCATTTTGAATGATTTAAATTTTTTCCACTTTTAATCTTTTAAACCAAAAGATTCACCCTTAAGATTCACTTCAATTTGAAACAAAGTTCACCAATCTTTAACAAAGATTCATTCACAGTTTTCAAAACTGTTTTCGATTCAAATTTGATTTACACACAACTTGAAATCCCTTCAACAAAAATTGGAAAGTTCTTACTTTATATGAAAGCCATTATAATTTGAAAACAAGGAGTTTTTTGTTTTGAAAAAAATTCGATCAAATATACACAAGTTATAGCCTTTAATAGTATAAACCAAAAAATCAGCGAACTGCCGTATCATCGGCAAGTTCTATTTGAATTAAATTCAAACTCCCAAAATAATTTATTTAAAATAGTTTTAAATCCATATATATATATATATATTGTATAACTTATACAACCTCTTCAAACCATAAGTTCCAAAATAATTTCAAAACTTTAACAAGTTATATTATATTCAAAGTAATTCCAAAACTTCCTTTACCAAAGTTTTATTACACCTCCAAAACTATTTTGGATTCAAAATTCAATTCTCAAAATCATTTTGAGAAATCCATGACTTAACCGATTTCCTATGAATTCCATATTTGTGTGTGTATGTGTGGTCCAGGGTCTTACACAACAGTACAATATCATCAATTATCACAATCCAAACACAACAATATCGATAAGCGGTATAATCCTATAATGCTTATCTTTATTCATAGATTCACAGATAAATATGTAAATTTAACACAGATAAATAGTTTACCCACAGCTCAATTCAAACAATTTACATCATTGAATATTACAGATCAGAGACAACAAACAATTCAATGCATTCAATAGAATTCAATCATCTATAAGCAAATTAATCAGTCACTTAATTATGATTAATTCAATATAAATTAATTACTTATTAATCACCTAACTCTGATTATTTAATATTAATTAATTTCAAACAATTTTAATTAATTATCCTTTATTTATTTATTAATTAGCCTTTAATTATTTAATTATCCTTAATTAATCACATAAATAAATTGACCTGAAGTTAATTACATAAGTTAATTAATCCTTAATTAATTACATTAAGTAATCACTTTTCAATCATAAATTAATTAACCTTTAGTCATTAATTAATTCACCTTTAATCATTAATTAATTAACCTTTAATTAATTAATTATCCTTTAATCATTAAATAATTAACCTTCAATTATTAAGTAATTAATCTTTAATTACTAGTTAATTAACTAACCCTTTAATTAATTACATTTATTAATTAATCCTTTATCACTTTCGTTAATCAATTTTTCTTTAATTAATTACATCAATTAATAAATCTATAGTTACTTAAGATTTTAATCAATTAAAAGATGAACCATTTGTCTTTATTATTTTAATTATCATTTAATCCTTATTTAACAAATCTTGTAATTAATTATCATTAACCACTTAACTTAAACCTTTAAGTTAAATTAACCTTTAAAAACATTTCATTTCTTAATTAACCACTTAATTTCATTATTAAGTTTATTTAAAATAAACTTTAAAATAAAGGTTATATATATTAAAACACTTTAAACTTAATTAATTTAAAATATTTTATTTGAAAAAAACCTTTTAACAAATTTAAAACTTGGATAAACATCTATTATTTACAAAAGAACTTGTTTTAACAAAATTGTTTTAAATAAAACTTGATTTTGTTTTAAAAGTTAAAAACTATTTTTATACCAAATCTCCAGACCCGAGCCACATCACAGAATTCCCAAGGAAACCAAATAAAACCCTCGAGACACTCGCAACTCCACTCGACTTCGAGCAAATCTGCAAACTGCTTCGAGTTCGCCCCGAGAACAACACTTCTTCCTCATTCTCCAAACAAACCCAAACACATACATGCTCGCGTGCACGTTTACAACCGGACTGGCCATCTCCGACCAAGTCGCCGACCACCACCAAGTCACCGAACCTTGCCTACCTCGTCACAAACACCCAGATTGACGAAACAACGATGAACTCGAAATCGAATTCAACAGCAACCTATTGGAACTACATTTGATCGGCAGATCTCCCTCGTGCCGACGATCCAGATCGTCAGAAACCATGACACCTCGACCACAGCCTAGTCGTGACATTACGCATCATACCCCCCAGTCCGATCATCACTGATCCATACATGACGAAGAAATCACCTCGACAAACCCACTAACCAAAACAAGCAGTCGAACCCTAGTTCGACGTCGCAAGACACTCCGATGGTCTAAAAAATTTCTCACCATTTTTGCCTTGACCTCAGATGTTCATATTAACTCCAGTAATGGAAACGACACTCAGCCCTCACCGATCTTCGAGAAATCGAGCTAAGTTCGATTTCTCTTCAACTCACAAATTACACCTCCAATCGAAACTGAAAATTATAATTTTATTTCAAAAATTCCTAGTTTTGTAATACGAATTCATTCATATAATTAGAACTTGAAATGTATGATTTTGGACTTATTTTGATTTTCTACTATTATTTCTTATTCTTGAAATAAATACACAATATAAAAACTTGAATTTATTTTTAACATTGATGTTATACTATTTCAATCATCTTTCCTTCGGTAATCATAGCTCGAATTTGTATACATTGGAAGATATGAATTTTAAAATAAATTTCTCAAGCCCGTAGAACATAACAGAGCTATGAATGTATATACCCAGACATTTACACCCAGTCAACTACAAATTCAACAAAATACATCCATATTTACAATATAACTACACAGATTTGTCAAGATCTATAACCAGACTTAAGTTTTAAAGGGGTCTAGTTTACTCTCAAATTTCTAAAAGAACAGAGAAGCCTGCTTTTGATTTTTATTTGGAAATTTTGTTTTGATGATCTGTACTTTGAATTTGATTTATACTGCCCTTGTTTTAGAACTCAAGCTTGAATCTGATCTTGTTTGTTGATGTTGAGCTTTGATCTTTACTTGATTGTTGAGATGATCTTTGAGTTGTTTACAGGTTTGCAAACTGATCTTGTTTCAGGTTTTGATTTTTTTTCTTTTGGTCTGGTTTATTATTTTCTTCTTTTGTTTCCAGGTTTGTGAAGTATGAAGCCTGGTTTCTCTTAAGCATAATGTTTTATATAATTCTAATTTTAAAAGAAAATTTTTGCTTGCCACTTGTTAATTCCAAATTACATGGCTTACAAATGTTGTATACATGTTCTAATTACCTACCATTTCTCATAAACACATGTTTTTTATTTAAACCCCTTGTTTAATTTTTATTTTTTACATAGGTTTATGTTTAAATATGTTTTTATGCATTTATGTTTTTAACTTTTATATTTGTATATACACAAACTACTTTTATCTCAAGTATAATTTTAAAAAGAAAATATTTTAAACCCTTTTTATTAAATCTTATTTTAATTAAAACATTTATTTTTTATAACTATTTATATAACCTTATGAAAAATTATTTTAAAACTAGTTAAACATTAATAAGTAATCACAAATATATATATATATATATATAATAATTTAACTTAAAAAATCCTTTTGAAAATTAATATATTAATCTTAAATCATAACTTCCAAATATATATTACATATATATATATATATATATATTATAACTAAAAAAACTTATTAATTGAAAATATAAAGTATTTAAATTCAATTTATTCTTTAAAATATTTATTTTTAAGTTTCAAATTCAAAATTCAATTAAAAATCAATTTGTATATATATAAATAAACAACATTTATTACTTATTTTGGAATATTCAAATTAATCCACCAATAAAATATAAAATTTTATATTAATTATCAGATTAATTTTGACTCAAAACCGGGATCGTTACAAGGGGCATCACGTGCCCGCTGGCCTTTTGCCTTTGTGCAAGGCAGACCCAGTAATGGTGACGCTGTAAGGAAGACTTGTTCGACGACCTTCCACCAACAGCCCGAATCTGGAGAGCGAATCGTTGGAAATAATAGATCTAATGTCTCGGTCTTCCATGGGGATAGCTCGGATAGCTTCAACGGCTTTAGAATACCCGGAGCCTTCGGGATGTGGGCTAATGCCTGTGAAAGTAGAAAAAGAGTTAGAAAATGTGTAATTTCAGCCGAATGCAAGTATTGATCTAGAAAAAGACTTACTCCCTTCCACCCATCTCCTTGCAAAGCCAGAGGGACAACACGGAGAACCACTCTTACTTATACTGGGCGAATTTGCTCCACGCCCCAGTCGGAATTTGGTACTTGTTGTGTGGCTCAGGAAATATAAAAGATGGGCTGCCCAATCTTCTCTTGAAAGATAAATATAGCGGTTATTGCCGGGAGTCGGAAGCCTGAAAAGGACGCTCATGAAGAGAATGCACGTGCTGTATAGGAACGCATGACTGTTTGGATGTAATTGCGAAGGAGCGATCTCAATATACTGTAACAGGTCATGAAGGAAGGAGTTAAATGGCGGCACGCTACCTACCCAGTACATAAATTTGTTGCAGGCCGTATATCCCACTGGGGGCAGGTGAGGACGATGTTTTTCCAATGGAACCAACACATCGTCAAAAGGAATCCCGTGTATTGAGCATATGCGACGAAGAGCGCTTTCGTTAATTCTCGAAGCTTGAGAATCGACCGGATTGTCTATAAAGATCGCCGCATCCAATGAGTCGGGAGCCAAGTGGATGGATGCAATCGTGGGACTCAGAATATCTTGTACAGGAGTAGTCGACAGATTCGAAGTTCCAAGCACTTCTTGTTGAGAAGTTAGCTCGAGTCTATCTGAGACTGCGGCAGAGCTGGATTTTCTAGACATCTCTAATAATGTTGGATCTGATGAAACACTTGTTTAAACTATACTTGAAAAACAATCGACATTAGACATAACAAGAAAAAAACTCCCCCATGTGGTGTGTGAACTAGTGCAACCATTGAAGTATAAGTGCCAAAGAATTACAAGTCGTAAAGTTGATGAAATAAAGTTAAGCTTTGGACTTTCGTCTTCGAAGACCATCATCGCTGACCATCGCCGAGAGCTTTTCATACGAAGTTTCTATTTTGAGCTCGGCACCGACACTATACATGGAAGGTTATTATATGTTTTAATCGAGTTAAACCCAAGATTATTGTTGTTGAAACAGAGATATTATTAGTCTGGATTAGCTCGATATGCTTGTTCGCCTAAGTCCTTGTCCTTATTTTTGTCATATGTTCAGGCATAGAAAGTAAGTTCAGTTAGCGTGCACTATGTTTGAGTTGAGATGGTTCTGACTGTTGTAGCCTACAACTAGACTTAATGTCGAGCGACACTGTAGAGACTCGAACATTATTGCTTACTTTACTCTCCTACACTCCCTCTCCACCGTTCGACATTCGAAGGGTCATGTCGAGCTGTGGTCATACCGAGCCACATTGCTCGGCACACTAAACCCAACTCCTACTTCTCTTCTGCACTCCCTATTACCTCGTTCGGCATAAGGGAGTCATGTTGAGCCGTGATCATACCGAGCCACATCGCTCGGCATGCAAAACCCAACTTCAACTTCACTCCTACACTCCCTCTCCATTGTTCGGCATGTGGAAGTCATGCCGAGCCACAACCATACGTCTTCCTCCAACTCATTTCTCCAAACAAACTAGATACCTTCCTAGCTGGCCAGTCGATCACCACTTCAACTCACACACCACCCTCGACCAACAATCCCTACCCTCACCGATTCCTACTGGGCCGACACCCTCTTCCTTCCTCCTCTCTATCTAATCCTAAGGCTCGTTTAAGCCTCAGATCCATCTTCCTTATCTATACGACTTCCATCATTCTTGAGTTAAACGAAAGTCGTGAATTGGAATCTTGTACAAAACCCCTAATTGGAAAAAGTCGAACAAGGGAGAGGTTCATACCTAGAAGAAGGGGTCGAAGTCTAGTGAAGTACTTGATGTAGAAGTGGAATCCACTCAGGCTTGTTGTTGAGGGCAGTCGAAAGGTAACATATAGGACTCGATGATCTAGAGAGAGGTTAAGATGTTAGCAAGAGTTTAGGAAAAGATGAGTTCGTAAGAGTGTTAGAGCGGAGGTAAAAAGTAAAAGGGAGAAAGAGGAGAAGTATAGACTTTTATATTAGGAAGGAAAGAAGGTGAACAGACCGTGACCGGTGGAACCGATCAAAGCATCTCGATGGTTCGGCGTTCAAGCCTCGTTTGGCATCCGGGCCTCGTTCGACACACAAGGCCTGTTCGACATTCGAGCATTGTTCGGCATTCGAGCCTCGTTCGGCATTTAGGAGATCGTAAGAAAACACTATTGAGAAGACAGAACAAGGGTTTAAAGAAAAATGCAGAGTGCTCGTGGTCAAAGGGCATCATGTTCATCCACATGATACACTTTGGGAGGGTAAGTGCTACCCGGTTGATTGACCATGTAGCAAGAGGCTCGGCATAGATATCTCAGCCGGCACAGACCTCTTTCGGTACACCTCCCCTCGCTCGGCATTAAGCCTCGTTCGGCATAGAAGGGACGCTCAGCATTAAGCCTTGTTCGGCATAGAAGGGACGCTCGGCATGAACCTTTGCACGACATGGAAGGGTCGACCGGCACAGTGCCTCGTTCGGCATATAAGCCTCACTCGGCATGAAGCCTCGCTCGGCTTGGAAGGGTAGACCGTCACAATGCCTCGTTCGGCATCGAAGGGTCGCTCAGTATGAAGCCTGGCTCAGCATGGAAGATTCGACCAGCGTAATGCCTTATTCGGCACAGTTGAGTCATTCAACACATGCCTCGTTCGACGCACCTCCCTTCGTTCGACACATGCCTCGTTCAACACATGCCTCGTTCGAGTGCAGTTCGACACGCCTCCCTCGCTCGACATACGAATTTCGTTTGGCCTGGATGTGTGGCTCAGCATACGAGTGTCGTTCGGCATGCTGACCTTGCTCGACATTCTCTGGTTCGACCAACCTCGCTCGGCAATTGCCGTTCGACATCTCTGGCTCGGTGCACATAAGCTACTTACCACGGGCCAAGGTACCTTGTTCCTAGGCCCATGAGGGAAGTCCAACCCATCTTCGTCTATAAATAGAAGGGCAGTGGCACAGTGAAAGGGATCTTTTTTCGAGAACACTGGGGAGACTCTACTGCATTCAAGACTTATTCTATTTCACTTAGCACTTGTATTCAAGCCATTATTGTACAGATTGTATCTGTATCCAATCATTTATAAAAGCAATAAAGATCAAAACTTAAAATGGACGTAGGCAGTTACGCTGAACCACTATATATCTGGTGTTCTTGTTTTTGCAGTTAACTTAGAATACAGTCCTCTGTTTTAATTTACTTTCTTCACTGATCTTTTTATACATATTGGTCCTTTTTATACATATTTAGGACTTGTGCTAGGAAAATGTCAAATTGTCTTCTTTGGAAACAATTCTTTTTCAAGGAGTTCCTTTAGTACTTGGTTTTGTTTTCTTAAGATGGAAAGGTCTGAAGTTTTTTTTATAAAGAAAGCTATAAGTTATGAATTAAGATACTTGGTTTTTTTGTCAGTTTCTGATATTCTATTATTTTATTTATTATTTTGGTATTGATGCTCATGTTATTACTTTGGTAATTTATTGTAAAGTTGTTCCCACCATCTATTTACTGTTTATGTATTTAGTAAAGTTCGGATTTATTTCCTATGCAATAAAACCATGCCTATTTTATTTTTGTAATATTAGCACATTATGTGCTACATAAAGAAAAACGATGTACCTATTTCTTCTATTTTTTAAGATAGTGGTACAAACATAGTTAACAAAGCAGAGAGGACATATCATGTGATTTAGATAAAAAAATTCAATTTTACATGTAAAGTTGACGACATACAACAATAAGCATCTTATATGGCATCGACTAATAGCTATATGCTACAAGAAGATTGGCGAAATTGCTGGTAGCTCTTAGTTTTCACACAAGGTCTGTTAACACATATTAAAGTGCTTATGTTAATAATTAGTTGTAGATATGTTAAAGATGCGTTATTGCATCAAATATCTACTGAATATTTCTTTGTTAAGTGGAGTGATGTTCAACTAATTGAGAAATATGACCTAGCTTAAAATCACTTTTGAGAAATTGGTTATAATAATGTTATTAGATGAGAGTTGGTATAATATCTTCCAACATAATGTCAGAGCTCACTGTTTTGGGGGGTATCACCGAAAGCAATCACTCTTGTTCTCGTTTCATTCAGTTAGGCTGACAAGTTGTAGGTGAAGTTAGATCCAACCTTTTGTAATCGTTGATTCGTCGCTACATTTTAAGATACTTGGTTTTGACTTTCGAATGAAGGTTTATAACATGAATAAACGATAAGGTTACTTGGAACACAAAATGATAGGTTTTGTGTTGTTATTAGTTTTTAGCTCAAGTGCAAGTTGTTGGGCATTCTCATAGGGGCGTGGATGTATTGGCCAATTTGTTTTCTAAGCTAGCAAAAAATCACCCACTGTCGCTTGGACCTGTTGAGCTTCTGTTGACTTTTTGAAGGTTCTTGCTTGCCACCAGTTTTCAGAGAATTCTGAGAGGTATTGATCTATTGTTGTTCTTATTCTTTTTTAAACATTAGTTTTTCTATCTATCTTTATTGTTCAAATGCGTGTGTTTTTTTATTTCTATGTTTACGGTTCAAATGCGTGTTACTGCATTTGTGTGTGCATTTACATAATTTCATATGTTAGAACTTTTTATTCTTATGTTCCAAATCATTTGGACACACATATCGTATGTAATGTTTAAAGTGAACTATTTATTATGTTCCACATGTTTTACTTCTATTTCATTTTTGGGTATTTCCTTTTATAAGCAATTTGGACCTTTGCAACTTTGTAGTAAAGTAGTAAACAATTTTATTTTCAATATTGAAGTATACATATAGGACATTTTCTAATAACATACATTTTGCATACTTAAAATAAAGTAAACATTAAAAGTCTTACAGATAATGAATTTACATTGTATAAATTGTCTTAATTAGTATGTTAAAATGGTGGTTAATTTTGTGAAATTTTAACAGATGAACTTGAACCTTTTTCTTACTTTTAGATCTTTTTTAGAATTGCAAATAGTAGAAGTAAATAGTTTTTTATCGTATCATGATTAAGCTATCCAACATCACACACACTACACTACACACGCTAATAATAGTTGTTACCACATAATAGCTATGTTACTTTTGACCGTCAAAACAATTACAACCTTACCCTTAAACTGTGCACTGCAATTGCACCCAAGCTCCAAAAATTTCATCATAACTCCTAGGTAGAAAAAATTGTTGTTGATTCCTTTTGAGTGCTAAACTAGAAGGTTGTTAAGCTATATATTAGATAAATTTCACGTGTATAGGTTTATGGTGCATTGATGGACTTGTACATACATTGATCCTCTCCCTTGAAATTGGATTCAACTGACAATAGCAATAATAACAGAAGATGTAAATTATCTGTCCTGCATGAACTCAACAGATTTTGAGTCGATTAAACATTATAGCACTCTTTCCAACAGAGTTGGATGAAAAGTGGATAGTGATGGAATTAAGACTTTAAAAAATTGAATGTGAATGCTTAAGTACTTTAATGCATAGTAATCTCTTATGTTTTTATGGTTGTTGGATTGTATTAGTAAGTTCCAACTTGGTTTTTGTTTTTCACCATTACTGTAAATCCTAGTAAATCTGATTGATACAAACACTAACAAGGATATATATTTAAGCATCGTATGAGATCAAAGACTGTTAACCTCTCCAGTTTATTATTCTTTAGTAGATAACCCATTTCAATCAGTCGGCTTCGTTATTCTTTAGTGGAAACATCTTAGCTTCTCGGTTCAAATATTTTTATGTTTATGTTTGCTTAATTTTAAATAATATATTAATTTGATTTATTAGTGTCATTTTTTTGTGAACTATAATGTGTTTGTAACGACCCAGAATTCCTGTCATTTGAAATTCAGATATTAATTTGATTTTAAATATTAACAAGTAAAAATTTGTAAGTCAAATAATTTATTTTTCGAATATCTGGATTTAATTGGATAATTAAATCGATAACTTAATATTTGAAATTGCGTAAAAAATTGAAAATCGGGTTTAATGTGATTAAAAATGATTTATAAAGTTATATTAAATCATATTGGGGTTAGAACAATGTTTGTGAACTTTTAAAATTGAATTAAAAGTTAATTTGTGAAAATTGAATATTTTAATATTTAATCGACTAGTGAAAATGGCCATTTTTCAAACAGTCTCGAATTTTGACGAAACCAGTTTCATCGGATCTGTAATGTTAAATTACTATAAGATTTCAAATTTCGTGTCAATCGGATTTACCGTTTGTCCGGTGCAAGCCAATACGCATAGAAATTTGGTTTAATCGATTTAATTTAAATTTGATCGTTTATTACCGTAACTCGCACAGATGACTAAATTAGCTTCCGAAACATATTCCATTGTGTCCGAAATGTGGGGTAAACCCTAGAAACGCAGGTCACTACGCGAGATTTGGAGTTCGGAAAATTTTGGATGAATAGTGTTTTGGAAATTTTTCTATAAAAGGACCTCCTTATCTTCATTTCCAACATAAGAAAACCCTAACCCTAATTCTTAGTTCAGCCGCCATATTATTTTCGAAGGCTAGAAAACGTCTACCTTCTTCCCCTCCGATCTTCTCATCCGTTGACTATCGTCAAAAACTTTCAACTACAAAATTATAGAGGGCAGTGAGTTCTATAACTTCAACGGTCGAGATCGAATATGGAGCGACGTGGAGGAAGAATCGTGGCCGCGTTCAAGCTCGTTTGTGCACGCATCTCGAGCAACAAGGAGGAGCCGAGCTTCAACATTTTTTGGCCGAGCATGGAGTCAAGCGTGAGCTTCGTCGTAGTGTATCTTGATCGTTGTAGAAGTGCTCGATTTGGGCGTGATAAATCAAGAAGCAAGAGCGGCATGGGTTCGAACGTCACCTATAAACCATCGTTTGGGAAGAAGGCACTTGTGGCTCAGATCTGAGGGTTTCAAAATGCACGGCCGATCAAAGTTCTAGGTTAAAAAAAAGAAAAAAAGAAAATTGTAATTTGTTTATATTAATATTCGTATAACTTATAAATATCATAACTCTTTCATACGAGGTCGAAAAATTACGAAACGAATTGCGTTGTCTTCGTTTTGTCGAGCACTACGCGATGGAGCTGGATTGGAATCGTTTGGAGCTAGTGATAATTTCGGGTAAAATTAAACACACGTTTAATTTTATTCGAAACAAAACGCTACAGCTGTTATCGGAAACTCCAGGTGAGAACTTCTCACTCAACCGAATTATTTCGATTTAAATTTTAAATAGTTAAATTTAAAATTGCTTGATTGTGTGATTGTATGATAATTATTATCTGTTGTATTGAAATAGACCCTATACGCCGTATAGTAAGCGGATGTTATTTATTAAACACATATACCGGGATAATTCCAACTTGTATGGAATTGGTATTATATATGTATTTGGAGTTGATTTCCCGCGTTATATAGCAGATGAGACCCTATTGCGCCGCATAATAGCGGATAATATTTTATAAGTCCCATATACCGTGATATTTCGTCTTGAAGCGAAATTGGTATTGTGCTAACATCTTTGGATGCAGGGAAACAGGTTGGAGGGATCCAATTGGATTCCTCAAACATTTGAATTTGTTTCAATGTTGTGTGTTGATCATTTATTGATCTATTTATAATCTGCGTGATTATCTTTGTGATTGAAATCGTTAAAGGCTAAATTTTAGCCGAATATATTTTTGGTATCGTTAGATGCCGAAAATAAATAATTGGATTTTTCAAAATTTAAGTTGAGAATTCATAATAAAATTTAATTTTGGAATTGATTCATTTTAAATTAATAAACATTGAAATTTTTATGTTATAAAAATTATGATTTTTGTGAAATATAACAGAAATGTGATTTTTGAAATAAGTAGTTGATTTATTTATAAAATGGTTTAAATTGGGATTTTTGAATAATTATAAATGATTTATATAAAAGATTTATAAAATTGATATTTATAAACTAAAATATTGGAATTATAAAATGAGTTTTTTTAAGTATTAAAATGAAATATAAATGGATTTCATAAGTGGATGAAATTTATAGATTTATAAATTGTGAAGTTATAAAATGAATAGATTTTGTAAAATAAAAGATTTATAAGTAATTAACTTATAAACTGGATTTTGGCATGTAAATGGGATATGGATAGAATTTGTTAATAAAGTGATTTTATAAGTAAAGTTGTTATAAAGTGTAAATGGAATTTATAAACGTTGTTTTATAAATCCGAAATCGACTTATTTTAATAAGTTAATTATTATAGTTTATTAAAGGAAATATATCCACGATTTTGGACAGTGGATAATCCTTTAAATAAAATATGTAGAAATTGAATTTGGATTAATGAAGTATATTCATGATTTTGGGACGGTGAATAAAACATTAAAGAAATATTTTGGGAAAGTGATATTTTAAATAGAATTTAAAACAATTTAAAGATGTTTTAAAATGTGTTAAGTATCGAAACCATAGATTTCAACATTCGCTGTTGAAATAAACATTTCGAGAAGTAGAAGGAAATGGTGGACTATAGTAATGATTTCCGAAAGGAAAAGTTTTGTATAGTATTATATATCTATCTTAATTTCGAATCTCCATACTAGTGATTTTGGGTTGTCGTAACGATGTTTTACGTAACATTCGTTTTGACCCAAATAAATGTGTTTAAGAGAATGTTTTTCTTAAAGAATAAAATATATACTTAATTGGATTTACGTATATTGAATATTTTCCAAATGTTGAAAATAAATAGATTGATGAATTACTTATTATTAAATAAGTATGGAAATGTTTTCTAATATGAAGTGAATGTTTTGAGATTATATATCTCAAAGATAAATTGAAAGTGAATAATTGAAATCGATTTGAAAAAATCGTATAACAAGTGAATATTTGGAAATCTAAATTCACAATGGAAAATTTATAAGGGAAATTTGTTTTAAAAATAAACATTGATTTATTTTTAAAAGTGTGGAATAGATTTACGAATTTGGACGTAAATTTAATAAATCGTTAAGGATTTATTTGATTGGTTTAAATGAACCATTTTGGAAATGAAAGTTGTAAAGGTGAAATGTGATTTGAAATCTGTTTTCAAATGGTCGAAGTGTGGAAATTATATCTTGTAAAGATATTTTTGGAAAATAAATAATTTGGACAATTATTTGAAATCGGGTGATGTTGTGAATATTGATTGATAGTTAAATAACTGACTATCAATATTGACCCTTAAAGGGCTACTTGTTGTGAATTGGTTGAAATTGAATGCTACACTTATTTTTAAATTACTGCGCTCGTTATTCGGATTACCCATTCCGAATAGTGATATGACGTAATGGATAGCTTTGAAGACCGGTGTTGAAGATCGGGTGTTTGTGAAAACGATAGGATGACCTATCGATTGTCTCTGCACCGTTAGCTACGGTATATAGATTTCCTTTGTGATGGGAAATTCGATCGGGATTGTGAATACCCGGATTGCAAGGGCTTCTTTTGAAGTGCCTTCGGTTCTGTTCGAGCCCGTAACAGACTTGTATGGTTACATGTCTGACATTACGTTTTGAGATATAAAGCAGATTTCTTTCAAATACATTTCTGTTGGTGTCGGGGAATTTATTCTCTTAGCTTTACACTCTTCTCTGAGACGTACGAACTCAGAGGTTTCGTAGTTGAAGGTTATCAGCGATATACTCTCAATTTGGTAATGTGGCATGCTGAGTGTTGCTGTGTGATGAATATTTATTGATCATTTGCTGATCAAAGCGTGGCTTTGTGGACGAGACTTCGTCAGACCTCACACCCTGGAAATGGTCAAAACAGGAATATGCGGCAAGGTTATGAGGGTCGCGCCCTTTAGGGTATGTCATTTCCTTCTGGAAAAGGGTGGTGTCAGGTATGGAGCCCTGATGCTTAACCTCTATGGTTGCGCCAATCTCATTTTCTGTGTGGTTGTTGCTTGGTGATAGAGGGCCCTCGGATAAAGGTCCCAAAGGACCGGGGAGTGGCATACTCGAGTAGTAGTTACCTAGTTACAAAGGTAATCCAGCCTTGTGTTGGCAAAGATCCGGTTAGGTTCTCGAGACGTCCCGCCAGAGGCGATCCCATGTGGCAGTAGGAAGCCCTTAGCCTGACCATTTGTTGGAAATCTAAAGAAACAATACGAGCCTTGTACGGTTTTAGTTGTACAACCTGCCATTTAATATGGTAACTATGGCAGGCATAATATAATGGTACCTATGCTGGCTAATATTAATATTCTATTTTCGAAATTCTTTCATCACTATGCACTAATAATAATATCAAAAATGATTTGTTTTGCGTAGTAAGCATCTTTGACTATCATAAGGAGAAATCTCCTCCAATTCTGCGTTTGCATTGTGTGTGTGCGGAGAGGCCTTACGGTAGTTTCATTTTTCAAAAGCATTGCGGATATTTTTCACTTCCCTTGTTGTTGTTGTTGTTTTAAAAGATAAATAAATGTTTTGAGTTCTAACACCAGTCCCATGACTGACCTGGAGTTTATTGTTCTCTTCCTAAACTCTGGGTGCCCATAATTTTTCCAAATGGGTAGCCTAGAAACAGGTTATCAGGTTATTCTGGATTTAGGAGTGCTTTGGAGCTCTAGTGGCAAGCTAGATGGCGAGACGTATTACTTGTATATGATATTATCTTTCCACTGTAAATTCACTTGTAAGGACATGTTTGTATAACCGTCCATTGTCCTGTTGTGTTGATATTATTGCTGTACACTCTGATGATGTGATGTAATATAATAACTGATACAGTTTTTTGTTTTAAAGATTATTCATTTATCTATTATATGTTGTTCCACTATGATATGTTAGATTCTGATATTGTTTCTGTTCTGTTTTCTTACTTCTTCTACATCTTCTTTTTAACCCTAACAATTCAGTTTTTCGGCATTCGATTATGCAGCATTTGATACAGTGGACGTAAGAATGCCGACCTTCGGATCCCGACAAAATCGAACTGTTACAAGTGGTATCAGAGCATTTGGTTAAGTGACAACATTGGCTCTGTTGGGGATTACTCATTAGAGATAGAGTCAGCAGTACTCTAGAATGAGTTGAGTGTAATAATAGATATGAGAGCGTATTTGTTAGTGAATATGAAATTGTTTTGTATTGTGTTGACTTATAGGTTGATTGTTTATAGATTCTGGTCGGTGCAGTCTAGCTAACTGTATCGATAGGGGTTTCTAAACTCTTAAACGAAATAAACCGACACAGTATCATTTTAAATTGGGTAAATGAAATAATTTTACCTCGATTATATTTTATATATAAAGGAATAATTTTTCAGAATTATCATAGTGTATGTAAAATTGAATTGTCTGATTGTTGAAAATGTATGAAAATATATAAGTGAATCAAAGTTGTTCGAATAATCTGAATAAAAACACTAATTGTGAAAGAATAAATTTTATAAAAGCAACAATTGTATAAGTATGGAATTTTAATTGAAATAATTTACAATTGCAAAATAATCTTGTATAAGTAAAGGGAAATATTGAAATTATATAAGAAAGATATATAAATGTGATCTATAAATAAAAAGAAAATTTTGAAAGAATTTAAGCACTCGATTCACTACTGTTGCTGGGGAATAATAAGGGTGATGACTGCAACATCACCCGTATCATTTTCGAGTTTCTGTGTGATGGATTTGCTACCATAGTAAATTGAAATTGAATTTTGTTGTGATAGACAGATTTGAAATTAAAATTCAAGTTGTCATTGTTGGATGTAAGTGAAACAAGTTTTGAACTTATAATATGAGATAATAAAGATTTAACTTTGGTAAAGTTGAAATAAATTTGAATTAGTATGATAAAATATATGATGTGAAATTTAACTAAAGGAAGTAAAATAAATTAAATCAAATCTGGAAGTTGAACAATAAGTTGTATAACTGAAATGTGAAAATGTAAGTAAACCAATTATTAAGATGGTTAAACAACTTTGTTACACAAAACGAGGTGTGAATCTGAATAAGTGATAAAAAATGACTTTGGTAAAAGTTAAATAGAATTTACTTTGGAGTTGGAATTTGAATTGGATTTTAATTGGATTAGATACGTTGTTGAAATGGAAATTTAAGTTAAGTTAAACAAATGATGTTTAAAAGGAATATAATTTGAGTGATGTTGAATGAAGTTGATTTTGGTATCGAAGTAAAATAATGAAGTTAATTGAATGAATATGAACTTGAGTTATATAAAGGAGACTCAACTTTATTTGTAAAATAAATTAGTAATTGAACTAATAAATTGAATATTAATCAACCGAATGTCGTTGTATATGAATTGGTTGTAAACAATTACAAGTAATGTTAAAATCATATAAGTTGCTTATAAACCTTGTTTAGTATGCATTTCTTTTAATATGCACATGTTGTAGTTGTTTAAAAGAGTAAAGTGTTAATAACTTCTTATTTATGTCACTTACATATTTATATTGAGCAAGTACAGGTACCGGGGCTACCGTTAGCGGATTTGGGTTGCGCAAAATGCTAAATAAACAACTGCTTTGCTTAAAAATGCTAAAAAGGTACGCCTACGCAATAAAAATAGAAAATATGAACTGTTTTTCTGTTTTTCCGACCGGGCGGGTCGATGTATGCATGTATATATATATCTATTGTGATCCTACTACGATCGAACCGCGCAAAGGAGACTCCGGCGAAATTTTCTAAAAATTTAAGGCGTTAGAAATTTTCGGGAAATTTTGGGAAAAATTTGTGAAAACTAAGTTTTGATTTGAAGTTAAAGGTTAAACGATATAGTTGATTTTGAAAAGATAACTATATACAGATTTGAAAACTTAGTAAATATTATTTAAGAAGTTAACTATTGAATTTTTGGAAAAGTTAAACACTTAAGAGATTCCTGAATCAAATTTGAACGGTTTGTTTTGAAAAGTTAATGGATTTCAAAACTTTTTCTTACTTGGTAATTTCGAGGACGAAATTCTTTTAAGGGGGAAAGTTTGTAACGACCCAGAATTCCTGTCATTTGATATTCAGATATTTAATTAATTTTAAATATTAACAAGTAAAAACTTGTAAGTCAAACAATTAATTTTTCGAAAATCTGGATTCAATTGGATAATTAAATCAATAACTTAATATTTGAAATTGCGTAAAAAATTGAAAATCGGGTTTAATGTGATTAAAAATGATTTATAAAGTTATATTAAATCATATTGGAGTTAGAAAAATGTTTGTGAACTTTTAAAATTGAATTAAAAGTTAATTTGTGAAAATTGAATATTTTAATATTTAATCGACTAGTGAAAATAGCAATTTTTCAAACAGTCTCGGATTTCGACGAAACTAGTTTCATCGGATCCATAATGTTAAATTATTGTAAGATTTCAAATTTCGTGTCAATCGGATTTACCGTTTGTCCGGGGCAAGCCAAGGCGCATAGAAATTTGGTTTAATCGATTTAATTTAAATTTGATCGTTTATTGCCGTAACTCGCACAGATGACCAAATTAGCTTCCGAAACAAATTCTATTGTGTCTAAAATGCGGGGTAAACCCTATAAACGCCGGTCACTGCGCGAGATTTGGAGTTCCAAAAATTTTGGATGAATAGTGTTTTGGAAATTTTTCTATAAAAGGACCTCCTTATCTTCATTTGCAACATAAGAAAACCCTAACCCTAATTCTTAGTTCAGCCGCCATATTATTTTCGAAGGCCAGAAATTGTCCACCTTCTTCCCCTCCGATCTCCTCATCCGTTGACTATCGTCAAAAACTTTCAACTATAAAATTATAGAGGGCAGTGAGTTCTATAACTTCAACGGTCGAGATCGAATATGGAGCGACGTGGAGGAAGAATCATGGTCGCGTTCGTGCTTGTTTGTGCACGCATCTCGAGCAACAAGGAGGGGCCGAGCTTCAACATTTTTTGGCCGAGCATGGAGTCAAGCGCAAGCTTCGTCGTAGTGTATCTTGATCGTAGTAGAAGTGCTCGATTTGGGCGCGATAAATCAAGAAGCAAGGGCGGCATGGGTTCGAACGTCACCTGTAAACCATCATCTGGGAAGAAGGCACTTGCGGCTCAGATCTGAGGGTTTCAAAATGCACGGCCGATTTGAGTTCTAGGTTAAAATAAAAAAAGAAAATTGTAATTTGTTTATATTAATATTCGTATAACTTATAAATATCATAACTCTTTCATACGAGGTCGAAAAATTAAGAAACGAATTGCGTTGGCTTCGTTTTGTCGAGCACTTCGCTATAGAGCTGGATTGGAATCATTTGGAGCTAGTGATAATTTCGGGTAAAATTAAACGCACGTTTAATTTTGTTCGTAACAAAATGCTACAACTGTTATCAGAAACTCAAGGTGAGAACTTCTCACTCAATCGAATTATTTCGATTTAGATTTTAAATAGTTAAATTTAAAATTGCTTGATTGTGTGATTGGATGATAATTATTATCTGTTGTATTGAAATAGACCCTTTACGCCGTATATTAAGCGGATGTTATTTATTAAATACATATACCGCGATAATTCCAACTTGTATGGAATTGGTATTATATATGTATTTGGAGTTGATTTCCCGCGTTATATAGCGGATGAGACCCTATTGCGCCGCATAATAGCGGATAATATTTTATAAATCCCATATACCGCGATATTTCATCTTGAAGCGAAATTGGTCTTGTGCTAACATATTTGGATTCAGGGAAACAGGTTGGAGGGATCCAACTGGATTCCTCAAACATTTGAATTTGTTTCAATGTTGTGTGTTGATCTATTTATTGATCTATTTATAATCTGCGTGATTATCTTTGTGATTGAAATCATTAAAGGCTAAATTTTAGCCTTTAATATTTTTAGTATCGTTAGATGTTGAAAATAAATAAATTTGGATTTTTGAAAATTTAAGTTGAGAATTCATAATAAAATTTAATTTTGGAATCGATTCATTTTAAATAAATAAACGTTGAAATTTTTATGTTATAAAAATTATGATTTTTGTGAAATATAACAGAAATTTGATTTTTGAAATAAGTAGTTGATTTATTTATAAAATGGTTTAAATTGGGATTTTTGAATTATTATAAATAATTTATATAAAAGATTTATAAAATTGATATTTATAAATTAAAATATTGGAATTATAAAACGAGTTTTTTTAAGTATTAAAATGAAAAATGGATTTCATAAGTGGATGAAATCTATAGATTTATAAATTGTGAAGTTATAAAATTAATAGATTTTGTAAAAAAAAAAGATTTATAAGTAATTAACTTATAAACTGGATTTTGGAGTGTAATTGGGATATGGATAGAATTTGTTAATAAAGTGATTTTATAAGTAAAGTTGTTATAAAGTATAGATGGAATTTATAAACATTGTTTTATAAATCCGAAATCGACTTATTTTAATAAGTTTAATTATTATAGCTTGCTAAAGGAAATATATCCACAATTTTGGACAGTGGATAATCCTTTAAATAAAATATGTAGAAATTGAATTTGGATTAATGAAGTATATTCACGATTTTGGGACGGTGAATAATATATTAAATAAATATTTTGGAAAGTGATATTTTAAATAGAATTTAAAATAATTTAAAGATGTTTTAAAATGTGTTAAGTATCGAAACCATAGATTTCAACATTTGTTGTTGAAATAAACGTTTCGAGAAGTAGAAGGAAATGGTGGACTATAACACTGTTGTTATGGTAAATGATTTCCGAAAGGAAAAGTTTTGTATAGTATTGGGATTTATATATCTATCTTAATTTTGAATCCCTATACTAGTGATTTTGGGTTGTCGTAAGATGTTTTACATAACACTCGTTTTGACCCAAATAAATGTGTTTAAGAGAATGTTTTTCTTAAAGAATAAAATATATACTTAATTGGATTTAAGTATATTGAATATTTTCCAAATGTTGAAAATAAATAGATTGATGAACTACTTATTATTAAATAAGTATGGAAATGTTTTCCAATATGAAGTGAATGTTTTGAGATTATATCTTTTAAAGATAAATTGAAAGTGAATAATTGAAATCAATTTGAAAAAATCGTATAAAAAGTGAATATTTGGAAATGTAAATTCACAATGGAAAGTTTATAAGGGAAATTTGTTTTAAAAATAAACATTGATTTATTTTTAAAAGTGTGGAATAAATTTACGAATTTGGACGTAAATTTAATAAACCGGTAAGGATTTATTTGATTGGTTTAAATGAGCCATTTTGGAAATGAAAGTTGTAAAGGTGAAATGTGATTTGAAATCTGTTTTCAAATGGTTGAAGTGTGGAAATTATACCTTGTAAAGATATTTTTGGAAAATAAATAATTTGGGAAATTATTTGAAATCGGGTGATGTTGTGAATATTGATTGATAGCTAAATAACCGACTATCAATATTGACCCTTAAAGGGCTACTTGTTGTGAATTGGTTGAAATTGAATGCTACACTTAATTTTAAATTATTGCGCTCGTTATTCGGATTACCCATTCCGAATAGTGATACGACGTAATGGATAGCATTGAAGACCGGTGTTGAAGACCGGGTATTTGTGAAAACGATAGGATGACCTATCGATTTTCTCTGCACCGTTAGCTACGGTATAGAGATTTCCTTTGTGATGGGAAATTCGATCGGGATTGTGAATACCCGGATTGCAAGGGCTTCTTTTGAAGTGTCTTCGGTTCTGTTCAAGCCCGGAACAGACTTGTATGGTTACATGTCTGACATTACGTTTTGAGATATAAAGCAGATTTCTTTCAAATACATTTCTGTTGGTGTCGGGGAATTTATTCTCTTAGTTTAACACCCTTCTCTAAGACGTACGAGCTTAGAGGTTTTGTAGTTGAAGGTTATCAGTGATATACTCCCAATTTGGTAGTGTGGCATGCTGAGTGTTGCTGTGTGATGAATATTTATTGATCATTTGTTGATCAAAGCCTGGCTTTGTGAAAAAGCGTAGCTTTGTGGACGAGACTTCGTCAGACCTCATACCCCGGGAATGGTCAAAATAGGAATATGCGGCAAGGTTATGAGGGTCGCGCCCTTTAGGATATGTCATTTCCTTCTGGAAATGGGTGGTGTTAGGTATGGATCCCTGATGCTTAACCTATGTGGTTGCTCCAATATCATTTTTCTTTATGGTTGTTCCTTGGTGATAGAGGGCCCTCGGATAAAGGTCCCAAAGGACCGGGGAGTGGCATACTCAAGTTGTAGTTACCTAGTTACAAAGGTAACCCGGCCTTGTGTTGGCAGAGATCCGGTCAGGTTCTCAGGACGTCCCGCCAGAGGCGATCCCATGTGGCAGTAGGAAGTTCCTTAGCCTGACCATTTGTTAGATCCAAAGAAACAATACGAGGCTTGTACAGTTTTAGTTGTAGAACCTGCCATTTAATATGGTAGCTATAGCAGGCATAATATAATGGTACCTATGCTGGCTAAGATTAATATTCTATTTTCGAAATGCTTTCATTACTATGCACTAATAATAATATCAAAAATGATTTGTTTTGCATAGTAAGCATCTTTGACTATCATAAGGAGAAATCTCCTCCAATTCTGCGTTTGCATTGTGTGTGTGCGGGGAGGCCTTATGGTAGTTTCATTTTCCAAAAGCATTGCGGATATTTTTCACTTCCCTTGTTGTTGTTGTTTTAAAAGATAAATAACTGTTTTGAGTTCTCACACCAGTCCCATGACTGACCTGGAGTTTATTGTTCTCTTCCTAAACTCTGGGTGCCTATAATTTTTCCACACGGGCAGCCTAGAAACAGGTTATCAGGTTATTCTAGATTTAGGAGTGCTTTGGAGCTCAAGTGGAGAGCTGGATGGCGAGACGTATTACTTGTATATGATATTATCTTTCCACTGTAAATTCACTTGTAAGGACATGTTTGTATAACCGTCCATTGTCCTGTTGTGTTGTATATTATTGATGTACACTCTGATGATGTGATGTAGTATAATAACTGATATAGTTCTTTGTTTTAAAGATTATTCATTTATCTATTATATGTTGTTCCGCTGCGATATGTGAGATTCTGATATTGTTTCTGTTCTGTTTTCTTACTTCTTCTATCTTTTTCTTCTACCTCTTCTTTTTAAACCTAACAATTCGGTTTTTCGGCATTCGATTATACGGCATTTGATACAGTGGACGTAAGAATGCCGACCTTCGGATCCCGACAAAATCGAACTGTTACGGTGTGTCTATTTTATCATCTCTCATATTCAGAACATTTAAACCACGTTGCTTTTTAAATTCATTCATTATTAGCAATGTGAACTCTCAGTTTTGTGCCACAGTTGTAATATTTTTTTTCTGCAAAAAAATTTGTGGACATGGATATGCTACTTTTAACCATGGATATGTCCTACTATATAACTTAAATGCGTTCAACCTTTTATTATTTTCTGGATCTGTTAAATGGTCTAAATATTGCAAACATTTTGCCTATTTATGTTAACCAATATTAAGTTTTATCCTGAATATTTGGTGGTATTTGACTGAACAGTAGATATTTTCACCAATCTAATGTGATAAAATTGTCGTTACTTTCGTCCATTTTGCTATAAATCATTTAATTTATAAATTATGGCTTATACATTTTTTATTTTAGATATTCGCATATTTTATGAGAATACTAATACCTGTGTAATGCAAATATGAAGCATGGGCTTAGACAATTGAAAGAAGAAAATGCTAGAAGCGTGTGATGGTTATAAGTGAACTACGTGTGTAAGCAACTTTTGGACAAAGAAATGGCAGCAAGTGATAATGAATGAAGAATTATGGAAAGGAAAGGACAAAGTTGGGTTAATTGATGAGAGAAATTGTGATTTACCACAAAATAGATATATCGGAATTACCCAAAATTGTTGCAACTCTATTTAAGTTAGGAAAGCACACATGTGCACAACTGGTATAAACTGAACCATAATTCTATTTCAAACTGAGTTGCTGCAACTCAATTTTAACTTATTTGCTGCAACTCAGTGAGTTGCAGCAACTTGGTTTAACACTGAGTGGTAGCAACTTGGTGTTAAAACTTAGTTGTGCAACCCGGTTTTAACACTGTTAAACTGGGTTGCGGCAATCAGTTTAAAACTAAGTTGTAGCAACTCAGTTTTAAAACTGGATTGCCGAGTTATTATTAAACTGAATGCTTGCCGAGTTAAATCTGAAAATTGAGTTTCGACTCATTAATGTATGTGCAATTTTTTTAATTTTGAAGTTGTAAGTTTTTATCGACTGTTTATACTAAATGCAAGCACGTGTAAAGGTTTGGATCGTCCCAAGGGCGTTGAAGAATGTGCAAACCATCATAGTTTGGAGTGGATGATCCAGAATGGTTAGGTTAACCTTAAGTTAAACTTTAAGATTATTTCGAAATTAACATTTTCATAGCTTATGTTGTTGTAATATCTGAATACATGACATTGTAATATTTAAGATATCTTTAATAATTTTTTGTGACATACGTACTCTATTTGTGAAGCATTTTAAATTTTGCAATCTGTATGATGAATTGTATGATATGGGAACCACTGTTTAGGACATCTTATATTCCATTTTCTTTAAATATTTTAATATTAGTATTACAAGAAATTATGTAAAATCATAAGTTTATATTTGCAACACTTGTAAACTTAGCCAGTATCTGGATGACCAGTGCTTATAAATGTTAGAAAGAAAATGGACGGTATTATAGATATCTTTGGTAACGCTAATAAGTGTCACTAAATCCACATTTTACAATGCTTATAAGTGCTGCTAAATAATATGGTAGCAATGCTTATAAGCATTAGTAAGACATTGCTTAGTAACACTTACCAGTGTCACAAATTTGTCCATTTCATTCCTCACAGGCCATCGGTAACACTAAAAAAGCATTACTGAAATTATTTGTGACACTTATAAGTGTTTGGAATTGCCTGTTTTGGTGTAGTGATGCTTATCCGGAAAACGGTGTCTCCAAACTAAGCTGCAATTCCCGACTAACTCGATTCTGGTTCTTTGGAAGTATGCAACAAGCATTCGAGTCCTCACCAGGGAACTCGAATATACACTACATACTTCCTGAGTTAAAACAGATCAAGTTATTGATAGCGAACAAACCACTATCTGAGGCAATTATATAGAGTTCGTATATGGATAACCATATAATTTAATTAAACATGACACATTGATAGAAATTAAACCTCACATATCTATCACGTTTCTGATATTTCGACCTTACTATATCCCTCACTTAGAAATATATTGAAGATCTCATATATAGATGATCAACCTACTCATCGGTTTTAAGTGCTACATATGAGATGACTTACTTCCCATGAAAAATTTCACCATAGTAGTATTGGTTTCATATTTTTTTGAGGTTACTTAAGGATAATCTATAAAGAAATCCATTGATTTAAAATACTTTTGTAAAATAAAATTGATTTTTAGAAATAGAGTGATTTTAAAATTTCAAAAATATTTATTATTAACTAAATAATAAATTAAACCTTTATTAAATAATAACCAAACATTAATTAAGTCCTAATTTAAATTTTCATTAAGTCCTAACTTAATTATTAATTGATTGATAATTAAACCTTTTATAAATAAGTAATTAATTAATAATTAACCTTTAAATAAATAATTAAATAATAATAAATTCCAAATTAATTATTAAACAGTAATTAACTTTTAATATAAAATCTAATTATAATTATTTATTTGATTAACACTTCTGTATTAATTACCTTGTTAACTAATGATTAAGTACTGAATACTTAATTAATTAAATAATTGATACTTATTATTACATAACATATGTTTTAAAACACTTTCCAAAAAGATTCCTAAGTGAAAACACTTTGAATTTTTTCAAAATAGTATGTTTTACGAACTACATCCATAGCGGCTATCGCTATATGTTAACCCACCTTTTGGCATGGCCATGAGCAAACGGATTTAACTAAATCGACTATTGGTTTGTCGAGATTGGAATACGATGGGTGTGAGCTGGTTGGACGAATAAATGGTCAGTCATGGGTGGTTCAGTGTGTGTCCTCTGGCCAAGTTGGCTCGGAGGTGGCTCGGTCATACGTGGTTCGACCAGGGAGAGAAGGTCATGCATGGATCGACATGTTGGAACGGTTCGACATTTGGATGGCTCGATGTTTGGGTGGCTCGGCATTTGGATGGCTCAGCATTTGGATGGTTCGGCATTGGAGGTGGCTTGGCATTTGGATGGGTCGGCATTGGATATGGCTCGGCATTTGGATGGGTCGACATTGAAGGTGGCTCGGCATTTGAGTGACTCGGCCTGAGTGGATTTTTAGATAAAGCTCGGTGGTAGCCTGGGTCATCGTTTCTTTGTTGGTCGTGAGCATTCGGTCGTTGGTGCTCGGCGGTGTGGTTCAGTCGGTCGGGATAGGTGCATATGGATTGACGTTACGTGCTTCGACCGTAATGGGTCGGTCGGCGAGCGAGGCATGCGATCGGCATATGGAGCTTGGGATCGACATTCGGCTTTGCTCTGGGTTAACTTCGAGATGGACTTTGGTCAGTATCCTTGCTACTTCGGGTCGGCATATGGAGAGCTTGGGATCAGTCGGAACAAAGAGTCTGGGTCGGTTATGGTCTTAGTGGGCCCAGACCACTCAGGAAGCCCAGTAACTCGAGATTTGCCTATAAATACAGCATGCGGGGCTTCAGAAAGAGGGATCTGGATTATGCTTCCCTTCTTCTTCTATACTAAGGCTACTCTACCATTATTGTTCTGAGCACTCTGGATTGTAAAATATAATTGATTCTAACATCAATAAAAAGGAAATTTCTTGGGTGGACGTAGGCCAGACTCAGCCGAACCACTATAAGTCCTGTGTTATTGTTGTTTTCTTTTCAATTTTTATTGTTCTTCACATTCATACTCTCTACATACATTCTATCTGTGATTTATGACTGTGATATGGTGCTTTCATCTAGATTTGGGTGTTAGTGACCAATTTTGGCGCTAACATTTTGGTGCTTTCTTGGAGAGAGCAAGCACTTGGGGATTTTGGAGCTAGGTACTTGGATTCTTGGAAGCAATGGCTAGGCATTCGACAAGGAGACAGAGGATGAAAATGAGTCAGCATGAAGGATGTCAATAGGCTTCCTCTGGAGCAAATCAGGCCTCAATCTATATCACTAAAGATGAGATGGAGACGATGCTGAGAAGACAGGAAGATATGATACAGAACCTACTTCGACAGGTTGGTCAAGTTGGAGCACAAAGTCAAGGGAATGGACCAATCGCGGCTGCTGGAAATGCAGAACAAGGAACCGAAGCAGTAGAAATTCCAATAGGTGAAAACAAGAACTAGACTGGAGAGATTAAAGGAAATTAGCAAAGGCCTGGGGGCAGACCTCAGGGATTGGATACTAGGAGAGCGGTGAATGAAGCTCAGCGAGTAGGGACTAACGTGAACATAAATGGCCAACATGAAGAGTACTACCCAGAGTACCACCTAGGACTCGGGGCAAGATAAAGATGCGAACAGGGGACCGCTCCCGGATGGAGATGAGTGGATGGCTGGATTAATAAGAAGGATTATGAGAGGAGGACGACCGAGTAGAGGCTTGGAGGAAGTTAGTCGAAGTCCGTTCACTCTTGAAATCAGGAATGCAAGGAACCCTTCAGAATTCAAACTACCAACACTGGAGGCCTATGATGGAAAATCAAAACCAACTATGCATGTAACCAGATATATCAGACATATGAACGTGCTGGGGGCATCCGAGGAGGTGATGGCAAGATGTTTCCCTTTATACTTGACAGATTTTGCTGCGCTTTGGTTTAGGCAGCTTGAGAATGGATCGATCAGGACATGGGATGAGTTAATGGAATGCTTTATGAGAAAGTTCAGGTCAACGTGATGCGACCCAAGAATGTAATGACGCTAGCATTGATGAAGCAGAGGACAGGAGAGTCCGTGAGAGGTTTTCTAATGCGATTTAATGCGGCTGTGGCCTCGGTAGACCATCTGGATCCATCAATGATTTTGACGGCGGCGGTAGCAGGGATTGTGGAAGGCACAGTACTTAAGGATTTATTAGCACGGGATTCACCACAGGATCATGAAGAGTTCTATCATGAAGCGGAAAGATAAATTCGATTAAAGGATTCACTGTCGAAAGGCAAGAGATAAACACCATGTAAGGAGAAGGAACGTCTGATGAAGGACGAAGTCTGGATAAAGGAAAACGTAAGTTGGACAATGGACCTGGTGGTTCAAACAAATGGAGGAGAGGTGAGAACCCAAATTCATGACGAACGTGGATTTAACAGATAATTTGGACTGAATTTACATGGACACTCGTGGGCAGCTCCCCTATCGAAAACCACCCAGGTGGGATCCCACTGAATGGAAATGCAGAAGCGGGAAATACCGCCTATTCCATGAGCTAGAAGGACACTCCACAGATGAATGCCACCACTTGAAGGAGGTGGTAGAGAAACATGTTAGAAGTGGCAGGTTTCCACAACATGTAAGGAATCAGACAAGAGTAGCAGAACACGAGCAGTTACCGCTTGGATCAAACAGGAATAACCCTGGAATGGGGTCACGGCTCGTCATCCACTGATCGCGATGGCAGGGACCGAGTTCAGGATTTGGACTCTGGTCATCAAATAATCTTTTCTAATTTTATTTTAAAAATAAAAATAAACAGCAACTATGCCACTTACACATGTAAGGGAACCAGAGTGATCCACATGCATGCTCTAAGATGGTATTAGGCTGCTTTGCCCAAAGAGGCAGCCCTTAGCTTTTTCTATTTTTCTTGTTGGACATTTGGAACTTGGATTTGATAAATGGATTTTGGTTTTATGCAACAAACACCTAACCATAGAGTTATGGGATGTTATAAATTAATCGCTTAATGTTCAAGGACACTGAACCGGAGTGTAGGGAACGACGTCGCTTCGTTAGAGGGCGATAGGATCGGTTCGCTCGTCGTTGTTTCCCCTTCACCGGAGAGTCACACGATGGGATCCAACAAGAGCCCAAAGAGGCTACGATCGGTCTAGGACTTAGGACAGGACATCACTTAATTTCCAAGGATATTGAACCAGAGTGTAGGGAGTGACGCTGCTTCGTCGGAGAGCGACAGGATCGGTTCACTCGACGCTGTTTGCCATTCACCAGAGAGTGACAGGAGGGGATCCAGTAAGAGCTCGGAGAGACTGATATCGGTCCAGGAGGACCAAGGCATCGCTCAATGTTCAAGGACGCTGAACCAGAGTGCAAGGGAAAGGTTGCTTCGCCGGAGCATGACATGATCTGCCTTTTCAATCGTTAAGTTTGGATCGAGCTTAGCAAGGGTCCGAAGAGGCCGTCAACGATCTGGAGAGATCGTAGGATTCGATTACTGACTTCCAAGGGATGAATTTGGAATTGGATAACTACTTGGAAAGGTCGTGGAATATACTATCATATTTGGATGGAATTTCTTGATAATGAATGTAACATGTACTTTTGATATTGGGTTTGAGACTATTCAAAACACACCTTCCAATAGCAAGGCATGTTTTGGGGGGCAAATGTTAACCCACCTTTTGGCAAGGCCATGAGTAGGCGGATTTAACTAAATCGACTATTCGTTTGTCGAGATTAGAATACGATGGGTTTGAGCTGGTTGGATGGATAGATGGTCGGTCATGGGTGGTTCGGTGTGTGCCGTTCGGCCAAGGTGGCTCGGAGGTGGCTCGATCGTATGTGGTTCGACTAGGGAGAGAAGGTCATGCATGGATCGACATGTTGGATCGGTTCGACATTTGGATGGCTTGCGTTTGGATGGCTCAACATTTGGATGGCTCGGCATTGGAGGTGGCTCGGCGTTTGAATGGGTCGGCATTGGATATGGCTCGGCATTTGGATGGGTTGGCAGTGGAGGTGGCTCAGCCTGAATGGATCGGTAGATATGGCTCGGTGGTAGCCTGGGTCGTCGATTCTAGGTTGGTCGTGATCATTCGGTCATTGAAGTTTGGCTGTGTCGTTCGGTCAGTCGGGGTCAGTGCATATGGATCGACGATATGTGCTTCGACCATGGTGGGTTAGTCGACGAGCGAGGCATGGGATCGGCATTCGGCTTTGCTCTGGGTTAACTTCGAGATGGACTTGGGGTCAGTATCTTGCTACTTCAGGTCGGCATATGGAGAGCTTGGGATCGGTTGGAATAAAGAGTTTGGGTTGGCTATGATCTTGGTGGGCCCAGACCACTCAGAAAGCCTAGTAACTTGAGATTTGCCTATAAATAGAGCATGCGAGGCTTCAGAAAGAGGGATCTGGATTCTGCTTCCCTTTTTCTTCTATACTAAGGCTGCTCTACCATTATTGTTCTAAAAACTCTGGATTGTAACTGCAATTGATTCTAACACCAATAAAAAGGAAATTTCTTGAGTGGACGTAGGCTAGAGTAAGCCGAACCACTATAAATCTTGTATTATTACTGCTTTTTTTTCAATTTTTATCGTTTATCACATTCATACTCTCTACATACATTCTATCTGTGATTTGTGACTATGATTTGGTGCTTTCATCTGGATTTGGGTGTTAGTGGCCAATTTTGGTGCCAACGCTACATAACTCAGAATTTTCAGACTAATTTAACTTTCCAAGTAGCCTTAAAAACCCTTCCTTTTTATCTAAAGCCTCTTTATAACTCGTATGAATTTTGTAAATCAAATAAAAGTAGTTAACAGTTTATGGAAATATTTCTGAAATCACATAAGAAAAGCAAGTTTAAGCAATGGATTTCCGATGTAGTAACAAGTGATTTTAAGTGCTAATTCCTTTAGCATACAACATATACAATAGCATAAAATTATCCCAACACAACACAAGCAAGATTTCTAGCATATATATACATGCCATAATTTAACACATACAACAAAGATTACAACTTGTATTCTAACTTAACTTTTAACTTCCATATTCGAAAATATATGTCATCTCAACCAAGCACATATATATACATCCAAGTTAGCACTATATATACCTGAACAAATATTTTATTTTACAACAAGCCAAGCATATATTTAAGTTTTAAAAAATTAGTTAAAAGCTAGATCTTTACTGACCAAAAATTGACTAAATCAAGCAAACTTCTACTAAAACTCGAATATGACTTAAGTCTTTGCTTCTAACTTGGGAAAATAATATTTTTGTCGGCTTGAATGAAAAATATGGTTTGGCTAGGGGCAAAATGAATTTGGCCAAGGAGGGTATGGGTGTGCATGGGCTTGTTTTGTGCAACGACCCGTATTTTTTCGATAATTAAAATATTAAATCTAATAAGATTTTGTAATTTAAATTGGAAGAAAATAACCTTTATGATTTACTAATGAGAAACTAACTAAAATGAAATTTAATAATGTTAATTTAAGATAATCAATGACTATTCGAATGTAATCTTAATCAATTAGAATTATAGTAAAGTTAATTTGGTTAGAAACTGTAAATAAGAGACAAATTGAATGTTGGATTTAATGTTGTAATTATATGTTATTAACTGGAATATGAAAATAAATTAACTAGTATGCAAATTTAGTGACTTTTGTTGTAATCAATAAACTTGGAAATGTGCTTGAACTTTTAATGTATAATAGTTGCTTCAATTATCATTTTGATTATCTAATCCGGTAAATTAATTTGGAAATCGATAAAAATTTAATATAATGAAATAATGCTATTAATATGGTAAAAGATGATAACTGTAGATTATTGATGTAATAAAATGTAAACCAATGTTAATTATATCCATAAGATGATAGTTGATTGAATAATAAGATGTAAATCAGAATACATGAACTTATTGGAGTTTAAATTATGATTTATGAACTTATTGCAATTGAAATTGAACGCTGCAATTTGTGCAATATTTAATATTTAATTTGACACGGGAAATTTTTTTAAATGATTATTTAATTTCTATGTAATTAGACATTATGAAAATGGTTAGTTATAAAATTTGAATGTAAAAGTGATTCAATTAATTTAATAATAATTTATTTAATTAACGTGAAAATAGCCATTTTGGCCACTGTCTCGGATTTCGACGAAACTAGTTTCATCGGATCCGAAATGCCGAATTATTGTAGGATTTCAAGTTTCATAATGGTTAGACTTGTCGTTTGGTCGTATGGGCTCGAAACGCCTAGAAATCAATTTAATTAATTTAATTTCAAATAAGCTGATTTTAAAAGCTAACTTCTTCATACAATGAATTAGGACTTGAAACCTATTTCCATTGAATTTAAAAACATTGAAACCATCTATTTTGACGTATGGGATGACCCATTTTCGTTCAGAAAGCGGAACGAGATTTTCATATCGTTATTATCATTTCGAACCAATCCGATATGTTCGTTCTTTCTTATTGGGCCTTGTCTATATAAACATGTTTTTTCTAACCCAACAGCCTTTCTATTTCTTATTCTTGTACGTACAAATTTGTCTGTCTATTCCTATCTCCACTCTCCAGTGGTTGAATCCTAATCCTTAAAACCATAAATTCAATTTCAAATTCCAATTTCAAAATTCAAACACTCCTAACTATAGAAAATTATATATCATTGGAAAGATCTCAACGAGCGCACTAAATCTACTATTCATTTTTGCAATCGAGTTTTGGTTTGTTCAGAATGACCAAAACATTCTCGGCCATCGATTTTGATGGTTGATCAACAACTATGGATCTTCGATTCGAGGGTACGGCCGCATGGAGATTTGCGTGGGGAGTGCATCTATGCCATTCGCTTGGAAGATTGGTGGTTGGATCGGCTCGAACAGCTCGATTAGGGTTTGGAAGATAAAGCGGCATCGATCGAGTTTGTGAGTGGGTCAAGGGCGTGGGAGCAGCGCTGGTGATCACGCGTCATCTGGGGGTGGACAGTGCTTGGCCGCGGTTGGCTATGGTGGTGCGTGGTCGATCACGAGGTCAGCAGCTATGTTGATTTCACGACTTAGGGTTAGGCAGGTTACTGTGCGCGTGAAGATGTTAGGTGACCTGGCCCGTAATTTATTTATTTTATTGATTTTTATTATATAAATCGTATAACTTCTAATCCACATATCTTTTGCATACGAGCTCGGATTCATGCGCATATTACTCCATTGTGGTCGTATCGGAGTTCCGGACATTATGAAACTGGTTTGGTCGATTTCTGAGACTATTAGATTTTTTGGCTTTATTCGAATTTGAAATCAAAGGTGTGTGTTTTAACCCACTCACAACTACTAAATCATCCTATGTTAATTAAATTAAATTTATGATATGATTAAAATTTAACCGATGTGTGTTTGGTTTATTTAAATCTTCATTCCAGTTAAATCTGAAGTTTATTTAAATTTGATCGCCATTTAATTTAATATTGAACTCAAATTGCCAGTTAAATGCCCGTTAATGATAACCAATTAATTTTTGTTTTTTATTGGTTGATTTGAATGATGATTGTGATGGATATTTAATTGTTTATATTTGGATGATTGGATGTATGTTTAATCATATACTGTTATCGCATTGCAAGTTCCCTTAGTTTATTATTAGTAAATCACTATGGGTTGAAATGATACATACCCGAACGATTTAAAGATTAGGGAAAAATCGTTAAAGGTTGAAACGATATACTTGAGCGATTTTATGGATTTTTGAATTTAAATCAAGATTACGGGTTGAAATGATATATACCCACAAATTTAAATTATTGCGGGTTGAAATGATATATATACGTATCACTTTACCATAGGGTAGAAAGTTATGTACGGACATCAGATTGGTCAAATATAATGATTAGATTCTAAAATTTGAATTCAGTTAAATGATATTATGAAATAAAATTTTCTTTATATAAAATGAATTATTTTTGAAAAACCTAAGCTTCAAATGTTGAAATTGGAATTGGTTTAAATGAATTGTTTAAAGAATTTGAATTGAAGTTTTAAAGTTGAATCTGAAGTATAAATGAAATTTATCAAAATTGAGTTATTGTCAACGTTTGAATATTTAACTTTGAAATCTATTGAATTTAGAGTAGCTTAAATTAATTTTTCAAACATGGATTTGAAATCGATATAGATTTAAATGGTTTTAGTGAATTTTTTTATTGAGAATCTGAATTGAAAGGTAAAAATTGGGTTCTATTGATTTGAAAGCTGGGTGTGGTCCAGATTTGTTGAAATGAAAGAAATAGTTTAATTTTATACTAATTTCAAATTAATTATTTTAATATAAAATATTTAAGATGTATTATTTTAAATTCAGATTTAATTAAATTTTCAAAATATTTATTATATAAACCATTTTAATAATTTAACCATTTTAACCTATTTTAAACTATTTTAATCTATTTAAACTATTTTAATCTATTTTAAACTATTTAGAACATTTAAATTATTTCAAAGTATTTTAACCTATTTTAAACTATTTTAATCTACTTACACTATTTTAATCTATTTTAAACTAATTTTAATCTATTTTAAACTATTTAAAATATTTAAAATATTTTAAGTATTTTAAACTATTTTAAAACTATTTAAACTATTTATGATTATCTAAACTATTTTTAAATTTCAAACCATGCAAGGCTGTATTGTTTATATTTAAATCCTTGATTTAAAAGTGGTTAAATGATGTTATAACCTACGTTGGAAATGACATATTTTGAGTAAATATGATGATTTTGAAATGAGAGTCTAAGCTATTTTGAAAATATGATTTCGAAAGTGATATAATTTTTGAGAATATGATATTTTGATATCAATATGAATTGATTTTGAAAATGTAAAAGAACCATCTGATGTGAAATCAGCGTTTGGTTGTTTAAGAGACCGGGATCGGATATTGTCATACACTCTGCCAATACTGAAAACTACTTTAACAAGTTTGTACGTGGTGAAGATTCCAAAACAAAGTAGGATGGTTTGGCAAACGATTCTGTATGAGGTATTATCATAGCCCTAACTTCCTCGAGTCAGCTTGATGTGGCTAAAACAGGAGCCGTGCCAGGCCAAGTGAGGTTGCTCCTCCAATCGGGCACATTTCTTCGATACCATATTTATTGTTTTGTGATTGATATGGTGGCCACCCTCGATTTGATTATGGGAGTGTGTTCCGAGGTGGGCGGTAGTAGCTGCTATGCGTTACCACCAATCTGGATCCACAAAACGATAATATCCTTCCCTGGGCATTCCCTCGCATGCCTTTACAAGTTTGGTTTGTGTCGTACCTATAGAGTGCTCCCTGATAGCCCATAAGTTTACAGTGGAGTTTACAGTATTTGTATAGACTACGACATTGATATAAAATGTGTTAATGAGGATATGGATAATGCCTTAATGCTATTTTAACACTTTACTTTACAGATAGACAGATTATGATAGCGTATATTACTACATAGTAGATAATCTGACGGATTCTTAGGAGATGGAATCCCGAACATCATTTAAGTTATTGCATGCACATTTGACATTGGATTGGAGATGTAAAATCCCGTAAACATCTCTGAAGTCGTTACACTCATATTTATCTACTATTGATTTAATTTACATAAGATCTTTTAGTTCTGACTCGAGTGTTTTGTCTTTTCATTACGCTCGGGTCAGTCTGAGCTTTTCAGTATATTGAAGACCTTATTTCTGGAGGATGAAGACAAAGATTTAGTATATTATTACTATTTATTATATTTATACTACCGCATCATGTTGTTCCGCTGCATTATTTATTTATTTTTGCTATATGTAACTCTGATCTGTATTGTAAAAGTTTAAACAAATGTTATTTGTAAACAGCTTCATGAACCGTATATTTGATTATTATATTTTGTAATTCCACTGTGAGATTCTGTGTTTTTTTATTTTCCTTCTTTTCTCTTCTTTTTCTTATTTACCCCATAACAATCCTCCCTTTTGAATGGTTTGAGTTCGACATGTGTACTTTATTGTTAATTTAAACCGTCCAAAAAGGTGGGTCGTTACATTTTATGAAGGAAGAGTGTTGAAATGGGAGAAGGAGGCTTTAAACAGGGATTAAATGAATTTTAAAAGTGGATGAAACTAGGATTTTTGAAGGCCATTAAAATGTACATGATAACTTAGAGGAGTTTTAGGAAGTGAAAATGAAAATGATAAATGAGTGTAATGTTAGGAATTTTGTATATATGCAAATGGATAAATCAAATTACTGAATTGACCTAAAGGTATATTACCTCCACTACATGTTTGCCTCATCATCCACTTTACCTCCTTTCTCCTTGCTCACGTGATGACATCCCATTCCCCCTTCCATTTTGACGAGCAAGCATACATTAATAGCTATTGTACTTAATGTTTTTAAAGAAATGACATATTATGTCACTTTATATTTTACTTTTTATTTTTGTTTTAAATTTACATAATATGTCACGTCATATCCTTTTATATTTCCCAAGTATGTGTGTGTGTATGTGTTTGTGTGTGTATATATTTCTAAAGTGTGCTAACTTATTTATAAATGAATGTGAATATTTATACCATGTAGTTCACAATATTTCCGACAACTATTAGACGAGGAAGAGTCGAAAATTCAGAAAACAATTTTTGTTCACAGTTTCGATTTTTCTTTAAACTAATTATTTTTATAAATAAATTTTGAAAAACTATTTCACCATCATTATTTACTGTTTAAAAGATTTTTATTTGAGTTACAAAACTTATTAATTATTTATTGAAAATATATTTAAATATCCATATTTAAAGAGATTAAATTCTAGGTTGTCGCAAAACATTCCTAAATATCGCATAACATCATACATTGAAGTCAATATATTATAATTAATTAAGGGGTCTTGATTTTTTTTTAAATTAAATTAATAAAAATTTGTTAATTCATTTAGTAAATGCTAAATTACGCGGGTTTTAATATGACTATCATATTCATATCAACAAAGGCAATAAAATTAGTTTTTGTTCAAATGTAAAGATAAGTAAGTCACATAACATAAATAATATTACAAACAATATTAACAGATTAATATATTATTTATTTATCTCAGTGGATTTATTACATACTACATTAAAAAAATATTTTTTAGTTTCAAATACCTACATTTTAACATTTCTACAGTTATTTAATTAATCCCTTCAATTCTTTCTTGATATTTTATATTTTAATCTATACATTAAAACTACTTAAAAAAATCTCAAATTTAAATTATTCAAATAACCTTAAATATTTAGTCTATTCTTCCAATAAATCCTACAATTATACATCATTTTTATTATATATGTATATATATTAAGAAAAATGGTTAAACTATTTTTTCCATTCGACTATATAGATATATAAATCATGTAACATAAATTATGTAAATAAACAATAATAATAAAGTAATTTGTATATCAGCTATAATTCATTTATATTAAGGATTTATCATATGAAAAATCTATTTTTAACTTCAATAATTTGACATCGAATTTATACAATTTTTTTTACAAAATCCTTCTCAGTTCATCCTACTATTTACCTTTAATCCATATATTTAAACTAATACATAATTTTAACTTTAACTTATTTAAACAAATTTCATTAAATAATATTTGTTAATTCATCCAATAAATCACTAACATACGTTAGTTTTAACATGTACACCATATTAATGTTAAACAAAAATGATAAAATTATTATATCTCTTAAATATATATGTATGTTTGTGTGTATTCACACACACACACATATACAAAACATAAATTATACATAAACGGTATTAACAATTTTAATTTATAGTTCTTTTATTTCATTGAATTAATCATACATTGCACAACAAAGTTCTCATTTTAACATTAAACATATAAATACTTTATTTTTCAATATTATTGTGTGCAACACACGTGGTACACACTAGTAGAGTAAACAATTTTATTGTTTTAATCAAAATGAAGTACAAATATAGGAGTCGTCAACCTACAACATGGAGGAATGTACTTCTTGGTAGTAATTAAAAAGAGAGGCTTCGCAATTCCAACTAGAAGAAAAACTTATTAATTAACCTGGATCTAGTGGTAGAACAACTAAACTGAGTTGTTAAAGAGCATAGGTTCAAAACAGTAAGTGTAAGTCATAGTCAATGTAAAAGGAAAAAATAGATTGTTAACGTTGAGAAACTTGCTTTCATTAGGGAAAGACATACATCAAATTTTGATTAGTAGAAGAGTTTAATGGTTTTATAAGTTATTGGATACAAATCTTCCAATGTTCACCTTAAAACATATACTATTAATGAATAGAAATATATAACAAAGTTTATTTTTTTTCCAAATGGATAATGACTTTGTTTTTATTAAGTGTAAACAAAATGAAGATAGCAAGAGAGCATTCAAAGGGCGTCCATACTTGTTTGATTTGATGGTTGTGGATATGGAGATGGAAGACGGAGATCAAACGAACTAGAGTGCTTCTATCCACCGTCTGTATTTGGGTTTATAACCTCTATTTTAAACTATTAAAGGATTGGATTTTTAGTGCAGTGTTAAGTATTTTAGAGTCCCCTTAGAGCTTGGTAGATATACACAAACGAAATTGAGATATGAGAGAACTCTTATAGAGATGGATTTTCATAATTTCTTAGTTAGCCAACATAGATTATTTAATGGAAAAGAGCCAATAGTTAATGTGAGATATGAATATAAACTATATGGCTCATTCTATTCATCCCCCATGAATTGCTTTTAGCCCCTACCATTTTGATTTAGGGCATCGCTAAAGTGAGTCCAGAAATGGACAACGAGAGGTTTAATAGTCTGGAGTCCTCTTTAAATGTAGTTATAAAATTTTTGAAAAATGCTAAGGGAAGCCCAAAATATGTCCTCCCCTATCTATTTTTAGAGTCCCTTTGGCAATGACCTTTTGATTTAAACCATAGTACCATATATTTATCCATTAACATGTTTTATCTAGTCATACCCTTCTTCTCTACTTTAATTCCTCCATAATTTATACCTCTTCTCAATTGAAACTTTCTATGCATCATCAAAATTCATTTTGTCATTCTCAAAATCAAATTGAAGAAGTAAAAATGTCAAAATGCAAAAAAGAAAATTTCTTTTCTATTCTAATTTTCTCTCCACATTGAAAACAAATGGCATATGGTTTGAAAAAGGTAAGAGACTAAATTTTTATTGAATTTACAATTAGTTATTAATTAATTGGATTTAACTAATCTTATTGGTCTGTAATATTCTTTAATTTTGATTCTATTGATGAAATGATTTTAATAGTTTTACCAAATAAATAATTTAGGAAAAGAATTCATAAACGTAGAAAGATTGATTAAATTGCTTCTTATTGGTAATAATGATACTTGGTTTTCAAAGAGTATCTTTCCATGTTCATAGCAGAAGGTTTTTGCAAAAATGTTGCTTATAACTGATGCAGATTTTGGTTATAAGTAGTCAATTTTGATCCATGCTTACTTGTTTTAGGTTTAGACTAAATAGGCACGTTTTAGCAGTAAACGGAAAAATGGCAATTTTGTATGTCTATTTTGTTTGAACTTAGCAGGGCGAGCAAAGATATTTGAGGATTGTTAACAGAATTTGCCAAAACTATGTAGCTTTTGCCACATAACCAAAATCAATGCAAAAAGGACGCAAGAACTTGTATTCCCTAGAAATTGGTGTCTAACCATCGTGATCTGATGCCAAATAAAATAAAAGAACAATATCATAGATAATAGAAATTAGGTCAAGCCAACTAAGTAAACAGAGGAGAAGACTTATGTAGTGGTGATGAGCTGAAAAAACAAGTGGATTACTGAAAAATATTGAACATAAAAATACATTAAAATTTAGACTGGGATATTAATGGGAAGACGAACATGATAAAGGTAAAAATTATTATATATAATGATGTAGAGGATGAGTTTCTGCTTTTTCACAAATAGCTAAGAATATGATATAATTAGCACACATGAATGTTTGTGAATCAAAGATAGTCTAGCTTATATTGGACACGTGAAGAGCTTGGCATATAATTTAGAGAAATATACTATTAGAGTATTGGATGCATTAGAGAATTAAATGGATTAGAGAGTTGAATTGCATATTCAAATTTTATTCATTTCTTGTTAATGCTCATTCTTTCGCAGTAATGGTACTTAATTATAAAAGTGCAAATAAACTGAATTAAGACTGTGGTACTTATAATCATTCATCATTAATCTAAATAAATTCCATCCTAAAATTAACAAGGTGAGTCATTACCATTTATCATGACTATAAATTCAATTTTCAAATTATGAACAATTATGCGTAAATGTGTGTGTAACTCAAATAAACTAATCAAATCATTATTTAAATATTTCTTCTCATCTTAATTTTGACATGATTTTGGAGCCATAATCACCTTTTATTCTCTCATGCTATTCTCATTCTTCCTCAATTTAATTACTCAAAACTCTGTTTTTACTAACCTAAATCATCACTTTGTTATATTAAGTCAAAGCACTTATCTCTTTCTCTCTCTCTCTCTCTCTCTCTCTCTCTCTCTCTCTCTCTTCAACTTATATCCAAAAAAGAGATGTTAAAACATCAATAAATCCTAATGGTTTATGTAGGTTGTTGTAAAAAATGTGACATTTGATGACACACTGTCGCCATATGTCCAGTGGTTCGATTGGTTTCAAATCATCAATTTTCAACATCTCATCCTTAAGACTTTCATGATTATAATTCCATCATGTCTTGACAATCAAAAGAAAATCAGGATGTTCTCAATAACAACAATAATTCTACTTGGTTATTGGATAGTTAAACATCTTATCATGCTACATTTAACTTGAATATTCTCTTATTTATCGCCTATTTAAAGGATACGATAATATCGTGATTGGCGATAAATCGATCATTTGTATCACTCATACTGGTTCTACGACTATACCTACTTCTTGAACATGTCTGTAAAGACGTTCTCTGTGTTCTCTCCATGTAAATAATTTAATTTCAATTTATCAATTTTTTACCAATAATAATGCTTTTATTGATTTTTTTGCTCTTCTGCTTTTTAAGTGAAAGATTTAAACACGAAACAATCCTTGTGATGGGTGAAGGCAAAAATGGTATATATGACAACTGCATCTTTTTTGTTACCTCTTCACTATTACTTGCATTTTCCACTTTCAAAACTAATCCATCATTCCCTAATGGAAAATATTATTTTCAAATTTTCTTTACTATTTTTCTAGTCCTTCAACATCGTCCTCACTTTACAATGAATATGTTTATGTAACAAAAGTCATAAATTTAAACTTTTCTATTTAACTTAACCTTATCACATCCACTTGAACATTTGTTCTCTGATGTATGGTCCTCCCCTATTACTCAGCGGATGACTTTAAGCACTATGTTATTTTGTTGTTCATTTTACATGGTATATTCGGTATTATCCATTGAGAAATTTTTTTGATGTGTATGGTATTTTTGTACGTTTCAAGACAACAGTTCAAAACCAATTTAACTAAATGACTTTTACTCTTTTTTCGATAATAGTGACAATTATCAAACCTTTCATATTTTTGTCTCAATCAACAGTATATTTCATCTCACTATGTCATCCCACACACCAGAGCACAATGGTCATATAGTTAAAATAGGTCTATTACTTATCACTTATGCATCCATGCATTTAACTTGTTACACTTATGTTTTTGCCACTACCGTATATCTTATCAACTGTATGCCCATACCATATTAAATCTATCGTATTCTTTTGAAAAAATCTTTGAATATCAATACAACTATGCTAAACTTTGGATATTCATTTGATCATGTTACCCACGTCTTTGTCCTTATTCTCAATGTAAAGCCGACTCACTTTTTGCTACTTGTATTTTTCTTGATTACTCTACAATACAAAGTGCATATATTTGTCAAGGGTCATCCATCACTAAAATATATGTAACATCTCCCATTTTGAAACCCAAAGATGAACTCGAATATGCTGCATTATCTTAGAATTATCTTTTGACGACAGAATAAGTTCAGTATATATATATATATATATATATATAACAGTCTAAGTAGATAGAGCACCTAAATAAAGTTTGTTATATAACATAGCCTTTACATCATTGTTTTTTAAATTCCTAACCATGGACATGTAGGGGTAAAATATAAATCATTACATGGTAACATCAAAGGTCCAACATATGATGATTCCGAACCCTTTTGGACTTAACAAATATTTAATTACACATAGGAGTTTATGATACTACAAAAAAATAGTAAGATCTCCCGCCCATCTTTGTCTCCAACATAGTTCTGGCAGGAGGTTTACATTCGGCTAATAACTGAAGTATGGAAACTTATAAAGTCAACGTACTCAAATGACTACTCGTGATTTTATAGGAGAAAAGGAACAAACACATATGTCATAAAAATTCTGGTATGAATAATAACATTTTTCATCTAAGTTCTCCATTAGTGGCAGCACGTCGTTAAAGAACGGAACGAGCTTTCTCCTACACTAGCCTCTGTCGTACAATCAATATAAGACTATCTTAAGTTGTAGGTTTCAAAAGAACATAAGTTATCGCAAACATATAAAATATGTCTCAACAAAACTTCACCTCAAACTATCAGAGGTTTATAAGATCTTAATACTTAACTTAAGACCATACCTAAGTTTTGGAAACACTATCTACAAAACTACCTTTTTATTTTTTTATTATAGTTTCAATGACGAATGGTATGACCCCTTCCGACCTTGGTAACCCATTTGTTAGTTCCATAATACATGGTACGATCCCAAATAGTCTTTGTTAGTCTTTTATTTAGTTTATTCTGCAAGATATAACCTCAAGCGATCTAAGTTCTTTTATATTTATACTGCAAAGTAAAACCAATGTATTTTCATTTTCTATTTATTTTTCATACTGAAAAGTATAACTCTAAGCGGTTTCTTTATCTTTTTCTTAAGCTTGAACCCTATAAGTGAGTTAAAACCACTCTCGCAAAAGCGTACAACTCGCTTGGGCATCCTACGTCCGTTTAGAAGTCAAATAACGGACCCTACCTCTTGAAATAGATAAATTCGAATGAGCATCATCATTCGGTATCAATCTACATTATTTGTAGGTTCTTACTTATTTACTTCTTAGTTATCTTTAATTTTTCAAACTTTTCCTAGCTGTTCATTTACTAGGTTTTGGCTTTACCTATTCTTTTAGCTTCGGTAGACTCCTAGCCTACCTTTGGCTATCTTAAGCCAGGGAACTAATTTCATAATGCAACTTGCTTTATAAAAATCTAAGTACTATCTTCGGTTAGATTAATCTTAGGTTTCAGTGTTGACTCTTCTCGAAAGTCAATAGATGTTGACTTCAAATTACTACGCTCAGATTTCGTTCGAGGGAAGCCTTGTTTATGCACTCTCGTTTGAAACACTTTCGGAAATATTCCTCCACTATCGCTTTCTTCTAGAGCCTTCTTCAACCATCGCTTTCGACTATGCTCTTACTTAGTTCATTTACTTAGAACTTTTTCTTATTATTTCTTAGTACATTTTAGATTTTGGGTATTATACCCTCGGTATAACACCTTCGGCTAGTTTCTCACTTTATTACATGTAATAAAGCCTGCATAACTCACTACTCACGTCTACAATTCTAAGCACGTCTGCATATGTCTTTCCACGTATCACTTTCTTATTCGTTTTGTCTTTACTTTTGGTTAGTAGCATCATCCTTTATTTAATTTTTACAGCATTTTTTAAAGATTTTGTCCTTTTATTACCGAGTTATGAAATTAGCATTAATAGTTAGGTCTCAATCGTATTAATATTTGGTTTCAGTATTCAAATTGGTTATTTATAATTGGAAAAGTACATAAAAATTTCAAAAATTTGTAAACTAGTTCTTTTGCACATTTTTACCAACATTGTACTCCTTATCCATTTTCTTTTATTTATTTAAATCACGGTTTGCTTCAAAAATTGATAATTAAATAATTTGATGTGAATAAATCTTCAAATTAAAACCCCGCCTCTAATAATAAGTTTTGTTCATCATTTTAAGTTTTCAAGGTATTTCAAAAATCATTAAAGTAGAGAATTATAGCTAAACATTCTCTTGTAATGTTATTTTAACCCAAAATATTTATTAAATCAAGATCTATCATTTATAAATACATAGTATATTTACTTCATTGGAAAACCAAAGACATAATCTACGTAGATGAAAATACTTAAAAAGAAATGATATTACTCATCTAAGTCTTAGGATTTCACTTGATCTACAATCTTTAGAAGTTTCCTCGGCCTTTTCTCCTTTTCTTCTTTTTCTCTTCTTTTATCCTTAAGAAATGATGGCCGATAAGGTTTTAATTTATTTTTAATTTGAAGAGAGAATGAATATATGAGGTAAATGATATATTTAGTGGAGGGCTGTGTGTATAATAAGGGTTTTTGATTTTATAGATCCTTCATTTCCTCATTATATTAATTTGTTCCCTTTATATATGTGGTCTCCTTCATTTTAATCCTTTCGTGCTTAGTTTATTTCCCTACATAAAAATATCATTCATTCAAATGTTTACTTATTCCCTTTATGCATAGCCGAATTTAATTATACCTCATTTAATTAAATTCTCTAAATTTTCACTTAATAATATCCTATTATTAATTTAATCCCTAGTTTTCTTATTTAATTCCGTATGAGATCTTTAACACCTTTATTATTAATTCCTTAATTAGTTACTCGTTAATTTATGGGTCATTATTGGCTTCCCTCCTTACAGGATTTTTGCTCTCGAAATTCAAATAAGGTGTGATAGTGATTCTTAATCTACATCATGTCTACACTAGCATAAACATATTAGCTTTCAACTCATGTGTTATAGCCAAAAATATAATAGTGCATCTACTAATACATAATAAAAACAACCATAAGAATATTATATGTATGTATGTATGTGCAGTTCATCACACACATAGCACACATACATGCCAAGCCTAAAAAAACAAGTCAGGATAAGTCCCTCAGGCCTTAACTTCTATTTCTCATGTATAATAATTTCGATCCTCACTCCACTATATATGTACAAGATTTATTTCCTTATTTCAAAGCTGCTTTACATCCCGGTATATAATTTGATAAGAACTTCTAACATATGTCATATTTGGTCCAACAATCCAGCCATGCATGACTCTTGAATTTATTATCACCTTAGGGTCTCACATATACCTTAAATGTGATACATGAAACACATTATGGACCCCAACAAAGCTACTTGACAACTCAACCATATATTCTATATTGTAGATTCTTTCTAATATTGGAAATGAGCCAACATACCTAGATGCTAATTTTCCAGTCTTTTCAAACCTCATAGTTCCTCTCATTGTTGATACCTTAACAAACACATCATCTCCCAAATCAAACTCTAAATCCTTCCACCTTTTATCGACATAGCTCCTCGACACTAATTGAGCTTTCTTTATTCTTTGTTGAGTCAACTCAATCTTTTTCAAAGCCTACCTCACTAGATTCGGTCCTAATGTCTCCTATTTCATACCAACATACTGGTGATTTATAAGATCTTCCACACAACACCTCAAAAGATGTCATCCCTACAATGGGTTGATATCATTATTGTATGAAAATACCACTAAGTGCAGATGATCTTCCTAAGATCCGCAGAAGTCTAATACACAAGCTTGCAACATGTCCTTTAGTATTCTACTGACCTTATTGGTCTCCATTGGTGAGGGTGGATGATGTGCTCATACATAATTGTAACGATCCTAAATATTTAATTAATCAAATAAATCAACTTAAAAGTCGAGACGGGCTAAATACAAGAAATAAATTAATGGAAAAGGTTATGAGGGCCCAAGCCTAAATTATTATGGAATAATAAACATTACTATTATTTATTTATTCGTTTCATATTATTCAAAAAAATAAAAATAAAAGCTAGACAAGAACTCTAATAGTGGCTTAAAGAATGCAAATATGATGGAAGATAAAGGAAGCACAAGAAAAATGGGGATTAAAAAGACTAAAGCCAGACATCTTAAAGATCCATATGAGTAATACTTAACCTATCTACACCGATCTCCCATATATGGTTTCAGCTTAGATTTGTATGTTTTAAATATGATGGGGTTCATACGGATTTTAGTTACAAATATAAAGGTTTAATAAATGTTTCGGGGAAGGATAGATAAACATGGGATGTTTAGACGTGTTTCTTTAACTTTAATGATTTTGAAAGTTAATGGAAATTTTATATAATGTTCTAATCATGGTTTTAGAGGTGAATTTTTAGTTTGATAAGTTTCTTAAGCTTATGTGATTTTATTTGATTTATTGAAGAAGCGTAACTAGAAAAAAAATGAGGATAACACCATTAAAAGTCCAAGTAAAAATTATGTTTATTAGAACAAATTTTCATAATTTTTTTGAAAATTTATCGGAATTTTCTGTAAGGAAAAAAAGACCAAAATGGTTAAGTGCTGCACTGGGACAAGTATATATTAATGGGTGTTGGAAAAAAGAACCAGATAAAATCATTGCCTAAAAAGAAGGAAATTCAGGACGAATAAGATAATGACACGTGTAGAGACATTGTCAGGCAAGTCGTAGTTTGCCTTGTTTGGAGCTGAGCGGCAACCTAACGAGCTGTAAGGGAACTATGTGTACGAGGGAAATACTAGAGATTAGCTGAAGGGATCCATGAACTTTCAGGGAAAAGCAGATCTACACCAAAAAAAGGTAGAAATTATTATGCGCCGCAATTTGAAAGGATTCGCTAGTAAAGAGTGAATTGATCACCCAGGTTGGGACAGGGAAGTACTGCGTCAAGGAAGGGTGAAAATGAGACTGAATAAAAAGGCAATTCGGTTTGATTGGAGGAGGGTCCAGGGATAGTAATGGAGAAAATTCCTGCGCTTGAGGTAAGGATGGAAGGGCTAATGATGCAGATTTAGAGATGCTCACTCGAATGCACATCTTACGAAGGTAAGGAAAGACATTCATCTTCCAGAGATTATGGTGAATGATTCCGAGCAGTTTCAAATTAAAATAATGTTTAAGGACTATGGGTGGCTATTACACAGTAAACCAAAGTCTACATAAATGAACATAGACTACGAGCGATTTTTTCATAATGGTCCAGAACTTAAGTTAAGAAATATGGAAGGACTATATGTGATTGTTTCTTTGTGGTCCACGACATAACTAATAAGTAGTTGAATACTGCGGTGGCTGGGACTACGCAGTTTGAACTAAACAATGATTCTAAAAGAACAATGCAGGGCGTTGAGCCTATGCAATCTAAATAAAGAGTAAAAATTGGAATAATAATACTGTAGAGTTCACTGATTCCAACCCGTATTAGTTAAAAAGACAAATCTAAATAGGAAATCAACTGGGAACTGCATTAGAGGCACAATAGATGGTAGGAACAGTAGATTAGAGAATGACATAAGATGAGAACTAAGTGGGGATTGCATCATGGGTGCAACAGTAATTATAACGACCCCACGGCGATGCCCAGTTTAACAAAGAACATTACAAGTAATGTCCTCTGCTAATCCGGAGAATACGGCTTGTTAGTGGCGATCGAATGTGAATATATCTTTCTACCAACATCGACACGTCATTTATAACTTTTTTACCTTAATATCTGAAATGAATTTGACATGTACAACATTAATACAAAGTAACAGACACACCGATTTCTTAGAACCAGAATAATATCTCATATAAATAACAGTCATAGGTGACAACAAAATAAATCTTAACTTATGCATATATATAAATTTTTGAGTTTACAAAATGAAATACTAAACTCGATTATTATACAAATTTTACAATTATCTAATCTCAATCGTACATCTTATAAACATATCCACAAATTTCCTAAACGAGATAAACTAGAAAGTCAAAAGTGTTTATCTCCTTCCTAGCCCAAACCCTAAAGGTCAACTTGTCATGTAACTTGAAAAGTTTCGGCCTGACCCGAGCAAAATAACACTCGGGTCAAACTATCTCTAAGTATCCAATAGGGTGAGAATAGAATATAACACAAGAATAAACAACAAATAATTAAATACATATGTCCAGGATATAACAAGTTAGGGAATTAATTTAACCCAGAACACGGTTATAAGTTTAAGTCATACACCCGAACTAGTCATTAATAATGGAATAATAGAATTAACTTAAGTGAGCGTCCATAACAAGACACAAGAATATATATTTATTTCATGAACAGAAAACCCAAGAATATAAATTTATTTCATGAACACAAAATAGTCACAGAATCCAAATTTCCAAAATCCAAGAGATCTTAATCCAAACCGATCGTAATGATCATCCAAAACAATCGCAATGATTGTACTCAAAACCCATGGCATAAAACAAACAAACTGGTATCACTCGAACTGATCCGATACCAAGAATCGTACTCAGATTCGGAACACAGAATCACAGAATGATCTCAAGGATAGTCCATACCGATCAAGGTGATTGCAAAAACCATAAGTCGATAACTCTACATTTATTTAATATTACTATATTATTATGTTCGAAAAAAAATCTAGGAATAAACTTCTTAAGGATCTGGTAGCCACTTGTCGCACACCAAAAGAGAGAAAACTCTAAAGTGCCAAATATTATCACCTTTAGTAATGACTAGAACTTAACCAATATGTTCTATACCGTATGGTGAAAAACAATTATTTGCTAAATGCTAGTAAATATCACTTATTACGGATACCACCAGAAAAAACTGAACTAAATTCTCTTAAGGATCAAACAACCACTTGTCGCACGCCAGAAGATAATACAACCCTAAAGTGTAAAATACTTCCTAATATCAATCACACGAATTTAACTAAGACATCCCATACTACCCTATGAAATTCGGGTATTTGCTAATGGGCTAGTAAGTTCCACTCAAACATTCTATTCAATGTGTTATACCATATTCGATGAAATCTTATTCAAAAGGATTTAAACTAATCGGACACTAAGTCGATTATTAATGCTCCTTAAATTATTGAATTAAGGTTCTTTAAACATTTTTCTCTTTGAGTTTATTATTTAAAACACTTAATATAATTTTCATAAATCCATTCATTATTTAACTATATAAAAATTCCCATATTTGCTAAAATATTTCATAACTCTGAATTATTCCAAGATTTTACTTATATATACAAAGTCGTCTCAAATTTCCATATGGCTGTATTATTCACAAAACTATATTTTTAAAACCATATTTAATTACTCTTCTAAATCCATATTAAAATATAACCATTTTATTTAAGAATAAAATGAGTTTATACTTTTCAAAACTACATTTCCAAATTCCATAAATCCTATAATATTTATTTATAAAACTGTAATACTTACATATAACATAATCATTTTTATGCAAAAATAGATTAGATTTGTATTTCCAAAGTCATATTTTCAAATCCTTAATTATTTTACTATTCATGCTTAATATATATAATAACTTGCTGAAAATCATTTTTAATATCTATTAACTTAATTTAGAAACAATTTTAAGATTTATAAATATAAATAATTCTCTTTCATAAAATTTCTTGTATATGAAGCTTATCTATTTATTTCATTTAACTCAAATTTAGGTTTTAAAGATTTGCAGTTAGGACCACTTAAATCACATAATTTTACAAAAATTAAAGCATGAAATAACAGTCTAAGTTTTCCAAACATCAAGAATTATCGAATTTTGACAAGTAACGAAAAAGTTATGATATAAACAATTCTCTTAGATTTTAACTTCATTATCGTTGTAAATTACTCTTGGGACAATAACACAAAAACGTATTCTGGGCCATGTAAACCACAAAATAATACAAAACATGATAGTTGTAGCAGATAGTCTACCCTTTCCATAACACTAAGAATCATTGAACTCCGATAAGTAGTGAAAAAGTTATGGCCATTTTAATTTTAGGTTTTAACTTAGAAAATTTACAGAGCAGGGCATGTATATCAGTTTCAAACCTAATTTTGACCCCTTGAACTGCGGAATTTTAAAATGTGATTAAAGAAAACTTGTAGCTTATTGAAATAACTTTCCACCACAAAAGGATTGATTCAATTTGGAGCATTTTACACTAAGATATTGTTGTTTTACTACAGCGATTTTCACAATTTATTTTCAGCAAACAATCAAATAATCACCAAATTCAAGCAATCAATTTACAATCAGATTGAAAGCAATTCAATCAACAAACAAACCATTCAATCCAAATAGCAATTAACAATTATTCTTATGTGTTAGGGATAGTAGTGTGATTGATTAACTCGCCTTTAATGCTTGCTTGCTAATATTTGCCTAGGCTTTGCTACACCTCAACTTCACCAAAATTGTCTAAACACTTAAAAACAAAAACCAACCAGCAAACAATTCTAATTAAAATGAGATCAAAATTGCTCTTTTATGGTTTTAAAGGATAGAGATAGAGTTTAGGATACTTACTTACCATTATAAAACAACAGCCCTTTGATTTGCACTAGAATTTGAAGATTAAAAGAACTAGGGTTTTGTTTTTAGAGGATGCTTGCGTTTTCTATTTTGAGAAGTTGAAAATGAGAAAGTTAAGTATGTGTTTTATTTCCTACTACATATTTCATTCTTCTTGGGCCAAGTGGGTTTGGAACCCAATAAGCATGTGTTGCAAAATCTTTAAGAGAAGCGAAGTGTTACTAATTTCAGTTTGGTTCAGTTACTTATTGAAACACTAATTTTTTTTACACTATACAAAGTTTTACCAAATCACAAATTAATTACTCAATTTACCAAAACCAATTAACTTATTAAAATTTCCACTTCTAATAATATTGAAATATCTTATTCAATTAAGTATAACTTTTTAATAATAAAAGTTATTCTCTGTATTTCAATCGAACAAAGTAAACTATCAATTAAAATTCTCATTTCAAAACAATAAATCACAATACTAACGTTTAATTAAATTTAAACTATTTCCCAAAATTACTCTTATATTTTCAAATATAAGAATTAAGTTCGTAAAAGATATTTATTAAATTTCCAATTTATTAAATCCCAAATCCAATTACTTTTGAAAATTATAACTAATAAAATTTCCAACTTTTATCTTAAGATTAATTGAGATAAGTTAAATCAACTACTCTTAAAAACTAGATTTAATTTCACAATTAAATTTCAAAAATCACAATTTAGAATTAATTATCCATAATTAAACTTAATTAATTAGGTAATTAACAATAGGGTTATCACAGTAATTATGGACCGCGTAAGAATGTATAAGGCACATTAGTAAATAAGAACTACGTGTGCAGTATCCATGGTTGTTTCACTTGTGATGCGTGAATAGTGATAGAAAAACCCAATCTGAGCAGTATCGGCTGGTCTCATTATAGTTTTTTTTGGGCAAGTATTATTCACACTATACTTATGTGTGACCCGTGTTTTTATTATCATTTCTCCATAACTCATGGATGCTCATTTAAGCAGGTTGAGTTTATGGGATCAGGCAGGTATAAAATAACGACTGTGGCACGAGGATCGAAGTTGGAGCAGGAGGCTTGGTAGTTAATAAGGATTTTGTCTTTCACTATATTACGAAGGGAGGGCTGCATCATTATATGTTAACCAACTCTTACTTTGTTATTTTCTATTATATTTGACCCCTACGTGGGCATGTTTTTGAGTTTAATAGTGGTTAAAGTATTCGTAAAAAATGTAAAAGAAAACTTTTGATGTAAGGGAAATATCTACCAGCTCTGTTTACATACTCACTTTCGTTGATGGAAGATAATTCTAGTGATGACTGATGTAACGAACGGGCATTTAGACTCTCGAAAATCGTCACTAATACGTCCATTGTATTATGTGCCAAGCATTCAAGTGTCAGAAAACCGATCGTAGGGGTGAAAGAAGAAGATAGAAGAAACAAAAACAATCACAGAATCTCACTACGCAACGAAATAACATATATTAATCAACATAATTCTTTACAAAGTCATTTCCAAAATGATACAACAGAGTCATACTAATACAAATTCTTCCCTAGGACAGTTATAACAGCATGTCCCTACCTAACTAATATATAAATCATACATACATACACTGCGGATATAAGATAATAACTAGCTATCTATAAAGCCTCCTCCTCGAAGCTCTTCCAAGAAGCATCCGAGGAAAACCTAAACTACTTGGCTGCCCATAATAATTTGAGCACCTAAGAGTTTTAGGAAAAATAAAATAAAACTCCAAGTCAGACATGGGTCTCATGTGAGTAAACAAAAAACAACTGAATTATTTCTTTTAAAACAATTTTAAAATCAAGGGTATCTCTTAAGACCACGCCGCACGTAAACACGGACGGGTTTTACCTTGCGATAAATAAAATAATTTCTGTAGAAAATTCATTGATATTATAATAATGTCTAGGGGTGAAAATAAAATATTAAAATAGCAGCAATGCTTGCATCTCACACTCCAACATAGTTAGGTACATCTAAAACCGTAAAGACACGTATTGAAGAGTGGATTCCATACTATGACAAGGTAAGATACTACCTTCCAATGGTAAACCTATGGATAAAATGCACCAGGGTCTGAGAAGAACATCTTGTACCCTTACCACACATGACTGGCCTACCACTTGACTAGTAGTACCGAATATGATTATCCCGCTTTGGGCCCCAAGGCATACATGAGTAGATAATAATCGATCTAGATTTGGGATGACCATACCCTGATAGGAGCGACCTACTTGGCCCTATTGCATGCCTAATTTGTGTCATTTCTCGATTGATGAGGCTTGAGGCTACGTTTTACCTTTACTTAGCACTTTTCACATGGAATGCTGCCCCCCAAGCATCAATGCAATGCTAGCATTCATCCATACAAGTTCGTTCTAGGACTGAACAAAACTGAAGACACTACTTCATTTACATCCTTTTCGGGAAATCCCTCGCAGAATTAATAGCAAATGGCCCTTGCACTTCAAATCTCTATCTTCAATTCCATATTCTTCAAGATGTCTTCAAGTAAAAACGCTTGAGTTGGATCAAAGTTGTTTTCGGATAACATATCCGATCCCGGTCTCTTCGAAACAACTTCCGATCATTTATGGTAAACTCAACCTCGATTCTATAGGAAATAAACAAACAAAGATAAGAGCAAAGATACCTCCTAACCATTAGTGGACGGGTTTCCTTATCATTTATTCTAAAAGAACGAAACGAGTTTGTAGTTACAGTATGGCAACACCGACGGTAACTGTACTACTTAATCCCTGTGGTTCTCCTAGATAGTTCCAAAGTTACGTTTTGGTCTAGATTTTGATAGTCGGTTATTTAACTATCAAATAAAAAAACATTCAAACATGGATTCAAGCCCATATGGAATCCATTAAGCCTTATTTAATTAATCTTTAATTAATTAAAATCACTTTATAAACATTCAATCGAAAGATCTTCAGAAAACACTATTCCTAAACTCCTTACATCCTTTTTTTACTTGGAAAATATTTATACTTATCTTAGGGGTATTAGTATATTATCAAAACATTTGGATAATTCTTTATTTCAAATTTCTTTTTGAAAATATTACTTACTATAAAACCAAATCGCTTATCCTTTATAATAATTCCCATTTTAAAAGCTCACTTCATATTACAAATTTCCAAAGTCGATTTATAAAACATTTTGATAGGTCTACAAGTTAATCTACAAAACCTCTTTACAAACCTCTAAATTCATTTATAAAACATTTCCCTATTTAAAACTCGTTCAATAAATCTTCTCTAAGAAAAATTCCTTATAAAATATCTTTTTGGAACTCATCCCTTTAAGTCACTTTAAATAAACCCTTTTATTTAGTAAAACCCATTTTTATAAACAATATATTATTTATAAATACCTTTATAAAATAATAATATAACTTGAAAATCATTTATAAACTTTAAACCAGAATTGATTGGAGAATTGAAGTTAATTCATAACCATACTTCAAAAAGAGCTAAACAATACCATTGGTACTTATTTAAGTTACCATTTAGTTTTAGTATAATTCCAAGCCACTTATTAATTATCTACATAGTCCAATATACATGTAAATCTAATCCATTATCAAATTAAGGAATAATATATCAATACAACTCAACTAGCATATACATGTCCCAACATAATAGTAGGATGGTGATTTATCTCGATAAATAAATGTCCAAAATAATTCAATCAATTTATAGCAGAAACAAAATTTATTCTTCTAAAACATATGTCCACATAAACAACAATTACATTATAGCAAAACAGGAATTTATTCTAGTGTCAGATGTCCAAACAATCAAATTATAGCAGAATAGAGATTTATTCTTCTAACACATGCTCACACAATCAAACCATTTACATAACTCATTCACCGTTGTTCGTCTACTAAATGGTATCGACATTTAAATCCCTCGTATTCAAAACCATCTTTGGAAAAGAAGTACCTTTAAAATGATTTGATTCTCGAAATAAAGGATTTAAAACTTAAAACACACTTTTAAAATGATTAATTACAAGATAAACTCTTTATTACATCATAATTAGTCTTTATTAAATTTGAACTTAATTTAATTATAGATTAATAAATAATTAAACCTTTAATAATAATTTATTTATAAATTAAACCCTTAATTAATCCTCTATTAATTATTAAATAATAAACTAAAACCTTTACTAGTAATTAACCATTAATTAATCTCAAACAATTAAATAATATTTTAATTAAAATTAAATAATAAATTAAACCTTTAATAAATGATTATTTTAAATTAAAGCCTTAATTAATTTATCATTAAAAATAGTTAAATTGATTAATTAATTAAATAAATAATTGACCTTATATTTGATTAATAATTAATTAAAAATAAATCATATAATTAACTTATAATGATATACAAATTAATCGTACTTTTAAAGGATAATTTACTAGTAACTAATCTTTATTTAATTAAGATTAATGAACCTTGCTTAATACTTAATTAATTATTAATTACTAAGATATTTAAGTATTACTTAATTATTAAAACTTAATTAACTTTCTAAAACATTTTTATTAAGTTTATAAGACCTTTCCAAAATAAATTTAAAGTATGAAACTGAATTTTCAAAAACTGGACTTTTATCGAAACTACATTCATAGCGATTATCGCTATGAATACCATAACTTTCAAACTTAACGTCTCAAATTGTCTTTTAAAACATTAATTTTAACTTTAACATACTTTATGAATTTAATATAAAGTTTGTAAGCAAAACAGAAAGTTAGAAACTTTAGAAAACTTTTTATTTAAAATGAAGTAAGCAATCAAATTTAAAAACTCAAAGGATCCCTATGTCCAACACAAACACCTTTTAAGTACTAACCTTGCTCGCTAACTTTTCCATTTACTAACTCTCCATATCTCTTCTAATCACAAGACAAAGATCATAACTTTATAACCAAAAACATCACTTTAACATTCGATTCACAAATCTACGCCAAACCATAAACTAGCAGCATACGTACACCCAAACCATATGATAATTTAACCAAACAATTAAATTATTTTTTTCATCAAATAGTCAATAAATGCAAAGGTAAAAACTTTCACAAAATTAAGAAGTTTACTCTCTAAAATTTTGCCAAACCCTTTTGAAAATTTGAAATACTTTAGAACTTGCAAAGCTTGAAAAACCACGAAATCAACTCGAAAATGGGTCATCTTTTCGTAGATTTCGTGTCATGTTACTCTTGGAATTTAGAAAAGTGATCCAAAAAATTCTTATAAATTATTTTCTCCATCTTTTCAAAAAATAAACAGTCAATTTGAGTTTGTTTTGAGGGAGATTTGGTCAAAAGAAAAGGAGGTATTTTCGGACTTGAAAATATGGATCCGAAAATAAGTCTAAAAGAAATAAGATTCAGACATAGCTAAGTTAAAAGTTTGAAGGAGTGATACAAGCAAAAGTTGTAGCCATTGAAATTTCATACGGTTTAAAAAAAATAACACCTTTATTTGGATCGTAGATGAGAAAAATATGATAGTTGGAAGAGGAGGAAAAATGAAGGAATAGAAGGCTTTTTATAAACAAGAGAATTACTTATCTACCTTTGTACTTCTACCCTTCACATTGTTTTGCCACCTCAACACCCTCCACCACACATGCCATTTCAGCCCCCATATCCTCCCTTCCCATCATGTCAAAGCAAACATGCATTTAAACCTCTTGGACTTAATGTTCAAACATGTTTTATTGATGTGATGTTTACTTTTACTAAATTTTTATATTATATTATCTTAAATAAATATATATAGACATACACACACACACATACATACATATACTTATCCAATGCATACATACATGAAAAAATAGAACCTCATTTATTTTCAAATTGAATTTGTATATTTATATTGAAGGGTTCTAAACATTTTCGATAACTTTTAGCCGATGGAAAATCGAAAATTCGAAAAATGAATTCCGATCACATTTTCTGTTTTTCTTCGCTAAATATTTTTGTAAAAAAAATTTGAAAATTATTTCACCATCATTAATTATTATTTAAAAGAGATTATTTTCATTATAAAGCCTATATATTGAATATTTAAAATTAATTAAATATTTGAAAATCAAAGCAGTGAAATTCAAGGTTGTTACATTCTTCACCCCTTACAAGAATTTCGACCCTGAAATTACACCTCAACCTAATCCAAAAAATAATTAACACTATACAATCGTTCATAGGTTGTACATAGATCATTCTTATACAAAAATATGATTTGATCACAACTCGAATACATAACTTCACTTCTGAACTTGTATCGCTCACCTTACTTTCTAGTGCGGACTCTTGTCAGGCTCCCTAATTAGGAATCTCTATTTTTCTTACATAACTATAACTATGATAGAAAACACTGGTCCCATACCAAAAATCCTCTTTAATTTCTTGCCGTCAAAAATCGAGTAATAGATCCTTATCCAGAATGGTGTGAAACATCTCAAAACCATGTACTCAAATCTTAGATCAAAATATATTGAAACGAGAGATGATCTACATCCAACCTACGCACTTCTTTAATTGGTTCCCCCCAATACAAATTCTATTTCCACTAAATTATTTATATAAACATCTCATAAAACTAAACTTAGGTTCACTTGGATACTACTCCATTGCATCCTAAGAATATATACCCCTATTTGATTCAACTATTTCATTTTGCATTTATTTCCGTTAGAAAACTCAAGATCCAAATACTCATTCATATTACAAAAACATATTTTGAATTGAAACAATATATTTTAATCGTAGAAAAAAATATAGCCCAAGTAACGTAAAATGATACTAAGGAACTGGGTACTAGCAAACGGTATCATACACTCCCTTCCTAAGAAAGTAATACTCAAGAGAAGGTTTATCATCCGAGCACATCTCTTTCCCAATTTTAAGTTACTTTCAAGATACTCGAACTAGTGAACTTAAGAATATTACTTTTATTTCAAAATCCCATTTTTGAAACAATGTTTCTCATATTTCCAACAAAACATTTATCGTCAACTTGTTTTGGATTTTTTTTGGGTTAAACTTGTTTCGATTGTCTTATTTAGACAGTTTATGGCCCAGATGTTGTGGGAAGCTGCACCAGAGGCAGTTCAGCCGAGACCCACGGCGTTGAGAGAGGATTTCCCAATGATGAACAAATATTATAGGATTTTGGAAGAAAGGACCTTTATAGGGAAGGAGCATGCAGTAGAATTACTCAATTGGCTAAGAGGTTATGAGCGCATATTTCGAGACTTAGAATTGAAAGATGCGCATAAGAGAAGATTGACATGAAGATAGTTGAATGAAGATGCACTAGACTGGTGGGAGAGAGTAGTTTCTGAAACCCCAGAGGGAGAGATTACTTGGGAGTAGTTTAAAGAGAGGTTTGAGGCGTAGCTTATATTAGAATCTCAATAGAGTGTGCTTCTAAGAGAGCTTATCGATCTGAAGCAAGGTGACTTTACTATTGAGGGTACATCCAAAAGTTTAATTCATTGGCTAAGTATGGAAGTAGATTATTATTATCCCAAAAAATAAGACTGAGAAGTTTGTCAAGGGATTGAAGTAAGGTCTTAATCATCTTATGATGGCTTATCTAGCATCTCCTTTTGAGCTTGTAGTTGGCATGGTTAGAAGGTATTATGGAATATACCAGAAGTAGCGTGGAGTAGAGGCAAGACCAAAGGCAGAGAACAAAAAGAAGTTTACTCCACACACCAACGGCAAGAAGGGAAATCCAAAGGGGAAAGGTGGAGCAGTTGCTACGATAGAGGTTGCTTGTTATAACTACGGACAAAGGGGACACTATGCAACAAAATGTCCAAGGCTAAAGAACCTCGCGAGGGTGAAGTGTTTCCAGTGTGATTAGAAGGGACATTTGAAGAAGGACTACCCAGAGCTTAAAGCATAGGTTTATGCTTTGGAGGGACTAAGAGAAGGACCATTATTGAGGAAAGAGGAAAGAGGTAAGTCCTAGAAGGTACGGCTTTGATTTTTGGTATTTCAGTTGGAGTACTATATGACACTAGGGCTACATATTATTGTATAGTTAAAGAGTTGGTTGATAGACTTGTGTTAGGAGTCACCTATTTAGTCACTTCCATACGTGTAGCAAATCTGATAGGAGAGTATGCCACTCTCGAATTAAGATGCACTGACCTAGATATTAAATTAGGTGGATGTAAGTTTTCTTGTGATCCCTTTGTGTTTCACTTCAAGGCTTCAGAGTTATTTTATGGATGGACTGGTTGGAGAAGTAGTGCAAGGGTGCACTGCGTAGAGAGGATAATCACTCCGAGCCATCCAGACCGTAGAGATAGAGTGTATGTGGCCTTGGAGGAATGTAGGGTGGAGCGCAAGAGCATTTTATACGCTTTGACTTCAGAAAAAGAAGATCTTGGAGTAGTAACCAGTTTTGAGGTTACCACCCCTAAGAGCGGTGGAGTTTTGAATAGATTTACTAGGGACTGAACCATTTAGTTGACTCATAAATTGAATGCCTTCAAAAGAGATAGAGGAGTTGAGGAAGTAATTGGTAGAGTTAGAAGCAAAGAGCTTCATAATGGCAAGCAATTCACCTTGGAGAGCAGCTACAGTTTTGTAAGGAAGTTTGACGGGTCGTTAAGACTATGCATTGACTATCGAAATCTAAATGAAAAGATGTTGAAGAATAAATATCCTTTGCCAAGAATTGAAGATTTGTTTGATCGGTTAAGTTGAGCTAAGGCATTTTGTAGTTGAACTTGGCTATAGGATTCCATCAGCTGAGTGTTGCGGAGAAAAGCATACCTTTGACAATATTCAGAACAAGGTATTGTTCATATGAGTGGTTGGTTATGCCATTTGGGCTGACCAATGCGCCTGCATTTTTTACAGACTTGATGAACATGATCTTCCAAGATAAGTTGGATACATATGTGCTAGTGTTCTTAGATGATATTTTAGTGTAATCTAAGGATGAGGAGGAACATGCAGTTCGCCTAAAACTTGTGCTAGAAACGTTGAGACAACATAAGCTAAAGGTGAAATTTTCTAAGTGTCATTTTTGGAGGAGGGTAGTGAATTTCCCGAGCCATTTAATTTCGAAAGAAGGGTTGTTTGTAGATCCTATAAGGTGGAGGCAGTAAATGGGTGGAAAAGACCTTAGACTATAGCCAAGGTGCGAAGTTTCTTAGCATTGGCTGGCTATTCCCGAAGGTTTATCAAATACTTCTCCCGTATAGTTGCGCCGATGATGAAGCTGACCATGAACGGTGAGCAGTTAATTTGTGCGCAGGAGAGTGAGAAGACATTCCATGAACTAAAGTGCAGATTGATGAATGCACCTGTGTTGACAATACCTGAACGGAATGATGGTATGACCGTATACACCGATGCATCAAGTTTAGGATTATGTGCAGTTTTGATGCAGAAAGGCAGAGTAATTCTGATGCACCTAGGAAGTTTCGACCCTATGAAGTTCGGTATCCAATGCATGATTTGGAGTTGGCAACAGTTATCTTCAGTTGAAGATTTGGAGAGACTATCTCTCAGGAGAGGTTTGAGTTATATACTGACTACAAGTCCTTGAGATATTTATTCTCTCATAAGGAGTTGAACGTAAGGCGGCAGATATGGTTAGAGTTTCTAGCGTCATATGATTTTGGGATAGAGCATACCCTAGGAAATGGAAACAAAGTAGCTGATGCCTAAGCTGAAAACAAAAAAGTTTTGTTTTGACTAGGATAGAGGAATAGACCGTGTTAGAAACATTGTCTGTGTGTAATGTGCATTTTCGGTCTAGTGCTGGTTCGAGCGATGCATCCAGAATGCTATCATGCCTAGAAGTCAGGCCTTCGTTGGTGGAAAGGATAGCTGAACTATAGAAGGGAGACAAGTTCCATGCAAATGTCGTAAGGAATTTGGACTCAGGAGTCGGAGTAGTAGAGCCAAATGGATTCAATGCTGATAAAGAAGGAAAACCGTGGAAGAATGGTAGCATGCCATCATTTCGAGTGTAGAAGGACCGCGGAAGAAAGTATTAGATGAATGACATCATTCAAAATTACTATACATCTTGGAGGTTTAAAGATGTACCGAGATATTAAGAGAAGCTTCTTCTGGGAAGCGATGAAGAAAGATGGGAGAGAGTATATGAGAAAATGTTTTACATGCCAACAGGTGAAGGCAAAACATCAAAAGCCAAGTGGGCTTCTGCAACCTTTAAAGGTTCCAGTGTGGAAATGGTATTCGGTATCTACGGATTTCGTACATGGGTTGTTAGGGACAAATGCAGGGAATGAAGCCATATGGGCCACGGTTGACAGACTAACTAAGTGTGTCCCTTTCATTCCAGTGAAGGCTAAGAGGCATGTGTCGAAGTTACCAGAGATATAAGTGAAGGTAATAGTAAGATTGCACGGGGTGCCTAGTACTAATATTAGTGATCGAGATTTTTTGCCCAATAGCATGTTTTAGCGAGTCTGCAGGAGGTTACATACAAAATTGCGCATGAGTACTGCATACCATCCATAGATAGATGAGTAGACCGAGAGGATCAACAGAGTCCTGGAAGACTTGCAGAGAGCATGCATTTTATACTTTGATAGATTGTAGGAGGATTACTTACATCTGGTAGAGTTCTCGTATAACAACAGCCATCGAAGCAGTATTAGGATGATTCCATTTGAAGTTTTGAATGGAAGGCTATGTAAGTCTCCTACATATTGGTTGGAGGCAGGGGATGGAGTTGTGTTGGGACCAGATATGGTGCATGAAGGATGCTACTGAGAAGGTCGAATTGACCTACGCTAGAATGAGGCAGCGCAGTCAAGGCAGAAGAGTTCCGATGACACGAAGAGAAAAAAACTAAAGTTCAAAGTAGGCGACCAAGTGTTCGTGAAGGTTTTTCCAAATGAGGGGTGTAATGTGCTTCATAAAAGATGGGAAGTTAGCACTTAGATATGTAGGATCATTTTTTATCATAGAGAGGACTGGGATGGTGGCTTGTAAGGTGGATCTACCTAGTGTTTTGCAGGGATGCATAATCTGTTTTATCCATCATGTTTCCAGAAATGCATTGGAGATCCGGGAGTAGTAGTTAATCAAAGCATATTAAAAGACTTGGTCATAAAGTTAGATATGATATGTGTGCGTAGATCCAGTTCGAATAGTGGACCGGGATGGGAATTAGCTTCGAAACAAGGTTATGAAGCTAGTGTGTATCATGTGGCGCACAGATCGGGAGGACTGCACATGGAAAACAGAGGATAAGGTTAAGAAGACCTATCCAGAGTTATTTGTTTTAGATTAGCTTATGAGCTATGTATTGAGTTATACTACTGTAGACCATATATATATATACGTATGAATATTATAGTTGTTTATCGTATTAGCAGATAGCACTGGTACATTTTATACGCATGGATTGGGAATTCATAGGTAAGCTTAGCGCAAATAAGGGATAGTTAGCAAATCTCTACCATGCCCTAATTGAATTTTGAGGGTGAAATTCCTTTAAGGAGGGGAGATTGTAATGATCATAAATTTTTAATTAATCAAATAAATTGATTAAAAAGCCGAAGCGGGTTAAATAAGAGAAATAAATTAATGGAAAAGGGTTATAAGAGCCCAAGCCTAAATTTTTATGGGATAATAAACATTACACTTTTCTATCATTCATTCATATTACTCAAAATAAAAAATAAAAGCAGAGAAGAACTCTATTGGCGACTTAAAGAGAGAAAATACGGAGGAAGATAAAGGAAATGCAAGCAAAAGGAGGATTAAGAAGACTAAAGCTAAACATCTTAAAGATGTAGGTAAGTAATACTTAACCTATCTACACTGATCTCCAATATATGGTTTCAATTTAGATTTTTATATTTTAAGTATGATGCAATTTATACGAATTTTAGTAACAAATATAAAGGTTTAATAAAAATTTTAGGGAAGGACATATAAAAATAGGATGTTTTAGACGTGTTTCCCCTACTTTAATGATTTTGAAAGTTAATGGAAATTTTATATCATGTTCTAATCATAATTATAGAGATGGGTTATAGTTAGAGACGTTTCTTAAGCTTATATGATTTATTTAAGGAGCATAACTAGAAAACAAATGAGAAAAACGCCTTAAAATTATAAATAATGATTAAGTGTGTTAGAATAAGTATTTACAAACTTTCTAGAAGTTTTCCAGAATTTTCCATAAGGAAAAATAGACCAAAATGGCTAAGTATCACGCTAGAGAAAATGGGGAACTGCGGGGGTGCTAGAAAAATAAAATTTACGTGGGAAATATATTAATGGGTGTTGGAAAAAAGAAAAATTAGATCCAAATCATTAGTTGAAAAGAAGGAAAAGGACACTGCAAATAATAGTTAGTAAAATGGGGACGAATAAGATAACGACATATGTAAAGGCATTGTCAGGAAAGTCAGAGTTTGTCTCGTTTGGAGCTGAGGCTGCAGCCTAACAAGTTGTAAGGGAACTACGCATACGAGGGAAATGGTAGAGGTTATCTAAAGGGATCTAGGATCTTTTAGAGGAAAGCAAGTCTACACCGCAAAAATTTAGAAAACATTATGCATCGCAATTTGAAATGATTCGCTAGTAAAGAGTGAACTGTGCACCTAGGTTGGGGCAGGGAAGTACTGTTCCAAGGGAGGGTGAAAATGAGATTAAATGAAAAAGCAATTCGATAGGATTCGAGGAGGGTCCACGAATAATAAAGGAGAAAATTTCTATGCTAAAGGTAAGGATGGAAGGGCCATTGACATCGAGGTAGGGACACTCATTCAAATGCACACCTTAGGAAGGTGAGGAAAGCCATTTAATTTTCAAAGATTGCGGTGGGTGATTTCAAGTAGTTTCAAATTAAAAAAATAATTTAAGGACTGTGAGTGGTGGTTACAAATTTTTTCAGAGTCTAAGTAAATAAACAAGGACTGTAGGTGGTTGTTTCATAGTGGTCCAAAACTTAAGTTAAGAAATATATAAAGGCTGTATGTGGCTGTTTCTTTGTGGTTTATGGCATAGCTAATAAATAGTTGAATTCTACAGGTGGCTGGGACTAGTTTGAACTAATGAATGAATCTAAAAGAACAATGCAAGGGACAGAGTCTATGTAATCTAAATCTAGAGAACAAATTGAAAAAATGGTACTAGGGAGGGGATGATTCCAGGCAGTATCGGTTCAAAAGACAAACCTAAATGGGAAGTCAAGTGGGGACAGTGTTGGAGGCAGAGTAGCAGGTAGGAACAATAGATTAAAGAATAATCTAAAATGAGAACTAAGTCGGGACTACATCGGGGGCGCAACAGTAATTGGGGACCACATTAGAATGTTCATGGTGCATTAGTAAATAAGAACTAATTGCACAACATCTATGGTTGTTTCACTTATGATGTGTGAATAGTAAAGGGAAAATCCAATCAGAGCAGGAAGCGTTGGTCTCACTATATGATTATTTCTAGGCGAGTATTATTCACAACAGATTTTATTTCTGACCTGTATTTTTATTATCGTTTTCCGATAAACTCGTAGATTCTCATTTGAGTAGGATGAATTAATGAGATCAGACAGGTATAAAATAAGGACAATAGCACGAGGATCGAAGACGGAGCCGAAGGCTTAGTAGCTAATAAATTTTTTGTTTTCCGTTGTATTAAAAAGGGTGGCCGGGCCGCATCATCATATGTTGACCCGACTCTTACTACATTATTTTCTATTATATTTGACCCCTGCATGGGTGCTTTTTTGAGTTTAATTATGACCAAAGTATATGTAAAGAATGTTAAAGAAATTTTTTGATGCAATGAAAATATTTAGATTCTTTGTTTACTTATCAATGTTAACTAATAAATTAAAATCACTTTTGTCGCTGGAAGATAACTCCGATGATGACTATAGAATCATCGGCATTCATCTTTGATTCTCAAGTAGGGGATGTTACAATAACTTCGAACCCAAAGCACTTTGTAGGCATCATCAAAACTAACTAACAAATGACATGTCTTGGTCACTAACTATAGTATTCGGTACTTCATGTAATCTTAGTGTAAACTTCAAATAGATCTTGGTCAATTTTGTAGTCGTATTTGTAAGTCTCACTTGGGATTAATATAAACCGTAGCTTCAAATAGATCTTGGTCAATTTTGATGTCATATAAGATTAAATTTCCAATAATTGAGATTAACATAAACCGTAGCTAAATCAATTTAGGAGTTCTCTATTTTGAGTGCTTTATTTTGTAATTCTTCAATTGAGTGTTTGCTTAGAGAGAGTCTTCACATCTTGTAACTCTTTGATGACTGATTAGGCTTTGTAATCTCTTCGAATTTGGTAATTGGAATAAAAAGGATTGTTGGGTCTCTATGGACGTAGGATACAAATATTAACCATGTTAAATCTTCTGTATCTCTTTTATTTCTGCTATTTGATTTTATGTGATATCATATTTGATTTGAGTTGGATTGGTATCCTAATAGGCAATGCTAGATTCTGGTTATATCGCTTCCTCTCATTATTATTGGTGATAAATCATTCCCTACATTTTTCACAACACTCACATCAATGCCTCACTAGGTAGATGTTCCATAACATTAAACACACCTGGAGGAAATATTTGTTCCATCTTGCAAAGCAACAGTAATATGCCTTCTTCAAGTTTTTTCAAGTGTTCTATTTTCAATGAAATTGAACACAAGTCTTTGTAAAGCATGCTAAGCTTGGTGATAACTTTCCAAACTTTTCTTGGAAATAATTATTTAAAATCTATTGGAAAAGGTGTCTCAATGAAAACATGGCAATCGTGACTCTTCATTCCTGACATTTTCATAGATTTTAAATCAACATAACATCTTATATTTGAAGCAATCCCACCTGGAAACGTTAAAGTATTAATCCATGCCAACAACTTCTTACAACAATCATGATCTAACTCATAACAAGCTAAAATTTTAATATTCTCATGAGCTAGGTCAAGTTCAAGTTCAAGTTCAGGTCGCTTACAATACAATGAAATATGCCGTGTTGATTTCAATTCATATTTTGTCTTTCAACTCACATTCAATACCATGTTAAAAACATTTTCAAACATAATTTTCTCATTGTGCTTTACATCGATATTGTGTTAAAGCAATAAATGTTTCTAATATGGCAGTTCCCAAAATATGCTTTGCTTGCACCAATTATGAGTTCTTCCTTTACCTAAAATAACTTTTTTACCAACTTCATGAATCTTCGAGTAATCTTTGACGATTTCATAAATTTCTCCACTCAATAAATTTGATGGCGACGATCTAGTTTCAACTTTATTTGCTTTAAAATTCTTCTTATTATATCTACAATGATCACTAATATGCAAAAAATAGTGATGGCAATCAAACCATGATTGTTTTCCACCATTTTGTAGTCGAAATGCTTGTGTATGTTCCATACAACAAAGGCAAGCTAGTCGACCGCTTGGAATCCAACGAGAAACATTTTGTATGTAAGAAAATTACTTATAGTACATAACAAAGAAGCATACATTCTGAAATTATTCTTTTTAGATATATCATATATAATGATTTCTTCATCCTATAATTTCTTTAACTCATCAATTAAAAGCTGCAACTACACATCAATTCCATTTTTTGGATTTTGTGGTCCGAGAACAATAAGAGTCAAAAAATTATATGGATTTTTCATATACATACAAGATGGTAGATTATATGTTGTCAAATAACTAGCCAGGAAAAATATTTACTACCAAACTGACTAAATGGTGCAAACCCATCTGTACATAAGCCAAGTCTAATGTTACGTGATTATTTGCGAAGTTTGGATAAGTATTGAAAAATGTTTTCAAGCTTCACCATCTGATGGATGACGTAAAACTCCTTCTTCTCAAGTCCTTTCTCTATGCCTTCTCATACGGCATGTAATTGCTTGAGATGCATACAGCCTTTGTACTCTAGGTCTAATGTAAAGGTACCGCACTCGAGTATACGGAACATTTTTACCTTTATTTTTCGTAAGTGCTTATCGCTGACAATTAAAAAATTTGCAATTGGCAAAATTTATATCACCTTTCCAATATAACATGCACCAAATTTTACTTGTATCTATCTTTTGATAAGGTAAACCAAATGCAGATATTTTTTTTCATCATCTTATAAAAGTTTTCTCCTAACACATTATCAGATGGTAACATTTCTTTACTCATTTGAAGAAATGCATCAAATTCATTTTATGTAGTATTGTATTTAGCTTTTATTGCTATAAACCTAGCTGTCGCTGATAAATCCATGTGTGTTTCACAACCACTGAGGGTCTGTTTGCAGCTTGTAACAAATCATAAAACTTTTTAGCTTCTAAGTTAGGATCTTCCTAGACATTATGCTCTTCAACATGAGAATCACGTAGTATTGGACTTGTAGCATCATAAACCATTTCCAACATCCTATTTTCTGATCTAATTGCTTCAAAGTAATTTAATGATTCATTTTCATCACCATCTTCATTCATTCTTTGGGGCATTCTCTCCACTTCTTCGTGATATTTCCATATGTAGTAATCAAGAACAAACCCCTTAGACAATTAATGCTCTCTTATGATATCAATCTTTTGTAATTTCCTACTATCACATTTAATGCAAGGGCTACGGATTACATCTTTGGTACCACTGTTAGTTTCAAAATTAATGAATACAGCCAAACCATCCAAAAAGGATTTATTGATCCATCTTGTCTCCCCTTTTCTATTGTACATCCATCTACGCTCGCTCAAGTAGTTCATTGAAACTACAAATTTACCATGATTAAAAGTATCATAAAAGGAGGGATCATATACTTAGTTATGGTTGATTAATTAAATTGCTAGTATAATTAAATTAAGTGAACAATTTAAACAAAACTCATTGAAAATCTTATAATTTTTCTTTCACTTCATCTTTGGAAAATAATCATTTTTGTATTATGAATCATTAGGATGGAATATGTTGGGGAAAATCCCTTCAGATGATCGTTCTAAGGGAATAAAAAACCCAACGTAGCAGAAAAAACAGCGAAATGGATTGCAATTGTAGTGAGATGGAGCAATCAAAGATAAGCACCAGAACAGACAGTCTCAGATCAATGCAATGTAGAAAAATAAATAACACCAGTATTTATAGTAGTTCCACTACCGTGAGGAAGTGTACATCCACCTGGGGAGCGGATATTTTGTTAATCACTGAAAGATTAGAGTTACAAGATTGATTCACTTTTAAAGGATATACATAAGAAGAATTAACAATACAGACAAAATTATGTAGAGTTTCAGCTCTCTAGGATGGCTGCTATTATTGTACAGAAGCTCCACTATTTATAGAGTGTTGAAATGAGGAGCGGTAGCTGCTGTATAGAAGTCCTGGGGTTTGGTTCAGTATTTATAGTCTGGCATAATTTGGTTCAGCAAAACGCTGAGCGAAAAATTTGGACTGGCATCTCCAAAATACCGAACGAAATATTTCGTTTGGCAAATCACCGAATGAAATATTTTGTTCGGCAATTTTGTTTTCTCTTCGCTCCATTATTTTACCGAACGAAGAATTTTGTTCAGCAATCATCATTTCACCCTCACCAAATCACCAAAAACTCCCCCAATAAATCACCACTGTGAATATCTTGTTCGGCCCTCCTCAAAGCCGAACGAAGTTTCTACATCTTCCCCAAATCGCCTTCTACCGCTCCAAATCTTTACGCTGCCGCTTCAAGCCTTAGTGTCTTCCTTCATTCGATAATTTCAACTTCTGCTCCTAGAGTTTCTGCTTCTTACTGTCGTTCCATCTTGAAATCAGGGTAGCGATTTCTAACAATCTCCACCTTGATACCTAATTCCAAACAAGCCTTCTAAATTCATCTACACCTTCATACTCCAAGCATTGGATACTTACCCAATGAGCTTTGGCGATGCCATCACCTTTACACTCTATCAACGAACTCCGATAAGGCCACTGTCCGTCAACACAATGTTCGAAGTACCCAGTCTTTGTAGAACCTATCAATCTCCACCATGAAAGACAACGTCTCCATGAACTATCTCAACTCTCCCCCCTCCCGTGCCACCCATGGCATATAACACTGTATTAAGCGAATCAAGTCTGATCAATGCTTGAACTTGGCAATAGGAAATGACTTGGTAAACATGTCTGCTTCGTTTTCCTTTGTGTGAACTTTCTAAAGACGAACTAGCTTCTCTTCACTCATCGAGACAAGGAACGACTCTCTCACCTTGATATGCTTCATCCTCAAGCTGAATGCCAGATTTTCAGCTGAGTGAATTGCACTCTAATTATCACAGTACACATCCACGCCTTCATATACAAAGCCCAAATCACACAACATTCGCCTCAGATAAAGCGCTTCCTTAGCTGCTTCGATCGCAGTTATGAGCTCTGCCTTTGTAGTAGACAAAGCCACAATCGTTTGCAACCTCGCTCTCCAACTGATCGTTGTCCCACCGATGATGAACACATATATGGAGGTTAACTTCCTTCAATCTCTATTACCGGCATAGTCGAAGTCAAAAAATCCAACTAAGCCGAAATCTCTTCCTTCGCCGCCAAAGAAAAGTCCATGGTTTGGAGTTCCTCTAAGGTATCTGAAGATACACTTCACTGCTTCCCAAAGCGTCTTTCCTGGATTCGCCATGAATCTACTCACCAATCCAACCGCCTGTGCAATGTCAGGCCTAGTGCAGACCATGACATACATCAAGTTGCCAACTACACTTGCATATGGGACCTTCATCATATAAGCCTTGTCCTTTTCCGAGATCGGAGAGCCTTTACTAGAAGTTGTATGTGCAAAGACATGGGTGTGTTGATTGCCTTTGCCCCTTCCATGCTAAACCGAACAAGCACCTTTCGAATGTACTCCTTTTGAACAAGGCTTAAAAGTCCTACCTTTCTATCCCTTTGGATTTCCATACCCAAAATTTTCTTTTCTTCTTCAAGGTCCTTCATATCGAATCCCGCTTTTAGCTTTAGCTTCAAACTATCGATTTCAGCCTTATTCTTGAAAGCAATCAACATATCATCCACACACAAGAGTAGATACACCCATCTACCATTCTTTAAATGCTTTAAGTACATTCAAGCGCCTTTGATGCTACAATCAAAACCAAGTGAAAGCAGAAAAGAGTCAAACCTCTTGTATCATTGTCTAGACGACTGCTTAAGTCCATAAAATGGCTTCTTCAATTTGCAAACCCAATTTTCTTTCCCATCAACAATAATTCCTTCTTACTGCTTTATGTAGATGGTTTCATTCAAGTCTCCATGCAAGAAAGCGGTTTTCAGGTTCAGTTGCTCTAGCTCCAAGTCATGAGCTGCGACAATAGCGAGCAAAATGCGAATAGATTATGACTCACTACTGGAGAGAATATCATCATAATCCAATCCCTTTCTTTGTGAAAACCCTTTAGCAACTAGTTTAACCTTGTATCTCCCATCTCCCTTAACCTTCCTTGAGGAGGTGGTACCAGATCCCAAGTCTTGTTCTTCTTCAACGACTCTAACTTCTCTTCCATAACGCATATCCACTTCGAACTGTCACATGACTTCGAAACTTTATCAAGGTCAAGCGGCTCCTCCTGAACCACATGTAAGGCATAGTCAAATTGATCACCAAGGCTAAGGTTCGCAAACTACCAATCACTATACCTTTCGAGCGGCCTAATAGTCCTACGACTGACCCGGATAGGTACTGCTTGGCCTAAACTCCTTTCAGCTCCACCTTGAACTGAACTTCCTCTAGATTCAAGCACATCACCAATACTACTAGAAGGTACTTGTGGACTATTCTGTGATGTTTTATCAACTGTGTTTTCCTCGACAGCATCAACAACAACTCTACTATTTGTCTGAAACACGAGAACTTCTTTCATCTCCTTAGAACTATCAAAATCTTCTGATGTGGAAGGTAGCTCTTCTTTAGGTTGAACATAGCAGACTCGTCAAAAGTAACATGTATCTTCCGATCAAAAAGGTTCCAAATTAGATACCCTTTGACACCATCGGTGTATCCCGTTAGTATGCCTTTGTATGCTCTAGCCTCCAACTTATCATCACCTATATGATAAACGTACATAGGACAACCAAAAATTCGAAAGTAACCAAGATACACTACTTTACCTCTCCACTTCTCCTCTGGAATTTTCCCATCTATGGCTGAGCATGAAATTCGATTTATAATATGCGCCGCAGTTGATAATGCCTCTGCCCAAAAGCCTCTAGACAAGCCCGCCGTCAATCTCAAGCAACGAGCATTCTCTAGTATATCCATGTTCATCCTTTTTGCAACCCAATTGGATTACGAATCTCCAGGTGTAGTGAAATGTCTCTGAATGTCATGCTATCTACAAAAGTCTAGGAACTCCCTGGAGACAAATTCATCTCCATTGTCAGATCCCAACACCTTCAACCTAGAACCAGATTGGTTCCCAACAAGCGCTTTCCAGTCTTTGAACTTCTCAAAACTCTATGATTTGTCCTTCATCACATACACCTATACTTTCTGAGAAAATTCATCAATGAAAGAGATAAAATACTTTGCTCCTCCAAGAAAAGGAGTAGCAACCGGTCCCCAAACATATGTATGCATGTACTCAAGTACTCGCCTGGAACTATGGAGTCCAACTCCAGAAGATACTTTAGTTTTCTTGTCTAACACACAGTCCTAGCAAAAGTCCATCTTGTTGAAGCTTTCTCCTATGATCATATTCCGTCTTCAAAGAAAATCTAAGCTCTTCTCTGAAATGCGACCCAACATGAAATGCCAAAGCTTTATGGCATCTAAAGCACGAGAACTATCTACTCCTACACACGACTCTCCAAGAACAGTGATTCCTGTCAGCAAATATACATTTTAGGACACATCTCCTGTCTAGTGCACCTCACAAAACCTTCAGACTATCCTTCTTGGTAGTTTCCTTGCATCATAAAGATGCTAATTGTCCTAAAAAATTAAGGACTTCCGAAGACTTGGAACATATTGGACACTTGTCAAAGTGCGTATCACTCCATCAAACATCCCGATCCTCACTGTACCTTCACCCATTGCTCCACAATTAGCATCATTACCCATAAGAATAGAGCTTCCCTCTCATTCAATGAAAGATCCGAAGTAGTCCTTATTAGGCGTCATATGGAAAGACGCCCCCGAGTCTAGCACCCAATGGTCTGAGACATCTGATACTGCTGCAGATAACATATCGTCAGATACAAACATCTCCACCGCAAATGATGAAGATCCATCTTCTTCTTCAAATCTGGAAAATACTTTTTCCAATGACCATGTTTCTTGTAGATAAAGCACTTCCAGTCCTTATATTTTCCTCTATTGGCCATTACCAGGCTTCCTGGACTTGGAACTCCCTCAAGAGTGCCAATTCTTCTTATCTTCTCTACCTCTTTCAACAAACAGGCCGTGACTACTACTTCCACCTCTACTTCCTTCACTTATCTCCTTCATCTAATCTCTCAAGCCTTCAAATAGAAAGCATGACTTCACATCTTCTACCATCAATGTATCTCTAGCGAAAATAAGGCTCTTAGCAAAACCTATGCACCGCTCTGGAAGAGAACACAAAAGAATCATTGTTATTTGCTCCTCATCCATCTTCAGGTCAATAGTCTTCATCTTCATCGCGTGATCATCAAAGAAATTAAGATGTTCCTTCGCTAAAGTACCCTCTCTCATCTGCATGGTGAAAAATGTCTTGAGTAATATCAGACGATTAATCAGAGATTTCTTCAAGCAGAGATTTTCTAGCTTGGTCAGTGTAACAACCCACAAATCCGTACCCCTTGAGGCAGCACTATTCTACATAAATCAACTCAAGATGTACGAAAATACGAACCATTTGGGTTAAAGAAGAAGAGGTAGAAGAAGAAAATATAAAACAACATCAGAATCTAACCATTGCAGCGGAATAAAATATAATAGATAATAAATGACCTTTACACAAAAGAAAACTATATCTGTTTATATATTACATCATCAGAGTACATCATCAGAGTTCAACATCAATAACATACAACTGGATACACAGTGGAATAATAATCAAATACGGAAGTACGTATCGCCATCCAACTCGTCTCCTGAGCTCCACAACCTCATATCTTGGATCCTACAATACTCGGTCTGACCCGAGCATTATAATTAAATAACACCCAGGTCAGTCTGAAAAACCAGCGTGAGAAATCACATTCAAATTGATTATTAAAGTTTCAAAATTCCTTTGAAAACAAAAGCATCTCGTAAGACCACGCCATAAATAAACATGTCGGGTTCTTACGTTACGATAGCTAAAATATTTTTATATTAAAATCCTCTGATATTATAATATGGTCTATATACAATACTTATAAAAATAGCCGAAATTGTTACATCTATTAAATTCCAGCTACTAGCCACAGAGTGGGTAATACAAACAAAACTCGTAAAGGCGCGTAGGGAGAATGGATTTCCAATTAATGACTAGGCACTGGGGTACTACCTGTCATGGTACGTGGCCTAGATCACAGTACCGAGGAGCCACCCTAACTCCCTTGCAACACAAGACCTGGATTATCCCTTACTGGATAATCCCGGGTAAGGTCACCCCACGGTTGGAATCAGCAACCGCACCACTAAGCCGAAATAAAAAGGGACATCTTGACAGGGATGACCTTACCCAGAAATGGGTGCGGCCCACCAAGCCTTGCTGCATAACCCCTGATTTTCAGTCATTCCCGGTTGATGAGTCTTGAGGCTAAGCGTTACCTTTTAGATCGTTTCACTTAGAATGCTCATCGTCCACCTGACGATGTTCTGAAAGCATTCATCCATACAAGTCCGTCCCGGGTTCGAACGGAACCGAAGGCACATTCCTACTACATCCATTTTGGAAATATCCTCAGGATTAGTAGCGACTAGCCGTTGCACTTCACTACTCCATCTTCGACTCCAAACTCGTTTTCCCATGAAAACGTACAAACCTGATCGAAGTGGTTTTCGAGAAATAAATCCCGATCCCTGTCTCTTCGAAACGATCAGCGTATTTGGCCAATATTGATAGTCGGTTATTTAACTATCAATTAACATTCACAACATCCATTAAACAATAAATAATCTCCCAAATTATTTATTAATCCCAAAAATATCTTCACAAGAAATATTTCCACTTTTCAAACCCTTTTGAAACAGTTTCAAACTACCTTCCTTTCTCAGAATAAATTCCAAGTATTTTCTATTTCCACTGAAATCACCAAGCACAAAACTTTAGATTTTTAAATAATTTAAAACGATTTACCTTGAAATATAATTTAAATCATTTATTTTAAAAACTACTTCAATAATTTATTAAAAATACATACTATATGAATATTTGAAAATAAGGTTACTTTATAAAATATAAAACTAGGTTTTCACTTTTTAAAACAAAATACTAAGTCACTTTTTAAATAATTACTACGATAATAGATTTGAAAAATATTTACTTAAGAATTTAAACGATTAGAAATAATAAATTTTCTAAAACATGCTTTTTAAAACAACATTAAAGCCTTTAACTTATATTTAAAAGTTTATTTTGAAAACGTGCTTGGCTATCCAGGGAAAAACACTTCTCTTCACATCCTTTAAAAATAAATCACATTTTATCTTTAAACAAATTTTCTCATTTCCTCTTAATAAATTTCCACCATGAATTTATTCTTCCAAATATCCAATTTCAAACACTTAAATCAATTTCCAAATTGATTTCCAATTTACCCCATTTATTCCAAAATCCATTAACTTCATATTTTATCCCTCAATTATGATTTAAAATACTTTTAACTGAAAATACCAATTTTAGATTTATCAAATTACTTCTTTATCCTTTTAAATAAATTTAAACTTTGAATTTTAAAATAATTCTTTATTCCTTTAATTGATATCACTTAAGTTTACAATTCATTCATTTCTGTTTTATTCAAAATTCTTTTTCCATACTCGAAATTATTTATTAGTTAGTATTTTAATATCACTTCCATTCCTTTTCAATTCATTCTTAACTTATTCAAATTCGCTATAGTTATTTTACTTAAAACTCCACTCTTTTATTGTCTTTCCAAAAATCTAATTTATATATTTTGATAACTCAGTGTACCGAAATATATTCAAACAAATCATAGCATTCAATATTCTAATATAATTCATCATAGAATATCAAATAATCACAACAGAAAATGTTCAAAAATAATAAATGTTGAGGAATCTAGTTGGATCCCTCCATCCTGTTTCCCTGCATCCACAGATGTTAGCACATCGTAAAATACCAATTCCATTTCGAGGTGGAATATCGCGGTATATGGGATTAAATATAACAACATCCGCTATTATACGACGCATAAGGTCTCATCCGCTATATAATGCGGGAAATCAATCATTCCAAGATATACTATATACTACTATATATCAATCAATCAATCAATTATTTAAATTAAAATTAAAATTCAACTGAGTGAGATTAACTCACCATTGATTATTTTGCTGTTTGCAATCTGCTTCCATCTTGACTATTTCCTTCATGATATTTGGACCATGTATAACAATTTATGATTTATTAATATTTGAAGTAAATCAACAATTTATTATTATTGTTTGACCATTTAATAAGCATTAATTAGCTAATAATTTTATTTAAACTAATAATTTCCTTTTGATAAATTTACTTACCTAATTATTTATTTAAATCAATTTTCATTTAATAAAATATCTTTTGGTAACTAAACAAATAACTAAGTTTAATTAACAAATAGTTTTTAGTTTTAAACTAATTTCCCTTTAACAATTTCTAAAATGATTGCATAAGTTAGTTAAACAAATTAATTTCCATAAATACATTATTTGAAAATTTAAACTAGTGAATTTAAAAATCTGTATATGTTTATTTATTTTCTTTTAGCATATATATTGAAATAGAAACAGAAATGGTTTTTATATTACACTTCTATATATATATATATATATATATATATATATATATATATATATATATATATTGTTTCACTGCATATGTTCATATTTTATAAATATATACACTATCAAATTAGAATAAATAAATAAATTATATTTACCTTACTGTTTACCCTAGCCGAGATGCCCAAATCCACCTGTGTTGCCTCGTTCGCACGCGAACCCTTTGCCTTACTCACGAGCACCACTCACGAACTTCCACCATTGGCTGCCATCATCTACGCTGACGCGCTCAAACCCTATCCACTTCCTCGAGCAAGTCGAATAGCAATACAGGCAAGCGCCTCTACTTCTCGTGCTCACGATGTCTCGGCCCTTGTGCTTCGAACCGCAATCGATTCGAACACGGCTCCAAGCATCGCGACACAGCTATGCCATAGTTGCTACTCCATCTCCTTACCAAGCATCACTCGATCCTTCAACGAGTTCGTCCAAGCGAGCGCGAGGACCCCACTCGATCGAACGATTGAATTCGTTCGTTATTTTTTTTAAATGAATCGATCTGCTTTGATTTGGAAAGGGACGAAATAAAGAAGACGAGAGAGGGGAAAAAATGAGGGCTTCAGCTGTAAATATTAAAAGAAAAGCGTGTTTAAGAAGGCACCGATGACATTGATTTGATCAATTAAAGTTTTATTTAATTTTCAACGTGTTTACTTATCGTACGCTTACACAACAACTCCGATCAATACGAAATTTGAAATCCGATAATAATTCAATATTACGGACCCAATGGAACTGATTTCGTCGAATTCCGAGACTGTGTCTCGGAAGGCTATTTTTAAATTCAATTTAAACTATAAAAATTTTAAAACTGAACAAACCACTGTTAATTTCAATTTTACAACTTCTATTATCTTTAGTGTTATCAATATAAATTTCACAAGCCTTCAAATTATTTTCAACAGGCTTAAACTTCAGATTCAACATTTAGCTCAACTTCAAATTATTTAATTCAATAATTTAATTATCAAATAATTAGTGATACTTGAATTCAAGTTAAAAATTAACTTTTAAATATTAAAATCAATTAAGTTCGATTTTAAAGGCTTAAAAATTTCGGGCCGTCACATTCCTTCCCCGTAAAAGAATTTCGTCCCCGAAATTACTAGTTAGGAAGAATGGTCCAATACCCGTTTAGCTTTTTCCCAAAACCAAACAGTTTCTAACAATTCAACATTCTACCAATCTATCTTTTTATAGAAGACCCGTTATCATTCTTACTAACTTCCCAAACTCTCTCATAGTTTTCAAACAATACTTTTTGCTCAATCATTCAAATTTCAGTTTAAAACCAAATTTTGAATTACCAAGATTTTCTCAAAAATATTTCTAACTCCTTAAATTTCCGAAAAGTTTCACTAGCGTCTCCTTTGCGCGGCTAGCTCGGTACAACTACAAAATGCCTCTATGGGCTCCCAAATTTCAAAAGAAAACAAAAGCAAAGTGGCTAGATCAAAAACCCAATCAAATTTCATACAGAAATTTAAACACATACCTTTTTGTCGAGCAATTCAAATTTATGTTCTGAAATCAAAAGCAATTTTTCTTTTCCTTTATAATACCTATATATCCAACATAGCAATAATATCCAATCACAACATTCAAAAACATTTTATCGACATCCTTACAAAATGTCAATATTTATTCATTCAAATATTAACTTAGAATATATTTGTAATATCAATTTCTAATTAAGAATTCACCATTCTTTTTTTTAAGTTTAGTATAAGCATTTAATATGCTTCTTTGTTTATTTTTACTTCACTATTGAAGTTTTTATTCATTTCTATTCACTACGCCTTTACAATCCCATTTGAATTCAATTTGCTTCAATTTACTAATTGCTTTCAAATCTAAATTCTTTTTCCAAATTTCCATTCAGATTTCCATCTTCTGATTCTACTTGAATTCGATTTTGTCTTCAAACTTCGAATATTAAATTGTATTCACCTTATCTCAACCCATATATAATTAACCATTTTCTTTTATTAGTTCCGCTTACTAATTTATTTAAAATTTCAAATAAAAGTTTACTTGCAACTTTTTCTTCCTTTAGTTTCTTCAAACAATTTCTTTAATTTCACCTTACTTTACATACACAATTTTAAATTAGATTTCAATATTCAGTTTTAAATCTATTTTCTTACTAATTTTAAATCCTTTGCTGTTAGTGAAAAAAAATTTAAAAAATTTCTGACTTCCAAAATTTTCGAAATTTTTTGACAGAGTCTCCTTTGTATGAAGGAGCTTTTGCAATTTGACAAAAGATATAAATAAATATACATCGACCCACATGGTCGGAAAAACCAAAAACAGTTCATATTTCCTATTTTTATTGCGTAGGCGTACCTTTATTTAGCATTTTAAGCAAGCGGCTTATTATTTTAGCATTTAGCGCGTCCAAATCCAGCCAAACGGCTTCCCGGTACCTATACTTACTCAATTCAAACATATAAGAACTAAATATATGAAATTTATTAACATTTCACGTACTTTCAAAAGCAAACACATAAATTTCACATATAATGCATGTTTATAATTTCCATAAGCACAAATAAGGTTCCGACACTCATTACAATTGCTTACAACCAATTCTCAAACCATTCCATTCAGTTTAAGTGATTTACAACTTACTCTCTTATACTTAATTCAATCTAAGCAAAACATACTCATATTCATTCCAATTGATTCCAAAATCATCCTATTTCACTTCTAATAATTCATAGAATTTTATCTAACCTCGTTTACATCAGACGATTCATTTTTTTAGGAAATTTGACAATATTAATGAGAATAAATAATTACTTAAGCTTTTTAACCATTTAAATAGATTTCAACTAAATTTGCACTTGGTTCGCAAACTTTCATTGCATTTTCTTTCATTTTCAAAACGTTTGATTCCAAACCATTTTATAATACTCGACATCATCCCATGCTTCGATTAACTTTAAACTTAAGTTAATTTACTTCAATTCATTCCCATTTTATAACTTAAGTTCATTCTCATTTTTAATTTATTCATACTCGAATTAGATTTATTTTCATCTCAAATCATTTTTATTTTAATCCAATTCCATACAACTTTAATTCATATTTAATTCACTTACAATTCTAAGTTGAATTTCTATTTATAACTCAAGATTTATTTCCAAACTCTATTATCTATTCACAATCTTTGATTTGATTTTCCTTTGATCAAATCCCAACCATTTAACTATTTTATTCAATTAGTTTATTCTTTTATCCATTTTTTTAAAATTTTAATTCACATTAACAATTCATTATAGGATTTATTAACAATAAGGTCATTCAATTTATGCTTGAATTGGATTTGTTTACAACTCACACCAAATCTATTTTAATCCAATTAAATACTTACTTAGTTTATATTTATTTATTTAAGTAAGAATTTTATTCCATTCAATATTATCTATAACTCAACTAAATTCATTTCAATTCAATTTTATTTAACTTAACTCCAGTTAAATCTAGTTACATACCATTCTTTTATATTTTGTTAAGCAAGGACTTAATTCCATTTAATATCATTCCAATATACAAATTTTCAACTCATGTGCCTACTCACCTGAATCAATTAGTACTTACAAATCTTAATTCCAATACTTTGTTTAATTTAGTCCAACCCGACTAATCTTCCCATTCCACATAATTTAACACAATTCAATTTTAAATTACAGTATTCAGTTTTCATTTTCCTAACTTACAAAGTTGAATAAATTGTTCTCCCACAAATTCACTTCCAGTAGATTTTTACTTCTATTTACTAGGTTCAATTACATCCTATTTCCATTCAATTTTTTTTTTCACTTCTTTAAGTTTCCAACGTATCTATATTCCATTCCATTTCTTTTTAATTCAGTACATTGTATTGGTTTACTATCTTATTTTGTTTCCTACTTCCTTTAATTTAACTCTTTCAAGTTGAATTTTATTTCAACAAATTCCAAATTTACAAGTTATCAAACTTATTATATGCCATAAACATTCTTAGTTAAGATTCCAGGGTTTGAACAGTCTTTTAACATTTCAAAATTCCCTTTGAAATCACCTATATCCAAAATTCCTTGCATTTCTAAAATCAAATTTATCTTTTGCAAACAATTCCAATTTAAAATAATTTGGTAGCAATTTCTCTTTTGGAATCTCGAAAATGAACATCGATGATGATGCAGTCATCACCGAAGTTATTTTCCAGCGACCGAAAGAGTTCAATGCTTTTATCACTTTAAAATCCCTTCAATATTTTTAATTTCCAAATCTCTCTAGAATTCAAATCCGATTCAAAATATTCCTCAAATATATTTTATTTTTCCCAACTTTTTTAGAATCATTTTCAAATTCAAAGGAATTTAAATTTCCAAATCCCAAATCCTTTAAATTTATATTCAAACATTACTTTGGAATTTTATCTTATTTTAATTATTATTAATCACACTATAATTCACATTTATAGTTTACATTTACAAATCTCATTTGTTTATGAATTTGTTTCTTAGTTTTTTAATTATGATTTTAATTCCTTATTCAATTATGAATCACATTTACAAATTTCATTTATTTATTAATTTATTCCTTAATCTTTGGTTATTATTTCAATTTCTTATTCAATTCTCATACAACAATGGTAATAATTTAATATTATCACTTTCTAACAACCAAGCATCCATATATAACTATAAAAATTTACGACAAAACATTTCCTTTATATACAAAAATAATTTTGGGTAAAATTATTTCATTTACCCTATTTAAAACAATATTGTGTCAGTTTAAGAGTTTAGAAATCCCTGTCGATAACATGGCGTCCCACATATCGACCAGAATCCATGAACACTCAACCGATAAATCAACACAATATAAAAACAATTTTATATTCACTAACAAATAGGCGCTCATATCTATTAATACTCTCAAACTCATTCTAGAGTACTATGGACTCTATTTTATGAGTAATTCCCACCAGAGCCAAGGTTATCACCAGCCTAAGCTCTGATACCAAGTGTAATGACCCGCAAATCCGTACCCCTTGAGTCAACACTATTCTACATAAATCTACTCAAGATATACGGAAATACAAACCATTTGGGTTAAAGAAGTAGAGGTAAAAGAAGAAAATAGAAAACAACAACAGAATCTAACCATCGCAGCGGAATAAAATATAATATATAATAAATGCTCTTTACACAAAAGAAAACTATATCTATTTATATATTACATCATCAGAGTACATCATCAGAGTTCAACATCAATAACATACAACTGGATACACAGCAGAATAATAATCAAATACGGAAGTACGTATCGCCATCTAGCTCATCTCCTGATCTCCATAGCATCATATCCTAGATCCTATAATACTCGGTCTGTGACGACTGCCCATGACTCCCGCACCAAAACAAGGGAATAGTGCGCTGAAAGTGTGCCAGGCAGCCATGGACGATAGTCAGGGTAAGGTAAACACAGAATAGTCTATCGTATTACTCACAGTGCATGGATAAAATACAATAGAAAGTATACATAGTGAAGCTCTGTAGAACATAAGTCTCATCATATAAGCTCATAATAATTTGATACAAACATCTGAATAGCCAATACATCAAGCCTCACTACATATCACTCAGAGAATACAAACAGCGGAACTTCCAGTACATATAGTAAGAAAACAATATGCAAAAGCCTCCAGCTCGTCTTCGTCATCAACAGCGTTGGTCACTAAGAACAGCACCTGTCACCTGCTACCTAGTCTGCCCATCCCAACATGGATGAACAGCCCAAGGTAATAAGAGTTAAACATAAAACCTTGAGTCAGACAAAGTCCTAGTGAGCAGTAAATTAACTATCAAACATACCAAAAGAGCATAAAGGGTAAAAGGAACAGGAACCCAACCATCCCACTCCACCTCTTTCTACAGTGATAGCCCCCAGACACACTAAGCAGAAGCAAACATAGCAATTCAGACATTCAAAGCAAAGTAATTATCACTCGAGTCAAGGTCGGCGTTTTCCAAGTACAAACCCCCAAGGCCTAAACCAAGATCAGATAAGCACCCTGAAAACATCGCTCTTGACCCAAGTGACGATACAACCAAACATCCAAACATCCATGACTCTGGCTATCACTGTTATCATTGCCTTGATTTCACCGTTAATTGAATGACCGGCCCATTATTTCATCCGTCCGCCAAGGGCTAATGGCAACCCCGGTTCTAGACATAACTCCGCACGTCGTCGTGACCCGTGCCTAGGACTATCGCATCTGCCCAGAGTACTAACACGTCATCGTGACCCGTTCCAACGTACTCTTGCTTTGAGCATGCTAGAACCTTCACAACGATGAAATCTCAGCCTTCTAGTCATCCTCCTCGACGACTATTCACATACTAGCTCAAGCGCCTCTCGAGCCAACCATTATCCACAAACTCGGACCACATCACCGAGTTACCAACATGCTTGGGATGATCCCGTCTGGATTAAACCAAGGCTTTCTCACATCATACTTTGCCTCATCGCATCATAGCAAAGTCCCATCTCAACATCATCATCAAATCTATCCATATAAGCTTCAACATCTGCTTCATATGCCACAAGCAGCTTTCCTTATTCAAGAGCTTTTCCACTTAGCTTTTGAATCATCTTCAACCATACTTGTCCAAATCAAATCATCAATCAACTAATCAATCAAATCAATCATTAATCCAAATAATCAAGCACTCAAACAAGATCTAAATAAGCAGTTATAACAATAATGGCAATTTCGTAAATAAAGAGTCCAAATATAACAAGTATGAATTATAAGAAAATATCTCTACAACTTGATGAATAAACTTATATAAGTTAACATGTAGCAAAATGGGTATCCAAAACTTCATAGACAATGGATCTACATGCAGACTTAAGGAAAATGCATGAAATCACTATCTTTATCACACAAATAAGCCACCGATCCAATATACTCCTTTGGGTCCGTGTGAGAGATAACCACCACTCACCAAATCACCTAAACACCTCAAAAGATATCAACTTCAGATCTGGACAGCGAAGAACTAAGCTTGATCCGACAAGATTTCGCTTCAAATGATGAAATCTCTCTTTGTTGGATGAAGATCTTCAACTTTGGCTCTTGGATCTTCGATCTTGATCTCCGATCTTGGATGGATGTTAACACTAGATTAAAGTGGAGAAAAGAAGTAAAGAAATGTTGTAGTCGAGCTCTCAAAATGGCAGCACTTCTTCGCTTCAAAATCCGGTGCCAAAATAGTGAGATAGGCGCTTCTATTTATAGGCTGAATCTTAGGTCGTACGGTATTAGGTCGCTCACGACCTAAAAACATCTCGACCTACGACCTATCTACCACCCCATCCTAACGACTCATCACTTATACGACCTAATGAAACAAGCTAATGCGCGACCTAACACTACAACACTCACGCGACCTAACGTCACGGCCACCCTAACACTCATGCGACTTAACACTCGTGCGACCTAACTGATCCAACGGCCCTAAAACACGCGCGTCCTAACTCGTACGCGAGTTACGACCTATCCCTCAACACAGCTACGCGACCTAACAACCTAACACTGCCTCCGACCTAGCGACTTATCAACGTCGCGACTTATCGACCTAACACCTCCTTAGGTCGCCTACTATTAGGTTGCTCACTCCTAAGCCGATAACCCACTAACTCGCTAATCCCCTATAGGTCGCTCGGCCGACCTAAACTATAACACGTCCTAACCTCCAAACGACCTAACTCCCACACGACCTAACCCCTTAGGTCGCCAACTTCTATAGGTCGCTCCACCGACCTAAGCACTACACGACATAAGCTCTTTCACGACTTAAACTCTAAATGACTTAATAACATCAACGACTTAATATAGATAGTTTTACGATCTTTCGATCCGTAAAAATACGGGACGTTACATTCTCTCCCCCTTAGGAATTTCGCCCCCGAAATTCCAAACAAACAAGAGCAATCATAACTATTATGCGTGCCTACCATCCATAGCAATCAACAAACCATACATCCAATTACTAGCCTAGCACGCAGAATTCTATTATTAGAACAAGTTACAAATTCATGAGATGTCACGACACCTTAGGGTCATACCTCGAAGAGTTCAGGATGAGCTGCCTTCATCCTCTCTTCCTCCTCCCATGTAGAGTCGTTGACATCATCACTCCATTGTACCTTGAGCAACTTAATCGTCTTCCGCTTGAGCTGTTTCTTGTCGGTTTCAACAACACGAAGCGGCTTACGAGGTCTCGTAATAACTGGATCAACCTCCAAATCTTCACAGCTATCAGCAGAAACCGTTGTACTTGGGTCGTGCACATACTTCCGTAGATACGATATATGAAAAACATTGTGCACACCCGACATCTTTTCTGGTAACTCCAATTTATAGGCGAGCTTTCCCATTCGCTCAATGATCGGGAATGGTCCAACAAATCTCGGAGTCAACTTTCCTTTCTTCCCAAATCGAATAACATTCTTCACTGGAGAAATCTTCACAAAAACCATATCTCCTACGTCAAATTCCAAATCTTTTCGACGCTTATCGGCATAACTTTTCTGACGATCTTCGGATGCCTTCATTCGTCGCTGAATGGTCTCTATACAATCTAAAGTCTGTCGAATCATTTCGGGCCCAAGTATCAGCTTTTCTCCAGTTTCCAACCAACATGTCGGAGAGTTACACGGTCTTCCATACAGTGCCTCATATGGTGCCATACCAATACTTGACTGGTAACTGTTATTATACGCAAATTCCACCAAATGAAGATGATCTTCCCATGATCCTCCGAAATCCAAAACACATGCTCTGAGGAGATCTTCCAAAACTCGGTTGACTCTCTCGGTCTGACCATCTGTTTGGGGGTGATAAGCTGTACTCAAACACAACTTGGTTCCCAAAACTTCCTGGAAGCTCTTCCAAAATTCACTAGTGAACAATGGATCTCGATCGCTCACTATACTCTTCGGAATACCATGGAATCGAACTTCCACTTAACATATAACTCAGCCAACTTCGATGCAGTCCTAGTTGACCGAACAGGAATGAATCTTGCACTCTTAGTCAAACGATCTACAATGACCCAAATCCCTTCATTTCCTGCCCTGGTTCTAGGTAGACCATTGATAAAATCCATCGATATTTGCTCCCACTTCCACGTAGGAACTTCCAATGGCTGAAGCAATCCACTGGGCTTCTTCTGCTCAGCTTTTACCAACTGGCAGTTCATACATTTGGAAATAAAATTTCCAACATCCTTCTTCATACCTTCCCAGTAGTAAGTCCTTTTCATATCCCGATACATCTTATTTCCACCTGGATGAATTGTCAACTTCGAGCGATGACTGTCCTTTAGAACTTCATCCCTTAATTCATCTATATCGGGAACAACTAGTCGTCCTTGTTTCTGAAGCCAACCCTCTCGATCGACTTCAAATCCTTTATCCTTTTATGGATTCAATCCAGATTCCAAATCGCAGATAATCTTGACAAGCTTATCGTCTCGCTTTTGGCTCTCGCCAATTCTTTCCACAAGAGTAGGTCTTATTGATAAGTTTGCCAACATCTCAGGTTCCAATTCACATCTGGGCCTGAAGTCAAATCCAGCTAAATACTCGAGATTCTTCCATTCTGAAAACATGGCTCCCAAACCTGCATGTCTTCGACTTAACGCATCTGCCACTGCGTTACCTTTTCCCGGAGTATAGGCTATACCAAAATCATATGATGCTAAAAACTCTAGCTACATTTGCTGCCGAAGATTCAAATCCTTTTGGGAGAAAAGATACTTCAACGACTTATGATCTGTAAACAACTCGAATCGAACTCCCAATAGATAATATCTCCACATCTTCAGAGAAAAAACAATCGCCGCTAACCCTAAATCATGAGTCGGATAATTCCTTTCATGCGGCTTTAGTTGTCGGCTTGCATATGCAACAACTTTATCCTTTTGCATCAGCACTGCTCCAAGTCCAGTACCACATGCATCGGTGTAAACTACCATCTCATCATTCCCACTTGGAATAGTCAAAACAGGAGCACTTGTCAGTCGCTCTTTCAGGATTCCGAAAGCTTGCTCACACTTATCATCCCATCTGAACACTTGGTTCTTTTTCGTCAATCCTGTTAACGGTGCAGCTATCTTGGAAAAGTCTTTGATAAATCGACGATAATATCCTGCTAATCCAAGAAAACTTCTCATATCAGATGCATTCTTAGGTCTAACCCAATCCTGGATTGCTTCCACCTTAGCGGGATCAACCGCTATTCCTTTTCCAGAGATAACATGGCCTAAGAACCTCACTTCACTCTTCCAGAAGTGACACTTCGAAAACTTAGCTTTCAGCTGATGTTTCCGCTAGATTTCCAAAACAATCCGCAAGTGCGTCTTGTGCTCTTCTTCAGTTCTGGAATAGATCAAAATATCATCTACAAACACAAGTACGAACTTGTTCAACTGATCCCTGAATACTCTATTCATAAGATCCACAAAATACGCTGGTACATTGGTCAATCCAAACGGCATTACCAGCCACTCAAAGAAACCGGATGGTGTCCTGAAAGCAGTCTTTGGCACACTATCCTTTGCCACTCTCAACTGGTGAAATCCCGTTGCCAAATCCATCTGAGAAAACACCTTAGCTTCGTGAAGCTGATCAAACAAGTCATCTATTCTCGGCAATGGATACTTGTTCTTCTTAGTCACTTTATTCAGCTCACGATAATCCACACACAACCTCAACGATCCATCCGCTTTGGTTGCAAATACAACTGGTGCACCCCATTCAGACACACTACGCCGAATGAATCCTTTCTGTAAAAGGTCATCAACTTGCACCTTCAACTCTTGCTGCTCCCTAGGCGCCATTCGCCTAAGAGGCATCACAACAGGTCTGGCTCCTTCAACTAGATCGATACGAAACTCGATCTCTCTATGCGGCGGTAACCCTTTGACCTCGTCAAAGACATCCTCAAATCCATTCACAATAGGCACCGATGACAGTCCATCCCGTGGAACAACCAGAGAATACATGAAGCTCATGAAGACGCCTTCCTCATGCTTACATCGTATCACAACCTTTCGCCTCTCCACATTCTCGACTGTCACCTCCAGCCTCTCACAATCAATCCTTGCCGCATACTTCCTAAGTCAGTCCATACCCAAAATTATTCTGAACCCCGCAAAGTCCAGAACAAAATAATCATAAACAAAAGAGCAATCATGACTCGACACTACTAGACCATGACATACCATACACAAACAAGACGAACCCCCAACTGGATTAGTCACAACCAATGGTCTATCAACAATATCCGGTTCCAAACCCAACCGGCCTACAAGTTCATTACAAACAAAAGAATGCGACGCTCCAGTATCAAACAACACTCTAACTGGAACACCACAAATGGAAAGAGTACCTTGAACCACCACACTCTTTCCCTCCTCTTCAGCAGTAGGAGCTTTCAAAGATGATGGCACGGTCCCCAAAGCATAAGCTTGCACAATCTGCTTGTCCTCCCTCGGTTCCGGACAATTCCTCTTGATATGACCCGGTTTGTCACAGTTGTGGCACTTCACCGGCACTCTCGGATTCTTGCAATCTCTGGAGAGATAACCCTTCTGCCGACAGTTGTAGTAGGTCACTTCACTCTTTGGCTTCTTCTGGCCATCCTTACCCTTCTGCTGTTGCTGCTTCCTCTTCTTGTTTCCACCCTGCTGTGGTTTGGACTCTTCCTTGGTCACAGCAACAACAGACCCTTCCTTAGGAAACAAACTCTCGTGCCTGAGAGCTTTCTCCACAAGCTTCTCAAACGGATCGTCCAGATGATCCACCAACTGCCTCCCAAGATAACTATCCAAGCCTGTCACAAACTTCTCGTTCTTCTGATATGAAGACTCAATATACGATCTGGCATACTTGGACAAAGCTTCAAATTCAGAAACATACTCAAGAACTGGTCTTCCACCTTGCTTGAGCTCCACAAACTTTTTAAACAGAACAGATTTCTGAGATGTAGAAATAAACTTAGCTTCGAATCTAACTTGGAATTGCTCCCAAGTAATCTCTTCCTCTGAAGTATCAATGGTGATAGAGTTCCACCAATCAGAAGCTCTCCCTTGTAGCTGTCTTGATGCAAGCTTCCTTTTAGTTGCATCCTCAATTCCCAAATCACCAAAGATCCTTCTACAAGCATCAATCCATTTCTGAACTTCTATGGTTGATTCTGTTCCCAAGAAAACCTTTCCTCCAAGAGCAGTATAGTTCTTACACAACTTAGCAAAATCCACTGGTCTTGGGGCTTGAACCTGAACTCCAACATCTACCGATGGCCCTGGAGCTGGCATCCTTCTCATGATCGAAGTCATCATAGCCTCAAACATAGAAGCATAATCAGCAGCCCCCTCAACAGCATGGCCTCCCCTAGCAGCTGGTCACTCTTCGACTCATTCCTAATATCTAAAAGAAATGATTAACATACCCTGAGAAACAACTGCATAAGAAGTTCAAATCCTTCTAAGCTACTATATTATATATATAGTAATCATCCATCAAAATTACAATTACGTCTCTCATACGTAGTTACGTCAGCGAGCGTTGGCTAAAATCGATTAGCCAAAGCTCTGATACCAAATATGACGACTGCCCATGACTCCCGCACCAAAACAAGGGAATATTGCGCTGAAAGTGTGCCAGGCAGCCATGGACGATAGTCAGGGTAAGGTAAACACAGAATAGTCTATCGTATTACTCACAGCGCATGGATAAAATACAATAGAAAGTATACATAGTGAAGCTCTGTAGAACATAAGTCTCATCATATAAGCTCATAATAATTTGATACAAACATATGAATAGCCAATACATCAAGCCTCACTACATATCACTCAGAGAATACAAACAGCGGAACTTCCAGTACATATAGTAAGAAAACAATATGCAAAAGCCTCCAGCTCGTCTTCGTCATCAACAACGTTGGTCACTAAGAACAGCACCTGTCACCTGCTACCTAGTCTGCCCATCCCAACATGGATGAACAGCCCAAGGTAATAAAAGTTAAACATAAAAACTTGAGTCAGACAAAGTCCTAGTGAGCAGTAAATTAACTACCAAACATACCAAAAGAGCATAAAGGGTAAAAGGAACAGGAACCCAACCATCCCACTCCACCTCTTTCTACAGTGATAGCCCCCAGACACACTAAGCAGAAGCAAACATAGCAATTCAGACATTCAAAGCAAAGTAATTATCACTCGAGTCAAGGTCGGCGTTTTCCAAGTACAAACCCCCAAGGCCTAAACCAAGATCAGATAAGCACCCTGAAAACATCGCTCTTGACCCAAGTGACGATACAACCAAACATCCAAACATCCATGACTCTGGCTATCACTGTTATCATTGCCTTGATTTCACCGTTAATTGAATGACCGGCCCATTATTTCATCCGTCCGCCAAGGGCTAATGGCAACCCCGGTTCTAGACATAACTCCGCACGTCGTCGTGACCCGTGCCCAGGACTATCGCATCTGCCCAGAGTACTAACACGTCATCGTGACCCGTTCCAACATACTCTTGCTTTGAGCATGCTAGAACCTTCAACAATGATGAAATCTCAGCCTTTTAGTCATCCTCCTCGACGACTATTCACATCCTAGCTCAAGCGCCTCTCGAGCCAACCATTATCCACAAACTCGGACCACATCACCGAGTTACCAACATGCTTGGGATGATCCCGTCTGGATTAAACCAAGGCTTTCTCACATCATACTTTGCCTCATCGCACCATAGCAAAGTCCCATCTCAACATCATCATCAAATCTATCTATATGAGCTTCAACATCCGCTTCATATGCCACAGCAGCTTTCCTTATTCAAGATCTTTTCCACTTAGCTTTTGAATCATCTTCAACCATACTTGTCCAAATCAAATCATCAATCAACTAATCAATCAAATCAATCATTAATCCAAATAATCAAGCATTCAAACAAGATCTAAATAAGCAGTTATAACAATAATGGCAATTTCGTAAATAAAGAGTCCAAATCTAACAAGTATGAATTATAAGCAAATATCTCTACAACTTGATGAATAAACTTATATAAGTTAACATGTAGCAAAATGGGTATCCAAAACTTCATAGACAATGGATCTACATGCAGACTTAAGGAAAATGCATGAAATCACTATCTTTATCACACAAACAAGCCACCGATCCAATATACTCCTTTGGGTCCGTGTGAGAGATAACCACCACTCACCAAATCACCTAAACACCTCAAAAGATATCAACTTCAGATCTGGACAGCGAAGAACTAAGCTTGATCCGACAAGATTTCGCTTCAAATGATGAAATCTCTCTTTGTTGGATGAAGATCTTCAACTTTGGCTCTTGGATCTTTGATCTTGATCTCCGATCTTGGATGGATGTAAACACTAGATTAAAGTGGAGAAAAGAAGTGAAGAAATGTTGTAGTCGAGCTCTCAAAATGGTAGCACTTCGTCGCTTCAAAATCCGGTGCCAAAATAGTGAGATAGGCGCTTCTATTTATAGGATGAATCTTAGGTCGTACGGTATTAGGTCGCTCACGACCTAAAAACATCTCGACCTATGACCTATCTACCACCCCGTCCTAACGACTCATCACTTATACGACCTAATGAAACAAGCTAATGCGCGACCTAACACTACAACACTCACGCGACCTAACGTCACGGCCACCCTAACACTCATGCGACTTAACACTCGTGCGACCTAACTGATCCAACGGCCCTAAAACACGTGCGTCCTAACTCGTACGCGAGTTACGACCTATCCCTCAACACAGCTACGTGACCTAACAACCTAACACTGCCTCCGACCTAGCGACTTATCAACGTCGCGACTTATCGACCTAACACCTCCTTAGGTCGCCTACTATTAGGTCGCTCACTCCTAAGCCGATAACCCACTAACTCGCTAATCCCCTATAGGTCGCTCGGCCGACCTAAACTATAACACGTCCTAACCTCCAAACGACCTAACTCCCACACGACCTAAACCCTTAGGTCGCCAACTTCTATAGGTCGCTCCACCGACCTAAGCACTACACGACATAAGCTCTTTCACGACTTAAACTCTAAACGACTTAACAAAATCAACGACTTAATATAGATAGTTTTACGATCTTTCGATCCGTAAAAATACGGGTCGTTACACGGTCTGACCCGAGCATTATAGTTAAATAACACCCGAGTCAGTCTGGAAAACCAGCGTGAGAAATCACACTCAAATTGATTATTAAAGTTTCAAAAATCCTTTGAAAACAAAAGCATCTCGTACGACCACGCCACAAATAAACATATCGGGTTTTTACCTTACGATAGCTAAAACATTTTTATATTAAAATCCTCTGATATTATAATAGGGTCTATACACAAATACTTATTAAAATGGTCGAAATTGTTACATCTATTAAATTCCAGCTACTAGCCACAGAGTGGGTAATACAAACAAAACTCGTAAAGGCGCGTAGGGGGAATTGATTTCCAATTAATGATTAGGCACTGGGGTACCACCTGTCACGGTACATGGCCTAGATCATAGTACCGAGGAGCCACCCTAACTCCCCTGCAACACAAAACCCGACTATCCCTTACTGGATAATCTCGAGTAAGATCACCCCATGGTTGGGATCAGCAACCGCACCACTAAGCCGAAATAAAAAGGGACATCTTGACAGGGATGACCTTACCCGGAAATGGTTGCTGCCCACCAAGCCTTGCTGCATAACCCCTGATTTTCAGTCATTTTCGGTTGATGAGGCTTGAGACTAAGCGTTACCTTTTAGATCATTTCACTTAGAATGCTCATCGTCCACCTGACAATGTTCTGAAAGTATTCATCCATACAAATCCGTCTTGGGTTTGAACGGAACCGAAGGCACTATTCCTACTACATCCATTTTGGAAATATCCTCAGGATTAGTAGCGACTAGCCCTTGCACTTCACTGCTCCATCTTCGACTCCAAACTCGTTTTCCCACGAAAACGTACAAACCGGATCGAAGTGGTTTTCGAGAAATAAATCCCGATCCCTGTCTCTTCGAAACGATCAGCGTATTTGGCCAATATTGATAGTCGGTTATTTAACTATCAATTAACATTCACAACATCCATCAAACAATAAATAATCTCACAAATTATTTATTAATCTCAAAAATATCTTCACAAGGTATATTTCCACTTTTCAAACCCTTTTGAAACAGCTTCAAACTACCTTCCCTTCTCGGAATAAATTCCAAGTATTTTCTATTTCCACTAAAATCACCAAGCATAAAACTTTAGATTTTTAAATAATTTAAAACGCTTTACCTTGAAATATACTTTAATACATTTATTTTAAAAAATACTTCAATAATTTATTAAAAATTCATACTATATGAATATTTGAAAATAAGGTTACTTTATAAAATATAAAACTAGGTTTTCACTTTTTAAAACAAAATACTAAGTCACTTTTTAAATAATTACTACGATAGTAGATTGAAAAATATTTACTTAAGAATTTAAACGATTAGAAATAATAAGTTTTCCAAAACATGCTTTTTAAAACAACATTAAAGCCTTTAACTTATATTTAAAAGTTTATTTTGAAAATGTATTTGGCTATCTAGGGAAAAACACTTCTCTTCACATCCTTTAAAAATAAATCACTATTTATCTTTAAAAAAAATTCTCATTTCCTCTTAATAAATTTCCACATTGAATTTATTCTTTCAAATATCCAATTTCAAACACTTAAATCAATTTCCAAATTGATTTCCAATTTACCCCATTTATTCCAAAATCCATTAACTTCGGATTTTATTCCTTAATTATGATTTAAAATACTTTTAACTGAAAATACCAATTTTAGATTTCTCAAATTACTTCTTTATCCTTTTAAATAAATTTAAACCTTGAATTTTAAAATAATTCTTTATTCCTTTAATTGATATCATTTAAGTTTACAATTCATTCATTTCTGTTTTATTCAAAATTCTTTTTCCATACTTGAAATTATTTATTAGTTGGTATTTAATATCACTTCCATTCCTTTTCAATTCATTCTTAATTTATTCAAATTCCCTATAGTTATTTTACTTAAAACTCCACTCTTTTATTGTCTTTCCAAAAATCTAATTTATATATTTTGATAACTCAATGTACCGAAATATATTCAAACAAACCATAGCATTCAATATTCTAATATAATTCATCATAGAATATCAAATAATCACAATATAGAATATTCAAAAATTTAAATAAATGTTGAGGAATCCAGTTGGATCTCTCCAACATGTTTCCCTACATCCACAGATGTTAGCACAACATAAAATACCAATTCCACTTCGAGGTGGAATATCGCGGTATATGGGATTACATATAACAACATCCGCTATTATGCGACGCATAGGGTCTCATCCGCTATATAATGCGGAAAAATCAATCATTCTAAGATCTACTATATACTACTATATATAATATAACACACCAAATCCAATCAATGAATCAATTATTTAAATTTAAATTTAAATTCAACTGAGTGAGATTAACTCACCTTTGATTATTTTGCTGTTTGCAATCTCCTTCCATCTTGACTATTTCCTTCATGATATTTGGACCTTGTATAAACAATTTATGATTTATTAATATTTGAAATAAATCAACAATTTATTATTATTGTTTTACCATTTAATAAGCATTAATTAGCTAATAATTTTATTTAAACTAATAATTTCCTTTTGATAAATTTACTTACCTAATTATTTATTTAAATCAATTTTCCTTTAATAAAATATCTTTTGGTAACTAAACAAATAACTAAGTTTAATTAACAAATAGTTTTTAGTTTTAAACTAATTTCCCTTTAACAATTTCTAAAATGATTGCATAAGTTAGTTAAACAAATTAATTTCCATAAATACATTATTTGAAAATTTAAACTAGTGAATTTAAAAATCTGTATATGTTTATTTATTTTCTTTTAGCATATATATTGAAATAGAAACAGAAATGGTTTTTATATTACACAACTAAATATATATATATATATATATATATATATATATATATATATTGTTTCACTGCATATGTTCATATTTTATAAATATATACACTATCAAATTAGAATAAATAAATAAATTATATTTACCTTACTATTCAAACCCTAGCCGAAATGCCTAAATCCACCTGTGCTCCTCGTTCGCACGCGAACCCTTTGCCTTACTCGCGAGCACCACTCACGAAATTCCACCACTGGCTGCCATCACCCACGCCGATGTGCTCAAACCCTGTCGACTTCCTCGAGCAAGTCGTATAACAATCTACAGGCAAGCGCCTCTACTTCTTATGCTCACGATGTCTCGGCCCTTGTGCTTCGAACCGCAATCGATTCGAACGCGGCTCCAAGCATCGCGACATAGCTACGCCACAGTCGCACTCCATCTCCTTACGAAGCATCACTCGATCCTTCAACGTGTTCGTCCAAGCGAGCGCGAGGACCCCACTCGATCGAACGATTGAATTCGTTCGTTAATTTATTTTTATTTTTTTAAATGAATCGAACAGCTTCGATTTGGAAAGGGGCGAAATAAAGAAGACGAGAGAGGGAAAAAATGAGGGCTTCGGCTGTAAATATTAAAAGGAAAGCGTGTTTAAGAAGGCATCGATGACTTTGATTTGATTAATTAAAGTTTTATTTAATTTTCAACGCGTTCACTTATCGTACGCTCACACAACAACTTCGATCAATATGAAATATGAAATCTAATAATAATTCAATATTACGGACCTAATGGAACTGATTTCGTCGAATTCCGAGACTGTGTCTCGGATGGCTATTTTTAAATTCAATTTAAACTATAAAATTTTAAAACTGAACAAACCACTGTTAATTTCAATTTTACAACTTATATTATCTTCAGTGTTATCGATAAAAATTTCACAAGCCTTCAAATTATTTTCAACAGGCCTAAAACTTCAGATTCAACATTTAGCTCAACTTCAAATTATTTAATTCAATAATTTAATTATCAAATAATTAGTGATACTTGAATTTAAGTTAAAAATTAACTTTTAAATATTAAAATCAATTAAATATTCTGGTTTTAAAGGCTTAAAAATTCCGGGTCGTTACATTCCAAATGCCCCTAGCAGTGATCACACCGCTAATTTCTAAGATAACATTCTCTCTCATAGCTAGTTGTAAAGTAGTAAATGCCCATTTCTCCATTTCCTTCTTTCCTCGACTGAGATGTCGGCCGTCAACTCCTCAAGGGAAAACACTACTGGATGGACTTCATTCCTCATTAGAACAGCCTTCATCCTCCATTGCCACTTCTCGAAGTCTTTATCCCCATTCCATTTCTCAATTGCCAATTGTGATCCTGACGTGGTATATATCCCTCTAGTATAGGGTCTTGTAACAACTGGAGTCGCTTCATCTCCGGCCATAGCATGTAACACTCCTTAATCAACCTTGCAGCTCTAATACAAGACTGTTGGAGAAAATGCCTTCAGATGATCGGTCTAAGGAAATAAAAAGCCCAACATAGCGAAAAAACAACAAACTGGACCATGATTCTAGTGAGACGGAACAAACAGATATAAGCACTAGAATAGACAGTCACAGATCAATGCAATGTAAAAAAATAAATAACACCAAATAGTGGTTCCACTACCGCAAGGCAGTGTACGTCCACTTGGGAAGAGGGGATTTTATTAATCACTGAAAGATTAGAGATACACGATTGATTCATTTTTGAAGGCTCTGCATAAGAAGAATTAACAATACAGACAAAATTCTGCAGAGTTTCAACTCTTTACGATGGCTACCATTGTTGTCCAAACGGTCCACTATTTATAGACTGTTGAAATGAGGAGGGGTAGCTGCTATATAGTGGTCTTGGGGTTTGGTTCGGCCTTTATGGTCAGACATAATTTGGTTTGGTAAAAAACCGAGCGAAAAATTTGGACCGCATCTCCAAAATACCGAACGAAATATATTGTTTGGCAAATCACCGAACGAAATATTTCGTTCGGCAATTTTCTTTTCTCTTCACTCCACTATTTTACCGAATGAAGAATTTGGTTCGGCAATCTTCATTTCATCTTCACCAAATCACCGAACAAATTCCCAACCAAATCACCGCTCTAAAAATTTGGTTCGGTCCTCCTCAATGCCGAACGAAGTTTCTACGTCTTCCCCAAATCGCATTCTACCGCTCCAAATCTTTATGCTACCACTTCAAGCCCTAACATCTTCCTACGTTCAATGATTTCAACTTCTGCTCCTAGATTTCTGCTTCTTGCTGCTGCTGCGTCTTAGAATTAAGGTTGCAGTTTCTAACAAAATTGCTAACTTGTATTCATCAAATTTTGCTTTTAGAGTCTGGATGAATCGAGGTATGTCTATAGAATCATAGTAAAAGACTGCATATCCTTTTTTTAATTTTCTTCATACTTTCATTGTCCTTGATGTTAAGATGGTTCATCTCTCCGTCTTGTTTATATTTAAATATTGAAAAAATTGGTGTTATTGCATCTTAAATGTATAAAGGAATTTGATTGTTATCACACACCTTATGAGTTTGTATTATAGGTTGGTTTTCTCCTTAACAACTCCATAATATCAAAGCTTGGTTAACACATCACATGTTCTACAAATGTACACATGAAGTTGTACATGTAACACATACAAAATTAGACAAGAGCTTCATAAATCAATGAACCTACAAAATTTATCTCAATGAAAACTAAACAAACATATCATGACAATTATTTTCAAGTTAGAAACCTTATACTGAAATGTCCACTTAAAGCAACCTTAATGATCATTTTAGCAAAAAATCAATTATTTATTAATACAAAACCCATTTGAATGAAAAAATCTTTTTAAAGCAGCAAAAAGCATATTGTATGTATTATATCTTGCTTTCCCTGAATATGGTTCTAATTATAGAAATTGCTAATGTGTTATAATATTTCTATTGCTACATCATCAAATTTCAAACAAAATTGAAACAAAAAAAATCATCGAAGTTCTTTCAACATAACAAAATTCGGTAAAATAGAAAAGATATCACATGTTTAACATGCTTATCTATCTTGCAAAATGAAGTTGCAATGTATGGAAAGATAAAACTTTAGAATAGTCCAATAATTTTAGTTAACCGAGATATTCTGGTTGTGAGTTATGAACCTATTCTAAAAGTTGTAAGTACACGAATTCGAAAATATAGTTACTTCTAAATACCAATTTCTATAAATTATTTATGAAGATATCAACAAATTTCTATAATAGTATTAGTAAACTTAAAAGTAATAATAATTCATGGTTCTAAATTGTCGTAATTTTTCATCTTCGACCATTTACATGTTCTTCTTTCTTACTATAAAGTATGAAATTAAATGTCCAACTATATATATCAAATAATTTTATAGTTCCAAAATAGTAAGATTCTTATTTCATAAGTTAGAAAACAATAAGCTATCAATTCATCATTGCAGCAGAAGAATTTTAATTGAAATTAACTCATCTGTATAAAATTGTATCTTAGTGGACTATTATATCAAAGTTTTTATGTGATGGCTCTCAATGTATAAACAAAGTAGCTCAATGCAAATATAGTAATCATAGTCATATGAACTTTATTACTATTGTATCTCAAAGTCAAATCAGAATTATATACTTTTCACTTCATTTTCAGTACTCATTTGCAATAAATTTAGACTGAAATAAACGACCTTTAACTAATAAAAGACAAGTTATATTTAGTAAGATTTTTATACAAAGTTATGAGAACTTTCCATGTACTAACCAAACTCAATGTCGAAACCTCATTAGAATAAGGAATAAAGTATGAATCCTTTATACTCTATAATGTTTGTATGTGTATAATGTTATAAATTGTATCCAATATCATAGCAAAAAACTTTTCTTCTCTATTATTATAATAAATGGAACTACTTCAATACCCTTTTTCAGTACCATAAATGTTTTTACAGTTTGAGAGACATTGTAAAATCGAAGCATGAACAAATAAAATTACTATGAGCATCTCTATATTGGCAACGAGGTTGCAAATTACAGCCAAAATTTACTTTAAAACTATAAAGAGAAACAAATAAGTTCACCCTTGCATTCTAAGTCAATACTTCCAAAAACAAACATAGAGCTTCGACTATATTTTGGCAGAAACTCATATATTTCGATGATAATAGACACGACATAACATCTACCATAGGCAAACATGGTTCCAATAATTACATGAACAAATGAGATTTATGTGGATAAAACAGAAAATTTAACACAATAGATAAGAACCATGTACAAGCAAAGTCCACTTACATAGCTCAGTTAATCGGGGCTGTCTAGTGATCATGGAAAAAGTTCATTGAGATCGCGGGTTCAAGTCCTAGCAAGCTGCACTGTGTATCCCCTAAAACATTGAACGGCTATTCTTCGAACAAGCGAGAATGTTTGAGAGATTGATGTTCTGTTTTGAGTTGGCTAAAAAAAAGAATCGGTTGGAATCCCTTAGTTTAAAAAAAAAAACTACTAACAAGCAAACACTCTTGTTAAATAATTTAAAACCATATTATGAATCTTGTAAATTAGGGCATGCTTGGAAACAATTCGTCAACGCAAAATTATAGAAAAAAAATTCAATACATTGGCTAATGGACTAAAATTTTGTTTGTTTTCTTAAACTATACATGAAAATTGAGTATTTTAACTATAATTTTCCCTGTATATTTTTATGATTGAGTAAATTCTTGCTTCTTAAAATTCCAGTTATGCATCCTCAAATCTGAAGCATACAAATGCGTATAAAAGCCAAAATAAATCAACAAGAACAATTTTTGAAATCAATATATATGGAATGTATGTGGAAAATAAAACATAACATACCTCAATTGTAGGCAGAATGTTGTGCTTCTTACAAAGTTAAGAAAAGAAAGCTACTGCAAAGAATCGATTCTAAAGCAAATAAATGAAATCAAAACATATAAAAGAAATCCAAATAAGTCAAACAAAAACAAGAAAGATAAAATTACTAGCATACCTAAAATCAGTGCAGAGAGAAGTTTTTCTATGGTTGAAACGAATAAATGGAACTCAAAACACATACATAGAAACCAAAATCAACTTTTATGAGTTTTCTTTGTAATCTTTTGATAAATTAATAAAGTTTTTTTTGTTGAAAGATATTGTTTGTCTACTGCTTTTTTTCACTTTTTATATCTTCTCAAATCTATTTGTTTAGGGATCTTTGGAATAACCAAAAAAAACTTCTTGTCCAAATAATCCAAATAATAATTATGTAGACTTCTGTTTCAATAGAAATAATTATGTAGACTTCGCTGGAACAATTTCAGCTATCATGTTGTTCGTCTTAAACAAATTGGGGGAATTGATGCTGGTGAAGGGACCTCGTGAATTTTTTATCATATTTTTTATGTTTTGGAAGTTGAAATAACTGGAAGTTGATTAATGTACAAGATATCATTAAGGCAACGCACAGGCACTATTATCAATTTCAAATAAATGGCTCTAGTTGCATTAAGTAGTATAATAATTATAGTTGTAAATTTCATTTAATTTTAATCGCATGTCCATTTGTTTTTAGTTGGCCGTATCATGTTTTCGCATACTCGTATTCTTTAACTTGTTATTAACTAATGATTATCCGTATTAATTTTATTTTAGCAGCAATGAAATATAATAAACATTATTTTTTCCAAATTAATTTTATTTCACTTGAAACAAAAATAATCATTGACAATAACAAAATCATACTCCTTTGGTAAATTGTGCGTAGCTTCATCTCTAATATTTCTAACTCCTTTTGAATAAAAGCACCCTTAACCGTCCCTTGCAACTGGCATAAACTGTCTTGTCCATGCTTGAAAACGTATAACCAACGCTTAACGATGTAAACAAACGTGAGATTTAATGATGTACCAAGATTGTCTATGTACTTGAAATAAAAGTGCAAAATGAAACCAGGGTGCCTGCATCTAAATAAGAACATGAATCCATGATTGATTTATGTGGTATTGGGTCCAGCTTGACTGATCTCCAAACTCATTTTGAAGTCGGCATTAAAATGATTAAAACAACTTAACCATTTATTAACGTCAGGACAAAAAGCAATAAAAGGCCCAACTTAAAAGTAGGGCCCACCAAGAACTGGGAGCGTGCGTAAAAGTCCACAATTAATCGAGTCGGACTCAATCCCATTAATGTCATATGAGACACAGAGCATTAAATTCTATACCACAGCCGCATGAAGTATCACGTGCCGAACGCAATGGCTGAAATCGACTCTTCCCTTCATTAATGATGACGCGGACGTCCACCGGGCTGCATTAAATGAACGACTTATCATTTATTAGATGACGTGCATTCCTTGTGTGCTTGTGAACACACCTCTGTCTACCAACATCTTTCTATACATGTTTTTTTCCCCATCCGTTAAAGCTCCTAAGGATAATATCAACTGTACCTCCTAGTCAATAGTGTAAATTTTGTACGATTGTCCAAGTTCGTTCGATTCAAGACTGTAAAATGTCTGATCCATATCTGTACGATTCTTATTTAAAATATGAATTAGAACAAGAAATAATATACAAAAAGATGTCCCTTGAAATATGTTCGATGTTTATCTATTGTCCGAAGATTTTCTGTGTGCTGTCCGATTCGTACAAACAATGTCCGAACTTAAGCCATGTCCTATTTGTGTTCGTCTAAATTTCTTATAGAAAAGAGCATGGACACACCTTTATCCGATCCGATCCGATCGTTACACCCCTACTCAAGTCCACACTCCAAGTAGTTTCACATGTATAAGGCAATTGCCGATGATTGAACCTTCATCATTACTGCTGAAAACCGGCTACTTCAACCAGTGGTATTGTGCATGTGAGACATCTTTTTATATATGTTTTATAGAGCAATTCCGTTGTTTATTTTGCTTTTAATAACATTAGTTTGAATTTGTGCTATGCATATAGGATCTTTTAAATTCGATATAAAACATTACATGCTCAAAAAATTACGTCTATGCAGATCATAAAAATCATTATGAAAAAAGTTAGGCCTTAAAGGTTGATATCAATTAAAGTATCGATTAATAAATTGTTTGAGTCTATGAGTTGGGCTTTAAATCTAAAATTCAAAAATAACTTTATTACAAGGAATTAAATTTAGAAACAAAAAAAAGCATGGCTGTTGCATTGAAGAGTTGAAGTTTTATTATTGGGATGGGGTATATTAATATATCTTAACAACATAAAACATAAAACCACATAACAATCTAAATATAGCTCTATTACATTTTCTCTAAAATATATTAAATGTTCATACCACGGATAAAACATGGACCATAGTTTTATGATTACAATAGTAATATAACAAAAAATTTGATAATTAACATGCAATATTAAACTATTTAATTTTATCTTCTTGAGTTACAATAACGTTAACTTGGTGGAAGGTGGGTAAACATTAGAAACATGAGCTGCACTTTAATCTTTTTCATCATATCTGCTTCATTCTCCTCTTTCATTTCTCCCTTCAAAGATTTGATCTAAGCCTAACGGTTACCGTTACCAGTATGAAAAAACCGTTACTGTACCAATTCCATTGTTAAACCAAAAATGAATACAGATACTTTATAATACTGTTGGTAAAATGGTTACTACTATACCGATGGATTGATATACCAATGGCTGGTAGAGGTAATCTACCAATAGATAGAAGATATCAAAAGCGTGCTGTATTATTTCTTTAATAATGATAAAAATTAAGTTAATTGTTATTGATACTAAGTCCATTAATGCTATATATGTATGTATGTATATTTGCGTGTGTCTATATATATGTGTATGTATATATTGAATTTGGATACTTAGATGGTAGTACATATTAGTACTATAAGTTTTAGGTAGTATATAATATACTACATATCAATATATATCCAATGCTTCGAATCACGCTACACAATTTTCGAACCTATGACTCCTTACACTAATGCTACACATACACACATCAACATATTAATTTTATTAGTTGACATCAAAAAATTACTCGATTCATCTCAAGTTATTTACTGCTACGTGAAAGAATAGTTTGGCTTATCTCAAAAACTAAAGTTGAAAAACAAACTAAATGGGAAGAATTGTCATAAATAGACTACAAATATCTATGAAAAAATCGATAAACTTCAACAATTGTACATTATTTGGATTAATTATAAAATAGTAAGATCGAACCCATTTGGTAAATTTACCGCTACTACTGGTTATTTCCTTACCATGAATTTAAAGTTATCATTGGCAAACTTACCATTATCATAACGATAATACTGGTATGCCGATAATGTTCAATATTTGTTACCAAATGTTTGGTAATGGGCAACAATCCGGAATTTCACCGCTTTACTTTGAAAATATTTAATTAGTTTTAGATATTCAAATAATAGGTTATTAAATAATAAATAATGATGGTGAAATAGTTTTTCAATTTAGTTTATAAAAATATTTAGTTCGAAGAAAAATCGAAAATGTGGCCGAATTGTTTTTCGAATTTTCGGTTTTTCGTCCGCTAAAAGTTATCAGAAATGTTGTGAACTCTTTAGCATAAGTATACATATTGGTAAATAAGTAAGTATATGTATATACTTGTGTATTAGTGTATGTATATATGTACTCACACCTAAGTATATAAAGTTTAAAATAAAAATATAAATGTCACATCATTAGAAACATTACGTACAAAGAGTACTTAAACATGTTTGCATGGAAATGAGAAGAAGGGACAATGGTGTGGGTGTGAGTACATGAGGTGGAGGAGGCTAGGTGAGGCGGCAAGAGGGTAGTGGAGGGTAAAGGTGTAACGCTCCACCTCTATACCCACGCTATCCAAGAACACTACGGTGTAGTGCTGTCAACTAGCACGGAGAATAAGGCTGTTGAGGAGCGACCCTCCATGTAATTGCTTATCACACGGTGGCTATAAATAATCTTCGGGAACAAACATAGAAATAAGCATAACACAAATCAGTCACAGACATCCATATCACAAAGGCGAAAGAAGATATGAATATATAACTAACACATGAAAGTGTACATCAGAGTAGTGGTCAAAAAGATCCACAATAATACAAAAGAATAGCAACACGTGCTATACAAAAGAATACAACTATGAGTCTATATCTCATGTGTATACAGCAAAAACTGCTAATCTAAATAGTTAGGCAAAAGTCAGAGTAGCAAATCCTGGGAAGAAGTCAAGCAGAAGCACCTGTAACATCTCGGTCTGACCCGAGTATTATTTAAGAAAATAATAAACGGATCAGTCTAGCTATAAATATCAGATGACATGACATAAAATAAAAGATATGGCATAAACATAAAATATCCATACTGACATACTACTATAAGTATGCAAATGATGATCAACAGAAGATCGATCAGTAAGAGGTAAATCAATATCACAAGAATCTTCTCAAAGATCCAAAGAGGGCATCATACCCTAAACTTGTACTCATAACAAGTCAATGACATAAATTCCAGAAATCAACACGAGAAATCCAGAAATCATAAAAAGAGAAAGAAGCCTATCACATGACGGTCTGAAGACCATGGGGAGCTACCCCATATGTGTGAGTGGAATCACACAAATGGTGTCTAGGCTAACCAAAAAGCAAAAAGGTATGTGTGAATGGAATCACACAAATGGTGTCTAGCCTAACCTTGCAATGAAAGAGACATCACACAGTTGCTGGTCTAATTCATAAAATGATCGTCAAGATCAACGAGAAGTGTCAACCATAGTAAGCTAGTAAATATATGAGCTTAGCTTCATGTCCCATAACCACTAGCTTAACTTAAATATTTACGAGCAAATTGTAGATTTCCACTAGAAAATTGTCACAAGAGATTCAATCGAACAAGTCCAAGAATTAACCGACGAAGTAAACGCAAACGTTTCATACCACTTGTTTTACTAAGTCGTTTAATTAGATTTCTCATACGAGTGAGGTAAAGGTTTGTATATACTAATAGATTGGAAATCGGTTTGAGAAAACGAGCTTTGTTATAAAATAGTGTTGAAATCATTGAAGAAAGAGTTTTGATATTTACTACTAGTATAGAAAACCTTTATATTTTAAAGTGACCAATCATAGAAGTGATTGTAGAAACAATCAATCATAAAAATTCACATACGAAGACGTGAATAAAATCCAAAGAAACCAATAAAGAATCCATTGAAATAGGTATTCAAAAATCCATAAAATCGACCGAGAGCCAAAGATAGTTTGTCTCGAAGAGTGGTCAACTCAGCATCACAACAAAGCAAGTTCTGTTGAATGTTTTTCAGATAAGATCCCCTAGGGAGGGGGCGTCCAGGGGGGTGGCAACCCCCCTAGGTGGGGTGCGGGGGCAACGCCACCGCTAGCGTCCCGTGCAAAACGGTACAACCTAGTGAAGACAAAATGAGGTCTAACGATCTAAAGGGGATAGGGTCGAGCGACCTAATGGTTGCGACCTAGGGGTCTTACAACCTAACGACCTAAGTCAAGTACAAGGTCACACGACCTAAAATGGTAAAGAGCCGTACGTGTTAACGAGTTAACGACCTAGGTTCATACGACCTACGACCTAAGGTCCCTACGACCTACGACCTAAGGTCCCTACGACCCACGACCTAAGCCCGAACGACCTAACACCGAACAAGCATTTAGAAGGCCCAGCGACCTATGGTACTAACTCGCGAGCGACCTAACGAGTTAACTCGTGAGCGACCTAATTCCGAAGTGCCAATTCTTCCAGAACGACCTAACGTTAACTCGTAAGCGACCTACGACCTATGGACGAGCGACCTAACTCCGAACGAGCTAAAAATGGCCAGAACGACCTAGGGTTAACTCGTAAGCGACCTACGACCTATGGACGAGCGACCTAACTCCGAACGAGCTAAAAATGGCCAGAACGACCTAGTAGCAGTTTTTCACCAAAATCACTAAAATTTGGAGTTTTTCGCCAATCCAATCCAAACCAAATGCAAATGTGCATACTAAAGTGATAGGGAATCATTCCCAACAGTCCAATATAGATATAGACTAGATTTGTGGGATAAAAATCTCACCTTTGCACCAAAATTTATGAAGATGAAGCTTGAAAGCAAGGAGAAGCAATCCAAAGCTTGAATCCAATATCTTCTATTTGAATTTGGAGTTGAATGTTGGATTTGCAATTGAATTTGTGCTTGGAGTTTTAATTTCCCATTCTCTTCACCATTAATGCCAAAGCTTGAGTTAGTTAGGAAATTTATGAAGAGTGAGAAGAAGGGGGTTGGAACTTGGGCTTAATAGGCTAAACTAACCCAAAGTCCAAAGCGGGAAAAGTTAGTGAAATTTCACTAACTCCAAACCTATCGATGTTTATACTTAAAAAATTGTAAACGGCATTTCGAACTCAATGGAAGTGGTCTCGAGTCCTAATTTGACCGTTTGCAAAAAGTATCTTTTCGGACCAAAATCCGTTTAACGATTTAATATTTAAATAAAATATTTAAATATAAACTCGACAAATATGCGGGTTGTTACAAAAGGATAAGGGCATTTAGGTAATTCACTTTTTCTCTTATTTATAGATATCTCTTTACTTCTTCAAAATTTTCCTCAACTTTATTTTATTATATCTTCCTCATCTCTTATCCTAATGAAGAAATTATTTTTCTGAAACCGTAGAAAATTCCAGTGGATACTATTTTCATTTGTACCACTTCTTCAAATTTTGAACTTAGCCATGTCAAAATATCATTTCTTTACACAGTGCTTTTGGACCCATTTTTTCAAGCCCGAAAATACCTCTTCTTATTTTGACAATATCTCCCTCGAAACCGATCCAATTTGAGTAATAATTTTTTTGGTATTGTAGAAAAGAGAATCTGCAAGAACTTTCTCTTTGACACCTTCTTCAAATTCCGAGAGTAACATAGCCAAACACTACAAGAACAACACTGGTTTCCGACAGCCCAAAGCCGTCGGTGTCCGTTGGAAGGCCGTCGAAAACTGTAGGTACAGCCGGGATACGAATCTCATTTAGTAATGATTTCCAACGGCACCAACGACACTTTGCCAATGGCCTCCAACGACAATCTTCAACCGTTTTCAAAGGCTAAAATGGCCATATGGCAATCCTGAAAAATCAAGTTGCTGTCTCAGGCCGTCGGAAATGGTCGGAGTTTGTCAACAGAAGCCGTTGGAAAATTATGACATATAGGCCGTCGGAAACCGTTACAAGCCGTCGGTAATCTGGGTAATTTTTTTTTATGAATTTGAACTCTGCCTTCCAGCCACCGCACATCCAGCAATACTAATAACAGCTCCTTTTCGAGCATATATAAACCAATAATCATATAAATAAACATACATTATATTTCATCCATAAAATCCATATCCAAATCCAACATAATCCACAAACTCAACATCCAAATCCACAAAATCAACATCCAAATGCACAGAAAATAATATACAATCCATTAAAATGTCTCAAACACATCCTCACCCACTTGAAGCGTATATACACAGACAGAAAACCATAATAGAACATACTTAATTTTTATAAAACATAGCAGAACAAATCTTCTTATACAAAAAACTAAGTTCTGTAACAACCGTCCAAACTTTTACAGGGAACAATTCTTTAAAAGCAATGGATAACAAATTTTCCATCATAATATGACAATCATGGATTTTCAACCCACTAAGCCTGTTGTTCTTATAGTCGACACATCAACGAATATTGAAAGAAATACCGTCAGGAAATCTTAATCCTTCCACCCATTTTAAAAGTATTTTAACTTGGTTATTGTCTAGCTCATAACAAGCTTTTGGTTTTTTGTGTGTTATTTGGCTTGATATGAAGCTCAGGGCGATTACATATCGCTTCGATATCGTATCTTGATTTCAAATCATCCTTCGCCTTCACCTTAACATTCAAAATTGTATTAGAAAATTTGTCAAACATGTTTTTTATCGTTGTGCATCACGTCAATATTGTGACGAAGTAGTAGATATTTCCAATATGGCAACTCCCAAAATACACTTTGTTTGCAACAATTATGAATCGTTGACTTACCTTGAATTTCAATTTGTTCTTCGGTCTCATGTATCTTTGGAAAATCCTTTACAATTTCATATTTATCTTCACTTAACCAAACCATTGGTAGTTGTAAGGGCTCGTGTCTATTAGCTATAAAAATTTTTGTTTATTCTAAAAGGATGATTAATATGGAGAAAACACCAATGACAAACAAACCATGAAATTTTCCTTCCATGCGGTAAAGAAAATGCTCGTGTTTCCTCTATGCAATAAGGACAAGCTAGGGGACCGGTCATACTCCAATCTGAAAGCATTACATACGTAGGAAAATAACTAATATTCCACAATAAAGAAGAACACATACAAAAATTCTTTTTTTCAAGATGTCGTATGTTTCAACTCCTTCGTACCACAATGTTTTCAACTCTTCAATCAATGGTTATAAATAAACATCCATTCCTTGTGTCGGATCATCAGGGCCAGGGACGACAATTGTGAGAAACATAAATGGAGTTTTCATACACATCCATGAAGGTAAGTTAAAGGTGTAACAATTATAGGTCAAGATGAATATTTGGAACCAAATTGAGAAAATGGTGAAAATCCATCCGTATATAAGCCAAGTCTAACATTACGGCTCCCTATTGTAAAATTAGGATATTCCTGACCAAAATGATTCCATGCTTCACATTAGCCGGGTGTGTTAACTATCCTTCTTTCTGCGTTCTAACACTGTGCCATCTCATATGATGCACGGTTACAGAAGATGCAAATAACCTTTGAAGCCTAGGAGTAATATGTAAATAATGCATACGTTTATACGGGACTTCCTTTCCCTTCTTCTTTCTTGGTTTATACCTTTCCTAAATACATATTTTACAATTCCTAAGATTGTTATCTTCTTTACAAAACAACATGCAACCTTTTAAACATGCACGGTAAACCAAAAGTCGACATAAGTTTTTTCACTTCATAATGATTTTGACACATTAAGTTGTCGGGAGGCATATACCGCTTCGCAGCTTATACAAAAGCTGTAAATCTAGCTTCTGTGAGGTTGTATTTAGATTTCATCGCAATGTATTTTGTAGTTACTGATAATTGGGTGCCGCTTGTACAGCCTTCCCAAAGGGGTTTCTTCATGAAATCCAATAAATCATAACTTTTTTTGCTCCAGTATTTGGTTCTTCTTCAACGTTAACATCGTCATTAACAAATTGTGCAGTAGGGAACATTGAACATGTTGCATCTTCAACCATATATTCTATGAGATTTACAGTAACTATTTCATTACTCACTACCTTCTCTGACTGTACAGGATTAGGTGCTATAAGTTCTCTATGCCATCCCATACCAAATAGTTCGGCACGAAACCGTACTGATGCAAATGAACTCTAACCATTTTTGGTATCAAATTCTTCAACAATTTACACCTACTACATGGAAAACGGATTTCTTCTCGTTTCCATTATTACTTGAAGCAAAAACAATAAATACTTGTACACCATTATTAAAATGTTCAATTATTGAGCCTTCAATTTTCCTTCGTTACTGATACATCCAGCTTCGATCCATAAAATAATTCATCATCTCTCCTACTGTAATTAAAAAATATGATATAAATGAAAACCACATTCATAATTTATTTTTCAATACAATTTTACAGTTTAATGTTTTATATTAATTGATCATTGACACTTTGTTGCTGGGTTATCATAATTTTTTGTTACTGGGTCATCATACTTCCCATTACAAACACAGTAACGTAATTATATCTCGTAAATCATTTCATTTTAAACGATTCAACAAAATTTTGGCAGCACTTCCCTTTTATTCCCTTAGTCGTACAAGACTGTGTGTACACAGGGAAAATAAAGGAAGCGTTGTTGAAATTTTGTGAACCATTTAAAATGAAATGATTTACGAGATGTAATTACGTTACTGTGTTTGTAACTTGTCCAATACAGGAACAAATCCAACAAATATTGTATATGATGAATATAGATATCCATTTTATCAAAAAAAGAATACCCACATAACGATCATATACAATACTTATCCGACAGGACGAAAAAACACTCTAAGGGTTCTATGAATAAAGTATATTACATATTTTTATTTTTATTTTGTTTTTTTTGGCTTTCATTGTTTACATTAAACTGATTAACATTTAACTTAAGTTAAACTACTGTATACGATGGTTTATCACATACGCACAGTTTAAAACTTTAATTAACTAACCATAGTATATAAAATTAATCATCGTTTTCAATGTTTTAGAAAACGCATAAACTAAATTATGCTCATCCACATTAAATAACCCAAGTAACGCATAAAAGCACTAAATTATTCAACTAACGCACAATAATTTCTTATCACACAAACTAAACAAGTTAGTATTCAACGCTTATAGGATAATAATAGTAATTAACATTCAATAAACCATACTGCACAATCAATGAGACAATATAAACAATTAAACTAACAAATTAACCCTAAATTAATAAATTCATTAAATTAAGGCTTAGGAATAATACCTAAAATAGATAAGATTAGGGGCTTGGAGGATATGAGATTAGATTTGATGAAGTTGGAGTCGATTTCGGTAGAAATTCGTTGCTTAGAGCTGGAGGGAGAAATGGTGGGGGAGGGTTTGTGAATTAGGGAAGTAATGAAATGTATCTGGTTCGGCCCGAGGAAGAAGATAGCCGTGATTTTCCAACAGTTATCAATGGCCGCAAACGGTAATATTCCAACGGCTAACGATGGATAATTATTTTTATCGTAACAAAGTCCAGAAAACATTAGCCGTTGGAAACCGTCGGTAATTTGCCTCACCGAATCCAAGAGAAGACGACTAAATTTTAGATCCATTTTTGTGAATTCAACATTATCCAAAGTCCCTCTACATCTCAAAAAAAAAAAAAAAATCCTTGCCTCACCTATACATGTCATGACCGAGCCTATTTTCAAGTTTTAAGTCCAAAGATCAAGTTTTGCATAGTTCTAAAGTTATTTCCAATTTTCAAAAGGGTTTTGCAAATTTTCGATGAGTAAACTTCAAACTTTTGAAAAGAAGTTGCCTTTGCATATATGATGGTTATGTTTTATTTATATATGATGTTAATGTTTGGATTATGATATGGTTTGGATGTGGATGTATAAGGTAGCTTCTGTTTTAGCATTTGATTTGAATCGATGGATTAAAGTGACGTGTTTGGATTTAAAGCCGTGATCTTCGTGATGCATGGTGATGATATGATTTAATATTCATAATCTTGGATATATGTTAAATGGTTTGGAAGTTAGAACTTGAAATGTGGAAGGACTTGAGACCCCTTTTGAAAATCAAATCGGTTGCTAGTTTTGATTTAGTAAATGTTTTGTTTTGTTTTGTTTTAGTTTCTAACTTTAGTTAAAGTTTTAGAACTCTTTTAAATTATGTTTTAAAAGTAAGAAAAAGTGAAAAGTTAAAATTTTGGATGGTAACTTAGAAAAGTAATTCTAAGTCATTAAATCCATAGCGATAGTAATTACGGATGCAGTTCATGCAGTTTAACTATTTTCAAGTTTTAAAAGTGTTTATTTTAAATGTTTTTGAAAAACCATTTTCAAACTAAATTAGTAAGCATATAAGTTAATTATTACTTAATTAAGTATGTTTTGATAATTAATTAATTAAGAGTATTTAATTGGTAATTAAGTTGAGTAATTAGTTAGTTTAATTAAGTTTAATAAAGTTAAGAGATAATCAAGTATTAATTTTTATATGAATCAAGTTTAATTATTTTAATTAATTTTTATTTATTAGACATTAATTATTTAATTAATTATTATTTAATTGGAGATTATGTATTTGACTAATTAAATTAATTAGGGTATAATCACTGTTTAGTTTGGACGTAACTAAGAATATTTTATCCAAAGGATTTTCTTTGTCGATTACCCTTAAGTAACTCCAATTGAATATGAAACCAAACGATATCTGTTTAGCAGAATAAAACACTATTCTAATAATTAAATTGTAATTGACATCTATTTAGCATAAAACTCCGTTCTGCTATCATTTGGTCAGATAAAATATAAATGACATCTATTTAGCAGAATAAATCCCCGTTCTGCTATTAAATTATCTAGACATCGAATTATAAACAAGTAAATTAATATTTGATAAGTGATGTTTTCTATATGTGCATAGTTGTTATTTGCGTTTGTATACATATCCTCATACTTAAGTTATGTGATGTTTGAATGGAAACGGTATCCACTTTGAAGTATTTTGTTAAATCTTGTTCATGGGTTTTACAAAGATAATTAATTATTTAAATAAAAATGGTTAAAATAAGTTTATTATTTCAATAATAATGTTTCGAAGTTAATTGATTATTTTAATAATAATTTAAAGATAATTAATTATTTTAATAATGGTGTTTTAAATTGATTAATCATTTTAATAATGGTGTTTTAAAGATAATTAACTATTTAAATAATAATGAGATCAAAATTAATTAATCATTATATCAATGATGTTTTCAAAATTAATTATATTAACTAATGATGTTTAAGGCTAATTAATTATTTAAACAATTATGTATTAAAGTTAATTGACCATTTTCCTTATAATGTTTAAAGATCAATTTATCACTATAATAATATATTTTAAGTTTAAGTAATCATTTTGTTAATGATGGTTTAATATTGATTAATCATTCTAATAATGAAGTTTTAAAGGCTAATAAATTATTTTTAGTAATAAAATTTTAAAGTTAATTAATCATTTAAACAAGGATGATTAAAGTTAATTAATCTTTTTTAATAATGTTGTTTTGAAGCAATGAATTGGGACTAAGGCTAATTAATTATTCTAAATAAGGCTATATGATTAATTAACCATTATTTTAAAAGGTAGTTGATCATTTTAAGTAATGATATTGAAGCAATAAATTTTGGTTTAAAGTTAATCAATCATTTCGATAAAGTTTTTTAAAGTTAATAATTTTAATGTGAAACCCCAGCACAAGTTTGGTTTTAAAAGTAAAGTTCCATTCAGTTATGGAAAAGTAGTTCCATAAACTATATCACTTATATGAAAAGGATTTATTCATATTTTTAACATTAAACATCGAGGCATGCACTTGTTTCTATCTCGAAGGTTAAAAATATCGTCAAGGCAATGCCTAGAGGTAACACTACCTCAACTTGCCCGACTTCATTTTAATCAAAGGATAGCACTTGTTTGGAATCGACGAGTAGTGGGAAGATTATGTAATTTAATTTCCACGTATTATCATTTTTAATTATTCTTGTTAGTTGATTTATTGACTATCGGTTCAGCTTTCTTCATGGTGTATCATCACCATAAAAATGATTTATTGCTCTTTTGATAATTATTATCCAATGTCAAAAATGACAAAACTCAAAATGCGAGTGGGGTCAAATTATGTGGGGTTGCTCCCATTAGGGTATCTTACATCCACTCTAGATTGGATTCGGTTTGCACATTGTGATGTGAAATACTCGGATTCTCAGTAAGGTTGGTAGGGTTTGGCTTGGAGTTCCCAAGAGGTATCATCAAGTATATAACCATCTCTAGTATATTTCTAGAGGTAAACTTTCGGTATAGGGGGCGCACCCTCCAAGTCATTTGTTGGAAAATTTCCCTATTCTTTCCGTTGGTTTCAAGTTTTTAAATTAACTTCTTTCTTAATTACATCGGGAAGTTTTGAGATCACTTCATGATGTTTAATTATTCGCATCTATGGTTAAGATCAGATATTGTTATTGTGAAAGGAAACCCGTTCCGTAGTTGGCGACATGGTCCCACATATATTATGGGAAATTACTCTCCTTATTGTTAATTTAAATCATTGAATTGTTTTCTTAATTGCACCGAGAAGTGATTAAGGTTCTTCTCGATGTTTAATTATTTGTGTTCATTCTTTTAGTTTGGATTTTTATCCGCCTATGCTTATTTATTCTTATTTGGATCGTAGTTTTGATTTCTTTCTAATTTCTTCATCTATGAATGTTAACCTTGTAAGGTAAAAGCTCGTTCCGCATTAGTGGTGTGGCAAAATTATTATATGTTCACCCCGTTACTTGATTCTCATGTTGGTATTACCACACTGATCCGGATATTATTTTATTTTAATGCTCGGGTCGGACCGAGCATATTTTCCACATTAGGTTCAGAAGCTTTAGAGTTCAGGAGACAGGCTGGATGCCCAAGACGTATCTGCTTATTTTTTTTCCACTATATTGATTGTTGAATTTATCAGCATTTGTAAGGACAGATTGTTATAACTGTCTAGACTGATAATAAGATAGTGTACTCTGATGATTGTTTATAATAAAGTTCTTTCTTTTGTGAAGACTTGATATTTATATTATATGTTACTCCTCATGTTTTTGTGAGATTCTATTATATCTTCTTCTTTCTTCACCCCAAAAGTCCCGTCTTTTAGACTAATGATCGGTACATGAATACCGAGGAAGTATTAAGTGTCGTCTTTAGGTGTAAGAAAGGAAGATCATTACAAATGGTATATTAACCATTGCCATAACAACCCTAGATTTGATGATATCCTTTTATTAAGTACTGTCAACTTTATTCTCTTCTCCATTTTTTAGACAACGAGCATAGATATTTGATCTCTTTACTTCTTAAAAATAATGTGGATTCTAAGGTAAAGACCCTCATTAATTGGCTGAAAACACTTTAGCAAACGTATAAATATGACTCAAATAACCAAGCCTGAAGACTCCCCACCGTTAGTTTCCAACATTTATAAAGAATAATATTTTAGAGGAATAATACTTCCAACTAACAGTTCAGTAGAATAGTTCACTATCTCACTTTATAAAAATTATAAACACCAAAATCAAATAAAAGGATATTATTCACAAACTTACCATTGCAAATTCTTTTACGAAAATTCAAAATTATTTAAAAGATTGTAAAATCAAATCATATATTATCATGTAGGAAAATATTTTGATAATCTTTTAATAAAAATTGCTAGTGAAATGTCAATTTAGGAAAAGTATCGATAAGAGATAATAATTTTTACAGTGTCTATAGATGAAAAGAAATAGTTCCATCAAAATTCACGTATTTTTACCTTAAACTTACAATTAGTTCGATATTAATTAGTAAGTGATAATGTTGATATTATAATTTATTTGGACAGACCAAACTATATTATTTTCAGGTTACATTCCTAATGATACATGTAAGTGGTATGCAGTCAGAAATGGAAATAATTTTAAAATATATCTTTTATATTGGTTTCTAATCAAATATATATAGTAGAATCACTTTTGTGGTAAATAATATGGACATATGTTCATGCATATGACATGGTTGAAAATTGTCTTTATGACACAACATGCGATGTGATATAGCAAAGTAGATCTAAGCAATGAATCAAATATAAAAGTTGCATGAATTCATGATTTTCATACAAATATTTCTCAATTTATGTTATTAAGATTTGTTCCTTGTGTTACAAAAGAATATAATATGTTGGGCTAGCTAATATTTATTATTAAAGAAAGTAAATCGTTAGAGGTAAATTCTATAAAGAATTGCAAAGGAACCTTTGAATTAGTAGCATATTCAAATTCAATTTGTACATTGATTCATTGGAGTGCAAATCATGTAAAGGAAACAACATCACATATGTTAGGGTTTAATTTGCTATTAGGCAAAGCTTCGAAAATATTTATAACGATCCACCTTTTCGACCCTCCAAAGTCGAAACTTAATACATCCACGGTATTATAATGTCGAGTATCCAAGTGCCGGAAAGGCAGATTGTTAAGGTAAAATAAAAAGAAAAAGCACAGGGGAAACATGTTATGTAACGGTGGTTGGAACAAACTCTCCATATACAACACTTGACATACGCATATATTTTGGCATATACTTTATTGTAATAAAGAGAATCCTCATTGTTACATGCCTACCAACCAATATTTATACACCACTTCTCCAAGTAATTCAGTGATGCGGGACTATTTCAATTTCAAAGCGTCGTTCCACCTTGCAACATGTGAGGCAACCCTAGCAGTCTCCCCTTTGACTTGCATCCTTAGAGTAACTTTTAAGAGCACTATTTATCTACATGGCCCAGTTAGCGACCTTCGACTCTGATACCACTATTATGTAACGATGGTTGGATCAAGCTCCATATTTCCAGCACGTGGCGTACGCATATGAGTTGGCATACATGTTGTTGTAACAGAAGAAATACCCAATGTTACGTGTGTACCGATCCATATTTATACACTACTTCTCCAAGTTATTTAGAGATGCGAGACCATTCTAATTTCAAACCATCGTTCCTCCTTGCAATATGCAAGACAACCCTAACAAAATAGAATCTTAAGGTTGAAAGATAACATATAATATAACAAAGACAACAAAATGTCACTTTAAGATACAACGTATATTAGAGTTAGAAAGAAACCTCATTGGCCTGAAAAATTATAATTTCCTATCCTTATAATTGTTGATGGGTATACGTAATAATATAGCGGAAATAAAAATACTATGGCATGTGAACATCCAGCTCTCCTCCATGAGCTCCATGTCCTACTAACGACAATCTAGAAAAAGTACTCATATATGACCCAAGCATTATAATAAAATATCATTAAGATCAGTCTAGAAAACCAGCGTGAGAAAACTTAAGAAATATGATAAAGATATAATAATTTGTGAGACCACGTCGCCGAATATGGAACGAGTTTTATCTCACATGAATAACTTCCATACATGAAAGAATGAAAAACAAATCAAAACAAAATCCAAACTTGAAAGAATGGGCACAAAAAGATCAAAATCCAAACTTAAAGAATGGACACAAATAAATAAACATAGAGAAGAGAACAAGGCACTTCTCAATGCAATTAAGAAAGAATCAACTCCAATGTTCGAACCAAAACAAGGAGAAGAAATTTGTCCAACATGACTAGGAGAGTGCATCCCCCTACACCGAAAGTGTACCGCTAGATAAAATATACTGGAGAGCCTATGCCAAACACGCATCACTCTCAGGAACTTCTAAGCTAGACCACCGCGAACAACATTTGAGAATCCAAATATATCCATGTCACAGTATGCATGCAACCAAAACCTCTCTAGACAATTACGAGTATACCTAATGGGTGCGACCCATATAGCTTGGCTTCCATTCACTCTTTGGTTTTAGTTATCGATGGGGTTGGATGCCAATGCTTAGAACGAGCTACAAATCATCTTAGATTAACGAAGCATAAAGGAGGATATCAATGCTCCAAACAAGCAACATATCGTCTTGAATTGACAAAGCACAAAGAAGGATATCAAAATCAACATTCAATGAATCAACTATCAGAAATAAAAAATATGATCGTATATAGAAATTAAAATCTCATATACTTATCACAACTCGTCGACCTCATACTAGTACTACCTCGAGGAAAACAATAGAGCCGGACAAGTTAGGGCAATATTTGCTACCTATCTTGACTCGACATATATTCTTAACTTTAAGAATAACAAAAGTTTCCTTAAAGTTTAATGCTAAGCATATGCCTAAATCCTTTCCATATAAGTGATATTGCTTATGGAAATTAAATTTCTTACCCTTATCACCAAATTTCGATTTTCAACTCGTGTTATCCCTCGCTTAAAAATGAAGCCAGGTAAATAAAGGCATCGATTGTCTCTAACCTTGCCTAGACGCTCCATTTTTTTAATCTCATAGATAGTAATGAAGTTAACTTCTCGATGTTTGGTACTAACGATAAGATTAAATCCATTCCATAAACAAAATCAAACTTTTAAAACATTTGACTCCACTTTTGCTTGATTTTCACATCATAAACATTTGTAAAACACTTTGGAAACACTTCTTGAAAATATTCCTTTAAAGAGCTAATTATATTTCTAAGTGTATCGAAAAGAAGGGTTAAAAACAAATGTCATTAAAATATTGTTCACTATAAAGCCAAAACCAATTACACTTAGCTTTATCTTTTAAAAAAAAAATCATTTTAAACACTTTTTCATTTATAAAATATCATTTATAAACCAACTCATTATCATCTTTAAAACAAAAACCCTCCAAAGATTTAAGAATATCTACATCTATTTAATCAATAACAAGTTTTCTTAACAACTTTATGAAATCATTTATTAATAATGAAGTGTTATAATCCATGAATTCTTTTCTCAATTCTCTGAAAACATTTATTTAAACAACGGTGTTGTAATCCATGCTTCCTTTTCACTTTTCAATACTTTCCAAAATACTTGAAATATAGTTTTAAAAACATCAATTTCAAATATCACTTGGAAAATCTCAAGTTTAAATATATATTAAAAACTCAAAACCATTTCATTTCCTTATTTTGAAATAAAACTTCTTCTTCGATAATTTATATCGAATCATTTAAAATATATATAAATTTTAGACTACTTTAAAACACCTAAATGTATGTTGGAAAAGTTCACAAAAAGGATTGAAAAAGAAAAATCAAGTTTAAAACCATTTATAAAAGTTGGAAATAGTGCCACAAAAGCGTCGCTAAAAGAGTATGAAAATTCCCTTAAATCGGTTCTTTTCAAAATAGAATTTTCATCGCATTTTTACAAAGTATGAATATTATATTTTATTTTTGTCGCAGCACAGCATACTATGAGTCTAGTATGTATTTACAAATATCTAGAGAATTTTTAAAGTCTACAAAACCAATTTGAAAGTTTTTTTATATCTTGACTTTCGAACTACAAAAACGAGACCAAATTTTTTCGAACTTCTAAATTTTTTAGAGTTAGGCGTTGTAGCATTTTATGAGCCATCAAAATTTGGTTCAAACAACATTTTAAAAGCACAAAAGCATGACCAAGTATTTAATGATGTAAACACAAACACAAGATTTCAAAGTGTAATAACATGATTTCAAAGTGCAAAAGCGCGATTATTCTACTATTCAGCATTTTTGCTACATTAGCATCTCAACCAGCAACCAGACAATTGTACAAGTAAGATGCATGTAAAAGCAAATCAATAATAGCGATAAACCCCTTAGGGTCTCTTTACAAAATCCCATGTAAATCACATATATGCATGTCTTCGAAATGTTGTGTAGCGATCAATTCGCTACGAATACACTTCGACTTTCTCTTGTTTTTTTCCCCTCTAAAAGAATGGTGATTCATGTCATCCACTACCAAGAGGGAACAAATCCAAATAAGAAATATACACAAGCATAAACAATATAAAAAACAGTTATATTTTACAATATTTTATGATTTTTAGTTTGAATTGAGATTAACTCGCTCTCAAGGGAGCTTAGGCCAAACCAAAGAAACACAAGCCTTCGTCGACCTAGTAATACCATAAGCCACCACCTTTCTTACTTGACTCCAACTCAAAGCCTGGGAAAACTCCCCATTGCTCATGCAAATGCTAAAATGGGGTGTTTGTTCTCCAAATTTTTCAACTTTGAGAACGTGATGGTGATGACTATTTTATTTTAAGTTTTTTTTTATAAATATTTTAGATGAGAAATGAGGGTGTTTTTATATGATTTACATAAGAAAATATATGTGGACGAAAATGATTAAGATGGAGAAAAAGAGAACAAAGAAGGGAAATAGAAATGTAAAGGTGAAAATGAAGTAAGGAGGTCCTTGTATAGACTTTGGCAAAAGTGGCTAGTTACCTTCATTGTCCCTTAGCCAAATTACCATTCTGTAGCATCCTCCTACTTGGAGGCCCAAAACTAACGGCCATAGATACTGCAGTCATCCATAATTATTAATTCTTGACGACTAAATACAGCGGTGCTAGATACATTGATACACATATCACAGAAATATGGAAAAAAATTTAACAATTCAAAAACATATTTCCACATTCAAATTAAAACATTTGATGTTCATTACATAATCCCAAAACGTTACCACGTTCAGCAAAATATAATTATTAAATTTACGCCAAGAGCGACATATGAAGATGCCCCTTGGTTGATCAGAGTATATAATAAGGCTAATAGATCTGCCTTTACAAACAAATATACAGTGGAAAAGATAACTCTAAATAACTACTGCCTCCTACATGCCTCCGGAAGCTTTATTCGGCTAAGAAGAAAACCAGAAAACCTTAAACCTCAAACTACTCAAAATCAATTGAGCACCCTAGAGTTTAAGGGGAAAACAAAAACTTCGAGTCAGACAAAATGCGTATATGAATAATAAACTAACATCTCAACCCTTTTTAGATATCTGGTGAGATCACACCGCTTTGCGGAACGGGGTTTCCCTCACTAGTCAATCCAAATGGCATCACCAACCACTCATATGAACCATACCTAGTTCGAAATGCCATTAAAGGAATGCTATCCTTCGCCACTCTTAACCGATGGAACCCCGTCGCCAATTCTAACCGGGAAAATACTCTAGCTCCACTCAATTGATCAAACAGATCATCTATCCTCGGTAGAGGGTACCTATCTTGATCGTCCTTTCATTTACTTACGATAGTCGATGCACATCCTTAACGACTCATCTACTTTCTACAAAAACACTCTCCTGTAGGCAAACTGTTTGGTCTGATAAAATTCCTTCCCTCAAGATCCACTAGCCGCACCTCCAATACCTTCATATCTACCGGCATTATTATTCTAGGTGGTCTACTAATAAGTTCAGCTCCTAGTACAAGATCTATCCGAAATTCAATAGCTCATTTCGGGGGTAATCCAGTAACTGGCTCAAAAACATCTACAAACTCTCTAGCCACACGAACCTGACTAAGCTCTTCTCCCACCTCCATGGCATCCAACAAAGCGCATACACACACATACTGGAATTCTCCACTGAGAAAATGATTCGCTTATGACTATCTAGGTGCATCAATGATATTTCTTGATTAGGGGAAAATATCCTAGCCTCGTACTTACCCAACCAATCCATACCTAAAATAATCCCAAAATCTATAAAATCAAAGGTATACAAACTGCATGCAAACTTATGACCTAACAAATCAAGTTCTAACTAGTCACATCTCATCCCCAGAGTTGCACACCCTTCTATTGGATTCGCAACCCTTAAGGAAGTAACAAGGTATGTGAGTTCTATACATAACCTATCAACCGAATACTGAGATATAAGTAAATGTGATTCATCGGTATCAAAAAGTACCCTAGATGGTATACTCTAAATCAAAAGCGTGTCTTCCATCACCATTTTCCCTTTTTCTGCTGCACTAGGTCTAGAAGAAGATGGTGGTCCTATAGCAAACAGCTTCCCTCTATCCATGTTGGCTGGCTCTGGACACTGGTTCTTATAATGCCCAACTTGGTCATAGTTAAAGCCGTTTGTACCAAAATTGGGCTCAACACTCTTCGAACGTATATGAAGAGATTAAAATAAAGAATTTAAATGAAAAATGAGGGTAATCTAACAAAAACACAAAAACAGACAAACATAAATGCAAGAACACGGGAATTGATAGTGGTTCGGCGTTGTAGGCTATATCCACTTTGGAAATTTTGCTATTTTATTGACGTTTATTAACTGATTACAACAGAGAATACTCAAGCACTCAAGTTACAATGGATTTCCAACAGAGTATCGGCGTAGCTGAATCAAAAGCCCATTTTCTAAAGGCATAGGGCTGCTATTTATAGGTGTAGGCTGAAAATATCTGACTTAGATCTCGGAATACCTCTTCTCCCACGTGGGTGGGCCCACTTGATCAATCCAGTGTGACGACCGCCCATGACTCCTGCACTAAACAAGGGAATAGTGCGCTGTAAAGTGTGCCAGGCAGCCATGGATGATCATCAAGGTAAGGTAAAAACAGCGGAGTCTATCGTATTACTCACAGCGCATGGGTAAAATACAATAGAAAATACATACATACATACATATATATATATATATATATATATATATATATATAGTGAAGCTCCACAAAACAGAATCTCGTCAAATAAACCTCATAGTAGTTTGATACAAAAATCTGAATAGTCAATACATCAAGCCTCACTACATATCACTCAGAGAATATACAAGCAGCGGAACATCCAGTACATATAGTAAGAAAATAATATGCAAGCCTCCAGCTCGTCTTCGTCATCAGCATCGTTGGTCACTAAGAACAGCACCTGTCACCTGCTACCTAGTCTGCCCATCCCAAAATGGATGAACAGCCCAAGGTAATAAGAGTTGAACATTAAACCTTGAGTCAGACAACAGTCTTAGTGAGCGGTAAATTAACTAACAACATACCAAAAGAGCATAAAGGTAAAAAGGAATAGGGACCCAACCCTCCCACTCCACCTCTTTCTACAGTGATAGCACCCAGACACACTAAGCAGAAGTAAACATAGCAAATCAGACATTTAAAGTAAAGCAATTATCACTCGAGTCAAGGTCGATGTTTTCCAAGTACAAACCCCCAAGGCCTAAACCAAGATCAGATAAGCACCCGGAAAACATCGCTCTTGAGACCGAATGACGATACAACCAAAACATCCAAACATCAATGACTCTGGCTGTCACTGTTATCATTGCTTCGATACCATCGTTAACTGAATGACCGACACCTTTCTTTCAGCCGTCCGTCAAGGGCTAATGGTAACCCCGGTTCTAGACAAAACTCCGCACGTCGTCGCAGCCCGTGCCTAGGACTATCGAATCTGCCCAGAGTACTCGACCATCAACTGTAGTCTTTTGGGACTATCGAATCTGCCCAGCGTACTCTTGCTTTGAGTCTGCTAGAACCTTCAATAACGATGAAATCTCAACCTTCTAGTCATCCTCCTCGACGACTATTCTCATACTAGCTCAAGCGCCTCTCGAGCCAACCATTATCCACAAACTCGAACCATCCCTCGAGTTATCAACATGCTTGGAATGATCCCGTTTGGATTATACCAAAGCTACCTCACATCATGCCTCGCCTCATCTCATTCATAGCAAAGCTCCATCTCAACATCATCATCAAATCCGTCCATATGAGCTTTATCATCCACTACATATGCCACATGCAGCTTTTCTATTCAAGAGCTTCCCCCTTAGCCTTTGAATCATCTTCGACCAACTTGTCCAAATCCAACCACTAATCAACTAATTTATAACAATCAATCAAGTCAATCATTAATCCAAGTAATTAAGCATTCAAACATGATCTAAAAGCAATTATAACAAAAATGGCAATCTTGTAAATAAAGAGTCTAAATCTAACAAGCATAATCATGAATAATATCTCTACAACTTGATGGATGAACTTGCATGGGTTAACATGTATTATAATGGATTTCAAATCTTCATGAACAATGGATCTATACTTAGGTTTACGAAAATGCATGAAATCACTATTTTTAACACAAAATCAAGCCACCAATCCAATATACTCCTTTGGGTCCGTGTGAGAGATAACCACCACTCACCGAATCACCTAAACACCTTAAAAGCAACACACTCCAAATCTGGACAGCGAAGGATCTAGCTCGATCCTCCAAAATTCCGCTTCAAACGATGAAATCCCTCTTCGATGGATGGAGATCTTCAATCTAAGCTCTTGGATCTTCGATTTGATCTTCGATTTGGATGGAAGGAAGCACAAGATTAAAGAGTAGAAAAGAAGTGAAGAAGTGTAGCACTCGAGCTCTCAAAATGGCAGACCCTCGTCGCTTCAAAATCCAGATCCCAAAAATGAAGCTAATCTGTGTATTTATAGGCCGAACCCATAAGTCGCTCGCCCTTAAGTCGCTCACAACTGAACGAAATCCCACGACCTACGACCTATCAACTCGACTATATGCGCGACCTAACATTCAAGCCTTCACGCGACTCAACGACCTAACACATATACGACCTAACACAAACACGACCTAACGATGTTGCCGACCTAACGACTTAACAGCATTGCCGACCTAACGACTTAACTGCTTAAGCCCTTACACGGCCTAACTACACACACGACCTAACGTCTTAACCCTTTACGCGACCTAACACCTTCGCCTTCACGCGACCTACGACCTAAGCCTTATCTCATCCACAACCTAACTACAGACAGAATCTAACTTAGGTCGTTTACGACCTAACTTCAACACGGCATCTAACATAGGTCGCTCTCCTCCTTAAGTCACTCAATCGACCTACCTCCCTTAAATCGTTAGCGACCTACCTCCCTTAAGTCGTTAGCTTCTTATGCCGCTAACTTCCTGTGCCGCTAATTCTCTTAGGTCGCTTACTCCCCTAAGCTGCTAACTCCTAGGTCGCTAAACCCCTTAAGCCGCTAACTACTAGGTCGTTAACTTCCTTAAGTCGCTCCAACCCCCTAAGTCGCTCCACCGACCGCTACTACACGACCTAAGCTATCACACGACCTAAGCTATCACACAATGTAACTCCTTAGGTCGCCTAAACCCTTAAGTCGCCGACTTCCTTGGGTCGCTCTGCCTTATCTTTAGGTCGCTCAACACTCAAGATCTTCTACGACCTAACCTCTGGACGACTTAAGCTCTGGTCGACTTAAACTCTGGACGACTTAACAATACTAACGACCTAATAATAACGGTTTTACGATCTTTCGATACGTAAAATATGGGTCGTTACATTCTCTCCCCCTTAGGAATTTCGCCCCCGAAATTCCAAACAAACAAGAACAACCAAAAACTATTCTGCATGCCTGCCATCCAGAATTCTAAGACTAGAACAAGTTACAATGTCATGAGATGACACGACACCTTATGGTCATACCTCGAAGAGTTCAGGATAAGCTTCCTTTATTCTCTCTTCCACCTCCCATGTACCGTCGTTAACATCATCACTCCATTGTATCTTGAGCAACCTAACTACCTTCCTCCTAAGCTGTTTCATATCAGTTTCCACAACACGAAGCGGCTTACGAGGTCTCTTATCAACTAGATTAACCTCAAAATCTTCACAGCTATCAGCAGAAACCACTGTATTCGAGTCGTGCACATACTTCTGTAGATATGATACATGAAAAACATTGTGCACACCCGACATCTTTTCTGGTAACTCCAATTTATAGGTGAGTTTTCCAATTCGCTCGATGATCGGGAATGGTCCAACAAATCTCGGAGTCAATTTTCTTTCCTCCCGAATCGAATAACATTCTTTAGTGGAGAAATCTTCACAAAAACCATATCACCTACGTCGAACTCCAAATCCTTATGACGCTTATCGGCATAACTTTTATGACGGTCTTGGGCTGCCTTCATTCGTTGCCGAATGATCTCTATGCAATCCGAAGTCTGTTGAATCATTTCTGGCCCAAGTATCAACTTTTCTCCCGTTTCCAACCAACATGTCGGAGAGTTACACGGTCTTCCATACAATGCTTCATACGGCGCCATACCAATGCTGGACTGGTAACTGTTATTATACGAAAATTCCACCAAATGAAGATGATCTTCCCATGATCTTCCGAAGTCCAAAACGCATGCTCTGAGGAGATCTTCCAAAACTCGGTTAACTCTCTCGGTCTGACCATCTATTTGGGGGTGATAAGCTGTACTCAAACACAACTCGGTTCCCAAAACTTCCCGAAAGCTCTTCCAAAATCCACTAGTGAACAATGGGTCTCGATCGCTCACTATACTTTTTGAAATACCATGGAATCGAACTATCCACTTAACATACAGCTCAGCCAACTTCGATGCAGTCCTAGTTGATCGAACAGGAATAAATCTTGCACTCTTAGTCAAACGATCTATGATGACCCAAATCCCTTCATTTCCCGCTCTTGTTCTAGGTAACCTATCGATAAAATCCATCGATATTTGCTCCCACTTCCATGTAGGAACTTCTAATGGCTGAAGCAATCCACTGGGCTTCTTCTGCTCGACTTTTACCAACTGGCAGTTCATACACTTGGAAATAAAATTTCCAACATCCTTCTTCATACCTTCCCAGTAATAGGTTCTTTTCATATCCCGATACATCTTATTTCCACCTGGATGAATTGTCAGCTTCGAATGATGACTCTCCTTTAGAACTTCATCTCTCAATTCATCTATATCGGGAACAACTAGTCGTCCTTGCTTTCGAAGCCAACCCTCTCGATCGACCTCGAATCCTTTATCCTTCTCTGGGTCCAACCTAGATTCCAAATCACGGATAATCTTGACAAGCTTATCGTCTCGCTTTTGGCTCTCGCTAATCCTTTTCACAAGAGTAGGTCTTATCGATAAGTTTGCCAACATCTCAGGTTCCAATTCACATCTGGGCCTGAAGTCAAATCCAGCCAAATACTCGAGACTCTTCCATTCTGAAAACATGGCTCCCAATTCTGCCTGTCTTCGACTTAACGCATCTGCCACTGCGTTACCCTTTCCCGGAGTATAGGCTATACCAAAATCATATGATGCCAAAAACTCTAGCCATCGTTGCTGTCGAAGATTCAAATCCTTTTGGGAGAAAAGATACTTCAACGACTTATGATCTGTAAACAACTCGAATCGAACTCCCAATAGGTAATGTCTCCACATCTTCAGAGCAAATACAATCGCCGCCAACTCCAAATCATGAGTCGGATAATTCCTTTCATGCGGCTTCAGTTGTCGACTTGCATACGCAACAACTTTACCCTTCTGCATCAGCACTGCTCCAAGTCCGGTACCACATGCATCGGTGTAAACCACCATCTCATCATTTCCACTTGGAATAGTCAAAACAGGAGCACTTGTTAGTCGCTCTTTCAGGATTCCGAAAGCTTGCTCACACTTAGCGTCCCATCTGAATACTCGGTTCTTTTTCGTTAATCCTGTTAATGGTGCAACTACCTTGGAAAAGTCTTTGATAAATCGACGATAGTATCCTGCTAATCCAAGAAAACTTCTCACATCAGATGCATTCTTAGGTCTAACCCAATCCTGGATTGCTGCCACCTTGGCGGGATCAACCGCTATTCCACTTCCAGAGATAATATGGCCTAAGAACCTCACTTCGCTCTTCCAGAAGTGACACTTCGAAAACTTAGCCTTCAGCTGATGTTTCCGCAAGGTTTCCAAAATAATACGCAAGTGCGTCTTGTGCTTTTCTTCATTACTGGAATAAATCAAAATATCATCCACGAACACTAGTACGAACTTGTTCAACTGATCCCTGAACACTCTATTCATAAGATCCACAAAATATGCTGGTGCATTGATCAATCCAAACGGCATTACCAGCCACTCAAAGAAACCAGATGGTGTCCTGAAAGTAGTCTTCGGCACACAATCCTTTGCCACTCTTAATTGGTGAAATCCCGTTGCCAAATCCATCTGAGAAAACACCTTGGCTTCGTGAAGCTGATCAAACAAGTCATCTATTCTCGGCAATGGATACTTGTTCTTCTTAGTCACTTTATTCAGCTCACGATAATCCACACACAACCTCAACGATCCATCTGCTTTGGTTGCAAACACAACTAGTGCACCCCATTGGGACACACTACGTCGAATGAATCCTTTCTGTAAAAGATCATCAACTTGCACCTTCAACTCTTGCTGTTCCCTAGGCGCCATCCGCCTAAGAGACATCACAACAGGTCTGGCTCCTTCAACTAGATCGATGCGAAACTCGATCCCTCTATGCGGCGGTAACCCTTTGACCTCATCAAAGACATCCTCAAATCCATTTGCGACTGGCACCGATGACAATCCATCCTGTGGAACAACCAGCGAATACATGAAGCTCATGAAGACGCCTTCCTCATGCTTACATCGTATCACAACTTTTCGCCCTTCCACATTCTCAACTGTCACCTCCAGCCTTTTACAATCAACCTTTGCCGCGTACTTCGTAAGCCAGTCCATACCCAAAATAATTCCAAACCCCACAAAGTTTAGAACAAAACAATCACAAACAAAAGAGCAATCATGACTCGATACAACCAGATCACGACATAACATACACAGACATGATGAACCCCCAACTGGATTAGTCACAACCAATGGTCTATTAACAATATCCGGTTCTAAACCCAACCGGCATACAAGTTCATTACAAACAAAAGAATGCGACGCCCCAGTATCGAATAACACTCTAACTGGAAAACCAAAAATGGAAAGGGTACCTTGTACCACCACACTCTTTCCTTTCTCTTCTGCAGTAGGATCTTTTGAAGATGATGGCACAACCCCTAAAGCATAAGCTTGCACAATCTGCCTGTCCTTCCTTGGTTCTGGACAATTCTTCTTGATATGCCCTGGCTTGTCACAGTTGTGGCACTTCACCGGCACCTTTGGATTCTTGCAATCTTTGGAGAAATGGCCCTTCTGCTGACAATTGTAGCAGGTCACTTCGCCCTTCGGCTTCTTCTGGCCATCCTTACCCTTCTGCTGCTGCTTCCTCTTCTTATTTCCACCTTGCTATGGTTTAGACTCCTCCTTGGTCACAGCAATAACAGATCCTTCTTTAGGAAACAGATTCTCGTGCCTGAGAGCCTTCTCTACAAGCTTCTCAAATGGATCGTCCAGATGATCCACCAACTGCCTCCCTAGATAGATGTCCAAGCCTGTCACAAACTTCTCGTTCTTCTGATATGGAGATTCAATATACGACCGGGCATACTTGGACAAGGCTTCAAACTCAGAAACATACTCAAGAACTGGTCTTCCTCCTTGCTTGAGCTCCACAAACTTCTTGAATAGAACAGATTTCTGAGCTGTAGAAATGAACTTAGCTTCAAATCTGGCTTGGAATTGCACCCAAGTAATTTCTTCCTCCGGAGTATCAATGGTGATAGAGTTCCACCAGTCAGAAGCTCTCCCTTGAAGCTGTCTTGATGCGAGCTTCCTTTTGGTTGCATCCTCAATTCCCAAATCACCAAAGATTCTTCTACAGGCATCTATCCATCTCTGGACTTCAATGGTTGACTCTGTTCCCAAGAAAACCTTCCCTCCAAGAGCAGTATAGTCTTTACACAACTTAGCAAAATCCACCGGTCTTGGAGCTTGAACTTGAACTCCAACATCTACTGCTGCCGCCGGAGCTGGCATCCTCCTCATGATCGAAGTCATCATAGCCTCGAACATAGCAGCATAATCAGCAGCCCCCTCAGCAACACGGCCTTCCCTAGCAGCTGGTCTCCCTCTTCGACTCATTCTTAATATCGATAAAAAAATGATTAGTGCACCTTGAGAAACAACTACATAAGAGGTTCAAATTCTTCTAAGCCATTATATTATATATAGTAATCATCCATCAAAATACAATTACGTCTCTCATACGTAGTTACGTCAGCGAGCGTTGGCTAAAATCGATTAACCAAAGCTCTGATACCAAATGTGACGACCGCCCATGACTCCTGCACTAAACAAGGGAATATTGCGCTGTAAAGTGTGCCAGGCAGCCATGGATGATCATCAAGGTAAGGTAAAAACAACGGAGTCTATCGTATTACTCACAGCGCATGGGTAAAATACAATAGAAAAAATATATATATATATATATATATATATATATATATATATATATATATATATATAGTGAAGCTCCACAAAACAGAATCTCGTCAAATAAGCCTCATAGTAGTTTGATACAAAAATCTGAATAGTCAATACATCAACCCTCACTACATATCACTCAGAGAATATACAAGCAGCGGAACATCCAGTACATATAGTAAGAAAATAATATGCAAGCCTCCAGCTCGTCTTCGTCATCAGCATCGTTGGTCACTAAGAACAGCACCTGTCACCTGCTACCTAGTCTGCCCATCCCAAAATGGATGAACAGCCCAAGGTAATAAGAGTTGAACATTAAACCTTGAGTCAGACAACAGTCTTAGTGAGCGGTAAATTAACTAACAACATACCAAAAGAGCATAAAGGTAAAAAGGAATAGGGACCCAACCCTCCCACTCCACCTCTTTCTACAGTGATAGCACCCAGACACACTAAGCAGAAGTAAACATAGCAAATCAGACATTTAAAGTAAAGCAATTATCACTCGAGTCAAGGTCGATGTTTTCCAAGTACAAACCCCAAGGCCTAAACCAAGATCAGATAAGCACCCGGAAAACATCGCTCTTGAGACCGAATGACGATACAACCAAAACATCCAAACATCCATGACTCTGGCTATCACTGTTATCATTGTTTCGATACCATCGTTAACTGAATGACCGGCACCTTTCTTTCAGCCGTCCGTCAAGGGCTAATGGTAACCCCGGTTCTAGACAAAACTCCGCACGTCGTCGCAGCCTGTGCCTAGGACTATTGAATCTGCCCAGAGTACTCGACCACCAACTGTAGTCTTTTAGGACTATCGAATCTGCCCAGCGTACTCTTGCTTTGAGTCTGCTAGAACCTTCAATAATGATGAAATCTCAGCCTTCTAGTCATCCTCCACGATGACTATTTTCATACTAGCTCAAGCGCCTCTCGAGCCAACCATTATCCACAAACTCGAACCATCCCTCGAGTTATCAACATGCTTGGAATGATCCCATTTGGATTATACCAAAGCTACCTCACATCATGCCTCGCCTCATCTCATTCATAGCAAAGCTCCATCTCAACATCATCATCAAATCCGTCCATATGAGCTTTATCATCCACTACATATGCCACGTGCGGCTTTTCTATTCAAGAGCTTCCCCCTTAGCCTTTGAATCATCTTCGACCAACTTGTCCAAATCCAACCACTAATCAACTAATTTGTAACAATCAACAAGTCAATCATTAATCCAAGTAATTAAGCATTCAAACATGATCTAAAAGCAATTATAACAAAAATGACAATCTTGTAAATAAAGAGTCTAAATCTAATAAGCATAATCATGAATAATATCTCTACAACTTGATGAATGAACTTGCATAGGTTAACATGTATTATAATGGATGTCAAATCTTCATGAACAATGGATCTATACTTAGGTTTACGAAAATGCATGAAATCACTATTTTTAACACAAAATCAAGCCACCAATCCAATATACTCCTTTGGGTCCGTGTGAGAGATAACCACCACTCACCGAATCACCTAAACACCTTAAAAGCAACACACTCCAAATCTGGACAGCGAAGGATCTAGCTCGATCCGCCAAAATTCCGCTTCAAACGATGAAATCCCTCTTCGATGGATGGAGATCTTCAATCTAAGCTCTTGGATCTTCGATTTGATCTTCGATTTGGATGGAAGGAAGCACAAGATTAAAGAGTAGAAAAGAAGTGAAGAAGTGTAGCACTCGAGCTCTCAAAATGGCAGAACCTCGTCGCTTCAAAATCTGGATCCCAAAAATTAAGCTAACCCATGTATTTATAGGCCGAACCCATAAGTCGCTCGCCCTTAAGTCGCTCACGACTTAACGAAACCCCACGACCTACGACCTATCAACTCGAGTATATGCGCGACCTAACATTCAAGCCTTCACGCGACTCAACGACCTAACACATATACGACCTAACACAAACACGACCTAACGATGTTGCCGACCTAACGACTTAACAGCATTGCCGACCTAACGACTTAACTGCTTAAGCCCTTACACGGCCTAACTACACACACGACCTAACAACTTAACCCTTTACGCGACCTAACACCTTCGCCTTCACGCGACCTACGACCTAAGCCTTATCTCGTCCACGACCTAACTACACTCAGAATCTAACTTAGGTCGTTTACGACCTAACTTCAACACGGCATCTAACATAGGTCGCTCTCCTCCTTAAGTCACTCCATCGACCTACCTCCCTTAAGTCGTTAGCGACGTACCTCCCTTAAGTCGTTAGCTTCTTATGCCGCTAACTTCCTGTGCCGCTAATTCTCTTAGATCGCTTACTACCCTAAGCTGCTAACTCCTAGGTCGCTAAACCCCTTTAGCCGCTAACTACTAGGTCGTTAACTTCCTTAAGTCGCTCCAACCCCCTAAGTCGCTCCACCGACCTAAGCTACTATACGACCTAAGCTATCACACGACCTAAGCTATCACACAATCTAACTCCTTAGGTCGCCTAAACCCTTAAGTCGCCGACTTCCTTGGGTCGCTCTGCCTTATCTTTAGGTCGCTCAACACTCAAGATCTTGTAAGACCTAACCTCTGGACGACTTAAGCTCTGGTCGACTTAAACTCTGGATGACTTAACAATACTAACGACCTAATAACAACGATTTTACGATCTTTCGATACTTACGGGTCGTTACATCCAGGGTCATTTGGGATCAATCCACGATCGATCCCTACTCCATTCGTATCGATCAAAAATAGCTTCTTTTGGGTTGAGATCAATCTTTGACATTTTTGAAATGGTAAGCAAGCTCCTGTGAAAATTTGATGGCATTTGGACTTACAGATGTTGAGTTGTGATCGATCCAAGTTTGATTTTGCATTAGGCTAAACTGTTCATATCGATAGTTATTCATATCGATGTTATGTGTATCAATCAGGGTGACATGGAGCGATAGTCTAGGAGTGACCCACTTTACATGCTGCATGACCGCTTCTTTCACTTTATCATGTCTTCTTCGTATTGTTTCTAGGAATCATTCTTTATATCGATGAATGGAAGATCTATTCGTATCGATCATTCATAGCCGCTTCGTATCGATTATCCTCATTCCAGTTTGTATCGATGCACACTTATTTCTTCGTATCGATCCTTGATTTTACTTTTGGTATCGATCTGCCTTGACTCCTCTCGTTTCGATCATCGACTCTCTCCTTCATATCGATCAAGCGAGTGATCGATACGAACCAGGACGCTTCTGCTTGATGGATACGAACTGAAGTAACTTGAGGGATGGATACGAAATAGATGCTTCTGGGTTGATGGATACGAAGGTGGTTGGCCTATGACGGATATGAACACCATGGATCCAAATGAGGTTGACTTCCTTGATTTTGGTCGATCCATATCTTGAGCATACGATCTCCGATTGTCTTGAAATTCGAAACATTGGCTTTCATAGTTTTGCTTGCCATACCATGTTAATTGTAACTCGATCCGGACTCAGAAAAAATTGGCTATTATGCATAGTAAACCTGTGTATAACTGATCTTCGGGACGGATTGTCCTGGGTTTCTAGTCATGTTCTTGGTGTCACGGTCTTGCCAGAAGACGGGATAATAGAAGCATTTCACATTCTTCTTCTCTGCAGGCTTCTTTCCTTTACCAGTTCTGCACTCATGGGCATAATGGCCCTTCTTATCACACATATGACACACCAAATCAGCCTTTGCCTTCATAGCGGCCTTCACCATTTGGGATCCTTTCTTCTTAAAGAATTTCCTTTTCCTTCCCTGAGGAACCTGGGACTCAACTGGCTTCTCCCTAGATGAAAGCAAGCATCTCCTCATGGCGAACAGTCATCTCCACCATCGCACGATAAGGTTCTCTAATATGAGTCATAGCCGTTTTGCCTATCTCTGGTCTCAAACCTCTAATGAGTGTCTCATTTCTTCTGACATCAGTGTCAGCCAAAGCATAACCATATCAAGATAGCTCATCAAATTTAGCAACATACTCGATCACATACATATCTCCTTGGACAAGGTCCATGAATTTTCTCATCAATGTCGATTTGGTAACTTTAGACAAGAACCATTACTCAAACCTCCTTCTGAAGTCAGCCTAAGTCAATTCAAACCATCGTTGACTCTCTCCTTCCTATCAATCAAGCGAGTGATCGATATGGACCGGGTTGCTTCTGCTTGATGGATACAAACTGAAGTAACTTGAGGGATGGATACAAAAGAGATGCTTTCGGGTTGATCGATATGAAGATGATTGCCTATGATGGATACAAACACCATGGATCCAAATGAGGTTGACTTCCTTGATTTTGATTGATCGATACCTTGAGCATACGAACTTCGATTGTCTTGAAATTCATAACGTTGGCTTTCATAGCTTTTCTTGTCGTATCATGTTAATTGTAGCTCAATCCGAACAAGGACAGAATTGGCTAGTATCCATAGTAGACCTTTGTATAACCGATCTTTGGGATGGATTGTCCTGGGATGCCAATCGAGTTCTTTGTGTCATGGCCTTGCCAACAGGCGGGGTAATATTTTCCCCCCAAAGTATGTCTTGTGAGAACATGATGTACTTTGAAAAGCTACAATCTTCATTCTTAAAATTTCTATCTGATTCGCTAAATAGTTGTTGCCTTTTCGTCAAAGTATGTAACCTTTAATTGATTTCCAGTAATATAAATGTTGAACTACCGATTGCCAATGATCATGTAGTATTTTATTGTAATTGAGTGTCGAGTGCTAGAATTTGTTGTTTACTGATTTGATTGTCATCAGGGAAGCATTTAATTCCTGTCAATTTTGAAAATTGGATATTAGTCCATCATACATGCACATATGTTAACTTGACTCCTGTACAGATTTGCATGCTCACGGGTCGTTGTCAAGTTTTTTTAATCTATTATATCGAGTTTCGTATCGATCCTATCCTAGATCAATGTGAAATTCGAGTTGCAACAATGTTTGATGGTTGTTTTAAGACTTCCTTTCGTATCGATCCCCTCCTGGATCAATTTGAGAAGTTGGAAAACACGTTTTGTATCGATGTATTTGAATAGTTCAAACAAGTCTCTATTGCATCTTTCGTACCGATGGGCACCGATGGATACGAGTAGCCATGCTCAGGATCGATCCGAGTTGATGATTATGAACACTTAATCCCCTGACTGATATGGGTGGATAGATACGTAGAAGGCTCTTCGTATCTAAAACGAACCGCCTTATTCTCCATAATAAGACGCATCGTTATTAAGAAAGAAAGGGATAGAAAAGAGAAAAGATAGAGAAGAAAGAAAGAAACGACATCAGAATCTCAACAGTGGAACGGATAAATTATATTAAACACATAAATATTACATTGTATCATATACATCAGAGATACACAGCTTATACAACATATACTAGAAAGTTATAAACACCTGTCTGGTTATACAACTCAATATAAATACAGATATCAACACAGCAGATCCACTATATTTCTACAAACGCTGAAGCCTCCTGCTCCATATCTCCTCCAGAATTCGTCAAAGCTAACCTGAATCCTTTGGCTACTCGTAAAAATTTGAGTACTCAAGAGTTTAATAAAACAGAAATAAACTCCGGGTCAGACATGGGTCTGGTGTGAGTAAACGGTTAAAGTTGCTTAACTTTTTAAAATCATTTGAAAACAAAGGTATCATGTAAGACTTCCCACACATAAACATGGGCAAGTTTTTACCTTACGCTAACCAAAACATTTGATAGGAAATCCAATGATATTATAATAGGGTCTAGGGTTTTCAAGTAAAATACAAAAATAGCTGGAATGCTTACATCTCACGTTCTAACATAGTTGGGCACAATCCGTACATACGGCACTTAACAGAGATTTGATTCCATACAATGGCAGGGCTACTGGGGCACCGCCCATCACAGTATGGGGTCTACATCACCGTACCGAGGATCCACCCTAAATCCCCTATAACATAAGGCCGGAACCATCTCTTACTGGACAGTCCCGAATAAGATAACCCCTCGGTTGTAGCTAGCAACCGCCTACACAGTCGAATAAAAAGGGATTCTAGACAGGGGTAAATCTCATCCTACTTGGGCATGACCCACTTAGCCTTGTTGTACCTCTCCTGTTTTAGCCATTCCCAGTTGATGAGGCTTGAGGCTACGATTACCTTTATAGAACACATCTATCTTAGAATGCTCATCGTCCACCTGACGATGTGCTGAAAGCATTCAATCCATATAAGTTCGTTCCGGGTTCGAACGAAACCGAAGGTGTTATCTCGTTACACTCATTTTGGAATCACCCTCAGAGTTAACGACAATAACCCTTGCACTATGAATCTTCATCTTCACTTGAGATTCACGACCTATCGTTAATATGGATCGATGTGCTTTTCGGATAACCAAATCTGGAAACCTGATCCCGGTCTCATCGAAATCCAAAACGCCATCTTTTAGGTCCAAGTTGTTTTAAAGTTAAAACAATTCAATTCAAATCATGATCTATATTCACACAGATAGATAATTCACATGTACACAGATAGCTAATCCATATCATCATAGTTCCACCAAATCATCTCATATCACATATATCTCATCAGAGATATCAAACAATCAAGGCATTCAATATCAATCGGCCATCCATAAGAAATTATTTATTAATCGCACATTTATAATTAATTTAAAATGAATTAAATTAATTACTTCATATCTAGTTAATTTAAAATAAATTAAATTAATTTAAAATAAATTAAATTAATTTAAAATAAATTAAATTAATTACTTCCATTGCTATAAATCTTGCTTACTTAATCATTAATTAAACCAATTAATTAATCATCATTTTAATTAATCACCCTTGATTAATTATCCTTTAATTACATTAAGTAATTAACCCTTAATTAATTACACAAATTAATTATCTACAAACCATTAAAGTAATTAACCTTAATTACTTCATTAACTATAATTAATTACATTAATCCTTAATTAATTATAATTAATTAATTACCTTATAATCACTTATTATTGAATAATTATTCTTAATTAATCAATCCTTAATTACCCTCATTAATTACATTAATTAATGATCCTTAATTAATTACTTCCATTAATCAACTTTAATTAATCATAAACAGTAATTACCATACTGTAATTACTTACCTTAATTAATTAACTCCTTAGTTAATTATATTAATACTTTGATTAATTACACCAAGTAATTAATCCTTAATTACTTCTACTAAATAATTATTCTTTAATTACTTTACATTAAGTAATACCTTTTTAATTAATTACATCCCAGTAATTAAACATTAATTACTTACCCTAATAAATTACACTATTTAATCTCATTAAGTCTTCATACTTAATCAATCATCAAGATTATCTATAATTTATCAACCAATTAATTAATCACATTCTTTTGATTAATTACAATTGGGTAGTTCATTCCTTAATTACCGTTTTAAAAAATTAATTATCCTTTAATTATAGATTAATTATTCTTTAATTATTAATTAATAAACCTTAATTATCAATTAATAAAACTTAATAACCAATTTATTAAGCGTTAATTAATCAGTTAATCAACAATTAATTAATCCTTAATTAATCTTTAATTATATATTAATTATCTCTTAATTATTAATTAATAAATCCTAATAAATATTAATAAAACTTAATTACATTTTTATTACTTTTTAATTACTAGTTAATTAATTTTTAATTACTAATTAATCAACCTTAATTACTTAATTAATTAATCTCATAATCATCAATTAATAATCTCTAATTATCTAATTAATTATACTTAATTATAAGTTAACTAACCTCTAATTAATTAACTTATAACCCTTAATTATTAATTTTAAATAAATTAATTAAATCAATTAATTGCTCTTAATTGATTTCTTAATTAATTCTTAATCATTATTAATTAAATTAATTACTTATACTTAATTTCCTTAATTAATTTAATTAATATCAAGATATTAAAAACCTTAATTAATCTTAAGATAAAACATTATCTTATTAATGCCTTTATTAACATTTACCCTTTTAAACCATTATATCTTTATAATTAACTATACTTAATTAAGTCAATATTTAAGTTTAAAATAAAATAATCATTTCTTGATAAATTAAAGTTTAGAAAACAAAACTTCCATAACCTTAAAAATTTATCGAAAGATGGTTTAAACAAAAATTTAATTTAGATTTTAAAACTTGTCTTTAAAATTCCATTTTTACTTAAGTTTAAAAATAACTTTAACTTTATTTAACAAAATTTTAAATTGAACAAATTTCAAACTTCTTGATAAAATGTTAAAGGAAACATTTATTTTTATAAAGAATAGTATTCAAAAACAAGATTCATTTCAAAAGTTGAAAACTTTCTTTATTTAAATTTGAAACTTGTTTTATAAAACTTTTTAAAACTTTTGAAAATTTCTTTTAAATCAATCTGCTTCAGTTTGGACCTGAGTATCACTCAAGCTACTTCAAGTTCCATTTCTTTCTTAAATTTTCGAAATTTTAATTTAATTTTAGATTCAAAAACCTGTAACAATCAAAAACTGTTAACAGGTTTCCAAACCCAGAGCTACTCAAGTTTCCACTCAAGTCACCTACTCAACAACACGGTCTCTTCTTCGAGCAAGCCCACAATCCCAAAACCACAACCTAAACCCGACAGCATTGTCACGAGATCCACCTCGTGCATATGCACCATCGCCAGAGCCATCTTCCGCCATCCACGGCACCCTCGACACATCGTTCATCGATGCAGCAAACTTCTCCGATCATCAAACCATCATACAGGCCCCGATTCAAAATCGAACTATCCAGTGGAGACTGGAACCAAAATAACCTCGAGCAAAACCCTTTCGACCAACCTATTCCGACCACCAGAGGTTGAAAGACTCTGGCCATACCCTACCGACACACCATGCCACCATGTCCCTGAATTTCGTAACACTCGATCCATTAGAGGTAGAGCAGTGATTCAATTACCTAGCTTGACCGAAAACTAGGTTTAGACCTAAATCATCTTGCCACCATCACCACGACCATCAGGCCCCTCACCATCCATTTTTGTTTTACCACCAAATCCTTCCTCTACCTCCACCCAAGATCCTGATTCCCCTAAAACCTTGTGGCCATCAGAATTTGCTCAGAAACCCAATTTCAGATATCTCCAAAATTCACATCCAATTCTAATCTAAAAATCATAATTTTCATCTTAAAAAATCATATCTACCCTAGCCGATTCAAGTTATATATTTGAATCAGAGAATTGTAATAATTGATTTTAACATGTTTATATTTTTTTTTACTGTAAATCTTGATTTCCGGATACCATATATATATATAAACATGTTTAAACTATTTTTAGATCCAAGTTCAAGTTTAAACAAACTAAATTTGTTTGAAAACTATGGCCTAACAGAGATAAGAGGAGAGGATTTTGAATTTAGATCAGAAATTTAAGCCTGAACTAAGAACAGAGGTATTCAAAAACAACAGTCATGCATACTTTAAATCAGATACATATACACATGCAACACATTCATATACACAGATAATACATATATATATATATATACACATGCAAGCATTGATCATTTCAGAAATCTAACAAGCAACATATCAGTTATTACTTAAGATTTTTAAGTTGATGTTTACTCACCTTTTGTAAAGGCAGAGAGTCGAAAAACTAGAATGAACTTTGTAACCAGGGAAGCTTGCAAACAGATTGAACTTGAAAACTTTGTTTTGCTTGAAACTGGAATGCTTGATAAAACTAGGATTGAAAAACTGAAGCTTTGAAATAGTTTTGAATTCCTGAATCTTATATTGCTTTGATACTTGGTTTCAGATTTTCTTGCTTATAGCTTTTCGGTTTGAAAATTACAGGCTTTTGATAAAAGAAGTCATAGGTTTGATGATCTTCTGGTTTGCATTTATTTTAGAGGAGATGATTACAGACTTTAGTTTGGTTTGAGGAATGTTTTTTACATGGTTTTGGCTTGAGAAGATCACAAGTTTTTGATTTCAGATTTTAAGATGTTTGTAGTGTATTTGAATTTGAGTTTGAGTTTTTTTTGAAAATAATTACAGGTTCTTGATTTTGTTTAGAGAATAGTTTCAGGTTTGAGAAAGTTTTTAGGTGAAGTTTCTTGCTATTGGAGATGAAGATAGAAAAAGAAAATGAGGAGGAAGATAGGGGTTCTAAATAGAGTTATTTTAGATTTATTAAAATAAAACGAAAATAAAACGAAGAAATGACACTTGTGTCTTACCTTGATTAACATGTTAGCACATGTTATTTAAAAGTTTTATAACTTGACACTTGTAATGATTTATATTTATATTATTTTTAAAAGGATTTCAAAAGCTTTTTATAATAATCTTCCTAATTAATAAATACCTTTCTAAATTAATAAATGCTTTTCTAAATTTAAATAAATAAATTTTTTAAAATAAAATAAAATAAAAACCAATCATGTTTTAATAAAATCATATATAATATTTTTAATCCATTTTTAAATGTAAATATAAAACTTTTGTATTTATTTACTATTAAATAAATATTTTCCAAATTTATATAAATAAATTTGCTTTAAAGAAAATAATATAGAACAATCTTATTTTTAAATAAAAACCTTATCCATATTTTATATCCAAAATATTTTTAAGATATATATCTTTTAAATTCAAAATTTTAAATTCAAAATTTTAAATTCAAATTCAAATTCAAATTCAATTTAAAATCCAATTTAAAATCAATTCAAATAAATATAGATATCAATTTTAAACAAACACACTATTAAATTTGTAAATTATTATCTTATTTAAAAATAACTTAAATACACATAAATATATTTAAATACACTTATTAAATTTGAAAATAATAAGTTTATCTAAAATCTATTTATAAAATAGCACAATTTAAATTTGTAAATTATTATTCCATTTAAAAATCTATTTATCATTATATTTAAAAACATCACATTATATTTATTATTGTTTAAAATAACAATTTTTACCAATTTTAAATAATAAATTAAGAGATTATCATATTTTAAATTCCTTGAAATTCCGGGATATCACATTCCTCTCCCCTTAAAAGAATTTCATCCTCGAAATTTAAAACAAAAGATAATCCAAGTTTTTATTTTATTTCAACCAATTCAAACATATCTATCAGCCATACAAAATCAACCAAACAACCATTCATCCAAACAAACAATTTATTGTATCAAACAACTCTAGCTATCCAGACACAGATCCGAATAAGCTTCTTAAAATTTATCCATAGTTTTCCAGGTACAGACACAGGGATACTCGCTCTGCTGAATCCAAACTAGCTATACCATTAAGCTATTGAGGTCCTACACATCTGGATTTACCATCTACACAAGAGATCTGTCCACAATCTAGACCGACTCAACTACCAAATCCTCCTGAACTGTGGGTTCCACAACCAGTGATGGGTAATACACGTACTCACTCAGAGATACGTGAAATACATTGAATCCCAGTCTTCCAAACTGGCAATTTAACCCTTATAAGCCAAACATTTATTTCTTACAAAAACTTAGAAGAATCCAATATACTTCGGAGCTAGCTTCCCAGTCTTACCCAATCTTATTGCTCCTTCGACCGGATAAAATCTCTACAAAAACAAGTCTCCAATTTCGGATTCCAAATTCTCCGTCTTTTAACCACAAAACTCTTTTGACGATCCTGGACTGCTTACATCCTTCCTGATCATCTCAACCTTCGCTGATGCCTCTTGAAACAAACTGGACCAAAAACAATCCAACAAAATGATCCTTACAAGATCTACTGAAATCAAAAACACAAACTCTACTTCACAATCATCAGTAGACTTCAGCTTACTTCTATTCGGAAAAGACAAAACAGGAGCACTCACCAATCTGGACTCAAATCCTAAAAACTTCCTATAGAAACTCTTTAATCCAAAACACTGCAACTTCCGGTTGTTTCCACTCTAGAATAGCTGCCACCTTGCTTCCGCTGCACAATTCTGACCTGGAGCAGATGAGAATGCCGACGATGAATACGAGCACGGACTAGATAGAACATTCCAGAAATATGGTTCAACGGTTCCATAAAGAGAATACACAGAAGTTCCAAGAAATACTGGGCTGCTTCACCAAATCCTCTCTCTAGGAGAAATCCTTCTATCCAACTGAATTAACAGTAGTTCCATGAACCAAATCGATACGAACTCAATCTCTAATGCAGACAAACTTCTGACTTCCCTGAAGACATCCAGAAAAATATCTGACAACTTCTATAACTCAAGAGAGCACTTAAACTATCGCAAGTTACTTTTGCGATCCTATCCGATCCAATATCCACATATACTATTCTCTCTTTACAAATCAGAATAGCTTATCCTCGACTAATCCATTGAAGAAACGGGTCCACTCTGCTGCTTCTGAATTCCACCTATGGGAAACTTCTAAGCCAAAAGATCTTCCTACTGGCCCACAGAACACTACCCAGCTGCATCGCTGCCTCAGATTCCAAAGACTTCTTATCCAAAGCTCTTCGAACCCCAAATTCACATCATCCAATCTCACACAGAGCCTAGAGATGTGCAGACATCTCCTTAGGAAACTCAGGCCTCAACCCAAACACAAACAACCTGCTGAACCCAGCCTCAACACTAATGTAGACATACTTCCTTAAACTTGTTCTAAAGAATCATCTTTGGGAACATCCATAGTTATTGCATCTCACCATGCAGCTACTCCATCCTGAAGTTGCCGAGATACCATCACACACTTCTGCTAATCCGAACAGATCCAAACTCTAGAAAATCCGCTCACATGAGCATGATCAAACTTACACTTCAAAGATGGACTTCGAACCTTAACAGGTTTCCTTAGAGATTGATGAAATCCTTACACCACGCTGCATAGCTCACTCGAGACGGCATTGGGTCTACAGTCTCGACAGATACCCTTCCACCCTGAACACTCGAACTTCTTCCATTGATAGTCGTGCTACTCACACCACTACCCCATCTACCTTTAGAACTCACAGTGGAAAACCTGAACGGGTAATCCAACAAATAGGTAGAATAGATATATATATAAAAGTACAAATGCGCTCTCTCAAGAAAGACACCACTCTAGAGCCTAAATATTCACTCAACCTATCGCTTTGATACCAAATGAAACGACCCGCCTTATTCTTCATAATACGACACATCATTATTAAGAAAGAAAGGGATAGAAAAGAGAAAAGGTAGAGAAGAAGCAAAGAAATGACATCAAAATCTCAACAGTGGAACAGATAAATTATATTAATCACATAAATATTACATAGTATCATATACATCAGAGATACACAGCTTATACAGCATATACTAGACAGTTATAAACACTTGTCTAGTCATACAACTCAATATACAATACAGATATCAACACAGCGGATCCACTATATTTCTACAAACGTTGAAGCCTGCTGCTCCATATCTCCTCTAGAATTTGTCAAAGCTAACCTGAATCCCTTGGCTACTCGTAAAAATTTGAGTACCCAATAGTTTAATAAAATAGAAATAAACTCCGGGTCAGACATGGGTCTGGTGTGAGTAAACGGTTAAAGTTGCTTAGCTTTTTAAAATCATTTAAAAACAAAGGTATCACGTAAGACTTCCCACACATAAACATGGGTAAGTTTTTACCTTACGCTAACCAAAACATTTGATAGAAAATCCAATGATATTATAATGGGGTCTAGGTTATTCAAGTAAAATACAGAAATAGCTGGAATGCTTACATCTCACGTTCCAACATAGTTGGGCACAATCAATACGTACGACACTTATTGGAGATTGGATTCCATACAACCGCAGGGCTACTGGGGTACCACCCGTCACAGTACAGGGCCTAGATCACCGTACCGAGGATCCACCCTAAATCCCCTGAAACACAAGGCCGGAACCATCCCTTACTGGACAGTCCCGAATAAGATAACCCCTTGTAGCTAGCAACCGCCCACACAGTCGAATAAAAAGGGACTCTAGACAAGGGTAAATCCCATCCTACTTGGGCATGACCCACTTAGCCTTGCTGCACCTCTCTTGTTTTAGCCATTCTCGGTTGATGAGGCTTGAGGCTACGATTACCTTTATAGAACACATCTATCTTAGAATGCTTATCGTCCAACTGACGATGTGCTGAAAGCATTCAATCCATATAAGTTCGTTCCAGGTTCGAACGAAACTGAAGGCATTATCTTATTACACTCATTTTGGAATCACCCTCAGAGTTAACGACAATAACCCTTGCACTCTGAATCTTCATCTTCACTTGAGATTCACGACCTATCGTTAATTTGGATCGATGTGCTTTTCGAATATCCAAATCTAGAAACCCAATCCCGGTCTCATCGAAATCCAAAACACCATCTTTTAGGTCCAAGTTGTTTTAAAATTAAAATAATTCAATTCAAATCATTATCTATATTCACACAGATAGATAATTCACATATACACAGATAGATAACTCATATCATCACAGTTCAAACAAATCATCTCATATCACATATCACATATATCTCATCAGAGATATCAAACAATCAAGGCATTCAATATCAATCTGCCATCTATAAGCAATGATTTATTAATCACACATTTATAATTAATTTAAAATGAATTAAATTAATTACTTCATCTCTAATTAATTTAAAATAAATTAAATTAATTACTTCCATTGCTATAAATCTTGCTTACTTAATCATTAATTAAACCAATTAATTAATCATCATTTTAATTAATCACCCTTGATTAATTATCCTTTAATTACATTAAGTAATTAACCCTTAATTAATTACACAAATTAATTTTCTACGAACCATTAAAGTTAATTAACCTTAATTACTTCATTAACTATAATTAATTACATTAATCTTTAATTAATTATAATTAATTAATTACCTTATAATCACTTATTATTGATTAATTAATCTTAATTAATCAATCCTTAATTACTCTCATTAATTACATTAATTAATGATCCTTAATTAGTTACTTCCATTAATCATCTTTAATTAATCATAAACAATAATTACCATCTTGTAATTACTTACCTTTATTAATTAACTCCTTAATTAATTATATTAATCCTTTGATTAATTACACAAAGTAATTAATCCTTAATTACTTCTATTAAGTAATTATTCTTTAATTACTTACATTAAGTAATTCCTTTTTAATTAATTACATCCCAGTAATTATATATTAACTACTTACCTTAAGTCTATTTGATCTCATTAAGTATTCATAATCAATCAATCATCAAGATTATCTATAATTTATCAACCAATTAATTAATCACATTCATTTGATTAATTATAATTGGGTAATTCATTCCTTAATTACCCTTTTAATAAATTAATTATCCTTTAATTATATATTAATTATTCTTTAATTATTAATTAATAAACCATAATTATTAATTAATAAAACTTAATAACCAATTTATTAATCCTTAATTAATCAGTTAATCAACAATTAATTAATCCTTAATTAATCTTTAATTATAGATTAATTATCTCGTAATTATTAATTAATAAAACCTAATTAATAATTAATAAAATTTAATTACAAATTTATTACTTTTTAATTATAGGTTAATTAATTATTAATTAATCAGCCTTGATTACTTAGTTAATTAATCTCTTAATCATCAATTAATAATCTCTAATTATCTAATTAATTATACTTAATTATAAATTAATTAACCTCTAATTAATTAACTTATAACCCTTAATTATTAATTTTAAATTAATTAATTAAATCAATTAATTACTCTTAATTAGTTTCTTAATTAATTCTTAATCATTATTAATTAAATTAATTACTTATACTTAATTTCCTTAATTAATTTAATTAATATCAAGATATTAAAAACCTTAATTAATCTTAAGATAAAACATTATCTTATTAATGCCTTTATTAACATTTACCCTTTTAGACCATTATATCTTTATAATGAACTATACTTAATTAAATCAATATTTAAGTTTAAAATAAAATAATTATTTCTTGATAAATTTAGGGTTAACAAAATATAACTTCCATAACCTTAAAAATTTATCAAAAGATGGTTTAAACAAAAATTTAATTCAGATTTTAAAACTTGTCTTTAAAATTCCATTTTTACTTAAGTTTAAAAATAACTTTAACTTTATTTAACAAAATTTTAAATTAAACAAATTTCAAACTTCTTGATAAAATGTTAAAGGAAACATTTATTTTTATAAAGAATAGTATTCAAAAACAAGATCCATTTCAAAAGTTGAAAACTTTCTTTATTTAAATTTGAAACTTGTTTTGTAAAACTTTTGAAAATTTCTTTTAAATCAATCTGCTTCAGTTTAGACCTGAGTATCACTCGAGCTACTTCAAGTTCCATTTCTTTCTTAAATTTTCAAAATTTATATTTAAATTTAAATTAAAAACCTGTAACAATCAAAAACTGTTAACAGGTTTCCAAACCTAGAGATACTCGAGTTTCCACTCGAGTCACCTACTCAACAACACGGTCTCTCCTTCGAGCAAACCCACAATCCCAAAACCACAACCTAAACCCAACAGCACTGACACGAGATCCACCTCATGCACATGCACCATCGCCAGAGCCATCTCCGGCCATCCACAGCACCCTCGACACATCGATAATCGATGTAGCAAACCTCTTCAATCATCAGTCTATCATCACATGCCTCGATTCAAAATCGAACTATCCAGTGGAGACTGGAACCAAAATAACCTCCAGCAAAAACCCTTCGACCAACCTATTTCGACCACTAGAGGTTGAAAGACTCTAGCCACACCCTACCGACACACCATGCCACTATGTCCCTAAATTTCGTAACACTCGATCCATCAGAGGTAGAGCAGTGATTCAATTACCCAGTTTGACCCAAAACTAGGTTTAGAACCAAAATCATCTTGCTACTGTCGCCACGACCATCAGGCCCCTCACCATCCATTTTTGTCGTACTACCAGATCCTTCCTCTACCTCCACCCAAGATCCCGATTCCCCTAAACCTTATGGCCATCAGAATTTGCTCAGAAACCCAATTTCAGATATCTCCAAAATTCACATTCAACTCTAATCTAAAAATCATAATTTTCATCTTAAAAATCATATCTATCCAGGCCGATTCAAGTTATATATTTGAATCAGAGAATTGTAATAATTGATTTTAACATGTTTATACATTTTTTTACTATAAATCTTGATTTCCAGATACTATATATATATATATATATACATGTTTAAACTATTTTTAGATCCAGTTTCAATTTTAAACAAACTAAACTTGTTTGAAAACTACGGCCTAACAGAGATCAGAGGAGAAGATTTTGAATTTAGATCAAAAATTTAAGCCTGAACTAAGAACATAGGTATTCAAAAACAACAGTCATGCATACTTTAAATCAGATACATATACACATGCAACACATTCACATACACAGATAATACATATATATATATACACATGCAAGCATTAATCATTTCAGAAATCTAACAAGCAGCAGATCAGTTATTACTTAAGATTTTTAAGTTGATGTTTACTCACCTATTGTAAAGGCAGAGAGTGGAAAAATCGGAATGAACTTTGAAACCAGGGAAGCTTGCAAATAGATTGAACTTGAAAACTTTGTTTTGCTTGGAACTGGAATGCTTGATAAAACTGGGATTGGAAAACTGAAGCATTGAAACAGTTTTGAATTCCTGAATCTTATATTGCTTTGAAACTTGGTTTCAGATTTTCTTGCTTACAGCTTTCTAGTTTGAAAATTACAGGCTTTTGATAAAAGAAGTTATAGGTTTGATGATCTTTTGGTTTGCATTTATTTTAGAGGAGATGATTACAGACTTTAGTTTGGTTTGAGGAATGTTTTTTACAGCTTGAGAAGATCACATGGTTTTTATTTCAAATTTTAAGATGTTTACAGTGTATTTGAATCCGAGTTTGAGTTTTTTTTTAAATAATTACAGGTTCTTGATTTTGTTTTGAGAATGGTTTCGAGTTTGAGAAAGTTTTCAGGTGAAGTTTATTGCTATTGGAGATGAAGATAGAATAAAGAAAATGAAGAGGAAGATATGGGTTCTAAATAGAGTTATTTTTTATTTATTAAAATAAAAGGAAAATAAAACAAAGAAATGACACTTATCTCTTACCTTGATTAATATCTTAACACATGTTATTTAAAAGGTTTATAACTTAACACTTGTAATGATTTATCTTTAAATTATTTTCAAAAGGATTATAAAAGCTTTTTATAATAATCTTCCTAATTAATAAATACCTTTCTAAATTAATAAATGCTTTTCTAATTTTAAATAAATAAAGCTTTTAAAAGAAAATAAAATTAAAACCAATCATATTTTAAATAAAATCATATATAATATTTTTAATCCATTTTTAAATGTAGATATAAAACTTTTGTATTTATTTACTATTAAATAAATATTTTCTAAATTTATATAAATAAATTTCCTTTAAAGAAAATAATATAGAACAATCTTATTTTTGAATAAAAACCTTGTCCATATTTTATATCCAAAATATTTTTAAGATATATATCTTTTAAATTCAAATTTTTAAATTCAAATTCAATTTCAAATCCAATTTAAAATCAATTCAAATAAATATAGATATCAATTTCAAACATACACATTATTAAATTTGTAAATTATTATCCTATTTAAAAATAACTTAAACACACACACACACAGATATATATATATATATATATATATATATATATATATATATATTTAAACACACTTATTAAATTTTAAAATAATAAGTATACTTAAAATCTATTTATAAAATAACACAATTTAAATTTGAAAATTATTATTCATTTAAAAATCTATTTATCTCAATATTTTAAAACATCACGTTATTTTTATTATTGTTTAAAATAATAATTTTTACCAATTTTAAATAATAAATTAAGATATTATCACATTTTAAATTCCTTGAAATTCCGGGGTATCACAGTATCGATGATATGGTCACCGTTCCTACCGATTTTAGCACAAGGAGACAAATCATTTCCTTTTGAGTTCGAATCCATATAAATGCATTTTGGACTTACAAATTTTTTCTTCTGTCTTCATTTTTACTCTTGCTTTCGTATCGATTGAAAACCTAAGAAATCGAAACTAGCTTCGTTCCCAAATCAACATAGCTTGTTAATCCCTCAAATCGATACTCTAATTTTGGTAATCAGTCGAACAATCTCACATTAAAACGATATGATTTAAGATTTAATGCCAATTCGCTCATGGTCGTAGCCAATTCCGATGATGATGAGGTCAGAATCGGGTCGGATCATGGTTGAGGGAGGAGGAAATGGTGTCTGAACTATTTGGAGAAGAAGGAAGATAGATGGATATGAAGAGTGCATCCGTATTGATCGTTGATGAAGAAGAAGTTCGTATCGACCTAGGCATAATGGATTTTCATACCGATGGGAGGAATTATTTCGTATCGATTGATGATAGGCATTCATACTGATCCAGTGAATGATATGAAGACTTGGATTTAGCAATTGATATGAAGGTTTTGTTTTTTGGTTGATACAAAGTGGTGGGAAAAGTGATCGATACGAACTAACTTTCTAGTGATCGATATGAGATGCGGTCTTCCCTGATCGATACGAAATGCACTTTTGGCAATGATCCAAGTTCAAACTTTAATGAACATGAAATGTTTTCACACTCGAACATTTGACTTCAACGAGCTTCTGCCTTGCATAATTGAACTTAATCGCTTTACTACATATTTGACCGCCCTTCGAAGTTCGTCCATGGAACTATAACTTGATAAATTCTATAAAATTTAACTTGGATCACACTCTAAAGTCTGGATGGCACAATTATGACGGTCAGCGATGACGGCCACTCCGGTTGAATCTCGAAGTCTTGTCGTTTGAACATCCCTCAAATTTTGTAGAATCTCAAGTACCATGTAGCACTGCACTACACAACACATTTAAGTACTTCACATTGGAGGGAACACGGGTTTCTTATCGTCTAACGACAAATTTTACTAAATTCAATAGCAATGGAACCCGAAAGTTCTCAGTCACAGGATGCTCAGAGTCTGCCTCTTCCCGTAATTGAAATGCCAGTTATCGCAGCTGAAGTAGTTAGCCCTGTTCTGGATGAGTTACCAAGAGCATTTTTTATTATGAACACATAAGATTCTGTCCACTCTAATATCTACGAAGATATGTTATGCAGGATTAGCCTAAAACATGGGTTGTCCTAAATGATGTCTTAGTATCGTGGCTGGAAGATAGAGCTCACAACTTCTCGATGGGATACACGGATTGCAATATATTCATCTGTGTAGCTAGGATGCTTCCTCCCATCAACCAGTTCATCCAGGAAGTGTTGCTTTACTTGAGGATCGCTCTATCCCAGTTGCACCCAAACGGGTACGCTTTGCTCAACAGTCTATTTGTCATCTTCATGGAGCATCTCATTCGACCTCCGACTGTATAAGGTATCAGATACTTATTCAATATAAAAAGTCATGGGGACAACCCTTCCTTCACTTTTCTGGAAGTGGTTAGAAATTGCCAAGTAGTCCCAGGAGTTTGGAGTAGGCTAAGCTACTTTAAGACCGAATGGTTCTCTGTTCGGTGTTCATCGGGATACGCTAGATAGTAGCTAGCTAGACGTAAGTATTTTAACCTTTTGTTGATTATCTAAACAACATAAGTTGATATCAAATCTGATACTTGGCTACCTTTGCAACTTCGATTCTGCGGCCTGAAGGAGTTCAATTTAAAGAAGTAGTTAGAGCTCTCCAAGCAGTACCAACTAAGTTTAGAGAAATCGACGGAGTTCCTACTGACAAAAACTTGGTCGCTGTTGGACTTATGGAAAGAGGTTAAAATATTGGATCAACAGGGGTTATCAGAATGGCTCAGGCGAGGCATGGAGGAAGGACAACTCTCGGATTTGTAATCGTTGAACGAGAGGATAATGACAACGTTCCTGCTGGGGATGAGTCTGCAGTTGCGCCTTCATACAGTCTTCGATCTTCGGAATTGAAAAGAAAAGGCAAGGCTGTCGCTTACAAATCTACAAGATGCAAAACCGTCATGCTATCTCTACACGTTATAACTGGTGTAAGCGTGGAGACTTCTCCTCCACAAATGGAGAGTTCTTTTGAGGGACTAGCCGACATTCTCATTTCGGATGACTTGTCTTTACATCATGATATCGGGTTAGAGAGGCTTCAAAGTGCTTTAGACATAGGGGAGCCAAGTTCTACGAACACGGGTGCCACAACCGATTGGTTTGGGGGTTTGTACATACATGCACACACTTCATGACACCACATATTTCTAATCACATGCTTCTAAATCTTTGGAGATAATTAACTCTATTTCTCTTTTCATTCTTACAGATACAACGACGAAGTGGGGATCTATGCTGGTAGTCTTCGTGCTACACGCCATTCTTCAAGTTCTTGCTCAAAGTCTCATAGGCGTAAGTCTGAAAGAGACTATGACCATCAACATTCTAGTCAGAAGCGCGAGTGCCAAGAAAGAGAAAGGGAATGGGATAATAAGCGTCGATCACGGTCTCACTCTCTACCACCTAGAATTCCTTCCAAACCTTCCGGTTCTGGTAGACAGCCTTTAGAATCTCCTCGTCAAGTACCGCCTCCTCAGTTTTTAAGGCCCGACGAGCAACGTCGGAGAATAGAGACTGAGACTCCCGTTACTACCGAACAAGTCGCTATAGAACCCACTGGGGAAGGAGCGATTAGAATTGCTACGTTGAAGAAGGATTTCCCAACTATCTGCTTCGACGGCTTAATATTTCCTCCACACTTAAAGCGAATTCTCAATAAAGCAGAATAGATGATACATAGCTACGTACATGATATTTATAGTCAGTATCGATAACGGATGAAGACTGTAGAGAAAGTTTTGGCGATGACCTTTGAATGGGCGAAGATAATCGAGAAACTAGAAACCAATCTCGCTCAAAAGGACCACATAATTCAGGTGCTCATCAATGAGAATGAATCTTCGAGAAATTCGAAAACGGAGGCTAATAAGTGAGCCGACGAGGTAACCCAGAAGATGGAAGAGATGAGACAAACACATTTAGCCTTGGTCGGGAAATGGGACACCGGACCACTATGGTCATGGCGGAGAGAGACACGGCGCTCAAAGAGCTTGAGAAGTTAAAAGCTAAATTTGCTGAAGTCGTCAAGGAAAAAGACGACGCTAAAAAAGCTGCCCAAGAAGCTCGTGTGCAGGCTATGGTACTCAGGGATGAACAGGATGCGGCAAAGCTAAAGGTCCAAGAAATTGAGACCAGAATTGAAACTGAGGTAAAGTGGTGGAGGCCAGGATGAAAAGTTATATCGAGGATCTCCTGGTCACATGTAATGTCAATGTCTTAAAACAACGCAACCTAGGCTGGCTCAAAGACTACCCATTCCATCTATGCAATTCAAGGCGCTGCCTGGTAGAGGACGAGAAGGCGTACCGCAGCACTTCAACTATCGATGACTTCGAGTTAGAGAACCAAATATTAACCGAAGATGAGAGAAATGTTCTTTACGATGCCATTTCCACTTTTGAGAAGGAAAAACTAGCCGTTAAATACTCCAACATTGGAGAGAGGTTCGGAGTTGAGCACCATAAAGGAAGCTCCGAATGCCTATAGCAACTCAACCCGAGTTAACTTCTATAATTAATCTTCAAGCTATTCCGGCGTATGACCTAGATAGATCGAACATTTCCCCGGCCCATCAACATTTTTCTAAAGGTACGTCGGCTCAGCGTGTAAGACACTCCGAGGAAGGTACTCCGAACATTTCTCAAATTCATCCAAAGGCTAGAGCATTTTCGAAAGTTATCTCTAACACCTTTTCGTGTCTTTATTCAGTCATAAGATCTGCACCAACCGATCCTTCTGCAACCCAAGAATCGCATCATGAGCAAGAGGCTCTTATGATGGAGGCAACGACCACAACGATTGCCACATCAACTAGGGAGGTGCACGAAAGTAAAGTAGCTTCGTTCTTAACGAGCAAATGATCGAAAAATTCCTTGGCCACCAAAACGACCCAATCATTGACCTGCCTTTTAATAAAGGTGAAAATGTGTTTACAACTATCTCATTGGGCCTGACTAGCAGCATTCCAGCGGACGCCCAAGTAGTTTGGGAGGAGGAGATAATGGCGAAAATTAACGTCGAAAATTAACATCGAAATGGAGAGGGCCGAGCAGGCTAGCAGCATGGGAGGTGGCATGGCGGGCCCTGGTCTGTTCCCTATGCTTATCGTTTCTCTAGGTGGCACGATCGTTGATACCCGCATGCCTTCTCTGTCTTCCAACATTGAAAGTGTCGCCATTCCTCCAACTCCGTATACCGAGAGCATTCCGATACCCGTGAGTTCGGAGGAAGAAGACTAACCAGCAAAAGGAGGCCGGGGAGGCAAAGGCTCGAAAAGACAACCGAGCAGTAGCTCTAGTGGATCAACACCGAAGAATAAGAAGAAGTCGAAGGAGTAGACATGTCTTTTTGTTTCTTTTTTGGTAGATAGGTAGGAGTTAACTTTTGCTTTGCATAGGCCATGTATAGATGTGGATTCAGCCCCTGCATATAGGAATTCTTGAAATAATTTTTGTACTTATCCTTTTCTTTTGAAGAATAGTTGAAATGAGATTCCATTTTTTTCAGAGTAACTCTGTGTCTATTCACTTAAGCATTTCTGCACTCGTATTTCCATTCAATGTACTTATGAGGCTTTTAGTTTTTGAGTAAAACTTGAGTTCGATCGTTAAGTCCCCAAGTCATGGCTTCAAGTCATAACCAAACTTCGATTCGAATTTCGATGTTACACTGTCTCGGTCACTGGCTGGTACTTGATTTATGCCTCCAGTCGAGGAAAATTGAAATAGCCGGTCGTTGGACATTTTTCACCTTTGTTGACCTTTATTTAACTAAATCAGAACGAAGTTAAAGTGAGATGAATTTGAGTAGTCAATCACACTCATTCATCGATAAGTACTTGCATCCACACTCTAGGGATTGAGCTTGAGTGTTGGCAGTCGGTTATGCCAGCTCGTCGTTTAGAATCACGTCCAGGCTCTGGTGACATAGGATATCTCATGGGTGGTCTGTTACACTCGTTTAGTACTTGGAGTCATATCCATGCTTCGGGGATAAGAGTTGTTTTATGGGCGGTTATTCCCACCCGCTTAATGTTTTATACTCCAGTTCATACTTTGGGAATCTGGAGTTGGTTGATGGGTGGCCATTCACACCCATTTAGTGTTTAGAATTAGGTCCACGCTCCGAGGACTTAAGTTGTTTTACGGGTGGTTAGTCACAACCGTCTAATGTTTATACTCCGGTCCGTGCTCTTGGTTTTGAAGTTAGTTAATGTTTATCCTCCAATCTGCGCTCCAAGAATTTGGAGTTGGTTGATGGGTCGTCAGTCACAGCCATTTTGGTGTTTATAATCCAGTCCATGCTCTCGGGACTAGAATGAGTCGATGGGTGGTCAGTCACACCCGATCGTGGTCATACTTCGATTCGCTCTCTGGGAATCTGGAGTTGGTCGACAGATGGTCAGTCACATCTGTTTAGGCATTTGGCTCTCATTCGCACTTTAGGAACAGAGAGTTGATCAAGGTTGTGGATGGTCGGATCACATCCACCTTGATTTAACAAGAAAATTCATAGATGGACGGGTCCATCCTCCTCGAGCTTGGATTTGGAATTTGCACTCTAGCTCAAACTCTAGGAATTGGAATTTTGTTAGAGGATTGTCATGTTTCAATCCATTTTGATTTAATTGCATTGGTCCCCGAGCTCGGGTTTCACTTAGCGAGTATCAGTGGGATCATGATCTCTCTTTGTGCATCCCGATGATCGCATGATGTTGGCGAGTTTTCATTTTATTACTGAAATAAGAAAGTACGGCAACGTCAGTTGCCTTATTACAAATTCAAATTTTGAAATGCATAAAAAAAATTCAAAGGAAAACGCAGACTAAATGAAGAAAAGCCTGTTATGTGAAATAGCGATTGAGACTCTTGCTGTTCCATGCTTTGTGCATAGTGAAGCCGTCAATAGTTGATAGCTTGAACGTGCCATCTCCATGTCTTCGCTCAATGACATATGGTCCTTTCCATGTTCATTTTAAGTGTGAAGGGACCAGATAAGTTCTCTTAAGTATGAGATCACCAACTTCGAAGGTTCTTGGATCAAGGTCCTTAAGGAATTGTTTATGGCGCCCGGGCCTAAACCCAGGAGTTAGCTGTCAATTCTCTGAAAAATAAATGCAGAGAGATTCCTCCACGCCCTTGCCTTTCTCCTTACGTTGCACATCCCATAGCTTAGAAATATAAGAGGTGCGTCCATCCTCCTGATTACCTTGAACAACTCCAACCGCATTGTTAGTGGGGAACTTCACAGTTAAACACCATAGGGAAATAATTATCCTGAATTCAGCAAGGGCCGGTCAGCCTAAAAAAGCATTATATGGGGAATTAGTGTCTAACACAACAAATTGTAGCATCCGAAATCTCCGTCGCTCTCCAATACCTAACTCAACTGGCAACTCCACCATCCCAGTGGGTATAGTTGCACTTCCATTAAAGCCGTGTATGCGAGACAAACATGGCTTTAGGTCCGTCGCTTCCATTTTCATCTAGTCGTTAGCTTGTGTAAACAGAATGTTTACGGAGCTTCCATTGTCTACCAGGATCTTCTTCATCCAGGCAGACCTATCTGAGCTGATATGATTAGTTAATTGATAGTGGGGGCTTCGACTCTGTCAACATCTCTGTTCCTAAAAACGATGTCTTCTATCATCGTTTTTTGTTATTTCACAGGAGCCCCGTCGTCAACATTAATGCAACACTTGAAGTCCGCATGCATAATCGAACTGGCATACGACTCCATGTCCTTCTAGCTCCAATCAGCTGGGTGAGGACCGCCACTAACTGTATTTATCACCAATCTCCCACCAGTACACGAGGGTTCCTCGGGTCTAGTCTGGTTTTGACTTTGATTCGGGTTAGATGGATTCGCACCTCCATCTTGCGGAGCCCTAAAAACTGTTCCAACTTCCTCTTTCTGATCAACTTCTCAATGATGTCTTGTAAATGACTGCACTCATTCGTGTTACGGCCGTTACAGTCATGGAATCTACAAAACTTTCTAGTTTGAATCTACTTTTCAAATGATGGTTTAGAAGCCGGCTTCTTGTACTGCCCTGTATTGTAGGTTTGAAGATAAACATTGTCTAGCGACGTGTTCAAAATAGTATATTGGTCGAACATGGGAGCTCTGTGTCTCGGTCTGCGATTTTGATCTCTCTTCTTCCCCTGACCTCCGTTACCTTTTTATTAACCTTGCTTGTTCTGTATATTCAATTTCACATTACCGGTGCTCTCACTGGACTATTTTACGGCAACATTACTTCTAATGCCTTCAACACTAGGCCCCACATCGTCCTGTTTCCTAGATCGTCTAGCGTCATCTCTCCTCAAAAACTGGGTCGCCTTAGCATAGAAATGATTCAACGACGTGGGGGTTTCCCCGCCAACCAATTTCCAAACTCGGACTTGCGATCAATTCCTTTAGTTAACGCCGTTAAGATAAAATTGTCATTCGAGTAGCTGACCTCAGCACAGGCAGCATGAAATCTTTCCAGATAACATCCGAGTGTCTCTCCTGGAGCTTGGGTAATGTTAGATGAGGTGTTGACAACCTTTGGCCTTATAACATGCATACAGAATTGTTCGACAAACTCCGTTGCTAACTGATCAAAATTGGAAATAGATCTAGGTGGTAAACGAGTAACCCACATTGTTGCAATACCTCCTAAGGAAATAGGGAAACTCCTACACTTAACCGCATCGTCAGCTCGTGCGGCATTCATGAGCCATTCATACTTTAATATGTGTTAATTAGGATCTAAACTTCCTTCATACACAGTCGGGGTAGGCATCCTGAATCGGCGAGGTGGCTCGACATAAAGGATATCATTCATGAATGGAGTATGACTTTGGGAGATTTTCCAATCGCCATTGGTAGGACCTTGACTTTCATGGATCAGTGGCGGATCATGGTTGGAATGGCAGGCATTTGGATATTTGGGCCAAGGCATGGTCGGGTTCCATGTTGCGGGGACGGTCCAGGCGCGGTGGACGGTCCGTTCCTCGCCTCTTTGGCTCTAGCTCTACAGGAACATAGTGTTCTAGGGCATGAACATGTTGACAAAGGGTTAGATTTGCTCTTTTTCGAATCTCAACTTTCAAGTCTACATCAGAGTTGCTGCATGGCTATTGATGGAGTGATAAGGAAATGCCCCACCCTAGGAGAAGGGTTCAGCTTGATGTCCCATTGAAGGAAGTCCTAGGCTTGTCCGAGGTTCAGAGCATGCTAATGCCTGGAGGCTTGCGCATAGTTTCCATCCAGCCATTGGCATGTAGGTCTATGATTGTAATCAGAGGAAGCCGAGCTTTCGGTGGATGAGTAGGATGCGCGATCCCTTCTGGATCTCCTTCGTCTTTCCTCATTTAGTTGGTTCGCGAGCTCCGTGTTGGCATGGATCTGTTGGAGAGCTGCTGACAGCTCTAGGTTAGCTCTTGCATTAGAATCTAGAATTCTTCCCTAGTCATAAGGCTTAAGGATCTGGAGCTCCGACAGATGCTTGACCTATTGTGTTCAGCTACGTAGGATTCTATCTATCCCTTCCTTCTAGATCTGCAGTAGTTGAAGTGGTTCTTGTGTTAACCATGGCTGATGTAGCTCTTTCATAGATCTGATGCAATCTGAATAGGATAGAACAAACTAATAGATGACAGATCTGAATCTTCTCCTTAGATTTCAACAATCCAACAACGGCAGTAGATCCAATGAGCAGGAGAAAAACCGAGTTCTCTCAATGAAAACACCAAAGTGTTTGTACTAGAAATGGACACAACACTTTTTGGATGTATTTGAAGAGATTAAAATGAGGAATTTAAATGTAAAAAGAGGTTAATCTAACAAATACGCCAAAACAGACAAACATAAATGCAAGAACACAGGAATTTATAGTGGTTTAGCGTTGTAGCCAACGTCCACTTTGGAAAGTTTGCTATTTTATTGAAGTCTACTAATTGATTACAATAGAGAATATTCAAGCATTCGAGTTACAATGGGTTTCCGACAGAGTATCGGGTAGCAGAATCAAAAGTCCATTTTCTTAAGGCATTGGGCTGCTATTTATAGGTGCAGGCTGAAAATATCCGACTTAGATCTCAGAATACCTCTTCTCCCATGTAGGTGGGCCCACTTGATCGATCCAGGGTCATTTGGGATCGATCCGTACTCCATTCGTATCGATAAAAAATAACTCCTTTTAGGCCGAGATCGACTATAGACATTATTGAGGTGGTAAGCATGCTCCTGTGAAAAATTGGTGGCATTTGGACTTGTAGATCTTGGGCTGTAATCGATCCAAGATTGATTTTGCATTATGTTGAACTATTCGTATCCATCCAATTTGTATCGATAGTTGTTCGCATCGATGCTATGTGTATCGATCAGGGTGACATGGTGTGATAGTCTAGGAGCGATCCACTTTTCATGCTGCATGACCGCTTCTTTCACTTTTCTTCATATCGTTCCTAGGAATCATTCTTCGTATCGATGAATGGAAGGTCTATTCGTATCGATCATCCATAGCCTCTTCGTATCGATGATCTTCATTCCAGTTTGTATCGATGCACATTTATTTCTTCATATCGATCCTTGATTATACTTTTTGTATCAATCTTCCATGACTGCTCCCGTATCGATCATTGACACTCTTCTTCGTATCGATCAAGCGAGTGATCAATATGAACCAGGCCCTTCTGCTTGATGGATACGAACTGAAGTAATTTGAGGGATGGATACAAAATACATGCTTCTGGGTTGATGGATACAAAGTGGTTGGCCTACGATGGATATGAACACTATGGATCCAAATGAGGGTGACTTCCTTGATTTTGATCGATCCATACCTTGAGCATACGATCTACGATTGTCCTGAAATTTGGCATGTTGGATTTCATAGCTTTGCTAGTCATACCATGTTAATTGTATCTTGATCCGGACTTAGACAAAATTGGCCAGCATCAATAGTAGACTTGTGTATAATTTATCTTCGGGACGGATTGTCTTGAGTTTCTAGTCAAGTTCTTGGTGTCACGGCCTTGCCAAAAGGCAGGATAACAGAAGCACTTCACATTCTTCTTCTCTATTAGCTTCTTTCCTTTACCAGTTCTGCACTCATGGACATAATGGCCCTTCTTATCACACTTATAACACACCAAATCAGCCTTTGCCTTCTTAGCGGCCTTCCCTTTTTTTGCTCCTCTCTTCTTAAAGAATTTCCTTTTCCTTCCTTGAGGACCTTGGGACTCAACTGGCTTCTCCCTAGCTGAAACAGCAAGCATCTCCTCATGGCAAATAGTTATCTCCACGTCACATGATAAGGTTCTCTAATATGAGTCATAGCCATTCTGACTGGCTCTGGTCTCAAACCTCTAATGAGTGTCTCATTTCTTTTGACATCAGTGTCAACCAAAGCATAACCATATCGAGATAGCTCATCAAACTTAGCAGCATACTCGATCACAGACATATCTCCTTGGAAAAAATCCATGAATTTCCTCATCAATTTTGATTTGGCAACTTCAGACAAGAACCTCTACTCTAACCTCCTCCTGAAGTCAACCTAAGTCAACTCTTCCTCCGACGCTCCGGTCGTCACACCATTCCACCAATGAAGCGCAAACCCCTACAACTATCTAGAGGCTAGTCATCTCTTCTCTCCATTATTCAAGCCTAAATCTATAAAGATCCTCTCACAGTTCAACAGCCAGTTCTCTACTTCTACAACATCTTCCGTTCCAACAAACGGCTTTTCTCTAAGATTTATATAGTCTCTACTCAGATTAGCATAGTAATATCCAACTGGAACTACAGGATTAGCTCCTTCCACAATAATAGCAATTCCAGCTTGCAAAAGATTAGCCAACGACTGATACACCATCCCCGCATCTACTGGCGGATTTCCAGCACCAACAGTGGCCTCAACATTTTGGTTAGCATTAACCTATCGACCTTGGTTCCTCCGAGTATTAGGTAGAGAATTTCCATTGACATGGTGCTTCCTCCACCTAGATTTCTTCTTCCATTCCTACCTCCATATCCACTTTATCGTATGTCTATACACGAGCCTTAGTAGGATATAGAAGAATGCTCTAAGAGAGAGGGGAATATGTACTTAGATATATACCTGTATGTCTAATACAAGTACGTTACTGTAGCATTAACCCAAACCCCGATCATATTTTTAAATTCATTGGATTATGTTTCAAAAAGCTTTTAGATTTAACTTTTCTATTAAAGTTTCACAAACCTATGTTCTGATACCAACTTGTAACATCCCCTTACTTGGAGGCCCAAAACTAATGACTACGGATGCTATAGTCATCCATAGTTATTAATTCTCGACGACCAAATACGGCGACGCTAGGTACATTGATACACAGATCATAGAAACATGAAAAAAATTTAACAATTCAAAAACATATTTCCATATTCAAATTAAAACATTTGATGTTCATTACATAATCCCAAAACGTAACCATGTTTAGTAAAATATAGTTACTATAGTTATGTTAAGAGCGACATATGAAGATGCCCCCTTAGTTGATTAGAGTATATAGTAAGGCTAATAGATCTGCCTTTACAAATAAATACACAGCTGAAAAGATAACTCTAAATAACTATTGCCTCCTATACGCCTCCGGAAGCTTTATTCATCTAAGAAGAAAATCTAAAAATCTTAAACCTCAAACTACTCAAAATCAATTAAGCACCCGAGAGTTTAATGGAAAAATAAAAACTTCGAGTCAAACTTAAAGTCTAGTATGAATAATAATCCAACATTTCAACTCTTTTTAGATATCTAGTGAGACACGCTACTTAGCGGAAAGGGTTTTCCCTTCACTAGTATCCTGAAACCTTTATAAAACCTTATATTGCGTTCCTGCATCCATAATGGTTAAAAAATACATTTTCTAAATGTTACGATGATATACATACTTGAAAATAATTAGGATTTCCCATCCCCCATTTAATATGACACCCTATCCTATCTACGGTTTTCATGGGATCACTAAAAAACCTATAGGCTCCTGTCAATTAACTTAATTAATTCGTGAGTTCCCATCATTTTAATAACTAATCATCTTATCCTAGTTTTCATGGATTGACTAAGAACCTATGGATTTATCCAATAGTTCTATTCACATCTGGGTTGACTTGGAACCTATTGATACTTCCATTAGCCACTTTCTTATCCTAGTTTTCATGGGTTTACTAGGAACCTATTAACTGATGTCGATTCTTAATCTGGATATAGTTTTCATGGGTTCACTACAAACCAATTAGCTCCTTCCAACCGTCCTTAATACGTAGTTTTCATGGGTTAACTATGAACCTTTTGGCTAACTCCAATAACTACTTAATCATAGTTTTCATGGGTTTACTATGAACCTTTTTGGTTTACACTAATAACTACTTTATCATAGTTTTCATGACTTTACCACGAACCTTTTGGTCACCTCCAATAACTATAAAGTTGAGGTATTCTATATTTTTGGTCATCCTGACTCCTTGGAAACAATTCTACTCATTCAGGAGTTCAAGCAATTTATATTCACTATTGAGTTAACCTAGCCAGTTCTTCTACCCTTTTTTTCCTCAAAATACAGTTATGGGTTATCATGTGAATATATTCATGTTTGAAGAAGAAAAACAATAAATCAACAATACAACTCCTGTGGGTTTAAGGTCCTTGGAATATAATTCATAAAACATAGTTAACACCTTGAACTTATATTTTTATAAAGGCATTACTTCTTTAAAATTTCATATTTACAGTCGTTACAAACTCCTTTGTGTAAGGCATGGGTTTTTCCTTTAAAAATTAGAGTATGGGTTTTCAAACCTTTCGACAATGTTGAAAGGTTGCACTCTCAACTTCTTCGAAAGGTTTAATCATCTACTTTAAAAATAATAGGCTACAACCCTTTTACTACTTTAAACCCTTCCTTCGAAATCTTTCGACCTTGATAAAGCATTACTATATCTAAGAGTAGAACCTTTTGAAACCATTTAAAAGTAAACCTTTTGAAAGCATTGGAAAGGAAACCTTTCGAAACCATTGGAAAGCAAACCTTTCGAAATCATTGAAACTCAAACCTTTCAAAAATAATGGATTTATACTTAAAATATTACTTTTGATCATAGGTGAAAGTATCTCTTTCAAAACCACTCTTCGTTTTACAAATTATTGGGAAAGATGATTGAACCTTTCAACAGTGTCGAAAGCCCCCGCATTCGACCCCTTTAGAAGGTTTGGGAAGCAACTTGCTTTACAAAAACCATTCGACTAAGTCGAAAGTTCCTGCTTTTGACCCTTCGAAGGGTTTGAACCAAAATAAAGGTGGCAACTCTTTTCAAAATCCTCTTTGAAACAAACTTTCGAAAATATAACTATCAACTTGGTCGAAAGCTCTTTTAAAACCAACCTTTCAACCTTGTCGAAAGGTTTCTTAAATCCTTTCAAAACTAGACTTTTCGACCTTGCTAAAAGATCTTTAGAAAGCATCGCTTTCGAAATTGAAAGGCCTTTTAAAAAACCCTTATTGAAACCAAACTTTTCAACAACTTCGAAAGGTCTGTAGAAAACAGGCAAGTGATTTCTTTGTTCAAATAAAAAATAAACTAAGGAACTACTCCTTCGAAAGCAACCCTTTGACACCATACCTTTCGACTTGGTCCAATTCACTACATATCACCTGAATGATATCACGTGTATTGCTTTCAACCTTGATGGTCAATGAAGTCGAAAGGTCTTGGTAGAGGGGTCTGGGTCGGAAGGTTTGCCAAAGAAGGCGGAAACATCATTTTCTAGGTCAAAGCCGATATTTCCAAAATAAGAAAAAAAATTGTAACTAACTTGCCTACTTGTAAACCTTTGATTGGCTTTCATAACTTTTTAAATAATTTGAAAAATATTTTTCTCATTTTCTTTGATCTAGATCAAATCAATATTTAAAAAATAAGTCCTTCCTCTTATAAAAAAATAAATCATTTAGGTCCTCCTTTCGAAATAATTTAATTTCCTTACTAAATCACTTAGTAAAATTTCCAAAAAATTCCAGAAATTCATTTTAATCATGTTATCTAACATATTAGAATTTTAGACCTAAATTCTTAATATATTTTCCAAAAGAATTTATAAACCCAAACGGCCATATTTTTCTTTGAAAATTCATAATAAATTCTCCACAGCTTGGAAAATTATAAAAATTGAAATCCAACTCCTAAATCATGTTTTCTATAACATAAAATATTCCCATGGCATTTAAAAATCATTTCATCTCGGTTTTTCCCTAAAACCATGTATATTTCCTTATTAAACAACCTTGTTTAAACATATATAAATCATAATCAAGCATATCATCATTCAATATATCATAAAAACAAATTTATTCTTAAATCCGAAACCATATGGTGATAAAATAAAAATAGAGATGTAGAAATTATTATTCACCTTAGATTGGATAAGAATATTGAAGTTTGATTGAGACTGATTTCTCTTCCTTGAATCCTAAGCTTTAAGTTGATTTTTATCTTCTCTTCTTTCTTCCTAATGGCCAGCCTTGCTTGCTTCTCATGGTTTTAAATTTTTGTTTTGGTAAACTGAACATGTATGACCTAATGAGAATGGTATCAGGGTGGGGAATATTGACGGTTATTTAAGATAATTCCCTTATGCTCAATTACTTAAAATTTTTATAAGTTCAATAGATTTTAAATAAGCATGGCCACCTAGTTTATTAATCAACCTCAATCTCCTTTTCTACATTATTCTATTTAATTTGTTCTAATTAAATCTCCTGAATAATGTCAATAAAATTTGGGGTGTTACACATTCTAACCCCGTCATTTCAACTACCTTCTCATGCACCCATGTGCCATCCATGTAGTCTTAAGTACTTGCCGTCACATCACATAAAAAGAAGCAAAAGATTAGCAAAAGTATTCCATCTTTAATTACCTTCAAGAATGTGATTAATGTTAATACATTTAGTTAGTGAATAATTATTCCGAAATGTTATATTTGCGCTCATAAATATAAATGTGTGCCAAATAACATTTCAACAACTTTTATTCGGTAAAAAATCAAAATTCCAAAAAACGATTTTCGGTCACTTTTACGATTTTTCACTGAACTATTCATTTATGTAAACAAATTTACAAAATGAGTTTACCATTATTATTTATTAATTAAAAGTAGTTTATTAATGCTATTAAATCCATTTTATTAATATTAAATTAATAATTCAATTATTTAGATAATCCCTTTAATTAAATATGAACTATTCACATTCTTTTCCAAGATGTTACATTCTTCCTCCTTAAAGGAATTTCACCCCGGAAATTCTCCCGGAGTTGAAAAAGTAGTACCTTTACCCAAAAGTCAAATTACTTACTTAGATTTCAGTAATTCAACATTAAAAGGTTGCAACAAAAGTATAGAGAATACTCTGTAATAAAATACTCTGCATCCAATCTTTTCAAAATATAAATTTAGAATTAAATGCCAGGGTTTTTATATTCAAAATATATTTTCAAATTAAAGTGAAATATATCAAAACCGAAACCGATCATGACAAGGAGGGGCTCCTTCGACCAAAGCATGGTATAACTCTAGAACTAAAACAATATGAAGCATCCAGTGGTATTCCGGTTATCCCTAAATAATAACTTGAGTAAACAAATATACATGGTGGGTCTTCTAAACTGTGCAGTTAAAGCGCCCTATCGCTCTATAGCGTTTGAGGTGCGAAAAGCTGTAGCGGAGATATATCGGGGATGTACTAGGATATAGTGGATGACTTCAAAAAGAGGAATGATGAACATTCTACATTAAAAATAGGAACAAGTATTACTTATTATTTCCCACCAAGAAAAACAAGTTATAACAAAGTAAAGATAAACAAGGTTGACACTTAAAAAGTTATAACTAGTTATAATAACCAACAGCGTATATATGACGACCCGGAATTTTTGGATATTTGAAATTGAAATATTTAATTGATTTTAAATATTTAAAAATTAATTTCTAACTTGAATTTCAAATTCCACTATTTAATTAATTATTTAATTAAATAATTGAAAATTGGGTAAATTGTTGAATTCGAAATTTTATGCTTGTCAAAAATATTTCAAAAGCTTATATAATTTATATTGATAATACTAAAGATAACAAAAGTTTAAAAATTGAATATAAAGGTGTTCTTTTAGTTTTAGAAATATGTACAAACAAAAAAAATTCGTGGCCACATAACAGTCGAGTTCAAATCCTTCTAATCAAATGGAGAAACAAGCCGGAATGGGAATGGTTGCTAACAAAAATCAAAGGTGAGTTAATCTCACTCATCTGGATTATTATTTAAATTTAAATAGTTAAATTTAAATTTTTGGTTGAATGATTGAACTGACTGGATGTGATATTATATATAGTAGTATATACATTGGAGTGATTGATTTCCCACATTATATAGCGATGAGACCTTATGCGCACGCATAATAGCGGATGACCCATTATACCGCGATATCCCACCTCGAAGCGGGATTGGTATCTAAAATTATTATGCTAACATCTGTGGATGTAGGGAAACAGGTTGGAGGGATCCAACCGGAATCCTCAAAACGTTGAATTCATTTTATATTCAGCAATGTGATTTATGTGATAATTTGTGATGATTATATTGATTATATTGGGAATTGAAATTATTAAATGCTATGGCTTGATCTAATATATGTTGGTACTTAAGAGAATGAAAATTTATAAGTTTGGATTTTTTTTAAAGGAAATAAAAAGGGAAATTTTTAAGTAAAATAATATAGTAAATTTGGGTAAATTAAAGATTGAACTTGGAAAATATAAAGTTTGATTTTTAAATCCTATTAAATAAATTCTGATTATGGAAATAAAGATAGAGATTTTAAATAAATGAAAATAAAAGACTTTTGGGGACTTAAGCAATATTGTTTTGTAAAGTACGAAGAAATATATTTTAAAATTAAGCTTGAAATGAGTTTGTGAAAAATAAAAGGAGAATTTGAAATAAAGTACGAAATTAATATTTTCGATTTAAATAGGAATGTAAATCATAAATAACGGTGTGAATATGGGATAAATGGGTTTTGAAATAAATTTGGATAAGTAATGAAATTTATTTTGAAATGGAGTTGGTATTGGAAATTGATTTGAAAACTGATTAAGTGGCTAAAACTATGATTAAAGAAGAATGAGATTATGAAATTTATAAACAGGGTTTATAAATAAATGAAATATTTATCAGTGGAAAATTTTGAAATATAAATTCAAGATGGAAATTTATAAGGAGGGTAATTTGTTAAAATAAGTAGTGATTTATTTTTAAAGGCGTGGGAAGGAAAGTGTATTTCCATGAAAAGCCGAGTATATTTTCAAAGAAAGACTTCCAAGTATAAGTTAGAGGTTTTAAAGTTGTTTTAAAAGAATGTTTTTGAGAATTTATTATTTAAGTTGGTTAAAATTTTAAAGGTAAATATTTTATTAAATTAGTTATAGTAGTACTTATTTTAAAAGGTTAATTGGTATTATGGCTTGAATAGATAACTATTAATATTTATATTTTATACAGTAGTTTTATTTTAAAGATAGTTTGGCTAAAGTTATTATTGGAAAAGCTTGAAAAGAATTCCGTAACTTTTAATTTAAATTTTTTTCTGGTTTAAGTTTTACATGAGAAGCTATTATAAAATTTCATAACTAGTAACTTAAATAAAGTCTTTTAAGTGGTTTTTATTGTAAATGTTTTAAAGTATATATAATTTTGGGTTAAGCGATTTTAAATTATTTTAAATCTAAAGTATTTAGACTTGGTAATTTTCAGTGGAAACAAACAATATTTGGGAATTTATTCTGCGAGAGGAAAGTGATTTGAAAACTGTTTTCAAAGGGTTGAAGTATGGAAAATAGCTTGCGAAGATATTTTGAAATAAATAATTTGAAAAATTATTTAAAGTCTGATGGTTGTTTGTGAATTTAGTTGATATTAAATAACCGACTATCAATATTGGCCAATGCGTTGATCGTTTCGAAGAGACCGGGATCGGGATTAATTTTTCGAAAACCACTTCAATCCGGTTTGAACATTTTTGTAAGGAATACAAGAGCTTGGAGTCGAAGATGGAGCAGTGAAGTGCAAGGGCTAGTCGCTACTAATACCGAAGATGATTCCAAATGGATGTAGTAGGAGTAGTGCCTTCGGTTTCGTTCAGACCTGGAACGGACTTGTATGGATGAATGCTATCAGAACATCGTCAGGAGGACGATGAGCATTCTAAGTGAATGTGCGCTAAAAAGGTAATGCATAGCCTTGAGCCTCATCAATCGGGAATGGCTAAAAGAAGGGAGATGCATGCAAGGCTAAGTGGCTAGCAACCAATTAGGGTAAGATCACCCTTGTCTAGATGTCCCTTTTTATTCAGTTGTGTGGGAGGTTGCAGATCCCAACCGTGAGGTGAACTTATTAGACTATCCAGTAAGGGGTAGCTCCCATCTTGTATAGAAGGGGATCAAGGTGGATCCTTGGTACAGTGATTTAGACCACGTATTGTGACGGGCGGTACCCCAATTGCCCTGCCATTGATGGAAATACGTTCTCCTACGTGCCTTTACGGTTTTGATTGTAGAACCTAGTATTGCTGGAATTTAATAATGTAACAATTTCGGCCATTTGAATAAGTATTTGTATATAGACACTACTATAATATCAGAGGATTTGATAAGAAAATGCTTTGGTTATCGTAAGGTAAAAACCCGGCATGTTTATTTGTGGCGTGGTCTTACGAGATACCTTTGATTTCAAAAGGATTTTGAAAATTTTAAAAATCCAATTGAGTGTGTTTACTCACTCTGGTATTCCAGACCGACTCAAGTGTTATTTCACTATAACGCTCGGGTTAGACCGAGTATTATAGATACAGAAAAGAATGCTGTGGAGTTCAGGAGACGAGCTAGATGGAGAGACGTATCACACGTATTTGATGTACTATCCGTTGTGTATGGTTTTCTGCAAATTCAGTTTCTATGTGGACAAGTTATCACAACTGTCGAGTGTTTCATTTTATTGATGTTGTACTCTGATGATGTAATGTATAAACATATATAGTTCTTTTATTTAATGATTAGTCATTTATCTATTATAATTGTTCCATTACGATGGTGAGATTCTGATATTGTTTCTATTTCTTCTTCTATCTCCTTCTTCTTTAACCCTAAGGGTCAGTTTTTTCGGCATTTGATTGTCTGGCATTTAATACAATGGATATACTGATGTCGTTTTTCGAGCACTGAAAAATCGGATCTTTACAGTATATCATTGCTACATCAACTTTGAAGTTACCACAAAAGTTAAAAGCAAGACATCACGCGAAATGCTTATTTATAGGAAAGGGGGATATAGCGGGGCAACAAAATCGAGTATGTAGCGGATTATTGCCACAATATCAGGGATAATAGCGGATCAGCTATATTAGGCTGATTTACAGGAATATCGTTGCCCCAAAAAGTCCACTACAGGATATATCGGGGCAATATCGAGGAATTGGTTGCACAGCTTCCAAATCAAATGACCTCCAATAGCCCAATTTAGTCTTAACAAAAATATTTGAAAAATCACTTCATAAAAACTCTATGTAAATATCCTGAAATAAAAAATACTTCACCAAAGTTTTGAATAATAATATTATTATTTCTTTAACAAATTCTTTTGAAATCACTTTTCCTAAAGCACATTGATTTAAGTCCTAATAAACAACTTAAAAATATTTTGTTTATAAATTCATGTTTTATAAACTATAAAATATAAAATCATACTAACAATCAAATCAAATTCCCTAAATGAATAAACAAACAATTAATATTATTTAAATGTAAAATGACTAACAAACAAGATTGAGAATTTTTCTTAGGTTCATAACTTTCTAGATCGTCTAAGTATATAGATAATTTCCTAAATGTACCACTACGCTCATCAACCTTTGGTTATTGGTTAGAAGATTGTCTAAGCTACATTAGAACAAAATTGAATGTCACTCCTAAACTTTCTTAAGGAACAAACATAGCATAAGAGTATACTTAAGCCTATATGATGTACACAGTTCTGTAAGCAATATCTGATATGACCACTTCCTCGGATACATTAATTTTACTTTCAAACTAGAATCGTTCACTCGACCTTCCTAATGCAGACTCCGATCAGGTTCCTTGATTAGAAATCTATATTCTCCTTACATAGTCATATACCATGATAGAAAACCACATACTACGAATATAGTATGTATTCACAAATATCTAGAGAATTTTGAAGTCAATAAAACCCATTTGAAAGTTGTTTTACAACTTGACTTTCGAACTGCAAAATCACGACCAAAACTTTTCTAACTTTTAAACACTTTAGAGTAAGGTGTTATAACCTTTTCCGAGCAATCAAACTTGGTTCAAACAACATTCTAAAAGCGCAAAAGCCTAACCAAATATTTAATGATCCAAACACAAGCATAAGAATTCAAATAAAAGATTTTAAGTGATGAGATTTCAAAGTGCAATAATGTGATTTCAAAGTGCGAAAGCTCGATTATCCCACTATTCAACATTTTTTCTACTTTAACATCTTAACCAACAACCAAACATTTGGACAAGCAAGATGTATATAAAAGTAAATCAATTATAGCGAGAAACCCTTAAGGTCTCTCTACAAAGTCCCATGTAAATCACATATATGTATGTTCTTCAATGTGTTCCATAGCGACCTATTCACTATGAAACTCTTCAATTTCCTCTTGTTTTTTGTGCCTTGCAAAACAATGGTTGTTTATGCCATCCACTATCAAGTGCGAAAAAATCTAAATAAGCAATATACACTAGTATAAACAACATAAACACAATTTATATTTTATAATATTTTATCAATTTTTAAAACCATTTAAATTGAGATTAACTCACTCTCAAGCAAGCTTAAACCAAACCAAAGCAACATAAGCCTTCCTCGACCTAACAATACCATAAGACACGACCTTGCTTGCTCGACTCTAGCACAAAATCCAGCGAAACCCCCTATTGCTCACAAAAATGCTAAAATAGGGTGTTTGTGCTCCAAACTTTTAAACTTTGAGAAGGTGATGGCGATGACTATTTTATTTTAAGTTTATTTAATATTTTTGAGGAAAAATGAGGGTGTTTTTATATGATTTACTTAAGAAAATATACATGGACAAAATGAAGAAGATGGAGAAAACGAGAGCAAAGAAGAGAAATGGAAATGTAAAGGTGGAAATGAAGCAAGGAGGTCCTTATATAGACTTTGGCAAAAGTGGCTAATTACCTTCGTTGTCCCTCAACCAAATTACCACTCTAACCCTTGCCATTTCAACTACCTTCACATGCACTCATGTGACATCCTTGTTGCCTTGATTACTTGCCATCACATCACGTGAAAACGAGCAAAAGATTAGCAAAAGTCTTCCCTCCATAATTACCATCTAAAAAGTGATTAATGATAGCACATTTAGACAATGAATAGATTATTCCTATATGTTATATATGTGTGCAAAAACATAAGTGTGTGCCACACAATATTTCAATGACTTTCGTATAGTAAAAAATCAAAAATCCAAAAAAAAATTCGGTTACATTTTCGATTTTTCATCGAACTATTCATTTATGTAAACAAATTTACAAAATGAATTTACCATTATTATTTATTAATTAAAAAGAGTTTAATAATTGTATTAAATCCATTTTATTAATATTAAATTCATAATTCAATTATTTAAATAATCCTTATATTTAAATATAAAGTGTTCTTTTTTTGGGATGTTACAAGATTTATGTTTATTAAAATTAGAAATCTGGCAAATAATAGTAAAAGAATGTCATAAAGAATTAACATTATAATTGGATTACAAACTGTTATTTTCACCAAGCAAGTAGAAAATTCTCAACTAATATAATAAATTTGATTTGATTAAAATTTAACATAAATGGTTTAAAATAGCGAAAGTTTTGAGCTGTACCACCTAATTCTTAGAAAAAATGCCGTAATATAAAATTATTGCAAAATTTCTTGCTAAGAACTAGGTTATATAGAGATGCAATATTGAAAATCGGTTTTTTATTATAATATTTCTTCCTAAGAATGATTTGAACATTACTAATTCTTAGTAAGAAATATTGCGATTACTTTCTAATTTATAAGATGGAGATAATATAAAAATACTGCAATATTGAAAATCAGTTTTTCTATTGATCTTAATTAGCTATATCATCTTGCGAGAAATACCGCTGCATAAAAAACCGATTTTCAATATTACGGTAAAATAATTTGAAAAACGAGAAAAACATAAATAATTGAACACAAGTTTGTAAAATCACTTGAAAATTAACCTTTCAATGTTGAAACAAACCAGTTCTTTAACAAAAATAAAAAACTAACACAATTTATGTACTAATGGGGAAGTTAATCATAAATGGGAAAAATCAACATTCATTAGGTAAATATAAGCCAATGATTCCTTAAATATTTTTCCAAATTGGAAAATTTAGTCATGAATAAGAACTAAAGAAATAGGAGGAGGGTAAGTGATTATGTTGAGAATTATACATGCAAAACAATGCGACAATCGATTAAATAAGTTTCAAACTGACAAGAAAAGGAGACACGTTGAGTTACCTTACCATCTAGATAAAATGCAAAAATAATATTTGAAAAATAAATTTTTGAGGAAATGGGGAATATGTTGGGAAGAAAAAATCATTTGAAACTAACATATCTTAAGACTAAAAGATAAAGTTAAGTTACCACAAATTGGAAATAAATCAACTGAAGATAATACACCTTGAAACTAAAAGATAAAGATATGTTAATACAAATTGGAAAATCATCCGCAAAATAATTTTTTAGTTGTTTGATTTAAGACACCTACAATAATTTATGTAAAAACAAAATTATCAATCCCAAATGAAAATCCAGCATAAATTGGTTGAGAACCAAAGAAATTAAAGGATGCTAAACAATTTTGCTAAAAACTAACAAAGTCAAGTAATTTATTTGAAAACTGAAAATGTAAAGTTATTTTATTGAAAACTGAAAATGTAAAGTAATAAGATAATTTGTTAAATTGATGAGGCAAAGAGAGATGTTGAATTAATGTACAAATTCATATAAATTGCAAAATGATAATGTATAGAAGAAAACTAATATTTATTTAAGGAAAAGGATAAAAATAGGGAGGAAAAAAATATTAAATTCTAATGAATAAATGACTATTAAATGAATTTTATCAGTTTATCAATGGCAAATGCGTAAAAGTGTAACTACTAAAATTCTATCTTTTATGAAATTAAGGTTAGTACCATTAATTGAAATATTAGTAGCTGTATTCATTGAGGAATAACGAAGATTTTGAAAGGGGTTAATAGAAAAAATGTTCCTTAAATTAATGAGAATGTAGTATTCAAATAGAGATAACAAAAGAAAAAAGATAAATGTTAAGGAGACTGAACTTCTTATATATAGCAAAGGTACTTAACATGCGTCATTGTAGATCTAAGCATGATAAAATGCATGGCAGTGAAGAGACAAATCTTAAATTGATCCAGATTTTCTTACCTAATGTCTTATCAAATTATTTGTTATGAAATTAAAAATAACGTGAATGAAACAAAGAATATGGCAATAAACAGGAGATGCTTCATACACATTAACCATAGAGAAATAAAGAAAAAGACAATAGATTAGAGACTATCTATATACAACAATCATTAATTGTATTTGCTAATCTCCAAAGTAAGACTTTGAAAGTGAAAATAAAGTGGCCAAATATAATATGGCTATAACAATAACCACATTACATATACCACAACATATAATAAACTTGTATACACCAATAATTACTTACATACACCATTTCTTTTTTACGAAATTACGATTGTTCTCACATTCATTATCTTACATCTTTAAAACTTAAAAATCATTTACTCGTAATAAAAAATTCCAATAAATTAAGTTAAAGTTCCATAAACTGAACTTTAATTTATCATTAATACGGTAACATCTTTAAAAAAATAAAGTTCTTAATTTCAATATCAACTCTATTATTTGAAAAAATAATAATCATTAAATACTTTTAAATTAGAGTGGATAGCTGTAAAAATTGTCTTAATGACGTTTTAGGTCTCATGATAAAAAAATAATTAATTTAGTTTGATAAAGTATAAGAAAAGGACTATAAATATAATTAAAATGATGGGTAAATCGGCAATATTTTTTTTATAAAAATAATGATGCACGATAAGTTATTTTTGGTATATGACTAGAATCTACCATGTAATATTGTAACAAACAATGCTTTGAGGTCATTGTTTAGAATTAGAAAAGTTGTATATTTAAGTAATTTACTAAGCCTCATTCTAACAAGATGTCCATTGACTATACAATTAAATAAAAACATTCAATTAAACAGCGATACCATATTTGATTTATTATCATAGCTTTCTTATATACTGATAAAGGTTCATTGCTTTTTTAAAGTACTATCATGATATTATTTTGGTAATTCATCAATTGTCATGTCTACTACTGTAGATACCTATGGATGATTTATCTACAAAATCAAAAACTAAATTAGTAAAGTTTCAAGAAAGACATGGTTGAAAAAAAATTAAAATACAAAATGAAAAGTTACAATATCACAATTCGAATAAAAGAAAGGATTTAGAAGTGGAATAATAAAACAACGAAAAATTAAATTTTTAGGTAGAGAGTTAAATAATAAGGGAAAAATAGTTTGGGCAACTTACAAAGAAAGTTGGAATAAAATGAGCATGACAACCACTGATAAACTCAAGAAATGAAGATTGATTCCACATGAGGATAGACAATGGTGGTTTATGGACAATTTTAACTACAATAGTACAAAAAATTGTAATGGTCATCACAATTCAACATCACTTACATGGAAAACAACGTTAGAAAAGTTACATCAATAGCGATCTTTAAATTTTGTTCAAGTATTAAGAATGGTGAATGCACATAAAAAGGTAAAAGAATATTAGTTGAATTGAATGGAAATAAACTAGACCATATAATTTGAAAAAAATATAATCTTGATAATATCCATTATTGTAAATCTAACCATAATTAGAGTTATAGAGGTGAAAAGGAACATTTTAGAATTGATTAATTAATGGATCCATAATTTCTTAGTGCCTTATGGAATTAGTTGTTGGAAAATGATAAATAATATGAAAACAAGAAGAAGAAAAACATATAATAAGTTGGATACTCTCCTTATTAGGTTAATTATTATTTTTATGGTTGGGAAAAGATAAAAAATTTCAAAGAAATAAACAAACCATAAACACATCAATAATAAATTGTCTTTGTTATACTTGGAAATGATAAATAATGTGAAAGAAATAATGAAATTGATAATAATCTGGAGACTCTCCATATACATCAATAATTAATTTTATTTGTTATAGTTGGAAATGTTAAAAATGCAATGAAATAAAAAACTAATAATATATCAATAATTAATTGTATTTCTCATGGTTAGGAAATGATAAAGAATGAGGAAAAAATAATGAAATTGATATACAGTAGATTGGAGACCCTCTATAAACAACAATCATTTATTATATTTGCTAATCTCTAGGCTAAAACTTTGGAAGTGAAATTATGAAATGTGGTAAATGTAAAATTATAATTCTAAGCGCTAAATGCCATTTTTTGGAGTGATGACAATTATAATTTAAAGTGTGTTGTCAAAAGCACACATAAACCTTCTTTCTAATACCAGTATTAAAAATATCATAATCTAACATCACTTTCACTTCTTAATACCACCACTATAAGCTACCATTATTATGTCTCTTTTTTTGTTGCTTAACTTCAATTTGGAAATCCAATTCTTCAAATAACTCTTTATCCTAAATCAGAAGATGAGAAATTCATTTGAACTTAACCAGAAGAGCACAGACGTCATTATGTGGTAAGACACACTACAACCACTTACATCGCCAATGGCTCTCCCTTGTGTAGTACTTCTCAATAAAGTTATCCATGTTTGCAATTTTTTTTAATTCTATACTAATACAACTGACTGCCCAACAGTAGAAATCGACCGTTCAAACACACAATGTCAAGAAAGAAATATTTGATGTAGTTTTAATTTTAGTTCAACGTCAAATGAATATGTTGGATTAAAAAATTAAAGAGATTTAAAGAGACGTTTATGAAGAGAACAAATTAAAAAGCACTGAAGAGAATTTACAAGACATGTATATGTTTTGTCTGACATAATCTGTTTTAGAGAAATCACGGTAATAAGTGTTGTTGGTAAGAATTTAGAGTAATTACATAATTAGTTTGTTTGACATATTTGTTCACTTAATTCATGAATTATTTCCATTTTTTCATCCAGTGGAATTGTCAATCCTTTACAACCATGGGTTAGTCAGAAAATAGAACCAAAAAATATAAATCATGACAACATTTAATAAAACAACCAAGGATTAAATGTTATATGCAAAATCCTAATAAAAGTGTATACCCTGCATCATATTTCTACTTTCAAATAAACTAGTATAATCGTCCAATAGTAAGAACTGATCGTTCAATCATGTAATTTCATGGAAGAAATATTTGATGTAATTTTTTCTTAATTTTATTTAAACATCAAATGAGAATATTGGAGAAAACGAAGATCAATTTGATTTATTGGTTAATATGGGTTTTGAGATAAATTTTAGTTGGTATCTGATTATTAATTCATGCTGTTTTAATTAGAATTTGAGTTAATTTTATTTTTATGAACATGATGTAGTTTAGGGATGAAAAATTGGTAGTGAATGATAATTTGTGGAGATGGATTTAGGAAGAAGAAAAGAGTAACAGGTATATGTTTTTGATGTTGTTATAGGAAAAGTCCCTGCAGAAATGAATGTGTTAATGTGGCCCCTATTTTTGAAAAATGGAATACACAAGGTGCCTTGCAATTATTTGACACCTTGAACTTTTCTATTTTTGAAATCTTTTTCAAAATTTTCAAAATATTTAAAATTTTAAAAAACTCAAGTTAACTTGCACTTTCTATCAGGTTCGCGCTTTTGATTTTGAAATTTTTTTGATTTTTTTTTAAATTTTAAAATTTATGAAAAGCACAAGATAACTTGTGGTTTCTATCAGGAAAGCGCAAGCTAGTTTGCGCTTTCTGGTTTTGAATTTTTTCTAAAAATTTTGAAATGTTTAAAAATTCAAAGCTTATTTGCACTTTCTGATTCAGAAAAAATAAGGACCTAATTTACATACTTATATCTACAGGGACTTTCCTTATAACAAGATCGGAAATAGGGACCACTCGTGCAAAGCCCCATTTAGGAATGTAGTTGAAAGAATTTCCATATTATGGAGATCAGTGAAAATTCAATGTGGTATTAAGAAGTAGGTAATTTTATTAATTTATATCACAAAATTTACGGTATTAGAAAGAGGATTTATGGGTGCTTTTAGCAACACACGATTTAAATAATTTTCTATGGCCTCAAACTGATAAGGTGGATATGCAATCAAATAAGAAACAACCTATTAGACAATAATACCATATTGGAATTATTATCAGTAGTTATCGTATATATTGAAATAATTTTCTAAACCATTTAGGAAAAAAAACACCATGATAATGTATTGGTAATTTATCAGCTGTCATTATCTTCTACTATTAATATGTATGAGTGATTTATTTACACTGTTGAATTTTTTTTAGAATGACATGGTTAAATATATTGACTAAAACTATTAAATTTAATAAGATTCTAGAAATTAAATTTTATGAGAAATTAAATTTTTTGATTTATTAATGAGAAAATAATTAGAATACAAATTTAATTTTGTTGTTTGTATGTTATTGATAACTATTTAAGCAAGTTAATTTATAACTCTTATGTGTAAACAACAATTTGTAAATGTATTTAAGTTATTGTAAAAAGAATTCAATTGTTTTAATTATCTTTCCATTAATTAGGTTCGTTTTAAATTTTAGTGTTGAAATTTATTGCCATCAATTTGATTTGTAATCTTTCAATAAAAGGGAAAGAGAATTTAATTAAAATTAATAGTATTTTGATGAATGAAATGTATGTTTGTTAGGATCCGTTTTAAAGTGTAATTTTGAAATTAATTACAATTGTGTCAATTTGGAATCTTTCAATTTAAAGAGGTTAAAAAAACATTAATTATAATTATTGGATTTAACAAAAGAAATGTACTTTATTGCTAAAATAAAAAGGATGTTTTAATGAAAATAAAATGAACGTTTTTAAAGTGTAATTTTATAAAAAGAAAAAAAAAATTTGAAACAACATTTTTCAGTCGTCAAAAAGCAGTCTTTGGCAATATATAGGTGATTTTAATGTTAATCTTAAAATTTAGAATAAATTAAATATTAAGTTCGTGATTATGCGCTGAGAAAAGCACCGATTTTGAATTTGAATTTGGAATCATGGTTCACCTTTTATTTTATGTAGCGATGGTCCCCGTTAACTTAATTGGTGTGTTCAAATTTTATTTATTGTATGTTAATAAAACTTTTAAATGGTACTAAATTTGAGTTGATTTGGGGTTAAAGAAATTAACTGAATTGAAATACATTTCCATATTGAATTAATGTGGCATTATATTCATTTTGAAGTATGAAAGGTAATGTTCATCATGAATTCATATTCATGCACGTTTCATTTTCTATTGCTTTTGCTAAATATTATCTCATTCATTTTTTTCTACCTTGTTCACTTTCACATTTCAACTGTTCATATTAAAAAAAACACAATAACAAAATCTCTCCTTTTATTTTATGAAACCTTCATTTATTCTCTGTCTATTCATTTCCATTCTTATTGTTAGTTGTACATTCTTTACCTACTTTTATTCGGCCTAATTCTTATATACCTCTTTTATTTGCATCTAAGCACGTTGCAACTTTTAGTATTCATTCTTTTTCATAACTTCCGCCTACACTAATTCGCCCATTTACAGTTCATATTTAATGCACAGACATCATTAATGCTAGCCTGTTCATGTTCATATTTGTTAAACGCATAACCATATCGTTTTTTGAAAAGCATACTGTATTTTTTGTATTCTTTTGTCACATCCTCCTTTCACAATGTGACGACCTGGCCTTTCGACCTTGAAAATCAATATAAATACGCCTATTATATAACATGCAGAACGATCGAGTACCGGGAAGATAGATTGTTGAAGGAAAAAAAGTAGGTAGAAGAAAAAAAATAAACAAAACAGAATCTTACAGCGGACTGAATAACATATAATATAAACAGTTCTTTACACAAATCAAAACTGTAATGTACATATCTCACATCAGAGTACACAAATCAACATTTACCAGCTTGGATAGTTATAACAACCTGCCCTCAAAATTGCTGGCAATTTCAAATAAAACACTGCAGCGGAAATAAACAAATACGAGTAATACGCCTTGGTCTCCAGCTCGTCTCCCGAGTTCCATAGCATCTTAACCTGAAACTAAAGTACTCGGATTGACCCAAGCATTATAATAAAATAACACCCGAATCAGTCTGGAAAACCAGCATGAGGAAAACACACTCAGTTTGAATTATTAAAGTATAAAAATCCTTTAAAAAGCAAAGGTATCTCGTAAGACAACGCCACAAATAAACATTACAGATTTTTACCTTACGATAACCAAAGCATTTCATATCAAAGTCATCTAGTATTATAATAGTTTCTATGTATAAATACTTATTCAAATAGCTGAAATGCTTGCATCTCACGTTCCAGCATAGTTGGGCACAATCAAAACCATACGACGCTAATTAGAGGGTGGATTCCAACTGAATTACTAGGCACTAGGGTACCACCTGTCATAGTACATGTCTAGAAACACTATATCGAGATCAAACCTACCGATCCCTTCCAACACAAGACCAGAATATCCCTGACCTAGATAGACTGAATATGCGATCACCTTGGGTGTTCCCATTGTTTTCGAGCTTCTTTCACACGTAGTGATAATATCTGAGGTTATCTAGAAAGGTGATAGACATACCCTACTTTGGTGCTACCCACTTAGCCTTGCTGCGTCTCCCCTGCTTTTCAGTCATTCTCGGTTGATGAGGCTAGAGGCTACGATTACCTTTTTATAAATATTCACTTAGAGTGCTCATTGTCCTCCAATGACAATGCACTGATAGCATTCATCCATACAAGTCCGTTTCCGGTCCGAACGAAATCGATGGCACTATTCCTACTACATCCATTTTGGAATCACCCTCATGATTAGTAGCGATTAGCCCTCACACTTCACTGCTCCATTTTCGACGCATGCTCTTGTCTTCATTAGGAAAATGTACTCATTGGATCGAAATGGTTTTCGGATCACAAATCCGATCCCGATCTCTTTGTAACAACGTTCGATATTCCCAGTAAACTCAACCCCGGTTCTTTAGCAAATAAATAAACTTCCTAACCGTTAGTGGGTGTATTTCCTTATAAACGTCCTAGAAGAATGAAACTAGTTTATACGTATAGTATAGCACCTCGAATGGTAAATGTACCATATAATCCCGTGCTTCTTCTAGATATTCCCAAAGTTATATTTAGGTCCAGATTTGATTGTCGGTAATTTAGCTATCAAATAAACAATCGATTCAAACAAACTTCATTTTTCACTGAAAACACCAAGTCTCATTTTAATTTAATTTAAATAAAGAAATTCCTTTATCCAAATTGTGCATAATTATCTTATCGAATTTACAAACTACTTTTCAAAAACATTCAAAAGAAACCTTTAAAAATAATGTGGAATGTACCACTACGGTATCAAAAACATGGATCAAGCTCAATGGTTACATCTCTATGGCAGAGAAATCCAAGACTTAACTACAAGCACTCACTGCCTCCGATTTACGCCACGTGAGTATACCATCACTTCTCGAAAACTTTATTTAAAAATAATCTCAAACAATGCTTGTAAATTCTGAAATAAATTTTAATGTTTAAATCTAGTCAAATATACTTAAATAAGGAGTTATTATATGAAGCCATATTAACATATAATAATTTATCTTTTTAAAACAAAAATGCCGATTAGTTCTTAAATAATAATAATATGCTTAAAAATCATTATAAGGTAACTATTAATAATTGAATATTCTTTAAACCATTTAAAATAATTAAATAACTAGTTTTTGGAATATTTTAACACTTCTTAAAACTTCCGTATTAAAAATCCTTCTTTTAAAACAACCCACATTCTCAATTCAAATTTCACTTCGTAAATCTGGTAATCTTACTTAAGCCCAGTATCACTAATTTATACTTATTTCCAAATTCCACTTCTGTCCTTCCAAAAGTATTGACTTGATTTAAAAACCTATTGTATTTAAAACCAGTACCACTTAAACATTTATTGTCTAAAAACCCTTTTCATATACTTTTATTCCAAAATCCAATTCACAATATTCTGACTTTAGTTAAGTACACATTTCAAAACCATTTATTTTATCCAATTAATTAACCCAAAATTTTTATGAACATTTTACAAAAAAACCCTTTTTAAATTCTTTTCCAATTTAAAGCATATATTACCGGTATTTTAAAAATACCAAAATCTAGGTCAAAACCTGCCACACCATCCAATCAATCCAAATCACACAATAACCTATCATAGATTATTCCAACAAAACATATATCACTATATATGAAATTAAAATCAAAATTTTGAGGAATCCAATTGGATCCCTCCAGCCTGTTTCCCTACATCCACTGATGTAACGACCCGAAAATTTTCAATAATTAAATTTGTTGATTTATTAAGATTTTGGGAAATAAATTTAGAAAGAAATAAAAATTTATAATTTGTAATGAAGTAAATGTTAAAAATGAAACGTAGCAATGGTAACTAATTATTGACAATTGGAGCGAAATCCCAATAATGAAATAGTGAAAATTATTGCACTTTGTTATAAAATTGAAAATAAGTAAATAAGGGAAAGTATTGTATAAATAAATGAATTAGTATAAGTAATGGTAATTGGTTGAATTCAGTATTATGTATGTAATTATAATAATTGGTTGGAAATAATAAACTTAAGTGTAACATTGGCTTGTAAACAATTACTATAAGTTACTTGTTTAATTAGTTAATTGAATTGAGATAGGAGATAAATTTTTAATAAATGTAAATAAATGTTACATTAATGTGAAATGTAATACAATGTTTAGGACTTGTTAAATTGGAGTATAGTAAGGTAATGAAAGGTAAAACAAAGGTTAACTATAGGTTTATAGAGTAGTAATGAAATTAAAAAAAAGATTGGAATTGAAACAAATTAATTTATTGAAATTCAATTTATAATAGATGGATTTATTGAGCAAATGAAATTAAATACTATGCAACTGAAATAAAGATGAAATGGGAAATGTTAATGTATTAGGATATAAATCAATGTAAATTGTACCTAAGATGATAAGTTAATAATTGATTCAATAACAAGATTGAGCAATCAAATATATGGATTTATTGGAAATTTAATTTATAAATTTTGAATTTGATGAAATCGAAATCAAACATTGAAATTGATGGATTAGTCAACTTTAAATTGACATCTAACTTTGTTTAAAATTTTGAAATGGTTCAAGAAATCAAAAATGATAAAGACTGCTAATTATCGAATTGGAATTGAAAACTTGATTTAATTAATTTAATATTAATTTATTGATTAATTGGAAAATAGCCATTTTTGGCCACTAACTCGGATTTCGACGAAACCAGTTTCATCGGATCTATAACAGTGAATTATTATAGGATTTCAAGTTTCGTAACGATCTGGCTTTGTCATTTGATCGTACGTACTCGAAACTCCTAGAAATCAATTTAATTGAAATCAATTTGAAATCAACTAATTTTACTATATCTTCTTCATACGATGGAAATTGGACTTGAAACCCATTCCATTGAATTTAAAATATTTTAAAAAATCTATTTTGATATATGGGTTGACCCATTTTCGTTTCGGAGTCGAAAGGGCTTTTCGGGTTGTGTATCGTTCAATCAATCCGGTCCATTCTTTCTGTTTCTAGCTTTGTCTATAAATACCTCATTATAAACCCTAGCAACCCTTCTATTTCTCATTTCTATACGTACATAAATTTCTATTGCTCCTCTTTCTCCATGGCAGACGAACCCTGAATTTCACAATCCAATTTCAATTCAAAATTCAACTTCAAAATCAAATCTTCTCAAACTATATCGAATTATATATCGATTTGAAGCTCTCAACGAGCGCATCTCAGATCTATGATTCGTTTTTCACAGATTCATGTTTGGCCAGAAAACTGAAATTTATTCTCTGCCGTTCATCGTGACTTGATCGACCATGTCAGATCGTCGAATCACCGATACCGTTGGGAAGAGGAGGCTGAGGGGAGTTCATCTAGGGTTGTCACACGTCCTATCAATGGCTAGATTGTTTGCAATAATTCGATTAGGGTTTACAAAAATTTGTGGTTGCTGCTTTCGGCTTAACTTTCGAAGCCTGCACGTGTCGCGAGTGGGAGGGTGGAGCTTGGCGCGCGGCGCGGCTAGGAGCGGCCATGCCTTGGGTGATGGCCGAGATATGCGGTGGAGGCATGGTATCATCGGCGATGAAGTTTAGAGAGCGGCTGCAAAAATCATCGTTTGAGGCAAAGGTTCCTGGCTCGTGTGTGTACAAGTGTGACGTGTATGATAATAATTTTTTTTTCCTTTTCTTTTCTATTATTCAATTTGTATAATGTTCTAATGTGTGTAACTTGTACATATGAGGTCCGATTCACGCGCACCGCTAGGATCGTATTGAAATTTCTGACATTTTGGCATGGGTTTGGATGGATTCTGAGATTGTTTGAATTTTGGATTTAAACTGGATTTAGATTCAATTTAAATTCAAAAGTGAGTATTTTTAGCCCTCTCACAACTTTAAAATTTCTTATGTTTGTTAAATTTAATTCATGATGTAATTAGAAATTTATTTATGATTGTTTGGTATATTTTAATCATCATCTCATTTAAATTGAATTTATTTGAATTAAAATGTAATTTAATTTATTATTGCATATAAGCTGCCAGTTAAATACCTGCTATTTATTATCGATTTCTATGTTGATATTTATGGATTGTTTGGATGATGATTGCGATGGATGTTGATTGCGATGGATTTTGATTGTTGATATTAGTTGAATGGATGTTTAGTTTATATTGTTATAAACTGCCAGCTCGTTATGGATTTTTATTAATTCGGGATTGAGGTTTGAAATGATATATAACTGTAAAATATTAAATTACAGATTGAAATGATTAATATTCGTATCACTTGACCATAGGATATAAAATTATATACAGACACCTTGGTCTATATATATAATTTTTTTAAATGATTTCTATGGTTTTGTTATGGTTTTATATAATATTTATTTTAGATATATAAATGTTATGTTATTCTTGATTTTGAGCTACAAATTTGTCTTAATATAGAATAAGTTTAATAATAAAGTTGACTTTATTGAAGATAATATGGTTAAGTATTTAGATTTTATTTTAATATAGAGTTTATAATGATTTAAAAAAATTAAGGTTAGAAGATAAATTTGGAATTTATTTGAAATCGAATTTATTTAGGAATTAAACTCAAATAAGTTACATTTGAATTTATCAAATTTGAAATTTTAAAGGGTATGACTTTATAACTTGATTTTCGGTAAAGGTGAATTAAATGAGTATGTCAAGTATAAATAAATTGAAGGAAATATTTAGTTATTCGTAATTTGGGATTTATTTAAATGATAATGGACTTATTAAGTAAAATATTTCAAAACTAAATAATAGAAAATTGAATTTGATATATATATATATATATATATATATATATGAAATTACCAAACTTAGTTTTGAAGTTGTTGAATACTTAAAGTTTGAAATATATTGAATTTGGAATGGTTTATTCTGTGGATCAAATCTGTTTTGAAATCGACATAATTTGAAATAGATTATTTGGAAACTGAATTAAATTTAAATTTATGATTTGGGATTTGGTTAAATTTAAAATTTAGAAATTCGAGTTGTTCGGAATTGATTTGTGAAATTGAAGAAGCTATTTTGTTATATAAAGTATTTTAAATATTTAAACCATTCTAGTGGTGGAAGTTATGTTTCAAAGTTATGAGTTTCAAGGTATTTTAATTGGAAAGTGTTGTATTCAAGTGTTTTGATTTCGAAAGGTTATAACTTTGAAAGTGTTATGATTTTAGAGAAGGATATATTTGAAATGAAAATGATATCATATTGATTTGGTTTTGAAAAGGCAATGATATTTGGTTTTACAGTATTAACTATTTTGAAAATGAGCTCGGTGTTATAATAACGTTTAGTTGTTAAAGAGACCGGGATCAGAAGTTGTCATACTCTCTGCCAACTCCGAAAACCACTTTAACAACCGTGTACGCAGTGGAGATTTCAGAATGAAGTAGGATGGTAGTGACATTCTATTGAGGTATGTACGTGGACCCGACTTCCGTGAGTTGGCTTAAGGTGACTAAAATAGGAGCGATCGACGGGCTAAGGAAGTAGCACCTCTTATCAGACACACTCCTTCGATACCATTCTATTACTTTGTGATTGATTGGGGCCCTTTCGATTTTAGGGGTGTGGCTCAAGGTGGCCGGTAGTAGCTGTCCAGAAGCGTAATTGATATATCTACCTTAGCATTGCCTAGTTGTGCCGTGTCACCCACCCTAGCGCACCTTGTATGAGTTTGATATTCTTCCGTAGCCCGTGGAGTTTCCTCTTGTGGCTTCCCGATCAGAAGGAACTATGATACTGGATGGACTACTGGGACTATTACGTGTTAAGGGGGAGATTGGGTAACTCCTTAATGCTATTTAAAACTTACTATAGACATTATTATAATAGCGAAATATTACTACATAGTAGATAGTTTAACGGATCCTTAGGAGATGTAAATCTCGAACTTCTCTTAAGGTACTGCACTCACGTTAGTAACTTGATAGGAGATGTCAAACCCCGTAAACATCTCTGATGCCATTCCACTCGTATTTTACCGTTGATTTAACTTACATAAGATCTTCTAGTTCCAACTCAAGTATTTTGTCCTTTCAATTCGCTCGGGTCAACCTGAGCATTTCAGGGTTTGAAGACCTTAATTCTGGGGGATGAAGACGAAGATTGTATTACTATTATTTACTATAGTGTTCCACTGCATCACAATGTTCCGCTATATTGTTATTTATTATTCTTTGGTATGTGTAACTCTAATCTGTGTTGTATAAGTATAATCAAACGTTTTGTAAAACAGCTTCATGAACTGTTTATTTGGTTATTATATTCCGTCGTTCCGCTGCAAGATTCTATTTTGTTTTTTTATCTTTCTTTGCTTTTTCTTATTCACTCGAATAACAATCCACCCTCCTTTATGGTTTGAGTCTGATGTGTGTGGTTTATCGTCGATTTAAAATGCACAAAAAGGCGGGTTATTACAACTGATGTTAGCACAACATAAAGATACCAATTGTGCTTCAAGGCGGAATATCGTGGTATATAGGGTCATCTACTATTATGCGGGGCAAAAAGGGTCTCATCCGCTATAAAATATGGGAATATTAATCACTCCAATATATATACTACTATATAAAATATCACATCCAATTGATAAAAATGCATCAACTTAACCAATCAACCATTTACAAATTTAACTATTTAAATTTAATCACTAATAGTCCAAAATCGAGTGAGATTAACGCACCTTGAGTTTTTACATTGCCAACGTTCCAATTTCACATTAAATCAAGCACGTTCGATATAACCTAAAGTTTTTGCTAGCTTCAATCGACTCCAGATCTACTCGACTATGTAGTGCTCGTCGCTGCAATTCCGGCGCCGCTTGCTTTGTCCGATTTCGATCTCGTAAGAGTAAGATATGAAGTTTTGAAGATTATACGATTTATAATATAAATATATTTACATTTCATTTTTATTTTCTAAAAAAATTATAGCAGATCTGGCCGTCAATTATTCACCTGCAAATCAAGCCGCACTTAATGTCTTCTTCAATGCTCTCGTCTAGGGTTAAACGAAACCCATCGCCGTCGCTAGCCCTTGAATTTCGCCGCTTCTTCGTTGAGTTCGACGACGGTCAGACCTTGCCAAACGAAAGCTCACCTCATCACCTCCCTTTGGCCAGAGGCCGACCAACCTCGGTCATCTCCTTCCCCAAAAAAATACGCACGAACTTCTGATGAAACGACCCAATATCTCCCTTTATGCAATGCGAAAAAAATCTCTACCGCTGGATCTATAGAGCACATCAAGCTCTACGATAATGCAGTTGGAAGTTTTTACTATTATTGAGAGGATGGGAAGAAAATCAAGGAACAAAGAGAGAGCATTTTGGCTATTGAGCGAAATAGAGCAGCGTCTGTATAAAAATAACTACGTTTTTCGATAGAATGCGTATATATACGCGTATTATATTATTTTAATATTATTTTCAAAATAAACATGCTTTTTCAAATGAACTCCAAATGAAACATGCCGCCTGACGGTTACAATGTTTTACCCCTATTCCGAACACAACGGAACATGTTTCGGGGCCTAATTCGATCATATGTATAATGTAGCATTTTGAATCGAATTAAAATATTAAATTTTCGATATTTATTTTAATGTGTTTCTATCATGTACGACCAAAAGATAACTCCAAACGCTATGAAATTCAAAATCTGAGAATAATAAACTATTATGGATCCAATGGAACTTGTTTTTCAAATTCCGAGACTGTGTGTGGCGGCCTGCAAATCCACATCCCTTTGAGTCGATAATATTCCGCATCAATTCAACTCAAAGTGGACAGAAATATGACTCTTCAGGGTTAAAGAAGAAAGAGGTAGAAGAAGATAAAAGCAACATAGAATCTCACAATCGCAGCAGAATAAAATACAATATATAATAAAAGTTTTTAAATTCAAAGAAAACTGTACTGTTATATACATACCATTATCAGAGTATAACAATCATCCATCACTTTAGATAGCTTATTCTCTGTCCTTGCACAGCAGAAACTAATAATTCAAGTACAGAGATATGTTTTTGTCATCCGGCTCACCTCCTGAGCTCCATAGCACATTATCCTGGATCTGTTCAACTCGGTATGTCCCGAGCATCATAATAAAACAACACCCGAGCCAGTCTGGAAAACCAGCGTGAGAAAATCACATCCAATTGGATTATTATATTTTTGAAAATCCTTTGAAACAAAGGTATCCTGTAAGACCACATCACAAATAAATATGACGGGTTTTTAACTTACGATAACCAAAACATTTTTAATAAATTCGTATGATTATTATAATAGTGTCTATAGAAAGTAAAATAAATTCTAGCTGAAATGCTTGCATCTCACGTTCTAACAATAGTTGGGCACAATCAAAACCATATGGGAGCTCATTGGAGAATAGATTCCATATAATGGCAGGGCTACTAGGGTACCACCCGTCATAGTACCTAATTCAGATCAGAGTACCGAGGTCTACTCCCGATCCCCTACAACACTAGATTGGAGCTACCCCTTACTGGATAGTCCGAATAAGATCACCCTGCGGTTGGAGCTAACAACCGCCTACACATAGTAAATAAAGGGACTCTAAACAGGGGAAATCTTGCCCTAATTGGGTACTACCCACTTAACCTTGCTGCACCTTCCTTGTTTTAGTCATTCCTGGTTGACGAGGCTTGAGGCTATGCGTTACCTTTTAAGAACGAGTCTCATTTAGAATGCTCATCGTCCTTGATGATGTTCTGATAGCATTCGTCGATACATGTTACCCTGGGCCTGGACAAACCAAATCACCATCTTCATCAACTTCATGGTCTTCATTCGCTACATTCAAACCGGATCTACGTGGTTTTCAGATAATTAAATCCGATCCCGGTCTCTTCGGAACGATCAACGCATTGGCCCATATTGATAGTCGGTTATTTAATTATCAAATAACATTCGATCATCAGACCTTAAATAATTTTCCAAATTATTTATTCCAAAATATCTATATAAGAAATTATTCCCATACTACAGCACTTTGAAAATAGTTTCCAAATCACTTTTATTCTCACCGAATAAATTTCAAACTTTTCCCAAAACGTAGAATATTTTCCCACTTTATTTAATATTCAACACTTGAAAACTATTCATTTTATTCCCTATTTATTTTCTATAAAATCATTTACAAATTTATTTGTAAATTTTCAAACTCATTCCACATGAAGTCTATAAATTCCAGAATTCCTTAGTTAAATTCCTTTAATATTTCCAAAGTTGTTTATGCTTATTTAAAATTCTAATCTCACTTCTACTTTTTTTGTGGATTTTATTTCCCCTTTCAAAAGTTGACTTATCCTATACTTTAGAAATTTATTTAAAATTTCCATAATAAAATTATAAGATCTTTCCCCTAAAATCTTATTCAATTTTAATCAACTTCGCTTCCCGTCTCGAGAGGATTCATAATTGAGTTTAAAACATTTAAAATTATGTACATATATATAATAAGAATAATGGTTTACTTTAAAAATATGGTTTAGGTGACTAAAATTTCAACTTCTTAAAAGCATTAAAAGTTCATATTTGGTTATTAATCAATTTACAAAGCAGATTTATAAAGTTAGAATTTATTTCGATAAATACCACGTATATAATAGCTAACTTCGGGATATTCCAAATCCAAATAATAGTTTAAAGGTTAAGTATAGTAATTTAAAATCCCGCTTTGAAACAATTCCCGTTTACTTAACAAAAGCGTATTTTTAGAAAATTCAATATTCACCAATTCGATTCATAAATTCCTCTTGATTCATATCACATTTAACGTATCACCATTCCACACAATCGAATTATATCCCACTATTTCTTTTTCAAACAATTCCCATAACTCGATATGAGTTCACGCCATAACTTATATTTTTGACATATCCACTGATATCAATATATCTTATTTATAAACCCCGTTTAGATATTTATAAACTCCCCTGAGTTTTTCACTTACTTATAAAACAGATTCTGTTTAAAAGTCTGATTTCAATTCCTTTCCTCAATAAATTCCAATTTGTTTCAAATCTATTTTTAATCATTGCTTAAGTCCTTTTCCATACTTTTGAAAATGTCCTTCATGTTGCTTTATACCATTTACTCCAAAAATCTCTAATTATATCAATTTTACAAATGGTTAAGCATAGCCCAAATTAGTCAATATATTTTATTCCACTTAGTTCCCTTTAAAATAAATCCAATTTACAATATAAATTCTTACCATTCAAATTCCCTATTTAAGATTTCTTCAAATTAATTATTTACCAACTTAATTCCTAGGCTACTTAACATTTAATAATTCAATTCACACACAAACCTATCAATATATCCATCATATAATATATAAATATATGTATATGAACAATAAATATATTTGAGGAATCCTGTTGGATCCCTCCAACCTGTTTTCTCTGTACCCACAGATGTTAGTCAACAAATAAAATATCAATCCTATTGCGAGGGGGATATCGTGGTAAATATGGTCATCCTTTATTATACGGGGTGCATAGGGTCTCATCCAAATGCGGGAATATCAACCACTCCAATATATATACTACTATATAAATAATATCATCCAACAGATAGATCATAAATTTATCAATCAAGTCAGGCATCCAATAATTTAAATTTAACATTTAATTTTGAACAAGGTAATCCGAATGAGCGAGAAAATCTCACCTTAATTTTTTGTTTGCAAACCACTTCAATCTTAACTTGATTCACGGTTTTTAGCCTTGTATAAACATTTTACAATTTATTAATATTCAAAATAATTGAACAATCAATTGTCATTTTATAGTTTAATTAACTAATAATTTATTTTAGACCAATAATTTTCCTTTTAAAAATCTTTTAGTAACTAAAATAAATTAAATAAGTTAATTGAACAAATTAATCACCATATCCACTATTTCAAGACAAACCAGTAAATTTAAAATGTGTGTGTATATATATATATATATATATATATATATATATATTTGAAAGCACTTATCCTTATGAAAATAGTCTATGTAGATTCCAAAGTCTATTTACATATATACCTATAAAAATAACCTATATTACCATTCAAAATTTCTATTTTACAAATCTTATGTATATACATATTATTTTCTATTTTTCTATAAATACGTATATTTATTAAATCTAATGGAAATAAAATCTCTTTCTAGCATTATATTAAAACAGAAATGGTTTTATACTTCATTGTAATATTTTTTTTCCTTCTTCTGTATACATAGTATAATTCTAATATATATATATATATATATATATATATATATTTAAACTAAATCAAAAACAAAAACTGATATATACCTTGCTGCCTGTCAAAACAGAACCCCAGCCCCGCGACCATCGACCATCACCTCGGCCAACCTTAGCTGCTGCCGTACGCCAACTATTCCCATTGCAACTCGCCTCATCGCATGCGATTTCCCCTTCACCTTGCTTCCCTTCCATTGCTTAGTTCGTACAGCGAACCCTAGCAATCCCGAGCCCAAATCCCTAAATCACCTATATCCTAATCGTGACATCGTATACCAGGTCGCCTTGCGTCCTTCGCTTGGATTTTTTTGACTGAACGAGAATTTCGATTGAGCTGAGGAGGAGGACGGGTTTTGATTTTGAAGGGAAGAGGGAGCATGAATTTGTTCGAACGAGAGGAATCATTTTATTCGGCCATTTTTATCAAAGCAGCTGTATTTTCTTTTCTCCGAAATGTGAATGAAAGAATCGTCTATTTAAAAAGTTTAAGAGGGGGATTGCGTGTTGAATAGGAAGAGGGGACATGATTGGTTGGCTACGATGGCTTGCTACAGAGAAGGCGAAAAGTTATGATAGTGAAAGAAAGCTGGCTGGTGGGAGGGAATTTCAGCTGTTGACTAGGGTATACAAATTTATATATTAATTAAATTTTAAATTGTCTCGATTTATGTAGCTTAAAATCACAAACCCCTATCGAGGCGTGCCGCTAGACGTTTATAATGTTATACCCATATTTTGAATGCAACGGAAAAGGTTTCGAGCCCTATTTCGATCGTATGGAGAAGATAACTTTTTGGACTCGGTTATTATATTAAATTTCATTATAAATTTCAGCGCGTTTACATACCGTACGACCACATGACAACTCCGAAAGCTACGAAATTTGATAATACAATATTATGGACCCAATGAAACTAGTTTCGTCGAATTCCGAGGCTGTGCCCCGGAAGGCTATTTTTAAATGCTGATTAAAACAATATATTTTTAAAACCGAATAAATCACTTTTAAATTCGATTTTAAAAGTTGCATTGTCTTTAATATTATTAATATGAATTTTAGAAACCTTTAAAATATTTTTAACAAGCTTAAACTCCAGATTCACCATTTTAACGAATATTTAATTATAAAATTTCAATAATTAAATTATCCAATACATCACTATATCTGAATCCTGAATCTATTTTATTAAATAAACCAAAGTTTTCCATATTCAAAACTAATTTATAATTCAATTTCAATATTTAAATCCATTTAAATGTTCACAACTAACGCTAGAAAATCCCGGGTCGTTACATTCCTCGCCCCTTAAAAGAATTTCGTCCCCGAAATTACTAAGGTAGAAGAATGCCCCAAACCCATTAACTTACTAGCACCCACTTAGTGAAAACCCCATATTCACTTTTCTAATCCTTTAGTTCTAACTAAACAATCAGTTTCAATTCCAATTCCAAAATCCCTTTATTTCAATTCCAATTTGAAATCAATTGGTCGTTAACAAAATATTTTCAAAAATTTTTTAACTTCCAAAATTTCTGGAAAATTTTAGCAGTTTCTCTTGTAAGGAGGCGCTTTTGCAAGTTGACAAGAGAGATAAATATATATAAATCGACCCATACGGTCGAAAAACAAAAATAAACTACAATATTTATATTTTTAATCTTTTTATTGCACGAGTATACCTTTATTTAGCATTTTTAAGAAAGCAGCTTATTTATATAGCTATCAGCACGACCAAAATCTTGACAAACGGCCTCCCGGTACTTGTACTTATTCAATTTAAACAAGTAAGTACCAAATTATGTAACTTAATAACATTTTTCTTATTTGCAATAGCTAAATACACGGATTTCTATAAGCAATGCAGATTAAACAATATTTATAAGAACCTATATGACTTCAACACTTATTCAATTATTTCAATCAACCCATATACCATTTTCACTCAACTTAAATGGTTTACACTCAATCTTTCACATTCAATTCATTTTTAAACTAAACGAACTCATATTCATTTCAATTGATTTCGAAATCAATTTAATTTGCTTTTGTCAATTCATAGAATTTTATTTAATCTTGTTTATGTCAAACGACAATTATTTCTATGCGAATTCGACAATATTCACTTAATAGAATATCCATTTTAGTTTGTAACTACTTCAAATTAATTCCAACTCATTTTATATTTAATCCCATTCCATTTCAATTTTATTCATAGTCCATTCATCGCATTTTATTCCATATTCGCATTTGTTTCATTCAAAACCATTTTATTAAGATCGACAACATTCCATACTAATATATATTAAATACCCATTCCGCAAATAAATTTAAGCCAAGCTTCTTTTAATATTAACTCAAGTTGTTATTTTTTTTCTTCAAATTATTTCACCGCATAACTTAAGTTTATTTTTCTCGTAAACAAATTTCCAATTTAAATCCTTGATTTGATTTGTATTTATCAAATCCATTCCTTCTACTAATTAACTCAATTAGTCTATTCACTTATCCATTTTTAAATTTTAATTTCCATACTCAATTCATTCCGAATTTATTTCATTAATAAAAGGGCCATTTTCAATTTATTTCTACTCGCTTGGATTTTATTTGCAATTCAAACCATCACTATTTTAATCCAATTCTATTTCATCCGACAAGATTTCCAACTATATTTAACTTACTAACAGTTTAAGTTGAATTTTATTTATAACTCGAATTCATTTCCAAAATTCATTAATAACTCACAATTCAACTTTTATTTAACTAAATTAGGTTCCACCTCCATATTTCCTTAACTAGTCAGTTACCTAATTTGTTCGCTCCCAATTCTTAAATCAATATTTTATTTCTATTTCAAAAATCACTTTAACTATTTTACTTGAGTTCAGTTTATTTTATAATTCAAGTTTGGATTTTTATTTCATTTTCCAAAATATCAAACAATCTTTATTTTGGGTTTTCTATTTCACTTTTCCATTTTAAAAGTCACCCACTTGTATTACATATTTCCATGAATTTATAATCGAGCACATTCACATTTCATTATTAACTCAAGACTATACATTTATTTATAGCCCAAGCATTTCTTTATTCAATCCATCCTTTATGAGCTATTCCAATTCATTTATTCCAATCCAATTCTCATTCAACTAACCTTTATTTATTTAAGCAATTTATAACTCAACTGAATTTTATTTCAATTTAATTCTATTTCAAAAACTTCATTTAGTTTAAGTTAATTTCAATTCAATTCTTTTTTTATTTCTCAAATCCAACTTAATTTTTATTTTCCAATTCAATTACATCCAAAATTTAATCCATTTAACTAAAATTTAATCAGTTTGACTAATATACTTCACTAATTTATTTCTTTCAAATCTCCATTAATTTAATTTGAAAAATTAATTTTTTTTCAACTTAATCGAAGTTAAATTTCAATTTTTCTTTTGTATTATTTATACTTATAATTTTTTTCCATATTAGTTATATAAGGCATCTAAAAGTTTATAATCTTATTTGACTATATCATCCAAACATTCCAATCATATATAATAATTTTGGAAAATTATTTCTTTTTATATAATAATTTCATATACCCGCCTTTTAGAACAACATTGTGTCAGTTTATCGTGTTTAAGTGTTTATAAATTCTTATCGAATTAGCGGCCTACTTACCCAATAAGAATTCTTATTCCACTCAACCAATAAGTCAACACAATATTTAAAACTATTTATATTCACTAACAAATACGCGCTTATATCTGTTAATACTCTCAAAATCATTCTAGAGTAATACTGACTCTATCACAAAAGAGTAATCCCTACCAGAGACAAGGTTCTCGCTTAACCTTCAACTCTGATACCAAATGTGATGGCCCGTAAACCCGCACCCCTTTGAGTCGATAATATTCCACATCTATTTAACTCAAAGTGGACAGAAATACGAGTCTTAAGGGTTAAAGAAGAAATATGTTAAGGAAAAAGATAAAAACAACATAGAATCTCACAATCGCAGAGGAACAAAATACAATATATAATAACAGCTTTTAAATACAAAGAAATATGTACTGTGATATACATACCATTATCAGAGTACAACAACCGTCCATCACTTTAGATAGCTTATTCTCTGTCCTTGCACAGCGGAAATTAATAATTCAAGTACGGAGATACGTCTCTGTCATCCAGCTCACCTTCTGAGCTCCATAGCACGTTATCCTGGATCTGTTAAGCTCGGTCTGACCTGAGCATTATAATAAAACAACACCCAAGTCAGTCTGGAAAACCAGCATGAGAAAATCACACCCAATTGGATTATTATATTTTTGAAAATTCTTTGAAACAAAGGTATCTTATATGGCCACGCCATAAATAAATATGCCAAGTTTTTACCTTACGATAACCAAAACATTTTTATCAAATTCGTATGATATTATAATAGTGTCTATAAAAAGTAAAATAGAATCTAGCTAAAATGCTTGCATCTCACGTTCCAGCAATAGTTATGCACAGTCAAAACCGTACGGGCGCTTATTTGTGAATGGATTACATACAATGGCAGGCAACTAAGCTACCGCCCGTCACAGTATCTGGACTAGATTAGAGGATCGAGGATCACTCTCGATCCTCTGCAACACAAGACTGGAGCTACCCCTTACTTGATAGTCCAAATAAGATCACTCCACGGTTGGAGCTTTGACCACCCACAAAGCCGAAATAAAGGGACTCTAGATAGGGGAAATCTTACCCTAATTCGGTGCTACCCACTTAGCCTTGTTGCACCTTCTCTGTTTTAGCCATTCACGGTTGATGAGGCTTGAGGCTATGCGTTACCTTTTAAGAACGAGTCTCACTTGGAATGCTCATCGTCCTTCTGACGATGTTTTGATAGCATTCGTCCATATAAGTTACCCTGTGTTTGGAAAAACCGAATCCCCGTCTTCATCATCTTCATGGTCTTCATTCGCTACGTTCAAACCAAATCGAAGTGGTTTTCGAAAATTAAATCAGATCCCGGTCTCTTCAAAACAATCAGCGCATTGGCCAATATTGATAGTCGGTTATTTAACTATCAAATAACATTCACAAGCAACCATCAGGACTTAAATAATTTTTCAAATTATTTATTCCAAAATATCTGCATAAGACATTATCCCATACTTCAACACTTTGAAAATAGTTTCCAAATCACTTTTATACTCATGGAGTAAATTCCAAACTTTTCCCAATACTTAGAATATTTACCCACTTCATTTAATATTCAACACTTGAAAACTATTCATTTTATTCCCTATTTCTTTTCTCAAAAATCATTAGAACTTTATTTGTAAATTTCCAAACTCATTCCACACAAATTCAATAAATTCCAGAATTCCTTGGTTAAATTCCTTTAATACTTCCAAAGTCGTTTATGCTTATTTTAAATTCCAATTTCACTTCTACTTCCTTTGTGGATTTTATTTCCCATTTCGAAAGTCCACTTATCCTATACTTTAGAAATTTATTTAAAATTTCCATAATACCATTTTAAGTTCTTTCCCCTAAAATCTTATTCAAATTTAGTTGACTTTGCTTCCCATCTCGAAAGGATTCATAATTGAGTTTAAAACAGTTATATATATATAATAAGAATAATGGTTTACTTTAGAAATATGGTTTTAGGTAACTAAAATATCAACTTCTTAAAAGCATTAAAAGTTCATATTCAATTATTAATTAATTTACAAAGAAATTTTATAAATTTAGAATTTATTTCGATAAATACAAAGTATATAATAGCTAACTTTAGGATATTCCAAATCCAAATAAAGTTTAAAGGTTAAGTATTGTAATTTAAAATCCCGCTTTAAGACAATTCCAGTTTACTTAACAATAGTCTATTTTTAGAAAATCCAATATTCCCCAATTCAATTCATAAATTCCTCTTGATTCGTATCACATTTACCATATCACCGTTCCTCACATTCGAAATATATCCCACTATTTCTTTTTCAAACAATTCCCATAACTCGATATAAGTTCACGCCATAACTTATTTTTTTGACATATCCACTGATATCAACTTATCACGTTTATAAACCCCGTTTATAAATTTATAAACTTCCCCGAGTTTTTTTCACTTATTTATAAAACAGATTCTATTTAAAAGTCTGATTTCAATTCCTTTCCTTAATAAATTCCAATTTATTCCAAATCTATTTTTAGTTATTGCTTAAGTCCTTTTCCATAATTTTCAAAATATCCTTCAAGTTCCATTATACCATTTACTCTAAAAATCTCTACTTAAATCAATTTTACGAATGGTTAAGTATAGCCTAGATTAGTCAATATATTTTATTCCACTTACCCTTTAAAATAAATCCAATTTACAATATAAATTCTTACCATGCAAATTCCCTTTTTAAAATTTCTTCAAATTATTTACCAAATTCATTTCCCAAGCTATTTAACATTTAATAATTCAATTCACACATAAACCGTAACAATTTATCCATCATATCATATATCAATATATATATATATATATATATATATATATATATATATATATCTACTACTAATAATGGAAATTTAGTGAACCAATTTCATCCGTGTCTTTTGAAACTTCCCATAATGCCCTTACACGTCCATTCATTTGCTTCTGCTTTGTCCATTTCATCTTATTCCACTATGATAGAGAAATCCTAACTAGATTAAATCATGACTTCCAGTTAAAGCAAAAAAGGAAGGATTAAGCAAATGACAAAAAAAAATTCCAAAATGAAACAAAATCTATTACGTGGTCAGGTGGATCAAGCAGAATCGAAACAATGAGCAGATTAAGAAGAAGCGAGATAATGGTAAACTTGCACGATTTACATGTGATGGTACAACCGAATCAAGGAAATCGAAACTTGCAACATAGGTACAAAGGGGTGAAATCGAAACGCCTATGGGAGATTCGTGGGGGACTTTCATCTGAGAAAGAAACCTATGGTCGTTGGCGATGAGATGCGAGATGTGGTTTTAGGGTCACGTGTAGAGTTGAGGAAGAAATAGGGTCACGGGTGTGAAAGTGGCAGTTTTTTATTTCCTTTAGGCCGCTAACAACCATGCAATGGGTTGTTACCGAATAAATTGGTAAAAAAGGTTTGAGGAAATTATTCGAAGGCCAAGAATGAAAAGAAGTATTTCCCTTTTTGGAATAAATAAAGAACCCATTTATATATATAAAAAATTGTCTAGACCTGGAAATTGGAACATTCTAATAGGTATCGGAGGCTCGGTGTGAATATGTGATGTAGTTAATGATTTCAAGCTCTCAATCTTTTAATACAACTATTACGACAATGGTAGTCGCTATCAAAGCTCAAAAAACTGTTGCACTTCTAACGTAGTTGGTATTTTAGTGCAACCACTTGGTTTATAAATTTATGTGATAAATCTACTAGTCGAAAATTTGAATTCAGTTGATGTTTTGTTCAAATATCATCTTTAATATGCACAAAAATGAAGTTGATGTAGCAAGCTCCGTATAAGCTCCTAAAGAAAATTTGAAGAAATACCAAATATGATCGTTGCATTGATTTTATTATCTTTGTATTGTAGTAGCCACACTATAAAAATATGGTTCAACGATCAAATGCAGGTCTACTTGGACGTGCATATACACTAGTATGAATAATAAATATTTTTAAGCAATCCTGTTGGATCCCTCCATCCTGTTTGCCCTGCACCCACACATGTTAGTCAACAAATAAAATACTAATCCCACTTCGAAAGCGGGGGTATCGTGGTATATAGGGTCTTTATTATGAATGTCCTCGATCTTCAAGCGATCAATTTCGTGTTGATGCTCAATAGAGACTTCCGAGACTTTTTCAGCTAAGTGGACAAACGCGTCATGCTGAACAAAGACGTCATTAGTACAAGCAGTAGCGCTTTGTTTGACATGTCCCAGAATGTGATGAATCGCCGAGAGAAATTTCAAGCCATCAAAGCATATTTTTGGGAACGTGGCTTTAAGCTCAGCAAGTCGTTTTGCTACCAATGGATCAGATATAGGAGCGAGAGGAGTCTGCTTGGAGACTACAAGTGTTTTGTGAAGATCCCGGGATTGTCTGGTACCAGATGAACCGGAGTGTTGATCTCGATAAGCCTCAGTCAGGGACCCCTTATGCACGGACTTCTCCTTGCTTTGCTCGATTGAGAAGGAGGATCGCGAGAGTAGGAGGACTGGCAATAGGTTTTTCTTTAGTAGGATAATTCTTGGGGGGCGGTAGTCTCGATCGCCGGTGTCATCTCTGTATCGACGTTTGCCGGAACCAGAATCCCGACCGGAGTAGTGAAAAATAGATGACCATGAAGATGGTCGAGTCCATGAGTGCATCCCATGTCGCCTATGCGGAATGTGAATAATGACAAGTTAGCGAAGAATAGAGAGATGGTTAAAATTGAAGTGCAAAGTGAAGTGCACGTGTCTGTGTGTATCCTAGTGTTTTCCCCCCAAAGGACCAGTTTCATTATCTCTACTTATGGGAGTTTTTTCTCCCTAAACGTGGGTTTGAGCGCCTGCATCGCCTCTTGCGGGGAAATGAAGTTTAAGCGCTTCCGGATCATTGAAGCCGTAGTTAAGCAAATCATCGAGAATAGTATGGTCCGACAGGCCTTTCAATGAACTCTTTAAGCGTTGAGGAGAAGGCTCTCTCTCTACTGGGGTGATTGTGACTTTAGAGGTTCCACCCATTGTCTTCTTCCTCAATTTGTAAGTCAATTTTTTCTTTCCGTTCATAGGAGGAGGCGTTACTACGATATTGTGCACCCCGACTACGGGCACCAGACCGGGACTAACATTCTCATCTGGTACTTCGGGCGTTTCATCTTCTTTAATCTCCCCCTCCTCAGGTGTGTCAGGGGTATCACGTGCTAAAGAACCAACTTGCTTTTTACCTTTGCCTAAGGCAGACGCTATTATAGTGACACCTTAAGGAAGGCTTATCTGGTGGCCTGCCACCAGCAGCCCAAACTTCGAGAGCAATTCGTTTGAAATAAGAGATCTAATTTCCTGGTCTCCTATAGGGATGGCTCATATAGCTTCAACGGCTTCAGAATACCCGGAGCCTTCGGGACGTGGGCTAATGCCTGTAAAAGTCGAAAAAGAGTTAGGAAAGGTGCAATTTCCATCGAATGCAAGTATTGATCCAAAAAAAAGACCTACTCCCTTCCATCCATCTCTTTGCAAAGCCAAGGGGACAGTGCATGTAGAACCACTCCTACTTATACTGGGCGAATTTGCTCCATGCCCCGGTCAGAATTTGGCACTTGTTGTGTAGTTCGAGAAATACAAAAGATGGGTTGTCTGATCGTCTTTTGAAATGATAAATGTATCGGATATCGCCAGGAGTCGGGAGCCTGAAAAAGACGCTCATGAAGAGGATGCACATGCCATACATGAACGCATGATTGTTTGGATGTAATTGCGATGGAGCAATCTCAGTATACTATAGAAGGTCAAGAAGGAAAGAGTTGAATGGCGGCACGCTACCAACCCCGCACGTAAATTTGTTGCAGGACGTATATCTGACTGGGGGCAGGTGAGGATGATCTTGTCCTGATGGAACCAACACATCATCACAAGGAATCCCGTGTACCAGCATATGTGACGAAGATCACTTTTGTTAATTCTCGAGGCTTGAGAATCGATCGGATCGTCTAAAAGATCGCTGCATCCAGGGCATCAGGAGCCAAGTCGACAGATGCGATCGTGGGGATCGAAATGTCTTGTATAGGAGTAGTCAACGAATTTGAAGTTCCAACTACTTCTTGTTGAGAAGATGGCCCGGGTCTGTCCGAGATTGTGGCAGAACTGGATTTCCTAGACATACCTAATGAGTGTAGAATCTGATGAAAAACCTGTTTAAACTATACTTGAAAAACAATCGAAATTAGACATAACAGAAAAATACTCCCACGTGTGGTGTGTCAAATAGTGCAACCGTTCAAGTCTACGTGCCAAAGAGTTACAAGTCTTAAAGTTGATGAAATAAAGTTAAGCTTTGGACTTTCATCTTCAAAGACCGTCATCGCTGACCATCTCCGAGAGCTTGTCATATGATGGTTTCTGTTTTGAGCTCGACATCGACACTATGTGTGGAAGGTTATTATCTATTTTAAACAAATTAAATTCAGGTTTATTGTGACGACCCAGAATTTTAGGCAATATCAATTTAATAATCTTTATTAATAATTTAATTGGATTGATAATTTTCCTTTATAATTTTAATTTAAATTGGTAAAATTGATCTTTATAATGGTAATAAATATTTAATCTGGAAATATTTATTTATATCTTTTCTAAAAATTTAAAATTGGTAAGAATTATCTTTTAAAACAAATAAAAATATATTCTATATTACAATGTATATATTGTTATATATATTGTGTATAGGAAATCTTTTGTATTAAATAAAAGATGTGTTTTCAAATTGTAATATACATGTATGCATATATGATGATTTGAAGGCTGTTTTAAAATTTAATATAATTATTCTCAAAAGTTATGTTAAAAATATTTTCTATTTAAAATGTATATATATTTGTATATATTGAAGTTTTGGTTTGAATTTAATAAAAGTATTTTCAATTTTAAATATATATATATATAAATTGTAATTTCGAAAGTATAATTCAATATAATGCTTTTTTAAAGGGTATTTGGAATTTTAATTTATATTTTTTTAAACACTCAAGATAATTATTTTGGATTCAAAAATATGTGTATAAGATTTTATTTGAATATAATTTGTTTTACAATATTTTCTTTAAAGGTAATTTATATATACATATATTTAGATAAGTGTTAATTAATTGGAAAATTTAATTTAAAGAGCTTTAAACTATTTTAAAAATCTATTTAAAGTACCTAATGACAAGTGTGAATACATTAACACATGTTAGTAACATGTTTAAGGTAATGAAGTAACATAAATGACACATGTAAGTTTTTAAAACAAGTGTCATCTTTTAAATTTTATGTTCTTTAATTTTTCATAAACCATAACTTAATTCATAAAAACATACTTTTCATCTCTTGGATCTTTTTTTCCTATCTTCAACTGAAAACAAAGATAATTCCGAGCTTGAAAAAATTTTTCTCAAACCAAAATCAATACACTGTAAACATATTTCAAATCCGAAACCAAACCAGAAACCACTTTTTCAAAACCTATAACACTTTATTCAACCTGAGATATCGAGAATCAAAGTAAACAGCAAGTTCAACTCAATAACAACTTCATATCTCAAGCCCAAATCTGAAGATCAAAGAAAATTTAATTTTAACAAATGAGGTTCAAATCAAAGCAGTTGCCAGATCAAAAAAAATTTCAAAGCCTGGAAAAATAAAATAAAATTTGCTCTCTGTCTTTTCAAAAATAGTGAGTAAACATTTTTAAAAGCAGTTTAATTTGGATTTAACTCTAATGCGTGTGAAGATATTGGCTTGTATTGAAGTTCTTCAGCTTGAATTTATCTGAATTGGTATATATATGTTGTGTGAGCTTGTCTGCTTATGCATATACAAGTCTCTTCTCTGTTGATTCACAATATATGTTTTGATATCAAAATTCATATCTTAGAATCAAATCCATATTAGCCTTGGATATTTAAATGAAAATTGTTTGTAAATGTATAATGAAGATTTTAAAAATAGTTTCTGGATTTTAAATGCAACAAATAATTTTAAATAGGGAATTAACAGTGAAACTCGAGTTTATGTTAAAAATCAACTATTTTAATTTCTAATTTGGATTATAGAAATGAATTGGTGATTGAAAATCAATGAATTTTGGCATATATTTCATGAATTTTAGTTCAATAATTATATGGAATTCTTGTGACGAACGAATTGGGCGTTTTGGGTAATTGCCGATGAACGGCAGCGTCGGGGTGGTTGATATTTGGACTGGAGAAGGTTGAGTGATGGAGAGTGCAGGAAAAATGCTGGTATATTTTCTTGATGGCCGAGGTGATGGGAATTTGGTGATGTAGGGTTTTGGGGCCTGTCGAAGTGGTCGTCATTGAGGGAGCTCGTACGGTGGCTAGAGGGGACCGGAGTGGTTCGCGTTAGTAGGAATGCGAGCTGGAGGGTATGACGAAGTTTCGGTGATGATGGTCGGTGATCTCGAGATCGGAGGTTTCGGAAGGAGGAGTTTTCTGGCTATGGTGGTTTTCAAGTTTGGTCGAGAAGCCTCGTTTTCGATTTGTTTGGGTTGCGTGCGATCTGGGTTCTCGTTTGTGTTCACGTGGGTTCGGGAGGTTAACGAGAATTGTTGTGATGATCATCGGAGGTCGGTGATGCCGGTGTACGTGCACCACACGCACGTTGTGTCTGGGATGATGGGTTTAAGTGGTGGCTCAGGTTTTGTCTCGTGCGAATGTAAGGATGTCTCGAAGCTGATGAAGGAAGGTGTTGTCTCCAGGCAAGCACGGGTTTTGTAGGGGATTGTCTCGGGTTTATTGGTGTTGAACTCGAGTTTATTTTTATTTTTATATGGTAGTGTTAATCTGATTAAGTAAAGTAAAAACAAACTTTGGAAAAAGAAAATAAAGATAAAAGTTTCGTTAAAACAAAGTAAGCTCAAATTGCAAAAGTAAGTTTCTTTCAAATTGAATGAAAAATCAAGATTTTGGGAATGTTTTAATTTTATATGTTTCGAAATTTAAAATGTTTAAGATAAGTGCTTTTGAGAGTAATTAACTAAATTAAATTTTGAATTTTAATTCAAAAGGTTTTTTCAATTTAAAATATTAGATAAAAGTTTTTAAGTAATTATAAGTAATGTTTAAAAACTAAGTTTTCAAACTATATTGAATTGGATAAGTTTTAAAGATATGATAATTAAGTTTCCAAAGATAAATATTGTAGAATTTAAATTAAACGTGTCTGAAAGGTTTCAAAGATTTTAAAGTTTGAATTAGATGATTAATTTTTTTTTAATTTTAAATAGATTTCTAAATGTTTTATTTTTAAATACGGTTTTATGATATTTTTGTAAATCAATTAAAAATAAAGAGTTTGTCTTTAAGTTATTAAGATTTTGATTTATTTAAAATAATCAATTTGTGAAGATAAATAATATTAATTAATTATTGTTATTAACTTAAGAATAGTTAATTAATGATTTACTAATAAGTAAAAGATTAAGTAAGATAAATGATTTTCTTAATTAAGGATTTTTAAATAGAAGAAGTTAACTAATTATTTAATTAATTTTAAATGATTAGTTAATTGTTTGGTTAATTTAAATAATCACTTAATTATGTGTTATAAGTATAATTACTTGATAGAGGAATTAATGGATAATTTTTGAATGTAATTGAGAAAAGAGAAATTACTTATGGAAGTAATTAGTGGAAAATTACTTATGAGAGTAATTAATGGAAGTGATTAAGAGTAAATCACTTGGTGTTATTAATTAAAGGATTAATTAATATAATTGATTAAAGAGTTAATTAATTAATTAAAGAGTAATTAATTAATTAAAGGACTAAGGTAAATTAATGATGCGATTAATTACTTGTTAAGGTAATTAATTAAGAGAGTAATTAACTAATGAAAGTAATTAGAGAATAATTACTTAATGGAAGTAATTAAGGGTTAATTACTTAGTTATTTGGGTTAATTAACGTGATTAATTAATTAATAAATGTGATTAATTTAAGATTTATTACTACATGTAATTAATTAAAAAGATAATTAATTAATGAAGTGATTAATTAAGGATTAGTAATTAATGTAATTAATTAATAATTACTTAATGAAGTAATTAAGGATTAATTAATTAGTGTATTTGATCAAAGGATTAATATAATTAATTGAGGAGTTAATTAATTAAGGCAAGTAATTACAAGATGATTAATTATTATTTAAGATTAATTAAGACTAATTAATGAAGGTGGTTAATTAAAGATTAATTATTTAATTAATTAAAAGGTAAATTAATTAGTGAAGATCATTAATTAATACAATTAATTAAATTAATCAAGGTTGATAAATGGAAGTAATTAATTAAAGTATGATTAATTAATGGTAATTAATTAAGCATCTGTGTAATTAATTATAGTTAATTAATTAGTGGAAGTAAATGGAGGATTATTAATTAATGTAATTAATGATAGTAATTAAGATTAATTATTGAAATGGTTAAGGATAATTAATTTTTGTAATTAATTAAAGATTTATTACCTAATGTAATTAAAGGATAATTAATCAAGGAAGATTAATTAAGATAGATCATTGAGGGATGATTAATTAATCAATTGGTAATTAATTAATGATAAGTAAGCAGGATTGAAGTAATCCAAGTGATTAAAGGTTAGTAATTAATTTAATTAAAGGTTAATTAAGTTGATTAAGAGTGAATAAAACCTGCTTATGGATGATTGATTGATATTGGATGATTTGGATATGATATCTCTGATATGTGATATGTGCTGCTTTGTAAGATGTTTGGATGATATGAATTATCTATTTGTGATAATGTGAATCATCTATCTGTATATGTTTTTGAATATAAGTTTAATTGTTTAAACCCTTAAACAACTTGGACATTAAAATGACGTTTTGAATTTCGGTGAGACCGTTATTTGGATATCCGAAAACCACAATCCAAATGGAGATCAAAATGAAGACCCGAAATGTAAGAACTATTCGTCATTTAAATTATGAGGGTGATTCCGAGATGAGTTTGACGGAGATAGTACTTTAAGGTTCGAGATGGTGATTCAGAGTGCAAGGGCTATGGTCGTTAACTCTGAGGGTGATTCCAAAATGAGTGCAACGAGATAGTGCCTTTGGTTTTGTTTGAACCCGGAACGAACTTGTATGGATTGAATGCTTTCAGAACATCGTCAGGTGGACGATGAGCATTCTAAGATAGATGTGTTCTATAAAGGTAATCATAGCCTCAAGCCTCATCAACCGGGAATGGCTAAAACAGGGGAGGTGCAGGAAGGTTAAGTGGGTAGCACCCAAGTAGGACGAGATTTACCCCTGTCTAGAGGTCCCTTTTTATTTCAGCTTAGTGTGTGGTTGGTCGCGCCAACCACGGGGTGGTGTTGTTCGGGACTATCCAGTAAGGGATGTTCCGGCCTTGTGTTGCAAGAGATTGGGAGTAATCCTTGGTACGGCGATCTATTCCCTGTACTGTGACGAGCGGTACCCCAATAGCCCTGCCATTGATGGAAACCTATTCTTCCTACGAGCCCTTACAGTTTTGATTGTATACCTATGTAGCTGGAATTTAATAAATGTAACAATTTCGGCTATTTTCTATTTACTTGAAAACCCTAGACACTATTATAATATCACTGGATTTCCTACCAAATGTTTTGGTTAGAGTAAGGTAAAAACTTTTCCAAGTTTATGTGTGGGAAGTCTTACGTGATACCTTTTTTTCCAAAGATTTTCAAAGTTAAACCATTTTAAACTGTTTACTCACACCAGACCCATGTCTAATCCAAGTGTTTATTTTCTGTTTTATTAAACTCTTGGGTACACATATTATGTATGAGTAGTCGAGGGATTCAGGTTAGCTTTGATGAATTCTGGAGGAAATTTAGAGCAGAAGGCTTCAGCATATAGATATTATTGTGGTTCTGCTGTGCTAGTGATTGTGTTTGTATCTCTGTGATATCTTGAGTTGTATAGTTAGACATATGTTTATAACTGTCTAATATGAAATATATAAGTTGTGTACTCTGATGTATATGATACGATGTATTGTTTTATGTGATATATTATATTTCATTCGTTCTGCTGTGACAATCTATTGTCGTTGAGTTTCTTCTTTCCTATCTTTTCTTCTTCTATCCCTTTCTTTCTTAATTCATGATGCGTCTTTCTGGTAGATGGAAGACGGGTCGTGACAGTTGGTTTCAAAGCGCTAGGTTGAGTGGATACCTAGGCTTTGGAGTGATTTCTATCTTTCTTGATAGAGCGTACTTGTGTGTGTGTGTCTATATATATATATATATATATATATATATATATATATATATATATATATATATATATATATAATTTGTTGGGTTACCTGTCCGGGTTTTCCAACATAAGTTCTAGAGGTAGATGGAGCAGTGGTGTTTGTGTAACAACACTACCACTAATGGAAAAGGCTCGAATGTTGAGGTTGGAAGTGTATTTGTCGAGACTGTAGACCCAATACCGTCTCGAGTAAGCTTTGTAGCTTGGAGTAAGGATCTCTCTGATCTCCAAAGGAAATCTTTTAAAATATTCGAAGTCCATCTTTGAAGTGTAAGTTTGGTTGCACTCATGTGAGCAGATTTTCAGGAGTTTGGATATGTCGGATGTGCATAAGCAAGTAATGGTATCTTGGCAACCGTAGGAAGGAGTTTTGTTTGTTTTGGAATATGAGACTAAGGTCTATAAGTAGCTTCGCTACGACATGGTCTCGTTGTTTCACCTTAAGGAGAGTGAGTTGTTGATGCTTGGTTTGGAAGCTCGAGTTTCTTTTGGGGATGTCTGCCCATCTCGAGGAGTCATGTGTGCAGTTAGTTGATGGCCTTCGGGTTGGAGGAGCATATGGATGAAGAAGTCTTTGGTTAGCTGTGGTAGCAGTTTCAGCTCGGAGGCGTTTGTGTGCTGACAAGAAGGTCTCTTGGCCTAGCAATGTCCTAGAGGTGGATTTCAGAAACAGTAGTATGGAATCGTTTCTTCGATGATTCAGAAATCTTTGTGGTTCTTCTATCAGTAGTCCGGGCAGATGGTGAAGACTTTCTTGAAGAGTTAACCTAGTCCGGGCAGATGGGTCACTAAGATTTTGTGGATCTGACGAATCGTATCTCCAGGATATTGGATAAGTTTGTACTCGTGTTCATCAATAGTATTCTTATATATTTCAGAACCAGAGTTGCGCAACGGAAGCTGGTAACAGCTATTCTAGAATGGAAGCAACCGGAAATTGCAGTATTTTGGATTAAAGAGTTTCTACATGAAGTTTTCAGAATCTGAAGATCAGATTGGCAAATACCACCTGTTTTGGCTATTCCATATTGGAGAAGTAAGCTCAATCTTCTAATGCTTGAGAAGTAGAACTTGTGTTCTGGATACCGGTGGATCTTGGATGACCTTTCTGTTGAGTAGGATCCAGAAACTGGTTTGTTTTAGTCCAGTTTGTTTAAAGAAGCATCGGCATAGGTTGAGCTGATCAGGAAGAAGATAGGCAACCCAGGATCGTCAGGAGTTATGTGGATAAGATGAATAAATCTGGAAATCGAAGTTGGAGACTTCGTTGTTGTTAAGATTTCTCTGGTTAAGAGAGCAGTATGAATGGGTAAGATTGGAAGGCTAGCCCTGAGGTATTTGGGATTTCTTATCTGTGTTCTTGATAGGATAAGTTCTTTTGTTTATAGGATTGAATTGCCAGTTTGGATGACTAGGATTTATCGTATTTCACGTATCTCTGAGGGAGTACGTGTATGATCTATCTCTGGTTGTAGAATCTACAGTTCAGAAGGATCTGGTAGTTGAGCTAGACTTGAGTTTGGTCTGATGTTTTGTTCAGATTGGTGGATCTAGAAGAGAGAGTACTCTGGATCATAGTGGTATGGTTAGTTTGGATTCTGTAGAGCGAGTCTCCCAGTGATTTATACTTGGGAAACTCTAGATAGTGTTAGTAAGATCTATTCTGATTTGTGTCAGGATAATTAGTTAAGTTTGTTTGTTTGATTAGTTGCTATGGTTGTTAGTAACTGGACGATAGGTATGTTTTGCTGTATGAAATTAAAATCTTTATTGGGTTATTAAATTATCTTTGCTTTTAAATTTCGGGGACGAAATTCATTTAAGGGGGGAGGAATGTGATGACCCAGAATTTTGGACAATATCAATTTAATAATCTTTATTAATAATTTAATTGGATTGATAATTTTCCTTTATAATTTTAATTTAAATTAGTAAAATTGATCTATAAAAGGGTAATAAATATTTAATCTGGCAATGTTTATTTATATCTTTTCTAACAATTTAAAAGTGGTAAGATTTATCTTTTAAAACTAATAAAATATATTCTATATTATAATGTATATATTGTTATATATATTGTGTATAGGAAATCTTTTGTGTTAAATAAAAGATGTGTTTTCAAATTGTAAGATATATGTATGTATATATTATGATTTGAAGGTTGTTTTAAAATTTAATATAATTATTCTCAAAATTTTTGTTAAAAATATTTTCTATTTAAAATGTATATATATTTGTATATATTCAAGTTTTGGTTTGAATTTAATCAAAGTATTTTCAATTTTTAATATATATAAATTGTAATTTGGAAAGTATAATTTAATATAATACTTTTTCAAAGGGTATTTGGAATTTTAATTTATGTTTTTCTAAACAATCAAGATAATTATTTTGGATTCAAAAATATGTGTATAAGATTTTATTTGAATATAATTTGTTTTATAATATTTTCTTTAAAGTTAATTTATATATACATATATTTAGATGAGTGTTTATTAATTAGAAAATTTAATTTAAAAAGCTTTTAAACTATTTTAAAATTTTATTTAAAATACCTAATGACAAGTGTGAATACATTAACACATGTTAGTAACATGTGTAAGGTAATGAAGTAACATAAAGGACACATGTAAGTTTTTTAAAAAAAGTGTCATCTTTTAAAATTTATTTTCTTTAATTTTTCACAAACCATAATTCATAAAACATACTTTTCATCTCTTCAATCTTTTTTTTCCTATCTTCAGCTGAAAACAAAGATAATTCCAAGCCTGAAAAAAAAATTTCTCAAACCAAATCAATACACTGTAAACATATTTCAAATCTGAAACCAAACCAGTAAACCACTTTTTCAAAACCTGTAACACTTTCTTCAACCTGGGATATTGAGAATCAAAGTAAACAGAAAGTTCAACTCAATAACAACTTCATATCTCAAGCCTCAATCTGAAGATCAAAGCAAATTCAACTTTAACAAATGAGGTTCAAATCAAAGCAATTGCTAGATAAAAAATATATTTTCAAAGCCTGGAAAAATAAAATTAAATCTGCTCTCTGCCTTTTCAAAAATGGTGAGTAAACATTTCTAAAAGCAGTTTAATTTGGACTTAACTCTAATGCATGTGATGATATTGGCTTGTATTGAAGTTCTTCAGCTTGAATTTATCTGAATTGGTATATATATATGTTATGTGAGCTTGTTTGTTTATGCATATACAAGTTTGTTCTCTGTTGATTCACTATATATGTTTTGATATCAAAATTCATATCTTAGAATCAAATCCATATTAGCCTTAGATATTTAAATGAAAATTGTTTGTAAATGTATAATGAAATTATAAAAATAGTCTCTTGATTTTAAATGCAACAAATAATTTTAAATAGGGAATTAATAGTGAAACGCAAGTTTATGTTAAAAATCAACTATTTTAATTTCTAATTTGGATTATAGGAATGAATTTGTGATTGAAAATCACGAATTTTAGCATACATTTCATGAATTTTAGTTCAATAATTATCTGAAATTCTTGTGATGAACGAATTGGGCGTTTTGGGTGATTGCCGACGAACGACGGCGTCGGGGTGGTTGATATTTGGACTGGAGAAGGTTTGAGTGATGGAGAGTGCAGGAAAAATGCTAGCAGATTTTCTTGATGGCCGAGGTGATGGGAATTTGGTGATGTAGGGTTTTGGGGGCGGTCGAAGTGGTCATCGTTGAGGGAGCTCGTACGGTGGCTAGAGGGGACCGTAGTGGTTCGCATTGGTGGGAATGCGAGCTGGAGGGCATGACGAAGTTTCGGTGATGATGGTCGGCGATCTCGAGGTCGGAGGCGTCGGGGAGGAGTTTTCTGGCCATGGTGGTTTTCATGTTTGGTCGAGAAGCCTCGTTATCGATTTGTTTGGGTTGCATGCGATCTGGGTTCTTGTGTGTGTTCACGTGGGTTCGAGAGGTTAACGAGCATCGTCGTGATGATCATCGGAGGTCGGTGATGCCGGTGTACATGCACCACGTGCATGTTGTGTTTGGGACGATGGGTTTAAGTGGTGGCTTAGGTTTTGTCTCGGGCGAATGTATGGATGTCTCGAAGCTGATGAAGGAAGGTGTTGTCTCGAGGCAAGCACGGGTTTTTTAGGGGATTGTCTCGGGTTTATTAGTGTTTAACTCGAGTTTTTATTTTATTTTTATGTAGTAGTGTTAATCTGATTAAGTAAAGTAAAAACAAACTTTGGAAAAAGAAAATCAAGATAAAAGTTTTGTAAAAAGAAAGCAAGTTCAAATTGCAAAAGTAAGTTTCTTTCAAATTGAATGAAAAATCAAAATTTTTGGAATGTTTTAATTTTATATGTTTCAAGATTTAAAATATTTAAGATAACTGCTTTTGAAAGTAATTAACTAAATTAAATTTTGAATTTCAATTCAAAAGGTGTTTTCAATTTAAAGTATTAGATCAAAGTTTTTAAGTAATTATAAGTAATGTTTAAAAACTAAGTTTTCAAATTATATTGAAATGGATAAGTTTTAAAGATATGATAATTAAGTTTCCAAAGATAAATATTTGTAGAATTTAAATTAAACGTGTTTGAAAGGTTCCAAAGATTTTAAAGTTTGAATTAGATGATTAAATTGTTTTTAATTTTAAATTGATTTCTAAATGTTTTATTTTTAAATAAGGTTTTATGATAATTATGTAAATCAATTAAAAATAAAGAGTTTGTCTTTAAGTTATTTAGATTTTGATTTATTTAAAATAATCAATTTGTGAAGATAAATAAGATTAATTAATTATTGTTATTAACTTAAGAATAGTTAATTAATGATTTGTTAATAAGTAAAAGATTAAGCAAGATAAATGATTTTCTTAACTAATTAAGGATTTTAAATATAAGAAGTTAACTAATTATTTAATTAACTTTAAATGATTAGTTAATTGTTTGGTTAATTTAAATAATCACTTAATTATGAATTAATTAATTATAATTACTTGATAGAGTAATTAATGGATAATTACTAAATGTAATTAAGAAAGAGAAATTACTTATGGTAGTAATTAGTGGAAAATTACTTATGAGAGTAATTAATGGAAGTGATTAAGAGTAAATCACTTGGTGTTATTAATTAAAAGATTAATTAATATAATTGATTAAAGAGTTAATTAATTAATTAAACAATAATTAATTAATTATAGTATTAAGGTTAATTAATGATGTGATTAATTACTTGTTAAGGTAATTTATTAAGAGAGTAATTAACTAATGAAAGTAATTAGAGGACAATTACTTAATGGAAGTAATTAAAGGGTTAATTACTTAGTTAATTTGGTTATAATGTGATTAATTAATTAATGAATGTGATTAATTTAAGATTTATTACTAAATGTAATTATTTAAAAAGATAATTAATTAATGAAGCTATTAATTAAGGATTACTAATTAATGTAATTAATTAATAATTACTTAATGAAGTAATTAAGGATTAATTAATTAGTGTAATTAATCAAAGGATTAATATAATTAATTAAGGTAAGTAATTACAAGATGATTAATTACTGTTTAAGATTAATTAAGATAAATTAAGGAAGGTGGTTAATTAAAGATTAATTATTTAATTAATTAAAAGGTTAATTAATTAGTGAAGATCATTAATCAATATAATTAACTAAATTAATCAAGGTTGATTAATGGAAGTAATTAATTAAAGTATGATTAATTAATGGTAATCAATTAAGGATCAGTGTAATTAATTATAGTCAATTAATTAATGGAAGTAAATGGAGGATTATTCATTAATGTAATTAATGTTAATTACTATATATGGTTAAGGATAATTAATTTGTGTAATTAATTAACGATTAATTACTTAATGTAATTAAAGGATAATTAATCAAGGAAGATTAATTAAGATAGATCATCGAGAGATGATTAATTAATTAATTGGTAATTAGTTAATGATAAGTGAGCAGGATTGAAGTAATCCAAGTGATTAAAGGTTATTAATTAATTTAATTAAAGGTTAATTAAGTTGATTAAGAGTGAATCAAACCTGCTTATGGATGATTGATTGATTTTGGATGATTTGGATATGATATCTCTGATATGTGATATATGCTGCTTTGTGAGATCTTTGGATGATATGAATTATCTATTTGTGATAATGTGAATCATTTATCTATACATGTTATTCTGAATATAAGTTTAATTGTTTAAACCCTTAAACAACTTGGACATTAAAATGGCGTTTTGGATTTCGGTGAGACCGGGATCGGGTTTCCATATTTGGATATCTATAAACCACATCGATCCAAATTAAACGTTAGGCCGTGAATCTAAGTGGAGATCAAAGTGAAGACTCGAAGTGTATGAACTATTCGTCATTTAAACTCCGGTGGTGATTTCGAGATGAGTTTGACGGAGATAGTACTTTCAGGTTCGGGATGGTGATTCAGAGTGCAATGTCTATGGTCGTTAACTCTGAGGGTTATTCCCAAATGAGTGCAACGAGATAGTGCCTTCGGTTTCGTTCGAACACGGAATGAACTTGTATGGATTGAATGCTTTCAGAACATCGTCAGGTGGACGATGAGCATTCTAAGATAGATGTGTTCTATAAAGGTAATGGTAGCCTCAAGCCTCATCAACCGGGAATGGCTAAAACAGGGGAGGTGCAGCAAGGTTAAGTGGGTAGCACCCAAGTAGGATGAGATTTATCCCTGTCTAGAGGTCCCTTTCTATTTCGTCTTAGTGTATGGTTGGTCGCACCAACCACGGGGTGGTCTTGTTAGTGACTATCCAGTGAGGGATGGTTCCGGCTTTATGTTGCAGGGGATTGGGAGTAATCCTTGGTACGGTGATCTAGGCCCCGTACTGTGACGGGCGGTACCCCAGTAGCCCTGCCTTTGATGGAAACCCATTCTTCCTACGAGCCCTTACGGTTTTGATTGTATACCTATGTAGCTGGAATTTAATAAATGTAACAATTTCGGCTACTTTCTATTTACTTGAAAACCCTAGACACTATTATAAATCACTGGATTTTCTATCAAATATTTTGGTTAGCGTAAGGTAAAAACTTTTTCATGTTTATGTGTGGGAAGTCTTATGTGATACCTTTCTTTCCAAAGATTTTCAAAGTTAAACAATTTTAAACCGTTTACTCACACCAGACCCATGTCTGACCCAAGTGTTTATTTTATGTTTTATTAAACTCTTGGGTACTCATATTATGTATGAGTAATCGAGGGATTCAGGTAAGCTTTGATGAATTCTGGAGGAGATTTGGAGTAGGAGGCTTCAGCGTATAGATATTATTGTGGTTTCGTTGTGCTAGTGATTGTGTTTGTATCTCTGTGATATCTTGAGTTGTATAGTAAGACAGATGTTTATAACTATCTAATATGAAATGTATAAGTTGTGTACTCTGATGTATATGATACTATGTAATATTTTATGTGACATATTATATTTCATTCGTTCCGCTGTGACAATCTATTGTTGTTGAGTTTCTTCTTTCCTATCTTTTCTTCTTCTATCCCTTTCTTAATTCATGATGCATCTTTCTGGTAGATGGAAGACGGGTCATGACATTTATGGTTGCCAAGATAGGGGAGTTATCAGTATGGATTGTCCAATATGCTTAGTTGCTTAAGTCCTTTTCCTCGTTCACTGTTAAATGTTCGGGCATAAAACGTAAGTTAAGTCAACAATGCATTATGTTCGAGTTGAGATGGTTCTGACTGTTATAGCCTACTATCAAACTTAATGCCGAACGGCGCTGCAGAGACTTGACTAGTATTGTTGTACTTCACTCTCCTACACTCACTCTCTCCTGTCCGGCATTCGGCAAGTCATGCCGAGCCGCGTCCATGCCGAGCCGCATCGTTCGGCACCATAAACCAACTCCAACTTCATTTCTACACTCCCTCTCTATCGCTCGGCACAGATGAGCCATTCGGCAAGGCATGCCGTGCTGCATCGCTTAGCACCTTGCCCTCAACTCCTACAACTCTCCTATACTCCCCATTACATCGTTCGATATAAGGGAGTCATGCCGAGCCGTGGACATACCGAGCCACATCGCTCGGCACGCTAGCCCCAACTTCAACCTCGCTCCTACACTCCCTCTCCATCGTTGGGCATGCAGAAGTCATGCTGAGCCATAGCCGTACGTCCTCCTCCAACTCACTTTTTCGAGCAAACTAAGTACATTCCCAAATGGCCAATAGACAACCACTTCAACTCGCATGCCAACCTCGACCAACAATCCCTACTCTCACCAAATCCTACTAGGCCGACGCTCTCTTCCTTCCTCCTCTCCATCTAGTCCTAAGGCTGAATTAAACCCCAGGTCCATCTCCCTAATCTATAAGACATCCACCATTTTTGAGTTAAACGAAAGTTGCAAATTCAAATCTTGTTCGAATCCCCTAATTGAAGAAGGTCGAAAAGTAAGAGGTTCATACCTAGGAAAAGGGGCCGAAGTCTAATGAAGTACTTGATATAGAAGTGGAATCCACTCAGGCTTGCTGTTGAGGGCAGTCAAGAGGTAACATATGGGACTCAAGGATTTAAAGAAAGGTTGAGGTGTTAACAATTAGGGGAAAGATGAGTTCGTAACGGTGTTAGAGTGGAGGTGAAATTAAAAGGGGGAAAGAAGAGAAGTGTTGGGTTATATAGGAGAGAAGGAAGGCGAATAGACAGTGACCAGTAGAACCGGTCAAGGCGTCTCCCTTGTTAGGCATCAGTGTCGTTCGGCATCAATATGTCATTCGGCATCAATGTTATTCTGCATCAATATGCCGCTCGGCATTCAATGCCTCATTTGGCATTCAGGAGATCACTACCGAGAAGACATAATAAGGGCTTAAAGAAAAATGCAGAATGCTCATGGATCAAAGCGTATCATGTTCATCCACATGATACACTTTGGGGGGCAAGTGTTACCCGATTGTTTGACCATGTAACAAGAGGCTCGGCCAAGATACACCTGTCGGCATAGGCCTCGTTTGACACACCTTCCCTCGGTCGGCATGGAAGGGTCGCTCGGCATCAATGCCTCGTTCGGCCTGGAAGGCTCACTCGGCATCAATGCCTCGTTCGGCATGAAGCCTCACTCGGCATAAGTGAGTCTTTTGGCATCTTCCCTCGTTTGGCATGAAGTCTCGCTTGGCATAAAACCTCGCTTGGCATGAAGCCTCGCTCGGCACGAGGCTTGCTCGGCATAAGTGAGTCGTTTGGCATCTCCCCTCGACCGACATAAAGTCTCGTTCGGCACAGGACTTGTTCGGCCTACACTCTTCACTCAAAGCAGTGCCTCGTTCAGCATACAAGTGTCATCCAGCATGCCTTCCTAGCTCGGCATACGAATGTCGTTTGGCCTGGATGTGTGGTTCTATAATTGCCGTTCGACATCTATGGCTCGGCGTGTAGAAGTTACTTAGCACGGGCAAGGTACCTTATTCCTAGGCCCATGAGGGAAGTCCAACCCGTCTTCGTCTATAAATTTAAGGGCAAAGGCACAGCGAAATGGAACTTTTTTCGAGAGCACGGGGGAGACTCTGCTGCATTCGAGACTTATTCTATTTTACTTTGAACTTGTATTCAAGTCATTATAGTATGGATTGTCTTTGTATTCAATCATTTGTGAAAGCAATAAAGATCAAAACTCAAAGTGGACGTAGGCAGCAATGTTAAACCACTATAAATCAGTTGTTCTTGTTTTTGCATTTAATTTAGCATACAATTCTTTATTTTAATTACTTTCTTCATTTATCTCTCTACATAATCTTTCTTAAGGGTTTTAGTGACCAATTCTGGTGCTAACGAAAATCATTCTGATTTATATTAAATCATGATTCAATTATTTGCACTGTTTCCACATATTAATTTTCACTATTAAATTAATATATAAATTTCAACTTTGATTTATCGACTTTTAATTCCATTCAAAGGTCCAATATTTTAATTCTAATCCAAATGGAATTTACACAAATTTTAGAAATCATTTGCATTCACAATCACACTAGATTCACATATTTTTCCCAAATTTCAAATATTAATTTATTATTTTCCAAATTCATTAAATTGTCATATTTAAACTATTTCACTAATACAACCTAATTCTTAATATTCAAAATAATTTAGTAATTCAAGTTCAATATTTAAAATAAATTAAATGTTCAAAACAAACGACCATAATTCCGGGTGGTTACCTTCCTCACCCCTTATATCAATTTCGTCCTCGAAATTTGCTAAGGTAGGAAAAATGCTTCTAAACCCCTTAAGGTTTCAAAAACCTACTTGATTAAAATCCTGCATTCACTTTCCTAAACCCTTTTGTTTTATCCAAAACAATTAGCTTTCATTTCTAATTCGAAAGCTTTAAATTTTAATACAATTCATAAATCAACTTTTCTAGTTAACAAAAAATTTTCAAAATTTTTCTAAAGCCCTAAATTTTCCAAATTTTAGATAGCATCTGTAACAACCCGCATATTTTACGATTGAATATCTAAATATTTTATTTAAATATTTTATCGTTAATCGGATTTTAGTTCGAAAAATTACTTTTTGCATACGGTCGAATTAGGACTCGGGACCACTTCCATTGAGTTCAAAACACCATTTGCGATCTTTTTGAGTATAAACTTTGATATGTTTGGTGTTAGTGGAATTTTGCCACCTTTTCACTTTGGACTTTGGGTTTGGATTATCCCATTAGCCTAAACTATTAACTCTAGCTCAACCCCCTCTTTCCCTCATTACTTCACTTTCATTTCCTAACACTCAAGCTTCATCAAAAATGGAGGGAGGAATGGGAAATTAAAACTCCAAGCCCTAGTTCATTTGCAAATCCAACATCTAACTCTAAATCCATAGAGAAGCCATTCAATCAACCTTCTTGTGTTGAGATAGAAGTGTGGTGGATTCTTCCTTTGCTTTCAAGCTTCTCCTTCATTGATTTTGTGAAAAGGTGAGATTTTTATCTCACATCTTTTTCTATAACTATCTTTGATTGTTGGGTATGAATTCCTAACACTTATTCATGTGCATTTACTTTTGGTTTGGATTGAATTGGTGAATATTCCAATTTTTAGTATTTTGGGTTCATATCCTTAAAAATCCTAACTTTGATGATTGAACACGTTTTTGGTGATGCATCGAGGAGCCAATAGGACTGGGTACCCGATGGGCGTAATCCCCTAGCGTCCGTGCTCGACCGGTTGCAAATTGAGAGAGTTTTTGCACTTCTGTTCCTTAGGTCGTTCGGCCTGCATACATGACTCACGGCCTGCAGTTAGGTCGCAACACCTTAGGTCGCTTGCATCTTAGGTCATTCCAGTACTTAAGTCGCTCCGCCATATGTTAAGCCGCATCACTTAGGTCGCACCTCCTTAAGTCACTCTGCCCCCTTTAGGTCGCATCCCTTAGGTCGCACCTCCTTAACTGCCCCTTTAGGTCGCACCCCATAAGTCGTGTGGTTTGCTCTTCTACCTGTTGGGTCATTTGGCCTGCATATAGGTCGCACCAACATAGGTCACCCCATGCTTTAAGTCACGCCATGCTATAGGTCGGCTATGTTAGGTCGCTCGGCCTGTTAAATCACACCTGCTATATCTCGCAACCATTGGGTCGCGCCATTCCTTAGGTCGCTTGCAGTTAGGTCGCGCCATGTGTTAAGTCGCACCTGCTTTAAGCCGCATGCTACTCCTTAAGCCACTAGCTCCTTATGTCGCTTGCACCTTAGGTCGCACCACTTAGGTTGCTCGGCTTGCTCGCACCACTTAGGTCGCGCCATGTTAGGCCGCTTGCTACTCCTTAAGTCGCTGATCCCTTGTATCGTATGTAGTGGGGTCGTATGAGTTGAGACACTGGTTTCTTGTGTTGTATTGTGTTAAGTCGTAAGTCGTGGCTGTTAAGTCGCAAGGGTATTTCCATTTTGATGGATTTGAAATCGAATTCTTTGGATTTTATTCACGTTATCGAATGTGAATTTTTGTGACTTTTTGTTTCTATAATCATTTTTGTGATTTGTCACTTTAAAAATATAAAGGTTTTCTATACTAGTAGTAAATATCAAAACTCTTCCATTAAAACGATTTCAACACTATTTTATTACAAAGCTCGTTTCTTAAACCGTTTTCCAATCTACTAGTATATACAAACCTTTATCTCACTCGTACGAGAAATCTAATTAAACGGCTTAGTAAAACAAGTGGTATGAAACCCTTGCTTTTACTTCGCCGGTTAATTCTTGGACTTGTTCGATTGAATCTCTTGTGAAAATTTTCGAGTTGAGATCTACAATTTGTTCGTAAATATTTAAGTTAAGCTAGTGGTTATGGGACATGAGGCTAAGCTTATATATTTACTAGCTTACTGTAATTGACACTTCTTAATGATCATTGATGATCATTTTTGTGATTTAGACTAGCAAATGTGCGATGTCTCTTTGTTTACGAGGGAGACTAAACCCTGTTTCTGTGGAGCTTCGGCTCAATTTCGTGGGGTAGCGACCTATGGTCTTCGGGCCGTTTTGTGGAGCTTCGGCTCAAAATTAATGGTCAGCAACCATAAAATAGCGTTCCATTTTGTGATACACGTGTTGGTGAGTTTTCATGCTCCCGTTTTGTGATAGGCCTCCCCCTTTTGTGATTTCTGGATTTCTATTGATGATTTCTAGAATTTGAGTTTCACCAATTTTCGTGATTTACATTGATAAGTCTTGTCAATATTTGTGCATTGGTGAATTTGTGTGTCATTAACTTTTTGTGAATAAAAATATAGAGTATGACATTCCTTTTTATCTTTGAGAAGATTCTTGTGATATTGATTAATCTCTTGTTGATTTTCAATTACATACTTATCATAGTATGGTATTATGGTTTTTATATGTTTATGTCATATCTCTTATTCTATGTCATTACATCTGATATTTATAGTTAGACTGATCCGTTTATTATTTTTTTATTAAATAATACTCGGGTCAGACCGAGATGTTACAAGTGCTTCTGCTTGACTTCACATCTGGGATTATCACCCTGACTTTTGGCTAACTGCTTAGATAGGTAGTTTTTGTTGTATACATTTGAGATATAGACTCATTGATGTATCCATATTCTTTTGTCTAGCACTTGTAGCTATTCTTATGTGATATTGTGGATCTTGTCTGGCCACTACTCTGATGAACACTTTTATGTGTTATATATTCATATTTATTTCCACCTTTTTGATATGGATGTCTGTGACTGATTTGTGTTATGTTTATTTCTATATTTGTTTCCAAAGAATATATATAGCCACCGGGTAGTAGCTTTGAGTTTGTATCGGTATGTCGGATTTCCTCCAGAAACCAGATGCATGTTGTACTATCTGACATTTCGGTGCTCGCACAAAGCAATTACGCGGATGGTCGCTCCTCAACAGCCTTATTCTCCGCACTAGTTGACGGCATTACCCCGTAGTATCCTTGTCTAGAGCGGGTATAGAGGTGGGGCGTCACAGCTTGGTATCAAAGCGAAACTTCGGAACAATGTAGAATAATCTAGCAAGGATCATCGTCCTAAGTCCATCTTAGGAGTCGTGCTTTAGGATTTAATTCGAGTCTTCGTACCGATTCATCCTATTTTCTTTATGATTCCTTGTTTTATCTATCAAGATTGCTTGATATTCATTTGGTGAATAACTTTTCCTTCTTCTTTCTTTTTTTCTAAAGGAAGAGAAATGGTTAGACCTGGCCGTCCCAGCGCCGGTCAATCTAGTGCTACTCCATAGGATGGAGTATTTATGTCTGCGCAGCAGCTTCTTGATCTCGTAAAGAATGCTTAGGCAGCCGGTACAAATCCGGAGTCTACTCACCCTAAGTCTGGATTTGCAAGATTATACCAATTTGGGTGGGAAGCCATTCAAAGGTTCTGAAACTATTATTGAAGTCCAGGCTTGGCTGAGAACGTGCGATCGAATCTTTTCTCGCATGAACCTTAATGATCTTCACCGTGTTCAGATGGCCTCTAGTATGCTCCAAGAAAGAGCATTAGATTGGTATGAGCTTCTTATTTCTGAAATAGATGAAGCGGGTCTTACTTGGGAGAAATTCCGGGAACGCTTCGAATTAAAATTTGTGCCAGAAGCTGAGAAGGTGACATTGGCTCGTCGTTTTATAGACCTTGTTCAAGGTAAATCTTCCGTGGCAGACTATGTCGCATCATTCGAGTCACTTTCTAAATACGGGGTCGAGTACATAAACACCCCATTGAAGAAGAACCAAAGATTTGTCTATAGCTTGAATAAAAATCTCAAGAAGCCATTACTTCTAAAATTAGAAGTTTCTTTTGATCAACTCATTGATATCGCTCTTCGACTTGAAGAGGCAGATAAGGAGAGTGATGTTGAAGTTATGGGTGCCAAACCAAACTTCAACAACAAGAAAAGGCCTAATAAGTTCAGAGGTCCTTATCCCAATAAGAAAGGAAAGCAAGCAACTTCGGTGGCAAAGACTTCTACCTCTAGTAGTGGGCAATGCTACAATTGTGGTTCTAAGGACCATTATGCGTACAAGTGTTCAAAGCCTCGTGCTTGTCGATATTGCAAAAGCCCGGATCATTATTTATCTTCTTGTCCCAAACTTCAAGGTAAGGAGGGAAAGCTTAATGTTCCTCAAGCGCCTGGCAACGCATCTGGTGGTCAAGGTATTTCTCATTCTATCCTTGATGGCATTATTTTATTTCGTGATCACCCTATTCGAGTTCTTTTTGATACGGGTGCGTCCCACTCTTTTATTTCAAAAGAACTTGTTGATACTTTTTCTTTGGATGTTTTGTGTTTAATGACTTCTTTGAGAATTGCGAATCCGGTTGGTGGATCCGCAACAATCAGTTTATTGTGTAAAGATGTCGAGATTATTTTGTGTGATTTTTCTTTCCGAGCCGATTTGCATGTTATGCGCTACTTAGGCTTTGGAATGATTTTGTGAATGGATTGGCTTAACCGCTATGAAGCCCAAATTCTATGTCCTGAGCGGACTATTCATCTTCGACATCCTCAATCTGTTAAGCAGATTTCTATTAACCTTAAAGATTCGGATTCCAGCTTGGTTGCATCTTTATATTCTTTAAATCCTCATGATGACGATAATGATGATGAGGAAGATATTATTTCTCTTATTCATGTTGTTCGAGAATTTTCCGACATATTTGAGCCCGTTTAGGATTACCACCTAAGCGAGCAATTGAGTTCAAAATTAATCTCATCCCTGGAGCTCAACCTATCACTCGTCCTCCTTATCGCATGTCCAATAAGGAAAATGAGGAGATGCGCAAACAATTATCCGAATTAGAGATGAAGCAATTTATTCGCTCTAGTTCCTCGCCTTGGGGAACTTCGGCTATTTTTGTGTAGAAATCCGATAGTACACTTAGGCTTTGCGTTGACTACTGCAAGCTTAATGATCTTACTATCAAGAATAAATATCCTTTACCTCGGATTGATGATTTATTTGATCAGCTTAGTGGTGCTAAAGTCTTTTCACAATTAGACTTAGCTATCGGTTTTCATCAGCTTCGGATTGCAGAGGATAGCATTCCTTTGACATCGTTCCGTACCCGTTATGGATCATATGAATGGCTTGTTATGCCATTTGGTTTAACGAATGCTCCAGCTTATTTCGTTGACCTTATAAATCAAGTTTTCAAAAATTTCCTCGATCGATTTGTTCTCATCTTCATTGATGATATTCTTGCGTATTCAAAAACCGAGGAGGAGCATGAAAAGCATCTTCGGATTGTGTTGGAAACTCTTAGGAGTAATCAATTAAAAGCAAAATTTTCTAAATTCCACTTTTGGCAATCTCGTCTGAAGTTTCTCGGTCATATTATTTCCGAATCCGAAATTTTCATGGATCTTTCAAAGATTGAAGCGATTCAATATTGGAAGAGACCGGAGAGTGTGACAGAAATCCGTAGCTTCCTTGGATTGGCGGGCTATTACCGTCGTATTATAAATGAATTTTCAAAAATTGTCGTGTCTCTTACTAGCTTAACAAAGAAAGGTGTTAAATACACTTGGTCGGACAAATGTGAAGCTGCTTTTCAAAAATTAAAAGAACTCCTTTCTGATGCTCCTATTCTTGTTATTCCCGAGGGGAATCAAGATTTTGTTGTTTATACCGATGCTAGTCGCGTTGGTTTGGGTGCCGTTCTTATGCAAAGAGAACGTGTTATTGCTTATGCTTCGAGGCAATTGAAGCCTGCCGAGACTAGATATGCCACTCATGATTTAGAGCTCGCGACTATTGTTTTCGATCTTCGTATTCGGCGTCATTGTCTTTTGGTAGAAAAATTTATTCTGTACACCGACCATAAATCTTTGAAGTATCTATTTTCTCAAAAGGAACTTAATTTGCATCAACAACGTTGGCTCGAATTCCTTACATCTTATGATCTTGATATTCTTTATACTCTCGGAAAGGGAAAACGTGTTGCCGATGCACTTAGTCGTAAGCAACAAGCGGTTGTTTCTATAATGATATCCGAATGGAATGATTTCGAAAGTTTATCCACTTGTGAGATTCGAGATCGTGTTTTCGATTTATGCTCATCTCTTGTTTTACGTAGCCTTGAGGCTCATCCTTCTCTTTTAGACTGCATCCTTGAAGCTCAAAAGCTAGATCCCGAATTGGCTCTTCTTGGCCAAAATTTAGGGATAAAATTGATATTGAAGGTTTGAAAGACTTTGATATTGATTCTCGTGGCGGTATTCAAAAATTTGGTAGACTTATCGTGCCAAATATTAGTGATCTTCGTAAAGACATTTTAGAAGATTCTCATCGTTCTAAATTTACCATTCATCCTGGTAGTAGTAAAATGTACGCGGATATGAAACGACTTTATTATTGGGAGGGAATGAAATCTGATATTGCTAACTTTGTTAAGTGTTGCATGACTTGCCGACTTGTCAAGGCCGAACACCAAAGGCCCGGTGGGTTATTGCAACCTTTAGAAATTCCAATTTGGAAGTGGGACCAAATTTCCATGGATTTTATAGACGGCCTTCCCCGTTCTCGTTCGGGTCATGATAGCTTATGGGTGATAGTCGAGAGACTTACTAAATCCGCCCATTTTATTCCCGTTCGGTCCAATCGAACCGTACCTCTTTTGGCCAAACTTTTTATCAAAGAAATTGTTAAATTGCATGGAGTTCCTACTTCTATTATTAGTGATCGTGATCCATTGTTTACAAGTGGATTTTGGAAGAGTCTTCAAAAAGCTTTGGGAACGAAGCTTAATTTTAGCACCGCTTATCACCCTCAGTCCGATGGACAAACCAAGCGTGTAAATCAAACTCTTGAAGATCTTCTTCGTGCATATGTTCTTGATTTTGGTGGAAGTTGGGAAGATCATATTTCTCTTGTTGAGTTTTCCTATAATAATAGCTTCCAATCTAGTATTGGTATGGCACCTTTCGAGGCACTCTATGGAAGACCATGCCGATCTCCTTCTTGTTGGCTTGAGGCCGATGAGAAGCGGGTTTTAGGTCCAGATTTTGTTCGTGATTCCACAGAGAAGATTGACCTTTTTCGTCATAGGATGAAAGAAGCCCATAGTAGACAAAAATCCTATGCCGATAACCGGAGAAGGAAATTAGAATTTTCTGTGGGAGATCTTGTATTTATTCGTGTTTCACCTATGAAGGGTGTTGTACGTTTCAGTCGAACGGGAAAGTTAGCACCTCAATATATTGGTCCATTTCCCATCACCGAACGTATTGGTTCCGTGGCTTATCGCCTTTTATTACCGGCTCAGTTTTCTGCTATGCATGACGTGTTTCATGTTTCTCAATTACGAAAATGCCTTCGAGATTCCGATTCTATTCTTGAGCCCGTTGTTGTGGAAGAAATTAAAGTTTCGCCTAATTTAACTTATGAGCAACATCCTATTCGTATTATTGCTTCGAAGGTCAAACTCCTTCGAAATAAACCGCTTGTTAAAGTTCAATGTTCCTCAAGTCCTAAGGATTTCTCTTGGGAATCTAGGGAGTTCATTGAGTGAACACATCCTGACTTACTTTCCCGTGCCCTTTGAGGTGAATTTCTTATTTCAAATTTCTTTTGGGTTGATATGCTTTCATGGTTGTTACCTTATATTTTTCTTCTTAAATATTGCGAGGACGCAATTTCTTTAAGGAGGGGAGTCTGTAACAACCCGCATATTTTACGATTGAATATCTAAATATTTTATTTAAATATTTTATCGTTAGTCGGATTTTAGTTCGAAAAGTTACTTTTTGCATACGGTCGAATTAGGACTCGGGACCACTTCCATTGAGTTCAAAACACCATTTGCGATCTTTTTGAGTATAAACTTTGATATGTTTGGTGTTAGTGGAATTTTGCCACCTTTTCACTTTGGACTTTGGGTTTGGATTATCCCATTAGCCTAAACTATTAACTCTAGCTCAACCCCCTCTTTCCCTCATTACTTCACTTTCATTTCCTAACACTCAAGCTTCATCAAAAATGGAGGGAGGAATGGGAAATTAAAACTCCAAGCCCTAGTTCATTTGCAAATCCAACATCTAACTCTAAATCCATAGAGAAGCCATTAAATCAACCTTCTTGTGTTGAGATAGAAGTGTGGTGGATTCTTCCTTTGCTTTCAAGCTTCTCCTTCATTGATTTTGTGAAAAGGTGAGATTTTTATCTCACATCTTTTTCTATAACTATCTTTGATTGTTGGGTATGAATTCCTAATACTTATTCATGTGCATTTGCTTTTGGTTTGGATTGAATTGGTGAAAATTCCAATTTTTAGTGTTTTGGGTTCAAATCCTTAAAAGTCCTAACTTTGATGATTGAACACATTTTTGGTGATGCATCGAGGAGCCAATAGGACCGGGTAGCCGATGGGCGTAATGCCCTAGCGTCCGTGGTCGATCGGTTGTAAATTGAGAGAGTTTTTGCACTTCTGTTCCTTAGGTCGTTCGGCCTGCATACATGACTCTCGGCCTGCAGTTAGGTCGCAACACCTTAGGTCGCTTGCATCTTAGGTCATTCCAGTACTTAAGTCACTCAGCCATATATTAAGCCGCATCCCTTAGGTCGCTCCTCCTTAAGTCGCTCTGCCCCCTTTAGGTCGCACCCCTTAGGTCGCACCTCCTTAACTGCCCCCTTTAGGTCGCACCCCATAGGTCGCGCAGTTTACTCTTCTACCTGTTGGGTCATTCGGCCTGCATATAGGTCGCACCAACATAGGTCGCCCCATTCTTTAAGTCACGCCATGCTATAGGTCGGCTATGTTAGGTCGCTCGCCTGTTAAGTCACACCTGCTATATCTCGCAACCATTGGGTCGCTCCATTCCTTAGGTCGCTTGCAGTTAGGTCGCGCCATGTGTTAAGTCGCACCTGCTTTAAGCCGCATGCTACTCCTTAAGCCGCTAGCTCCTTACGTCGCTTGCACCTTAGGTCGCACCACTTAGGTCGCTCGGCTTGCTCGCACCACTTAGGTCGCGCCATGTTAGGCCGCATGCTACTCCTTAAGTCGCCGATCCCTTGTGTCGTATGCCGTGGGGTCGTATGAGTTGAGCCGCTGATTTCTTGTGTTGTATTGTGTTAAGTCGTAAGTCGTGGCTGTTAAGTCGTAAGGGTATTTCCATTTTGATGGATTTGAAATCGAATTCTTTGGATTTTATTCACGTCATCGAATGTGAATTTTTCTGACTTTTTGTTTCTACAATCATTTTTGTGATTTTTCACTTTAAAAATATAAAGATTTTCTATACTAGTAGTAAATATCAAAACTCTTCCATTAAAACGATTTTAACACTATTTTATTACAAAGCTCGTTTCTTAAACCATTTTCCAATCTACTAGTATATACAAACCTTTATCTCACTCGTACGAGAAATCTAATTAAACGGCTTAGTAAACAAGTGGTATGAAACGCTTGCGTTTACTTCGCCGGTTAATTCTTGGGCTTGTTCGATTGAATATCTTGTGACAATTTTCGAGTGGAGATCTACAATTTGTTCGTAAATATTTAAGTTAAGCTAGTGGTTATGGGACATGAGGCTAAGCTTATATATTTACTAGCTTACTGTAATTGACACTTCTTGATGATCGTTGATGATCATTTTTGTGATTTAGACTAGCAAATGTGCGATGTCTCTTTGTCTACGAGGGAGACTAAACCCCGTTTCTGTGGAGCTTCGGCTCAATTTGGTGGGGTAGCGACCCATGGTCTTCGGGCCGTTTTGTGGAGCTTCGGCTCAAAATTAACGGTTAGCAACCATGGAATAGCATTCCATTTTGTGATACACGTGTTGGTGAGTTTTCATGCTTCCGTTTTGTGATAAGCCTTCCCCTTTTGTGATTTTTGGATTTCTATTGATGATTTCTAGAATTTGTGTTTCACCAATTTTCGTGATTTACATTGATAAGTCTTGTCTATATTTGTGCATTGGTGAATTTGTTTGTCATTAACCTGTGAATAAAAATATAGAGTATGACATTCCTTTTTATCTTTGAGAAGATTCTTGTGATATTGATTAATCTCTTGTTGATTTTCAATTACATACTTATCATAATATGGTATTATGGGTTTATGTCATATCTCTTATTCTATGTGATTACATCTGATATTTATAGTTAGACTGATCCGTTTATTATTTTCTTATTAAATAATACTCGGGTCAGACCGAGATGTTACAGGTGCTTCTGCTTGACTTCACATCTGGGATTATCACCCTAACTTTTGGCTAACTGCTTAGATTAGTAGTTTTCGTTGTATACATTTGAGATATAGACTCATTGATGTATCCATATTCTTTTGTCTAGCACTTGTAGCTATTCTTTTGTGATATTGTGGATCTTGTCTGACCACTACTCTGATGAACACTTTTATGTGTTATATATATTCATATCTATTTCCGCCTTTGTGATATGGATGTCTGTGACCGATTTGTGTTATGTTTATTTCTATATTTGTTTCCGAAGAATATATATGGCCACCGGGTAGTAGCTTTGAGTTTGTATATATATGGCCACCGGGTAGTAGCTTTGAGTTTGTATCGGTACGTCGGATTTTCTCGTGAAACCAGATGCATGTTGTACTATCTGACATTTCGGTGCTCGCACAAAGCAATTACGCGGATGGTCGCTCCTCAACAGCCTTATTCTCCGCGCTAGTTGACGGCATTACCCCGTAGTGTCCTTGTCTAGAGCAGGTATAGAGGTGGGGCGTCACAGCGTCTCCTTTGTACGGAGAGCCTTTTACAATATCATAAGAGAGATAAATATATATAAATCGACCCATACGGTTAGGAAAAAAATATCAATATATAATCATTACTTTATTTTATTGCGTAGGCGTATCTTTACTTTTCCCTTTTAAGCGAGCGGCTTACTTTATATGCATTTACGCAACCAAAATCTACCCAAATACCCTCTTATACTTACTCAAAATAAGCACAGAAGTTTCATAAACACGAAATTTTATAACATTTCATTTCTTTAGCAAGCTAACATATAAATTCCGTAACCCGAACATGCCAAACATAAATACAAGAAATTTTAAGTTTCTAACACTAATTTAATTCCTTACCATTGATTCATATATCCTTTCATTCTATTCGAAATGATTTACAACCAAATTTATTATACTTAATTCATATTTACAACACCCAAACTCATATTCACTTCACATTGATTTCTATGTGCTTTAGTTGTATAAATTCACTTTTATTTAATTTCAAATTAATTCACAATCAATTTATCATTTATTATTCGCTTCCACTATATGCAAATCATTTTATTAAACTTCAATTCATTTCTTTTTAATTGACTCTAATTAATTAATCTAATTTTCATTTGATTCCTATTTAAGTTTTTCACCAAACTTTGTTCACTACATGTTGTATTAAACAACATTCCAATCCATGTTAATTTTATTTATGAATCAATTTCATAAATAACCACTTAAGTTAAATTTTCATGGCAAGAAAATTCTAATTCCTTTTAAACTGATTCGTTCAATTTATCCTCTTCCATTTACTTAACATATCCAATTTCATACTATATCACTTGGGGATCATTTCATATAAATCAATATTCAAACAATTTAGTATACTATAACATGGTTCACACTCTTATATGCTTATTATCTTTACTTCCAACTTATATTACATCTTTTCCATTCACTTTCATTTAATTCACATAGATTTATTCGCTTCATTTTATAGTAAACGACATTCCATTGTAAGGTAATTCATTACAAACCATTCCATAAAATTATTTCTAAGGTTTATTATAGACATTCCATTTCACTACTTAAGTTATACTTAGATTTAAAACTTAAGTTCGTACCCAATCTTATCCAACCCATATTCCAAAATCATATTTAATTTATTTATTCTTAAATTGAATTCATTTCTTGTTATATAATACTTAACCATTTAACTTGGTTATACTATTTCACTTTTCCAGTTTAATAAGTTATACAACTTATTTATTCACAATTTCCTGAATTTTCCGCTTAAGCTTATTCACATTCTCTATTTATAACCTATAGTTATACTCAATTCACAATTCATATTTACTTTCAGTTTTCTCCATTCCAATTCATGCTTCATTTAGGTTTTCTATTCTATTTCTCAATTCATAAGTTCAAGAGTTATTTACTTAAAATCTCATTTTGCTTACTGGAGTCTATTTACATCTTATAATCATAACTCTGGATTGTCTATATCACTTAATTACTTAAGTATGTTCATCCCATTTAATAGTTATATAATTATTTACTTTTCAACTTTATATCCATTTCAACTCAAATCCAACTTCTATTTTATTTAACTCATCTTAAGTTAAATTTCAACACATCCTATTCACTTTAATTTACTCAAGTTAAATTTTGATTCCAGTATTGAAATTTTCATTTTCCGTTCTTATCTATATCAACTCCAAATTATAGGTTCCATAACTGATTTCTTCTTAACTTTTCAAATCATTTAAACAGAAATCCTAGAATTCAATTACTCGATTTTTATTTCAAATCATTTTGAAATCATAAATATAAGTATATCACCTTGGCATATCAAATCATACTTCTGGAATCTAAAACAACTTGGTCTTCGTTTTCCCGAAACAACTCCCTTTAGGGATTTCTAAGAAAACTTGTTTATCAATAAGCCCAAACCAAATAATCATACCAACCACCATGGAGCAATTCATCACTTAGAAACTCGAAAATGAATACTGATGATGTGGCCACCATCACCAGGATTATTTTCCAACGACCAAAGTAAGGTCGGAGCTTCTTTACTTCCAAAATTCATTCTAAAATAATTTTTATCAAAAATGTCTCAAAACAATACTCCATTATTCCTTTCAAACACTTTGGAAAACATTCCCAAATTTCCAAGATTTAAAAATTTCAATACTCAACTCAAATTCATTTAGAGCATTTTCCAAAATTTTCGGGATTAAAAAATTCAAATTCTAGTTTAAATCAAATTTTAGTTATACCCTGTTATATAAATTTATTCTTATACAATTTCTATTTGGTTATATAAACCATTTCAAATTTTATAATCTTGTTTTGATTTTAATATTAACAACGAACATTCCAATCATATTCACTATAATAATTTCAAAAGATCATTTCTTTTATATCAAAACATAATTTTGGGTAAAAAAAATTCATTTACCTACTTTAAAACAATACTATATGGGTTATCTTATTTAAGAGTTTAGAAACCCCTATCGATACGTTTGTACTTCCTGTACTGACCAGAATTCATGAATACTCAATCGATAAGTCAACGCAATTTAAAACATTTTATATTCACTAACAATTACACACTCATATCTATTAATACACTCAACTCATTCTAGTGTACTTCTCACTCTATCTCAAATGAGTAATCCCCACCAAAGCCTAGGTATATCACTAACCTAAGCTTTGATACCACATGTGACGACACACCCTTTCGACCCTCAACAATCGACATAAATACGCCCATTGTATAACCTGTTGAATGATCGAGTATCAGAAAGACAGATTGTTATTGGAAAAGAAAGTAGGTAGTAAAAGAAGAAAAACTAAAAAAACAGAATCTCACATCAGACTGAATAACATATAATATATGCAATTCTTACACAAATCAAAACTATAATATACAAATCTCACATCGGGATACATTAATCAACAATTACTAGCCTGGACAGTTACAACAACCTGCCCTCACAATTGCTGGAAATTTCAAACAAAACACTACAGTGGAAATAAACAAGTACGAGTAAAACGTCTTAGTCTCCAGCTCTCCTGTGCTCCATAGCATCTTAACCTGAACATACACTGTCTGACCCGATCATTATAATAAAAATACACCCGAGTCAGTTTGGAAAACCAGCATGAGAGAAACACACTCGATTTAAATTATTAAAGTTTCAAAATCCTTTAAAATTCAAAGGTATCTCATAAGGCCACGCCATAAATAAACACGATGAGTTTTTTACCTTACGATAACCAAAGCATTTCATATCAAAGTCATCTGGTATTATAATAGTGTTTAAGTACAAATATTATTCAAATAGCTGAAATGCTTGCATCTCACGTTCCAGCATAGTTGGGCATAATCAAAACCGTACGGCGCTTATTGGAGAATGGATTCCAAGTGAATGACTAGGCATTGGGGTACCATCTGTCACAGCACATGTCTAGAAACTCTATACCAAGATCGAACCTATCGATCCTTGCCAAAAGAAGACCGGACTGTCCGTGACCTGGATAGACCGAATATTCTATCACTTCAGGTGTTCCCACCCTTTTCGAGCTCCTTTCACACGTAGTGATAATATCTGAGGTTATCTTGAAAGGTGATAGGCATACCCTCCGTGGTGCTACCCACTTAGCCTTGCTGCATCTCCCCTACTTTTTAGTTATTCCCGCTTGATGAGGCTAGAGGCTACGATTACCTTTTTAGAAATATTCACTTATAATGCTCATTATCCTCCAATGACAATGTAGTGATAGCTTTCATCCATAGAAGTCCATTCTCGGTCCGAACGGAACCGAAGGCACTATTCCTACTACATGTATTTTGAAATCACCCTCAGGATTATTAGCGATTAACCCTTTCACTTCAATGCTCCATCTTTTACTTCATGCTCATGTCTTTATTACGAAAACATACTCGTTGGATCGAAGTGGTTTTTAGATCACAAATCTAATCCCGGTCTCTTCTAAACAACGTTCGATATTCTCGATAAACTCAACCCCGGTTCTTTAAGAGATAAACAAGCGAAAATAAGATCGAAGATCACCTCCTAACCATTAGTGGATGGATTTCCTTATAAATGTCCTAGAAGAATGAAACGAGTTTACATGTACAGTATAACACCTCAAATGGTAACTGTACCATATAATCCCATGCTTCTTCTTCTAGATATTCCTAAAGTTATATTTAGGTCCAGATTTGTTAGTCGGTAATTTAGCTATCAAATAAACAATCAATTCAACCAAACTTCATTTTTCACTGAAAATACCAAGTCTCATTTTAATTAATTTTAAATAAATAAATTCCTTTATTCAAATTGTACATACTTATCTTATCGAATTTAGTGAATTTACAAACCACCTTTTCAAAAATATTCAAAAGAAACCTTTAAAAATAATATGGAATTTACCACTGCGGTAACAAAAACATGGATCAAGCTCAATGATTACGTCTCTATGCCAGAGAAATCCAAGACTTAACTGCAAGCAGTCGTTATCTCCGATTTACGCCACGCGAGTATACCATCACTTCTCAAAATCTTTATTTAACAATAATCTCAAATAATGACTGTAAATTCTAAAATAAATTTTTAAGTTTAAATCAAGTCAAATATACTTAAATAAAAAGTTATTATACAAAGCCATATTAATATTTAACAATCTATCCTTTTAAAACAAAAATGCCGATTAGTTAATGAAAAATAATAATATCCTTAAAAATCAATATAAGGCAACTATTAATAATTAAATATGCTTTAAACCGTTTAAAATAATTAAATAACTAGTTTTTGGAATATTTTAACCCTTTTTAAAACTTCCATATTAATAATTAAAAATCCTACTCTTAAAACAACCCAAATTCTTGATTCAAATTTCACTTGTAAATCTAGGAATCTTCCATATTCCACTTCTATCCTTCCGAAAGTATTAAAAAATCTCGATTTGAAAACTCGTTGTATTTAAACCAGTACCACTTGAACATTTGTTGTCTAAAAACCCTTTTTGTATTCTTTTATTCCAAAATCTGATTCACAATATTCCAACTTTAGTTAAGCACACATTTTCAAAATCATTTATTTTATCCAATTAATTAATCCAAAATTCTTATAAACATTTTACTTCAAAAAAAAACCTTTTTAAATTCTTTTCCAATATAAAGCATATATTACTGATATTTTAGAAATACCAAAAACTAGGTCAAAACCTGCCACAACATCAAATCAATCCAAATCACACAATAACCTATCACGAATTATTCCAATAGAACATATGTCACTATATATGAAATTAAATTCAATATTTTAAGGAATCCAGTTGGACCCTCCAACCTGTTTCCCTACATCTGTAGTCGTTAGCACAACATAAAGATATCAATTCCGCTTCAAGGTGGAATATCGCGGTATATAAGGTCGTCCGCAATTATGCGGGGAGCATAGGGTCTCATCCGCTATATGTATGCGGGATTATCAATCACTCCAATATATATATATATATATAATACTATATATAATATCACATCCAACCGATAAAAATGCATCAATTTAACCAATCAACCACTTGTTAACTTTAACTATTTAAAATTTATCACTAGTAGCCCAAAATTGAGTGGGATTAACTCACCTTGAGTTTTTACATTGCCAACGTTCCAATTTACATTAAATCGAGCACGTTTGATTTAACCTAAAATTTTCACCAGCTCCAATCGACTCCAGATCTAATCCACTGCGTATTGTTCGTTGCCGCGATTCCGACACCGCTTGTTTCATCCAATTTCGACCTCGTAAGAGAAAGATATGAAGTTTTAAAGATTATACGATTTATTTACCTACAAATCAAGCCGCACATACTTTCTTCTCTAACCCCCTCGTCCAGGGTTAAACGAAACCCATCACCGCCCCTAGCCCTCGAATTTCGCCGCTTCTTCGTCGAGTTCGACGTTGATCAGACCAAGCCAAACGAAAGCTCACCTCATCACCTCCCTTTGGCCAGAGGCTGGCCAAGCTCGGTTATCTCCTTTCTTAGAAAAATGCGTACGAAATCCTATGCACACGGCCCGATATCTCCCTCCATGCAATGTGAAAAGCAATCTCTACCATAAGATCTATAGAGCACATCGAGCTTTACAATAATGCAGTTGGACGTTTTTACTATTATTGAGTGGATGGGAAGAATATCGAGGAAGAAAGAGAGAGCATTTCGGCCATTGAATGAAATAGAGTGGCGACAGTATAAAAATAGCTAGGGTTTTCGGTAGAACGCGTATGTGTGTGTATATATATATATGTGCATATTATATTATTTTAATATTATTTTCAAAATAAACGTGTTTTTTCAAACGAACTCCAAACGAAACGTGCCGCCATGCTTTTATAATGTTTTACCCCTATTCTGAACACAACAGAACATGTTTCGCGGCATAATTTAATCATATGTGGAAGAATTCCATTCAAAGGTCCAATATTTTAATTCTATTCCAAATAGAATTTGAACAAATTTGAGAAATCATTTCCATCCACAATTACACCAGATTCGCATATTTTTCCCAAGTTTCAAATATAAATTTCCAAATTCATCAAATTGCCATATTTGAAATTATAAACTATTTCACTAATACAACCTAATTCTTCATAATCAAAATCATTTTCAAGTTCAACATTCAAAATAATTTAATGTTCAAACTAACAACAAGAATTCCGGGTCGTTACACAGAAACTATGCTGCTCCCCCATATTCATTTCTTCCCGTTCTCATTTTTTTGTCTCTTTTTTCCTATATTTATACCTTCTACATGCTTTAAAAAAAGAATACACGTGAATGCCCAAGCCTTTAGTGTTTTTCCAATCATTCTCCTAACCACTTGGCAATGCGAGCCAATCAATGTTTTTTTTTTGAATTTGTGTAAATATACTATTTTATTAATATTTCGTATAACTTGAATATCATCCACATATTGTAACGAACGCGATTTTTGACCCTGAAAATCAACATCAATACGTCCACTTTATTAAATGTCAAGCAATCGAATGCCGAAAAACCCAATTGTTAGGGGAAAAGAAAAGGAAGAGGTAGAAGAAAAAGAACAACGACACAGAATCTCATAATTGCATTGGAACAATATGTAATAGATAATATCATTTCATTATATAAAAATAACTAGAGCTATTACTTATACATTACATCATCAGAGTACAAAAAATCAACAAACCATTACTGAACAGTTATAACAACTTGTCCTCACAAGTGCTGAATATACATCATACAATACACAGTGGAATAAATCAAGTACGTGTAATACGTCTTCATCATCCAGCTCGTCTCTTAAGCTCCATAGCATCCTAACCTAAACCTGTAATACTCGGTCTACCCGAGCATTATAATAAAATAACACCCGAGCCAGTTTGGCAAACCAGTGTGAGAAAACGCACTCAATTTGAATTATTAAAGTTATCAAAATCCTTTGAAAAACAAAGGTATCTCGTAAGACCACGTCGCACATAAACACGACGGGTTTTTCCCTTATGATAACCAAAAAATTTGATATCCAAATCATCTAATATTATTATAGTGTCTATAGAAAGTAAAATAGAAAATAGCTGAAATGCTTGCGTCTACGTTTCAACATAGTTGGGCACAATAAAAACCCTACGACGCATATTGGAGAATTGATTCCATATAATGACTAGGCATTTGGGTACTACCTATCAAAGTACACTTCTAAAAAAATGTACTGAGGACCACACCGTGATCCCCTACAACACAAGACCGGCCTTATCCCTAACCTGGATAGAACGGAATATGTTACCACCCTGGGTGTTCCCACCCTTACCGAGATCTCTTTTTCCATGCACCACCGTATCGATAATTTATAATATATCCAAGGGTATCTAGAAAGTGATAACATACCCTAATTGGGCATGACCCACTTAGTTTTGCTACATATCCCCTGATTTTCAGTCATTTCGGTTGATGAGGTTTGAGGCTACGATTACCTTTCAAGAACAATTTCACTTAGAATGCTCATCGTCCTCCCGTGACAATGTTTTGATAGAATTCGCCCATACAAGTTGTCATGGGTCTGGAAAAACCAAATCACCATCTTCGCCATCTTTATGGTATCCATTCGTAACACTCAAATCCGATCGAAGTGGTTTTCGAATAATTAAATCTGATCCTGGTCTCCTTGAAACAATCAAAGAAAGAATCCAAATGAATGAGATTTGCTCACCTTGATTTTCATAGTCTCTTTCGCGCTCGGGTTCCGATTAAATTCGAACGTGTTGGAATTTATCTAAAAATTCAGCAAACTCTAAAGTCTTCCAAACCACTTCCTATGCATAGATGATGACAATATGGTCCCAAAGCAATTTGAATCATCCGAATCGGACCTCGTGTGTAGAAGTTATACAATTTTTAAGTTCAACGGTTAAAATATAATTAAACTAAAACACAAATTTATTTTATTTAAAAAGCCATACCCAATTTAAAAAAAAGAAGCCTGGCCTACACATTCAACCTTCTTCCCCAAAACTTCGACAGTTCCTCCCTGTAGCTACCATACGTGCACACGTGCACTGATACACCGCTCCATTGCTCGAAACCAACCTTTGACATCGCATACGCATTGCCCTCCACCTCCTCAACTCAACCACCTGTAAGATGCCACCTACGAGCTTAAAATTTGAAATATGACATGTTGTGCTCATTCGACTATATAAAAGTCGCGACAGACAAGAGTGTGCCACTCCACCCCAAATCATCAAGCATCGAAGCCTTGCTAGTGAGAAGCTCATCGCCACCAACGTCTCACTCTATCGCTTCCTCCATCACTAGCAGACCACTGTCCTAGGCACGACTGCTTTTATTCAAGCATGCCAAAATCACTGTCGCATCCTTCAATTCATATATCAGATTGAAGAAAACGATGAAATAGGATTTTCAAAGCAAGTCTTGGATTTTTTTTATTATGCATAAGAGGAGAAATGATTTTTATTGTTGCCATTTTATTTTTCTTTCCTTGCTTTCACTGTTCTATTTGTGTTTATAAAAGGAAAGGAGGGACGAGATGTTAGCATGTAAGGGTTGTGTACAGTGGTTTGAAAGGAAGGAAAAGAGGCTGATGTGAAAATATAGTCAGTCAACCAAATATATATTGAATTCTCGATATTAATTTCAACGCGTTTATATCCTGTACGACCAAATGTTAAATCCAAAAGCTACGAAATTTTAAATCCGACAATAATACACTAGTATGGATCCAACGGAATAGGTTTCATCGAAATCCAAGACTATGCCCTAGAAAACTATTTTTACTTATCGATTTATACAAGTCATTTTTAAAATTGAGTAAACCGCTTATAAATTTAATTTAAAATTTTTATTATCTTACTTCTTATTAATATAAATTTAATAAGCCTTTAAATTATTTACCAAGCTTAAAACTCAAGATTTAATTATTTATGTAAATCTTAGTTATTAAATTATCAAATAATTCATTATGTTTGAAATTGAAGTTAAAATTTTACATTTGAATATTTAAAATCAATTAAATATTCCAATTTTAAATAACCAAAATTCTAAGTCGTTACACATACAAAATATAATTCACATGTGGTTTCCTACGTTGGACTTGTATTGGAATTCCTGACGACATGAAATAGATTTGGCTGAGTTTGGAGACTATTGGAAAAGGCGTCTTTGTTTGGATTTTTTTGCTCTAAATATCAAGTGTGAGTATTTTAATCCACTTACAAATACTAAACCATCTTATGTTAGTTAAATTAAATTTATGATGTGATTAGAAATTTATTGATTGTTGTTTGGTATTTTAAATTGTCATTTAAGTTTAATTTGAATTTATATTGAATTAAATTGTCATTTAATTAATATTAATATAAATTTCTAGTTAAACACCTGATAATGATAATCAATTAATTGTTGTGATTTATTGGCTGATTTGGATGTTGATTGTGATGGATTTTATTGTTGACATTTTGGATGACTTGATGTTTATTTATGCCTATATCTCTATTATCACTATGGGTTGAAATGATACATACCCAAACGATCTTATAGATTAGGGTAAATCGTTGTGGGTTGAAATAATAAACCCGAATGATTTTTTTATTGATTTGAAAATTTTGATTCGGGATACTAGTTGATATGATATATACCCATATAATTCCTTTAATTTGGATTATGTGTTGGAATTGAATTATTTGAAAGGTTTAAGTTTTTAATTTAAACTTCGGATTTATGTTCATTAAAGTGGTTAAATTTAGTGTTTCGAATTATTTGAAATTTCTTAAATAATTATATTCACGTTTTACACTTGATATGAGATGGAAAATCCCGTAATATCTCAAATGCCATTGCACTCATATTTTTCTATTTAAGATTGATTTAACATACATAAGATCTTTTAGTTATGACTCGAGTGTATTGTTTTTCATTATGGTCCGGTCAGCTTGAGCTTTACAGTGTTGAAGACATTGGACGATGAAGACGGAGTTTAGTACTATATTATTATTATTCCACTACATCATGTTGTTCCGCTGCATTATCCTATTATACCTGTTGTATGTATAAGTATGATTTGTATTGTAACAGTGTAATCAAATGTATTTGTAAAACAGCTTCTTGAACTATTTATTTGATTATTGTATTTTATCATTCCCCTGTGAGATTCTGTGTTTTGTTTTTCATTCTTTTCTCTTATTTTTTCTTATTTACCCCACTAACAATCCTCCGTTTTAAATGGTTTGAGGTGACATGTGTGGTTTATTTTCGATTTAAACTATCAAAAATGGTGGGTCGTTACATTTGGTATCAGAGCTTTGGTTTAGAAATACCTTAGCCTGTTGGGGTTAACTCATAAGAGATAGGGTTAGTAAGACCCTGAATGAGTTTGAGTGTGTGTGCGCGTATATATACGAGAGTGCGTATTTGTTAGTGTCATAAAATGTTTTGTATAAGTTTTGAAATGAAATATTTTTTCCTAATATTATATGTTATATATAAGGGAATAATTTTTTTATAACTAATATAGTTATTTGTAATGTGTTTATGTTAGGAAATGATAATATTTAATTATTATCATTTATTGTTCATTAGTTGTATTTAGTCAGTTTTCAAGCATTTGCTATTATTGTTGATTTGAATTTACGAAATAAACACTAGTTTAATAATGGTACATTAAAGAAAATAAAGTGAATGATTATATGAACATGATTTCTAAGTTTAGTCTTAATAAAGAGAATTCAAAGCTGAAAATTTAAGAACTAAAATTCTGATGCTATAGAAATTGTTTTTCTAATATTTTGTAAATAATAGTAGTATTATTCAATAGTGAATATTAGGATATTTGTTTGTGATATTGAAATGTTTTGTTGTGAATCTTGTTGTCTTGTTGGTTGGTACTTTCAACGATTAAGATCAAATGGAATGCTATGAAATTCTAGACAGTCCAGAATTTTGGAAGAGCCATAATGAGGTAAACAAGATTTGAATTGTTAAAATTTATGTTCAGAAAATGATTTTGAATGTTTGTATGTACTTTTAGGATGAAATTGGTACTATAAGTGTGAATTTAAGTATTGGAGTGGTTGAGTTAAAATTGGAAAAAAAAATGTGTTAAATAAAGTTAAATGGTTGTAAAATGTTTATAACTTAGTAAAAATTTATGAAATGTGCCATTAATAATTTGAAAAGTAAAAGTGAAACTAATTGGATAAACAAATATGAACTGAAATTGAAATGATTATGAATAAAGTCATGACCTGAAAATTGTTTATGAATTAAATGGATGTTGTAAGAAATGTTTGTAATTAAAGTTGTGATAATTTTAAACTCGAATATTGTCTTATAAAAGAAGTCGAGCCTTTATAAATTTTTTATTAACCTAATTAAATTTATTATGAAATGATTTGCAAATAAATGTAATATTAAATGAGAAATATTATATATGAAAATGAATGTTGTTTAAAATAAATGAGATGTAGTAATGTTATTTATTAATGATTTTGTCATTAAATGGAGGAATTTTATTTTATTAATTGATAAGAGATAAAATGTGTATGAATAAATGAGATTTATATTTAATTGAAAATGTTATTGTGATGAAACATATTGGAATAAATATGTAGTCGTACATATATTGTTTTATTCGCATAATTAATTTCATCCGTATTTGAGTACACAAGTTTGAGGTGAATTACACCATTTTGTGTTAGGATTTTTCGTTCGATTCTTGATGGTGGATATTTGATATGAATTTTTGGTTTGATTCTAAAATTCTCTATCATAGCATATTGCTATGCAAGGTGAATGATGGTTTCTAATTAAGAAACCTTATCAAAGTTCGCACTATGGAAGTCGAATGAACAATGCTAGTTCGTAAGCAAAATTTTACGATCGAGTTTGCGATCGAATGTGATATTGCCTGATGATGACTAATGCACATCTTAGTTCTAATATAATTGATATGATTTGACGCTAAAAATGAAAGTTGTTGGGTTGGATATCCTTTGTAATCTAAATTGGATTTTTTTACACAAAACCACTTTTAATTCAAACAATTTTACAAAACAATTTTTATTTTATTTTATTTTATTCAAACTAAAAAAACTACTTCAATCGAAAACTATTTTATAGACTATTTTATATACAAAACTATTTAACGATCTATTTTATATATACAAAATTATTTTACAAACTATTTTATATATAAAACTATTTTTGATTCAAAACTATTTTTGATTCAAAACTATTTTTGATTCGAAACTATTTTGAATTCAAAAGCTTTTATAGAGCAAAGATGTTCAATCCTATATGGCTTTTATATGATGCGTAATTGATTTTGAAAAATTATGATTCTTATATAAGATGGACTTTATATATAAGTATAAGGCGATTTAGAAGGCTATTGATTTTAGAAGGTATACGATCTAAAGAGACAAATCTTAACTACATCTGAATTTATATAAGAATGATTTGAAATATTCGAGACTATTGATTTTGGAGAGTACTCGATCTGAAAATGAAATCTTGTATATAATGGAATTTATATAAATGTGATATTTGAAGTTATGAAGTGGTATGATATATTTTAAAGTAAAAGGTATGGAGAAGTACCATTCGTGAAGAAGTATAGTATGATATGCTTCGAACCAAGATGAACTTGGGGAATCCAGGAATGGATTCGATCGAAAAAATACTAATATATTTGGGTCAATTCAGAAATGCGTTTGAACTGATTTGGTTGTTCGGACTTAAACTCATGAGCTCCTCGAAATTTTTCAGGATAGATGGTTCTTTAGTTTACCCAATAATTGCGATTTCAATCCTAGTATTTGTGTTTATGGATCATCCGGGAAGGAAGTGCATCCATTGCGTAAATCATTGAACCAGCAATGTACCACTACAGTAGGGGTCGATGGTCCTTCTTTACGAAATGGCTATGATATTTTTTCGGAATCTCTAAGTATCTTTTGGAAGGTTTTGTGTCCATTGCATAAACACTGGATCAGCAGCAGGCCACTGCTATCGTAACATCATCATTTGAATTAGATTTTGAGTGGTACTTTTCATATCTGTTTTTAAGTATTTTCACTAGGTGTTGAAACAGGTCTACCAAGTACTTGGAGATTTCTATGCTTGCGCCTGATCATCATATGACTAGAGTGTGTTGTAAGAATGAGGATAAACTTACTAAAACATCGAGATATACAAGTATTTTGATAAAAGTACGATATAAAGGATATTTTAATTATTACTTTTTTCTTTTCTAAATAGTTTGAATGTTTAAAATATTGTTTATTTATGTACAACATGGTTTAATAGTAAATTATTAGTGTCGTAAATATTGTGAGAAGTTATTAATTAAATAAAACATATTTAAAGTTAATGATTATTGATTTATTGATGATGTTTGAAAAGTACTTTGTGATTAAAACTAATAAAATTTATAAATAATGGATTTAAGGTTTTCAATAACTCCTTTTTAAATATAAGTAATGATATAAATTATTATTTTCAAACAGTTTACATATATTTATAAAGATATTATTTTTAAAAAAAAATGGTATTTATAAACGAAGCGAGAAATTTTACAAATGAATTTCTTTTGTAAAGTATTAGAGTATCAAAGATGATTCATTTGCAAATGAAGTTTTCAAATGAATATTTTAAATGAATATTTCAAGTAAAATTTACACAAGTTTCTTCGAATGTATAATTTAAAGATATTATATAATTGAACTATATAAAAAAAGTTTTTTACAATTTTCTAAAAGAATAAATGATTGGGGAAATTTAGTTATAGTAATGTGCTAGAAAAATAAATCGAACCTCTATTTTTGAAAGTGTGGTTTGAAATATTTCCTTGATGTTGAAGTACTAATAGTAAATTTAAAGGTTTATTTACCATTTGAATCTTGTATCAAAACAAGAATAAATGTTTTTCCATGATTTGAGTATTCATTTTAAAACAAGCATGTAAAATTAATTATGAAGATATGAAATTTTATATTTGATTTGGAAACTTGATGTAAGATTTGAGTATACTATTAGTTTCTGTTTAATAACTTAAGTTTATACTTATTTTAATGAGTCTAATAAATTATCGGATTTAAAGAACGTTATTTTAAAGCTTATTATAATGTTTTGATATAAATTTCTAACATGGTTTTAAACTTTTTGGAAAACCTTTACATAATGCAATGAGGAAGTTTTAAATATATCTTATATTTTACTATCTGAATGAGGTTAAGTGTTTTAATTGAATATTTTTAGATATATTGAAATATTTCTTGTCTCTTCAAGGGATAATACCAAAAACTTAAATTTTTATTCTATAACCGAATTACGTTATAAATTGAAGTAAGGCAGTAGAAGCTTATGTCATATTATGTAAAACGATTCATTAATGACTTAAATATGTAATGGAAAACAAATTATGTAAATGATTGATCTTTATATAAATAAATGAATTAAAAGTAAATGATGAAGAAGAAACCCAATCGAATAAACTTAAAATAATATTTAAATCCTATGTGTTTGGCTTATGAGATGTTTGGGGAATGATATGTTAAATTGTTTAAGGTTGTATGAATAATCTATTAAGTAATCACCAAAGGCTATTGAGCATAAGGTATACTTGGTAGTTTATTTAGCACTCTTGGATGATGAAAAGTGTCTGAACCTGAACAAACCATGAGTTTGGTTGCTTGGATGTTTGATAGTTTCCATTGTTGCATATATAATGTAGAACTTCTTTTATTGCATACGATTATTATATATATTGTATGTTGCTTGCACTATTAATTGAAACAACTAATATATAATCGTTCACATAATTTTAACTCTTTTGGATTATATAAGTGAAATACAGGTTTATGGAAGTAATAACTACTGCTTTTGGTTTCATAAATAAAGTTGTTTGCCACACAAATAAGTACGTTTTCGGATTACGGTTTTGCAATGATATTTTAATTGCTTTTCCAAAGGTTTGGGTGTTTTATTTTTGAAATATGATGTATATATATTGAAATTATTGATATTATTATTTTTCCGGATCTATCCGTACAGAGGAGACTCTACCGAAATTTTTCGTAAATTTAGGACTCCAAACTTTTTTATGAAAGTGAAAATATTTTCAAACTTTTATTAAACTTTAATATGAAAGATTTAATTATTTATAAGTTGATATATTTTATTTAAATACTTAATGATGTAAAATTTAAAGTGTTTACAAATTGAATAATTTGAATAAAATTTTATCAAGTTTCTTAGTTCCTACTTGTTCCTTTTCGAAGACGAAAAAATTTGAGTGGCGGAGAGTTAACAACCTGTAAATTTTGATAATTAAAACTATTAAATTTAATAAGATTTTCTAATTCAAATATTGTGAGAAATTAAATTTTTGATTTATTAATGAGAAAATAGTTAGAATGTAAATTTAATTTTTCTTGTTTGTATGTTATTGATAATTATTTAAGCAAGCTAATTTATAACTCTTTTGTATAAACAACAATTTTGTAAATGTATTTAAGTTACTATAAAAAGAATTCAGTTGCTTTAATTATCTTTCCAATAATTAGGTTCTGTTTTGAATTTTACTGTTGATATTTATTGCCGTTAATTTGATTTACAATAAAAGGGAAAGATAATTTACTTGAAATTAATGACATTCAATGAAACAAATGTACGTTTGTTAGGATCCGTTTTAAAATGTAATTTTTAAATTAATTACAATTATGTCGATTTGGTATCCTTCAATTTAAAGAAGATAAAGAAAAACATTAATTGTAATTAATTGATTTAACGAAAGAAACGTACGTTTTTGTTAAAATAAAAAGGATTTTTTATTGAAAACAAAAAGAACGTTGTTGTTTTTAGAGCAAGTGTAATTTTGTAAAAAGAAAAAAATTGAATTTTGAATCAATATTTTACGATTGTTAAATAACGGTCTTTGGCAGTATAGAGGTGATTTTAATGCTAATCGTAAAATTTAGAATAAATTAAATATTTTAAGTTCGTTATTGTGCGCTGAAAAAAATGTTGATTTTGAATTCGAATTTGGAATCATGGCTCTCCTTTTATTTTATGTAGAAGTGGTGCTCTTTACCTTAATTGGTGTGTTCAAATTTTATTTTTGTATGTTAATAAAACTTCTAAATGGTGTAAATTTGAGTTGATTTGGGGTTAACAAAAATAATTGAATTGAAATACATTTCCATATTGAATTAATATGGCACTATATTAATCTTGAAGTGTGAAAGGTGTAGTTCATCATCAATTCATATTCATGCATGTTTCATATTATATTTCTTTTGCTAACTACTATCTCATTCTTTTTTTTCTGTCTTGTTCACTTTCACATTTCAACTATTCACATTGAAAAAATAAAAACAAAACCTCTCTCTTTATTTCATAAATCTTCTATTTATTCTCTATGTATTCATTTTCCATTCTTATTGTTAGCTGCACATTCTCTCACCTACTTTTATTCGGCTTAATTTTTGTATACCTCTTGTGTTTTCATCTAAGCATTTATTTTACATGTTGCAACTTTTAGTCTTCATTATTTTTCATAACTTATGCCTACACTAATTTGTCCCTTAACAATTCATATCTAATGCACATGCATCATTCATGCTAGCCTGTTCATGTTCATATTTATTAAATACATAACCACATCGTTTCCTTGAAAAGCTTACCATATTTTTTTGTATTCTTTTGTCACCTTCTCCTTTGACAACCTATGCTGCTCCTCTATATTCATTTCTTCCCATTCTCATTTTTTTCCATCTCTTTCTTCCTACATGTATACCTTCTACATGCTTTAAAAAAAGAATACATGGGAGTGCCTAAGCCTTTAGTGTTTTTAAAATCCTTCTTCTAAGCATTTGGCAACATGAGTTAATCAATGTTTTATTTTATATTTTTTTTTAAATTTGTGTACATATACAATTTTATAAATATTTCATATAACTTGAATAACAAGCACATACAAACTCCAATTCACTTGTGGTTTTCTCTCCGTTGGACTAGTATTGGAATTCCAGATGACATGAAATAGGTTTGGCTGAGTTTAGAAACTATTGGAAAAGGCGTCTTTGTTTGGATTTTGCATTCTAAATGTCAAAGGTAAGTGTTTCAACCCACTCACAAATAATAAATCGTCTTGTATTAGTTGACTTTAATTTATGATGTGATTAGAAATTTATTGATTGCTGTTCTGGTATTTTAAATTATCATTTAAGTTTAATTTGAATTTATATTAAATTAAATTTCCATTTAATTAATATTGAATATAAGTTGCTAGTTAAACCCCTGATAATGATAACCAATTAATTTTTGTGATTTATTGGCTGATTTGGATGCTAATTGTGATGGATGTTATTGGTTGACATTTTGGATGACTTGATGTTTATTTATGCCTATATCTCTGTTATCACTATGGGTTGAAATGATACATACCCAAATGAACTTATAGATAAGGAAAACTCGTTACAGGTTAAAATGATAAACCCGAATGATTTTTTTATTGATTTGGATATTTTGATTCGGGATGCTGTTTGAAATGATATAGATGCATACAATGTCCTGAATTTGGATTATGTATTGGAATTGAATTATTTGAAAGGTTTAAGTTTTTAATTTAAACTTCGGATTTATTTTAATTAAAGCGGTTAAATTTGGTATTTAGAATTATTTGAAATCTCTTAAATAATTATATTCATGTTGTAAAATGGATAGGAGATGGAAAATCCCTCAATAACTCTGAAGCCATTGTACTCATATTTTCCTATTTAAGATTGATTTAACTTACAAAAGATCTTTTAATTATGACTCGAGTGTACTGTTTTTCATTATGCTCGGGTCAGTCTGAGCTTTTCAGTGTTGAAGAAATTGTTCTGGAGGACGAAGACGGACTTTAGTATTATATTATTATTATTCCACCCATCATGTTGTTCCGCTACACTATCCTGTTATACTTGTTGTTTGTATAACTATGATTTGTATTGTAAAGCTGCAATCAATTTTATTTATAAAATAGCTTCATGAACTTTTTATTTGATTATTATATTTGTCATTCCACTATGAGATTCTGTGTTTTGTTTTTCATTCTTTTTTTTTAATTTACCCCATTAACAGTCCTCCCTTTTGAACTGTTTGAGTTGACATGTATGGTTTATTGTTGATTTAAACTATCCAAAAAGGTGGGTCGTTACATTTGGTATCCGAGCTTTGGTTTAGAGATACCTTAATTTGTTGGGGTTAACTCATTAGAGATAGGGTTAGTAATATCCTAGAATGAGTTCGAGTGTGTGTATATATACGAGAGCATGGATTTGTTAGTTTTATAAAATGTTTTATGTAAGTTTTGAAATGAAATAAATTTTCCTAACATTATATGGTATATATAAAGGAATAAATTTTTAATAACTAATATAGTTATTTGCAATGTGTTTGTGTTAGGAAATGATAATATTCAATGATTGTCATTCATTGTTGATTAGTTGTATTCAGTCAGTTTATAAGCGTTTGCTATTATTGTTGATTTGAATTTATGAAATAAACACTAGTTTAATAATGGTATATTAAAGAAAATAAAGTGAGTGATTATATGAACATGATTTCTAAGTTTAGTCTTAATAAAGAAAATTTAAAACTGAAAATTTGAGAACTAAAATTCCGATGTTTTAGAAATTGGTTTCCTAATATTTTTTTAGAAATTATGAATAATTAGGATATTTGTTTGTGAAATTGAAATGTTTTGTTGTGAATCTTATTGTTTTGTTAGTTGGTGTTTCAACTGTTGAAACCAAACGGAACATTATGAAATTCTGGATAGTCCAAAATTTTGAAATTAAATAAAACTTAGTAATTTTGTAAAATTATAAAAGTTGAATTTTACACCCTTAATTGGAAAAGATAAAATGAGTAAAACAAGATTTGAATTGTTAAAATTTATGTTATGAAAATGATTTTGAAAGTTTGTATGTACTTTTAGGATGAAATATGGTACTATAAGTGTGAATTTAAGTTTTGGAGTGGTTGAGTTGAAATTGAAAAAAATGTGTTAAATAAAGTTGAATGGTGGAAAATGTTTGTAACTTAGTTAAAATTTATGAAATGTGTCATAAATAATTTGAAAAGTAAAAGTGCAACTAATTGGTTAAACAAATATGAACTGAAGATGAAATGATTATAAATAAAGTCATAACCTGAAAATTGTTTTTAAAATAAATAGATGTTGCAAGAAATGGTTATAATTAAAGTCGTGATAATTTTAAACTCGAATAATGTCCTTTAAAAGAAGTCAAGCCTCTATAAATTGGTTATAACTTAAGTAAATTTCTTATGAAATAATTCGCAAATAAATGTAATATTAAGTGAGAAATACTATATGTGAAAATGAATGTGATTTAAAATGAAGCGAGATGTGGTAATGTTATTTATTAATGATTTTGTCATTACATGGAGAATTTTTACTTTATTAATTGATAAGAGATAAAATGTGTATAAATGAACGAGATTTATAATGTGAACTGAAAATGTAATTGCGATGAAACAAATTGAAAAAAATACATAAGTTATACGTATATTATTTTATTCGCATAATTAATTTGATCCGGATTTGAGTATACAAGTTCAAGGTAAATTACACCATTTTGTGTTAGGATTTTTCATTTGATTCTAGATGGCGAATATTTGATATGGATTTTTGGTCAGGTTCTAAAATTCTCTATCATAGTATATGGCTGTGCAAGGAGAACGATGGTTTATAGGCAAGAAATCTTATCAAAGTCCGCACAAAGAAAGTCGAATGAACAATACTAGTTCGAAAACAAAATTTTGTGATTGAGCGAGCGATCGAATGTGATTTTGCGTGATGATGACATATGCACATCTTATGTAATTGATATGATTTGACGATGAAAATGAAAGTTACTGGGTTGGATATCCTTTGTAATCTAAATTGGAAATTTTTTATGCAAAACCACTTTTAATTCAAAACCATTTTACAAAATTATTTTTGTTTTATTTTACTTTATTCAAACTAAAAAAACTACTTCAATCCAGAGCTATTTTACAAACTATTTTATATACAAAACTTTTTTACAAACTATTTTATATATAAAACTATTTAGATTCGCAAATATTTTAGATTCAAAACTATTTTGAATTCAAAACCTTTTATAAAGCAAAGATGTTCAATCCCATTTGGCATTTATACGAAGTGTAATTGATTTTTGAAAATTGTGATTCTTATATAGGATGGACTTTATATATAAGTATACGGTGGTTTTAAAGACTATTGATTTTGGAAGGTATTCGATCTGAAGAGATAAATCTTTACATTGGAATATATATAACAATGATATGAAATATTCGAGACTGTTGATTTTGGAAAGTACTCGATCTGAAAATGAAATCTTATATATAATGGAATTTATAAAAGTATGATATTTGAAGTTATGATATGATATGATATATTTTGAATTAAAAGGTATGGAGAAGTACCCTCCGTGAAGAAGTATAGTATGATGTGCTTCGAACCCAGATGGACTTGGGGAATCCAAGAATGGATTCGATCGAAAAAATACTAATATACTTATGTGAATTCAGAAATGGATTCGAACTGATATGGTTGTCCGGACTTAAAATCATTAGTTCCTCAAAATTTTCAAAGTGGATGGTTTTTTAGTTTACCTAATGAAGGCGCTTTCAATCCTGGGTTTTATTGTTTATGGATCTTTCGGGAAAGAAGTGCATCCATTGCGTAAATCATTGAATCAGTAGCGTACCACTACAGTAGGGGTCGATGGTCCCTTCTTTACGAAATGGCTATGATATTTTTCAAGAATCCGAAAGGATTTTCTAGAAGGTTTTGTGTCCATTGCATAAACACTGGATCAGCAGCGGGCCACTGCTATCGTAACATCATCATTTGACATCAGATTTGGGGCGGTACTTTTCATATCTGTTTTTAAAAAATTTCTCTAGGCGTTGAATAGGTCTACTAAGTACTTAGAGATTTCTAGTCTTACGCCTAATCAACGTATGACCAGAGTCTGTTGTAAGAATGAGGATAAACTTGTTAAAACATCGAGTTATAAAGGTATTTTGATAAAAGTACTATATAAAGAATATTTTAATTATTTTTTCTTTTATAAATACTTTAATTGTTTAAAATATTGTTTATTAATGTACAACATGGTTTAATAGTAAATTATTAGTGTTGTAAATATTGTGAGAAGTTATTAATTAAATAAAACATATTCAAAGTTAATGATTATTGATTTATCGATGATGTTTGAAGTATTTTGACATTTAAAACTAATAAAATTAAGAATAATGGATTTAATGTTTTCAGTAACTCCTTTTTAAATATAAGTAATAATGTAAATATGTGACTCCCCACCTCAATACCCACGCTAGCCAAGAGCACTACGGAGTAATGTTGTCAACTAGCACGGAGAATAAGGCTGTTGAGGAGCGACCATCCATGTAACTACTTTGTGCGAGCACCGATATGTCAGATAGTATAGCATGCATGCCCGACATACCGATACAAACTCAAAGCTATCACACAGTGGTTATAAATAAATCTTCGGAAACAAATATAGAAATAAACATAACACAATCAGTCACAGACATCCATATCACAAAGGCGGAAAAAGATACGAATATATAACTAACACATGAAAGTGTACATCAGAGTAGTGGTCATGAAAGGACCACATACACAAAAGAATAGCAACACGTGCTATACAAAAGAATACATCTATGAGTCTATATCTCAAGTGTAAACGACAAAAAAACTGCTAATCTAAATGGTCAGCCAAAAGTCAGAGTAGTAAACCCATGGGGGAGAAGTCAAGCAGAAGCACCTGTAACATCTCGATCTAACCCGAGTATTATTTATAAGAAAATAATAAACGGATCAGTCTAGCTATAAATATCAAATAACATGATATAAAACAATAGATATGGCAAGAACATATAGTAACCATAAAAACATACTATGATAAGCATGTAAATGAAGATCATCAAGAGATCAAACAATATCAAAAGAATCTTCTAAAAGATCCAAATTCACCTAAAAAAAGGTGATGACACACAAATTCACCATAACATAAAAGCTGGAAAATCATAACAATGAAAGTCATGAAAATAGGTGAAGCACAAATTCGAGAAGACTACACAAGAAATCCAGAAATCACAATATAGGAGCATGAAAACTCACAAAATGGGAGCATGAAAACTCACCTACACATGTAACACAAAGCGAGACGCTATCTCATGGTTGCAAGCCATTAATTTTGACACACGAATGGCCCGAAGACCGTGCGGCGCTACCCCACATATGTGATGGCGAAACATCACACAAATGCGATGGCGAAACATCACAAGAGCGGGGTCTAGTCTCCCTCGCAGACAAAGAGACATCGCACAATTGCTAGTCTAAATCACAAAAATGATCGTCATGATCATCAAGAAGTGTCAATCACATTAAGCTAGTAAATATATGAGTTTAGCTTCATGTCCCATAACCACTTTCTTAACTTAAATATTTACGAACAAACTGTAGATCTTCACTAGAAAATTATCACAAAAGGTTCAATCGAACAAGTCCAAGAATTAACCGACGAAGCAAACGCAGGCGTTTCATACCACTTGTTTTACTAAGTCGTTTAATTAGATTTCTCATCCGAGTGAGGTAAAGGTTTGTATATACTAATAGATTGGAAAACGGTTTAGGAAAAGAGCTTTGTATTAAAATAGTGTTGAAATCGTTTTGATGAAAGAGTTTTGATATTTACTACTAGTATTGAAACCTTCATATTTCTAAAGTTGTTATCCCACCTTTTTAGCAAGGCCGTGATACCATAAAATCGACCGAGAAGCCTAAGATAGTTTGTCTCGAAGAATTGTCAACTCAGCATCTCAACAAAGCAAGTTTTGTTGAATGTTTTTCAGATAAGATCCCCTACGGAGGGGGTCCGGGGGGGTGGCAACCCCCCAAGGTGGGGGTGCGGGTCCAAAACGGTACGACCTAGTGAAGACCTAAGGGAGGATAGGATCGAGCGATCTATTGGTTGCGACCTTGGGTCTAAGGGGTCAAGTGACCTAGTGGTTGCGACCTAGAGGTGTTCGCGAGTTAGCAGAAGCGAGCGACCTAACAGAGGCGAGCGACTTAAGGGACTCGCGACCTAACAAGGTAAAAAGGTCGAGCGACCTACGACCTAACGAGGTAAAGGCCTAACGGCCTAGTGAAACACGCGACCTAAAATGTACGCGACCTAATGCGGCCGAGTGGTTTAAGGTCGGAGACGACCTACGACTTATAAGGGTAGACGGTTGAGCGACTAGCGAGGCTCGCGACCTAAAAATGACAAGGCCGAGCGAGCTAACGAAGTCCAGAGTCGAGCAACTTAGCGACACAGTGTGTTGAGCGACCTAACGAGGTCCAGTGGAGAGCGACCTAAAAGAGACACGACCTAAAAGAGGCGCGACCTAATTCAAACAAGTCGGGCGATATAAGGTCGGAGACGACCTACGACATAGCGACCTAACGATATATGAAGGCCATGCGACCTAGGGAAGTGGCCATAAAGCCAAATTGGAACGACCCAGCGTCATGCGACCTAAGGGATATAACGACCTAACTCGGTTGAGCGACCTATCTGAAAGCCGACCTAAATTGGACTAGACCGAGCATCTCACGGCCAAACGACCTACGACCTACGACCTAGTGTCGAGCGACCTAAGGCTGTAGAACGATTTAAGGCCAGAAACGAGCTATTTGAAGGCCGAGACTTTTCCACGCAAACGACCTAGCAAAGGCAGAACAACCTAAGTGCGGAATTTCACCAAAAACACTAAAAATTGGAGTTTTTCGCTAATCCAATCCAAACCAAATACAAATGTACAGGCCAAAGTGATGGGGAATCATTCCCAACAGTCCAATATAGTTATAGACTAGAATTGTGAGATAAAAATCTCACCTTTGCACCAAAAATCAAGGAAAATGAAGCTTAAAGCAAAGCAAGAACCAATCCCTCTTCAATCTCAACACAAGAAGCTTGGATCCAATGTCTTCTCTTTGAATTTGGAGTTGAATGAAGGATTTGCAAGAGAATTTGAGTTTGGAGTTTTAATTTCCCATTCCCTCCTCCATTTTTGATAAAGCTTGAATGTTTAGGAAATAAGATGAAGTTATGAAGATAAGAGGTTGGAACTTGGGTTAATAGGCTAAGTCCAAACCAAAGTCTCAAGTGAAAAAGTAGTGAAATTCAACCAACTCTAAACATATTAAAGTTTATACTTCAAAAGATTGCAAACGGCATATTGAACTCAATGGAAGTGGTTTCGAGTCCTAATTTGAACGTATGCAAAAAGTAGCTTTTCGGACTATAATCCGACTAACGATAAAATATTTAAATAAAATATTTAAATATAAATCGTTAAATATGCGGGTTGTTACAAAATAATTATTTTCAAACAATTTACATATATTTATAAAGATATTATTTAGTTTTTTTTTTAAAAATGGTATTTGTATATGAAGCAAGTAATTTTACAAATGAATTTTTTTTGAAGTATTAAAGTATCAAAGATGATTGATTTGCAAATGAAGTTTTCAAATGAATGTTTAATGTAAAATTTATGTAAGTTTCTTCAAATGTATAATTTAAAGATATTATACAAATGGACTATATAAAAAAAGTGTTTGACAATTTTATAAAAAAAATGATTTGGGAAATTTACTTATAGCAATATGCTTGAAAAATAATTTGGAATTGCAATTTTTGAAAGTATGGATTGAAATCTTTCCTTTATTTTGAAGTACTAATAGTAAATTTAAAGGTTTATTTACCATTTGAATCTTGTTTTAAACAAGAATAAATGTTTTTCCATGATTTGAATATTCATTTTAAAACAAGCTTGTAAAATTTATTATGAAGATATGAAATTTTATACTTTGATTTGGAAATTTAATGTAAGATTTGAGTATACTATTAGTTTCAGTTTAATAATCGTAAGCTTATACTTATTCTAATGAGTCTAATAAATTAATGGATTTAAGGAACTTTATTTTAAAGATTATTATAATGTTTTGATATAAATTTCTAAAATTATTTTAAACATTTTGGAAAATCTTTACATAATGCTAAAAGGATGTTTTAAATATATCTTATATTTTACTACATGAATGAGGTTAAGTGTTTTAATTGAATTTTTTTAGATATATTGAAATATTTCTTGTCTCTTCAAGGGCGAATACCAAAAACTTAAACTTTTATTCTATAACCGAATTAAGTTATAAATTTAAGTAAGTTAGTAGAAGCTTAAGTAATATTTTATGAAATGATTCATTAATGACTTAAATCTTTAATGGAAAACAAATTATGTAAGTGATTGATCTTTATATAAATAAATGAATGAAAAGTAAATGATGAAGAAGAAACCAAATCGGATAAAATTAAATAATATTTAAAATCCTATGAGTTTAGCTTATGGGATGTTTGGGGAATGATACGTTAAATTGGTTAAGGTTGTATGAATAATCTCTTAAGTAATTACCTAAGGCTGTCGAGCGTAAGGTACACCTGGTACTTTATTTAGCACTCTTGGACGATGAAAAGTGTCTGAACCTGACAAACCATGAGTTTGGTTGCTATAGATGTTTGATAGTTTCCATTGTTGCATATATAAAGGTAAAACTTCTCTTGTTTGCATATGATTATTATATATATTGTATGTTGCTTGCACTATTAATTGAAACAACTAATGTATAATCTTTTACATAATTTTGTCTCTTTTGGATTATATAAGTGAAATACAGGTTTTTGGAAGCAATAGCTACTGCTTTTTGTTTCATAAATAAAGTTGTTTGCCCAATAAATATGTACGTTTTTGGATTACGGATTTTCAACGATATTCTAATTATTTTTCCCATGGTTTGGGTGTTTTTTTTTGAAATATGACATATATATATTGAAATTATTAATATTATTATTTTTTGGACCTATCCGTACAGAGGAGACTGCTAATTTTTTGTGTGTGTAAATTTAGGACTTTAATTTTTTTTGTGAAAGTGAAAATATTTTCAAGCATTTATTAAACTTGAATATGAAAGATTTAATTGTTTATAAATTGATATATTTCATTAAAAATACTTAATGATGTAAAATTTAAAGTGTTCATAAATTGAATAATTTGAATAAAATTTTATCAAGTTTCTAAGTTTCTTCTTGTTTGTTTTCGAGGGCGAAAAGCTTTGAGTAGGGGAGAGTGTAATAACCCGTAAATTTCGATAATTCAAAATATTAAATTTAATAAGATTTTAGAATATAAATATTGTGATAAATTAAAAATTTTGAATTATTAAAGAGAAAATAATTAGAATATAAATTTAATCTTTGTTGTTTGTATGTTATTAATAACTATTTAAACAAGTTAATTTATAACTCTTATGTGTAAACAACAATTTTATAAATGTATTAAAAGAATTCAATTGTTTTAATTATCTTTCCATTAACTAGAATATAAATTTAATTTTTCTTGTTTGTATAATATTGGTAACTATTTAAGCAAGTTAATTTATAACTCTTATGTGTAAACAACAATTTTATAAATGTATTTAAGTTACTGTAAAAAGAATTCTATCATTTTAATTATCTTTCCATTAATTAGGTTCCATTTTTAATTTTTATGTTGAAATTTATCGCTGTTAATTTGATTTGGAATTTTTCAATAAAAGGGAAAGAGAATTTAATTGAAATTAATGGCGTTTAATGAAAGAAATGTATGTTTGTTAGGATCAATTTTAAAGTGTAATTTTAAAATTAATTATAATTATGTCGACTTGGAATCTTTCAATATAAAGGAGATAAAGGAAAACATTAATTGTAACTAATGGATTTAATGAAAGAAACGTACATTATTGTTAAAATAAAAAGATGTTTTATCGAAAACAAAATGAATGTTGTTGTTTTTAAAGTAAGTGTAATTTTATAAAAAGAACAAAAATGAATTTTGAGACAACATTTACGGTTGTTAAATAGCAGTCTTTGGCAGCATAGATGTGATTTTAATGCTAATCGTAAAATTTAGAATAAATTAAATATTTTAAGTTCGTGATTGTGTGCTGTGAAAAACGCTGATTTTGAATTTGAATTTGGAATCATGATTCAGCTTTTATTTTATGTAACGGTGGTGCCCTTTAACTTAATTGTTGTGTTCAAATTTTATTTTTGTATGTTAATAAATTTTTTAAATGGGTGTAAATTTGAGTTGATTTGGGGTTAATGAAAATAATTGAATTGAAATACGTTTCCATACTAAATTAAAGTGGCATTATATTCATTTTGAAGTATGAAAGGTGTTGTTTGTCATGAATTCATATTCATGCACGTTTCATATTCTATTGCTTTTGCTAACTACTATCTCATTCATTTTTTTTCTGCCTTGTTCACTTTCACGTTTCAACAATCCATACTAAAAAAAAAAACCTCTCTCTTTATTTCATAAAAATTTCATTTATTCTTTGTCTATTCATTTTCCATTCTTATTGTTAGCTTTGCATTCTTTCACTAATTTTAGTTCGGCCTAATTCTTATATACCTCTTGTATTTGCGTCTAAGCATTTACTTTTACATGTTCCAACTTTACGTATTCATTATTTTTCATAACTTCTGTCTGCACTAATTCATCCATTAACAATGCATATGTAATGCACATGCATCATGCATGCTAGCCTGTTCATGTTCATATTTATTAAACGCATAATCACATCGTTTCTTTGAAAAGCTTACCGAATTTTTTTGTATTCATTTGTCACCTCCTCCTTTCAAAAACTCTGCTGCTCCTCCTATTCATTTCTTCCCACTCATTTTTTTGTTTCTCTCTTCCTACATTTATACCTTCTGCATGCTTAGAAAAAAGAATACACGTGAGCGCCTAAGCCTTTAGTGTTTTTCCAATCCTTCTCCTAAGCATTTGGCAACGTTGGTCAATCAATTTTATTTTGTATATATTTTTTAAATATTTCGTATAAATTGAATATCAAAAACACATACAAACTCCAATTCACTTGTGGTTTCCTCTCCATTGGACACATATTGGAATTCCTAACGACAGAAGTAGGTTTGGCCGAGTTTGGAGACTATTTGAAAAGACGTATTTGCTTTGGTTTTTGCGTTCCAAATATCAAAGGTGTGTGTTTTAACCCACTCACAAATACTAAACCATTTTATGTTAGTTAAATTAAATTTATGATGTGATCGGAATTTATTGACTGTTGTTTATTATTTTAAATTGTCATTTAAGTTTAATTTGAATTTATATTGAATTAAATTGTACATTTAATTAATATTGAATATAAATTGCTAGTTAAACACCTGATAATGATAACCAATAAGTTTTTGTGATTTATTAACTGATTTGGATATTAATTGTGATGGATGTTATTGGTTGACATTTTGGATGACTGGATGTTTATTTATGCCTATATCTCTGTCATCACGATGGGTTAAAATATACATACCCGAACGAACTTATAGATTAGGGAAAATCATTATGGGTTAACTGATAAACCTGAATGATTCTTTTTATTGATTTGGAAATTTTGGTTTGGGATACTGGTTGAAATGATATAGACCCATACAATGTCCTGAATTTGGATTATGTATTCAAATTGAATTATTTGAAAGGTTTAAGTTTTTAATTTAAACTTCAGATTTATTTTAATTAAAGTGGTTAAATTTGGTATTTCGAATGATTTGAAATCTCTTAAATAATTATATTCACGTTGTACAACGGATAGGAGATGGAAAATCTCATGACATCTATGAAGCCATTGCACTCATATTTTTCTATTTAAGATTGATTTAACTTACATAAGATCTTTTAGTTATAACTTGAGTGTACTGTTTTTCATTATGCTCGGGTCAACTTGAGCTTTTCAGTAATGAAGACAATGTTCTAGAGGACGAAGACGGAGTTTAGTATTATATTATTGTTATTATTCCACTACATCATGTTGTTCCGTTGCATTATCATATTATACATGTTGTATGTATAACTATGATGTGTATTGTAAAGATGTAATCAAATATATTTGTAAAACAGCTTCATGAACTGTTTATTTGATTATTGTATTTTGTCATTCCGCTGTGAGATTCTGTGTTTTCTTTTCATTCTTTTCTCTTCTTTTTTCTTATTTACTCCATAAACAATCCTCCCTTTTGAATGATTTGACTTGACATGTTTGGTTTATTGTCGGTTTAAACCATCCAAAAAGGTGGAACGTTACATTTAGTATCAGAGCTTTGGTTTAGAGATACATTAGCCTGTTGGGGTTAATTCAGTAGAGATAGGGTTAGTAATAACCTAGAATGAGTTTGAGTGTGTGTGTATATTTACAAGTGTGCGTATTTGTTAGCTTTATAAAATATTTTATATAAGTTTTGAAATGAAATAATTTTTCCTAATATTGTATGTTATATATAAAGGAATAAATATTTTGTAACTAATGTAGTTATTTGTAATGTGTTTGTGCTAGGAAACGATAATATTTAATTATTATCTTTTATTGTTTATTAGTTGTATTTAGTCAGTTTACAAGCGTTTGCTATTATTGTTGATTTGAATTTATGAAATAAACACTAGTTTTATAATGGTATATTAAAGAAAATAAAGTGAATGATTATATGAACCTGACTTCTAAGTTTAGTCTTAATGAAGAAAATTTAAAGTAGAAAATTTAACAGCAAAAATGCCAATGTTTTAGAAATTGGTTTTCTAGTATTTTGTAAATTATAGTAGTATTTTTCAATAGTGAATAATTAGGATATTTGTTTGCGAAATTGAAATGTTTTATTGCGAATCTTGTTGTTTTGTTGTTTGGTAGTTTCAACTGTTGAAATCAAATGGAATGTTATGAAATTTTGGACAATCCAAAATTTTGAAATTTAATTTTGTGTTAAAACATAGTAATTTTGTAAAATTATAGAAGTTGAAATTTATACCCTTAATTGGAAAAGATAAAATGAGTAAAACAAGATTTGAATTGCTAAAATTTATGTTAAGAAAATGATTCTGAAAGTTTGTATGTACTTTAGGATGAAATATGGTGCTATAAGTGTGAATTTAACTATTGGAGTAGCTGAGCTGAAATCGGAAAAAATGCGTTAAATAAAGTTAAATGGTTGAAAAAGTTTAAACTAAGTTAAAATTTATGAAATGTGCCATAAATAATTTGAAAAGTAAAAGTGAAACTAATTAGATAAACAGATATGAAATGATTATAAATAAAGTCATGACTTGAAAATTGTTTATGAAATAAATGGATGTTGCAAGAAATGATTATAATTAAAGTTGTGATAATTTTAAACTCGAATATCCTTTAAAAGAAGTTGAGCCTTCAAAAAGTGGTTATAAACTGTGACGATCCGAACTTAATGCCCGACAAACGACATCAAATTCGTATCGTCGGAGCTTGCAACAACATTAGATGATAAATAACACAGCGGAAACAAAAAGATGATTGCATTTATATACAATAATAGATACAATGTGATATACATTATGATACAACAACCCAACACCATCAAAGAATGATACAATACAACATCACAGCGAAATATCGACATGATGTTAGTCTTCAAGAGAATCCAATACTACAACTCCAAACCAAAACTCCAAAGCCAAAGCTCAAACTTTAAGCTCAAACCACCATCAAGTTGAACTTGTAGCAAACCCGATCCCGAATGCGATTGCCAAACCAAAACTTCAAAGATCCACAAGCTTAAGGAGATCTCCAAATGCTACCGAACCAAAGACTTCGAAGGCTATCGAATCTATACCTATTACTGGATTTTTCAAAAAACCCAACTCTAAGCAGCCCATGTGGAAAATTATGGGCATCCAGAGTTTAGGAAGGGAACAATAAACTCCGGGTCAGTCATGAGACTAGTATGAGAAAAAAACATTTTATCTTTAAAAAAACAAAAAAGAATTTTGAAATCATTGAAATCCGCAATGCTTTTTGGAAAATGAAACTACATAAGGCCTCACACCAAACACACCATGCAAATGCAGAATTGTAGGAGATTTCTCCTTATGATAGTAAAAAAATGCTTGATACGCGAAAACCATTTTGATATTATTATTAATGCATAGTGCAGAAAACATTTCGAAAGTATAATATTAATCTTAGCCAGCATACAACCATTATTGTATGCCTACTATAGCTACCATATTCAATAGCAGGTTACCATCACATTCCATGGCAGGTTATACAACTAAAACTGTACTGGGAGTGTATTGTTTCTTTGGATTTTTCAACAAATGGTCGGGCCAAGGAACTTACCATTGCCACATAGGTACGCCTCTAGAGGGACGCCCCGAGAACTTACCCAGCTCTCTGCCAACACAAGGCCAGTTTGCACCCTGTCCGGGAGTAATATCTAAAGATATGCCACCCCCAGTCGTTTGCGATCTTTATCCGAGGATACTCAACCACAAAGCAACATCACACGGTAATAAATATACAGTGTCCACATGAGTTATATATCTGGGCTCCATACCATGATACCACCCTTTTCCAGAAGGAGTGGACATCCCCTAGGGGCGCGACCCCTGCAACCTTGCCGCATCTTTCATGTTTCGACCTTTTCCGGGGTGTGAGGTCCTGATGCAGTCTCGTCCATAAAGCTACGCTTTTTCACAAAGCCATGCTTTGATCAACAAATGATCAGCAGCACTTCGTATGCCAAATTACCAAATTGGGAATGTATCACTAGTAAGCATCAACTACATAACCTCTGAGGTCGTACGTCTCAGAGAAGGGTGTTAAGCTAAGAGAATAAATCACCGCCACCAAACAGAAATATATTTGATAGAAACCGGTTTTACATCTCAAAGTGTAATGTCAGACACACATCCATACAAGTCTGTTCCAGGTTCGAACAGAACCGAAGGCACTTCCAAAGAAGCCCTTGCAATCCGGGTATTCACAATCCCGATCGAACTCCCCATCAAATATGGAGATCACTATACCGTAGCTACTCAGTGCAGAGTCATTCGATAGGTTATCCTATCGTACTCGTAAACCCGGTCTTCACCACCGGTCTTCTCCACCGGTCTTCACCACCGGTCTTCAAATGCAATCCATAACGTCGTATCATTATTCGGAATGGATTATACGACACAAGGTCCTCTCCCGGCTAAAACGAATAATGAGCGCAATATTTAAAAACTTATGGATATGGGATTTCAGTTAAGTCACAACTTTAAAATCCAAAACTTTCCTTTCAAATGGTTTAAACTAATTACCATTTCAAATCTTTAAACAAAAAGATTCATTTCACAAAGTTCACCCAGTTTCACAAAGATTTATTCACAGATTTCAAAACAGTTTCTATTTCAATTTGGATTAACTCATCCAATCTTTAAATCAAAGACTCAATTTATAGTTTTCAAAACAATTTCCAAAGATCCGTTCATAACTTCGAAAACTATTTCATTTCAAACTTGAAATCCCTTTTAACACAAATTGGAAATTCTTCCCTTATATGAAAGCTTTTATTATTTGAAAACAAAAAGTTTTCGTTTCGGAAAAATTCGATTTCATTTATACAAGTTAAAGCCTTTGGGTTACATTCAAATTCTCAAAACAATATCTTTAAAATGGTTTAAAACCCATATAAACACATTTATAACTTGTATAACACTTTTAAACCATAATTCTTAACATAGAATTCAATTTCCAATCTTGAACATAAATTTAAATCAAACTATTTAAATTTCAAAACTTTATTAAGTTATTCAAAATAACCTTTATCTTTGAAAACACCTTTTCAAACTTTTCACATTAAACCCAAATCCATTCCCAAAATCTTTTGAATTCAAAATTCAAATTTAAAACCATTTCAAAAATCTGTGACTTATCCTATCTCCTCGTGCAATCCATATTTGTGTGTGTATGGTGTAGTCTAGGGGTTTCACACAATAGTGCAACATCATTAATCATTATAGATTCAAGCACAACAATTATAGATAAGAAGTATATCTCTATAACGCTTATCTTCCATACACAGATTCACCGATAAATTATATAAAATTTATCACAGATAAAAAAATTACATTCATCACAGCTTGAATTGAAACAATACACATCACAAAGCATCACACAGTAGAGATAACAAACAATTCACAGCATTCAATAGAATACAGTCATCCATAAGGAAGATTAATTAATCATTTGATTTATAAAAACCAGATTAATCACTAATCCAAGTTAATTAACATTAATTAATCACAATTTATGATAATTAATTATCCTTTAATTATTATTAATTAACCTTAATTAATTAATTAATCAAATTTTCATTATTAAAGGATTAATCTTAATTATTTAATTACCCTTAATTAATTATCCTTAAATACTTAATTAATAAATTAATCAACCCTCAATTAACTACCATTTAATTAATTATCCTCAATTAATTATAATAAGTAATTACCCCTAATTACTTAATTAACTTTAACCATTAATCAATTACTTTTAACTAAGTAATTATCTTAAAGTAATTAATTACTTCTAATTACTTATATATTAATTAATCTTCTAGTTAATTAATTATTTCAAAATTATGAAATTAATTAACTTTAATCAATCTTCGATAAAGTAATTATCCTTACAATTTTCTTGCATCAAATAATTATCTTTAATAACTTAAATCAAACTTAAATCATTAAATTAATTACTTTTATTAAGTAATTAACTTTTAAGTAATAAATTTCCCTTTAACAAATAAATTGACTTAGATTTTAAAAGTTAATTTAACAATTAAAACATTTGTAATATTTATTTACTTTTTTAATGTTACTAAGTTTATTTGAAAATAACTTTATAAAAATAAAGGTAATGTGTATTCTAAAACATTTTAAAACTTGGTTAATTTGAAACAATTTTTTTATTAAAAACTTTCTTAACCAATTTAAAACTGGGTTAACATTTAATATTTTACAAAAGAATCTGTTTAAACAAAAAATGTTTCAAAGGAAAACTTAATTTTCTTTTAAAGTTGGTAACTGTTTTCACCCCAAATCAAATAACCCGAGAAAAAAATTGTTTCACCCGAGCTTGTCCTCGAGCCAACCCACAACCCCATCTGCTTTGAGTTATTTCTTCATTTTCTTCGGGATGAACCTGAGTATTCCCTTTCTTCCCAATCCATCATTATGCCCAGGTGCACAGCTTCGAACGTGCATGTCTACATGTTGTCAGAGAAAAGGCGATCGACGACGTCACCTTCCACACGCCAATAACTACTCCCACAACCACCACAATCGTCCAGAACTTTGAATTGAACTCGAAATCAAAATCGAGTTCGAGCACACCCAAACTGGAATGAACCCAGATTTACAAAATCGATTGCCAGCGACAATCTCGGCAACTTGGAACCCCGACGCTACACTCAAAGACGTGTCACTTGACTACACTTCGATCCCCCTAGGTCAGGCCCTGACCGATTCGCTATTGACGGCGAACTCTCTCTCTAAAACTCGACGTCCCAAAATGTACTTAAAACCCTACATTACCTTTGACGCTCCGCCATGCTCGTCAGAAAAATTCGTGAGTATTTTGCTATGAATCTAAATTACCCATGCTACCTTCAGCCATTATCACAACCTCCCTTACTTCGCCGACGACCGGCAATTGCCACAAACCCAAATTTTGATCATCTCGAAATTTCTCATAAATTAATGAACTAAAAATCTTGAAATTCTTATCAAAATTCATTGATTTGAAGTGCGAATCCTTATATAAAATCAGGACATGATTTCCAGAAAATAAATTTCCTGACTTAATTCGAATTTCACTGTAATATAAAAATTTTGAGATATTTATTAATTAATTGAAAATTTATGTTTTAACCCCTTTATGCATTTATATTTTTCATATATTAACATATGCTTTTGTTTTTAATTGTTTATGTTTTTTTCTATACAATTTCTATTATTAAATAAATACATTCTTCTTTATAAAATCTTAAGAAAAATTGATTTTTAAAACAAATTGTACTTTTATAAATAATCACACATATGTATATTATAAAATTTTAGCTTTTAAACAACATTCAAACTTTTACTATATGTTAAATACTACAAATAATATTTTTAAAATATAACTTTATATCATACTTCCTATTTAAATAAATACATTTTCTTTATAATTCATTTATAAAATCTTTTAAAACAAAAGATGGTTTTACAATTTAATTACACATGAATAAATAATTTTATTCTTAATTGGCCTTTGAAAAAAATTTATAATCAAATTCAAAATATCATTTTCAAATCAAAATGCATATTTAAATAAAATTAGAAACAAATTCTTATCAACTTAAAAATGAAATTTAGAATCCAATTTGTTTCCAATATATTTATTCTTAAATCTAGTTTTTATTTATAAAATACTTGACCTTAAATTTCAAACCAAAATTTGATTTAAAATCTAAAATATTTATTTATCCTAGAAATTTATTAATTAATTCACAAATAATTTTACAATTTAAATTCGAAAATTAAATTAAATTGTCAAATTAAACTTGGTTAAAATTTGGGAATGTTACAGGTTCCTCCTTAAGAAAATTTCGTCCCCGAAATTTACCAGGGAGATAATAAAGAACAGAGTTATCTTTTCAGATCAAATTGGATATCTATTCTGCATTTGGCTTACCAAATCAGAATATCAGCAATAGATATGAGAACAAACTCATTCAATATTTAACGAATTACTCGGGTTATTCAGATCTATGAAATATACAAGGGTATTGGTTAGTTCGAAGGAATAACTAACCATTCGTAGAATATATCGAAACCCAATGAAACAAACCAAAAATAAGTTCGACTATGGTCTCAAATTCAAGATTTAACTTATTTGGGCATTAGCTGAGAAATAAAACTAGGTGTAGTTCATGTGTCGAACAAGCTCGAATTTTTTTTTGTCGTAAACGAGAAGGTTACCTTTTAAAGTTTCTTTTCCTTTATCAGCCTTTGAGGTTGAAGAATCGTCTTTGATTGCATATACACTCGCTTCTTGAGCTTGCTTCAGTGCTGGGCAATCCATGATCCTATGTCCGGGCTGTGGCAATAATAGCATTCCCTAGATTCTTGATCTGGCTTCATAAATTGCTCCCTCTTTCCTTGCTTCGTGGGATTCTTACTATTTTTCAAGTAATGGCCTTTCTCCAAGAAATTGAAACAAGTAACATCTTTCACCTTTTTCCTATGTATATTCTTCTTTCCTTTGCCTCTCCATGGTTTCTTTTCACTGAACTTCCTTTTCCTCCAACTCAGATTGCTTGTATTTCCCTTCTCCTCTGAAACTTCTTGCTTATCCAGAGTATCGTATCTATAATCCATATCGATCAATTTAGAAAAAGATTCTTTTACATGAGTAACCATCCTCTCCTGAAACTCCTTGTTCATTCCTTGAATAAAATTTTCATTCTTTTTAAAAGGTGTTTTCACCAACTTTGGACCAAAGCGAGATAATTTGTTGAATTTGTTTAAGTATTCCCCAAACGATAAGCTTCCTTGCTTCAAATCTGTGAACTCCTGGTGCATTCTGGAAATACCAGCAGACGGCATATATCGCTGCTCAAACACTTCCTTGAAACTACTCCAAGAAAACTCATCCGCCGGCTCATCCACAGTAACAGTTTCCCACCATACTAAAGCCTCTTCCTAGAGTTGCCAGGAAGCTATCGAACGCATCATATCATCTTCCAATCTTAGTCCTTTGAAAATCCTTTTGCACGATTGGATCTAGGCTTATGCTTCGATAATGGTTTTCTTGCCCGTGAATGGCTTTCCACCAAGTCTAGAAAAACTTTAATATAAATCAGCCAGATTTAGTTGAGATATATGCAGTTAATGCGCTCGGTAAATTCAAAGCGGTGGAGGTGCAAAAAGTCACAACGGGGATACAGTGAGGATATAGCGGGATATAGCGGATGGCTCTAAAATAGCATATAAAACTCGTACTTAATGTTTTTACAAATATATAAATGGTAGTTAAATGCAAAATTATCATTCAGTTGAATTGTAAATAATACATAAATAATTTTAAATAAAAACATGTGCGAATATACTTCAAATAAATGAAAAACTGTTATATAACATAATCGAATTTGGTAGAATATTAGAGTATTTTCATTTCTAAAAATATACTAAAAATTAAATCAAATAAATTAGTTTCAAAATTTTATAATGTATAAATGAAAATTTTGAATTCATTTTATTAAAAAAGATATAGCGGGAATAGTGGAATATAGCGGAAATAACAGGATATAGCGGAAATAGCGGGGATTAAAGCAGAAATGCTATATTTTGGGGCTATATGGAAAAATGTAGCGGTAGAAATCCGCTATGAGATATAGCAGGGTTGTAGCGGGTAATAGCGGGGCATTAACTACACAGGTTGAGATTGAGTTGGAATATCTGTTGTTGTAGGGCCTTGACCAGTTGAATTAGTAGTTCCCCGTCCCCTACCTCGTCCTCTTCTTCCACTCATTCTTACTATCTGTAAGTAGTAAGAAAACTGATTTAGGCATTCGGACGCAATATCTTAGGGAATAACAACAGATAAATAAAATAGACTGAGTAATTTGGGTTTTCGGTTTCAAAGGTTGTACTCATTCTAGGGTATACTTCACCCTATCTCTAATGAGCCATCTAATGTGTTACACTCCGTAGCTAAAGTTCTTACTCAACCTTTAGCTCTGATACCAACTGTGACGACTCGAACTCGATGCCCGACAAACGACATCAAATTCGTATCGCCGGAGCATGCAACAACATTAGATGATAAACGGCACAGCGGAAAAAAAAAGATGATTGCATTGATATACAATAATAGATACAATGTGATATACATCATGATACAACAACCCAACACCATCAAAGAATGATACAGTACAACACCACAATGAAATATCGACATGAACAAAGTCTTCAAGAGAATCCAATACTGCGGCTCCAAACCAAAACTCCAAAGCCAAAGCTCAAACTTTAAGCTCGAACCACCATCAAGCTGAACTTGTAGCAAACCCGATCCCGAATGCGATTGCCAAACCAAAACTTTAAAGATCCGAAAGAAGAAGGAGATCTAGAAATGCTACTGAACCAAAGACTTCGAAGGCTATTGAATCTATACCTATTATTGGATTATCTGAAAAACCCAACTCTACACTGCCCGTGTGGAAAATTGTGGGCACCCAGAGCTTAGGAAGGGAATAATAAACTCTGGGTCATTCATGGGACTAGTATGAGCGAACAAAAACATTTTATCTTTAAAACAAACAAAAAAAGAATTTTGAAATAATTGAAATCCGCAATGCTTTTTGGAAAATGAAACTACCATAAGGCCTCCCTCCACACACACCATGCAAACGCAGAATTAGAGGAGATTTCTCCTTATAATAGTCAAAAATGCTTGATACGTGAAAACCATTTTGATACAATTATTAGTGCATAGTGCAAAAAATATTTCGAAAATATAATATTAATCTTAGCCAGCAACAACCATTATTGTATGCCTACTATAGCTACAATGTTCAATAGCATGTTACCACCACATTCCATGGCAGGTTGTACCACTAAAACCATACCGGGCGCGTATTGTTTCTTTGTATGTTCCAACAAATGGTCAGGCAAAGGAACTTTCCATTTCCACACGGGTACGCCTATGGAGGGAGCCTCGAGAACTTACCCAGCTCTCTGCCAACACAAGGCCAATTTCCTCCCTGCCCGGGAGTAATACCTAAAGATATGCCACCCCCAGTCGTTTGCGACCTTTATCCGAGGATCCTCATCCACAAAGCAACATCACATAGTAATAAATATACAGTCACACGAGTTAAGTATCTGGGCTCTATACCATGATACTACCCTTTTCTAGAAGGAATGGGCATACCTTAAGGGCAAGACCCCTGCAACCTTGTCGCATCTTTCCTGTTTCGACCATTTTCAGGGTGTGAGGTCCTGATGCAGTCTCGTCCACAAAGCTACGCTTTTTCACAAATCCATGCTTTGATCAACAAATGATCAGCAGCACTTCGTATGCCAAATTACCAAATTGGGAATGTATCACTAGTAAGCATCAACTACATAACCTCTGAGTTCGTACGTCTCAGAGAAGGGTGTTAAGCTAAGAGAATAAATCACCGTCACCAAACAGAAATATATTTGATAGAAACCGGTTTTACATCTCAAAGTGTAATGTCAGACACACATCCATACAAGTCTGTTCCAGGTTCGAACAGAACCGAAGGCACTTTCAAAGAACCCCTTGCAATCCGGGTATTCACAATCCCGATCGGACTCCCCATCACATATGGAGATCTCTATACCGTAGCTACTCAGTGCAGAGTCATTCGATAGGTTATCCTATCGCTCTCGTAAATACCCGGTCTTCACCACCGATCTTCAAATGCTATTCATAACGTCGTATCATTATTCGGAATGGGTTATATGACACAAGGTCCTCTTCCGGCTAAACCGAATAATGAGTGCAATATTTAAAAACTTATGGATATGGGATTTCAGTTAAGTCACAACTTTAAAATCCAAAACTTTCCTTTCAAATGGTTTAAACCAATTACCATTTCAAATCTTTAAACAAAAAGATTCATTTCACAAAGTTCACCCAGCTTCACAAAGATTCGTTCACAGATTTCAAAACAATTTCTATTTCAATTTGGATTAACTCATCCAATCTCTAAATCAAAGACTCAATTTATAGTTTTCAAAACAATTTCCAAAGATTCGTTTATAACTTCGAAAACCATTTCATTTCAAACTTGAAATCCCTTTTAACACAAATTGGAAATTCTTTCCTTATATGAAAGCTTTTATTATTTGAAAACAAAAAGTTTTCGTTTTGGAAAAATCCAATTTCATTTATACAAGTTAGAGCCTTTGGGTTAAATTCAAATTCTCAAAATAATATCTTTAAAATGGTTTAAAACCCATATAAACATATTTATAACTTGTATAACACTTTTAAACCATAATTCTTAACATAGAATTCAATTTCCAATCTTGAACTTAAATTCAAATCAAACTATTTAAATTTCAAAACTTTATTAAGTTATTCAAAATAACCTTTATCCTTGAAAACACCTTTTCAAACTTTTCACATTAAACCCAAATCCATTCCCAAAATCTTTTGGATTCAAAATTCAAATTTAAAACTATTTCAAAAATTTGTGACTTAACCAATCTCCTCGTGCAATCCATATTTGTGTGTGTATGGTGTAGTCTAGGGGTTTCACACAATAGTGCAACATCATTAATCATCATAGATTCAAGCACAGCAATTATAGATAAGCGGTATATCTCTATAATGCTTATCTTCCATACACAGATTCACAGATAAATAATATAAAATTTATCATAGATAAATAAATTACATTCATCACAGCTTGAATTAAAACAATACACATCACAAAGCATCACACAGTAGAGATAACAAACAATTCATGGCATTCAATAGAATACAGTCATCCATAAGGAAGACTAATTGATCATCTGATTTATAGAAACCAGATTAATCACTAATCCAGGTTAATTAACATTAATTAATCACAATTTATGCTAATTAATTATCCTTTAATTATTATTAATTAACCTTAATTAATGAATTAATCAACTTTTAATTATTAAAGGATTAATCTTAATTATTTAATCACCCTTAATTAATTATCCTTAGATAATTAATTAATAAATTAATCAACCCTTAATTAACTGCCATTTAATTAATTATCCTTAATTAAATATAATAAGCATTTACCCCTAGTTACTTAATTAACTTTAACCATTAATCAATTACTTTTAACTAAGTAATTATCTTAAAGTAATTTATTACTTCTAATTACTTATATATTAATTAATCTTCTAGTTAATTAATTAATTATTTCAAAATTATGAAATTAATTAACTTTAATCAATCTTTGATTAAGTAATTATCCTTACAATTTTCTTACATCAAATAATTATCTTTAACAACTTAAATCAAACTTAAATCATGAAATTAATTACTTTTATTAAGTAATTAACTTTTAAGTAATAAATTTCCCTTTAACAAATAAATTAACTTAGATTTTAAAAGTTAATTTATGTTATCCCTCCTTTTGGCAAGGCCGAGATACTAAGGAACTAACTAGAAAGAGACAGGATCATGCGTCCTTAGCTTTGAATGATCGGTTGGCAACTACAAATATCGACGAGTTTTGCCTGAGTCCGGATCAGGCTACAATTGATAAGACCCGTCAAGCAAAGCTGTAGAAACCAACGTTCCAAATTTCGAGGCAATCCAAGTTCGTATGCTCAAGTTATTGCCAATGGAAAAGTGGAGAAGACAACCCCAGTTCGAATCGATCAGAAGAAGTTTAGGTTCGAATCCATAAGATAGCCTCACGATCGAATCCATAAACCATGCATTGGTTCGAATCCATCCTCCCAGAGCCTTGCCTCGAATCCGTGTATAGCTCCTTTGCCTCGACTCCATCGGGCAAGCCCTCACTACGAATCCATCCAAAGCCTTCCCTAGTTCGAATCCATCAAGTCACCTCTTCCTTCTAATCCATCCCAATGACCTTCTTTCGAATCCCTCAAGGCGAGATACCTCGAACCCATGGGACTACTCCACTTCGTATCCATCAGGTTGAAATCCTTCGGGTCTATGAAGTCGCCCCACTTCGCTTACATCGGAGCATATGAGTTCGTGTCCATCATATGTCTTCGCCTCGAATCCATCGAGCAAGTCTCGGTTCAAATGCACGAGACATAATATCGCTTCGAATCCATCAAGGAGGAGACATTCGAATCCATGCAGTTGATTCACTTCGAATCCATCGTCGAAGCACATGATCGAATCCATCATTTTCCCCCCGCTTCGACTCCACGCATGCTACCTCGAATCCACTGAGTCAAGGCGGCTAAGATGGTGGATTCGACTCTATGGATTCGACCCTATGGATTCGACCCTAAGGAATCGATTCGAACCAAGCTTGTTGGCCAAAAGCGCAATCTTGAATCGATCATAACTTGAGATCTACAGGTCCAAATGCTATGAAATTTTCATAGGAGCTTGCATATACATAGAAGAACGTCCACGCCAAGTTTCATCACGATTGGGCATTTTTTTGATCGATTCGAACCAAGGGTCGAATCGATCCCAAAGTGGACCCGGATCTCCAGAATTCGGCCATGTGGGCCCCCCCACACGTGCCAGAAGTGGTCTTCCCGAATTTTGGGCGAAATATCAGGCTCCAGCACTTATAAATAGAGCCCCTAGTCATTCAGAAAAGGGATCGGAGAATTTTAGAGTTAAAGCACATCTAGACGCTGCCAGAATTGCTTCAGAGCACCACCGCTGCCTTTGATTTCGAATTTTGGTTTACTACTTGCTGTACTTTGACATTGAAAAGTTGTATTCTCCGAATATCAAGCAATAAAGTAACAAAACTTCATAGTGGACGTAGGCAAATCGTCGAACCACTCTAAATCGTTGTCTCTTGTGCAATTTGCTTCCTGCTATTTGGAGTTTTTGTTAGATAGTCTACGTTTTAATTTACTTTCTTCATTTATTATCTCATCAAAAACTTCCGATGAGTGTTGTGCCCAATTTTGACACAAATACTTTGGTGCTTTCACCGAGAAAAACCCAGTTTTTTCTCCTGCTCCTTGGATCTATCTTCGATACCAAATTGCATAAATCTAAGAGAGAGATCCAGACCTCATATTCAGATTCTTTTCGTTCTATTCAGATTTGTTAAAAGTCTAGGAAAGGATTCAACGCTTCAAGATGGTGAGTACAATAACTACTTCTAACATTGGTGATCAAGAAGGTCGGGATAGGCAAAATCCCACACAGCTGCAGTCTACCAATCAAGATGCTGCTAGGCATACGGATCAGTCAGGTCCGGTCACAAGACAAGAGTTCCAGGCGCTACTCCAGGAACTAACCCAAAGCCGACAACAGCTAACTGAGCAGTTGCGCGCTAACGCTGAGTTGACCAATCAACTAAATCGCCAAAAGCGAAGAAGATCCAGAAGGGATCAAGCTCCTCATTCTTCCACCGAAAGCTCTGCTTCATCCGACTACAATAACAGATCTGCCCGTCCCAGGCTAGATGGAAATCATGCGTAAGCTGCTGACTATCAACAGGCGTTAACCGTTGGGCAAATAAGGGTTGGCCCATCTACCAGCTTCCATACTGGACCCTCCTCCCGAGGAGGCACTATTCCACAATACACTACAGATGATCGAGCTGCCACAGCCGCTGCAGTTGACATAGGAGTTGATACCCGAGATCACTCCAATCAAAATTATCATCAGCAGGGACATGCTCTAGAGCCATATGTCCCAGAAGACGTCGAGCCAAGGAGGCGAGATACGGATCGTCGACAGTGCCCGATCCCACCTCGCACTGTGGAACCCGACCACACTTTGGCTCACCATACACAGAATTTTCCAATGCCAGACTTCTCAGCCATGGTACGACAAATGATTCGCGAGAGTCAAGGTTTAACAAATGACGATTGGGAAATCTGCCGAAGTCATACCCCGTTTACTGATGACATATTGTATGCTGAACCTCCTCGGCGATTCAGAATGCCAACCCTGCCCATGTACGAAGGAAATTCCGACCCAAATCAACATATTTTGAAATACGAATGATCGATGAATGCTGCGAGAGCTGATGACGCAGTAAAATGTCGCAGTTTTCCCATTTCCTTAGGGGAAATTGCGACAATGTGGTTTACACGATTACCGCCACGGTCTATTTCTTCATTTGATCAGTTAGCTACCAAATTTGTTGAGCAGTTTCGCATGCATATTGCCCGACCTAAAGATGTTAATACCTTATCAAGTGTCACACAAGCTCCCGGAGAAACACTTAGACGATATTTGGAGAGATTCAATGCTGCATGCGCAGAGATCACCAACCCCAATGATAATTCAATTTTAATGGCTTTGACTAAAGGAATCGACCCTAATTCCGAGTTTGGAAATTGGTTAGCAGGAAAGCCTCCCGCATCGTTGGACCGTTTCTATTCCAAAGCCGCTCAATTCTTGAGGTGAGAGGATGCGAAACAGTCTAGGAAGCAGGACGATGCAAGGCCCAGCAGTGAAGAGATTCAGAGTAATGTTGCAGTTAAACAATCCGGAGAAAGTTCAGGAAAAGTCGAGTTGAATATTCAAAATAAACAAACTCAACGATCGAGAAACGGTGATAACCGAAGTAAGAAGCAAGACCAGAATTGTGGTCCGAGACGTAGGGCCGCAATGTTTGACAGTTATACACCGCTTAACACGTCGCTGGAAAACGTATACCTACAGACTTGTAATACTATGCAATACAAGAAGCCTGCTCCGAAGCCTTCGTCGGAGAGGCAGATTCAAACAGGAAAATTCTGTAGGTTTCATGAAAGTTACGGGCATAATACCAATGAGTGTAAACATTTGCAAGACCTCATTGAAAAGTTGATCAGAGAGAGAAAGTTGGACCAGTTTGTTCGGGCGCCGCAGTCTGGTGGGGCGGGCCCATCTAATCAAAATCGAACGCAGAATCAGGAAAGACAAGGTGAACCCGCTCGTACGGGCGGAAGGTTGGTTATCAATACAATAAGTGGTGGTCCCCATCCAGCAGACAGAAGCTCGAGAGAAATGGAGTCATATGCTAGCTCGATCAGGCATGTGGACTTTGAATGCAATAGTAACTCAGAAGACGGAACACCGGCTAAACAACAAAAGACGATGGCTGATGAAATCGTATTTAGAAATCGAGACGCCGATAAAGTCGAAGCTCCCACAATTGACCCATTGGTCATATCCGCTCAAGTTGGTCCTGCTTGGATGAAGAGGATCTTGGTAGACAGTGGGAGTTCTGTGAACATATTGTTTAAAAGAGCATATGATTTAATGAAAATGGAAGCTAAGGACTTAAAACCTTGTCAATCACGAGTCCACGGCTTCAACGGGAGTGCGATGATACCAACCAGAATGGTTGAATTGCCGGTGGAGTTGGGAGTGGGAGAATGCCGAAGAGTTCGGATGTTGCAATTTGTTGTCCTAGATATTCCTTCCCCGTACAACGCTTTTTTAGGCCGAACGGCCCTTGCTGAATCTAGGGCTGCTATTGCCCCATGGTGTTTAACTCTGAAGTTTCCCACTGACCACGGGATAGGAGTTGTACAAGGAGATCAGGCTGCTGGGAGAGCCTGTTATGTTGCTGAGCTGCGGGAGGCGCAGCGAAAAGAAAAAGGAAAGAGCGTAGAGGAATCTCTCTGCGTTCGTTTTACTGACGATTAACAACTAGCGCCTGGGCTTCGGCCTGGGCACCACAACCAATTCCAAAAGGATCTTGATCCAAGAGACAATGATAATAAAGAAGAATCTAAGGAAAGTCAAGCTTCTCCAGCCGAGCTAACCATTGATGTCCCGATTGACTATAATCGCAATGATTCGAGAATGTTAAAGATTGGGTCTCAGCTTAACCAAGAGACACAACAGGAATTGGTTGATTTTCTCCGGGCGAATATCGATGTATTCGCTTGGACGCACTCCGATATGCGTGGAATCTCGCCGGACATCGCGAGGCGCACTTTGAACATTGACCCGCGGTATATCATGGTCAAGCAGAAAAGACGTGGTATGGATCCAGAGAGATCTTCCGCCTTGAAAGAAGAGGTCGATAAGTTGAAATCAAATGGGTTCATTAGAGACGCTTTATACCCAGAGTGGGTGTCCAATCTCGTGCTTGTCCGAAAACCAAACGGGAAATGGAGAACGTGTATAGATTACTCTGACCTGAATAAAGCCTGCTCGAAAGACAGCTTTCCGCTTCCCCGAATCGATCAACTGGTAGATTCAACCGCCGGACATGAATTATTATCCTTCATGGATGCTTACTCAGGTTACAATCAGATACCCATGCATGTACCCGACCAAGAGCACACAAGCTTCGTAACCGACTTGGGATTGTATTGCTACAAGGTCATGCCTTTTGGGTTAAAGAATGCTGGTGCAACTTATCAACGCTTAGTCAACCGAATGTTTGCCGATCAGATTGGGAAGACTATGGAGGTTTATGTAGATGACATGTTGGTGAAATCACGATACTCCGATGATCATGTCAAAGACTTGGAGTCAATGTTCAATATCCTCCGGAAATACGGGATGAAGCTTAATCCACTAAAATGCCATTTCGGAGTCGCATCCGGAAAATTCCTTGGGTTCATTGTCAATGCCCGAGGAATAGAGGACAACCCTGAGAAGATCTGGGCTATCAGAAATCTTCAAACTCCGAGAACCGTAAAGCAAGTTCAGAGTCTTAATGGGAAAGTTGCAGCACTGAGCAGGTTTATCTCAAAGTCGACCGACAAATGCATTCCCTTCTTCGATTTGATTCGAAAAGGAAAAAGAAACTTCGAATGGACTGCAGAATGTGAGGGCGCATTTCAATCGTTAATCCAACATCTTTCCGTACCACCAATCCTTTCAAAGCCTGTAGATCATGAACAGTTATATCTCTACCTGGCGGTATCTGAAAATGCAATCAGTGCTGCATTAATTTGGGAGGAGGACCGAGTGCAAAAACCGGTCTACTACGTGAGTAAACGATTGACCGGAGCCGAAAGAAATTATCCGAAGCTTGAAAAGTTGGCATATTGCCTAGTCATTGCCTCGAGGAAGCTCCGTCCATATTTCCAGGCTCATCCTATTACTGTGTACACCGATCAGCCGTTACGACAGGTCCTCACGCGGCCTGAGACGTCTGGTAGGTTACTAAAATGGAACATCGAACTGAGTCAATTTGACATCACTTATACTCCAAGAAGAGCCATTCACGGCCAAGTCCTAGCAGATTTTATAGTCGAATTCACTGTTCCTGAAGACTTGCCCGAGACCAGCAAATCTCCCGAATGCATCTGGAAGTTGTACACCGATGGTGCGTCAAACGATCGGTGCTCAGGAGCTGGGGTAGTGCTTGAAACCCCCGAGGGACGGTCCATATGTTATGCTTTAAAGTTCGAGTTCCGTGCAACCAACAACGAAGCCGAGTACGAAGCTCTACTTACCGGACTAAAGCTTGCCCGTGATCTAAAAATCATCGCTGTAGAGGTCTACTGCGATTCCCAGTTGGTGGTATGTCAAGTTCGAGGAGAATATCAGGCCAAAGACCGAAGATTAGCCGCTTATCTAACTCGAGTTCTGGAGATGCTTGATCAATTCGATTACTATGCCATTTTCTACGTACCCCGAGAGCACAATCATAGAGCTGATTCGTTGGCAAAGTTAGCAAGTACGGGTGAGGCTCAGCAGTTGGGGGTTGTTCCGGTTGAAACCCTATCCTCTCCAAGCATTGATCAAAGGGAGACTGATTTCGCATTTGAAGCTACCTCCAATAAGGAGTCGTGGATGACTCCTTATCGAGACTATATCGAACGTGGTTTATTGCCCGAGCAACGAAGCGAGAAAAGACAAGTTCTATGAAAGGCCTCACGATTTGTTATTCAAAATGGAGTCATGTACCGGAGAGGATACTCTGTTCCTCTCCTCCGATGTATCGCGCACGATGAAGTCAAACGAGTGTTACACGATGTACACGAAGGAGAATGTGGCGACCACACTAGGGGGCAAGCACTTGCAAAGAAAATACTTCGATATGGGTATTATTGGCCTACTGTTAATCGCGATGCTGCAGACTATGCTAGAAAATGTGATAAATGCCAGAAACATGCTCAAATTCCTAGAGCCCCTCCTACTGAGATAACCCAAATGGTCAGTCCTTGGCCATTTACAGTATGGGGAATAGATATCATCGACACATTGCCTCTAGCCAAAGGTGGCGCGAAGTACGCTGTCGTCGCAGTTAATTATTTCACCAAATGGGCTGAAGCTGAACCCCTTGCGACAATTACGACAAAGAAAGTAATCAACTTTGTAGTACGAAGCCGTTTTGGACTCCCACATACCATCGTCACCGATAACGGAACCCAATTCGACAGTGCTGAATTCAAGAATTTCTGTCAATGATTCCACATCCATAAGAAATTCTCTGCAGTAGCGCACCTTCAAGCAAATGATCAAGTTGAAGCTGTTAATAAAGTTATCAAGTCTATTCTAAAGAAGCGACTGGAAAAGGCCGGGGGAAAATGGGTCGACGAACTTCCTATGGCATTATGGGCCTATCGAACGACTCATAAAACTGCAACCGGTCATACCCCGTTTTCTCTATCCTACGGCTCTGAAGCCGTTATTCCAGTCGAAACGGAAGTGCACTCTCATCGTGTTACTTATTATGATCCGAAGACAAATGCTATACTACTTGCTGAATCTTTGGATTTACTCGATGAAAGGCGCGAAGAGGCTGACTTGAGGGCAGCTGCATATCGAAGTCAAGTCGCCCGACTGTACAATGCCAAGGTCCGTCCGCGAACCTTCGAACTCGGCGACCTCGTACTCAAAAGGGTCTATCCGGTCCCTTCGCACATGAAGCCAAATTGGGAAGGGCCGTATGTGATTTCACAAAAGCTCGAAGATGGCACGTTCAAATTGTCGACCGTTGACGGTCTTACTTTGCCGAGAGCTTGGAATAGCGAAAGTCTTCATGGCTACTACATATAAAAGACTTTACTTGTTTATTTTCTGTCAATTTATTCCTTTGCATTTTATTATAGCATTTCGAGATTTAAATTTGTAATAAGGCAACCGACTTTGCCATATTTTCTCGTTTCAGCAATAAAATGCCATCTCTTCGAGCCAGAGCTGTGATTTACTGAATATGACGTACAATATCACGATGCACGGAGAGCTAAGTTCCATCACGCGGTGGGATTTATTCAAATAGTGAATAACTGTGATACGACCGGTCACTCGCTAAGTGAAACCCGAGCTCGGGGGCAGAACACTACACCAACATAAACGGGGATTGATACACGACAATCCCTCCTCCAACTCCAAATTCCCAGAGTGCGAAATGGAGTATAAACTTCAACTCTCGGTTCCCGGAGCGCGAACCGGAATATAAATCCATCGCTCCCAGAGTGTGAGCCAACTCCAAATTCCCAGAGTGCGAATTGGAGTATAAACTTCAACTCTCGGTTCCCGGAGCACGAACCGGAGTATAAATCCATCGCTCCCAGAGTGTGAGCCAACTCCAAATTCCCAGAGTGCGAATTGGAGTATAAACTTCAACTCTCGGTTCCCGGAGCGCGAACCGAAGTATAAATCCATCGCTTCCAGAGTGTGAGCCAACTCCAAATTCCCAGAGTGCGAATTGGAGTATAAACTTCAACTCTCGGTTCCCGGAGCGCGAACCAGAGTATAAGTCCAAATTCCCAGAGTGCAAATTGGAGTATAAACTTCAACTCTCGGTTCCCGGAGCGCGAACCGGAGTATAAGTCCAAATTCCTAGAGTGCGAATTGGAGTATAAACTTCAACTCTCGGTTCCCGGAGCGCGAACCAGAGTATAAGTCCAAATTCCCGGAGTGCGAATTGGAGTATAAACTCCAACTTCTAATTCCCGGAGTGCAAGCCAGAATATAAAACTCTATCTCCAAATTCCCAGAGTGTGAATTGGAGTATAAACGTCAATTACAAGTTCCCGGAGGGCGAACTAAGTGATAAACACTGATAATTAATAAGTTCCCAGAATATGGGCCGAACTGTTAATTGCAAATTATGTTAAGTCCCCGAAGTGTGGACATGTATTTAAGGCTTATGACATATGTGAGCACGAGCTAATCAATGCAATACTTAAGCAAAAAAGAAAAGAGTTGTTTTCCATTTTATCAACAAACAAAAAAGGAGTTTGATTATATGATAAAAATAAAAACAATTCATAAAGTGGGTGCTGAATCCACACTTATACACGGCCTAGAAAAGGAGAAATAAAAAGAATTGCCATTTCACAACCGCATGATAAGACGAGAAGTTCACTCCTTCTTCTTCTGGTGTCTCTTCTTCAGAGTTGAGCCGCTAGACCCGCTACCCGGCTTCTTGCGAGATTTTTTGTCCTTCTTTGGGGCATCCTCAGGATCTGGCATAATATCCACGTCTTCCTCAGAGCTGGAAGGGACAGAGATCCTTTTGTGAGGGCGACCCGGAGGCGGAGAAGCCGTAACAGGTGGTGGAACTTCAGCACTATAAGTTATAGCTGTGCCGGCAGAAGAATTAACCGTTAAAGGAGTTAAGCTTGGTGGAGCAACAACACTTCCGGAACCACTGACCGTCGTCACCGCGGCCATTTCAGCGCTTATCTCGGTAAGGATTTATTCTTCTCGGGAAGATCGAGCAGCGCTGGACACACTGACAGTTGGCATGAACGAGCTAAAAGTCAGAGCGACACCGCCCATTGCAAAGGAAGGATCGGTAAAAGGTTCACAGGGTTGCTTGAGAAGTTCCTCAATCATCTGAACATCAAACGACATTGAACTCCCCTCTCCCATCTCGCCAATTACGTCGGTAGTTGTAATAGCCTCAGTAACGACAGCTCCTTGCATTGGTTGCGAAGTTTGTGGTACTGGAAGTGCTGGCGCATCACTTTCAGTCACTGGTCGAAAAGAAATGAGAATAATTAGTCAAATGATCTGTTCCAAGTTCGTCACTCTAAAAACACTTAAACAACATTTGAAATACCTTCCTTGCCTAAGCTCGATGATGAGACGAGTTCGGAAACAGTAGTTGTACTAAGAGACAATTCTGGTCGATCCGGGTTATAAGCAGGAACAACATGTGGACCAACTGCAGCAGTAACTCCAGACGAGGTCGGGGCATCAACTGAAACATCCTCACTGTGACGTGCAGCTCCAGAACCCTCGCCAGTCTCCACATGGTGAAAACCAAGTCTCTCTCTCTCAGCAGAAATCATCGCTTCATGGAGAAGTTTCCTTTCCTCCTCGCTCAACAAGCGAGACTCGAGTTCAAATTCATCCACGGCCTTCAGGGAGAGATGCTTTCTTGTTCGCCACCAATTTTTTCCAAGCACTGAGTAGAAGCGTAGAATAATCTCCGAGCCACGAGAGATTCCTGTGCTCAAGCACATTAGCATTGTAAGTGTCAAGAAGATCATAAAACTCGGCTTCTACTCTGAATATCTTTGCTTGAACTCTCCCTTCCACTTCTGCCTCCACCGCTTCAACCTTAGCAACCGCCGCGTCTCGCTCAGCTCGGAGAGACACGACTTGCGCGCACGCTCCTTGTGCGGCCATGTTAGCGTCATCTCTTTCCTTGTTCAAGTCGGCAAATTTAGCCTTTAACTCCTCGAGTTCTTTGACCGCCGCATCTCACTCGACCTCAACGTTTTTGTACCGATGGCCCAAATCTTCAATTAAAGTACAATGCGCTTGTTGCATCTTTGCCATCTCAGCTAGTGTCTCGTCGACCTTTTTTAGTGACTCCATTTCGGCTTTATGAGAAGATTCCCTTTCAGATTGAAGTATGTCAACAATACGGTTCTTCTGAGCCAAATCTGCATCCAGTTTCTTAATAACTTTGGCTTGTTTGAAGGCTACTTTCGAAGCTTTAACAGCCGCCCTGTACCATTCTTTATACTGAGCATAAAAATCACGGGTATAGCTGAGGGCGGTGTTCACAGCCTCTTCAGGAATTCTTTTGAGATTGGGTGGAAAGATATAGGCATCGAGCATATTTCTGGAAAATCTTTCTTCAGTTGAGCAATTCTTATAGCCCCTTCACCAGACGGTTCAAGAGGGGCCTCTTCCACAGTTACGGTCGTAGCCCTATCAGTCCTTGAATGATGTGGACCAGGTTTTGAGATTTGTTGAGATGGCTGTTGTCGCGAAGGTTCGACTACAGGTGTCTGGCCTCTGGATGGCGGAGGAGAACGAGAGGGCGAACGGTACCTTCGGTCCCTATCAGAACGCTCCTGGCTAGAATAATATCGGGAATGGTCCCTTTCACGATGCTCTTGCTCATAGTACCTCCGTTCTCGGTCACGGTCAGAATCCCTACGGCGAGACTCGTAATAAGACGAAGAATGATGCACTCGTCGAAGTCTATCAAGTGTAGAAGGACGATTCGACATGGCACCTGTAAAGAAGAAATGATTCGGTTAAGTACCAAGAAAAAGCAATGCAATGCATGTGGAAGTCGTGAAGTGTTGTGAAAAGTGTATAAATGCGCAAACCCCCCGACCAACCAAAAGCGCCGATTACACTAACGGGTAAAGATTCGCTTATATCAAGCGCTCCCCGGAGCTCTTCCAACCCGGACCCGTGGTGGAGAGATACGTAGTCCGGAATGGGAATATCGTCCAGCCCTGAATGGGAATATCGTCCAGCCTTGTGAAAAGGTCTCCGGACTGACGAGGAGAGGCGCTGGAGACAGTAACCCCAGGTTGGGAACGGGTTACAACTACAGACTTCCATCTCTTAAACTTAGGTACAGCAGCCTTGCCTTTCTGACCCTCTTCTATTCGGGAAAGGTCGGCTGCTGTCTCAGTGTCCGTGGGCGTTCTTTCATCGTCGCTCACTTCTCTTATCACAACGCCAGGTTTTCTTTTTGCCACTTTCTTCTTCTTCCTCAAGGCCGATTTCGCCAATCCTTCGATTACAATACTCTGGCCCATCTCAATCAAACCCAATGTCCTTAAGTTATCATCGGTCAACAGCAAGTCTACATGCCTTGAGTCGCGTGGAACCCTTTGCAAGCTTTGAATGACGCCTCTATAATGCCCACCGGTAGGTCTCGAAATGATGGCTGCAAGAATAGCAGAGTATTAGTGTAAAGTATTAAAAGTGGCCATTCAAAAATGAATTATGATACTTACGTTTGGATAACCATCTCCTAGCAAACCCTGGGGGGCATCGAACAAAAATCCACTCATTCTTGAAATAACTAAGCCTGGTCCAGACCCCAGTCACAACCTGACAGTTCCTGACCGCCTCCAGAAAAGTGAAAGACGGGCTATCACCCCTACTCTTGAAATTGAATATGTGCCTGATCTCGTTAGGCCTTGGCGGGCGAAAAAGGCAATCCATAAATATAACAAAGACGCTATTCAGTAATGCATGCCCGTTGGGATGGAGTTGTGAAGGAGCGATCCCTAAATACGACAGCATCTCTCTGATGTATTGGTTAAAAGGAGGAAGAGATCCAGCCGCGTAGGCATGACGATAAAAGGCAGTATATCCTTCAAGTGGGTTATGTGGTCTGTCACTGGCACTAGGCAATAAAACATCGTCCAGGGATATGTTATGTTTCGAACATATCCGACCCAACAGAGACTCTGAGATATTGAACTGGACAGAATCGATAGGATCTTCGATAAATATGGCCTCTGGCAACTCATCCGGAGCCGGATCTATGACGTCAGGAGGGATTTCCGGAATCTCAAGCGCTGGAAGAGGCGAGCTTTGTGCTTCTTGTTGTTGAGAACTTGAAGATTCCATAATTAACTAACTCACTAGAAAGCGGCATTAAATACATAAAAAGCCCATGCACTCCCCGGTGTAAAGTGCATGAGTATGTCGTGCAGTGCAAGTGCTATGCAAAACTTAAGCAGATTTTAAAAGTTGAAACAAGATGTCCGAACGACGAAACTTTGGAATTTGAGAATGAAGATGACCATCATCGCTGACCGTCACTTTCACGCCACCCAGATGCTACTGGCCAATTCAAGTATAAATTCGTTATATTTGTTTAAGTCATGGTGCCATCGACGAGCTCAAAAAGAGAGGTCAAGTCAAATTCGATTATGCAAGGCCGAAGCTCGTCGGAGTCAAGTATGCTAAAGTTCAGTGAGTTCGTTAAAGCTCAACTTGAAATTGGTCATAGTTTAAAAGTTGGAGCAAGCCAGAAAATCAGAAGTTTCAGATGTTAGAACGTTCGAATCGATCGACTCGAATCGATATGAGTCGAATCGAAGACGTTCGAATCCATACACTTCGGCTCCATGAAGGTTGACTCGGTGAAGCCTTGGGGTGAAAAAACCTTTCGAATCCATAGGACCTGCGTGGTTTCGAATCGATCAATATCGTGCACCTTCGAATCGATCGAAGTAACACTACTTCGAATCGATCGATTCGATGCCTCCTTTCTCCTACAACCATCGATTCGAAGCCTTCTCCTTGATATCGATTCGAAATGATCGTTCACAGATCGATGCGAAGCAAGGAAGGAAGATAACATCCATCATTGCCTACACTTCTCCCTGGCAACACACATGATCGATAAGACTTGAATGGATTCGTTCCCCAGATCCATCGAGTCAACCCATTTCAGATCTCACTATTCCTCAAGGTTTTCAAAAAGAAGAATTGAAATCGATGATAAATTTCCAGTTTCGTCGTTCTACAGTCGAATCGATCCCTTAAATTACCTGATTGGATTCGTTTACAAACAAAGACTTGATGGGATTTTATCGATTCGAATGCAAAGACGCGGTAGTTTCTTGCTTTGAAGGATCGAGCTGAAGAAATAGCAACAGTAAAAAGTAAAAAGTAAAAGTGAAGTTGGCCTTGGGTATTTATATGGGTTCCACAGAAAACGCGTGACTCTTCGACTCCCGATTATGTTGACTTCCTACCACCGGTCACTCGCCATACTCCATCGATTCGAACAACCGCTCAATAACCCACCGTTTTCGAATCCATCACAGCGTAGAGCCGTTACTTCGAATCCATCGCACGGCTAAACCCATACTTCACTTCGAATCCATTGCCTTCCTATCTTTTACACAATCGAATCCATCCCAACTTAATCGATGCAAGGCATCATCGATTCGAGGAAGCACTAAGCAAAGGCAAAACAATCGATTCGAACATACGTGACTTCGAATCCATCAGGATAGCATCGATGCAGAGCGTCATCGATACGAAGCACTTGAATGAGGACTGAGTAAAAAGTCCTATCGATTCGAAGTAATAATTCCATAACCATCAATTCCATCGATTCGTAACGCTATCATGCTTCAAATCCACTAGACACCATCGATGAGAACGAACGTAGTGCTTCGATATGAAAAATTACTTGTCTACCTTTTACACCGATTCAGGAGAGGATCGATACAAGAGGATGATCATAGACGATCATAACAACAATATTTTAACCCGAATCTCAAATCAGTTCAGGAGAGGATCGATGCAGAATTCGGTAACAAACCAAACTGGCGACAACTTGCAATGATGCAACGTTAGCCAAAGTCAAGGTGATGCACATATGCACATATGTTTGACTAATATTTGATCTTTATCATTCACAGGGATCAGATATCCATCTTGTCATGATTTCAACGACAAACAACCGATCACAATCACACGACAGTTGATAACAGCAATAAAGAATACAGCTTTCAGCAGAGCATGTCCTAATTGTCCAGCGTTAGATTGTAGATTTTCAAAGCACGTCATGTTTACGCAAGACGTACTTTGGGGGGAAAATGTTATTCCGCCTTTTGGCAAGGCCGAGATACCAAGGAACTAACTAGAAAGAGACAGGATCATACATCCTTAGCTTTGAATGATCGTTGGGCAACTACAAATATCGACGAGTTTTACCCGAGTCCGGATCGGGCTACAATTGATAAAACCCGTCAAGCAAAGCTGTAGAAACCAACGTTCCAAATTTCGAGGCAATCCGAGATCGTATGCTCAAGTTATCGCCAATGGAAAAGTGGAGAAGACAACCCCAGTTCGAATCGATCAGAAGAAGTTTAGGTTCGAATCCATAAGATAGCCTCACGATCGAATCCATAAACCATGCATTGGTTCGAATCCATCCTCCCAGAGCCTTGCCTCGAATCCATGAAGAGCTCCTTTGCCTCGACTCCATCGGGCAAGCCCTCACTTCGAATCCATCTAAAGCCTTCCCTAGTTCGAATCCATCAAGTCACCACTTCCTTCGAATCCATCCCAATGACCTTTATTCGAATCCCTCAAGGCGAGATACCTCGAACCCATGGGACTACTCCAATTCGTATCCATCAGGTTGAAATCCTTCGGGTCTATGAAGTCACCCACTTCGCTTACATCGGAGCATATGAGTTCGTGTCCATCATATGGCCTCGCCTCGAATCCATCGAGCAAGTCTCGGTTCAAATGCACGAGACATAATCTCGCTTCGAATCCATCAAGGAGGAGACATTCGAATCCATGCAGTTGATTCACTTCGAATCCATCGTTGAAGCACATGATCGAATCCATCATTTTCCCCCCGCTTCGACTCCACGCATGCTACCTCGAATCCACTGAGTCAAGGCGGCTAAGATGGTGGATTCGACTCTAGGGATTCGACCTTATGGATTCGACCCTAAGGAATCGATTCGAACCAAGCTTGTTGGCCGAAAGCCCAATCTTGAATCGATCATAACTTGAGATCTACGAGTCCAAATGCTATGAAATTTTCACAGGAGCTTGCATATACATAGAAGAATGTCCACGCCAAGTTTCATCACGATTGGGCACTTTTTCGATCGATTCGAATCAAGGGTCGAATCGATCCCAAAGTGGGCCTGGATCTCCAGAATTCGGCCATGTGGGCCCCCCACACGTGCCAGAAGTGGTCTCCCGAATTTTAGGCGAAATATCAGTCTCCAGCACTTATAAATAGAGCCCCTGGTCATTCAGAAAAGGGATCGGAGAATTTTAGAGTTAAAGCACATCTAGACGCTGCCAGAATTGCTTCAGAGAACCACCGCTGCCTTTGATTTCGAATTTTGGTTTACTACTTGCTGTACTTTGACATTGAAAAGTTGTATTCTCCGAATATCAAGCAATAAAGTAACAAAACTTCATAGTGGACGTAGGCAAATCGCCGAACCACTCTAAATCGTTGTCTCTTGTGCAATTTACTTCCTGCTATTTGGAGTTTTTGTTAGATAGTCTACGTTTTAATTTACTTTCTTCATTTATTATCTCTTCAAAAACTTCCGACGAGTGTTGTGCCCAATTTTGACACAAACAATTTAACAATTAAAACATTTTTAATATTTATTTCCTTTTTTAATGTTATTAAGTTTATTTACAGTTAACTTTTTCAAAATAAAGGTCACGTGTATTTTAAAACTTGGCTAATTTAAAACAATTTTTTTATTAAAAACTTTCTTAACCAATTTAAAACTGGGTTAACATCTAATATTTTATAAAAGAATCTGTCTAAACGAAAATTGTTTCAAAGGAAAACTTAATTTTCTTTTAAAGTTTGTAACTATTTTCACCCCAAATCAGATAACCCGAGAAAAAACTTGTTTCTCCCGAGCTTGTCCCAGAGCCAACCCACAACCCCATCTTCTTTGAGTTATTTCGCCATTTTCTTCGGGACAAACCGGAGTATTCCCTTTCTTCCCCAATCCATCATCATGCCTAGGTGCACAGCATCGCGGTGCACGTCTACAAGTTGTCAGAGCAACGACGATCGACACCGTCACTTTTCACATGCCAATAACTACTCCCTCAACCACCACGATTGTCCAGAACTTTGAATTGAACTCGAAATCAAAATCGAGTTCGAGCGCACCCAAACTGGAATGAACCTAGATTTACAAAATCAATCGCCGGCAACAATCTCGGCAACCTGGAACCCCGACGCTACACTCAAAGACGTGCCACATGACTACACTTCGATCCCCCTAGGTCAGTCCCCGACCGATTCGCCATCGACGACGAACTCTCTTTCCAAAACTCGACGTCCCAAACTGTACTTAAAACCCTACATTACCTTTGACGCTCCGCCACGCTCATCAGAAAAATTCGTGAGTATTTTGCTATGAATCTCCATCACCCAAGCTACCTTCAGCCATTATCACAACATCCCTTACTTCGCCGACGAGCGGCAATTGCCACAAACCCAAATTTTGATCATCTCGAAATTTCTCATAAATTAATGAACTAAATTTTTGGAAATTCTTATCAAAATTCATTGATTTGAAGTGCGAATCCGTATATAAAATCAGGACATGAATTCCAGAAAATAAATTTCCTGACTTAATTTGAATTTCACTATAATATACAAATTTCGAGATATTAAATCAATATTTACACTTGTATATATTTTTAAAAATGATGTTATACTCATATGAACATCTTTCATTCAGTAATTATAATCTAAAATTGTTCGGGGTGGGATGATTTTTAATTTCATACAGGTTTTAAAACCTAGAGTGTATCAACAAAAGCAAGCCTCGTCTGTTTTCCAGACATGCATCACATATATACATACATATGAAGACAGATTTACATTCCAGAATCATCACATACCAGAGAAGACAATTCATTCAAGCATTTACCAAGACATGTAACAAATTCAGGGCTAGATTGCTCACCTTGGGTTTTGAAGAACAGAGGACAGGCTTTGCTTTAAAAACCTGGAACTGCTTTTGTTTTTGTAGACTGAAACTTTGCTTATTGTTTGAATTGTTGTTTAAGATCTGAAGCTTCATCTTCTGTTTTTAGGTCTCCATTGTTTGATTCCAGACTTGATTCTTTGCTTGATTATAGGTTTAGTTGCTTTGAATCCTGAAGCTTGTTTTTGTTTTGCTTTGAACCAAACTTTAATGCCTTTTGATTTGCAATTGAAACTTAATTTTTTTGTTTCCAGTTTTGAAAACATGGTTACAGGTTAAATTCTCTGATGCTTTGCCTTGATACTACATATCTTGCTTTCTGTTTGCATGCTTGATCTTTGCTTTGGTATTTGCTTAGTTGCTGTTTTTGATCTGTGTTTGATTTCTTTTTTCCACCGTTTTGAAGATTCTGAGATGATTTTGTTCGGTATTAATTTTGATTTTGCTTTCTTTTCTTTTATTTACTGATTTCAGATTTGAAGATTATGAGAAATGAAATGTAATTTAGTTTTTATTTTTCAATATAAAGTTTAATTCATTTTAGACAAAAACTAATGCCACTTGTCCAATTAATTACACTTGTACAATTACTCCTTTTCATGTTTTACACTTGTTAAGAGTTATAAAAATTATGTTTACTCCTTTATTTAAATTAATTTAAAATTTATGTTTTAACCTCTTTATGCATTTATATTTTTCATAGCTTAACATATGCTTTTATTTTTAAATGTTCATGTTTTTATCTATACAATTTCTATTATTAAATAAATACGTTCTCCTTTATAAAATCTTAAGAAAAATTGAATTTTAAAAAAAATTATATTTTTATAAATAATCACGCATATGTATATTATAAAATTTTAGCTTTTAAACAACATTCAAACTTTTACTATATGTTAAATACTACAAATAATATTTTTAAAATATAACTTTATATCATGCTTCCTATTTAAATAAATACATTTTCTTTATAATTCATTTATAAAATCTTTTAAAACAAAAGATGGTTTTACAATTTAATTACACATGAATAAATAATTTTATTCTTAATTGGCCTTTGAAAAAAATTTATAATCAAATTTGAAATATCATTTTCAAATCAAAATGCATATTTAAATAAAATTAGAAACAAATTCTTATCAACTTAAAATGAAATTTCAAATCCAATTTATTTCCAATATATTTATTCTTAAATCTAATTTTTATTTATAAAATACTTGCCCTTAAATTTCAAACCAAAATTCTATTTAAAATCTAAAATATTTATTTATCCTGGAAATTTCTTAATTAATTCAAAAATAATTTCACAATTTAAATTCCAAAATTAAATTAAATTATCAAATTAAACTTGACTAAAATTCGAAAATGTTACATAAACTTAAGTAAATTTATTATGAAATGATTCGTCAATAAATGTTATATTAAATGAGAAATACTATATGTGAAAAAGAATGTGATTTAAAATGAAGCGATATGTAATAATGTTATTTATTAATGATTTTGTCATTAAATGGAGAATTTTTATTTTATTAATTGATAAGAGATAAAATGTGTATAAATGAATGAGATTTATAATGTGAATTGAAAATGTAATTGTGATGAAACAAACTGGAATAAATACGTAAGTTGTACGTATATTATTTTATTCGCATAATTAATTTGACTCGGATTTGAGTACACAAGTTCAAGGTGAATTACACCATTTTATGTTCGGATTTTTCATTCGATTCTTGATGGCGAATATTTGATATGGATTTTTGGTTTGATTCTAAAATTCTCTAACATAATGTATGGCCATGCAAGGAGAATGATGGTTTCTAGGCAAGAAACCTTATCAAAGTCCACACAAGGAAAGTCGAATGAACAATACTAGTTCGAAAGAAAAATTTTGTGACTGAATGAGCGACTGTATGCGATATTGCATGATGATGAGATATGTATATCTTATGTAATTGATATGATTTGACGTTGAAAATTAAAGTTGTTGGGTTGGATATCTTTTGTAATCTAAATTGGAATTTTTTTGTGCAAAACCACTTTTAATTCAAAACTATTCTACAAAACTATTTTTATTTTATTTTATTTTATTTTGTTCAAACTAAAAAAACTACTTCAATCTAGAACTATTTTATGAACTATTTTATATACAAAACTATTTCATAAACTATTTTATATATAAAACTATTTCAGATTCAAAACTATTTTAGATTCAAAATTATTTTGAATTCAAAACCTTTTATAAAGAAAAGATGTTCATTCCCATATGGATTTTATATGCAGCATAATTGATTTTGGAAAATTGTGATTCTTATATAAGATGGACTTTATATAAGATGGACTTTATATGAAGAGATAAAACTTATATAAAATGGAATTTATATAAGAATGATTTGATATATTCGAGACTATTGATTTGGAAAGCGCTCGATCTGAAAATGAAATCATGTATATAATGGAATTTATACAAGTGTGATATCTGAAGTTATGATATGGTATGATATATTTTGAATAAAAGTTATGGATAAGTACCGTCCACGAAGAAGTATAGTATGATATGCTTCAAACCTAATGGACTTTGGGACCCCAGGAATAGATTTGACTGAAAAAACCATAATATACTTAGGTGAATTCAGAAATGGATTCAACCGATATGGTCTTCCAGACTTAAACTCACAAGTTCCTTGAAATTTTCTGGGTAGATGGTTCTTTAGTTTACCCAATGGAGGCGCTTTCAATCCTGAGATCTGTTATTTATGGATCTTCCGGGAAGGAAATGCATCCATTGCGTAAATCATTGAATCGACATTCCACTGCAGCAGGGGTCGATGGTCCCTAGTTTACATAATGGCTATGATATTTTTCTAGAATCCAAAAGGTGGAAGAATATTTTGAAAAGTTTTGTTTCCATTGTGTAAACACTGGATCAGCAGTGGGCCACTGCTATCGTAACATCATCATTTGACATCAGATTTTCAGTGATACTTTTCATATTTGTTTTTAAACATTTTTAGTGGATGTTAAAACAAGTCTACTAAGTTCTTGGTCTAGTCTTACGCCTGATCAACATATAACCAGAGTCTGTTATAAGAACGATGATAAAATGGTTAAAACATCGAGTTATAAATGTATTTTTACAAAAGTATTTTTACAGAAGTACTATATAAATGATATTTTGATTATTTTTTTCTTTTCTCAATACTTTAAATGTTTAAAATTTTGTTTATTTATGTACGACATAGTGTAATGGTAAATTATTTGTGTTGTAAATATTATGAGAAGTTACTAATTAAATAAAACATATTTAAAGTTAATGATTATTGATTTATTAATGATGTTTGGAAAGTATTTTGAGATTTAAAACTAATAAAATTTATAAATAACGGATTTAAGGTTTTCACTAACTCCTTTTTAAATATAAGCAATGGTGTAAATAATTATTTTCAAATAGCTTACATATATTTATGAAGATGTTATTTTAAAAAAAATGGAATTTATAAATGAAGCAAGAAATTTTATAGATGAATTTTTTTGTAAAGTATTAAAGTATTAAAGATGGTTGATTTGCAAATGAAGTTTTCAAATGAATATTTCAGGTAAAATTTATATAAGTTTCTTTGAATGTATAATTTAAGGATATAATATAAATGGACTATATATAAAAAAAGTGTTTTACAATTTTATATAAAAATAAATGATTAAATTTATTTATAGTAATATGCTTGAAAAATAAATTAGAATTGCTATTTTCGAAAGTATGGTTTGAAATATTTCCTTGATATCACAGTATTAACAGTAAATTTAAAGGTTTATTTACCATTTGAATCTTGTATTAAACAAGAATAAATGTTTTTCCATGATTTGAATATTCATTTTAAAACAAGCATGTAAAATTAACTACAAAGATATGAAATTTTATACTTTGATTTGGAAATTTAATGTAAGATTTAAGTATACTATTAGCTTCAGTTTAATAATCTTGAGTTTATACTTATTTTAATGAGTCTAATAAATTATCAGATTTAAGGAACTTTATTTTAAAGCTTATTATAATGTTTTGATATAAGTTTCTAATAATGTTTTAAACTTGATGGAAAATCTCTTAATAATGCTATGAGGATGTTTTAAATATATCTTATATTTTACTATGTGAATGTGGTTAACTGTTTTCTTTGAATTTTTTTATATATATCGAAATATTTCTTTTCTCTTCAAGGGAGAATACCAAAAACTTTAATTTTTTATTCTATAACCGAATTAAGTTATAAACTTGAGTAAGACAGTAGAAGCTTAAGTAATATTTTATGAAATGGTTCATTAATGACTTGAACCTTTAATGGAAAACAAATTATGTAAGTGATTGATATTTATATAAATAAATGAATGTAAAGTAAATGATGAAGAAAAAACCCAATCGAATAAACTTATATAATATTTAAAATCCTATGCGTTTGGCTTATGGGATGTTTGGGGAATGATACATTAAATTGTTTAAGGTTGTATGAATAATCTATTAAGTAATTAGCAAAGACTGTTGAGCGTAAGATACACTTGGTAGTTTATTTACCACTCTTGGCCGATGAAAAGTGTCAGAATGTGAACAAACCATGGTTTGGTTGCTATGGATGTTTGATAATTTCTTTTGTTGCATATATAATGGTAAAGCTTCTTTTATTTGCATTTGATTATTATATACATTGTATGTTGCTTGCACTATTAATTGAAACGGGTAATATATAATATTTTATATAATTTTAACTCTTTTGGATTAAATAAGTGAAATACAATTTTATGGAAGCAGTAGCTACTGCTTTTGGTTTAATAAATAAAGTTGTTTGCCCGACAAATAGGTATGTTTTTAGATTACAGTTTTGGAACGATATTTTAATTGTTTTTCCCATGATTTTCGTGTTTTATTTTTGACATATTATATATAAATATTAAAATTATTGATATTATTATTTTTCCAGACCTATCTGTATAGAGGAGACTTTATCGATTTTTTTTGTAAATTTAGAACTTTTTTTGTGAAAGTGAAAATGTTTTCAAACTTTTTAAAACTTGAATATGAATGATTTAATTGTTTATAAGTTGGTAAATTTTATTAAAATATTTAGTGATGTAAAATTTAAAATGCTTATAAATTGAATAATTTAAATATAATTTTATCAAGTTTCTTAGTTACTTCTTGTTCCTTTTCAAGGATGAAAAGTTTTAGTGAAGGAGAGTGTAATAACCCGTAAATTTTGATAATTAAAACTATTAAATTAATAAAATTTTAGAATTTTAATATTATGATAAATTAAATTTTTTGACTTATTAATGAGAAAATAATTAGAATATAAATTTAGTTTTTGTTGTTTATATGTTATTGATAATTATTTAAGCAAGTTAATTTATAACTCTTATGTGTAAACAATAATTTTGTAAATTTATTTAAGTTACTGTAAAAAGAATCCAATTGTTTTAATTATCTATCCATTAATTAGGTTCCGTTTTAAATTTTAATGTAGAAATTTATTGCCGTTAATTTGATTTGGGATATTTCAATAAAAAGGAAAGAGAATTTAATTGAAATTAATGGCTTTTAATGAAGAAAATGTGTGCTTGTTAAGATCTTTTTTAAAGTGTAATTTTGAAATTAATTACAATTATGTTGATTTGGAATTTTTCAATTAAAAGGAGTTAAATAAAATATTAATTGCAATAAATGGATTTAACAAAAGAAACATACGTTATTGTTAAAATAAAGGGGATGTTTTAATGAAAACAAAATAAACTTTGTTGTTGTTAAAGTAAGTGCAAATTTATAAATAAAAAATTGAATTTTGAAAGGACATTTTACGGTCGTTAAATAATAGTCTTTGGCATTATATAGGTAATTTTAATGCTAATCGTAAAATATAGAATAAATTAAATATTTTAAGTTCGTGATTGTGCGTTGAGAAAAACACCAATTTTTAATTTTAATTTAGAATCATGGTTCACCTTTTATTTTATGTAGCGGTGGTCCTCGTTGCCTAATTGGTGTATTCAAATTTTATTTATGTATGTTAATAAAACTTTTAATCGGGCATAAATTTGAGTTGATTTGGGGTTAACTAAATAATTGGATTGAAATATGTTTCCATATTGAATTAATGTGGCATTATATTCATTTTGATGTATGAAATGTGATTTTCATCATGAATTCATATTTATGCACGTTTCATATTCTATTGCTATTGCTTACCACTATCTCATTCATTTTTTTTCTTCTTCCTTGTTCACTTTCACATTTCAACTATTTATATTAAAAAAACAAAAACAAAACCTCTCTCTTTATTTTATAAAACTTTTATTTCTTCTCTATCTATTCATTTTCCATTCTTATTGTTAGCTGTACATTCTCTCACCTACTCTTGTTCAGCATAATTCTTATATACCTCTTGTATTTGCATCTAAGCATTTACTTTTATACGTTGCAACTTCTAGGATTCACTCTTTCTCATAACTTCTGCCTGCACAAATTCATCCATTAACAATTCATATATAATGCACCAGCATCATTCATGCTTGCCTGTTCATGTTCATATTTATGAAACGCATAACCACATCATTTCTTTGAAAAACTTACTGTATTTTTTATGTTCTTTTGTCACCTCCTCCTTTCGCAAACTGTGCTGCTCTTCCATATTCATTTCTTCTCATTCTCATTTTTTGTCTCTTTCTTCCTACATTTATACCTTTTGCATGCTTTAAAAAAAGAATACACATGAGTGCCTCAGCCTTTAGGTTTTTCTAGTCCTTCTCCTAAGCATTTGATAATGTGAGTCAATCAATGTTTTATTTTTTATAAATATGTTCTTAAATTTGTGTACATTTACTATTTTATTAATATTTCTTATAACTTGAATATCATCCACATACAAACTCCAATTCACTTATGGTTTCCTCCGTTGGACTCGTATTTGAATTTCTGACGACATGAAATAGGTTTGGCTAAGTTTGGAGACTATCGGAAAAGGCGTTTTTGTTTAGATTTTTGCGTTCAGTGTTTAACCCACTCACAAATACTAAACCATCTTATGTTAGTTAAATTAAATTTACGATGTGATTAGAAATTTATTGATTGTTGTTTGGCATTTTAAATAGTCTTTTAAGTTTAATTTGAATCTATATTGAATTAAATTACCACTTAATTAATATTGAATATAAATTGCTAATTAAACACCTAATAATAATAACCAATTAATTTTTGTAATTTATTGGCCGATTTGGAAGTTGATTGTGATGGATGGTACTGGTTGACATTTTGGATGACTGGATGTTTATTTATGCCTATATCTCTTTTATCACTATGGGTTGAAATGATGCACACCTGAACTTTAGGAAAAATTGTTATGGACTGAAATAATAAACCCGAACTATTTATTTATTGATTTGGAAATTTTGATTCGGGATACTGGTTGAAATGATATATACCCATACAATGTCTTAAATTTGGATTATGTATTGGAATTTAATTATTTGAAAGTTTTAAGTTTTTAATTTAAACTTCGGATTTATTTTAAGTAAAGTGGGTAAATTTGGTATTTCGAATTATTTGATATCTCTTAAATAATTATTTTCACCTTATACACTTGACAGGAGATGGAAAATCTCGTAACAACTATGAAGCCATTGCATCATATTTTTCTATTTAAGGTTGATTTGACTTACATAAGATTGTGAAAAGAAAACAAAGATTGATTCCACATGAGTATACATAATGGTAAGAAAAATATTTTTTTATTGTCACGCCACACATATAACTGCAATAGTCAATGTAATTCAACATACTTACCTGCAAATCAACATTCAGAAAGTTACATCAATGCCAACCTCTAAGTTGATTTCTATTAGTAGAGAAAAATAAATGCACAAAAAATAGAGAGAAAGAATGCTTGTGGAATTAAGGGGAATTAGGACGTAATCAAATGTATGACGGTGCAGATGCAATTTTTGGAACAGATCAACTAATATATCATAATTTCATAATTAATTACTTATTTGAAAATGATAAATAGTAGGAAAGAAAACAATGCATTAAAAATTAATCGGAGAGTCTCCATATACAACAATAGTTAATTTTATCTATTATAACTAGAAAATGACACGTGATGTGAAAGACCTATAATAAATTGAAAACTCTTCAATACACCACTACCATTAATTGTATTTTTGGATCTTCGAACTAAAAATTCGATACTATAATTATGTAAAGGATCAATTATTGAATATAATATATTATATAATAAGTTCAATATTTAACTTTGTTATAATTAGGAAAATATAAATAAGTGTGTAACTGATAGTATCTTAGTGATTGGTTTTGATGACAACAACCATATGACATCTTATGGTTATATAGATACTGATGTTTTTATCAGGATATATAGTATATAGTGCAGGGTATTAGGGAGGTATTGATTAAGAAGACTGTATAGTATTAAGAGCAGATTAAAGAGGCTGATATAGAGATTCAAGAGTTAGAGATTGAAGACTCATGAGTTTAAAGATTCAAGATATCAAAATAAGCTATAAAGTCATAGATTGTTTTGCTAAAGCCCTAGTAGCACTTCTTTGATGTCTCTTCATTTTTTAAAAAGGTTTTAACATCTCTGCTATGATTTTGATGATTTTCAAATATCTTGGTTTTCAACAATTATTTTAAGAATCTCTATTTTTAAAATAATCTTTTCAAACATCTTTTCAAAATAGCTTTCAAATGATTCCTGAGCTTTTAAACATTTATAAGATTATTATAAGCTTTAATTATTTTATATCTTAATATATACTTCAAATTATTTATGGTTTTTGGTTTTATATTTTCTAAATGACTATGACATTTAGAAGTATATTTTGACATTTATTAATAATATAATTTTAAAAAGGGGTATCTATGCGCAAATGCATATGACTGTTGCTTCTCTATAAGTAGTGGTTCTCTCAATGAACATTGGTTAACTACTTTCTCATATTTTCTATAACATCCCAAAATTTATCAACTTAAATTAATAATATATTTAAACCTCTTGGATTAAATTTGAAAATGAATTGGAAAAAAAAATATTAAACAAATTAAATAAGTGATAATAATATATAAATAAATTCCAATTTTATTTTGAGTAGAAAATATTGAAATAAAGAATGTTTTAAAATGTCATTTAAATTTAAAATCTTATATATATGTATATTCTAAATATGAATAAAATTGAATACATATTTGAAAATTAATTTAAATTTGTTCAAGATAAGTGTGAATATACAAATCGTTATATTTCAAGTTTAAAAAATTGAAGCTTGAATTTAAATTTAAAATAAATGTTTTAAAAAAATAAGTAGCATTTAAAAATTATTAAGATATAATATGTGTATGGTAAATATTGGTTAAATTCTCTTAACATTGTATATATGTATATATATCCAAAAGAATAAAGATATATATTTATTTTTAAAGTGTATAAGATAAAAATATAAAATTTGTAAAATTTATTTGTCTTGTAAAAATCACAAATGTGAATATACTTTCACGTGGAAATAGAGTAGAATAATGAATAAAATCTAGGGCTTATGATTATTTTTAACAAATGGCACAAGACATCATTTCCTTAATAAAATAATCAAATACAAAATTTCAAAAAACTCTTCACCTTCCAAATTCAAAATTTTTAAACCTCCTAATCTCAGTAGTTCAGTAACCAAAAAGGATTTTTCAATCTTAACTCAAACACTCAGGCAAGAAAAGAAAAAAAAAAGTTTAGAAAAAAAAGAGAAAGCTGCCTTCTTCAATTCAAAGTAAAATCTGAGGTGTTTTCTTAAGCATCAAACTGTAGTGATACATTCATCTCTTAGGTATATTTTGTTTTAAACTTTATAGTTTATGAAATTATGATTTCAAAATCAAGTTTTTAACAATCAATTCAAAACAAAACCGCAGATTTGTAAAGGCAGGGAGTTTCTGGGTGTCAATGCAGTGCATAGTTTTTTTTGGAAATAATAAAAGGCAACTGAATCTTTTCTTTTAAAATTTGAACTTGAGGTTATAATCTATAATGGATCAAGATTTAATACAATAACATTCAATCAATTGCAGGAAAAATTATGTTCAAGGCTAAAACTTGGTTTCTGGTTTCAAAACAGCAAAAAAAGAAGAAGGAAAGCTTCTTTGATTTTTCAAACTGTATGTCAAATAAAATAAAATAAACTATTGTTATTAATGATTAAGTAAATAGATACAACAAGGGATTTAATACAAAAATATCCAATTATTTGTAGGAAGAATCAGGAATTAAAAGCTATTTTGGTTTTCAAGTTTCAGAAAAAAGGAAGCTTCTCTGTCTAAAAAAAAATCCTAACTGTAAGTAAATTAAAATTGTTGTCATTGGTTAATTAAGTGAATAAATACAACCAAGAATAATCATAGGTCTGTAACCATCATTTGCAGATCTAAAACCCCAAAAATTAAAGTAGAAAAAGAAGTAAAGTTGCAGTCCTTCATCCCTGTTTTGAAAAAAAAGAAACTGTCAGGACTTCTGAAAATAGGTGAGTAAACCTTTGTCTTTTTTAATCTTTTGGTTGCTGTGTGAATGCTTGGATGATGTAGTAAAGTTAATCTTTGGTTTGCATGCAAGAAATTTGAATATATGATTGAATGTTTGGCCTGTGCATGTTGATTGTACAAAAAAATGCTAGTCCCTGTTTAGCTTCAGTGAAACAAAACCTATGAAACCCAAACTTTTTTGTTTCTAGCTATGGATAGATTAAAGTGTTAAAATGGAAATTGTTCAGATACAGTTAAATTGAATTTGAAAAATATTTGTATGGGCCAAAATCAAGGATGCATGCCTGAGGATATATTTTTCTTCCCATTTTCCTTAATTCTTTGATTTACTGTATAGACTATGGCCAATCCAATCTTTCTCTCCCCCATTTCTTCTGTAAATAAATTGAAACAAGTTAAAGTTTTGTTTTTTTTGAACTTGCGTTATGTTCCAGTAACAACCCAAAGCAAGTTTTTGTGATTTTCTTTTTACTGGAAATTGAGTTACAATTGAGTATCAGGTTTACAAAGCAAACCACATCAAAATTTTACATCTCTCTCTCCCTCTTTACTTCTAAAATGTAAACAAGTAAAAAATATTGTTTAATCTTGTATTTCATTTCAGTAATGGATTTAAAGCAAGTTTTATATAGTTCTTCTTTTGGAAATTATAATAACGTCTACCATTCAAAACTTTTCAAGAAATTCGAACTCCACGAAGTTTAATTTCAATAACACTATGTGAATCCCCTATAAAAATGATGATTTTAAAAACAAAAATCAAAATTTTTCATTGAACATTTCTCTGGGAAATGGAAGTTGATCAAAAAATGAGCTTTTGACCAATTCTAATGATTCAAACGACGGTGGGTCTCGAGTTCATTGTCAGGATTAGGTTAAATGTGCGAGATTAAAAGAAAATACTAGATTAATTTATAAATCCTTAAATCTTTGATTCGAGAGAAAACTAGGGTTTAAGAACCTATTTCGGTTCATGTTAGAAATGATGGTGTTGCACCATCATGGGTTGATCAGACGGTGAGCCTCCGGTGCGAATCGATGCGTCACACGATGATGAAGCTAGGGTTAAAGTTGGGTGGCCGCTAACGGACTGGGGATGCGGCGCGAGGTAGTTTCTGGTGACGTTCCTGATGGGTTTTGGGTCGAAGTGTTTCGATTCTTGTTTTCGAAATAAATTTGAATTCTAGGTGTTTGCAACGTTTTGAGGGATGGACGTTGACTCGTTGGTGGCCGCAGCTCCGACCAACGACGGCGAAATTGGCCGTGCATGTGTTGGATTGTGTGTCAGGTTGATAGTTTAGGGAAGAAGAAGGGCGACTCGAAGCTGTACGTGGGGGCTTAAGGGAAAAACTCGAAGTCATGCTCGCATTGTTTGGGGTTGTATCGGGTTGATTTTAAGACTTAAACAAATTTTTGTGAAATTTATCACTCGGGTTAGTTTTGGCTAAAACTCGAAGTGAGGGAGGGTTTTCCTCGGGTACATCTCGAGGAAGTACTCGGGTTGGCTATGAAACAGCAAGGGAGCCCAGTTTTAACTAAAATTTGGGAAAACAAGTAAAAAAAATTCTGAATAAATTGATGATAATTGTAAATGGAATGTGAGACAATGGTATTTGAAATTTATGAAGGTCAAAGATTTCTTTAAATCACATATTTTCTTTTAAATAAAAGTTGTTTTAAAATTTTAACTTAATAAAAATTTAAAAGTAAAGCAAATATCTAAATGTTAACTTAAAACCAAATTTATTTAAAATGGTTAAATAGTATTAACAATTAATGTTTTGTAATGACTTTATAATAAATAATTAATTAATTTAAAGAATTGTTAACGAACAAAAGTACTTAAACTTAATTAGTTAACAACTAAGAATTAATAAATTAAAATAATGAATTAAAAAATAATTAATTAATTAATTAAGCCAATTAAATTAATTCATAATTAAGTAAAAATTAAACACTGATTTAAAATAATTGATAAAGATAATTATACGGTTAATTCACTTTAATCACAATCACCTTAATCAAAGATGATTGACCATCATCAAATATTCTGTACAGGATTGAAATTTCTGTTGTGATACTGTGATTGCTTTATGATGAACTGTGATTTGTGATTTTTTCCTATATGTGTGTGAAACCCCTTTTGCCTGTAAAACGGCATTTAAACTTCGATACGACAGGGAGTCGGATTTCAGTTTGTTATCCGAAACCCACATCGAACCGCGAATATGAATCCTTGTGATTGATACACCCACATATTTTAAATTTGAGTGCTCACTATTCGGATTAGCCGGGAGGGGACCTTTGTGTCATATAACCCATTCCGAATAGTGATTCGACGAAATGGATAGCATTCAAAGACGGTGGCGAAGACCGGGTGTCTTCAAAAATGATAGGATAACATATCGATTGCCTCTGCACCAAGTTGCTCCGGTATAGGGATTTCCTAAGCGATGGGAAGTCCGATCGGGATTGTGGACGCCCGGATTTGCAAGGGCTTCTTCCTTTATTGGACGAAGTGCCTTCGGTTCTATTTGAACCCGGAACAGACTTGTATGGTCGTGTGTCTGACACTACACTTTGAGATATAAAGCCGATTTCTTTCAAATACATATCTGTTGGTGGCGGAGAATTTATTCTCTTAGCTTAACACCCTTCTCTGAGACGTACGAGCTCAGAGGTTATGTAGTTGAAGGTTACCAGCGATATACTCCCAGTTTGGTAGTGTGGCATGCTAAGTGCTGCTGTATATTAATGATCATTTGTGATCAAAGCATGGCTTTCGTGTAAAGCGTAGCTTTGTGGACGAGACCTCATCGGACCTCACACCCCGGAAATGGTCGAAACAGGAAAGATGTGGCAAGGTTATGAGGGTCGCGCCCTTGAGGGTATGTCATTTGCTTCTGGAAAAAGGTGGTGTCATGGTATGGAGCTCAGATACTTACCTATGTGGTTGCTTCAATCTCATTTTCTATGTGGTTGTTTCTTTGTGATGGAGGGCCCTCGGATAAAGGTCCCAAGGGACCGGGGAATGGCATAGTCGTGTAGTAGTTACTTAGTTATAGAGGTAACCCGGCCTTGTGTTGGCAAAGGGCTCGTTATGTTCTCGGGACGTCCCGCCAGAGGCGTACCCATGTGGCATAGGAAGTTCCTTAGCTTGACCCTTTGTTGGAAATCCAAATCCCAATACGAACCGAGTAAGGTTTTAGTTGTATAACCTGCCATTTACTTATGGTGGTCACCACTGTTTAGATGGTAGCTATAGTAGGCATAGTTCGGAATGTCTATGCTGGCTAGGATTGAAATTATACTTTCGAAATGACTTTCTACACTATGCACTAGTAATAATATCAAAGAATTTCCTGTATCAGGCATGTTTGACTATCATAAGAAGAAATCTCCTCCAATTCTGCGATTGCATTATCTGTATGGTGGGAGGTCTTATGGTAGTTTCATTTTCCAAAAGCATACCAGTTTTTCTTATATAAATCTGTTTTATTTAAAAGAAACTATCTTCGTTTACTCATACCAGTCTCATGACTGACCCAGAGTTTATTGTTTCCTTTGTAAACTCTGGGTGCCCACCATTTCTTCATGGGCAGCCTAGTAGCAGGTTTTCCGTATTTTGGCTCTAGCTATATTTTGGAGTATTTTGGTTTGGAGATTATCGGTTTTTTTGGAGGCTCATACCTTAGAGACATTTTGGAAGACTTTTGGCATATGATCTCTAGTTGTTCTATTATGGCATTCTATTTGGAGTTATGAGTCATGTATTAGGATACTCTGATGTTGTAACATATATTATTATGATGTTGTCTCTGCAATGTAATGCATGATTTTCATTTTATTTCTGCTATTTTATATTCATTTGATGTTGCTATAAGCTCCATCCGACTGGAGTTTGATGTTTGAATCTTTGACAGTCGAGTACAAGTGAGGTATTTGATGTCGATTTTCGAACATTGGATTTAGGGTCGTGACAGTTGGTATCAGAGCTAAAGGTTGAGTAAGAACTTTAGCTATGGAGTATAACACATTCGATGGCTCATTAGAGACAGGGTGAAGTATACCCTAGAATGAGTATAACTAAGACCAAAACCTTAAATTTTCTTAGTCTATTTCTTTTAACTGCTGATATTCCTTAAGTTATCTCATCCAAATATCTAAGCCAATTTTTCTTACTAATTACAAATAGTAAGGATGAGAGGACGAAGAGGCAGAGTTGGAGGGCGAGGAAATGCCACAGCACCTGGCCAAGTTCTCCCTACAGCAGTGGCAGCTTTACCTATTCAGCATCAGCCGAATCTGGCTGATTTATATAAGAATTTCTCAAGACTTGGTGGTAAGCCGTTCACCGGCAAGGAGTCGATTGTTGAGGCCCAAGCATGGATTAGATCATGTGAGAAAATATTTAAAGGGCTTAAGCTGCAAGATGATCAGATGCGTCTCATAGCTTCCTGGCAACCTCAAGATGAAGCTTTAGCATGGTGGGAGGCATTCACTATTGATGAGTCTGAAGACAAGTTTACTTGGGGGAGATTCAAAGAAGTATTTGAGAAGCGTTACATGCCATCAGTTGGGATTTCTCGTATGTACCAAGAGTTCATGGACTTAAAGAAAGCGAGTTTGTCGTTTGAGTAGTATCTTAATAAATTCAATGAATTGTCTCGCTTCGGTCCAGAATTAGTGAACACACCTTTGAAGAAGAATGAGAGGTTCATTCAAGAGATGAATAAGAAGTTCCACGAAAGGATGACTGGCCACGTCAAAGAATCCTTCTCAGATTTGGTTGATATGGGATACCATTATGCTACACTTGATATGCAACAAACCCCGGTGGAGAAAGGAAATTCGAACAATAAGAATTGGAAGAAGAGGAAATTTGGAGGCAAGAAACCATGGCACAGTAAAGAGAAAAAGAGGAGCAATCAGGGAAGCACAACAGAGAATGTCACTTGCTATAATTGTTTGGAGAAGGACCACTATTCTAGCAGATGCACAAAGCCTAATAAACAAGTCAGTCAATCCGTTCAAGCAAAGCCCAGAAAATGCTATAATTGTCAGAAAGTGGGACATGAAGTTAAGGACTGCCCAGTTATGAAGCAAGCTCAGACAGCCAAGGTGTACTCAGTCAAAGACAAGCCCACATCTTCTAAAGCAGAAAAGGGGAAAGGAGTTCTGGAAGGTAATCTTATAATTTATAACAGCATTGTTAGAGTTCTTTTTGACACTGGCACTACACACAGTTTTATCTCTCAACAAGCTATTAATGAATTGAATCTTGAACCTGATTTTGTTGATAAGCCTATATGTGTAAGGAATCCAGTTGGAGGTCCCGCAAACCTCTGTCTTCGATGTAGAGATGTTACTATCTCATATTCTTGCCACCAATTTCCTATTGGTCTCTTTGTTCTTGATTTCAACGAGTTTGAGTCTACTCAGAATGGATTGGCTAGCAAAATATGAAGCCAAATTGGATTGCAATAGTCGATTGATTTCAATCAAAACCGAATTTGGAAACTTCATCGAGATTTCTTATGAGGATCCTAGTCCTAAAAGGGAAGGGTTGATGTATAATTTGGGTTATCCTGAACCTAGTTTGGAGTCTATTCCTATTTTTAGATATTTTCCAGATGTATTTGAAGAAGTGAAATCTCTACCTCCACACCGAGAAATAGAATTCAGAATCGACCTTATACCCAAGCTCGTCCTGTTGTTCATGCAAGTCGCAGGATGGTACCCAGGGAAAGGGTTGATTTAGTCGACCAGACCAGAGATTTACTAGAGAAAGGGTTGATTCGACCCACTGTTTCTGAATGGCGTTCCGCCGTCGTATTTGTTGCTAAGTCAGACGGATCTTTGAGATTGTGTATAGATTACCGCGATCTCAATAAGCAGACTCTCAAGAATAAATTTCCACTGCCCAGAATTGATGATTTATTTGATCAGTTGCACGGCGCTTGTTTCTTTTTAAAGATGGATCTAGCCCAAGGGTTCCATCAACTACGAATTGCCAAAGACTGTGTTCATTTGACAGCTTTCAGGGGTCATGCCTTCTGGGCTAACCAATACCCCAACATACTTCGTGGACCTTACGACTCGTGTGTTTCGAGATGTATTGAATAAATTTATGTTCGTATTTATTGATGATATTTTGGTCTATTCCAAGACCGAAGAGGATCATGCCGAACACCTTAGAATCATTCTGGAGATATTGAGGAGAAATATTCTATATGCAAAATTTTCCAAATGCCATTTTTGGGTCAAAGAAGTCAAATTTCTTGGCCATATTGTTAATGAAGAAGGGATTTCTGTTGATCCTAATAAAATTTCTGCCATTCTTGATTGGAGAAAGCCTACTACCCCAAAAGAAGTTCGAAGCTTTATGGGTTTAGCAGGTTATTATCGGAAGTTTGTTCAGGATTTTTCAAAGTTAGCTAGTCCATTGACCAAGCAAACGATGAAGAATGCAAAATTCATTTGGACTCCAAAATGTGACGAAGCTTTTGAGAAGTTGAAGAAGAGATTAACCACCGCTCCTGTTCCCGCTATTATCAACGAGAACCAAGGATTATCTGTTTATACCTATGCTTGCGGTGAAGGCTTGGGTGCCGTATTGATGCAAAATGGGAAGTGATTTCCTACACGAGCAGGCAATTACGTCCTCATGAAAGAAATTATCCGACCCATGATTTGGAGCTTCTAGCTGTCATCTTCGCTTTAAAAATATGGAGACATTTTCTTCTGGGTAAGAATCTTTTCAGCTTTCTTATCAATCTACGAATTTAATTTAATTTAACTTAACTTAACAAATATACTTATCGAACTCTCTTTATTTCTAGGTGAAAAAATTGAATTATTCACCGACCACAAATCTTTGAAATATCTCTTCACCCAGAAAGAGCTGAATTTGCGACAACAACGTTGGTTGGAATATCTGGCATATTATGACCTAGACATTCTTTATACACCCGGAAAAGCCAATGTATTTGCCGACGCCTTGAGTCGAAAGCGTGCTATTCTCGCGTGTTATTGCTCCTACTCTTCTTAAGAGGATCGTAAGCAAGCAGTATGAAGATGAGTTTCTTCGGGGAATTTATAAAAGAATATGCCAAGGAGAAGACACTAGTTTTGAGTTGGATAGTAGGGGAGTTATAAGATTGAAAGGCAGAATTTGTGTCCCAGACTTCCCTGATCTGAAACGTAAAGTTCTAGACGAGTGCCACAAATATAAGCTTTGCATCCATCCAGAAGTCAACAAAATGTATAAAGATATCAAAAGAACTTTCTGGTGGAAGACGATGAAAAGGGACATATCTATTTATGTGAGTCGCTGTGCTACTTGCCAACAAATCAAGAGCGATCAAAAGAAAATGGCGGGTTTACTTCAGCCTTTAGAGGTACCCAAGTGGAAAAAGGATCAAGTATCGACGGTTTGCCTCGTACTCGTAAAGGCAATGAAGCAATTTGGGTCATTGTGGACCGTTTGACTAAGACAGCTCACTTCTTGCAATGAAATCTTCTCGCACGGCAGCAAGTTTAGCAGAATTGTATGTGAAAGAAATTGTCTGTCTCCATGGAATTCCTAGTAGCATAGTGAGTGATCGCGATTCAATCTTCACCGGTAGATTTTGGGAGGCATTGCAAGACGCATTGGGAGCAAAACTGAATTTCACCACTGCTTATCACCCACAGTCCAATGGGCAGACTGAGAGGATCAACCAAATCTTGGAGGACCTTTTGCGACCTTGTATGCTTGATTTTGGTGGTTCTTGGGAGGACCGTTTGCATCTGGTCGAGTTCTTTTATAACAACAGCTTTCAGGCCAGTATAAAGATGGCTCCTTTTGAGGATTTATATGGTCGTCCATGTCGATCATCGGCATGCTGGATTGAGGCTAGGGATAGACTCGTTCTTGGACCGGATATGATTAAAGAAGCCATAGAGAAAGTTGATTTTATACGGAAGAAATTGACGACAGCTCAGAGTCGTCAAAAGAGTTATTATGATCGTAGAAGACGGGATTTGGAATTCCAGATTGGGGACTCTGTTTTTCTTAAAGTATCTCCTATGCAAGGTGTACTGAGGTTTGGAAAGACCGGTAAGCTAGCACCATGATATATTGGTCCTTTTCCTATTCAGGAGAGGATTGGTTTTTTAGCCTATCGAGTGCAGTTGCCTAGCCGATTATCTGGTGTGCATGATACATTCCACATTTCAAGCCTTCGGAAGTATGTGCACGATCCGGATAGTATTATTGAAGAAGCTGCCCAACAGGATTTCGAAATCACTCCCAATCTAATCATCAAAAGAGAACTGATAAAGATTGTGGATCGTGAAGAGAAGAAATTGAGAAACAAAGTTGTGAAGCTAGTTAAAGTTTTGTGGAGTGACGATCCAAAGGACTGCACTTGGGAAACTGAAGATAATATGTAGAAGTCATATCCCAATTGCAGAGTGGATATCTCGGCTTAAGCCGGTAAGCCATTTCCTTATTCTTTCTAAATTCGTATATTCTTTGTTGTTTCTCTCTCCCTCTTTCAATTTCGGGGACGAAATTTTCTTAAGGAGAGGATATGTGTTACATCACAAAATTTATCAACTTAAATTAATAATATATTTAAACCTTTGGGATATAATTTGGAAATAAATTGGAAAAAAAATCTTAAACAAATTAAATAAGTGATAATAATATATAAATAAATTCCAATTTTATTTTGAGTAAAAAATATTGAAATAAAGAATGTTTTAAAATGTCATTTAAATTTAAAATCTTATATATATGTATATTACAAATATGAGTAAAGTTGAATACATATTTAAAATTTAATTTAAATTTGTTCAAGATAAGTGTGAATATACAAATGGATATAAATGTTTATATTTCAAGTTTAAAAAATTAAAGTTTGAATTTAAATTTAAATAAATGTTTTAAAAAAATAAGCAGCAATTAAAAATTATTAAGATATAATATGTGTAATGTAAATATTGGTTAAATTCTCTTAACATTGTATATATATGTATATATACACAAAAGAATAAAGATATACATTTATTTTTAAAGTTTATAAGATATAAATATAAAATTTATAAAATTTATTTGTCTTGTAAAAATCACAAATGTGAATATACATTCATATGGGAGATAGAGTAGAATAATGAACAAAATCTAGAGCTTATGATTATTTTTAATAAATGGCACAAGACATCATTTCCTTAATAAAATAATCAAATAAAAAATTTCAGAAAACTCTTCACCTTCCCAATTCAAATTTTTTGAACCTCATAATCTCTGAAGTTCAGCAACCAAAAAGGATTTTGCAATCTTAACTCAAACACTCAAGCAAGAAAAAAAAGGTCAGAAAAAAAAGAGAAAACCGCCTTCTTCAATTCAAAGTAAAATCTGAGGTGTTTTCTTAAGCATCAAACTGCAGTTATACATTCATCTCTCAGGTAATTTTTGTTTTAAACTTTATAGTTTATGAAATTATGATTTTAAAATCAAGTTTTTAACAATCAATTCAAAACAAAACCGCAGATTTGTAAAGGCAGGGAGTTTCTAGGTTTCAAAGCAGTGCATAGTTTTTTTTTCTGGAAATAATAAAAGGCAAGTGAATCTTTTCTTTTAAAATTTGAATTTGAGGTTATAATTTGTAATGGAGCAAGATTTAATACAATAACATTCAATCAATTGTAGGAAAAATCAAGTTCAAGGATAAAACTTGGTTTCTGTTTTCAAAACTGCAAAAAAAAAGAAAAGATTCTCTGATTTTTCAAACTGTAAGTAAAATACAAGAAAAAAAACTATTGTTATTAATGATTAAATAAATAGATACAACAAGGTGTTTACAATAATATCCAATTATTTGCAGGAAGAATCAGGAATTAAAAGCTATTTTGGTTTTCAAATTTCAGAAAAAAGGAAGCTTCTCTGTCTATAAAAAAATCCTAACTGTAAGTAAATTAAAATTGTTGTCATTGGTTAATTAAGTGCATAAATACAACCAAGAATAATCATAGGTCTGTAACCATCATTTGCAGATCTAAAACCCCAAAAATTAAAGTAGAAAAAGAAGCAAAGTTGCAGTCCTTCATCCCTGTTTTGAAAAAAAAAAAAACTGTCAGGACTTCTGAAAATAGGTGAGTAAACCTTTGTCTTTTTCAATCTTTTGGTTGCTGTGTGAATGCTTGGATGATGTAGTAAAGTTAATCATTGGTTTGCACGCAAGAAGTTTGAATATATGATTGAATCTTTGGCCTGTGCATGTTGATTGTACAAAAAAATGCTTGTCCCTGTTTAGCTTCAGGGAAACAAAACCTCAAACTTTTTTGTTTCTAGCTATGGATAGATTAAAGTGTTAAACTGGAAATTGTTCAGATACACTTAAATTGAATTTGAAAAATATTTGTATGGACCAAAATCAAGGATGCATGCCTGGGGATATATTTTTCTTCCCTGTTTCCTTAATTCTCTGATTTACTGTATAGACTATGGCCAATCCAATCTTTCTCTCCCCTATTTCTTCTGTAAATAAATTGAAACAAACTGCAGTTTTGTTTTTTTTGAACTTGCACTATGTTCCAGTAACAACCCAAAGCAAGTTTTTGTGATTATTTTTTTACTGGAAACTGAGTTACAATTGAGTATCAGGTTTACAAAGCAAACCATATCAAAATTTTACATCTCTCTCTCCCTCTTTACTTCTGAAAAAGATTGTAAACAAGTTAAAAATATTGTTTAATCTTGTATTTCATTTCAGTAATGGATTTAAAGCAAGTTTTATATAGTTCTTCTTCTGGAAATTATAATAACAGCTACCATTCAAAACTTTTCAAGAAATTCGAACTCCACGAATTTTAATTTCAATAACACTATGTGAATCCCGTGTAAAAATGATGATTTTCAAAAAAAAAAATCAAAAATTTTCATTGAACATTTCTCTGGGAAACGGAAGTTGATCAGAAAATGAACTTTTGACCAATTCTAATGATTCAAACGACGGTGGGTCTCGAGTTCATTGTCAGGGTTAGGTTAAATGTGCGAGATTACAAGAAAAATACTAGATTAATTTATAAATCCTTAAATCTTTGATTCGAGAGCAAACTAGGGTTTAAGAACCTATTTCGGTTCATGTTAGAAATAATGGTGTTGCACCATCATGGGTTGATCGGTCTATGAGCCTCCGATGCGAATCGATGCGTCACACGATGATGAAGCTAGGGTCAAAGTTGGGTGGCCGCTAACAGACTAGGGAGGTGGCGCGAGGCAGTTTCTGGCGACGTTCCTGATGGGTTTTCGGTCGAAGTGTTTCGATTCTTGTTTTTGAAATAAATTGGAATTCTAGGTGTTTGCAACGTTTTGAGGGAAGAACATTGACTCGTTAGTGGCCGTAGCTCCGACCAACGGCGGAGAAATTGGCCGTGCACGTGCACGTGGTTGATTTGTGTCAGGTTGATAGTTTGGGGAAGAAGAAGGGCGACTCGAAGCAGTACGCGGGGGATTGAGGGAAAAACTCGAAGTCATGCTCGCGTCGTTTGGGGTTGTATCGGGTTGATTTTAAGACTTAAACAATTTTTTGTGAAATTTATCACTCGGGTTAGTTTTGGCTAAAACTCGAAGCGAGGGAGGGTTTTCCTCGTTTATAACTCGAGGAAGTACTCGGGTTGGCTATGAAACAGCAAACGAGCCCGGTTTTAACTAAAATTTGGGAAAACAAGTAAAAAAAAATTCTGAATAAATTGATGATAATTGTAAATGGAATATGAGACAATGATATTTGAAATTTATGAAGTTCAAATTTATTTTTAAATCTCATATTTTCTTTTAAATAAAAGTTGTTTTAAAATTTTAACTTAATAAAAATTAAAAGTAAAGCAAATATCTAAATGTTAACTTAAAACCAAATTTATTTAAAATGGTGAAATAGTATTAACAATTAATGTTTTGTAATGACTTTATAATTAATAATTAATTAATTTAAAGAATTGTTAATGGATAAAAGTAATTAAACTTAATTAATTAACAACTAAGAATTAATAAATTAAAATAATTAATTAAAGAATAATTAATTAATTAAGCCAATTAAATTAATTCATAATTAAGTAAAAATTAAACATTCATTTAAAATAATTAATAAAGATAATTATACGGTTAATTCACTTTAATCACAATCACCTTAATCAAAGATGATTGACTATCATCAAATATTCTGTATTGGATTGATATTTCTGTCGTGATACTGTGATTGCTTTGTGATGAACCGTGATTTGTGATTTGTTCCTTTATGTGTGTGAAACCCCTTTTGCCCGTAAAACGACATTTAAACTTCGATGCGACAGGGAGTCAGATTTCAGTTTGTTATCCGAAACCCACATCGAACCCTGAATATGAATCCTTGTGATTGACACACCCATATATTTTAAATTTGAGTGCTCAATATTCGGATTAGCCGGGAGGGGACCTTTGTGTCATATAACCCATTCCAAATAGTGATTCGATGAAATGGATAGCATTCGAAGACGGTGGTGAAGACCGGGTGTCTTCGAAAATGATAGGAAACCTATCGATTGTCTTTGTACCGAGTTGCTCCGGTATGAGGATTTCCTAAGTGATGGGAAGTCCGATAGGGATTGTGGATGCCCGGATTTGCAAGGGCTTCTTCCTTTATTGGACGAAGTGCCTTCGGTTCTGTTCGAACCCGGAACAAACTTGTATGGTCATGTGTCTGACACTACACTTTCAGATATAAAGCTGATTTCTTTCAAATACATATCTGTTGGTGGCGGAGAATTTATTCTCTTAGCTTAACACCCTTCTCTGAGACGTACGAGCTCAGAGGTTATGTAGTTAAAGGTTATCAGCGATATACTCCCAATTTGGTAGTGTGACATGCTAAGTGCTACTATATATTGATGATCATTTGTTGATCATTTGTGATCAAAGCATGGCTTTCGTGTAAAGCATAGCTTTGTGGGCGAGACCTCATCGGACCTCACACCCCGAAAATGATCGAAACAGGAAAGATGCGGTAAGGTTATGAGGGTCGCGCCTTTTAGGGTATGTCATTTCCTTCTGGAAAAAGGTGGTGTCATGGTATGGAGCCCAGATACTTACCTATGTGGTTGCTTCAATCTCATTTTCTGTGTGGTTGTTGCTTTGTGATGGAGGGCCCTCGGATAAAGGTCCCAAAGGACCGAGGAATGACATAGTCGTGTTGTAGTTACCTAGTTACAGAGGTAAGCCGGCCTTGTGTTGGCAGAGAACTGGTTAAGTTCTCGGGACGTCCCGCCAGAGGCATACCCATGTGGCATAGGAAGTTCCTTAACCTGACCATTTGTTGGAAATCCAATTCCCAATACGAACCCAGTACGGTTTTAGCTGTATAACCTACCATTTGCATATAGTGGTCACCACTGTTTAGATGGTAGCTATAGTAGGCATAGTTCGGAATGTCTATGCTGGCTAGGATTGAAATTATACTTTCAAAATGACTATCTACACTATGCACTAGAAATAATATCAAAGAATTTTCCGGTATCAAGCATGTTTGACTATCATAAGAAGAAATCTCCTCCAATTATGCGATTGCATTGTGTGTGTGGCGGGAGGTCTTATGATAGTTTCATTTTCCAAAAGCATACCGATTTTTCTTGTATAAATCTGTTTTATTTAAAAGCAACTATCTTTGTTTACTCATACCAGTCCCATGACTGACCCGGAGTTTATTGTTTCCTTTCTAAACTCTGGGTGCCCTCCATTTCTTCACGGACAGCCTAGTAGCAGGTTTTCCGTATTTTTGCTCTAGCTATATTTTGGAGTATTTTGGTTTGGAGATTATCGGTTTTTTTGGAGGCTCATACCTTAGAGACATTTTGGAAACTTTTGGATCTCGAGGTGCTTAGTTCTTGGAGTTCACTATCACTCCATTTGTTTTGAAGACTTTTGGCATATGATCTCTAGTTGTTCTATTATGGCATTCTATTTGGAGTTGTGATTCATGTATGATGACAATCTGATGTTGTAACAGATATTATTATGATGTTGTATCTGTGATGTAATGCATGATATTCATTTTATTTCCGCTGTTTTATATTCATCTGATGTTGTTATAAGCTCCATCCGACTGGAGTTCGATGTTTGAATCATTGACAATCGAGTACAGGTGAGGTATTTGATGTCGATTTTCGTACATTGGATTTCGAGTCGTAACATTTTCTCTCCTCTTTCGCTCTCTTGATTTCTAAAAGAAATTCTACTCAAAACCTTCTCAAATTCATTTTGAATCAAATTCAAACTGTATTGATTTGATTCTCTGTTGTACACTCTCTGATCTCTCTGATCTCTCTCACTCAAAGTAAGATCAAAGTGTTATTCAAGAGGTTATAGGATTATTTATACTTAAGATCAAGAAATTGATTTTGTAAACTCTATCAAATCATACTCTTATGCTCTTGGGTGTGCTTGGTGTTCTTGAAATCCAAGTGGGGTGTGCTTTTGTACCGTCTGAATCAAGTTGGGTGTGCTTGGTGTCACATTTGAATCCAGGTGGTGGTTACATTGGTGTTCCGTCCAAATCTAGTGCATGTTTTAAGAGCTCGAAAAATCTGGAGGGTGTCTCCTAGCGCTGAAATCAAGATTGTATAAACTTTGATATTTGAAAAGAAATATGTACAAGAAATTGTACAGAGATTGTATAAACTTTGATATTTGAAAAAAAATCTGTACAAGAAATTGTACAGGACTGGATGTAGGTTAACTTCGAACTAGTATAAAAATCCTAGTGTGATCTCTTCAACTCTTTGCTTTTTACTGCATTTATAACTGTCTTTGTTTGCGTCAGTAATTATCGAATTATATTGTTTAAACCATAATCTTAAAAGAATTCAAAAGGATTCATAAAAGTTATTAAACACTATTTACTCACCCTCTAGTGTTAAATTAGCCTTAAGATCCCTACTTCCGCAAACTAACATTCGGTATCAGATTTGTTTTCAAAGTATTCATAATTTCAATTTTCAAAAAGTTTAAATGGTTAAGAACATTGTTAGTTCACTTGTTAGTAATACTTTTATCGAAGGACATTTGTAACAACCCGTAATTTTAACGGTTTTTATAACGTAATTAACTGAATTTTGCTTCAAAAAACAATTAAATTTAGCAATGAAAATTTGATATTTGGAATACGTCTGTTTAAACATATCAAATGACATATTTTGATTAGAAAATATGGAAGTTAATTCTATTGTGTAATTTTCAATTTCAACTTAAAATCGGTTAATTAGATGAAAATAAAATGTTTTCAAAATTTGAATATTTTTACTCGATAAATATGTTTACTATTTTTTGAATGAGACATCATCTTTCGTTTCATCAAATTTTGACTTCTCTAGCTTTGTTTATCTTATTTTCAGTGAAATTGCAGCAGTTTGGCAGCAAATATCGACTTTTGATAGGATGGTCGTATCATTGATATCTGTATACCATAATGATCATTCCGTTGTGCTGATCCCCGTAGTATGTTCATTTGGATGTTTTGGAGTCCGTTACACGGTGAAATCTGTAGAAACTGTAACCGTATCTGTGTCGTTTCATGTCTCTTGGGTTCTTGCGCTCAATCAATTTCCACCGTATAAATCAAGTGACTAGCCACTTGACATAAATTATTTCAGAATTCAATATCTTTGTCTGTCACTATTCCCATCAATTTGTCACTTGGCTTTCTCTAGTGCCGATTTGCAATATATTATTGTGTCTGTTCATTCTTTTGAGAAAAATATATAATATCATGTAGTCATATATATTTAAGTCTTCACTTAGGGCATCTCCAATCATTGTATTACGTACTGAATTTGCGCAAAATAATTCTCCAATCTTCCAATTCAAGCTGAAGATTAAGCTTAACATTCAGGATCCAATTCAGGATCCTGAACTGGGCTTGGGCGCCCATTTTCAAATTACAACGGCTATAAACGGTCATATTTCAAATTACAACGGCTATAAACGGTCATATTTATGATTTCACTACATATATCAGAATGTTATCCAGATTGTAATACACACATCTCTTCTTCTATTACAATTTTATTCTCAATTCCTTAATATTGAAAGTATGTCTCATCCATTTCAATCATATACCGAAGTGATGAATATGGATAGCTGGGATTTAGATTCTCAACCCTTTCAAAATGGGATTCCCCAAACCGCCCCCACTCTATCGTTCCATTCTTCTGCTCCATGGTCTGGGGATGAAGATAAGGATTTGTGTTATATTTATTGTCATTTTTCTAACGACTCAGTAAAGGGGAACGACCAAAGTGGAGAGGCGTTTTGGGAAAAAGTCGTGAGTGCGTACAATAAAAAACATGTTGAAAAGACGACGTCAATGTCTGCAATCACGGGTCATTTTGAGAAGATTAATCGACAAACACAATTCTACGAGTCGCAGATCCACAAAATAAGAACAGCAAATCCAAGTGGAATAGGTGGCGAAGCTGAATTGGTAGCGTTTTGTAAAATCACATTTTTAATTTACATTCATTTCTAATCACTTTATTAATATTTGATTTTGTTTTTCTGTTTCTGTAGAAGAGAATGGCGAACGATCAGTTCTTGAAATTATTTCCAAGAGAAAATGGTACAAAGAAACCCCACTGCTATCAGTTTGCAAACTGCTATGACTTGCCTATTAGTCAACAAAAATGGAACTCAACACCGCAAAAGGCTTAAGAGATGTGCAGACAAAGTCAAAGGGGAAGAAAAAAGCAAGTAGATCTACTTACACTTCTAGCCCAGGCAATTCTTCTCATATGGCCTCAAATGAATGCCAAGATATCGAAGACGAAGAAGTAGTTCCCGCATTTGATGAGGACGCTAGGCCAATGGGGCAACGAGCAGCTAAGAAGAAAATTGCTGTTCAATCTCAAATCGATTCTCGTTTAGCCCTAATGCGTGAAAAACATGCGAGAGAAAATGCAGAACGTCAAAAAGGAAGCTTGCCGTGTTAAAAGAATTGACTGAGATTGAGAAGGGTCATTTTGAGCTAGAGTGGCAACGCCAAGAGACCATAGTAATGGAAAAGGATGTCATCGGAATGGATCCAATTACATTGCAATATTGGATGGAGTACAAACAGCGCATTGTTGAGAGTAGATCTGGAACAAAACATATGTAGTTGACGTATTAATTTGATATTTCTAGTTATTGCAGTTTACATTTCCATGTACCTTCAGTCCATGTACCTATGTCTACCAAACATGTCCTCGCAGGATAAAGGATCGTATGGTATACGACGATCACCCATAATCTGATAAGCACATCTCTCTCCCAAATACCACATAGGCATAAATGCAGGCGTATGCAAAGCAACCCTACGTCTAGATACTGAATACGCAACCATCAAGGGATGGTCGTCCACCAGAAGACCTGCATCTGCTAGATGAGTCCAATGTGAGGCCCAAGGAGTCCGAATGATGTTACCACGACTACGCATATCCAGCTGTGACCTAGCCTCCATCAAGTTATGCCGTACACCTAAGGGGACATGATGTACGTACTGCATGGTCTCCCATCGTCTCATCCTAGGAAAGTAATGCTCAGCAGCCTGACTAGCCGTGTCCTGGATGCGGGGATGCATGTTTGCCGTGTACTCGTAGTACCATAACGGCAAAATATACCAAAAAGCATACATCTGCCTGACATCACCAAGCGCAAATGAATTTAGAGCGGTATATAGGGTGCCTAATATCGCCGTGCCCCAGTTGATAGTATATAGCTGGTCTAATCGGGCAAGGGAAGCTAAATAGCCAAGTCTAACCGTACCTTTTTGGTTCGAAAAAAAGGTCGAACCAAACAGGTACAACAAAAATGCTCTAGTAACTGCATCCATCATATCGGCTCTAGCTATATAACTGGTGATGTAATGCTGCAAGTACGTCAACTTAACAGAACCACTAGAGACGCAGGTAACATCTATCAGTGGTAAAAAAACAGTATACAAATTGGGCGACTCGTATAAATCATCGAATGGAAAAGGTCGAAGACCCTGTCGTCCAATCTCAATCCTAATGAACATGTAGAAATCAACTGGGGTGATACCAAGCTCAAAATCTGAAAAATGAAACATATGCGTGGTGGGCCACTACCTCTCAGCTAATGCCTGGATGAGAGGTCGATCAAAGGACTGAACATGCCTAATCGACAAAAATAGACCAAAAGGGCTAGCTTGTAGCCTCTCAATAATAGGACCGGGAAGATAGTCATAAAACTGGGTAATGCACTTAGCCCAACTACCCCGACAGTGAATGTAATGGTCCTATAGATTTTTAATGAAACAACAAATTTTGATAGCGTAAGGGTTATTTAATATGAGTATGTAATGTACAAATTAAAATAACATGTTATAGTAAGGTTTGATTAATACCTGTATGGTCGTCTAAGCGGTTTCGGCTCTATGCCGATAACCATCTGGCAGCTCATGTATAACACGTAGATCGTCTGGTGAAACTCCAGGTGGTGGCAGAATGTGTAATGGTCCAGCTTTCTCCTCTGGATGTCTCTGAATCATTCTTTGGGCGATTTTGGTTGGAAGCGGCGACATTTTGGGTAAATTTTCTATTTTTCAAAAAAAATTCAAAACGAAAAGTGAAGAGGAATGAGGGGGAGAGGGGGCGGTGCCCATTTTATGGGAGCCTTACATCAGGCGCCCATAAAATGGGCGCCTAAGGATCAGAAGTCCATTAAATGGGCGCCTGGCCATTGGGCATCCCTACCCCATTACGGGCTGAATATTCAACCCACTGAATATTCAGCCCGTAATCGATTGGAGATGCCCTTTTAGCTGTTAACATTCCTAATTTCAATTTATGGCTGCTTCTCGTTTCATATACTTTCGGTTTCTTTCTCCTTATTCATTTGGCTCTAAAAAAAGAAACACGTTCCTATTGTATTTTCTAAAACATGTAGCTTATATGTATTTCATTGGCCATAGCTCCTTGACCTGCTCTTCCTATAATTTTTCGAGATTGCTTGCTATCAAAAAACTGTTGCATTCTTTTTTTTGGATGTGCCAGTTCAATGCTAGTCACCTTCTCATCCTAAAAAAAAGTATAATATTTTATATGTTTACATTCGTTCCTTGGACCCTACTATGCTTTCTACTTCGACCTGCTGGTGGCCGTCCACACCAAACCACAGTCTTCCCTCCGACCTCCTCCGCTGTTCTAACCACCTCTTCCTCCCATTTACTCGCCACCGCCCGCGTCGCCTTTATTCCCCTCATTGAACATGACAGCTTCTCCACAAACTGCAGACCCTTTGCCGCAGCGCTCACCGCTCCACCACCGTCCACCTGCCTCCATGACCGACCTGACAGTCCACCCCACCTCCACTTGACCTCGCCTTCGCCACACCACAACTTACCACATGAACCTGCATTGACCATTTACCAAGACAGCCCGTGTCCTCTATCCGCCTTGATCCATTTGAGAAGAAACCCTCCCTCTGTCATCTTTTTATCATGCAAAGCTATAGTAGTGAGCAGTAGCTTTGAGTATCATCTTTTTTTTTTTTGCAATTGGTCTGTCCAAGAGGAATGTATTAACATCTATGTGCTTCAATCCTAAACTACTTGGCTTCTGTTGATGTGCTTTAGGTAATGGTTTAATTGCTGATGCTTTCTCCACAGAAAACTTCCTTGATTACTTTGCATTGAATCTGAACTATATATTGTCAAAAGATATAAATCAGTGCACAGCACCACTTTCGAAACCCCTATCTAGCCTTTTCCCTTCTCTTCTTTAAAAAAGTGTTGATGTTTGATTTATTTAATGTGTTTTATTATATTACAAAGGAAAAAAAATTTGTGTTTGGCAGGCACATACTTCTTACAAGCGAAGCTTGGTTCTTTAGGTAATTCAAAAAAAAAAGGAAAAATTTTTTAGACACAGCAGCATATACAAATATTTGGTTGCATATAAAATAGCCTGCACATATGCTTAGCCGCATATACATATTCGCTGAATGTATATATAGTTGCATATATTTTATTTTGTGGTGCAGTCGCACGTATATATTTAGTTGTATATTTTATATAAGGGACTTATCTGATTATTAAAGTATGTATATAAATACTTACGTGTTATGTAAGTATATAATATCTATTGATATTCGGATTTTATATATATATATATATATATATATATGGACATTTGGATCTTTATAATATAAAGGTTTGTTTTCATTATTGAGAAGCAGTTTGATTTTAGTATTCATTTTTAAATATGTTAAATATAGAGACTTTTGATTTTAATAATTAATAAAATGTTGATTTTTTATATAAAATTTATATAGTTATATATGTATATTTTGTATAAAATATATATATTTTGGGATCGTTAACTCATGCCCGTCGTGTTCAGCTTTGTTCGTCGATTTCGTATCCGTTGTGCTTTACTTTGGAATTCGTGTTTGGATTTGTAGCTCATTTCATTGTCAAATTCCTCTAGCCTCGAAAGGTAAGCAACCACTCACGATTAACATTTTTATAGTTAGTAAATTTGATTTCACTTGAAACGACAATTGAAATATGCTGTTATATTTGAATTGTTAGTTATTTAATTGTTAAATATGATTTGCCATTATCCGAAATTGTTCACCTATGACATATGAAACCATCACCATGTTGTATATATTATATTTAAATTTTTTATTTATGATATATGCCAGTTGTAGATTTATTATCATATTGTTCTCACTCTGCAAGTTCCCTGTTAATTTAGAAATCTCTATGGGTTGAAATGATACATACACGAACGATTTTGTAGAATAGAGAAAAATCGTTATAGTTTGAAATGATAAAACCAAACGATTTTCATTAATTTTAAATTTTGGGATTGCGAGTTGAAATGATATATACCTGTAAATATTTAATTTGCGGATTGAAATGATAAATATCAGTGTCATTTGACCATATGATAGAAAATTATATACGGACACCGTTAGTCTATATTTGAAAAATGATTTTCAAAGTTTGAAAGGAAATATATGGATTTTATTAACTATTGATTTTTAAAATTTATTATAAAGAATTTATTTCAATATATGTGAAAAAGTTATATTTTAGAAATTATATGTTATGGAAATTTTAAATCTATAAGTTAGTTTTGAAATTATAATTTTTAAGATTTTTCTTATAAGTTTTATTATTTTAAAAATATATCAAATAAGATCTGATAAAAAATACATTTAATAATAAGATTTAATTTAATAAAAATTTAATTTAATTAGTAGATAATATGTTTTATAATTTATATTAATATATTAAAATAAGCTTTTATAAATTTAATAATAAAGGTTGGGAAGATAAATTAATGTTGGCTTGGAATTAAATTGGCTAATAAGTGAATTTAAATAGGAATTGATTTAAACTTATTGATTTTTAAGGTTTTAAAAGATACGATTTATAACTTGATTTGATAAAAGGTGATTAATTGAATATTCTCAACATTAAACAAAATTAAGATTGAATATTTAATATCAATTTAAATTTATAAATTTGGATTCGATCAAATTGTTATTAAAATGATTAAGTGAATGTTGTCCAATTTGAAATAAATTAAAGTTAAATTTCGAAATACAAATGAAATTTATATTGTAAATATTTGAATATATAAACTTGAATATTTGAACTTTAAATTTGAAATGGTTAAACTGGAATTGATTTAAATTGAGTTTTGGAATTCAAAAATGATTTGAATCGGTTTGTGAAATTAGAGGAAACTAATTTTTATTATATAAAGTATTTAATATATAAAAAAATTAATATATAAATTATTTTAATGTATAAACTATTTTAATGTATAACTATTTTAAAATATATACTATTTTCAATATCTAAACTGGTTAAGTCAAAGTGTTATGATTTCAAGAGTGTTGTGATTTCAGAAATGTTATGATTTCAAAAGTGTTATGACTTCCAAAGTGTTATGATTTCCGAAGTGTTATGATTTCAAAAGTGTTATGACTTCCGTAGTGTTATGATTTCAAAGTGTTATAATTTTGAAAGTGTTACGATTCTAGAAATGAATATTATTTAAGTGAATAATAATATTGAATTGATATGGTTTTGAAATGGATATGATATTTTGTTATGAGGTATGAACTATTTTGAAATGAAAGGACCACGGTGTGAAATAAGCATTTGGTTGTTAAAGAGACAACGATCGGATATTGTCATACTCTCTGCCAATACCGAAAACCACTTGAACAACTATGTACATGGTGGAGATTTCAAAACAAAGTAGGATGGTTTGACGACGATTCTATATGGTATTTACGTATCCCTAACTTCCATGAGTTAGCTTGATGTGGCTAAAACAGGAGCTTTGCCAGTCTAAGTGGGGTCATTCCTCGATCGGGCACATTTCTTCGAAACCATTCTATTGCTTTTGTGATTTGATTGGATGCACTCTTTGATTTGGGAGTGTGTCACGTGGTGGGCGGTAGTAGCTGCTATGCGTTACCGCCAGTCCGAGAGTGCAAATGGTGTATTTGCTCTGGCATTGCCTCGAGTGCCTTGTCGCATGCCCTATCGCGTCTTCTACGAGTTTGTTTTGTACCGTACCAATGCGGTGTCCTCTGTGTAAACTACCGGTTTGGTGGAGCATACAGAATTGTATAGACTACGGAAATATATAAAATGAGTTAAGGGGGATATGGGTAACACCTTAACCCTATTTTAATTGTTTTACTTTACTATTGACATATTATAATAGCGTATATTACTACGTACTATATAGTTCCATGGATCCTTAGAGGATAGAAATCCCAAACATCCTTTAAGTTACTTGCGTTTCAGTTGGCATTTCACTTGAGTTAAATTTACTGATATAAGAATGTTAATCCTGACTCGAGTGTTTCGTGTTTTGCTTTATGCTCGGGTCAGACTGAGTGTCACAGAATTTGAGACTCGCCTTTGGAGATTGGAGCTTTGCTTGAAGATCTTTCTTATCTATTCACCTTTCCAGTTGTTTTGTTCAAACTTGTCATCTGTCTGTATTCGAGACTACAATGTATTTGAGATATTCTATTGTATTTTATTTCAAACTCTGTTGTTTATGTAGTAGCTTCATGAACAACTATTTACCTTTTTCGCTACTTATATTTTATATTAATCTGTATCTGTGATTCTGTGATTGATTTATTGACTGTATATGCCGAGTCTTGCTAAATATAAATTAACAATCTGACATTTTGAACAATTCAAGTCCGACATGTGAGGATGCGAACGGTTCGCAATACCAGGTTGTTACAACAATCTACTGCTAGACCCCCACTTTTTAATGACGGCAATTACTCCTATTAGCCATGTAGAATGAAAATCTATTTATAGTCAAATAGTCTAGATGTTTAGAATGTCACAAAAAATGAGTATATTGAGCCCAAACTAACTTTTCACAATGGACTGCTAACTAAAAGGTACTTCCACAAAGTAACTCTAAAGCCATGAATACTTTATTTTTTTCATTGGATAAGAATGAATTCAATAAAGTGTCTATTTATAAGTCTGCAAATAAAATATGGAGAACACTGCAAGTTACACATGAGGGCACTAGTAAAGTCAAACTGACCAAAATTTCTTTGTTAACTAATCAGTTTCAATTATTTAAAATGAGTCCATTTCTGATATGTATAGTAGATTTCAAGGTATAGTACATTCACTAATTGCATTAGGTAAAAGTTTTTCTGAAAAGGATCAAGAAAAATCCTCAATTTACTTACTCCTGAATAGGACCAAAAGATTTTTTCAATTGAAGAGCTAATGATATTAGCACTCTAAAAATTGAAGAGTTAATTGGTAATTTAATGTCATTTGAAGCACAAGTGCATAGAAGCAGAGGCAATAGAGAAAAAATCCATCGCTTTCATGCCAGAACAGATGATCAGGATTCAGACAATGATGTTGATGTAGAAATTGCCTTCATGACCAGAAATATTAGAAAATTTCTAAAATGCAAAAGAAATGAATAGTCTCAGGAGGAAAAATAAAAAAAATCAAGAAGGTGGAAATGCTGTTAGATGTTTTAACTATAATGAATTTGGCTATATGCAGAGAGACTGTCCACAAGTAGAGAAATCGAAAATCTCACCAAATAATGATTCGTTCAAAAAACGAGGAAGGGCTTATACTACAAAATTAGATGATTCAGATACTACCTGTAATGCTCTACCCTAAGACTCACCTTAGCAAAGAGAATTAACAAGTAATTCTGTCTACTAAAGCGGAGAATAGGGATGGTTATAGGCTATCGTCTATAATTTTGTCTTAAACATCTATTGAATACGTCGATAAATGCAATATAGTTTTTTTTTCAACTCATGTGGATCGACATACCCAATAAATGCTTAATCCAAAACTATAGGTGGCTAACGGATCTATCAGAATAAAATACAATTTCTGAATGTAAATCACATCACAGAACAGTAACAACATCTTATATATACATATACACTGATACATGTTTAGTACAATACAATATGAATAAAATAAAGGTGGTACTCAACCACACTATATACATCGAATCAAATATAAAAACATCAGAGTAAGAGGAAGAAATCAACCACTCAAGCGACAGATAAGCTGATATGCAACATAAACTTCAAGCTAAGCCTAAAAGTGAATACCTGAAACAACTCGGTCTGACCCAAGTATAAATACATGGGTTAGTTTAGCTAAACAAATCAGTCAATATCGATAATATGAAGCAGAATGGACATAGTGATACTTCTTCTCCAATGAGGAGAAGGATTAGATAACTCATAGCTCAATACTTAAGTAACAAACGCTACCTAAGTGACTAAATACCTCGAAAGAGGTAATTTAAACTTAATACTCAAATAAAACACAAGTGCCTCATATCATCGGCGATAACCCATAATGAACTCAAATCAACTCAAATAAAACTTAAGAAAAACTCAAATGGTTCGATGAACCATTACTCCAAAAGGAGAAAACTCATCTCAATCACAAATATAAGTCATAAAAGCAACACAAGATAACTCCATAAGAATGTGAGATCTCAAACTCATAAGTAAGCCAAGACGGCTAAATCACACACATACATCCCAATCTTAGAAGCTCATGGAACTCGATATGAATTAAAACCCATAAAATCTCAAACTCAATAAAGAATTCGATGCAAGTTCAAAAATCAGAAAATCATAACACTAATGCGCCAAAAACGACTATTTCAAAACTCAGAAAACTGGGATAGGCGAGATCCCCGATTAGAACGCCGAAGCAATGTTGCGTGTGCTAACTCAGATGGCCGAAGCCTAAGACAAGGTCGCTAACACCTTCCAAAGCAGTTCGTTCTTATGACAAGGTCGTTGACACCATTCCAAGCCGTTTTGTCAGCCCTAACAAGGTCGCTAACACCTTCCAAAGTAGTTCGTCCTCATAACAAGGTCGTTAACACCTCTTAAAGCAGTTCTGCTAGGTAAACATCGTGAATGTGTCACAAACTCATGGATAGGAACCCGAAAAGTCTTAACGTGTGTCCCATACCACACGTTCGCACTTAGCGGTTTACTAGTCGCTAGTCGATGCCGCACTAGGAAAATCATAAAACTCAAAAAATCATATCTTGCCTCGTCTCATTGGCGAGTGATAAAGAGACACCATACTCATCTCATCTCATCGACAAGTATTAAATGACATTGTAACTTGTCTCATCTCATCAACAAATGAAAACATCGCGATGGTTGCTCATAAACCATAAATCTCAAAACATGAAATCATATACTCAAGAATTGCCTTATATCATTAGCAAGTAAATAAAATATCATGATGGTTCTCATCAACCATACTCCTACATAGGAGATCTCAAGCCATGATACTTACCAAATATTGGCCATGTTGAATAATTCCAATAAATAGGAACTATAAAACTCAAAATACGCCATAAAATGGCAAAATATCTCAGAATCAATAATCTCGAATAGCTTCGATCTTACAAGTCCGGAATTAACCTAAATAGTAAATGCACATGTCTCATACCACGTGTTTTACTAAATCGTTTAATTCTCTTTCTCATACGTTCGAATAGTGTAAAAGTGCATGTTTTATATATAAAATAGTTTACTAGAGAAAACAACCTTCTAAAACTTTTCTCGAAAAGATTAATAAAACCAATATTTGAAATTCCTTTATTAGAGGAAATAAATAGGTTTTTTTTTCTTTTTTTATATTATAAAAATAATTTTAAAATACTATATGATAATAATTTGAAATGTCCACTTATTTCAAAAATCACTTCAAAAATGGATTAGTGAAAACCATACTCGAAAACAATGAAAAACAAGAAAGATAACTCAAGACCGCTAACTTGACATCAATACGAATTCAATTCAAATTTAACCTAAAATCAATTCAAATTCTATTTAAATTTGAATTTCAAATTCTTAAAATACAGCTAGCCTATTGATAGGCATCATAGTTCTCAAAAATCTCACAAACGTCGTCAAAACCAAAGGAGAATAAGAGTAAAAATGGGCTAATACAATTCTAAGGTCAATGCTTGTTGTTGCCATCATCTTGCTCTAAGGACAGCAACATATAACCATAATTTCGACCAAGAAAACTTCAAAATTCCAGAAAACACAATGTAGGAAACATCTATCACATGATCTAAGCTTTTTTGAAACATCCAAAATTATTGAATTCGGTAAAGAAACGAAGAAGTTACGGTCAAATTCGTTTCAATTTCAAACACAGAGCAAATATTGGTTATGCTCTCGGGTTAGCTGTTGAAAATTTTGATTTTGACACAGTTACCTTAGAATTACAAAATACTCAAACATGAAAGTTGTAGTACATGATTTAAGCTTTCCGAAACATCCAAAATTATCAAAATCGGTAAGAAACGAAGAAGTTATGGTCAAATTCTTTTCGGTTTCAGACACGGAGAAAATATTGGTTTTGCTCTCTGGTTAGCAATAGAAAAATTAGATTTTAACATAGTTAACCTTAAAATTACAGAAATCTCAAAAGATGAAAGTTGTAGCACATGATATATGCTTTTTGGAACATCTAAAATTATTAAAATCCGTTAAGAAACGAAGAAGTTATGGTCAAATTCGTTTCCATTTCAAACATAGAGCAAATATTGGTTTTGCTCTCGGGATAGCAATAGAAGAATTAGATTTTGATATCGCTAACCTCAAAATTACAGAAAGCTCAAAACATGAAAGCTGTAGTACACGATTTAAGCTTTTAGGAACAACCAAAAGTATCAAAATCGGTTAAGAAATGAAGAAGTTATGGTCAAATTCGTTTCGGTTTCAAACACAGAGAAAATATTGATTTTGCTCTTGGGTAAGCAGTAGAAAATTAGATTTTGACATAGCTAACCTCATAATTACAGAAAACTCAAAACACAGACGTTGTAATACATGATTTAGGCTTTTCGGAACATCCAAAATTATCAAAACTAGTTAAGAAACGAAGAAGTTATGAGTAAATTCGTTTCGTTTTTAGTAATTCATAGATTGCAACATTTTTAAGCAACAATTAGCTAGAATATAAGAGTTTTACACTCACCTTAGTGATTTTTGCAAGCAATGACTCGGATTGAGGCAAAGCAAGCACCTTTTTGGAAGAAGACAGCAAGCTAAAACCTTAATAGCTAAAGCAGAAACATGCAAAAAAAGAAATTGACATTAACAGATAACTACACAACAAAACCCTAGATTTGTGATGAAATATACATAATAATAGATTGAGATTACCTTATAGTTGGGATCTAGTTATCCTCTTTTCAAGTTTTTCAGCAGAATTGGAACAAAATTTGATTTCTTATGAAGCAGCCATTTTTTTTCTTCTTATTTCTGTTATCTGAAGTGAGAAAGGAGAAGGATATGTACGTTCAGTTCCTCTCAAGAGAAATTTTTGGAAATGGGTATTGGGTTTTTTTCCAAACTAAATTAGCCCAAAAGAAAACAGCTTAAAGAAAATTAGGCTAAATGTTTAACTTACATTTCACCATATTTTCACATATTTTAACATTTTAATTTCATTTAAGTTGCAACCAATAAAATGGAATGATTTAAAATTGTTATTGTTATAAAATAAAATTTATTTCAATCAATTAAAATTAGCTTTTACAAATAAAGCTTATTTTAATCATTATTTAACAACTTACACTATTTTTGTGTAAATTACGAATTTCTAACTTTAAAACTCAACAAAAATTATTTCCTTAGCTTAATAAATTATGATAATAACATTTTTAAAACATTAAAATAATGTTCTCATACATTATTTCATCTTTTAATTTAATTAATTACTTATTCTCTTTATATTTTCATTTTATTTTCAATAAAAGGCTATTATTGACAATATTCTCAATATAGTCATATTTATGCAAATAAAATTACAATTTAAGTTAATTCCTTCTCAATTTTCATAATAAAGTTTTCAAAACTTTATTCTTATTAATTTATATTAATTTCAACCATCAAACGTTGAAATATTTCATTTAATAATTTTATACGTCTAAATTTGCACAAAATTCCATTATTCTCATTATTTAATTAAGAACTTCACTTAATTAACTCTTGAATCCAATTTCCCACTACAACCATATTGTTTATCAAAATAAAAAATTTAAACAAATTTATCCTCCTTATTTTAGTTTATTAATAATATTAAATTGTAATCATCATTATAATTTAATATTATAGGTAATCTCAATACCAAGGTTGTTATAGACTCCCTCCCTTAATAAAATTGCATCCTCGTAATTTCTTAAAAAGAGTTTGTATTCAACACATTAATTTCATCATGCATAGGATAAAGATAAGCTCGAATCACAAATTATTCAGACTTCCAAGGTAGAAAAGATAGAATAACCAAGGTAGAACTTACTTGGATAATTCTATGGTTCATGGAATGCTAATATAGAGATTAGCAACCATCGAATCTTCCAAGTACTCAAGAGATTTCGAAGATATCTCATCTTCGAATCATAAGCTCAACAAAATGCTAAACAAATAATCAATCAAATAAGATTGATTTCTCAAAACTCCATGAATAGAGTCGAATTAGACTCAACTCAATCCAAACTCCAAGCAATCAGATAATCATCAATATAATTTTTTTTCATATAATAAAATGGAAAGAATAATATCGATGAAATGATAACTCAATAGGCAATAAGAACAAATCATGAGAAGGCTTCTCACAAGGCCACCAAACTCGAACAACCGCGAAAATGCATGTCATGGGATAATGGTACATGGATACGATGAGTTTATAGAACAAATTATAAGCATAAATTTATCTTTTAATCAAAGACACTTATAATTGTAAAACCCAAAACCCTTGCTACTTAAGTCTTAAAATCTTTAAAACACAAATCATCGTGTCTTATTGCCTCATCATAGCATTTAGGATATTCCTATCGATAACGTTGATCAGGTATATCGACTAGAACTCTTAACTACTCGATGGATAACGCAACACTCCTAAATTATTTCTATAAAAGAATACTACTCATTTAAATATATTCTCGAAACATTCTTTGATTTTTCAAATATCTCAAAACTCCAATTTCTCTTTTTTTTTGTAAAATCAATATATATATATATATATACACACACACACACACACACACACACACACATATATATATAGCTTCAAAAATACAAACCAAAGAACATTAAGAGAATGCATCAAGATATTCCTAGAATACTCGATTCTAAAAAATCAACAGAAGGAGATGGAGTGTTCGTCAACTCCTACAAGATGACGAGCCACTCTCAGAAATCATCAAGACACAAGATAAGCAAGATATTCTTCTCGAAGGAGAAGAACCACACAAACAACAAATCATTACTTCAAACAAATTAATGCTACAAAGAATAACACCGATTGAGTATTTGAAAAGGATAACCCAAAGAAACTGAATGATAAACTCAATCAAACTCGAACAATCTAGAAACTCACCTCATTCCCTAGTGGATATTCTCCTGAAAGGAATACCGAAGAGCTAAGAGCCAGGAATAAGGTTAACTCAACGCTCGAATGGCCGATTGGAACGGACTCACAAAACTCAACAAAGTCACCTTGACTAGAATTTGAGATATATCATCAACATCTCGATACTCAAGAGTGAATATAGAAACTTCGGAATCATCATTAACATTCTAAAGTGATAGAAATAATAAACCAATCAAATTAGGATGCCTAAATAAATATAGGATCCTATAACAACAAAAGGGTCGAACTTAACATCAAATAAGTCAAACCATCTCAAATCAGATACATCTCAAGATAGTGAATAATAAATAAATACTCACTAAACCAGCAACAAATAGAAAGCTCAGAATGCTCACAACAAGCCAATCATTGGGGATCCCCTCAATAGGATTCACAACTCTCAAAGGAATGCAACAGAATGCTCAAAGAAATCAATCAGCTCCATCGATACGAACTCGGTCGTATCGACAAAAATAAGAATAGAACAATCTCCAAATAAGATTATTCACATGATAAGATAACATCAAACTCAATTATGGAATACTACGGAATATAATATATTCCTAGAAATATTCCATCTCAACAATCCCAAAGACTCGAAAAAGAATCAAAGCACGATTCGAGAACAAGCTCAAATAAAGGACAATGATTCACGCGTATTGTACTTCGATGTATTATGATACACATACTGTTCTATGTTTATTCTACTTTGTTCTGACCACAGCTCTGATACCATCTTGTAAAGCCTCACCCTGAGACCCACCTTAGCAAAGATAATTAACAAGTAATTCTGTCAACTAAAGCGGAGAATAGGGATGGTTAAGGGCGACCATCTATAATTTTGTCTTAACATCTATTGAATACGTTGATAAATGCAATATTTTTTTCAACTCATGTGGATCGACAAACACAGTAAATGCTTAATCCAAAACTATAGTTGCCTAACGGATCTATCAGAACAAAATACAATATCTAAATGTAAATCACATCACAGAACAGTAACCAACATCTTATATATACACATACACTGATACATGTTCAGTACAATACAATATGAACGCAATAAAGGTGGTACTCAACTACACTATATACATCAAATCAAATGTAAAAACATCAGAGTAAGCAGAAAAAATCAACTAATCAAGCGACGGATAAGATGATATGCAACATCAACTTCAAGCTAAGCCCAAAAGAAAATACCTGAAACAACTCGGTCTGACCCGAGTATAAATACACGGGTCAGTCTACCTAAACAAATCAGTCAATGTCGATAATATGAAGCAGAATGGATATAATGCTACTTCTTCTCGAATGAGGAGAAGGACTAGATAACTCATTGCTTAATACTTAAGTAACAAACGCTACCTAAGTGACTAAATACCTCGAAAGAGGTAACTCAAACTCAATACTCAAATAAACACAAGTGCCTCATATCATCGACGATAACCCATAATGAACTCAAATCAACTCATATAAAACTCAAGCAAAACTCAAATGGTTCGATGAACCATTACTCCAAAAAGGAGAAAAATCATCTCGATAACAAATAGAAGTCATAAAAGCAACACAAGATAACTCCGTAAGAATGTGAGATCTCAAACTCATAAGTAAGCCAAGATGGCTAAATCTCACACATATATCTCACTCTTAAAAGCTCATGAAACTCGGTAAGAATTCAAATTCATAAAATCTCAAAATCAATAAAGAATTCGATGCAAGTTCAAAACTCAGAAAATCTTAACATTAATGCGCCAAAAACGGTGAACTCAAAACTCAGAAAACACGGATTGGCTAGATCCCCGATTACAATGCTGAAGCAATGTTGCACGTGCTAAAGTCAGACGGTCGAACCTTTGACAAGGTCGCTAACACCTACCAAAGCAGTTCGTCCTCATGATAAGGTCGCTGACACCTTTCCAAGCCGTTTTGTCAGCCCTAACAAGGTCGCTAATACCACCCAAAGCAGTTTGTCCTCATGATAAGGTCGCTAACACCTCTCAAAGAAGTTTTGCTAGGTAAACATCGCGACTGTGTCACAAACTCATGGATAGAAACCCAAAAAATGTTAACATGTGTCCCATACCACGGGTTCGCACTTAACGGTTTACTAGCCGCTAGTCAATGCCACACTAGGAACATCATAAAACTCAGAAAATCATATCTTGCCTCGTCTAATTGGCGAGTGATAAAGAGACACCATACTCGTCTAATCTCATCAACAAGTATTAAATGGCATTGTAACTTGTCTCATCTCATCGACAAGTGAAAATATCATGATGGTTCCTCATAACCATAAATCTCAAAATATGAAATCATATATTTAAGACTTGCCTTATATCATTGGCAAGTTAATAAAATGTCGTAATGGTTCTCAACGACCACACTCCTACATAGGACATCTCAAGCCTTGATACTTGCCAAATATTGGCCATGTTAAATAATTCCAATAAATAGGAATTATAAAACTCAAAATACGCCATAAAATGGCAAAACATCTCAGAATCAATAATCTCAAATAGCTTCGATCGTACAAGTCTGGAATTAACCAAATATTAAACGCATATGTCCCAAACCACGTGTTTTACTAAATCGTTTAATTATCCTTCTTATACGTTCGAATAGTATAAAAGCGTATGTTTCATATATAAAATAGTTTACTAGAGGAAACAAGCTTCTAAAACTTTTCCCGAAAAGGTTAACAAAACCAATATTTGAAATCCCTTTATTATAGGGAATAAATAGTTTTTTTTTCTTTTTTTATATTAGAAAAATAATTTTAAAATACTATGTAATAATAATTTGAAATGTTCACTTATTTCAAAAATCACTTCAAAAATGGTTTAGTGAAAACTATACTTGAAAACAATGAAAAACAAGAAAGATAACTCATGACCGATAACTTGAGTTCAATACGAATTCAATTCAAATTTAACCCCAAATCAATTCAAATTCTATATAAATTTGAATTTAAAAATTTTCAAATATAGCTAGCCCATTGATAGGCATCATAACTCTCAAAAATCTCAAAAACATCATCAAAACCAAAGGAGAATAAAAGAAAAAACGGGCTAATATAATTCTAAGGCCAATGTTTGTTGTTGCCATCATCTTGCTCTCAGGACAGCAATACATAACCATAATTTCGACCAAGCAAACTTCAAAATTCTAGAAAATACAATGAAAAAAACTTGTAGCACATGATCCTACCCTTTCGAAACATCCAAAATTATCAAATCGGTTAAGAAACGAAGAAATTATGGTCAAATTCGTTTTAGTTTCAAACACAGAGCAAATATTGGTTTTGCTCTTGGGTTAGCAGTAAAAAATTAGATTTTGACATGGCTAACCTCAAAACTAAAGAAAACTCATAACATGAAAGTTGTAGTACATGATTTAAGCTTTTCAAAACATCCAATATTATCAAAATCGGTTAAGAAACGAAGAAGTCATTGTCAAATTCGTTTCGGTTTCAAACACATAGCAAATATTGGTATTGCTCTCGGGTTAGCAGTAGAAAAATTGGATTTTGACACAGCTAACATCAAAATTAAAGAAAACTAAAAACATGAAAGTTATAGCACATGATTTATGCTTTCCAGAACATTTAAAATTATCAAAAGCGTTTAAGCATCGAAGAAGTTATGGTCAAATTCGTTTTCGTTTCAAACACAGAGCAAATATTGGTTTTGCTCTCGGGTTAGCAGTAGAAAATTTTGATTTTGACATAGCTAACCTCAAAATTACAGAAAACTCAAAACATTAAAGTTGTAGTACATGATTTAAGCTTTCAAGAATATCTAAAATTATCAAAATTAGTTAAGAAATGAAGAAGTTATGGTCAAATTCCTTTCGGTTTCAAACATAGAGTAAATATTGGTTTTCTCTCGAGTTAGTAGTAGAAAAATTAGATTTTGACATAGATAACCTTAAACTATAGAAAACTCAAAGCATGAAAGTTGTAATACGTGATTTAAGCTTTCCGGAACATCCAAAATTATCAAAATTGGTTAAAAAACAAAGAAGTTATGGTCAAATTCGTTTCGGTTTCAGTAATTCACAGATTGCAACATTTTTAAGCAATAATCAGCTAGAAGATGTGAGTTTTACACTCACCTTAGCTTTTTTTGCAAGCAAAGACTCAGATTGAGGCAAAGCAGGCACCCTTTTGGAGGATGGCAGCAAGCTAAAACCTGTAATGGCTAAAGCAGAAACATGCAAAAAAAGAAATTGACATTAATAGATAACTACACAACATAACCCTAGATTTGTGATGAAATATAAATCATAATAGATTGAGATTACCTTATAGTTAGGATCTAGTTATTCTCTTCTCAAGTTTTTCAACAGAATTGGAAGAAAATTTGATTTCTTATGAAGCAGCCATTTTTTTCTTCTTGTTTCTGTTCTCAAGCCTTGTCAACCGGGAATGACTGAAAATCAGGGGTTATGCAGCAAGGCTAGGTGGGTAGCACCCATTTCAGGGTGAGGTCATCCCTGTCTAGATGTCCCTTTTATTTCGGCTTAGTGGTGCGGTTACTGATCCCAACCATGGGGTGATCTTACTCGAGATTATCTAGTAAGGGATAGTCTCGGCCTTGTGTTGCAGGGGATCGGGAGTGGTCCTCAGTACACTGATCTAGACCAGGTACTGTGACAGGTGGTACCCCAGTGCCTAGTCATTAGTTGGAAATTCATTCTCCCTACGCGCCTTTTATGAGTTTTGTTTGTATTACCCACGATTGTGGCTAGTAGCTGGAATTTAATGAATGCAACAATTTCAGCTATTTTATAAGTATTTGTACATAGACTCTAGTATAATATCAAAGGATTTTTATAAAAAGTGTTTTAGCTATCGTAAGGTAAAAACCCGACATGTTTATTTGTGGCCTGGTCTTACGAGATGCTTTTGTTTTCAAAGGATTTTTGAAACTTTAATAATCAATTTGGGTGTATATTTATCAGCTGGTATTCCAGACTGACTCGGGTGTTATTTCATTATAATGCTCAGGTCAGACCGAGTATTACATGTTCATGATAGGATGCTGTGGAGAAGGAGAGGAGCTGGAGTCCGAGATGTATTATCCATACTTGTTTATATCCGTTGCTGTGATTGTTTGAGATTGTCAGACTGGTAATTGTTGCTTGTTGAGATATACTCTGATGATATATTGTATAAAATAAATATAGTTTTCATTTTGTGTAAAGATATGATATTATATATTATATTTTATTATACTGCGATTGTGAGATTCTGATATTGTTTAGTTCCTTCTTTCTTCTACCTTCTTTCTTTTTCCTCAGCAATCTGTCTTTTCCAGCACTTGATCGTCGGCATATCATACGGTGGAGTATTTTGTGTCGATTTTCAAGGGTCGAGAAGGGCGGGTCGTCACACTTGGTATCAAAGGATAGGTCAACAACCTAGGCTTTGGTGGGGAAATTACTCATTAAACAGAGTCAATAGTACTCTATAATGAGTTGAGTGTAATAATAGATATGAGAGCGTACTTGTTAGTGAATATAAATTTTTTTTATACTTTGTTGACTTATCGGTTGAGTGTTTATGAATTCTGGTCGGTACGAGAAGTACAATTGTAATAACCCGGGGTTTCGCACCAATTAATTATTGTCATTAAACGATTAGTGTTTATAGCTAATTGCTATTGGGAGTTTTTAGTCGGGTTGTGATTCTTTTAAAAATTTGTTAAATGTTAGGTGGACTTTAAAATAATCTTGGCCCACGTTTTCTTGGTACTATGTTGTATCAAGCAGAGGCCGTTCCTCCATTATTCATTCATTTTCACAAGCCCTAACTAAACAAACGAAAATGGCGGCCCGTTCCTTGTTCGTTCCTCTTCTTTAAAAATTCGGGTTTTTGTGTAATTTGAAGAAGCCGAATTTGTTCGATTGATTTCGATTTCCTTGCTCTGTTGGTTGATAGTCTCTTGAGATGCTTTCGGCTACGAGTTTGGATTTGGGTTCTTTGAACAAGGTGAGTGATTTTCACTCACATCTGTAATTCAAACATGGTAAAGTGCTTCGGCTGTTCGATTTTGTCTCGTTGTTGATGGTTTCACTGATTTTATCGATTTCGTATAATTTCATGAATTTCTGGCTTGATGATTATGCTGTGACGATTTTGGTTTTGTTCGACTTTCCAGCTTGTTCGATTTCACCTACTGTTTTATGTCTTCATTCATTAACAGTTGCTTTGAATTCTTTGTTGGCTTTTGAAACTGCTACCTCTATCTTTGTTCGATTTTACCCTTGACCACCTCGGCTCTGACTTGGTGCTGTAAATAAACTACCGCCACGTCGAATTAAACGGCAGTTGACTTTGTGAATTCTTTGATCTTTGTATATCATGGCTTGGGTTTCTGACATTCGAGCTTGACATTGTTTATATTTTTGGTTTGTGGTCATTCGATCACTATCTTGCAATGTTGTTTTGACTTGGCCTGACATAGTCACTTGTAGTTTGTACCACTTCCTATTCCTAGTGATGTCTCACAACTACGTATATGTATTTGTGTGTTCATGCCTGTGACCATTCATGTTGCTTGCACTGAGTTTGATCATCCTGTAGCATATTTTGATAGAACCCTTGCATGATAATACTGTACTGTATATATACCCGTCTTTTGAGAGAACCATTCCATTGAAAATATTTTCTACATATTCATCTTTGTTGTCAAAAACAAAAAGGCATATCATTATGTGCCATGTTTCTTCTGATGCATTTCCTTCTGGCTAGCACTCGAGTCTGTTGACACTGATTCGTGTATATGAGCAGTTTTACTTGTTTTGGTTGTTGCATTTGTGTTGTAGTATATATATATGAGCTTGATTCACTATATATTGTCTCTCCCCCTTGCATTTGCAGATTTTATTTTGTGTATTGTTTCTATACTTGACTTGAAAGTGAATTTTCATTATGCTTGATAACTACTACTTAGTTGTCATTGTGTATATGCTACACTATGTTGCATATTGCTGCAATTTGTACACGCTTCGATTTGAGCTTGCATTGTTTATTCGAGCTGCTGTATATATGTATGCTTGCATCTAAATTGTGTACTTGATGCAGTCTTCATGCACTTGGTTTCTGGTATCATTCTTTGAGACAAATTGCATTTCAATTGTTGGCTTTGACATTGGATTTGTTTAAACGTGCATCCTGACAGTGTTCATGTCATTCTGCTTTCTGCTGTTTTTGAGTCTTCTGTACACTGTGCATATCAGTACACTGCTTTGAGTCAGGTTGCATACTCTCTGATCAGTTGCATTGTTCATGTCATTTTGATGGCACTGTCCAGTTGAGTTTGAGTTGCTTAGCTTGAACTTGATCTCGAGATGGTGCCATTTGCTTTTGATTCATTGAGCTTTTGTGTATTTCATCACTGTAGTGGCGAGGCAGTACACGTGAGCGTGTACTACAGCCAAACAGAATTCACGTTTTAATTGATAATTTCAATTGCTTGAATTGTTTCGTGTGTCCAATTCAATATATTTTGAAATTGTATTTTGATTTGGTAATTTGATTATTTTGTTGCTATTTAATTATCCACTAGATAATTAGATTATGTGTTTTCTAATTATCATATCGATAATTAGATTTTGTTGTTTATGCGTTTTCACTGGCTTGCGTATTGCTTTAACCACTTGCTGTTAATTGCTGTATAGGCAATTCTGTTGTTTTCTAAATTATCTTCATTGATAATCCTTTTATTTATTAAAGGATTGGATATGTGAGATTTATTATGACTGTCGTCTATTTGTTATTTAATTATTATTGCTTCCGTGCATTAATAACTGAGTTTGAATTAGACTGAACCGCGTATTATTTTCTTTTGAATTTATACTGGAGTCGGACCGAGTTATTACAGGCTGTTGACATCTTGCTTTGGGTTGCTGCTTGAGCTATGAAGTCTCTTTATATCATTGGAGTAGTCGCTGTCATTTTATAAGATGATATGTATTCATGTATATTATTTACAATAATGTACTTGTATATGTAACTTTCAGTATCGACTGTTGTAGTTGTATCACATGTATTGTATCACATGTATTGTAACTGACTTTAGTTATATATATATGAGATTTTATTTTATTCGTGTTCTGTGTTTAGCTTATCTGTGTTATTATTATATATGTGTCCTGAACTATTATGAACCATCGTAGTTCGTTTTATACTGGAATTGGATATGTCGATGGGAGTAAATAAACAAAAAAGATAAAAGAAAGAATATATACCACTCCTATCGAGATAACCAAAACTAGTGTAAGGCCTAACTACGGATGGCCGCTCCTATCCAGCCTTATTCTTCGTAATAACAGACAGTATTTCCTTTAATACTCTTTGTTATTGTGAGCATAAAGGTGGGGCGCCACAACAACCGTATCGATAGGGGTTTCTAAACTCTTAAACAAGATAAACCGACATAGTTTGTTTTAAAGAGGGTAAATGAAATAATTTTACCCAAAATTATATTTTGATATAAAAGAAATAATTTTCTGAAATTATTATATATATTTGATTGTTTGGATGTGGATATCTTGATCAAATAAAAATTTAAAATTTGATCTAAAATTTGAAATGGTTATAACCAAATAAAATTCTATGAGTATAAATTATATGAAAGAAGTATAACTAAATTTGAATTAAACCTGAATTCAAATCCCGAAAATTTTGAAAAGTGTTTTAAATGTATTGAAAACAATTTTTTTTTGGAATTTAAAATCTTGAGGATGTTTGGGAATGTTGTCCAAAGATTTGAAGGCGATGATGTAATATTATTTGGGTAATATGTTTGAATGGAAACTGTTTTGAAACGAATTTGGGAAAGTAAGGAAGCACTAAACGCACTTCAGTCGTTGGAAAATAATCCTGGTGATGGTGGCCACATCATTAGAATTCATTTTCGAGTTTCCAAAGTGATGGATTGCTTCCGTAGTAATTGGGTATGATATCTGTTTGGATTTGTTTGATATACAAGGAGTTTTAGAAATTTGAAATTTGTTTTGGTATAAAAAATTTATTTGGAATACAGAGATTTGATTTGATATACCAAGTAGGTATGTGTTGATTATTATTTCAACATGGTTTTGAAATAAAACCGGGCAATTGAATTCTAGAAAATTCTATTTAAATAATATGTAAAGTTAAAATGAATCAACTATTGAACTCATTAAGTGAAGTTGATATTAATAAGAAAGAATGAAATTTTTTAATCCTGGAATTAAAATTTATTGAGTGTATGGAAGTAAATAGAAAATTTGTATTTAACTTGGGATAAGTTAAATAAATTGAACTTAGAATATAATTGATTTGGGTTAAATTGAAAAGTAAAATGACTTTGTAATTGTGGGTCATTGTGTAATGAATTGTACCCATAAGCTATTAAGTGTTATACTTATAATCTGAAATTGTGGATTTAAAATTAATGCAAAGAATTAAATTGAAAGAAAATTTGTATCCTTAAGAATTCAGTGATATATATATATATATATATATATATATATATAATTTGGAATTTTGATTATAAGATGTAAATGGATTAAAATGAGCAATATAAGCTTTTAAGTAAATAAGTTGGTGAACTTAAGAATAGAAAATCAGATTATAAACCCAAGTAAAATGGAATTATAATCACAAATGGGAAATAGTTGAATGGTATGGTGAATTCCAAATTTAAATCCAAAATGAAATGTAAATTGAAATAAGGTGAAGAAAATATAAAATATAAAGGGTGTATGAACTTAAGCTAGTAAATAAGGCTTGAACTTATATAAAAGAAGAAATAAAATTGGATCGGATTGAATTTAACTTGGACTAAGAGAAATTGAGTTAAATTTGGATTGAATTGGAATTTAAAATTCAGTTGCATTATAAATAACATTGAATGGAATTAAATTCCTATTTAAGTAGTAAAGGGAATGGAATGAATTTAAGTTGGCTAAATAAAATTTAGTTAAACTTGAATTAAATTTGGGAAGAGAATTGAATTAAGTGGAATTTAAATCAAGTAAAAATGATATCGAATGAATTAAATTCTCACTCAACAAAATTCAAAAAGGATTGTTTAGAAATGAATTTAGTGTAAGCTAAATTAAATGGAAATTTTATTGGATTGAATAAAAAATCAATTTAAAATGGATATGGTTCAAAATGCAAGTAAAATTCAGTTGGGTATAAGATAATTGAAAATCGTCATATTATTAATAAAATTCAGAATGAATCGAGGAGATGAATTAAAATTTAAAATGGAGTGAATAGGTGAACAAATTGAATTAAATTTTGTAAATGAATTGAAATTTGATTGAATGAGAATCAAATTAAATAAATTAAAATTGATATAAGAAGAAATGGAAATATTGTGAAATTGAAAGAACTTAAGCAAATTGGAAAATAATTGTGGTCGATCTTTATAAGGAGTCTTGAATTAAATTTGTTTAGATAATAAAATTTAAATGCAAGTGAAAGAATTTTAATTAGTTATTGTGATGAGATAAGAATGTATGAGTTAAATAATACCGAATGGAATGATATTAATATAAACTTAAGTTAGATGATGAACTTGAAGTGAGAATAAGGATTTGATTAAAAAATTACAAGGAAATAGAATATTTGGGATTGTGAAAAATTCCGAGTGGAATAAAATTAATATAAATTTAAATCGGAATTAATTTTAAATGGTTATAAGCTCAAGTGATGGTTACTTGCATGAATAACATTAGAATTTTGCATAGAAATTTGTCGTTTTGTTGTAAACAGAAATTGAATTGGTTTAAAGAAGTAAATGAAATTGGTTTTTAAATCAACTGGAATGGATTGTGATCTCATTAAGTGGATTTGTATATAAATGCAAATGAATCATAAAAGAGATGCGAATGAATCAAATTGAAAATAAAATTGATTGCCCATAAATTGGAAATTGAATAGGAGTAAATTTATGTAAATATGGCTTATAAACCAATTTGATGTGAATATGAGCTTAACTGGTAGAAAGATGAATTGGTCGTGTTAAATATGACTTATATGTAGTAAACTTATATGTAAATTATTAGTGTGAAATAAAGTGAAGTTTGGATTTGGAAAGAGGATTAAAATGGTGTTGAACTTGTGAACTGCTTATAAAGAAAGTTGACATGCAAAATTATGAAATTTGTTTGTTTGAATTATGTAATTGAGGTTTTTAGCTAAGATAAATGTATGGAAAGTTGTTAAAATTCTCATATTATTGAAAACTGATGTGTTTGTTTGAGTAAGTACAGGTACGGGAGGTAATCGATAGAGTTGGAGCGCGTATATGCAATATTAGCCGCTTGCTTTTTAAAATGCTAATAAAGGTACGCCTATGTAATAAAAATAGGAAATATGAACTGTTTTTGGTTTTTCAACTGTGTGGGTCGATACATATATATATATATATATATTTATATCTATTATGATATTGCAAAAGCTCCTCCGTACAAAGGAGACTCTGCCAAAAATTTCTGGAAATTTTGGGAGTTAGAAAATTTTTGAAATTTTTTGAAAACGTTTCATTAACGACAAATTGATTTTAATTTAAAATTTGAAATAAAAGAATTTTGGAATAGGAATCAAAACTAGCAGTTTTGATTTGAAACTAAAGAGTTTAGGCAAAATGAAATTGAGATTTTCACTAGGTGGGTTTTGCTATTGGGTTTGGAACATTCTTCTACCTTAGCAAATTTCGGGGACGAAATTTTATAAGGGGGAGGAATGTAACGACCCGGAATTTTGGGTTGCTGGATGTGAACATTTAATTCATTTTAAATGTTGAATATGTATTATAATTTGAATTTGGAAATAAAAAGATTTTGGTTAAATTAATAGAATTAGTTAAATTTCAAATACGAGAATTTAATTGAAATTTGAATAATAATAATTTAATATTGGAATTGGGATAATCGATGATTCTGGGTGTAAATAGATATAAAAATAGATTCTAAATTTATTTTAAGTCTGTTTGGATTTGAATTATAATACTAGACTGTTGGATAGAATTAAAAGTCGATAGCTTGAATTTGGAATTTTATATTAATTTAATAATGGAATTTAATAATATACTAATGAAAATAATCAGATTTTGATTTAAACTGAATCAGAATGATTTCTAATGTGAATATAAATTCTATACGATTTATAATAGAGTTAATAAAATTTTAAAGTTAAATTTTAAATGATTTCGACGATTTTGAAAATCGCTCGATTTAATCGACGAGTTAAAATAGCCTTCCAGGGAACAGTCTCGGAATTCGACAAAACTAGTTCCATTGGATCCGTAATTGTTTTTTATTATCGGATTTCAGTTTTCGTAGCAATCGGAGTTGTCGTTTGACCCTGGCAGCTCAAAACGCATAGAAACTATTTTAATCGATTTAATTTTAAATTGATCATTTTTTCTGTAACTCGCGCATACGACCGAGTTAGCTTCCGAAACACATTCCATTGTGTTCGGAATGCGGGTAAAACCTCATAATCACCTAGCGGCACTTATGATTTGGAGTTCATTTGTAAATGCTCATTAAAATGAATTTAATATTAAAATATTGTTTATATACGTATATCTATACACGTTTTAAGCCAAACCCTAGCCTAATTCTCGAGCCGCCGTTTGTAACATTTTGATGGCCGACGTGCTTCCATCTTCTTTCCCAAATTTCTTCTTATCCACTAATTTTTAGCAAATTCCTCCAACTGAGAAATCATATAACTCGTTGAGTTCTTCAAATTGACCGGTGGAGATCGCCTAACTCGCGGTGAGGTGGGAGTTTTGGAGGTGCGTTCGTCGCCTGTTCGAACGAGGGTAGTGCAACCTAGGGTTGATCGAGCTCGACGAAATTCTGGGTGAAGGAAGGTGCTGTGGTGCGGTTTCGTGTGGCATACTCAGATCGTCGTCAAACTCGACGAAGGGGGCGGTGGTTCCAAGCCCTAAACGGCGGCAATGGGTTTCATTCGAACCCAGGTCAATTGCGTGAGGAAGAAACAGTGCGGCCGTGATGAGTTCTGGTAATAAAAAAAAGAAAGAAATTTTTGTTTTAGTTTGTAATTGAAACTAATTAATTTCATAACTAATGCATGCGAGGTCGAAATTCGACGAAACTAGCGACGTCGGAATCACAGAGACAAGTACTACGCCGTGGAGCAATTTTGGGATCATTCGGAGCAAGTAAAAATTTAGGTTAAATCGAACGCCATTCGATTTAATTTAAATTTGAATGCTCGTCGAAAACCCAATGTGAGTTAATCTCACTCACATCTGGATACCAGTAATTTAAATAGCTAATATTTAAATGTTTGGTTGGTTGTTTAGCTGAATATGATAATTATTATCAAATTGAGTCGATATTTATTGGTTGTGCTAATATTTTTGGATGTAGGGAAACAGGTTGGAGAAATCCAACTGGATTCGTCACAAATAGAAATTTAATTATATTCTGTGATATATCTTATTTATATCCTGTGATAAATTGATTTAGATCTTGTTATGCTGTGTTCTATTTATATACTGGGATAGATTAAATTGAAAATTAAATTGTGTTGTGCTATGACTGGATATATACAACGTGGGAATTTAAATATAAATAGATAAATTGGGTTTAAATAAAAATAAAAGAAATTCTTAAGTAAAGAATTTAAAAGGAATTAAATTCAAGAAATTGGTTGGAAATTGAAGTGTCTGAAATTGTGATTTAAAAAGGAAAACGTGGATTGTTTTAAATATAATTGCGAGATTTATTTATAAAGGATGGGAAAGGTGTTTTTCCTCGAAGCTTTAGTATGTTTTTGAGAAGCTTTCAAAATATAAATGGGCAGTTTAAAATGTATTTAGAATATTTTGGAAAGAAATATTGTTTTAATTGTTTAAAGCATAAGTAAACATTTATTTAAGTAATTATAGCATTTAATTATTTTCAAAAAGTAAAGTAGTATTAAGTTTTCAAAAGGAAATTATAATATAAATATTTGATTTAATAACTTTATTTTAAAAGTTAAATTTGGCTTAAATTACTTAGAAAACCTCTATATATTTCCTTAAGTATTATTTTCAATGAAGAAATTTCTAGAAGCTTGATTTTAAATATTTTAAACATATGTTTTGAAAGTGATTTCCAGGAAATAGCAATATGAGGAGTTTATTTTTAAAATATGGAAAGGAATTTACGGGATAAACGTAAAATTGAATTGGAGTAAATCGTGTTGGATTGATAAAAAGAATTCTTGGGTTATCCTAAAATGGAAGTGTATTTCCCTGAAAAGCAAAGTACGTTTTAAAAGCAGGTTTTTGAAAGGTTAGAAGTTGTATTAAAGAATGGTTTCAAGAAGTTATTTAAGTGGTAAGAATTTTAAAAGTGAACATCTATCGAATTAGTTATAGAAGTAATTATTTTAATGGTAAGCAGTAGTATGTTTTAAAGAATATTATTAATATTTATACTTTAGAAAATGGTTCTATTTTAAAGATAATCAATTAAAGTATTATTTGAAACTTGTATAGGATTTCATAGCTTTATTTAAAGTAGTATGACTTGACTTTATTTTGAAGAAAATAGTTTATATTTTATAAAGCAGTTTTATTCGAAATATTTTTAAAAGTACATGTATATTTCAAATTAAGTATGTAAGAAATTTTAATATAAATGTTTTAATGTATTTTCGAGAATGAAGAATTTAAAATATTTTAAAGCTTAGTTATGGGTACTTGGTTGTTTTTGGTGGAAGTAAAGATTTAAGGGATTTATTCCATGAGAAGAGTTGGGTTTGAAAAGTATTTTCAACGGAATTTGAAAATGGAAATACATCTTGCGAAGATATTTTTGAGGAAAATAAATAATGTGGGAAATTATTTCTTGTTTGAGGGATGTTTGTGAATATTAATTGATAGTTAAATCACCGACTATCAATATTGGCCAATGCGTTGATCATTTCAAAGAGACCGGGATCAGGATTAAATTCTCGAAAACCACTTCGATCCAGTTTGTACGTTTTCGTGGGAAAAACGAGTTCAGAGTCGAAATGGAGCAGTGAAGTGCAAGGGATAGTCGCTACTAATCCTAAGGATATTTCCAAATGGATGTAGTAGGAGTAGTGCCTTAGGTTCCATTCAAATCTAGGACGAACTTGTATGGATGAATGCTTTCAGAACATCGTCAGGTGGACGATGGGCATTCTAAGTAAATTTTCTAAAGGTAACGCTTAGCCTCAAGCCTCATCAACCAGGAATGACTGAAAATCAGGGGTTATACAGTAAGGCTAGGTGGGTAGCACCCATTTCAAGATGAGGTCATTCATGTCTAGATGTCCCTTTTATTTCGGCTTATTGGTGCGGTTGCTGATCCCAACCGTGGGGTGATCTTACTCTGGATTATCCAGTAAGGGATAGTCCCGGCCTTGTGTTGCAGGGGATCGGGAGTGGTCCTCGGTACACTGATCTAGACTAGGTACTGTGACATGTGGTACCCCAGTGCCTAGTCATTAGTTGGAAATCCATTCTCCTTACGCACCTTTTACGAGTTTTGTTTGTATTACCCACGATTATGGCTAGTAGCTGGAATTTAATGAATGTAACAATTTCGGCTATTTTATAAGTATTCGTATATAGGCCCTATTATAATATCAGAGGATTTTTATAAAAAGTGTTTTAGCTATCGTAAAGTAAAAACCCGACATGTTTATTTGTGGCGTGGTCTTACGAGATGCTTTTGTTTTCAAAGGATTTTTAAAACTTTAGTGATCAATTTTGGTGCATTTTTATCAGCTGGTATTCCAGACCGACTCGGGTGTTATTTCATTATAATGCTCGGGTCAGACCGAGTATTATATGTTCAGGATAGGATGCTGTGGAGCAGGAGAGGAGCTGGAGTCTGAGACGTATTATCCGTACTTGTTTATATCCGCTGCTGTGACTGTTTGAGATTGTCAGACTGGTAATTGTTGCTTGTTGAGATATACTCAGATGAAATATTGTATAAAACAAATATAGTTTTCATTTTGTGTAAAGATCTGATATTATATTTTATATTTTATTCCGCTGTGATTGTGAGATTCTGATATTGTTTAGTTCCTTCTTTCTTCTACCTTCTTTCTTTTTCCTCAACATTCTGTCTTTTCCGGCACTTGATCGTCGGCATATCATACGGTGGAGTATTTTATGTCGATTTTCGAGGGTCGAGAAGGGTGGGTCATCACAACAAATTTATCCTCTTTATTTTAGTTTATTAATAATTTTAATTTGTATTCATCATTATAATTTAATATCATAGGGCATCTCAATACCAGGGTTGTTACACTTCCTCAAGTGACAACGAACTAGATACGGAAGATGCCAATAAGTGCTTCACAACAATAATTAATTAATTCAGACAAGTTTGAAGAAATGGAGCAAAAATATATACACATTAAAATTTTGAATTTCAAAATTTTCTTGATTGGATTTTTTGGTTGCTTTTGATAGGATTAGTTTAATAACAATATTGAATGAATATAATATAAAAAAATTATAAAATTATTTTAATAAGAATATAATATTGAATAAAAATAATATAAAATATATATTTAAAATAAATTTTAAATTATTTACTAAGTATATAGACTAGTAATAATTATAGGATAATTATATGGGTATACATACATACGCAAATAACAATAATTTATTCAATTCCTCCTTTTGAAATTCTTGCGCTATATGTCGACATACACACTATGCATATGTCGACATATTCACATGAATTTGGAATTTTAATTCATTTCAAATTCAAAAATTGAAATCCCCCCACCTCTTCACCAACTCTAATGTCCTGAAGAGGTGTTTTTTGACCAAAGAACATGCTTATTGATTCTTTATTTAATTATTCTATCTCCATCTATTCATTTCACTCTCATTTTCAAAATTAAAAAATCCATTATCTCTCTTATTTCTTCAAATAATTCATCAATGGCTTCCTCAATGAACACTCCAAAAACCATAAGGCTTTCAAAAAAAACCAAGGCAATCTCTTTCATGATAAAGAGGCCACTGAAGCATATGTGAAATATGTTTCTTTCGAAAAAGTTTCTCTAGGAAGATTCGCCAAATTTGATGATTTTACTCATTATGATCTTGATGATCTTTGTAATCAAAATGGAATTATTGGTTTGATTAATGCTTCGCAAAATGATTTTGTATATTTTTCAATCTTGGTAAAAAAAAATTATGCTAGTTTAAAAGGGAGGTTTTACGAAGGAATCGAATGTTTGGATGTAGTGTCGAAGGCCACTCAAATTGTTTTGAATTTTGCAATTTTAGGTAACATTCTCGGATGCAAATCTAGTGGAATGGACCTTTCATTCTTTAAAATCGAAAATCAAAACGTGAACTTATTCATGATATTTTTGAAAGTGGTGATGATTTTGAGTTTAAAAATAAGAATTTGCATCCTAAAGCAACAACTTTAAGTCTCATTTTGCAATAAAGCATAACTCTGAGAATGGGAGATTATAACAACCTAACTCAAAAAATTCTCAAAGCACTTTTTGCAGTTTATAGTCATTACGACATAAGTTGGGCACAAATTATTTTGAATGCATTTTTTCCTAAGAATATCTCTAGGCACAAGAGCACACTCTTTCATGGTGTATATCTCACTAGAATATTCACATATTTTGGTGTTGACCTAAAAGGAGTGGAAACCATTTCTCAAAAACTCTTCGATAAGGCCAACATCTCTCTCATGCACATTTCACCATCTTTGAGCTTTATGAAACTCTTTTGGAGAAGGAAGCAAGATTGGCTTGGGAAGAGGTGTGAAATTATAGAAAAGCAGGAAGAGGAAGAAGGAATGAAAGTGGAAGAGGAGGAAGAACAAGAAAAGGAGGAAGACACTTCTTCGGAGAGTTTCAAAAAGTCATCTCATCCATTCACTAAGGGAATTCTCAAGAATCAAGAGAAGCTTTTAACCAAAAAAAGCTTAAGAAATCATTCACTTTTCTTTCCAACAGGGTAGACAAGTACTTTGGCAAGATTATTAACAAGATTAGTTTGAAGTCCACATCTTTATCTACTTTTTCCTAGTTGTATTTCCTATGATTTTCTGGCTTTTAGTTTAGATTGTTCTGGTTTTAATCCATGTATCTTTTACATTTATCTTTAAATTTCATGTACTCATCAGTGGTTATCAATGAAATCTTGTTACTTGCTATTATACATTGTTATTAGTCTCTTAAAAAGTCATAAAGTCAATGTTTAGGCTAAATATAAATATATAGCAAATAAATTAACTTTGCAAAAAAAGTATATATCTTGACATATGTATACCCTATACATCGACATATGATGGGCAGATTACAAAAAAAATTTAAATTTCAAAATAAAATAACTATCATCTACTCAACTTATTAAAATGACTTTTTCACCTGTATATATAAACCTATTCACTCCAAAAAAACATCATTTTCTACTCTCATTCTTCTCCCTTTTCACTTATAAACCTAACTTTTCAAATATGACTTCTCCATACCAAAATTTATATGAAAATCTTAAACAAACCCTTCAATCGTTCAAGAATATCCTTACTTTTTTCCTTAGAAATCAAAGACACTTGGAATTGAGTCAAATACAGATGATAAAAGAACAAGAAAAGCATTTTGACACTATTCGATGGATAATTTGTTCCCTTAACAAAGATGAACCAACCTACAATCCGGATTGTGACATCAACAAAAATAATAAAGATAGGAATGCTACCAAAGAAGATCTAATTTTCGGTTCCCATGATTACGTTGAAGTTCTTAGGGAAGTTTAAGTTGATTAGTTAGTTTTAATATATATATATATATATATATATATATATATATAAGATTTGATTTAAATTTATATATTACTATATTACACTAGAATAAGAAGTATGAATTGGTATGCATAAACTTATTGGTTTGGATTGGCTTGTTTGATTTATGATTAGATTGAATTATGTTGACTTTGGTTTGGATTAACAATATGCATATATTGAATTAGGGTGATTAATAAAACTGATTTGTGTTATCACTTATTATTCTTATATATCCTATGCAGTTAGAGCCTGGTTAAAGCCTCGCAAAACTATTCGCTATAGCGTATGTTGCTCTTCAACCATTATGCTATTTGAACTTAGCGCTATTAAACAGTAGAACCGCTTTAATCCCCGTTATTTTTTGCTGCACTCACTAAATCAAGGCTTTTTAACACCCTCTTTAGCAATATTAATATATAAAGGTTTATTTACTAGTTCTCTTTTAAACCATCTCAACAAAGTTAGGGTAAAGACCTAATTCTAGGGCATAAGTACTCAATATGCGTTAGAAATCATTATAGTCATCAAATCTGTAACGACCTAGAAATATTAACGATTTTCATAATAATTAACTAATTTTTTTCCATGAAAAATAAATAGTAAAATTTTGAAATGAAAATTTGATATTTGGGATACGTCTATATAAACAGAGCAAGTTCCAGATTTTCATAGGAAAATATATAAGTTTGTTTTGTTGTGAAATTTCAATTTTAAATTTAAAATCATTTAAATTTGATGGAAATAAAATATTGTCAAAATTTGAATATTTTTATGTAATAAATTTGTAAATCATTTTCTGAGTGAGGCGTCGTATTTTGTTTCGCCAAATTTGGACTGCTCTAGCCACGTTTATCTTATTTTCGACGTTTTAGCAGCATTTTGGCAAAGAATATAGATTTTTGATAGGATGATCATATTGCTTGTATCTGTATACCATTTTATTTGTCTCGTTGTGCTGATCTATGTAGTATATTCATTTGTGCATTTCGAATTCCGGTACATGACGAAATCCGTGAAAACGGTTAGCCATATTAGTACCCATTTGGAGCTTTTGATATTCTACGCACATTCACTTGTCAAATGGCTGAAATAAATGGCCGTTCCTAGAAATTTAATAGATGACCATTGGCTTTCAATATTCCTACCATTTCATATATTTCTGGTTCATTTCTTCTTTACACTTGTTTTCGGCCGTGCTTTGTTTATATAAAAAAAGAGGAAACTGCTTTCTTTCCCCTTCCCATTTCCCTGACTTCGTCCACCGTCCACCCTTCATCCTCATCACCACACAAGCCCCAGCAGCCGACCCGCATGCATCTCAACCAAGCTAAAACCTCTTTTCCCCCGATCATGGATCAAGCCCTCCACACAAGACAGAACCCATTACCTCTCTCATTCACCACACCCGCCAGCCCCCACACTTTCCTCCCATCCACAATCGAAGTCTCCTCCATCTCAGATCCACATCCGACATAGACTCCATCACTTCACTGCTCATGGCCACCCAAATGCCTCACTCTCCGCTATTCAGCCGAATGCCACCCCTAACAGACCGTATGATAGCTCAAGAAAACCGAGAGCAGCTGAACCCCATCACCTTTAGCCAATCCCCTTCCACCTCTTGGCCTAATCTTCCACTATGGATGCCTTATTTCTCACCCAAGACCCGAACTGCCTTGTTTTCCACCAATGCGTGACAACAAATAACCCCTGCTCCAATGCCTTACCCACGTCCTCTTGCCAAAATTCACCTCTTCCAGTCAATATTCGCTACCAGACTCTCCAACCAGTCTTCCATAGCCTCATGTTCCACACAGCAACTGATAATATGTGTGCTTATTCTAGGTGATTTTACCATCACACTTCTTTTGTTATTCCAATTATATTGAGCATCTCTAAAGGTTTTTCTTATGGTATTGTTAGTTCTTCCCTTGTCTTAGCTGCCTCCAGATATTTTGATATACTATATATGTAAGTTTATATATTAGTTATATATATAGTTATGCATAGTAATCTTGCTTTTGCGGTGAAAAAATAGTAATATATATACAGAGTTATATTTTGCATGAAGCTGATTTATAACGAGAAAAAGGAGAAAAAAGAATTTTGAAAAGATATTGGTATTTTAAGTAATATATATGTATTTTATTTTTAATATGTGTTTTGATTTTTCAAATATAATATAAAAGTTTTATTTTGATTTTAATATGTATTCTTAATTAAACAATGATGTTTGAAATATACATATATATATATAATTCTAATATATGTTTAAATTAAATAATGATTTTAAAATATATGTAGCTTACATATATAAGTTCACTTATATAATTGATTTTCATCGAATCCAGTTCATCATGCTTTACTTATGTCCCGTCGTTGTCCGGAATTGGTCGTAGTAGTAGTTTCTAGCATTGTTATTGTTTCGTATGTCGTATCCGTGTCCATGTGCGTATCTGTGTCCATTGCTTCTCATTCCTGTTGTTTCTCTAGCCTCGAAAGGTTAGCGATCACTCATGATTAACATTCTTACATTTTGTAGATTTTCATTGTTTTTGGGATTGCAGGTTGAAATGATATATACCTGTACATATAAGATTATTGCGGATTGAAATGATTAATATCCATATCATTTGACCATATGATAGAAAATTATATACGGACACCGTTGGTCCATTTTTGAAAACGATTTCCAAAGTTAGAAAGGAAATATATGAGTTTGATTTTAAAATATAATATAAATATTTTTATTTTAAAATGTGTGAAAAACTAAATTTTAAATTATACGTTTTAGAAATTTTAAAATTTTAAGATAAGTTGTGAAAATGTGAATTTTAAGATTTTACTTATATTTCGTTGTTTCTAAAATAAATAAAATAAGATTCTAATAGGTTTAATAAAAAGGTTTGATTAAATTTTATTTAATAAAATTTAATGTAACTAATATATATAAAATATGTTTGAATATTAATTTAAATTTATTTTAATATTTTAAATACATTTTTGTATTTACTTAAATAAATAAAGGTTGGAAAGATAAGTTAAAGCTGATTTGTAATTTGATAAGAATTCAATTTGAATAAAATTGATTTGAAAATTATTGATTTTAGAGTTTAAAGATATGATTTTATAACTTGGTAACTTAATTTTGGTTAAAAAGGAGTAATGAATATTTAAATTTGAATAAAATTGAATTTGAATATTGAAGTTTGATTCAAATTTGTAATTTGATATTTTATTTAATAACCAAAGGTGACTAAATGAATATTTTAAACTTAAATCAAATTGAAATTGGATACTTAATTTTGATTTAAATTTGTAATCTGGTATTTTATTTAAATGGTTATTAAAATGATTAAGTGTATATTTCAAGTTTAAATAAAATTAAATGTTAAATTTGGAAATATAAATGAAATTTATCAATTTGAGTTATTGTAAATTGTTTGAATATTTGTATTTTGAAATCTATTGAAATTGGAAGTGGATTAAATTGTTGCTTAAACCTGGATTTGAAATCGATATGGATTAAAAATGGTATTAATAAGAATTTGAATTGAAATTGTTAAACTGAGATTAAATTTTGGAACTACAATTAATTTGAATTGATTTGTGGAATTGGAAGAAAAAATTCAAATGAAAATTTATTTTATACATAAATTATTTTCAATATATAAACTATTTAATATACAAACCATTTTAACCTATAATCTATTTTAAATATAAACTATTTTAGTATATAAACTATTTTGTCTATAATTTATTTTAAATATAAACTATTTTAAATTATAACTATTTCAATATATATATATATATATACATATATATAAAAACTATTTCCTATATTCGAACTGTCTAAGGTGGAACTGTTGTAATTTTGATTTGATGGATTTAAATTTGAATACTATGATATGATGGTTTAAAACTATTTTCTAGTTATGATTTTGGAAGTGATATGATTTCGAAAGTGATTGATCTTGAAATGAATATAATATTTTGATATGAAGTATAAACTATTTGAAATGATTATAAAAGTGATTTTATAAAAATGACCATGGTATGAAATAAGCGTTTGGTTGTTAAAGAGACCGAGATCGAATAATGTCATACTCTCTGCCAATACCAAAAACCATTTTAACAACTATGTATGAGGTGGAGATTCCAAAACAAAGTAAGATGATTTGGCGACGATTCTGTATGAGGTATTAACGCAGCCCTGACTCCCGCGAGTCTGCTTGATGTGACTAAAACAAAAGCCACGCCGGGCCAAATGAGGTCGCACCTCCGATCGAGCATGCTTCTTCGATACCTTTCTATTACTATATGATTTGATTGGATGCACCTTTGACTTAGGAGTGTGTCTCGAGGTAGGCAGTAGTAGCTGCTATGCATTACCACCAGTCTAGATCCGTAAAATGGTAGTATCTAACCCAAGGCATTGCCTCGCGTGACTTGTCACATGCCTTACTGCGCCTTCTACGAATTTCGTTTGTGTTGTACCTATGGAGTGCTCCCTGATAGCCTACCGGTTTGGTGGAGTTTACATTACAGTATAGACTACGACATTTACATAAACTGTGTTAAGGGGGATATGGGTAACACCTTAACACTATTTTAATATTTTACTTTACTGTAGACAATATATATGTAGCATATTGTATTATGCATGTGGCTAGTTCCATGGATTCTAAGGGATGGAATCTCAACATCCTTTAAGTTATTTGTGTTTCACTTGAGTTGATATACTTGTATAAGAATGTTAAACCTGACTCGAGTGTTTTGTGTTTCGCTTTATGCTTAGGTCAGACCTAGTGTCACAGCATTTGACCCACCTTTGGAGTTTAGAGCTTTGCTTGAAGATCTGTCTCTTATCTATTCAGCTTTGCAGTTATCTCAGTTGTTCCCAATTGTTTATGTTCAGACTTGTCTGTTGCTTCTGTATTTGAGACTACTTTGTATTTGAGATTTTCATTGTATTTTATTTCAAACTCCGTTGTTTATATAGTAGCTTCATGAACTACTATTTATCTATTCTGCTACTTATTGTCATATTACCCAGTGTCTGTGATTCTGTGATTGATTTTATTTACCGTATATGTTGATTTTTTCCAAATATAAATTAACAATTTGTTTTTTTGATAAACTCAAGTCTGACATGAGTGGATGATTGTCGATTTGAATGGTTTGAAATAGTGGGTCGTTACAGTTGGTATCATAGGTCTGATTTAGGCAAAACTTAGCATATTGAGTAAAATTAATTACAGAATCATATTCGTTCGAGCTTGAATTTCTTTGTTAGGATCCTTCTAGATTAGGATTTATTTTGGATTTTTAAAACTTTCTCCTTTGTTTTGAATCCATTCCTATCCTCCGGTTCATATTCTTCGTGATACAAGATCATCCAATAGCTCTATTTCTGTGATCTATGAAGTAAATTCAACCTCGATTAGCAACTTCATCCTTGTGTGTGACTCAATCCTATCAACCATCCTGCCAACTTCAGTATGATTTGTAAAGGGGTGAAAATCCTTTACAATAGATGTTGATTCATTGAAGATTTCAATATCCTCGGTTTTAATGCTGTTATCTCTTGCAAATCCCAAACCGGTTCTCTAGTAGACGACCCGGGGCAATTCTCTTATGATCCAGTGTCGATTGCCTTAGGATTTTTGGCAGTTTTATCTTTTTGCTTGATTATCAACCTTATGATTTCGATTCCACCCCGATAGTCAGGGATTATCCTAATGTTTTGTTGAAGTCACTTCTCTACCTCCTAAGTGGGAAATTGAATTCCGCATTGATCTTATTCATGGATCTCTTCCTGTTGCCTCTTCTTCTTGACAAATGGCACCTGGAGAGAAAGTGGTTTGTCATACCCATTGGACTAACCAATGCTCCTGCCTTCATCATCGATATCATGAATCGTGTTTTCTGCAATGTTCTCAACAAGTTCGTCCCCATTTTCGTTGATAACATGCTCGTCTTTTCTGTGTCTCGGTTGACCCGGTTATGGTCGTCCGTGATTGATATTAGTCTATCAATCTTTCCTCTTATGTAATTTAATTATTTAATTTTCCTTTCAAACCTATCTTCTTAGTTGGAATTTTCTTTGATTGGATTTCCTCTAAAATTGAATCTCTATTGTTGTTCTGAATCCATTCTTAAATCATCATATGGGAGAATTTTGTGTCATTTTATATAGTAATTGAATCATACTATCACTTTTAATTGATATAAAAATGTTTTATATTGTGTTGTTTGAGTTGTTAAATTTGAATTTTGGGTTTCGATCGATTCGTCTGGCCAACGCAATCAATAGGAATTCCAAAACACTAGAACAGAGCAAATTGACCTAATATTATTTCAAAATTAGAAATTGCAATGATTTTTGTGTATGATTATATTTTATATATAAAGATATAATTTTATGAAATTAGATAATTAGATGAATTGGTTGTTAGAAATGATAATACTAGACTATCATTTATTGTTTTATCGGCACTTCTAAACTGTTAACTATTATTGTATGATATAAGGAGGTGAAAATTTTAAAACATGGTTTATAAGTTTGATTTGCAAATGAAATGAATTTAAATTAAGGATTTGAGAATTAAATTTTTGATGCTTTTCAAAATTTGGTTTTTTAAGGTTTAGGAAAATATATTATTCGAAAGTATTTTCGAATGGAAATTGTTTTCAAAAAATTTAAAAGAAGTAAGTCAGTACTCTCCTCTTAGTGTCGTTGGAAAATAATTTCGGTGATGACTGCGGCATCATTGAATATTCTTTTTTGAGTCTCAAAGTGGGGAGACCACTTAGTAACTTTGCTATAGTTTTGTTTTGAAAATTGGATTTTGATTTGAATTTCTTGAGTATGATTTGATGTATAAAATATATGTGTGTATATATTTATTTCAAATCGGTTTGAAGTAAAACCGAAAATTTAACTCTTAAATTTTAAGTTAAGTGATGGTTTTCAATTATTTAAATAAGGCAAAATTTTGAATAATTGGAGTGTCTAAAATAAGAAATGAATTTAAACAACTTGAAACAGTTGAACTAGGATAAAATTCATTTGTACAATACTCAATGGCATTCTAAAACATATATATAACTTACCTGAAATATTCAAAAGTTAAAATGTGAATAAGAATATGTAATTGAATAATATATAATATATATTATAAATATAAGTAGTAAAATGTCGAAAAATGAAATTTATATGGTTTTGAATTAATTGTTATATCTGGTACTATATTTTTCGAATCTATTTTTCCTTATATTGCTTATATTCTCCCATCTTGTTCATTTTCGACGATGAAAAGTTTAAGTGGGGGAGAATGTAACGACTTGGAAATTTTAACGATTTTTAAAAAGTAATTAACTAATTTTTTTAAAATTAAATAATATATTTTTGCAATGAAAATTTGATATTTGAGATGCATCTATTTAAACAGAGCAAGTGTCAGATTTTCATAGGAAAATATATAAGTTTGTTTTGTCGTGAAATTCCAATTTTAAATTTAAAATTAGTTAAATTTGGTGGAAGTAAAATATTGTTAAAATATGAATATTTTTATATTATAAATTTGTAAATCATTTTCTAAGTGAGACGTCGTATTTCATTTTGCCTAATTTGGACTGCTCTAGCCTCGTTATCTTATTTTAGCAGCATTTTGGCAGCGAATATCCACTTTGGATACGATGATCATATTGCTTGAGTATATTCATTTGTGCATTTCGGAGTCTGGTACACGGTGAAATCCATAAAAAATATTAGCCGTATCGATACCGTTTTGGAGCTTTTATATTCTATGTACATTCATTTGTCAAACAACTGAAACAAAAGGCCATTCCCAAAATTTTTGTAGAAGACCATTGGCTTTCAATATTCCTACCGTTTCATATATTTCTGGTTCATTTCTTCTTTACTCTTGTTTTCGGCTATGCTTTGTTTATATAAAATAAGAGGAAACTGCTTTCTTTCTCCTTCCCATTTCCCTGAATTCGTTCGCCGTCCACCCTTCAACCTCACCACTACATAAGCCCCAGCAGCCAACCCGCACCCATCTCCACCATGCTAAAACCTCTTTCCCCCGACCGTGCATCAAGCCCTCAACACAAGACCGAACCCATCACCTCTCTTATTCACCACACCCACCGGCCTCACTTTCCTCCCATCCACAATCAAAGTCTCCTCTATATCAGATCCACATCCGACTTTGACTCTACCACTTCACTGCCCATGACCATCCAAATGCCTCCCTTTCCACCGTTATATCAAACGCCACCCTTAGAAAGCCCGCATGATAGCCTAAGAAAATCGAGCACAGCCAAACTCCATCACCTTTAGCCTATCCCCTTCTACCTCTTGGCCTAATCTTCCACTATGACTACCTTGTTTCTCACCTAAGACCCGAACTGCCTTGTTTTCGTCCAACATGTGGTAGCAAACAATCGTTACTCCAGTGCCTTACCCACATCCTCTCACCAAACTTCACCTCTTCCTGTTAGTAGCCGCTACCTGACTCTCCAGCTAGCCTTCCACTGCCTCTTGTTCCACACTACACTGATAATATGTGTGCTTATTCTAGAAGATTTCCCCATCACACTTCTTTTGTTATTCTAATTATATTGAGCATCTCTAACAGTTTTTCTTGTGGTATTGTTAGTTCTTCCCATATCTTTAGCTACCTCTAGATATTTTGATATAATATATATGAAGGTTTATATATTAGTTATATATATGTATAGTTATATGTAGTAGTCTTGCTTTTGCTGTGAAAAAACAGTAATATATATACAAAGTTATATTTTGCATGAAGTTGATTTATCATGAGAAAAGGAAAAAAAGGATTTTGAAAAGATATTGGTATTTTAAGTAATGTATAGGTATTTTATTTTTTTAAATGTGTTTTGATGTTTCAAATATAATATAAAAATTTTATTCAAATTTTAATATGTGTTTTGAATTAAACAATGATTTTTGAAATATATATATATATATATATATTTTATTCTAATATGTATTTAAATTAAATAATGATTTTAATATATATATATATAGCTTACATATATAAGTTCACTTATATAATTGATTTTCATCGAATCCAGTTTATTGTTCTTTACTTGTGTCTCGCCACTATCCAGAATTTGTCGCAGTAGTTGTTTCTAGCTTTTTCGCTGTTCCGCATGTCGTATCCGTGTCCATGTGTTTACTGTGTTCGTTGCTTCTCATTCCTATGGTTTCTCTAGCCTCGAAAGGTGAGCAGCCACTCACGATTAACATTCTTATATTTACTAGATTTAATTCACATGAAATGACGATTAAAATATGCTGTTAAATTTGAATTGTTAAGTTGTTTACTTGTTAAATATGATATGCCATTATCTACAATAGTTTACTTATGACATATGACACCATAACCTGTTGTATATATTATATTTAAATTTATTATTGATGATATATCCCTATTGTTGATATGTTATATTATTATCATATTTGTTCTTACTCTACAATTTCCCTGTTAGCTTTGAAATTCCCTATGGGTTGAAATGATACATACTCGAACGATCTTATAGATTAAGGAAAAATCATTATGGGTTGAAATAATAAACCCAAGCAATTTTCATTGATTTTAAAATTTTGGGATTGTGGGTTGAAATGATATATACCCGTAAATATATGATTATTACGGATTAAAATGATAAATATCCGTATCACATGACCATTGAATAGAAAATTATACACGAACACCGTTGGTCTATTTTTGAAAATGATTTTCAATGTTTGAAAGGAAATATATGAGTTTGATTTTTAAAATAACATATAAAGATTTTATTTTAAAATATGTAAAAATTTAGAGTTTAAATTATATGTTTTAGAAATTTTAAAATTTTAAGATGTGAAAATGTAAATTTGAAGATTTTACTTATATTTTATTATTTTGAAAATATATAAAATAAGATTTAAATAGGTTTAATTAAAATATTTGATTTAATTTTATTTATTAAAATATTTACTTAACTAATATATATATAAAATATGTTTGAATATTTATTTAAATTTATTTTAATATTTTAAATAGATTTTTGTATCAATTTAAATAAATAAAGGTTGGAAAGATAAATTAAAGCTAATTGGTAATTTGATTTATTTTAGAATTGAATTTGAATAAAATTTACTTGAAACTTACTGATTTGAGAATTTAAATATATGATTTTATAACTTGATAACTTGATTTTGGTTAAAAAGGATTAAATAAATATTTAAATTTAAATAAAATTAAATTTGAATATTGAAGTTTGATTCAAATTTGCAATTTGAAATTTTATTTAAATGTTTAACCAAAGGTGAATAAATGAATATTTTAAATTTAAATAAAATTGAAATCGAATATTTAATTTTGATTTAAATTTGTAATCTGAGATTTTATTTAAATAGTTATTAAAATGATTAAGTGAACATTTAAAGTTAATATGTCAAGTTTAACTAAAATTAAATGTTTAATTTGGAAATATAAATGAAATCTATCAATTTGAGTTATTGTAAATTGTCTAAATATTTACACCTTGAAATCCACTGAAATTAGAAGTGGATTAAATTGTTGTTCAGACCTAGATTTGAATCGATATAGATTAAAAATGGTTTTAATGAAAAATTGAATTGAAATTGAAATTGTTGAACAAAGATTGAATTTTGGAATTAAAATTGATTTTCGAAATCGGAAGAAAATAATTCTAATTTGAAAATTTATTTTTTACATAAATAATTTTCAATATATAAACTACTTTAATATACAAACTATTTTAACCTATAATCTATATTGAATATAAACTATTTTAGTATATAAACTATTTTATCTATAATCTATTTTAAATATAAACTATTTAAATTATAACTATTTCAATATATATAAACTATATCGATATACAAACTGTTTAAGTTGGAACTGCTATAATTTATATTTGATGGATTTAAATTTGAATACTATGATATGATGGTTTAAAACTATTTTCTAGTTATGATTTTGGAATTGATAAAATTTCGAAAGTGAATATGATTTCGAAAGTGATATGATTTTGAAATTAACATGATATTTTGATATAAAGTATAAAATGTTTGAAATGATTATAAAAGTGACTTCATAAAAATGACCACGGTGTGAAATAAACATTTGGTTGTTAAACAAACTGGGATCAGATATTGTCATACTCTCTGCTAACACCAAAAAGCAGTTTAACAACTGTGTACGTGGTGGAGATTCTAGGACGAAGTAGGATGGTTTGGCGACGATTCTGTATGAGGTATTAACGCAGCCCTGACTCCCGCGAGTCAGCTTGATGTGACTAAAACAAGAGCCACGCCGGACCAAGTGAGGTCGCACCTCCAATCGAGTATGCTTCTTCGATACCATTCTATTACTTTGTGATTTTATTGGGTGCGCCTTTGATTTGTTTCTCGAGGTGGGTGGTAGTAGCTGCTATATATTACCACCAGTCCGGATTCACAAATTGGTAGTATCCCACCCTAGGCATTGCCTCACATGCCTTGTTACATGCCTTATCGCGCCTTCTACGAGTTTGATTTGTCTCGTACCTATGGAGTGCTCCCTGATAGCCCACTGGTTTGGTGGAGTTTATAGTAATGTATAGATTATGACATTTATATAAAATGTGTTAAGGGGTATATGGGTAACGCCTTAATGCTATTTTAATATTTTACTTTACTGTAGACTGTTAGCACCAAAATTGGGCACTAACACCCTTGAGTAGAGTTTTGTAGAGAGATTAATGAAGAGAGTAAATTAGAACAGAAAATAGTGTAATTCAATGCAAAAAACAACAAAAACGAGAAACCAGATTTATAGTGGTTCGGCGTAATTGCCTACGTCCACTTCGAATAATATCTTTATTACTTTCTCAATCACTTGAATACAGATACAATCCGTAAACCAATCACTTGAATACAAATTTGAATTAAAAAGAGGAGAGTATAAAAAATGGCAGAGTCTTCTTAGTGTTCTCGAAAAAAGGTCCCTTTACACTGTGCCCTTGCCCCTCTATTTATAGACGAAGGTAGGCTAGACTCTCTATGCAGGCCTAAGGATAAGGTACCTCGGCCCACAATAGACAACTCCGGTATACCGAACCAGGTATACCGAACGGTAGTTGCTAAGCGATGTCGGTCGAATGAAGGTAGTCAAGCGATTCTTCGCCCAGCAGTGCTATTCGAGCGATGCTTTTCCAAGCGGTGCTTGCCGAACGATCCTTCTTAGAACATCTCGATCGAAACGCGTCTTGACCAAATACACCGAGCTTGCTCTTGCTGAACGCCACCTCCTTGGACATCTCGACCGAACCACATCCTGACCAAACATACCGAGCCACATAGCCTTCCCTTCATGGCTGAGCGGTACAAATTGAGTTCCTAACGCCACATTTTATTAGCCGAGTGGCACATGACCTCTTTGCGTTGATCGATCCGCATGTTGCCCTATTAAATCGAATGACGTGCAAACTTCTACCTTGGCCAGACCATGTGTTCTGAACTATCCCGACCGGGCCACGCATCAATGCAGAAGTAGAACCTTGTCTTGTGCTAACGATAATATCCTCAACTATCGTTTTGTAGCCTGGCCAAGGTGTCGGGTAACATTTGCCCCCCAAAGTGTGTCGGGTGAAGCAACACGACACACTTTGAATCAGTGAGTATTCCTTGTTCCCAGAAAGAAATTCATTATGTTTCCTGAATAGTCATTATCCTTCAATTTTAACCTCCCTAGGTGTCATATCCTTCCTTGGTCATCATGACGCTTTGTTGATTCCTAATATTATAAATTCGGGGTTGTAGTTCATCAGTGGTCATCCATTTCTGATTCTACGAGGCAAGTAAGCTTCGGCTATCCGATCCAGTCTTTTCTGTTGATTTCAAGAAGTCAAACTTTTCTGAATGTACACATGCATGTTCGGGTACATATTCTTGCCACTCGGATGCGTTTTATATGCTCATAATTTGTCACCAATTCCATCTAGTTTAATTGCAATTCAATTTCAATTCCTTGTTTGTATTTTTTGTGAAATAAGGGTTGTAATCAGCCACTTGATGAGAGAGGACTTCAAGTTTTACATTGATGATGACCTCAGAGCAATAAGCAAGGGCAAATGGAGTACGGCCAGTCACAGACTCATGGGTAGTTCTATAAGCCCATAATGCTGTTGAGAGTTCATCCACCCATTTACCTCTAGCCTTTTCCAAACCTCTCTTCGGAACAAACTTTATGATTTTGTTCACAGCTTCAACCTGTCCATTTACAGTTATAATGGATCATGGAAGATCATAAGGACAGATGACCTTATGGTCAATGAAGTTGATTATCTTCTTCATCTTGGTCGTGGTTAAAAGTTCTTCATCTGCCCATTCGGTGAAGTAATCAACTGCTATGATGGCGTGTTTCGCACCATCTTTAGGATTGGTAAGAAGATAATGTCAATGCCCCCAAGTGGCAAACGGCTATGGACTAGCCATTTAAGTAATTTCCATCGGCATGGCTCATGGATTTTTTGCAAACATCTTGCCCTTGTCGCATTATCTAGCATCTTCAACTTCATCTGGATTGATAGTTGGCCAGTAATACCCGCAACAGACTATTTTCTTTATCAGGGTTCCTCCCTGATGAAATCGCCACATTGTTCTTCATATACTTAGCTTAAGACTCATTCGATATCATCATTGGTGATACACCGAAGCATGAGAATGGATAAACTCTTTCCTACACATGAATTCTTCTTAGACGATTCAGCATGAAGCTTTGAGGAGTATCTATCATTCTCCATTCCTCCATTCAGTAAGAATTCCTTATTGTAGATAGTCTTTGATATGAGTCAACCACGACCCTTTTTTGGCTCTGTCTCCAAGATCAAGCCGATCTCTATCCATCAATGCTTGGAATATTAAGTATTTCAACCGGAACAATGTTTGTTCATTACGCATCCGTACAACTGGCCAGCTTGGCCACTGACTGGACTCTTTTCATGTTGTTCGCTGAGTATGTGTAATGATGTAACACATGAAGTCAGCTAGTAGCTCTTGGACTTGGCCAAGATAAGTAGCAAGATAATGCTCCCTAGCAAGATCAACTTCCTTAGCATTGCATACTATTAAACAAGAATCACAAAAGATATGTACAGTTTCCACTCCAAATCCTCTAGCAAGTTTGAGGCTGGCGGTCGAGGCTTCATACTAAGCATCATTTTTTTATAGGAAAATCAAGTTTCAGGACGTAGTAGATCGATCGTTCCTCAGGAGTCATTAACATGACTCCTACCCATAACACTGATCAATGGATGCTCCATCTGCGTACATTTTCCGTCTGTTGGTTGGTTCTGTACTACTCTTTGAGTAGTCATCTAATGTAGTGTATTTGGGTATGAGGTCTGCAATTTCCATCCTTGGATAGCCCTTCGAGGGAAATAAGTGATATCGAATTAGCTTAGTCCGATATTTTATTTAAGCAGTCTTTCAGATGTCTCAGGTCGTTGTATGCCTTGTCGCAACGGCTGGTAGGCATAGACGTTGATGGTTGCTCTGGTCGAATCCTAGGGTCTTGTCATGAGTTATTAAGTCTAATAGTGAAGGGCTCTGAGTGCTCCAATTGATTATCTGCAAATGTCCAAAGACCAGGCTTAAAAGCACGTTGAAGAAAATGTCGAATAGGGGTCAGCCTCGAGTAGCATGCAGCTGCATAGTTGGATCTTGCTATGAGTTTGAATTTGCTTGTATATTCGAGTAACACACTTTCTATTCAATGCATTCATGATCATTTACCTGTCCTTCAGGTTGGAGTGACAGTCAGTTGCCCATAAGCTTAGGTATCGATTTAATATTCTATCTCTAGGAATTCTTTCGGTTGTAGCCTTGAGTAGATGTAAGCACTATATATAAGTTTCAATATTGAGCTATCGCAGTCAGTCTTTGGATGACCATGCGTCTGCTCCCAGTCTTGGGTTGATAAATGTACTGCATGGACGGTTGAGTCTTACCCTAGTTATGTTTATATTCCCACCTTAACTCCAAAGATATTGAGTTGATCGGTGAATAGTCGGTTCACATTCATCTTGCTTCTCACTCGTGCCCCCAGGTCTGCGGTATATACCAATAAGTAGGAAGGCTAGCCATGTAAACTTTAGCTTTACTCTCTTTCCCGTTGAATCATGGGATCGGGTCGAGGCTGGGTCTTGCCTATCTTGGATTGTATTGTGGTTTTTCATTCCAAGAGGAATACTTCGATGCCTCGTCAGTTTCAGGGAGTAATTTGGACACTGGATGGTCAGCCACATCCACTTTGGTTCATGTTCTATAATCAGATATTGGGGTAAAGTTGGTATAAATGCAATCAGGTCATGCTCATCTAGTTTCATACTCCGCCTGACGGATCGAAGGACGGTGCTGGAGAATTTTTAACCAAGTCTTCGTGGCTTACTCTCCTTTCCACACTCTGGAGGTCATAGTTTTTCAAGGAACATCCGAGTCACATTCGTATGAGCTTGGTGCGGATCGGTATTGACCTTCGATCTGAGGTATGATATAGTCGGTCGCCCGTAGCTTTGGATGCCATTTCGATTGGTCTTGTATTAAGGCTCCCTATAGTCGTTGGCTTACGTTGTAAAGAATGCCAAGCTAGAGCTATAGTAAGCTTTCGTATTCAGATTTTAGTGATTTGTACTCCTGCTCCCAGCATTATTTTGGCCAGGCCACTAGTCGGATGTTCGAACTCCATCCTTAGCGAGTTAATCCTCCTCTTGTCAATTTCAGGCCGAAGTTTGTGGAATAGAGAACGGTCGGAATCCACTTGTCTATTTAACGATGTTTTTACACCACTCTGCATTCTTGTGACTTAGTGTTATTCTCCCCTCGGTCGACTCGTGCCCAAATTGTGTTCATGCTCCAGGGACTTAGATATTTGTCGAACGATTTATGCTTTAGTCCACAGTTTGGGACGTATAGATTTTCGTCAATTCATTTATGCTCCAGTCCGCACTCTGGGGACTTAGAGTACTCTAGTCTGCTTCTGGGACTTAGAGATTTTTCTCAAGTTGTTTATACTCTAGTCTACACTCCGGGACTCAGAGTACTCTAGTCCGCGCTCCGGGGACTTAGAGATTTTTAAGTCATTTATACATTGGTCCGCACTCCTGGGACTAAGAGTACCCCAGTTCGCGCTCCGAGGACTTGGAGATTTTTAAGTTTTTTATACTCTAGTCGGCATTCTAGGGACTCAGAGTACTCTAGTCCACACTTTGGGAACTTAGAGATTTTTAAGTCATTTATACTCTAGCCCGCACTCTGGGGACTCAAAGTACTCTAGTCTGCACTCCGAGAACTTAGAGATTTTTAAGTCGTTTATACTCTAGTCCATGCTCTTGAGACTAGAGTACTCTCGTCCGCACTCTAAGGGCTTAGAGATTTTAAGTCGTTTATACTCTAGTCCTCGTTCTAGGTCTCCAAGTATTATAGTCCGCACTATGGGGACTTGGAGATTTTCAAATCGTTTATACTCTAGTCCATGCTCTGGGGACTCAGAGTACTCTAGTCCGTACTCTGGGGGCTTAGAGATTTTTATGTCATTTATAATGTAGTCTGTGCTATGGGGACTCAGAGTACTCTAGTCCACACTCCAGGGACTTAGAGATTTTTAAGTTGTTTATACTCTAGTCCGTGCTCTGGGGACTCAGAGTACTCTAGTCCGCACTCTGGAGACTTAGAGATTTTTAAGTCGTTTATACTCCAGTCGATGCTCTGGGGACCTAATGTACTCTAGTCTACACTCTGAGGGCTTAGAGATTTTTAAATCATTTATACCCTAGTCCGTGCCCTGGGGACTCAGAGTACTCTAGTCCACACTCTGGGGACTTATAAATTTTTAAGTCGTCTATACTCTAGTCCACGCTCTGGAGACATAGAGATTTTTAAGTTGTTTATACTCTAGTCCATGCTCTGGGGACTAAGAGTACTCTAGTCCACACTCTAGTGACTTAGATATTTTGAAGTCATTTATACTCTAGTCCACGCTTTGGGGACTCAGAGTACTCTAGTCCGCACTTTGGGGACATAGAGATTTTCAAATCGTTTATACTCTAGTCCGCGCTATGAGGACTCAGAGTACTCTAGCCCGCATTTTGGGGACTTAGAAAATTTTAAGTTGTTTATACTCTAGTCTGTGCTATGGGGACTCAGAGTACTCTAGTCCGCACTCTGGGGAAGATTTTTAAATCTTTATACTCTAGTCCGCACTCTAGGTATTCAGAGTACTCTAGTCCGCCCTCTAGGGACTTAGAGATTTTTAAATCATTTATAATCTAGTCCACACTCTGGAGACTCAGAGTACTCTAGTCCGGACTCGGGGACTTAGAGATTTTTGAGTAGTTTATACTCTAGTCTGTGCTCTAAGGACTCAGAGTACTCTAGTCTGCACTCTGGGGACTTATAGATTTTTAAGTCGTTTATACTTTAGTCCACGCTCTGGAGACTCAGAGTACTCTAGTCAGCTTCAGGGACTTAGAGGCTTTTAAGTCGTTTACACTCTAGTACGCACTCCGTGGACTTAGAGTACTCTAGTCTGCTTCAGAGACTTAGAGATTTTTGTTGAGAGCAGTCATATTTCCAACCGTTTAATTTGTATTTCATTTACCGTACCGAGGCTAACGTTGCTGAATGAACGATCGAACCAAGTTTTCTCATGGAATGGGAATCTGCCCCCAGCATGAAGGACGAAACTTGAAGAATGGACGGTTGATTCTCATCCACTTGGAGATTATAGCTCTCCCAATCAAGTCAAGGAAGGAGGTATATGACAGATGGTTGGATCACATCCATGATGGGTTAGATAATCAAGTCTCGCACAATTTGCTTCGTATCTCTTTCTAGAAAATAAGGATAATATATTATTGCGTAGAAAAAGTAAGTTGTGTATTTTTCAAGGTGCAGTCATGTCCATGTATTGAGAGTAATGGTTGACGAGTAGGTAGTCCATCACAGCTACTCCAGGACGAGCTTTTGAACAACCATTTGTGTTCAGGATAGGATTTGATGTATGGATGATCAAATCACGTCTACTCTAGATAGATCCATGCGTTACTGAGCTTCAGGAGAGGCATTTGTATTTTGTTGAACTTTGTTTTATGACTTGATTTGAGTGGATGATCGGGCCATATTCATTCCAAGCGTTACTTAGGTCTTCAAGTCAAATGTGGAGGTCGACGAATGGATGGTCGGTTATGTTCGCTTTGTATTGGGCTCTGACCGTGACGAGCTTTTCAATCTCTAGTCCTTGGCCCCCAATTAATGGTGCATGGTTGATGATGAGCAATCGAATCATGCTCGTCTTGATGAAACACCACAAATTCGATTAAGGTCTTCGTGGATTGGTTAACAGCCAACTCTGAGTAATTGGTCACTTGCATCATTTTGGAAGAAGTTTAGTTCAAGTCGGTCGTAATTCAAAGCACAATTGAAATTAAAATAATCCAAAGAAGATTGGTATAAATCTCATTAATATTGGGAGCAGCAACGTGTGCTCGCTATTCAACTCTGCCCCTAGCACCTTCTAGCGGGATGTCGTCTACCAACAGTCCAATTGATAATTAGAGTTCTTTATTGATGGGTGTTCGAAGTTCCTTGCTCGCCGTTCTATAAGGCTTGCATGTATTATTGATGCTTTAAAAGAGCATATGAGTTGAATTTTGAGGTCTTTTTTTGTCTACTAGAATCAGATCCTTAGCCAACGAGCCTGCATTTCATTTTTCCTAGTCTGCTCCACTCCTCCCCACTTTGTTTCCGATTCATTTTCTAACAGAAACAATCCATGGTCGTAGGAGGCTCTCCAGCTAACTAGCTGCCAAAATATATTCGGAGGCCGACTCTCCTCAAACGCGATCAGTATGATAACCTTGTTAGCATTTGAAATAAATTGCTTAGAGCCAAACATTGGCCTGCTTGAAGTTACTAAATTCGAAGTGCTGGGTCAGTGAAGAATGATGCTTGGAGTCATCTTGGCGTTTGCATGGAGTCATCTTTAGGAGTACCGTTTGAGTAGGGGTTGCTTGTTCGTTCTCTTGTTGCCATTCAGAAGCTGCCACTCTATCCTCTATGCCCTGGTCAGTCATAGGATCTTAAGGAAGTGGATAGAATGTTCCTTTATTAAGTTGAGTTTTGAATTCACTATCTAGAGGCACTGAGCTGCGGCTACGGTTCGGGCTAAGCATGGCTCATTGGTTTGTCCATGCATGGCTCGTCCAAGGCGGATCGACCAAGCATGGCTTGGCTAAGGCAGATTGGCCAAGGTGGATCGGCCTGGAGTGGCTCGGCCAAGGTAGGTCGGCTAAGGTGGATCGGCCAAGTATGGCTTGGCTAAGGCGGATCGGCTAAGGTGGATCGGCCTGGAGTGGCTCGGCCAAGGTAGGTCGGCTAAGGTGGATCGGCCAAGGTGGCTCAGCCTGGAGTGGCTCAGTCTGGAGTGGCTCAACAAAGGTGGTTCGGCTGAGGTGGATCGGTCAAGGTAGGTCGGCCAAGGTGGATCGGCCAAGGTGGCTCGGCCTAGAGTGGCTCGGCTTAGAGTGGCTTGGCCAAGGTGAATCAGCCAAGGTGGATCGGTCAAGGGGGATCGGCTAAGGTGGCTCGGCCATGGCGGTTCGACTAAGGTGGATCAGCCAAGAATGGCTCGGCCATGGCGGTTCGACTAAGGTGGATCAGCCAAGAATGGCTCGGCATGCACCTTTTCTAGAGCGGTCCGTATAGATTTTTTTCGAAGCGGTCGACATATTCCTTTTCTGGGGCGATCGACATACCCCTTTTCTAGAGCGGTCGCCATATGCCTTTTTTGGGGCGATCAGCATAAGCCTTCAGAGGAGGGTCGGCCTTCATTCAACTTGAGTGTAAACTTCAACGTCCAATCCCCAGATCTTGCATACATCAGTAAATCCAATCCTTTCACATAAACATGAACACTTGATTAACTTTAAATAAGAAAATTAGCATAATCAAATCTTCCAAAAACAGGAGTAGTAGACTTAGTTTCTCTGACTATAGATATCAGCTTCCTTTAGATTTCTTTCAAATCTAAGTAGAATAGGAAGTTTTTTAGTAAACAACTGGATCTATCTCAAAAATATGGAAATCCACTAGTAGACGATGAGATACAATCAAGCTGAGAATTCAATTCTCAATGAAAGCATCAAAATGTTAGCACCAAAATTGGTCACTAACACCCTTGAGTAGGGTTTTGTAGAGAGATTAATGAAGAGAACAAATTAGAACACAAAAATAGTGTAATTCAATGCAAAAAAGAACAACAAAAACGAGAACACCAGGTTTATAGTGGTTCGACGTAATTGCCTACGTCCACTTCGAATAAAATCTTTATTACTTTCTCAATCACTTGAATTTAGATACAATCCGTAAACCAGTCACTTGAATACAATTTTGAATTAAAAAGAGGAGAGTATACAAAATGGCAGAGTCTCTCCAGTGTTCTTCGAAAAAGGTCCCTTTACACTGTGCCCCTGCCCTTCTATTTGTTGACGAAGATAGGCTGGACTCCCTATGCAGGCCTAAGGACAAGGTACCTCTGCCCACAATAGACAACTCTTGTATACCGAACCAGGTATACTGAACGATAGTTGACGAGCGACGTCGGTTGAAGGAAGGTAGCTAAGCAATGCTTCGCCGAGCGGTGCTTGAAGAGAGATGCTTTGCCGAGCGGTGCTTGCCAAACGATCCTTCCTAGGGCATCTCGACCGAACCGCGTCTTGACCAAATACCCCGAGCCTACTCTTGTCGAACGACACCTCCTTCGACATATCGACTGAACCACATCCTGACCAAACATATCGTGCCACATAGCCTTCCCGTCATGGCCGAGCGGTACGCATTGAGTTCCTAACACCACCTTTTATTAGTCGAGCGACACATGACCTCTTTGCGTTGACCGATCCGCATGTTGCCCTATTAAACCGAATGACGCGCAAACTTCTACCTTGGTCGAACCATGTGTTATGAACAATCCCGACCGGGTCATGCGTCAATGCAGAAGCAGAACGTTGTCTAGTGCTAACAATAATATCTTCAACTGTCGTTTTGTAACCGAGCCAAGGTGTTGGGTAACATAGACATTATATATATGGTGTATTGTACTATGTATGTAGATAGTTCCACGGATCCTTAAAGGATGGAATTCTAACATCCTTTAAGTTATTTGTATTTCACTTGACATTTCACTTGAGTTGATTTACTTATATAAGAATGTTAATCCTTACTCGAGTGTTTTGTATTTTGCTTTATGCTCGGGTCAGACTAAGTGTCACAACATTTGACTCACCTTTAGAGTTTGGAGCTTTGCTTGAAGATCTATCTCTTATCTATTCAGCTTTGCAGTTATCTCAGTTGATAATGTTCAGACTAGTTCGTTGCTTTTGATTTGCGGCTACTTTGTATTCGAGATTTTCAGTTGTATTTTGTTTCAAAATCTGTTGTTTAAGCTTCATGAACTACTATTTATCTATTCCATAACTTATTGTTATACTACTGTATCTATGATTCTATGATTGATTTTATTTACTGTATATGCTGATTTTTGCTAAATATATATTAACAATCTGTTGTTCTGAGCAATTCAAGTCTGACATGAGTGGATGATTGTCGATTGAATGGTTTAAAATAGTGATTCATTACAAAATCTAACTTGCATAAATCATGATATTCTTCGGTTTGGTTATATAGCATTAAAATATGCTTCTTTTTTCCTACAAAAATGATGTCAGAATGAGAATAAATTAAGTTTAAATATTTTTTTATATATATAATGAATCCTTTTGAACCTCTGCTATTATCCACTATATCCCAGCTATAACTTTTCACATCTCCATTGCTATAGAACCGCAAAGCGCTTTAATTACACAATATACATCACTTATATATAATGCAGTACTTTAATTATGGGGAGTTTTGGTCATATTTTTGTTGATGACAAAGGGGAAGAAATATATAAAATAACCAAGCATAGATTTAGGTGGAGTTTATAATTCAGGGGGAGTTCTATCATATTTTATATACATGGCTGTCATCATCAAAAAGAAGGAGATTGTTAGTACCTTAGGAATTTTTTTTGATGGCCACAACTATATGACATTATTTAAAGTATAGGTACCAATGTTTTTACCGAGTTATATATGTTATGTAGTGTAAGATATTAGACAGGTGTTGATCATGAAGATTGTACAATATTAAGAGCAGATTAAATAGGCTGATATAGAGATTAAAGGCTCATGAGTTTGAAGATACAAGATATTAAGATAAGTTATATAGTCATATATTATTTTGTTAAATATCCGATAGCACTTCTTTGATCTCTCTGCTTTTTTCAAAAAAGAATTTTAAAATCTGTTCTCTAAAATGATTTCAAGACTCCCTGTTTTCAAAATAATTTTTCAAACATCTTTTCAAAATAGCTTTCAAACAATTCTTGAATTTTTAAATATTTACATGATTATTATAAGTTTTAATTATTTTACTTTAATATATATTTAAATTATTTACAGTTTTTTGTTTTATATTTTCTAAATGCTTATGACATTCAAAAGTATAATTTGATTTTAAATATATATTCACTTATACATTATTTTTAAAGAAATTTATAGTTAAATCATTTACATATTAAAAATATTTCAAAATAATTTTACGAAGTTTTCTTGAGTTTTATTATGATAAAAATATGTATAAACCATGTTTGAATGATTTTACAAAGTATCAAAATATTTTATAAAATTTAATATTTTCAAAACAATTTTAATCAAGTGTTTTTCAAAATTACAAAGAGTATGTCAGCATACATTAAACTTATATTTCGATATAATCTCTGATATTTTGAAATTTCAAATTTTGAACGAAAGTATCTTTTTGTCGAATCTCTACGTGAGTGGACATGACTGTTGTTTCTCTGTAAATAGGGGTTCTCTCAACAAATTTTGGTTAACTACTTTCTCTCCACTTTCACTATGTAACGACCCTTTTTTCTGTACAATTTAAGTTGGCAATAAATCACACATGTCAACTCAAATTGAACAAAATGACGGATCGTTAGGGGAAAGAAAGGAGGTAGAAGATAGAAGAAACTAAACAATCACGGAATCTCATAACGCAATGTAATAATATATATTAATCAACATAGTACTTTACAAAGTCAATTAAAAAAATACATTAGAGTTACACTAATACAATTCTATCCTAGGATAGTTAAAACGGCCTATCCTTATACATCAAATATAGAGTACATAGTATACAGCGGAAACAAGATAACGACTAGTTATCGATGAAGCCTCCTGCCCCTAGCTCCTCCAAAATGCATCCCTGGAAACTATGAACTACTTGGTTGCTCATAAAAATTTGAGCATATAAGAGTTTTAGGGAAAGAAAATAAAACTCCGGGTCAGACATGGGTCTGGTGTGAGTAAACTTAAACAGCTTGATTATTACATTTCAAAACATTTTAAAAATTAAAGGTATCTCGTAAGACCACGCCACACATAAATACGGACAGGTTTTTACCTTACGATAACCAAACACTTTTAGAGAAAATCCAGTTATATTATAATAATATAGAGTACAAATACGTATTATTCTTTGCCAAAATCATTACATCAATTAAATTCCAGCATACTAGGCTTTACAATCAAAACTGTAAAGGCACGTATTCGAGAATGGATTCCATACTATGACTAGGTAAGGAACTATCTCCAATGGGTATATCTCTAGAACAATCCACCCGGGTCTGATAAGAACTTCTTGTACCCTACCACATAGAACCGGCCTACCTCTTAACTATTAGTACCGAATATGTCATCATCCGGGTCTTCCAACCTTAATCGAGTTCTCTCATGCACAACCAAATCCATCAAACTAGGTTAATCTAGAAAGATGATGACATACCCTAATCAGAGCGGCCCACTTAGCCCTGTTGCATGCCCAGTTTTAGTTATTTGCTGGTTGATGAAGCTTGAGGCTACATTTACCTTTTATATTGCAAATCAACTTGGAATGCTTGCACTGCCCTTTGGGCATCAATGCAATACTAGCATTTATCCATACAAGTTGTCTAAGGACAAACCGAAGGCACTACTTCTACAACATCCATTTTGGAATCACCCTCAGGATTAGTAGCAAGCATCCCTTGCACTTCAATGCTCCATCTTCGATTCCATATTCTTCAAGTTGTCTTCAGTTCAAAATGCTTAAGTTGGATCAAAGTGGTTTTCGAATATTTGATACGATCCCAGTCTCTTAGAAACAACTTTCAATAATTTTCAATAACTCAACCCTGGTTCTTTAGGAAATAAGCAGACAAAAGATAAGAGCGGAGTTCACCTCCTAACTGTTAGCGGACGGATTTCCTTATCATTTACCTAGAAGAACAAAACGAATTTATACGTCCAGTATAGCACCACCGACGGTAATTATACCATATAATTTCCATGTTTCTCCTAGATATTTCCAAAGTTAAGTTTTGGTCCAGATTTGATAGTTGGATACTTAACTATCAAATAAACAAACAATCAAACATTGATTCAATTCCATATGGGATCCTCTATGTGAGATCTAGAATTATGGATATTTAAAATTGTAATATTTAATTGATTTTAAATATTTAAAAGTTAATTTCTGACTTGAATTTCAAATACCACTGATTATTGGATAATTTAAATATTGAATTTAATAATCGAAAATTGGGTAAAATATTTCAAAGGCTTATAAAAATTTAAAGTCATAGTACTGAAGACAATAAAAGTTTTAAAATTGAATTCGGAAGCTATTTGTGAAGTTTTAAAAATATCGTTTAAATCGATATTTAAAAATAGCCTTCCGAGGCACAATCTCGGAATTCGATGAAACCATTTCCATTGGATCTGTAATAGTGTATTATTATTAGATTTCAATTTTCGTAGTGTTTGGAGTGATTATTTGGCCGTACTGTTGATAAACGCACTGAAATCTCTATCGAAAATTCAATATAATAACTGAGTCCAAAATGCTATCTTCTCCATACGATCGAACTAGGAAACAAAATCTTTTCCATTGTGTTCGGAATAGGGCTATAACATTATGAATGCCTGGCGGCATGCCTCGATAGGAGATCGGGAATGTGAGTTGCGATAATCGAGACGATTTAAATTTGAATTTAAATATAAATAATATATATAAGTTGACTAGTCAAATTTATTCACAACAGCTTTTTGTATACTATATCATTCCAACACCTTTACGCACACAAAAAGCAACATTCCTCCATTTGTTAAGCATGCAAAGAAATTTTAAACACGTAACTGATCTAAAGAACAAAAATTAAAATTAAAATCAATCGAGAATGGCCACTGTTAACACGAGCTTCTCTTTCCTTTCCTCCCTCAATTTGTTATGAATGTATTCGAAAATCAAATAACCAAGGGTTTAATTTAAGAAAAAAGGAAATCAACTTTCCCCTTCTCAAATGGTGGCTCTCGAATTCATTCAAAATAAACGAGCCTTCCACCCTCATCTTACAGATCTTTGCAAAGCTTATCTAGGGAAATTGCTGAGGTCGCGGCACGAGTAGGGTTTCACGATGGGGTGATCGTAGCATTGATGGGAAGGTGTTGCAGTGCGCACGGACGGCATTGTCGAGAGGGCGACGTAGCAATCGAAGGATGACTTTGGTGAGCGACGCTTATGCCAGGACTGTCTCGAGTCGAGCTCGTTCACGCTGCAACTAGGCTGCAGCATAGATCTCGAGTCGATGGCATTGTCGAAGTGGTGAGGTCGCGTATCAGAGGTTGCTGACGTATTTCGAGGTCGAGATTAGGGATAACTAGCGACTATGTCAGTGAGGAGGTGGCTCGGCGATTTGGCTTTGGGTAATTTCTTTTTATTTGATTTAGTATGTGTAGTTTTTTATATAGTAAGGGAAATTCTATTTAATAAATATTATAACACGGTATTTATTTTTACAATAAGATAAAAGATTTCTGTTTTAATTTTAAGGTAATAAATTGGTATATAAACATAAATAAGTAGATGGGATTCTTGATTTACAATAAAGAAATATAGTATTCACATAAATATATGTATATCTATGCATACCTATTTTAATATATTTATAGTTAAGGATTGAAAAGAAAACGAAAGGAATTTTAAATGTTGAAAGAATTTATATAAAATAGATTTTTATAAGATCTATATAAGTGTATATGAAATTCCAAAAGAAGGAAATATATATATATATGTATGTATGTATATATTTAAATCTGCTAGTTTATTTTAAATATTGTGTTATGGAGATTCATTTGTTAAATTAAATTATTTAATTATTTTTAGTTACTAAAAGGTTTTTATAAAGAGGAAAATTAGTTAAAATTAATTTACTAGTTTACATAAAATCATTGGCTAATTAAATTTATCAAATGGAAATTTAGTTGTTCGATTGGTTCAAATATTAGTAAATTCATCTAATGTCTGTACAAGGTCTAAATCATGGTGAATCAAGCTGGTGTGGATCAAATTGCAAATTAAAAGTCAAATCTGGCCTTCGCTGTCCTGTGAACTCGAGCTCTATCTCGAGCTCCTCCTAAAAGTCACGCTGCCGCCGAGCACTGCGAGTACCACCACACCCTCAATCGAATCGTAAGCCTCGCCTCGCCCCTTAAAATCGACTTCACAGGTCGCTGCTTCATTGAGTTCGCCACGCCACGATCACGGCCAACACCTCCCTGCCGTGAGCCTTCCCTCGATCAAACTCCCCTCTCGAACACGCGAAGTCCCTTGCGAGCGCGATAATGCTTTCCCCTTTGATCGAACGATTGATTCGTTCGTTAATTTTTTTTCTTTTGGGTTTCGATTTTGAAATTGAAGAGAAGCGAAAAGATTAAGTATGCGGTTCGATTCAAGAGGACGAGAGGGAAAGAAAAGAGGGATTCACAATACAACAGAGGAACGACCATTAATTGAATTTTATTTTCTGTTCGATTTTGATTTCTGGCTGAAAGAATAAGTGTCGTGATTTATAAAAATAAGATGGATTTGATTTCGAACGAAAGAGGCAGCACAAATTAAGGATAATGGGTAGCGTATGGGAGAAAAAAAGGCTACAGTGCTTTGGAAAGGACTTGAAAAGAGTTGATGTAAGATAATTTTAACAGCAGTTGACTAGTAAAAATATTCAATTTAAATTCAAATTTAAACCGTTCCAATAAATGCAACTTAAAAGCTTGACCTCCTATCGTGGCGTGCCGCTAGGCGTTTATAATGTTATACCCCTATTCCGAATGCAATGGAAAAGGTTTCGAGCCCTAATTCGGTCGTATGGGGAAGATAGCTTTTTGGATCAGTTATTATATTAAATTTTCCATGTAAATTATCAGCGCGTTTACTTATCGTACGGCCAAACGATCACTCCAAACATTACGAAAATTGAAATCGACAATAATATAATATTATGGATCCAATGGAAATGCTTTCGTCGAAATCTGAGACTGCGTCTCGGAAGGCTATTTTTAAATATCGATTTAAACGATAAAATTTCAAAACTTAACAAAACACTTCCAAATCGAATTTTAACACTTTTTCTATCTTCAGTATTATCAATATAAATTTTACAAGCCCTTTAAAATATTTTTAACAAGCTTGAAACTCAAGATTAAATATTTTACTCAATCTTCAATTATTGAATTGAATATTTATTTTATTAAACAAATTGATGTTTCTACATTCTGAATAGATAAATCCAAGTTTCCCATATTCAAAACGAATTTATAATTCAATTTCTACATTTAAAACCATTTAAATATTCCAAATTAAACATTGAAAAATCCGGGTCGTCACATTCCTCCCCCCTTAAAAGTATTTCGTCCCCGAAATTACCAAGGCAGAAAAATGTCCCAAACCCACTAACTTACTAAAACCCATTTATTGAAAATCCCATATTCACTTTTCCAATCCTTTAGTTCCAACTAAGCAATTAATTACAATCTCCATTTTCAAAATCCCTTATTTCAATTCCAATACGAAATCGTTTTGCTTCTAATGAAAATTTTTCCAAAAATTTTCAAAAATTTTCTAACTCCGAAATTTTTTGAAAGTTTTTGGCAGAGTCTCCTTTGTACGGAGGAGCTTTTGCAATTAGACAAGAGATATAAATATATATACATCGACCCACACGGTCGGAAAAGCAAAAAAACAAACAATAGTTCATATTTCCTGACTTTTATTGCGTAGGCGTACCTCTATTTAGCATTTTTAAGCAAGCGATTATTATTTAGAAATTAGCGCGACCAAAATCCTGCCAAACAGCCTTCAGGTACCTGTACTTACTTAATTTAAACATATAAGCACTATATATAATAAGTTTATAGCATTTCACTTATATTTAAATAGCTAAAACATGGATTCTATAAAAATGCATGTTATATACTTTCATAAGCACATATGTAAGGTTTCGACATTTATTTCAATTGCTTTCAATCAACTCTCAACCCATACTATTCACTTTTGATATACAACGCACTTGCTTGCATATGATTCATTTTTAAACCAAACGAACTTATATTCATTTCACTTGATTCAAAAATCAATTTTATTTACTTCTATTAATTCAAAGAATTTTATTTAATCTCATTTTCGACAAACGACAATTATTTCTAAGCAAATTCGACGATATTTATGTGAATAAACAATTACTTAAGCTTATAATCATTTTAAATTGATTCCAATACAATTTATATTAAATTTTATTCCATTCTAACTTATGTACAAACCATTCACTTGCATTTCATTCATTCCCGCGTTGGTTTCATTTAAACCCATTCCATTAAGCTTGACAACATTCCATGCTAATATTAATAACCATTTCCCAAATTAATTTAACCCAAATTTTTATTTAATGGGCTTTCACCCTTACTCGAAGCCAAGCTTCTATTATTTTTAAACTTAAGTTAATTTACTTTCTTCAAACCTTTTCAACTTCATAACTTAAGTTCACTTCTATTTAATTTGATTCTCATCAAATTCAGTTACCTCATTCTCTTTATCCATTTTAATTGTAATCCCATTCTCAGTTTGTTAAAATAATATCCAAGCACATTTAACTCATTTTTACTCGAACTGGATTTTATTTGTAACTCAAATCATTTCTATTATAATCCAATTCCATTTCATTTGACAACTTCGATTCATAATTAATCCACTTGCAATATGCGATGAAAATTATTTATACTCAAGTTCTATTTCTATCATTTAATTCACAAACCAATTTTATTAACTCACAATTCAACTTTTATTTAACCAATTTAAACCCCATTAACGTATCCCAATTAACTCATTTATTTCAAATTAGGCCTCTTCCAACTTGCAATTCAATATTTGATTTTTATCTTCAAAAATCACTCCATTTAATTTTCTTGAGTTCGACATTATTTTATACCTCAAGTTTGGAATTTTTTTTTCAAAATACCAACACTTTTATTTCAGCTTATTTATTCCCTTTTTAAATTTTTATAAGCTACTCACTTATTAATATTCATGCTTCTCCATCCATTTACAGTTAATAACATTTTCACTTTACTTTTAACTAGGGATTATATTTTTATTTCAATGCTTTTCAATTCTTTTATAAGCTTCCAAAGATTTTTTATCTCAATTCAATACTTACTTAGTTTATGCTTATTTATTTAAGTAAGAATTTTATTCCATTCAATATTATCTATGTGACGACCCGACTTTTTCTACACAAAAGTCGTATCATCTTGAAGAAAGAAAGGGATAGAAAAGAGAAAGATAGGGAAGAAAGAAGAAACAACATCAGAATCTCAACAGTGGAACGAATAAATTATATTAACCACATAAGTATTACATAATATACAACATTAGTCAGAGTTACATAGATAATACATCACATACTAGACTGTTATAAACACCTGTCTAGTGATACATTTCAATACACAATACAACTCAGAAATACCAACACAACGGAACACTATATATATATCTACAACGTAGAAGCCTCCTGCTCCATTGCTTCTCCACAGTTCGTCAAAGCTAACCTGAATCCCTTGGCTACTCGTATAAATTTGAGTACCCAAGAGTTTAGGAAAAACAGAAATAAACTCCGGGTCAGACATGGGTCTGGTGTGAGTAATAGGTTAAAATTGCTTAATTTTGAAAAACATTTGAAAACAAAAGGTATCACGTAAGACTTCCCACACATAAACATGGGTAAGTTTTTAACTTACGCTAACCTAAACATTTTATAGGAAATTCAGTGATATTATAATAGTGTCTAGGGTTTTCAAGTAAAATACAGAAATAGCTGAAATGCTTACATCTCACATTCCAACATAGTTGGGCACGGTCAACACGTACGGCACTTATTAGAGATTGGATTCCATACAATGGCAGGGCTACTGGGGTACCGCCCGTCACAGTACGTGGCCTAGATCACCGTACCGAGGAGCCACCCTAACTCCCCAGCAACACAAGGCCGGAACCATTCCTTACTGAACAGTCCCGAACAAGACAACCTCGGCAGTTGTCGCGAATCAACTGCCCCACACAGCCGAATAAAAAGGGACTTCTAGACAGGGGTAAATCTCGTCCTGTTTGGGCATGACCCACCTAACCTTGCTGCACCTCCCCTATTTAAGTCATTCTCGATTGATGAGGCATGAGGCTACGATTATCTTTGTAGAACACATCTCTTAGAATGCTCATCGTCCACCTGACGATGTTCTGAAAGCATTCAATCCATTCAAGTTCGTTCCGGGTTCGAACGAAACCGAAGTCGTTATCTCGTTACACTCATTTTGGAATCACCCTCAGAGTTAACGACGATAACCCTTGCACTCTGAATCTTCATCTTCACTTCAGATTCACGACCTGTCGTTGATTTGGATCAATGTGGTTTTCGGATGTCCAAATATGGAAACCCGATCCCGGTCTCATCGAAATCCAAAACGCCATCTTTTAAGGTCAATTGTTTTGAAGTTAAAACAATTCAATTTCATTATCTATATACACACAGATAGATAATTGACAATATCACACTAGATAATCTACATTATCATCATCAATAGATAATTCATATTATCACTACAAACAGATAATCCATATTATCATCATATTTCAACCAAAGCATACATTTCACACAGCATCACTTATCTCATATTTGAGATCTCAAACCATTCAAGGTAAACACTATCATCCATCCATACATAAGCAATCACATCAGCTATAATTAATTTAAAATGAATTAAATTAATTGCTTGCATCTTTAATTAATTTAAAGTAAATTAAATTAATTACTTCACCATTATAAATCTTGCTTATATAACTATTAATCAATTATCAATCAATTAATTAATCGTCATCCAACTATTCATTTTAATTAATCATCCTTGATTAATTATCTTTAATTACATTTAAATAATTATCCTTTAATTATTTTCACAAATTAATTATCTTTAACCAAATATAGAAATTAACCTTTGAATTACCCATATTAATTACATTACTTCTTAATTAATTACATTAATAAATCCTTTCATTTATTAATTATTTCCAAATAAATCCATTCTGAATTACATCATTAATTATGATAATTAATGATCTCTAATTACATTTTCTATTTAAATAAATTACATTAAGTAATTAATCTTCAATTAAACCAAATTGTTAATCACCCTTGATTAACCCCATTCAGTAATTAACTGCTCTTAATTACTTCATCCAACAAATTAATTAGTCCCAAATTAATTATCTTTAATTAATCCCTTGATTAATTATACAAAGTAATTATACCCCAATTACTTTCATCATTAAATCATCCTCAGTTAATTACATCCAGTAATTATCATTAATTTCTTCTCTAAGTAATTATACTTATCACATCATCAAATGGTTATTTAAGTAAATTAAACTTAATTAATCAACTTAAACAATCATATTACACTAAATTAATTACAATGAGTAATTAATTCCTTAATTACTTCCATTAAGTAATTATACTTAAATAATTCACAATTGATTATCCTTAAATTAATTAATTCAATTAATTATTAAAATTAATCACATTAATTCATTATTAAATAATCCTTGTTAATGACCTTCATTAACTATAAACAATTCTTTAACTACTTTTCTAAAGTAATTAACTAAGATTCATCATTACAAATTAATTTTATCTTTAATAACCCATTAATTAATCCTTAATTATTTAATTAAATAAGTGTTGTCTATAACTTAATTAATCCTTAATTACTTGATTTATTAATTACTAATCATTAATTTAAATTCAATCTTATTTAATTAATGATCCTTAATAACCAATTAATTTATCCTAAATTAATTGATTTAATCCTCAATTAACTAATTCAAACTCTTAATTACTAAATTAATTAATCCAAATCATAATTATCCATTTTAATTAACTTAATAATTACAAATCATTAAATCTTCATTTATTTAAAGATAAAAACATTTTTCTTAGTAATGATCAAATTATTATTAACAAGGTTTTTAAGAACAATTCAATTTCAAATTTTACTTTTAAATTTCATTTTAAATTTAAGATTTAAAATGAAAACAAATTAACTTTAACAAGTTCAAACAATTTCAAAGCCCTTTTAATTTCATAAGTTAAAGAATTATTTATCTTAATATGGAAGTTTAAAAGAATTTAAAACCCAATTTCATTTAAATTCAAATCAATTAAAAAAAATTCACTTTATCATTCAAACTGTTTAAAACAAATTAATTTAAAACTTCTTTTATTTCAAAACTAAGATTCAAATTTAGATTTGAATCCAGATTTAAACCTTTGATTTTAAACTTCACTTACAGTTTAAACTTCATTTGTAATTTAAACTTCACTTTTAAAATCCAAACTACTTAAGCCTTTTTTTAAGTAGTTAAAACAAATTAAATAAAAACTTTATTTATTTTTGTTTTAAGATTCAAAACTAACTCAGACCAAATTAAACTTGGATTTAAACTTATTTTAAAACTATGCTTTACATTTTAATTTTCAGTTTAAAATTAAAATCTGAAACAGGTTTTAAAACCTGTCACTAGAAACTAACCAGAGCCCATTTATTTCTGCTTCGAGCAAAACCTAAAATAACACGAGCCAAACATCACTATGCTTTGAGTAAAACTCGAGACTACACAATCCTACCCATACCAAAACTCAACAGAACCGAAGAAAATGCACCGTGTATGTGCACAGATCCGCCAACCGTCACAGATCATCGCCGATGATCTTCTTATGTCAACAACCACCCAAACACCCAAATACGATCCTCAGACCGTCTTCCAAATCTCAAAATCGAATTCGAGGCCTTCAACCCAAACCGGGAAACTGAGATCACCACAACATCCAAACCTGGCAACGCCACATTCTCGCAACTCCGACCATCTGAAGGTCTGCAACCCCGGCTACACCTTCCTTAATGTCCAAGCTTCCATCACCCACAAACCCATCGCACTCGATCAACCAGATAGACAAAGCCGATCTATAATACTCAACCCAATAGAACTAGGGTTACTGCCTTCCTCGATCAAACACCTCCTCCATGTTGATCTGCTCCGCTATCAGACATTTTTCCACTACTCTCCGGTCATTCCTCCACCTCCAGGAAAAGATCCGATGTCCACATCCAAGTAGATCACCAGAAAATCACAAATTTCCATCTCTAGTTCAAACCCAAACTGCACCTTTAATCCCAAACTAAAAATCTTGATTCTTGTGTTAAAAATCATATTTTAGTTGTTGTATTCGATTTATAATACTGAAATTATAAATTAAAAAGTTTGAATTTTGATTTTACTTAATATGCTCAATTGTTTTAATATTTCCAAACTAAAAATCTTGATTCCAGTTCAAACCCAAACTGCACCTTTAATCCCAAACTAAAAATCTTGATTCTTGTGTTAAAAATCATATTTTAGTTGTTATATTCGATTTATAATACTGAAATTATAAATTAAAAAGTTTGAATTTTGATTTTACTTAATATGCTCAGTTGTTTTAGTATTTCCAGAGACAAACAAACCTTATTTTAACTAACTTATATTTTTAAACATAAATCTAGGTTGAATCAAACAATATTTGTTTGAAAATCAGATCCTATCAAGAACTAGATCATGTGGTGAGGATTTTTAAACAAAAATTTGAGCTTGGAAAACAACAGAGCACAATATATATACACAGCATGCACACAGTTAAATATTTACATCAGATTTCACATATATACACCTGCAAATACTTGTTCACTTCAACATACTAGCAAGCAACCAAATTTTATTTTAAGTTTTTAAAAGTGAAGTTACTCACCTTTTAAACAGAAGACAGAGCACCCCGATTTGAAAAACAGCTTGAAAACTGAAATCCTTTAGCTTTAAAAACCTTGCACTTGAAGGCTTTTGTTTTAAACTTGAGTTGCTTTGTTGTTTAGATTTGCATGCAGGTTGCTTACTTTAAAACTTGGGTTGAAGATGAATGCATCAGGTTTTGATTTGAATTTGCTTGCAGGCTTTGAAAAATGCAGGCAAGTTTGATTGTTGTTTAAGTTGGCAAAAAGAAAAGCTTACTATCTTTCTGGTTACGCTGTTGTGATGAAAGAATTAGAAATAAGGAGGGATACATATAGAAAGGAGTTTGTATAAGGGGTAGGTGTTTACTGGGTATAAGTATTTTAGTTTGTTCAGAGATTTTCTTGTTCATATCTTACCAGGCAAGATTCTTATTTTGGAGGCTGAATTGATTTTTTACATTTCGAGTTGACCAAATGGTGTGCTATAATTAATTGCAAAGGTACTTTATGTTTTCATGCTTATCTTCTTTTGTATGTTGATGTTTCCTTTTGCTTGCCTGTTTGTTTTTTCTTACTTTGTTCTTGCCTTGTATATTTATTTTACAGGCAACAAATGTTACAAAGCCTGGTTTGTCTTTACTCCTATATACTTAATATTTTCTTTTTACTTGTACTTGCATATATTCTTATAGGCAACATAACTATTACTTTGCCTGGTTGCTTTATTTTCTTGTCTTATTTCCTTTCATATACATATTTCACTTGCCTGGCTTTCTTATGTACATATATGAAGTCGTTTTAATCATTTTTATAAATTTTAACTTAATTATTTAGTTCTATGCTTATTTTTATTTCTCTTTTATTTCTAAACTTAACGATCAAACATTTAATTTACTTATCGTTTATCCTTATACTTATGTTAATACCATAGATGTTTATGTATTTAGACTTATTTTATTTTAAACATTTTTTAAAGACTTAATTTTAAATTTTCAAATCATAGTTTTCTTTTCAAAATACAAATATATATAAATAAATATATTTGAAATAAAAATTTCTATTTATATTAAAAATACATTTGTAAAGACATTACATCATTAATATTGTTTAAAATAACTCATTATTAAATTAAAATAGTTTATAAAAGAATTATCTCTTTATTAACAAATTGCTTATGTTATCAAGCTATATTTAAAAAGAACAAAAAACCCTTTTGTTTAAATTTTAAACTTTAGCTAGAATCATTTTAAACAAATAAACTTTTATCTTGAGTGTTTTAAAGCCATATGGTTATTTATTTAATAGCATAATATTGAATTAAATTTCCAAATTACCAAAAATATTAGAATTAAAAAACATGCCTTTATTTATTAAATTTAAAACAAAGCTTATCTATTTACAATACATACATACATATATATTATAAATAGAAAATAATTTAATTAGCTTTTAAAAGATAAAATCACCCATTTATATATTTATTAAAGAAGATTATTAAATTAATTCAAACAAAATTTATCAAATCAATTTAATTTTAACACAGATTATTAAATTGATATTGCCAAAAATTCCGGGATATCACATTCCTCCCCCCTTAAAAGAATTTCATCCCCAAAATTTAAAACAAAGGTAATTTAATAATCCAATTAAAGATTTAATTTTAAAACATAACCATGTATCAATCATATGCTAACAACCATAGCAACTAATCAATCAAACAAATCTAATTATCCAGATAAAATTCTGGATAGAATTTTCTCGAATTTCCCAAGTATAAATACCGAAATACTCGCTCTTCAGAATCCAAACAATCAATGCTCCTAAGCTACAGAGCTTCCACTCATCTAGATCTACGAAACAAGACAGGATATCAGACTACAGACAAGTCTGACTCAACAACCAAAACTCCCTGAACTGCTGGCTCTACAACCAGAGATATATCTTACACAGCTCCCTCAGAGATACGTGAAACACATCGAATCCCAGTTATCCAAACTCGCAATTCAACCCTGAAGACCAAACACTTATCCAAAAACAAATCTCCGACTACAGAATCCAAATTCCTCCCTCTCTTATCCATAAAACTCTTCTGACGATCCTGGGCTGCCTACATCTTTACTGATCAGCTCAACCCTTGCCGATGCTTTTAGAAACAAACTGAACCAAAAAAAATCCAACAAAATGATCTATCCAAGATCAACCAAAACTCTGAACACAAACTCTATTCCAAAGTCAAAAGACTGATCTCCCTTCGCCCATCTGGAAAAGATAAAACAGATCCACTCCCAATCTGGCCTCAGATCCTGAAAAATTTCCTGAAGAAACTCTCTAATCCAAAACACCGCAAATTTCCAGTTGTTTCCAAACTAAAATAGCTGGCACCATGCTTCCACTGCGCAACTCTGACTAAGCAGATGAAAATGCTGATGATGATCACGAGCACAAACTGGACAATACAACCCAGAACTATGGTTCAACAGATCCATAAAAGAAACTTAGAAGTTCCTCCAAAACCCAAGCTACTTCACCAAACTCATTTTCCAGAAACCGTCTATTACTAAGCTGAACCATCGGTACCCCTTCTAGAATCCAGTCGATAGGAAAACTCAATCTCCAGATGCGGACAAAACTTTGACTTCCTGAAGACATCTAGAAAAAATTTCTGACAACCCAAGAGAACAATCAACTGTCGCAAGTCACTTTTGCGATCAACCCAGTCTAATTCCAAAGAAAAATTGTTCTCTCTTTACCAAACAGAGCAGCTCATGCTTAATTAGCAATTCCATCAAAGAAATGGATCCACTCTGCTGCTTCTGAAATTACCTCAAGAAAAACTGCTATGCCAGAAAATCTCCTTGACGATACATAGAACACTCCGAGCTGCACTGCTGACTCATATGCCAAAGACTTCCTATCCAAAGCTCTTCGAGAAACTCAGACCTCAAACCAAACAGAAACAACCTACTGAACTTAGCCACAACGCCGAAATAGACACACTTCCTCAACTTGTTCCAAAGAAACATCTTCGAAGACATCCATAATCAATGTGTCTCATCACATAGCTACTACATCCTGAGGTATCAAGATGTCATGACTTGCTTCGGTCCAACAAACAGATCCTAACTCTAGCTCATCCAAACTTACACTTCAAAGATGAACTCCTAACCCTAACAGGTTTCCTTCAGAGATCGATGAAATCCTTACACTACCCAAAGCTCACTCGAGACGGTATTAGGTCTACAGTCTCGATATATTCACTTCCAACCCCGACCATTCAAACTCCAACCATTGGTAGTTGTGTTACACACACCATTACCATATCTACCTTTATAACTTGTATTAAAAACCCGAATAGGTAACCCAACAGATAGGTAGAAATATATATATATATATATGTATATATATATATATATATATATCAAAATTACAAATACGCTCTCTCAAGAAAGAAATCACTCATGAGCCTAGGTATTCGCTCAACCTAGCGCTCTAATACCAACTGTGACGACCTGACTTTTTCTGCACAAAAGTAGTATCATCTTGAAGAAAGAAAGGGATAGAAAAGAGAAAGATAGGGAAGAAAGATGAAAAACATCAGAATCTCAACAGCGGAACGGATAAATTATATTAACCACATAAGTATTACATAATATACAACATCAATCAGAGTTACATAGATAATACATCACATACTAGACAGTTATAAACACCTGTCTTGTTGTACATTTCAATACACAATACAACTCAGAGATACCAACACAGCGGAACACTATATATATACCTACAACGCAGAAGCCTTCTGCTCCATTGCTTCTCCACAATTCGTCAAAGCTAACCTGAATCCCTTGGCTACTCGTAAAAATTTGAGTACCCGAGAGTTTAGGAAAAACAAAAATAAACTCCGGGTCAGACATGGGTCTGGTGTGAGTAACAGGTTGAAGTTGCTTAATTTTGAAAAACAATTGAAAACAAAAGGTATCACGTAAGACTTCCCACACATAAACATGGGTATGATTTTACCTTATGCTAACCAAAACATTTTATAGGAAATTCAGTGATATTATAATAGTGTCTAGGGTTTTCAAGTAAAATACAGAAATAGCTGAAATGCTTACATCTCACATTCCAACATAGTTGGGCACGATCAAAACGTACGACACTTATTGGAGATTGGATTCCATACAATGGCAGGGCTACCGAGGTACCGCCTGTCACAGTATGTGGCCTAGATCACCGTACCGAGGAGCCACCCTAACTCCCCTGCAACACAAGGCCGGAACCATTCCTTACTGAACAGTCCCGAACAAGACAACCCCGGCAGTTGCCGCGAATCAACCTCCCCACATAGCCGAATAAAAAGGGACTCCTAGACTAGGGAAAATCACGTCCTGCTTAGGAATGACCCACCTAACCTTGCTGCACCTCCCCTGTTTAAGCCATTCCCGATTGATGAGGCTTGAGACTACGATTACCTTTAGAGAACACATCTCTTAGAATTCTCATCATCCACCTGACGATGTTCTGAAAGCATTCAATCCATACAATTTCGTTCCGGGTTCGAATGAAACCGAAGGCATTATCTCATTACACTCATTTTGGAATCACCCTCAGAGTTAACGACGATAACCCATGCACTCTGAATCTTCATCTTCACTTCAGATTCACGACCTATTGTTAGTTTGGATCGATGTGGTTTTCAGATGTCCAAATATGGAAACCCGATCCCGGTCTCATCGAAATCCAAAACGCCATCTTTTAAGGTCAAGTTGTTTTAAAGTTAAAATAATTCAATTCCATTATCTATATACACACAAATAGATAATTCACAATATCACACTAGATAATCTACATTATCATCATCAATAGATAATCCATATTATCACTACAAACAAATAATCCATATTATCATCATATTTCAACCAAAGCATAAATTTCACACAGCATCACTTATCTCATATTTGAGATCTCAAACCATTCAAGATAAACACTATCATCCATCCATACATAAGCAATCACATCGGCTATAATTAAATTAAAATGAATTAAATTAATTACTTGCATCTCTAATTAATTTAAAGTAAATTAAATTAATTACTTCACCATTATAAATCTTGCTTATATAACTATTAATCAATTATCAATCAATTAATTAATCATCATCCAACTATTCACTTTAATTAATCATCCTTGATTATTTAATTACATTTAATTATCCTTTAATTATTTTCATAAATTAATTATCTTTAACCAAATATAAAAATTAACCTTTAAATTACTCACATTAATTACATTACTACTTAATTAATTACATTAATAAATCCTTTCATTTATTAATTATTTCCAAATAAATCCATTCTAAATTACATCATTAATTATGATAATTAATGATCTCTAATTACATTTTCTATTTAAATAAATTACATTAAGTAATTACTCTTCAATTAAACCAAATTGTTAATCACCCTTGATTAACCCCATTCAGTAATTAACTGCCCTTAATTACTTCATCCAATAAATTAATTACTCCCAAATTAATTATCTTTAATTAATCCCTTGATTAATTATACAAAGTAATTATACTCCAATTACTTTCATCATTAAATCATCCTCAGTTAATTACATCCAGTCATTATCATTAATTACTTCTCTAAGTAATTATACTTATCACATCATCAAATGGTTATTTAAATAAATTAAACTTAATTAATTAACTTAAACAATCATATTACACTGAATTAATTACAATGAGTAATTAATTCCTTAATTACTTCCATTAAGTAATTATACTTAAATAATTCACAATTGATTATCCTTAAATTAATCAATTCAATTAATTATTAAAATTAATCACATTAATTCATTATTAAATAATCCTTGTTAATGACCTTCATTAACTATAAACAATTCTTTAACTACTTTTATAAAGTAATTAACTAAGATTCATCATTACAATTAATTTTATCTTTAGTAACCCATTAATTAATCATTAATTATTTAATTAATTAAGTGTTGTCTATAACTTAATTAATCCTTAATTACTTGATTAATTAATTACTAATCATTAATTTAAATTCAATCTTATTTAACTAATGATCCTTAATAACCAATTAATTTATCCTAAATTAATTAACTTAATCCTAAATTAACTAATTCAAACTCTTAATTACTAAATTAATTAATCCAAATCATAATTATCCATTTTAATTAACTTAATAATTACAAATCATTAAGTCTTCATTTATTTAAAGATAAAAACATTTTTCTTAGTATGATCAAATTATTATTAACAAGGTATTTAAGAACAATTTAATTTCAAATTTTACTTTTAAATTTCATTTTAAATTTAAGATTTAAAATGAAAACAAATTAACTTTAACAAGTTCAAACAATTTTAAAACCCCTTTAATTTCATAAGTTAAAGAATTATTTTTCTTAATATGGAAGTTTAAAAGAATTTAAAACCCAATTTCTTTTAAATTCAAATCAATTAAAAAAAATTCACTTTATCATTCAAACTGTTTAAAACAAATTAATTTAAAACTTCTTTTATTTCAAAACTAAGATTCAAATTTAGATTTGAATCCAGATTTAAACCTTTGATTTTAAACTTCACTTACAATTTTAACTTCATTTGTAATTTAAACTTCACTTTAAAAATCCAAACTACTTAAGCCTTTTTTTAAGTAGTTAAAACGAATTAAATAAAATATTTATTTATTTTTGTTTTAAGATTCAAAACTAACTTGGACCAGATTAAACTTGGATTTAAACTTATTTTAAAACTTTGCTTTTCATTTTAATTTTCAGTTTAAAATTAAAATCTGAAACAGGTTACCTGTCAACAAAAACTAACCCGAGCCCATTTATTTCTGCTTCGAGCAAAACCCAAAATAACACGAGCCAAACATCACTATGCTTCGAGTAAAACTCGAGACTACACAATCCTACCCATACCAAAACTCAACAGAACCAAAGAAAATGCACCGTGTATGTGCAGAGAGCCGCCGACCATCATAGATCATCGCCGATGATCTTCTTATGTCAACAACCACCCAAACACCCAAATACGATCCTCAGATCGTCTTCCAAATCTCAAAATCGAATTCGAGGCCTTCAACCCAAACCTGGAAACTAAGATCACCACAACATCCAAACCTGGCAACGCCACGTTCTTCAAGCTCCGACCATTTAAAGGTCTGCAACCCCGGCTACACTGTGACGACCCGGAATTTTCGAGCAATTAAAATCGAAATATTTAATTGATTTTAAATATTCAATAGAGTAATTTTAACTTGAATCACGAATATCACAATTTATTCAATAATTTAATTATTGAATTAAATAATTTGAAGTGGGATAAGATATGAAATCTGAGACTTTAATTCTGTTTAAAAATAATTTGAAGGCTTATAAAATTTATAGCGATGATAGTGAAGATAGTAAAAATGTTAAAATTGAATTTGAAAGTTGTTTGTTCAGTTCTGAAATTTAAATCGTTCAAATTAAATCTAAAAATAGTCTTCCGAGGTATAGTCTCGGAATTCGACGAAACAAGTTTCATTGGATCCGTAATATTGGATTATTATCGGATTTCAAATTTCGTATTGATCGGAGTTTTCGTGTGAGCAAACGATACATTAACGCGTTGGAATTTATATCGTAAACTAAGTAACATATATTGTACTTGGTCAAATATTTTAACATCAGCCGTGAACCAATCACCTTCAAAACACTGTAGCCTGTTGGTTTAAGTACATACACATCTTTTCTTATTCCCTCCTTCCTTCTTTTGGAAGCCAAAATCGAGTCCTAAGTAAAATTCGCACACCCTTATCTTCAATAATTCGAATAAAAATCAGAAACAAATAATGGCCACCTGTTTTCAGTTCGAACCGAGATTTCCCCTCTTTTAATTTCATTTAAATCACATCGGTTTCATTCATCGAAAAAAAAGGATGGACGCGAGCAATCGAAGGCGACTTCACGGATTCGAAGATTAATTCTTCTCATTCGTTGAAAAATCGACATCGATTCTTAGTTGAATCCTGTGTCGTTCGCAAGACTGGAAGGCCCTGTCTACGTTCGAAGCGAGATAGGTTAGAGTTGTGGTTCGTTTCGTGTTCGCCTTGGCCTAGGAAGGTGGTCGCAAGTCTTGGTGGCCGACGGGTTTTTGAGAGCACATAGGAGGATGGTCAGGGCCGATATGGGTTTGATTGCGATCTTCAGTGTCGCAACTTCATTTCGAGCTGTAGCAGTAAGGTTTCGCAGTGTTTGAGCTTGGTGAAGTCTCGTGGTGTCGGTTGAGGGGGGGGGGGATATCCTGATTATGCTTTTCCATCGAGGTATAATTTACAACTTGTTAATTTCAACTTGCGTTTCATTTTTTTTAAAAATAATAATAATAATAATACTAATTGAATGATCAGAAGTTAGAAAGAATATAACAGTAGGGTGTTTAATTCATTTATTTCGATTTTACTTAGCTAAATTTATTTACGAATTAAAAATATATATATATATATATATATATATATATATATATATATATATAATATTTGCAGTTTGTTTTAACATAAAAACAGAAATAAGTTATTAACAGGAATTTTCTGTCCATTCGAGTTAATACGGATACACAGAAATTTTGAATGCTTGAGTTAGAACGATATATTAAGATAATAATATAATAGATCGTGAACTATATATATATATATATATATATATATATATATATATATATATAATTATAGTTTGTTAAACCTATATAGATTATTTTATAAGAATATATATAGTTTTACTCACTAGTCTATTTTAAATTGTATTGTAGTAATTACATTGTTTAATCTGTTTGTTTAATTATTTTAGATACTAAAGTTCAAATTATAAGTTAAAATCAAATATGTAAACGGTGATAAATTGTTTGATAATTCAAATAGTAATAAATTGTAAATTGTTTATTTAAGGTTAAACATCTGGAAATCCAAGGCGGTATTGAAGTGGATTGCGAATGAAAATAAAAGGTGAGTTAATCTCACTCAGTATAATTTAAATTTAAATGATTAAATTTAAATAATTGCTTGAATGGTTGAATTGATTGATGTGCTTTAGTCTGGTATATTTTAGAATGGATATTATGTTGTGCTGACATATGTGGATGCAGGGAAACAGGTTGGAGGGATCCAACTGGACCCCTCACATTTATTTAAAGTATTCAATAATCTCTGTTGTGATTATTTGATATTTGATGATGAGTTATATTAAAATATTGAATATTATGGTTTGATTGGATATTTGGGTATAATGAATTACCAAAATATATGAATTGTATTGTTGAAAAGAAATTAAAAGGAAGTAAATTTGTAAGCGAAATAATTATAGAAAGTTTGAATAAATTAAGAATGAATTGAAAAGAAATAGAAGTAATATGAAAATAATAATAAATAACTTCGAGTATGAAGAGAAATGGAATTTTGAATAAAATGAAATTGATGAATTGTAAACTTAAGTTATATCAATTAAAGAAATAAAGAATTATTTTGAAAATTAAAGTTTAAATTTATTTAAAGGAATGAAGAAGGAATTGAGAAATCTAAAAAAATTTGGAATCAAGAAATGAGATCTGAAATTAATAAATTCTGAATTTAAAGGGAATAAATTGGAAATCAATTTGGGAAATTGATTTAAGTGATTGAAGCTAGGATTTTACTCTGGATAACCAAGTACATGTTTAAAGTAAATTCTTAAATAAATTTAAAGGTTTAAAGTTGATGTAAAAAGCAAGTTTTTAGAAAATTTATTATTTCTAATATTTAAATTCAAAAGTAAGTATTTTTTTCTCTTCTAAATCTATTATAGTAGTAATTACCTAAAAAGTGACCTAGTATTTTGTTTTCAGTAGTGAAAATCTACTTTTAAATCCTATTAAGTAACTTTATTTTCAAATACTCATACAGCACATATTTTTATAAAGTATAGAAGTAATTTAACTTAAATGCTTAAAAGTATATATTTTCAAAGTAAAGTGTTTTAAATTATTTTAAAAATCTAGTTTTATGCTTGGTGATTTCAGAGGAGGTAGAAAATACTTGGGAAAGTTTATACTGGAAAGAAAGAATGATGGTTTGAAAACTGTGTTCAAAGGGTTGAAAATAGAAATATATCCTGTGAAGGTATTTTGAGATAAATAAATAATTTGGGAAATTATTTATTGTTTGATGGATGTTTGTGAATATTAATTGATAGTTAAATCACCGACTATCAATATTGGACAAATGCGCTGATCGTTTCGAAGAGACCGGGATCGAGATTTATTTCTCGAAAACCACTTCGATCCGGTTTATACGTTTCGTGTGAAAAACATGTTCGGAGTCGAAGATGGAGCAGTGAAGTGCAAGGGCTAGTCGCTACTAATCCTGAGGATATTTCCAAAATGGATGTAGTAGGAATAGTGCCTTCGGTTCCGTTCGAACCCGGGACAGACTTGTATGGATGAATGCTTGCGAAACATCGTCAGGTGGACGATGGGCATTCTAAGTGGAAACGTTCTAAAGGTAACGTGTAACCTCAAGCCTCATCAAATGGGAATGACTGAAAATCAGGGGATATGCAGCAAGGTTAGGTGGGTCATGCCCAAGAAGGACAAGATAATTCCCCTGTCTAGATGTCCCTTATATATTTCGGCTTAGTGGGTGGTTGGTCGCACCAACCATGGGGTTTATCTTGTTCGGGACTGTTCAGTAAGGAATGGTTCCGGCCTTGTGTTGCAGGGGATGAAGGGAGTAATCCTCGGTACGGTGATCTAGGCCCCGTACTGTGACAGGTGGTACCCCAGTGCCTAGTCATTGTTGGAAATCCAGTCTCCCTACGAGCCTTGTACGAGTTTTGTTTGTATTACCCACTCTGTGGCTAGTAGCTGGAATTTAATAATGTAACAATTTCGGCTATTTTATAAGTATTTGTATATAGACCCTATTATAATATCAGAGGATTTCTATAAAAATTGTTTTAGCTATCGTAAGGTAAAAACCCGACATGTTTATTTGTGGCGTGGTCTTACGAGATGCTTTTATTTTCAAAGAATTTTTGAAACTTTAATAATCAATTGGGTGTGATTTTCTCACGCTGGTATTCCAGACTGACTCCGGTATTATTTAACTGTAATGCTCGGGTCAGACCGAGTATTATAGGATACAGGATATGATGTTGTGGAGCTCAGAAGACGAGCTGGATGACGATACGTATTCTCGTACTTGTATATGTATATTTCCGCTGTGTTGAGTTGATGTGTATCCATTGTATGTTATTGATGTGAGCTGTGACTTATGTACTCTGATGATGTAATATATTTAAACTGATATATTTGATTTTGAGTAAAGATTATTTATTATTTATTATATTTTATTCCGCTGCGATGGTTAGATTCTGATGTTGATATTGTTTTCTCTTCTTCTACCTATTCTTCTTAAACCCAAATGGTTCGTATTTCTGTGCAACTTGAGTTGATTGTTGTAGAATAGTGTTGACTCAAGGGGTATGGATTTGCGGGCTGTTACAGTTGGTATCAGAGCTTAGGTTGGTGATAACCTTGGCTCTGGTGGGAATTACTCATAAAATAGAGTCTATAGTACTCTAGAATGAGTTTGAGCGTATTAATAGATATGAGCGCGTATTTGTTAGTGAATATAAAAAGATTTTATATTGTGTTGATTGGTTTATTGAGTGGTTTATGGATTCTGGTCAATACGAGTAATTAACGTTATTGATAGGGATCTCTAAACACTTGAATAGAACAATTCGACACAATATTGTTTTAAACAGGGTAAATGAAATAATTTTACCCAAATTATTTTTGTATATGAAAGATATAATTTTTGTAAAGTATTATAGTATTTGGATGCTTGATTGTTAAGGAATGATAATATTAAATTATTAACATTATTATGAAGAAATTGAATAAGAAATTGGAACTTATAACCAAAGTTAAGGAAATAAACACATTATAAAATATAAAATTCATAAATACGAATTATAAGTGAAATTTATAAATTGAAATATAATCAGATAAGAATTTGTATGAGCATAAATTGTACAAATGAATTAGAGTTCAAATTGATTTAAGCAGGATTTGAGAATTTAAAATCCCGGAGATTTGAAAGTATTTGAAGATAAATAATAGCACAATTGTTTGGAGATATTTCTGAAAAGAAATTTGTTTTAAATGAATTTTGAAAGTGATATAGCATTGAAATCACTTGGATTATTGGAAAATCATTCTGATGATGACGGCCGCATCATCAATATTCATTTTCGAATTCCTAAGTGACGGATTGCTACCAAATTGACTTGTTCAGAAAGCTAGTTGTTTTTGAAAATTTCTAAGGAAATTTACTGGGAATAAAACCAGGATTGGTTTAAATTTTGAGAAGTGTGATTTGAGATGTTGGAGATTTCAAAATGTTTTGAAACCAAAAGCCAGTATTTTAAAAATCCTGATAAGATGGGTTATAAGCTTATAAGTTAGGATATTCTTTTAAATCAGGAAGGATAAATAAGCTTTGAATGTTAGAATTTAAATTTAAAAGAAAAGTTAAAAATGGAATTAACTTGGACTTGGAAATAAAGATTTGATTGGATTGAGATTGATTGAATAAGTTGGAAATAATATCCAGTTGTATTCGAATTAAGTTGAAATTGAAGTGAGTTAAGTAAATTTGATTTAAAATAGAATTAAATTGGAATAAAATTCAGTTGATTTATGGGTGATATTGAATGGAGTTAAATCCTTACTTGAATAAATGGTAAATAAGTTGGATAAGAATTGAGTTGAAATAGATAAATCAGAATAACTTATAAAAGAATTAAAAATCCTTGGGAATAAAATATGCTCGGGCTATAAATAAATAGAAGGCTTGAGTTAAAAATAATGGATGAATATATTCAAGCCTAGAATGAGTGTGATTGTATGACATATAAGTTGTGACTTATAAAATTTAAAGTGGAATGCAAAGCCCAAAATCAATATTGTGATGAATTGAAAAATGAGAAGAAAATCCAAACTTGAATTATAAAGTATATTGAACTTAAGAAAATTAAATGGAGTGATATTTGGAATAAAAATTCAAGTGTTGGATTATGAATAAGGGGAGAACTAATTGGATAATAAATTAGTTAATGGGATTGAATTGTAAGTTTATGATGAAGTTGGAAATAAACTCAAGTTATAAATTAAAATTGATTCAAATTGTTGATGAAGTGGAAGTAATTGAGAATGAAGCTGAATTGTGAGTTAATAAATTGGGTGGCAAATTAAAAGTGAAAAACAGAATCAGAACTTGAGTTATTAATTAAAATTAGACTTGAAGTGTTAATAAAGTAAATATAATTTGAAAAGTGTAGAATAAAAATGAAATGGATTAAAATAGTGATGGAATGAATTACAAATAAATTCAAATAAGTGGGAGTAAATTGGAAATGGCCATGTAATAAATTGAATGAGTGAATCTGGAAAGTTAAATTTGATAATAACAAATCAAATGAAATTGTAAATTTTAAAATGAGATTTAACTGAAATAGAATCAAGTTAAATTGAATGGAAGAGAAAGATTTACTTGAAACGAAATGAGCTTAAGTATAAAATTGGAGTGACTAAACTTAAGCTAAAAAGTGGAAAAGAGTTGAATTTAATTCAACTAAAAATTAAGTTTAATAATTGTGGATTGGATTTAAATCAAGTAAAAATAAATTTTAATCGAAATAAAATCCGGTGAGTTATAAATAATATGAAATGAAATGTTTTGGAATGTGTTGAGCTAAATAAATGATTGAGGATGGATTAAAATAAAAGGGGAAATTTAAGTGGCAATCAAGATGAACCTAGATTGTAAATGGTTTTGAATGAACTAGTTGGTTAATAAAGTGAGATGTAAAATGAATGGATTCAAATCTGAAATGCAATGAAAATGAGAATATACGGATCGTGAATAAATTTAAAAACGGAATAGAATTGAGTTGAAATCCCTTTAAAATGCTTATAAACCATGAATGCTTATTTATTCACCTAGATCTTGTCAAATTGCAACGAATAAATTATCATTGGATGTAAATGGAAGTAATTAAAATTCTATGAGTCGATAGAAGTAAAATAAATTAATTTTGAAAGCAATTGAATTAAATATGAGTTCAGTTTGCTTAAGAATAAATTAAATATAAGCAATTGAGTTTTAAATTATTCAAATTGATGAAGTTGTGTACGAATAGATGGAAGACCATTCAATTTAATGAAAATGGTTTGTAAATAAGTTGAAACAGTTGAATTTGCTTGGAAACTATATAAATAGCTTACGGAAAATGTTTGGTATGAGTTTCTTTTAGAATTCATATGTTTTAACTATTACAAATAAGTGATATGCTGTTAAACTTCATATATTTGGCACTTACATGTTTAAATTGAGTAAGTACAGGTACCTGGAAGCCGTGAGGCTGGATTGGGTTGTGCTATATGCTAAAAATAATAAGCCGCATGCTTAAAAATGCTAAATAAGGTACGCCTACGAAATAAAAATAGGAAATATGAACTGTTTTTGGTTTTACCGACCGTGTGGGTCGATGTATATATTTATCTCTTTTGTCAAATTGCAAAAGCTCCTCCGTACAAAGGGGACTCTGCCAAAATTTTCAGAAATTTTGAGAGTTAGAAAATTTTTGAAAATTTTGGAAAATTTTATTAACGACAAAACTATTTAAAATTGGAAACTAAAATAAGTTAGTAAATGAAACTAATTAAAGTAATGACTTAAATTAGTTATAAATGAAGGATAAAATTTAAAAATTCAAAGTTGAAAATAAATGAAATACATATGTAATATGGAAATCGATTTGAATAGAAATAGGTATAAACTAAAAGAGGTAAAGAGAAATAAAGATAAGAAACATATAAAATGTTTATACTAACTTAAGAAAGGAATGGTAAATTCTAGATTGGAAATTGATATTACAAATAAAATCTAAGATAATATTGAAATGGATAGATATTGACATTTTGTAAGAAAGTCGATAAATTTTTTTGGGAATATTGTGATTGGATATTAGTGCTAAGCAGGATATGCAGGTATTATAAAGGGAAAAAGAAAATTGGGTTTGATATGAAAAGATTAAATTTGAAACGCTCGACAAAAAGGTATGTATTTAAATTTGGTATGGAATTTGATTGGGATTTGGATTTGGATTTGGATTGAGCCACTTGGCATTTTGTTTTCTTTTGAGATGTGGGAGGCCGTAGAGCCATTTTGTAGTTGTACCGAGCTAGCCGCGCAAAGGAGACGCTGGCGAAATTTTTCGAAAATTTAGAGAGTTAGAAAAAAAAATTTGAGAAAATTTTGATAATTCAAAATTAGTTTTATGATTACAACTTGAAAAATAGGTTTGTTTGCAAACTAGGGAAAGGTTTGGAAAGGTAAGAAGAATAATAATGGGTCTTTTGTAAAAAGATAGTTAGTTGGATGTAGAATTGTTTGGTTTGGAAATAAGTAAACGGGAATTGGCCATTCTTCCTAACTAGTAATTTCGGGGACGAAATTCTTTTAAGGGGGGAGGAATGTGATGACCCGGAATTTTCGAGCAATTAAAATCGAAATATTTAATTGATTTTAAATATTCAATAGAGTAATTTTAACTTGAATCACGAATATCACAATTTATTCAATAATTTAATTATTGAATTAAATAATTTAAAGTGGGATAAGATATGAAATCTGAGACTTTAAGTCTGTTTAAAAATAATTTGAAGGCTTATAAAATTTATAGTGATGATAGTGAAGATAGTAAAAATGTTAAAATTGAATTTGAAAGTTGTTTGTTCAGTTCTGAAATTTAAATCGTTTAAATTAAATCTAAAAATAGTCTTCCGAGGTACAGTCTCGGAATTCGACGAAACAAGTTTCATTGGATCCGTAATATTGGATTATTATCGTATTTCAAATTTCGTATTGATCGGAGTTTTCGTGTGAGCATACGTTACATTAACGCGTTGGAATTTATATCGTAAACTAAGTAACATATATTATACTTGGTCAAATATTTTAACATCAGCCGTGATCCAATCACCTTCAAAACACTGTAGCCTGTTGGTTTAAGTACATACACATCTTTTCTTATTCCCTCCTTCCTTCTTTTGGAAGCCAAAATCGAGTCCTAAGTAAAATTCGCACAACCTTATCTTCAATAATTCGAATAAAAATCAGAAACAAATAATGGCCACCTGTTTTCAGTTCGAACCGAGATTTCCCCTCTTTTAATTTCATTTAAATCACATCGGTTTCGTTCGTCGAAAAAAAAGGATGGACGCGAGCAATCGAAGGCGACTTCACGGATTCGAAGATTAATTCTTCTAGTTCGTTGAAAAATCGACATCGATTCTTAGTTGAATCCTGTGTCGTTCGCAAGACTGGAAGGCCCTGTCTACGTTCGAAGCGAGATAGGTTAGGGTTGTGGTTCGTTTCGTGTTCGCCTTGGCCTAGGAAGGTGGTTGCAACTCTTGGTGGCCGACGGGTTTTTGAGAGCACATAGGAGGATGGTCAGGGCCGATATGGGTTTGATTGCGATCTTCAGTGTCGCGACTTCATCTCGAGCTATAGCAATAAGGTTTCGCAGTGTTTGAGCTTGGTGAAGTCTCGTGGTGTCGGTTGAGGGGGGGGGGGGATATCCTGATTATGCTTTTCCATCGAGGTATAATTTACAAATTGTTAATTTCAACTTGCGTTTCATTTGTTTTAAACATAATAATAATAATACTAATTGAATGATCAGAAGTTAGAAAGAATATAACAGTAGGGTGTTTAATTCATTTATTTTGATTTTACTTAGCTAAATTTATTTACGAATTAAATATATATATATATATATATATAATATTTGCAGTTTGTTTTAACATAAAAACAGAAATAAGTTATTAACAGGAATTTTCTGTCCATTCGAGTTAATACGGATACACAGAAATTTTGAATGCTTGAGTTAGAACGATATATTAAGATAATAATATAATAGATCGTGAACTATATATATATAAAATTATAGTTTGTTAAACCTATATAGATTATTTTATAAGAATATATATAGTTTTACTCACTAGTCTATTTTAAATTGTATTGTAGTAATTACATTGTTTAATCTGTTTGTTTAATTATTTTAGATACTAAAGTTTCCAAGGGAAATTAGTTAAATCAAATTATAAGTTAAAATCAAATATGTAAACGGTGATAAATTGTTTGATAATTCAAATAGTAATAAATTGTAAATTGTTTATTTAAGGTTAAACATCTGGAAATCCAAGGCGGTATTGAAGTGGATTGCGAATGAAAATAAAAGGTGAGTTAATCTCACTCAGTATAATTTAAATTTAAATGATTAAATTTAAATAATTGCTTGAATGGTTGAATTGATTGATGTGCTTTAGTCTGGTATATTTTAGAATGGATATTATGTTGTGCTGACATATGTGGATGCAGGGAAACAGGTTGGAGGGATCCAACTGGACCCCTCACATTTATTTAAAGTATTCAATAGTCTCTGTTGTGATTATTTGATATCTGATGATGAGTTATATTAAAATATTGAATATTATGGTTTGATTGGATATTTGGGTATAATGAATTACCAAAATATATGAATTGTATTGTTGAAAAGAAATTAAAAGGAAGTAAATTTGTAAGCGAAATAATTATAGAAAGTCTGAATAAATTAAGAATGAATTGAAAAGAAATAGAAGTAATATGAAAATAATAATAAATAACTTCGAGTATGAAGAGAAATGGAATTTTGAATAAAATGAAATTGATGAATTGTAAACTTAAGTTTTATCAATTAAAGAAATAAAGAATTATTTTAAAATTTAAAGTTTAAATTTATTTAAAGGAACGAAGAAGGAATTGAGAAATCTAAAAAAATTTGGAATCAAGAAATGAGATCTGAAATTAATAAATTCTGAATTTAAAGGGAATAAATTGGAAATCAATTTGGGAAATTGATTTAAGTGATTGAAGCTAGGATTTTACTCTGGATAACCAAGTACATGTTGAAAGTAAATTCTTAAATAAATTTAAAGGTTTAAAGTTGATGTAAAAAGCAAGTTTTTAGAAAATTTATTATTTCTAATATTTAAATTCAAAAGTAAGTATTTTTTTTTCTAAATCTATTATAGTAGTAATTAACTAAAAAGTGACCTAGTATTTTGTTTTCAATAGTGAAAAATCTACTTTTAAATCCTATTAAGTAACTTTATTTTCAAATACTCATACAACATATATTTTTATAAAGTATTGAAGTAATTTAACATAAATGTTTAAAAGTATATATTTTCAAAGTAAAGTGTTTTAAATTATTTTAAAAATCTAGTTTTGTGCTAGGTGATTTCAGAGGAGGTAGAAAATACTTGGGAAAGTTTATACTGGAAAGAAAGAATGATGGTTTGAAAACTGTGTTCAAAGGGTTGAAAATAGAAATATATCCTGTGAAGGTATTTTGAGATAAATAAATAATTTGGGAAATTATTTATTGTTTGATGGATGTTTGTGAATATTAATTGATAGTTAAATCACCGACTATCAATATTGGACAAATGCGCTGATCGTTTCGAAGAGACCGGGATCGAGATTTATTTCTCGAAAACCACTTCGATCCAGTTTGTACGTTTCGTGTGAAAAACGTGTTCAGAGTCGAAGATGGAGCAGTGAAGTGCAAGGGCTAGTCGCTACTAATCCTGAGGATATTTCCAAAATGGATGTAGTAGGAATAGTGCCTTCGGTTACGTTCGAACCCGGGACGGACTTGTATGGATGAATGCTTGCGAAACATCGTCAGGTGGACGATGGGCATTCTAAGTGGAAACGTTCTAAAGGTAACGTGTAACCTCAAGCCTCATCAAATGGGAATGACTGAAAATCAGGGGATATGCAGCAAGGTTAGGTGGGTCATGCCCAAGCAGGACAAGATAATTCCCCTGTCTAGATGTCCCTTATATATTTCGGCTTAGTGGGTGGTTGGTCGCACCAACCACGGGGTTTATCTTGTTCGGGACTGTTCAGTAAGGAATGGTTCCGGCCTTGTGTTGCAGGGGATGAAGAGAGTAATCCTCGGTACGGTGATCTAGGCCCCGTACTGTGACAGGTGGTACCCCAGTGCCTAGTCATTGTTGGAAATCCAGTCTCCCTACGAGCCTTGTACGAGTTTTGTTTGTATTACCCACTCTTTGGCTAGTAGCTGGAATTTAATAATGTAACAATTTCGGCTATTTTATAAGTATTTGTATATAGACCCTATTATAATATCAGAGGATTTCTATAAAAATTGTTTTAGCTATCGTAAGGTAAAAACCCGACATGTTTATTTGTGGCGTGGTCTTACGAGATGCTTTTATTTTCAAAGAATTTTTGAAACTTTAATAATCAATTGGGTGTGATTTTCTCACGCTGGTATTCCAGACTGACTCGGGTATTATTTAACTGTAATGCTCGGGTCAGACCGAGTATTATAGGATACAGGATATGATGTTGTGGAGCTCAGGAGACGAGCTGGATGACGATACGTATTCTCGTACTTGTATATGTATATTTCCGCTGTGTTGAGTTGATGTGTATCCATTGTATGTTATTGATGTGAGCTGTGACTTATGTACTCTGATGATGTAATATATGTAAACTGATATATTTGATTTTGAGTAAAGATTATTTATTATCTATTATATTTTATTCCGCTGCGATGGTTAGATTCTGATGTTGATATTGTTTTCTCTTCTTCTACCTATTCTTCTTAAACCCAAATGGTTCGTATTTCTGTGCAACTTGAGTTGATTGTTGTAGAATAGTGTTGACTCAAGGGGTACGGATTTGCGGGCTGTTACATACACCTTCCTTAATGTCCAAGCTTCCATCACCCACAATCCCATCGCACTCGATCAACCAGATAGACAAAGCCGATCTAAAATACTCAACCCAATAGGAGTAGGGTTACTGCCTTCCTCGATCAACCACCTCCTCCACGTTGATCTGCTCCGCTATCAGACATTTTTCCACAACTCCGGTCATTCCTCCACCTCCAGGAAAAGACCCAGTGTCCACATCCAAGTAGATCACCAGAAAATCACAAATTTCCATCTCCAGTTCAAACCCAAACTACACCTTTAATCCCAAACTAAAAATCTTGATTCTTGTGTTAAAAATCATATTATTTTTTTGGCAAGGCCGACTGTTTTATAATGGACCGGCCACTTTTTATTACGAACGTAATAAAGATGAAGTACAGGAGTAAGGTAGAGGCACCTTAACTACTATGAAAGAAAGATATAAAAAATATAGCACAGGAGTATGACAGGCACATCACAGCTACTAGAAATAAGTATCAAGACTAGTTCTCCTCCGAAGAGGAAGAATCACCAACGCCTTCATCAACCCGGGAAGATACCAGAGCACCTCCCCCAAGAATACCAAAAAAGGGGCGAAAATGAACAGCAAGAGAAGGATCATAACAGTCAATGTCAGTAGTGTAAATAAAAGATCGATCCCATGCGGAATCAGCCAGAATAACAGAATTGATCTCAGCGTACAAACCATCCAAGTCAAGAACCAAGGAATCACCAGAAATACTATATTATAGGCAGCGAAGGTCCAATAAGTCATCGGATACATATCTAAAATAGGAGTCATCCACAGGGTTGAATCTCATATCTGAACGACATTCAACCCAACTATGTTCAGTCTCAGCCCAAACAACAAGCGGTGGAGAGAGAACCGGCTCAGCAGGGAGAACAGCAGGGACATCACCAGGATCTGGGGAAGCAGGGCGCTCTAAGGAAAGGGATGGACCAGAGACAGTAGCAACGGCTTTGGGAACCCATATTCTTAGCGGTGGCCGTGGCAGTGGGATCTTAGGGGCAGCAGCAGGAACAAAAGTCCGCACATAGGCAGAGGCAATATGACCAAAGGAATGGCAGGAGGAACAAATGTCAGGGACCCATCCATATCGAACACGGACTTCCACCACATGACCAACAGCTAGCTGGACAGGAATGGAGGTTGGGAGAGGCTTATCAGGAGAAATCTCAATCAGAGCCTTGGCGTATACCAGCTTATCACGCGCTACTGTATTCGAGTCAAAACATTTCAATTTATCTATATTGCATGCAAGCCAATTCAAACCAAGCAGCGGTTGAAGAGCAGATGGAATTTGAGAGAAATATACCCAGACAGGGATAGAAAAAACTTGTTCACGAACACTAGCTACCGTCGGAGACCAGGGTGTAATAATAAAAGGCTGTCCATCAAAGAAGGAAGGCTCAGACTCTAGAACACGACTACGTTCCTCAACGGATGAGAACAATAGGAAGAACAAGGAGTCTACTAACTTAACTTTAAGCCCACCCCGAAGTCTCCAAGCCCTACGACAAACAGCAGCCATATCGTGAAGACGATGATTAGGGTCCAAGAAGAAGCCGACTACGTAACCTGACCAAAAGTCCAAACCGGCTGCATAACACAGGGGGGAGGGATCATCACTCCGTTTTCCTCAACGATGTCGAACTCAACAGGTTCATAATCTCCCGCATTACGGGGCATGGATGCAAATAGTGAAGTCCACGATTTGGTTGCAGGTAGGCATGGAGCTGCAGGGCGACACTCCACATCACCAGAAGAGGCCACAATCACAGCCGAAGGAGACCCACGATCCACAACAGATTGCAGAACGTGAGCAGCAGCAGCCAATTGCTCTTTCGTACAGGCAGCACTCGTAACAGGCCAAAGACCCTCTACCGCATTTAAACAAACACTGGTAGTGCAAGGCTTAGGAACAACATTCTCCACCAAGCCAACTATACAATCAGACTGTCCACTTAAAACACTCACATCGGCCACTGAATCCAACGCTTGTTTGCCCATCTCGCAGCTTGGTTTTTCAGGGAAGCACAAATTGGATCCAGACGAAGGAGCCGAAGGAGACCCACGATCCACAACAGATTGCAGAACGTGAGTAGCAGCAGCCAATTGCTCTTTCGTACAGGAAGCACTCGTAACAGGCCAAAGACCCTCTGCCGCATTTAAACAAACACTGGTAGTGCAAGGCTTAGGAACAACATTCTCCACCAAGCCAACTATACAATCAGACTGTATTTTAGTTGTTGTATTCGATTTATAATACTGAAATTATAAATTAAAAAGTTTGAATTTTGATTTTACTTAATATGCTCAGTTGTTTTAACATTTCCATAGAGTAACAAACCTTATTATAACTAACTTAGATTTTTAAACATAAATCTAGGTTGAATCAAACAATATTTGTTTGAAAACCAGATCCTATCAAGAACTAGATCATGTGGTGAGGATTTTTAAACAATAATTTGAGCTTGGAAAACAACAGAGCTCAATATATATACACAACATGCACACAGTTAAATATTTACATCAGATTTTCACATATATACACCTACAAATACTTGTTCACTTCAACATACTAGCAAGCAACCAAATTTTACTTTAAGTTTTTAAAAGTGAAGTTACTCACCTTTTAAACAGAGGACAGAGCACCCAGATTTGAAAAACAGCTTGAAAACTGAAATCCTTTAGCTTTAAAAACCTTGCACTTGAATGCTTTTTGTTTTAAACTTGAGTTGCTTTGTTGTTTAGATTTGCATGCAGGTTGCTTGCTTTAAAACTTGGGTTGACGATGAATGCATCAGGTTTTGATTTGAATTTTCTTGCAGGCTTTGAAAAATGCAGGCAAGTTTGGTTGTTGTTTAAGTTGGTAAAAGGAAAAGCTTACTATCTTTCTGGTTTTGCTGTTGTGATGAACGAATTAGAAATAAGGAGAGATATATATAGAAAGGAGTTTGTATAAGGGGTAGGTGTTTACTGGGTATAAGTATTTTAGTTTGTTCAGAGATTTTCTTGTTCATATCTTACCAGGCAAGATTCTTATTTTGGAGGCTGAATTGATTTTTTACATTTCGAGTTGACCAAATGGTGTGCTATAATTAATTGTAAAGGTACTTTATGTTTTCATGCTTATCTTCTTTTGTATGTTGATGTTTCCTTTTGCTTGCCTGGTTTGTTTTTTCTTACTTTTTCTTGCCTTGTATATTTATTTTACAGGCAACAAATATTACCAAGCCTGGTTTGTCTTTACTCCTATATACTTAATATTTTCTTTTTTACTTGTACTTGCATATATTCTTACAGGCAACATACTTATTACTTTGCCTGTTGCTTTATTTTCTTGTCTTATTTCCTTTCATATACATATTTCACTTGCCTGGCTTGCTTATGTACATATATGAAGTTGTTTTAATCATTGTTATAAATTTTAACTTAAGTATTTAGTTCTATGCTTATTTTTATTTCTCTTTTATTTCTAAACTTAAACTATCAAACATTTAATTTACTTATCATTTATCCTTATACTTATGTTAATACCATAGATGTTTATGTATTTAGACTTATTTTATCTTAAATATTTTTGAAAGACTTAATTTTAAATTTTCATATCGTAGTTCTCTTTTCAAAATACAAGTATATATAAATAAATATATTTGAAATAACAATTTCTATTTATATTAAAATATACATTTGTAAAGACATTACATCATTAATATTGTTTAAAATAACTCATTATTAAATTAAAATAGTTCATAAAAGAAATTATCTCTTTATTAACAAATTGCTTATTTTATCAAGCTATATTTAAAAAGAACAAAAAACCCTTTTGTTTAAATATTAAACTTTAGCTAGAATCATTTTAAACAAATAAATTTTTATCTTGAGTGTTTTAAAGCCATATCATTATTTATTTAATGGCTTAATATTAAATTAAATTTCCAAATTACCAAAAATATTAGAATTAGAAAACATGCCTTTATTTATTAAATTTAAAACAAAGCTTATCTATTTACAATACATACATACAAATATATGTATATATATATATACATATACATATACATATATATATATACATACATACATACATATATATATATTATAAATAAAAAACAATTTATTAGCTTTTAAAAGATAAAATCACCCATTTATATATTTATTAAATAAGATTATTAAATTAATTCAAACAAAATTTATCAAATCAATTTAATTTTAATACAGATTATTAAATTGATATTGCCAAAAATTCTGGGATATCACAATCTATAACTCAACTGAATTTATTTCAATTCAATTTTATTTAACTCAACTCCAGTTAAATCTAGCTACATACCATCCTTTTGAATTATATTAAGCAAGGACTTAATTCCATTTTATATCATCCCACACAATTCACTTTTATTTCATTTCAATTATTTTCAACTTACTTCAAATCCAAATCATTATTATTAACTTTGCTTAAGTTAATTTAATACTAATTAATTTTGTTTCTCAATCCAAATTTAATTTTTATTTTCCCATTCCAATCACATTCAAGATTTACTAATTATTTCTTCCAATCATCAATTAAATTTTTCATAATTTAATTTCTCCAAATTAAATTATTTAACGTTTTCACTTTAAATTTTAATTCCAACATTCAAATCTCATATTTTCCTCCCTTATTTAAAAATCATCTCAACTTTACAAGTTTATAACTTACCTCATTAGGATTTTCAATTCAAATAAGGATTCGGGATTTCAAACACCTGGCTTTTGGATCAAATCATTTGAAATCACCATTATCTCAAAATCACACTTCTCAAATTTTCAAACCAATCCTGGTTTTTATCCTCAACAAATTTCCTTTGAAATTTCAAAGTCAAACTTTTTTCCCCTAAAACATTCTAAAACAATGACCACGACATCAATCCATCACTTAGAAACACGAAAATGAACACTGATGATGTCGCGATCATAATCAGAATTATTTCCCAGTGACCGAAGCGATTTCAGTATTATGACATCTCCAAAACCTATTTAAAACCATTTTCTTTCAAAAATATCTCCAAAATAATATTATTATTTTCCTTTCAAAATACTTCGGAAAACACTTCCAAAATCCCAGAGATTTAAATCTTCAATTTTTAATTTGTATCCAATTTTAACGATAATCCATTTGTATAATTTATGCTCATACAATTTTTTCCCATTTGATTATACAAGTAATACTAATTTTACAATTTTATTTGTTTAAAATATTATCATCCAAACACCTATGTTATATAACAATTTAAGAAAATATTTCCTTTATATCAAAATATATTTTTGAGTAAAATTATTTCATTCACCCACCTTTAAAACAATACTACGTCAATTTATCATGTCAAGTGTTTATAAACTCTTCTCGAATAGCGGCCAACTTACCCGATCAGAATTCGTATTCCACTCAATCAATAAGTCAACCCAATATTAAACAATTTATATTCACTAACAAATACGCACTCATATCTATTAATACACTCAGACTCATTCTTGAGTATTACTGACTATATCTCAAATGAGTAATTCCCACCAGAGCCAAGGTTCTCGCTTAACCTGGTTCTGATACCAAGTGTAACGACCCACAAATCTGTACCCCTTTGAGTCGACACTATTCTCCATCAATCAACTTAAGATGAACGGAAATACGAACCATTAGGGTTAAAGAAGAAAAGGAAGTGGAAGAAAATAGAAAACAACATCGGAATCTAACCATCGCAGCGGAATAATATATAATAGATAATAAATGATCTTTACACAAAAACAAATCTATTTATTCATTAAATCATCAGAGTATACATAACACACAACTGGACAGTAATCATAACCTGGCCTCATAATCTGAATACACAGCGGAATATTTAACACAAATACGGAAGTTGGTATCGCCATCCAGCTTGTCTCCTGAGCTCCACAGCATCCTTTCCTGTATCTTATAATACTCGGTCTGACCCGAGCATTATAGTTAAATAACACCCGAGTCAGTCTAGAATACCAGCGTGAGAAAACCACACTCAACTTGATTATTAAAGTTTCAAAATCCTTTGAAATCAAAAGCATCTTGTAAGACCACGCCACAAATAAACATATCGGGTTTTTATCTTACGATAGCCAAAACACCTTTTTATCAAATCCGTCTGATATTATAGTAGTGTCTATAGAAAGTAAAATAGAATCTAGCTGAAATGCTTACATCTCACATTTTAGCAATAGTTGGGCACAATCAAAACCATACATGCGCGTAGGGAGAATGGATTTCCAACTAATGACTAGGCACTGGGGTACCACCTGTCACAGTATGTGGCCTAGATCACCGTACCGAGGATTACTCCTCATCCCCTGCAACACAAGACCGGGACTACCCCTTACTGGATAATGCCAAGTAAGATCACCCCGCGGTTGGGATCAGCAACCGCCATACAGCCGAAATAAAAAGGGACATCTAGACAGGGATGACCTCACCCTAATGGGTGCTACCCACTTAGCCTTGCTGTGTAACCCCTGATTTTCAGTCATTCCCGATTGATGAGACTCGAGGCTAAGCGTTACCTTTTTAGAATATATCACTTAGAATGCCCACCGTCCACCTGACGATGTTCCAAAAGCATTCATCCATACAAGTCCGTCCCGGGTTCAAACGAAACCGACGGCTCTACTCCTACTACATCCATTTTGGAATCATCCTTAGGATTAGTAGCGACTAGACCTTGCACTTCACTGCTCCATCTTCGAATCCAAACTCGTCTTCCCCACGAAAACGTACAAACCGGATCGAAGTGGTTTTCGAGAAATTAATCACGATCCCGGATCTCTTCGAAACGATCAGCGCATTGGCCAATATTGATAGTCGGTTATTTAGCTATCAATTAACATTCACAACATCCTTCAAACATAAATAATTTTCCCAAATTGTTTATTAACCTCAAAATATCTTCGCAAGATATATTTCCACCTTTAAACCCTTTTTGAAAACAGTTTTCAAACCATCTTCCTGTCACGGAATACATTTCCCAAAAATTTTCTATTTCCACTAAGATCACCAAGTACAAACACTTTAGATTTTAAAATAATGTAAAACCACTTTATTATAAAATATACTTTAACATTTAAATTGAAAACTACTTCAATACTTTATGAAAAATATATACTTTAGGAATATTTAATATGAGGTTACTTTATAAAATATAAAACTAGATTTTCTCTTGTTAAACAAAATACCAAGTCACCTTTAAATAATTACTACGATAATATATTTGAAAAATACTTACTTTAGAATTTAAATATTTAGAGATAATAAATTTTCTAAAACATGCTTTTTAAAACAACATTAAAACTTTTAACTTATATTTAAAAAATTTCTTTGAAAACGTACTTGGCTATCTAGGGGAATACGCTTCTCTTTCACATCTTTTAAAAAATAAATCACTATTTATTTTTAAACAAATTTACTCATTCCCTTGATAAATTCCCACCGTGAATTTATTCTTCCTAATATCTACTGATATATTACTTCGCTTTTATAAACCCAGTATATAAATTTCAAGTCTCACTTCTCTTTTTAAAATTCCAAATTTAAACACTTAAATCAATTTTCAAATTGATTTCCAAGTTACTCCATTTTGTATAAATCCCTTTTCTTACTCAATTTTACTTCAAAACCCATAGACTTCAGATTTTATTTCTTAATTATGATTTAAAAACTTTTAACTGAAAATACCTATTCCAGATTTTCCTCAAATTCCTTCTTTATCTTTTCAAATAATTTAAACCTTAAATTTAGAATAAATTCTTTATACCTTTAAATAATAAAACTTAAGTTTAAAATTTATTATCTTCCTATTCATTCAAAATCCCCTTTTTATACTCGGAATTAATTTATTAAAATTTTAAAATCACTTTTATTCTTTTCCTATTCATTCTTAATTTATTCAAATTCTCTATAATTATTTCACTTACAAATTCTCTTCCTTTATTTTCTTTCCAAAAATCCAATTTATATATTTTTGGTAACTAATTATACCCAAATATATTCAATCAAACTATAACATTCAAGTACTCTAATTATCAATAAAATTCGTCACAGTATATCAAATAATCATATCACAGAATATTTAAACAAATCTAAATATTTTGAGGAATACAGTTGAATCCTCCACCCTGTTTCCCTACATCCACAAATGTTAGCACAACACCAATTCCACTTCAAGGTGGAATATCGCGGTATATGGGATTTATATAATATCCTCCGCTATTATGCGGCGCATAGGGTCTCATCTGCTATATAATGCGGGAAATCAATCACTCCAATATATATATACACTACTATATATAATATAGCACATTAAATCAATTCAATCATTCAACCAATTATTTAAGTTTAACCATTTAAATTTAAATAAAACCGAGATGAATGAGATTAACTCACCTTTGATTTTGTATGCAATCTATTTCCAATCCAGCTTGGTTTCTTCACGATTTCAGCCTTTATTAAACATTATATGCTTGGTTAATATTTGAATTAATTTAATAATCAATTTCCAAGTAAAATTTTTAATTGACCAATGATTTAGTTAAACTATTAATTTTCCATTCCGAAACTACTAATAAAAATAAATTATAGATTTCAAAAATCTACCTTTATAAATTCCTCAAATATTTATGAATCCTCATATATTTCGAAATCTTATGTATATACATTAGATTCTAATGAATTAAAATTCTTTTCAAATCCATATATTAATTCATAACAAAATTACTTTACATAACTTACTGTAGGATATTTATATATATATATATATTATTTCTTTTATCTTTAGTAAACAACAAGTATTTACTTCACTGTTATTAAAAATATCTTATAGTAAAATAGATAAACCTATATTACAACAGAACTGCTTTTAATAAAAAGAAATTTCTGCTATTATTATTTTTCTATTCCTTAACAATTCAAATCCTATAATCAATATTAGTTTAAATCATTGATCTTAAACAATACGCATAACTCACTAGATCGACTTTCCTTCCTTCACGAAAATGCTGTTAAAACCCAAATCACAGATCGATGCCGAGCATCTGGGCACCGTGCGCGCTTCTTCCTTCTGGCCTTCGCTGTCCTCTGAACTCGAGCTCTATCTCGAGCTCCTCGTAAAACTCACGCCGCCGCCGAGCACTGCGAGTACCACCACACCCTCGATCGAATCATGTGCCTCGTCTCGCCCCTTGAGAACAACTTCACAGGTCGCTACTTCATCGAGTTCGCCAAGCCACGATCTCAGCCAATACCTCCCTACCGCGAGCCTTCACTCGATCGAGATCCTCTCTCGAATACACGAGCCTTCATTCATTCGTCAATTTTTTCTTCTTCTGGGTTTCGATTTTGAAATTGAAGAGAAGCAAAAAGATTAAGTATGCGGTTCGATTAAAGAGGACGAGAGGGAAAGAAAAGAGGAATTCACAATACAACAGAGGAATGACCATTAATTGAATTTTATTTTCTGTTCGATTTTGATTTCTGGTTGAAAGAAGAAGTGTCGTGATTTATAAAAAGAAGATGGATTTGATTTCGAACGAAAGACGCAGCGCAAATTAAGGATAATGGGTAGCGTATAGGAGAAAAAAGGCTACAGTGCTTTGGAAAGGACTGGAAAAGGGATGATGTGAGATAATTTCAACTGCAGTTGACTAGTAAAAATATTCAATTTAAATTCAAATTCAAACCGTTCCGATAAATGCAACTTAAAACTTTGACCTCCTATCGACGCATGTCGCTGGGCGTTTATAATGTTATACCCCTATTCCGAACGCAATGGAAAAGGTTTCGAGCCCTAATTCGATCGTATGGAGAAGATAGCCTTTTGGATCGTTATTATATTAAATTTTCGATGTAAATTTTCAGCGCGTTGACTTATCGTACGGCCAAACGATCACTCCAAACATTACGAAAATTGAAATCCGATAATAATACAATATTACGGATCCAATGAAACTAGTTTCGTCGAAATCCGAGACTGCGCCTTGAAAGGCTATTTTTAAATATCGATTTAAACGATAAAATTTCAAAACTTAACAAAACACTTCCGAATCAAATTTTAACACTTTTTCTATCTTCAGTATTATCAATATAAATTTTACAAGCCCTTTAACATATTTTTAACAAGCTTGAAACTCAAGACTAAATATTTTACTCAATCTTCAATTATTGAATTGAATATTTATTTTATTCAACAAATTGCTGTATCTACATTCTGAATAGATAAATCCAAGTTTCCCATATTCAAAACGAATTTATAATTCAATTTATATATATAAAACCATTTAAATATTCCAAATTAAACATTGAAAAATCTGACTCATCACAAAAACAATGAGGGGTATTTTCGAACATCAAAATCTAGGTTCAAAAATACTCTTGCAAAAAAATGAATTTTTGGAGCATCTAAGCTCGAAATAAGAAAAAGTGGTGAACTATAAAATTATAGCCACTGTAAATATACCTGGTTTGAAAAAAAAATCTGATTTTGGAGAAGTATGGAGGAAGTTATTGCCGAATTACTTTGGAGGAAATGGAGAAAGAAAAAGTTTAAAACTAAGTTTTTAAAACTTTTAAATATTCTTTAGAATTCTAAAGGGAAGCCATGGAAGTGGATTATGAAGAAGATATAAGGTTGGAGGAGTTTGAAAATGAAAGTATGAAATGAGAAAAATATGAAAAGAAATTTAAGAAAATATATACATATAAATGGATAAGCTAAATTACAAAAGGCCCACCCTTCACAAACTATGTGCCACGTCACCACCCTCCACCTCACCTGTACCTCATGCCACCCTTATGTCCCCCTCCCCATCACATCAAAGGTAATATATATTTATGACTTGTACTTTTTGTTTGCTAATGACATGACATGTTATAAAAATTTCCATTTTACCTTTTTAAACTTAATTAAATTTTCATTACATGTCATATCAAATTTTAATAAACTTAAGTATGTATGTATATATCAAAATATACCCAAATTTATTCATAAATGTGCATATACATTGACTCACATGTGCACAATGTTTTCTGATATCTTTCAAACATCGAAAAGTCGAAAATTCAAAAAACAGTTTCGGTTGCATTTTTTGTTTTTCATCGAACTATATATTTTTGTAAACAAATTTTAAAAACTATTTCACCATTATTATTTATTATGAAAAAGAGTTTTATTTTCATTATAAAAACATTTATTTGAATACTTAAAATTAATTCAATATTCACAAATCAAAGTAGTGAAATTTTGAGTAGTTACGCACTATCTTGATTTCTAGAAGAAATTCTGCACAAAATCTTCTTAAATTCAATCATAATAAAATTCAAACTCTATTTTTATATTCTCTGATCTCTCTCATCTCTCTCACTCAAATCAAGATCAAAGTGCTACTCAAGTAGTTATAGGATTATTTGTACTCAAGATCAAGAAATTGATTTTGTAAACTCTATCAAATCATGCTCTTATACTCTTAGGTGTGCTTGGTGTCCTTAAAATCCAAGTGGGTGTGCTCGTGTCCCGTTTGAATCAAATAGGTGTGCTTGATGTCCCTTTTAAATCCAAGTAGGTGTGCTGGTGTCCATCTGAATGAGCGAATCCAGAGCTTGGAAAATCTAAAGGGTGTATCATGTGGCCTTGAATTCGAGACTGTATAAACTTTGATGTTTGAAAAGTAATATGTATAAGAAATTGTACAGGATTGGATGTAGAATAACTCCGAACCAATATAAAATCCTGGTGTGAGCCCTCCAACTCTTTACTTTTTACTTTTATTGCATTTATAAATGTCCATGTTTGCATTCGTGATTGTTAATTTGCATTGTTAACACTATAATCCTTAAAGAATTCAAAAAGATTCGTAAAAATTATTAAATACTATTCATCCCCCCTCTTATGTTAAATTAGCCTTGAGATCCTTACTTCTGCAAGCTAGCATAACAACTCGCCCTGTAGCAGGCCTTAATCCTGATCTAGAAATGACCCATCGAAATTTAGACCCATTCCAAAGCGGATTGTTGACTGGTACAAAAAATAATACAAAGCTATTTATTTATTCATTCAAAACTCATAGTGGAAGGATAAAATATATTAGCATAAATAATACCCATTCTATTTAAAATTCCAAATGTCATAAACCAAAACCATAACATAATGTCAACAATAATCGTTAAATCATCTTGCTCAAAAATAAATTTTTAAACTTCAAATGGATACATCATAAAATAGCATAAATAGATAAATAAACCGCTGCCACAAGCCCTTCTCGTCATCATCTCTATCTTGATCATTATCTCCTTCCCCAGCCTGTGTTGTAATGAGAAGGGAGTTAGAACAATAATATCTGGTGAACAGAAAATCTTAAGCCTTTCTACACAATAGTTGGGCAGTATAATTTAAATAAGAATACGTCTTTCGCATTTTAAACTCTATTCAAATCCATTTAATACTTCATATAAGGGAAGGACGCAATCGTCAAACAACCACTTAATACCATTAATCCCCAAAGTAAGTTTTTCCAAAACCAATAACCCATAACCATCGTTATTAATGTCTATCAATGCGAGAGATGGAACTTAAGTCACTTAATTCCATTCAATGGAAAACAGGCAGACTCTGATCATTTAAGACCTCAATTGAGGTATGCCCTCATCATTTAATACCTATTCTCCAAAGCGGACTTCACACAGGTCTCTATCTAGCTGACATATCTCTTTGGACACTTAATACTTCCTATTGAAGCGGACCTTTCCAAGATATCATCTATCATGCCTAAACATAATCCCAACCATTTAATGCTTCATATAAGGGAAAGAGGCGAGCCCTCAAATAACCACTTAGTACCCTCAATTCCCCAAAGCAGGTCCTTCTTATTGTGACCCATACTCCATGGAGACATCTCACATTAGTCGAACTATTCTTAGGAAATGGTAGCTAGATTAGCTGGGCAGATTTACTCTACAGAATTAAGACTAATCTCGCATCATCCATAGTTACTTATTATATGGGATGTCCTTATTAGTTAGGCCTTATAAGAAATCTTCCCGTACTTATTAGTTAGGCCTTATAAGAAATCCTTCTCAGTTCACCTAATTAATTACTATCCTAAGGGGAATTTAAATGATAATTATTAACCTAATTAACTATGCAATTAATCCATTATAATTGTACGTTATTTACGCTAGTTTACATACATACATACATACATACATACATACATACATACATATATATAATTATGCATTTATTAATTTCTAGATGTGTAGGGGCTATGCCCTAAACTAACGTTTTAAATTTCAAATCTTCCAATGTTATACAAGTCACATTTCCACAATAGCATTAATAGCATTTTCACCATAATTCCAATATTCCAAAATCAAATCAACAGACTTGTGCTCAGAATCCAATTCCAACTTATATTATACTAAAACAATGGAATAAAACAATAATAATGAAAACTTACAATTAAATAAGTTTTATGCTCTATTCAACTCCTTTTTACCTAAAATTAGAGAAAGGAATTTTTATTCAATTTGCAGAAATAGGCAGTGCAAATTACGAGTAAGAATTAGCCTCTTACACACCATTTCTAAATCAAACTCCTTAATGAAATACAAAGAAAAAAGAGAAGAAATGGAATAGAAGGTAAAACACGTATATTCCAAAATCCACAGAACTCCATTATTTTAATACAAAACAATTAAGATTCCAAGCTAAGAATTGACATTTCACTTTGGAGGAATTTTGAGGATTTTTATTACGATGTTTTCATAACCTAAAACTCTCCAAGGCATATATCAAATCTAAACTACACTATTCAATTACTAAAATAGAAAAATTGATATTTCCACTCGCAAAGGTCCTCATCTTTGCCTTCTCTTAGATTTCACGTGCCTTTAATAATCTCCTTTAGATCTATTCTTTTGGTATATATAGCAAGAGATTTGTATGTATGTTAGATTCTGAAAATTAGAGGTTTGGAGGAGAAGAAGTTTAGAAAATAAACAATAAAAAATAGATATATAGGATTTCTTACATCTGCCCACCAGTCGACCGCCCCCACCATTTGTCATGTAACGATAGCTTTTTCGACCCCATAATGTTCACACTAATACATCCATTGTATTCAAGTGTCGAGCATCCAATTGCCGAAGAGACAGAATGTTTAGGTAAAGAAAAAGAAGAAAAGAAAAGGAACAAGAAAGAAGAGAAACAAAACATTAGAATCTCATAGCAGAATGATAACATGTAATACCTCAATAGATATTTACAAAAAGAACATTTTTATATCTATACAATAATTAGAGCAAACTAACCTATCATCAGCCTGGACAGTTATAACTGCATGTCCTTACAATTTCTGATAAACATAAATAAATTAGTGTAGCAGAAAAGAAAAACTACGGTAATTAATCATCCAGCTCTCCAAGAGCTTCGATGAACATCAACGAGATTTGGAAATACACATGGGGTTAACCCGAGCATTATAAGAAAAATAACACCCGAATCAGTCTAGTAAACCAGCATGAGAACTCAAGTATTTGAATTACCTAATGTCATAAAACTTTTCAAAAATAAAGGTATCTCGTAAGACCACGCTGCACATAAACACAAAGGAGTTTTTACTTACAATAAGCAAACCATTTCTACTAGAAAATCCAATGGTAGTATAATAGTGTCCAGGGTTTCAAATAAATATAAATCCTTACTGGAATGGTTACTTTTGTTATATTCAACAGCATATTTAGTATATAAAAAAAATCCGCTAAGGGATGTTCATATAAATGGATTTTCTACGGAGATGTGTCTGGCTTAAAAAATGAAGCGGATCTCCCATGACAAGGATTAAAAAATTACCTTTTTGAGAATCGTATATCTCTAGATAAAATAAACATAAGGAAAACACAACTGGCCCACGTCCGAACATGTTAACATGAACCATATGGAATCAAGTATCAACAACTCCCCATACTCAACATATTGATAAGCATACCCTAGATAATGGAGTTGATGTGCCTCTCTAAGTTGGCCATACCCCTAGATTGTGTAGCTTACTCCGTGTTTAGTCATTTTCCAATGTCGAGGCTATGTTCGGCATCTTCACACGAGTCTTCAATGCTCAATCAAATAACAAATCCCACATGAATTCCATCATCTCAACAGAATTTGGAATCACACGTGGATGCCATCATCCCATTTTCAAAACATAGAACCTGTATCTCAGTCTTGAAGTGGTTTTCGATAAGTAGAACACTTATCGATCACGTTCCCTCCAAGACTGAATCGATGATTTGGTCTTATTCAACATTAATGTGAATGATCGCATAAGGGAATTAATTCCTATATACTTTCCATAAGTAAGTAATCATACATGCACTATCAATTCATCCAAAGCATGCTCAAGTCACATAAATGAATTTTAATCCCGATTAAATTAATTTGTCCTTTATTGTTTTAAAACTCTTTCATTTATTAAAACATATTTTTCTTCAAATTAAACTTCTTTTATAAATCAAGACTTTACTTATTAATCCATACCCGTTAGTCAATTAAAACCTTCTTTATAAACTTGTGTGTGTGTGTGTGTGTGTGTGTGTGTGTATATATATAACTTCTCTTTGTAAAAGATATATACTTAGTTTCTACTATTTCAATATTCACTTATGCTATTTCAATAACGTAAAAAGTACTCATATAGTTATCTCAATAGTATAAGTATATTCACAAATCATTTAACAAGTTTTACTTAGTTTAAAATATAATCAAAGGGGCTAAAAAAATGTTGCTAGAACATTGTTACTATAAGCTCCTTCTCTTTTATAAATTAAACATATAATATTTTCTATCTTTTTATGAAAGGTTTCAATACTTGTTATTATCTTTATAAATTCCAATATTTTAGTTCTAATTATATCTATAATATCTTTTTTCACTTTAAAATATAATTCAATGGTTTAAAAACAAATGTTATTAGAACATTGTTTACAACATCCCAAAAGATTTCACTCTTAACCATTTCCTTTAAAACTTTCCTACAAGGATTTAATTACGTTTAAGAGTTAAAGACAATTGTAACTCAAACATTTGTCACAACAGACTCAAATCTATTTCATGTTTTAAAACATTTCTCTTCCCTTTTTAAAGATTCAATTATATATAAGGGTTTAAGACAATTGTTCTTTAAAACATTATCACAACAAACCCAAAACCATTTGCTTATAGTTATCTACTAAATATTCATTAGTAGATATATAATTATAATCCTAAGTATAAATAATAATAAGGGTTAAAACAATTTTTACTAAAACAATGTTTCTACAACCCAAAACTATTTCTATACTTATCATTAAGTTGAAAACTTATACTTTAAAGACCAAAGCATGTCCATACTCATCTTTTAAGATAACACACTTTTAGTTAATTTCACAAAACCATTTATTTTAACTTAGAGGTTGAAACCCATAAAATACTTAATTTAATATTTAAAACTCATAGATTATATAGAAATACTTTTAAAATATTAATTGATGTGTTAAAACACTTTTAAAACTACTTAAGTTATAAGATAATTATTTATATAGGACATTATGTTTTATACTTCTATTTACTTTAATAAAATAGTTAATTAATTTTTTAAAACTATATATACTTACTATTACTTTAAAAGCTATTATATACTTTGAAATAATTTTAAAACTATTATATACTTTAAAATACTTTTAAAACTATTTTATATTTTGAAATACCTTTAAAATTATTATACTAAATACCACTAAAAAATTACTTATTTCATAATTTATTTAAAATCCATAAAAACATGTTGTATAATATAAAATCCTTTATTTTGAAATTCAAAAATAATTATAAAACGTTTTTAAACTTCAAAACTTTTTTAAAAGATTAAGGAAATTATCCAAAATCAAAACCCTTTAATCTTTACTAAAATAAAGATTTCCAACACCCCTTTTGTTCTCCAATACATATAACTTTCCAAAATTATCCTTCTATGTCTAACACACCGAAATGCGTTTTGAAACAAACCAATATATATTTCCTCAATATATCACAATTTATCCAATTTAATACATTTCAATTATTAGGGATTTCAATGCACGTTTATAATGACTATAATGTTTCAAACATTCGCAATATAATGTCCAACTGAATGAGATAGCAATATCAAATATGTAAACAAGTTTGGGCCAAGATACATATTATAGAGGATTTAAAAGAGAGACTACACTACACATATTGTTGTCATTTGTTTTATAAGCAACGAGGTGTTCAAAAATAATAACTTGCATTGTTATCAATTTTCATTAAATTTTTCACAACAAACAATTATCTCAACAATAAAAAAATAATCGATGAGAAAAATTCACCCAAGCTTCAGCTAACGCTTACGCCTTTCCAAATAGTTCAAAATTGAACACGATTCCATTTTGACAAAAATTCCCACTAGCCTCGAACTCGACAAATCCAACTCATATGGGTAGATATTATTACTGTGAGTCCAATGCAACTTATCGTGTCTAAATCCAACTTCGTATGAACAAAATACGAATTAATGAACATTTGAGATTAATTAAGTATTAATTAACATTAAATTAATTAGGGTTTGAACGTTAATTACCTAATCATGTTAGTCCTCTTTGTTTAAAATCTAGGTCGCCTTATTCAAGAACCACGCCGCGAGTTTCTTTTGCTCACCGCCATTGCCATATGCCTTCTGCCACCGCTGCTTCGCTACCGTGGTTAGTCGTGACCTCCGGCTCCCTTACGCCATAAGTTTGGACCTACGCCATAAGTTTGGACCTACACCATCGCCTGTAGCTTGAGATTGAGTCTCCCCAATCGCTGCCGTTCATCTCGACTTAGCCGCCACTACATGCCAAATTAGCACGATCCAACCACATATTGCCTACCCCTCCCCTAATTGAGCATCTTCTTAGTTGGAGTCGATGGCCAATACATCCTCTAGTGGTCATGATGGAGGAGGGCTGTTAGATAGAGATGACGGAAAAAATGTAGTGTTTTATTTTTTAGGGTTTTAATCCAACAGAATGAGTTAAGGGTCCTTAAATGTAAAATTTTCAAACACTATTCATCCTTAAAAATCTCGAACTCCGAATGAGGCGTGCTGCCTGGAGTTCTATATTAAATACCCCAATTCTGAACACAATAGAACTAGTATCAGGGCCTAATTCCATCATATGTAGTAGTTAGCTTTCAAAACCAAATTTTATATAATTCCTACAATTAATTTATATGCGTTTCGAGCTTGCACGACCACACAACACGTCCGATCATCATGAAATTAATTGGCGTATAATAATTCACTATTCCGGATCCAATGCCACTCATTTCATCAAAATTCGAGACAGTGCGCCAGAATGTTAATTTCACATGTTAATTAAAACGAATTATTATTAAACTAGTTTTAATCACCTTTAATTCTAAATTAAAGGTTTGCATTAACCATTTATCATTTACTTGAATTTAAATAAGCTTTTGAAAGTTATTATTCAAATTAAATTCAAAATTCAATCATTTAAATAATTTCGATGTTTAAATCATTGTTCTAATATTCAAATAACCCTTATACTTGTAGTTTTAAGTTGTTTGACTTATAAAACTAATATTTCAATATTTAGAATTAATTTAATATTCAAATTCAAACGTTCGAAATTCTGGGTCATTATCGGTCGACCACTAGCGGTCGACCGATCATGGATCAGGGGTCGACTGGTGTAGCTTCAAGAATGTTGATTTATTTGTTGTCGTTGCCTAATTTATTTCCTTTCTTAATTGCAATATGGCATTAATTTTTACGTTTACTTAACCCCCATGCTTATTTACCGTTAATTTTTGAATTTAAAATTTGGGAATTAATTATTTATTAGAATTTTAATTCTATTTATGTCACTTTAAGCTCGAAAACTTGAAATGCCCATAACATCTTTGTTTGGGCTCTGTTTTCAGCATATTATACATGAAAATTGATCAGAATTTCACCATGAATGCAATGCCATAACTTTCAAAGTCAAATTCCAACTTTGAAATTTTTTCATTTTTACCTCTATCTAATTTAAATTAATTTATCCAATTATTTATTTATGGTTTATTTTATGGGGTGTTACAATGCGAAAGATCATTAGTAGGACCCTCCACATACAAAAACTATTATGGAGAACAATTGTGGAACTATAAATAATATATTTTTTAATCTTTATTCAAAAACTTTGAAACAAAAATTTGTTGGAGTTAGATATAGTATTGTGTGTAATAAGTCGTGTCCTATTTATATGTTAGAAGTGGTTTTGTGGCTATCTTATTGGATTGAGTTTAGGTAATAGTAGGGTATTTTGTTCTTATTTAAAGCTTATCGTATGTAATCATTCTAGGAAGTTAATACAGTGCAGTACTTTTGTGTCAACTATTAAATCTGTCTTACCCTTCTCTCTATATCAATTCCTAACAAAATAATGGAAAAGAGCGAAATGTAAAATTATATCTAAAAGCATCGAGGCCTTTATTTGAAGTAAGAAAAATCATGGAGAAATGAGACAAAAGTCGGCTATTGAACTACATGTATAATAGAAATAGAGAACTGTAGAGAATTCAAACATACCATATAGTTTATAAAATATAATCATAATAGCAAAATTATCTAACATAAATTTAATCACAACCAAATGTACCGAGTTGAAGAGGTAGTTTTTGGGTTTGATAATTAATGGATCACCAATTTCATAGTCAATGTCTAATGGAATTATTCATTGAAAAGAAAAAAACATTGTGGAAAAAAACAAAGAAACTAAAAATAAATTGATGACCCTTGATATACAAAAGTAATAAATTGTTAACTCACTTAGAGTAAGTGTTAATCCAATTAGTTCTAACTTTAACAGAGATGCATGTTGAATAAATTTGAGTGGAACACTTAGCAAATTCAAAATGTAACATGTTTAAATGAATTATAAAGACTAAATTTATATACCATGTATAACAATAACAACCGTTTTGAAAATACAAAAAAGATTTCTTTTTTAGAACATAAAATGATAGATACAAAGTTGTAACAAAAAACATTAGAATGAAAGTAAACAATGCTCCCAAAAATGCCATTTACTCAACTTTTGAGGAAAGGTATGTGTAAAAGCAATAAACCTTTATAGCTGAAGGGCGTTACTATTTACACACCTAAACTATCTTTAACGCCACTACAAGAGTGAACAAATTTAATTCAATAAAAACACTACAAAAAACTACTTCCGTCAGTTATATAGTGAAGAAACAACCAAATGGTTTGGCATAACCGACCAAAGCTTATAAAAGCTTTCAAACCCTAATTCTCAAAATTTAAAGCATAAACTTAAAACTATAATTAATGGTAAGAATATCCAATGTAATAATGTAAGGTAGATCGATTTTAAAGTTTTTGAGCAACTCTTTGAATTAAAAGCAGAGTTTTATGCTCATATTTTAAATGGAATTTATATATGTTATAATCTCATTAATTTTACGGTTGGATTTATTCCATTATTTTTTGTCGTTCTAATGCAAGATAGTTGTTAATTTCAATTTATTTTTTAAACCCCAACAGATAAGCCTTCAAATTAATATATGTTAAAAAATTTAATTTCAATTTTGAACAGTTTTATAAAACCATTGCCGCCGACTTGAGTTTCTCAAAATCGACGAACAAAAATTGGAAGACAAAATGACATGGATCGAGAAAGTTTTGCATTTACAATCAATTCCAAATGAATATGAATGCGATTTACGTTTTTTTATTAGGAAAAGGAAATTTTTTAATATGCTTGGAGAAAAGAAATAAAAATAAATTAGGTGGATGTAGGTGGATGTGCGTAATGTTTGGATGGGTAGGATGATAAATGGGTGTAGAGTATTAATTAGGTGTGTGTAGATAGTAACATCCTAAAAGAAAATGTAGGAAGAAGAGATTAGAACATACCTTTTTAATGCATAAGAGTATATATGGATCAAATAAATCATCATAAGGATGGTAACTTATATATCCATGATAGAAGCCAAAAAAAATCATTTGAAAAGTTAGGCAGAGTTGCCTCAAGCAATGATAGGTGGAAGAGAATGTGCATGATGCACAAATAATGTTCTTTTACTTTCTAAGAATTTTTTTTCTTCTGATTTTCCGGTGGGGGAGTTAAGAATAATGGAAGATGGTCAGACTATGGAGAAGAGGAGCAAATGTAATTGAAATGAGGATAAATGAAATTGGGTGATTGCATTTCAATAGTGAGATTAAATGAGAAATAGGAAGGGTAAATTAACTGCAAGTCAGTTAAGAGAAAACACGACCCTTCAATTGTCCTTAAGTCTGATGTATTAATATAGGGAAAAAATCAAAGCAATTAGTAGTAAAAAAAGGGATGGAATAAATGAGAAAGTGGCATGCAATTTGAGACTGGTTGAGAATAGAGAATAGAAATGGTATAATATTCTCTTTTATATATATTAGAATAGATAGATAAAACAAATTAGTGTGGACCCTTTAGAAATTCTATTCTATTGAACAATGGTTTATGGTTAGAATTGCTCATATTTTATAAATACAGTGTGTATATAATAAAAACAACAACATAGTAATAATAATAACAATAGTACCTAGTGGCACGCGCTTTGCATGTATAGGACAATATGATTAATACGAAATAAATAATATGAATGATATGCGTAATGCACTAATGTATGAAAGATACTAATAAATGGAACACTGACCCATGCTCCACATATCAAATTTAGACAACTTAACATCATTTTGATATATAAAACTTGTAAAGATATAATACAAGCAGTATGGTGGTTCAATACATATCAAATATCATTGTAAAAATTGTGTTTTCTCCTTTTCTGATTAGACATTGATGTTAGTTGTAAAAGATCATATACAAAGAAGTTAAAAACCCTTTAAACAGTACTTTGATGTAATTTACAATGCTAATCAAACTATTTGACTAACAATTATTGTTTATTTTATTAGACATAGTTCGTAATTTGTCAATTTTTACTAATTATAAAGAAAAGCAATTTGATTGAAAATTATTTACGAATGAGATTGAAAAAAGAGCTAATTTTCCTATTAGATTGTAAGTAATTTCACATATGCATTACACATGTTTTTAAAAATATTACCTATGAACAAAATATATATTTAACTGAAACAACCAAAAATCACATGAAGTTTTGGTTATTTTAACCAGATAAAAAATTACAATTAGAAATGATTCCAAAATATTAAATTATGGATTAAAATAATGTAATACTGCATATATTATATATGTCACACACACATATACGTATATATAAAATCCTAATTTCTTTTTGCAATAATTTTTTTCCAAAATCTTTTAAGTACAAGAAAAAACTGAACGCTATAAAATTGTTACTTAAATAATTGGTTCTTCTTATAGTTAGGTGAAACGGTTTTCTATTTCATAATATTAAAAAAAAATAAAGTAGGATAAAATTGTACCAAAAAAATCTTTCAAATATTCTAATTTATTGATACTTAAAGGTAAAGCTTTACAAATACCAAAAACTGGAAGAAGAAATATATATGAAATAGTACGTCCTTAATAATATTTCAAACTTCACAAACACTATTCAAGAATAAGTCTTTCCATAGATGAGATTTGAACTTATTACTGCATGGTCCTTATATATGTACTATAACAGTATTTTCAGAATTCCATGATTGAACTAAAAGTTTTTGTTTTAATTCCAAATATTAATGATGATACTACCACCACCACCACCACTATTACTATTATTATAGTACTCTTATTCTAGAATGTCTATGAAGAAACTAATGGGTTCGTTTGAAGGAAATTTGATACAACTGCTCATATGCACGAATTGGCCTCTATGTTACCTGAACTCAAGGTAACACATCCTAACGTCACTACGAAATACATGATAAGAACTTACAAATGGAAGCACGGATTATCTAAACCAAACTTTTGGTACTGGTGTGCCAAACTAATCTTAGTCATCAATTTGTAATATTCTAATCAATTAAAATAAAGGGAAAAAATGAATGGTGGATATCAAGTTGGCACATGGGGCCATGAAATAGCGGGGCTAGAGGATTTCATTCCTGCAAATGGATATGTAAGTTGTTATGACACATTATGGTAGCAAACAAATTTAATTACAAAATAGCCTCCTTAAGAAGTAGCATCTTTTCCGTTTTACATTTCATAACTTAGTAATTGTCAACCTTGAAATGCTAGTAGACATAGATTTTGTTGTGTTAATTTGTATCTAAGTCTATATACTAATGGAAATGCAATGAAATGGTAGACATTTTGGAATTAAATTCTCTCTTCTTGCAATTCTCTTCTCCTTTATTTCTTCACTTTCTACCTTCTTCCCTAGTAATTTTTGTGCATATTTAATAGCCATTATCAACTACACCTACATAAAAAATAATAAGGAAAATATGTAGAATAACAACACACATCATAGCGATCGAAGCATGACATTCCTTCTTCATATAGTCCATCCGATTATAGTTATAGCATTTAATCTTTGAGACCTTCACTCTATAATCCTTTGACCTATGTTTCCTTGTATTGCATCTTTCGCACTTGGTGTCTTTCTTACTACCCTATCCACTTTGACCTCTGTAACCTTTGGACTTGCCTTGATGGAAATTCAATGTTACCATCCTTTAGAAACCTCCACTATAGTGGTATTCAACAATGCCGGCTCAAGTAAACTTTCAAATGCTGCTCCCATAAAAATCCAACTAAGCGCTAATTCCCTAAGTGGCGACTCTACTCTTTCACAAACTTCATCACATTCTTTGGTATCACATCTTTCAATTCAAAAACCAAAGCTTTGCTAGCTCATTATATCTATTAATATACTCATTCATAGTATAATTTCTTTGCTTGAGATTAAAAAATTCTCAAGAATCGCCTCCTTTTCTGCCCGAAACAAAAAATTTGTCTCAAATTATTTCTAAAAATTTATCCAGAAATTTCCTCTTCATGTACTTCTTCTTTAACAACATCCCACTAGTTCACTGCCTTCGCTTGAAGGTGTCAAGAAGCAAGTTGTGTTTTTATCCCATCACTTAAATTTAGCGTACTAAAAATCTTATTACATGTACATGGCCAAGCTTGTAACTCCATAAAAACTTCCGTTCTCATATACGTCTTGCCACTGATATTAGAAGATCTTTACATAGTTTAGGAAATTCGATTCTGGTGCACAAACAACATCTTCATCTTGCACTTCAGTTGCCTATGCCCCTTCATAAATGGCAGCATAGTTTGTAGCTTGAAGATAATAACGGAACCAAAGTTTAATGTTCATGCCTTATGTTCCCACAACTTCATGTGCAATGCCAGTTCTGTCTGGTTACCCATCTCTACTATTTGTAAAATTGAATTCTATATTAGATCCTTTCAGAATAGAAAACATAGATGATAAAGGTAAACCCAAAACTAAATGTCATATGCTTTTGTACTTTAATTATAATATATACACATATATATATATACTTACATATATTTAGTATAAAAATATACAAGTATGCTCTCTTTGTACGTACTAACCTATAGCTCTGATACATAATGTAAGAACCTAACTTTTCAGGACCATATGATGAAATCATACGCATCATAAAATTAAAAGCGTGGTTGTTTTAAACAATAATATACAAAGAGTTGAATTAACGAACTATATCTTTCAGAACTCACAGTAAAATGGATCAAACTACAATATAAATAAAATAAACAAATCTCATCTATATTCATAATAGGTCATTCATTGTTGTCATACATACATACATACTTTATTGCACTATATATAAAATAAGTACAAATAAGCGGATGACAAATATAAATGTCTTTATAGTCACCATCTTTAAACTCCACACATGTCAAGGTTATTCCATTTACCTAAAGTGTATGAGGAGGAGGTTAGATATATGTCTGGTAAATAAAAACATTATGAAGTATATATGTGAGGGGTTCAGTGTAGAAATGAGAGAGATGGAGTGATGGCAGAGAAAAGGACGAAGGAGAAGAAGCGAAAATGATATTTTATGTGAGAAAATGATTCTAATTTGCGCAGTCCATTCAATAACTTCAAAACTGGCATCTTAGATAAATGGGATTTGGCCCATTTAAGCCAACCAAAACCCGCTACTTAAAATACAGATATCTCCCTTATACGGCTCCGATGTAGACAAACTAATATACAATCTTAAAAATAAAAATAAGCTCTATACAATGGTATAGTTCTCGTCATCTAATTCTAACATTTGTAAAATTACCATTTCACCCTTACAAATAAAATAGACGTCTTAATTTTATGGGGTATTATAGTACTCAAAAGGTTCTTTATACTTTTGGAATAATATTCACCATATACATCATGTTGTGTACAAATCCCGATATTACTTGTGCACATGGCATAGTATATATATTTCTCAAACCCAATCTAAGATCACTAGAAAACCTAATGATTATCCTTAGGTATTTACCAAATAGTAGAAAATTATTTATATATGAAAACATCAAACTCTTTACGAAGGGTTATATGGACTCGAATGACAAAAATGACATCGATGGTAGTAATTCAAATAATAAAAAATTGTGTTCACCATCAATAAAAATTCTAAAACTTAGAAATGTTCCACATGAGATGTTGTGGTATATTCAATTATAAAGGCTCGGTATAAATGAGCTACGAGAAATTCCAGCCACTAAGAGTCCAAAGGAAAGATACCGAGTCTACTTATTTTCTATAACATCATGTAACGACCCTTAATTTTTTATAATTAAAAATTGTAAATTTAATAAGTTTTTGTGACTTAATTTTGGAATAAATAAAATTTATGATTTAATAATAAGAATATAACTGGAATAAAATGAAACATATTAATTTAAGGTAACTGATAACTGATTTAAGTGTAATTCCAATTAATTAAAGGAATTAAAGAGTTATAATTGATATAGATTTTCAATAAATTATAGTGATGTATGTATTAATTGATAATTGGATTAAAGAGTCATTGACAATATAAATGTTGATTAATTAATGAAATAATGTGTAATAAATTGAAATTGAATAAAATTAGTATAATGTGAGTTGTTATAACAATTGGTGGTAAATAATGGACTTACAAATTTTATTAAATGTAGAAATAGTGATGATTGTTATTTGTTTTCAATTTAATTAATCAATTATAAATAAATGGAAATAAATGTTACATTTATGTGAGTGAAGACAATAACTAAAAATTGTGAATGTAAAAAAAGGTATAGGGGTGTTAATTATATTTATAAGGAAATAATTAATGTAATAAAAAGAGTGAAATAGAGACAAATTAATTTAGTGAGATTCTAAATTATAATATAATTGACAAAAATTCAATATAATTGAAATATAGTAGTTAATACAAATAAAAAATGGAAATTGTAGCATATTAGTGAAATTAGACATTAATAAATATTAACTATGTCTATAGAATGATGATCGACTAAACAAAAAGATTGAAATCAAATTTAATAAATTTATTGGAATTAAATTAAAATTAATGAGATTAATTATGGTTGAAATTGAACTCTGTATTTTGGAAAATAATTAACATTAAACTTTAGGTAAACTTATTTTAATTTATTATAAATGTCTAAGTAATCAAAAATAAGGGAACTTGTTAGTGTATAAATATTGAATTAAAAGTGATTAATTAATTTAATATTAATTAATTTAATTAACGTGAAAATAGCCATTTTGGCTACTATCTCGGATTTTGACGAAACTAGTTTCATTGAATCCATAACAGTGAATTATTGTAGGATTTCAAGTTTCGTAGCGATTAGACTTATCGTACGGACTCAAAACACGTAGAAATCAATTTAATCAAATTCAATTGAAATCAATTTGAAATAAGATGATTTTAAGCTAACTTTTTCATACAATGGAATTTGAACTTGAAACCTGTTCCATTGAGTTTAAAATTATCAAAAACATCTATTTTGATATATGGGATGACCCATTTTCGTTCTTGAGACAGAACAGGTTTTTCGGGTTGTTTATCGTTCAACTTTTAAATCAATGCAGTCCATTCATTTCTATTTCTGATCTTCCTATATGTAGCCTGTTATGAACCCTAGCTATATTCTTATTCCATTTTTTAGTACGAACATTTCATCTATCTACTTCTCCTTCTCAATTGTAGAACCAAATCCAATTTCAAAACCCTAATTCCCAAATTGCAAATTCAATTTCAATTTCAATTATGAAATCAAAATCCTCAAAACCCTAATAAATTATATATCGTTTTGAAGCTCTTGACGAGTGCAAGTCGAATATGCAGTTAATTTTTTGATTTGGGTTTTTGTATGGCCAGAATCGGGCGAATTAATCTCGCCATTCATCGGATCATGATCAACTTCGTCCGATCGCCGATTGGGGGATACTGTGTTATAGAGCGCGATGGGAGTAGTTCATCGGAGTGGGTTATTCGATGAGATGACAGTTGGATGTGCCTCGATAATTCGAATAGAGTTTGAAAACGATGGCGGCGGGTGGGTTTTCTTTGCAACGTCGATCGACGTTCGAAGGCGTCTGGCCACGCGTGGGCCTCTAGGGATAATCGACAGTCGAGAGTGAGTGGCCGCGGTGTGGAGATGGGCTGGCCAGAGGCGCGTGACACAAGTTTAATGAAGCGAATTTCTTCATATTCAAGTTTTCCTGAGCAGGTAAGGGTTCGGTTGGGTGGGATGACATGGCAGTTGAGTATAGGTCTGTGCTCTTTTTTTCCTTTTTCTTTTATTTTATTTTTATTTTAATTTCAAACATTCGAACAAGAAATAACTTTCACATACAACCCCGTGGTGGTGCGAAGTACGCCATCATCGTAGTTGATTACTTTACCAAGTTGGGGGAAGCTGAGCCTCTTGCTACAATCATGACAAAGAAGGTGATCAACTTTGTAGTCCACAACATTATCTGCCGACACACCATCATCACTGACAACGGAACCCAATTCGGCAGTGTTGTATTTAGGAATTTCTGTCAACAATTCCACATTCTGAAGAAATTCTCCGTGGTCGCACACCCTCAAGAGAATGGACAGGTTGAAGCTATTAATAAAGTTATAAAGTCTATTCTAAAGAAACGACTGGAAAAGGCAGGGGCAAGTGGGTCGATGAACTATCTATGGCTCTATGGTCTTACCGAACAACCCACAAGTCCGCGACCGGCCACACTCCGCTCTCTCTTTCCTATAGCTCAGAAGCCGTTATTCTAGTCGAGATGCAAGTACCTTCTCATCTTGTAACTTACTATCATCCGAAAACAAATGCTATATTACTTGTCGAATCTCTAGATTTATTGGATAAGAAGCAAGAAAAGGCTGACTTAAGGGCAGTCGCATACCGAAGTCGAGTCGCCCGATTGTATAATGCCAAGGTCTGACCCCCGAACCTTTGAAATCGACGACCTCGTCCTCAAAAGAATCTATGCGGTTCCTTTACATATGAAACCAACCTGGAAAGGGCCGTATGTAATCGAACAAAAGCTCGGAGACGACACATTTAAATTATCGACCGTTTACGATCTTACTCTACCAAGAGCCTGGAACAGTAAGAGTCTCCATTGCTACTACACATGACAGGCTTTATTTATTCAGTCTACTTTTCATTTGTAATTTTTTTCTGCATTTCGAAATTCAAATTTGTAATAAGGCAACTGACTTTGCCGTATTTTCTTATTTCAACAATAAAATGTAATCTCTTCGAGCCAGGGCTGTGATTTATTGAATGCGTCGTACAACTATCATTATGCACGGAGAGCCGAATTCCGCCTGACAATGGGGTTTATTGAAATAGGGAGTAACTGTGATACGACCGGTCACTTGCTAAATGAAATTCGATCTCGAGGGCAAGACATCATACCGAAGTCAAAAAAGGATTGATACATGACAATCCTTTAAATAACTACAGGTCCCCAGAGAGCGAATTGGAGTATAAACTTACAAGTGCGGTCTCGAAGAGGGTGGATCTGTCTACTTAACGACTTCGCCCGTAACTTGACCAAATTTGAGGAGGATGAATCCGTCCATCTAACGACCTCGCATGTTAACTCAGCGTGGATGTGAACCGACCATCCACGATCCTGATAGATTCGTCGTTCCTGGAGTGCGAACGAAATCCTAAAGCCTAAACAGATATGACTGACCGTCTGTCGGCCAACTCCGAGTTCCCAGAGTGTAAATCGGAGTACAAACATCAACTTCAAATTCCCAGAGTGCGAATTGGAGTATAAAAATCAACTCCGAATTCCCGTGCGAACTGGAGTACAAACACCGACTAACTCTAATATCCCCAGAGAGTGGATTGGAGTTTAAACACAAACCGTATACAAATCGATCATCCGTAACACAACTCTGAGTCCCTAGAGTGCGGTCAGAGTATAAACACAACTAGGGTGTGACTAACCAACCGCAAACCAATTTAAGTCCCTAGAGCATGCAAGAAATGCTAAGTATCAAGCAAGTGTGATTGACCGCCCATACAACCGACCGCCGACATACAAATAAAATCCCCGGAGTGTGGATGCAATCATCGTATGATTCAATCACTCGAACTATCCTTGTTTCAGCATTGATTCAGCAACGCTAAGCTCGATGTGTTGAAGGCGAAAGGCAATCGCTAGCCGATCTTTACAATTCGTCCCTTAAATTGGGGCAGAACTTAAGTGTCGACCACTGACTGAAGCACTGCAGCATCGAAGTTCAACTTAATGTCCGGTCATGACTCGTATCCATCATTTCAGGACTTGACAAATAAACATAAACCCGATCCGAAGGTCGAAACTTCACAAGTGTAGTGAACTGGAATTCAAATGCTGGAACACTTAAGCAAATAAATGCAAATTGATTGGAAGACAAAATAGAATTTCATTTCAACTATTTGTAGAAGGAAATTATGTACAAGTTTATTTCAAAAAATCCTACTAGCAGGGGCCGAACGCACATCTATACACGGCCAACAAAAAGAACAAAAGAAGTTCCTATCTACCCACAAATACAACACGGAAGCATGTTTATTCTTTCTTTTTCTTCAGCTTCCTCTTTGGTGTTGACCCATGGGATTCACTATTTAGTTTCCTCTTCGATCCCTTGCCTTTTGACGATTGACTTTTCGCCGGGGGCATTAAGTCTACCTACTCCTCCTTCGAACTCACATGGATAGGTATGTTTCCTGAAGGCAGAGTCGGAGGGATCGCATCAACTCTAGGAGGCGGTACATGCACGTTAGTGTCAAAAACCGTACCACCAGCAAATATCATTCTTAACAGAACTGGGCCAGGTCCCTCCATCCCACCTACAAAGCTACTAGCTCGAGCGGCTGCCTCCATTTCTGCATTAATTTCATCTATCATTTCTTCTTCATGAGCTGTTTGAGCCTCGTCGGAAATATTAGTGGTTGGAACTGAGGAGTCGGTCGCTGGCGCTACTCCACCCATAACAAATGGTAAATCAGCAAAGGGTCGCTGTGATGGGCAAGGAGTTCCTCCATCATCTGTTCATCAAAAGTCAGTGTGTTCCACTGTACCCCATCCATTGGTGTGGTAGCTGCCATCATGGTTTCTTTGGTTATGATGGCCTTCTGGTGTTGGTGCTCTTCTAGAGTTGTAGGAGGCATGACTGGTGTAGCTTCATTCACTTAATAGAAATAGAGAAAAAACTGTTAGTAATTACTTCAACTGATACTTCCGATCTCGAACATGCATACATGATGTTCAGAGTACCTTCCTCAGTTTGACTTGTTGGTGGCTGAGCACCTTCAGAGACTTGTTCGCAAGCCAGAGATAACTACGGCTGATCCGGCTTATATGCAGGGATGGATTGAGGATCAACTGCAGGTGTGGATTCAAGTTGAGTTGGCGTAGGAATTTCAGGACTTGTATCATGGCACTCAACACCTGAGCCCTCTCCAATCTCCGTGTGTTGGGTGACAAGTTTCTTATTTTTATATGAAATCATGGTGTCATGGAGAATTTTTCGTTCATCTTCATTCAGCACTTGGTTTTCAAGCTCGAACTCATCAACTGATTCGCCATGATGCATAGCCTTTTCATCTTCAACTAATCGGCCCCAAGCGTTGTATAGATGTGTCGAATAATTATCGAGCCAGGCTAGGTTTCTATGCTTCAAGACGTTAGTGTTATAAGTAATAAGGAGATCTTCAATATCAATCTCTAGCCTGATTTTCCATTTTGACTTCCTCCTCAACTTTGGCCTCCACCTCCTGAACTTTGAGTACTGCAATATACCGTTCACCTCGAAGCATCATAACTTGTTCACACGCCTCCTGAGCTACTTTATTTGCGTCATCCTTCTCTTTGATGACTTTGGAAAATTTGGCTTTAAGCTTATTTAGTTCTTTTAGAGCGGCGTCCCTCTCAGCTGTGACGGTGGTGTTTTGGTGGCCCATCTCCTCCCCCAAAGCAAAATGTGTTTGCCACATCCTCTCTATAGCCGGGTTTGCCTCATCAGCTTTTTGGGTGGCCTCTATTTCAGATTTCCAAGAGGATTCAACTTCATCATTAAGCACTTGAATAATATGGTCTTTTTGGGCCAGATTAGTTTCTAACTTCTCAATCATCTTCGCCCGTTCGAAAGCCACCGCAGAGACCTTATCAGTAGTTTTCATCCATTCCTTATACTGGCTATATACATCGTGAATAGTCGTGCATGGTTTGTTTAGCCCCAAAGGGAATTTTCCTTAAGTATGGGGGAAAGACAAAGTCATCGAAGCAGATATTTGGAAAATCTTTATTTTTAACAAGGCAATTTTGATAGCCCCTTCCCGATGGGCTCAGTGATAACCTGCTCAGTAACTGTAGGAGTTGTAGCTTCGGTCCTGTGGTGTTGAGAATCAGACCTCAGAGCATGAGAGATCTCCTGAAGTGAGCAGCTTAAGACTGGAAATCGTGTAATGCCGTGAAGTGTATATGTGTGCTACCCCCCGACCAACCGGTAATGTCGGCCGCACTTGTGTGAAGAGACTCGCTTAAATCAAGAGCACTTTGAAGCTCCTCCAGTCCGGTGTCGTGTTGAGGCGACTCGTAGTCCAGAATTAGAATATCAACAAGTCCTTTGAAAAGATTATCCACTTGTGAGGGAGGAGCCTTTGAAATTCTAACGTCGGAGGCCGGCAGAGACACAACTATGGATTTCCATCTTGAAAGTTTGTGACGCTTGTGTGCTACTGCCTTTCCTTTTCTTCTTCCCTCTGAACCTTGAAAACTGCCAAAAGGCTCGGCTACAGGTTCATTGTTCATGGGAATGCTTTCTTCGTCGCCCTCCTCAGCTATTACGACCCCAGGCACTATACGCTTCACCCGCCTCGTCGGGGCTGCCCTCAGCATTCCTTTAAGTCTGATGCTTTGATTTACTCAATTAGGCCAACAGTCCACAAGTTTCTTTCTGTTAGCGCTGAGTCTATATCTCTCATTTAGCTTGGCACTTCTTGAAAGACCCTTATTATTTCTTTGAAATGCGAGCCTTCAGGTCATGGGATTGCGCCTGTAAAAGAAAGAAGGTACTAATATCAATGCCAGTTGTAACCATCTTATTAACTACCAAAAAAGTCGGAGGACTTACATCTGACTAGCCATTGACTGGCAAACCCTGGAGCGCATCGAACATAGAACCACTCAGTTTTGAAGTAGCTCAATCTAGTCTAGGCACCAGTCACAACTTGGCAGTTCCTAACGGTCTCTAAGAATGTAAACGAAGGACTGTCTCGTCGACTCTTAACATTAAACAAGTATCTTATCTCGATCGGGTTGGGGGTTGGAAAAGATGCTCCATGAGTACAATGAATATACTATTCAGTAGCGTGTATCCATTGGGATGGAATTGTGAGGGGACAATTTCGAAAAAAGCCAACACTTCCCGAATGTACTGGTTGAATGTGGGAAGTGTTATAACAGTGCAAGAATGTCGATTGAAAGCAGCAAATCCTTCCAAGGGAGCATACGGTTTGTCATTCGGTCCCGATAATAAGACGTCGTCCAACGGCATACCATGCCTTAGGTATATCCACCCCAACATATCTTTGGAGACGCTGGATGGCATTGAATCTTGTGGGTTTGCAATAAAGGTTGCTCCCAGAAGCTCGTACGGAGCTAGATCTATTACTTCGGCTGCGATGGCCGGGATCACAATTGTCAAGGAAGACGAGCTTTAAGGCTCCTATAGTTTCAAACTTGTAGGTTCCATAACTAGTCAACTCAGTAAAAACCATCATTAGATGATAATAAGCTCGTGTATTCCTAGAGTGAAGTGCGCGAATGTGTTGTGTAGTGCAGTGCTACATATTACTTAAGAAATTTTATGAAAATTTGAGAAACGTTCAAACGATGAGGCTCCATAATTCAATTGAAGTGACCGTCATCGTTGACCGTCAAGAATGTGCCATCCAGACTTTAGAGACCGATCCAAGTTAAAGTTTACTAAATTCAGTTAAGTTACAGTTCCATCGACGAGCTTTGGAAGGCAGTCAAATATGTGATGAAATGGTTAAGTAAAATTATGCAAAGCATAAGCTCGTCAGAGTCATATGTCCAAGTGTACGATGGGTATCAAATTCGTCAAAGTTCAACTTGAATCGACCACCAGTAAACTCCATTTCGAATCAGTCAAAATTTCTATTTGTATCCATCAAGATACGAATCCATGTCGATTGGCAGAGGTGCAAGCAAAGGTGTCTTTGTACCGATCTTTTGGTGTGTAGTTCGTATGGATCAAAAACACTGGATTTCATACTGATCGAATGCGACCTCTTCGTATCTAGCAACAAGTTCAAAGTCTGCATATCGATCATCTCGAGTCGATACGAAACCCTATCGTCACACGATACGAACAAACCCACTTCATCGTTACGAAGCCCTATCGCTAAGATCGATTCGAACTACTCGCACCCCAAATCGATACGACTCATCCTTAAAAATCGATAAGAAAAAGAGGTCGGGCCCACTGCAGCCTTCCATAACCAATTTCTGGCGTATTTCCATCCCTAGCATCACCAGAATCGGCCATGAGCGTGTATGGGCTAGCGATTGAACTCGGATCTCATCACTTTTTTATGTGAACTCATTGGCTAATTACCTAAATTGAAATAAATATTCGAGGGATTAGGGGATTGTTTAGGTTCGAACGAAGGCATTTTATTTTTCTTGGTTTCTCGATCGATGCAAAGCAATGCAAAAGGAATAAAAAGAAAGCAAAGTTTTTCTATGTCTAAACAATATTTATATGGGCATGAGGTAAAAGTAAGCAGCGATTCGTCTCCCAGTTAAGACGACTGGGTAAAATGGTCATCAATGCCATCGATACGAGAGCTCTGTTCATATTCGTCTATGCATACCAAACCCAAGCGCAACTGCTCTCCTCTATTTTTCATCGATCTAGAATGTCACCATTTGTATCCATCAAAAATTTATCGATATGAAATGAAAGCTTTGTATCTGTTGCGTTGTAGCCCATAGGAGCTCGTATCCATCGATACGAAGAGATTTCAAAGAACGAATTGCTTCGTATTGATAGTCATCTTTACGAAATGCATATCCTGGCTTCACATCGATCCAGGAAAGGATCGATACGAAGAAAAATCCCAAACCGTCAAGCATTGTTACAACTCGATTTTCATATCAATTCAGGAGAGGACCAATACGGAATTCGATACAAAAAAACTGACAATAACTTGTGAATGTATGAACGTTAACGAGAGCCTGTTTGGCATACATTTTATATGCAACGAATTAATATTCAATTTTCAAAATCCATAGGATTTGAATGCTCAACTGATGACAATTACAACAATGGACAACAGCTAGCTATCATGCAATGCTCAGTTACAATAACACATGGTAAAATAATTGGCAGCCTACAATTCATTATTTATATCATTGAAGGTCATTCAAAGGTTATATCTTTTGACGAAAAGACAACAACCGTTCAACAGGTCAAATGGAAATGTTCAGGATGAAGATTGCAACTTTTAAATCATGTCATGCTCTCACAAGACATACTTTGATGGGCAAATGTTATCCCACCTTTTGGCAGGGCTGTGACACGAAGAACTTAACTAGAAACCGAGGACAGTTCATTCCTAAGATCAGTTATACGTAGGTTCATTATGGAATTTGTTAGTTTATAAATATTGAATTAAAAAGTGATTGATTAGTTTAATATTAATTTATTTAATTACGTGAAAATAGCCATTGTGGCCACTGTCTCGGATCTCGACGAAACTAGTTTCATCAGATCCGTAATAGTGAATTATTGTAGGATTTCAAGTTTCGTAGCGATCGGACAAGTCGTTTGATCGTACAGACTTGAAATGCGTAGAAATCAATTCAACTAAATTCAGTTGAAATAAATTTGAAATAAGCTGATTTTAAGCTAACTTCTTTATACGATGGAATTAGGACTTGAAACCTGTTCCATTGAGTTTAAAATTATCAAAAACAACTATTTTGATATATGGGTGACCCATTTTCGTTCCGAAGACAGAACGGGCTTTTCGGGTCATTTATCGTTCAACTTTTAAATCAATCTAGTCCATTCATTTCTATTTCTGATCTGCCTATATACTGCCTGTTATAAATCCTAGCTATATTCTTATTCCATTTTTCAGTACGAACATTTCATCTGCCTACTTTTCTTTCTCAATGGCAAAACCAAATCAAATTTCAAAACCCTAATTTCCAAATTGAAAATTCAATTTCAAATTCAATTTCAAATTCAATTTGAAATTCAATTTCGAAATCAAACTCGTCAAAACATAACAAATTATATATCGTTTTGAAGCTCTCGACGCGCGCAAGTCAAATCTGCAGTTAGTTTTTGATTTGGGTTTCTATGTTGCCAAAATTGGGCAAATTAATCTCCGCCGTTCATCGGATCATGATCAACTTCGTCCGATCGTCAATTGGGGGATACTGGGTTGTAGAGTGCAGCGAGCGTAGTTCATCGGAGTGGGTTGTTCGATGAGACAACGGTCGGATGCTCCTCGATAATTCGAATAAGGTTTGAAAACGATGGCGACGGTTGGGTCTTCTTTGCTAAGTCGATCAACGTTTGAAGGTGTCTAGCCACGCGTGGGCCTCTGGGGATGATCAACGGTCGAGGGTGAGTGATCACGACGTGGAGGCGGGCTGCCCGGAGGCACGTGACACTGCTTCGAGGGGGGACTTTCTTTGTATTCAAGTTTGCCTGAGCATGTTACGGTTCGGTAGGGAGGGATGACGTGGCGGTTAAGTATAGGTCTATGTTTTTTTTCTTTTTTCTTTTATTTTATTTTTATTTTTATTTTTATTTCAAACATTCTAACCTAAATAACTTTCACATACGAGGTCTGATTCATGCGCGTTTGTTCCACTAGGATTGTGTTGAAATTCCAGACTTTTTGACGCTGGTTTGGACAAATTTTGATACCGTTCAAATTTTGGGCTTAAATTGGATTTTAATTCGATTTAAAATCAATAACCCACTCATAATTTGTAAACTATCTTATGTTAGTTAAATTAAATTTATGATGAGATTAGAAATCAATTGATTGATTTTTGGTAAATTTAATTGTTATTCTTGTTAAAGTTGATTTTTATTGCATTTAATCATCATTTAATTTAATATTGAATTTCAAATTGTCAAATTAATACCTGTATTGATTATAGTTATCTATTGATGTTCATTTATTGATTTGGATGATGATTGTGATGTATTTTTGATTTGTTGACATTGGAGGATTGGATGTTGTATTTTATATTGTTATAATATTGCATGTTCCCTATGGGTTAAAATGATACATACCCGAATGATCTATAGATTAGGGAAAAATCGTTATGGGTTGAAATAATAGACTCAAGCGATTTTTTGGATTTTTATATAATTCGGTATTGCGGTTTGAAATGATATATAACCGTAAAATTTTAAATTACGGATTGAAATGATAAATATCCGTATCACTTGACCATAGGGTGAAAAGTTATATACGGACACCAAATTAGTTAAATTAAATGATTTTTGAATCTTTCAAATTTTAAATTCAGCTAACTGGCATTTTAAAATAGAAATTGATTTGTATAAACTGAATCATTTTCGATAATCCAAGTGTTAATGTTAAAATCAGAATTGATTTAATGAATTGTTCAAGCGATTTAAATTGGAATTTCAAGGTTGAAGTGTCGAATAAATGAATTTATTGAAATTAGTTATTGAAAATGTTTGGGGTATAACTTTGAAATCTATTTTAAACTAACTTAAACTATTTTTATCAATTAAAACTATTTTGATTTATTTTAATCTATCATAACGTATCAAATACAGTTTAACCTATTTTACCTGTTTTAAACTAATTAAATTTATTTAATCTATTTTAAATCTATTTAATATAATTTAGATCTATTTAATCTATTTTAAATTCATTTAATCTATTTAAAAACTACTAAATATAATTTAAATATATTTAACTCTATTTAATTTACAATAAATCCACTTTAAAACATTTTTAACATAATTTGAATCTACTGAATCTATAATTAATCTGTTTAAACATTTTTAATATACTTTATATCTTTTTAATCTACATTTAATCCATTTAAATCATTTTAAAACTAGTTAAAGAAAATTCAAATCTATTTGAACCTTTTTCACTATTTAAACTATTTTAAATCTACTTAAACTATTTTAAAACTATATAAACAATTTATGATTACCTAAACTACTTTGTAAAATCCAAATTGTGTAAGTTGAAGTATTTATGTTTAAATCTTTGATGACGATACAACTTAAGTTGGAATTTGGAATTGATACCTTTTTGTGAAAAGCCATATTTGAGTAAATATGATTTCAAAAGAGATATAAATTGAAATTGAATATGATATTTTGATATAAAAATTGAATTGACATTTTGAAATGTAAAAGAACCATCTGGTGTGAAATAAGCGATTGGTTGTTAAAGAGACAGGGATCAGATATTGCCATACTCTCTGCCAATATCGAAAACCACTTTAACAACTATGTACGTGGTGGAGATTCCAGAAATGAAGTAGGATGGTTTGGCGAATGATTTCTGTATGAGGTATTCACGTGACCCTAACTCCCATGAGTAAGCTTAGATGTGACTAAAATAGGAGCTATACCTGGGCCAAGTGAGGTCATTCCTCCGATCGAACATGCTTCTTCGATACCATATTATGACTTTGTAATGATTTGGTGGTCAGCCCTTGATTTTAATTTGGAAATGTATTCCGAGGTGGGCGGTAGTAGTTGTTATGCATTACCACCAGCCCTATTTCGCAATCGGTAAATGTACCCTAGCATTGCCTCGAGTGTCGTTTTCACATGCCCTAGAGCGCCTTCTACGAGTCTGTTTTGTACCATACCTATGGAGTGCCCTCTGATAGCCCTCCAGTTTACAGAGGAATCATGGTATTGTAAAGACTATGGGAATATATAAAAGGTGTTAAGGGGGACTTGGGTAACGCCTTAACTTTGTTTCAATAGCTTGCTTTACTGTAGACACTATTATAATAGCGTATTATACTACATAGTAGATAGTTTAACGAATCCTTAGGAGATGGCAATCCCAAACATCTATTAAGTTACTACACTTACGCTAGACACTGGATAGGAGATGTCAAACCCCATAAAAATCTCTGACGCCGTCACACTCATATTTATTTACCGTTGATTTAACTTACATAAGACTTTTAGTTCTGACTCGAGTGTTTTCTCTTTTCAACTCGCTCGGGTCAGCCTATGCATTTCAGGGCTGAAGACCTCATTTTTGGAGGACGAAGATGAAGATTTGTACAATTATTATTTATTATATTTATTCCACTGCATCATGTTGTTTCGCTATATTTATTCCTTATCTATTCTTGTTATATGTAACTCTGATCTTTATTATAAATATATAATCAAATGTTTGTAAACAACTTCATGAACTGTTTATTTGATTATTATATTTTGTCATTCCGCTACAAGGTTCTGCGTTTGTTTTCTTTCTCTCTCTTCTTCTTCTTATTTACCCCATAACAATCTGCCCTTTTGAATGGTTTGAGTCTGACGTGTATGTCTGCTTAAAATGTCTAAGAAGGCAGGCTGTTACACATCAAGTCTACAGGATTTGATTTGCATATTTCACTAAGATACTACATACATATTCCAAAGGAAAGATTTGCTCATAAGGGTCGAGGTATATTTTCTATAACAATACATCCTTTCAGACAAATTGATTCAACAACTAAAAGTGACGTTCGAGCTTGCATCTTGCTAGGAAGGATGTAACGCAAGATTGACAAAGTTTTCATAGTATAGAGTAAATACATCTGTGTTTTCAGATCTCACAACTGAAGGAATAAAACAGATATATAACTGGAATTAATCCAAATATCTCAACTTTAACAAATAATGAAAAATATAGGAAACAAATTAGGGAAAGTTCCTAATAAACAAATAGAAAGATAAATAACTACCTGACTAGTACGATAAGCTACATATGGAATGGTTATAACAACTCCAATGCGCATGGTCGCCTTCTCCACATATCTTACTCTATTCCCGACATCCTATACCCTATCAACCTATAAAGTAAGTATAAGAGGGAAAAGGAGAAGGGGTCAAACATATTCTAGTGAGTAAGTAATATCCCTAGTGGTATGGCACTAACAGGTAATTAAATTAACATTTATGATATACACAATCTAGTCATGTATACCAGAACATGCACATCTGCACCCAACAAGTAAGCCAACTTATACGACATAGGATGATAACCTATAATACACATACAATGGGATAATAGCCCATATGGACCCCACAAAAAGGTTAGAGATCTAAAAACCAAGTAAACCTAACAGTACATCGAGTATACAGTTCGATAGTAAATCACCTTAAAGAAATAATACTTCGGGTCTATAGTCTTGAAAGTAAACCACCTATACAATATAAAATATCAAGTATATAGTCCGGAGGGTACATCACCAAGTGATGCACTAAGTAAACAATCTCGATGGTAAACCACATATATAATTACACTAACCTGTCTTATGCCCTCTATCATTCAACTGGTAATGTTCAAGGATCATACTACAAATGTATTCCCCTATAGGTACATCGATCGAATGATGTAATCCTTCTAATATGGACATCTCCATTCTCCACATGGTTTACATACTAATATGTGCAACCCTGGTGCTAACAGTAATAAGTAGTATAATCTAATTATGATACAATTACATACCTATATTGAATATCGAGTTATATAACTTTGTAATGCTACGTGAACATCGAAATGTCAATAAAGTAGGAAACAAGCCTTCGAAACCATCCTACTTGGTCTACACTAGGTCCAAGTTCAACCTGGTCTGACGTAGGCTTCTGGTCAACTGGAAAATGTCACCAAACGACTGGTATCGGTCTGTTGGAACCAATTGAGTGGTTTCTAGTAGCAGGAATATATCCGAATTTTCAGTCGATTGGAACATCGTTTCCAACCAACTCGAACTCTACCCCATCTCTAGTTCATTCTTTGTTATCTACCAGTCGACTGCAACTTCCTACCAGTCGACTCCTTATGGGTAGCATGCATTTCAGCACTCAAACTTTGTTGTTTCTCCCAATTTTCTTACTACTTCATCCTACCATCTTTCCTGCCTTCTAAAATGACCTAAAAATTATTATAGGTTCATTTATTACTTATTCATATCTTTAACATCATTTAATATGAACATATGATTTTTTACTTCACTATTTATAATTTTAACTTATTTTCAATGTAACTTATCGATACGATCATATAAACTATGCTATTATCGATATATCTACATAAGAAACTTTTATTTATCACAAGTGGGAATGTATAACTAAAATTATAATTCTATTCTACAGGGTCTAGTGTGAATTATATATAAAAATGACCCTCTGCCCAGTCTATATTAGTTCAATCATCAAAGTGATGACATATTGTTCTTCAAATTTATAATTCAACAATAATTAACAATTTGATTACCAAATTGAACTAAATCAAAATTTAAAATCCTAAATCGATATATAGATGTAATTTCATGTATATTTAACAACATAACCATTTCATAGATAACTCCACTCATCTAGAATCATCAGTTTAGTTGATTTTGGTTGAAAACTTTTAGCTTTCTCCTCCGACCTGATTTGAATTGGGGATTCCCTCTTCCTTTTTGAGTTTATTTTGATTATATCTAGTTTCTATCGTTTTCCTCTTTGATTTGATATTTAATTTGAGATTTGAAAAGAAAAGGGAATTTTTTTACTTAGGTTTAATGGCAGTTATTGGATGAAGAAGAATGAGATTTGAATAAGAAGAATATACCTTTCTCTCTATTTTAAACTCTAGTCCTGAAATTACAGTTCAGCCCTAGGTCTTCCAACTGGTTTGGCCCGAAAGGCATGTTCCAACAAACAGTCCATATCTTCTTCATTTGGTATATGTTTCTGATGTTTTATATATGAATTTATGGTAGAAAAATCAACTTGACATAATCGTTAAGTTAGATTTTCTAAATTCCTTCATTTGTACAAAAATTATTTTATGTATTTATTGTAAAATTATCAAAATACCATTTTTAGTTGATTAATTATTTTTAGTAAAAATTTAGGGTGTTACATTCTCCTTTCCCACCCTCTAACCTCAAAAAGTTTCATTCTTGAAATTCCAAGGGATAGAAAAAGTTGCTTGTAGATTCAATCATAAAATAACAACCATGTGCATGTGTAATATATGCACTCAAGCCATACCACAATCAAAGAAAATCCATATAATTCATATGAACGTATCCTATTCCTAACATTTTTAGTGATATAAGATGTGATATCCATATGGATAAAAACTATAACGTGCATATAGAATATAATATATAGCAACAATTAAGTAAATGCAAATAGAAAATACACATCCATTTAATCAAACATATGTAGTGAACATGGCATCTGATAAATGCATAAATGAAACTAACGTGACTTCTATATTGATGCAAAATAAGGTGTATAAGCAAGGATGCAAAACATCCTAGGATATAATAATAATTTCTGCATGTATGCAACATATAGATACACACACAGAGTCAAGTCACAAAATAACCATTCCATATAATTTCCTAATTTAACCCAGTAAACAAAACATAGAAAACATACTAAAAAAGAGTGAGGAGGTGGAATTCTCCAATCTTCTCCATTGTCCCCCCTCCCTTCGAGTACTCTCAGCTGGATTGGTTCCCTTTTTGACTCTAACCAATTTAACAACCTTGTTCCAGAGTCACTTTGTCCCATACACAATGATGCACGTAGGTGCATGGTGAATAAGTAACTTACTCTCAAATTCAACCTTCTTTAAATAATATGACTCTACCGCTATAGCTGAATCATGCAAATGTTTTTGCAAGTGCGACGTGTTGAATACATCATGAACTCCAACAAACTTTTTAGGAAGCTTCAATATGCTAGCTTCCTTACTTTCTCCAATATCGAAAAAGGCCTTACAAACCTCAGTGCTAAATTTCTTGTACTACCAAACCTCATAATGTGTCTTAGTTGCAAAACCTTTACCAAAATCACATCTCCAACAACAAATTCTAACTCTGTGTGTCTCCTATCAACACATGATTTTTTCCTATCCTTCTATGTTTCATCCTTTTGCAAATTCAATTTACCTACTTTGAATTCTGGTTAATCATATTCGGCCCTAGGATAATCCTACCGATAGTGTCCCTCCATCAAGATGGAGATCTGCATGGCCTCCCGTATAAAACCTCAAATGATGCCATCTCAATGCTTTTCGGATAACTTTTATTATAAGTAAACTCTAATATTGGCAAGTGGACTTCCTATGAACCTCCAAAATCTAAAATACACATCTGCATTAAAGTTGATTCACTAGCTCAGTCTGTCTATTTGTCCATGGGTGATAGGCAATACTTAGATTCCATTCAGTGCCGAAAGCCACCTGAAGACTCCTTTGAAACTCACTAGTACAAAGCAGATATTGGTCACTGACAATACAACAAGGAACTTCATATAGTCAAACTACCTTTCTAACATATAAAGTCATAAAAGATGCAGCTGTCTTATACTCCTAATTGAGATAAAATGAGCGCATTTGGTCGGTCAATCAACAATTATGCAAGCACTCTCACTTCCCCCTCTGCTTATAGGCCGTCCATCAATAAAATCCATTGAAATACTTTCCTATTTTCTTTATGGATCATCCAAAGGTTTTAATTACCTAGGGGGATTTTCTAGCACTGTCTGAACTCGAACAGGACAAGAATTTCGAAACAAACTCTACTACATTCCTCGTTATATTTGGTCAATAAAATATCATTTTCATGTCTCGAGATATTTTTTCACCACCAAGATGAATAGTCATCCTGGAATGATGCAACTTCTATATTACTAAGTCAATAAAATTTGATAAAACCAGAACACATAACCTGCCATCTCTACATAACCATCCTCTACGATAAATGGAATAACAGTCCATATGACTTGAATGCTCACCTATACTAACGTCCTCAAAAACACCCATTAACCCTGAGTCTTACTTATGACTTGAGCCAATATGGTTTGCAAAAGAAGGCTAAACATCTAAAGCTGCTAATAATCCTAGTCCTAAATCTAATGATGGTTGAAAATTGGATGCATAAATAAACTCTAAGTGGTTCAACTCATAGAACCAAGCATCGCGTGTTTTGTACTCAAGGCATCTGCCATAAAATTGCCTTTTCTTGGAGTATACGAAATATCAAAATCACATGATGCCAGGAACCTCATCCACCTCAAATTCAAATCCTTTTGGTAAGGTTACATTATATAACAACTCCAACCATTCCCTTAAAAGGTAACCCAAGATTTGAGTGAAAAAACAAGAGCTACCAAATCAAGATCATAAGTTGGATAATTTTTCTCATACTTTCAATCATCGACTAGGATAACAACAACCCTACCATCGCGCATCAATGTAGCACCGACCCTATACCACAAGCATTGGCTACAAAGTAAACGGTTTTGAACCATCAGAAAGTATCAAAATATGTGCATTATTCAATAACTCCTTTAGCTTACTAAAAGCATGTTCGCATGCCTAAGTTCTATGAGAAAACAATTTTTTTAGTTAGGTGTGTCAATGGCGCAGAGATATTCGCAAAATATTAACCTTTTGTAATAGCCATCCAAGCCACGAAACTTCTTACCTTAGTCGCATCTTTTGGTACATGCTAGTCTTGAATCATAACACCTTTACTTGGATCGATCAACAATCTGTGCTAAAAAACAACATGATTGTGAAATCAAACTTCTTTGCATCAAAAGTGACATTAAGAAAAGTTTGCTCTCAACTTATGCCTAAGTAGAGTATTAAGTACTTCTCTCAAATGCAACTTGTGTTCTTCATTGGTTTTCAAATAAACAAGTATATTATCTACAAATATCACTACAAACTTATTCAGCAAACTTTGCAAACTGGACTCATAAGGGAGACGAAACATGTTGGTGCATTGATCACTCTAGATGGTATAATTAATCACTCACAAATTTCCTTGGGTGTACAAAAGGAGGTTTTTGAATACTTTCATCGACCATATGTAACTGATGGAGTTCAGCATCCGAAAAATCCAAGTAAATATTATTTCTCTAACTAACTAAACAAATAAGTTATCATTATATAGTGATCGATAAAGATTCTTTTTAATCATCTTATTCCGTTCACGATAGTCAACACAAAGCCTTAAAGAGCCATTAGCTTTAGTAGCAAAACTGAAAGGGAATCCTCATTTGAAACACTCCTATGAATAAAAAATTTCTCTAATAATTCAATCACTTAAATTGCATCTTTCTCTACGATCTATATGCCTAAGGGGTAAGGCAACCGGTTTGGCATCTTCTTCTAAATAATTGGATCTCTCTATGTCAAGGAAGACCAGAAACATTGGCAATAACATCTAGGAAATCTCAAACTATAGAAACATAAGATAATTCATCTTGTAACACTTACGGGGAATACAAATAGCCAAGCATAATAGAACTATTGGGTTCGCAACAAACATCATGGTTATGCCCACTATAAGTACTCAAGAAAACGACCCTCCTACCATAATCCAACATCGTTCCATACATAGACATCTAGTCCATTCTTAGAATTAAACTAAAATGAGAAAATCCCAATACAAATACATTACAATTAAATTAATATATAACTTTAAACTCCTGCAAATCATGGGTAAATGGATCGATTCCCTAATAGGGTTCTATACTATAAAGGGGTATATGACTATACTAGTCTCTAAATGTAATTCATCTACTAACTTACTCAAAATAAATGAGTGAGAGGCTCTGGTGTCAAACAAAGTGCGAATAAATAAATTAGAAAGGGTTAACATACCTTCCATGATGACTTCCCATCCTTTGTAAGCAGCTGGACCTATACTTAAGCTAGGAATGCCATCAAGTGCATAAGATAGAACTATCTGGATAGTAGTCTTTGTCAAAGTTGGTCACCCTCTCTTCATATGTTCGATTTGGTTACCATTGAAGCATTTAGTCTTCGAGATATTCATTCTGAGGTCCTTAGCCATATGCCCCCTTAATGTTGCACATTTTGCATTTAAATCCCAGTTTCTTTGCCTTGGCCTTAGCTTCTCTTCCTACTTCACCTTTGCATTTATGCTATTGAAAAAGCTTTCCTTCTACCTTTTAAGGCTCTTCTTTAGTAACTGAATTTAGCAACACCATCCCTACTAAGCTCTTAATAGTAGCTTCTGCGAGTACATGGCATAAATTATATCTTTAAAAGACTTTTTCAACCACTTAGCAAATTTTACCGCCTCTTTTATTAGCGAATTAAAGATATCCATGCCATACTTTGCTTGCTGGTTAAATTCACTAAAATACTCCTTAACGCTTCAGTCTTTCTACTCCAAATGGATAAACCTCTCTAGACAGGCTCCCTATTCAACCTCTGATATGACTTCTTAACGTCTCCTAAACTCCGCAAGTATACTTAGTCACCTCTTATCTTTAGTGACAATGTCAAACCAGTTCAAAGACTCTTCTTGTAAGTGTCATGAAGCTAACTGTCTCTTAATCAGATTATCTGCGCCTATCATATCAAATATCTTATGACAATTCCTCGGCTATGCTAGTCTCCTCAAATGATCGAGTCCCGATATAGTTCTTTCCACCCAGTCTCTAGAAATCCGACCATAATTTAGGAAAATAATAAACCACTTATACCATCATTTGATATGTCCAAACACATCTTACTTCATTAATTATAGTTTTAACTTATTTTCTATATAAATTATCAATATGAACATATGAACTATACTATGATTTCTACATCTACACAAATAACATTTATTCAACACAAATGGTAGCATAACTACAATTTGATTATATTCTACAAAGTCTAGGGCATATTAAATATCAAATTAATCCTCCCCCTAATTTATATAAATTCTATTACCAGATGGATAATCTAGTTGTTAGAATCGACCAGTTGAAAGTGGGTTAAATGGGTGAATTTCAAAGATAAATTCCGTTTTGATCTTACTCAAGACTATGAAGCCTAAATTGATTTTAGTGGTTCATATAGAGTATTAATCATTTTGCTTTTGTAACTCAAAGGCGTAAATTTAGTGAGTGATTAATATTAAACAACTCGATATTACCATTCATACGCACGTTAACTACTGGCACGACAATTTAGCTGAATTTATTGCTTACATATCTTTTCGGGTAAAATCTAATTTTGTTAGTACTTGAGATATTGGTTTTGATGACAATAACTTTAGGAAACCATTTAAAATATAAATACTTTTATTTTGTCAAGATATATAGTATATAGTGTAGGATATTAGACAGGTGATGATTCAAGAAGATTATACGGTATCAATTAAAAATTGAAGAGATTCAAGATGCTGATATAGAGACTCAAGAGCTAGAGAATGAAGACTCGTAAGTATAGAAGAGCTCAAGATTTCAAGATATTCTAGAGAAATTATGGAGTCATAGATTTATGTTAAAATTCTTATAGCACTTGAGCTCTCTCACTCTCTTTAAATAAGTTTTTAAATATTCTTTTCAAAACAACTTTTAAAATATTTTTCAATTTCTTATGCTTGTAAATATTATTTTAAGTTTTTGATATTTTACTAAGTTATTGTTTTTATTAAATTTTGATTGACATTGTTTTATTTTCAAAAATCTTATCTTATAATTTTAATCAAGTTTTATTATTATTTAAAAGTGTATAAATTATATTTAAGCATGCTAAGAAGTATCAAATTATTCTACAAAGCAATACATTTTCAAAATAACGTTTTAAAGTGTTTTTCAAAATTTCAAAGAGTATGACGACATACTCTACCCCTATATATCGACATACTAGTCGTGATTTTCTATTTTCAAAAGTCAATCTTCAAATAAATTGTCTGTTCATCGTATCTCTTCATGATTGGACACAACCGTTATTCCTCTATAAATACCATTCTTCCCAAAAAAAAATATTATCTTTCTTCATTCTTCTTCTCTCCCGCTTATCCTCTTTCATTTTCTAAACAAAAATATTATCATACTCTGTCGAATTTCAACTAGAATCAAACTCAATCACCATTAGTTTAATTCTCTATCATTTGCTTTCTGGTTTCAATCATCTCTCTCACTCCAATCAAGATCAAAGTGTTATTCAAGAGTTATAGGATCATTTGTAATCAAGATCTTTAATCCGAGTCTGTAAAACTCTATTAAATCAAACCGTTATACTTGTGGGTGAGATTATAACCCGTAAATAAATTGGATATGTTTAGTAGCCTATAAATCTAGTGGGTGTGCTTATAGTCCGAAAGTCAAGTGACTCTACCCAGAGGTCAGGATTTTGGAGGGTGTGTCTTGTGGCCTTGAAATCGAGATTGTATTTTCATTTAGTAGTTGAAAAGAAATCCATACAAGGAATTATGTAGGACCAGATGTACGGTAACTCCGCACCAGTATAAAATCCTAATGTGTTATTTCCTTTTACTTTTACTGCATTTACTTTTGTTTATGTTTTGATTCTATGGTTGTTTCTGTGATTAATAATTGCATAATTCTAAGTATAATTTCAAAAGATTCATATAAAGTAGAAAACACTATTCACCCTCCTCTAGTGTCAATTTAGCCTTAAAATCCCTTTTTCACAATCTTACATTCAGTATTAGAGCATTGGTTTTCAAAGTGTTCATAATCGAATTTTTGTAAAGTTTAAATGGCTACTAATACTGGTAATAGTACTATTAGTAACATGGTGAATACACTTGTTAGTACTTCATTTGTTGAAGGGAAATCTACTGCTAGACCACCATTTTTTAATGGTTGTAACTACACGTATTGGTCATATAGAATGAAAATCTATCTACAATCAACTGGATTAGACAGTTTGAATATCACACAAACCGAGTACACTGAACTCGAGACCAATTTTGCATAATGGACTGCTAAAAAACGGCATTTACACAAAGTAACTCTAAGGCCATGAATATATTATTTTGTTCACTAGATAGAAATGAATCTAATAATATCTATATGAAAGTCTGCATTTAAAATTTGGAGAACTTTGCAAGTTACACATAATGGCACAAGTAAGGTTGAACAGTCCAAGATTTCCATGTTAACAAACCAGTTTGAATTGTATAAAGTGGGTCCAAACGAGTTCATATCTAATATTTTAGTAGATTTTAAGATATAGCATGCTCACTTATTGCATTGGGTAACCGTTTCTTTGAGGAGGATCATGTTAGAAAAATCCTCAATTCACTTACTACTAAATGGGACCAAAAGACTCTTGCAATCGAAGAGGCAAATGATATTAGCAAACTAAAGATTGAAGAGTTAATTGGCAATTTAATGTCTTTTGAGGCACAAATGCAGGGCAGAAAAGAAAACCAAGCAATAGAGAAGAAATACATAGCATTCAATGCAACGATGGATAATCTGGATTCAAATAGTGATAATGATGAAGAAATCGCTTTCCTGATAAGAAACTTTAGAAAATTCCTGAATATAGAAAGATGGACAATTTTAAAAGATATGACTACAAAAATAATGGAAATGGGAGCGGAAGCGAAAATGGCGTCAGATGTTATAACTGCGATGAATCTGTCACTTAAAGAGACTGTCCGCATCTTGAGAAACTGGAAACCATACTAAACATCGATTCATCTAGAAAACAGAGAAGAGCCTGTAGAATAACACTACATGACTCAGACACATCATCAAGTGAAAATGAATCAGATAGGGAAATAACCAACATGTGCTTCGTAACAATACAGAATTCAGAGGTAATTAGTGAAATAGGATCAGAATAAGGTACGCATTTAATATATTATAAGCTTTATATCATTTGAAATTTTGATTGTTTGATTGTTTGGAATATCCTATAGATTAATAATAAAATTGATGGAATATTATGTGATTTTTATGTTTTTATATTTTTATATACTTTTTATAATGTAATAATAATGTAAAATATATTTAAAATAATTTTTAACCATTTTTAACATGTATTTTTGTAAATAGAATAACTATAAATAGTTACATGTAAAATAGAATGGAATACAGTAAAAACAAATCATTTCTAAAAAATTCAATGCATGTATCAACATACACCCCTAGCATATGTCGACATACATGTGAAAAATTGAATTTGAATTTGAATTTCAAATTCAAAATTTGAATTTTCGCTCCACCTTTTCACCTACCCCAATGTTCTAAAGGCGTCTCTTGACCAGAAAACATGTCATTTGATTATCTATTTATTATCTCCATCTCTTTTCATTCAATTCACCTTTTATTTCAAAATTCAAACCTTCATCAACTCTCTTATCTCCTCAAAACATTCATCTATGGCTTCTTCAAGCACTCTAACCTCTGTAAGACTTTCCAAAACTATCAAAAAATTCTCTTCTATGATCAAGAAGTCATAAAAGCTTATATTAGCTTTACGAATTATGGAAAAGGTTCTATGGGAAAGTTTTCTATTTTCAATGATTTGTCTACTTATGAAATTGGTACTCTTTGTTCTCAAAATGGAATTCTCAGTTTAAATGATGCTTATCAGAACGATTTTGTTTACTATCCACACTTGGTCAAAATGTTTTATGCAATTTTTAGATAAAATTTCATGAAGGTTGAGAAGGAGAAGTGTGGAGTAGTGTTAAAGGACATCAATCTTTTAAATTGCGAACTTTTGGGTACCATTCTTGGATGCAAATCTAGTGGAATAGACCTTACTTCTTTCAAAATTGATGAGTATGATCGTAAAGCTTTTTATAACATTTTCAAAGGCTATAATAATTTTGAATTAAAAAATTGAAATTTCCAACCAAAAGCTAGTATTTTTAGTCTTCTTTTGCAACATACGATCTTACCTTGAAAGTTTGTAAAGCAATTTTTGCCATTTATGGTCGAGATGACATAAATTGTGCAGAAGTTATTTTGGATGAATTTTATCCTAAAAATCTTTCCAAGCATGAAAACACACAATTTCATGGTATTTATCTTACCCGTATTTTCAACTACTTTGGTGTTGACTTTAAAGTAGAAGAATTTGTCTCTCGTAAAGTGTTTTATCAAGCAAATATTGCTTTTATGAAAATTCCACCAATTTTTGAGCCATGTGAAACATTTGTGGAGAAAGATGCGAGGTTAGCACATGAAGAGGAGGAAGAAATGTAAGAAGAGGAGGAAGAGAAAGAATGGGAAGAATGGATATTGAAGAAGAAGAGGAGGAGGAGGTAACCTCCTTAGAAAGCATTAAATATCCACTACGTCCAACCAACCAAGACCTTCTCAATTATCGAAAGAAGATTGTTTAAAACCAAATGATTTGTAAGCATTCCATGAGTAAGAAGTTAAATAGTATTTTCAACAAAGTGGAAAAATTCTTTGGAAAAGTGAAAAGCAAGCTTGGAATCTCTTCATCATCCTCTTCATCCACATCTTTCTAGTTAATATGTAGTTGTTTAAGCGTCTTGTATTTGGATGTTTTAGTTTAAGTATAGTTTGCATCTACGTATCTTTTCATTTTCTTATGTTCTATGTATTCTCTACCTTATTGTTAATGAAAAATCTGTTTCCTCACTATTATATATTGATTATCATCTCTAGAAACCATAACTAGTATAATAGTATATGCTAAATACATTAGAATATCAAAAAATAATAGTTTTAAAAATTTACATGTATATGTCGACATACCCTAGGTATGTTAGTTGGCATACAATGGTAAGTTTTTAAAATTTTTTTATTTATAAAATTGAATAGATAGCAAATGTCTATTCAGTTCGAATGACTTTCCACCCCTTTAAATACACATTCAAACCAGGAATCACTCATTTTCCACTCTCTTTCATCTTCCTTTACATTCCTAAACTTAATATCATAAATAATGGCTTCTCCTACTCAAAAATTAACCAAAAACCTCAAGCAAACGCTTGAATCTTTCAAAAACATTCTCTCTTTCATCCTATGAAACCAGAGACACTTAGAATTGAGTCAAATGCAGATGATCAAGGAGCAACAAAGGCATTTCGATGTGATTCGATAGATGATCTTGGCCCTGAACAAAAAAGAACCAATTGCTAATCCAGTGTGCATCATCAATAAAGATAATGAAGATTGGAAGGTTGTTAAAGTAGATCCCATCTTTGGCACTAACGGATGGATCAAAGTTCCACAAAATATCTAAATTAAAAATAGGATTGATTGTATATATATACTTAATTTGATTGGATTAGTTTGTCTTATTTGTTTGGATTTGATTGGTTTTGAATTTGTTTGAACTTGAGTATTAATTGGTATGTGATGTTATGTATGCTTGGAATTAATTGAAATATTGAATAATGTTATCTTATTTTACATACCATATTTCTTATATATCATTCTTGTCATTTTCTATTTCATGATCATATTACTTATCACTTCTATATATATTTATATCATTATGAGTATATAATGTTTTATTTAGGAGGGTTAGAATTAATATTAAGAGATATGGTCAGAATTGTAGTTATAATTAATTATTTTTGATTGATGATAAATGGGGAGAAATATACAAAATACAAGGCATATATTAAGGAGGAGTTTTACTATGCATAGATTAAGGGAAATGGGGGTTATATCATATTATATATACAAAGTTGTCATCATCAACAAGGGGGATTGTTAGTACCTGAGATATTAGTTTTGATGAGAACAACTATAGGAAATCATATAAAATATAAATATTAATGTTTTATGAAGATATATAGTATATAGTGCAGCATATTAGACAGGTGCCGATTTAAGAAGACTGTACAGTATCAAGTAAAAATTAAAGAGATTAAGATGTTATATAGAGACTCAAGAGTTAGAGAATGAAGACTCATGATTATTGAAGAGTTCAAGATATTCCAGATAAGTTACAAAGTCGTAGATTTATGTTAAAATTATGATAGCACTTGAACTCTCTCTCTCATCTCTCTATATTTTTAAATAAGTTTTTAAATATTCTTTTCAAAACACCTTTAAATAGTTTTCAATTTCTTATATTCTACTAAGTTATTGTTTTTATTAAATTCTAATTTATATTGGTTAGTTTTTCAAAAATCTTATCATATAAATTTACTCAAGTTTTATTTTAATTTAGAAGTGTATAAATTATATTTACGCATGTTTACAAAGTATCAAAATATTTTACAAAGCAATAAAATTTCAAAATATTATTTTAAAGTGTTTTTCAAAATTACAAAGAGTATGTCGACATATTCTACCCCAATATATCAATATACTAGCCGCGATTTTCAAAAATCAAATTTTAAAAGAAGTGTCTATTCATCGTATCTCTTCAGAAAAGGACATCACCGTTATTCGTCTATAAATCCCCATCTTCCCAACGAATTTCATTATCGTTTTTTGTTCTTCTTCTCTCTTCCTTATCCTCTTTCATTTTCTAAGCAAAAACATAACCATACTCTGTTGAATTTCAACTAGAATCAAACTCAATCACCATTAGTTTGATTCTCTATCATTTGCTCTCTGATTTCTACCATCTCTCTCACTCCAATTAAGATCAAAGTGCTTGGCTCATTGGTAATCAAGGTTGAAGATCTGAGTATGTAAAACTATATCAAATCAAACCATTATACTCATGGGTGAGATTGTAGCCCGTAAATCAATGGGTTGTGCTTAGCAGCCCATAAATTTAGTGGGTGTGCTTGTAGCCCAAAAATCATGTGACCCTACCCAGAGGTCGGGATTTGGAGGGTTTGTCTTGTGGCCTTGAAATCGAGATTGTATTTGCATTTACTAGTTGAAAAGAAATCCGCACAAGGGATTGTGTGAGAGTAGGTGTAGGGTAACTCTGAACCAGTATAAAATCTTGATGTGTTCTTTCCTTTTACTTTTACTGCATTTACTTATATCTATATTTTTTTATGTGATTAAAAATGGCATAATTCTAAGTATAATTTCAAAATATTTCAAAAAGATTCATACAAATTAGAAAACACTATACACCCCTTTTAGTGTTAATTTAGCCTAAAGATCCCTATTTTGCAATCTTACAAAATTTACTTATTATAAATGGTACCATACAGTAATGATTATTTACACTAATTCTTTTCATCAAAAATAAATCACAGTAGGACTTATGGAATTTGGTTTTGGTCAAAATTCCAACATCGTCTACATCCAACTTTGTCGGCCCAAACATAAATCCTTAATTCAATAATAATAATTATTATTGTTATCCATATTGCTCTGGCCATAGACTTTGATTTCGAGTTGACCATAATTAACCATGATACTAAAACCATATAACAGAGAACACGAATTCTTTATTAAATAATATTTCACTTCCAATGCTTCAACTCCGACACGACTATAGTCATTCAATGGGCGCCATGGTATTATTTAACTATAATTTAGGTGTAGTGTCCATACTAAAGTTCCATAGCATTTTCAACCTAAGGGATTGTGGAACATCTTCACTTTGAGATTTTCTTTTTGACCTTAGTTATATTATAACTAATAGAAAAATATCGAGTGAGTCATTTCATAGTTATCCAATAGCTATTAATGGTTCCCTAGAAGCCATGAGTAGTACACTTCCCAATATTTAGAGAGCGTTACACACTCTAGTCTTAATAGATGTATCATTTCCAATCTCTAAACATCTTGATTAGGAATAGTTAAAATAATGAGTTATTTTAATATGATAAATTTCTCATGGTTACAACGCATTGTAATTACTATCATATCAAAACCTAGGTTCAACAATTTGGGTCACGTAGACTAGTTTGAGTTAAATAATCAGGTAGAAGAAGATATATTGAGAGAGCATGTGTGGTTTTTCTGCTATATGTAATATTTATTACAGCACTTGTCTTTTAAACTATGATATATTTCTATAACTAATTGCTAAGGTATCTTTGCCATGCTATCAGGATAAGCAGATGCGATACGCGTGTAGTGGTGGTGGGGGTTGAGGGTGGTGTAACAACCGAGGGTACTGCTATTCTAACTTGATGCATGAGCTTTTGAGTTCAATAGAGTCGGTTGATGAAGTGTAACTTTGATTTTCATTCAAGTACAATTCGGTTGTTGCCTAGTAAAAAGAAAAATCCGAGCGGGTGACTTATTAACACTTTACATGGAATCATTCGTGTTTGAATTGTTTTTCCCTTTGTTTATAAAGCTTAGGCGATGGTATTAATCCTAAGTGCTGAAAGTTATTTTCTAAGGATCAGTCAGTTCGCATACTAGTTTCTAATCTCTAGTTCAAGCGTAGGGTTTTAGGTGATTTTCACCAGTTAGGCAAAGGTTGTCCACTTGAATTTTTAGGCAAGCACTTGAGTTGGATCCTTGAGATGACTGAGAGATTTCCGAAGCATGGCTCGGATCGTGAGGGAAAATTTCACTAGTCTGACCAAGGAACCAGATTGGAGTTCACACAATAGGAATTTGGCCGACACTAATTTAAGGAAGAAATCTTATAAGCAAATGAAGGGTTGGATCGGGCATCCTGTCATTTTAGGCGATCTTTAATCATTAAATTTTTTACTTATGGCAGAGTCATTTAGGATGGCTTGGGATAGTTTAGGAAAGGACTTCTAAACTAGTTTTGCGAAGATTCAGATAGTCTGCTAAGTGGCGATATGATATTTGCTTAGGCAAGCATCATGGTGCACTTAATACATCATCCTTATAAACATTGTGTAGTTAAGGTGAGTCTACAACCGAGCGAGCCCAAGCATAGATAAATTCTTATTTTACAATGATTTAATTAGTAAAGTTTTCTCCTTCGGAGAATAAATTATGTTTGGAAGGAAGGAAAAATTGAGACTTAGATTGTTGGATTTATTTGAGATTTTTCAGATTCATTGATCAAGCATATCGAAGGAGTTTTCCTTTCCATAGCATAAGTAATAGTCTCTTGTGTATTGTATTCATGGAAGGAGTTACACCACTTAAGCGTTTTTTTCATCTATAATGCCGAACAGACTTATTGGATCTTATAGTTCGCCATGCATGTTTTAGCTATTGATTGGTTACCGTGCATGTTGGTTGTAACAACCTCATCGTGATATCTAGTTTAGTGAAGAACATTACAAGTAATGTTATCTACTAATCCGAAGAATACGGCTTGTTAAGGGAGATCGAATGTGAATATATATTTATGCCAACACTGACACATCATTTATACCTTTTTACTTAATATCTAAACTAAATTTGACGTGTACAATATTAATACGAAGTAATAGACACACCGATTCCTAAAAATCAGAACAATATATCATATGAATAACAGTCACAGATCACAGCGGAATAAAATCTCAACTTATACATATACAAATTTGAGTTTATAAAATGAAATACTAAATCTGATTGCTATACAAGTTTTACAATTACCTAATCTCAATTGTACATCTTATAAACATATTCACAAATTTTAAAAATGAGATAAACTAAAAAGTCAAAACTATTTATCTCCTTGCTAGCCCAAACATCTAAAGGCCAACTTGTCATGTAAACTAAAAGTCTTGACCTGATCCGAGCAAAATAACACACGGGTCAGACTATCTCTAAATATCCAATAGGGTGAGAACAAAATATAACACAAGAATAAATAATATATAAGTAAATACTGATGTTCATGAATTAATGAGTTAGAGAATCAATTTAACTCAGAATAGGGTTATAACTTTAAGTCATAGGCACGAACTAGTCTCTAGACATAGAATAATAGAATTAACTTAATTTTGCATCCATCACAAGATATAAGAATATATATTTATTTCACAAACACGAGACACAAGAGTATATATTTGTTTCACGAACATAAGACACAAAAATATATATTTATTTCATGAACACATTATAGTCACATAATAAAAATATTTAGAATTTAAGAGATCTTAATCTAAACCAGTCGTAATGATCATCTAAAACAATCAGAGTGATTGTACTCAAAACCCATGGCAAACAAACAAATAAACAAATTGGTATCAATCGAACCGATCTGATACCAAGGATCGTACTCAGACTTGGAGCACGGAATCACAGAATGATCTCAAGGATAGTCCATACCGATCAAGGTGATCGTAGAAACCATGACTCCATAACTCTACATTTATTTAATATTATTATTTTATTATGTTTGAAATGAAATCCAAGAATAAACTTCTTAAGGATCTAGCAGCCACTTGCTACACATCAAAAGAGAGTAAACTCTAAAGTGCCAATTACGATTACCTTCAGTAATCACTAGAACCTAACCAATACGTCCCATACCATATGGTGAAATCCAAGTATTTACTAAAAGCTAGTAAATATCACTTATTATAGATACCATCGGAAAACCTGAACTACATTCTCTTAAGGATCTAGCAACCACTTGTCGCACAACAGAAGAGAATACAACTCTAAAATGTTAAGTACGTTACTAAATACGATCATAAGAATTTAACCAAGGCAACCCATGCTACCCAGTGGAATTCGGATATTCGCTAATAGGTTAGTCAATTCCGCTCAAACATTATATTAAATGGGTTATACTGTATTCAACAAAGGTTATTCGAAAGCATTTAAAACAATCGATGACATTAAGTCGAATTATAGTACTTCCCAAATTATACAATAAAGGTTCTCAAAATAATTTTTCTCTCTGATTTTATTATATAATAAAACACTTTTATGTTTTTCACAAATCCACTTATTATTTAACTTTAAATAAATGTTCACTTTTTTGATAAAATATTCCATAAACCAGGATTGTTCCAAAATTTACACTTATGTACACAGAGTTGTCTCAAATTTCCATATGAAATGTAACAAACCGGAATTCTTGATCCTCGAAAATTGACTTAAAATATGTTCACGGTATAACATGCCGAGTATTCAAGTGCTGGAAATACCGATCACTGGGGGTGAAGAAGAAAAGGTAGCAAAAGATAACAAAAACATCAACATAGAATCTCATAATCACAACGGAACAAAATATAATAAAAATTTTTATACAAAAGAATATGTAGTTGTTTATTTCTTATAATCACCAAAGTACAACAATCAATACATCGATCTGGATAGTTATAACAACTTGCCTCGATATACATAACTCATACAGCGGAAATACCAAGTATGTGATATACGTCTGAACTCCTCCAGCTCGTCTCCTGAGCTCCATAGTATTCTAATTAAAAGTGCATGCTATAGGATCATGTAATATGGATAAACTATTTGCGTGGAATAAGAAGTAAATAGTAAAAGAAGTAAAGTAACTGACTTCAGATATTTTTATACTGGTTTGAACTTTCGTTCTACGTCCAGTCCCAGACTCCTTCTGGATTTAAACTAGTAACCCTCACTTAACCCGAAGGAATAGGTTTACACTGCCTCAGCAACCCAACAAGACTTCTACCGCCTAAGCAACCGAATAGGACTTCTACCACCTGAGCAACCGAACATGACTTCTTTACAAATAACAAAAAGTATCTGACTGTAGTGTGCTCTTTGAATAGCACTAATAAGTCAATTAAGTATATTCTTCCTATAATCTTCTCCTTTATGATATATAATGTAACGTGCTTAAGAATTATGGAAGATAGAGTGATCAATGATCAGAGAATGTACCCAATTTGAGTGCAATTTGAAAACTAGAGAATAGATAAGAATTCAAGAATATTAAAGTAGTTTTCGGTAATTTGTTTGTCGAATTCTCTAATCTATTTATAGTGCATAAAGAGTTGCAACTATAGATGAAAAGTTATATTGAAAAGAACTGGTGTAACCATTGATTTTGAAAATGTTTCTTCAGTGAAGAGAAGCGACTATTCATGAAAATAGCAGTTGGGAATATTCAGCCGTCTGAATCAAAACAATTCAGACTTCTGAATTAGATTAAAACGCAAACAACAAGCTTTTAGGCAATTTCTGGCCTTATTCAGACGTCTGAATATATTCATTCAGACGACTGAATATTGTGAAACAATATTTTTGTTTCAACATTCAGACGTCTGAATGAACGTATTCAACCGTTTGAAATTAACCCATTACAAAAGTTACCATAACTTAAATGGTTAGTGCACTTGCCTTTTGAATTAGTGACCTGGGTTCGAGTCCTGCTCCATGCAATTTTTTGAAAACTTGATTTCTCATTTAAAATTTGAATGTATATGTGTGTATACCATTTGGAGAAGATTTTAACATTTGTGAACTCTAAACACGACACTCTATGACTAATAATACTTTGTTTGTCACCATCGTCTTGTCTCTATCGTGTATATCTCTTCTTGTATCTCCATATACATACTTTCATCTTTTTTTGTACTATGTATCTTCATATTGAACATATTTGTTTGTGTTTTTAGGATGCTCATGTACCTATAAATTAGCTTAGAGATTCTTTGGCATAATTATATAATTTTTGTCATTAAAATCCAACAATTGAGGTTCTAACATTCTCCCCTTTTGGATGATCACAACTATATAATTTTTAAAAATATTCACTCTATATATAAAACAATATTAATATGTTTAAAGCTCCCCCTAAGCATAAGTATAATATCACCCTCTATTAATATGCATATGAATTTCTCCTTCTCTGTCATTATCAAAAACAATAAGGGAATATAATAAATTTTATAAACTATCCTGTAAATAGCGGGATAAAGTCAATTTTAATTATGGAGAAAAAAAATAGATTTTACCATATTTGGTGAAGTATGTATCTCATTGTAAGCACGTAATTCTATTAAACGTATGGAACATCCTTTATAATTCAAAAATATATCCTTTTCCTTTTGTTTGTTCGAGTACCAGCAAAAAACAATAATTATTTTTGATACCCACTTACTATGTTAGGGTCCGGCGGGTTAGATCTTTGGAAACAATACCCATTTAGATATGGTTGAACCTTTATAATATAATTTTCATTACTAACTACCATATCAAATTAATCATTAATGTATTTTTCTCTATTTTTCCAATTAACAGGAACCCAAATACTTAGGAAATTTTTATTCATATTTCCAGTCAATGATTTTGTACTTTTAGAGAAATTGTAAACATTATTGATCTTAGCAGTATTTGAATTTCTATAAAAAATGGATTTAGACTTTACTCGAAATTTAGTACTAGCGCTATCATTTTTACTATACATGAAAGCATATCTAGTGCTATTTCTATGATCAATTTTATTATATCCTAAACCACTTTTATCATTATGAGCTTTCGAATTTGTAACTAAGGAAGATAACATATCTTTACCTTTGTTAGAATTTATGATTTTTGTATTTAATCTTTCAAAATTTGCTTTAGAATCATAAAATTCTTTTTGAAAAATATTATTATTAACTTTTAAAATCTCACATTCTTTAAATAATACTAAATTCTTTTTAATTAAAGCTTTATTCTCTTTTTCAAGAGACAAAATTAAAAAACTAGAATTATTTAAAGAATTTTCCAAAAGAGTATTTTATTTTTGCAAAACATTGATTTCATTGTTCATATCTTCTAACTACTCATTTTCTTTTTGTAGGAAATCTTTTTGGAAAACAAGTTCTTCTACGGTATTTTCAGAACATTTAGTTTGTTTTACCAAAAATTTATTTTCCTCTTTTAAATCGGAAATTTCTAGCTCACAATCTTTTAACTGAGCTAAAGCAATTGTATTAACTTTATTCAATGATTTACAATCTTTTAATAATTCATCATGTGCTAACAGCAGATCTTTATATAAAGAATCTAAACATGCCGATTGTGATCTCAGTTTAGCCATGAAGCATTTGTTTGTTTGCTCCATTGATTTTTCTTTGTTATTCTTCCTCTTCTTATTGCCTCAACTAGATCTCTTTGTAGCCATTTATTCTAGAATGTTGTTATTATCTCTAGAATCTCAGGCTCTGATACTAGTTGACAGTCCCTATGCTCTGATACCAATTGACAGTGCGTGCTAGGATCGTGTAAAATGGATAAATTACTTGCGTGGAATAAGAAGTAAATAGTAAAAGTAGTAAAGTAAATGACACCAGATATTTTTATACTTGTTCGAAGTCCCGTTTTACGTTCAGTCCCAGACTCCTTCTGGATTTAAACTAGCAACCTTCACTTAACCGGGAGGAATAAGTTTACATCGCCTCAGCAACTTAACAGGAATTCTACCGCCTAAGCAACCGAATAGGACTTCTATCGCCTGAGCAACTGAACATGACTTCTTTACAAATAATAAAAAGTATCTGACTGTAGTGTGCTTTTTGAATAGCATTGATAAGTCAACTAAGTACAATCTTCCTATAATCTTCTCCTTTATGACATACAGTGCAACATGCTTGAGAATTATGGAAGATAGAGTGATCAATGATCAGAGAATGTAAGCAATTTGAGTGCAATTTGAAAACAAGAGAATAGATAAGAATTCAAGAATATTAAAATAGTTTTCGGCAATTTGTTTGTTGATTCTGTAATCTATTCATAGTGTATAAAGAGTTGCAACTATAGATGAAAAGCTATATTGAAAAGAACATGTGCAATCATTGATTTTGAAAACGCTTCTCTTCGGTGAAGAGAAGCGACTATTCGTGAAAATAGCGTTTAGGAATATTCAGCCGTCTGAATCAAAACAATTCAGACTTCTGAATTAGATTAAAATGCAAACACCAAGCTTTTAGGCAATTTTTGGCCTTATTCATGCGTCTGAATATTGTGAGATAGTATTTTTGTTTCAGCATTCAAACGTCTGAATGAATGTATTCAACCGTCTGAATTTAGCCTGTAACTAAAGTTACCATAGCTTAAATGGTTAGTGCACTTGCCTTTTGAACTATGGCCTGGGTTCAACTCCCGCTCGATGCAATTTTTTGAAAACTTGATTTTTCATTTAAAATATGAATGTATATGTGTGTATACCATTTGGAGAAGATTTTAACATTTATGAACTCTAGACACGACACTCTATGACTAATATATGTTGTTTGCCACCATCATCTTGTCACTATTATGTATATCTCTTCTTGTATCTCCATATACATACTTTCATCCTTTTTTGTACTTTGTATCTTCATATTGAATGTATTTGTTTATCTCTTTTTGTTGCTCATATACGTGAAAATTAGCTTAGAGATTATTTGGCATAATTATATAGTTGTTGTCATTAAAATCCAACAATTGATGTTCTAACACTAACCTGAATCTGTATTACTCAGTCTAACCCGAGCATTATAATAAAATAAAAACCGAGTCAGTTTGAAAAACCAGTGTGAGAAAACACACTCAATTTGAATTATTAAAGTTGTCAAATCTTTCGAAAAACAAAGTTATCTCTTAAGACCACGCCACACATAAACACAACGGGTTTATACTGTACGATAACCAAAACATTTTATTTAAAATTATCCGATATTATAATAGTATCTAGATGCAAATAATCATTCATACGGCCGAAATTGTTACATTAATTAAATTCTCGCATACTAGGCTCTACAACCAAAACCGTAAAAGAACATATTAGAGAATGGATTCCATACGAATGACTAGGAACTGATGTACCACCTATCATAATACACCTCTAGAAAAATATATCGAGGACCACACCAGGATCCCCTGCAACACAATACCGGACTAACCCTAACATGTATATACCGAATATGCTATCACCTTGGGTGTTCCTACCTTTACTGAGTTCTTTTGCACACTGTAGTAATAATATCCGAGGATATCTAGAAAGGTGATAAACATACCCTAATTGGGTGTGACCCACTTAGCCTTGCTGCATCTTCCCAAATTTTCAGTCATTCCTAGTCGGTGAGGCTTGAGGCCACTATTACCAAGAACAAATTCACTAAGAATGCTCATCGTTCTCCAATGACAATGTTCTGGTAGCATTTGTCCAGACAAGTTTCCCTGGGTCTGGACAAACCAAATCACCTTCTTCCCAGTCTTCACGGTATCAATTCGCAATGTTCAATCTCGATCAAAGTGGTTTTCGGTACATAAATTCGATCCCGGTCTCTTCGAAACGACTAACAAATTTGGCCAAATTTTGATAGTCGATTATTCAACTATCAATAAACATCTATAAGCAGGCATCAGGATTTATTTTAAAAAAAATATTCTAGATTTTTTTTCAACATATCTTTATAAGATATGTATTTAACAACTTCCAGTATTCCAACATTTGAAACCATTTCAAATCCTTCTATATTCAACGGAATATTTCAAACCATTCCAATACTTAGAATATATTTTTCCAATTCCATTTTGAGGATTTTCCTATAAATCTATATACTGAATAACCCTATTTCTAGACTTTCGAGAAGGTTTATAAATAAATTTAAAACATTACAAAACTCTATATATATAATAAGTATTTAAAAGAATAATAATAATTTATTTTAAGTCATGTTCAGGTAATTATCTAAAATATTGAAACACTTTTTATAACTTCACTATTGAAAGCTGATTTTGAAGTTTAGGATTTATTAAAATAAAAGCTAGATATTTGAAAAAATCGACTTATCGTATTATTTCAATCTTAACTAGTTTAAAATCTCATAGCTCAATGAATAAAAAAATTCTTTTCAAAACAAACTTAACTTCTTAAATTTTTTTTTAAAACAAAATCTCAATAACCAATTCAATTTATAAATTCCTCTCGATTTCCATCACCTCGCTTCTATTTCGATCTCCTCAACCATTTCCACTTCAAAAATGGCATCCACTATTTTTCTCTTGCCCTATTTCCATATTCTAATATAAATTCTACCTGTAAATTTATATTCCCAATTTAACATCTGATCTCAATTTTCTTTATTTATAATATCATTTATAAATTTTATTACTTCTTTGAGTTTTGCCTTTTTATAAAACTAATTCATTGAAAAAAATTCCATTTTATAAGTCCACTTCTCTAAAAATTCCATTTATTTTTCATATCTGTTTTTAATATCGATTTCAACTCCTTTCCATATTTTTCAGGCTATCATTTTAAATATCCTTTGTATTAAATCTTCTATATGAACTATTTAATCTCTATTCAAAAATATTCTTTTTCCCGAATTGTTAAGTACGATCAAATCAATTATGCTTTTCCAAAAAAATTTCTTTAAATAATCTGAACTCTAATATAAATATTTTCATCTTAATTTTCTCCTTTTATTTCTTAAAATTTCAAAATAATATTTAAGGTATTAAAAATACAAAAATTTAAACCAGCACTACTATAGCGTCCAATGATTCACATCATAATAATAATCTACAACAGATTATTCTAACACATCATATATTGTTATATATGAAAATAATCAATATAATTTTGAGGATCCATTTGGATCCCTCCAACCTATTTCCCTGCATCAATAGATGTTGGACAACAATAAAAATACCAATCTCATTTCGAAGGGGATAACGCGGTATATTGGGTCATTCGCTATTATGTGGGAAGCATAGAGTCTCATCCGCTAAAATATACGGGAATATCAATCCAACTACTAATATATATACTATATATATAACATCCGAACTGCGAATAATTTATAAATTAATCCAAACAATCAATAATTTAAATTCAACATTTTTAAATTACACCATCAATCCAAATGAGTGAGATATTACTCGCACTAATTTTTCGAATGGTCGAACGCCCATTTTAGATTAAACCGAACTGATGTTCGATTCAACCTAAATCACAACTATTTCCAAACGACTCCAAATTAGTTCCATTGTGTAGCCTACGTCATTGCAAATTTTTATAAGTTTGACCTTATCATCATCAAAATAAGTACTTAGGTTGACTTATCACATATACATGCTAACACGTTGCTCTTTTAAATAATAACCTCACCTTTATAACAAATAACATAGTGTACTTTCCTGTTTTTGAAATCATATACGAAATTAAGAATCGTTTAAAAAAATTTCCCAAAATCTAAATTTAAATAAATCTCCTAACACAAACATTTAAAATTTCCCGTTGATTTTTTGAAATAAAATCCTATTTTACGCATTCGATAAAATTTACTAAACTAAATTTAGTAGTTAAAATAATTACCTCAATCCAATTCTCCAAAGCCATAGCTCCTGCTTAATCTATAAATGCAACCATGTTTTCTCCTGCCTACCATCACCGACCACTCTATGCATTCACAGTCGCATCTCTAAACCTCTGGCCTCGTGCTACCATGGCCCTGCGACCTACGCGCCTTCAGTTTACTCGGTCACAAACCAAATCTCACGCCTCCATTCTCCAGGTCGCCTGCCTCCACGTGCATACGAGCCTTATCTCATCAACGTGGCAAAGCTACTCACAATAAGTAACTCACACCTAGGGTCGCCCCATCATTCTCGATTACGCTTTCCCCCCATTAGGCACACGACTCAATCGCCGTCGACCCCTTAAATGTCACATGCGAAGTGTAGCGAACTAGAGAGATTTTTTTCAAACGGTTTGATTTCGAATTTGAAGATGATTTGAATTCTTTTTTTCCGGTTGTTTGTACGCGATTTCATTTTTCCTCTTTTTTTTCCTTCAGTCGAACTAGATGATTATCAATTTTTCTTTAAGGGTTCGACTGATTTGAAAAGGAGAAAGGAGGTATTTGTGATTTTAAAAGGAGAAGGAGGCACGATCTGATTGAATAGAAAGAGGGAAAAGCTTGTGTATAAATTCGGGCTTGCTTTGGAAGGAAGAAACGGCTATGACTTTTCCAATTTAAAAATTTATTTAATTGTAAAATATCTTGTTTTGGGAAACTAAAATTTTACAGTCCCTATTGAGGCATGCCGCCAGGCATTTATAATGTTATACCCTTATCCCTAACATAATGAAAAAGTTTTCGAATCCTAATTCGATCGTATGGAGAATGTAGCTTTTTGGACCCAATTATTATATTGAATATTAGTTTCAACGCGTTTATATCCCGTACGATCAAACGATAGCTCCAAACACTATAAAATTTTGAATTCGATAATAATACACTATTACAGACCAAATGGAACTGGTTTCGTCAAATTTCAAGACTGTACGCCGGATCGCTATTGTAACGCATCGATTAAATCGAAGATTTCCAAAATATACGAAATCGCTCAATATTTGAATTTTAAAAACTTATTAACTCAATTATAATTCTAGTAGAATTTATATCAACATTAGAAATCATTTTTAATTCATATTCTACTCCAATTCGATTATTTAAACAATTTTCAATTATTAATTCAACAATTAAATTTATCCAATAAATCGCTATATTTGATATTTATGTTTTATTGCACTTATTTGATCATTTAATTCCATATCAAACTTCCATTCACATTTCAAAAATCAACACTTAAAATAAATTAAATGTCCAAAATCAACGATTAAAAATCCTTTTTTTGGTCGTCACATAAAACACTTTGTTAATAAACCATATTTTAAAACCACTAGTATTATTCTTCCAAATTCATTTTGATATATATATATATATATATATATATTATATTTATATATTATTTATGAAACGATCCTGATCGACCTTCGAAAATCGGCACCGAATACAACACTCGTATTCAAATGCCGAAGATCCAAATGTCGAATCTGGTTCGCCGGAACTTATAACACATTAAGTATAACAACACAGCGGAAGAAAATGAATAATACATTTGATATACAACATTCGATATAATATTCAGATACAATGATGATACAATGAATATCAATATACATCAGAGATATGATACAAGACAATAGCAGCGGAAAGAAAAGATAACACCAGCTGCGGAACAATATCTCCAATATGGTCTTCAAGGGAGAAAGAGAGATAGAATCCAAAACTGTAACCCCAACTCCAAAGCACCAATCTAGAAGTAGCTCGAACTCCCAATAACGATGCACAAATCTAAGCAAGGTCAGTCGTCCAAAGACTGAAGAAAACTCCAAGGATTGAAAGCTACCAAACCAAAGACTTCGAAAGTTATCGAATCTACACCTATTATTGATTATCTAAAAAATCCAACTCTAGACTGTCTATGTGGGAAAATTGTGGGCACCAAGAGTTTAGGAAAGGAACGATAATCTCCAGGTCAGTCGTGGGACTGGTATGAGCAAACAAAATAGTTTATCTTTAAAACAAACAGCAAAAGAATTTAAAATATATCCGCAATGCTTTTTTGTAAAATGAAACTACCATAAGGCCTCCCGGCTCACACACACAATGCAATCACACACTTGGGGGAGATTGCCCCTTATGATAGTCAAATATGCTTAATAGGAGAAAAATTCTTTGATATTATTACTAGTGCATAGTGTGAAACATTTCGAAAGTATAATATTAATCTTAGCCAGCATAGGTACCATGACACTATGCCTACTATAGCTGCCATGTTAAATGGCAGATTCTACAACTAAAACCGTACAGGGCTCGTATTGTTTTGATTGGATTTTCAACAAATGGAAGGCTAATGAACTTCCTATGCCACATGGATACGTCTCTGGAGGGACGTCCCGAGAACCTACCTGGCTCTCTGCCAACACAAGGCCGGGTTACCTCTGTAACTAGGTAACTACTTGTCGAGCATGCCATCCCTAACTAGGTAACTACTAGTCGAGCATGCCATCCCCCGGTCCTTTGGGACCTTTATCCGAGGCGCCTCTCAACCATAAAGCAATCACAAAGCAATAGATTTGGAGTGTCCACATGAGTTAAGTATCTTGGCTCCGTACCATGATACCACCCTTTTCCAAAAGGGAATGACACACCCTAAAGCGAGCGACCCTCATAACCTTGCCGTATCTTCCATGTTTCGACTATTTCTAGGGTGTGAGTTCCCGATGCAGTCTCGTCCACAATGCTACGCTTTTTCACAAAGCCATGCTTTGATCAACAAATGATACACAACATCACTCAACATGTCACACTACCAAATTGAGAGTATATCACTGATATCTATCAACTACATAACCTATGAGCTCGTACGTCTCAAAGAAGGGTGTTAACCTAAGAGAATAAATTCTCCGCCACCAAACAGAAATGTATTTGATAGAGATCAGTTTAATATCTAAAAGTGTAGTGTCAGACATACAACCATACAAGTCTGTTCCGGGTTCGAACAAAACCGAAGGCGCTTTCGAAGAAGCCCTTGCAATCCGGGTATCCACAATCCTGATCGGACTTCCATCACTTAGGGACTATCTATACCATAGCTACTCGGTGCAGAGACAATCAATAGCTTATCCTATCATTCTCGCAAATATTCAGTCTTCACCACTGGTCTTCAATTGCAATCCATAACGTCGTATCATTATTCAAAATGGGTTATATGACACAAGGTCCTCTCTCGGCTAAACCGAATAATGAGCGCAATATTTAAAAACATATGGATATGAGATTTTAGTTAAGTCACAACTTTTAAAAACCCAAAATCTTTCTTCAAATGGTTTAAACAAATTACCATTTTAAATCTTTTAACAAAAAGATTCATTTCACAAAGTTGACCCAGTTTCACAAAGATCCATTCATAGATTTTCAAAACAATTTCCATTTCCATTGCATTAACTCATTCAATCTTTAAATCAAAGATTTAACTTATAGCCTTCAATCCCATTTCCAAAGTTTTATTCATAACTTGGAAGACCATTTTCATTTTAGACTTGAAATCCTTTTAACACAAATTGGAAGTTCATTTCTTATGTGAAAGCTTTTATTATTTAAAAGCAAATAATTTTTATTTCGAAAAATTTCGATTTTAATTATACAAGTTAAAATCTTTGGGTGATATTCAAATTCCAAAAACAACACTTTTAAAATGGTTTAAAACCATATAAACTTGTATAACCTTTTCAAATCATAAATAGAATTCAATTTCAAATTTTGAATTCAAATTTAAATCAAATTTCAAAACTCAATCAAGTTATTCAAAAATAACTTTTATCTTTGAAATTCCTTTTCAAAAAACTTTTTGTTTTAAACCCAATTCATTTCCAAAACCATTTGGATTAAAAAATTCAATTTTTAAAACTATTTCAAAAATCTGTGACTTAACCAATTTCCACGTGCAATCCATATTTGTGTGTATAAGTGTGGTCCAGGGGTTTTACACAATAGAAGTGCAACATCATCAATCGGTACATATTCAAGAGCAACAATATATTTGATAAGCGGTATAAACTATAACGCTTATCTTTCATTTACAGATCACAGATATATATCACAGATAATAAATTACATTAAACACAGCTCAAATCAAAAACAGAGCATCACAATCAAGGATATCAAACAATTCATTCATCCAATAGAATCCAAACATTCATGAGTAAAATCAGTTAATTGTCTGATTACTTTAAATCAGATTAATTACTTATGAATTACTAATCCTGGTTAATTAACATTAATAAATTACAAATCATTTTGATTAATTATTCTTTAATCATTTATTAATTAACCATTAATAATAAATTAATTAACCTTTAATTTTAATTCATCAACCTTTAATTATTAAATAACTAACTTTTAATCATTTAATTCACCATTTAGTTAATCATCTTTAATTAATTAACTAACCCTTAATTAATTATCCATTATTAATTTCACTAAGTAATTAGCTTTTATTTAATTACACAAAGTAATTATCCTTTATTTAATTACATAAAGTAATTATCTTTTATTTAATTACACAAAGTAATTATCTTCAATTTACTTTCATAAATAAATTTATCTTTAAATTAATTATCCTTTATTAATCTTAAATTAATTGCATTAAGTAGTTAACCCTTAATTGTTGACTAATTAAATTTTTTATTAATTAATTATTCCTCAATTAATTAATAATTAATTACAAATTAATTACCCTTCAGTTACAATTTAATTAACTTTTAAATTATTACTTAATTAACCTTTAATTATCCATTACATTAATTAATTAACCATAGATTAATCACATTAACAAATTATTCTTTCAAATTAATTAACCCTTTTTAAACACTTGATTAATCAAGTTTTAAATCATTAATTATACACCCTTAATTACTTTTAATTAATTGATTATTTTTATTAATTAACTAGTATTTAATTACTTTTAATTGACATATCGTGCACGTGCACCAACGTTCAAACGAACTCTGGTCAACTTCCCCACCTCCCACACATCAGTGAAGAACTTCTCGACCCTCATGATCACCCAGCAATCCAAACCATTGATGAATCTTTGATCAAGCTATACGTCTTATGCTTAGAACACAACTCCAATCAACTTAATCGCCTCGCTCCGACTCCAAAGGCCACAAGAAGCCACGCGATTCTGGCTTAAGCTACACTGAACCCCTACGCTTCGAATTCCACTGGAGCGATCGACTCTGGTCCACTGACAGTGGTGCAGCACTACTATTTCTGACCTTAACCAAATATGGGTTTAAAACCCTACTTCAATCTCATTCACTCTCTACGACGAATAAAAAATCATTGGGTATTTTTCAGATGATCCCAAACCTCCAACCATGCTCCGACTTCGATCGCGAGATTAATCATTACTCCGATCACCAGGATTTTATCAAAACCCATTTAACGTTCATCTTCCAAATCCTCGCAATATACTAGGTTAAAAATCCTGAATTTCTTATCAAAATCATGATTTACTAAGACGAACAAAATCATGAAATCAAAACTCAAATTTTTTCAATGAAATTTCTGAACAAAAACAATTTGGCTGTGTTTTATTATTTTCAGTAAAACCCACTTACTTTTAATACTTAAAAATATTTTTTGAATGAAGATATTACTAATCCTAACATATTTTATTCAAACATCAAAGTCTCAAGATGATCAAAGAGTGTGGTTTTGATTTGATTTTTTTTTCAATCAGGTCTTGAAACCTGTTATACTTAGAACAGAGACATTTTTTCTATTTTCAAACTTGCACAGGCACATTTGTCTACATATATACACAGGTTTGTTTACATACAAATGGTCTTCAGCTTCACTTCATACATGCAATCATATTTCACAAATAAATATTCAAAATTGATTACATGCCAACCAACGTTAAAAAAAGAAGGGTTTAAGAGTTTGCTCACAGTCAAATGAAGACAGAGGACCTGGAAACTTGACTGCTTGATGTTTGCATGCTACAATTTTAAGTTGATCTTTGAATATCTGAGTTTGTTGTATTTAAAGCTACTGCTCAGGTTGCAATTTGGGTCTGCCTGCTTGTTGTTTTGAATTCAACTAAAACTTGAATTGAAGCTTTGCATTTGTTTTCCTTTACTCTAATTTCTCAGGTTTATTTTTAATCTTTTCCTTTGATCTGGACTTGATTTCCAGGCTTTAATTCTTGCCTCAGATCTGCATTTCTGTTTTTCTAGTTTTAAACTTTGTTTCAGGAATTTTAGATTGGTAGAGGACTTCAAATTTAGATTTTTGGAGAGGGTTTTGAAATTTCATTTTTTTTTCTTCAAGTCTGAGAAAAATTTAATGAACAGCCTGATTTTTTTAATATCTATGCTTTTATTTTATTTTTTTATTCTTATAAAACCATTTTTGACACTTATTAACCTTGCATATTACATGGTTTACACTTGTCCATCCCATTGTCTAATTTGCTTACAAATGTTAAAGATTATCAAATTTATGTTTATGTCCCTCTTTTAAATTATTTTATAATTTTTTTTTAAACCCTTTCATTTAAAATTTCACTTAAGTCTTTTATGTACATAAGTTTGTATTTTGCATTTTCATGTATATACTATTATTGGTTAGCCCTTTTTATACTTATACTTTCAAAATATACATTCATATCAAAGTCTTGTGTTAATTTATATATATATATATAGATAAATTTTAGTTTAAACAAATTCTAAAAGGAGGTATATAAATTCTTTATTCAATTCTTATTTAAACTTGAACTTAAGTTAAAATATTTTTACGCTTAAGTACACATTTTATTTAAATTTTAAACTCAAGTTACTATTATACTTTTTAAATAAATAATTATATATATATGTATTATTTTAAACTTTTATTTCTTGTTTTATCTACATTTTGTTTATTATTTCTACTTATACCAATTTAAAGAAAGAAATGATTTTAAACTAATTATGCTTTTAATAAATAAACACATATATAATAGAATTTAGTTTTAAACAATTATTTTGAAAATCATTTATAGCTAATTCAAAATATAACTTTCAAAATAAATATTACATATGTCTCTTAAATTAGAAAACAAATTTTTACTAGTATAAAATTATATAGTTTCAAATCCAAATTTTATTTATTTATAAGATATTAAATATAGAATTTCAAATCGACAATTAAATTTTAAAATCAATGTCTAAATAAACAAATATCCTATTTAATCTTGGAAAAATTAATTTAATTTACAATTTAAATTCACAAATCTATATCAATTACTAATTTTAATTTTACTCAAAAATTGGGATCATTACAGATTCCTCCCCTTAAAAAAATTTCGTCCTTGAAATTTGCCAGGGAGACAACAAAGAAAAGTTAGAGAAATATCTTTTCAAATCAACCTGGATATCAATTCTGTATTTGGCTTACCAAATCAGAATATCAACAATAGATACAAGAACGAATCATATTAAACACTTCACAAGATACTCGGGTCATCCAGATCTACGAATATGCAAGGGCATTGATTAGTTTGAAGGACTCACTAATCGTTCGTAGAATATATCGAGACTCAGACGATAGATAAATGGATTTAACCTTCCACAACTCTCAGACACTAGGTATGGATTCCAAATTCAGGTCAGAATACCCCAAAGTATATACCAACATGTCCCTCTTTGGACTTCGATCAACACAAGGAATTACAATAGAATTTCAAATTTGATTTTAACCGATATCATTTTATTGATATAATTCAAATTTTACTTTATATTCGTTAACCAATTTAACTCAAATTAAAATTTCCAATTTATTTAAAATTTTCAATTTCAAATTTCAAATTCATTAAAGTTTAAAACGAAAAGCTGATAACGAGAATACGAGGTAAGAACTTATCTACACGATTCGTAGGCCATCACCGCACCTAAGCTTCTTCTTGTAGCTGCTACGAAGCAATCAAAAGAATTTGGAATCGAATCAAAGGAGATTGGTAGAGAAAGTTATTTCCGCTATTCCAGGGTATTGACCATTTGTAGTGGTACTTCCCTGTCCCCTATCTCGTATTCAAATGCCGTAGATCCAAACGTCGAATCTGGTTCGCCGGAGCTTATAACACATTAAGTATAACAACACAGTGGAAGAAAATGAATAATACATTTGATATTCAACATATGATACAATTTCAGATACAATGATGATACAATGAATATCAATATACATCAGAGATATGAAACAAGACAATAGCAGCGGAAAGAAAAGATAACACCAGCTGCGGAACAATATCTCCAATATGGTCTTCAAGAGAGAAAGAGAGATAGAATCCAAAACTGTAACCCCAACTCCAAAGCACCAATCCATAAGTAGCTCGAACTCCCAATAACGATGCACAAAGGTAAGCAAGGTCAGTTGACCAAAGGCTGAAGAAGACTCCAAGGATTGAAAGCTAACAAACCAATGACTTCGAAAGCTATCGAATCTACACCTATTATTGATTATCTGAAAAACCCAACTCTAGACTGCCTGTGTGGGAAAATTGGGGGCACCCAGAGTTTAGGAAAGGAATGATAAACTCCAAGTCAGTCGTGGGACTGGTATAAGCAAACAAAACAGTTTATCTTTAAAACAAGCAGCAAAAGAATTTAAAATAAATCCGCAATGCTTTTTTGTAAAATGAAACTACCATAAGGCCTTCCGGCACACACACAATGCAATCGCACACTTGGGAGAGATTGCCCCTTATGATAGTCAAATATGCTTAATACGAGAAAAATTCTTTGATATTATTACTAGTGCATAGTGTGAAACATTTCGAAAGTATAATAGTAATCTTAGCCAGCATAGGTACCATGATACTATTCATACTATAGCTTCCATGTTAAATGGCAGGTTCTACAACTAAAACCGTACAGGGCTCGTATTGTTTTGATTGGATTTCCAGCAAATGGTCAGGCTAAGGAACTTCCTATGCCACATGGGTACGCCTCTGGAGGGACATCCCGAGAACCTACCCGGCTCTTCGCCAACACAAGATCGGGTTACCTCTGTAACTAGGTAACTACTACTCAAGTATGCCATCCCCCGGTCCTTTGGGACCTTTATCTGAGGCGCCTCTCAACCACAAAGCAATCAAAAAGTAATAGATTTGCAGTATCCACATGAGTTAAGTATCTGAGCTCCATACCATGATACCACCCTTTTCCAGAAGGGAATGCCACATAGGACTGTTACGATAACGGTTACCGTTATACAAATACCGTTACCATACCATTTTCTTCGGTAAATATAAAACGCTTACCGTTACCGATATGTCGGTAACCGTTTTGTCGGTATATCGATATGTCAATAACCGTCTTGTCGGTAACGGTAAATTACCGTTTCCTGCAAATAGTAAATATTATGCTTTTGTAGCTGTACCAGATTGGCAGATCATGTACTAAAGGTCCAAATATGCACCAAATCATGTAGAATAAATCATAAACATATTAAATAGTAAATACATAACATACATGCTATATTATATCAGTTTTAAATCCCACTGATAGAAAACAACAAAGCGAAACATATAATTTGAACAATAATGAACAGTTTAAGTGAAATAAAAACACATGTAAAATGGAAATAAATCTCCACAGGCTGAAAACATCATGTCCGTCAAGTTATCAACAATTCAAGTGAAATAACAAACACATATATGGTACATAAATTTAGGATTACACATCATTTCAACAGCAAAAAAACTAGAAAACTAGTTTTAAATAGAGTTAATGAAGCCAGTAAGCCACCATGGATGTCCTAGTTTTCTCATCTGCTGTAGATCATATGATGTATCTCCTAACAGTGTAGTCAGCTAGGTGAATTGGAGGAAGATGGTCGATCTGAAGGTAGAGCTTTATCATTCAAGCCTGTGAAGGTATGAACTGTAAATGATAAATGTAAATATGAACTGTAAATGATAAATGTAAAAATGAGAAATGTTTTCTTAAACATTAACAGCAATAAAATATGATCAGCTATGTGACCGACAATAAAATATGATCAGCTTCAGGTATGTGACTTGGCTTAAATTATGAAATGTTTTCTTAAACAATAAAGGAAATAAAATGATAAAGGTATTAGCACATGCACTTCAATCATCTAATTAATGACTACCTTAAAATTCTTTAATGTGTATCTTGAATCCTCGATCTCAAAAGCCTGTGCTGCAGTGTTGATACATGAATAAACTAAATAGTGCTGCAGTGTTAAAATGAATAACGTTCATATGTGATAGAATTAAGTTCTTTGTGACAGGTATTAAATTTTTATGCAGTATCCAGCGTGTATGAGAAGCATAAACACCTCTTTTGGCTACTGTTTTGATTGTTGCTGGGACAGTGCATAAGTTCTTTTTGTTGGAAACAATATTTTTTTTGACAAAATTTAATAAATGCTTACTTGTTTCAAATTCTCCAAGTTCCTTATAGAAAGAGACATCATCTTCACTCGGCTCCTTATAGAAATTGAATTCATCTCCCCTAAGCCAATCATTTGTACAAACCAACGCCTCAACCATCTTTGGAGTTAATGAAGCTCTAAACGGATCAATAATCCTCCTTCCCAAACTAAAAGCATTCTCACTAGCCACGGTTGGAGTTGAAAATAAATCTTTGGCAACTAACGATAGAATTGGATACCACGCTTGATTCACCTTCCACCAATTCAAAAGATCAAAAGAATCACCATCGAGTTTCTCACAAGGATCCAATAGTATTTGTCTACTTCATTGTTAATTTCTCTAATTTCCATTTGTTCTCTCTTTCTTTTGAGTCGCATCTCAACATGATAAAGTCCACTTGGTTGGGAACTAATATTTACATGGTCCTTAGAGGTAGTTTCCTTTGTGATAGATATTCGTGCTTGTTCATTAACCCCTTTATATTCATTATATAACTTTAATACATTCTTTTATTTCATGGACAATGTTTTTGATTGCATGACTATCTTTTCCCATATCTTCAAAGGAAATTTGTAGCAATTCAAGTTTATATCTTGGATTGAGAACATGAGCTACATAAATCATCTTGTTCACACTCTCAAAATTTCCCCAATATTTATCCCACTTAACTTTCATAGATTTCCCAACATTTTGCAAAATCGGATTACCATCATCATTAATTTTCATTTCAATGTCAATAAGTAGGTCAATGTCAATAAGTAGGTCGGACACCACCACAAACATTAAAGGAGATGTGCAAGATTTAGTTGCACTTAATCATAAAGTGGCATCAGAAATTTTTTTTAAAAGTGAACAAGGCCTTAGACTTCTCCCAATCATTATCGTTTGGTGGTCTAACCCTTTTTAACCAATCTTTATCTTTTTCATTGAAATAACATACAAAAGGAGCACTTTCGTCGGCCATTCTATCAAACACCTTCTTATATTTTCCAGAACATTCAAGCATTTTATAAGTTGAATTCCATCTAGTTGGAACGTCCATGGGTATGTTTGACATTTGATCCATTTTGGACATAATAGCATATTCCCTAAACCTGTCCAATCTTGGGGGGGATGAATGAATAAACTTAACACAATTCCTTATACATTCAATTGAGCCATATAGATCTTTCAAACCATCCTTAACAATCAAGTTAATTATGTGACATGTACACCTCATATGTAAGTATTCACCATTGAACAATAAAGTATTCATATCACCCAATCTTTTTTTCATGTATCCAATAGCCCCATCATTACTGGATGCATTATCGACCTTAATACTAAAGATTTTTTCAATTCCCCAACTTCTCAAGCACATCTCCAAACATCTTCCTATATCATCACCTTTATGACTCGTTATTTTTGTTAAGTTAATTATTCTTTTATGCATCTTCCATTCACTATCCATGAAATGAGCGGTAATAACCATATAATTTATGTTTTGAACAGATGTCCAAGTATCGGTAGTGATGCTCACTCTTTTTTCCCCTATCACACTCATTATCATACCCTTCTCCAAAGTATATATTTCCCATACTAAACTCATAATTTTTTTCCTTGTAGGTATGAAAAAACGAGGACATGACTCCTTTAGTAATTCTCTAAACCCCTTACCCTCGACCACCCTAAAAGGCAATTCATCCATGATAATGTACCTAATTAACTTCTCTTCACATTTTTTTTGATTAAAAGTATGCAGGACTAAAGTCCCCACCGCGCCGCTATCTAATAAAAGAGTAGGTTGACCTTTTGCACTGGCATTACATCCAAAAGCAGGACATTTTGGGCATTGTTTTGACAAATGATTAGCAAGTCCGGTAGTTCCATATGCCTTGCTATCCGCTTTCTCTTCTTTTTTGCATGTTCTACAAACGCCGACATGGTAATCTTTACCATTTGCATCTTTTATTATTTCTTTGTCGGCATATTTCCATACCCATGATGTTTTTTTCTTACCTAAGTTAAATAAAAAATTTATTCATCACTTGAACCAGGTAATACCTATAGCCATAATACAAATACAAGAAAACAAGCTAAATGCTAGGAAACTTTAAGACATGTAGCGTGGATATATGTCGCATACCAATAATACATTCAGTAGTTTTTCGTCAAGGGATAAATATATAATTGAATAACCAAGAGTAAAAGTGCCAGCGAGAACTTGTTCGATGCTAAAATTAAATTGAGGGCAGTCCGGAATTGTATACTTAAATGATATATTTGGGAGAAAAAAATTGCCACGTTAACATTTCAGATATCTACACTGAAAATGCCAAGGTTCAACGCAAATTTATACACAAGTATTCCATGAATTAGGTACTTATTCATCAAATTAATATATATGCTAACAGGAGTACCTCAAGCAAACCATATTTGGACTGTACGAAGTATAAATTAATAAATAATGAAAACTTTTAAAATGAGAAAGTGAACATTTCATAATCTATTTAAAGTAATGTTTTAATTATTTATGGTTATATACTTATATGTGTTCAAGTTTGTAAGAAAAAAGTAAGCTAAGTAAGTGTGCATGTTTATATACAATTTTCACAAAAGTAGTTATTACTAATATAGCGTATAGGTGCCTAAAACTGACATAGGTGCTGAAATGATGTATTTATTATTGTTCATGAAGCAATATTACAAACATGATTATTTTGATAAACATATATTACCAGTTGCACTAACGATGGAGCGGGATGATTTAGCTTGATTTGTAGGTATAGAATCTGATGTATGTTCCTCCACGCCCTCATAATTATCACCTAGGCTTGACTGTGTTGACGTCATTTCTTAAATTCATTTTACCGCTAAGTGGCTAACTATAAAAAAAATGGTCACCCATTCTGTATGTCTAAAGCACAATACAAAAAATACATCATAATATATTGTACAATGCAAAATCTTTTATAACAAATCATGTAGCATATGTTAGTGAACTACAATTAGCAATGCAACCCATAGGCTAAATAGTTTATAGTACACTAAATTGTCATTACAAATATTGACTTAAAGTACGTAGTTGGTGAAACAGCATGACAAACTAATATACGAAAAACCACAACATGAATATAATCATGCAATGGTGGACACCACAGATCAGAGAAATATACCTTTCTGCGTTGTTTGTCCAAATCCTTAGCATTGCCACAGGAGGTCCGAAAGTGGTTAATATACAGGAAAGTAGGAAACATACAAAACATATCCACTATCAGTAAAACTGATGGTATATGACTATATAGTTACATGCAACCCACAGATATGACAGCACGATTGAAGAGTATGTTTTAAAAAGAAGTTGTTTATGTTAAAAAATATCAGTTCATATTATTACTATTTTTTCCTTATTAATTATATGTATTATTCACTCCAAATGATTTTCTTATGGTGAACTTGAAAATTTATATGACCATTGTAAATGTAAACAAAACATGTATTTGTCACAGCTAACCAAATTCAAGTACATAAACACTGCTCAGATGTGTAGAAGTTCAGCACTTCAGCTTATGAGCAAAGTGAAGGTTTTACTGACTGTTATTAGGTGAATAACAATTAATCTTCCCAATTTTAATTTAGCAAGCCAATATATGAGTTAAAAATATCGAATATATAGACTATAGTTGTCTACAACCAAACCTTACACTTATATATTTGTTAATAACACACACCTTTTGTTCATTCTTGAGAGGGCCCAACTTCTCCACTTGGTCTTCCACTGGATGACTGCAAAAAAAATATGGTGTGTGAAAACTGAAAATAACAATGGATGCTTGTCATATATACAAGGGTGATGGTGTTTTCCACTTGAAAACACTTGAATTGATTTGAGGATACGTCAAGACTATCAAATCAAACCCATCATTACCGAATTGATAACCTAATACCTATTAAATCCAGAAGAAAATAAGAAATAAACAACTTGCTAAACCGAATTGATTTATCATCTTGCATATGCTATTGATGTACAAAAACTTGCTGATTGCTATATTAGGTAACTTAGGAAGGGAAAAACTTGATTATCTTTCCAGTTTCCACAACAATAATTAATATTTCTGTAATTGATGCGAGCTAAGCTACTATACCTAAACCTAAAAGACTGAATTAAAACTCCCTAAACGGCATGACTTAAAGCACAAAAGAAACTTAAAAACGTACCAATTCAATTAATCTTGTTCAATCAAAGCACGTCAAAGCTCAAAAATCTGTACTCAGCAATTGAACGAAGGGGAAAGGAGAAGAACGAAGAAGATGAAAAGAACGAAGAAGATAATCGCCTAATCGGGCCAATCGGCTTATCGGCAGACGAAGTCACGAAATGAAAAGAATGAAGAAGATGGATAAGATTAAAAATTTTAAAAAGCGGCTGCGTTATTCTTATTTTTCTCTCCTAGACAGATCACAGATGTAAGTTTGAAACCCTAGCACTTAGTTGCATAGATGTGAAAGTCCATAATCCAACGGACCAAAACTAAAGAAAGTTTGAAACAAATCAATTTGTCGGTAAATTACCGATACCGACGGTACAAATTTTTTTTACCAATAATTTACCGCTTGTATTGGTAAATTTACTGTTACCATACCGAATGTATTGGTATACCGTTTTATTTTATAATCGGTAACCAATTTATCGGTAATGGTATGGTAACGGTAAATTTACCGTTACCATAACAACCATAATGACACACCCTAAAGGGAGCGACCCTCATAACCTCGTCGTATCCTTCCTGTTTCGACCATTTTCGGGGTGTGAGGTCCTGATGCAGTCTCGTCCATAAAGCTACGCTTTTTCACAAAGCCATGCTTTGATCAACAAATGATACACAGCAGCACTCAGCATGTCACACTACCAAATTGGGAGTATATCACTGATATCTATCAACTACACAACCTCTGAGCTCGTACGTCTCAGAGAAGGGTGTTGAGCTAAGAGAATAATTTCTCCGCCACCAAACATATGTTGAGTCACAAGTTTTATGAAGGTTTTGATTTCTGACAAATAACTAAAGGCCATCGACAAAACAAGGTCATAGCTACATATGGTACTCTAGATTGTAGGTTGATTATTTGATATTATAATAATGATAAACTTGTTAAAATCTATCCTCAAATAATCATGCATTTTCAAGGAAATCAATATATATACGAATAAACTGTAATTGCACATTCAGTGTGCAACTTTACAGGGACCGGTCGACCGGTCACAATATATGCGGTCGACCGTTCCTGCATAATTTGCACACTGAACGTGCACACATGCACATAACGTATATATATTTGAATTCCTGTCTACTGGTCACTTTTTAACCTGTCGACCGTTTTTAAACAGAAAGCAATTTTTCCAAAAGACACTTCTTTTCTCCAAAGGTTGCATCTCTTACCTTTCACCAAAGATCATATCTCTTAATGGCAACTGCTCACAAAGAGTTACAACCATTCTTATCTATATAAACTCATCTAATTCGTTGATTAAAACAACATGATTTTATATGCTTTTTAATCTAATCTCTGATCTTACTTTCTACATACTCCTGCATTCTAAAAGCTCTCGATTATTTATTGAATCATTGAAACTATTTCATATCTTTTGATTCAATAAGTAATATACTTTCCTTAATCTTTTCAAAACATCATTTGCATACTTTGAGGATAAGATTATAGGAAGGGTGTACTACTAGTGACAAATCCGTGTTTTCAAGAGCACAAGTTGTCAACAACAATTGTAATTGTTCTTTTGTTGAAGTCCTCTGTGTTGTAAGAGGCAAGTGTTGAAGTCCTCAGTGTATTAGAGGCGTGAAATCCCGTTCGGTTGTTCGGGTGTTGTAAACCTGTTCCTCCGGGTGAAGCGAGGTAGTTAATAGTGAAAATCCAGATAGAAGTCTGGGACTGGACGTAGGACGGTGCTCCGAACCAGTATAAAAATCTCTGGTGTGATTTTTCTATTTTTATTTACTATGCTATTATCATCTATTTCCGCATTTATATTATAGTCCATATTACACGATCCGTGTGTACTATATTAGCACTTATAATCGTATACACACCGTACTTTCATTTGGTATCAGAGCACGGTCATCATATAACCGTAACACAGTTATTTGATATATTATAGTAATATGGCAAATAACGTAAGTACTAGCACTCAAAACACCACTTACACGGAGGGTCAATCGACACAAAGACCTCCATTTTTCAATGGCCTTAACTATAGTTATTGGACAACACGTATGTCATTCTTTATGCAATCAAATAGCTATGATGCTTGGAATGCCACTCAAAGAGAAATAGTGAATCCAACAACTGATTATTCAGAATGGACTGCAGCTGAGAAAACGGCAGCATCCGTAAATGCAAGAGCAATAAATATGTTGTTCTGTGCATTAGACCAAAATGAATATAACCGTGTTAGTATCTGCACTACTGCATATCAAATTTGGCAAACACTAAAAATCACTCATGAAGGTACTAACAAGGTTAAACAAGCCAAAATAGCCATGCTAAAAAGTCAATTTCAAAATTTCAAAATGAAACCAAATGAGACAATCAATGACATGTATTCACGGTTTCAAACTATTCACCATGCACTTATTGGCTTAGGACAAAAGTATTCTGATTTCGATGTTGTTTCAACAGTCCTACATTCTCTGACTAGTGAATGGGAAGGAAAAGTATTAGCAATTGAAGAAGCTAATGACCTTTCCATCATGAAGCCAGATGAATTGATAGGAAATTTATTGTCCTATGAAGCAAATTTGCAGGCTAGAAAAGAACAGAAAGAAGAAAAGAAAAATGTAGCATTTCATGTTGAGAAAGATGAAAATGAATCAGATTCTGAAGACGAAGATTTGGCATTCATTGCGAAAGGATTCAAAAAATTCCTAAAATATCAAAAAGCCAGTCGTTACAATAAAAGGAAACCTGGATCAAACAAACCATCTTCATCTACTATAGAATGTTTCAACTGCCACAAAAAGGGACACATGCAGAAAGATTGTCCAGAACAAAAGAAGAAGTCAGAAAATGAAAAATTCAAATATAAGAAGGACAAATCTAAGAAACGAGCTTTCTCAGTAACATGGAATGATTCAGAGTCATCTTCATCAGAAAGTGAAAGTGATTCAGAGAATGAACAAGCTAATGTTTGTTTTATGGCAACAGAAGATGAGGTACAAATTCCTACATTTGATGAATTACTTGATATTAATGCTGAATTGATAGTCAAATATAAAGACATAAAACGTCAATTAAAAGTAGTCAAAGCAGATTTAAGTAGAGCAGAGTTTGAACGAGATATGTTAAAAGATGAGAAAAAAAATATTAGAAGAGGAACTTGAAAATATTCAAGAATCATCATCTAATGTTGACTCTCAAATATCTCTTTTGAGTCAAGAAATAGAAGCTCAAAAAGAGAAAAATAATGCTCTCACTACTGAAAATCATGAGCTTAAAGCAAAAGTCAAAATTCTAGACCTTGAAAAAGCTAGCTTACAAACAAAGTTTGATGACATTACTCAAAATGTTTCTAACTTTTACAAAGGTCGAGAAAATTTGACAAAAATCATTGAAAGTTCACAATCTATTTCAGACAAACAAGGATTGGGATATAACAAACAAGAAACCAAGAAACATCTTGGAAATAAAAGGAAGAAGAAAGTACAAAAAACTGAAGCTAAGAAAAATCTTAGTTTATTATATTCCAAACCAAAACCAGTTGTGAAATTTCAAAAGAAAAATGTCAAGACTATCAAAATATGGGTTCCTAAAACAAATAACAATTTGATTAGGAACAAATACATTCAGCAATTCATGAATACTGTGCATTTTAATAATAATTATATATATAAAGGGGATACCGGACCCATATGGGTTTGGACTCCTAAGACCTAACTCTTAGGACCCTATAAAAAGTGGGTACCATGGACTTAATTCTATTTTTTGCAGGTCCCACTTAAGAAAAGAGGAAAGTGGATGTTGGACAGTGGTTGCTCAAAGCACATGACGGGAGACAAGAGCTTATTAACAAATATTACATACTCAGATGGTGGCTCCGTTACTTTTGGAGACAATTCAAAAGGCTATATCATCGGCAAAGGCGATGTGAGCAATTGCGGTACATCTAACTTACCTCTTATTACTAATATCATGCTAGTTAGAAATTTAAAACACAATTTGCTTAGTATTAGTCAGTTATGTGACAAGGGTTTTATAATTTCATTTTCGAATAATAAATGTAGTATTTTAGATAAAGACCATTATTTGGTTTTCGAAGGTTATAGAGACAGAAATATATATATTCTGAATATGAATATTAATCATAATTCAGATATGTGTCTTGTGGCTAATGACAATGATCCATGGCTATGGCACAAACGCTTCTGTCATATAAACTTCAGAACTATTGACAAGCTAGCCAAAAACAATCTAGTTAGAGGACTACCCAAAATGAGTTTTAAAGTTAACAATATTTGTGATGCATGTCAATTAGGAAAATTGACCAAATCATCTTTTAAATCCAAGAAAGTCATATCAACATTACAACCACTTGAGTTACTACACATGGATTTATTTGGACCTACTAGGGTTCAATCAATAAATCACAGTCAATATGTGCTTGTAATTGTTGATGATTTCTCTCGTTATACATGGACAATTTTCTTAAAAAATAAAAGTGACACTTTCGATCATTTCAAATCTTTCGTCAAAAGAATTCAAAAATCAAAAGGGATTAAAGTTAAAAATATAAGAAGTGATCATGGCGGAGAGTTTGAAAATAATGAATTTGAACATTTTTGTACAAAGAAAGGTATATATCATAATTTTTCGTTTCCCAGAACTCCACAACAGAACGGAGTTGTAGAACGGAAGAACCGAACTTTACAAGAATGTGCAAGAACATTATTGAATGGAACCACCTTACCAAAACATTTTTGGGCGGAAGCTGTGGCAACTGCCTGTTATGTTTTAAATCGTGTATCCATAAGACCTCTTACCAAGAATACTCCTTATGAATTATTTAACAAAAGGAAGCCTAAAATCTCATACTTCAAAGTTCTTGGTTCCAAGTGCTTTATTTTAAATACGAAAGACCAGCTTGGCAAATTCGATCCAAAAGCCGATGAAGGAATATTTGTCGGTTATTCGGAACGGAGTAAGGCCTATCGGATATTTAATAAACGAACCAAAACTGTTGAAGAATCACTTCATGTCTCTTTTGATGAAATCTATCAGCATCCTCACACTATATCAGATGATGACGAATCAATAGTCACTGACAATCCAATCATCACAAATATTGATTCTGACTCGGAAATAATTATTGAGAATATTCCTCAAATATGTGAGTTACAATCACCACCAAGAATATTAAGAGACCATCCGGCTCAAAATATAATCGGTGAAATAACATCACATGTCATAACACGGAGTCAACTCAATCAAATGGGTCATGTCGCTTTTCTCTCAAATATCGAACCTAAGAATCCAAAAGAAGCTGCTACAGATGATTACTGGATCATTGCCATGCGGGAAGAACTAAATCAGTTTGAGCGCAATGACGTTTGGGAACTTGTTCCAAGACCAACTGATCAGTCAGTAATTGGTACTAAATGGGTCTATAAAAATAAGGCTGACGAATAAGGAAATATCACCAAAAATAAAGCAAGATTAGTAGCACAAGGATATAATCAGGAAGAAGGTATCGATTATGAAGAAACTTTTGCACCAGTTGCTCGACTAGAAGCTATTAGAATCCTATTATCTTTTGCTTGTCACCATACTTTCAAACTTTATCAGATGTGTGTCAAAAGTGTTTTTCTCAATGGATTTATCAAAGAGAATGTCTATGTCGAACAACCTCCTTTGTTCGTACATGAAAAATATCCTGACCATGTGTTCAAACTTAAGAAAGCTCTGTATGGTTTAAAACAAGCACCTCGTGCTTGGTATGAATGACTACGTAGCTATCTTATTAACTCAGGATTTCAAATAGGCAAAGTCAATCAAACTTTGTTTATTAAACATTCTCGAAAAGATATTCTAGTTATCCAGATATATGTAGACGATATCATCTTTGGTTCAACAAACGATAAACTCTGCAAAGAATTTGCAAGTATTATGACCAAAGAATTCGAAATGTCTCATATGGGAGAACTATCTTATTTTCTTGGACTTCAAATAAAGCAACTTTCAAACGGTATTTTTATCAATCAAGAAAAATACTGTGAAAACCTTATCAAACGCTTCGGATTAGAAAATACATCTGGTAAACCAACTCCTATGAGTACAACTACACATCTTGAAAAAGATGAAAGTGGTAAGAATGTTGACCAGAAATTATATCGAAGCATGATTGGTTCTCTTCTTTATCTTACAGCTAGTCGTCCAGATATAATAATGAGTGTTTGTTTATGTGCTCGTTTTTAAGCCGATCCAAAGGAATCACATCTACGAGCAGTGAAACGTATAATTCGTTATCTTAATAATACCAAAGATTTCGGTCTTTTTTATCCAAAAGAATGTCCATTTGAATTAGTATCATATAGTGATGCTGATTTCGGTGGCTCACGAACGGATAGAAAAAGTACAAGTGGTACGTGCCATTTTATTGGAAAATCACTTGTCTCCTGGTTCAGTAAGAAACAGAATTGTGTTTCACTATCAACATGTGAAGCTGAATATATATCAGCAGCTCTCGCTTGTACTCAAGTACTATATATGCAACAAACACTTCAAGATTTTGATATTCATTTATCAAATTCTATTATATACTGTGATAACACCAGTGCTATAAATCTCTCTAAAAATCCAATAAATCACTCTAGAACCAAACACATTGATATCCGTCATCATTTCCTTCGAGATAATATTGACAAAGGAAATATATGTCTTGAATATGCCCATACTGACAATCAATTAGCGGACATTTTTACTAAGCCTCTGCTCGAATCTAATTTTATTAGATTACGAAGAGAGCTTGGTTTAATTTCAAGAAAAAATCTTGACTAAGTAATTTCTAAAGAACGTCTTCTTTTTAGTTATTCTTTAACCATAACTTTTGCATAAACTATTTTTTTTACATTAAATATAAGCCACTGCTTGATTTAATGGTTAATTCTCTTTACTCATTTTTTCATTCTTTTCTTTTAGTGATCGTCCTTTCCTTTCTTATTTTATAATTTCAGTTTTAAAAGGAGAGCTATTTTTAGAGTTAACATAAAATTTCTGCTTATGTTTTCTTGGTTAAAATTTTCCATTAACTCACATCCATAGGTTTATACATAAGAAACTTGTATATAAGCTTGCAAAAATTTCATATTTTGTTCATCTTTTTTTTTATCTAACCATAATATTCTATATAACATTCCCTATGGCTCACATTTGTGATAAATGTGCTCAAGAATCATACATTTCTATTACGAGTCGGAGGAATATTATTCTCCAACAACACCAAAACAAAAACCAAGTTGTCATCATCAATGCTCTTGTATGTCTGATAAAACTCCAAATTCAAAACGAGTGAAGAGGACACTGTTCTGTTCTCCTCGTACCAAAGCACAAATCGATGAGATACACCACTATCAGAAACATCAGATAGACCTTCAGAGACAGCTCCATTATGGGCAAAGTCAACTTTATCATGAGCAACAACGGACATCGGCACGATTATCCGTTTTAGAAAAGTTGGCAACATTTTTCTGCGGTTCCAACAAGCATGACGTGCATGAACCAATGCCGTCTAGACCATCAACATCTAAAAGTCCTAACTCTTGGGATCGGAACTATGAGAAGAATGAAGGTGCTCAGAAACACTGGAGTCCATGGTCAAAACGTATTGAAGGAAACAACGATAATTCTAATGACGAACCTTCTCATTAGATTTATATATAGTTATTATATCTTTATCTATCACTTGTGTAATAACGGTTATATTTTGTATTAAGAATGAAATATAATATATATAGGTTGATATATTATAAAAACTTGCAAAATAACATGTTATTACTCAGCAGGCCAAAACCGGTCGACCGACCATATTTCATAGGTCGACCGGCTGACGTATTTTCAGTTTTTATATATATATCTATGCGTCATTTTCTTTCAACCCTCCTTCTGTTTTGACTCAAGCTGTTATTTTTTCCCAAAATCACAAACCCTAGTTTCCTATTTTCAATTCCCAAATCTCAAATCTTCCAACAATGGCTCCTCCTCAAAAGAAATCTAAGAAAGGAACAACCTCTGAAACTTCATCTCTGAGCATCTCCGCCAAAAAGTGGCTTCAAAGTCCAATTGCTGTAACAAGATGGAATCATATGACAAATTACAAGTTTCATCCAGGCTCTTTCATCAAATTTGATGATTTCACGGCTTATGGAGTTCGGAGGTTAGCCAATAATTCCAACATTACTCCATTGATAGATTTTTCAGAAAATAATGTGGAGATAAATCATTTGATGATCAAATTGTTTTACGCCAACATGAATCTCGATGAGTATCAACCTGATAATCCAAACGGAGTCATCTGGTCTGTGGTCTGTGGCAAGCAAATTTTTCTTACTCATGCTAGAATTGCCTCTATACTTGGTATAGCAAATCGAGGCGATGAGTTTTCATCTACCTTCTGCGAAGTCTTCACTCGAAATAGTACCAGTCATCAGTTCATAGAAGATAATAGTGATGGCACAAAGTTTATTGGACTTCGACCCACAGCCAGACTACTTCATCGTGTTTTGATGCATTCTCTTTTTCCTAGACTTGGAAATTAAGATGCAGTATATAAAGAAAACTTCAAAGCTCTCTATGCTATTTATGGTGAAATCCAAATCAATTGGGTACACATGCTTTTTGATGAAATTCTCAAGGTAAATAACTCTACACGACCTCATTTCTTCTACAATGAATATATCATGCGACTTTTGTTAGCTTGTGGGGTCAATCCTCCTGATTCTGCAACCTCAAAACCAAAATGCATTGATTCCATAACCATCAAACGAATGAAGCTTCCTCCACCTTATCTTGATATTATGCCTTTTGAGAAATGGCAACAAAGAGGACCAAGAAAACAAAAAGCAACTTCCTCTCGTCCTCGTTCCGATGAAGTAAAACTATTAAAATCAAAATCATCCACAAAAGAATCACTTGAAACAATTGCGCGTAACCAATTTTTGCTTGAATCACGTCTCAAGCGCATGGACTCTAAAATTGATAAGCGCTTCAATAAGGTCAGGTCATTCTTTGGTATGCTATGGGATGCTATATCATGTTCCACATCCACCTCTGTTCAAGCACAAGACCCAGGAAAACGTCCTGCTGCTCCTGTTTTCACCTGGACATCATCTGACGAGTCTACTGGTATGAGTGGTCATGGACATGGAGAATCATCTAGAGGGAGCAATGATGAGGAAGAAGAAGAAGAAGATGATGACGACGACGATGATGATGAAGAGGAAATACGATCTGCTTCATCTTAGATTCTTTTATGGTTTAGCACTTTAACAAACATTCATCGACACTTGTACTAAATAGTGCCGTTATTCTTATTTTTCGTTTGACATTAGGGTCTGTATTATACTCTGTTATGTTTTAATGTTTTATTTTGCTATGCATATCATATTAATTCTACTATTCTAGTATCTGTTACTCCTTTTTGTCGATGACAAAGGGGGAGAAAGGGCTAACAATTGTTTGCAGGAACGTACATATATAAGAATTCAAAGAGAGAGATCACATATTCAGGGGGAGATTCAGATATATATTGTCATCAATCAAAAAGGGGGAGAATGCTGAGTCACAAGTTTTATGAAGGTTTTGATTTCTGACAAATAACTAAAGGCGATCGACAAAACAAGGTCATAGCTACATATGGTACTCTAGATTGTAGGTTGATTATTTGATATTATAATAGTGATAAACTTGTTAAAATCTATCCTCAAATAATCATGCATTTTCAAGGAAATCAATATATATACGAATAAATTGTAGTTGCACATTCAGTGTGCAACTTTACAGGGACCGGTCGACCGGTCACAATATATGCGGTCGACCGTTCCTGCATAATTTGCACACTGAACGTGCACACATGCACATAACGTATATATATTTGAATTCCTGTCTACTAGTCACTTTTTAACCTGTCGACCGTTTTTAAACAGAAAGCAATTTTTCCAAAAGACACTTCTTTTCTCCAAAGGTTGCATCTCTTACCTTTCGCCAAAGATCATATCTCTTAATGGCAACTGCTCACAAAGAGTTACAACCATTCTTATCTATATAAACTCATCTAATTCGTTGATTAAAACAACATGATTTTATATGCTTTTTAATCTAATCTCTGATCTTACTTTCTACATACTCCTGCATTCTAAAAGCTCTCGATTATTTATTGAATCATTGAAACTATTTCATATCTTTTGATTCAATAAGTAATATACTTTCCTTAATCTTTTCAAAACATCATTTGCATACTTTGAGGATAAGATTATAGGAAGGGTGTACTACTAGTGACAAATCCGTGTTTTCAAGAGCACAAGTTGTCAACAACAATTGTAATTGTTCTTTTGTTGAAGTCCTCTGTGTTGTAAGAGGCAAGTGTTGAAGTCCTCAGTGTATTAGAGGCGTGAAATCCCGTTCGGTTGTTCGGGTGTTGTAAACCTGTTCCTCCGGGTGAAGCGAGGTAGTTAATAGTGAAAATCCAGATAGAAGTCTGGGACTGGACGTAGGACGGTGCTCCGAACCAGTATAAAAATCTCTGGTGTGATTTTTCTATTTTTATTTACTATGCTATTATCATCTATTTTCGCATTTATATTATAGTCCATATTACACGATCCGTGTGTACTATATTAGCACTTATAATCGTATACACACCGTACTTTCAACATAAACGTATTTGATAGAGATCAGTTTAATATCTCAAAGTGTAGTGTCAGACATACAACCATACAAGTATGTTCCGTGTTCGAACAGAACCGAAGGCACTTCCGAAGAAGCCCTTGCAATCCGGGTATCCATAATCCCGATCGGACTTCCCATCACTTAGGGAATCTCTATCCCATAGCTACTCGGTGCAGAGACAATCGATAGGTTATCCTATCATTCTCGCAGATACCCGGTATTCACCGTTGGTCTTCAATTGCAATCCATAACGTCGGAATGGGTTATATGACACAAGGTCCTCTCCCGGCTAAACCGAATAATGGGCGCAATATTTAAAAACATATGGATATGGGATTTAAGTCACAACTTTTAAAAACCCAAAATCTTTCTTCAAATGGTTTAAACTAATTACCATTTTAAATCTTTTAATAAAAAGATTCGTTTCACAAATTTTACCCAGTTTCACAAAGATCCACTCATAGATTTTCAAAACAATTTCCATTTCCATTGGATTAACTCATTCAATCTTTAAATTAAAGATTTAACTTATAGCTTTCAAACCCATTTCAAAAGTTTTATTCATAACTTGGAAGACCATTTTCATTTTGGACTTGAAATCCTTTTAACATAAATTGGAAGTTCATCTCTTATGTGAAAGATTTTATTAATTGAAAACAAATAGTTTTTATTTTGGAAAAATCCGATTTTATTTATACAAGTTAAAATCTTTGGGTGAAATTCAAATTCCCAAAACAACACTTTTAAAATGGTTTAAAACCCATATAAACTTGTATAACCTTTTTAAATCATAAATAGAATTCAATTTTGAATTTTGAATTCAAATTTAAATCAAATTTCAAAACTAAATCAGGTTATTCAAAAATAACTTTTATCTTTGAAAATCCTTTTTAAAAAACTTTTTGTTTTAAACCCAATCCGTTTCCAAAACCATTTGGATTCAAAAATTCAATTTTTAAAACTATTTCAAAAATCTGTGACTTAGCCAATTTTCACGTGCAATCCATATTTGTGTGTGTATAAGTGTGGTCCAGGGGTTTTACACAATAGAAGTGCAACATCATCAATCAGTACATATTCAAGAACAACAATATATTTGATAAGCGGTATAAACTGTAACGCTTATCTTTCATTCATAGATCACGGATATATATATCACAGATAATAAATTACATTAAACACAGCTCAAATCAAAAACAGAGCATCACAATCAGGGATATCAAACAATTCAATCATCCAATAGAATCAAAACATTCGTGAGTAAGATCAGTTAATTGTCTGATTACTTTAAATCAGATTAACGACTTATGAATTACTAATCTTGGTTAATTAACATTAATAAATTACATTGATTAATTATTCTTTAATCATTTATTAATTAACCATTAATAATAAATTAATTAACCTTTAATTTTAATTCATCAACCTTTAATTATTAAATAATTAACCTTTAATCATTTAATTCACTATTTAATTAATCATCTTTAATTAATTAACTAACCAGTAATTAATTATCTTGTATTAATTTCACTAAGTAATTAGCTTTTATTTAATTATCCTTTGTTTAATTACATAAAGTATTATCTTTTATTTAATTACACAAAGTAATTATCTTCAATTTACTTTCATAAATAAATTTATCTTTAAATTAATTTTCCTTTATTAATCTTAAATTAATTGCATTAAGTAATTAACCCTAATTGTTAACTAATTAATTTTTTTATTAATTAATCATTCCTCAATTAATTAATAATTAATTACAAATTAATTACCCTTCAATTACAATTTAATTAACTTTTAAATTATTACTTAATTAACCTTTAATTATCCGTTACATTAATTAATTAACCATAGATTAATCACATTAACAAATTATTCTTTCAAATTAATTAACCCTTTTTAAACACTTGATTAATCAAGTTTTAAATCATTAATTATACACCCTTAATTACTTTTAATTAATTGATTATATTTATTAATTAACTAGTATTTAATTAATTAATCACTTCTTAAATTAATTACATTTAATTACTTTAATTAATTATCTTTAATTAATTAACCTTTAAATACTTGATTAGTCAATGTTTAATCTCAATTATCAATCCTTAATTACTTAATTACATTTTGAATAAGATAATTAGTCTAATACAAAATTTTATAAACCAAAACAATTTTTTTAAAAAACATTTAACTTCAAATTTTTAACCTTTAAAAAAACTTATTTTAAAAACCTGTTTATAAATTAAATTTGAAAACGTGTTTATATTCATTTTGCATTGGAAACTTCATTTCTTTATTTCCTTTAAATTTTCAAAAACCTGGAAATCACATTTTAAAACAAACTCGAGCCCAACGCGAGATTCACCCGAGCCACTTCGCAAACTCCTTCGAGTCGAACCCGATACTTCCATCTTCCCTAAACCAACAAAATAACCCAGACGCTATTGACATGTCGTGCACGTCACCAACGTTCAGACGAACTCTGGTCAACTTCGCCACCTTCCACACATCAGCGATGAACTTCTCGACCCTCATGATCACCCAACAATCCAAACCATTGATGAATCTTTGATCAAGCTATACGTCTTACGCTTAGAACACAACTCCGATCAACTTAATCGCCTCGCTCCGACTCCAAAGGCCACTAAAAGCCACGCGATTCTGGCTGAAGCTACGCTGAACCCCTACGCTTCGAATTCCACTGGAGCGATCGACTCCGGTCCACTTACGGCGGCGTAGCACTACTATTTCCGAACTTAACCAAATATGGGTTTAAAACCCTACTTCAATCTCATTCACCCTCTACGACGAATAAAAAATCATTGGGTATTTTTCTGATGATCCCAAACCTCCAACCATGCTCCGACTTCGATCGCGAGATTAATCATTACTCCGATCACCAGGATTTCATCAAAACCCATTTAACGTTCATCTCCCAAATCCTCGCAATATACTAGGTTAAAAATCCTAAATTTATTATCAAAAATCAATGATTTACTAAGACGAACAAAATCATGAAATCAAAACTCAAATTTTTATCAATGAAATTTCTGAACAAAAACGATTTGGTTGTGTTTTATTATTTTCAGTAAAACCCACTTACTTTTAATACTTAAAAATATTTTTAGAATGAAGATATTACTAATCCTAACATATTTTATTCGACATCAAAGTCTCAAGATAATCAAATGGTGAGGTTTTGATTTGATTTTTTTTTCAATCAGGTCTTGAAACCTGTTATACTTAGAATAGAGACATTTTTTCTGTTTTCAAACTTGCACATTTGTCTACATATATACACAGGTTTGTTTACATACAAATGGTCTTCAGCTTCACTTCAGACATGCAATCATATTTCACAAACAAACATTCAAAATTGATCACATGCCAACCAATGTAAAAAAAGAAGGGTTTAAGAGTTTGCTTACAGTCAAACGAAGACAAAGGACCTGGAAACTTGACTGCTTGATGTTTGCATGCTACAATTTTAAGTTGATCTTTGAATATCTGAGTTTGTTGTATTTAAAGCTACTGCTTAGGTTGCAATTTGGGTCTGCATGCTTGTTGTTTTGAATTCAACTGAAACGTAAACTGAAGCTTTGCATTTATTTGCCTTTGCTCTAATTTCTCAGGTTTTTTTTTAATCTTTTCCTTTGATCTGGAATTGATTTCCAGGCTTTAATTCTTGCCTCAGATCTGCATTTCTTTTTTTCTATTTTTAAACTTTTTTTCAGGAATTTTATATTGGTAGAGGACTTCAAATTTAGATTTTTGGAGAGGGTTTTGAAATTTCTTTTTTTTAGGTCTGAGAAAACTTTAATGAAAAGCCTAATATTTTTTTGATATCTATGCTTTTATTTTATTTTTTTATTCTTATAAAACCATTTTTGACACTTGTTAACCTTGCATATTGCATGGTTTATACTTGTCCATCCCTTTGTCTAATTTGCTTACAAATGTTAAAGATTATCAAATTTATGTTTACGTCCCTCTTTTAAATTATTTTATAAATTTTTGATTTTTAAACCCTTTCATTTAAAATTTCACTTAAGTCTTATGTGTACATAAGTTTGTATTTTACATTTTCATGTATATACTATTATTGTTAGGCCTCATTATACTTATACTTTCAAAATTTACATTCATATCAAAGTCTTGTGTTAATTTTTATATATATAGATCGATAAATTTTAGTTTAAACAATTCTAAAACGAGGTATGTAAATTCTTTATTCAATTATTATTTAAACTTGAACTTAAGTTAAAATATTTTTATGCATAAGTACACATTTTATTTAAATTTTAAACTCAAGTTACTATTATTCTTTTTAAATAAATAATTATCTATATATGTATTATTTTAAACTTTTATTTCTTGTTTTATCTACATTTAGTTTATTATTTCTACTTATACCAATTTAAAGAAAGAAATGATTTTAAACTGATTATGCTTTTAATAAATAAACACATATATAATAGTATTTAGTTTTAAACGATTGTTTTGAAAATCATTTATATCTAGTTCAAAATATAACTTTCAAAATAAATATTACATATGTCTCTTAAAATTAGAAAACAAATTTTACTAGTATAAAATTATGTAGTTTCAAATCCAAATTTTATTTATTTATAAGATATTAAATATAGAATTTCAAATCCACAATTAAATTTTAAAATCAATGTCCAAATAAACAAATATCCTATTTAATCTTGGAAAAATTAATTTAATTTACAATTTAAATTCACAAATCTATATCAATTACTAATTTTAATTTTGCTCAAAAATTGGGATCGTTATAATTTAGAAATAAATTAGCTTCACCTTTTTAAAACCATATCTCAAATGCCACTTGTATATGTTATCACTTATTTAATAAAACCATAATCACTTATATCTTCAAATCCATACCCCTTTGTACTATAAATAATTAACACACACACACACACATACATACATATATATATATATATATATATATATATATATATATACACATATAATTACTTATCAAAATATTTTACAAAAGAAAACTAAACTAATTTAGAAACAAGTTTGAGATCTGTAAATTTTAAGTGAGCTCTATTTCGTTAAATTACTTGAATATAAAGCATATCCATTTATATCTTTTAAAATCAAATTTAGTGCTTTTAGATCTCCAGTTTCGACCACTTAAGTCCCAAAAATTTGCATATTTCAAAACATAAAAGTTGTAGAAAAAAGTCTAAGCTTTCCAGAAGATTAGGAATTATCGAATTCCCATAAGTAACAAAAAATTTATGGTCAAAATAATTTCTCAGATTTAAGTTTATTAACACTTTTTTGCATCGATGGTCCAGCAATAAGAAACGAGTTTTTGACCATTTAAACTTCAAAATTTTAAAAAACATAAAAGTTATAACATAAATTCCAAGCTTTCTATAACTTCAAGAATTATTGAATTCGGATTAGTAACAAAACTGTTATGATCGAAACAATTTTTGTGTTTCAAAGCAAATTTTATAAACACAGGACATAGCGGTTATCTCTTCTTCAAACCCAAATTTCTCTTAGTAAACTTCATATTCATAAAAAATGATAAACACAAAAGTTGTTCTTTATAAAAGTAGCTTTCAATCGAAAAAAAACTTCACTCAATTTCGATCACCAATCAAAATTTATGGTGATTTTAACATCGGGTTTCAACTAAGAGAATTGCACATAGCAGAGCTACACCATCAGTTTCAAACTCAATTTTAACCCCCTAAAAGGCATAATTTCTTAAAGTGATTAAAAGAGAATTTTTAGCTAACTAAAAGAACATTCTACTACAAGATGACTGAGCTATTATGGATAATTTTACGCTAAGATATCACTATTTTACTATAGCAATTTTCAAAAATAATTTTCAGCAAACAACAATCAAACAATCACCCAAATTCAATTTCTATCATGCACACTAGAGTTCTCACAACCAAATATATATATATATATATATATATATATATATATATATATCAATTTTAATTTCAGAAATAAAACATGGATATAGAAATAGATTGTGTACGTTACAAAATAACTTATATTTTTCCTTGAATTGGCCTTAGCAATCCATTGAGATTAGTTTGCCTTCTTCTAAACATTCAAACCCTAGACTTAATCTCAGTCCCATAATAAAAACAGCAAGGATTAAACAATGAAAACCCAAAATCAATTAATATACAAGATGAATTAGGTTAGAGAGACTTATTCTTGATTTTCTCATAATTTTCTGGATTTTGGATTTAAAAACTTCGATTTTGTTTTAGGTTTTGAGTTTTGAGTTTTGAGAAGTTTCTGTTTTGTTTTTCCGACAGAAGGATTAAAAAGAACATACAGATCATTCTTTGAGAAGAAGAGAAGGAAGTTATCTATTTTGAGCACTAATGGACTGAAAATATATTAAGCCCAAGCCTTAGTTAATTAAAACAATACCTACATTCTACACTTTTCTATCATTTTAAAAACAACAATATCTTATTGATTACAACATAGAAAGATTCAAATAAATACGCTAAAATTAAGTTCATCATCTAAACTTCATGGTTAATTAATAAAACATAAATTTATTTTGTTCAAACCCCTATTTTAATTATTTTAAACAAGGTATTTTGAATCTTCTAAATATGACAGCTCAACAAATAAATAAATTAAATTTCAAAAATTCTCATTTTTCTTCTTAAATAAAACTACACATTATTAGAAAGCACTAACACGTTATTTAACAAGTTTTAAAAACAAGAACTTAACATCTTTTAATCCAATGTATTGCTTATCTGATAAAATACACATTTTAAAACCCTCATTTCAATTTCTTATTTAATTCAAATTAAAACGCTAAAATATCAAGGTTGTTTCAGACTTTCCCCCTTTAAAGAAGTTGCCTCCTCGTATTGTCTTTAATTAAAAGGAATCCATAACTTAAATTCATAACAATGCAACTAAAACAATACAAAATCATATCAAAAATTTACTAATTGGTTTCTAGTTTCTATTTCATTTCAACTAAATAATGTTGATTAACTATAACATATACATAGATTTTTATTAACTCGTCGGAATTTCTTAAAAAAAATTGAAAATTATCAAACACCCTAAACTTATAGAAGATTTCGCCAACGTCTCCATTGCACGGCTAGCGTTTCAAAAATTAACAATATGAATATAATTACATAATGTACATTTCATCTCAAGGATGAGGCATCTCGTAGGGAAAAACATGAAAATGCTATATGTAATTTGAGATACGTACCTTATATTTAAAATATTAGCGAGTCCGCTAATATTCCTTAATCAAACAATTTATAATCTTTTAAACGATATCTATTTAACTTCAGATACGTAGAGCTATCTTAAAAATTCATATTAGTATTTAGTAAAAAATTCATATCATAAAGGAGATATTAACAATTCATGATTATACATTAGCTAGATTGAAAACATAATATTTCATAACGAAAGAAATTTGTACTTAAATTTCCACGTTTAAATTATTACTTATGTCAAAATGTCACGTTCGATATTTAGGAACCCCGACCGATAACATAGCGTCCCACATATTGATCAGGTCCTGAAACAATGTCCGGATAAGTTAACACAGTATATAATCACAAGTATAGATGCATTTATTTTATTGTCACTAACATCCACACATCCAATTTCAGATAAATGCAACCAAGCAATTAATTCCTAGCAACCAATCAACCGAAACATACATTATCAATTACGACAGAACAATTTAATGTCTGAAATTTCATTGCGCAACTCTGTTTATTCCTAGATTATTTAAATATTATACTTATTCACTCAAATTTCCTTAATTTTCTATTAAAAGAAAATAGTTCACTTTAATTTACTTCACTTCGATTTAATTCCAAAAGTTTCTTAACTCTATAAGATTTTTCACATTATTCACTAAAGGCTTTAATGTCAGAAATTCCAATTTATCAATTTAAAATTTTAAATCAATTTACGCCCCGTATGATTATCCCAATAACCATTTTATATTCCTGCCCCTAATTAGGTAATTAATATAACTATCTACCACACACCCTAGGTGATAGGTGTAACACCCTGTATTTTTAGTAACATTATTTAGGAAATTTAACTAGTTAAATTAAATTAAATAATGTGTTGATTAATGGATTGAGATTTGTGATTTAATTAAGGGGTACTCGTTCCATGTTAATGTGTAAACAATGAGCTAAGGAATTAAAATGGAAATAAGTGTGAGAAAATAAGGGAGGGAAAATGGGAAATATAGTAAATTTATACCCTAAACCCTTTGGAAATCAAAACACATGTTCATTTCATACTTTCTCAAGCAAAAATAATCTAAGGCCGGCTACCATTAGCAAGAAAGAGAAAGAAGATAAAAGCTAGGACTCCAGAGGAAGAATCAAATTACTAAATCTAGATCAAATCTTGCATCCTTAGTCACAAAGTTATGGTGAATAATGACTACATCTCTTGTTTTCTAAATGTTTTTGGTTTTAAGGTAAAACCCAATTTATCTTGCATAGTTTAGTCATGATTTTGAAGGACAAAATATTTATTTATGCTTGTTGATAATTTATGCTTATTCATATAGATTTTAGGGTATGTTTTGATGTGAAAAAAACCTATTTAATGACATCCAAATGCCTTGCGATTTAAGATATAGATCAGAAATGATATATTAGAGATGGGTTTCAGTTATCATAATTTCCTGAATTAATGTTGTAACGACCCATAAATTTCGATAATTAAATTGGGTAATTTAATAATATTTTTGGAACAGTTTAGAAAGAATAATAGAAAAAAATTAATTATTGAATTTATTTGTTAAATAATATAATAGGGGGAAATTTGTTTGTGAACAATAAACGTACAAGTATTATAAGGGATAATGGTGACAAATGGCTGTTGTTACCTGTTAATGTACCAATTACAAATGAGGGTAATTAAATATTACTTCAATGATAATCAATATAATAAGGAAATAGTGTAAAGTTTTACACTTGGTTATAAAATTGAATAGAAGTAAATAAGAGTAAGAGTATTAAATCAACCAATGAAATAGTATATTGACTAATAGTAACTGAATGTAAATTAAGGTAATAAAGTTAATGCAGGTCAATAAATAATTAATTTAGTATAGTCCCAATCAATTGAAAACAATTGAAAGGTTAAGATTGATTGAAATTAGTGAATTGGGAAATACATTCAAAGTAACACTACTTAATGAAATAATACGTAATAAATTGTAATTTGATAGAATCAATGCTAGAAAAGTAATTAAAATATTTGTTATTTGATAATAAAGTATGAATGGGATTAAATTAAGCAAATGGTGATAATCATTAATCGTTTACCCATTTATTTAATCTACTGGATTAGATCTAAATCCATTGCAATTAAATGTAATTAAAAAACTACGTTAATATGAAATTAGTTGACAATTGTAAAAATTATTAAGGAAATTGGATAAATACTAATGTTAAATCTATACATAAGATGACGATTGATTGTATACAGAGATTGAATACGAATGGTATAAATTTAATTGAAATAAATTTTTATAATTTATTGAATTTATTTAAATTGAAGGTAAAACTATAAATTTTGCAATAAATCCTTATTTGATTGATATGGAAATTGTGGTTACTGAACTAGAAGTCTAATTGTGATCAAAAATGATAGAAATGGTAAGTTAATAATTGATTCATAATAAGCTTTAGAAATCAAATAAATGGATTTTTGGAATGTCAATTGACAATTAGTGAATTTATTTAAATTCGGAATTTAATACGGTGATGGGCAAATTAATTAACTCAAATTGGATATCTGAATTTGCCTAAATTTTTGGGAAGGTTTAAGAAATAAAAAATGATGAGATTTGTTGATTATAGAATTTAAATTTGAAGAAGTGTTTAATTAAATTAATATTAAATTATTTAATTAACTGGAAAATAGCCATTTTGGCCACTGACTCGAACTTCGACGAAACCAGTTTCATTTGGACCCGTGACGATGAATTATTGTAAAGTTTCAAGTTTCATAGCGATCAGACTTATCGTTTGATCGTAAGGACTCGAAACGCCTTGAAATCAATGAAACTGAAATTAATTGAAATCAATTTGAAATAACACTATTTTAGCATAACTTCTTCATACGATGGAATTTAGAGTTGAAACACATTCCATTGATTTTAAAATATTTTAAAACATCTATTTTGATATATGGGTTGATCCAATTTCGTTCCGGAGTCGAAACGGGCTTTTCGGGCCATTTTATCCTTAACGCATTTATCAATTTGTTGCGTCTATTTTACTTTCAGCTTTGTCTATAAATGCCCTGTTATAAACCCTAATTGTTCCTCATAGTAAATTGTTTGTACGCACAATTCCTTCTCACCTCCTCATTTCAATGGTAGACAATTCCATATCCTATTGAAATTCAAAATCAAACCAAAATTTCAAACTCCACAAACCATATCATATTTTATACCGCGGAAAGCTCTTGAAGAGCGCATCCCAATTCCATTATTCGTTTTTCAATTCGACGCACTATGTAGCCAGAAGTCGAAGAACCATTTTCGGTAGTTCATCGCGCGTCGATGAACATCGACTGATCGACGAACCATTTCTGGGTTTTGTAGAGTTGACGATGGGGAGTTCATCGGTATGCTTCATTTCACGAGTTGATGGTTGGATCTACGAAAAATATTCACTAGGTTTTCGAAAATTTTAGACGGCTGCTCAAACTTTTCATGCGCTTTCATTGACGTGGTCTGGGCACGTGGTCTTGGAGGCGAGGGCGACACTCTGGCATGGCGGCGTGGCATAGTGGGCGTGCGGTTTGAAATACGGTGGGGGCCGTCAATAGGGCCAGTGCACGTAGGAGGTGAAGAAGCTCTAGGGTTCGGCTGTAGATCTGTGGTTCGCGTGCAGAAGGCGTGACGTGGCGCTGCTTGATAAGTGAGTTTTTTATTTTATTTTAATTCGATTTCAACCCGTTTTAATGCAATAACTTTTACATATGATATCCGTTTCACACGTGGTCTTCTCCGCTAGGATCGTATTAGAATTCTAGACATTTTGACGCTAGTTTGGATGAATTCTGAGACTGTTCAAATTTTGGGTTTAAATTGGATTTAAATTCAATTTTGTTGAATATGCGCTTATATGATTTTTGTTTGATGATAATAAACATATATATACATACATTTAAATGTATTTGTCAATGCACTATTTTATTTTTCATAGATTAAATAAATATTTGCTGAATAAAATTAAATACACAAAATTTGAATTCAAACAGAAATTTTATTTAAACAAATATTTATTACAATTTGAATAGTACAAATTCAAGCTCTCACTATACATATGCAAGTTTGATTACAAATACATCACAATTTCATATTTACATTTAACTCACTACACATCACTCATTCACTCAATTTGTATTTTATCTTCAACTTCATTCCAGTTAGAATCCAGCATCTGAGCAATCTGCAAAAATATTCACTAACGCAGTAAAATTGAAAAAGAAATATTTTTGCAATATAAAATAAAATATGGTTTTTGAAAATATCATTTGCCTCAGTTATTTGGGTTGTTCGTCATGAATAATATTTGAATTCATCACACACGAACAATATGACATGCACAGTGTATCACTGTACATGCCACAAGGCCACGCACACCAATATACACTTGATAATGCTACAGGGACATGTGAGCACAAGGTCAAACCCAAATAAAAATACGGGTTCAACTCAGGTGCAACATAAATAAAATCTCGACTTCAGCACAAGGTCAAACCCGGGTTGTAAAACTGGATTCAACTCAAGTGTAATGCACAGTCTACACAAATTCAAGAAGGCACTAAATAACAAACAAAGTGCAAAGGTCAAGCCATCACTGCAAACTCGACTCAACTCAATGCAATTCAAACTGCAAGTCCAAAACAAATGCACAATGCACTAAGCAAATGACAGAACCGGATGCCACCAAAAAACCAACAAAGACCAAGGCTACAAATGTGCAAATGCTCAAACTCAGAGGCAACAAAGGTCAGGGACCAAGTGCAACAGATACGATGAAAAAAATGCCCGTACTACATGAAATACATGGAAACAAAGCAACTGCCACAAGACCACACAGCAGTATACATGAATACAACAACAGGTGAATGTGCAGACACAACCAAAGAAACGAACCAGTGGCCAGAAACTAGATTACTACATAACACAGTAGCAATGCAACAGTATCGAATACAATATGGACACAACAATGCTCAATGACACAGAAATGCTCAAGACCAAAGCAAACTACAAGACGTAAAGCAGTGCAAACATAAGTGACAACATCAGATAATATGTGCAACTGAAAACAAATGCACAGCAATGCAATGCCACAGCAAACATAGTTCAAAACAACATACATCTATATACATACATGAATGTATGTATACAAATGATCAAACAATATGATGAACAAAGTCAGAGACCATAATCAAGCAACAAAGTGCCAGTGAAACATGTGCAGCCCAATGGACAGAGACTTCAAAGTAAAGTGCAAATTGCAGTGACACAAAAAATCATAATAAGGTCAGATTCCAACATGTTATACAAACGAAGTACTACAGATATATGGTGATACATAACCAAGAATGTAACCAGTATGCATACACATATATGAGGGCCACAAAATCAAAGCCAAGGCAAACCAGTGAATGCCGAAGTAAAAACGAAATCAGAGAGTAAAGTCAAGGAATCAAACTGTTCAAAACCGTGATAAATGAACAAGTCATAAAAATATACGAATATGACAAAGTCAAATGTCACAAATTAAAGCCGTGGTGGTCACGAAATTGAATCAACACCGTGTCAACCAAGTAACACAAGCTTATACGATATTGAAAAAGTCAGTGAAATCATCAGCATCAAAGTGAAATCGAACGGCCGAACAAGTTATTTGACAAATTCAAATAAGTTTATACGAATGAAAATAAAGGAGATCGAACGCATATTTAACCCAGAATCATCACTGGCAATTGATCATCGGAGTTCAATTGAGCGTAACTGAAAAGCACAAAGGAAAACCACATACCAAATTGAAGTCGAACTCCAGAAGCAGCCGAAAAGACGAACAAGTATTCTCTCAATTTACAACCAGATTGAACAAAGAATCGGCAGCTTCACGAAACCCTAGTTTGGATCGAAGAGAACAAGCCCTAAATTTGCAAGAGGAACGGCCGTCATTATTCACGAAAAGGAACAGAGATTAAAAGAGAACGGGCCGAAACAAAAGGGGCCAGCTATTTTTAAAAGGGCTTTTTTATTTTGTTTTTAGGGTTTCTTCGTGTCTTATTTTTTAATTTGCTTTTTAAATTTTTTAAATTTTAAACTTTTATATTTTGTAGTCGTGTGACTAGGGGACAAGCTACGTGGCGTAGCTTGAGAATTCGCAACTCAGTGGCTGAGTTGTGGCAGGGTTTTGAGCGTAGAGTTAGGTTTAGTCGATAGCGGGTGTCGCGAGTTTACGTGTATAAGCGTCTGACTATCTAATTTCTAGTAGAAACCTTGGGGGCATCACGTAGGAAGGGTTTTGCCGAAGCTGGGGAAATTCTGTGTCGTTCTATTTCTGTATTTTATTATTCTGCTATTTGTCTGTGCTGCTATTATTCTGTGATCTGTGTTGAAATAATTTTATAAGCTTCCGCAATTAATTTTTATAATTTATACTATCACCCTATTCACCCTCCCTCTAGGCTGAAATCGATCCTACAAGTGGTATCATAGCTAGGAATAGAAGTCAATTTTTTTGTTTTTAAAAATTCTTGTTTCAAAAATCGATTTTTGTTTTAAAAATTTGAATTTTTAAGATGGCTTCTTTTAATAATGCTTTTGCTGAGGGTCGGTCCATAGTTAGACCACCAATGTTCAATGGTGAATATGCTTACTGAAAAAATAGGATGGAAATTTTTCTAGAAACCATTGACGCTTGGGATATTGTTGAGACAGGGTATAAAGCACCAACTATAATTGAAAATAAAAAAACCAAAGGATCAATGGACAGAACTAGAAAATAAATTACAAAATGCTAATGCCAAAGCCATGAATTCTATTATCTGTTCATTAGATCAATCAGAATTTAATCGTGTCTCACATTGTCTAACTGCGTAGGAAATATGGCATACACTAGAAGTGACTCACGAAGGAACATCACAAGTCAAAGAATCTCTCCTTGCCATGCTAAGCAGCGAATACGAGAATTTCACAATGGCGAAAGAAGAAAATGTCAAAGAAATGCATGGACGACTTTCCAATATTGTATACAAATCAAACGCTCTTGGAAAATCATACACAGAGTTGGAGATAGTCCGAAAAATCCTCAGATTCCTTCCACGAAAATTTGAAGCAAAAGTGACTGCCGTACAAGAATCGAAAAATTTAAAACAAATGAAAGTTGTAGAACTCATCGAAAATCTCACCACTTATGAGCTAGAAATGAAATTCAAGGAAGAACGTGAAGGAGGAGACACTCGAAGAAAATCAATAGCTCTTAAAGGGACAATTGAAAGTGAAGATGATGATGATAATGATGATGATTGTGAAGCAGAACTAGCACTATTAATAAGAAAATTCAAAAGGTGGAGCCGCAAATATGGCGATCCAGTTAGAAATCATAAAGCAAAGAGCAGATTAAACAAAGCAATAGACAACGCAGAAGAGCATAAAATCATCTGTCATAAATGCAACAAACCCGGTCATATCAAGCCAAATTGTCCCCAAAATCGACTCAGTCAAGGAAAGAAATTGAAAAGGAGAAGTTTTGCAGCTACTTGGGATGAAAGCGACGAAGATGGAAGTGATAGCACTGGCAGTGGAAGTGAAAAAGCAAATTTTTGTCTTCATGGTGAAATAACTGACAGTGACGATGACGAACCAAGTGAGGTATCAAAACTTACTCATTCAGAATTACTTATACATTTTCATGAAGTAAATGTCTGTTTTGAACGACTTAGGGAGAAGTATGCCAAACTAGAATCACAAAAAAATACTTTGATAGAATTGAATGAACAACTTGACCAATTAGTTCAAAACTATCAAAGTAGGATCCCTAAGTGCGATAAGTGTCCATCATTTGAAGAAGAAATTAAAAAATCGGAAATTAATATAAAATCACTTCAAAATGAAATTCTGATTTTAAAAGAAAGTGAAAATACTAGGAGAGAGAATTCTATCAAAAAGTGCACACAATTAATAAACGAAAATGAATCTCTCAAAACACAAGTCCAACAATTGTCAACGACTTTAGATAAATTTTCAAAAAGTGAAAAATCGTTGAATATGCTATTAGGAAAGCAAACTGTTAATACGGTTAGACAAGGACTTGGATATAATCAATCTAAAAGTGTTGAAAGCAATATTAATCAAGTTAATTTTATGTGCACAGTTTGTAGAAAATATGGACACAATCACAATAATTGTTGGTATAAACCCAAACATGTGAAAACTATACCGATTTGGGTTCCAAAAGGTACAAATATAAAATCTCTCAAAGTTAAACAAATTTGGGTGCGAAAGGGAACATATATAAATAGTTTTGGGTCTCCCCAAAATTATCTTTCTAAATATTCTGCCACTAACAATCATGGACCTATAAAAACAAATAGGTCACTAAACTCTCTTCTCGTGTAGGTATGCTGGCAGGCTAAGGAACAACAGCAATGGTACTTGGATTATGGCTGTTCCAGGCACATGACAAGCGATAAATCAAAGTTCCTTAGCCTAGAAAAGTACAAAGGTGGCAGAGTCACAATGGGCAACAATGACAAGTGTAAAATTGTCGGTAGAGGTAAAGTAGGTAATAATACATTTACCTTGAATGATGTACTATATGTTGAAAATCTGCACCATAATTTGATATCAATCAGCCAGCTATGTGATAAAGGTATGAATGTATCTTTGATTCTGACTTGTGCAAAATTGTTGACAAATCATCAAAAGAAATCTTATTTTCAGGTAAAGGGAAAGGTAATATATATTCTCTATCTTTTGATGATCTCACCCTCTCTAAATGTTTGGTAGCTAAGGATATAGAAGTGAATCTATGGCATAGACGTTTAGGGCATGCTAGTATGAACTTGTTAAACAAATTAAAAAGGAAAAGTTTGGTAAGAGGGTTGCCATCACATGAGTTTGAAACAGAAAACATTTATAAAGCATGTACCTTTGGAAAACTTAAAAAATCATCATTTCATGCCAAAAACAATGTAAGCACTTCTAGAGTTCTTGAACTAGTTTATATGGATCTGTTCGGACCTAACGACATTGCTAGTTTAGGAGGTAAGAAATATTGATTTGTGTTAGTTGATGATTACTCAAGATATACATGGGTATATTTCTTAGCTAAAAAATCAAAAACTTTTTCATACTTCACAAAATTTGCAAAATTAGTGCAAAATGAAAAGGGAGTCTCTATTGTTACGTTAAAAAGTGATCATGGTAGAGAATTTGAAAATTATGAATTCGAAAACTTCTGTGATGAAAACGGTTTTAAACAAGAATTTTATGCACCACGTACTCCACAACAAAATGGAATAGTTGAAAGAAAGAATCGAACAATGCAAGAGTTAGCTAGGTCTATGATAAATGAGTATAAGCTACCTTGGCATTTTTGGGCAGAAGCAGTAAATACAGCTTGTTATGTAATGAATAGAGTTATGATTAGAACAATTCTTGACAAAACACCCTATGAGCTATGGTTCAAAAATAAACCTAACATTGACTATTTGAAAGTATTTGGGTGTCCGTGCTATATTCTCAATACAGGTGATCAATTGGGAAAATTCGAAGCAAAAGCTGACGAAGGCATATTCATGGGATACACTTCTAGAAGTAAAGCTTATAGAGTCTACAATAAAAGGAATAAAACAATCGTGGAGTTAATCAATGTGAAGTTTGATGAAGGCATTAATGAATAGGAAATGGTCAAAAGCAATGTTGAAGAGGAGAATGGAAAAGATGAGAACGAAAACCAAAAGAAACCGCAACAACAAACGAAGACCGAAGGAATCTAGATCCATAAAAATTGAAATTCAAAGCAGATCATCCTCCAGAATTAATAATAGGAAATCCTATCACAGGTGTTCAAACTCGTTCCTCTTTTACAAATTTGTGTGATCTGTGTCTATATAGTGGATTTATCTCATAAATAGAACCCAAAGACATAGATACAGCCCTTAATGATGAAAATTGGTTTATGGCTATGCAACAAGAGCTAAATCAATTTGAGCGAAATGATGTTTGGAGTTTAGCACCTAGACCTAAGGACTATCCAGTCATAGGAACAAAATGGATTTTCAAAAATAAATATGATGAATCTGGAAATGTGATTAGAAATAAAGCTAGACTAGTCGCTAAAGGATATAATAAAATTGAAGGAGTTGACATTGATGAAACTTTTGCACCTTTAGCTAGACTAGAATCAATTAGGATATTGCTAGCTTTTGCTTGCTACAAAGGTTTTAAGTTAAGACAAATGGATATTAAAAGTGCATTTCTTAACAGAATTTTAAAAGAAGATGTATTTGTCGAACAACCAGAAGGTTTTGAAAGTCATGAATATCCTAACCATGTATATAAACTTAAAAAGGCATTATATTGGTTAAAACAAGCTCCTAGAGCTTGGTACGAATGCCTCAGTACTTATCTTCTTAAAAATGGGTTCAAAAAGGGTTGTGTTGACACCACACTATTTCTGTTGCATGAAAACAACGATATTCTGATTGTTCAAATATATGTTGATGACATTAATTATGGTGCTACTAACAACTTGTTGTATGAGAAATTTGAAAAAGTTATGCAGGAAAAGTTCGAAATGAGCTTGGTTGGAGAATTGAAATTCTTTTTAGGATTTCTAGTCAAACAAAGCGATAAAGGTACATTCATTTCTCAAACAAAACATATTAAGGAACTTATCAACAAATTTGGGTTAAAAGATGCTAAAACAGCTAGAACCCCCATGAGCACAACAATTAAACTTGACAGTGATGAAAAAGGTAAGGCAGTTGATCAAAAGCAATATAGAGGTATGATTGGATCACTCCTTTATCTTACCGCTTCTAGGCCTGACATCATGTTTTGTGTCTGCTTGTGTGCACGATTTCAATCTAACCCAAAAGAATCTCATTTAAAAGCAGTTAAAAGAATTATAAGATATTTGTTGCACACCCCACGGTTTGGTCTTTGGTATCCAACAAACGATAACTTTGAATTAAAAGGTTTTTCAGATGCTGATTATGATGGAAATTTAGTTGATAGAAAAAGTACTAGTGGAGCATGTTTTATGTTAGGACATTCATTAGTTGCATGGTCAAGTAGGAAACAGAATTGTATTGCATTATCTACAACAGAAGCAGAGTATATTGCTTTGAGTGGTTGCTCTGCTCAAATCTTATGGATGATACAAACTTTGCAAGACTATGGTCTAAATTTTAAACGTGTACCACTAATGAGTGATAAAAAAAGCGCAATTGATCTCACAAATAATCCTGTACACCACTCACGAACAAAACATATAGATGTTAGACATCATTTTATTAGAGATCATATTTCCAAAGAAAATATCTGCATAAATTTTATTTCAACTGATTTTCAATTGGCAGACATTTTTACAAAACCTCTACCAGAAAATAGTTTTTGTAAACTACGTCTCAGCTTAGGTGTGTTAGAAATTTAATTTGCTGAATACTTAACATTTTTTCCCCTACTAATTGTCGAAAAGATAAATAGTGATTGAAAAAGTGATGAGTATTGATATTTATCACACATTATTACTCGAGAAGTTATAATTAGTAAAAAAAAAAAAAAATCAGTTTAAACAAGAGTTTTAAAACTTTTGTTGGCAAAAATTCCATGACCATCTCTATTTCTATCATATTTCTAACAACCATCACTCATCAAAATTCTATATAGTTTGTCGATATGTGGTACTTTAAACAGGAATCGTTCGTTTTTCATTTTTACAATTTTTTTTTAAAAAATAATAGAAAAAGTTATATAGTAAAAAAAAAATACCAAAGTATTCACTCTCATTTAAAAGTCCTCGCCGTTATGCATGGGTGAAATACTTGAAATTTGTTATGTGCTTCCATGCTCATTTAAAAGTCCTCACGGTTATGCATGTATGGAACGCATATCAAAAGTTGATTTTTAAAATAAACAAGTTGATTCTAATCCCATTTAAAAGTCCTCACGGTTATGCGTGGTTAGAAAATACTTGAATTCATTTTTTTTAAAATAAAATTGGAATACAACTAATCTCATTTAAAAGTCCTAATGGTTATGCATGGTTAGTAGAAATTCAAATTCCTGATATAAATATACCACAAATAGACACAACTGTATGGTTTTATATGATGACATCGTTCCCATCATTCTAAAAGTGGAATATGTGCCTAACAAAATATTTATGATTTTTGTTTGACTTTTTTTTAAAAAATTATTTTTTACTCAATTGAGTTTTAATGTTGAATTAATATCGACCACTTTATCTCTATTTTCTCTAACACTATTATTCTTTTGCTGATAACAAAAGGGGGAGAGAAAAGTTAAGATTTTGTCAAATAAAATCAAGCAAAGGTCAAATAAATTTCTATTTGCATCTAGGCTCATTTGCATATTTTTATTTGTATGCATATATGTAAGGGGAGTATTGTGTAGAGAGGATGCATTTAAATAGGGGAGCAAATTAGAGCATATCAATGATCAAATACATTTAACATATTCAAAATCTAAAATATATGTTTGTTATCATTAAAAGGGGGAGATTGTTGAATATGCGCTTATATGATTTTTTTTGATGATAATAAACATATATATACATTCGTTTAAATGTATTTGTTAATATACTATTTTATTTTTCATAGATTAAATAAATATTTGCTGAATAAAATTAAATACACAGAATTTGAATTCAAAAAGAAATTTTATTCAAACAAATATTTATTACAATTTTGAATAGTACAAATTCAAGCTCTCACTATACATACGCAAGTTTGATTACAAATACATCACAATTTCGTATTTACATTTAACCTCACTACACATCACTCATTCACTCAATTCGTATTTTATCTTCAACTTCATTCCAGTTAGAATCCAGCATCTGAGCAATCTGCAAAAATATTCACTAACGCAGTAAAATTGAAAAAGATATATTTTTGCAATATAAAATAAAATATGGTTTTTGAAAATATTATTTGCCTCAGTTATTTGGATTGTTCGTCATGATTTATATTTGAATTCATCACACACGAACAATGTGACATGCACAGTGTATCACTGTACATGCCACAAGGCCATGCACACCAATATACACTTGATAATGCTACAGGGACAGGTGAGCACAAGGTCAAACCCAAATAAAAAGACGGGTTCAACTCAGGTGCAACATAAATAAAATCTCGACTTCAGCACAAGGTCAAACCCGGGTTGTAAAACTGGATTCAACTCAAGTGTAATGCACAGTCTACACAAATTCAAGAAGGCACTAAATAACAAACAAAGTGCAAAGGTCAAGCCATCACTGCAAACTCGACTCAACTCAATGCAATTCAAATTACAAGTCCAAAACAAATGCACAATGCACTAAGCAAATGACAGAACCGGATGCCACCAAAAAACCAACAAAGACCAAGGCTACAAATGTGCAAATGCTCAAACTCAGAGGCAACAAAGGTTAGGGACCAAGTGCAACAGATACGATGAACCAAATGCCCGTACTACATGAAATACATGGAGACAAAGCAACTGCCACAAGACCACACAGCAGTATACATGAATACAACAACAGGTGAATGTGCAGAGCCAACCAAAGAAACGAACCAGTGGCCAGAAACTAGATTACTATATAACACAGTAGCAATGCAACAGTATCGAATACAATATAGACACAACAATGCTCAATGACACAGAAATGCTCAAGACCGAAGCAAACAACAAGACGTAAAGCAGTGCAAACATAAGTGGCAACATCAGATAATATATGCAACTGAAAACAAATGCACAGCAATGCAATGCCACAGCAAACATAGTTCAAAACAACATACATCTATATACATACATGAATGCATGTATACAAATGATCAAACAATATGATGAACAAAGTCAGAGACCATAATCAAGCAACAAAGTGCCAGTGAAACATGTGCAGCCCAATGGACAGAGACTTCAAAGTAAAGTGCAAATTGCAGTGACATAAAAAATCACAATAAGGTCAGATTCCAACATGTTATACAAACGAAGTACTACAGATATATGGTGATACATAACCAAGAATGTAACCAGTATGCATACACATATATGAGGGCCACAAAATCAAAGCCAAGCCAAACCAGTCAATGCCGAAGTAAAAACGAAATCAGAGAGTAAAATCAAGGAATCAAACTGTTCAAAACCATGATAAACGAACAAGTCATAAAAATATACGAATATGACAAAGTCAAATGTCACAAATTAAAGCCGTGGTCGTCACGAAATTGAATCAACACCGTGTCAACCAAGTAACACAAGTTTATACGATATTGAAAAAGTCAGTGAAATCATCAGCATCAAAGTGAAATCGGACGGCCGAACAAGTTATTTGACAAATTCAAATAAGTTTATACGAACGAAAATAAAGGAGATCGAACGCATATTTAACCCAGAATCATCACTGGCAATTGATCATCGGAGTTCAATTGAGCGTAACTGAAAAGCACAAAGGAAAACCACATACCAAATTGAAGTCGAACTCCAGAAGCAGCCGAAAAGACGAACAAGTATTCTCTCAATTTACAACCAGATTGAACAAAGAATCGGCAGCTTCGCGAAACCCTAGTTTGGATCGAAGAGAACAAGCCCTAAATTTGCAAGAGGAATGACCGTCATTATTCACGAAAAGGAACAGAGATTAAAAGAGAACGGGCCGAAACAAAAGGGGCCGGCTATTTTTAAAAGGGCTTTTTTATTTTGTTTTTAGGGTTTATTCGTGTCTTATTTTTTAATTTGCTTTTTAAATTTATTTTTAAATTTTAAACTGTTATATTTTCTAGTCGTGTGACTAGGGGACAAGCTACATGGCGTAGCTTGAGAATTCGCAACTCAGTGGCTGAGTTGTGGCAGGGTTTTGAGCGTAGAGTTAAGTTTAGTCGATAGCGGATGTCGCGAGTTTACGTGTGTAAGCGTCTGACTATCTAATTTGTAGTAGAAACCTTGGGGGCAGCACGTAGGCAGGGTTTTGCCGAAGCTGGGTAAATTCTGTGTCGTTCTATTTCTGTATTTTATTATTCTGCTATTTGTCTGTGCTGCTATTATTCTGTGATCTGTGTTGAAATAATTTTATAATGCTATAAATTTTTATAATTTATACTATCACCCTATTCACTCCCCCTCTAGGGTGAAATCGATCCTACAAATTTAAATTCAAAAGGTGAGTGTTTTAACCCACTTACAACTTCTAAAATTTCTTATGTGTGTTAAATTATTTCTGATGTGATTTGAAATTTATTTAGTGCTGTTTGGTATATTTTATCGTCATACCAGTTTAAAATTTAATTTATTGAATTAAATTGTTATTCAATTTATTGTTGCATATAACTGCCAGTCAAATTAATTTATTTTTGAACATAAACTACCATAATTACCTTTTATTTATTATTTGTTCTATATTTATATTATTGTTTGAATTGGATGATGATTGTGATAAATGGTTGATGATTGATATTGGATGAATGGATGTTGTACTTTATATTGTTATAAACTGTAAGTTGTTATGCATTTTTATTTTTTTGGGATTGCGGTTTGAAATGATATGTAACCCTATTCATGTTTCAAATTACGGATTGAAATGATAAATATCCGAATCACTTGACCATAGGATAGAAAATTATATACAGACACCGTGGTCTATATATATGGAAATAAGTTGAAATTGATTTCTATGGCTTGGGAAGAACTATACGGTTTAATAAATATTAATTTTTGATATTATATATATATATAGTTAAATTCTTGAATTTAAGCTAAGTTTAAATTTGTTTAATAAAAATAAGCTTAATAATGGAGTTTGATTGTTTTATATTATATGGTTAGGTACCTGTTTAAGATATTGTATATATAGAGGTTTAATGACTTAAATAAAAATTAAGTTGGAAAATAAATATGAATTGGTTTGAGTTGAATTATTTAAGAATTATACTCGAATAAATTTGATTTGAAATTTAAATAAAATTGAGATTTTAAAGGGTATGATTCTTATAACTTGATTTGGTTTAGAGTGATTTAAATAAATATAAAGTTGATTTAAATGAATATATCAAGTTAAATAAATTGAAAGAATATCCGGTTATATGAAGTTAAAAGTTTTCTTAAATGATATTGGATTTATTACGCAAACATTTCAAATCTAAATAATAGCAATTGAATTTGATGTATAGGGGATTATCAAAAATTAGTTTTGAAATGGTGGAATATTTAAAACTTTGAAATGTATGGAAATTGAAATGGTTTATTTGAGGATTCAAATCTGTATTTGGAATTGATTTGTGAAATTAAAGAAGCTAATTTATTATATAAAGTAATTTAATATTAAACCATTTAAGTATTGGGAGTTATGTTTCAAAGTTATGGACTTCAAGGTATTATGATTTGAAAATGCTATGATTTTGGAAAAAGAATATATTTGAAATAAAAATGATATTATATTGATTTGGGTTTTATAAATGATATCATATCGATTTGGTTTTTAAAACGAAAATGATATCGTATTTATTTGGTTTTGAAATGAATATTACGTCCTGGTTTTGAAGTATAATTATTTTGGAATGACCGCGGTGTTATAATAACGTTTGGTTGTTAAAGAGATCGGGATCGGAAGTTGTCATACTCTCTGCCAACTCTGAAAACCACTTTAACGACCGCGCATGCGGTGGAGACTCCAGAATGAAGTTGGATGGTGGCGGCGTTTCCTTTGAAGTATATATGTGGACCCGACTCCCATGAGTTGGCATAAGGTGGCTAAAATAGGACCGATTCTCGGGCTAAGGAGGTAGCCCCTCTTATCGGACACATCCCTTCGATATTATACTATGACTTTTGGATTGATTCGGTGGCCACTTTTGATTTTTGATTTTGGGAGTGTGGCTCGAGGTAGGCGGTAGTAGCTACTACGCATTGCCACCAGCCCAGGTAGCAATTGGTATATCTACCTTAGCATTGCCTAGTTGTGCCACGTCACCTACCCTAGCGAGCCTTGCACAAGTTTGATTTGTGTCGTACCTATGGAGTATCTTCTCGTACTCTCCCGATCAGGAGATATGCAGGTACTGTATAGACTATTGGCACTCTTACATGTTAAGGGCTATATGGGTAATCCTTTAACGCTATTTAAAAGTAAGTTTTTTTTACTATTAGACACTATTATAATAGCGAAATATTACTACATAATAAATAGTTTAACGAATCCTTAGGAGATGTGAATCCCGAGCATCTCTTAAGTTACTGCACTCACGTTAGACACTGGATAGGAGATGTCAAATCCCGTAAACATCTTTGACACCGTTCCACTCATATTTGTTCCTGTTGATTTAACTTACATAAGATATTTTAGTTCTGACTCGAGTGTTTTGTCCTATCAATTCGCTCGGGTCAGTATGAGCATTTCATGATTCGAAGATATTATTTCTGGAGGACGAAGACGAAGATTGTATCACTATTATTCATTATATTATTCCACTGCATCACATTGTTTCGCTGCATTAATTATTATTCTCTGGTATGTGTACTCTGATATGTATTGTATAAATATAATCAATGTTTTGTATAACAGCTTCATGAACTGTTTATTTGATTATTATATTTTATCGTTCCGCTGTAAGATTCTATTTTGTTTTTTTCCTTTCTCTACTTTTTCTTATTCACCCCATAACAATCTGCTCTTTGTATGGTTTAAGTTTGATGTGTGTGGTTTATCGTCGATTTAAAGCGTAAAAAAAGGCAGGACGTTACATCTGGTATCGGAGCTTTGGTTTAGCGATAAAACTTAGCTTTATGGGGTCTGACTCTTTATTAATAAGGTGGTAATACCCTATGATGAGTCGCTGAGTGTATATATATGAGAGAGCGTATTTGTTAGTGTTATAAAAAGGTTTTAATATTGTGTTAATTTGTTCCGTTTTGTATTTATAAATTCTAGTTGGCGCATGTGACACTATGACATCAATAGGGATTTCTAAACAATTAATAGGACGGACCGACACAATATTTGTTTTGAATATAGGTGAATTAAATAATTTTGCCTATTATATTTTCTACATATAAAATAAATTTTTTAAAAAATGATATATGTTTCCCAGGGAATAAACCGGGCAACTTAGTACTCGGCCTCCCTTATCGTTCGGTCCAAGATGGGGCGTTCGAAATTAAGAAGCATTTGGTATTGAATACCTTCCGGCCGAAGAAGAACTCTCGGCCTAAGCTCGTTCGGCCTAAGATAACGTTCGGCTAAAGCGACCGTCCGGCCAGAAACCTCGCTCGGCCTTTAAGTGGCTCGGCACCACAACACTCGTCATGGCAGAATGGTCTAGGTTACGTTTGGCCAAAGACAACGTTTGGCATGTTAAGGTCGTTCGGCATGAATGCCCCATCCGATATTCAGGGTGTTCGGCATCACATCGTTCGGCAGGGGATAACGCTTGGCATCTAGGAGCATTCGGCATCGAGGAACATTCGGTATTGAATACCGTTCGACCAAAGACATCGCTCGGCATTCCAGCCTGGTTCAACTCAGTACTCGGCATACCCACCGCTCGGCCCAACTGGTTCGTCCAGCATCTCTTTGCAAACATCATACAAAAGCGTTTGGCCAAAGGCCTCGTTCGGCCAAGGGCCTCGTTCGGCCAGAAGCATCGTTCGACCAAAGGCTCGTTCGGTCAAGATTGCGTTCAAATATCAAGCGCCTCGTTCGGCACCCAGACCGTTCGGCATCATACCGCTTGGCAATCCAGGATGGTTCGGCATTCTCCCCAGAACGCCCGGTCCGATCATTGCTCGGCCTACTCTTCCCCACAATAAACGTATCGTTCGGTATAAAGAGGCTGGGTCGGCACTCGACAGTTTGGCCTGCTCGGTTCGGCATACAGGGCTTGCCCTATTTGGATCGAGTTATTCACCCACCAGGTCCACCAAAGAAGTCCAACCCACCTTTGTCTATAAATACAGGGGCAGGGGCACAGAGAAAGTGGGAGAAATTTTAGAGAATACTGGGGAGACTCTGCCATTTTCAAGACTCACTCCAGACTCATTTCTTTTACTTTGCAATTGTATTCTAGTAACGAAAAACAGATTGTATCTGTAATCACCCATCAAGGAAATCAATGGATCAACTTCAAAGTGGATGTAGGCAGTTACGCCGAACCACTATAAATTTGGTGTTCTTGCTCTCTGCATTTAATTTTATGTTCTCTTCTCTGTTTTAATTTACTTTCTTCATTAATCTCTCTACACAATCTTTCTAAGGGTGTTAGTGACCAATTTTGGTGCTAACAATATATATTTGGTTATAATATATTGGTTGTTAGGTAGTGTAATCTATAAATATTAGTAAGGTAGGATTTGAAAATAAAATAAATGAAATCGAAAATTTAGCACCTAAGCTTCGTGATTTTTTAAAATTTCTTTCAAATGATTTTGGAATAGTAATAATATTATTAGAAGTATTTTTTGATAAAAATATTTTAATATAATTTGAAAGAAATGTTTTAAAAGAAATTTTGGAAAGAAATAAGTTCTGTACTCCCCTCTTTGTCGCTCGAAAATAATTTCGATGATAAGTGCACGCATCATCGGCATTCATTTTCGAGTTTCGAAGTGGGAAGGCCACTGTAGTTGTTTTACTTCAGACTTATTTTGATAAACAAATATAAGATTTCAAATTGCTTAAATATAATTGGATATACAAGTTGTAAGTATATGCATTTATCTATTATTTTTAAATAATTTGGATAAAAACCTGGTATTTAAATTCTTAAGTTCCGTTAATTAATAGTTTCAATTATTGTAGTAAAATGGGTTGTAACTAATTTATAATTGAAACCTTTAAGGGAAATAAGAGATTTAATGCTAGGTTACAAATGAAATAACAAGGAAGTTGAAATTTATAATTAATAAAAGCAAAGGATATAATTATTGAACATCTAAATAATTAAAAGAAATGGGATAAACTTGTATGATTCTCAATTGCATTCTTAAAAGCATATATATATAACTTACCCAATAATAAAAGTTACAATGTTTAATAAGAAATTGTAATAGAATATTATACAAGCAAAAATTTGAAATAATGAAGGTGTTCAATGAAATTCTTTAATAAATAAGAATTGGAAGTTGTAGTTGGTATAAACTTAAGTATAATTGAAAGGTAAGTATATTGAATAAATGAATAAATGAAATTAAGTAGTGAAGAAATGAAGGTAATGGAATAAAAAGAAATTTACATGATATGAATAATGAAAATAAATAAAAATTGTAAGAATTTAAATGTAAAGTAAAAATATAAATCATTGTATAAATAAAAAGGAAATCAAACAACAAATATTATGAGATGAAATTGTTCAGAATGAAATTGTTCTATAGTTTGGAATTGTTGTTGTTTTGGTTTATGGTTTTTTGGGTAAGGATACTTTAAAATTGTTTGGATGTATGAATAATCTATTTAGTTTCATCTAAGACTGTTGAGTAAATTGTGCACTAAGTAGTTTATTTTCCATTCTGTGCAATTCAAAGTTTGAACCCGAACAACTATTTGTTTTGTTTGATATGAATGAATGATTGATTGTGTTGATTCTAGGTGATGGTTGTATGCCTTGTTGCAAGTGATTGTTATTGTATTGATTTGTCTGTTTATGATTGAAAAAATTTAAACATTTCATTTTATATAATTATTAACTCTTTAGATTATATAAGTGAAATACAGGTTGTGGAAGCAATTGCTACTGCTTTTGGTTTCATAAAATAAGCGTAAATTGCCCGACAAATAGATACGTTTTCGGATTACGGTTTATAGCGTTATTATACTGTTTTTCCCGTGTTGGGGTACATATTATTTTGGAAAATATATGTTATATATTGTTATATTTGATATTATAGTTTCTCCCGAGCCTCTCCGTACAAAGGAGACTCTGCCGAAGTTTTTCGTAAAATTTGGACTTCGAAAATTTTGAAAAGGTTTTCCAAACTTTATTAATTTGAGTGTATAGAGATTTAATGGTTATAAATTGGTATAATATATCTAAATTATTAAATTTTGTAAATTTATTTATTTATAAAATTTATATTTTTGAATAAGATGTATTGTTCACTCAATTCTTTCCTTTCCCTTCTTTTTCCTTTTCGGGGACGAAAAGTTTTGAGTGGGAGAGAGTGTAACGACCCGTAAATTTCGATAATTAAATTGGGTAATTTAATAAGATTTTTGGAAAAATTTAGAAAGAATAATAGAAAAAAAATTAATTATTGAATTTATGTGTGAAATAATATAATATGGGGCAAATTGTTTGTGAAGAATAAACATACAAGTATGATAAGGGATAATGGTGACAAATGGTTGTTGTTACCTGTTAATGTACCAATTACAAATGAGGGTAATTAAATATTACTTCAATCATAATCAATATAATAAGGAAATAGTGTAAATTTTTACACTTGGTTATAAAATTGAATAGAAGTAAATAAGAGTAAGAGTATTGAATCAACCAATGAAATAGTATATTGACTAATAGTAACTGAATGTAAATTAAGGTAATAAAGTTAATGCAGGTCAATAAATAATTAATTTAGTGCAGTCCCTATTAATTGAAAAGAAGTGTAAGGTTAAAATTGATTGAAATTAGGGAATTGGGAAATAAATTCAAAGTCGCATTAATTGATGAAATAATATGTAATAAACAGTAATTTGATAGAATCAATGCTAGATAAGTAATTAAAATATTTGTTATTTGATAATAAAGTATGAATGGGATTAAATTAAGCAAATAGTGATAATCATTAATTGTTTACCCATTTATTTAATCTATTGGATTAGATCTAAATCCATTGCAATTAAACTTAATTAAAAAACTACGATAATATGAAATTAGTTGACAACTGTAAAAATTGTTAGGGAAATTGGATATATACTAATGTTAAATCTATACATAAGATGATGATTGATTGTATAAAGAGATTGAATACGAATGGTATAAATTTAATTGAAATAAAATTTTATAATTTATTGAATTTACTTAAATAGAAGGTAAACACTATAAATTTTGCAATAAATCCTTATTTGATTGATATGCAAATTTTGGTTAATGAATTAGAAGTTTAATTGTAATCAAAAATGATAGAAATGGTAAGTTAATAATTGATTCATAATAAGCTTTAGAAATCAAATAAATGGATTTTTGGAATGTCAGTTGACAATTAGTGAATATTTTTAAATTCGGAATTTAATACGGTGATGGGTAAATTAATTAACTCAAATTGGATATCTGAATTTGCCTAAATTTTTGGTAAGGTTTAAGAAATAAAAAATGATGAGACTTGTTGATTATAGAATTTAAATTTGAAGAAGTGATTAATTAAACTAATATTAAATTATTTAATTAACTGAAAAAAAGCCATTTTGGCCACTGACTCAGATTTCGACGAAACCAGTTTCATCAAATCCGTAACGATGAATTATAGTAAAGTTTCAAGTTTCGTAGCGATTGGACTTGTCGTTTGATTGTACGGACTCGAAACGCCTTGAAATCGATGAAATTGAAATTAATTGAAATCAATTTGAAATAACCTGATTTTAGCATAACTTCTTCATACGATGGGACTTGAAACATGTTCCAATTATTTTAAGATATTTTAAAACATCTATTTTTATATATGGGTTGACCCAATTTCGTTCCGGAGTCGAAACGGGCTTTTTGGGCCATTTTATAGTTAACGCGTTTATCAATCTGGTCCATCTTTTCTACTTTCGGCTTTTTCTATAAATACCCTGTTATAAACCCTAATTGTTCCTCATAGTAAATTGTATGTACATACAATTCCTTCTCACCTCCTTATTTCAATGGCAGACAATTCCATATCCAATTGCAATTCAAAATCAAACCAAAATTTCAAACCCCACAAACCATATCATATATATCTTTGGAAAGCTCTCGAAGAGTGCATCCCAATTCTATGATTCTTTTTCAATTCGATGCACTGTGTAGCCAGAAATCGAAGAACCATTTTCGGCCGTTCATCGCGTGCCGATGAACATCGACTGATCGACGAACCATTTCTGGGTTTTGTAGAGTGGACGATGGGGAGTTCATCGGTATGATTCGTTTCGCAAATTGACGGTTGGATCTACGACAAATATTCACTAGGGTTTCGAAAATTTCAGACGGCTGCTCAAACTTTTCGAGCGCTATCATTGATGTGGTCTGGGCATAGTGGGCGTGCGGTTTGAAATACGGTGGGGGCCGTTGATGGGGCAGTGCACATACGAGATGAAGAAGCTCTAGGGTTCGGTTGAAGATCTATGGTTCGCGTGTAGAAGGCGTGACGTGGCACTGCGTGATAGGTGAGTGTTTCATTTTATTTTATTTTAATTCGATTTCAACCCATTTTAATGCAATAACTTTTACATACGATATCAGTTTCACGCGCGGTTTTCTCTACTAGGTTCTTATTGGAATTCCGAACATTTTGACGCTAGTTTGGACGGATTCTGAGACTGTTCAAATTTTTGGTTTAAATTGGATTTAAATTCAATTTAAATTCAAAAGGTGAGTGTTTTAACCCACTCACAACTTCTAAAATTTCTTATGTGTATTAAATTAATTTCTGATGTGATTTGAAATTTATTTAGTGCTGTTTGGTATATTTTATCATCATTCCAGTTAAAATTTAATTTATTGAATTAAATTGTTATTCAATTTATTATTGCATATAACTGCCGGTCAAATTAATTTATTTTTGAACATAAACTGCCCGTAATTACCTGTTATTTATTATCTGTTCTATATTTATGTTATTGTTTGAATTGGATGATGATTGTGATAAATGGTTGATGATTGATATTGGATGAATGGATGTTGTACGTTATATTGTTATAAACTGCAAGTTGTTATGCATTTTTATTTTTTTTGGGATTGCGGTTTAAAATGATATGCAACTGTATTTATGTTTTAAATTACGGATTGAAATGATAAATATACGTATCACTTGAGCATAGGATAGAAAATTATATACAAACACCGTGGTCTATATATATGAAAATAATTTGAAGTTGATTTATATGGTTTTGGGAAGAAATATACGGTTTAATAAATATTAATTTTTGATATTATATAAATATTATATATATATATATATATAGTTAAATTCTTGAATTTAAGCTAATTATAAATTGTTTAATAAAAATAAGCTTAATAATGGAGTTTGATTGTTTTATATTATATGGTTAGGTGCCTATTTAAGATATTGTATATATAGAGTTTTAATGACTTAAATAAAAATTAAGTTGGAAGATAAATATGAAATTGGTTTGAATTGAATTATTTAAGAATTATACTCGAATAAATTTGATTTGAAATTTAAATAAAATTGAGATTTTAAAGGGTATGATTCTTATAACTTGATTTGGTTTAGAGTGATTTAAATGAATATAAAGTTGATTTAAATGAATATATCAAGTTAAATAAATTGAAAGAATATCCAATTATGTGAAGTTAAAAGTTTTCTTAAATGATATTGGATTTATTATGCAAACATTTCAAATCTAAATAATAGTAATTGAATTTGTTGTATAAGGGATTATCAAAGAATTAGTTTTGAAATGGTGGAATATTTAAAGATTTGAAATATATAGAAATTAAAATGGTTTATTTGGGGATTTAAATCTGTATTTGGAATTGATTTGTGAAATTAAAGAAGCTAATTTATTATATAAAGTAATTTAATATTAAACCATTTAAGTATTGGGAGTTGTGTTTCAATGTTATGGGTTTCAAGGTATTATGATTTGAAAATGCTATGATTTTGGGAAAATAATATATTTGAAATAAAAATGATATTATATTGACTTGGGTTTTATAAATGATATCGTATTTATATTTTTTTGAAATGAATATTATATCCTAGTTTTGAGGTATAATTATTTTAAAATGACCGCGGTGTTATAATATCGTTTGGTTGTTAAAGAGACCGGGATCGAAAGTTGTCATACTCTTTGCTAACTCGAAAAACCACTTTAACAAGCATGTACGCGGTGGAGATTCCAGAATGAAGTAGGATGGTGGCAGCGTTTCCTTTGAGGTATATACGTGGACCCGACTCTCGTGTGTTGGCATAAGGTGGCTAAAACAGGAGCGATTCTCGGGCTAAGGAGGTAGCCCCTCTTATCGGACACATCCCTTCGATATTATACTCTGACTTTTGGATTGATTCGGTGGCCACTTTTGATTTTTGATTTTAGGGGTGTGGCTCGAGGTGGGCGGCAGTAGCTGCCACACGTTACCACCTGCCCGGATAGCAATTGGTATATCAACCCTGGCATTGCCTAGTTGTTCCGTGTCACCTAACCTAGCGAGCCTTGTACGAGTTTGATTTTTGTCGTACCTATGGAGTGTCTTCTCGTACTCTCCCGATCAGGAGATATGCAGGTACTGTATAGACTATTGGCACTATTACGTGTTAAGGGCTATATGGGTAACCCCTTAACGCTATTTAAAAGTAAGTTTATTTTACTATTAGACACTATTATAATAGCGAAATATTACTACATAGTAAATAGTTTAACGGATCCTTAGGAGATGTGAATCCCTAACATCTTTTAAGTTACTGCACTCACGTTGACACTGGATAGGAGACGTCAAATCCCGTAAACATCTCTGACGCTGTTCCACTCATATTTATTCCTGTTGATTTATCTTACATTAGATCTTTTAGTTCTGACTCGAGTGTTTTGTCCTTTCAATTCGCTCGGGTCAGTCTGGGCATTTCAGGATTCGAGGACTCTATTTCAGGAGGACGAAGACGAAGATTGCATTACTATTATTTATAATATTATTCCACTACATCACATTGTTCTGCTGCATTAATTGTTATTCTCTAGTATGTGTACTCTGATATGTATTGTATAAATATAATCAATGTTTTGTAAAACAGCTTCATGAACTGTTTATTTGATTACTATATTTTATCGTTCCGTTGCAAGATTCCATTTTGATTTTTTCTTTCTCTGCTTTTTCTTATTTACCCCATAACAATCCGCCCTTCTTTATGGTTTAAGTCTGACATGTGTGGTTTATCGTCGATTTAAAGCGTACAAAAAGGCGGAACGTTACAAATGTAGATTTTATACTAATTTTCTAGTGAAGAAAATGATTTATCGGGTAAAGAAAATTTACGGTTAAATTATATATAATTTGGGTCTAAAATTTATATATTTTATAAAACATATTAAAATGAATTTTCTGGAATTTGTATAGGATTTTCCAAAGTGTTTTGATGAATATATAAAATATTTAAGATATGAGAAATAATGTTTTATATATTTATGAAAGGATAAAGGGTGATTTGTAAATAAATTAAATTGTTATTTCTGAAATTATGGCAGTGCTTTTAGAAAAGAAAAATCAACAATCAATAAGATTTTGACAAACAAGGTAGGTTAATTAAAAAGATTATTTAAAGGTTAAAAATTTAGTTTTTTATGCAAAAAGTATGATTCACCATTTTCGGGACACTGCTTCTGCCCATATAGCTTTCAACTTAGTGGTTCCGCCTTCGTCACCATCAAAACCAATGCTCCTAGTATTAATGCATTGGTACATAGTGAATTGGATAAAGGGCGGGGAGGCACAAGGTCAAAACCAGGGATTCCAAAGGAGGTCGAAGCGCTACTTTGCTTTAATTTGAAAATGTGTCTGCTTTGCTTTTGATTGTATAGCTTTCGACATAGTTAAAGGTTTTAAAGCAATGGTTACGCCTTTGTTTTGAGCAAACTGCTTTCGGCCTGGCTGGTTTTCAACTAGGTCAATGGTTTAAAAAGAATGATTTTAATGAGGCTGCACCTTATTTTTTAAGTATAGGCTTTCGACTAGGTCGAAGCCTTGGCTACCACTTCTTACCTTTCGAAGTATTTTTCGAAAGGGTATACTTTGTTTTATAAAACACCGTCGCTTCTCCAATGCTTTCGGAAGGATGGTTCCAACACCATCACTTCTTTTCTTTGTCTTTGGTTTTCGAAAAAGTTGCTTTCGACCCTATAGTTGTGACCCTTAGATTTTAAAGATTAACCCAAAGGTTTTGAAAGATAAGGTTTTGAATGGTGTTTTCACATGTTTTAAATTGAACCAAAAAGCTTTCGAAAGGTTTAAGGTTTTGATGCTTTCGAAGGGTTTTAAAGGAAGGTTTCAAAGGGGTGTTTCCCCTATGTTTTCGAAAGGCTTTGAATGAATGGTTTCGAAAAGGTGGTTCCCCAACACTTTCGAATGGTTTAAAGGAAAGGTTTTTGTAATGACCCGGATTTTTCAGTCATTTGATTTTAAACATTTAATTTATTTTAAATGTGGAATTTGAAACGTAAATGCATTTTATATGAAGTTTATCGATCAAATAAGTGGAATAAAACTTAAGTTCCAAATACAGCGAGTTATTGAATAAATTGAATTGTTGAATTAATAATAGAAAATCATTTAAATAATTGAATTGTAGTTGAATATCAATCAAAATTATTTCTAATATTTATGTAAATTCTATTGTAATTATAACCAAGTTAATAAATTTTTGAATCAGTAACTTCCAAGTGATTTCGCTAATTTTTGAAATCGTCCATTTAATTGACGCGTTAAAATAGCGATATGGGGCACAGTCTCAGAATTCGATGAAACCTGTTTCATTGGATCCGTAATAGTGTATTATTATGAGATTTCAAATTTCGTAGTGTTTGGATTTACCATTTGGTCGTACGGGTTAGAAACGCGTTGAAATTTAAATCGGAAATTTAATATTATAATTAGATTCATGAAGTTGTCTTCTCCATACGATCAAATTAGGTTTCAAAACTTGTTCCATTGGGTTTCGAATAGCAGTATAACATTAGGAACGCCAGTCGGTATGCCTTAATAGGAGTTCGATAATTTAAGTTATTATAAGCGAGATATTTTTGAACATAAAATATTAAATTCTTAATCGTAACCACCCTATAATAGCCATTTGAACCCAGCCGACCTAGCTGTTCTAAGCCGCCTTCTCCTTTACATTTAAGCTCACGAATTCCCTTTCCTTCCTACTGACGAAATCGTAAGTGAAGAAAAAAAATAAAAAATTAACTCATGCGAAATCATGGTTCGTTGCTCTTCGTACGCGCGTGTAGGAAGGGAGGAGAACATGGCGGCGTCCCACCTGGAGCACGACGATGAGGTAGGCAGTGGACTAGGTTCATGGCGATGTCAGATAGAGGCACTCATGAGATGATGGTAGAGTGGCCGATAGGCATGGCGGTGGGCCAGGTGGTCGATGGCGCAGCTGTAGGCGAGGCGAGAGGAAGTGTCAGCGATGATGGAGATTCGGAGGAAGTTAATGTCGCGTGCTTAGGCTGGTACGCGCGAAAGATGGAGCGTGAGGAAGATGTTTTAGCATAGGATAATTAAATTAACATTTGTAATTAGTTTAAACATTATTAACAATTATCATTCTTAGTATTTCGAATGTATAGAAATATATAACTTTGTCATGCGAGGTCGAAAAATTACGAAACAAGCAGCATCAAAATCTAATCGAAGAATATCACGCTATAAAACCGATTTGGGATTTCTTCAGAGTTAGCAAGAATTTTAAATTTAAATCAAACTTAGCTCGATTTAATTTAAAATTGGAATGAATTGCAAATAAAAATCAATGTGAGTCAATCTCACTCATTTGGAATTACTCGTTTTAGTTTATAATAATTTAAATTTATTATTGGAAAATTGGTGGAATTGATATATTATTATCAGTTGAATGTTATATTATATATATTAGTACATACATTAGTAGTTAGATATATTTCCCGCCATTGGAGCGGATGAGACACTGTTAGATTCTTATAATACCAGATGACCTTATATTACCATGATATCCCGCCTCGAAGCGGTAATGGTATTTATGTTATATAAAATCCATAGATGCAGGGAAAACAGGTTGGAGAGATGCAACTGGATTTCTCAAAAATGTTGATTTTAATTTCATATACAGTGATATTTGATTTGTGTGGATAATCTGATTAGATTATGTGGTGATTTGAATTATTGGGTGCTATAGTAGAACTGCCTTAATCCTGGTATTTTATATGCCATAAATATTATTTTTCGAATTTGAAAGAATTTAAAAGGAGATTTTGGATATAAAAAAATTTATATCGAAATTTGAATTTTTTCTAAAGAGAAATTGATTTGGATAAAACAATAATTTGATTTGGAGTTGTACTTAACTATTCGTAAAATGTTTTAATTAGGGAATAAAAAATGAATTATATAACGGATTTTTAACAGGGGACTTTTAAGTGATATTTCTAGATTTATGGAAAAGAAGTTGAAATCGATATTAAATATAGATTTGAAAAATAAATGGGATTTACGAAGGAATGGATTTATAAAACGAGATTATATAAATAAGATTAATTTTTATAAACAAGTGATGTTTAGAAATAAGGAAAGATGACATTAGTTGATAAATTGGGAATATAAAGGCACAATGTTAATTTATATCGAGATATGGAAATCAGGTTTGGGAAGAATAGCGTGTTCTATTTTTGAAATGTGAGAATGGTTAGGGAATCAGAATGAAATTGATGTATCGTGAATCGAGAGGAATTTATAATTTGAAATTGGTTATTGGGATTTTAAAAATACATTTTTATTAGGAAGTTAAGTTTTCTTTGAAAAGAGAATTTTTTATTTATTAAAATATGTAATTTAAAGCTGGTTAGTACTAAAATACTTTGGAAGTGAGTTTTCCAAATATATGATATTAATTGAAATAAAGTTTTAATTTTTATAATAAACTTCGTAAATCGATTGGTTTTATTTAGAAATGAATTGGAAATGAGTTATAGATATTTATTTTATGTTTTTGATATTTTTAAATAACTACTTAAACGTGTTTTTAAAATAAAATACTTAGATATGCAGTTTTGGAAGTAATTGAAAATTAATTATATATTCTCTCAAGATTTGTAAATGGAGTTTATTTATTGGATAGGATTTTTATAAGAGAAATCTTATAACGAAATTTTGGAACATTAGGAATTTTCGAAATGTTTAGATAAGTGAACTTCGAAAAACGAGTCTGAATTCATTAAGAAGTTATAAATTGGTGAATGAGATTTTAAACCAGTAAGATTGATTATTGAAAATTGTAGAAGGGATTATAAAATTTTTGGAGATTTATGAAATGAATTATAATGAGTTGTGATTTTACAAAAAGGTTGTAAATGTTTTATGGAGTTGGAAATAAAGAGGAGATTTCCTCGTTTTTGAATATACCTAAAAAAATCAATACGATATAAATATTTCCTAAATGTTAGGAAGTAAGCGATTTTGGGTAATATATTTCTAAGTATTGGAATAAAATGGTTTGGGAATGTTTTGACTATGGGAAGGTTATAAGGAAATATTTCAAAGTGTTAGTACAGATTGAAAATATCACGTTAAGGATATAAGGATTTAAAATTGTTTTCAAACATTGGAATGTTGAAGAGATTTAGACATGTATCTTTGTAAAGATATTTTAAAATGAATGTTTTGAGAATATTAAATAAATTAGGCCTAGTTAATGCTTATGTGTGAAAAATTGTGAAAAAATGATAGTTAAATAACTGACTATCAAATATGGCCAAATTCGTTGATCGTTTTGAAGAGACCGGGATCAAATTTGATTATCCGAAAACTACTTCGATCCGATTTATGCGTTACAAATTGGGATATCATGAAGATAATGAAGACGGTGATTCTGAAGATTCGTTTTGTTCAGAGCCATAACAACTTGTATGGATGAATGCTATCAGCACATTGTCATTGGAAGGCAATAAGCATTCTAAGTATAAATTCCTTAAAAGGTAATCGTACGGTCAAGTCTCATCAACCGAGAATGACTAAAACAAGATGCAGCAGGGCTAAGTGGGTCGCACCCAAGTAGGGTGTGTTATCACTTTTCTAGATACCCTTGGATATATTATAAAATATTTATGGAAATGGTTGTGCATGTAAATGAGAGCGCTCGATTAGGGTGAGAACACCCAAGGCGATAACATATTCGGTACTATCCAGGTCAGGAGAAGGCTAATCCTGTGTTGGCAGGGGATCTAGGCGAGGTCCTCGGTACATTTTTTTAGAGCTGTACAATGGTGGTGGTACCCTAATTGTCCAGTCATTTTATGGAATCCAATATCCACTACGAGCCTGTACGGTTTTGATTGTGCCCAGCTATGCTGAAACTTAAGATGCCAGCATTTCAGCTATTTTCTAATTTACTTTCTATAGACACTGTTATAATAACAGATGATTTTGATATAAAATGTTTTGGTTAACGTAAGGTAAAAACCCGTCATATTTATGTATGGCATGGTCTTACGAGATACCTTTGTTTTTCAAAGGATTTGGAAATAGTAATAATTAAATTTGAGTGTGTTTTCTCACACTGGTTTTCCAGACTGGCTCGGGTATTATTTTATTGTAATGCTCGGGTCAGATTGAGTATTACGGATTCAGGTTAGGATGCTATGGAGCTCAAGAGACGATCTGTAAGATCTCAAATGTATTTCACGTACTTGGTTATTTCCGTTGTGTGTCTTATGCTATATTCAATATATGTGAGGCCAAGTTATTATGACCGTCTAGGTTGACTGTTATTTGTTGAACTCTGATGGTTGTGTATAATAACAGCTACAGATTCTTTTGTATAAAAATCTATTATTATTATATGTTATATTTTATTCCGCTGCAATTGTAAGATGCTATATTGTTATTTCTATTTTTCTTCTATATTTTTCTTTTTCACCCCTAAGGATCTGGTATTTCCGACACACTATTGCTCGGCATGCTATATAGTGAACGTATTGATGTCGATTTTCCATGGTCGAAAATCTCGGGCAATTACACTTAGTATCAGAGTTGAAGGTTAAGCAAGAACCTTGGCTTTAGTGAGGATTACTCATTAGAGATAGGTTCAGTAGTACCCTAGAGTGAGTTTGAGTGTACTATAGATATGAGCATGTATTTGTTAGTGAATATAAAATGTTTTATATTGTGTTTGTTTATTTATTGAGTGGATTATGAACTCTAGTCGGCGTAGTCCGTACAACTGTATCGATAGGGGTTTCTAAACACTTGAATACTATAATTCATCACGGTATTGTTTTGAAATGAGGAAATGAAATAATATTACCCAAACTATATTTTTGATATAGAAGAAATAATTTTCTCAAATTATTATAGTATATTGGTGTGTTTGGTTACTATTATTATAATCCGTACAAAATTATAAAAATTGGCAATGGTTTATCCAATCTAATTAAGTTTGTATAAGTATGGAATTATGCATATAAGTAAGAATTAAAAGTGGATTCAAACTAGAATTTGGAAATTAAAAGCCCCAGATATTTTTGGAAATGATTTCCAAGGCGTTTTGAAATAAATGACGGCGATATTTATGGAATGGGGAAATGCTTAAAATTGGAATAAAAATTGTTTTAAATTGGGTTTAAAAATGGATTTTGAAAGTGTTAAAGCACTAAACTCACTACAGTCACTGGAAAATAATCCTGGTGATGACTGCACAGCATCATCAATATTCATTTTTTACTTTAGTAATTCAAGATTTTGGATTTGACATACAAATGAATTATGTGTATATATGATTTCAAATTGATTTGAAATAAAACTGGGTGTTTGAATTCGAAAATTTTAATTTAAGTGTTGGGTGGAAATTATAAGGAGAATAAGTTTTTGAACTTCTAATTTGAAAAATAACATAGATAAGAGAGGAAAATCTAAAAGTTAAAATATGAAACTAAATGGAATTCAACTTAAATTAAATAAAATAGTTTTAATTTTTTTAATATAAGCTAGTTAAATGGATTGAGCTAGTAAATGAATTGAATGAATAAAAATTTAACTTAAGCTAAGTTAAATAGAACTGGATTGGATTTGAAACCATATCGAATTGAATTAAATACAAGATTTGGGCTGTAAAATGATTATACAACTAAGTTTTTAATCTTGAATGGAATAAAATTTAAGTGAAAAATTATGAAATCGAGAATAATTAATGGTACAACTTATTAAATAGAAAAATGGAATGGAAAACCAAAATGAAAATGAATTGATATTTTGGCAAGGAAATGGAAATCCAACTTGGATTAAAAATAAAGTTAAACTCAAGTCGAACCAAATGAAGTGATTTTTGAAATAAAAATCAGACATTGAACTATAAAATGGAAGTGAACTAATTAGATAAATTATTTAGTTAATTAAATATGGAAATGGAACTTAACTTGGTTAAGTAAATGGATTGTGGATTGTAATTAAACGTGGAACTTGAGTTATAAATGGAATTCGACTTAAATATAAGCGAAATAAATATATGATGAAATATAGTCAAATAAAACAAGAATGGAGTAAAAATTAAGTTTGAAGTGAAATCAAATGTAAATTTTTTAAAGGAATTGGTTATCAACTTAAGTAATTATTTTGGTTGACAAATGAATTAGTATGGTATTGAATGTTGTTGATATAAAATAGGATAAACAAAATTTTGTGAATTAATACAAAGCGAATAAATTGATTTAGAATCAATTTGAAATAAATATGATTATAATGTGTGTGAATATAATTGGATGCACATAAATTGTTGTGAATCATCTGGAAATGAATCAAATGGTATATAATTCGAATGAAGGTAACTAAGTTAATGTTGGAACATTGAATTGCTTACAAATACATAAATTACAAGTTGGGTTATGCAAGTGATGTGTTTAACTAGTTAAATAAATGAAATGTTATTAAATTTCATGATTTTAGACTTACGTTTTTAAATTGAGTAAGTACAGGTACAAGAAGACCATTTGGCTAAATTTTGGGTTGTGAAATTGCATATAAAGTAAGCTCGCACGCTTAATAATGCTAATAAAGTACGACTACGCATTTAAAAGCGAAATGAGATAATATATTGATATATATTGTGTTTTCCGACCGTATGGGTCGATATATATCATTTTACCATTTTTTTCTTATTGCAAAAGGCTCTCCATACAAGGAAGACTTTGCCAAAAAAAATTCAGAAATTTAAGGCGTAAGAAAAAAATTGGAAATTTTTGAAATTTTTTGTGAATAGAAATTTGATTTTAAATTGGAATTGAAACAAAGTGTTTCAGTTTAGAAATCAAAATTAATGTCTTATGTAGAACTAAAGGAATTAGGAAAGTGAAATAGCAAGTTGACTAAGTGGGTTTTAATAAGTTATCGGGTTTGGATCGTTTGTCCTACCATGGCAATTTCGGGGACGAAATTCTTTTAAGGGGGTAGGAATGTAACATCCGTGATTTTTCAGTCATTTGATTGTGAACATTTAATTTATTTTTAATATGGAATATGAAATGTAAATGGAATTTTAATATGAAGTTTATAGATCAAGTAAGTGGAATAAAACTTAAGTTCCAAATATAGCAATTTATTGAATAAATTTATTTGTTGAATTAATAATTGAAAATCATTTAAATAATTGAATTGGAATTGAATATGAATCGAAACGATTTCTAATGTTAATATAAACTCTATTGGAATTATAATTGAGCTAATAAAATTTTAAAACAAGAATTTCCAAGTGATTTCGTCAATTTTTGCAATCGTCGATTTAATAGACGCGTTAAAATAGCAATCTGGGGCACAGTCTCGGAATTTGATGAAACCAATTCCATTGGATCCTTAATAGTGTATTATTATTATCGAATTTCAAATTTCGTGACATTTAGAGTTACCGTTTCGTCATACGGGGTAGAAACGCGTTGAAATTTATATCGAAAATTTAATATTATAATTGAATTCAAAAAACTATCTTCTCCATACGATCGAATTAGGTTTCGAAACTTGTTCCATTGGGTTCGAAATAGCGGTATAACATTAGGAATGCCAGGCGGCACGACTTGATAGGATTTAGGGATTTTAAGTTATTATAAGCGAGATAATTTTGAATCTAAAATATTAAATTCTACTCGTAACCAACCTATAAGAAGACCTAGCCATCTGAACCCGGTCGACCTAGCTATTCGAAGCCGCCTTCTCCTTTACATTTAAACTAGTGAATTCCCTTTCCGTCCTACAGACAAAATTGAATCGAGTAGATAAAAAAAGTGAAAAAAATCTAACTTGCACGAAATCTAGGTTCGCTGCTCTTCGTATGCGCCCAAGGGAGGGAAAGAGAACAAGGCGGCGGCTCGCCTGGAGCACGACGTTGAGGTGGGCAGTGACTCTAACATTCCTAGATTTTAGCTAATAATTTGATAATTGATTTAATATTTAAGATTAAATTTTGGAAGAATTGGTAATCAAATCTAATTATGGAATTTACTTGTCAAATTAATTGTGAATTAATTAGGGAATTTTCAGAATAAATACATATTTTAGATTTTAAATAGAATTTTGGTTTGGAATTTAAAGATGAGTATTTTATAAATGAATATTGTGAATTGAAATTCGAGGATAAATGTATTAAAAGTAAATTGAATTTAAGTACTCTATAGCTTTAGATTAATAAGATTTGTTTTAAAAATGTATATATGGTATTAAAACAAGAATTAACAAAAGTTTTAAAATATACGTGTCTTTTGAAAATTTATAAGAAAGCATATATATATATATATATAAAGAAATTGGTTTGTAAATTTATGAGATTTGATAAAAAATTAAATTACTTTTCTTTTATACTTGAAAACAAATACAATAGTATATATGTAATTAAATATAAAAGCTTTTATATATATATCTTTTGAAATAAAGAAGTTAAAAAAATTGTATAAATATGTAAACATAAGAGAATAAAGGTTTAAAAACAAAAATTATAAAGTAATTTAAACTAAGGAGTTAAATATGATTTGTGTATATATATATATATATATATATATATTAAACATTAAAAATAGAATTCATAAATCAATAAAAATATGATTTGTACAATGACTTGAATTTAAAAATTTAAAGCGAGAATGAATGTAAAATATTTACCTTTTTAAATTTAATAAATGTATTGTAAATAAAATTGATTTAATAAATAAATTTATAAAAGCTTTATTAACTAAGAAATGTATATATGTGTATGATTTATTTGCTGAGTGTACAAATTGTTTTATTCCATTTCTCTTTTGAAGTTGTAAAAGTAAAATAAATACCAATGTATGTAAATAAATTGTAAATAAATTAATAAAAAGGTTTAAAAGCATAAAGCATGTTTTCATAAATTCAAATAAAGTAAGAATTAAAAACAAAGTTGCAAATAAATTGTAAACAAGGGTGTAAACACAACTTGTAAAATAAAATAGAGAAGAAGGATTTGAACACAATTTTAACAATAATGGACACTTGTAAAATAAGTAACCATATGTATTAACACTTGTGAGTTTTTTTATGGCTTATGGTTACAAGTGTAAAGCATGCATAAAAAATAATATAAACAAGTGAATATCAAAAGACATAACCAGGTTGTTTCTTGTCCAAAAGCAGTTCAAAACCAAAAAAACCAAGTTTTCTTCCTTCATCTCTAAAACCAGGCTACTTATTTTATGTCTCTTCCCTCAAACTCTTCCCATCTTCATTTCAAAAATAAAATATCAAAACCGAAATCAAAAACCTGAAAAATAATGCTTAAGTCAACATGATCAAGCAAGTTTCAACCTGTTTCAAAAATCAAAATCAAAAAAATCTGGAGCCCAAAATGAAAACAGAAAGGAAAGGCAACAGAAGCTATGGAGCAGATTCAAAATAAAACCTGAAAAGCAATCAAACTCTCAAATTAAAAAATCAAGCAAGCAAGAAACCTGGAAACAGAATCATGCAACAGACAATTTATTCAAATCCAAAAAAAAAAACCTCGAAGCAAGCTAATCAACTCAACAAGGATCAAGGCTTCAGCTCATAGAACAACCAATCTTTAGATCAGGTTCAACAACAATTAGTTTGGGCCAGTATCAAACTGAAAATCAAGTTAAAGATCAAATTCAAAACCATTCCCAGATCTTTCAAAACCTGGTCTCTGCCCTTCATATAAGGTGAGCAAACTTGACCTGAATTTATTCTTATGTCTTGATGTTGTGATTGATCTTTGAAGTAAAATGGTGAATGTTGTTCTGCATGAATGAATAAATGTATGCATGTGTGTATCTAAGCAATGTCTGTGTGTATGTTTCCCTCTGTTCCTAATTACACCTTCAAGACTCACTGGAAAAAATTAATTAGCATCTTCCTATCTAATTAAATTCAAGTTATAAATCCTAAATGGAATATGTTTGTAACAATATAAACATCAACCAAAGAAAAATCATTAAGAAGAATATATAGGTAAACTTTGCTGGAAACAGGATGACGGAGTAAGAGAAAAAAAACAAATTCAAGCTGAAAATTTTATTTTTAAATTGGCAAGTTTTGATTATACGGATTGATTCATATTTCAAAAATATGAATTTAGAAAATCGTTTCATGATTTTTAAGCTAGTAATGATCGAGAAATTCTTAGATGAACAAGAATTATATTTTGATCAAGTTCTGGCAATCGGTGGCACGATTGGTCTTGTGATTGAATCTAAAGTATGCTTGTAGATTAAAGGTTGTCGAAAAAATGGTGGAATAAATTTTAGATCTCCAGAGATGATGGACGATGTGGGTTTAGGGTTTTAACTGGATTTTTTGTCGGTCTGGTTCCTGAGGAAATTGCAATGACGTCGAAACTATGTGGTCGATCGGACCTGGGAGGATGGAAGGGTTGGCGTGTAGCGAAGCGTCGGCCAGGTTCGCGTCGATTCTGGTGGTCATCGTTGGCGAATACGAGGTGTTTGCAGGTGATGGGCTTTGTCACAGTTTGAGTCGAAGTGTTAAATTTCGAATGACGGCGAAATTAGGGGACCTGGGTGGTTAGAAGGATAGGACAGGTCATCGATGAACTGAGTGCGAAGATGGCGATGGTCGGAGAAGCAGCAAGCAACTATACACGTGCACGATTCGTGTTTGTGCATCTGGGTTGAAGCAGTGCTGGAGAAGAAGAAGTGGAACTCGGGGGTGACTCGGGGGATTCGTGAATTTACTCGAAGCAAATGATGTTGCGTATGACTCGAAGTCATGCTTGGGGGGAAACGTAGTTTAGCTTGGGATTTTTTATAGCTTTGCTCGGGTTGGTTGTCTGGTGGCAAAACAGTTTTTAAAACCCAAAGAAAAATCAAGTTTTTGAAATTTAAATCTTGTTAAAAACAATTTTATTCTTATATTTAATGGTATCCAAATTTAAGAATTAGTTAAGAAAGGATTTTTAAATAAATTGTTCTAAATTTACCAAGTTTTAAAAGGATTTAAAATAAATGAAACCTTTATTTTGAAAAAGTTATTTTAACTTAACAATATTAAAGGTTAGATAATTAATGTTTAATAGCTAATGAATTTTATTTGTTGAAGAAAATTAATTACTCGGAGTAAATTACTTAATGAAAGTAATTAATATAGAATTAATTGATAATTCAAATTAATTAATCAAGTAATTGATGATTGATTCATTAAAAATAATTACTTAAATGGAAGTAATTAAGAATGGGTAATTAATGATTAAAGATTTATGTACCAAAGGGTTAATTACTTTAAAGAATAATTAATTAATGTGGTTAATTAATAAAAAAAAGAAATTTAATTTAAGAATAATTAGTTGAAGGTTAATTTATTTAAAGTGATTAAGAAATAATTATTTATTAAGGAGTAATTAATTAATTAGTGTAATTAATTAAGGATAAATAATTAAGGATTAATTTTTAATTAAAGGATAATTAATCAGTTAAGATTAATTAAATTAAGGTAATTAATTACTAAATCAAAAGTAACTAACTAATGATTTAAGTTAGGAAATCAAGTGATTAAGATTAATTTTTGATTAAGGATAATCATTTATTAATTAAGAATAATCAATTAAAATGATGATCAATTAAGGGGTTAATTAATTAATTAAAGATAATTAATTAAAGGATAATTGAATAAGTAAAGGTTAATTATTTAAAATAAAGAGTTAATTATCTAATGATTTAAGATTGATTAATTTGTAAATCAAGTTTGATTTAAATTAATTAGTAAAGGTTAATCAATTTATTGATTAAGGTTGATTAATTAATAGTTAAAGGATTAATTAATTTATAAACTAAGGTTAATCAATAATTAAAGAATAATTAATTAACATAAACTGTAATTAATTAATTTTAACCAACTAGAATTAGTGATTAATCTGGTTTCGATTAATCAAATGGTCAATTAACCTTATTTATGAATGGTTGTATTCTATTGAATGCTATGAATTGTTTTTTCATCTCTGCTGTGTGATGTTTGTAATTTGAATTGTTTTTAATTCAAGCCGTGATGAATGTAATTTATTTATTTATAATGCATTCCTATTTTCTATCTGTGATTCTGTGTATATAGATAAGCGTTATAGGATATACCGCTTATCGATATTGATATGATTGAATCTGTGATGATTGATGTTGTTGCACTATTGCGTAAAACCCTGGACTACATCATATACACACAAATATGGATTGCACGAGGAAATTAGTTAAGTCAAAGATTTTTAACAATTTTAAAGATTGAATTTTTGAATCCAAAATAGTTTCGGAATTGGAATTGAAAACTTTTGAAAACGAGTTTAAAAAATAAAAGTTATTTTGAATAACTTAACAAAGTTTAAATAGTTTGATTTGAATTTGAATTCAATATTTGAAATTGAATTCAATAATTTAGAAATCATGGTTTAAAAAGATTATACAACTTATAAAGATGTTTATATGGGTTTTAACCAATTAAAAAGTATCGTTTTGGGAATTTAAATTTAAACCTAATTTTTATACTTGAATGGCTTTAATTTATGGAAATGTAATTAGCTTTAACTTTGTCAAAGAATATTAAATCTTGTTTTGAAATCGAAGAGGATTTTAAATGGTAAATCTTTCACATAAAAGATTTGAATTTGAAATGGTTTGAAAGTTATGAATTAAATCTTTAATTTAAGATTGGATGAGTTAATCCAATTTGAAATGGAATTGTTTTGAGAAGCCGTGAATGAACCTTTTGTGGAAAATTGGTGAACTTTGTGAAATAAATATTTTCGTTTAAAAGATTTGAAATGGTAATTTGTTGTAAACCATTTGAAAAGAAAGTTTTGGGTTTTAAGTTGTGACTTAACCGAAATCCCATAGCCATATGTTTTTTTAAATATTGCGCTCATTATTCGGTTTAGCCGAGAGAGGACCTTGTGCCATATAACCCATTCCAAATAGTGATACAACGTTATGGATAGCATTTGAAGACTGGTGGTAAAGACCGGGTATTTTCGAGGACGAAAGGATAACCCGTCGATTGTCTCTGCATTGAGTCGCGCCGGTATAGAATTCCCTAAGTGATGGGAAGTCCGATTGGGATTGTGAATACCCGGATTTGCAAGGGCTTCTTCGGAAGTGCCTTCGGTTCTGTTCGAACCCGAAACAGACTTGTGTGGATGTGTGTCTGACATTACACTTTAAGATGTTAAACCAGTTTCTATCAAATACATTTTGTTTGGTGGCGGAGATTTATTCTCTTAGCTTAACACCCTTCTCTGAGACGTACGAGCTCAGAGGTTATGTAGTTGATGGTTACTAGTGATACATTCCCAAATTGGTAATGTGGCATATGAAGTGTTGCTGATCATTTGTTGATCAAAGCATGGCTTTGTGAAAAGCGTAGCTTTGTGGACGAGACCTCATCGAGCCTCACAACCCGGTAATGGTCGAAACAGGAAAGATGCGGCAAGGTTTCAGGGTTAGCTCCCCTAGGGTATGACCATTCCTTCTGGAAAAGGGTGATATCATGGTACGGAGCCCAGATACTTACTCATGTGGACACTATAGTATATTTATTACTGTGTGATGTTGTTGGTGTAGAGGGCCCTCGGATAAAGGTCGCAAACGACCGGGGGTGGCATATCTTAGGTTTTACCCCCCGTAAAGGGGTAGACCGGCCTTGTGTTAGCAGAGAGCCGAGTAGGTTCTCGGGGCATCCCTCAAGAGGCGTTCCCATGTGGAAATAGGAAGTTCCTTAGCCTGACCATTTGTTGGAAATCCATTCATCCAATGCGCATCTTGTACGGTTTTAGTTGTATTACCTACCATCTACTTATGGTGGCGCCCCACTGTTTGGACGGTAGCTATAGTAGGCATAGTTCGAAATGTCTATGCTGGCTAGGATTAATATTATACTTTCGAAATGTTTTTCCACTATGCACTAATAATAATATCAAAATGGTTTTTTGCGTATCAAGAATTTTTGACTATTATAAGGAGAAATCCCCTCCAATTCTGCGTTTGCATTGTGTATGGCGCGAGAGGTCTTATGGTAGTTTCATTTTCCAAAAAGCATTGCGGATTTGAACTTTAAAAGCTTTTGTTGTTTGTTTTAAAAGATAAAACTATATTTGTTTGCTCACACCAGTCCCATGACTGACCTGGAGTTTATTGTTCCTTTCCTAAACTCCGAGTGCCCACTATTTTCCACACGGGCAGTCTAGAGTTGGATTTTCTAGATAGTCGAATAGTAGGTATTGATTTTATAGCCTTCAAAGCCCTTTGGGTTCATGGATCGCATTTGCTACACTTCAGCATTCACAGCTGCACTTTCTTATCTTTGTGCAACTTGATGAGGGTTCGAGCTAGCTTTGAATTGAAGATGGAGCTCTTGGAGTTTGGCATTGAAGACATTATCTTTCCGTTGTTATTTCTTGTATCTCTGATAGTATTGATATCTATTGTATCATTCTATTGTATTCTGTTGTATCAGATATTGTATTAAATATTGTATATCAAATGTATTATTTCATTTCTTCCGTTGTGCTGTACTTAATGTGTTATAAGCTCCGGCGAACCAGATTCGACGTTTGGATCTACGTCATTTGAATACAAGTGTCGTATTCGGTGCCGATCTTCGAAGGTCGGGTCAGGACCGTTACAATGACTATGGTTTGCAATGTTATCAGATGGAGGCGCTCGTGCACACGAGCTGATAGTGGAGTGGTCGGTAGGCGCGGCGGTGGGACAGGTGGTCGATGGCGCGGCTGCAGGCGAGCGAGGGGAAGTGTCAGTGGTGGTGGTGATCTGAGGAAGTTGATGTCGTGTGCTTGGGTTGGTACCCGCAATAGCTGGAGTGTGAGGAAGATGTTTTAACTGAGGGTAATTAAGTTAACATTTGTGATTATTTAAACATTATTAATAATTATTATTCTTAGTATTTCGAATGTATAAAAATATATAACTTTGTCATGCGAGGTCAAAAAATTACGAAACGAGCAGCACCGGAATCATATCGGAGAATATCACACTGTAATACTAGTTTGGGTTTTTCTGAGGAATTTTAAATTTAAATCGAACGTTGTTCATTTTAATTTCAAATTGGAATGGATTGCAAATAAAAATCAATGTGAGTAAATCTCACTCATTTGGAATTATTGGGTTTAATTTATAATAATTTAATTTTATTACTGGATGATTGGTTGAATTGATGTACTATTATCAGTTGAATGTTATATTATATATATTAGTATATATTTTAGTAGTTCGATATATTTCTCGCCCATTGGAGCGGATGAGATACTATTCGCCCTGCGTAATAGCGGATGACCCTATATTACCGTGATATCCCACCTCGAAGCGGGATTGGTATTTATGTTATATAACTTCCATGGATGCAGGGAAAACAGGTTGGAGGGATCTATCTGGATTCCTAAAAAATGTTGATTTTAATTTCATATAAAGTGATATATGATTTGTATGAATAATCTGCTATAGATTATATAGTGATTTGAATTTTTAGGTGCTATAGTAGCACTGGCTTTAATCTTGGTATTTTAAATGCCATAAATATTACTTTTGGAATTTGAAAGAATTTAAAAGGAGATTTTGGATATAAAAATATTTATATCGAAATTTGGATTTTTCAAAAAAGAAATTGATTTCGGTAAAACGATAATTTGGTTTGGAATTATACTTAACTATTCGTAAAAAATTAATTAGAGATTTAAAAATAAATTATATAAAGGACTTTTAACAGGGGATTTTTAAGTGATATTTCTAGATTTATGGAAAAGAAGTTGAAATCGACATTAAATACAAATTTGAAAATTAAATGCGATTTATGAAGGAATGGATTTATAAAATGAGATTTATAAATAAGATTAATTTTCATAAACTAGTGATACTCAAAAGGGGTTTATAAATTTATAAACGATGTTTATAATAAGGGAAGATGATATTAGTTGATAAATTGGGAATATGAATGCATAATGTGAATTTATATTGAGATATGTATATCAGGTTTGGGAAAAATAATGTATTCTATTTTTGAAATGTGAGAATGGTATGGGAATCAGAATGAAATCGATGCGTTGTGAATTGAGAGGAATTTATAATTTGAAATGGGTTATTGGGCTTTTAGAAATATATTTATTAAGAAGTTAATTTTTGTTTTAAAAAGGGAAAATTTTATATGTTAAACTATGTAATTTAAAGCCGGTTGTATTGAAATATTTTGGAAGTGAATTTTTCAAATATCTAGTATTAACCGAAATAAAGTTCTAATTTTTATAATAAGCTTTGTAAATCGATTGGTTTTATTTAAAAATGAATTGGAAATGAGTTGTAGATGTTTATTTTAAGTTTTGGGTATTTCAAATAACTACTTAAACGTGTTTTTAAAATAAAATATTATAATTTAAAATACTTATTATATACAGAGATATGTAGTCTTGGAAGCAATTGGAAATTAATCATAAATTCTCTCGAGATTTGTAAACGGAGTTTATTTAACGGATATTATTTGTATAAAAAAATCTTATAACAAAATTTTGAAACTTAAGGAATTTTTGAAATCTTTAGATAAGTGAACTTTGAAAAATGAATCTAAATTCGTTAAAGAAGTTATAAATTGGTGAATGAGATTTTAAATAAGAAAGATCGATTATTAAAAATTGTAGAAGGGATTACGAAAATTTCGGAGATTTATGAAATGAATTATAATTAGTTGTGAATTTACAAAAAGGTTGTAAATGTTTTATGGAGTTGAAAATAAATGGGAGATTTCCTCGTTTGTGAATATAACTAAAAAAATCGATAAGATATAAATATTTCCTTAACGTTTAGAAGCAAGTGATTTTGGGAAATATATTTATAAATATATTTCTAAGTATTGGAATAAAATGATTTGGGAAAGTTTTGACTATGGGAAGGTTATATGGAAATATTTCTAAGTGTTAGTATGGATTGAAAATATGCCGTTAAGGATATAAGGATTTGAAATTATTTTCAGACATTGAAATATTGTAGAGATTTAGATATATATCTTGGTAAATATATTTTAAAATAAATGTTTTGGGAAGAATAAATAAATTGGGCCTAGTGACTTCTTATGTGTGAAAATTTGATTGTTAAATAACCGACTATCAAAACCGGCTAAATTTGTTGATCATTCCGAAGAGACCGAGATCAAATTTGATTATCCGAAAAACACTTTGATCTGAGTTGTGCGTTACAAATTGGGATATCGCGAAGGTAACGAAGGCAGTGATTTTGGAAATCTGATTTGTTCAGACCCAGAACAACTTGTATGGATAAATGCTATCAACACATTGTCAATGGAGGGCAATGAGCATTCTAAGTATAAATTCCTTGAAAGTTAATCGTAGCATCTAGCTTCATCAACCGGAAATGACTAAAACATGGGAGATACAGCAGGACTAAGTGGATTGCACCCAAGTAGGCATGCTATCACTTTTCTAGATACCCTGAGATATATTATAAAATAATTATTGATATGGTTGTGCATACAAAAGAGAGCGCTCGATTAGGGTAGGAACATCCAGGGTGAAAACATATTCGGCGCTATCCAGGTCAGGTGTAGGCTGGTCTTGTGTTGGCAGGTGATACAAAAGATGTCCTTAGTGCATTTTTCTGGAGGTGTACTATGGCCGGCGGTACTCCAGTAGCACAGACATTGTATAGAATCCAATATCCACTACAAGCCTGTATAGTTTTGATTGTGCCAACAATGCTGAAACGTGAGATCAAGCAATTTAACTATTTTGTAATTTACTTTCTATAAACACTATTATAATAACAAATGATTTTGGTATAAAATGTTTTGGTTATCGTGAGGTAAAAACCCGTCGTATTTATGTGTGGCGTGGTCTTACGAGATACCTTTGTTTTCAAAGGATTTTGAAATATTAATAATTCAAATTGAGTGTGTTTTCTCACACTAGTTTTCCAGATTGACTCGGGTATAATTTTATTATAATGCTCTGGTCAGACAGAGTATTATAGACTCGGGTCAGGATGCTATGGAGCTCAAAGTACAAGCTGGAGGATTTCGGATGTATTTCACATACTTGGTTATTTCCGCTGTGTGTGTTATGCTGTATTCAAAATATGTGAGGAAAAGGTATTATAACTGTCCAGATTGATTGTTAATTGTTGTACTCTAATGATTGTGTATATTAACAGCTATAGATTATTTTGTATAAAAATCTGTTGTTACATATTATATTTTGTTTCTTTGCGATTGTGAGATTCTGTATTGTTATTTCCGTTTTTCTTCTATCAATTACTTCTTCACCTCCAATGATCTGGTATTTTTGGCACTTGATTGCTCGGCATGCTATATAGTGAAAGTATCGATGTATATTTTCCAGGGATGAAATCTCGAGCCATTACAGTTTTTCCAACGGTTTCGAAAGGCAATGTTTAAAGGTTTTAAAGATAGGATGTCTATAATTTTTTGCTTTCGACGGAAAATATATTTCAATGGTTTCGAAAGGTTTATGTAAATGGTTTTGAATGGAAGGTTTTGGCCTTTCGGCCTAGACAAAAGAAAGGGTTTATTTGGTTATGAAAGGGATACTTTCAATGGGATCGAAAAAGGGTACTTTCAAAGGATTATATGTTCAAAGGTTTTCATCAATAAAGATTTGGGTAAAGTGTATATAGCATGGCAAGGTGATTTTGAGTAAAGCATAGAGTATATATTTTCCTTGTTTAAGTTTGATTTAAAGGTTTTAATCAATCTGAGAAGAAAAGGTTTTCAAGAAAAACTAAAGTAAAATGACTCAAATATTAAAATACCAAACGGGGCTGGTATAGGGTCGCGCCCTATACATTAACTATTAGCCCCTAGCTAATTTAGTCCAAAATTCCAGTGTGTTGGGCTTCGTAACAGGTACGACTGAATTATGGTACACATACAAAGGAATATATTTGCGCAGAGTAGGTTATTGGTGAGCCCGCAAAACCATTAGGATCAGCGGACCTTAGGAGAGAGTAAGTTAGAGACAGACCGTCTAGAAAACTTGTCTAACAAATGCTAGGCCATTTTTATTGTATTTTCTAGTAGGCCCGAGTCGGCTAAAGGTTAGTAGTAAGCCAAACTAAACTATAGTGTATGGCAGATTGTCCATTTGTTACCTAATATATATGTTTACATAATAATGATTTACAGTTTTAACGAGATTTTCTTACAGGATTTTGGTTTGCAAAATATATGTTTTAAAAGGATATTGTGAGGGGAAACCCATTCCGCTAAACGGCGTAGTCTCACTTAATATCGTATATCCGAGATTTATAGTATTTTTCACACTAGCCTTTATATACGACTCAATGTTTATGTTTTCCCCTTAAAATATCGAGTGCTTAAAATTGAATTGAGTAGGTTGAGATTTGAGGATTTACATGTTTTGGTAGGTTTGCGAACAAAGCTTCCGAAGATGAGTTGCTAGCTGACGGATAGGTGTTTAGGAGTTGTAGTTTGTTTCATTTTGATGTATTTCCGTTGTGCTTGTATTAAGTCTGATATAACTATTTAGTGACTCTGATCAAGCAAGTGGGCATCTTCATATGTCGCTCTTGACGTATCTATGTAATAATTATTTTATCTGAACCTGAGAAAGCATTAGATTCTGTAATTTGAATATGAAACATGTTTTGAAAATGTAATGTGAAAGCTGTTTTTGAAATCTATGATTTTGTTTCACATTCATGTGATGCCGATATTATGAACACCATTAGCATTATCGTATTTGATCACCGAAAGTTAATACTATGGATGACTGCGACATCTGTAGCGCTTAGCTTCGAGTCTTCAGATAGGGGAAGTTACAACTTGGTATTAGCGCACAGTTTATGAAAACTTTAACTAAAAATGATTTTCAAAAAACATGATCCTTAGGAATTAGAGAAAAGATGGGTAATGGGATAACGCTATAGTAACATACTTGTGTTTATATATATGGGTCTACGCTATATCTCTAGTCTCCTGTCTTTATTAGGATATTCTTCTGTATCTCACGAGGTTTGAACACAGATATGGATTCAAGAAGAGTTAATCTAGGATGAAGCACCACAACAAATGGTAATGCTAGACCAAATACGAGAAGGAACTAAGGTCTGCCACAAGTTCGTAGTATGGGTGCTGGAGTCCGGCAAATGGATACGGGAGCTATGTATTAGTTTTTCGTCAAAATTATGCAAGCAGGTGTTGCTACTAGAGTAGTTGGAAGAGGAGTTCAGGAAGCTCCAATAGTCAGTAACTATGTTGTTCTAAGTAGAGAATATGTTAGGCTTGGAGGAACGCCATTTATTGGGATTGAAGACACTATTGAGGTGGAAAATTGGTTACTGCATTGTAAGAGAATCTTTGCAGACTTAGGGCTCAATGATGAGCAGAAGAGGAGGTTGGCATTAAGACAGCTTCAAGAGTAGCTTTATTTTGGTGGAATAATGTGACTGTTGCAGTAAATGAAGAGGAGATGACATAGGCTGAGTTCAGGAGAAGGTTCGAAGAGAGAGTCATGTCGATCATGGCAAAGTGTACTCTGATTAGAAAGTTTCCTGAGTTGGAACAAGGGGATATGACTATGTTGGAGTACGCCAGGAGATTCGAGGAGTTGGCTAGATATGGATATGCTACTATTGATACTGTGCTGAAGAGAAAAAGGAAGTTCATAAGGGAGCTGAAGCCTGAGTTGACAAGGGCTATATTACTTCATATCAAAGATCCTTATGACGTGGCGGTAGAGATGGCTTAAAGACACAAGGAAATGCTTGATTTGTTGGATTAGAATAAGGAAAAGGAGGTCTAGGTTGGGCTAGGCAAGAAGAGGAAATTCTTTCGTAAGAAGGGTGCCCAGAAAGGTGGAGAAGCAAAGAAAGGAAAGTCTGAAGTGGTTTGTTATAAGTGCGACAAGAAGGGGCACTTTGCTAATGAATGCCACATAGGAAAGGCAAAGGAAGTGATCTGGAAGAAGAACATTAAGTGCCTCAATTGCGTTCGGATTGGCCACTATAAGAAAGGAACCAACAAAGGAAGGGAGAGGAAAATTATTTGCATTGGAACCAGCTACCATGTGGCCAATGGCACAAGGGAAAGGGAAATCTGTATTCGGAGATATGTTTCAGATCCATGGTATGTCTGTTAGCGTTTTGTTTGATACTGATGCATCACATTCTTTTATATCTCGATGTTTGGTAGATAAGCATAACCTAGAACCCACATATTTAGTTACTTCCTTAAGAGTTGCAAATCCGATAGGAGGGTATGCGACACTTAGGATGAAGTGTGATCATTTAGAGTTTGATTTGCTAGGTTACACCTTTGTTTGCAGTTTGCATGTATTTGACTTTGTAGGGTTCGAAATTATATTGGGCATGGATTGGTTAAGTAAATAAAATGCTAGGATATTTTTCCATGATAGAAAAATATCACTTAGACACCCTGATTGTAGTGATCGGATTGTATCTGTAGTAGAAAGTCCTAGACGTGATGTGAACACTTTGTTGGGTATTATGGAGTTAGATGAGTTGAATCGAGTTTTTGTGGTTAGTAAATTCACGGATGTCTTCGAGCTGATGATAGGATTGTCACTGAAACGAGTCATTTAGTTTCAGATAGAATTGATGCCTGGAGTAGAACCAATTAGTAGGCCCTAAATAGGATGACACCCATAGAGATGAGAGAGATGAAGGTGTAATTAATGGATTTAGAAGAGTAAATTTTTATTACACCAAGCAGTTTGCCTTGGGGTAAAGCAGCAGTGTTTGTTAAGAATTCGGACGGATTGTTAAGGTTATGTATCGATTACCGTAAGCTGAATGAGAAGATGATAAAGATTCAATATCCATTTCCAAAAATTGAAGATTTGTTCAATCAGTTTAGTGGAGCAAGATTTTTTCTCTGTTGGATTTGGCTATAGGTTTTCATCAGCTTAGAGTAGCAGAAGATAGTATACCTTTGATGACATTTAGGTCCAGATATGGATCGTACGAATGGTTAGTTATATCATTCGGACTAACTAATGCACCAACATTCTTTGTAGACTTGATGAACCGAATTTTCAGAGAACACTTGGATAGATTTGTGTTGGTATTCATAGATGATATTTTGATATACTCTAAGGATGAGAAAGAGCATGAAGTTCATCTTAGAGTGGTTCTTGAGACTTGGAGAGAACATCACCTGAAGGCGAAGTTTTCAAAATGTCATTTATGAAAGAAGAAGGTGAAGTTCCTTCATCATGTAGTTTCAAAAGAGGATTGGCAGTAGAACCAACTAAGATCGAAGTAGTGAATAGTTGGAAAAGCCCAGAAAATGTTACTAAGATAAGAAGTTTTCTTGGATTGGCTGGATATTATCAGAGGTTTATAAAGGATTTTTCATGGATAGCAGCGCCGATGACCAAACTGACATGAAAGGATGTGAAGTTTGTGTGGACCGTCAAATGTGAGGAAGCATTCCACAGCTTGAAACACTTATTGACCCATGCACCTATATTAGTTGCTCCAAAAGGGAGTCAAGATTTGTAGTCTATACAGATACGTGTGGAACTAGATTAGTAGCAGTGTTAATGCAGAGAAGTAAAGTGATTGCCTATGCTTCTAGACAACTTAGACCGCATGATATTAGATGCCCGACTCATGACTTAGAATTAGCTGAAGTTATTTTTTCTTTGAATGTGTGAAGACAATACCTTTTGGGAGAGAGGTTTGAGCATTTTACGGATCATAAGTCATTGAAGTACTTGCTCTCTCAGAAGGAGTTAAACATAATAGAGATGGTTAGAGTTTATTGCTGCTTATGATTTTTGAATTGAGTACACACCGTGGAAGGTTAACAAGGTTTCAGATGCGCTTAGTAGGAAGCATCGGAATGTGGTATTGGCTATGATAGCAGAATTGAAAGACTTGGAAGCGTTGTTGACTTGTAGAGTGCAGTGGAGATCCGAGGCTGGGTCTAGTGGAGAATCTGCTATGTTATTTTGTTTAGAAGTCCCACCGATATTGATAGAGAAGATTCTTCAAAATAGGAAGAGGATCCAGTGTTAGCTATAAGGATCGGGAAGTTAAGGGATGGAACGAAGAGCGATGACTTGAAGGACTTTAGTCTTTACCAAAAGTTGAGAAAGAAAGGAAGATTATGTGTTCCAGATGTTGGAGACAAAAGGAAGGGAATTTTAGAGGAATGCCATTGTTCGAAATTCACTATTCATTCAGGAGGAGCGAAGATGTATCGCGATATGAAGAGAATTTTCTTCTGGGAAGAAATGAAGAGGGATGTAGGCTTATGGGTGAAACTGTGTTTGAACTGTCAGTAGGTGAAAACCAAGCATCAAAAGCCAAGTGGGTTGCTTCAGCCATTGGATATTCCGGTATGGAAGTGGGATTCTATTTCTATGGATTTCATAGATGGGTTGTTGTGATCTAATAGAGGAAATGAAAGCATATGGGTCATAGTGGACAGATTGACCAAGAGTGCCAGTTTCATTCCCGTTAAGTCAAATAGGATGGCACTTGTATTAGCTATGTTATTTATGAAGAATGTGGTTGGACTGCACGGAATTCCTAGTAGTATTGTTAATGATAGAGATTCCTTATTCACTAGCGAGTTCTAGAAGAGTCTACAGGAGAGTTTAGGAGCCAAGCTCAAGATGAGTACCGCTTACCATCCGTAGATAGATGGGAAAATGGAAAGGGTTAACAAGATCTTAGAAGACTTGTTAAGTGCTTGTGTATTAGAATTCAAGGGATCATGGGAAGACCGGTTTTCGTATAACAATAGTTAATCCTAGTATATAGATGGCACCATTTAAAGCTTTGTATAGATGACCATCCAAATCTCCCGCATGTAGGTTAAAGGCCGAAGATAGATTAGACCTTGGTCCAGATTTGGTAAGAGAAGCAGTAGAGAAGATTGAGCCAATAAGGGTGAGAATGAAGGAAGCTCAGTCTATGCAGATAGAAAACGGAAAGATTTAGAGTTCTCTATTGGAGATCATGTTTTGGTCAAAGTACCGCCGATGAAAGGTGTTATGGAGTTCAGGAAGACAGGGAAGTTAGCACCGAGATTCATAGGTCCATTTCCGATTTTAGAGAGGACCGGGAAACTTGTATACATAATAGAGTTCCATGTAGTTTGGAAGGATTCCACAATGTTTTCCATGTATCTCATCTGAGAAAGTGTGTTACAATTCCAGACACTACTATAGCACCGACTGCATTAGAGGATTTAGTAGTGGAACCAGACTTAACTATAGTTAGGAAGCTTATCCGAATAGTCGTGTGAGATAAGAAGTTGAGGAACAAGACAGTCGGGTTAGTGAAATTCAAGTGAAGCGATGATGAGAGAGACTATGCTTGGGAGACTGAGAGCGGGATTAGAGAAACTTATCCTTATTTGTTTGACTGTATGTTTTACCTTTGATTGTTTTGATGTGTTCTTAATCGTAATTTCGAGGGCGAAATTCTTTAAGGAGGGAAGATTGTAACACCCCATATTTTTAGTAACATTATTTAGGAAATTTAATTAGTTATATTAAATTAAATAATGTGTTGATTTATGGATTGAGGTTTGTGATTTAATTAAGGGGTAGCCGTGCCATGTTAATAAGTAAACAATGAACTAATGAAATAAAATGGAAATAAGTGTTAGGAAATAAAAGAGGGCAAAATGGGAAATATAGTAAGCTTATATCATGAACCCTTAGGAAATCAAAACATACGTTCATTTCATATTTTCTCATGCAAAAACAATCTAAGGCCCGCTACCATTAGCAAGCCAGATAAAGAAGATAAAAGCTAGGATTCAAGAGGAAGAATCAAATTACTAAATCAAGGTCAAATCTTGCATCCATAATCACAAAGCTAAGGTGAATAATGACTACATATCTCATTTTCTAAATGTTTTTGGTTTTAAGGTTAAACTCGATTTATCTTGCATAGTTTAGCCATGATTTTGAAGGACAAAATGTTTATATATGTTTGTTGATAATTTATGCTTATTCATATAGATTTCTTGATATGTTTTGATGTGGAAAAACTCTATTTAATTACATCCAAATGCCTTGAGATTTTAGACATGGATCAAAAATTATATTTTAGAGATGGGTTTTAAATTTCATAATTTCCTGGATTAATGTGGATTTTATACTAATTTTCTAGTAAAGAAAATGATTTATTGGGTTAAGAAAAATTTACGGTTAAATTATTAATAATTTAGGTCTAAAATTTATATATGTTAGAAAACACATTAAAAGGGATTTTTTGGAATTTTTGTAGAATTTTCCAAAGTGTTTTGATGAGTATATAAAATTATTTAAGGTATGGGACTTAAATGTTTTACATATTTATAAACGGAAAAGGGGTGATTTGTAAATAAGTTAAATTATTATTTCTGAAATTATAGTAGTGTTTTTAGAAAAGAAAAATTAGCAACCAATAAGATTTTGGCAAACAAGGCAGGTTAGTTAAAAAAATTACCTAAAAAGGTTAGAAATTTAGTTTTTCATGCAATTAGTATGTTTTGCCACTTTCGACACTTTGCTTCCGCCTAGATAGCTTTTGACTTAGTGGTTCCGCCTTCTTCGCCATAAAAAATAATGCCCTTGGTATCAATTCATTGGTACATAGCGAATTGGATAAAGAGCGGGAGGTACAAGTCAAAACTAGGGGTTCCGAAGGAGGTCGAAGTGTTACTTTGCTTTAATTTGAAAATGTGCCTTCTTTGCTTTCGACTTTATAGCTTTCAACATAGTTAAAGGTTTTAAAGTAATGGTTGCACCTTTGTTTTGAGCAAACTGCTTTCGACCTGGTTGGCTTTCGACTACGTCAATGGTTTAAAAATAATGGTTTTAATGAGGTTGCACCTTTATTTTTAAGTAAAGGCTTTCGACTAGGTCAAAGCCTTAGCTACCACTTCTTACCTTTCGAAGCAATGCCTTCGAAAGGGTATACTTTGTTTTATAAAAACCTACCGCTTCTCCAATGCATTCGGAAGAGTGGTTCCAACACCATCACTTCTTTGATTTGTCTTTATCTTTCGAAAGAGTTGCTTTCGACCCTGTTGTTGTGACCCTTAGAGATTTTAAAGATTAACCCAAAGGTTTTGAAAGATAAGATTTTGAATGGCTTTGAAAGGCGTTTCCACATGTTTTAAATTGAATCCAAATGCTTTCAAAAGGTTTAAGGTTTTGATACTTTCGAAGGGTTTTAAAGAAAGGTTTCAAAGGAGTACTTCCCCTACGTTTTCGAAAGGCTTTGTATGAATGGTTTCGAAGGGGTGGTCCCCCAATGATTTCAAAAGGTTTAAAGGAAAGGTTTTTCTAATGGTTTTGAAAGGTAATGTCTAAAGGTTTTAAAGATAAGATATCTAAGATTTTTATCTTTCTATGGAAAAGGCATTTCAATGATTTCGAAAGGTTTATGTAAATAGTTTCAAAAGAAGGTTTTGGCCTTTCGGCCTAGACGAAAGAAGGGGTTTATTTGGTTAGGAAAGGGATACTTTCGATGGGATCGAAAGTGGTATTTTCAAAGGATTAAATGTCTAAAGGTTTTCATCAAGAAAGATTTGGGTAAAGTATATATAGCATGGCAAGGTGAGTTTGAGTAAAGCATAAAGTATATATTTTACTTGTTTAAGTTTGATTAAAAGGTTTTAGATCAATTTGAGAAGAAAAGGTTTTCAAGGAAAATTTAAGTAAAATGACGTTGACATTAGAATACCAGATGGGACTGCTATAGGGTCGCACCCTATACATTAGCTATTATCCCCTAGCAAATTTAGTTCAAAATTGTGGTGTGTAAGGCTTTGTACAGGTAGGAATAAAATTATGGTACATACGGAAAAGCATATATTTACATAGAGTAGGTTATTGGTGAGCCCGCAAAACCATTAGGATCAGTGGAACCTGGGAGAGAGTAAGTAAGGATAGACCATCTTGAAGACTTGTCTAATAGATGTTATGCCATTTTTATTATATTGTTTGGCAGGCCCGAGTTTGCCAAATGTTAGTAGTAAGCCAAACAAAACTGTAGTGTTTGGACAGATAGTCCATTTGTTACATGATATGTATGTTTACATAATAATGCTTTATAGTTTTAACTAGTTTTGGTTGCAGGATTATGATTTGCAAAAGATATGTTTTGAAAGGATATTAGTGAGGTAAAACCGGTTCAGCTAAGCGGCATGGTCTCACTTAATATCGTATATCCTAGATGTATAGTATTATTCAAACTAGGCTTTATATCTAACTCGAAGTTTATGGTTTTCCCCTTAAACTCTAGAATGCTTAAAATTGATTTGAGTAGGCTGAGGGTTGAGGATTTACAGGTTTTAGTAGGTTTGCAAATAAAGCTTCTAAAGATGAGCAGGTGGCTGACGGATAGCTATTTAGGAGTTGCAATTTGTTTCATTTTGATGTATTTCCACTATGTTTGTATTAAGTCTGATATAACTATTTAGTGACTATGATCAAGCAAGGAGGGATCTTTATATATCGCTCTTGACGTATCTATGTAATAATTATTTTATTTGAACATGGGAAAGCAATGTGATTATGTAATTTGAATATGGAACATGTTTTGAAAATGTATCGTGAAAAGCTGTTTTTGAAATCTGTGATTTTATTTCATATTCATGTGATGATGATATTACGAATACCATTAAAATTACCTTTTTGGTCACCGAAAGTTAATACTATGGATGATTGTAGCATCCGTACCGCTTAGTTTTGGGCCTTCATAATATGGGATGTTGTATTAGGACTCTAAGTCATCTAAGTCTCGGATCTGAAATATTATATGTTATAAGTTTTCGACATGGCTCTGATACCATGCTGTAATGACCCCATTAGGATATCCAATTTAGTGAAGAACATTAAAAGTAATGTTGTCTGCTAATCCGAAGAATACAGCTTGTTAAGGGAAAACGAATGTGAATTTATCTTTAAACTAATACTGACACGTCATTTATACCTTTTTACTTAATATCTGAATTGAATATGATGTGTACTGTATTAATACAAAGTAATAGGCACACTAATTTTTTAAAATCATAACATTATATAAAATAAATAACAGTCACGGATCATAGTGGAATAAATCTCAACTTATACATATACAAATTTGAGTTTATAAAATGAAATACTACACTCGATTGTTACAAGTTTACGATTATCTAATCTCAATTGTACGTCTTATAAACGTATTCACAAATTTTCTAAATGAGACAAACTAAAAAGTCAAAAGTGTTTATCCCCTTGCTAGCCCGAACATCCAAAGGTCAACTTGTCCTTTAACCTGAAAAGTCTCAGCCTGACCCGTGCAAAATAGCACCCGGGTCAAACTATCTCTAAATATCCAATAGGGTGAGAACAAGATATAACACAAGAATAAGTAATATATAAGTAAATACAGATGTCCACGAAATAACGAGTTAGGCAATCAATTTAACTCAGAACAAGGTTATAAGTTTAAGTTACGGGCATGAACTAGTCACTAAACACAGAATAATATATTTAACTTAATTTAGCATCCATCACAAGATACAAGAATGTATATTTATTTCATGGACACAAGACATAATAATACATATTTATTTCATGAACACAGAATAGTCATGGAATCAAATATCTAGAATCTAAGAGATCTTAATCCAAACCGATTGTAATGATCGTCCAAAACAATTGCAATGGTTGTACTCAAATCCCATGGCAAACAAACAAACAAATTGGAATCACTGGAGCCAATCCGACACCAAGAATCGTCTTCAGACCGGGAACACGAAAGCGTAGAATGCTCTCAAGGATAGTCCATAACGATCAAGTGATCGTAGAAACCATGACTCGATAACTCTACATTTATTTAATATTATTATTTTATTATGTTCGAAAAGAAATTCATGAATAAACTTCTTAAGGTTCTAGCAACCACTTGACGCACACCAAAAAGAGTAAACTCTAGAGTGCCAAATACTATCACCCTCGGTAATCACTAGAACTTAACCAATACATCCCATACCATATTGTGAAATCAAAGTATTTACTAAAAGCTAGTGATTATCATTTATTGCACATACCACCAGAAAACCGAACTATATTATTTTAAGGATCTAGCAACCACTTATCGCACACCAGAAGAGAATACAACTCTAAAGTGTTAAGTACTTTCCCAAATATGATCACAGGAATTTAACTAAGGCATCCCATACTATCCGCTGGAATTCCAGCAGTTGCTAATGGGCTCGTAAATTCCACTCAAACGTTCTATTCAATGAGTTATACCGTATTCAACGAAGCGTTATCCGTATTAAAACAATTGATAACATTAAGTCGAATAATAGTACTTCTAAATTATAGAATTAAGATTTTCAAAATAATTTTTCTCTCTGATTTTTATTATATAAAAAACACTTTTTATAATTATTCACGAATCCACTTATTATTTAACTTTAAATAAATGTTTCACTTGTTTGATAAAATATTCTATAAACTTGAATTGTTCCAAAATTTACACTTATGTGCACAAAGTTGCCTCAAATTTCCATATAAAGCACTTAGTTAATAAACCATATTTTAAAACCACTTTTATTATTCTTCCAAATTCATTTTGATACATATATATATATATATATATATATATACATATACATATGTAAGTTTATTTATTTATGTATTATTTAGAAATAAATTAGATTCACCTTCGTAAAACCATATTTCCAAAGCCACTTGTATATGTTATCACTTATTTTATAAAGCCATAGTCACTCATATCTTCAAATCATAACTCCTTATACTAGAAATAATTAGTGTGTATATACATATAATAAACTTATTAAAATCGTTTACAAAAGAAAGTTAACATCGGGTTTCAACTAAGAAAATTGCAAAGTGTAGAGCCACACCATTAGTTTCAAACATAATTTCGACCCCCTAGATAGCAAAATTTTGTAAAGTGATTAAAAGAGAATTTGTAGCTAACTGAAAGAATACTGCAAAACAGAGCGATTTTGGATAGTTTTGCACTAAGATATCACTGTTTTACCACATTAGAGTTCTCATAACCTAATCCGTATAAACCAATTTTAATTTCTGAAACAAAACATGGATATAGAAATAGATTGTGTGAGTTACAAAATAACTCATCTTTTTCCTTGAATTATCCTTAGCAATCCATTGAAATTGGTTCGCCTTCTTTTAAACATTCAAACCCTAGACTTAATCTCGGTCCCAAAATAAAAACAGCAAGGATTAAATAATGAAAACCCAAAATCAATTAGTCTATAAGATGAATTAGGTTAGAGAGACTTACTTTTGATCTTCTCATAATTTTTTGGATTTTATTGGATTTAAAAACTTGGATTTTATTTTAGGTTCTGAGTTTTGAGGAGTTTCTGTTTTATGTTTTTTTGAGATCGTTCTTTGAGAAGGGGAGTAGGAATTTATCTCTTTTGAGCACTAATGGGTTGAAAATAGATTAATCCCAAGCTTTAGTTAATTTAAACAATACCAACATTCTACACTTTTCTACCATTTTAAAAACAACAATATCTTATTGATTACAACATAGAAATATTCAAATAAATAGGCTAAATTAAAATTTATCACCTAAACTTCATGGTTAAATAATAAAACATAAATTTATTTAATGTTTAAACACGTATTTTGATTAATTTAGAAAAGGTATTTTGCATCTTCCATAATATGACAACTTAACAAATAAATTAATTAAATTTCAAAATTCTCATTTTTCTTCTTAAATAAAATTACACACTATTAGTAAGCACTAACAAATTATTTAACAAGTTTTAAAAACAAGAATTTAGCATCTTTTAATCCCAAATATTGCTAGTCTAATAAATTACAAATTTTAAAACCCTCATTTCAAATTCTTATTTAATTCAAATTAAAACGCTATAAAAATCAGGGTCGTTACATTGGTAGAGACACTTTGGTAAGTTTCGTTGTTATGAATACTTACTGTTTATTATTGCTTGCTATATTTGATTGTTGCTTTTTTTCTAGCTATTGTTTGCTATTGCATATTGTTGATTGATTTTGAATTTTGTTGGTTTACTGTTGCTGCTTGTTTTGAATAGTTGGTAGTTTGCATATTAGTTATTATTGCTTGTTGACTGGTTGTTTGTATGTTGAGTGTATGCTGATTGTTTGTTTTTATTGTTGTTTTCTTATCGTTCTTTACTGTTGCTTTCTTGATTGATTGATCATTGTTGATTTTGTTGTCCGTTTGACATTTTGTGTGCTAGTTATTGTCACTTATCATTATTTTTCGTTGTTTAATTTTTGCTTGTTGTTTCTTACTATTGCTTATGGTTGCCTATTGTTGCTTGTTATGTGTTTGGTTACTTGCATTTTAATTTAAATTTTGTATAAAGGTATTTTGAAGATAGTGACAGGTATCTAAACTAGATTATATCATCCATAGCTGTGACGCCCCACCTCTATACTCACGCGAGCCAAGGATACTATGGAATAATGCCGTCAACTAGCACGAAGATTAAGGCTGTTGAGGAGCGACCATCTGTATAATTGCTTTGTGCGAGTACCGATATGCCAGATAAAAATATAACAAGAGTAAATCCGACATACCGACACAAACTTAAAGCTGCTACACAGTGGCTATATGTAACCTTCGAAAACAAATATAGAAATATCGTAACACAAATCAGTCATAGAAGTTCATATCTCAAAGGTGGAAACAGATATGAATATTACACATAAAAGTGTATATCAGAGTAGTGGTCTAACAAGATCCACAATATCACAAAAGAATAGATACAAGTGCTAGACAAAAGAATAAGTATACATCAATGAGTCTATATCTCAAATGTATACAACCAAAAACTACTAATCTAAGTAGTTAGCCAAAAATCAGAATAATAATCCCAGATGAGGAGTCAAGCAGAAGCACCTGTAACATCTCGGTCTGACCCGAGTATTATTTAATAAGAAAATAATAAACGGATCAGTCTAACTATAAATATCAGATAAAATGAGATAGAATATGACAAAAACGTATGGTAACAATAATGCCATTAAATGAAAAATATACCTTAGATAACACGAAAACCATACAACATCTCATGAAATCTCAAAACACAGAAAAGAATGTCATATTCTTTATTTTTGTTCACCAAACCATAAATATTGACAAATTTATCCGTGCCAATCACAAAAGTTATGACACACGAATTCACCAATGCACAAATATTGATAAAACTTATCAATGTAAATCATGAAAATTGGTGAAACATAAATTCTAGAAAACGTCAATTAGAAATCCAGAAATCACAAAAGGGTGAAAGTGGCCAATCACAAAACGGGAGCAAGGAAACTCACCAACACGTGTATCACAAAACGGAACGCTATTCCATGGTTGCTAACCATTGATTTTTGAGCCGAGGCTCCACAAAATGGACCGAAAACCATGGGTCGCTACCCTACCAGTTTGAGTCGAAACTCCACAAAAACGGGGTTTAGTCTCCCTCGTAGACAAAAAGACATCGCTCATTGCTAGTCTGAATCACAAAATGATCATCATCGATCATCAAGAAGGGTCAATTACACTGAGCTAGTAAATATATGAGCTTAGCTTCATGTCCCATAACCACTACCTTAACTTAAATATTTACGAACAAATTGTAGATCTCCACTCGAAAATAGTCACAAGAGATTCAATCGAACAAGTCCAAAAATTAACCGACGAAGTAAACGCAATCGTTTCATACCACTTGTTTTACTAAGCCGTTTAATTTGATTTCTCATACGAGTGAGGTAAAGGTTTGTATATGCTAGTAGATTGGAAAAATGTTTAAGAAACGAGCTTTGTAATAAAATAGTGCTGAAATCGTTTTGATGAAAGAGTTTTGATATTTACTACTAGCATTGAAATATTTATATTTTTAAAGTGACAAATCACAAAAGTGATTATAGAAACAATCAATCACCAAAATTCACATTCGAAGACGTGAATAGAATCTAAAGAAATCGATTACCAAATCCGTCAATATGGATATCCCCAAAAATTCCGAAGAAAATGTCATCAAAGTCGATAATCAATGATAACAACAAAAGGAAAACAACACGAATCGATCTAAATTTGGAAACTCAGGCTAAATAGGCAAAACAGGAGTAAATTCAGACGTCTGGAACTTTAGATTCAGACGTCTGAATACTGGGGAATAAAAATTCCCAGTATAATACTCAAATGTCTGAAATAAGGATTCAGACGTCTAAAACCCAATGCTTAGGTATTTCCTGAACCTAGGCCAAAGATCGCCAAACAAATATCGGAAGCGATCGGACGAGCGACGACGGCTAAGGATTTATGCCAAGCGACAACCCAGCCTTAATGGCTCTTCGATTCGCCTCGAATATCAACGTCCAAATATCCATAATAGGATTCCCATAAATTTTGCTTTGAAAACACCAAAAATTGGAATATTCACCAAAGCAATACAAATCAAAAGCAAATGCACATGAATAAGTGTTAGGAATTCATACCTAACAACAAGAATAGATGTAGACATAGATGTGAGATAAAAATCTCACCTTTAATCCTAAAACAAATGAAGAAGAAGCTATATAGCAATGGCAAGGACAATCACTCTACAATTCCAACCCAACAAGCTTGAATCTAAGCTTAAAAGAAGAACATTTTCTAAGTTAGGTTTAGGAATTTCTGAAATTGAAAGGAGAATGAGTTGGAGAAGAAGAAGAGAAGGCTTACCAAAGCTTCTTCTATGAATTTGGAGTTAGAACATGGATTTGCAAAGATGATTAGGGCTTGGAGTTTTAATTTTCCATTCCTCTCTCCATTTTCAGTGAAACTTGAGTGTTAGGAAAATAAGAATGAAGTGAAGAGGAGAGGTGGACTGAGCTAGAGTAATAAGTGGGGTTAATGGGTTGAAACTCAACCCAAAGCCCTAAGTGAAAAGTAGCAAAATTCTACTAACTCCAAACATATCGAAGTTTATACTCAAAAAGGTCGCAAACGACATTTTGAACTCGATGGAAGTGGTCTCGAGTCTTAATTCGACTGTTTGCAAAAAGTAGCTTTCCGGACTATAATTCGATTAACGATAAAATATTTAAATAAAATATTTAAATATTCAAATCGTAAAATATGCAGGTTGTTACAGACTCCCCTCCTAAAAGAAATTGCGTCCTCGCAATATTTAAGAAGAAAAATAAAAAGTAACAACCATAAAAGCATATCAACACAAAAGAAATTTGAAACAAAAAGTTCACCTCAAAGAGCACGAGAGAGTAAGTCCGGATGTGTTCGCTCGATGAATTGTCGAGATTCCCAAGAGCAATCCTTAGGATTTGAGGACCATTGAACTTTCATAAGCGGGACATCTTTATTTCGAAGGCGTTTAACCTCCGAAGCAATAACACGAATAGGATGTTGCTTATAAGTCAACTTAGGTGAAACTTCAATTTCTTCCACAATACCGGGCTCAAGAGTAGAATCAGAATCTCGAAGTCATTTTCGTAATTGAGAATCGTGAAACACGTCATGAATAGCAGAAAACTGAGCCGGCAATAAAAGGCGATAAGCCACTGAACCAATACGTTCGGTGATGGGAAATGGACCAATATATCAAGTGCTAATTTTTCCCGATCTACTGAAACGCATAACACCCTTCATATGTGAAACACGAATAAACACAAAATCTCCCATAGAAAATTCTGATTTTCTTCTTCGGTTGTCGACATAAGATTTTTGCCTACTTTGAGCTTCTTTCATCCTATGGCGGATAAGGTCAATCTTTTCTGTGGAATCACGAAAAAAATCTGGACCTAAAACCAGCTTCTCACCGGCTCGAGCCAACAAGAAGGAGATCGGCATGGCCTTCCATAGAGTGCCTCAAAAGGTGCCATACCAATACTAGATTGGAAGCCATTATTATAGGAAAACTCAACAAGAGAAATATGATCTTCCCAACTTCCTCCAAAATCAAGAACATATGCACGAAGAATATCTTCAAGAGTATGATTCATACGCTCGGTTTGTCCATCTGACTGGGGGTGATAAGCGGTGCTAAAATTAAGCTTCGTTCCCAAAGCTTTTTGAAGACTCTTCCAAAATCCACTAGTAAACAATGGATCACGATCGCTAACAATAGAAGTAGGAACTCCATGCAATTCAATAATTTCTCTAATAAAGATAAAGAGTTTGGCCAAAAGAGGTACGGTCCGATTGGACCGAACGGGAATAAAATGGGCGGATATTGTAAGTCTATCAACTGTCTCCCATAGGCTATCATGACCCGAAGGAGAATGGGGAAGGCCATCAATAAAATCCATCGAAATTTGATCCCACTTCCAAATTGGAATGTCCAAAGGTTGTAATAACCCACCGGGCCTTTGATGCTCAGCCTTGACAAGTTGGCAAGTCATGCAACGCTTAACAAAGTTAGTAATATCAGATTTCATTCCACCCCAATAATATAGTCGCTTCATATCCCTGTACATTTTTCTACAATCAGGATGAATGGTAAATTTAGAACGATGAGATTCTTCTAAAATATCTTTACGACGATCACTAATATTTGGCACGATAAGTCTACCAAATTTTCGAGTACTGCCACGAAAATTAATATCAAAATCATTCAAACCTTCAATATCAATTTTATCCCTGCAGCTTTGCCTAAGAAGAGCCAATTCGGGATCTAGCTTTTGAGCTTCAAGAATGCGGTCTAAAAGAGAAGGATTAGCCTCAAGGCTACATAAAACAAGAGATGCACATAAGTTGGATTCATGATTTCGAATCTCACAAGTGGATAAAGTCTCGAGATCATTCCACTCGGATATCATCATAGAAACAACCACTTGTTTCTTACGACTAAGTGCATCGACAACACGATTTTCCTTTCCGGGAGTATAAAGAATATCAGATCATAAGATGCAAGGAACTCGAGCCAACGATGTTGACGCAAATTAAGTTCCTTTTGAGAAAATAAATACTTCAAAGATTTATGATCAGTATAGAGAATAAATTTCTCTTCCAAAAGATAGTGACGCCAAACACGAAGGGCGAAGGCAATAGCCGCGAGCTCTAAATCATGAGTGGCATATCTAGTCTTGGCTGGCTTCAATTGCCTAGAAGCATATGCAATAACACGTTCTCTTTGAATAAGAACGGCACCCAGACTAACGCGACTAGCGTCGGTATAAACAACAAAATCTTGGTTCCCCTCGGGAATCACAAAAATAGGAGCATCGGAAAGTAGTTCTTTTAATTTCTGGAAAGAAGCTTCACATTTGTCCGACCAAATGTATTTAACTCCCTTCTTTGTCAAACTAGTAAGAGGCACATAAATTTTAGAAAAGTTATTTATGAAACGACGGTAATAGCCCGCCAATCCAAGGAAACTATGGATTTTCATCACACTCTCCGGTCTCTTCCAATTTTGAATCGCTTCAATCTTTGAAGGATCCATGGAAATTCTGGATTCGGAAATAATATGACCGAGAAACTTCACACGAGATTGCCAAAAGTAGCATTTAGAATAAATTTCTTTTAATTGATTACCCCTAAGAGTTTCCAACACAATCTGAAGATGCTTTTCATGCTCCTCCTCGGTTTTAGAATACACAAGAATATCATCAATAAAGATGAGAACAAATTGATCGAGGAAGTCTTTGAAAACTCGATTCATAAGGTCAACGAAATAAGCCAGAGAATTCCTTAAACCAAATGGCATAACAAGCCATTCATATGATCCATAACAAGTACGGAACGATGTCAAAGGGATGCTATCCTCTGCAATACAAAGCGGATGAAAACCGGTTGCTAAGTCTAACTGTGAAAAGACTCTAGCACCACTAAGTTGGTCGAATAAATCATCAATCCGAGCTAAAGGATATTTATTCTTGATAGTAAGATCGTTAAGCTTGCGGTAGTCAACACAAAGCGTAAGTGTACCATCGGATTTCTTCACAAAAATAGCCGAAGCTCCACAAGGAGAGGAACTAGAATGAATAAATCGCTTCGTCTCCAATTCGGATAATTGTCTACGCATCTCCTCATTCTCTTTGTCAGACGTTCGATAAGGAGGACGAGTAATAGGTAAAGCTCTAGGAATTAGATTAATTCTGAACTCAATTGCTCACTTAGGGGGTAATCCTAAAACGGGATCAAATATGTTGGAAAATTCAAGAACAACGTGAATAAGAGAAATGACATCTTCCTCATCATCATTATCGTCATCACGAGGATTTAGAGAATATAAGGATGCTGCCAAAGTGGAATCTGAATCTTTAAGAATAATAGAAATCTGATTAACATATTATGGATGTCGAAGATAAATAGTCCGCACAGGACATAGGATACGGGCTTCATAACGGTTAAGCCAATCCATTCCCAAAATCATTCCAAAGCCTAAGTAATGCATGACATGCAAATCGGCTTGGAAAGAAAAATCACATAAAACAATCTCGACATCTTTACAAAGTAAACTGAGTGTTGCAGACCCACCAACCGGATTCGCGATTCTCAAAGAAGTCATTAAAGCAACAACACTTAAAGAAAAGTATCAACAAGTTCCTTTGATATAAAAGAATGGGACGCACCGTATCAAAAAGAACTCGAATAGGATGATCATGAAACACAATATACCATCAAGGATAGAATGAGAAATACCTTGACCACGAGAAGTGTTGCAAGGGGCTTGTGCCACATTAAGCTTTCCCTCCTTCTTGTTTTGGAGTTTGGGGCATGTAGATAAATAATGATCCGGGCTTTTGCAATAGCGACAAGCGCGGGGCTTCGAATGCTTATTCGCATAATGGTCCTTAGAACCACAGCTGTAGCATTGCCCACCAATAGAGGCAGAAGTCTTCGCTGCCGAAGATGCTTGTTTCCCCTTTTTATTAGGATAAGGACCTTTGAATTTATTAGGCCTTTTCTTGTTTTTGTTGAAGTTCGGTCTGGCACTCCCAACTTCAACATCGCACTCCCTATCCGCCTCTTCAAGACGAAGAGCGGTATCAATGAGTTGATCAAAAGGAACTTCTAATTTTAGAAGTAATGGCTTCTTGAGATTTTTGTTCAAGCCATAGACAAATCTTTGGTTCTTCTTTAATGGGGCGTTTATGTATTCGACCCCATATTTAGAAAGCGACTCAAATGATGCGACATAATCTGCCACGGAGGATTCACGTTGAACAAGGTCAATGAAATGACGAGCCAAAGTCACTTTCTCAGCTTCTGGCTCAAACTTTAATTCGAATCATTCTCGGAATTTCTCCCAAGTAAGATCCGTTCATTTATTTCAGAAATCAGAAGCTCGTACAAGTCTAATGCTCTTTCTTAGGGCATACTAGAGGCCACCTGAACTCGGTGAAGATCAATAAGATTCATATGAGAAAAGATGCGATCGCATGTTCTAAGCCAAGCTTGGACTTCAATAATGGTTTCAGGACCTTTGAATGGCTTACCACCCAAGTTGGTATAATCGTTGCACAATCATGCAAATCCAGACTTAGGGTGAGAAGGCTCTGGAATGGGTCCAGCAGCTTGAACATTCTTTACTAGATCAAGAAGTTGTTGTGCAAACATAAATACTCCATCCTGGGGAGTAGCACTTGATTGACCAGCACTGGGACGGCCTGGTCTAACCATTTCTCTTCTTTAAGAAAGAAAGAAAGAAGGATAAAGAGGTTATTCACAAAATGAATATCAAACAATAATGATTGATAAAACAAGGCATCACAAAAGAAAATAGGATAAGATGGTACGAAGACTCGAAATAAATCCTAAGGCACGACTCCTAAGATGGAGTTAGGACGATGATCCTTGTTAAATTATTCTACATTCTTCCGAAGTTTGGCTCCGATACCAAGCTATGACGCCCCACCTCTATACTCACGTTAGCCAAGGATACTATGGAATAATGACGTCAACTAGCACGAAGAATAAGGCTGTTGAGGAGCGATCATCTATATAATTGCTTTATGTTGAGTCACAGCTTCTATGAAGATTTTGATTGCTGACAACAATATTAAAACGATCGACAAATCAAGACCTACATATGGTACTCTAGATTATAGGTTGATTATTTGATGTTATAATAGTAATAAAATTGTCAAAATCTATCCTCAAATAATCATGCACAAAATATAATATATATATATACACATTTATATAGGTTGTGCACTTTATTGTGCAACTTAACAGAGACCGGTCGACCGGTCCAAAAATGAACGGTCGACCGTTCCTGTTGAATGTGCACAATAAACGTGCACACATGCACATAACGACTATATTTTTAAAAACCTGTCTACCGGTTAGTTTTTGACCTGTCGACCGTTTTTAAACAGAGAGCAACTTCTTCCAAAAGACACATCTTTCTTCAATGGTTGCGTCTCTTCTTCTTCATCAATGATCATAACTTTTGACTGCAACTTTTCACCAAGGGTTATAACTATTTTCTCTCTATAAATACACATCAATATCATTGATTAAAACAATAAGTTTTATTAAGATTATATATGCTCTCTATCTATTCTTTGAATTCACTTGCATTCAAAAAGCTCTAAACTACTTTCATTCCTTATTGAATCATTGACACTATCTCATATATTTTGATTCAATAAGCAATATAAATTCCATAATCTTCACAAACATCATTCACAATTTGAGGATAAGATTATAGGAAGAGTGTACTACAAGTGACAAATCCGTGTTTACAAGAGCACAAGTTGTCAACAACAATTGTAATTGTTTTTTGTTGAAGTCCTCAGTGTTGTAGAGGCGTGAAATCCCGTTCGGCTGTTCGGGTAATTGTAAACCTGTTCCTCCGGGTGAAGCGAGGTTGTAATTAGTGAAAATCCAGATAGTAGTCTGGGACTGGACGTAGGACGGTGCTCCGAACCAGTATAAAAATCTCTGGTGTGATTTTTCTATTTTTTATTTACAATGCTATTATCATCTATTTCTGCATTTGTATTGTAATCCATATTATACGATCCGTGTATACTATATTAGCACATATAATTGTATACACACCGCACTTTCATTTGGTATCAGAGCACGGTCATCATATAACCGTAACACAGTTATTTGATATATTCTTGTAATATGGCAAATAACGCAAGTACTAGCACTCAAAACACCACTTACACAGAAGGGCAATCGACACAAAGACCTCCATTTTTCAATGGTCTTAACTATAGTTATTGGGCAACACGTATGTCATTCTTTATGCAATCAAGTAGCTATGATGCTTGGAATGCTACTCAAAGAGAAATAGTGAATCCAACAACTGATTATTCAGAATGGACTGTGGCTGAGAAAACGGCAGCAGCCGTAAATGCTAGAGCAATAAATATGTTGTTCTGTGCATTAGACCAAAATGAATATAACCGTGTTAGTATCTGCACTACTGCATATCAAATTTGGCAAACGCTAAAAATCACTCATGAAGGTACTAACAAGGTTAAACAAGCCAAAATAGCCATGCTGAAAAGTCAATTTCAAAATTTCAAAATGAAACCAAATGAGACAATCAATGAAATGTATTCACGGTTTCAAACTATTCACCATGCACTTATTGGGTTAGGACAAAAGTATTCTGATTTTGATGTTGTTTCAACAGTCCTACATTCTCTGACTAATGAATGGGAAGGAAAAGTATTAGCAATTGAAGAAGCTAATGATCTTTCCGTCATGAAGCCAGATGAATTGATAGGAAATTTAATGTCCTATGAAGCAAATTTGCAGGCTAGAAAAGAACAGAAAGAAGAAAAGAAAAATGTAGCATTTCATGTTGAGAAAGATGAAAATGAATCAGATTCTGAAGATGAAGATTTGGCGTTCATTGCTAAAGGTTTCAAAAAATTCCTAAAATATCGAAAAGCCAGTCGCTACAATAAAAGGAAACCTGGATCAAATAAACCATCTTCATCTGCTATAGAATGTTTCAACTGCCATAAAAAGGGACACATGCAGAAGGATTGTCCAGAACAAAAGAAAAGGTCAGAAAATGACAAATTCAAATATAAGAAGGACAAATCAAAGAAACGAGCCTTCTCAGTAACATGGGATGATTCAGAGTCATCTTCATCAGAAAGTGAAAGTGATTCGGAGAATGAACAAGCTAATGTTTGTTTTATGGCAACAGAAGATGAGGTACAAATTCCTACATTTGATGAATTACTTGATATTAATGCTGAATTGATAGTCAAATATAAAGACTTAAAACGTCAATTAAAAGTAGTCAAAGCAGATTTAAGTAAAGCAGAGTTTGAACGAGATTTGTTAAAAGATGAGAAGAAAATATTAGAAGAAGAACTTGAAAATATTCAAGAATCATCATCTAATGTTGACTCTCAAATATTTCTTTTGAGTCAAGAAATAGAAGCTCAAAAAGAGAAAAATAACGCTCTCACTACTGAAAATCATGAACTTAAAGCAAAAGTCAAAATTCTAGACCTAGAAAAAGCTAGTTTACAAACAAAATTTGATGACATTACTCAAAATGTTTCTAACTTTAACAAAGGTCGAGAAAATTTGACTAAAATCATTAAAAGTTCACAATCTATTTCAGATAAACAAGGTTTGGGATATAACAAACATCTTAGAAATAAAAGGAAGAAGAAAGTACAAAAAACTGAAGCTAAGAAAAATCTTAGTTTATTATATTTCAAACCAAAACCAGTTGTGAAATTTCAAAAGAGAAATGTCAAGACTATCAAAATATGGGTTCCTAAAACAAATAATAACTTGATTAGGAACAAATACATTCAGCAATTCATGAATAATGTACATTTTAATAACAATTATATATATAAAGGGGATACCGGACCCAAATGGGTTTGGACTCCTAAGACCTAACTCTTAGGACCCTATAAAAAGTGGGTACCATGAACTTAATTCTATGTTTGCAGGTCCCACTGAAGAAAAGAGGAAAGTGGATATTGGACAGTGGTTGCTCAAAGCATATGACGGGAGACAAGAGCTTACTAACAAATATTAAATACTCAGATGGTGGCTCAGTCACTTTTGGAGACAATTCAAAAGGTTATATCATCGGCAAAGGCGATGTGAGCAATTGTGGAAACTATGATGCCGTTTACAAAGAGAATTTCAAGGCTCTTTATGCTATCTACGATGATATCGAAATAAATTGGGTTCACATGATTTTCGATGAAATTCTTAAGGTAAATAACTCTACTCGTCCACATTTCTTCTATAACGAGTATATTATGCGTATGTTGCTTGCATGTGGAGTCACACCCCCGGATTCGGCATATTCTACACCAAAGTGTATTGACTCCACTACTATCAAACGGATGAAGCTTCCTCCTCCATATGTTCATATTATGCCATTCGAACAATGGCAACAACGCGATACTCAAGAACAACAAGCTCCACCGTCTCGTCGTCGTTCTGAAGATGTTAGATTATTGAAATCTAAATCATCTACAAGAGAATCTCTTGAAACCATCGCTCGGAATCAATTTTTACTTGAATCAAGACTAAAACGAATGGATTCGAAAATTGATAGACGATTCAATAAGGTAAAGTCATTCTTCGGCGCTATATGGGATGCTATATCATGTAGCACATCCGTCTCGACCCAACATCAAGACCCCGGAAAACGTCCGGCTCCTCCAACTTTTACTTGGTCGACATCCGAGGAATCCGGTGGTACAAGCGGACAAGGTCGTGGGGACAATGACGATGATGATGACGATGACGACGACGACGACGACGATGATGATGATGATGATGAGGAAGAGATTCAGTCGGAATGAAGTTAGTTTGTTTTTCTTTTCATTTCTTTAAAAACATATATGGCACTTGTACTAAATAGTGTCCATCTTTTTATTCGTAGTAGACTATGACTTGCATTGTACTTCATCAAAACATCCTGTGTTTGAATGTATGCATTGTTCTCTTTGGTTTATATTTTCTATTGTTTACTCCTTTTTGTCGATGACAAAGGGGGAGAAAGGTGCTAATAATTGTCTGCAGGAAATCACATATTCAGGGGGAGATCCTATACTTGAGTTTTTATATTGTCATCAATCAAAAAGGGGGAGAATGTTGAGTCACAGCTTCTATGAAGATTTTGATTGCTGACAACAATATTAAAACGATCGACAAATCAAGACCTACATATGGTACTCTAGATTATAGGTTGATTATTTGATGTTATAATAGTAATAAAATTGTCAAAATCTATCCTCAAATAATCATGCACAAAATATAATATATATATATACACATTTATATAGGTTGTGCACTTTATTGTGCAACTTAACAGAGACCGGTCGACCGGTCCAAAAATGAACGGTCGACCGTTCCTGTTGAATGTGCACAATAAACGTGCACACATGCACATAACGACTATATTTTTAAAAACCTGTCTACCGGTTAGTTTTTGACCTGTCGACCGTTTTTAAACAGAGAGCAACTTCTTCCAAAAGACACATCTTTCTTCAATGGTTGCGTCTCTTCTTCTTCATCAATGATCATAACTTTTGACTGCAACTTTTCACCAAGGGTTATAACTATTTTCTCTCTATAAATACACATCAATATCATTGATTAAAACAATAAGTTTTATTAAGATTATATATGCTCTCTATCTATTCTTTGAATTCACTTGCATTCAAAAAGCTCTAAACTACTTTCATTCCTTATTGAATCATTGACACTATCTCATATATTTTGATTCAATAAGCAATATAAATTCCATAATCTTCACAAACATCATTCACAATTTGAGGATAAGATTATAGGAAGAGTGTACTACAAGTGACAAATCCGTGTTTACAAGAGCACAAGTTGTCAACAACAATTGTAATTGTTTTTTGTTGAAGTCCTCAGTGTTGTAGAGGCGTGAAATCCCGTTCGGCTGTTCGGGTAATTGTAAACCTGTTCCTCCGGGTGAAGCGAGGTTGTAATTAGTGAAAATCCAGATAGTAGTCTGGGACTGGACGTAGGACGGTGCTCCGAACCAGTATAAAAATCTCTGGTGTGATTTTTCTATTTTTTATTTACAATGCTATTATCATCTATTTCTGCATTTGTATTGTAATCCATATTATACGATCCGTGTATACTATATTAGCACATATAATTGTATACACACCGCACTTTCACTTTATGCGAGTACCGATATGCCAGATAAAAATATAACAAGAGGAAATCCGACATACCGACACAAACTCAAAACTGCTACACAGTGACGATATGTAACCTTAGGAAACAAATATAGAAATATCATAACTCAAATCAGTCACAGAAGTTCATATCTCAAAGGTGGAAACAGATATGAATATTACACATAAAAGCGTATATCAGAGTAATGGTCTAACAAGATCCACAATATCACAAAATAATAGATACAAGTGCTAGACAAAAGAATAAGTATACATCAATGAGTCTATATCTCAAATGTATACAACCAAAAACTACTAATCTAAGTAGTTAGCCAAAAGTCAGAATAATAATCCCAGATGAGTAGTCAAGCAGAAGCACCTGTAACATCTCGGTCTGACCCAAGTATTATTTAATAAGAAAATAATAAAGGGATCAGTCTAACTATAAATATCAGTTAAAATGAGATAGAATATGACAAAAACATATGGTAACAATAATGCCATTAAATGACAAATATACCTTAGATAAAACGAAAACCATACAACATCTCACGAAATCTCAAAACACAAAAGAATGTCATATTCTTTATTTTTGTTCACCAAACCATAAATATTGACAATTTTGTCCATGCCAATCACAGAAGTTAATGACACATGGATTCACCAATGCACAAATATTGATAAAACTTATCAATGTAAATCATGAAAATTGGTGAAATACAAATTCTAGAAAACATTAACTAGAAATCCAGAAATCACAAAAGGGGGAAAGAGGCCTATCACAAAACGGGAGCATGGAACACAAAACAGAACGCTATTCCATGGTTGCTAACTATTGATTTTTGAGCCGAGGCTCCACAAAACGGCCCGAAAACCATGGGTCGCTACCCCACCAATTTGAGTCAAAACTCCACAAAAACGGGGTTTAGTCTCCCTCGCAGACAAAAAGACATCGCTCATTGCTAGTCTAAATCACAAAATGATCATCATCGATCATCAAGAAGTGTCAATTACACTAAGCTAGTAAATATATGAGCTTAGCTTCATGTCCCATAACCACTAGCTTAACTTAAATATTTACGAACAAATTGTAGATCTCCACTCGAAAATAGTCACAAGAGATTCAATCGAACAAGTCCAAGAATTAACCGACGAAGTAAACGCAAGCATTTCATACCACTTGTTTTACTAAGCCGTTTAATTAGATTTCTCATACGAGTGAGGTAAAGGTTTATATATGCTAGTAGATTGGAAAACGGTTTAAGAAACGAGCTTTGTAATAAAATAGTGTCGAAATCGTTTTGATGAAAGAGTTTTGATATTTACTACTAGTATTGAAACCTTTATATTTTTAAAGTAACAAATCACAAAAATGATTGTAGAAACAATCAATCACCAAAATTCACATTCGAAGATGTGAATATAATCCAAAGAAATCGATTACCGAATCCATCAAAATGGATATCCCCAAAAATCCTGAAGAAAATGTCATCAGAGTTGATAATAAATGATAACAACAAAAGGGAAACAACACGAATCGATTTAAATTTGGAAACTCAGGCAAAATGGGCAAAACAGGCAAAAACAAGAAGATTCAGATGTCTGAAGTTCCAGATTCAGACGTCTGAAACTGGAAATTTATTTGTTTTCCAGGATCCAATTCAGACGTCTAAATCCTATAATTCAGACGAAATAGGCATTTTTAGCCTATTTCCTTTTTGGTTGCTCACGAGTAAATTCAGACGTCTGGAACCTTAGATTCAGACGTCTGAATACTGGAAATAAAAATTCACAGTATAATATTCAGACGTCTGAAATAAGGATTCAGACGTCTAAAACCTGATGCTCAGGCATTTCCTGAACCTAGGCCAAAGATGGACAAACAAATATCGGAAGCGATCGGACGAGAGATGACGGCTAAGAATTTATACGAAGCGACAACCCAGCCTTAATGGCACTTCGATATGCCTCAAATATCAATGTCCAAATATCCATAATAGGATTTCCATAAATTTTTCTTTCAAAACACCAAAAAATGGAATATTCACCAAAGCAATCCAAATCAAAAGCAAATGCACATGAATAAGTGTAAGGAATTCATACCTAACAACAAGGATAGATATAGACATAGATGTGAGACAAAAATCTCACCTTTAATCCCAAAACAAATGAAGAAGAAGCTATAGAGCAATGGCTAGGACAATCACTCTTCAATTCCAACCCAACAAGCTTGAATCTAAGATTAAAAGAAGAACATTTCTTAAGTTAGGTTTAGGAATTTCTGAAATTGAAAGGAGAATGAGTTGGAGAAAAGAAGAGAAGGCTTACCAAAGCTTCTTCTATGAATTTGGAGTTAGAACATGGATTTGCAAAGATGATTAGGGCTTGGAGTTTTAATTTCCCATTCCTCTCTCCATTTTCCGTGAAACTTTTGTGTTAGGAAAATAAGAATGAATTGAAGAGGAGAGGTGGACCGAGCTAGAGTAATAAGTGGGGTTAATGGGCTAAAACCCAACCCAAAGCCTAAGTGAAATGTAGAAAAATTCTACTAACTCCAAACATATCGAAGTTTATACTCGAAAAGGTCGCAAACGGCATTTTGAACTCGATGGAAGTGGTCTCGAGTCCTAATTCGACTGTTTGCAAAAAGTAGTTTTTCGGACTATAATCCGATTAACGATAAAATATTTAAATTAAATATTTAAATATTCAAATAGTAAAATATGCGGGTTGTTACAATGGTCATTGCAGGGGTCGAGATGGGATCCATAAGAGTCTATTGCCTTTTGGTGTAACTAAGAGTCAGTGGTATAGTTAGCTATCAACTTATCTAAGCTTACTACCCAATTTTTAGTCATCTTTGGTTGTGGTAGCATCGCTTACTACACTAAAATTATACATGTTTTGATTGTGTGTTACTATAAAATAGGTGCGTAATCCTCTTTTTATAGTACAATTAGGTAACTGAGTGCTAAAATGTATCTATTTAACTGCTTATTTGTTGAAATTTACTTTAAATGGTGAGAATTTTTCTCAAAAAAGGTATATGTCATTGAGAAATATGTAAGATAATGTTGGTTATTGCGTATTCCTTAGATGTGAGATGTGTTTTATTTTTGGAAATTTCCGTAATCTTTGCTGTGAAAGGGATGTAGTGTCAGGATTTTCCATGGTTTAGATTTAGGAATTTTTGTTAGTCCTATTACTTTCTCATACTCATAGGAATTTTGAGGATAAATTTTTTTAAGGAGGGAAGAGTGTAACACCCCATAATTTTATCGACTGAATATCTAAATGATTTATTTAAATATTTATCATCAATCGATGGAATGTCCATTATGCTCAACTTTTACAAATGATTGAATCAGAACTTGAAACACCCGTAGTTGAGATTGCTTTTCTTAGGCGAGAAAAATGAGTATAAACTCGACCATGTTTGGAGTCAATGAATTTTGGGGCGAATAGTGATTTAGACTGGATGAAGACGAATTGGGCTAGGTTACATGAACTAGCCAATAAATGTCTAATCTCTTCATGTTTTCATTTCCATTTCTCATTTCCTTTTCTTTTCCTTCTCCTAATCTTTCTCTAATCCCCTCTTAATCAACTCCTAATCCCCAAACCCTAAACCCACAAATAAATCCATAAAATCAAATAAAAACCATCATAATTCATCTCTTTGAATTCTCTATGAAAACTACGAAGGAATTGACTTGAATCAAAGTCTCATTTCAAATTTTAAAGAGATCTAAAGATTTGGTTTTAGAGATTTGTGCTTGGTTTAGGGGAAAGTAAGGTGAGTGGGATGATTCTTCTACTTAATTTGCTTGTTAAGTTTCATATATTTGTTTAGTAATAATTATGAAGTTACGTGATGTGATTTGGAGAATTCGATATTGTGGTTAAGGCATGTATTCATGTTATAAATATATTTCCTTTAGCTGATTAATTATTTGGAAGCTTAATCATCATTTTTGGATACTAATCATCATGTTTGGAAAAGCCATTAAGCTTTAGAATGGATTTTGAGTTAATTGGATGATTATATGTGATGTTTGGTTTGATTAACAATTAACTAAATAATGTAATGATGTGCATGTCATTTGAAAACATTAAATTGTTTAATTGATTAAAGAATAGTTGGTATTCTATTTAAGTGAGTTAGGAGCTCTACACTTATTATTAAAGGCCTACTGAAGCTTAACTAGTATTTATAAATGTTACTTAAGAGAAGAAGTGGTTTTATAAAATAGCAGAATATTTTGTAAAATGAAGTTAGTAAGCTAATTAAGAAAGTTAAGAGCTCTACGCTAATTAATAAAGTGATTAGAGGCTTAATGAAGCTTAACAAGTACATGTAAATATTATTGAAGTAAGGAAATAATTTTATAAGTGAAAGATATATGTTATAAAATAGTATGAGGTTTTATAAAATAAGAATGAAGATGCATTTTATAAATAGAATAGGTTTTTATAAATGATAATAAAGATATATTTATAAAATGGAATGAGTTTTATAAAATAATGTAAACGGTATATTTTATAAATGTATGAGATTTATAAAATAATGAAGAGGTAGTACTTTATACAAGTATGAGATTTTATAAAATAATAAAAAAGAAATATTTTATGAAATATGAGATTTCATAAAATAATACAAAAGAAGTATTTTATAAAAGAATGAGATTTTATAAAATAATAAGAAGGAATTGTTTTATAAAGGCGTTATAAGGTTCTATAAAATAATTATGAGATGAATACATAATTCTTGATAAGGGAATTAAGTATTACAAAAGCTTAAAATGAATTATAAGCTAGTTTTGTATTTCATAATGGAATGATTTTATAAAATAGTGGAAAAGAAGATTTGACTTTTATGGAAAAGATTTGATAAATAAAAGTAAGATTAGATTATTAAATAATCAAATTTTTATTTAAATATATGTGTATGTATATGTATATGGTTAAGTATACGTATACATGTATTTGAAGTTATATAGTAATCAATATAATTCTTGTATTGTAATTAGAATAGTTGAATAGTTTGGATGGTTGATAATGTTTGCTTATTTGTGTAAATAGTTGTATATGCATATGGAATGTCCGTATGTTTATACAAGCACGTCACAATCTCATGTAGCCATAACCATCACAAGGTGTGCTAAGTTGTATGAGAGCATATCGGGTCGTGTAATCGCTCTGGTGAAGCTTGAAACGCGATTTATGAATTTTTACGTGTTTGCATATACATGTGTGCATATGCATGCATGAGCAGGTGTATCGACACACATGTGAACATCATGTGTGGGCTGTAAGTTGGTTATGTTTATTTGGGCGTGTTAGAGGAGCTTGGGTCATTGAAATCATCCCGATGAGACTCTAGACAAAACAGATGGGATACGTATCAAAATCGGTTTTTCGAATACTTAAGAAATCACTTCCAAAGCATCCACCAATTTACTCTGGAAGAAGTTTGATATGGCAAAGCTAGTCAAAGAGCTAGCCGACTCATCGGGCGAAGCGACGTAGAAGACAGGGTGCGAATCGACTATCATTTGGGAATTTGTCTCGAGTGGGAAATCCCCAAAATAGAAGAATAAGTGAATTAGGTTTGGTCGACTGGGCTAAGTCGACTAATGACATCCCTAGTCAATTGAACCCCTGGCAGCAAATGACTTTAGGGGATTTTCCCCCGCTCGAGTGTAGTACTTCATAGGGTTTTGGCACGACTTTGGGAAGGCTTCAAGCTACTTAGGAAAGTAGGACGCAAGGTAAAGCTTGGGATTTGGATGTAATGTATAGTGATACATTTGCAATCAATGATGATCAGACATGTTATCAATGTAGTGATTGATTACCATGGTCATGTTTTGTGACCACGTACGATTGAGCGAAGTTAGTCTGCGCCCCTTTACTTTAACTTTGGGGGTAGATATGCTTGCTGAATGGTTATGGCCTTATATTATTGACTGTACCGACTACGGGTCTTATAATAGAGTCCATTTGCGTAGATAGACGATGATGAGATATCGATCTTCGTTAGTGATAGCCGTATTTGATTACGCGATGTTATATTTGATATGTGCATATATATACGGCATCGGTGTTCCTTCGTGGTCCCGATAGAATATTCCACGTGATATGACCTTCATTCTCTTTATTATGAGACGAGTACACTAGTTAATTGAGAAATCCTGGATGTCTTAGAGGGTGACGATGAAAATCATCTATTGCTGGATTCTAGAACACTTTTGATCATTATAGGGGTACGCCGGGATCTGCAAAGGTCATAGGTATTTAGAATAGAATGAATAACACTTATGCTTATTATATGGGTACGGTGATTCTACTTACTATTAGAGTAGATCATAACTTATGCTCATTATAGAGGTACAATGAGATCAAAGCAAGATTGTGGCTTAGGGTCTATGGTATATTAAGATACTGACTCTATTCATCTTAAACTCTCGAAGCGAATCAATAGATGCAATTGATATTCATAGTTGGCTTGTATTTTTTTTGTTATCTTTCATTTGTTATGTTGTGTGTGTTATTAGTTGACTATTGTTGTGATTGATGCATTTACTATCATGTTGTACTTCACAATAGATTTATATTGTAATTACCCTACTTTTGGATGTTGGATTACCTGTTCCATAAAATGACCATTACATTTCAGTCACATTATACTAGCTGTGCTGACTTATTGATTACAAAAGAAGAGAATTTTATGATGTGGTTTCCTATCTCTTGTAGTGGATTTAATTACTTGTGCATGGGCTGTTCGGATTACCCTTGAGCCATGTTTGTGGAGAGGACCGGATGTGCCTTAGTAGTTCTTGCTCTATTTTTGTATATAGATTTGATATACAATATTTTGAGATAGTTCTTCTCATACTAGGCTTCATTTATGACCCATGTTTTGTCTTTGTCTGCTTATGTCATGACAACTCTTGGGTATTCGATTGAGTAGCTTGAGAGAGGTTGATGCTTTTAAGAATATGTTATAGGAGTGGTGTAACTAAAGCTTTAGATGCAAAGATGAAAGACCTATATTCATACTTGATACCGTAGTAGTACATGACAGATGTTATATGAGACCTATAGTACCAGATGTTTTATTCCGACTCTTTGTACTGATATTTATTTATAAGTTACTTCTTCCAGTGTAGCCTTTTATATATATTCTCCATCCTATTTTGTTCATGTAAATTTAGGATATTATGTATTATCATTCTAATTTGAGACCGTGTCATTGCATTTTGGTATAGTGTTTTGTGGTTTCTTTCTTTCTTTTCTCGATAATCATCTTTTATGGTATCCGAAAGTCCAGTGCTGATGCAAGACACTAATTTTTTTGGAAAGTTTTGCTCAGTAGCAAGAGGAAGCTACAAGAATTTTACTCGCCTTAGGAAATTTTATTAACTTTAAACTGTTTCAAATGGATGTAAAAAATGCTTTCTTAAACGGAACAACTAAGGATGATGTATATGTTGAGAAACCCCACATTTTGAATTTGAGAAATTTGTTAATCATGTTTATAGACTGAAAGGCACGTCGTATGGTTTAAAGAAGCACCTCTTGCTTGGAACGAAAGACTTAAGTCTTACATAATTAAATCAGGCTTTGAAATAAGGTAAGTAGATATTACACTATTTTTAAAATATACTAATAATGATATTCAATTAATATAAATATACTAATAAATGTACTAATAAATGTTAACCCACCTTTTGCCAAGGCGACGGACAGGCGGATTTAACTAAAACAATTTCACGACTATCGAGGCTGAAATATGATGGGTTCGATTCAAATGGATGATGTTCACTTGGATATATGGTAGGTCGCTCGGTCGGAATGAAGTGGTTCGAAGTGTTTGGAGTTCGGCCTTGTGGCCGTTCGGCATGGCAATGTCCGGTCGACGTATGGAAGTTCAGGATGGTCGTTTAGCTGCGACTCGGCATTGGAAGTCGTTCGGCATTGTATGCCCTTCAGCATCGTACCTCGCTCGGCATTGGAAGTCGCTCGGCATTGGATGCCATTCAGCATCGTACCTCGCTCGGCATTGGAAGTCATTCGGCATCGTCCTTCGCTCGGCATTGGAAGTCTTTCAGCATTAGATGCCGTTCGGCATCGTACCTCGCTCGGCATTGGAAGTCGCTCGGCATTGGATGTCGTTCAGCATCGTACCTTGCCCAGCGTTGAAAGTTGCTAAGCATTGGACGACGATCAGCAAACCTCCCCTCGATCGGAACACCTCCCCTTGGTCGGCGTACCTCCTCTCGGTCGGCATACCCCCTCGTTCGGTGCATCCCCTTCGGTCGGCATACCTCCCCTCGGTCGGCTCACCTCCCCTCGATCGACACGCCTCCCCTCGGTTGGCATACCTCTCCTCGTTCGGCGCACCACCCCTCGTTCGGCATACCAACTACTCGCGGTTGATCGACATAATGAAGTAGGGTTCGGCTGTGGCCTTGGTGGGCGAAAATTACTCAGGAGGCCCAACAACCTGGTTTTGTCTATAAATACAACGTGTGGGGGGTTCAGAAAAGGGATCTTCTTCTCTTCGGTTCTCTGACTTTCTATTCTCTAAGGCTAAGGCTAGTTTGCCACTTTGTAACTGTAATCGATTATTACAGCAATAAAAAAGATACTTCTAGAGTGGACGTAGGCCGGAGTTAGCCGAACCACTATAAAATCTGTTGTTCTTTACTGCTTTCATTTTAATTTTGACCGTTCTTCACGTTATTACTCTCTACATACACTCTATCTATTATCTATGACTGTTAATCGGTGATTTCATTTGCATTTGGGTGTTAGTGACCAATTTTGATGCTAACATTTTGGTGCTTTCACTGAGAAGGCAAACACTCGGGGATTTTGGAGTTACGAACTTGGATTGTAGAAAGCAATGGCTAGGCCATCAACAAGAAAGCAAGTGACGGAAAGAAGTAATCAGGAGGGAAGTCAAGAGGCTTCCTCTGGAGCTGGAGTAGGTCAAGCATCCATCTACATTACTAGAGACGAGATGGAAGCAATGTTGAAAAGACAAGAGGAGATGATGCAGGCTCTTCTCAGGCAATTTGCACAAGCAGGAAACGTAGGAGCTCAGATCCGTGGAGCTGGGTCAGAAGCGCTCAACCAGCAAGCGGAGGGAATGGATCTGCAGGGGGCAGCCCCCAATCAGCGGACGGCTATCAACTTGGATGGATCTAGACTCGGGGGCATACCACCAGGAAACGCTGGACCCATCCATGGAGGGATACTAGATGACGCTTTGCAACCCGACACTAACAGGAATGCAGGAGTACGTGATGAGGAGTATGTGCTAGATTTCCTCGTGAACTCGGGTGGCAGATCGGAGGCAACGGACAAGGATTACAGCTCGGGGACAACGACAGATTATCGGAGATGGTCAGACGGGCTGTGAGAGGTGGGTTGGTAAATAAAGTCTTGGAGGATGTGAGCAGGAGTCCCTTTACTCCTTCTATCAGGCAAGCTAGGAATCCATCGGACTTTAAGCTACCAACGTTGGATATGTATGATGGAAGAACGGATCCCACCGTTCACCTGACAAGGTACATGAGGCATATGGAGGTACTTGGGGCATAGGACGAGGTCATGGCTCGATGTTTCCCATTGTTTCCCGAGACCCAAGAACGTGATGACAATGGGAACCATCGTTGAATCTGGTTGGACAGAGCTGATCGAAAGGTTTATGAGACAATTTCGGGTACACATAGTCAGACCCAAGAACGTGATGACTCTGACATATATGAAACAATGGAAAGGGGAATCGCTCAGGGACTTCTTAACCAGATTCAACGCAACAGTAGCTTTAGTCAATCGACCCGATCCATCAATGGTTTTGATAGCAGCAGTCTCGGGAATCATGGATAATTCGGACTTTAAGATATCATTGGAAAGGAACCCACCGAGGGATCTCGGGGAGTTCTACCATGAGGCGGAAAGGTTCCTAAGATAGGAGGATGCATACGCTGAGAGAGTAAGGAGAGAGGCTGAAGTTTATGCAGTGAGGGATGGAGGTTCACCCTTCGAGGATCCAAGTAAAGACCATAAAGGAAAAAGGAAAACAAACGACAACGGTGGCACTTCGAAAAAACCTCGAAGGGAGTCAAAGTTTTCTTCTTACACAGATTTAACCGACAATCTAGAAAGGATTTACTTGGACACTCGAGGGCGCCTCCAGTATCGACGGCCGGCAAGGAGAGAGCCTTCTGAATACGAGTGGGCATCGGGAAAGCATTGCCTATTCGATGAGTTGGATGGGCATAACACAAACGAATATAGGCATTTGAGGGATATCAAACAAATATAGGCATTTGAGGGATATCATCGAGGAGCATGTAAGGAATGGCCATCTACAGCAATACATAAGGAATCGAGCTGTAGCAGCGGAACGGGAGCGTCTACCACCTACCTCTAGCGATGATGGCACTGGGTCCGGTCAGCGTCGGCTTGTTATAAACTGAATGGTTTCATGGTTCTGAATAAGTAATAGTACCTTAAGTAATACGGCTAGGTCACTTGCACACGTACGGGATCGAGGATGGTCCCTAGGCGTGCTCAGTGATGACGAAAAACCGTGCTGGTTGGGTCTATGAAATCCTGTTTTCTTTCTATTTTTCTGCAAACTTTGGTACTTTGGAATTTACTTTTCTTAATATGGTTTTGGAGTTTGAATTGGACTCCCGGTTTGGTTCGTTTTTTGGTTTTCCATGTTGGCTTGGATGTTCGATTTTTGATATGGATTTTTGGTTTTCTGATTAGATTCGGAACAATGTAACTTATAGTTCAGGTTTTGCGATTACTGTCTCCACCAGAGAGACGGGGCAGTTGTTATCCCGCTTTTTGGCAAAGCCGCAATACCAAAAGATCGATCGAAAACAGAGAACAGTTCGTCTCAGAGATTGGTCATACTTCATTTCGCTATGGATATCACTGAATTTTGTCCAGCCTAGATTGAGCTACAATTGATAGGACATGACAAGAAAGATCATAGAAGTCCGCATCTCAAATTTCAAGTCAATCCGAGTTCATACGCTCAAGTTATGATCGATTCAACTTAAAGGGAAAAACACTGGTTTCGAATCCATCGTTATAGGTGTCTTCGAATCCATCACCGAACACCGTTCGAACCGATCACCTTCGTATCGATTGGCTTCGAATCCATCGGAGTGCCTCGGTTCGACTCCATCAACTTCGAATCCATCGAGTTCGTATCGGTGGACCTCGTATCCATGGAGAAGTTGCAAAGCTCGTATCCATCAGAGAAACGCAAGTTCGAATCCATCAAGTATCAGTTGTTCGAACCCATCAATGAAGCCTTGTTCGAACCCATCATTGAAGCTTCGTTCGAATCCACTGGGTCAACTAGCCATGGTGACGTGTCTTTCATCAGTTCGAATGCGTCGAGATATATGGAGTCGAAGCGGTCAACTCGGAGCAAAACCCGGATCGAGGCGAAGTGTGCGCTCCACGTCAACCCGAAGACACGTGCCACCATCGATTCGAAGGGATGGTTTCGAACCAAACAGCCCATCTCGTATCCATCATATCTCTCAATCTACTGATCCAAATGCCACGAAATTTTCATATAAGCTTGCATACATGTTGAAGAATGTCCACACCAAATTTCACCTCGATTGGATGAATTTCTGATCGATTCGAACGGAGTTCGAATCGATGCCAAAATAGGCCCAAATTTCCTAAGGCCGGGCGCATGGGCCCCCTCACGTGCCAGAAGTGGTCTTCCGAGTTTTCAGCGAAATATCAGCAACCTACGCCTATAAATAGAGCCCCAGAGCCAACAGAAAAAGGATCTTTCGACTCTCAAGCGCCAAAACTCTACCGGATTGAGATCTCCATGATCCTACATCATAATTTTGCTGTTGATTTCGAATTTCCAGTTGTAACTTGCTGTGGATCGCTGTAACAACTTGTAATCATTGAAAGAGAGTCAATAAAACATCAAAAAACTTCACAGTGGACGTAGGCAACACGCCGAACCACTATAAATTGCTTTCCTACGCATTTATTTTACGGTTGATTGGAGTTTTTGTTAGATAATATCTGTTTTGAATTTACATTCTTCATTATTATCTCTTCAACGACTCCCGAAGAGTGTTGTGACCAATTTTGGTGCAAACACTTTGGTGCTTTCATTGAGAGAACCTAGATTTTCTCCTGCTCGTTTGATCTGTCATCGATACCGGATTGAATAAATCTAAGTGAGAGATCCAGATCATTAAATCCAACTTCCTTCCCATCATTCAGATTTGCATAAATTCTAGGAAAGGAATCTAATTTTCAAAATGGTTAATACAAGAACCACCTCAAATGCTATCAATCAAGAAGAGCAGGATCGACAGAATCCTGTGCCGCCACCTCCATCAAATCAGGACGCTACTGAGCACTCCGAACCGTCAGGTCCAGTTACCCGACAAGAGTTGCAGTTGCTACTCCAAGAGCTGACCCAGAGTCGGCAACAACTAGAAGAACAGCTACACGCTAACGCTGAGCTAATTAACAAGCCGGATCGCCAGAAGCGAAAGTGGTCCAAGAGAGACTACGCTTTTCGCTCCTCCAGCGAGAGTTCTTCATCTTCTGATTACCACAATCGATCACCACGACCCCGACTAGAAGAGAGTCGCATGCCAGTCACCGGAGGTCAACTGGCAATGACCGTTGGACAATTGAGAGTTGGTCCATCAGCCAGTTTCCAAACCGGACCCTCCTCCCAGGGAGGTGCCGTTACTCACCACACCGTAGAATACCGCACCACGAACGTTGCGGCTGAACCAGGAGTCGACGCCCAAGATCAGTCAGACCTGGACCGTCGTTATAGAGGACGTACTCCTAAACCGTACATCCCAAAGGATTATGAGCCAAGAAGGCAAGACTTGGACCGTCGACAATATCCGGTCCAACCCCAAAGAATGGAACGTAAGCATACTCCGGTGCAGGCCGCCCAAAACGCGCAAATGCCGGATCTTTCAACTATGATACGTCAAATGATCCGTGAGAGCCAGGGATTCACAAATGACGATTGGGGAGTTACCCGAAGTCACACTCCTTTTACGGACAATATCCTTACTGCTGAAACCCCACGGCAATTCCGGATGCCAACTCTACCCATGTATGAAGGAAACTCCGACCCCAACCAACATATTCTGATATATGAATGGTCGATGACCGCTGCCAGAGTCGACGATGCAGTAAAGTGTCGTAATTTCCCCATATCCTTGGGGGGCATCTCTACCATGTGGTTCACTCGATTGCCACCTCGATCCATCTCTTCATTCGACCAGTTAGCCACAAAATTCGTTGAGCAATTCCGAATGCACGTCGCAAGGCCAAAAGATGTCAACACTCTATCTAGTGTCACTCAAGCTCCTGGAGAGACACTCAGACACTACTTAGAGAGATTCTATACTGCATGTGCGGAGATCAGCAATCCAAACGATAACTCCATCCTTATGGCGTTGACTAAGGGGATCGATCCCGATTCTGAGTTCGATAATTGGTTAGCTGGAAAACCACCTGCATCATTGGACCGTTTCCACGCCAAGGCGGCTCAATTCCTGAGACGGGAAGACGCGAAACAGTCTAGGAAGCAAACTGATGCAGGACCAAATACGGAAGGGATCCAAAGCAATGTTGCAATCAAACAGTCCGATGAGAGCTTCGGAAAAGTTCAGTTGAACGTCAAAAATAAACAAGCTCGGCGAAGAGAGAGCGTGAATCAAACTAAAAAACAAGATCAAAATCGTGGCCCGCAGCGCAAGAATCCAATGTTTGACAGTTACACTCCTCTGAATACATCACTAGAAGACTTGTACTTACGAACCTGTAATACAATTCAGTACCAAAAACCTGCACCAAAACCGTCGTCAGAGAGGCAAATCCAGACGGAAAAATTTTGCAGGTTCCATGAAAGCTACTGGCACAATACAAACGAGTGTCGCCACTTACAAGACCTCGTTGAAAAACTGATCAGAGAAAGGAAGCTGGAACAGTTTGTGCGGACACCGCAGCCCAAAGAGGCGGGCCCATCAAATCAAAACAATGAACCCAATTGACCGAGACAGGAGGACTCGGCTTGTCCCCGTGGAAGATTGGTGATAAACGCCATCAGTGGCGGACCAACTTACTCAGGAGCCTGGAACGACGAAGATCCTTGTCACTGTCACACATGACAGGATCATTCAATCTATGAATACTTTGCAGTTTCCTTTACATTCTGAAATTTGAATTTGTAATAAGGCACTGACTTTGCCATATTTTCTTACTTCAGCAATAAAATACTATCTCTTCAAGCTAGAGCTGTGATTCACCGAATACAACATTCAACAATCACGACACACGAAGAGCTAAGTTCCATCAAGCAATGGAATTTATTCAAATAGCGAGTCACTGTGATATGACCGGCCACTCACTAAGTGAAACCCCGGCTTAGGGGCAGGCCATCACGTCAAAGGCTGAACTGGACCAACACACGACAGTCCTACAACTAACTCCAACTTCCCAGAGTGTGAATTGGAGTATAAACATTCAACAAGTTGTTCCCGTAGTTCGAACGGACTCCAACTTCCCAGAGTGTGAATTGGAGTATAAACATTCAACAATTCGTTCCCGGAGTGCGAACGGACTCCAACTTCCCAGAGTGTGAATTGGAGTATAAACATTCAATAACTCATTTCCGGAGTGCGAATGGACTCCAACTTTCCAGAGTGTGAATTGGAGTATAAACATTCAACAAGTCGTTCCCGGAGTGCGAACGGACTCCAACTTCCCAGAGCGTGAATTGGAGTATAAACGTCAAATCCATCGTTCCTAGAGTGTGAACGGACTCCTAAAAAGCCCAAATAGATGTGACTGACCATCCAGCGGCTAACTCCGACTTCCCAGAGCGTGAATTGGAGTATAAATATGGATTACAGGTTTCCGGAGCGCGAACCGAAGCATCTGTGCGAACTCCAACTTCGCAGAACGTGAATGGAGTATAAACATAAATTACAAGTTCCCGAAGCGCGAACCCGAACATACATGCTATCTCCAAATTCCCAGAGTGTGAATTGGGGCACAAATACCAAGTCAAGGTTCCCGGAGTGTGAACTGAAGTATCAATACTAACTCCAAGTTCCCAGAGCGTGAAGTGGAGTATAAACATCAATTCCAAGTTCCCGGAGCGCGAACCGTGTTACAAACATCGATAACTCTCAAATTCCTGGAGTGCAAACCAGGTTATCGATCTCAAATTATCCTAAGTCCCCAAAATGCGGACGTGTACTTAAGATTTGCAACAAGTGCGATCAACCACCAAAAATACAAGTGTTGTTCCCCGAAACTGGGAGGCAAAAAAAAGCTAAGTGTTAATCACTAACCGAAGTGATACAATGTCTGAAGTTCAACTTATTCATCGATCACAACTTGTGACCAAGATTTCCAGACTTGGAAGATAAAACAAACTCTACTTGACGGTAAAAACACTACAAGTACACCGGACTGAAAACAAAACACTACAAACACTTAAGCACAAAAGAAATGAGAATTGAAACAAAGAAACTGAATTTTATTTCATCTAACTAAAGACAAGGACTTACATGCAAATAAGTTCTTCCAAAAAAGAATTCCTACTTGCAGGGGCCGAACCTGCATCTATACACGACCTATCTATCAAAAAATCTGCTTAAAAGGCCCATCTATTTCTTCTTTTTGAATCTCCTTATCAGCGGTTCGTCATGGGACTCGCTAGAAACAGAGATTCTTCGTTTGGAGTGCTTCCTCTCCGGCGGCTGCTCTTCGGCTGAGGGCATAATGTCAATGTCCTCCTCAGAGCTCGAATCTACATGAAGGCTTTCCGCCAGAGGAGTAGGAGGGACTGGACCCGCAACGGAAAGTGGGATAGTGCCACCTGATGATATTGCCCTTAAAGGTGCTGGGATATGCGCCGCCGTACTGCCACCAACACTACCGCCTTACCCCGTAGCTTCTAATTCTGCATGAATCTCGGCCAGAATTTCCTCATCACGAGTCGCTTGGGCCTGGCTGGGGGCATCCGCAGTCTGCATTGAAGAGCTAGAGTTGGCGGGAGGTCACTAATGATGAACGGCAGGTCTGTGGAGAAGCCACCCTGCTCACCGAGCAGCTCGCTCACCATTTGTTCATCAAGAGATAATCTGCTCCCCTGCGCTGCCTCAGTTGATACTGCTGTTACGACAGTAGTCTTGGTGGTAATGGCTTTCTCCCCTTTACTCGATTCTTGAGTCGCGGCAGTCGGCGCAACTCCAGTCACTAAGCAAAAATAAGAAGAAGTTATTAGTAACTGCTTCAAAACAAACTCTCTTTTCGAAATACACTTGAGATAAGTTCGGAGTACCTTCCTCGGTATGGCTTGCGGATGGCTGAGCGGCCTCAGAAGTATGCTCCTGAATAGGAGATAGCCACGGCTGTTCTGGGTCGTAAGCTGGAACGGATTGGGAATCAACTACAGATACAGGCTCTAACGGAGGTGGAGCAGTGATTTCAAGAACAGTAGCGTGATGCTCAACACCTGATCCCTCTCCAACCTCCACAGATCGGCCACCAATCATCTCCTTCTCATGAGCAATAATAGCGTCATGAAGGATCTTTTTCTCATCATCTGTCAGCAACCGGTTTTCAAGTTCAAATCGGTGGACCGATTCATCCGGATGCGCTTCCTCTTCTTCCTCAACCAATCGACCTCAAGCGCTACAGAGGTGTACCAGGTAATCCTAGAGCCAGGCCAAATTTCTGTGTCTCAACACATTGGCATTGTAAGTGATGAGCAGATCTTCAATATCGGCCTCCATCCTGGCCTCCGCTTGTTGAATTTCTCCTCAACCTCCGTTTCAACCGCTTGGACCTTGGCTACTGCCGCATCCCGTTCAGTCCGAAGCATCACGGCTTGTTCACACGCCTCCTGGGCTGCGTTTTTCGCATCATCCCTATCCTTGGCGATTTTGGCAAATTTGGACTTAAGCTCATTTAGCTCCTTCAGGGATGTGTCCCTCTCGGCAGCAACTATGGTGTTTCGATGGCCCATATCCTCTATCGTGGCATAATGCTCACGTTTCATCCTATCCATTGTTGCCTGGGCTTTGTCGACTTTTTTGATAGCCACCATTTCAGATTTCTGAGAAGATTCAGCTTCAGTGTTAAGCATCTCAATAATACGGCTCTTTTGAGCTAACTCAGCCTGCAACTTCTCGATGGTGGCCCCATACTCAAAGGCCAATGCCGATGCTTTATCAGCCACTTTCGACCATGCTTTGTACTGGGCATAAAAATCGTGCACATAGTCATGTACTAACTGCTCAGCTTCCTCCGGGATCTTCTTTAAATGTGGAGTAAAGATATAGTTGTCAAAGCAAATATTTGGAAAATCTTTCTTTAGCTGAGCAAGCTTGATTGCTCCTTCCCCTGAAATTTCCACGGGGGGCTGTTCTGTAACAGCAGCAGTTATTGTTTCGCTTCTAGAATGGCGGGATTCATGCCCAGAAGATTGAGAAGCCGATTGGTAGTGTGAAGATTCACAGGGATGAGAGACATAAGCAGGAGGTTGTATGGGATCCCTGGGAGGAGGAGCAGTACGCGATCGAGATCAACGCTTATAGCCTCTATCTGTATCATATCTCTCTTGACCAGAATACCCAGAGCATCCCTGGTCGTAATCTCTATCCCCTTCTCGTCTGCGCGAATCATGATATGAAGACTTGCGGGCATGTCGGAGACTCACTAACATTGAACCTCGCCTAGACATAGTATCTGTAGAGCAAAATAAAGTAGGATTAATCACCTTTCGAAACAGGTAGTTTACAGTCAAAGGTCATGCAGTGTTGTGAAATATATATGAATGTGCAACCCCCCGACCAACTGGATGTGTCTGCCACACCAGTGGGAAAAGACTCGCTCAAAACTAAAGTTTCTGAAAGTTCTTCCAATCCGGCATCATGCTGTAGGGACACATCGTCCGGAATTGGAATATCGGCGAGCCCTTCATAAAGACTTTCAGTTCTAGGAGGAGACATCTCCGAAACTCTAACTCCGGGAGCAGATCTGGTCGTGACAACCGATTTCCATCTCCCCTTCTTCATTGGCTTGACAATAGCGGCCTTGCCTTTTCTCTGCTCCGCGACATCCTGAACTACATCCGTAGGCTCGGTCAGCGGCTCGTCATCGGTATGGATTCTTTCAGAGTCAGCTTCCTCAGCTATAATAACTTTGGGCTTCTTGTGCTTGACTCGTTTTTTCGAGACGGTCCTTAGTGCCCCATCAAACTTTATGCTCTGCCCTCGTTCGATCAACCCGTAAGTCCGGAGATTCCTATCCGTCAGAAGCAACTCGATATCCCTATCTTCGTCTGGGACTCCCCGGAGTATTCGTACTATCTCCTTAAATTGTTCACCTTCAGGTCGCTGAATCGTTGCTGTAAAAAGGAAAAAATATAAGTTTCACTTCGATTGCAATTACCGTAGTAATTATTTGAGAACTCAGCTAAACTCACGTCTGAATAACCATCGTCAGGCAAACCATGGAGGACATCTAACATAAAACCATTCCGTCCTGTAATAACTCAACCTGGTCCAGGACCCAGTAACTACTTGACAATTCCTCACCGCTTCCAAAAATGTGAAGGAGGGGTAATCACCTTGGGTTTTGAAATTGAATAGATATCTGATCTCGGTCGGGATCGGTGGTCTACGGAGATACTCCATGAAAACGATGAACAAGCTGTTCACGGAAGCATATCCGTTCGGGTGTAGTTGAGATGGGGTGATCCTAAAAAAAGACAGTACTTCCCTTATGTACTCGTTGAACAGGGGAAGTGTCCCGGCCGCGCATGCATGGCGATTGAATGCTGTATATCATTTCGGTGGATTGTGTGGTCTATCATTCAGCCCCGGTAATAACACGTCGTCCAGTGACAGGCCATGCCTCAAGCATATTCTCCCCAACATATCTTCAGAAATATTGGATTGAACGGAATCCGATGGATTGGCAATAAAAGACGCATTGGAAAACTCGTTCGGAGCTAGACCGATGATCTCAGGTTCAATATCCGGAACCTCTAGTCTCGAAGTAACTGTACTTTGAATCTCCTGCTGCTGCGAACTTGAAGGTTCCATAACTAGCTAACTCATGAGAAACCATCGTTAGACGACAAAGGACTCGTGCATTCCCAGTGTAAAGTGTATGAATGTATGTTGTACAGTGTCATGCATTACTTGAATAAATGTCGCAGAGTTAAAGGAAACATGCAAACGACAAAGCTATGGAGTCCAGTTACAATGACCGTCATCGCTGACCGTCATCACTAAACCGTTTATATGATGGAAATTGATTCGGATAGAAGTTGTTATGGTTCCATCGACGAGCTTCGGAAGGTGGTCAAGTATGTAGTTTAATATTCAAGTCCAAATATGCAGGAATGAAGCTCGTCGGAATTATGCTTAGAAAATGTCAAACTTTGGTATCCATCATAGAGGGTTCGAACCGATCTCAGGAAGCTCATTCGAACCCATCCTAATACCACTTCGAATCGATGCAGAAAGGCACGCTTCAAATCGATGGTCAGGTGTCGAGTTCGAATCGATCAATGAAGGATGACTTCAAATCGATCCTCGGTTAATTGGTTCGTACCGATCAGGAAAAACTCAACTTGACATCGATCACGTTCGAATCGATACCTTTCATATCGGTCATAAAGATACAATTCATATCGATGTAAAGTTAAGGACTTCAAACCGATGGCTGATGGATTCGAGGTCCATCGATTCGAATGAACCCATCAAGATAGTCAATCGGTGCGAACTGCGTCAACCTCATGAGGGCATCCCAGGGATCGGTGCGTAATCCAAACGAAAATGATGCCGTTCACATCGATTCGAACACGAGTCCCCAGGTGGTTTCGAAGCTCCCCCAAACCAGATCTGGTTTTACCAATCACCAGAGTGGCCAATCGATGAAGAAGAGGCAGTTTCGAAATAGCTTTGCCGTTTGGATTCGAGGCTAATTACCAAATTTGAGTAATGGATTCGAGGAATTAAAAGGTTTGGATCTTGAATGGTTCGAATACGTAACACAGTGCCTTCCTCTCTGAAGCTTCGAGGTGATGCAAAACGCAGTAAACACAAAGCGGCAGTAAAAAGTAAAAAGTGAAAAGTGGCAAGGCCTTGAAGGTAATCGAGACATTTCACGTCCCAGTTAACTCGACTTGTCACAACCGGTCAATTAACAGATCGGTTCGAAATCTGCCTTCGAATCCATGCGCTTGAAGCCTCATCGATACGAAGCATACAGCAGAGCATCGAGTCGCATCAATGCGAAACACACAGTGGGCACATCAATTCGAAGCCCCTGTTCACAACTCCATCCACAACCTACCGATATGAATGACGATTTCGTATCCACCATTTCTACCGATACGAACGACAATTTCGTATCCATCAATTCCTATCGATACGAACTACTATTTCGTATCCATCCTTTCTCATCGGTACGAATGAAGGTTTCGTACTCGTCCAAGCCATCGGTTCGAATGTCGGTTTCGTACCCATCATAGCATAAGCGTACTCCGTCCATACGAATGTTGATCTCGAATCCATCGGTGCTCATACCCATCGGTTCGAAATATTACATTCGCGCAACACAAATTCAATTCCTTCAACTTTCTATATCGGTTCAGGAGAGGATCAATACGAAGGGACTTTTCAAAACAACCATCAAGCGTTGTCTCAACTCAAATTTCCAAATCGGTTCAGGAGAGAATCGATATGAAATTCAATAGCAAACAAAACTGACAACGACTCATGGACGCACGACGTTAACAAGGGTCAAACTAACATATGTGCATATATGTCGAACTAACATTCGATTTTAAACATTTACAGGGATCGAGTGCTCATCTTGTCACAAATGCAACAGCCAACGGCTATGCGCTATTATACAGCAATCAATCATATCAACACAAGGTTACAGCAATACATAATACGAGTCTCAACAAAAAAGAGAGCAATGATTGTTCAGAGAGAAATTGCAGCTATTCAAAACACGTCATGTTCCCACAAGACGTACTTTGGGGGGCAAAATGTTATCCCGCTTTTTGGCAAAGCCGCGATACCAAAAGATCGATCGAAAACGGAGAACAGTTCGTCTCAGAGATTGGTCATACTTCGTTTCGCTATGGATATCACTGAATTTTGTCCGAGTCCAGATTGAGCTACAATTGATAGGACATGACAAGAAAGATCATAGAAGTCCGCATCTCAAATTTCAAGTCAATCCGAGTTCATACGCTCAAGTTATGATCGATTCAACTTGAAGGGAAAAACACTGGTTTCGAATCCATCGTTATAGGTGTCTTCGAATCGATCACCGAACACCGTTCGAACCGATCACCTTCGTATCGATTGGCTTTGAATCCATCGGAGTGCCTCGGTTCGACTCCATCAACTTCGAATCCATCGAGTTCGTATCGATGGACCTCGTATCCATGGAGAAGTTGCAAAGCTCGTATCCATCAGAGAAACGCAAGTTCAAATCCATTAAGTATCAGTTGTTCGAACCCATCAATGAAGCCTTGTTCAAACCCATCATTGAAGCTTCGTTCGAATCCACTAGGTCAACTAGCCATGGTGACGTGTCTTTCATCGGTTCGAATGCGCCGAGATATATGGAGTCGAAGCGGTCAACTCGGAGCAAAACCCGGATCGAGGCAAAGTGTGCGCTCCACGTCAACACGAAGACACGTGCCACCATCGATTTGAAACCATCGATTCGAAGGGATGGTTTCGAACCAAACAGCCACACAATGAATCCCATCTCGTATCCATCATATCTCTCAATCTACTGATCCAAATGCCACGAAATTTTCACAGAAGCTTGCATACATGTTGAAGAATGTCCACACCGAATTTCACCTCGATTGGATGAATTTCTGATCGATTCGAATGGAGTTCGAATCGATGCCAAAGTGGGCCCAAATTTCCTGAGGCCGGGCGCGTGGGCCCCCTCACGTGGCAGAAGTGGTCTCCCGAGTTTTCAGCGAAATATCAGCAACCTACGCATATAAATAGAGCCCCAGAGCCAACAGAAAAAGGATTTTTCGACTCTCAAGCTCCCAAACTTTGCCGGATTGAGATCTCCATCATCCTACATCATAATTTTGCTGTTGATTTCGAATTTCCAGTTGTAACTTGCTGTGGATCGCTGTAACAACTTGTAATCATTGAAAGAGAATCAATAAAACATCAAAAAACTTCATAGTGGACGTAGGCAACACGCCGAACCACTATAAATCGCTTGTCTGCGCATTTATTTTACTATTGATTGGAGTTTTTGTTAGATAATATCTGTTTTGAATTTACATTCTTCATTATTATCTCTTCAACGACTCCCGAAGAGTGTTGTGACCAATTTTGGTGCAAACAGCAGTGAGCGCAAATTACGTGTCCCTTCGTCAGAGAGCAATGGAATGGACTCGGACAAAATATAAAAGTCCTTGGCCGGAGTGCCAAGGTCAGTGAATATCAAAGTCCTTGGCCGAAGTGCTGAGGCCGGTGAATGTAAAAGTCCTTGACCGGAGAGCCGAGGCCGGTGAATGTCAAAGTTCGCCGGAGTGCCGAGGCCGGTAAATATCTAAGTCCTTGGCAGGAGTGCCGAGGCTAGTGAATATAAACGTCCTTGGCTAGAGTGCTGAGGCCTGTGCATATCAAAGTCCTTGGCCGGAGTGCCGAGGTCGGTGAATGTCAAAGTCCTTGGCCTGAGTGCCAAGGCCGGTGAATATGAATGTCCTTGGCCAGAGTGCCGTGGCCGGTGAATATAAAAGTCCTTGGCCGGAGTGCCGAGGTCCGTGAATATAACAGTCCTTGGCCGGAGTGTCGAGGCCGGAAAATATCAAAGCCCTTGGACGGAGTGCCGTGGTCGGTGAATACGCAAGCCCTTGGCTGAAGAGTCGAGGTCGGATAACATACAAGCCCTTGGTGAGAAAGTCGAGGATGGAACAGGATAACGCGACCCAGCTAGTTCTACGGATTCAAGGTTAGACCTAGAAAGGTCATGGATTTAATAATATGGTTATAAACAGGATATGGACTTTGGATATCGGATTTGAGGCTATTCAAAACACACCTTCCAATAGCAAGGCATGTTTTGGAGAGCAAATGTTAACCCGCCTTTTGGCAAGGCCACAGACATGCGGCTTTAACTAAAACAATTTCATGACTATCAGGGCTGAAATATGATGAGTTCGGTTCAAATGGAGGATGTTCACTTGGATAGATGGTAGGTCGTTCGGTCGGAATGAAGTGTTTCGAAGTATTTGGAGTTCGACCTTGTGGCTCGGCCGTTCGGCATGGCAATGTCCGGTCGAGGTATGGAAGTTCAGGATGGTCGTTTGGCTGTAACTTAGCATTGCCGCTCGGCATTGGAAGTCGTTCGACATTGGATGCCGTTCGGCATCATACCTCGCTCGACATTAGAAGTCACTTGGCATTGGATGTCGTTCGGCATCATACCTCGCTAGGCATTGGAAGTCGTTCGACATCGTACTTCGCTCGGCATTGGAAGTCTTTTAGCATTAGATGTCGTTTGTGTAACATCCTGCCTTTTCGCACACTTTAAACCGACACACGTGCCAATTCAAAACATAACGGAAGGACGGATTGTTATGGGGTAAATAAGAAAAACAGAGAAGAAATAAAAACAAAATAGAATCTCACAGCGGAAGGATAAAATATAATAATAAATATATAGTTCAAAACAGTTTACAAACACTTGATTTGCTTTATACAATAAATATCAGAGTTACACCTACCAATACAATCAATGCAGCGGAACAGTATGAGTGTGGTGCAATACTATAGATAATAATAATACGACTCCTTCATCTTCGTCCTTCAAAGCTAAAGTCTTCGATCCTGAAACGCTCGGACTGACCCGAGCGAATTTGAAAAGACAAAAACACTCGAGTCAGACTAAAAGATCTTATGTGAGTTAAATTTACAGAAATAAATATGAGTACAGTAACTCAAGAGATGTTCGGGATTTACATCTTCTAAGGATCCGTTAAACTATTTACTATGTAGTATATTGCGCTATTATAATAGTGTCTATCTATAAAATAAACTTACTTTTTAATAGCGTTAAGGGGTTACCCATATAGCCCTTAACACAAATAATGCCAATAGTCTATACAGTACCGTAATACCTCCTGATCGGGAAGCTACCAGAGGATACTCCATAGGTACGACACAAATAGAAACTCGTAGTAAAGGCTCGGTATGGTAGGTGACACGGCACAACTAGGCAATGCCAGGGTAGATATACCAATTGCTATCCAGGCTGGTGGAAACGCGTAGCCGCAGTTACCGCCCACCTCGGACTAACTCCCCAAAATCAAAATATAGAAGTGGCCACTGAATCAATCCAAGTCAAAGTATAATATCGAAGAGGAGGGTCCGATCAGAGGAATGACCTCATTGGCCTGAGAATCTCTCCTGTTTTAGCCACCTTATGCCAACTCACGGGAGTTGGGTCCACGTATTTACCTTACAGGAAACGTCGCCACCACCTACTTCATTCTGGAATCTCCACCGCGTACACGGTTAGTCAAAGTGGTTTTCGGTATCGACAGAGAGTATGTCCATATCCGATCCTGGTCTCTTTGCCAACCCATCGTTATTATAACACCGCGGTCATTTAAAAATAGCTCATACTTTAAAACCAGAATAAACATTTCCATTTTAAAATTATGAATACGATATCATTTTAAAACCCAAAACAATATGATATCCTTTATCCCAAATATAAACCCTTTCAAAAATCCAAATGCTTTAAAATTTATAACGTCTGAAAGCCAAATATCCTTTCAAAGCATAATATTTCGAAATTCATAATTTAAAACCATAACTTTTAAAACTTGAATGGTTTGGATATTCAACGGTATATGAATTAAATGGTTTAACTTAAATGTTACTTTGTAAAGAAAATAGTTCTCATGGCTTTACAAATACATTTCTTTATTAAAGTCTAAACCAAAATTTATATTATCTCTCTCAAGTTCCAAAACCACTTCAACTTATTTATATATACGTATATCCATTTTGAGTATCAATATTTCAAACTAAAGTTGGATTTTATGCTTTCAACAAATCAATTGTTCTATTAATTAGTCTTGAATATTCATATAAAATCCATAAAAAATAAGACTTCAATTTCTAGTAATAAAATATATATTTTTCCCAATTCAAATTATACTAGATTATTCATTTCAATTTATTTTGGGAAAAATCCAATTATAAATATCATATCTTAAAATTTCCAAACTTAACATTCAAACATATGATATAGATTATTAAACTCCATTTTCTTAATTTTCTTCCATTTTTAATAAAGATTTTTATACACCTTTTAATTTCAAAATTTTCAACTTCATATGTATATATATATGGAAGAAAAATATTTATACAATATAAAATTATAAACCGTATTCCATCCAAACCATAGTAATCACTTTAAAATAGTTATATATAGACCGCGGTGCCTGTATATAATTTTCTATCCTATGGTCAAGTGATACGAATATTTATCATTTCAATCCGCAATTTAAAAGATATAAAATTTTGCGGTTGTATATCATTTCAAACCACAATCCCGAATGAAAGGAAATATGCATGATAATTTGCAATTTAATGATATACAATAAAACATCCATCAACAACACCCATCATCCAATCAAAATCATCAAGCAATATCAATCAATAACAATTTATATTTGATAATATATAACAGGTAATAACTGGCAATTTTATTCAGATTAAATTTAACAACTATTAATCTAACAGTTTATATTCAGTAATAATCTATATAACTGTTAACTAGCAGTTTATAGGCAAACACAAATTCTAACTGTCAATAAATAAATGAAATTAACAGTTAAATTCAATAAATGCAATTCAACAAATATGAGTGAAATAAACATGCCAAATACTCATAAATAAATTTCTATTCATTTCTAAAATTGATTTAACAAACATAAAAGCTTCTAGTAGTTGTGAGTGGGTTAAAACACTCACCTTTTGAATTTAAATCGAATTTAAATTCGATTTAAACCCAAAAATTCGCCCTTCTCGGAATTCGTCCAAACCAGCGTCATCAGATCCGGAACTAAATTACGATCCTAACAAAATAAATTTCGCATGAATCGGAGAACGTATGAAAAAGATATTCATTTTAAACGATTTGAAAACAAAAATAAAATAAAATAAAATAAAACAAAACCCACTTAACTTCAATGGCCACGTCAGCTAAAAGCCACAGCACATCGTCGAATTTTTTTTCCTGGTCAAACGAATATCCAAAACAGAAAACGAATTGTACCAGCAGATTACGTGCCTCGAGAACATTAACATATTTTTTTTTTGTGGAATTTTTCTGAAGTGTTTGCATTTTCATTGAAATTTGGATTGAAGTAGATCTGGGTTTTGCAACCATTTGAGGAGGAGAAGGAGATGAAGAAATGAATATACAGCAAATGACAATAGGATGGAGCTAGGGTTTATAACTGTATATATATATTAAATTTCCAAAATTTAATTAAATTTACTTTCCATTATTTATTGTCAATTAGATTGATTTATCATTGGATTCATATTTCAATATGTAAATATCCCCAATTTCATCTGCACTTATATTTACATAGTTTCTAAATATTAAATTTCAAATATTACTTCATTTAGCGTTACGTATTTATTATTTATTACTTGCTGCAGTTGATTATCAATTATACTTAATATACTAAATAGATGGTAAATTTTGAATACTTGTTATCATTAACGTTTTATTTCCACTTACAAAATAAATGAAATTATTACATAAACTCCCTTAATTAAGTCAACCATTATCTTATATAACTTAATTGGTAATATATATACCCAATTGCCCTAATTGGTTTATAGTTATCAGCTAAATACATACTAACTTGTAAATAAATTCGTTTAATTGCAAATGGATCTGATCAAATTTAATAGATTGAATAGATGGGTAAGCAAATAATAAATTTTCCTTCTTGTCAAATTCAAACCCATTCCTACTTAATTATCAATTACAATTTATTACGAAACATTGATTTTATGCAGTTACCTTTTATTTGCGTAGTATTACATCAATTCCTATAACCTTGGATTCATTCCCAATTCACCAAATTCAATTAATTACACTTTACAAATGTGTTTCCAATATATAGGCATTGCCCAAGTTAAATTTATTAGCTAACTCATATTAATAAACAAATGACTTATATGAATGATTAAAATTTTCAATTATCTCACTTTACTCCTAAACTTCTGTTATTTAATAATTATTTCTTAGAACCTGATTTTAATCTTCCCATTATCTATTTAATTCCTTCTAGAATCATAGCTAATATTTGTCATCCCTTCATTACCCAAATGTTCTTATCCCATCAAATTTTAAGTTATCGAAATATTAAATGTCAATTTCTTTTAATTGCACTAAATTTATCTATTAAAGGTTGCACTTAACCCAAATACATAAAACTTGCCCAATTTCTCCTTAAATCAATAACCTTCATATACAAATATGTTTATCATAAATTTTATCTACTCTTCCTTTTTAGGTAATGTCCCATATATCAGATTTCCATGTAATTTGCAATAAATCATACTCGTAGTTATATCACATTAAATGAATAAATAAGTGTTGACTCTATTCTTTTGATTCAACATTGGTTTACGTTATAATTCATAAATATTTCTACATACATCAGGATTTTTAAAAATGGTTGTAACATGAAATCTCGTCTACTTCCCATTTTATATTTAAGGCTTCTAAAACCGATTCATATCATTTCTCTAGTCCAAATTTTATTAATATAACCTTAAATTAAATTTATTCCTATCGATGTAATGGTTAAACACAAATTTCACTTATTTGCAATAAATCCACAAATTAGATTTCAAATTTTCAAATAAATAAATAAATTTTAGTTTATCACTTCTTAAATACCCAAACGTTAATGCCTTAATTTAAACTGCATTTATTACATTTTATAAAAATCCTCCATCTTAAGTGACAAATCAAAACTACCCTAACTACACAAATCATCGTATTATAAAGATATTTACACTATCCTCCATTTATTACCTTAATTTATTTAAGATAACCTTAAATTAATATCTATTGCAATGATTTCAAATTATTATTCCCCCATTCCTTTTTAATTTCAATAACGCCAAATTTAACCGTTATATTCTCTTTATTTATGCGATAAATGCAATTATTGAATCTAATACTCCATTTAATTAATAGATCCTGCTTCCTAGAATCTATATCAACAATAGGTCAAATATATACATAGAATTAGCCTTAACTTCACCTAAAAGAATTAGCTATTTCAACTACCGCACAAAACTACGCTACTGCACTATCTAATCAAATAAATTAATTGAACTTAAATCAGCATAAAGGTTATAAATGTAATCTTAATAAATTCATTTATTGATTTAGACTCTTTCTATACAGTAATTAACCTATTTGTGGGTATAAATAACTTTGGAATTATATTACATCTCATTAGTGCGCGTTTTATTTCCTATAACTTCTCCTTATTTAACTATACCCATTAACAACCAAAAAAATTTAATTAGCTTTATTTCAATCTATTTCCCTTCTTAACTAAATAAAATAAATGGTTAACCTAAACACTTGTTATCCTTTGATATATTCAAATTAACTTCCAACATTTATTAACAAAATGTTGCCATAGGTTTAGATTTACATAAATAAATTATATGAATAGGTAGAAAAATTGGTAATCCGCAAATGCCCAATATACACACATTAATTACTACCTATTGTTAGAATCCATTTATTAATTTACTAGTTAATAACGGTCTTTTTATTTCTATTTACTACCAAACTCTCTATTTTATTATAGTTCCAATATATTAATACTTAGGCACATTAAGTGCTAGCCCTTTTGTTATTTATATTAAATTGGGTATGCACAAATAAGTTGTTAATTAACTATTTCTACAAAATTATATTCATACATTCAGTTCCATATCTTATAGGTTTAAATTCTAATTACTTACGCTTAATCTATCAATTTAATACTCTATTCAAACATGCATTTAAATTCTTTTTATTCTAAATAAATTTTATTAAGTGTTGACATCCACTAATAGCATTCACCTTTATTACAACTAAAGGTGACATCTTCACTACTGATTTTATATTAATGAATCTCATTTTAGTTAATATTTTTTATTAATATTCTCAATTCAACATTTATTGATTTCTTAAAATTTACTTTTAACAAAAAGTGACAAATTACATTATCCAAATCTATTGTCATAAAATTTTATTGTTACACTAGGTTACAACTACTATACCAAATTTCTACATTTATTCTTAAACAAATAAGAAATCATATTAATTTAATTTATTAAATATTATTAATTTAACGGGTCGTTACAATCTCCCCCACTCAAAACTTTTCGTCCCCGAAAAGGAAAAAGAAGGGAGAAGGAAGAATAAAACAGTACATCTTATTCCAAATATTTACTTATAATAATAATTTACTAAATTTATTTTCTTAAATAAAATATACCTGTTTATAATCATTATATTATTCTATACTTAATTATTAAAGTTGGGAAAATATTTTCACAAAATTCTAAGTCCAAAATTTACGAAATTTTTTGACAGAGTCTCCTTTGTACGGTGAGGCTCGGGAGAAAATATAATATCAAAATATACAAATATATTACATATATTATCAAAATATTATATCCCAACACGGGAAAAATAGCGCTTTAAATGTAATCCGAAAACGTACCTATTTGTCGGGCAAAATACGCTTATTATTATGGAACCAAAAGCAGTAGCAGTTGCTTCCATCACCTGTATTCACTTATATAATCTAAAAGGTTAAATATTTATTTTAAAGTGAACTATTCAAGTGGATTCAATCATTAATCAACCAAACAATTCAACAACCATCAACCTTACGAACAACATACATACACAAACAAAGCAACCATTTAATCCATCAAACAAATAGTTGTTTGGGTTCAAACTTGAAATTTGTATGAAATGAAATTAACTATCAAGTGCATCCTTTACTCAACAGTCTTAGATGGAACATAGATAGATTATTTATTCATCCGACAAATTCAAATTCCTTACCCAACAACATAAATCAAACAATAACAATTCAACCCAACAACCAAATTACTTATCATACATTTTTTTCATGCTTCAGTGGTTTGATTTTCTTTCTTTCATTTATGGAGTGATCCCTTTACTTCTTACAATTTTCATTTTCATTTATTACAAAATTATCATATTTGTGTTCCAATTTATTGACTAAAGTTTATATCACCCATTTATTCTACTTACCTTTCTTATATAGTAAAATTTCCGATTTAGCTTAAGTTTTAACAGCAATTAATTGAATACTTTAATTACCTCAAGCTTCACTTGTAAGATTTCCCTTTACACTTTCTTACTAGCAATTGCAACTTTTATTTTATGGTAAGTTATATATATTTTAAGAATGTAAGTGAAAATTTACAAGTTTCTTTTCCTTCCTTTAATTAATATATATTTGTTTTATAACCTACAATTTCAACTTACCTTTAATCTCATTTATTTATTTAATGTGGAAGTTTCCATTATATTTAATAGTAGTAACAGTTTAATTACCCACTTTCTATAATATTTAATTACAGTAACCCTTTTAATTCATTGATTGCTTCTTTTATTTCACTAACCTAAATTTTTACAACTAATTAATGGAAATTCAAGAATTAATACCGGGTCAAATTCCAAAATTTCTTTAAAATAATAGATAATTAATTTCTTACAACTTTTATATCTCTAATTACCTTTAAACAATTAAAATTTTAAATAATTTCAAAACAAATCTGCAGTAGAATTTACTACAGTGGCCTTTCCCTTCGAAACTCGAAAATGAAAGTCGATGATGCGGCCGTCATCACCGAAATTATTTTCCAGCGACAGAGGGGAAAGTACAAAATTTATTTTCTCCAAAATCCTCTTTTAAAACAATTCTTCCGAATTATACTAAATATTTATATAACAAATTACCTATAAACCAAATCATTATATTTCACAAATCCTTTGAAAGAAGATTTTCAAAAATCCCGGACTTAAGTTCTAAAATCTCCAATTTGATTTATTATAATTTCAACTTAGCTTCAATTTATTACAAATATTTTTATATTACCTAACACCCAATCTATAGCAACCAGATATATATATATATATATCTTTATAAAAATATTTTTATATATAGAAAATATAATAGGCAAAATTATTTCATTCACCCATGTTAAAATAAATATTATGTCGGTCTGTCCTATTAAGTGTTTAGAAATCCCTATTGATGTCATAGCGTCCCATGCATCAACCAGAATTTATAAATACAAAGCGGAACAGATTAACACAATATCCAAATCTTTATTAACACTAACAAATACGCTCTCTCATATATATACACTCAGCGACTCCCATAGGGTATTACTACCCTATTAACAAAGAGTCAAACCCCACAAAACCAAGGTTTATCGCTAAACCAAAGCTCTGATACCAACTTGTAACATCCCGCCTTTTCGCACACTTTAAACCGACACACGTGCCAATTCAAAACATAACGGAAGGACGGATTGTTATGGTGTAAATAAGAAAAACAGAGAAGAAATAAAAATAAAATAGAATCTCACAGCGGAAGGATAAAATATAATAATAAATATATAGTTCAAAACAGTTTACAAACACTTGATTTGCTTTATACAATAAATATCAGAGTTACACCTACCAATACAATCAATGCAGCGGAACAGTATGAGTGTGGTGCAATACTATAGATAATAATAATACGACTCCTTCGTCTTCGTCCTTCAAAGCTAAATTCTTCGATCCTGAAATGCTCGGACTGACCCGAGCGAATTTGAAAAGACAAAAACACTCGAGTCAGACTAAAAGATCTTATGTGATTTAAATTTACAGAAATAAATATGAGTACAGTAACTCAAGAGATGTTTGGGATTTACATCTCCTAAGGATCCGTTAAACTATTTACTATGTAGTATATTGCGCTATTATAATAGTTTCTATTTATAAAATAAACTTACTTTTTAATAGCGTTAAGGGGTTACCCATATAGCCCTTAACACAAATAATGCCAATAGTCTATACAGTACCGTAATACCTCCTGATCGGGAAGCTACCAGAGGATACTCCATAGGTACGACACAAATAGAAACTCGTAGTAAAGGCTCGGTATGGTAGGTGACACGGCACAACTAGGCAATGCCAGGGTAGATATACCAATTGCTATCCAGGCTGGTGGAAACGCGTAGCCGCAGTTACCGCCCACCTCGGACTAACTCCCCAAAATCAAAATATAGAAGTGGCCACTGAATCAATCCAAGTCAAAGTATAATATCGAAGAGGAGGGTCCGATCAGAGGAATGACCTCATTGTCTTGAGAATCGCTCCTGTTTTAGCCACCTTATGCCAACTCACGGGAGTCGGGTCCACGTATTTACCTTACAGGAAACGTCGCCACCACCTACTTCATTCTGGAATCTCCACCGCGTACACGGTTAGTCAAAGTGGTTTTCGGTATCGACAAAGAGTATGTCCATATCCGATCCCGGTCTCTTTGCCAACCCATCGTTATTATAACACCGCGGTCATTTAAAAATAGCTCATACTTTAAAACCAGAATAAACATTTCCATTTTAAAATTATGAATACGATATCATTTTAAAACCCAAAACAATATGATATCCTTTATCCCAAATATAAACCCTTTCAAAAATCCAAATGCTTTAAAATTTATAACGTCTGAAAGCCAAATATCCTTTCAAAGCATAATATTTCGAAATTCATAATTTAAAACCATAACTTTTAAAACTTGAATGGTTTGGATATTCAACGGTATATGAATTAAATGGTTTAACTTAAATGTTACTTTGTAAAGAAAATAGTTCTCATGGCTTTACAAATACATTTCTTTATTAAAGTCTAAACCAAAATTTATATTATCTCTCTCAAGTTCCAAAACCACTTCAACTTATTTATATATACGTATATCCATTTTGAGTATCAATATTTCAAACTAAAGTTGGATTTTATGCTTTCAACAAATCAATTGTTCTATTAATTAGTCTTGAATATTCATATAAAATCCATAAAAAATAAGACTTCAATTTCTAGTAATAAAATATATATATTTTTCCCAATTCAAATTATACTAGATTATTCATTTCAATTTATTTTGGGAAAAATCCAATTATAAATATCATATCTTAAAATTTCCAAACTTAACATTCAAACATATGATATAGATTATTAAACTCCATTTTCTTAATTTTCTTCCATTTTTAATAAAGATTTTTATACACCTTTTAATTTCAAAATTTTCAACTTCATATGTATATATATATGGAAGAAAAATATTTATACAATATAAAATTATAAACCGTATTCCATCCAAACCATAGAAATCACTTTAAAATAGTTATATATAGACCGCGGTGCCTGTATATAATTTTCTATCCTATGGTCAAGTGATACGGATATTTATCATTTCAATCCGCAATTTAAAAGATATAAAATTTTGCGGTTGTATATCATTTCAAACCACAATCCCGAATGAAAGGAAATATGCATGATAATTTGCAATTTAATGATATACAATAAAACATCCATCAACAACACCCATCATCCAATCAAAATCATCAAGCAATATCAATCAATAACAATTTATATTTGATAATATATAACAGGTAATAACTGGCAATTTTATTCAGATTAAATTTAACAACTATTAATCTAACAGTTTATATTCAGTAATAATCTATATAACTGTTAACTAGCAGTTTATAGGCAAACACAAATTCTAACTGTCAATAAATAAATGAAATTAACAGTTAAATTCAATAAATGCAATTCAACAAATATGAGTGAAATAAACATGTCAAATACTCATAAATAAATTTCTATTCATTTCTAAAATTAATTTAACAAACATAAAAGCTTCTAGTAGTTGTGAGTGGGTTAAAACACTCACCTTTTGAATTTAAATCGAATTTAAATTCGATTTAAACCCAAAAATTCGCCCTTCTCGGAATTCGTCCAAACCAGCGTCATCAGATCCGGAACTAAATTACGATCCTAACAAAAGAAATTTCGCGTGAATCGGAGAACGTATGAAAAAGATATTCATTTTAAACGATTTGAAAACAAAAATAAAATAAAATAAAACAAAACCCACTTAACTTCAATGGCCACGTCAGCTAAAAGCTACAGCACATCGTCGAATTTTTTTTCCTTGTCAAACGAATATCCAAAACAGAAAACGAATTGTACCAGCAGATTACGTGCCTCGAGAACATTAACATATTTTTTTTTGTGGAATTTTTCTGAAGTGTTTGCATTTTCATTGAAATTTGGATTGAAGTAGATTTGGGTTTTGCAACCATTTGAGGAGGAGAAGGAGATGAAGAAATGAATATACAGCAAATGACAATACGATGGAGCTAGGGTTTATAACTGTATATATATATATATTAAATTTCCAAAATTTAATTAAATTTACTTTCCATTATTTATTGTCAATTAGATTGATTTATCATTGGATTCATATTTCAATATGTAAATATCCCCAATTTCATCTGCACTTATACTTACATAGTTTCTAAATATTAAATTTCAAATATTACTTCATTTAACGTTACGTATTTATTATTTATTACTTGCTGCAGTTGATTATCAATTATACTTAATATACTAAATAGATGGTAAATTTTGAATACTTGTTATCATTAACGTTTTATTTCCACTTACAAAATAAATGAAATTATTACATAAACTCCCTTAATTAAGTCAACCATTATCTTATATAATTTAATTGGTAATATATATACCCAATTGCCCTAATTGGTTTATAGTTATCAGCTAAATACATACTAACTTGTAAATAAATTCGTTTAATTGCAAATGGATCTGATCAAATTTAATAGATTGAATAGATGGGTAAGCAAATAATAAATTTTCCTTTTTGTCAAATTCAAACCCATTCCTACTTAATTATCAATTACAATTTATTACGAAACATTGATTTTATGCAGTTACCTTTTATTTGCGTAGTATTACATCAATTCCTATAACCTTGGATTCATTCCCAATTCACCAAATTCAATTAATTACACTTTACAAATGTGTTTCCAATATATAGGTATTGCCCAAGTTAAATTTATTAGCTAACTCATATTAATAAACAAATGACTTATATGAATGATTAAAATTTTCAATTATCTCACTTTACTTCTAAACTTCTGTTATTTAATAATTATTGCTTAGAACCTGATTTTAATCTTCCCATTATCTATTTAATTCCTTCTAGAATCATAGCTAATATTTGTCATCCCTTCATTACCCAAATGTTCTTATCCCATCAAATTTTAAGTTATCGAAATATTAAATGTCAATTTCTTTTAATTGCACTAAATTTATCTATTAAAGGTTGCACTTAACCCAAATACATAAAACTTGCCCAATTTCTCCTTAAATCAATAACCTTCATATACAAATATGTTTATCATAAATTTTATCTACTCTTCCTTTTTAGGTAATGTCCTATATATTAGATTTCCATGTAATTTGCAATAAATCATACTCGTAGTTATATCACATTAAATGAATAAATAAGTGTTGACTCTATTCTTTTGATTCAACATTGGTTTACGTTATAATTCATAAATATTTCTACATACATCAGGATTTTTAAAAATGGTTGTAACGTGAAATCTCGTCTACTTCCCATTTTATATTTAAGGCTTCTAAAACCGATTCATATCATTTCTCTAGTCCAAATTTTATTAATATAACCTTAAATTAAATTTATTCCTATCGATGTAATGGTTAAACACAAATTTCACTTATTTGCAATAAATCCACAAATTGGATTTCAAATTTTCAAATAAATAAATAAATTTTAGTTTACACTTCTTAAATACCCAAACGTCAATGCCTTAATTTAAACTGCATTTATTACATTTTATAAAAATCCTCCATCTTAAGTGACAAATCAAAACTACCCTAACTACACAAATCATCGTATTATAAAGATATTTACACTATCCTCCATTTATTACCTTAATTTATTTAAGGTAACCTTAAATTAATATCTATTGCAATGATTTCAAATTATTATTCCCCCATTCCTTTTTAATTTCAATAACGCCAAATTTAACCGTTATATTCTCTTTATTTATGCGATAAATGCAATTATTGAATCTAATACTCCATTTAATTAATAGATCCTGCTTCCTAGAATCTATATCAACAATAGGTCAAATATATACATAGAATTAGCCTTAACTTCACCTAAAAGAATTAGCTATTTCAACTACCGCACAAAACTACGCTACTGCACTATCTAATCAAATAAATTAATTGAACTTAAATCAGCATAAAGGTTATAAATGTAATCTTAATAAATTCATTTATTGATTTAGACTCTTTCTATACAGTAATTAACCTATTTGTGGGTATAAATAACTTTGGAATTATATTACATCTCATTAGTGCGCGTTTTATTTCCTATAACTTCTCCTTATTTAACTATACCCATTAACAACCAAAAAAATTTAATTAGCTTTATTTCAATCTATTTCCCTTCTTAACTAAATAAAATAAATGGTTAACCTAAATACTTGTTATCCTTTGATATATTCAAATTCACTTCCAACATTTATTAACAAAATGTTGCCATAGGTTTAGATTTACATAAATAAATTATATGAATAGGTAGAAAAATTGGTAATCCGCAAATGCCCAATATACACGCATTAATTACTACCTATTGTTAGAATCCATTTATTAATTTACTAGTTAATAACGGTCTTTTTATTTCTATTTACTACCAAACTCTCTATTTTATTATAGTTCCAATATATTAATACTTAGGCACATCAAGTGCTAGCCCTTTTGTTATTTATATTAAATTGGGTATGCACAAATAAGTTGTTAATTAACTATTTCTACAAAATTATATTCATACATTCAGTTCCATATCTTATAGGGTTAAATTCTAATTACTTACGCTTAATCTATCAATTTAATACTCTATTCAAACATGCATTTAAATTCTTTTTATTCTAAATAAATTTTATTAAGTGTTGACATCCACTAATAGCATTCACCTTTATTACAACTAAAGGTGACATCTTCACTACTGATTTTATATTAATGAATCTCATTTTAGTTAATATTTTTTATTAATATTCTCAATTCAACATTTATTGATTTCTTAAAATTTACTTTTAACAAAAAGTGACAAATTACATTATCCAAATCTATTGTCATAAAATTTTATTGTTACACTAGGTTACAACTACTATACCAAATTTCTACATTTATTCTTAAACAAATAAGAAATCATATTAATTTAATTTATTAAATATTATTAATTTAACGGGTCGTTACAATCTCCCCCACTCAAAACTTTTCGTCCCCGAAAAGGAAAAAGAAGGGAGAAGGAAGAATAAAACAGTACATCTTATTCCAAATATTTACTTATAATAATAATTTACTAAATTTATTTTCTTAAATAAAATATACCTGTTTATAATCATTATATTATTCTATACTTAATTATTAAAGTTGGGAAAATAAAATAATCCTTCCCTCGTTCGACGCACCTTCCCTCGTTCGGCACACCTACTGCTTGGGGTCGGTCGGCATAACGAAGTAGGGTTCGGCTATGGCCTTGGTGGGCCCAAACTACTCAGGAGGCCCAACAACCTGATTTTGTCTATAAATACAACGTGTGGGGGTTCAGAAAAGGGATCATCTTCTCTTCGGTTCTCTGACTTTCTATTCTCTAAGGCTAAGGCTAGTCTACCACTCTGTAACTGTAATCGATTATTACAGCAATAAAAAAGATACTTTTAGAGTGGACGTAGGCCGAAGTTAGCCGAACCACTATAAAATTTGTTGTTCTTTACTGCTTTCATTTTAATTTTGACTGTTCTTCATGTTATTACTCTCTACATACACTCTATCTATTATCTGTGACTGCTAGTCGGTGCTTTCATTTGCATTTGGGTGTTAGTGACCAATTTTGGCGCTAACAGTAGATATTACACTATTTTTAAAATATACTAATAATGATATTCAATTAATATAAATATATATATAAATGGTATTACTTTAGGTTCAACAAACAAATAAATCAATCTAGAATTCTCGAAAATAATGAGAAATTAATTTGAAATGAGGCATATGGGTAAATTAATATTTTTTATAGGATTGTAAAGGGAAGAATTAAATAATGAAACTTTCATAAATTGAGAAAAATATGTAAAGGAACTTGTAAAAAGATTCAACATGTTTAATACAAGTAGTAGAACTACTCCTATGGCATTCGAAGCAAACTTAAGTAAAGAAGAAAAAAAAAAGTAAATCAAAAATTATATTGTGACATGATAGGTTCTTTACTTTATATAACGGCAAGTGGACCAGATATATTGCATAGTGTATGTTTCAATGTATGATATCAATCGAATCCAATGGAAACATATCTTAAGGCAGCAAAACGCGTCTTAAGATATGTTAAATACACCTTGAGTTATGCGATTTCCTGTCCTAAGGAAGTCTCATTTTATTTCATATCGTATAGTGATGTAGATTGTGCAGGTTGAATCTGACAAAAAAGGTACAAGAAGAGATTATCTCTTTTTGGGACATTCACTTGTATCATGGTTCAGTAAAATGCAAAATTTCGTCTCTCTATCAATAGCAGAGTATATATCGGCATCGCTAGCATTTTCACAAGTTGAATATATGCAACAAGCATTAAAAGGTATTGGTTTAATTATTAAATAATCACTAATATATCACAATAATACAATTTTTATAAATTTATCTAAGAATTCTACACATCATCCTAGAAAAAAGCATATTGATATAAGGTGTATGTTACACCCATATTTCCTAAACCCCACTGAAGGCAAGATGATGCAAGCACCAAAATAAAAAATGATTGCTCTCAAAACTAAGTTAGACTGCAAGAAAAGGTAGTGGAACTATAGCGAAAAATAGCTACCAGATATGGGAACCGACCTATGGCCACAATATGTGATCCAATAAAAAGAACTACAATGCAACCTAGAAGTGACAATGAGATGGAGATACTGCGCTGCCACAATTAAAGATGTACCAACAATGCCATAGTGCAACACATCCCCTGAAAGGCTATATACCAATAGTGATGCTCTTCACTCACATATCTACATACAAAAATAACAGGTTTGCATCAAAGCCATGCTAATAAAGAACTGTGCCGCCATCAGAATAAACGGATAAAGAAGCACATCGCTATCAAAATAGGCTGATAAAGAAATGTATCGCCATTATGACGTAATAAACACAGGAGTACAAAAGGTAGAACGAAAGAAGAAAGCAGCATTACGATCAAAATGCCAAATAAACCCAACTATTATTCCTAAAAGCTAATGCATCGCTAATACTTTCAAATTTAGATACGTGCTGCGCTTATTAAGGAATCTTTAAGAAGTACCATAAGGAATCTAAAGTATTCCAAGGGATGCACACGGGATCACCCAAATAGTGCTCCACCATAATTCTTCACTTGTTAGAAAACAACAAAGACGCAAGCCGCCCTTATCAAATAACTTATGTATATCAAAATCAAGAGCAGCTTAGAGTACATTCATAATATATATTGAGCTAACACCATAGGTTGGGGACAAAGCAACTCAACACCATTTCTTGTAACACCCCATTTTTTTATAACCTTATTTAATACATTTAAATTAGTGAGATTAAATTAAATGATGTGAAGATTAATAAGTTGAGATTTGATTAGTTGAAGGTAGTCATGCCATGTTAAGTAGGTTAACTAAAATGAAATAACACTAGATAATGTGTTAGGATATGAGAAGGGCATTATGGGAAGTTGTAAAACCTTATACCCTAAACCCTTATGAGATGGTAACTCACATTCATTCACTCTCATTTCACTCAAAAAAAACTAAATTGCTAAGGCCAGCCACCATTCCCATTCTCAAGAGATGAAGTAAAGCTAAAGATTTAAGAGTAGAGAAGAAATCAACTAATTCAACACTTAAAAATTTCATCTATAATCTCAAAAGCTAAGGTGAATAATTACTACATCCCTAATTCTATTAGTTTTCGGCTTTGTGATTAGATCCAAACTGTTTTAGGTATATTATTGCCATGTTTGACATTTAAAGATGTATATATATTTGTAGTTGGTGAAATTATAAATGCTTATTCGTGTTTGATGATATGTTTAACATGAAAACTCTATTCAATAACATCCCAATACCTTGGAAATTTAAATATAGGTCTGGAATAATACTTTAGAGATGGTTTTTGGATTTTCATAAATTTTCAATTTATTAAGGATTTTATATGAATTTTCGAATGAAGAAAATTAATTATTGGGTTATAAATTATTTTCAGCTAAAAAAATAATTTTTTGGGATTGAGATTTTAATATGGTAGAAAATATATTAAAATAGATTTTCTGAGATTTTTCCATAATTTTCCTAAGTCATTTGTAGGATATACAAAATTATTTATGGTATGGGACTTAAACGTTTTATATATTTATAAAGGAAAATGGGTAATTTGCAAAATAAATTGATTTATAAATTCGGGAAATTATTGTCAAGGGCAAAATTTATCAACATTTCAGCCTCAAGGACGGACCTTCAGTATTTTAGCCTCACGGCCAACTTTCTTTAGGTATCAGTTTGTAGTTATCGATAGTAGTTTCTAGGTATCAGTTTGTAGTTATCGGTAGCAGTTTTTAGGTATCAGTTTTTGGTTCGGTAGCAGTTTTAGAAGAATGTTTGTCCTTATGAATAATTTCAAGAGAATGTTTGTCCTTGTGGTTAAAATATTGAGGTCGTGTCCTTGAGACTAAAAATATACAAATTGTTGTCCTTTAAATAAATTCCCCATTATAAATTCTGTTAATTGTGGCAGAACATTTCTGAAAAGTATTTTATTGACTAATGATAGTTTAACAAACAGAGGCAAGTGTTTGCGCCAAAATTGGTCACAAACACCCAATATCACGAAAGCACCCGTTTACGTACTCAACTTGCTAATAATCAACACAGAACTCAGCAACAATCAATATAGAAATCAATTCTAAGTAACAAATCACAGTAATTCACGAACAACAATCACAAACACAGGATTTATAGTGGTTCGGCGTTCGCGCCTACGTCCACTTTGAAGGTTTTCTCTTTATTGCTTTGCTTGATTAGAATGGTTACAACAGATTACAGCTGACGATTGCTTTGAAATCTGAATACAACAGTGATTATGATGAATAGACTTGAATCCGGCAGAGTCTTGGCGTTCAATGGCAGAAGTTCTTCGAAGAAGATCCCCCCTTTCTGAAGGCTTCAGGGTGCTATTTATAGGCGTTGGAGGCCCAGATCTTGCTGAAACTTCGTGAGACTCCTTCTGGCACGTGAGTGGGCCCACGCGACCGACCCCACCAAGTTTCGTCTCGATCTGACATCGGTTCGAAGTGATTTCGAACCCATCAAGAAATGGTCCAATCGAGCTGAAACTTGGCAGGAACAATCTTTACCTCATATGGAAACTACTGTGAAAATTTGGTTGCATTTGGATTTGTGGTTAAGGAGATATGCTCGGTTCGAAATTAGCATTTTCGGTTGGCTGGGTCGTTCGAACCCATGATTTCGAACCCATGATTTCGAATCCATCAGTGCACGTGGGCTTGCAGTGACATGGCGCGCATTCCTCGAATCGATCCTAACTTATCTCCGAATGGACCGCTTCGACTCCGTGAACTACGGCGAACACGTCATCCAAACCGATTGACTCGGTGGATTCGAAATAGGAAGTATTCCTGGTTTCGAACGTGACTGATTCGAACCCAGGAATCCTTATGGGTTCGAACTTGATCGGTTCGAACTGGGTCACTCGATGGGTTCGAAGTGAGGATGCGAGGCCGAGTGAAGTCATGGATTCGAAGGTAGGCCACCGTGGTGGATTCGAAGGCGATGGAGTCGAAAGCGATGGAGTCGAGGCAGGTACTAGCCGATGGGTTCGAACGTGGCTTGGGTTCGAACTCCATGGCTTCGAAGGCAAGGACGTGGATGGGTTCGAACTAGGTGGGTTCGAAGGAGAGGGCGTGGATGGTTTCGAATAGGATGGGTTCGAAAAGGATGGGTTCGAACTTCATGGTTTCGAACCAGACAATGACTATTTCTCTTCACACTGAATCCATCATATCTTGAGCATACGAACTCGGATTGACTTGAAACTTGAAATGATGGCTCCTACAACCTTTCTTGTCGTGTCCTATCAATTGTGGCCTGATCCGGACTCGGGCAAAATTCATCGATATCCATAGCTAAGTGAAGTATATCCAATCTCTGAGATGAACTGTTTCCCGTTTTCGACCAATCTTTTGGTATCACGGCTTTGCCAAAAAGCGGGATAACACTTTGCCCCCCAAAACATGCCTTGCTGTAGGAAGGTGTGTTTTGTAATGCCTTGAGTTGGATGTTCGTATCCGATTATCAACCTGAAAGAACTCAATAGTTTCATATGTCCTCAAATGACGATCGTTCTGGATCGAGCCATTTGGGATGAAGTGCGGCCGTTCGTGGTCAAGCGCTCAACTTCAAATGATGATCGTTCGTGATCGAGTCATTCGAGGTGAAGTGCGACCGTGCGCGGTCGAGCGTATAAATTCATGCTTCGATCGTTCGGGATCGTATGCTGCTTGAAGTGAATCGGGACCGTTCGCGGTCCGTGCCGTTCGTGGCATAAGATGGAATAGGACCGTTCGCGGTCGATGCCGTTCGCGGCGAATGATGAGATGGGACCGTTCGCGGTCGACTGCCGTTCGTGGCAAATGATGATCGTTCGCGACCAAGTGCCGTTCAAGGCGAATGGTGACCGTTCAAGGTCGGATTTCATAATCAGTGAGCCATGACCGTTCGCGATCGATGGCGTTCGAGGCAGGAAGTGATCGTTCGCGATCGTGTGCCGTTCGAGGCGAATCTGTGACCGTTCGCGGTCTGTGCCGTTCAAGGCAGAAAGTGATCGTTCGCGATCGTGTGCCGTTCGAGGCGAATTCGTGACCGTTCGTGGTCGGATGTCGGACCTCAAGTGACGACCGTTCGCGATCAAGCCATTGAGGTAAGGCGAGTTATGACTGTTCGAAGTCGGGTGCCGTTCGAGGCGGATTGTGACTGTTCGAGGTCGGATGCCGTTCGAAGCGAATTGTGTGTGTGCCCGGGAGGGCTTGGTGTTATCGATGCCAGGGTCACGTTCGGGTGAGTTCCTGGATCGTTTGTCAGGGCGGTTCATCGCCATCTCAGAGCATGCCTAAGGACCGTTCGCGACCCCATACATGTGTAAGTAGCTTAGCCATTCCAGAGTTATCAGAATCAAATATCTATTACACGGATGAGTTTCAAAAACAATGTCCAAACAAGCAGCAAACAAACAGGGTCTAAATGTTCAAATAAAAATGGTATGAAAGCAAAGCATGGATGTCGAAGCGTAAGTTCCCACTACGAAACGGTCAACGATCATTCAGAGCATGCCTGGAGATCGTTCGCGATCTCGCACATGTGTAAATGATTTAATTGCGTTAGTGGAAGCTTACAACTTGTTCATCGTTATCTTACTCAATTGATAACCAAACGGTGCCTTGATTCAGGATCGCCCCTAGCTGATGTGGACGGTGGTCGTTCTGGTTCCGCCACAGGAGCTCGTCTCCTTACATATTGAAGGAGCATACCGTTCCTGATATGCCCTTCCACCTCGTCCTTCAGGTGCCTACAATCATTAGTGTTATGACCATTTAATTCATGGAATACACAGAACTTATCTGATTTCCTTTCGTCAGAAGTAGGATCCCTTCGCATTGGCCTACGATACGGAATCTGTTCTTTGGTATCCTGATAAATTCGTTCCAGGCTCTCGTTCAACTCAGCGTAGGTGGTGAATCGTGGCTCCCTCCGTTGCCGCTTTGATCTGTCTCTGTCATTCTCAATCTTTCTTTTACCTTTATCCGAATCTTTTTTAAGAGGCTTTTCGTCTCTAAATGCAAAAACTTCTATCCCATCTCCTTCTTCTCTCTCGGCATTCGCATCTTCTAATCGTAAAAACTTTTCTGCTTCATGATAGAATTCCTCTAGATCTATGGGTGGATCTTTAGTTAATGCATTCTTGAACTCTGTGCCGTCAGCTATTCCGGACACAGCTGCCATTACCACCATGGACGGATCCGCTCTATCCACTGAAGCTGCTGCTGCATTGAATCGTGCTAGATAACTTCTCAAGGTCTCTCCGGCTTTTTGCTTTAGGGTTGCCAGAGTCATCACGTTCTTGGGTCTGGTAATATGAACCCTGAATTGCCTCATAAATCTCTCAACTAAACCATTCCATGTTCCGATGGATCCATTCTCCAACTGTCTAAACCATAGTGCAGCGATATCTGTCAAGTACAATGGAAAACACCGGGCCATAACCTCCTCCGATGCCCCCAGTACTTCCATATGCCTCATATATTTTGTCAGATGGACCGTGGGGTCCGTTCTCCCGTCATACATATCCAATGATGGTAGTTTGAAATCAGGTGGGTTCCTAGCTTGCCTGATTGCTGAAGTAAAAGGACTTCTATTAACATCTTCCAAATCTTTGTTCACCATACCGCCTCTCAAAGCTCTTCTAACTATCTCTGCTAATCGGTCATTGTCTCCGAGATGTAATCCTTGTTCACTACTTCCAACCTGCCCCCCGAGTTCACGAGGTAACTCCGGGATCTGCCCCCTTGACTGAGCGTTCACTCCTCTACTACTCCTAGGTTGCGCAGATCCTTCTCTTTCTCTTTCCAAGATTGGGTCAACATTCTCCATATGTGTGCCCCCTAGCTCTGGTGCTACGCCGGACGGTCCCGCTCCGTTCTGGACTCCATTGGCTTCCCTATTTTGTGCTCCAAGCTGTCCTATCTGTTGGAATAAACTCTGGATCATTTCCTCTTGCCTCTTCATCATAGTTTCCATCTCGTCCCTAGTAATGTATATCGATGGTTGATTTGCTCCTGAGGAAGCCTCTTGGCTTCCTTGTGGTTCACTTCTCTCAGGCCTTGGCCTCCTACTCGATTGTCTTGCCATAATTCCTAGATCTGAACTCCTGAATTTTCAAATTCAACTTCTTCCTGAATTAGTTTCTCAGTGAAAGCACCAAAATGTTTGCGCCAAAATTGGTCACAAACACCCAATATCACGAAAGCACCCGTTTACGTACTCAACTTGCTAATAATCAACACAGAACTCAGCAACAATCAATATAAAAATCAATTCTAAGTAACAAATCACAGTAATTCACGAACAACAATCACAAACACAGGATTTATAGTGGTTCGGCGTTCGCGCCTACGTCCACTTTGAAGGTTTTCTCTTTATTGCTTTGCTTGATTAGAATGGTTACAACAGATTACAGCTGACGATTGCTTTGAAATCTGAATACAACAGTGATTATGATGAATAGACTTGAATCCGGCAGAGTCTTGGCGTTCAATGGCAGAAGTTCTTCGAAGAAGATCCCCCCTTTCTGAAGGCTTCAGGGTGCTATTTATAGGCGTTGGAGGCCCAGATCTTGCTGAAACTTCGTGAGACTCCTTCTGGCACGTGAGTGGGCCCACGCGACCGACCCCACCAAGTTTCGTCTCGATCTGACATCGGTTCGAAGTGATTTCGAACCCATCAAGAAATGGTCCAATCGAGCTGAAACTTGGCAGGAACAATCTTTACCTCATATGGAAACTACTGTGAAAATTTGGTTGCATTTGGATTTGTGGTTAAGGAGATATGCTCGGTTCGAAATTAGCATTTTCGGTTGGCTGGGTCGTTCGAACCCATGATTTCAAACCCATGATTTCGAATCCATCAGTGCACGTAGGCTTGCAATGACGTGGCGTGCATTCCTCGAATCGATCCTAACTTATCTCCGAATGGACCGCTTCGACTCCGTGAACTACGGCGAACACGTCATCCAAACCGATTGACTCGGTGGATTCGAAATAGGAAGTATTCCTGGTTTCGAACGTGACTGATTCGAACCCAGGAATCCTTATGGGTTCGAACTTGATCGGTTCGAACTGGGTCACTCGATGGGTTCGAAGTGAGGATGCGAGGCCGAGTGAAGTCATGGATTCGAAGGTAGGCCACTGTGGTGGATTCGAAGGCGATGGAGTCGAAAGCGATGGAGTCGAGGCAGGTACTAGCCGATGGGTTCGAACGTGGCTTGGGTTCGAACTCCATGGCTTCGAAGGCAAGGACGTGGATGGGTTCGAACTAGGTGGGTTCGAAGGAGAGGGCGTGGATGGTTTCGAACAGGATGGGTTCGAAAAGGATGGGTTCGAACTTCATGGTTTCGAACCAGACAATGACTATTTCTCTTCACACTGAATCCATCATATCTTGAGCATACGAACTCGAATTGACTTGAAACTTGAAATGATGGCTCCTACAACCTTTCTTGTCGTGTCCTATCAATTGTGGCCTGATCCGGACTCGGGCAAAATTCATCGATATCCATAGCTAAGTGAAGTATATCCAATCTCTGAGATGAACTGTTTCCCGTTTTCGACCAATCTTTTGGTATCACGGCTTTGCCAAAAAGCGGGATAACAGCAAGGCTATTTGAAAAGTTTTCCTTTTAAGTTTAAAAATAAAAACACACTTTTTCCATGTTTCAGTCTATATGGCTGTTTACCTTCCGCTCCAGATCTTTCGTCTTAGTCGAAAGGCTAGCTTTCGATAAGGTCAAAGTTCGATGCATAAGATATCAAGTAATTGGTGTGTAATGAATTGAATATAGCCAAAAGGGTCTAAGCCGCAAGGTTGATGGCCTAAGAGGTCGGAATATAATTGTATTGTAAGTGAAAAGCATTCGCTTGCTTTGCTTTCAAATTTGAGCTTTCGACTTGATCACTTCCGACCAGGTCAAGTTACTTAAGAGAATAGACTTTAAACCATCCGAAAAAGTCGATAGGTCTTTGCTTTTTCCACCATTATTGTGTTTGAAACCTTCCGACATAGCTGAAGGGTTTCTGCTGCTTTTAAAAAGGTTTTTGCTTTGAACCTTCCGACAGTCCAAAGGTTTATCTATTTTTAAATTACCGGTTTCTCCAATGCTTTTGGAAGGAAGATTCCAACTTAGGTGGTTACCCTTGTTTTGTAAAGTATAACCCAAAGTTTTCGAAAGGTTATTCCAATAAAGACGAAAGGTTTTAAAAAGAAGGTTTCCATATTGTTTTAAGTTGAACCCAATGTACCTTCAAAAAGTTTAGGTTTTAAAAGGTTTTAAGCATTTGAAGGTTTATTCCTTGATCTGTTTTGAAAGGTTTATTAGATGTTTTCAAAAGGCTTTTGAGGGAAGGTTTTCCAAACATTTTTTAAGGCAATAACTTAAAGTGATTTTAAAGAAGCATGCCTAAAGTTTATAGCTTCCAAAAGGTTTTCTTTGAATGAATTCGAAAGGTTTAAACGTTGATTTTGAAGGAAATAATTTCATAGTATGAAAAGAGGCTCTTTCAAATGATTGAGTGTTTTCACCAACTAAATTTAGAGTAAAGGATATATATATATATATGATATTGTAATATGATTGAGTAAAGTATAAAGATTTTATTCTTTTTCTTGTTTGAAGTTTGATTTAAAAGTTTAAATCATTTTTAAATTGTTTTCAAGGAAAATTATAGAAAGAAATCCTTAAGTATGAATGGCTCAGATACTAGAAAAACAGATGAGACTAGTATGGTGTCGCACCCTATGCATTAGCTTGTAGGCCTAGCTAATTGTTGTTCAAAATTCCAGTGTGTTGGACTTGGTCACAAATAGACCAAAATTTTGAGTACACATCGAAAGGAATACATGTTGTATACAGATAGGTTATTGGTTAGCCTGAAAAACCATTAGGATCAGGAAGACCTAGGAGATGATTAAGTTAGGGATAGGTCGTCCAGTAGTGAGATATTTAACAGATAGTCTAGGACGGATCGTCCTGATGGGAAATGCTAAACATATAGAGAAGCATAGATAATCCTTAATATGAATATCTAACAGGTGTTAGGTAAATTTTGATTACATTGTCTGGTAGGCGCGAGTCAGCCAAAAGTTAAAAGTTATCCAAACAAAACTTTTGTGGTTGAACATATAGTTCATTATTAGCTGATACTTATGTATGTTTACATAATTTTTATTTTGTAATGTTTAACCATTGTGGATGCAGGAGCATAGTATATGGTTATATGAAAGGATTTGCAAAGATATATTTTTAAAAAGGATGCTAGCGAGAGGATACCTATCCGCTAAGCGGCATGGTCTCACTTAACATAATTAAACTAGGACGTATAATATTATTCATACCAGGATTTATGTTTGACTCGAAGTTTATGTTTTCCCTTTAAAATCTTTGGTGCTTAAAATTGATTTGAGTAGATTGAGAGGTTAAGGATCTTATCAGGTTTTAGAAAGTCGACGAATAAGCTGCCGAAGGATGCAAGAGGCAATGGATACCTACTTAGGATTTGCAGCTTTTATTTATGTTTTGATGGATTTTCCGCTGTGTTATGATGTATTAGATCTAATATGACCATATGACTCTGATCAATCGAGGGGGTATCTTCATATACCGATTTTGGTGTAATTTGTAGCAACTATATTTAATTTGTGCCTGGGAAAATGATTTGGGTTATGTGACTTGAACTTGAGTCCTCTTTCAGATATGAATCTATCTGATTCAGAAGGGAAGAACTTGCATCAATATCTTAGTTTCAATTCAAACATGGGTTTGATTCACACTCCATGTTCTGAGAAATATTTACCATCTAGAAAGAGGAAAAAACGGAGTCCTTGTATAAAGAAATACATTGAGAAAGGACAGATGTATGGAACCTTTCAACGAGATAGTGCTGTTTCAAATCTCTCAAAATGGAATCCGTTCCAAACATATATGCCATGGTTCCTTACTTCGACAAAGTGCAAATATCTAAATTTCGCCCTTGTAGATACTTTTTCAGACCCATTGCCAATACTAAGTAGCGGTCAATAATTTGTATCCATTTTTCATGATATTATGTATGGATCAGATATATCATGGCCGAAAAAAAAATTATTTGAAAATGTAGTAAAGTAATTTTGATTTTGGAAATGTGTTTTGTTTCATATTCAAGTGCTTCTGATATTATTGATACCATTAACATTGCCGTATTTAGTCACCAAAAGCTAATATTATAGATGACTGTAGCATCTGTAGCGCTTAGTTTTGGGCCTCCAGATAGGGGATGTTACATTCTCCTTAGCACAATGTCAAATGAACTTTGCAAATTGGCAATACAACTCAATTACACCCATGTTTAGAGCGATATCTAGCAAATTACATAGTTCTGCTTCGTAGCTATCAACGACGCCCTAACAATGAAGCAAGGGGATAACTCTTAATAACCTCATGGGGTAGTACACAAGCCACTCGTCCTAGAATTGCATGATCCGTTTGAATTTTTGTTTCCCACCTCAGTTCCAAATATTCCCGCTTCAATTTCAAACTGCCTACCAATGCCCAAAATACAATTGCTCAAATTAGGGTTTTCCATCGAAGACACATCAACAATTTGTGCACACCAAACAAACAAGATAGATGGATAACATGTGGCAGAATCGAAAGGTGGGAACTAAAATAGCAGAAGGACAGTGACGACAATCCATGTGCATCTCCATACTATAAACAAAAAATGCACTATAGCAAGAAAGGGTTCTTTCCCTATCCTAGATTTTTAAGGTTAATATTGAAAAATGTTGTACTCTTTACCATTAATGCTTGTACAAGGATATAAAGAAAGAATGTAATATTTCCTCCGTAGGCGTAGGATTCTTTAACATGCGAAACACGTAAAATTCTCCATAGCTTTACCTTTTTCTACATTTTTACTTACCTATATTTCAATGATAGATTCTTTGTTACCTTTTTTACCCGAGTTAGATATCAATTTGATCTAGCATTTTAACAAACAATTATAGTGCAACTACATTATTGCATAAGCGCTCGGCAATATAATCACTACCTAACAGTAAATTTAATATCAACTAAATTTGTTGATTCTAACTCATGGAAGTACGTCTTACTTACTTTCGTGATCATCTGAGGTGTTGTGAAATCAAAATTTCTTATTAACATTTTTGGTTTCTAGAAGGAGGGCCTGAACTTTTGTTTCCTCATTCCAGTAAACTTTAACTATATTTCGCTTCAAATACCATTAATCCCACTGATTCCTCCACTCGCATTACACAAGAACAAATGCACTTGGCATCAAAAGCCTCAAAGAAGCTAGTCATAGTGTCCAAACCTCAAACTAAAGCGTAAGCTTCAGCTGAGGCCCCTATGGATCCGATTCTGGATGTGCTTCATTCCTTCACAAACCAAATAAACCAATGAATGGAAGGGCTAGAAAAGACAGTGGCTTAACATACTGCTCTTAGACCAGCTTAATTTCCATGTTCTACAACTCACCGCCATCATTCTCGAATGCGCTAATTACGCGACTAGCGAGTGAGAATGGCACACCCAAAAATGGAAATGGTGGTGCTGGCTAGAAACATGATGCCAAAGTAAAAATAAAAATCCAAGCTAGCCTCAAATCAAATCAAATCCTACAAATATAAACCCACTATTGCTGAAAAAACAAGCCCAGTCTACCCTCGGTGATGATGCCATTTCGCTTTATGGGGTGATTCATCCTAGATTGACTCCAAGGAAGATTAGAACTATCAATTAAAATCCCATGTAGAGGAGCTAACAAAGATCTGCCAACAAATCACTAGCGAGACAATAGGGAAAGTGGGTTCTTCTCCACTCAATGAGACTATCATAGAGGCAAACTTCCCTGAAAACATTAAAGCGCCTTTAATTGATAAGTTCAATGGAACTACCAACCTCGATGACCACATCTACACATTCAAGTGTTACATTGGCATTTTAAAGGTAGGAAGAATGGTCTGATGCAAACTTTTCCTTGTTTATTTAGCTGGTGCAGCCTCTTGATGGTTTATGAGGTATGGACCAAGGGAGGTCCGATCGTGGAGATGACTATCCCCAGATTTCCTAAGGCAATTCAATTCAGAAAGAGAAGCTTCCCCGGACGTAAATACTTTGTCATGTGTAAAGCAATGTGAAAATGAAAGCCTGTGAAACTTCATTAAACGCTTCAAAGCCGAGGCAATCTGGATTGGAGTAACTAGTGATGAAGCATCATTAATCGCGGTGGTGCATGCTAGGATTAGAAGAGAAACTTCTATATAGGATAAAAACAGTAGAAAGTCATGTCACAAAATGAATGCTTTTTACGAAAGAGCAATCGGCTATATTATATTGGAAGGGCTGGATTTGAGATGCAACCTTAGAGAATTTCTGCCCCTAACTATGATAAGAAAGGGGGGCAAAATGTTACCATCCCACTACAAAACTTCAAAAGGAATTTAACCTCACCAAACAAACATACTCACACTCCTAAGAAAATATATGAGATGACTTAGAATGAGCTTGCGTATAAAGTACAGAACAAGGGAAAGAAAACAAAATCGAATTGGGGCGGCGCATATTATCACTTCTATAGAGCCAACGACCATCATACTTATACTGTAGACATTTAAAGAATGAGATAGAAGGATTGATCCAAAAAGGATACATGGGTAGCTTTCAGAAGGACAACAACGAAAATAGGGCCAAAGACAACACTCCCGTCCAAGTGAAAATCAAGTAAGGAATCCCAACAACCTTATAGCCTTAATTCATGGTAGGCTGCATCTTGTCGGGGCAAGCATAAAAGTGAAAGAAAGATATGTTCAAGAGTCCAAATTCTAATAGAGGATGGTCTTCCACATAAGCAAAAACTAACGCAGGACATAGTTTTCATAAAAGCTGATGCGGCAAGATTAGTTTTTCCACACTAGTTTCTGCTCATAGTTATGATGCAAATCTCAAACCGTACCATGAAAAAAGTCTTTGTAGATTCTAGAAGCTCGGTTAGTGTATTCTTCAAATTTGCATACGGCCAGATGAAGCTTCCATTTGAAACTTTAAAACTAGCCCAGAGACGATCTACAATTTCAATAACACAGCAACCATCCCTGTTCGATCAACACGCTTGCTCGTTACAGTCAGAACAACACCTCTGCACAAATCCTTCCATGCAAGTTTCTTAATTATCGACTAGCCATCACAATATAATACCTGTGAGAGAACAAATGGATATACAATTGCAATCGATAATGAAATGGGTACCATATCAATACAAAATTTTGGTTCTCATATACAACTTGACTTAACACTATACTTCTCTCCATCTTCTTCGCAATGCCACTGGTTTCGTGTGAATCCGTCAAGAAATGACCAAGTTATGGTCAAATGATGTTTTAGTGAACAAAGAGAAAAAGAATGAAAACTGTCAATGGAATTCTTCAAATTACATCTAAAGATTTGAGTATTTTGTCCCAACTCCTTTTTTAGATTATATTTCTTGTTCTCACGGTGGTTTTGATGGGTGGATCATCAAATTCCGATCAAAATTGAGTGAGATATGATAGTTTGAAGTTGGCTATCCAAAACTGAAAAATTGTGTATGAGATTTTCTACATTTCTCCTACTGATCGGCCTATTGCACCAAAATACCATCCAAATTCATCACCAAACTATTACTAAATCATAGCCCTTGCCCTCCTCTTTGGTTCGCCACTGGTTTCATCCAATTCCGTTAAGAAAAGAAGGAGATACGCCTTCTAGAAGTTTGATAGTATATAGAAAAACGGGAGGAAGAAGAAGAAGATGAATTTTTATGAAAAGTGGTGACTATTGGGCCTATTTATAGTGGTTGAAGTGTCCATTCATTCAAAATTTATATTCAAAGTTTTGGCCCCAAGTTAATCAATCTACTAAATCATCTACATCTTTCTCATACGGTCTTCAAATTTAGCAAAGGAAATACTATGCTGATCAGAAAAACGAGCCCGTCGCAATAGAACAGATCTCGTCGTTAAATTTTGAAAGATATAAATGTGTGGTTGACGACAATGGAAGAATAACAAAGTTAGAATGATGGAGTGCAAAAATTGGTATGCTTTATTATTTTTTCTTTATTGTTGCATTTAGGAATATATACTTATGCATTTAGTTAAGTATAGAAATTTATATCTTTTATAAGTTTTGATATTTTTGTCCATATATCGACACACCATAATCAAGTCTTTTAAAATGTGTTCCTTTCAAATAAAATCTTACAACTAATTTATTACAACTATACTAAGTAGAAAAGCATACATTCATTCATGATTTCAACTTTTCTAATGTTATTTTTACTTCTCATACTCTATTTCTTTTATGATACTAATTTTATATCTTTAAGAAATTAATAGAATGAATTTAGAATGTTATAATAAGGCTCTATTTATATATTTCTTCAATTAATAAGATTGCACCACATCATATGACACCTGTCATATAAGTAGATAGCGACATACATGCAAAATGTCACGTGTCATTACACTTGTTCTATAATAAAAGCATTTTTACATGCATAATTCCAAGTGTCTTTACACATGTTTTTTTCCATAATTTTTTATATTTTTTTAAGTGATTTAGTTATATTAACTAATTTAAAGAATTTGGTCAAAAATCAATTATTTACACGTCAAAATCTAGTCGTAAAATTAGTGCAAAATCATGTTAAAAACACGCCCAGAATTTTAGATAGCATTTCTAAAATGCTTCTTTTCTTATATAATATTTTGTAAGTACTGAAAATTCATTTTTATAGCATTTCTGTGCTTTGAAACGCTAATGAGTTTCAGAAACTTTACACAGCATTTGGTAAAAGCTACACTTTCAGTTTTATAAAGTTTCAGATATATTTTACTACAAAAACTTTTTATAACATTCTTTGAATGTTGTTTTTCTTTATGAAACTTTAAACTATGTAAAAATAATATTTAAATTAAGAATTTTTCTCTATTCTTTTTAAAAGTTAATTTCTAACTTATATTAGAATATTTTAAAATTAATGTTTAGATATTTTTTAGTAATTAATTAAAATTTTAAATGAAAGAGGCCTTAACATAACACATGTTTATTTTAATTTTTCAATTTTTGTTATTTTTAATATTTCATTATGATATTTTTTTAAACTGTTTAAACATGTTTTTAAATATTTAAACCAATAATAATTTAATATAAAGGTTTTAATTAGTAATTTAAGTATTTTATAAACATGAAAGTTTGGATTCTTAAAAAAACAACCAAGTTAAAAAATATTTTTTAAATAAATTAAATAAGTAAGCTATTAATTTTTATAAAAACCATATTTGATCATATACATATAGTTTAAATCCATATTTCCTAGCAGTTTGATTTTGATATTGAGTTTGATTACTACCATTCATGAATATGTTATAGTTTTAGTATCACTTATTACCTTTAAACTCTTTTCTTTACTACTCTTTCAGTCTCATTCATTAGTTTCCTTAACCTAAGTCTAGTAGTTGGTGTATATTACCTTTTTTTGAAGTGATTTATAATAAATAATTTGATATATATATATATATATATATATATATATATATGCTTGTCAATTAGATATTACTTGTCACTCATGTTTATCTTATAATTTGGATGTCTCTTAACCGTAGTATATATATTATCATATCATTCTGCATATTATTATTATTATTATTATTTTTCACTTCATTATCATTTTGTTTCATATTACATATCATTATGCATCCTATTTCATATCACATTTCATTGCATATTACATCATAAATTACAGTGCACGAAATATCATAATCATTTGCGTCACAAGTTTCACTTCATTTTGCATATTATCTCATGCTACATTGCATATGTCATACATTTCATACTGCATTACAAACTACATATTGCATACATGTATACATAACGAGTGTATTTTATTTAGAAGGAGTTTGTAGTATTGCCTTATAGTTTAGGATTATTAGTTTTTGATTTGTTTGGTATGTTTTGATTGACTAAATCGTCTTGTTTGACTTATTTGACTTCATTGACTTGTTTGACTTGATTGATTTGTTTGACCTTTGCTTTGCTTGAATTGTTTGACATGATTGGATTTAATGTGCGTGTTGATTGGATTGTTTGAAATATACTTATACATATTTATGTGTTGAATAATTAAAATATAATTATGTTAATGTCTTTCACATTCCATTTACTATACCTTGTTCTAGTATTAGTTTAAGGGGGAGTTGTATAGTTTTATGGTTCTAGGATGTTTTTTGTTGATGATAAAGGAGGAAAATATAAAATAGGATAGTCCGGCATAAATTAAGGGGGAGTTATTAGTTTTAGGGGGAGTTACTAGGATAAAAGTAATATTTTATGAACAAAGGTTGTCATCATCAGAAAGGGGAAGATTGTTAGTCCCTAAGAAGATGGTGTTGATGACAACAATCTTAGAATAAGATTATAAAAATATAAATACTAACATTATAGTTTAGATATATATGTATATGCAGGATTTAACCATGCACGTATCAAGAATGAAGACTATACAGTATAGAGATTCAAGATATCAAGATTGAAGACTGATGAGTATCAAGATTATCAAGAGTTCAAGATTTCAAGATTGTAATTTAGCTAGGAATTTTGTTAAAACTCCTAGAAAAGCACTGGCATCTTAAAATCCAATTTATTCGTGGAATGGAATCCACTTCGAGCCTGTTAAAGGGATGGAACCCTAAGTAGGATGTGTTAGTCCCTGAGAAGATGGTTTTGATGAGAACAACATTAGAATAAGATTATAAAATATAAATGCTAACATTATGGTTTAGATATATATGTATATGCCGGATTTAACCATGAAGGTATCAAGAATGAAGACTGTACAGTATAAAGATTCAAGATATCAAGATTGAAGACTCATGGGTATCAAGATTATCAAGAGTTCAAGATTGTAATTTAGTTAGGAGTTTTGTTAGAACTCCTAGAAAAGCAATGGAATCTTAAAATCCAATTTATTCATGGAATGGAATCCACTTCGAGCCTGTTAAAGCGATGGAACCCTAAGTAGGATGGAACCTACGAAAAATCTAGTGGAACATTGTTTTGTATCCGTTAACATTTATTCAAATGTTTTTACAAAATTATATCTTGTTTTCAAAATGATTTCAAAACCTTCCTTTTTAAAAGAATCAAAAAAAGCTATCCTGGTTTTAAAATACTTTTGGCCTCAAAATAATCTTTATCTTCAAATTCAAATTATCCTTGGTTTTAAATTATCTATTAATAATATATTTAACTTTTAAGATTTATACTTAGATTTAAATATAAAATTATAGTAAAATTTTATATATATCAAAATATTATTCTCTATATTTATTTATGTATTTTAACTATAGTTAAGTATATTTCTAAAGTATAAAAATAGTTTTAATACAAGATAGAAGATAATTTCAAAGAAAAACAAATCACAAAAAAAATCATAGGCTTGTCGACAACCCCTAGGATCCCTTGTCGACAAGGTGGCAGTTGATTTCAAAATTTTGAATTTCAAAAGAAGTGTCTATTCGTCATATCCTTTCATGAATGGACATGGCTGTTGTTTTACTATAAATAAGGACAGTTTTAAATGAATTTATATTCGTATTTTCTCTGATTTCGCTCCTCTTCTTCTTTCACATTTCTTTATATATATTTTTACCATTACTCTGCCGTAATCACCATTGAATCTAACTAGATCATCTCTGGTTTGATTCTCTATCACTGTCTCAACAAGATCTCAGTGCTATTCAGAGTTATAGGCTTCTTTGTAATTAATTAAGCGAGAAAAGGTGTGATTGTAGCCTTTGAAATTAAGCAAGCAAGAAAAGGTGTGATTGTAGCCTGTGAAATCAATTGGGTGAACTTGTTGCCCGTAAAATCAAGTATCTCTACCCAAAGGATTGTGAATCTGGAGTGGTATACCTCATGGCCTTGAAATCGAGGGTGTATTTGTAACAATTGCTTTTGAAAGGAAATCCGTACTTGTGTGCGGGACTGGATGTAGGGTAACTCCGTACCAATATAAAATCCGGTGTGTTCTTTCCTCTATTGCTTTTACTTTATTTCTACATCCGTTTTTGATTCTGTGATCATATCTGTGTCTGAATATTGAATACGTTTGTGTTCAAATTAACATAAACTCAAAAAGATTTAGTAATTCCTTAAAAAACTATTCATGCCCACTCTACTGTTAATTCTAGCCCTAAGATCTGTAGTCCACATTTCTCACATTTGGTATCAGAGCAAGGTTTACAAAGTTTTCATAATCTGAATTTTGAAATTTTTTAAAATGGCAATTTTTTTAATAAAATTATTAACACTATTTTCATATGAATATGTCATAGAATCATCGTGATATTGTTGTTTAAAACTATATTTAGTTATTTTGAAAAGTCACTTGATTCTTTAAAAAGTTATGTTGTTTTGCAGGAGAAGAGTTATGTCTAATGACCATTGGTTAAAAGATACCAGATAATCATTCATCGATCAAGAAGAACAAATGGATATATAATGCCAATCGACAATTAAATGGGTACCAAATTAGTACAAAACTTTTGATTCTTATCTACAACTTGACTTGATACTATACTTCTCTCCATCTGCTTCGCAATGCCACTAGTTTCATGCGAATTCGTCAAGAAATGACCAAGTTATGGTTATATGATGTTTTGGTGAACAAAGAGAAAAAGAAAGCAAACTTTCAATGGAATTCTTCAAATTAACATAAACTCAAAAAGATTTATTAATTCCTTAAAACACTATTCACCCCCTCCCCTCTAGTGTTAATTCTAACCTTAAGATTCGTAATCCGTGTTTCTTACATTTGGTATCAGAGTAAGGTTTTCAAGAATAGTGTTTTAAGGAATTACTAAGTCTTTTTGAATTTATGTTAACTTGAACACAAATGTATGCAATATTCAGACATAGATACGATCACAGAACCAAACACAGATACAGAAATAAAGTAAAATCAATAAAGGAAAGAACACACCGGATTTTATACTGGTTCGGAGTTACCCTACATTCAGTCCCACACACAAGTGCGGATTTCCTTTCAAAAGCAATTGTTACAATTACAACCCTCGATTTCAAGGCCATGAGGTACACCACTCTAGATTCACAATCCTCTGGGTAGAGATACTTGATTTTACGGGCAACGAGTTCACTTAATTTATTTTACAGACTACAATCACACCTTTTCTCGCTTGATTGATTTCACAGGCTAATATCACACCTTTTCTCACTCAATTTATTACAAAGAAGCCTATAACTCTGAATAGCACCGTGATCTTGTTGAGATAGTCATAGATAATCAAACCAGAGATGATCTAGTTAGATTCAATGGTGACTTCGGTAGAGTAATGGTAAAAATATATATAAAGAAATGTGAAAGAAGAAGAGGAGTGAAATCAGAGAAAATATGAATATAAATTCATTTAAAACTGCCCATATTTATAGTAGTACAACGGCGATGTCCATTGTGAAAGGATATGACGAATAGACACTTCTTTTGAAATTCAAATTTTTGAAATCAGCCGCCACCTTGTCGACAAGGGGTCCTAGGGGTTGTCGACAAGCCTATGGTATTTTTGGTGATTAATTTTTCTTTGAAAATAACTTCTATCTTATATTATAATTATTTTTAAACTTTATAAATATACTTAACTACAGTTAAAATACATAAATAATTATTGAGAATAATATTTTGATATATAAAATTTTACTATAATTTTATATTTAAATCTAAGTATAAATATTAAAAGTTAAATATATTATTTTTAAAAGATAGTTTAAAACCAAGGATAATTTGAATTTGAAGATAAAGATTATTTTGAGGCTAAAAGTATTTTAAAACTAGGATAGTTGTTTTTGATTCTTTTAAAAAGAAGGTTTTGAAATCATTTTGAAAACAAGATATACTTTTGTAAAAAAACATTTGAATAAAAGTTAGTGGATACAAAACAATGTTTCACTAGATTTTTCATAGGTTCCATCCCACTTAGGGTTCAATCCCTTTAACAGGCTCGAAGTGGATTCCATTACATGAATAAATTGGATTATAAGATGCCTGTGCGTTTCTAAGATTTTTAACAAAATTCTTAACTAAATTACAATCTTGAAATCTTGAACTCTTGATAATCTTGATACTCATGATCTTTGATCTTGATATCTTGAATCTCTATACTGTATAGTCTTCATTCTTGTTACCTGCATCATTAAATCCTGCATATACATATATATATCTAAATTATAATGTTAGTATTTATATTTCATAATCTTATTCTAAGGTTGTTGTCATCAAAACCATCTTCTCAGGAACTAACAATCTCTCCCTTTTTGATGATGACAACCTTTGCTTATAAAATATTTCTTATATCCTAATAACTCCCCCTTAATCTATGCCAAACTATCCTATTTTATGCTTCTCCCCCTTTGTCATCAACAAAAACTAACTCCAAACTATATAACTCCCCCTAAAACTAATACTATATGACATGTGATTATAATAATAGTGTTATCATAAATAATCATCACTTAATTCTAAAACTAAATCTTAGTCCTTAATTACTAACTATCCTAACTAAGAATCCATATATGATAATACTTATAATAGTGATAATGTGAGAGATCAAATATAAGAACACAAATTATTTATTAATTATATATTGTTTTATTTACATTTGCATAGAGGAAGAAAACAAAATAATACATCAAAAGGATGGAGAGAAAACAAACTAATGTGTGTCTTTGAAAATGGGAGATCTTAACAATTTGGGTAGTGGAAACAGAAACGTTGTTCGACTAGATTTCCATCTTGTCAAAGTACACTTGCTAACGCAAATGACTTTGTCGTCATCTTCAGCATGCTCTTCTTTCATGAAGGCTTCTTTTTCTTCTTTCTCGCTGTCCTCTTGCACTTGATCTCCTGAAGATTCTTCATCAATCAAGATCAGATTAGCGTGATTGTCCACTAGAAACTTTTGTAAATTTCTATGGATTTGCCTTGCCGTTCTTGTTCTTTGGCCATTCTAAGTTGCACTACTTGAATTTCAGTCATTAGTTGCAGTGCATCCTTTAAGGAATCCTCCATTTTCATCACTCGTGCAAGCGTAGTTCGTTGAAATGGTCCAGTAGAAGAAGAAAGGAACGAAAAGGTTGAATTTTTGTTTGATTTGGAAGAGGAGGCCATTGTTTTATTATTTTCAGAAGTTAGAACAGAGAGAGGACAGAAAGAATGGACAAAATTTCGAAATAAGAAGACTATATAACCACTTATTTGAATTTTAGTGGTAAAATTTCAAAAAAAAAAAAATCTTTACATGTCAACAGGGGAAAGAGAGGGTTGTCGACATGGTACTTGCTATTTTTGCTATTTGATTTATATTAATTTAATTTTTAATTATACTTTGTTATTTATATTGTTGAACAAATACCTAATTCTCTTCTTAATATAGTAAATATAGATTCATTTAAGGGTATTGTTAAGCTATCAGCAATTTGGTTCTCGGAATTGATATAATCGAGAGTAATTACTTCTTTACTTATATTATCTCTGAGAAAGTGATGTCTGATATCAGTATGTTTAGTTCGAGCATGATGAGTAGTATTTTTGAATAAATTTATTGCACTGGTATTATCATAATAAATTGGTGATTTTGAGGTATTTAAACCAAAATCTTTTAAAATTTGTTGCATATATATTACTTGAGAACAAGCCAATGCTGCAGAAATATACTCTGGTTCAGTTGTTGATAAAGAAACTGTGTTTTGCTTTTTACCAAACCAAGAAATCAGAGAATGCCCCAAAAAGTGACAAGTTCCACTTGTACTTTTTCGGTCTGATTTACAAACAGCATAATCAGCATCACAGTAAGATATTAATTCAAAAGAATCATTTTTAGGTTAAAATAAGCCATAATTAAATGTGTGTTTAACATATCTTATGATACGTTTTACAGCTTTGAAGTGGGTCTCTTTAGGTTGGGATTGATATCTTGCACAGAGACAAACACTATGCATGATATCAGGTCCACTAGCAGTGATATAGAGTAGTGATCCAACATTCCTCTATATAATTTTCGATCTACATCTTTCGAGAGATCTTCTTTACTTAGGTACTCATTGGTTGCCATGGGAGTGGGTTTTCCATTTGCAGTAGTCAAACCAAATTTACTAACTAGGTCTTTAGCATATTTTTCTTGATCAATAAAGATACCATTGTCTAATTGTTTCATTTGTAATCCTAAAAAGAAGTTTAATTCACCTCTATGACTCATCTCAAACTCTTTTGTCATTATTTTAGAATTTTTTTTATTCATTTCAAAATTAGTTGATCCAAAAATGATATCATTACGTAAACTTGTACTAGTTGAATATCATTTTTATTTCTTTTAATAAAAAGAGTATTATCTACTTTGCCAATTTCGAAGTTTGATTGTAATAAGTAAGATCGTAGTCTATCATACCAGGCTCTAGGAGCTTATTTTAGACCATATAGAGCTTTCTTAAGTTTGTAAACATGATTTGGTAATTTCTCATTTTCAAAAAGTGGTGGTTGTTCAACATATACTTCCTCTTTTACAAATCCATTTAAAAAGGCACTTTATCATCCATTTGATATAGTTTGAAATTATTATGATTTGCGAAAGCATAGAATCCTAATGGCTTCTAATCTTGCTACGGGATCAAAGGTTTTGTCAAAATCTATACCTTCTTCTTGACAATAACCTTGAGCGACTAACCGGGTTTTATTTCTAACAACCTCTCCTTGTTCATTCATTTTATTTTTATAAACCCATTTAGTTCCAGTTATAGTTTTATTTTCAAGTCTAGGAACAAGTTCCCAAACATCATTTCTAATGAATTGATTTAGTTCTTCATGCATAGCCAAAATCCATGAATCATTAGTTGATGCTTCTTTTGGATTTTTGGGTTCAATAGTTGATATAAAGGCTACATTGCTCATTTTACTTAGTTGATTTCTAGTTGTAACAAAGATTGCATATCTCCTAGTATATTTTCTATAGGATGATCTTTTAAAATTTTAATATTTTTATTAGGATGATTAATTTCATTATTAGTTTCAGCTGACTCTTGATTTTGAGTGATTAAATCCTCTTCATCATTTGTACCTTCAAAAATTTTGGGATTTTCATCGAATGAAACATGCATTGTTTCTTCGATGGTGTTAGTTCTTAATTAAACACTCTATACACTTTACTTCTATTAGAATATCCAATAAAGATACCTTTGTCGGATTTAGGATCAAATTTATCTATGTTATCTTTTGTATTTTAAATAAAACATTTACTTCCAAAAATTCTAAAATAAGATACCTTAGGTTTCTTTGAGTGAAGAAGTTCATAAGATGTCTTATCGGTTAAAGGTCTAATTAAAATTCTATTTAAAATATAATAGGTGGTAACAACTGCTTCTACCCAAAAATACTTTGGTAATTTACTATCTGAAAGAATAGTTCTCGCACTCTCTTGAATCATCCTATTTTTATGCTCTACTACTCCATTTTGTTGTGGAGTTCTTGAAAATGAAAAATTGTGAGTTATTCCCTTTTTATTGCAGAATTCCTTAAACTTTTCATTTTCAAATTCACCACCATGATCACTACGGATGGTTATAATTTTTAGAGAAAGTTGATTTTGAATCCTTTTTGTAAAGTTATTAAAACATTCAAAAGTATCACTTTTATGTTTCAAAAATATTGTCCATGTAAATCTAGAATAATCATCTATAATTACGAAAACATATTTACTATGATTTATTGACAGAATTTGTGATGGACCAAATAAATCAAGATGTAGTAATTCAAGAGGTTTTGAGGTTGAAATCATATCTTTTAATTTAAAGGAACTTTTTGTAAGTTTTCCTAATTGACATGCATCACATAAACTATCTACTTTAAAATTCATTTTAGGGAGACCCCTTACTAGATCATGTTTTGATAGTTTAGATAAAAGTTTGAAATTCAATTGCCCAAATCTCTTATGCCAAATCCAAGGATCACTTGTATGTGCCAAAAGACACAGGTTATCATTTGAAACTTTCATACTAAGAATGTAAATATTCTTTTTCCTAATTCCCTCGATTATTGTAGTTGAATTATTATCTTCAATGTGACACTTATCTTTTTCAAATTTAATTATATAACCTTTATCGCAAAGTTGACTAATACTTAGCAGATTATGTTTTAGATTCTTAATTAGCAAAACATTAGTAATAATAGGAGTTGAAGAGTTACCAACTTTGCCGATGCCAATCACATATCCTTTTGAGTTGTCTCCAAAGTTAACCAGTCCTCTGTCTTTGTATATTATACCACTCAGCATATCTGGATTACCAGTCTTGTGTCTAAAGCATCCATTATCGAGTATCCATTTATGCTTTTTGATCTACACAATTTATCCATTGTGAATTGATTCCTCAACACCCATAAATCATGTTTCATACACATCATTCAATTTTGGAAGACAACTTGAATTTGGATATTGATTATATGCAGACTCAAGAGACAACGATGACCTAAATATTCCTAAACTAATACTAACCAGTTTTTTAAACATAGCCATTTTAAAAGCATTTTCAAAAATCATATTATGAAACTTTGAAAACCATGCTCTAATAACAAATGTGAGAAATGCGAATTACGGATCTTAAGGCTAGAGTTAACACTAGAGGGGGGGTGAAAAATGTTGTAAGGAATTACTAAATCCTTTTGAGTTTATGTTAATTTGAACACAAATGTATGCAATATTCAGACACAGATATGATCACAGAACCAAACATAGATGCAGAAATAAAGTAAAAGCAATAAAGGAAAGAACACACCAGATTTTATACTGGTTCGGAGTTACCCTACATCTAGTCCCGCACACAAGTACGGATTTCCTTTCAAAAGCATTTGTTACAATTACAACCCTTGATTTCAAGGCCACGAGGTACACCACTCTAGATTCACAATCCTCTGGGTAGAGATACTTGATTTTACGGGCAACAAGTTCACCCAGTTGATTTCACAAGCTACAATCACACCTTTTCTCGCTTGATTGATTTCACAGGCTACAATCACACCTTTTCTCACTCAATTTATTACAAAGAAGCCTATAACTCTGAATAGCACCGAGATCTTGCTGAGATAGTGATAGAGAATCAAACCAGAGATGATCTAGTTAGATTTAATGGTGATTTTGGCAGAGTAATGGTAAAAATATATATAAAGAAACGTGGAAGAAGAAGAGGAGTGAAATCAGAGAAAATACGAATATAAATTCGTTAAAAAATGCCCCTATTTATAGTAGAACAACAGTCATGTCCATCCGTGGAAGGATACGGCGAATAGACACTTCTTTTGAAATTCAAAATTTTGAAATCAACTGCCACGTTGTCGACAAGGGGTCGTAGGGGTTGTCTTCAAGCCTTTGGTATTTTTGGTGATTTTTTTTCTTTGAAAATAACTTCTAACTTGTATTAAAACTATTTTTAAACTTTATAAATATACTTAACTATAGTTAAAATACATAAATAAGTATAGAGAATAATATATTGATATATTAAATTTAACTATAATTTTATATTTAAATCTAAATTTAAATATTAAAATTTAAATATATTATTTTTAAAAGATAGTTTAAAACAAAGGATAATTTGAATTTGAAAATAAAGATTATTTTGAGGCTAAAAGTATTTTAAAAGCAGGATAGATGTTTTCGATTCTTTTAAAAGGAAGGTTTTGAAATCATTTTGAAAACAAGATATACTTTTGTAAAAAAACATTTGAATAAAATTTAGTGGATACAAAACATTGTTCCACTAGATTTTTCGTACGTTCCATCCTACTTAGGGTTCCATCCCTTTAACAGGCTCGAAGTGGATTCCATTCCACGAATAAATTGGATTTTAAGATGCCAGTGCTTTTCTAGGAGTTTTAAAAAAATTCCTCAATAAATTACAATCTTTAGATCTTAAACTCTGGATAATCTTGATAAACATGAGTCTTCAATCTTGATATCTTAAATCTCTATACTGTACAGTCTTCATTCTTGGTACCTGCATGGTTAATTCCTGCATATAGTTATATATATCTAAACTATAAGTTAGTATTTATATTTTATAATCTTATTCTATGGTTGTTGTCATCAAAACCATCTTATCAGGGACTAACAATACCTTCCTAGGCAGACCTGCACCGAAAGACCTGGGGGAAGTTATCTCTCAAAATAACCTAGCAATAAAATTCAACACTCCTACAGGGATAGGGTCAGTCAGGGGAGAAGAATTTTTAGCTGGGGAACCATATAATGTAAATCTTAACTCTACTAATAATTTTTTTTTGAACTACACTGCCGCCTCTCTTAATATTTGTGGTAGTAGTAATAAACAAAAAATCAAACTAACTTAAAAAACCGTGTCTCTACCAGGTGCCAAAACTGATGTTAAAGTAGATCATATTGCAACCTTAAAACAAGAGAAAAGGATATGTATGCAAATGATTGGCACTAATGAGCATAATTCGGTTTACGCATAATACTTCTCCAAAGAGGCTTAGGAAAAGCACGCTCGGTCAATTCTCAATACAAGGAGGAAACAAAAAGTGAGATAGATGCATGATTAGAAGCAACAAAGAAAGAATTAGACCTTGTAGATAACATTGAAGATAACAAATAGACCTAAAAGTCCTTATAAAGGTTCTCAAGTTAGGGAAGAATCTTAGCATAAATGCTTGAGTTGAGCTAATAGACTTCCTAGAAAGATTAGTGGACGTATTTGCATGGACCCATTCAGACATAATTGGAATAGACCAAACCATCATCTGTCATGCACTCAACCTCAACCCTAATGGCCATCCAGTCAAACAAAGCGTAAAGCCTTAGATCAAGAAAGACATAATGCTTTACATGAAGAAGTTGAAAAGATGAAAGAAAATGGATTTATTAGGGAAGTGTACTACCCAAAGTGGATCGCTAACCCAGTACTTGTGAAGAAACCCAATGGAAAGTGGATGACCCACATAGATTACACAAACCTCAGCAAGGCCTGCCCAAACAATAGCTTCTCTTTACCCAGAATTGATCAGCTAGTAGATATGACTAACGGACATGAACTGCTCTTATTAATGGACGCATAATCAATATACAATGAGATAGTTATGTTCAAGCCAGATCAAAAGCATACTAGTTTTGTAACAGAAAAAGGTTTGTATTTTTATAAATTCATGCCGTTTGGACTCAAAAACACTGGAGCAACCTACCAAAGGCTGGTTATATGATGTTCTCAGATCAGAGCGGAAAGAATGTTGAAGTGTACGTAGATGATATGTTGGTTAAGTCTGAAGTGGCATCAAGTCATGTGCAGGACCTAGGGGAAATATTTGAAGTCTTAAGGCAATATAATATGAAGCTGAATCCATTGAAATGCACTTTTGTTATTTATTTAGGTAAATTCTTGATGTACATAGTAAGCGCACATGGCATTGAAGTGAACCTAAAGAAGATTGAAGCCATAAGAAAGATAGGAAGCTCAATAAAGCAGAAGGATCTAATGAGCTTAAATGGCGCGTTAGTGCACTAAGTAGGTTCATCTCAAAAGCAACTAACAAGCGCATATCATTCTTTGATCAGTTAAAAAGAGAAAAATTTTGAATGGATTGAGGAGCACAATGCCATATTCCAAAACCTGAAAGCCCATATGGTCAACACTCCCATTTTGTCTAAACTGGTAATAGTTGTGGACCTATATGCATATTTAGCTGCAATTGATAAAGCTGTTAGTATTGCAGTGATTCGAGAAGACGAAGGGACCTAAAGGCCTATCCACTTCCCAAATAAGTGTTTGTCAGGAGCAGAATCAAATTACTCAGTCATTGAAAAGCGAGCCTATAACCTGCTTCCCACAACAAGAATGCTGCGACCTTATTTCCAAGCACATCTCGTCAAAGTCTTCACATATAAACTCTTATGGCAAATACTATTGAAGCTAGAGACATTGGGCCTCTATTAAAATTGACAATGGAACTCAGTCAATATTACATCACTTACTATCTAAGAAAAGTGATTAAAGTTCAAGCACTAGCGGACTTCATCGTAGAATCACAGTTCCAGTTGAGCCCCAATCAGTGGAAGAAGCGTTCACCCTGCAATTCTGGCAATTATTTGTAGTTGGAGTTTCAAATGGACATGGGTAGTAATTAAATACATTTTAATTATGCTAGATAAGCAGAGATTGTTTGGGGCAGTGCAGCTTGGTTGCAAAGTGACCGACAATATAGGAGAATATGAAGCTCTCATTGTAAGAATTTACAATGATTCCCAATTAGTTCTGAATCAAGTGCATGGCAATTACCAAGCAAAGGAACCGACCTTAGCCAAGTATGTGGAACTTTCTAAGAAATTGCTAGAGCAGTTCGAACAATTTGGTATAGAATAGATTCTACATAACACTAATTCTTCCATTGATTCATTAGCTAAGCTTGCTAGCTCCAAATTGGCAAATGAAATGAAGGCAGTACCATAGGACATCAAGTAGAGCAGAGCATCATAGAGGCTACTCTAATAATTGTCCTATCCCAAGCTCAACGGGCAATGATACAGGCGTATCAAGATCAAGAAACCAATGAAAACCAAGGGCGACCCTTAATTGAATCTCCACTTCAGTGAACCGAAGGAAATACTTGGATGCCACCATAAAACAATTCCTGCTAAATGGAATCCTATCGCAAGACAAAAATGAAGCCCAAAAAATAAGGTATCAGACCTCATTCTATGATGGCGCATTACATAAGAAAGGTTATTCCACCCTTGTCATAGGTGCATTTCCAAAGAAAAGGGAATGTGAGTCATGGGAGAAGTACATGAAGGGCAATGCGGAGACTATTATGGGGGAGTCAAGTTAGCAAAGAAGGTATTAAGACATGGTTATTATTGGCCTATGACACTCCAGGATGCAAGGGAATTTTTGAGAAGATGCGACATCCCTAAACAGCTATCCCACGAGCTCATCCCGCTAGTTATCCCTTGGCCCTTCAATATATGGGGCATAGACTTAATAGTTCGCTTCCTATGTTAAAAGGAGGAAGTATGCAATAGTGGCGATAGACTACTTCTCTAAATGGATGGAGGTAGAACCCTTAGATATAGTAACAACAAAGAATACAGTCACCTTTGTAGTGAGAAACATGATTACCAAGTTTGGAATCCTCTACAATATAATCTCTTACAATAGAAGCTGGTTTAAAAGTAAAGATTTCATAGACTCTATGAGAAGAATGACATAATAAAAAGTTTTTCTTTTGTCATGCATCTACAAGAAAATGGAAAATTCGAAGCCGCAAACAAGATTATCAAGAAGTTTCTTAAGAAAAGGCTGCAGAAAGCAGAAGGGAAGTGGGCGTAAGAATTATCTTTAGTACTAAGGGCCTGTAGATTTTCAACCAGGTCTTCGATTAGACATAACCCCTTCTCATTAACCTATGGATATGAGGCTATGCTCCCTGTTGAAGTAGAGGTCCCCTCCCATAGAAGAATCTCTTACACAATATATAAGAACGGGAAGTTGAAAGAAACTCCACTCGATCTCACTCAAGAGAGAAAAGATGAGGCAGCAGTAGCATCCGTCGCATATTGACAAAGAATGGTAAAAATTACAATGCAAGGCTCAAAGAAAGAAACTTCTACAAGGAAGATTTAGTACAATGAAGGGTAATGGCCAACACGAAAGACCTAACAGATGGAATTTTAGGCCTAAATTAGGGAGGCCATTAGTTATAGCAGAAGTATTAGCCAATGGTGCATATTGACTATTGAAACCTGATGGCAACCTAGTTCCAAAAACATGGAACACAGAGCATCTCAGACCGTATATTTTGTAAGCTACACTTCTTATGTAAAAAATATCATAATTGTTATGAAAAGTAATAATACAATGAACTAGATGTAGGGATATTAGAAGGCTCGAACTAGTACAAAAATCTCTATGTGTTAGTTTCATTAGTATAGCTGAATAAACACACTAGATGTAGGAATATTAGACGGCAAAAACCATTTATCAAAACAAAATTACACCAAACGCATCCCGACTTTCTTAGCCTAATAACTAAAATGGACATAGGGATATTGGATGGTCGGAATCAGTATAAAAATCCCTCTATGATAATTCTATTAACATAGCCAGACTAGATGTAAGGATATTGGACAAGCCGAACTAGTACAAAAAAACCATGCATATGAACTGAGAAGGTTATAAATACATGACCCAACTTCACAGTAAAAACAACAATCCACTCCAAATAAAGCGATGGACCATGCCAAGCGCATGGCAGGGGTTCAAACACCAAAAAGAAAATTTCAAGAAGCATGAACTATGCAGAGAGTAGATTCAAAGATGGCAAGGGAGAAACAACTCAAGGGATATGCAACGACTACCAAAGATGCGGTTCCAAAAATTATTTAAGCTTGCCAAGTAAACATTGAAGAACAAGGACTTTCTTATATCCATTTAGTCTTGTTAATATACATGGAAGATCGACACTTATACTTACACAACTCATACTTCTACAAACACTTTAAAAGTACAAAGGAAAAAAACAATTAAACGAAACAACATCAAGGCGGGCCTCGGACTCTAATCAATTTTTTTTTATTTTCATGGTCGTTAACACGACTCGTAAGTACGCTCCTAATCGTTTAATCCCTATCCAAAGATGATCCGTTGGTTTCTCAACCGTTCTATTATAGGGTCCAAAAGGCTCTTATGCGATAGAAATATAAGATAGTCTACTACTCCCGGAAGGCCTCACCCATTGTCATAGTGATCTTTTAACTCAACAAATATGGCCTTGTAATAATTTTTCAAATCATTCTTCTATGTGAGAACGACGTCTGGATCTACCCCAGGTGGGAAAGAAGATGCGACACCAGGTTTACAAGTAGCGTCTAGAGTCAAAGCTGCAACAAGGGTAATTTCTACATTAATTTGTCTCACGATTTTCTCACTCAATTACTTAGATTTGCACTCCAAATCCTTAATTTCATTCTTATATACAACCCCATATACGTTTTTAGTGTCTCTTTACAATTCTTCTAGCTCCATAATCCCAAACAAGCAGAAGCAAGCTTCCTTTCTAGGTCGAGTACCTCCGGGACCTGATCACAGGAAAGGGGCTGGAAATTAAACGAATCCACATAGAATAAAATTAAACTAGGAGTTTAGATAAAGTTGGACATTCACAAAAGATTCACAAACTTTTCAAAGGAATCTTGATTTACACAACATACATACAATAAAAACACTTAAGGTACGCTGGCCAGAGGTAGGGCTGAAGTAATTGGGATAGACTTTGGGGGTCATAGCAAGCGCATACCCAAGGAACCATTGGCCTATATGTGGCCACCTTGAAGCCTGTGACATTACGTAAAAATATTATATTAATCGTACGATAGAAATAATCAGAGACATCTATGGCACATCGCAAAAAAGCTGCATGTCTTATTGTTAACCTTTTCTCATCTAAGTTTTTCTAAGAAGGAGGCGATCTTGTTCCGTGCTTCACTCAAATAATCCTCAAGATCATAAATTTTGAGTACAACTTCCTTCCTTGTTTTTCTAAAGTGTCAACTAGCCAAGCCTTTTTTTCTAGGTATTTTCGAAAAAGCCACCAAAATAGCGTAGGGCATCAGTCCTCTATCCTACCACCCATGGATGCGAAAGCATCTTTGACTCCCTACTATTCTTTTGCTTATTTCCAAAGAAGGATTCACATCCATAGGAAGAGCAAGAACTAAATTTGAACACGGTCCCTTTCACGGTCTTCCTTCTTCAGCATCTCCTTTTTCTCAATCCGATGGGCAAGTTGAGCAAACAAGTTCTTGATAGTCTTATTCAATTTCACTATCTCTGCTTGATAAACGATATGATAAACTGTCTCACCGCCTTTTAAGGACCACTACATATCCTCCAACTTCGATTCAACTGCCAAAACCCCTTTGCATAACTTAACATTAAGTTGATGCTAATGGCACAGTGCATCTCTAGCCTCCTTAAGATCCCTACTAGCCTCCTTTAAGGTTTTTTTAGTCTCTCATTAATAATTGTAAAATGGACATTCTCCTCTTCTATGACCACGGTAGGAGTCTTCATTTTAACCTCAAATTCGTCTTACCCATGGCAACGATGAGGGCAGAAGAATGTTGGATTCAAGGACTTCGTTAAACTCGGATGAAAGCCCATGGGAACCAACTTAGAGGGTAATAATCAAAAGTTGGACTCAAGGAAAATCGAAATGCACCATGTTAAAATCAAAATAAGAACATTATTATTAACTACATTATTATATGACAAGTTCAACAAACCCATATACAAGAAATGACATAAGCAAGAAGAATTTAATCCTTGTGTAAATTTGAAAACCTAAGCCTAAACCATTGCAAACGAGGGCTATTAAATGGAAAGTAGCCACTTTCTAGGGTATATTGCCATCGATGTAGGACAAGTCACCGAGCATCTCCTTTTCTTTAACCACTTGAACGATCCTGGGGAGCAACCCAAAGGTTTCTTTCTTAAGTTTTGAAAAAGATTCATCTAATTCTTCCTTGTGCCTAAGAAAAGCCAAAACGCTAAGACCAAGATGATCTATGACTTGATTTTTGATTCTTTCAACGCTTTCTTTCAAAAGTTTAGTAAACAAAACTTCTTCAAAAGACTAAAGCAAACCAAAACAATGTAGACAACCAGTCATTCATATGGCAGTGACAAAATAAAAGAACAATAAAGGAAATTTACCATAGAAAACAAGAATCGGCAATTCATAACGATTCAAGAAATAAGTCTCACTCGGTCATATATTTGGAAATTAGTTCACATACAGGAGTTAAGTAATTACATAAGGGGGTGACATGGCCATAGTTTCTTTGGACACCTCAATATCATTGTGCGTCTTATCCCCCCTAGTTGCACAGAGGCAGAAGGAGATACATTGTCCACAACAACCTCCACGTCCCACTTGGTCTGGCAGGATGTAACATCCCCTATCTAATGACCCAAATCTAAGTGCTACAGATGCTGTAGTCGTCTATAATATTAACTTCTGGTGACTAAATACGGCCATGTTAATGGTATCCATAATATCAGAAGCGCTTTGATATAGAACAAAATCACAGATTTCAAAAAACAACATTTCTGATTACATTTCAAAACACATGTTTCATATCCAAATTACATAATCCCATCGATTTCCCAGGTTCAGATAACATATAGTTTTACATAAATACACTAAGAGCGACATCTGAAGTTGCCCACTTCGTTGACAGAGCACTTTATATACAACACAGTGGAATCAATCAAAAATAAATTGCAACTCCTAGTTAGCTATCCATCAACCACTTGCTCATCACTGGAAGCTTTATTCGCCAATCCTAATAAAACATGTAAACCTCAACCCTCAGCCTACTATAATCAATTTTAAGCACCCGAGAATTTAAGGGGAAGAAATAAAATTCGAGTCAGACATAAAGCCCGGTGGAATAATACTATACATCTTGGTTATCCGATATTAACTGAGACCACGCCGCTTAGCGGAATGAGTTTCCCCTCACTAATGACTTTTTAAAACATGTCTTTTGCAAATTATAATCCTTCAAAACTGGTTAAATTTGTAAAGCAATTTCATGTTTATGTGCATATCTATTATCGAATGGACTATATGTCCATACACTGTAGCTTTTTTAGCTAACTACTAACCCTTGGCTGACTCGGGCCTACTAGAAACACATAAAATTCTAACATCTGTTAGATACTCCTCTTCTGGATGGTCTGTCCTTATTTACTTCTCTAGGTCTAACTGATCCTAATGGCTGTGCGGGCTCACTAATAACCTTTTTCTTCTCTGTACGTATATTCCTTTCTTTGTGTAACATCATTTAAGTCCACCTGTGACTAATCCCTACACACTAGAATTTTGACTAAAATTAGCTTAAGGCAAGCTAATGCATTGGGTGCAACCCTACACCAGTCCTATCTGGTTTTCTATATCTGAATCATTTTTCTTAGGGTTAACAACACTTTAACTTTTTCCTTGAAAACCTTTTCAAAATGATTTAAACCTTTAAATCATACTTATGCAAGGAAAATACATTATTTTCTTTACTCAAAATCACCTTACCATGTTTCATATTCTTTACAAAAAACCATGTTGATGAAAACATTTAAACTTTCAAAAATACCCCCTCCGAAACCTTCGAAAGTATCCATTTTAATACAAGTAAAACCTTAGGCCGAAGGCCAAAACATATCTTTTAAAACCATTCATATTTCTCCTTTCAAAAGCATTGGACAATAACTCCTTTGAAAGTGTTAAAATTTTAAACATCCTATCTTTTAAATACTTAAACATTGCCTTTCCAAACCTTTGGAAAACCTTTCCTTTTGGACCTTTCGAAACCATTGGGGAACCAACCCTTAGAAACCTTTCGTGAAAGCCTTTCGAAAGCATTGAAATATCAAACCTTTTGATAGCATTTGGGTTCAATTTATATCATGTGGAAACACCTTTAGAAACCACTAAAACTTTCTCTTTCGAAACCATTTGGGTTCTACCCTTTATTGAGCAAGAGGGTCAATAAAAAATTTAAGTCAAAAGCATCCCTTTCGAAAGCAATCCTAAGTAAAGAAGTGATGGTGTCGAAACCAACCCTTCAAGAGCATTGGAGAAGCGACTTGGTTTTAAAAACAAGGAAATCCTTTCGAAACTAATCTAGGTCAAAAGGTAAAAAGTGGCAGTCAAGGGTTTTGACCCTTCCAAAGCATTCATTTAAAACAAAAGGCGTAACCCATTCAAAACCTTTCCTTTGAAACATTTAACTCAGCCGAAAGCCAACCAAGTTGAAAGCACTTCCTTCGAAAGCAAAAGCATGCGCATTTTCAATTTAAAACAAAGCATGCTTTGATCCCCTCGGAACCTTTGATTTCGACCTAGCACCTTCCACTTAGCACCTTCCACCTATATCCAATTCATTATGTACCAGATATCTGATACTATGTGCATTGGTTTCGATGGAGTCGAAGGTGGAGGAAAGGAAGCGGAAGCCTGGTGCCAAAAGCATTTAAACAGGAAAAGGCATGTTGATTTGACTTTTTAAATTTATTTTTGTACCTAACCTGCCTTGTTTGTCAAATTATGATTGGTTGCCAATTTTATTTTCTAAAAGTACTACCAATTTTTAGAAACAAAATTTGAATTATATACAAAATACCCCTTCTTCTTTTTATAAATATATAAAACATTTGAGTCTCATACCTTAAATAATTTTATATGTCCATTAAAACACTTAGAAAAATTCTACAAAAATTCATGTAAATTATTTTCAATATGGTTTCCGACATATATAAATTTCAGACCGCTAGCCAATATAATTTGACCGTAATTAAAGTTAAACCCCAAAACCACATTTTCTTCACTAGAAAATTCATATAAAATCCACACTAATTCAAAAAACTATGAAAATTGAATCCCATTTCTAAATTATTGTTTCTAATCTAAATTTAAATTCGCAAGGGAATTAGATGTCATATAATGGGGTTTTTATCTCATAACATATCACAAAATCTCTGTGAATAAGCATAAATCATCAATAACATATAGATATACATTTTATCATCCAAAACATGGCAAAATATTTGCAAATAATTCAGATTTCATACTAAAAAACAAAAACCATTAAAAACTTGTGTTGTGGTCATAATTCTCCTTCGATTTTTGATTAAAGATGCGGGATTTCTTCTTGATTAAGTGATTTGATTCTCCCTCTTGAAATCCTAGCTTTTATCTTCTCCTAAGCTTGTTAATGATGTCCGGCCTTAACTTGTATTTTTGATTTTTGAATAACGAAGTGAACGTGAGTGCTGAGGGATTAAGGGTTTAGGGTATAAGGATGTTCCTTGTTCCTATTTTTCCCTTGTATATTTCCTAACATTTTATTCTCTTTATATTTTTTAGTTCACTTGTTTAACATGGCACGACTACCTCTTATTTAATCACAAATCTCAATTCATTAATCATCTTACATTATTTTATTTTATTTAACTAATTAAATATCCTAAATAATGTTTAAAAAAATATGGGGTGTTACAGAATCCCCTCCTTAAAGAATTTCGTTTGAAAAATTATGATAAGGTACACATCAAAACAATCAAAGGTAAAACATACCATCCGACAAATCAGATAAGCATCTCTCATCCTGTTCTCAGTCTTCCAAGTATCGTCTCTCTCGTCCTTACTCCACTGGACTTTAACTAATTTGAACGTCTTATTCCTGAGCCTATTCTCATCTCTTGCGACTATGCAAAATAGCTTTCTAACTATAGTCAAATTCTTTCATTTCCACTACTGGAATGAAATGGACACACTTGGTCAACCCGACCACAATGACCCAAATGCTTTCATTTCCACTATTAGACTTTTGCAACCCATCAATGAAATTCATAGAAAAAGAATCTTGCTTCCACACTAGAATGTCCAAAGGCAAAAGCAACCCACTTGGCTCCTGATTGTCAGCTTTTACCCGTTGGCAGTTAAAACACTACTTCACCCATAAGCCTACATCCCTCTTTATACCTTCCTATAAGAAACTTCTCTTCATGTCCTGATACATCTTAGTTCTTCCTGGATGAACAGTGATCTTCGAACGATGGCATTCATCTAAAACTTCCTTCCTACAGTCTCCCACATTCGGAACACACAATCTTCCTTTCTTTCTCAACCACCATTTCGGTCAAGACTAAAATCCTTTAAGTCATCGCTTTGCATTCCATCTCTCCACTTTCTAATCCGTTCAGCCAACACTAGACCTCTAGCTATTTAGAAGCAATCTTTTCGATCATAGCTAATCGAACTTCCAAACATGATAAAAAAGTAGTTCTTGTACTTGAACTACTCTAAGTTATCCATCGTACACTGCAAGTTGCTAATGCTTCCAAATCTTTCCACTCACTTATAATTGTTAACACCAGATTCTGATGTTTTCTGCTAAGCGCATCTGTGACCTTATTGCCTTTCCCCAATGTGTACTCAATACCAAAATCATAAGAAGCTAAGAACTCTAACCACCTCTGATGTCTCATGTTCAGCTCTGTCTGAGAGAACAAATACTTTAACGACTTATGATCCATATACAATCTAAATCTTTCTCCTAAAAGATAATGTCTTCACACTTTTAGCGCAAAAATTACCGTTGCTACCTCCAAGTCATGGGTTGGTTATTTGACTTCATGCAGTCTAAGCTGTCGAGAAGCATGGGCAATTGCTCCACCCCTCTTCATTAATATAGCTCCTAACCCAGTCCCACATGCATCCGTGTACACCACCAAATCCTAATTCCCCTCTGGAACAACCAACACAGGTGCATTAGTTTATAAGTGTTTTAGCCTATGGAATGCCTCCTTGCACTTATCGGTCCAAATGAACTTCACATCCTTCCGAGTTATCTTGGTCATTGGTGCCGCTATCCGGGAATCCTTAATGAACCTCCGATAGTAACCAGTCAATCCCAGAAAACTTCTTGTCTCAGTCACCATTTTTTGTTAACTCCAAGTATTCAAGGCCTCGTTCTTAGTTGGATCCACTAATAACCCATTCTCTAATACTACATGGCCAAGAAACTTCACTTCCTTCCTCCAGAAATGACATTTCGAGAACTTCGCCTTTAGCTGATGCTGCCTCGGCATTACAAGCACTACTCTAAGATGAACTTCATGCTCTCTTTCATTGTTATAGTACACCAAATATCATCTATGAAAACCAATACGAACTTATGCAAATGCCATTGGAAAATCCAGTTCATCAAATGTACAAAGAAAGTCGGCGCATTAATCAGTCCGAACGGCATTACTAACCATTCGTATGATCCGTATCTGGTCCTAAACGCCGTCAAAGGAATACTATCCTCTGCCACTCTAACCTGATGAAAACCTATTGCTATATCTAACTGCGAAAATATCTTGGCCTCACTCAACTAACCGAAAAAATTGCCAATCCTTGGCAATGGATATCGATTCTTTATCATCTTCTCATTCAACTTACAATAATAGATACATAACCTCAATGATCCATCCGGCTTCTTAGCAAACACATCGGTTGCTCCCCAAGAAGAACTACTAGGTCTGATAAAATTCTTCCCTTCCAAATCCACCGACTGCACCTTGAGCTCTCTTATTTCGATAGTGTTATCCTGCTTGGTGGTCTACTTACTAGATCTGCTCCAGGCACCAAATCTATCCGAAAATCAATGGCTCATTTTGGTGGTAATCCTACTACGGGTTCAAAAATATCCGCAAATTCTCTAACCACAAAAACTCGATTCAGCTCGTCTTCTATCTCCACAACACCCAACAAAGCATTCATCTCAAAGCTAGGGTTTGCAATGGTATATACAATCCGCTCCCTACAGTCTGGCCTAAGCGATATTTTTCCATCATGGAAAAATATCCTAACATCATACTTACTTAACGAATCCATACCCAAAATAATTTCAAACCCTGAAATCAAACACATGCAAACTACAAACAAAAGTATGACCTACCAAGTCAAACTTTAGGTTTTGACATCTCATCCCAAGTGTTGCATATCCTCCTATCGGATTTGCAACCCTTAAGGAAGTTAGTAGGTATGAGGGTTCTAGGTTAAGCATATCTACCAAACAACAAGATATAAAAGAATGCGATGCACCAGTATCAAACAGAACACTAATTGCCATAGCAAGAATCATAAGCGTACCTCCCAATACTGCTTTCACTTTACCCCTACCGTATGTCTCGAGGTAGCTGACTCTAATGCATGTACTTTTCCCTTTCCATCCTTAGCAGGCTCCTAACACTGGCTCTTGTAACGATCCATCTGATCTTAGTTAAAGCATTTGATATTCTTCTTCCCGGTCATCTTCTTTGCCTCTCCAGAACAACATTCATTGGTAAAATGCCCTTTCTTGTTGCACTTAAAACAGACAACTTCTGATTTTCCTTCTTCACGGCTCCACCCTTCTAGGCTCCCTTTTTAGGAAAGAAATTCCTTTTATCACTCTACCCTACCTGGACCTCCTTTGCCTTATTCTTCTCCATGGAAGCAATCATTCCCTCGTGTCTTAGAGCTATCTCTACTACAACATCACAAGGATACCTGATATGAGGTGATGTAGCCCTGGCTAATTTAGGTTTTAACCTCATAATGAACTTCTCGTTTCTCTTAATCACGGTATCCACAGTGGCATAACCATACCTTGCCAACTTCTCAAACCTTATAGCATACTCTAACACAGTCATCTCTCGCTGCTCTAACTCGGTAAACTTTCCGAGCAAGGTAGACTTCGTCATCACAGACATGAATCTCTTCTCGAACCTCCTCTTAAACTCAGCCCATGTCATTGTTCCTTCATCTACTCCAACCATCACACTATTCCACCAGTATAAAGCTGCTTCTTAAAGTTGCCTCGAAGCAAACCTTATTTTCTGCTCATCATTGAGCCCTAAATCAGTAAAATTCCTCTCATAATGCAGCAACATATTCCCCACTTCTATGGCATCTTCGGTCCTAATGAATGGTTTTCCTACTAACCTAGCATAGTCCCTACTCAAAGAAGCATAATTGTTGACTACTGAAGCTTCCTGAACTCTCCTCCAACTACTTTAGCAGCACCTCCTGCTTGTATCATATTTACGAAAAACTGATACATGGCTCCTATGTCAACTTGCAAGACTTTAGCACCAATATTTCTAGCTCATGCCTGACCTTGGTTCCTTCAAGTATTAGGTCTGGCATTTCCATTTGCAGTGGTGCTTCCTCCTCCAACATTATCTCTTCAAGAATCCATATCTGCATACGATCCTTCGTGAGATCCAGAAAAATAACTGAATAGAGATAAGAGACTAGAGACAAAGCGCATACTTATATATAGCAAATACAAGCACTATAACGTTATCCCTTACCCCGATCTTATCGCTAATTCCTTAGGATTATATTTTCAAAAGTCATCATTTTAGTTTGAAGTTTTTCAAGAATCTTTGCTCTAATACCAAGTTGTAACATCCCCTATTTAGAGGCCCAAAGCTAAGTGCTATAGATGTTGTAGTCATCTGTGGTATTAACTTTGGCGACTAAATACGGCCATGTTAATGGCATCCATAATATCAGAAGCGCTTGGATATAAAACAAAATCACATATTTAAAAAACAACATTACTAATTACGTTTCAAAAAACATGTTTCATATCCATATTACATAATCCCATCTATTTCCTAGGTTCAGATAAAATATAGTCATTCCATAAATATGCCAAGAGCGATATATGACAATATGCCCTTCATTGACCAGAGTATTACATATACAACGCAGCGGAATCAATCAAAAATAAACAGCAACTCCAAATTAGCTATCCGTCAGCCACCTACTCGTCATTGGAAGCTTTATTCGCCAATCCTACTAAAGCCTATAAACCTCAACCTTCTGCCTACTCAAATCAATTTTGAGCACTCGAGAGTTTAAAGGGAAGACATAAACTTCGAGTTAGACATAAAGCTTGGTTAGAATAATACTATGCATCTTAGTTATCTGATATTAAGTGAGACCACACCGCTTAGCGGAACGAGTTTTCCATTACTTTACTTTTTAAAACATATCTTTTGCAAATTATAATCCTACAACCAAAAATGGTTAAATCTGTAAAGCAATATCATGTATATCTACATATCTGTTATCAAATGGGCTATTTATCCATGCATTATAGTTTTGTTTGGCTAACTACTAATTCTTAGCTAACTCGGGCCTACATAAAAACATAAAAATCTAACATCCATTAGATACTCCTCTTCTGGACTGTCTGTCCTTACTTCTAGAGGTCTAACCGATCCTAATGGTTTTGCGGGCTCACCTATATCCTTTTTCTTCTTTGTACATATATTCCTTTCTGTGTGTAACCATCATTTAAGTCCACCTATGACTAAGCCCTACACACCGAAATTTGGACTAAAATTAGCATGGGGCTAAAGCTAATGTGTAGGGTGCGACCTTACACCGGTCTCATCTGGTCTTCTATATCTGAGTCATTTTTCTTAAGGTTAACCACCCTTTAAAATCTTCCTTGAAAACCTTTTCAAAATGATTTAAACTTTAAATCATACTTATACAAGGAAAATACATTCTTTGCCTTACTAAAAATCACCTTGCCGTGTTACATATTCTTTATCCGAAATCTTGTTGATGAAAATGTTTAAAATTTCGAAAGTACTCCTTTTGAAACCTCTGAAAGTATCTCATTCAATACAAGTAAAATCTTAGGCCAAAGACCAAAACATACCTTTCGAAATCATACCTTTTGAAGCCATTCATATTTGTCCTTTCGAAAGCATTGGAAAACATCTCCTTCGAAAGCGTTAAAACCATAGACATCCTATCTTTTAAACACCTAAACATTGTCATTCGATACCTTTGGAAAACCTTTCCTTTTAGATATTTCGAAACCATTGGGGCACCAACCCTTAGAAACCTTTCGAAAGCATTGAAACATCAAGACTTTCGAAAGCATTTAGGTTCAATTTATAACATGTTGAAACACCTTTCGAAACCACTAAAACTATCTCCTTTGAAACTGTTTGGGTTTTACCTTTTATAGAAGAGGGTCAATAAAACATTTAAGTCAAAAGCATCTCTTTCGAAAGCATTCCTAAGTAAAGTAGTGATGGTGTTGAAATCAGCCCTTCGAAAGCATTGGAGAAGCAGCTTGGTTTTAAAACAAGTTAATCCTTTCAAAATCAATCTAGGTCGAAAGATAAAAAGCAACAGTCAGGGGTTTCGACCTCGAAAGCATTTATTTAAAACAAAAGGCGTAATCCATTCGAAACCTTTCCATTGAAATAATTAACTCAGCCGAAAGCCAACCAAGTCGAAAGAACTTCCTACGAAAGCAAAAGCAGGTGCATTTTCAATTTAAAACAAAGCATGCCTCGATCCCCTCAGAACCTTTGGTTTTGACCCAGTACCTTCCGCCTATATCTGATTCACTATGTACCAGATATTTGATATAATGTGCATTGGTTTCGATGGAGTCGGAGGTGGAGCTAAGGAGGCGGAAGCCTGGTGCCGAAAGCATTTAAACAAGAAAATGCATGTTGATTTGACTTTTTAAATTTATTTTTGTATGTAACCTACCTTCTTTGTTAAATTATGATTGGTTGCAAATTTTCTTTTCTAGAAGTATTGCCAATTTTCAAAAATAAAATTTGAATTATTTACGAAATACCCCTTCTCCTTTTTATAAATATATAATCATTTAAGTCTCATACCTTAAATAATTTTATATATCCATTAAAACACTTAGGAAAATTGTACAAATGCTTATAAATCATTTTCAATTTGTTTTCCAACATGTATAAATTTCAGACCCTAAGCCAATATAATTTGGCCGTAATAATTTTAAATCCAAAATAGTGTTTGCTTCACTAGAAAATCCATATAAAATCGACAATAATTCAAAAAATTATTAAAATTGGAACCCATTTCTAAATTATTGTTTCTAATCAAAATTTAAATTTGCAAGGTAATTGGATGTTATATAATAGGATTTTCGTCTCAAAAAATATCACAAAATCTATATGTATTAGCATAAATCATCAACAACATATACATATACATTTCATCATCCAAAACATGGCAAATTTTTTTGCAAATAATTCGGATTCCATAATAAAAACCAAAAATCATTAAAGTCTTGTGATATAGTCATTATTCACCTTAGCTTTTTGATTAAAGATGTGAGATTTGTTCTTGATTAAGTGATTTGATTCTCCCTCTTGAAATCGTAGCTTTTATCTTCTCTTGAGCTTGCTAATGGTGGCAAGCCTTAACTTGTATTTTTGATTTGTGAATAATGAAGTGAACATGAGTGTTGAGGGATTAAGGATTTATGGTATAAGGATGTGCCTTGTTCCTATTTTTCCCTTGTATATTTTCTAACCTTTTATTATCTTTTATTCTTTAGTTCACTTGTTTAAAATGGAATGGCTACCCCTTATTTAATCACAAATCTCAATCCATTAATCATCTTACATTATTTTATTTTATTTAACTAACCAAATATCCTAAATAATGTTACTAAAAATATGGAGTATTACACAAGAGGTAAGAGCTTTGTCTACCCTGGCTGAGTCCACGAAAAAGTCAAGGCTAACCTCAGCACCGAACTGATGCTAAGTCATGGTACGCAGCTTGTAGACCATGATGAAAGTGGTCCCCAAAGTCTCTTCTACAACATCGCAAGCTCTGCATCCTTCTCCTTTAGCTTGAAATCCTTAGAAGCCAAGGCCTCCTCCATAGACCTCTCTTTCCCTTCTGCCTGTAGACGATATGCATCAAAGTCTCTCACAACCTTAGTCTTCTCGGAAGTGACCGAATTAAAACTTGTTTCTAGTTCGGCATTGTAATCCAAAGGCAATACCTAATCTCCCTCCCATCTCTTCTGAGCCTTGCTTGTCAAGGCCCCAAGCTAAAAAAATACAATAATGAACAGTAAAGGCACAATTCAATAAGTAAAGGAATAGAGAGAGAGAGAGAGGAAAGGAAAAGCACTTACGTAAGGCCAAGATTTTTTCAACTCGGCCACGAGACCAAAGAGGTAAGCTCAGGAAATAGAAGGGGAGAAGAGAAGAGGGAGACGAAGCAATGCTATCTAAACTATCCAATGTAATCTTTCTAACCCTCTTGGCGAGTTTAGATATAGCGTCCTTGAGCAAAGGCAAATACCAAGTGTAGGGGTCAGGAAGATGCCGTAGAGGAGCAATAGTAGGAGCCGTCGAAGTAGAAAATAGGGAGAGTAGTTGGAGGAAAATGGAAGAGGAAACAACTAACTTCTTGGAGATTGGTTAGAACCTCTGTCAACATCACATTTTCTCTTATGGATATTCTTCTTCAGCGGTTTGCTGGGCGAAAGAAGAGCATCCAAGAGATCATCATCAATTTTGTCAGTATATAAAAAGAATCTCGAGGTTAGAAAAAGTTCTCATGATGATCAAAAACATCAAAATTGTAAATCTTAAATCTATTTATTGCAAAGACATCCAAAATTGGGGAGAGCTTAAAAAATAGCACGAGAGAATTTGTGGTTTGGGCTTAGAAACCCATGCCTTTTCAACATCTCTTTAGTAAAAAAAACTTTATTTTTTCCTCTCCTCCTTGTTTAATTCTAAAATTTGATTCCTATAAGATTCATGTAACTTGGTGACAACATCAAAAAAAATGCACCAAGTAGGATGAGGGTGAAAGAAAGAAGGAAAACTGTCCAAATGTGAAATAAAGAAATACAAGTCAACCCATCTTCGAGTCTTGCAAGGGAAAAATGTTAGGATCGCTTTCTTAGCTTAAGCGTAATAGAAACCAGCATCGCCCCTTGAAGGGCTTTTATTGATATCAAATAAGAATTGGAGCTCCGCAAAAGTAAACGTATAACCATTCTCCACATAGAGAATACAAGTGGAAATCACAGGAGAGTATGAAAGAGGAGCGAGTTGGATAGGAACGTGATCAATGGAGGTCAGCCACTGGCGAAGGACTGGATTTGAGGGAAGATAGAGCTTACATCGTATATTTTCAAGAGTGAGAGAGGTAAACCCATTTGAGGGAGGGTGAATACATTCATGAAGCTAAGAAAAACTAACCTCCTAACCTATGAACCCATATTGGTTTAGAATACCCATAACATCTTTTAAACGAGTTGTCTTAGAAGGCAAAGACAAAGGGAAAAAAAGAAGAAGAATCTATTTCGAAGTCACGAGGTAAATATTATAGTCTTGTATTTTGATGTTTTGATATTGACCACTATATAAGTAAATATTATATAAACTAACCATATTTGCAGGAGAAGATATTATACTACTTGACAATAGAGTGAAGACCAAGAATTTAGAGACAATTTTCAAAATTTGTTAATGGTTTGTCTATAGTCTAGTTTAGTAGTTAATCATTGTTAAAATCTCTCCTAGATAGTATATGCATGCATATAAATATTTAAAATTACTTTTAAACCATTTACACACAAAGTATTTCATTGTTTTCAAATTTCATTGTCAAAAAGTTTCAAAAGTACTTTAATATAGCAGAAACTCTTAAATCAATCACTTAATAAAGAGGTCTGGTCGATTGATTACCTATGCCTGTGCACAGTGCACTTGAAGGTTCAGTCGACTGAAACAATTTGTTCAGTTGACTGAACCATGTGTCTTTTTGTACTAAACTTTAAAATTCAATTTTTTTTTGAATATTCAGTAGACTGAAATGTTTTCCGCAGTCGATTGAAAATTCATAACAGCTATTTTTCTGAATGGTCACTTCCATTCAACGAATAGAAACAACTCTTGATTCAAGAGTTGTTTTCGTTTCTTTTGATCGTAACTCTTCATGAAGAATTGTATCACTTAAACTCTATATACAGTCTTCAATTCAGTTGTTTTAATTACTAAATTTCTGATTCTATTCTCATAAACTTACTATCTGAAATATTCTGCCATTTTTCTTTCAAATTCCGTTCTAATCACTTGCATATTCAAGCACAAATTCATTTGTGATTAAATTAACTTCCAATCTTCACAAACTATGATATATACCACAAAGGAGGAGATTATAGGGAGAGTGTACTCTAAAGACTTATCTGTGTTATCAAAAGAGCACAATCAGTCAAGAAAATTCTCTGTATTATTGAAGTTCTGTTTGGTTGCTCAATGGTAGAAGTCCTATTCAGTTGTCTAGGCAGTAAAAGTCCTATTTTGTTGCTCTGGCGATATAATACTTATTCCTCTAGGTTAAGAGAGGGTTGATAGTTAAACTCTAGAAGGAGCCTGGGACTGGACATAGAACGAGAGTTTGAACTAGTATAAAAATCCCTAGTATTATTTTCTTTACTATTTACCTTTTATATTTTTATTCTGCATTAGTAGATAACTTAATTACTATTCCATATTACAATCCTTAGTAGCACTTTCATTTGGTATCAAAGAAAGGCCATCATGTAACCATAACACATTAAGTTGATATCTAGTTAATATGGAAAATAACACTAACGCAAGTTCTGTTGAAGGTCAATCTACTACACGACCATCACTATTTAACAGTTTGAATTATAATTATTGGTCAACTCGAATGAGAATCTTTATGCAAGAAAATAGATATGATAGTTGGAATATTACTCAAAGTGAATACACTATACCCACTACACCATTTGCAGAATAGTCAAATACATAAAAGTTGGATGCTACATTGAATGCAAAAACCATGAATATGTTATTTTGTACCTTATACAAAAATGAATTTAATAGAGTTAGCATGTGTACAACTGCTTACGAAATTTGGAGAACTCTTAAAGTCACACACGAAGGAACTAACAAAGCGAAGCAAAGCAAGATTTCTATGCTCAAAAATTAGTTCTAAAATTTCAGAATGAGTCCAGATGAAACTATAAATGACATGTATTCTATATTTCAAGGCACATATCATTCACTATCGGCATTAGGAGGAATTTTTTTCAGATTTTCATATTGTCTCAAAATTCTAAACTCTTTAAACGATGAATGGGAATGAAGTCTTACCTATTGAAGAAGCTAATGACATTTCCACCATCAAACCTGAGGAGTTAATTGGAAATCTCATGTCATATGAAGTTAATTTACAGGCGAAATGAGATCAAGCACAAGATAAAAAGAACACTGCCTTCAAAGCTGAACAAGCAGATTCATATTTAGATGAAGATGAAATTGCATTGATTGCAAAAAACTTCAAAAAGTTTTTAAAGTTTTGAAAGAATAAGAAGTTTGGAAACAACAGGGGAGACAATTCTATTAAACTGCCAGTTTCGAATCTCAAATATTATGAATGTCATAAGAAGGGTCACATGAAGAAAGATTGTCTTGATAGAAAGAAAGACAGGTTCTAGAATGAGATGGACAAGTACAAAAAGAAGCAAGCATTCTCTGTTACGTGGGATGATTCAGAATCGTCTTCATCATCAGACAGTGACACAGACATGATTCCGAACAAGCCAACATCTGTTTTATGGCTTTGACTAACGATGTAAGTGATTTAACTTTTGATGATTTAATCGATATAAACTCAGAACTGTTAGATAAACTCAAAGAAGTTAAAAGAAAGTTTAAAGATGCAATAGAAAAATTAAATTGAACTGAAATAGGAGCACATATGCTAAGAGATCAAAAGAAAATCCTAGAAGAAGAACTTGTTAATGTACAAGAATCTATGTTTAACATTTCTTCTGAACTCAATATGCTATGAAATGGAGTGGAAATGCAAAAAGGAATATGACATTAACTTCATAAAATCATTATTTAAAATCAAATGTCAAAATTCTTGAATTCAAAAATACTAGTCTCAAAAACAGAGTTAGAGAATATCGCTAAAAATGTAACTAATTTTAATAAAGGAAGAGAAAATATTTCTAAAATTATCAGCAATTCTCAAACTACTACAAATAAGAATGGATTAGGATATACAAATTCTTCAAAGACTAGTTTAAAGAAGAATAGTATATCAATAAAAATTTCAATTTACATAACAATTTTGTAAAAGAAAAACCAAAACCAAAGGTTTTCACTCAAAAGAAAGAAATTGTAGCACAAATACTATAAATATCGGGATAACAAAAACTAATAACAATTTAATCGTAAATAAGTATATTAAATCTTTTATAACGTTAGTTCATAAATTAAAGATTCTACTTATAAAGGGAATTCTAAATCCTCTTAGGTTTAGCTTTGGAAGACCTAACTCTTAGGACCCTAATAAAAAGTGGATACCAACGCCATTTTTATATTTTTTATAGGTACCAACTAAGAAAAGAGGAAAGTGGATACTAGACAATGGTTACTCAAAATATATGATAGAAAATAAAAATATGCTGACCAACGTTATCTACTCAGATGGAGGATCTGTCACATTTGGAGATAATTCCAAAGGATACATCATCGGCAAAGGCTATGTGAGCAATGACGGTACATCTAACTTACCTCTTATTACAAATGTTTTACTAGTTAAAAATTTAAAACATAATTTGCTAAGTATAAGTCAACTATGTGATTAAGGTTTTAATATAACTTTTTAAAAAAATAAATGCAACATATTTGGTCAAAATAATAATCTTATATTTGAAGGAACCAGAGAAAGAAAAATTATATATCAAAAATGTGAAAGTCAATCATAAAACAAATATGTGTCTAATAGACAAAGAAAATGATCCTTGGTTATGGCACAAAAGATTTTATCATATAAATTTTAAAGTAATAAACAAATTATCTAAGAATAATTTAGTTAAAGGTCTACCAAAAATGAGTTTCAAAGTGAAAAGTATTTGTGATTCCTATTAATTAGAAAAATTAACAAAATCTTCTTTTCAACCAAAGAAAATGATTTCTACGTTACAACCACTTGAGTTATTACATTTGGATCTTTTTGGATCAACTCAGGGTCAGTCTATAAACCCTAATAGATATGCTTTTGTAATAGTAGATGATTTTTCAAGATATTCCTAGACAATATTTTTTAAAAATAAAAGTGATACTTCTGAAAATTTTAAAATATTTGCTAAAAGAATTCAAAATATTAAAAAATTGAAAATAAAAAATATTCGGAGCGATCACGATGTTGAATTCAGAAATGAATCTTTTGAAAATTATTGTGATAAGTAAGGAATTGTTCATGATTTTTCATTTCCTAGAACTCCACAATAAAATGGAGATATAGAAAGGAAAAATAGAACACTTCAAGAATGTGCTAGAACTTTATTAAATGGAAGTACTCTACCAAAACATTTTCGGCAGAAACTATAGCAACTACTTGTTATGTTTTAAATAGATTTCCATTAACAAAACATACCTCATATGAGCATTTAATGAAAGAAAACCTAATATATCATATTTTAGCTTTTAGTTCAAAATGTTTCATATTAAATACAAAAGATAAGCTTGGTAAATTAGATTCGAAATTCGATGAAGGAATATTCATTGGATATTTGGAACGAAGCAAACGAAAATTAATAAAGAAACACTTCATGTGTCATTCGATGAAAATTTCAAATTTAATCATAAAATTAAAGATGAAGAAATTATTTCTAAATTAAATAACTCAGATGATGATTTTGAAAATATTTTAAATAATATAGACAACAACAATAATGAAATAAGAACTCCACCAAGAATTCTAAGAAATTTGAAAATATCATTGGAGAAATAAATGCTAATGTAATAACTCGAACTTAACAAAATCAAATGGGACATATAGCTTTTCTTTTAAATAGTGAACCCAAAAATGCTAAAGAAGCATCAACTAAAGATTAATGGATTATAGCCATGCAAGAAGAATTAAATCAACTTGAATGTAATGACGTTTGGGACTTGGTTCCTAGACCAAGTGATCAAGTGGTTATCGATACACAAAACGAAAGTGGACCTCATGAAGAGGTCGCCTCCTCAATCCGCAGGGTTTACAAAAATGAAGCCGATGAGCAAAGAAATATTATTTGAATTAAATCTAGGCTAGTTACTCGAGATTATAATCTAAAAGAAGGAATAGATTATGATGAAACATTTTCTCATGTAGCGCGTCTAGAGGCTATACGTATTTTATTAGCTTATGCATGTTTTAATAATTTTAAACTATATCAAATGGATGTAAAAAGTGCTTTTACAAATGGTTTTATAAAAGTAAATGTATATGTAGAACAACCTCCTTTATTCATACATGAAAAATTTCTAGATCATGTTTATAAATTAAAAAGGCTTTACAAGGTTTAAAACAAGCACCTCGTGCATGGTATGATTGTCTTAAAAATTACTTAATTAGTTCTGGTTTTCAAATCAGAAAAGTAGATCAAACTTTATTTATAAAAAAAGATAAAAATGATATTTTAATAATTCAAATATATGTAGATGACATTATTTTTGGTTCTACAAATGAAAAATTATGTCAAGAATTTTCAGAAATTATGGAAAAAGAATTTGAAATGTCTCACATGAGAGAACTTTCATATTTTCTTGGTTTACAAATTAAACAATTAAGTAATGGTATTTTTATAATCAAGAAAAACGTTGTAATAATCTCATAAAACAATTTGGTATAGAAAAGACTTCTGCTAAACCAACTCCTATGAGTACTATAGTACATCTTAATAGCGATTAAAATGAAAAAAGTGTTGACCAAAAACCATATCGTAGAATGATTGGTTCATTACTATATTTAACTACTAGTCGACCAGATATAACGATGAGTGTATGCTTGTGTGCACGATTCAAGCAAGTCCTAAAGAATCACAATTGCGGGCAGTGAAGCGAATTTTGCGACACTTGAGCAAGACTAAAGACTACAGTCTCTTTTATTTAAAAAAGTGTCCTTTTGAATTAGTATCGTATATTGATGCTGATTTTGGAGGATGTCAAACGGATCGAAAGAGTACTAGTGGCACTTATCACTTTATTGTATGATCTTTAGTATCTTGCTTTAGTAAGAAAGAAAATTGTGTTTCACTTTCGACGTATGAAGCAGAATATATCTTTGCTGCTTTGGCATGTGCTCAACTAATCTACATGCAACAAACAATACAAGATTTTGGAATACACCTTTCTAATTCAACAATTTTCTATGATAATACAAGTGCAATAAATTTGTCGAAAAATTCAATAAATCATTCTAGAACTAAACATATTGGCATTAGACGTCATTTTCTTCGAGATAATATAGAAAAAGTAAATATTTCATTAGAGTTTTTCCTTCGAAAAACAAGATATCTATTATATATACTAAACAATTAAATGAAAATATTTTTATAAAATTACATTGAGAATTAGGTATTATATCTTTGCATGATTTATAAATTCTATAAAATTTGAAAATAAAATAATTTTTCAAAAATGATTTTTATTGAAACATGGAGCTGCTAGCACTCAATCTCAGGTCACTGGTAAGGAAGTTGTATGCATTTCCGTTATACTATGTTGTTTCTTGGTTTAACTACATTTACCTACCTCAAATTACCTGTACGGTCAGTATTTCTTATGTTTATCTGCCTTTAATTTTTCCTATGGTTATAAACATTCAAACAATCTACTTCTTCGGTTACTTCAACCTGAAAATAGCACGTCTTCCCATATATAAAAGCTTCCCACCTCACCTTTTTTCTTCATATTCTCTTTCATTTAATCCTTTTTGCTTAATATTTTTTTCAAACTTTTGTACAGACCCCGTATCACAAGAAGTATCATATCGGTCTTTCATTGTTTTCAACATTCCCACTTTCGAATCATCAAAAAATTCCAACAACTCCACTCTTATATATATTCCGGTAATGATTACACCGTTCCAACACATCACACTGGATGTACACCACAGGGGAAGCAAGCTAAATGTAACTTACGTTTTGGCTCTTCATCCACTAAAGACTTATTCTTAAGCTTTCTACAACAAGTCACTTTGAATATTTGTCGATCATCATCAAAATAATGCGTGCGTCAACCATCACCACAACGTCCTCAAGTGCCATCAAACTCCTGGGAACAAAGCCCCCAACATCCTCAGGTGTCACCAAACTCCGAGGAACATAGTAATTTATAATCATCGATCCATCCATTACAAGAAAGTACGAAGGTTGAACCGCAATCTGACGATTCAAACTCTTCTGAAAACTAAGACTTCTTTCATCTTGTTGTATATTTAATTTTGTATTACTTATATGTTTTCACTATCAAATAAAGACATATTTTTTGTTTTTCAATAGATTACTAATAAATATATATATTATCTGGCTTTGTTACAGAAAAATATTTAGTAAAGAGGTTAAAAGGCACAGTGTCAGTCGACTGAATAGGAAAAATAGTTGACTAAAAATTCATATGATTCATTTAATAAACTACAAAATCAGTTGACTGAAGTCATGAAACCAGTCGATTGAAAAACTTGATTTTTAGTTATAAAGTTGCGGCCTTAAAATTCCTGCACACCAGTGGATCGAAATATGGATTCAATCGACTAAATGTTCATACATACTTCAAATTGTTTCAGAAAACAGTCGACTGACCTTATATACACAGTCCACTGAATTTGCAATTTTTACACTGAAAACATACGGGATAAATTTTCTCGCACATCAGTCGACTGGTGTTACCTTTTCAGTCGACTGATTCGTATATTTTTGGATTTCTAAAATCTGTCTACACATTTCCCAACCTACGTTTTCACCAACCCTATGTAATCATCTTCTTTTCATCGAACGCGTACATCTTTCAGTGACCAAAACCCTGGCCTCCATTTTTTTCAAATAACCTTTCATCTCAAAGTCCAATAAATCCAACGGCCCCAAGAACTAAGAGAGCAAGAGAATCCTTCACTGGGCCATCGGAAAGTCAAATTAGATCATGGATTCATAACGACATTGCAGTTACTCGATTCAATGCTATGAAGAGCTCAAGGATTTTCTATGGCTCCTATACCGAATTTTTCGATTCCGATGCCAATGCATTACGTGAGATTGCCGAAGCTTGCGGGATTGATTGTTTGATTGGGTTTGATGCTAATAATATTAAGATCTATCCCCTTCTCATCAAACTATTCATTGCAAACATAAACTTGGATCACCAAGATCCAAGTAATAAAGATGGCTGCATTTGGACGTTAGTTTGCGGCATCCGAATCTATCTCCCACTTCAACAACTCGGACATATTCTTCGTTGCCATTCTGATGGAGCTAATAGCAATGACATCGATGTTGACATGGATAATAGAGATGAATTGTGATGACCCGGAATTTTAGGAAATATCAATTTAATAATCTGAATTTAAAATTAAATTGATTTGATAATTTTAATAAATAAATTTGAATTGATTTAATAATATTACTTTAATAAATATTTAATTAGTAAATTTATTCTTTTAAAAGCTAATAAATTGTTTTCTATTTATAATATATATAGGATATGCATATATTGTAAATAGATAAGCCTTATTTTAAATTTAATAAATAGAAGAAAAAAGATTGGTTTGAATTTAATAAATAAATCTTGTTTTCAAATTCTAATATACATTTTAGTAATTTGGAAATTTGATTAATTTAGTATTAAGCTTTTCAAAGCTATTTTATAAATAACTATTTGATTTTAAATACATAAAATAAATGTTTAATTATTTAAAGAGGATTTTAGCTTAAATTTAAATAAGATTAATAACACGATTTGTTTAACATTCTTTTTAAAATATTGTTTAACAAATATGATTTGTAATTAGCTATGAAGGTTTAAAATACAACCAATAAATGAAACATTAATTCATTTAATATATTTTCAAATAAAAGATATGTGTATTATTTATATTTATGAATGAAAATGGTTTTATTTCCTTAAAATTATCTATATATATATATAACTAAGTATTAAAAACTAATTAATTAAGTTAAAAGCTTTTATTAACACTTAATAATAGATACTAATTACTCTTAGGACAAGTGTAGTTAAATTATGTAACTAATGTAACAAATGTAAACTAATAATCATCTTAAGATGAAAAATGTAAAAATTTAAGACAAGTGTCATATTATTTTTATTTTTCTTTGATTTTTAAATAAACCATAAATTTAGTTATATAAACATATACATCTTCCATCCTATTCTTTTTCTCATTTTCAATTCTAAACCAAGGAATCTTTCAACTGAAACCATTCCACTCTAAAAACAATCCTCATTTCAAATTAAAAATCTAAAATATTTCCATCTTCAAAAATATAAATCAATTCCCTATAAACTTATTTTCAAAAGCAAGCCTGCATTCATTCTCCTCAAAATTGAAGCCTGTACATCATTTTTCAACCTGGAATTTATTTCTGCATACAACTTCATTTTTGGTTCAAAACATTTTCAAATCAAGCACCAAAATATTCCCAGTTTCTGTTCACATGCAAATAAAGATAAAGCAACTTCATTTCTTCAAAAATCTATAGCCTGTGCATTTCTGCAAGACCTGATGCCAGCATCTTTTCAAAACTAAATCATTTTCTTTTCAAATCTGGAACTCATCTCTGCATGCAATTTATAAAACAAAAGCATTCAACAACTCAAGTTTTTAAAGCAAGTTTTCAACAGATCTTCAAAAGGGTTTTTCAAATCTGGTGCTTTGTCTTCTGTTAAGGTGAGTAGCTTCACATTTTAAAATTTTAAGTATAAAAATATGGTTGTTTGATTTATCCATGGAAATAAGTAGGCTTGTATATATAGTGTTAAATACATTGCTGTGTATGTCTATATGTAGGAATGAGATGCATGTCTGTTTCACCTAGGTTATTGTCTGTTTTCAGTACAAGCTCAAGTTGATCAAAATTCTTTTGATCTGGTTGCTGTTATGATTTAGTATTTGAATGAAACTTGTTTATTACATGATAAAGTAAAGTTTAAAACATTTTATATAAGTTACATAATTTTTGTATTGCCTGGAAATAAAATAACAGAGTAAAAATTAGTATAAGTGAAAAATTCAAACATTATGATTCGATGTTTCAGGGTTATAATCTGAAACATCATAAGAAATCATGATTTTTAAAAGCAAGATTACAATTTTTAGTGCTTGAATCAAAGAGCAGTTCTATATTATCTGTATTGTGTATTTTGGGGTATCTCCGATGATACAAATGATTGGAGGTGTCGAGTTTGCTCCTGAAGGTGGAGGAGTTATCATGGATAATGGGAAATTATACGATTTTGGAGCATTTCATTTTGGAGGTGGCAGTTGTGATTTGAAATTTGGAACCCTAGTTTAACTGGGCTAGGAAGAATAGATCACCGCGTCATTTGTAGTTGATCGAGTTCAACAATATTCATGATAATGGAAGATGGTGGGTTGACGAGGACTTCGCCGGAGTTTCAGAGGCAACGGTGGTTGGAGCTTCAAAGGCAACGGTCGTTCTAGGTTTTGATGTGGAGTTTCTGTTTTTGTTCCAGGTTTGGAATTTTAATCTCGATTTAGATTTCGAGCATGTATCGATTGGGTTGTTGTTTGGATGATCTGAGATGATGATCGTCGATTGTAGGGAGGTCGCGAAGTTGATCAAGGATGGTCGGAGACACCGTGCATGTGCACGGTGCACTAGTTTCCGATGATCTATGTTGTTTAGTTTGGGTGGTTACAGGATTTAGTTGCGTTGCGTTTGTCTCAAGTGATTAGAGTTTTAACTCGAAGTAGATTAGGTTTTGACTCGAAGTCATCAAGGCTTGGCTCGAGTATAAGTTTGGTTACAGGTTTTAGCAACTAAACCTGTTCTGTTTGAAAATTTTAAAAATAAAGTTTAAATTTGTAAATCCAAAATTTAAACTAAGTTTTAAACTTGAGTTTGAAACTGAATTCAAGTAGTTTGAATCATAGATTTGAAATGATTTAAATTTTGAAATTTAAATTTGGTTTTAACAACTTTTAAGTGTTTAAGTGAATTTGGTTTGAAATTAAACTGAAAAGTTTAAATTGTAAAACAAAGATTTAAAATAAGTTTAAATCAAGTTTTAAAAATCTGGAATTTAGGTTTGAATTTCAGTCTTTAAAATAAAACAAAGTTTTAAATTTTAAATGGTTTAACTACTTTAAAAAAATGGTTAAAGATTTGGAATGTAAAATGAAGTTTAAAATGTAAGTAAGGTTTGAATCTAAGTAATCAGGAATCAAATTTAATATGTATTCCAGTTTTAAAATAAATGGAAAATTTTAATTTTAAAATGATTTAAACAATTTTGTTAGTTGAAGTTTATTTTTAAATTGATTTGAATTTAAAAATGAATTTGGTTTTCAATCCTTTTGAACTTCTTTTATAAAATGAATATTTCTTTAACTTGTGAGATAAAAAGGTTTTGAATTGTTTTTAAACTTTGTTTAGATAAATTTGTATTCATTTTAAAATCTTAAATTTAAAATGAAATTTAAAATGAAATTTAAAGTAAATTTGGAAACAAATTGTTTTAAATGCTTTAATTAAGTAAGAAATGTTTTTCTTAAATTAAATTAGAATTTAATGATTTGTAATTTATTAAATTATTAATTTAGTTAAAATGGATAATTAATTATTTAATTAATTAATGATATGGATGATTAATTAAGAGTTTTTAAATTAATTAATTAATGATTGAGATTAATTAATTAAGGTTAATTAATTTGTAATTTAGAATTACTAATTATATTTTAATTAATGATTAAGGATTTATAAATCAAGTAATTAAGAATTAATTAAGTTGTAGTTAACACTTAATTAATTAAATAATTAGAGATTGATTTATTGGTAATTAAATATTAATTAATTTGTAATTAATAATGGTTAATCGAAGTTAATTTCTTAAGAAAGAAATTAAAGAATTGTTAATGAAGGTCATTAACTAAGATTATTTAATAATTAATTGATGTGATTAATTTTAATAATTAATTAGATTAATTAATTTAAAGATAATCAATCGTGAAGTTGCTTAAGTGTAATTACTTAATGAAGTAATTTAGAAATTAATTACTTAATGTAATTAATTGGGTTTAGTGCGATTATATCAAGTTAATTAATTAAGTTTAATTAATTTAAATAATCATTGGATGATTTGATAATAATTACTTTATGTAATTGATGGAGAGTAATTACTTAGTGAAGTAATTAATTAATAATTACTGGATGTAATTAATGGAAGATGGTTTAATGATGGAAGTGATTTGGATTAAATTACTCTGTAATTAATCAAGGGATTAATTGAGATAAATAATTAAGGGTAATTAATTTATGGAATGAGTAATTAAGGGTAGTTAACTACTGAATGTGATTAATCAAAGGTGATTAATAATTATAGTTTAATTAAGATTAATTACTTATTGTAATTAATTTAAATAAGGTAATTAATTAAAATGATTATTAGGGATCATTAATTAATATAATTAATGATGTAACGAAGGTTGATTAATTAAGATTAATTAATCAATGATAAGTAATTAAAGAGTAATTAATTAATGTAATTAATTAAGGATTGATGTAATTAATTATAGTTAATTAATTAATGAAGTAATTAAAGGTTAATTACTTTAATTGTCGACAATAATTAATTTGTGGAATTAATTAAAGGACAATTACTTGAATATAATTAAAGGATAATTAATCAAGGGTGATTAATTAAGATGGATAATTAGAGAATAATTAATTAATTGGTTTGTAATCAATTAAATGGTTATGTAAGCAAGATTTATATGATGAAAGTAATTAATTTAATTTACTTTAAAATAATTAGAGATGAAGTAATTAATTTAATTCATTTTAAATTAACTATATATGATATGATTAAGTAAATCATTGCTTATGTATGAATGGATGATATTGATTGCCTTAAATGGTTTGAAATCTCAGCTATGAGATAAGTAATGCTGTGTGATATGGATGCTTTGGTTGCATTGGGATGATAATATGGGTTTCTGTTTATAATGATAATATGGATTATCTGTTTATGATGATAATGTCGATTATCTATTGTGATGTTGTGAATTATCTATCTGTGTGTATAAAGATAATAGAAATGAATTGTTTTAAACTTTAAAACAACTTGGCCTTAAAAGATACGTTTTGGATTTGATGAGACCGGGATCGGGTTTCCAGATTTGGATATCCGAAAACCACATCGATCCAAATTAACGATAGGTCGTGAATCTGAAGTGAAGATGAAGATTCAGAGTGCAAGGGTTATCGTCGTTAACTCTGAGGGTGACTCCAAAATGAGTGTAACGAGATAATGCCTTCGGTTTCGTTCAAACCCGGAACGATCTCGTATGGATTGAATGCTTTCAGAACATCGTCAGGTGGACGATGAGCATTCTAAGAGATGGGTTCTTTAAAGGAAATCGTAGCCTCAAGCCTCATCAACCGGGAATGGCTAAAACATAGGAGGTGCAGCAAGGCTAAGTGGGTCATGCCAAAGTAGGATGAGATTTACCCCTGTCTAGATGTCCCTTTTATTTCGGCTGTGTGGCGCGGTTGCTGATCACAACTGCGGGATGGTCTTGTCCGGAACTGTTCAGTAAGGAATGGTTTCGGCTTTGTGTTGCAGGGTATTGGGAGTAATCCTCGGTACGTTGATCTAGGCTACGTAGTATGACGAGCAGTACCCCGGTAGCCCTGCCATTGTATGGAATCCAAAATCCAATGAGCGCCATCGGTTTTGATTGTATTACCCACTTTTGTGGCTAGTAGCTGGAATTTAATGAATGTAACAATTTCGACTATTTTCTATTTACTTGAAAACCCTAGACCTATTATAATATCACTAGATTTCCTATCAAATGTTTTGATTAGCGTAAGGTAAAAACTTTTCCATGTTTATGTGTGGGAAGTCTTACGTGATACCTTTTGTTTTCAAAGGTTTTTCAAAAGTTAAGAAACTTTAACCTGTTACTCACACCAGACCCATGTCTGACCCAGAGTTTATTTCTGTTTTTCTTAAACTCTTGGGTACTCAAATTTTTACGAGTAGCCAAGGGACTCAGGTTAGCTTTGATGAAATTGTGGAGGAGCAAATGGAGCAGGAGGCTTCCGCGTGTAGATATATAGTGTTCCGCTATGTTGGTATCTCTGAATGGTTTCTTTGTATTATATTGAGTTATAATAACTAGACAGGTGTTTATAACTGTCTAGTATGTGACGTATTGTCTGTGTAACTCTGATAATTGTTGTAAACTATGTAATACATATGTTATTAATATAATTTATTCATTCCGCTGTTGAGAATCTGATGTTGTTTCTTCTTTCTCTTCTTTCTTTTCTCCTTTCTATCCCTTTCTTTCTTAAAGATGATGTGACTTTCTGGTCGTTGAAAGTCGGGTCGTCACATGAAGTCTCCTATAGATTTCTGTACGATGACTCGATGGTGCTTAAATCCATTGCCTAGCAACCAAAGGCGGAATTTCTACACCGTGCTCTAACCCGATCTCTTCAAACTCATACCAGAAGTTACAAGAAGGTTTACAAGAGAGACTTTCAAGCTCTCAATGCCATTTAGTCCTCCCAACAAGTAACTTGGGCTAAAGTTATTCTTGATGAATTCCTAACCGTCAATCATAAGAGGAGCTATAAAACCATCTTCTACGGAGTTTATATCATACGCATTCTTATAAATTTCAGAGTCACCTTACCCGATGCCGACTTAATTACTGTTGGTGAACTAAATTCTATGATTTTAAGTCTTTTGAGTTTGCCCAAACGTCCTCCACATTAGGATATCATTAGTTTCCAACAATGTGCGACGAATCGAGAGCAAGCGATTCCACAACCATGAGAAATGCACATTGCTTCCTCCTTCACTCAACCTTCCATCAAATAGAGGACGAATAAGAAGAAGATGACGAAAGTAAAGAGCTTAAAGGTGAATTCAATACGAAGCACGCTCTTGCCACACTCTCTTGAAATCAAAGAAAGCTTAACCGGTGATTGGTCACCGTTGAAAAGAATGTCATCAAGACCAACAAGAAGCTCGATTCCATGATGGGTTTCTTAAATTAGATATGGGAGAAGATTTCTTGTACCAACTCTACTTCTACAAGTGTTTTCTAGAATCCTTCTCCTTTCACATGATCTACATCCCGGTAAGAAGAAGAAGAAGAGAAAGAATCGAAGATTGAGGAAGTTTAGATTTCTTTATCTTAGTTTATGTCTATCTATTTTCATGTTGTTCCTTATTATGTTACATTAGATATTTAATGTTTTTTATTATGTTTGTTTAGTATTGTTTGGTATCTTAAAACATGATTATCTCTAATGTTCATTTCATTTATCATGTTTATCTATTATAATCATCTATGACACTGTTGTTTATCATGATGTCCATGTATTCCTTTTTGTTGATGAGAAAGAGGGAGAAGTATATATGTTTAGTAGGTAAATCAAGCAAGAAGATCATTTATTCAGGGGGAGTTATAATCGTTTTTATAGATTTTTATAAATTCTTAGATTTACATAGTTTTCATCATCAAAAGAACGAGAATGTTATAACCATGTATTTTGATATTTTGAAATTGACGACTGTATAAGTAAATATTATATAAACTAACCATATTATAGGAGAAGACACTATTCTACTCGATAATAGATTGAAACCAAGAATTCAGAGAGAAGTTTCAAAATTTATTAATAGTTTGTTTATAGTCTAGTTTCGTAGCTAATCATTGTTAAAATCTCTCCTAGGTGGTATATGCATGCATATAAATATTTAAAATTATTTTCAACTTCTATTGTCAAAAAGTTTTCAAAAATACTTCAATATGGCAGAAACTCTGAATTATGTCGACTGGATGAAGTGATCCAGTCGACTGAATAGTTGTGCATAGTACACTTGAAGGTTCAGTCGACTGAACCACTCTATTCAGTTGACTGAACTATGTGTCTATTTTATATTAAACTTTAAAATTCAAATTTTTTGAAGATTCAGTAGACTGACATCATTTCCTCAGTGGACTAAAAATTCATAACACCTATTTTTTGAATGGTCACTTCCATTCAACGAGCAGAAACAACCCTTGATTCAAGAGTTGTTTCCGCATCTTTTGACCGTAACTCTTCACGAAGAATTGCATCACTTAAATTCTATATATAGTCTTCAATTCAGTTGTTTTAATTACTATATTTCTGATTCTATTCTCATATACTTACTAAGTAAAATATTCTGCCATTTGCTTTCAAATTTCGTTCTAATCACTTGTACTTTCAAGCATAAACTCATCTGTGATTAAATTGACTTTCAATCATCATAAACTACACTATATACCACGAAGGAAAAGATTATAGAAAGGGTGTACTCTAAAGACTTATCCGTGCTATCAAAAGAGCACAATGAGTCAAGCAAATTCTCTGTATCGTTGAAATCTGTTCGGCTGCTCGGGCGGTAGAAGTCCTATTCAGTTGTCTAGGCGGTAGAAGTCCTGTTCGGTTGCTCAGGCAGTGTAATACCTATTACTCTAAGTTAAGAGAGGGTTGATAGTTAAATTTCAGAAGGAGTCTGGGACTGGACGTAGAACGAGAGTTTGAACAAGTACAAAATTCCCTGGTATTATTTACTTTATTATTTACCTTTTATGTTTTTATTCTACATTAGTAGATAATTAGTTACTATTCCATATTACGATCTGTGGTAGCACTTTTCATGAATTGCAAAAAAAGGCTAAAATAAAGAGATTTACAGGAAACAAGATCCTTACTTCAATTCGAAAGAAAATCCGAACTCAGGAAAAGAATTGGCTTAGCAGATGAAGATTTTCTCATTTTCTCTCTTTCTCTTTTCTTTTATGATAACACGGGAATATAACTGACCAAGAATAAAGAAGAAAAATATATATATTTACCTTAGTTCAGTGTTTACCACATAAATGGAATGATGAATTTTTTATGAATTGTCAATCGATCTATTAAACAGCAAGAATAATGAGCACGAGAATCAATATAGATCAACCTAGTAAATGAAGAGATTAACGTTACAGCTCTACGGAGAGACATCCAATGGGAAAGTAACATATGTGTAAGAGTGTTGAATGCAAAACTGTTAATAACATTTTTTTCCCTTCCCTAAAAAGAAAGAAAGGAATAGACAAAAGTAATAGGATGCGGAACAAAATGTAAACGAAGACAAGTCAAATCCCATCAATGATCACTGAGACTTAGGGGGCAAGTGTTACATCTATGTTTTCAAAACCTCCTTAAAGGCTAGATAGGACTGCTCTCAAAACCAAGTTAGGTTACAAGAAGAGGAAGCGAAAAATAAGGTGAAGTTAAGAGATACTGTGCCCAATCATTTAAATACAATCTTGGAACTATAGCCGAAAATGGAAAGCACGTAGGGAACCGACTTGCGACCGCAATATGTGATCCAATAAAATGAACTGCAATGCAACTCAAAAGTCACAAATGGAGATGCTACGCTGCGACACAAAAAGATGTACTAAAAATGCCAGAGTGCAACAAATTCCCCTGAAAGGCTATATACCAATGGAGATGCGCTGCACTCGCATATCCATGTACAAAAATAACAGGTGTGCATCAAAGCCATGCTAATAAAGAAGTGCACCGCCATCATAATAGACTGATAAAGAAGCGCACCATGATCAAAATAGGTTGATAAAGAAACGTGCTGCTATCAAGACGTAACAAACATTGGAGTACAAAGAGAGGAATGAAAGAAGAAAACTCATTTCAATCAAAAGGCCAAATGAACCCAACTATTATTCTTAAAAGCTAATGCATTGCTAATAGTTTAAAATGCAGATCTATGATGCACTTATTAAGGAATCTTTAAGAAGTACCATGAGGAGTCTAAAGCATTCCAAGGGATGCACATGGGATCACCCAAGTAGTACTCCACCATAATTCTCCTCAGTACAATGTCAAACTGACATTACAAACCAGGCAATACGACTCAATTAAAACCATTTCTAGGGCAATATCAAGTGAACAATGCAATTTTGCTCTATATGTAATAACCGCGCCCCAATAACAAACAAAGGGAGAACTCTCAACATCCTTATGGAGCAGTACACAAGCCATTCGTCCCTTCGGATCAGAAGTGCATGATCCATTTTCATTTGGGTTTCCCACCTCAATTCTAGATGTTCTTGGTTCAATTTCAAACTTCTCTCCAATACCAAAAATTCAACTTCTCAAACTATGGTTTCCCGCCAAAGAGAAGCCAGCAATCTATGCAAACTAGATAAACGAGATGGATGGATGACATGTGGTGGAATCCAAAGCCAGGAATTAAAACGGAAGATGGAAAGTGATGGTAATCCATGTGCATCTCTATATTATAAATAGGAAAGGCAGTATAGCAAGAAAGGGATCTTTCCCAATTCGAGATATTTAAGGTTAATAACAAAAATTGTTGTATTCTCTACCATTAACGTATGTATAAGGAATATAAAGAAAAAAAGTGGTATTTCCCACATGGACGTAGGATTCTTTAACATACGAACCATGTAAAATTCTCTATGTCTATCCTTTTTTTGCACTTTTATTTACCTAGATTTCAATGATAGATTCTGTCTTTTTTTACCTGAATTAGATATCAATTTTATTTGATATTTTAACAAACAGTTAAAATGCAGCTACATGATTGTGTAAGCCCTTAACAACATAATTACTACCTAAAAGAAAATTTGATATCGCTTAATTTTTCTTGATTCTAACTCATGGAAGTACGTCTTAGTTACTTTCATGATCATCCGAAGTGTTGTGAGACTTACATCTTTTCTCAAGAGATAATGCAAGTAAAGAAAATATAACTCCATAATTTATAAGCACCAAAAATCAAATAATTGATATTTTAACAAAACCATAAATACAAAATACTTCTATTAAATTACGATGAGAATTAGGATAGGCGTTCTTACCGCTAGGTTTAAAATTAAGGGTTTTATGTCCTTGCCACCCATAGAAAGTCAAGAGGTTATGTGTATCATACCATCCATGGATCGTCGAGATTTTATAAGTGTTCCTTCCACCCATGGAAAGAAAGCTTTTATAGCGAAGTTCTATATGGGGTACAGGAATGGACGTCAAATTGGATATTCGAATGGTATAAAAATTCTTGGTGTCATTTACCTTATTTCTTTTATTATTATTCTACATATGAAAATTACAAGCTACTTGTATAATAGTGATATATAATATTCACCGGTTCTAATGTATTAGCAGCCTTAAGATACATTCTACAGTAGTGTCTCACTGTAACTCACACATCCCATGGTTCTTTATATCATCTGAGTATACACTTTCAAAGCATAAATATTCGAGTGCCAACAAATATTACATAGTCAAACACAGAAAATAAGCACATATTTAGCATAATATCAAACTATAGAATGGTTATAATTCATTTTTTTATGATTAATTCAATAAGTTAATTTTCTTGTTCATTAGCTCATTCCTATGTTTTTATGGGTTCATTGGTAATAGAGTTATTATAGAACCATGTTCATACAATAAATACATCCTTAAACCAATCCAAAACCACTTCTAATTATGTTTCTTCATATATATTATTTCATTGGTTTCTTATCGACAACAAAATTATATAATCATGTTTAAACAACCAATGTGATTCCAAGAAGCCGAATTCACTTTTAGCACATTCATTTAACTATATACTTTGTGTGTGTATATAACACATATCAAAGGAAACAGGTTAAGTATTATTGAACTTTATAAATCATTCTACAGTTTACTACCTCATTTCCATGTCATGTTTTGCAATTTGGCCAACACCATTGTATAATCTTCTTTATATGATTATTGTAGTTCTGAGTCATCACCAAATGACTTCTGAGCATGTTTCTATTAACTTTATACTTCAAAACTTAATAAAATATTAGCTTATTAGTAATTATAAATGAGGAGAATCATTCCTACTTACCTAATAAAGCTTTAGAACTCAAATTAAGATTAGAAACCAAAGCTCCAATCTTCTTCACATTGACGTTTTTGAGTTGGTTTGTAGGTAGCTTGAATTGATGAACTTAGGAAATTTATTAAAAATTCCATATGTGAATTTGAGTTAGATACAGAAGAGGAAAAAAGAATGAAAAGGAGGAAGTGTTTTTGTAACAACCCGCATATTTATCGGGTGTATATATATATATATTTTATTTAAAATATAGCGTCGTTAGTCGGATTTTGAGTCCGAAATGTTACTTTTTGCAAACGGTCGAATTGGGACTCAAGACCACTTCCATTGAGTTCAAAATGTCGTTTGCGATCTTTTTGAGTATAATCTTTGATATGTTTGGAGTAAGTTGAATTTTGCTACTTTTTCTATTGGGTTTAGGGTTTGGGTTCAGCCCACTAGCTTAACTAATACCCTAACTCAGCCCTCTCCTCTCCATTCACTCATTCCCACTCCTCAAAATCAAGCTCCAACTGAAAATGGTGGAAAGGAAAGGGAATTAGAAACTCCAAGCCCTAGTTTCTCTTGTAACTTGATTCTTGCTCCAAAAATCATAGAGAAGCCATTGGTAAGCTCCTCTTCATCTTCTCTATCTCCTTCTCCTCTTCAATTTCAGAAAATTTACTAAACCTAACTTAGGAAATACTTGTTTTGATCTTAGATTGAAGCTTGTTGGGTTGAAGTAGTGTTTGGTTGGTCTTCTCCTTGTTATTGAGCTCCTTCTTCTTTGTTTTGGGTTAAAGGTGAGTTTTGAACTCACATCTACTTCTCTCGATTTCTTTGATGTTGGGTATGAATTCATAACACCTTGTTCATATGCTCTTGCTTTTAGTTTGGATTGAATTGGTGAATATCCAAATTTTTAGTGTTTGGGTTCAATTCTTTAAAGATCCTAACTTTGATGTTTGAACATGTATTTAGTAGCGAACCAGAGAGCTAATGGAGCTGGGGTATCTGTTGGTTAAGGCTCCTTAACTCCATTGCTCGAACGGTCGCGATTTGGAAGAAATTGCATTTCATTGATATAGGGTAGGAATTGCAAATTCATCAGGTTCGGCCGACCGAGCCCTGTAGCCGGTCGACCAACCTGCTACCCCGAGTCATGTCTTATTTTCTTGCATCTGGCCAGCCGACCGAGCCCTGCGACCGGTCGACCGACCTGCTCCTATTTTGCTGTTTGCCTATTTTTTGCATATTTTGATTTGTTTTTCCAAATTTTATTGATTCAAGTTGCTTTTTAGTGGTTGTCATTGCATCTTTGGCTTTGATTACTTATCTTTGACTTCATTCACGGGTTTTCATAAATAATCCCTCTAAATCGTATTAAAAGTTTCCTTCTCAAATTCTTAAATTCTATTTAAAACGCATATACACAATTTCGCACTTCGAGCGAAGTGGAAGGGTGATTAAATGGTTGGGCAAAACACGGACCATGAATCTGTGCGTTTATCCTTTTGATTAATCCCCAACCTATTCAATTGATCGTTTTGACCTTCGGGTTTGGTTTATCGATGATATGAGGTAAACTTTGTACTGCTTTGAGTGTGAAAGTGACTGACGGATAGTAAACCGTTTAGTGCGAACGAGTGGTTATGGGACGCACGTTAACACTTTTCGGATTCCTTTTCGAGAGTTGTGACACATTCCGCCAGTTAGTGGTATCCAGTGCGGGGTCTTTTGACCTTCACCACTACGGTTTGTTGCCTTTAGGATAGTGTCTTCGGACTGTCTCCTTCAGGTTTGTTGCCTTCGGGTGAGTTTCCCCTTTAGTATAGCTTTTGGAGTTGGTCCATCGTCACCGCTCGAGAGATACTTGGGCTTGTCGCCTTCGGGTTTGTTGCCCTATTGTATCGCTTTCGGAGCTGGTCATTCGTCACCGCTCGAGTGATTTGGGTTTGGAGTCTTCGGGCTCATGGATCCTTATTTATACAGTACTGAGCTCGAGCAATTTTTCTGATGTTTCATTCGTATGTATATTCCCTAGGTATCGCCCTTCGGTGTTGGTCTTTTTGAACCGCACGATATATAGCGATTACCTTGTGGAACTTATATACCTTATAGGTATTTGTTATTGCCTTTGGCTTGCTTTGGGATATTCTTATCCTTTGTTTCTATGAGTTGCCAATGATATGAGGCTTGTTATGTTATCATATGATTCATCTTTTGTTAGATGATTGTGTTATCTCCCTTAGAGATATTTGTTATACCTTGTAATCTTGTAGGTTCATTATCGTTCAGTTTGTCTAACTGATTTGTTTAGCTAGACTGACCCGTGTATTTTATACTCGGGTCAGACCGAGATGTTTCAGGTTAGGTGCTTTTGGACTTAGCCTCTTTTTCTTCCGCATGGACTATTCCGCTAGTTTCTTGTTTGTCATAGCTTTTGTGTAGTCCTCTTCTGTTGTAACTCTGATATGTATTATTGACTCGTCTGTATATTGTGGTTTGCTATACCACTTATCATGTAACGTTTTGTATACTCTGTTATGTATCAGTATATGTGTATATAATGGTTTACTGTTCTGTGATGTATATTGCATTTGAGTTGTTATATTCTGTTCTGATAGATCCTCCAACCACTTATGGTTTTGTTTTAAGTATTCATTGGACATGTCGATCTACTATGTAAGGGCAATTGTCGATGTATTCAATAGATAGTTAAAGCAAGGCTATAGATGGTCGCTCCTATCCAGCCTTATTCTCCGTATTAGCAGATGGTATTATCTAATAATACTCTTTGCTAATGTGGGTATAGAGGTGGGGTGTTACAGCTTGGTATCAGAACGAGGTTCAGAACAAAATATGATAAACACAGAATAGAAGCACATATTAGGATACATTAGAGTGTAACAAGTGTTACAAATCCTTGAATCTTCGCGTCTCTATTCCTTCCGTGTTTTTGGGTAGATAGAATTTGGGAATACGTCCAGGAATGTATTTTTATTCCGTAGTATTCTGTATTGAAATATCTACCTTGTGGTTAATCCTTATCTTCTTTAACTTTCAGCTTATGGCTGGAAGAGGCAGAGGATCTACTTTTCTTTGTGATTCGATTTCCAATTTGATGGCATCATTTTATTTCTTTAATCCCTCATGATGAGGGAAGTGTTGTTTCTCTCATTCTTGTAGTTTGAGAATTTTCTGGTATTTTGGATCTTGTCTTAGGATTATCACCTAAGCAATCCTTTGGGTGGTATTAAGGTCTTTCCAGCTCGACCTTGCCACCGGTTTTGAATTGGTTGCGAGTTGCGGAAGTTAGCACTCCAATTACCGCATTCTGCACTCATTGTGATTCATATGAATGATTTATTGTGTCATTCAGTTTGTCCAACTCATTTCATCCATTTATGAATCGAGTATTCTATGAATATCTCGATGATTCCACTTTTGTATTTGTTTATTTTGGTTGGAAGTTAGTAATTTAAAAATTTTGCAAATCTTTTTCATAAGATTTATTTATAAGTATAAATGGGATTTTTGTTCTTAACACACACAAAGAGAATTTTTAAAAGTTTACAGAAATATGTATATCATATAGAAGATTGTTTTGTGATTGTATTGCCCGTTAAGGGCTTTAAGAATTCTGGTCGATGCGCTTGATCAACGTTATCGATAGGAATCTCCTAAACGCTTTGATGAGACAACCAGACACAATGAATTGATTTGAAATAAGAAAATTTTCTAGAAAAATAATTACATGAAGATAATTGTGGTTTTGAAAGTTTTAGCCTTTCGGGAAAGTTGATTATTTAAAAGAACTCTTTTCCGATACTCTCATTCTTTCTATTCCCGAAAGGGGGATCGTGTTGCCAATGCAATTAGTTGTAAGCAACAAGTGATTGTTTCTTTGTTAATGTCCGTATGGATTAATCTTTTTACCAGGTTCATCGGATGTTTTGTTGTACTTCATTTTGTTGAGCTTTGGTTCATTTGACGTATTGTTTGTACCACGTCAGTGTTCCGAATTATTTTGAGCTTAGGAATCCATAGAATTCTCTGAGCAAGCAAGTTCAGGCTTATCTTTTCGTGGACTTTATAGTGAACTTCTTATTCTGTTATTCTAATGTGTTGATATGTTTTGGTTGTTACTCATTATTTTCCTCTTAAGAATTGCGAGGACGCAATTTCTTTAAGGAGGGGAGTCTGTAACAACCCGCATATTTATCGGGTGTGTATATATATATATTTTATTTAAAATATAGCGTCGTTAGTCGGATTTTGAGTCCGAAATGTTACTTTTTGCAAACGGTCGAATTGGGACTCAAGACCACTTCCATTGAGTTCAAAATGTCGTTTGCGATCTTTTTGAGTATAATCTTTGATATGTTTGGAGTAAGTTGAATTTCGCTACTTTTTCTATTGGGTTTAGGGTTTGAGTTCAGCCCACTAGCTTAACTAATACCCTAACTCAGCCCTCTCCTCTCCATTCACTCATTCCCACTCCTCAAAATCAAGCTCCAACTGAAAATGGTGGAAAGGAAAGGGAATTAGAAACTCCAAGCCCTAGTTTCTCTTGTAACTTGATCTTGCACCAAAAATCATAGAGAAGCCATTGGTAAGCTCCTCTTCATCTTCTCTATCTCCTTCTCCTCTTCAATTTCAGAAAATTTCCTAAACCTAACTTAGGAAATACTTGTTTTGATCTTAGATTGAAGCTTGTTGGGTTGAAGTAGTGTTTGGTTGGTCTTCTCCTTGTTATTGAGCTCCTTCTTCTTTGTTTTGGGTTAAAGGTGAGTTTTGAACTCACATCTACTTCTCTTGATTTCTTTGATGTTGGGTATGAATTCCTAACACCTTGTTCATATGCTCTTGCTTTTGGTTTGGATCGAATTGGTGAATATCCAAATTTTTAGTGTTTGGGTTCAATTCTTTAAAGATCCTAACTTTGATGTTTGAACATGTATTTGGTAGCGAATCGAAGAGCTAATGGAGCTGGGGTATCTATTGGTTAAGGCTCCTTAACTCCATTGCTCGAACGGTCGCGATTTGGAAGAAATTGCATTTCATTGATATAGGGTAGGAATTGCAAATTCATCAGGTTCGGCCGACCGAGCCCTGTAGCCGGTCGACCGACCCGCTACCCCGAGTCATGTCTTATTTTCCTGCATCTGGCCAGCCGACCGAGCCCTGCGACCGGTCGACCGACCTGCTCCTATTTTGCCGTTTGCCTATTTTTTGCATATTTTGATTTGTTTTTCCAAATTCTATTGATTCAAGTTGCTTTTTAGTGGTTGTCATTGCATCTTTGGCTTTGATAACTTATCTTTGACTTCATTCACGGGTTTTCATCAATAATCCCTCTAAAGCGTATTAAAAGTTTCCTTCTCAAATTCTTAAATTCTATTTAAAACACACATACACAATTTCGCACTTCGAGCGAAGTGGAAGGGTGATTAAATGGTTGGGCAAAACACGGATGAATCTGTGCGTTTATCCTTTTGATTAATCCCCGACCTATTCAATTGATCGTTTTGACCTTCGGGTTTGGTTTATCGATGATATGAGGTAAACTTTGTACTACTTTGAGTGTGAAAGTGACTGACGGATAGTAAACTGTTTAGTGTGAACGAATGGTTATGGGACGCACGTTAACACTTTTCGGATTCCTTTTCGAGAGTTGTGACACATTCCGCCAGTTAGTGGTGTCTAGTGCGGGATCTTTTGACCTTCACCACTACGGTTTGTTGCCTTTAGGATAGTTTCTTCGGACTGTCTCCTTCAGGTTTGTTGCCTTCGGGTGGGTTTCCCCTTTATTATAGCTTTTGGAGTTGGTCCATCGTCACCGCTCGAGAGATACTTGGGCTTGTCGCCTTCGGGTTTGTTGCCCTATTGTATCGCTTTCGGAGTTGGTCATTCGTCACCGCTCGAGTGATATTGGGTTTGGAGTCTTCGGGCTCATGGATCCTTGTTTATACAGTACTGAGCTCGAGCAATTTTTCTGATGTTTCATTCATATGTATATTCCTTAGGTATCGCCCTTCGGTGTTGGTCTTTTTTAACCGCACGATATGTAGCGATTACCTTGTGGAACTTGTGTGCCTTATAGGTATTTGTTATTGCCTTTGGCTTGCTTTGGGATATTCTTATCCTTTGTTTCTATGAGTTGCCAATGATATGAGGCTTGTTATGTTATCATATGATTTATCTTTTGTTAGATGATTGTGTTATCTCCCTTAGAGATATTTGTTATACCTTGTAATCTTGCAGGTTCATTATCATTCAGTTTGTCTGACTGATTTGTTTAGCTAGACTGACCCGTGTATTTTATACTCGGGTCAGACCGAGATGTTTCAGGTTAGGTGCTTTTGGACTTAGCCTCTTTTGCTTCCGCATGGACTATTCCGCTAGTTTCTTGTTTGTCATAGCTTTTGTGTAGTCCTCTTCTGTTGTAACTCTGATATGTATTATTGACTCGTCTGTATATTGTGGTTTGCTATACCACTTGTCATGTATCGTTTTGTATACTCTGTTATGTATCAGTATATGTGTATATGATGGTTTACTGTTCTGTGATGTATATTGCATTTGAGTTGTTATATTCTGTTCTGATAGATCCTCCAACCACTTATGGTTTTGTTTTAAGTATTCATTGGACATGTCGATCTGCTAGGTAAGGGCAATTGTCGATGTATTCAATAGATAGTTAAAGCAAGGCTATAGATGGTCGCTCCTATCCAGCCTTATTCTCCGTATTAGCAGATGGTATTATCTAATAATACTCTTTGCTAATGTGGGTATAGAGGTGGGGCGTTACAGTTTTGCAAAAGGAGGAAGGGGAAGACAACCTCAAACTGTCGTACCTAATCTTCAGCTAAAAGTTGTGCATATGATGTATAAGCTTTTAAGTTCAAATTGATTTACCCTTAAATTTTCTCTTTTTAAGCTATTTGTTCAAATTAGCTTCATATAGTTTAGTTCAATTATGAATTACTAGATGTTAAAGTTATGGATCATTACAAACGCAGTCTCATAATGGACTGTGATGTGTATAAACATATTTCTTGATTTTTCACACATGAATTTTTGTCTTACTTAAGATTCATCTTTTCCCTAAAACACTTAGATACTAATTTGAGTATGTTAAGAGTATAGGATTTGGCTTCAATTTCTAAAGCCGACTGATAATAAGTAGGAGGCTTTGGATGTGCAAATTTCTGCTACATTTGCATATTTATAACTTTGTGAGGACATGTTATTGTGGGATCATGTGCATGCGCATGGGCAACGGGGTAACGGGGGAAATTAAAAAAATTCTTATGTTAATTTGTCCTATATCTTATTTTGTGTTTATACAAATAATTTATTTGTAATAAATTATATTTAGTGACTATTAATTAAGGAGTTTTGTGTATTAATTTTAAAATTTTTATGTTTTTATTATGAATTATCTTTATTAAATATAATATGTGTTATTATTTTATTTTATATTTTAATTTATGATATGTTTGCATTCACTATGCAAGCATTGTAACTATATTAAATATGTAGAATAACCTAGGGCATACATAAGTGAATAGATGTCATATGCGTAATAATGACCTATGGTTATTATGTAGAGAATAATGTTAAGGATTGACAATAATGTTATATACATATATGTGTGTGTGTGTATACAGATAGACATAGATAAAAAACTTTTATTTTCTTCAACCATTGATACATTTACTAATGTACATACACATATAAGCATGCATATATATACATATATACATAGATACATAAGTACATATATCATACTATTATTCTTGATAAAAAATAATAATTAAATTCTTTTTGGATTAGATTTGATACATATATATACACAAAAACCATGTATATATTTAAATGTACATAAGATTTCTTTAAATTTTGAATCTTAACTTATTTTTACCTTTTCGAATATATTCAAAACAAAAAAATGTATTTTTCAAGGCCAAGAGCAAAAAAGAATTTTGTTTATTCATAAATTATAAACTACGAGTGTGTGTGTATGTGGTGTTTATATTTATGTTTTTATAAAACATGATTTCCTTTTAAACTCGAGGGCAAAAAATTAAACCGTGTATATATTTAAACATAATTTTATTTTATTTTCAATTCCAATAATTATTCTACGTAGACATAGATCTAAGCCAGGTACAAAAGTAATTTTCTATATTTAAACCAAAATAAAAATACTTATGCATAATCAAATATATATACACACATATTATTTATTTTTTAAAAGAAATTAATTTAATTTAAAAAAAATTGGCCGAATATAAAATGAAGATAATTCATATATATCATATATATGTAATAAATACACATACATAATGCATGCATGCATACATATATTATACTTCTATTGTTAAAACGTGAAGTTTACCTTTTTATGATCCCATTAGTTTTCGATGCCTTAGTTGTTAGCAATTTCCTTGTCGGATTTTTAGTTTCTTGTCCTCGACTATGGTAAGTATATCCATCTTCTAAGCTTCACCAATTTATTTCAATGGAGGCTAGGGTTTTGTTTTATGTGTCTTGAACAATAAAGAAGGGGGTTAGCTATAGCCAAATATATATCAAAATACCAAATACCTTTCTTTCAAGATTTGATAACTAAGTCACTTTCCCTTACATGCCTCATTGAATGATCGATCATCCATTTGAGGATTTATGGGCTTTGGGCCTAATTAATTTAACCTTTAAGCTAATTATTTCATTAGTTTATTTAAGCCTATATGATAATTAAAATAATATACAACAATCATATCATTTCAATTAATTTTAAGGGTCCAAATAAATAATTAAAATGTTACAAAAGTTCAATACAACATCTGTATTAATTTTACTATCAATTTATAACATTTATAAATTAAGGTTGAATTGGTTGAACATAGAAATTAGATGACAACATGATTGTGTTGACTCCTTAGTATGAAGTTGGACCTTGGTCCATATTTAAGCAAACTAAATATTTAAGTCTGTATGGACTTTATTGAAGTAATATTCAGCCATAAGTCCAGTCACTAAACAGATCATTTAAGTGAAATCCAGTTTCTAATCTTTATTAAGCTACTCCTTGTAATAGTTTTTTATGCATTTTTTCTTTTCATCATCATTGTATCATTGAGACATGTAGAGTTTGGTCCAAGTTCAAAAACTCAAATGATACACGTAGTTAATTGCATAGACCACTTTAAAGTCCTTGATAAATTCAATAACATTTATCGATTAGTCGAGTTACCCTAGCCAAAGGTTTTGACTCTAAATACCAAATACGGTGATAATAATGGTCTATAATGAAGGAGACGAATTCTATCTTGAGTAATGTTTAATTTCAAGTAGTTCAACATATACCTAACTACAGTCATAACATGATCAGTGCATCATATGAGTAACCATCAAAATATAGTCTAGTTACTTAAGATCTACAGTATCCTTAATAGTTCGAAGACTATTACACGTTGTTACATAAGATCTTTTATTTTGACTTAATTGTATTGAATTATAGAAGACTCTTGATGATTCGCCCTGTGATGGTTCCAAACAACCAGAAGTACATAATGTAACACCCCTAATTTTTAAATAACATTATTCAAGAGATTTAATTAAATAAATTAAATAGAATAATGTAAATATTAGTGTGATAAGAGGATTGAGATTTGAAAAAATAATTAGAGGTCGTGCTTAATTAAATACAAAGAATGGAGTATGAACGGTTTGAAATGGTAATTATGAAGAAAAATAACGTAAGGGCATTATGGGGATTAGCCACCACCACAACCCCATAACCCATAAACCTATGTTATCATTTTTCACTCTACACATTCATATTTCAAAACTCTAAAACGTAAATCAAAGAGAGCAAGTTGGTCGTAACCTAGGGTAAAATAGGAGGAAAATTCAGGTAAAGCTAAGGAATCAAGTAAGGAGGATAAGTCTAAATCAAATCTCAAGTTTCTTATCCATAGCAAGGTGAATAATAATTAAAACTATCTCTATTTTGGTTTTAAAGAGCATTTGATTTCAGGTTTTATTTTTAAAACCTTTATGATTATTTTGACAATGATATGTTTGGATTTCACGATATGTTTGATTTAAACAAGCATGAATTATGGATGTTTATTTCGATTTTAAAGGCTAAAATCGTATATATTGTGTTTCGAATGCCAAGGGGATTTAATATGTTATGTAAAATATTATTTTGGAGATGGGTTTAATTTTTCACAATTTTGCAAGCTGTGGAAAATTTATTATGATTTTTGAAGGAGGAAATGGATAATTGGGTTTAAAATTTATTTTGGCTATTTTAAGATGGATTTTGGGTCTAAAATTTGTATATGCTAGATAATATATTAAAAGTGAATTTTTATGATTTTTGTGGATTTTCCTAAGTAATTTACTATAGAAATTAAATTAATGTAGTTGGAGGACTTAAATATCTTTATTGTTATGTTTAATGGAATGGCTTCTTTGCTAGATATTTTTTATTAAATATGAAATGAATTCGGCAGTCTTTTAGGAAAAGATTTTGGTAAAGTTTATGGCATAAATTGTACTTTTACAAATAGGCAAGCAAGTTGAAAAGCATTTACTTAAAAAGGCAATAAACTAGTTTTACATAGATTCAATCTTTCACCATTTCTAGTAGCTACCTTTTGACCACATACTTCCACCCCCATCTTTCGAAGGGGTTGAGATCATGCTTTCGAAATCATGCTTTCGAAGGGGTTGATATCAATTTTAATAGCTTTTGAAGTGCTTACAAAAGAGATGTCGCTTGCCTTGTTTTCCAAAGAATGCTTTCGAAAGGATTTAAAATATCTTTCGAAGAGGTTGCCACCTTTTTGTTTGAAGAATAGCTTTCGAATGAGTAGCCTTATTTTTAAATTAACGGTTTCGAAAGGGTAGATTGAAGCCAGTCGAAACCTTACTGCCACCTTTATGCCTTTCGAATGGATTGAAGTCATCAATGAGTTTGAAAGGTAGCTTTTGTTTTATAAATATACTAAGCCGCTTCCCAATGCTTTTGAAAGGGCTCCATTAGCCACTTATACTAAAGGTTTCGATGGCAATTGCTTCAAAAAAGGTTTCGAAGCTGTCCTTCTAATTGATTTACTTAAAAGATTAAAACTTTCAAAGGATGGTTCCGACGCCATCAGTTTTTCCCAAACTCTTTTTTTTGAAGGTTAACTGTTTTGAAAGGGTACTTTTGCTTATATTCACTTTGACCCAAAAGATATGTTTAAGATCAAACCCAATGTTACGAAAAGGGTACTTTTAGTTGGTTTCGAAGCTATGCTTCTATGAGTTAATAGTTGATGCTTTAATACTTTTGAGGGGTATGTTTTGATGGTTTCGAAAGAGATATTTTAAAGTGTTTCGAAAGGCATATGCTTAGTGTTTTGAAAAGATGATTTGAATGCTTTCGAAAGAAATTTTCCAATGTTTTCAAAAGTAAAGGTCTAAGGTTTCGAAAGCCTTAGCTTTCAGAACAAAGAACCCAATCTCAATTTCTAAAGGAAAAACGCATGGCACTATAAAAGAGCTTTAAAAAGGCTTTTAATTTTGGAGTTTGAAGAATCTTTTCTTGATAAAATAATAGGTTAAAGAGATTAACCATGTTTCATGTGATAAATGATTTCAAGGATATAAAACCATAAGTGTTGGCATTGATATGTCATTATGTTTGCTTCTAAGTACAAATTCACAGTGTAATGGACCCTTAACTATATTTTGAAGAAAAAGGGCAGAATAACCAGCTAGGTTAACCCAGTAGTGAATATAAATTGAATTATCTCGTGTATGAGTAAAATTGCATCCAGGAGGTCAGATAGACCAAACCTTAGGATGTTCAAAGACTATTCAAGAAGTTGTCAGTATAAACAGGTTCATAGTAAACCTATGAAAACTATATTTAAATAGAGTTATTAGCAGGGGCCATAGGTTTGTAGTGAATCCATAAAAACTATATCTGGATTAAGTTATCGACAGAAGTCAATAGGTTCACAGTCAATCCATGAAAACTATGATATAAGGGGAGTTATTGGAGAAACAAAAAGGTTCTGGGAAAACGAATGAAAACATTGTATGATGTTATTGGCAGAGGCCAATAGGTTCTTAGTGATCCTATAAAAATATTAGACTGGACAGATAGTCCATTAGCTTTAAACAGGTTATTAGTCAGCCCATGAAAACTAATAGGTTAATAGTGATCCAATAAACTATAACTGAGATAGATAGTCAAATGAGTGAAGATGGGAAATTCAGAATAGCTTGCTTACTTGCATATCATTGTAATATTTTAAATTACTATGTTTTTAAATATTATGGATGTAGGAGCATAGTATATGGTCATTATACATTTTTGGATACGATACTAGTGAGGGTAAAACTCATTCCGCTAAACGGCATAGTCTCGCTAGATGTCTAAATGGTTCGAGAGGGTAGGTTATTATTTATACCGGGCTTTATTCATGAGTTGAAGTTTATTTTTTCCCTTTAAACTCTCGAAAGCTCAATTAAATTTGAGTAATTAGAGAGTTGAGGATTCTAGGTTCTTTTTTAGACAGATAAGCTTCTAGAGACGAGCAGAAGGAAATCTAGCAAGTAGGAGTTCTTTTCTATTTTGATTCCTCTGTGTTGTGTTGTAAAGGCAAAGGTTTTTAATTGCCTATGTTTAGACTCTAATCATCCAAGGGGGCATCTTCATGTGTCGCTCTTGGCATATATTGTAATAGTTATATTTTCTCTGAACATGGTTCACGAATCTGGGATTGCGTAATGAACTTGAAATGGAATAAGAAAGTTGTTTAATGATTTTAAAAATTTTCCGTATCCATTTGTTTTTGTTATATCAATGTATCTAACATTGCCGTATTTGGTTGTCGAGGATTAATAACTATGGATGACTACAACGTCCGTAGCCATTAGTTTTGGGCCTCCAAGTGAGGGATTTTACAAGTTGGTATCAGAGCATAGGTTTATGAAAACTTAAGAAATATAAACCTAAATTTTTTTTCTAAACATAATCCAATGGATCAGAAAATAAGATCGGGGTTTGGGTTAACGCTATAGTAGCATACTTGTATTTGATGTTGTTATGTGTATATATATAAGTATGTATTCCCCTCTCTCTTAGACCATTCTTCTGTATCTTATTAAGGCTCGTATGCAGATTCATGAGAAAGGAATACATGAAGGTAGGAAGTAGAAGAGGAAATATTTGTGAAGGATGCACCACAACAAACGGAAACGTTCGACCCATAGGAGGAACCCGATTGACATGCAAATGCTAACCAAAATGCAGGTGCTAATGTAGGTACTGGAAATCAGCCAGTAGATATGGGGATGATGTATCAGTTCTTCATCAACCTGATGCAAGCTGAAGAGGTTGCAGGAGTGGCTGGAAATGTTAGAGGAGCTAATCCCATGGCTCCAATTGGGAATAACTATGCTAAGCTGAGTAGAGAGATACACCAGTCTTGCTGGGAGGCCCTTTTTGGGAACAAAAGATGCTATAGAAGTTGAGAATTGTCTATTACATTGCAAGAGAATCTTCGTTGACTTAGGATTGATTGATGAGAAAAAGAGGAGATTAGCCTCTAGGCAGTTGCAGGGAGCAGCGCTTCATTGGTGTAATAGTGTTGCTGCCAGAGTTCCTGAGGAATAGCTGACTTGGGCAGAATTTCAAAGGAGATTCGAGCAGAGGTTTTTTTTCTGAAGCTGCTAAGTCGACATTATTGAGAAAGTTCATGGATTTGGTGTAGGGAGAGAGTTTAGTAATTGAGTATGCTACTAAGTTTGATGAGCTATCTGGATATGGGTATGGCACAATTGACAACGTCATCAAGAGGAATGAGAAGTTTATTGGGGGATTGAGACTCGAGATTGCTAGGGCAACCCTACCGCATTTCCATGATCCTTGTAATGCTTGTTTCGAGATGGAAATCCGACATTAGGAAATGCTTGCTAATTATGAGAAGGAGAAGCCGATTGGAACCCAGGGTTCGTAGGGTATGAAGAGGAAATTCTTTAAGAAGAAGGAAACCTAAAAGAGAGAAGTTGCCAAGAAGGCGAAGTTGATTTGGTTTGTTTCAAATGTGATAAGAATGATCATTATTCTCATGAATGTTAGACAGGCAAGGGGAAGAAGTCCGTAGATAGGAAAGGTGTGAAGTGCTTTAACTATGACCAGGTTGGGCGTTATAAGAATAGGTGTCCAGAACCAGTCAGAGTGGACAAGGGAAAGGTTTTTGCTGTCGGACCATCATCTTTTAGGCCAACTGCTGCTGAGAAAGGAAAGATTGTGATGGAAGGTATGCTTTTGATTCAGAGTATACTAGTCAGGGTACTATTTGATACTGGTGCATCGCATTCATTTATATCATAGTGTTTGGTTGGAAGTTTATGTCTAGAACCCATATACCTTGTTACTTCCTTAAGGGTTGCGAATCCGATGGGAGGATATGCAACTCAAAGGATGAGATGTGACCAATTAGAACTTGATTTGTTAGGTTATAAGTTTGCATGTAGTATGTATATTTTTGATTTCGTAGATTTCAAGTTCATTTTGGGTATGGGTGGGTTGGGTAAGTATGAGGCTAGGATATTTTGCCAAGATAAGGAAATATCACTGAGACACCCTTATAATCATAATTGAATGACATTCTCAGTGGTGGATTCTGACCGAAGCGCTTTTGCTTTGTTAAGAGCAATAGAGGTAGAAGAGTTAAGTCAGGTTCGAGGAGCAAGAGAATTTGTAGATGTTTTTAAGTCGGTTATAGGACTACCGCCGAAACGAGCTATTGAGTTTTGGATAGATCTTGTGCCCAAAGCTAAATCTGTTAGTAGACCGCCTAGTAGAATGACACCGATCGAGATGAAGGAATTGAAGGTGTAGCTAGTGGATCTAGAAGGGAGAAATTTATTAGACCAAGCAGTTCAACTTGAGGTGCGACCGCGATGTTCGTGAAGAAATCGGATGGGTCGTTAGGGATGTGTATCGGCTATCATAAGTTGAACAATAAGACGATCAAGAATAAGTATCCATTACCGAGAATTGACGATCTATTTGATCAGCTATGTGGAGACAGAGTGTTTTCCTAATTGGATTCGAAAATAGGTTTCCATCAGTTAAGAGTGGAAGAGGATAATATTCTGTTAATAGCGTTTCGAACTAGGTATGGCTCGTAAAAATGGTTAGTAGTGTCATTCAGGTTAACAAACGCACCAGCTTTCTTCATAGATTTGATGAACCAAATTTTTTGAGAGTACTTGGATAGGTTCGTACCGGTATTCATAGATGATATTTTAGTATAATCTAAGGATGAAAGAGGGCATAAAGTTCATCTTATTGTATTTCTTTAGACGCCGAGGCAGCAGCAGCCGAAAGCGATGTTTTCCAAGTGTCGTTTTTGGAAGAAAGAGGTTAAGTTTCTTGGTTATGTGGTTTCAAAGAAGGGTTTGTCAGTCGATCAAAAGAAGGGTTTATCAGTCAATCTAGATAAGATTGAAGCCATCAATAACTAAAAAGATTAGAGATGGTGACAGAGATTAGAAGTTTTCTTAGACTTGCTGGTTATTATTGGAGATTCATTAAGGATTTCTCACAAACTCTAGCGCCTTTGACTAAGTTAACCAGGAAGGATGTGAAGTTTATTTGGTTTGACAAATATGAGTAAGCATTCCTTAAGTTAAAGCATTTATTGACCAATGCGCCTGTGTTAGTGGTTCCAGATGGAAACCAAGGGTTAGTGGTGTATACCGATGCATGTGGAACTGGATTAGGAGCTGTGTTAATGTAGAAGGGTAAAGTTATTGCCCATGCTTTGCGCCCGCTTGGACCGCATGAAGTGAGATATCCTACTCATGATTGGAGTTGGCATTGGTGATCCTCGCATTGAATATATAGAGACATTGTCTCTTAGGGAGAGATTTGAGCTAAACACAGATCATAAGTCCTTAAGGTATTTATTTTCTTAGAAGGAGTTGAATATAAAACGTCAAAAGTGGCTAGATTTTTTAGCAGATTATGATTTTGGTATAGAGATATGCACTTAGGAAATGATATAAGGTAGTGGATGCTCTTAGTAGAAGGCATCAGAATGTGGTGCTAGTGATGTTGGCAGAATGGAAAGATTTAGAAGCTTTGACTACTTGTACTGTGCAGTTAAGGTCGACTGCTAGTTCTAGTCAGAGCATCGCCATGTTGTCCTATTTGGAAGTTCGACCAGTATTGATCAAAAGGAGCTCTTCTAACCAGAAAGAGGATTCATTATTAACTGAGAGGATTAGAAGGCTTGGGGTTGGATCGGAGATTGATGATCTAAAGGATTTTAGTCTTGATCAGAAGGGATGGTTAAGAGAGATGGTACGATTGTGTGTTTCGAATGTTGAGGACTTAAGGAAAGAAGTTCTTGAGGAATGCCATCGATCCAAATTTACGATTTATCCTAGAGGAATCAAGATGTATCAACATATGAAGAGGAGCTTCTACTAGGAAGGCATGAAGAAGGATGTTGGCTTGTGGGTTAGACAGTGTGCATATTATCGACAAGTGAAGGCCGAACATCATCACCAGAGTGGATTGCTTCAACCTTTAGAATTCCTGTTTGGAAATGGGATTCGATATCCATGGATTTTATAGATGGGTTGCCGTGGTCGAATAGAGGAAATGAAATTATATGGGTCATAGTGGACAGATTGACCAAGACGGCCCATTTCATTCCTGTTAGGTCAACCAGGTCGGCACTTGTTTCGGTTAAGTTATTCATGAAAAACATAGTTAGACTGCATGAAATTCCAAGTAGTATAGTCAATGATAGATGCTTGTTTACTAGTGAATTCTGGAAGATTCTATAGGTTGTATTAGGTACCAAGCTTAAGATGAGTACTGCGTATCACCCTCAGATGGATGGGCAGACAGAGAGAGTCAATAAAGTACTTAAGGATTTATTGAGAACTTATGTGCTATACTTTAGTGGATATTGGGAAGATCACCTGCACTTAGTTGATTTTTCCTACAATAGCAATTATCAAACTTGTATAGGAATGACGCCTTTTGAAACATTGTATGGAGGGCTATGTAAATCAGCAGCATATTAGTTAGAGACTGGAGACAAATTAATCTTTGGTCAAGATCTCGTTAGAGAGGAAAAAGAGAAGATTGAGTTGATTTGAGAAAGGATAAAGGAAGCCCAATCTAGACAGAAGAGTTACGTAGATAAGAGGTGTAAGGATCTAAAAATCTCATTTAGACACAGAGTTTTCATTAAGGTATCACCGATGAAGGGTGTGGTACGATTCAGAAAGTCAGGAAAACTAGCACCGAGATATATTGGTCCGTTCCAAGTTATAGAGAGGATCAGAAAGCTCACGTACAAAGTAGAGTTGCCGAGCAGTATGGCAGGGGCCCACAGTGTGTTTCATGTGTCTCATCTTCGCAAGTGTGTGCATGATCTAGAGACTACTATTCCTCTGATAGAGTTGGAAGATTTGATAGTAAAATCGAACTTGACTTTTGTTAGACAACCAGTTTAGGTTGGGGCGAGAGATGAGAAAAGTTTAGCGAACAAGATAGTCAATTTGGTGAAAGTTCAATGGAGCGACAAGGAGAAGGACTATACTTAGGAGACACCGGACTGGATTTGAGATACATATCATGATCTTCTATAGGGGTATGTTCTGTATTTGTTTTATATAGACAGTTGCTAGTCAGGTAGGCTAGCATGATAGTTAGGAGCTGTTAAAGATGATTGCTATGTTTAGTATGTACTCCTTACTAAATTTCGAGGATGAAATTCTTTAAGGAGGGGAGCTTCTAACACCCTTATTCTTAAAAAACATTATTCAGGAGATTCAATTAGATTAATTAAATAGAATAATGTAAATATTAGTGTGAAAAGGGGATTGAGATTTGAAAATTTTAACTAGAGGTCGTGCTTAATTAAATACAAAGAACGGGGTATGCACGGTTTCAAATGGTAATTGATAAGAAAAATAACGTAAGGGCATTATTGGATTAACTGCCACCACAACCCCATAACCCCTAAACCCATGTTCTCATTTTTCACTCTACACGTTCATATTTCAAAACTTTAAAACGTAAATGAAAGAGAGCAAGCCAGCCATGAATAATAATCAAAATCATCTTTATTTTGTTTTAAAGAGCATCTGACTTTAGGTTTTATGTTTCAAACCTTTATGATGTTTTTGATGATGATATGCTTTGATTTCATTATATGTTTGATTTAAAAAACCATGAATTTTGAATGTTTATTTTGATTTTAAGGGCGAAAATCATATTTATTGTGTTTCAAATGCCATGAGGATTAGATATGTTATTTAAAACATCATTTTGGAGATGGGTTTAATTTTCACAATTTTGCAAGCTATGGAAAATTTATTATGAATTTTTGAAGGAAGAAATAGATAATTGGGTAAATTTATTTTCGTCTATTATAAGATAAATTTTGGGTCGGAAATTTATATATGTTAGATAACATATTGAAAATGAATTTTTATGATTTTTGGGGATTTTTCCTAAGTAATTTACTATGGAAATTAAATTAATTTAGTTGGAGGACTTAAATGTCTTAATTGTTGTGTTTAAGGGAAGAGGTTCTTTGATATATAACTACCTTGGCATTGCCTAGTTGTGCCGTGTCACCTACCCTAGCGCGCCTTGTACGAGTTTGGTTTTCTCTCCCGTAGCCCGTGTGGTATCCTCTGGTGGCTTCCCGATCAGGAGGGACTATGATATTGGATGGACTACTGGGACTATTACGTATTAAGGGGAATATTGGGTCACTCCTTAACGCTATTTAAAAGTAAGTTTATTTTACAATAGACATTATTATAATAGCGAAATATTACTACATAGTAAATAGTATAACGGATCCTTAGGAGATGTAAATCCCAAGCATCTCTTAAGTTACTGCACTCACGTTAGACACGGGATAGGAGATGTCAAATCCCGTAAACATCTCTAATGTCGTTCCACTCATATTTATTTTACCGATGGTTTAACTTACATAAGATCTTTTTGTTCTGACTCGAGTTTTTCGTCTTTTCAATTCGCTCGGGTCAGCCTGAGCATTTTAGGATTTGAAGGCCTTAATTCTGGAGGATGAAGACGAAGAATTATTATTACTATTTGTTATATATTCCACTATACCATTATATTCCGCTACATCATTAATATTCTCTGGTATGCGTAACTCTGATATGTATTATATAACTATAATCGAATATTTTGTAAACAGCTTCATAAACTGTATATTTGATTATTATATTTTATCGTTCCGCTGCAAGATTCTATTTTGTTTATTTTTCTTTCTCTGATTTTTCTTATTTACCCCATAACAATCTGCCCTTCTGTATGCTTTAAGTCTAACATGTGTGGTTTATCATTGGTTTAAAGCGTACAAAAAGGTGGGGAGTTACATTAGGATTTCAAAGTATTATGGTTTCAAAGTGTTAGGTTTCAGAGTTGTTATAACTTGAAAGTAATATGGCATTGTGTAACGACCTGTAAAATTTTAATAATTAAGTTGGTTATTTTAATTAAAATTGAGTTCAAAATATTTTAAAACATCTATTTTGATATACGGGTTGACCCAATTTCGTTCCGGAGTCGAAATGGGCTTTTTGGGCCACTTTGGCGTTAGCGCGTAAAGCGCGTAAATCTATCTTATCCATCCATTCAAATGTCAACCCTGCCTATATATATCCTGCTATAAACCCTAGCAGCCTCTGTTCCTCATTTCTATACGTTCTATTCACCTCCTCACTTTAATGGCGGACAAACCCTAATTCTAATTGCAATCCGAAATCAAATCCAAAGCTAAAATTTCAAACTCCACAATATATGCCAAATTTTATATCAATTCGAAGCACTCGAAGAGCGTAACTCAGATCTATGACTCGTTCTTCGATTCGACGCATTGTTTGTCCAAAAATCGAAGAACAATTTTCGGCCATTCATCGCTCGACGATGAACTTCGTCTGATCGGGAAACCCTTTCTGGGTATTGCAGAGGGGACTGAGGAGAGTCGATCTATGTGGTTAGTATGGCGAGTTGACGGTTAGATTTGCGGCAAACTTCGATTAGGGTTTGCACAAAATCGACGGCTGCTGGGTTTTCTTGTGCGTCGAGCGGCGACATTGAGGCCGAGGGGAAGTCGAGTGGGGCCGAGGGTGTAGAGGCGATGATTTTTGGTGGTCGCGGTCATGTCAGATTAGCGTGCGATCGGTAGTAGGGGAGCCATGTTCGTGTTTCTATCCAGTTGCGTATTTCTTTCCTATGCGCGTGGAAGATGATGTGGACGTGGCCAATTTGTGAGTTGGGTTTGTTTTTTTATTTTTCTTAATTTGAATTTCTAATCGATTTACGATGATAACTATCGCATACGATATCCATTTTAAGTGTAATTTTTTTTGGTAGGATTGTATTGGAATTCCAGACCTTTTGGCGCAGGTTTGGACAGATTTGAAGACTATTCAATTTTTCGGTTCAAATTGGATTTAAATTCAATTTAAATTCAAAAGGTGGGTGTTTTAACCCACTCACAACTTCTAAATTTTCTTATGTTTGTTAAGTTAATTTTTGTTGTGATTATGCATTTATTTATGACTTTTCGTATATTTTTAATCATCTCTCAGTTAATTGCATTTATTTAAATAAATCGTTATTTAATTTATTATTGAATATAACTTCCAGTTAATTTCCTGTTATATATTATCAGTTATATATTGATATTGATTGATTGTTTTGGATGATGATTGTGATGGATGTATGATTTTATGATGGATGAATGGATGTTGTATTTTATTATTTTAAACTGCTAGTTATTATGCATTTTATTGATTCGGGATTGCGGTTTGAAATGATATGTAACCGTAATTTTTATTTTTGATTACAGATTGAAATGATAAACGTCTGTATCACTGGACCATAGGGTAGAAAATTATACACAGACTCCGCGGTATATATATAAAAATATTTTGAAACGATTTATATGGTTTTGTAAAGAAATATACGGGTTATATAAATATTGATTTTGATGTTAAACATCAAATTTATTATTGATTCTAGCTATATATAAATATGCTTTGAAATATAAAATAAGCCCAATAATTAAGTTTGATTATTTTTAATGAATATTGATTTTTGAGATTTGTTTTAAATATTATTTTATATAAAGTTGAATGCTTGAATTTAAGCTATGTATAAGTTGTCAAATAAAAATTAAGTTTACTAATAGAGTTTGATTTTTATTAAAATAAGTGCAAGTAAGGATTTACATTCTATTTTAATATAGAGTGTATAATGATTTAAATAAATTAAGATTGGAAGATAAATTGGAGATTTAATTTAAATTGAACTTTTTTATAAGAATTAAACTCTAAAGGGTTGATGTCAAATTTATTAAATTGAGAAATTTAAAGGTATAAATTATTATAACTTGATTTTGGGTCTAGATGAATTAACTGATTATTTCAAGTATAAATGAATTGAAGAAATATTTAGCTATTTGAAATTTGAGTTTTGTTTAAATGAAAATGAATTTATTATGTAAAATATTTAAAAGCTAAATAATAGAAGATTTGATTTTTGAATCTAAATTTTCAAATTTAGTTTTGGAATTTTGGAATATTAAAGCCTTGGAACATATCGAAATTGAAATGATTTAACTGAATTGGAATGTTGCAAAGCTATTAATTTCAAAGTATTATGTTTTAAAAGGGGTTATAATTTCAAATGTTTGGATTCAAGGTATATAGATTTTGGAAGTGCTATGATATTGAAAAAGGATATATTTTGAAATAAAATTAATATCAAAATGATTTGGGTTTTTAAAACAAAAATGATATCGTATTTATATGGTTTTGAAATGGACATTTTATTCTGGTTTTTAAAGCATAAAATATTTTAAAAAGACCGCGGTGTTATAATAACGGTTGGTTGTTAAAGAGACCGGGATCGAAAGTTGTCATACCCTCTGCCAACTCCGAAAACCACTTTAACAACCGTGAACGCGGTGGAGATTCCAGAATGAAGTAGGATGGTGGCGACGTTCAATTAAGGTAAATACGTGGACCCGACTCCCGTGAGTTGGCATAAGGTGGCTAAAATATGAGCTATTCTCGGGCCAAGGAGGTAGCTCCTCTTATCGGACACATCCCTTCGATATTATACTCTGACTTTTGGATTTTTCGGTGGCCAATTTTGTTTTTTATTTGGGACTGTGGCTCGAGGTAGTGGTAGCTGCGGCTATTCGTTACCACCAGCCCGGATGCGTAATTGGTATATCTACTCTGGCATTGCCAAGTTGTGCCGTGTCACCTACCCTAGTGCATCTTATACGATTTGGTTTTGTACCATACCTATGGAGTACCCTCTGACGACGCCCAGTACGGGAGAGATTACGGTACTGTATAGACTATGGGAATATATTATGTGTTAAGGGGAATATTGGGTAATTCCTTAACGCTATTTTAAAGTAAGTTTATTTTATAATAGACACTATTATAATAGAGAAATATTACTACATAGTAAATAGATTAATGGATCCTTAGGAGATGTGAATCACGAACATCTCTTGAGTTACTGCACTCATATTTATTTCTGTTGATTTAACTCACATAAGATCTTTTAGTTCTGACTCGAGTGTTTTGTCTTTTCAATTCGCTTGGGTCAGTCCGAGCATTTCAGGAATTGAAGATTTTATTCTGAAGGACGAAGACGAAGATTTGCAGTACTATTATCTACTATATTATTCCACTACACCATTTAATTCCGCTGCATTAATTATTATTCTCCAGTATGTGTACTCTGAAATGTATTGTATAAATAAAATCAAATGTTTTGTAAAATAGCTTCATGAACTGTATATTTGATTATTATATTTTATCGTTCCGCTGCAAGGTTCTATTTTGTGTTTTTCTTTCTCTACTTTTTCTTATTTACCCCATAAAAATCCACCCTTCTATATGGTTTGAATTAGCACGTGTGTCGATTTAAAGCGTACGAAAGGCAGGATGTTACATCTGGTATCAGAGCTTTGGTTTAGCGATAAACGTTAGCTTTGTGGGGTCCGACTCTTTATTAATAGGGTAGTAAAACCCTATGATGAGTCTTTGAGCATATATATGAGAGAGCGTATTTCTTAGTGTTATAAAAAGGTTTTAATATTGTGTTATTTTGTCCCGTTTTGTTTATAAATTCTGGTTGATGCATGGGACGCTATGACATCAATAGGGATTTCTAAACACTTAATAGGAAAGACCGACATAATATTTGGTTTTAATATAGGTGAATGAAATAATTTTGCCTATTATATTTTCTATATATATATAAAGTAAATTTTTATAAAGGTTATATTTGGTTGTAATATATTGATTGTTAGGTAACGAAATTTATGAATAGTAGTTGAAATAAGATTGAAAATAAAATAAATGAAAATTGGAAAATTAGAACTTAAGTTCTGGGGTTTTGAAACTTTCTTTCAAATGATTTCGGAATATAATAATAATATTATTATTAGAAGTATTTTCTGATATAAGTATCTCAAAATGATTTGAAAGAGTTGTTTTAAAGAAAATTTAAAAAGAAATAAGTTTTGTACTCCCCTCTCTATCGTTGGAAAATAATTTCGGTGATGGCGGCCGCATCATCGACATTCATTTTTGAGTTTCGAAGTAGGAAAGCCACTATAGCAGTTTACTACAGGTTTGTTTTGATAAGCCAAATATAAAATTTTAAATTGTTTAATTATAATTGGATATATAAATTATAAGTATTTATTTATCCGTTATTTTAAAATGATTTGAAATTTAAATCGATATTTATATCTTAAGTTTCCAATTAATTAATAGTTTTAGTTAGTGTAGTGAAATGGAATTTAGCTAGTAATTGAAACCTCTAAATGAAATAAGAAATGTAATGCTAAGTTATAAATGAGATTAATAGAAAGTTGGAATTGTAACTTATAAGACAAAAGATAGAATTGTTGAACATCTAATTAATTAAAAGAAATAAGATAAACTTGTATGATTTCAGTTACATTCTTTAACAGCATATATATAACTTACCAATATTAAAAGTGGAAATGTTTAATAAGAAAATGTAATGGAAATTGTACAAGCAAAAATATGTAATGAAGTGTTAAATAAATTGCTTTTATCAATAAAGGTTGAGGTTATAATTGTTATATACTTAAGTAAATATTGAAGTTATTTATTTTGAAAATAAGCAGAAAAATGAATACTGTAAATAAATGAAATTAAGCAGTAAATAAATGAATTAATATGCAAAGAAATCGAATTAAAAATGAAAATTTGCAAGAAATAATGTAAAATTAAAAAGATAAATCAGTGTATGGATAAAAAGGAAATCAAACAACAATAGTTTGAAATGAAATTAACAAAAATTAACTTGATTTATTGTTTGGAATTTGTTGTTTGTTTGGTTTATGGTTGTTTGGGTAAGGATACTTTAAAATTGGTTAGATGAATGAATAATCTATTTAGCTTCGTCAGAGACTGTTGAGTAAATGGTGCGCTTAGTAGTTTATTTTTCATTATGAACAATTTGAAGTTTTGAACCCAAACAACTATTTGTTTTGTTTGTTATGGATGAAAGATTGATTTGTATGGATTCTATGTGATGGTTGTATGCCTTGTTGCAAGTGATTATTGATTGTATTGAATTGTTTGTTTGTAGTTGAAACAACCTTAAATATTTCATTTTATATAATTGTTAACCTTTTTGGATTATATAAGTGAAATACAGGTTATGGAAGCAATTGCTACCGCTTTTGGTTTCATAATTAAGCGTTAATTGCCCGACAAAGAGGTACTTTTTCGGATTACGGTTTTATAGCGCAATTATATTGTTCCCGTGTTGGGATATATTATGTTGGAAAATATATGTTGTATACTGTTATATTTAATATTATGTTTTCTCCTGAGCCTCTCAGTACAAAGGAGACTCTGCCGAAATTTTCTGGAAATTTTGGACTTAAAAAATTTTTGAAAATATTTTTCCAAACTTTATTACTTTAAGTATAAAAAGATATAATGGTTATAAATTATTATATTTATTTAAATTAATTTATTTTGTATATTTATCTGTTTACAAAGGTAATATTTTTGAATAAGATGTATTGTATACTCAATTCTTTCTTTTCCCTTCTTTTTCCTTTCCGGGGACGAAAAGTTTTAAGTGGGGGAGAGTGTAACGACCCATAAAATTTTAATAATTAAGTTGGTTATTTTAATTAAAATTGAGTTCAAAATATTTTAAAACATCTATTTTGATATACGGGTTGACCCAATTTCGATCCGGAGTTGAAACGGGCTTTTTGGGCCACTTTGACGTTAGCGCGTAAATCTATCTTATCCATCCATTCAAATGTCAACCCTGCCTTTATATATCCTGCTATAAACCCTAGCAGCCTCTGTTCCTCATTTATATACGTTCTATTTACCTCCTCACTTTAATGGCAGACAAACCCTAATTCCAATTGCAATCCCAAATCAAATCCAAAGCTGAAATTTCAAACTCCACAATATATGCCAAATTTTATATCAATTCGAAGCTCTCGAAGAGCGTAACTCAGATCTACGACTCGTTCTTCGATTCGATGCATCGTTTGTCCAGAAATTGAAGAATAATTTTCGGCCGTTCATTCCTTGACGACGAACATTGTCTAATCGGGAAACCCTTTCTAGGTATTGCAGAGGGACTGAGTGGAGTCGATCTATGTGGTTAGTACGGCGAGTTGACGGTCAAATTTGCAGCAAACTTCAATTAGGGTTTGCATGAAATCAGTGGCTGCTGGGTTTTCTCGTGCGTTGAGTGATGACGTTGAGGCCGAGGGGAAGTCGAGTGGGACCGAGGGCGTAGAGGCGACGATTTTTGGTGGTCACGGTCATGTCAGATTAGCGTGCGATCGGTAGTAGGGGAGTCGTGTGCGTGTTTCTGTCCAGTTGCGTGTTTCTTTCCTGGGCGCGTGGAAGATGATGTTGACGCAGACAATTTATGAGTTGGGCTTGTTTTTTTCTTAATTTCAATTTCTAATCGATTTACGATGATAACTATCGCATACGATATCCGTTTTACGCGCAATTTTTTTTGGTAGGATCTTATTGGAAATCCGGACCTTTCGGCGCTGATTTGGATGGATTTGGAGACTGTTCAATTTTTGGGTTTAAATTGGATTTAAATTCAATTTAAATTCAAAAGGTGAGTGTTTTAACCCACTCACAACTTCTAAATTTACTTATGTTTGTTAAGTTAATTTTTGTTGTGATTATGCATTTATTTATGACTTTCCGTATATTTTTAATCATCACCTCAGTTAATTGCATTTATTTAAATAAATCGTTATTTAATTTACTATTGAATATAACTGCTAGTTAATTTCCTGTTATATATTATCAGTTATATGTTGATATTGATTGATTGTTTTGGATGATGATTGTGATCGATGTATGATTATATGATGGATGAATGGTGTTGTATTTTAATATTTTAAACTGCAAGTTATTATGCATTTTAATGATTCGGGATTGCGGTTTGAAATGATATGTAACCGTAATTTTTATTTTTAATTACGGATTGAAATGATAAACATCTGTATCACTTGACCATAGGGTAGAAAATTATACACAGACTCCGTGGTCTATATATATAAAAATATTTTGAGATGATTTCTATGGTTTTGTAAAGAAATATACGGGTTATATAAATGTTGATTTTGATGTTATATAAACATCAAATTTATTATTGATTCTAGCTATATATAAATATAAAATAAACCCAATAATTAAATTTGATTATTTTTAATGAATATTGATTTTTGAGATTTTTTAAAAATATTATTTTATATAAAGTTAAATGTTGAATTTAAGCTATATATAAGTTGTCAAATAAAAATTAAGTTTAATAATAGAGTTTGATTTTTATTAGAATAAGTATAAGTAAGTATTTACATTCTATTTTAATATAGAGTGTATAATGATTTAAATAAATTAAGGTTGGGAGATAAATTGGAGATTTAATTGAAATTGTATTTTTTTTTAAGAATTGAACTCTAAAGGGTTGATGTGAAATTTATTAAATTGAGAAATTTAAAGATATAAATTATTATCACTTTATTTTGGGTCTAGGTGAATTAACTGATTATTTCAAGTATAAATGAATTGAAGAAATATTTAGCTATTTGAAATTTGAGTTTTGTTTAAATGAAAATGGATTTATTATGTAAAATATTTAAAAACTAAATAATAGAAGATTTGATTTTTGAATCTATATCTTCAAATTTAGTTTTGGAATTTTGGAATATTAAAGCCTTGGAATATATCGAAATTGAAATGATTTATCGAAATTGGAATGTTGCAAAGTTATGAATTTCAAAGTATTTTGTTTTAAAAGGGGTTATAATTTCAAAAGTTTGGGTTCAAGGTATATAGATTTTGGAAGTGCAATGATTTTGAAAAGGATATATTTTGAAATAAAAATGATATCAAAATGATTTGGATTTAAAACGAAAATGATATCGTATTTATATGGTTTTGAAATGGACATTTTATTCTGGTTTTTAAAGTATAAACTATTTTGAAAAGACCACGGTATTATAATAAATGTTGTTTGTTAAAGAGACCGGGATCGAAAGTTTTCATACTACATAGTAAATAGATTAACGGATCCTTAGGAGATGTGAATCCCGAACATCTCTTGAGTTACTGCACTCATATTTATTTCTGTTGATTTAATTCACATATGATCTTTTAGTTCTGACTCGAGTGTTTTGTCTTTTCAATTCGCTCAGGTCAGTCCGAGCGTTTCAAGATTTGAAGATTTTATTATAAAGGACGAAGACGAAGTTTTGTAGTACTCTTATCTACTATATTATTCCACTACACCATTTAATTCCGCTACATTAATTATTATTCTCTGGTATGTGTACTCTGATATGTATTGTATAAATAAAATCAAATGTTTTGTTAAATAGCTTCATGAATTGTATATTTTATTATTATGTTTTTTCGTTCCGCTGCAAGATTCTATTTTGTGTTTTTCTTTCTCTACTTTTTCTTATTTACTCCATAAAAATCCGCCCTTCCGTATGGTTTGCATTGGCACGTGCGTCGATTTAAAGCGTACGAAAAGGCGGGATGTTACACTTTGGAAATGAAATTATTGGAAATTGTATTTAATTAAGAATTGTCTTTAAATATATAAATTTGAACTTATTGAAATTGTAGATTTAAGAATATGAATTTATAAAGTGGTTTGGTTTAAGATGATTTAAAACAATATTTCGAGTTTAATAAATTGAAGGAATATTCAGTGATTTGGAAAATTGGGTTTTATTTAAATGAGATATTGATTTGGTTTTTGGAATTTAAAGGATATATTATTACTTTGGTTTTTGAAATGGGAAATGATATATTGATTTGATTTTGAAATGAAATCATATATTATTTATTTTTGAAATGGATATGATATTTTGGTTTTAAAGTGTAAATGATTTTAAAAGAAATATCCATGGGCTATAATAACGGTTGGTTCTTAAAGAGACTGGGATCGGATATGGGCATACTCTCTGTCGATACCAAAACCACTTTAACAATCGTGTATGCGGTGGAGATTCCAGAATGAAGTAGGATGGTGGCGGCATTCCTATGAAGTATATGCGTGGACCCAACCTACGTGAGTTGGCATAAGGTGGCTAAAACATGAGCGATCGACGGGCTAAAAAGGTAGCACCTTTTATCGGACACACTCCTTCGATACCATTCTATTATTTGTGATTGATTGGGGCCCTTTTGATTTTAGGGGTGTGGCTCAAGGTGGGTGGTAGTAGCTGCTACGCATTACCAGCGGTCCGGAAGCGTAATTGGTATATCTACCCTGGCATTGCCTAGTTGTACCATGTCACCTACCCTAGCGTGCCTTGTACGAGTTTGATTTGTGTCTTACCTATGGGGTATCCTTTGGTAGCCTCCCGATCAGGGGGTATTACGATACTTTATAGACTATTGGTAATATTACGTATTAAGGGCTATATGGGTAATCCCTTAATGCTATTTAAAAGTAAGTTTATTTTACTATAGACATTATTATAATAGCGAAATATTACTACATAGTAAACAGTTTAGTGGATCCTTAGAGGATGGGTGGTCCCAAGCATTCTTTAAGTTACTTGTACCTTATATTTACAGTTCACTTAAGTTGGTTTACATTGTATAAGTATGTATGTTCTGACTCGAGTGTTTTGTGTTTTACTTTACGCTCGAGTCAGACTGAGTGATACAGCATTAGAGACTCATCTCTGGAGTTGGAGCTTCACTTGGAAACCCAGCTATCTATTTCGCTTTCAGTTATCCAGTTGATTCCGGTTTTTCAGTTGAGTCCAGCGATGGATTCTGTTTGTACTTGATATCATATTGAGATTTATGTTTTATCTTGCATAACTTTGATGTATGTTTATATAGTAGGTTCATGAACTACTATTTCTTTACTTCCGCTGCATTTTATTACTCCGTGTCTGTGATCTGTGAATATTTATTTACTGTTTATGTTGTGTTTTGCAAAATTTAAATTACAGTTCTGTATTTTCAACAATTCAAGTCCGGCATGTGAGGATGCGAATGGCTGAAAATAGCGGGTTGTTACATTTGGTAACAGAGCTTTAGCTCTAGGCAAAACTTAGCATATATGGTAAATTTATTTACAGAATCACTTTCGTTCAAGCTTGAATCTTTTCTTTTTGACTCGATTTCCTATGAATTTTAGAACATTCTCTCGGTTTTGAAATTCATTCTTGTCCCCCAATATTCGTATTCTTTTGATTATGGAGTATCCCATTACTCCACCTCAAATGCTTGTAAAGGGGCGAAACTCCTTTACAATAGGCATTTATTCATCGAAGATTTTATACGTCCTCGGTTTAGATGCCAATGTCTCTTGATATCCCAAGTTCTATTTCTTGAGATCGAATGTAGACTTGCCTTAGAATTACACATCGATCTGATTCTTGAAGTCACGGTTGACCCGGATAAGGTTGCCCATGATTTATCTAAGTTTACCCATTTCCTTATTCGGTTAGCTAATCATCTTTTCTTTTGTTCCAACTTGTTTTCAAATCAAAATTTTCTTTGATTTGATTTAATCGAATTTGAATCTCTATCCTGCTTTGAAAATCTATTCCTGTATAGTGTATTTATAAACCTATATTTAATTTTTTTATACATTGTGTTGTTTGAGTTGTTGGTGTTAATTTGGGTTTTCGATCGATTCGTCTGATCAACGCTATCGATAGGGTCTCCAAAACACTTGAATAGAGCAAACTGACACAGTATTGTTTTCAAATTTAGTAAATGAACAAATTTTGTATAACTATAGTATATATATATAACTTTCTGAATTTTAAAAGTTAACTGAATTGGATGTTTAGAAATAACATTTGACTTTGTATATAGCTTGTAACCATTAGCTTTTGTTTCATATATAAATAATTGAACTATAAAACATGGTTATAAATTAATTTGGAAATTAAAATGAATTTAAATCAAGAATTTGGGATTTAATTTTCGATGATTTTGAAATTTGGATTAAAAGTTTTAAAAGATATATTATTTGAAGTATTTTCGAATAGAAATCGTTTTCAAAGAATTTTAAAGTTTTAAGGCAGTGCTCTTCTCTTTGTCGCTGGAAAATAATTTCGGTAATGACTGCAGCATCATCGACATTCATTTTCTAGTTTCGAAGTGAAGAGACTATCCTGTAGTTTTACTACAGTTTTGCTTTGGAGAATAAAATTGTTTTGAAATTCAAAAAATATGACTTGATTTACAATACATATATTGGTATATGATTTCAAAGTTTATTTGATCTATATTTAACATATATTTATGTACCTCTAAAATAGTTGAAGTTAGAAATTTGATTCTTAAATTTTATCTTAAAGGATGATTTCAATTGTAAAAGAGAATCAAAATTTTGAATAAATATTTAAGCTTGAGATAATTGAACTAAAAAGTTTTATTTGTATAATATTCTATTGCATTCCAATATAACTTACCTAAATTATTCAGAAGTTGAATATGTAATTGGATAATATGCAATATAAAAAGATTTTATAAATAAAATTCAAGTGGTTATAATAAATGTTATACACTTAAATTTTAGTTATAAAAGATTAATAGAGGTAAATAGAATAAAAAGGTTAATTGAATAATATACAGTATAAATGGCGTTAAAGGAATTTTTAAATAAATTGGTATATTTTATTCAAATTAATTAATTTTGTAAATTTTATTTTTATAAAGTTAGTGTTTTTGAATAAGATGTATTGTTTACTTAATTCTTTCTTTGCCCCCCTTTTTTCTTTTCGGGGACGAAAAGTTTTGAGTGGGGGAGAGTGTAACAATCCATAAATTTTGGTAATTAAAAATAGTTGATTTAATAAGATTTTTGTAATTAAAATATTAAAAGAAATAGAAATTGGTTATTTAATGTGGATGTAATAACTAATTTGAATGGTAAAGAATGTAATTTAAGCTAAATTATTGATAGATTGAAGGAGATTACAATAAATTGAAATAATGTAAATGTTGAATTTATGAATGAGGTATAATATAATGAATGGAAATTGAGTAAGACCTTGGTCCTATAAGTAATTGTAATTTTGGTATGTAGATAATGAACTTATAAATATAGTTAAAAGTAAACCCTGACAATTATTATGTGTTACATGCTTATTTAGTCTATTAAATTGAAATGAGAAGTCAATTTTTAATAAATATAAACAAAAGTTACATTAATGTGAAATGTAATACAATGTTTATAAGTTGTTAAATTTGAGTATATTAAGGAATGAATGGTTAACTAGGTTTGTAGAGTAGTAATGGACTTAGTAAAAAGATTTGGAATTGAATCAAATTTATGTATTGAAATTCAATCTCTTATAATTGGATGTATTGTAGTAAATGGAATTAAATATTACATTATTTGAAATTAAGATAAAATAGGAGTATTAATGCAATATGGTATAAATCATGATAATTATACCATATAATGAAATGGATTGAATAACTAGATGGAGTTAAGAATATGGATTTATTGGGAATTTAAAACTTATACTTTTTAAACTTGATAAATTACAGTGTTTTGCATGCAATAAATTTCTGTACTTTTATTATATACATATTTTATATTTTTCCTATATCAATCTCTATTTTATCTTTCTATTTTTATTTTTTTAGGCTTTTATTGTATTTATTGAAGTTTATTTATGTATACTCTTTTATTTAATGGCTTGGAAACAAATTAATTAGACATACGTTACTTTGTTAATTAGGCATAGGTTACATTTGCTTTATTTCTTGACTTTTATTTACTTATCTATTTAATTACCTACCATAGCCGTGTATATATATATTTTCTAGCTGTGAGAAATTATTCCACAAATCACGTACAAGAAGATTTACTTCTCATTTCAAACTCCTCATTTTCATTTGCAATTAAGAATAAATATATAGGTTCCTTTCTCCTTAATTATACCTTTTCCGTTTCCGAGCATTTACTTCTTTGCTTGCCTTCCAAACCACTCCATCTATTAGCCATGAGAAACTTTATCAATTCACGTACAAAAATTTATTTCCCACTTCTCATATTCATTTTCATTTAAGAATAAAATATGTGCAAGTTTATTTCTCCGTAGCTTATGCCTTTTTTCTTCCTATCATTTACTCCTCCTTAGCCATTTCTTTTTTTTCTTCCATCTTTAGCCGTGTATTTTTTTTGATAACTCACGCACAAACAATTCTCAAAACTCCTCATTATTATTTGCGTGAAGAAAAAAATACAGCAAGCTCTAATTATTCCATGGCTTCCTCTTCTTCTTTTTCTTTTTTTTTTTTTTTTTTTGTTCTTCTTCAAGCATGGCTTGGTCTCCACCTATTTCCCTCCAATCACCTCCTCCTCACCACCAAATCCTAGCCGTAACCACCATGGAAGCATACATCACCCAAGTTGATAACAAACCTTAACAAAGCTATGTATTGATCACCTTGCTTTGATTTATCAAGGTTAGGTCATTTTATTTTCTATCTTTTCATTATTTTTACCTACATTCTTTTTTATTGAATCATTGCTTATATATATTATGTATTGTGTTGTTTACAAGTTCGAATCTGACTCTTCATCCACTCAAAAGATAAAGTCATGCTTTGTCGTGCCTTTTCGTTCTTTGCGGAGTGTGGATGTGTGTTTGATTTTGATTCTAGCTTTTAAAAAGGTGATATTTTTCACTCTAGAAAATGTACTTTTATAATTGTGAAATGATGACAAGTGAATTGTAAAAATTATTATGCTATGTTCATACATGCCTGTGATTGATTATATGATGTTAAATGTTGTTTATATATTTGTTACATTAGTTATGATATTATATGCTATATTGTTATATTTATTTTCTGTTTATCACACTGCAAGTTTCCTATTACTATGGGTTAAAATGATACATACCCAAATGGACTTTAGGATAAGGAAAATCACTAAGGGCTGAAATGATAAGCTCGAGTGATTTTTTTATTGATTTTTGTTGTATTCATTTTTCTTGGGATTGCAGGTTTGAAATTGTAGAACCCGAATTTTTCTTTTTAAATTACGGATTGAAATGATACATATATGTATCACTTGACCTAGGTTAGAAAATATTATGCAGGACCATGGTTAATATTTTTAAAGTAATATTTTCCTAAAAATTTATTAAGTATTTTGAAAATTTGAAATATATGGAATTTTAACTTAAAATTTGATTTAAAGAATTGAAATATAAAGAGATATCGATTTTTATAAGTTCAAATGTTATAAGCTGATAATTGGTTTAAAGTGTAATTTAAAAATCTTTATTTGGTTTTAAATAGTAATTTAAAGATTTTTATTTATGATAAATAATTTAATAATTAAAGTTGATTAATATGGAATTTTAAAATCTAACCTGATAATTGCAATCAATCTTTAGTTTTAAAATGAGTAAGGTTGTATAATAAATGATGTATTTTGAATTAAGAAAATGAAATACAGTTTTTAATTAATGCAAGTAACATGCAAAGTCCTAATTAATGAAAGAACATGTAAAGCTTTTAATTAATGCAAGAAACATGTAAAGTTTTAGTTAATTAAAGAAATGTGTAAAGTCCTTACTAATGAAAGAAACATGTAAGTTTTAATTAGCGTGGTATTGATCAAATTAATAAATGCTCTTTACTATAATATAAATGTAAATTAAAACGTACATTCGATAATGTAAGTTTTAATTAGTGTAATATTGATTAAAATAATAAATTCTCTTTATTGTAATAAATGTAAGTTAAAACGTACATTTGATATGTAAGTTGTAATTAACGTAAATGGCATATTTTAAATGATTAAATAATAAAGTTTCTTTATTGTAATAATAACGTAAGTTAATATGGTACTTTTAACTTAACATAAAAATTTCAACTTTAAATTGTATATTACAGTAACAAAGTTTATTTAACTATAAGGCTGTGATAAAATGACCATGTTAAAAATTGTATGTATATAAATACTTTGGTTATATAAAATGTTAAAGTGGAAAGTATTACATTCCAAAAATGTTATGATTCCCAAGTATTGTGATTTCAGCAGTATGAATTACAAATGATAACATTTCTAAATTGTTAGGATTTGAAAGTATTATGGTTTCAAAGTGCTTGGTTTCAGAGTTGTTATAACTTGAAAGCAATATGGCTTTGGAAATGAAATTATTGAAAATTGTATTTAATTAAGAATTGTCTTTAAATATATAAATTTGAACTTATTGAAATTGAAGATTTAAGAATATGACTATATAAAGTGGTTTGGTTTAAGATGGAGTTTAATAAATGGAAAGAATATTCAATGATTAGGAAACTTGGGTTTTATTTAAATGAGATATTGATTAGATCTTTGGAATTTAAAGGATATATTATTTCTTTGGTTTCTGAAATGGGAAATGATATATTGATTTGATTTTGAAAGGAAATAATATAGTATTTAGTTTTGAAATGGACATGATATTTTGGTTTTAAAGTGTAAATGATTTTGAAAGAAATATCCATGGGTTATAATAACGGTTGGTTGTTAAAGAGGCCGGGATCGGATATGGGCATACTCTCTGTCGATACCGAAAACCACTTTAACAACCGTGTACGCGGTGAAGATTCCTGAATGAAGTAGGATTGTGGCGACGTTCCTTTAAGGTATATACGTGGACCCAACTTCTGTGAGTTGGCAAAGGTGGCTAAAACAGGAGCGATTGACGGGCTAAGAAGGTAGCAACTTTTATCGGACACACTCCTTCGATGCCATTCTATTACTTTGTCATTGACTGGGGCCCGTTTGATTTTGGGGGTGTGGCTTGAGGTGGGCGGCAGTAGCTGCTACGCGTTACCACCGATCCGGAAGCGTAATTGGTATATCTACCCTGGCATTGCCTAGTTGTGTCATGTCACCTACCCTAGCGTGCCTGGTATGAGTTTGATTTGTGTCGTACCTATGTAGTGTCCTCTGGTAGCCTCCCGATAGAGGTATTACGGTACTGTATAGAATATTGGCACTATTACGTGTTAAGGGCTATATGGGTAACCCCTTAACGCTGTTTAAAAGTAAGTTTATTTTACTATAGACATTATTATAATTGTGAAATATTACTACATAGTAAATAGTTTAACGGATCCTTAAAGGATGGGCGGTCCCAAGCATCCTTTAAGTTACTCGTAACTTATATTACAGTACACTTAAGTTGGTTTACATTGTATAAGTTTGTATGTCCTGACTCGAGTGTTTTGTGTTTTCCTTTACGCTTGGGTCAGACTGAGTGATACAACATTAGAGACTCACCTTAGGATTTGGAGCTTCACATGGAAACCCAGCTATCAATTTCGCTTTCAGTTATCCAGTTGATTCCGGTTCTTCAGTTTAGTCCAGTGATGGATTCTGTTTGTGCTTGATATCATATTGAAACTTCTGTTGTATCTTGCTTAACTCTGATGTATATTTATATAGTAGCTTCATGAACTACTATTTCTTTACTACCGTTGCATTTTATTACTCTGTATCTGTGATTTGTGACAATTTATTTACTGTTTATGCTGTGTTTTGCCAAATTTAAATTGCAATTCGGTATTTTATATAATTCAAGTCCAACATGTGTGGATGCGAATGGTTGAAAATAGCGGGCCGTTACAGAATAGTCATGAAATTTATTTGTTCAACAAAATTAAACTCCAAGTCTGTCATGGAACTAGTGTGAGAACTCCCATATTCAAGAAAAATAAACTCCAAGTCAGTCATGTTAAAAAAAACTAGTCAATATTAAGTGAGCATAATCTATAGAAATGGTCTAATTCTACTTAATGTCAATTCCCATATTCAACAAATACTATGGGCGGAGTAATGGTGAAATCACCTTTTAAACATCATGAATAGTACGAGTTCCCTCTTTAGGCTTTAACACCGAGTACAAGAAGATTATCTCCATAAAATCCAAGTTGTTAAATCTGGAAAATATTATTCTTTAAAAAATTTCAATTCGAATAAATCAAATTTACTATCTCATCCGTCGGTCTAGTTCAGATAGCCAGGGAGAGCAGGAAACTGGTTTCCCAAACTCATGTCTAGACACTATCTCTTAGATACCTACAACACGTTCAAGTTATTTGATCGACCCTAAATCATTAAAACATTTAATCATTCCATAAATCCTTCAAATTATCTTTAAAATTACTAATCATTTAAAAACATTTACAAAATAATTAGAAAAGAATTATTAAGTTTAAAACCATATTTCAAAAGTTATAGAAAAGTACCGCGGAAAGTGCTTTTTTAGCTATATTGATCAAAAAAACTTTTTAACTTGAAAATTCATTTTATTACTCAAATTACTTTTTAAAACATTTTAAAATATTCATAAGATTTATTCCACATTTAAAACTATTTTAAACATTACTTTCAAAGAAATCCAGATTTGTAGTCCGAACCGCAAAATGAGGATTTTTCGAAAACTCGTTTTACTCATATTTCAAAATCTACTTCTTAGAATCTCGATTTTATTTCTTCATCGGAAAACTATGGATATAATAGTTCAAAAAATTCTTATCTCGAAGAATTCCTAGCTGTATTCCAACTTTTACACTCGTTTGACTTTTATGGGGCGAAATCGCAAACTGCCGTTACGCGACGTGCCTATTTTTAACTAAAATTTTCATTTCTTTTCAAACTTTGCCAAAACATTTCTAAGTGTTTATAAAACATTTCAAATATATTTTAAACCATTTTTAAAGAGTTTTAACTTTCCATATACACTAATTCATTAAATCAAGGAAAGTGACTTCCTTTATGCTTATCGACATGTATTTTCATGACTTGCATATATATTCAACATTCATATGAAAACAACCAAACTTGATGATAAAAACAAATTAAACATCCATTTGCAAACACCATTGCTTCCTAACTTTGCTAAATGGATAATAGCTCCGCTACGATCCATGAAAGCTTTTGGATTAGTCCTTAGACCCTTGAGAAGGCTCGACCAAGACTTGAAGAGGATAGCCAAAAGCATGGAAGAGAAGTGGTAGGGCTTCGACCTTAAATTCATAAAACTAGACATGCAAATGGGTCATATTCTATTTGATTTTCGACCCTCTTGCTCTCAAACTTTGAAATTGTTGTTACCTGGAAGGTTGTATTAATTTATTTTCTCTTGAATTCAAAAATAATATAAACACTTGATTTCAATTTTTTTAAAGAAGTTATGATAAAAAAAAGAGATATTCTCGGATTCATAAAAATGAAGCCCAAAAACCCACTGTAAAAAAGTGGTATTTTAACAGTGTTAGACTCAAAACTAGAAGAAGTGCTAAACATGAAAGTTGTAGTCACTGTGAATGAAAGAATTACCTTGTTTGGATTTGTGTTGGAGTAGTTATACTTGAATGAAAAGGAGGTAATTTCGGCCATCGAAACTGGGCTCAAAAATGATTTAGAAAGAATGGTTTTTGAGCTTTGCTATGCTTTGAATGGGAAGAAGTGTTCAACTAGAAAGTTGTAGCCATTGAAATTTCAAATGGTTTCAATAAAAGGATTTCCTAATTTTGTTCTGATATGAGGAAGTTATGCTAGAGTGAAGAAGGTGAAAAATGTGTTGAGCGGGTGAGCTATTTTTAGCCAAAGGAAGAGTGTAAAAGTGTCCATGCATACATCACCATTTCATGGCTTCTCCAACACACCTCCCCTTCCCTAGGCACGGCCATTATCACCCGTCCATGTGCTCATCACTTCCATTTGCTTCATATATGCATAAGTTGACTTATGTAAGCTTAAGAAGGTAGCTTGCTTTAAAATATCTTAGATTTTGTATAATGTATGTATTTTTAAGTGTATAAGTATATATGTATGTATACATATGTTCATGTGCATGTTAGTGGATGCATTTGTATGCTACATAGGGGTACATGGGATATAAACAACATTGCATTGATTCCGAACAACTTTCGTTCGATAAACTGTTGCTAATCAGAGAATAGATTCCTGGTCACATTTTCACTTATATTTTAATGTATATATATTTGTAAAAAAATTTGACAAACGTTTTCTTATCATTGTAGATGAATTAAAATGACCACACTTCATTTATAAAACCATATAAATTTATATTAACAATTATTTACAAAAATTGTTATTATACCGATAAAGCGATATCGATTTTTCCTTATATTTTAAAATCAAATGTATATCTTTGTAAAACTATTATAAATGTTCTATTATAACTTTATTACTATTCAAATGAATTATCATCATCTAAAATAATTATTTAAATAATTATTTAATTATTAAATCTTAATTTAATTCAGTAAATCAAATATCATATTTAAGAGCATTACTAACAATGTCAAAACACATTTTATTTTCGAAAAAATCAATTTATTTTATTTTGTATCTTTGTTTAATTATAAAAATAAGTGTATATATCCAGCTCTGTGCGTGACATTTTACGATTATAAAGTTGTTTGCTAATAAAACAGTTTTTGGCTATTTTATCGATTTAGATTTTGAGGAAAATACTTTTCTAAATATTTATTCAAAATAAAATTACTATTACTTTTTATCGCTCAGAACAATATTATTTGCATTGTTAACCTTTTATGAATAAATTTAAAAATAAATCAAATTTAACAAAGTGATAAATTTGTGAGTCGTTACATTATGGGTGTCAGGGAGATAGTGTCTAGGCTTGAGCTTGGAAAATTAGTTTCCTATTCTTCCTCGCTATCCAGACTGGCCCGACGAAGGGGTTGCTAATTTGGTTTACTTAGATCAATATCTTCCAAAATAAAATATGTAATGATTTTGGATTTATTCCTAGTTTAAAAAAGAGTTTAAAAGTTATCAAAGTGTTTTATAAGTGTAATATCCCAATTTTTATTAAAATTAAAATTTGAAATTAATTTGAATTTTTCAAAATACAAATAAGATAAGTGTTGATAGGAATAGATTGTAATTTGAATTTGAATTTAAAATTTAAAAAAATAAATATTTTGAAACAAGTGGGATTAAAAATAATATATATGTGATTTTTTATAAGTGTATGATTTAATTTGAAAACCACTTTCTTTTATGATTGTATAAATATTTAAATAAGGAAATGTATTAAAACATATACATATAAAATATAAACTAAATATAATGTAATATATATATAAATTATATAAAAGACATGAAAAACATGCAAAATTACAAATGTAAGTCAATGATAAAGGAAATTAACAAGTGTTTAATTTTTAACACATGAATTTACAAGTGTAATGATTTTATCAATAAAATTTACAAGTGTCATTCTGTTTTCATTTTTGAAATAATTAACAAAAAATAGAAATAAGGTTATATAAATCTCTCTACTCTCTTCTTCTCATTTCCTTTATCTATTCAAACTTTAGAAACCAGAAAATTTAAAACAAATTAAACTTGAAACAAAGGAAATCAAGTAAATAAAGCAATTAAGATCAGACCATCTCAATATCAAAGCAACTAAAACATTTTTTTCCAAAGCTGACAACCTGAGATCATCTCAACACAGCAAAGCTCAATTCAATAATCAAGTAATTAGTAAGATAATAAAGCTCCAGAATTCAACTCAGTAATCAAACTAACAAACAAAGATCAAGCAAGTCCAGCATTCAAACAACAGATCAAAGTCATCCTCGATTTTCAATTCAAAAACAAAAGTTCCAGGCTTGACAAAAAGCTCTATGTTTTCAACATCTAGGTGAGTAACCCTTAAAAATATGAAGTATCATGTGTTGTTTGTAATGATGCTTGAAATTAAATTGCGAAGTATTTATATGCATGCAAATATACGTAGATATATATATGTAGAGATGACTGTGCATGTCGGATATCAGGCACATTTGGCTCTGTCTAGTTCCAAGTTTCAAAACCTGTTCAAAACCCAATCACATCTCCTCTGATTCTTGTTGGACTTGAGGATCTGAATAAAATTTGTTTGTTTAAACATGTTTTAATCTCTAAAAATAAATTCATGCATAATTAACAAAAGAATTTCCTAGAAAATCGAGAAATACAGTTGAACACAAATTATATAGGAATTTCAAGAATCTTGTTTTCTGATTTCAATTATATCATCAAAAACGCTTTTGAAAATAATGATTTTTAAAGGTAAGATAAAAAATTTTAAACATGAATTCATTAGGAATTTGTGAATTGAACGATTTTGGGATTATTGGCGATTTCTGATGATCGAAGTAACATTGGGTCTCGTGATTGAGGTTGGAGCTTGGTGGGTGGTCGGGGATCATAAGAAAAATCTTCGACGAATTTATTATTCACCGAGGCGATGGCGTGACAGAGATTTAGGGTTTAAAACCCATATTTGGTCGAGGTCGGATTTCATGTTGCCGTCATCTCATCGTCGTATCGGAGTCGATTGCACCGTTGGCGATTGAAACAAGGGAAGTAGGTGAAGCTTCAGCCAGAGTTGCGTAGCCTCTGGTGGCCTGAGGCGACGAGGCAAATCAGTTTTTGGCGATCGAGTTTTCTTCCAGTTTGGTTCGTGATGCTAATTCTCAAGTTCGTCGATGTTTAAGGTTTTTGGATGGTCTGGTTGCTGAGGAGATCATCGTCGATGTGTCGATGGTCACAGCATCGACCGGAGGTGGCTGAAGTGCCTGTGCATGGGTATCTCGAATATCTGGGATTGTGGCGATATTTTGGGAAGGCAGAGTTCACTCGAAGTCGAACTCGAATTTGAACTGGGTTTGACTCGAAGAAAATATGTAAAAAAAGTTGCTCGGGAAAAACGTAATTTGGCTCGGGAAACACTCAGGGTTGACTCCGGTATAAGAATTTTCACTTTTAAACTTTAAACAATTTAAGTTAATTTAGTTTCCAAATTTTTTTGAAATAATGATTGTTTTTTAAATTGGAATGTGAAGTTAAAGGTTTTGAAATAAAATATTTTAAATTAATTAAGTTTAAAAATATTTTAAACTTATATTTTTAAAAAGTTTATTTTAAATAAAAACTTAACAATGTAATTAAGAAGTTATTCAAATGTTTTTAAATTGTTAACTTGAAAGTTATGTTAATTTATATTATTAATGATAATTAATTACAAGGTTTATAAATAAAATATTTTTTTTAATGATAATTAAATGATTAATGATTTATAATTACTTAATGATTAAAGAATAATTAATATTAATAAAGGGTTAATTAATTTATAATTAAGGATAAATTTATTTAGGTAATTAATTAAAGAATAATTAATTAATGAAAGTAATAAAGATTAATTATTTAATAATTAATTATTAATTAAGAATAATTAATTAATTATTAGTTAATAATTAAAGGTTAATTAAATAACAATTAAGGTTAATTGGTTAATAATTAAGATTAATTAATTAACAATTAATTTATAATTAAGAATAATTAATCATTAATTAAAGTTAATTAATGGAAATAACTATATGATTAGTTAATTATAATCACAGGATTAATTCATTATGCTTATAGATGATGAATTATTATTGAATACCTTAGATTAGTTAACACCTCTGATATGTGATTGTGTTGCTTTGCGATGTGAATTGTTGTGAATTGAACTGTAATATCTGGGTTATATTTCTGTGTGAATGTGAAAACTATTGGCCTTTAAATGGCATTTGAATTTCGAGGCGACAGGGAGTCAGATTCCAAATGGTTATCCAAAACCCACATTGAATTTTAATGATGAATCTTTGTGACTTGGGTATCCACGTGTTTTTAAAATAAACGCTTATTATTCTGTTTAGTCGAGAGAGGACTTTTGTAATAACCCGCATATTTTACGATTGAATATCTAAATATTTTATTTAAATATTTTATCGTTAGTCGGATTTTAGTTCGAAAAGTTACTTTTTGCATACGGTCGAATTAAGACTTGGGACCACTTCCCTTGTGTTCAAAACACCGTTTGTGATCTTTTTGAGTATAAACTTTGATATGTTTGGAGTTAGTGGAATTTTGCCACTTTTTCACTTTGGGCTTTGGGTTTGGTTTAGCCCATTAACCTAAATTATTAACTCTAGCTCAACCCCCTCTTCCCTTCATAACTTCACTTTCATTTCCTAACACTCAAGCTTCATCAAAAATGGAGGGAGGAATGGGAAATTAAAACTCCAAGCCCTAGTTCATTTGCAAATCCAACATCTAACTCCAAATTCAAAGAGAAGCCATTGATTCAAGCTTCTTGTGTTGAGATTGAAGTATGGTTGATTCTTCCTTTGCTTTCAAGCTTCTTCTTCATTGATTTTGTGTAAAGGTGAGATTTTTATCTCACATCTTTGTCTATAACTATCTTTGATTGTTGGGTATGAATTCCTAACACATTTTCACATGCGTTTGCTTTTGGTTTGGATTGAATTGGTGAAAATCCCAATTTTTAGTGTTTTGGGTTCAAATCTTTAAAAAACCTAGCGTTGATGATTGAACACGTTTTTGGTGATGCATCGAGGAGCCAATAGGACCGGGTAGCCGATGGGCATAATCCCCTAGCGTCCATGCTCGATCGGTTGCAAATTGAGAGAGTTTTTGCATTTCTGTTGCTTAGGTCGTTCGGCCTGCACACGTTACTCTCAGCCTGCAGTTAGGTCGGCCTGCCTTAGGTCGCAACCCATAGGTCGCTCGCCTTGTGTTAGGCCGTTCCATGACTTAGGTCGCAACCCCCTTAAGTCGCTCGCCTTGGGTCACTGGCCACATAGGTTGCTCGGCCATGTTAGGTTGCGCCATACTTAGGTCGCGCCATGCTAGGTCGTCCCCACTTAAGTCGCTCGGCCTTCTCTTACGCCTTAGGTTGCGCATTCTTAGGTCGCGCCATGCTAGGTCGTCCCCACTTAAGTCGCTCGGCCTTCTCTTACGCCTTAGGTCGCGCCATACTTAGGTCGCGCCATGGTTAGGTCGTTTCCTCTAATGTCGCTCGGCCTTCGTTTGTGCTTTAAGTCGCACCAACGTAGGTCGCCCCATGCTTTAACACGCCATGCTATAGGTCGGCTATGTTGGGTCGCTCGGCCTGTTAAATCCCGCAACCATTGGGTCGCGCCATGTTTAGTTGCTCTGTCAGGCCGCATGCTATTTCTTAAGTCGTTGATCTCTTAGGTCGTATGCCGTGGAGTCGTATGAGTTGAGCCGCTGGTTTCTTGTGTTGTATTGTGTCGAGTCGTAAGTCGTGGCTGTTAAGTCACAAGGGTATTTCCACTTTGATGGATTTGGAATCGAATTCTTTGGATTTTATTCACGTCTTCGAATGTGAATTTTTGCGACTTATTGTTTCTACAATCATTTTTGTGATTTGTCACTTTATCTCACTCGTACGAGAAATCTAATTAAACGGCTTAGTAAAACAAGTGGTATGAAACGCTTGCGTTTACTTCGCCGGTTAATTCTTGGACTTGCTCGATTGAATCTCTTATGACAATTTTCGAGTGGAGATCTGCAATTTGTTCGTAAATATTTAAGTTAAGCTAGTGGTTATGGGACATGAAGCTAAGCTTATATATTTACTAGCTTACTGTAATTGACACTTCTTAATGATCATTGATGACCATTTTTGTGATTTAGACTAGCAAATGTGCGATGTCTCTTTGTCTACGAGGGAGACTAAACCCCGTTTCTGTGGAGCCTCGGCTCAATTTGGTGGGGTAGCGACCCATGGTCTTCGGGCCGTTTTGTGGAGCTTCGGCTCAAAATTAATGGTTAGCAACCATGGAATAGCGTTCCATTTTGTGATACACGTGTTGCTGAGTTTTCATGCTCCCGTTTTGTGATAGGCCTCCCCCTTTTTGTGATTTCTGGATTTCCATTGATGATTTCTAGAATTTGTGTTTCACCAATTTTCGTGATTTACATTGATAAGTTTTATCAATATTTGTGCATTGGTGAATTTGTGTGTCATTAACTTTTCTGATTGGCATTGATATTATTGTCAATATTTATGGTTTTGGTGAATAAAAATAAAGAGTATGACATTCTTTTTTATCTTTGAGAAGATTCTTGTGATATTGATTAATCTCTTGTTGATTTTCAATTACATACTTATCACAGTATGGTTTTATGGTTATCATACGTTTTCGTCATATCTCTTATTCTATATCATTTTACTGATTTTTATAGCTAGACTGATCCGTTTATTAATTTCTTATTAAATAATACTCGGGTCAGACCGAGGTGTTACAGGTGCTTCCGCTTGACTTCACATCTCGGATTATCACCCTGGCTTTTGGCTAACTACTTAGATTAGTAGTTTTTTTGTATACATTTGAGATATAGACTCATTGATGTATCCATATTCTTTTGTTTGGCACTTGTAGCTATTCTTTGTGATATTGTGGATCTTGTTTGACTGCTACTCTGATGTACACTTTCATGTGTTATATTCATATCTATTTTCGCCTTTGCGATATGGATGTTTGTGACTGATTTGTGTTATGTTTATTTCTATATTTGTTTCCGAAGAATATATATAGCCACTGCGTAGTAGCTTTGAGTCTGTATCGGTATGTCGGATTTCCTCCTGAAACCAAATGCATGTTGTACTATTTGACATATCGGTGCTCGCACAAAGCAATTACACGAATGGTCGCTCCTCAACAGCCTTATTCTCCGTGCTAGTTGACGGCTTTACACCGTAGTGTCCTTGGCTAGACTGGGTATAGAGGTGGGGCATCAAAGCTTGGTATCAGAGCCAAACTTCGAAACAATTTAGAATAATTTAACAAGGTTCATCTTCCTAAGTCCATCTTAGGAGTCGTGCTTTAGGATTTAATTCGTGTCTTCGTACCGTCCTATCCTATTTTCTTTTGTGATTCCTTGTTTTATCAATCATTATTGTTTGATATTCATTTTGTGAATAAACTTTTTCTTCTTCTTCTTTCTTTCTTAATGAAGAGAAATGGTTAGACCTGGCCGTCCCAGCACCGGTCAATCTAGTGCTACTCTCTAGGATGGAGTATTTATGTCTGCCCAGCAGCTTCTTTATCTAGTAAAGAATGCTCAAGCAGCCGGTTCAAATCCGAAGTCTTCTCACCATAAGTCTGGATTTGCACGTTTGTGCAACGATTATACCAATTTAGGTGGAAATCTATTCAAAGGTTCTGAAACAATTATTGAAGTCCAGGCTTGGCTGAGAACGTGCGATCGAATCTTTTCTCGCATGAATCTTATTGATCTTCACCGTGTTCAGGTGGCCTCTAGTATGCTTCAAGAAAGAGCATTAGATTGGTATGAGCTTCTTATTTCTGAAATAGTTGAAGCGGATTTTACTTGGGAGAAATTCCGTGAACGCTTCGAATTAAAATTTGTGCTAGAAGCAAAGAAGGTGACATTGGCTCATCGTTTTATAGACCTTGTTCAAGGTAAATCCTCTGTGGCAGACTATGTCGTATCATTCGAGTCACTTTCTAAATACGGGGTCGAGTAAATAAACACCCCATTGAAGAAGAACCAAAGATTTGTCTATGGCTTGAACAAAAATCTCAAGAAGCCATTACTTCTAAAGTTAGAAGTTTCTTTTGATCAACTCATTGATATCGCTCTTCGTCTTGAAGAGGTAGATAGGGAGAGTGATGTTGAAGTTATGGGTGCCAAACCAAACTTCAACAACAAGAAAAGGCCTAATAAGTTCATGGGTCCTTATCCCAATAAGAAAGGGAAGCAAGCAACTTCGGTGGCAAAGACTTCTACCTCTAGTAGTGGGCAATGCTACAATTGTGGTTCTAAGGACCATTATGCAAACAAGTGTTCAAAGCCTCGTGCTTGTCGCTATTGCAAAAGCCCGGACCATTATATATCTTCGTATCCCAAACTTCAAAACAGGAAGGAGGGAAAACTTAATGTTGCTCAAGCCCCTGGCAACACATCTCGTAGTCAAGGTATTTCTCATTCTATCCTTGATGACATTATTTTATTTCATGTTCACCCTATTCGAGTTCTTTTTGATACGGGTGCGTCCCACTCTTTTATTTCAAAAGAACTTGTTGATACTTTTTCTTTGGATGTTTTGTGTTTAATGACTTCTTTGAGAATTACGAATCTGGTTGGTGGATCCGCAACAATCAGTTTATTGTGTAAAGATGTCGAGATTATTTTGTGTGATTTTTCTTTCCAAGCCGATTTGCATGTTATGCGCTACTTAGGCTTTGGAATGATTTTGGGAATGGATTGGCTTAACCGCTATGAATCTCAAATCCTATGTCCTGAGCGGACTATTCATCTTCGACATCCTCAATCTGTTAAGAAGATTTCTATTGACCTTAAAGATTCGGATTCCAGCTTGGTTGCATCTTTATATTCTTTAAATCCTCAAGATGACGATAATGATGATGAGGAAGATATTATTTCTCTTATTCACGTTGTTCATGAATTTTCCGACATATTTGAGCCCGTTTTAGGATTACCACCTAAGCGAGCAATTGAGTTCAAAATTAATCTCATCCCTGGAGCTCAACCTATCACTCGTGCTCCTTATCGCATGTCCAATAAGGAAAATGAGGTGATGCGCAAACAATTATCCGAATTGGAGACGAAGCAATTTATTCGCTCTAGTTCCTCGCCTTGGGGAGCTTCGGCTATTTTTGTGAAGAAATCTGATGGTACACTTAGGCTTTGCGTTGACTACCGCAAGCTTAATGATCTTACTATCAAGAATAAATATCCTTTACCTCGGATTGATGATCCATTCGATCAACTTAGTGGTGCTAGAGTCTTTTCACAATTAGACCTAGCTACCGGTTTTCATCAGCTTCGTATTGCAGAAGATAGCATTCCTTTGACATCGTTCCATACTCGTTATGGATCTTGTGAATGGCTTGTTATGCCATTTGGTTTAACGAATGCTCCGGCTTATTTCGTTGACCTTATGAATCGAGTTTTCAAAAATTTCCTCGATCTGTTTGTTCTCATCTTTATTGATGATATTCTTGTGTATTCTAAAACCGAGGAGGAACATGAAATGCATCTCCAGATTGTGCTAGAAACTCTTAGGAGCAATCAATTGAAAGAAATTTTTTCTAAATGCCACTTTTGGCAATCTCGTGTGAAGTTTCTCGGTCACATTATTTCCTAATCCGGGATTTCCATGGATCCTTCAAAGATTGAAGCGATTCAAAATTGAAAGAGACCGGAGAGTGTGAAGAAAATCCGTAGCTTCCTCGGATTGGCGGGTTATTACCGTCGTTTTATAAAAGACTTTTCAAAAATTTCTATGCCTCTTACTAGTTTGACGAGAAGGGAGTTAAATACATTTGGTCGGTCAAATGTGAATCTTCTTTTCAGAAATTAAAAGAACTTCTTTCTGATGCTCCTATTCTTGTTATTCCCAAAGGAAACCAAGATTTTATTGTTTATACCGATGCTAGTCGCGTTGGTTTGGGTGTCGTTCTTATGCAAAGAGAACGTGCTATAGCTTATGCTTCTAGGCAATTGAAGCCAGTCGAAACTAGATATGTCACTCATGATTTAGAACTCGCAGCTATTGTTTTCGCCCTTCGTATTTGGCGTCATTATCTTTTGGGAGAAAAATTTATTCTTTACACCGATCATAAATCTTTGAAGAATCTATTTTCTCAAAAGGAACTTAATTTGCGTCAACAACGTTGGCTCGAATTTCTTGCAGCTTATGATCTTGATATTCTTTATACCCCCGGAAAGGGAAATCGTGTTGCAGACGCACTTAGTCGTAAGAAATAAGCGGTTGTTTCTTTTATGATATCTGAATGGAATGATCTCGAAATTCTATCCACTTATGAGATTCGAGATCGTGTTTTCGATTTATGTTCATCTCTTGTTTTATGTAGCCTTGAGGCTCATCCTTCTCTTTTAGACCGCATTCTTGAAGCTCAAAAGCTAGATCCTGAATTGGCTCTTCTTGGCCAAAATTTTAGGGATAAAATTGATATTGAAGGTTTGAAAGACTTTGATATTGATTCTCATGGCGGCATTCGAAAATTTGGTAGACTTATCGTGCCAAATATTAGTGATCTTCGTAAAGATATTTTAGAAGATTCTCATCGTTCTAAGTTTACCATTCATCCCGGTAGTAATAAAATGTACGCGGATATGAAGCGACTTTATTATTGGGAGGGAATGAAATCTGATATTTCTAACTTTGTTAAGTGTTGCATGACTTGCCAACTTGTCAAGGCCGAGCATCAAAGGCCCGATGGGTTATTGCAACCTTTAGAAATTCCAATTTGGAAGTGGGACCAAATTTCCATGGATTTTATAGACGGTCTTCCCCGTTCTCGTTCGGGTCATGATAGCTTATGGGCGATAGTTGATAGACTTACTAAATCCTCCCATTTTGTTCCCGTTCGGTCTAATCGAACCGTTCCTCTTTTGGCAAAGCTTTTTATCAAAGAAATTGTTAAATTGCATAGAGTTCCTACTTCTATTGTTAGTGATCATGATCCATTGTTTACTAGTGGATTTTGGAAGAGTCTTCAAAAAGCTTTGGGAACGAAGCTTAATTTTAGCACCGCTTATCATCCTCAGTCCGACGGACAAACCGAGCGTGTGAATCAAACTCTTGAAGATCTTCTTCGTGCATGTGTTCTTGATTTTGGTGGAAGATGGGAAGATCATATTTCTCTTGTTGAGTTTTCCTATAATAATAGCTTTCAATCTAGTATTGGTATGGCACCTTTTGAGGCACTCTATAGGAGACCATGCCGATCTCCTTCTTGTTGGCTTGAGGCCGGTGAGATGCTGGTTTTAGGTCCAGATTTTATTCGTAATTCCACAAAGAAGATTGACCTTATTCGTCATAGGATGAAAGAAGCCCAGAGTAGACACAAATCCTATGCCGATAACCGGAGAAGGAAATTAGAATTTTCTGTGGGAGATCTTGTGTTTATTCATGTTTCGCCTATGAAGGGTGTTGTACGTTTCAGTCGATCGGGAAAGTTAGCACCAAGATATATTGGTCAATTTCCCATCACCGAACGTATTGGTTCCGTGGCTTATCGCCTTTTATTACCGGCTCAATTTTCTGCTATTCGTGACATGTTTCACGTTTCTCGATTACGGAAATGCCTTCGAGATTATGATTCTATTCTTGAGCCCGGTGTTGTGGAAGAAATTGAAGTTTCGCCTAATTTAACTTATGAGCAACATCCTATTTGTATTATTGCTTTGGAGGTCAAACGCCTTTGAAATAAAGATGTTCCGCTTGTTAAAGTTCAATGGTCCTCAAATCCAAAGGATTGCTCTTGGGAATCTAGAGAATTCATAGAGCGAACACATTCGGACTTACTTTCCCGTGCTCTTTGAGGTGAATTTCTTAGTTCAAATTTCTTTTGTGTTGATATGCTTTCATGGTTGTTGCCTTATATTTTCTTCTTAAATATTGCGTGGACGCAATTTCTTAAGGAGGGGAGTCTATAACAGCTCGCTATTTTGCGGTTGAATATCTAATATTTTATTTAAATATTTTATCGTTAGTCGGATTTTAGTTCGAAAAGTTACTTTTTGCATACGGTCGAATTAAGACTCGGGACCACTTCCCTTGAGTTCAAAAACCGTTTGCGATCTTTTTGAGTATAAACTTTGATATGTTTGGAGTTAGTGGAATTTTGCCACTTTTTCACTTTGGGCTTTGGGTTTGATTTAGCCCATTAGCCTAAACTATTAACTCTAGCTCAACCCCCTCTTCCCTTCATAACTTCACTTTCATTTCCTAACACTCAAGCTTCATTAAAAATGGAGGGAGGAATGGAAAATTAAAACTCCAAGCCCTAGTTCATTTCCAAATCCAACATCTAACTCCAAATGCAAAGAGAAGCCATTGATTCAAGCTTCTTGTGTTGAGATTGAAGTGTGATTGATTCTTCCTTTGCTTTCAAGCTTCTTCTTCATTGATTTTGTGTAAAGGTGAGATTTTTATCTCACATCTTTGTCTATAAGTATATTTGATTGTTGGGTATGAATTCCTAACACTTTTTCACATGCATTTGCTTTTGGTTTGGATTGAATTGGTGAAAATCCCAATTTTTAGTGTTTTGGGTTCAAACCTTTAAAAATCCTAACGTTGATGATTGAACACATTTTTGGTGATGCATCGAGGAGCCAATAGGACCGGGTAGCCGATGGGCGTAATCCCCTAGCGCCCGTGCTCGATCAGTTGCAAATTGAGAGAGTTTTTTCATTTATGTTGCTTAGGTCGTTCGGCCTGCACACGTTACTCTCGACCTGCAGTTAGGTCGACCTGCCTTCGGTCGCAACCCATAGGTCGCTAGCCTTGTGTTAGGCCGTTCCATGACTTAGGTCACAACCCCCTTAAGTCGCTCGCCATTGGTCGCTGGCCACATAGGTCGCTCGGCCATGTTAGGTTGCGCCATACTTAGGCCGCGCCACGCTAGGTCGTCCCCACTTAAGTCGCTCGGCCTTCTCTTACGCCTTAGGTCGTGACATACTTAGGTCGCGCCATGCTTAGGTCGTTTCCTCTTAAGTCGCTCGGCCTTCCCTTATGCTTTAAGTCGCACCAACATAGGTCGCCCCATGTTTTAACACGCCATGTTATAGGTCAGCTATGTTTGGTCGCTCGGCCGGTTAAATCTCGCAACCATTGGGTCGCGCCATGTTTAGTTGCTTTGTTAGGCCGCATGCTATTTCTTAAGTCGCTGATCTCTTTCGTATGTCGTGGAGTCATATGAGTTGAGCCGCTGGTTTCTTGTGTTGTATTGTGTCGAGTCGTAAGTCGTGGATGTTAAGTCGCAAGGGTATTTCCACTTTGATGGATTTGGAATCGAATTCTTTGGATTTTATTCACGTCTTAGAATGTGAATTTTTGTGACTTATTGTTTCTACCATCATTTTTGTGATTTGTCACTTTATCTCACTCGTACGAGAAATCTAATTAAACGGCTTAGTAAAACAAGTGGTATGAAACGCTTGCGTTTACTTCGTCGGTTAATTCTTGGACTTGTTCGATTGAATCTCTTGTGACAATTTTCGAGTGGAGATCTGCAATTTGTTCGTAAATATTTAAGTTAAGCTAGTGGTTATGGGACATGAAGCTAAGCTTATATATTTACTAGCTTACTGTAATTGACGCTTCTTGATGATCGTTGATGATCATTTTTGTGATTTAGACTAGCAAATGTGCGATGTCTCTTTGTCTACGAGGGAGACTAAACCCCGTTTCAATGGAGCCTCGGCTCAATTTGGTGGGGTAGCGACCCATGGTCTTCGGACCGTTTTGTGGAGCTTCGGCTCAAAATTAGTGGTTAGCAATCATGGAATAGCGTTCCATTTTTTGATACACGTGTTGCTGAGTTTTCATGCTCCCGTTTTGTGATAGGCCTCCCCCTATTTGTGATTTCTAGATTTCCAATGATGATTTCTAGAATTTGTGTTTCACCAATTTTCATGATTTACATTGATAAGTTTTATCAATATTTGTGCATTGGTGAATTTGTGTGTCATTAACTTTTGTGATTGGCATTGATATTATTGTCAATATTTATGGTTTTGGTGAATAAAAATAAAGAGTATGACATTCTTTTTGATCTTTGAGAAGATTCTTGTGATATTGATTAATCTCTTGTTGATTTTCAATTACATACTTATCACGGTATGGTTTTATGGTTATCATACGTTTTCGTCATATCTCTTATTCTATATCATTTTATCTGATTTTTATAGCTAGACTGATCCGTTTATTATTTTCTTATTAAATAATACTCGGGTCAGACTGAGATGTTACAGGTGCTTCTGCTTGACTTCACATATAGGATTATCACCCTGGCTTTTGGCTAACTACTTAGATTAGTAGTTTTTGTTGTATACATTTGAGATATAGACTCATTGATGTATCCATATTCTTTTGTCTTGCACTTGTTGCTATTCTTTTGTGATATTATGGATCTTCTTTGACCACTACTTTGATGTACACTTTCATGTGTTATATTCATATCTATTTTCGCCTTTGTGATATGGATGTCTGTGACTGATTTGTGTTATGTTTATTTCTGTATTTATTTCCGAAGAATATATATAGCCACTGTGTAGTGGCTTTGAGTTTGTATCGTTATGTCGGATTTCCTCTTGAAACCAAATGCATGTTGTACTATCTAACATATCGGTGCTCGCATAAAGCAATTACACGGATGGTCGCTCCTCAACAGCCTTATTCTCCGTGCTAGTTGACGGCATTACACCGTAGTGTCCTTGGCTAGAGTGGTATAGAGGTGGGGCGTCACCACTTTGTGTCATAAAACCCATTCTGAATAATGATACGATGAACTGAAGTGCATCTGAAGACCGTGGTGAAGACCGGGTATCTTCGAGAATGAAAGGATTACCTATCGATTGTCTCTGCACTGAGTTGCTCCGGTATAGCGATCTCCATATTGTATTGGGGAGGCTGATTGGGATTGTAGATTCCAGGATTGCAGTGGCTTCTTCCTTTATTAGACGAAGTGCCTTTGGTTCCATTCAAAACCAGAATGGACTTGTATGGTTGTATGTCTGACATTACATTTTGAGATATAAAGCTGATTTCTATCAAATACATTTCTGTTTGGTGGCAGAGAATTTAGTCGCTTAGCTTAACACCCTTCTCTAAGACGTACCAGCTCAGAGGTTATGTAGTTGATGGTTATTAGCGATATACTCCCAATTTGGTAGTGTTGCATGCTGAGTGCTTATCATTTGTTGAACGAAGCATGCCTTTTGTGCAAAGTGTAGCGTTGTGGACGAGACTTCGTCGAACCTCACAACCCGGTAATGGTCGAAACAGGAAGGATGCGGCAAGGTTACGGGGGTAGTGCCCCTCAGGGTATGTGCATTTCCTTCTGGATAAAAAGTGGTATCATGGTATGGAGCCCAGATACTTATGTGGTGGTTGGTTGTTGTTGTTGTTGGGGCCTGGATAAAGGTCAGTTACAATCGAGGAAGGGCATACTCGTGTAGTAGTTACCTAGTTACAGAGGTAAGCCGGCCTTATGTTGGCAGAGAGCTAGTTAAGTTCTCGGGGAGTCCCTCTAGAGGCGTACCCATTCGGTAAGGAAGTTCCTTAGCCTGACCATTTTTGAAAATCCAATCACCAAATACGAACCCTTTACGATTACAGTTGTATAACCTTCCACCTCATGTGGTAGCAATAGCAGGCATAATATAATGGTATCTATGCTGGCTAAGATTAATATTATACTTTCGAAATGTTTTCACACTATGTACTAATAATAATATCAAAAGAGTTTTCTCGTATCAAACATATTTGACTATCATAAGAAGAAATCTCCCCCAAGTGTGCGATTGCATTATGTGTGTGTCGGAAGGCCTTATGGTAGTTTCATTTTCCAAAAGCATGAACGAATTTCTTTTATAAATTGTTTTCGTACAAACAACTATTTTTGTTTAATCATACCAATCCCATGATTGACCCAGAGTTTATTGTTCACTTCCTAAACTCCGAGTGCCCATAATTTCCATTCGGGCAGCCTAGAAACAAGTTATCTGTGTTCTGGAGCTAGCTTGGATAGTAGATTCAGATTTAGAAGTCTTTTGGAAGCTATCAGATTTTGGAAAGCTTTTGGTTTGGAAATCTTTTGAAGTGTTTGGAGTTTTGGAAGACCTTATCGATGTTGAAGTATGTTGGAAACTTTTGAAGACTCTGTTGTCATTCGGCTATGGTGTTGTTATTATTCTGTTGTTGTATCATGTGTAGCACCCTGATGATGGTGGTGATTTGTTGTAACTAAATATTGTATCCATGTTGTATCTGTGAATTGGTTATCAATGAAATCATCTTTTTTTCCGATGTTTATATTCATCTAATGTTGTTATAAGCTCCACTGAACTGGAGTTCAATGTTTGAATCTTCGGCAGTCGAATACAAGTGAGGTATTTGATGTTGATTTTTGAACGCTGGATCTCAGGTCGTGACAAGTAGTATCAGAGCTAAAGGTTGAGTAAGAATTTTAGCTATGGAGTATAACCCGAAAGACCGAAAACCTAAAATTTCTTGGTCTATTTCTTTAAACTGTTGATATCCTCTAAGATATCTCGTCGTATACCTAAATCATGTTTTCTTACTATTTACAGCTAGTGAGAATGAGTGGGAGAAGAGGATGAGGTAGGGACGGGGAAATACCACTACAACTGGTCAAGTCACTACAACAACGGAAGCAGCAATTCCTACTCAACCTCGGCCGAATCTGGCTGATCCATATCGAAGTTTTTCCAGACTTGGTGGAAAACCATTCACAGGCAAGGAGTTTATTATCGAAGCACAAGCTTGGATTCAATTGTGAAATAATTTTCAAAGGATTTAATTTAGAAGACGATCAGTTGCGATTGATAGCTTCTTGCCACTCCAAGAGAAAGCTCTAGCTTGGTGGGAGACAGTTACAGTGGATGAGCTAAAAGATGAGTTCACTTGGGGTCGATTCAAACAGATGTTTGAGCAGCGATACACGTTATCTTGATTTGGTCTGGAGCTGGTAAACACCCCTTTGAAGAAGAATGATTCGGGAGATGAACAAGAAATTCCATGAATGGATGACTGCCCACGTAAAGGAGTCTTTTTCTGAATTGATCGATATAGGTTATAGATATGCTACCTTGGTTAAGTAGGAAGTTCCGGAGGAAAAAGGAAGTGCAAGCAATCCGAATTGGAAGAAAAGGAAGTTCGGAGGGAAGAAACCGTATCAAGGCAAGGAGAAGAAGAGATATCGAGAAAACCCGGCGAGGGATATTACTTGTACAATTTTCGAGAGAAGGGCCATTGCTCAAGTAGATACGAGAAGCCTATGAAACAAGGAAAGAAAGATCAACCTGTGAAGACAAGTCAGGGAACCAGAGAATGCTATTACTGTCACAAGCTAGGTCATGTATTTAAAGATTGCCCAGCAAGGAAGCAAGCTCAGATAGCGAAGGTATATTCAATAAAGGATGACCCCTCAACTTCAAAAGCGGATAAAGGAAAAGGAGTTTTAGAAGGTAACCTTCTCATTTATGATAGATTTGTTAGAGTTTTGTTCTACATAGATGCCACATATAGCTTTATCTCCCAACAAACCATAAACGAATTAAAACTTAAACTTGAATTTGTCGACGAGCCCATTTGTGTGAAGAATCCAGTTGATGGCCCTGCGAACCTTTTAATACGATGCAGAGAAGTTCCTATCTTGTATTCTCATCATCAATTTCCTATCAGTCTCTTTGTCCTCGATTTTAATGAATTTGAAATCTTACTCAAAATGGACTGGCTAACGGAATACGAAGCCAATTTAAATTGTAATAATCGAACGATTTCGATCACAACCAAATTTGGGGATTTTATTGAAATTTCTTGTGAGGATCTGATTCCTAAGAGAGATAAGCTGATGCATACTATGGGATATCCCGAACCTAGTTTGGAGTCCATACCTATTATCCGGGAATTTCCAGACGTGTTCGAAGAGGTTAAATCTTTACCTCCACACAAAGAAATTGAATTCAAAATCAATTTAGTTCCCAATGCTCGTCCTGTTGTTCATACAAGCCGTAGGATGGCACCTAGGGAAAGAATAGAGTTGGTCAAGCAAACCCGACATTTGCTAGAAAAAGGATTAATACGTCCTAGTGTTTTCAATTGGGGTTCAGCCATGGTGTTTGTAGCCAAGTCTGACGAATCCTAGAGATTGTGCGTGGACTACCGCGATCTCAATAAATTAATTCTCAAAATAAAAATTCCTTTTCCTAAAATCGACGACTTGTTCGATCAACTACACGACGCTCGATTCTTTTCTAAGATGGATTTAGCACAGGGATTCCGTCAATTGAGAATTGCTGAAGATTGTATTCACTTAATTGCTTTAAAGGGTTTAGACACATTCTACGAATGGTAGTCATGACTTTCGGACTAACCAATGCTCCCTCATATTTCGTAGACTTAATGACTCGAGTTTTCCGATAATTGTTGAATAAATTTGTTCTTGTGTTTATTGACGTTATTCTGATCTATTCCAAAACCGAAGAAGAGCATGTTGAACACTTGAGAATTTTTTTGGACAAAACCGAAGAAGAGCATGTTGAACACTTGAGAATTTTTTTGGAAATATTGAGGAATAACTTCCTATTCATCAAATTTTCTAAGTGTCATTTTTGGGTCAAGGAAGTTAGATTTCTCAGATATATTTTCACTGAAGAGGGAATTTTTGTAGCCCTGGGCAAGGTCTCTGCTATTCTAGACTGGAAGCAACCCACAACTCCAAAAGAAGTTCGAGGTTTTTTGGGTTTAGCGGTATACTACAGAAAATTTGTTCAGGATTTCTCCAAGATAGCCAGTCCGTTGACTAAGCTAACTATGAAGAATGCTAAAATTGATTGGAATCCGAAGTGCAAAGAAGCGTTCCAGAAGTTGAAGAGGAGATTGGCTACCGCTCCCGTTCCTACTATTATTAACGAGAATCAAGGCTTATCTGTTTATACAAATGCTTGTGGTGATGGTGTGGGTGCTGTTTCAAAACAGGAAGATAGAGTGATTGCCTACGCGAGTAGACAATTGCGTCACTGAGAAAACTACCCAACCCACGATCTGGAGCTTCTAGCTGTTATTTTTGCTTTAAAAATATGGCGTCATTATCTTCTAGGTAAATACCTCTTTCAGCTTTCTTAAAAATTTAAAGTTTAACTTAACTTAATATTTATACTTAATAAATCCCTCTTGTTCTAGGTTTAAAATTCGAATTGTTCACCGACCATAAATCTCTGAAGTATCTCTTTACGCAGAAGGAATTAAATATGAGGCAACAACGTTGGTTGGAATTTCAAGCGTCATATGACCTAGATATTCTGTATACGCTCGGAAAAGCCAACATGGTGGCCGATGCTTTAAGTAGAAGACATGCTGTTCTCGCATATCTTGTCGTCACTCCTACTCTTCTTGAGAAAGTCGCCAGCAAGCAGAAAGAAGACAAGTTTCTTCATGAATTTATGAGAGAATACGTTGTGGTAAAGATACCTGTCTTGAAGTCGATGATAGTAAAGTTATAAGATTGAAAGCCAGGGTCTGTGTCCCAGACATTCCGGATCTAAAACGTGAAATTTTGGATGAGTGTCACAAGTCTAAACTCAGTATCCATCCAGGAGTTAATAAGATGTATCGAGATATCAAAAGAACTTTTCGGTGGAAAATAATGAAAAGGGATATATCTATTTATGTGAGTCGTTGTGCTAGTTGTCAACAAATTAAAAGTGATCAGATGAAAATGGCGGGTTTACTCCAACCATTGGAGGTGCCTAAGTGGAAATGGGATTTAGTGTCTATGGATTTCATAAACGGGCTGCCAAGAACTCGCAAAGGTAATGAACCGATTTAGGTTATCGTGGATCGTCTGACCAAGACTGCCCACTTTATCCCAGTAAAATCTACCCGAACAGCAACAATTTTGGCTGAATTATATGTGAAAGAAGTTGTTCGTCTCCATGGTATACCAAGCAGTATAGTGAGTGATCGTGACCCAATCTTCACAAGCAGATTCTGGGAGGCATTTCAAGCTGCATTAGGAACCAAACTGAACTTCGTACTGCTTACCACCCGCCGTCTGATGGGAAGATAGAAAGAATAAATCGAATTTTAGAAGGCCTTTTGTGTGCTTGTATTCTTGACTTTGGCGGTTCATGGGAGGACCATTTGCATCTGGTTGAATTTTCATATGATAATAGTTATCAAGCCAGTATTAAAATGGCTCCTTTCAAAGCTTTATATGGCCGTCTATGTCGATCACCTGCGTGTTGGATTGAGTCAGGTGATAGACTTGTCCTCCAATTAGATACGATAAAGGAAGCTACTGAAAAATTTGATTTTATTCGAAAGAACTTGAGAGCTGCTCAAAGTCATCAGAAAAGCTATGTTGACCGCAGAAGAAGAGATTTATAATTCCATGTAGGAGATTCTGTTTCCCTAAAGGTTTCTCTAATGTGGGGTGTGTTGAGATTTGGGAAGACAGTTAAGCTGGCACCACTATATATTGGTCATTTTCATATACTGGAGAGGATCGGTCCTTTGGCATATCGAGTGTAGCTACCCAATTGGTTATTGGCGTACACAACGTGTTTCATGTTTCTCACCTTCGAAAATATATGCACGATCCAGATGTATCATTGAAGAAGCCGCTTAGTAGGACTTGGAAATCACTCCCAACATAGCAATGAAAAGAGAACCGTTAAAGCTAATTGATCAAGATGAAAAGAAATTGAGAAATAAAGTTATGAAACTGGTAAGCCATTTCTTTATGACTGTACTTGGGAAACAGAGGATAGCATGTAGAAAGTCCTATCCAAATTGCAGAGTGGATATTTCGGCTTAATCTGGTAAGCCATTTCTTTATCTTTTTCTGTATTCATATATTCTTTCATTGTTCTCTCTCTCTTTCAAATTTCGAGGACGAAATTTTCTTAAGAGGGGAATCTGTAACATCCCAATTTTTATTAAATTTAAAATTCCAAATTAATTTGAATTTTTGAAAATACAAATAAGATAAGTGTTGATAGGAATAGATTGTAATTTGAATTTGAATTTAAAATTTAAAAAAATAAACATCTTGAAAATAATGGGATTAATAATAATATATATGTGATTTTTTATTAGTGCATGATTTAATTTTAAAACAACTTTCTTTTATGAATGTATAAATATTTAAATAAGGAAATGTATTAAAACATATACATATAAAACATAAACTAAATATAATGTAATACATATATATATGTATAAATTATATAAAAACATAAAAAACATGCATAATTACAAATGTAAGTCAATGATAAAGGAAATTAACAAGTGTTTAATTTTTAACACATGAATTTACAAGTGTAATTATATTATCAATAAAATTTACAGGTGTCATTCTATTTTCATTTTTGAAATAATTAACAAAAAATAGAAATAAGGTTATATAAATCTCTCTACTCTCTTCTTCTCATTTCTTTTATCTGTTCAAACTTTAATCAGAAAATTTAAAACAAATTAAACCTGAAACAAAGGGAATCAAGTAAATAAAGCAATTAAGGTCAGACCATCTCAATATCAAAGCAACAAAAACATTTTTTTTCAAAGTTGAAAACTTGAGACCATCTCAACACAGCAAAGCTCAATTCAATAATCAAGTAATTAGTAAGATAATCAAGCTCCAGAATTCAACTCAGTAATCAAACTAACAAACAAAAATCAAGCAAGTCCAGCTTTCAAATAATAAAACAACGTCATCCCTGATTTTCAATTGAAAAATAGTTCCAGGCTTTATAAAAAGCTCTCTGTTCTCAACATCCAGATGAGTAAACCTTAAAAATCTGAAGTATCATGTGTTGTTTGTAATGATGCTTGAAATAAAATTGTAAAGTATTTATATACATGAACATATATATACATATACATACATACATACATACATACATATATATATATATATATATATATATATGCAGAGATGACTGTGCATGTCTGATATCAGGCACATTTGCCTCTGTCTAGTTCCAGATTTCAAAACCCAATTACATCTCCTCTGATTCTTGTTAGACTTGAGGATCTAAACAAAAATTTCTTGTTTTAACATGTTTTAAGCTCTAAAAATAAATTCAAGCATAATTAACATAAGAATTTCCTAGAAAACCAAGAAATACAGTTGAACACAAAATATATAGGAATTTCGAGAATCATGTTTTCTGATTTCAATTATATCATCAAAAACGCTTTTGAAAATAATGATTTTTAAAGGTAAGATCAAAATATTTAAACATGCATTCACCGAGAATTTGTGAATTGAACGATTTTGGGTTTATTGGCGATTTCTGATGATTGGAGAAAAATTGGGTCTCGTGATAGGGGTTGGAGCTTGGTGGTTGGTGGGGGATTGTCAGAAAATCCTCGGTGAATTTATTATTCACCGAGGTGATGGCGTGACAGAGATTTAGGGTTTAAAACCCATATTTGGTCGAGGTCGGATTTCGTGTTGCTATCGTCTCGTCGTCACATCGGAGTCGATCGCACCAGTGGCGATCGAAACAAGGAAGGTTGGCGAAGCTTCAGCCGGAGTTGCATGGCATATGGTGGCCTGAGGCGACCAGGCGACTTAGTTTTTGGTGATCGAGTTTCTTCCAGTTTGGCTCATGAATCTAAATCTCAAGTTCGTCGATGTTTAGGGTTAATGGGTAGTCTGGTGGCTAGAGGTGATCATCGCCGATGTGTCGATGGTCACTGCATCGACCGAAGGTGGCTAGAGTGCCTGTGCATGCGCATGGGTATCTCGAATATCTGGAATCGTTGTGATATTTTGGGAAGACGGAGTTCACTCGAAGTCATACTCGATGTTGAACTGGGTTTGACTCGAAGAAAATATGTAAACAAGTTGCTCGGGAAAAACGTAATTTAGCTCGGGAAACACTCGGGGTTGACTCGGGTATGATAATTTCCAATTTTAAATTTTAAACAATTTAAGTTAATTTAATTTCTAATTTTTTTTAAATAATGATTTTTTGTTAAATTGGAATATGAAGTTAAAGGTTTTGAAATAAAATATTTTAAATTAATTAAGTTTAAAAATGTTTTAAACTTATATTTTTAAAAAGTTTATTTTAAGTCAAAACTTAACAATGTAATTAAGAAGTTAATCAAATGTTTTTAGAATGTTAACTTAAAAGTTAAGTTAATTTATATTATTAATGATAATTAATTACAAGGTTTATAAATAAAAAACTAATAATAATTAAATAATTAAGGATTTATAATTACTTAATAATTAAAGAATGATTAATTAAAGATTAATTAATTATTAATAAAGGGTTGATTAATTTATAACTAAGGATAAATTAATATATGTAATTAATTAAAGAATAATTAATTAATGAAAGCAATAAAGATTAATTATTTAATAGTTAAGCATTAATTAAGAAAAATTAATTAATTTATTAATAATTAAAGGTTAATTAAATAATAATTAAAGTTGATTAATTAGTAGTTAAGATTAATTGATTAACAATTAAGGACAATTAATTTATAATTAAGAATGGTTAATCATTAATTAAAGATAATCAATGAAAATAATTATGTGATTGGTTAATTATAATCACATGATTAATTCATCTTGCTTATAGATGATGAATTATTATTGAATGCCTTAGATTGGTTGACACCTCTGATATGTGATTGTGAGGCTTTGTGATGTGAATTATTGTGAACTGAACTGTGAAATCTAGGTTATATTTCCGTGTGAATGTGAAAACTGCTGGCCTTTAAATGGCATTTGAATTTTGATGCGACAAGGAGTCGGATTCCAGCTGGTTATGCGAAACCCACATCGAATTCTAATGATGAATCTTTGTGACTTGTGTATCCACGTGTTTTTAAAATAAACGCTCATTATTCGATTCAGCCGGGAGAGGACTTTGTGTCATAAAACCCATTCCGAATAATGGTACGATGAATTGGAGTGCATCTGAAGACGGTGGTGAAGACCGGGTATCTTCGAGAATGAAAGGATTACCTATCGATTATCTCTGCACTGAGTTGCTTCGGTATAGAGATATCCATATTGTGATATGGAGTCCATCAGGATTTTGGATTTCCAGATTGCAGGGGCTTTTTCCTTTATTGGACGTAATGCCTTCGGTTCCATTCAGACCCAGAATGGACTTGTATGGTTGTATGTCTGACATTACACTTTGAGATATAAAGCTGATTTCTATCAAATACATTTCTATTTGGTGGCGGAGAATTTATTCTCTTAGCTTAACACCCTTCTCTGAGACGTAAGATTATGTAGTTGATGGTTATTAGTGATATAATCCCAATTTGGTAGTGTGGCATGCTGAGTGTTGATCATTTGTTGAACGAAGCATAGATTTTGTAAAAAGCGTAGCTTTGTGGACGAGACTTCATCAAACCTCACAACCCGGCAATGGTCGAAACAAGAAGGACGCGGCAAGGTTGTAGGGGTAGCGCCCCTTAGGGTATGTGCATTTCCTTCTGGATAAAAAGTGGTATCATGGTATAGAGCCCAAATACTTAACTTATGTGGTTGTTGGTTGTTGTTGTTGTTGGGTCCCCGGATAAAGGTCGGTTACGACCGAGGGATGACATACTCGTGTAGTAGTTACCTAGTTACAAAGGTAACCAAGCCTTGTGTTGGCAGAGAGCTGGTTAAGTTCTTGGGGCGTCCCTCCAAGGGCGTATCCATTCGGTAAGGAAGTTCCTTAGCCTGACCATTGTTGGAAATCCAATCACCAAATACAAACCCTTTACGATTACAGTTGTATAAACTGCCACCTCAGGTGGTAGCTATAGCAGGCATAGCATAATGGAACCTATGCTGGCTAAGATTAATATTTTACTTTCGAAATGTTTTCACACTATGCACTAATAATAATATGAAAAGAGTTCTCTTGTATCAAGAATATTTGACTATCTTAAGAAGAAATCTCCTCCAAGTGTGCGATTGCATTGTGTGTGTGCCGGGAGGCCTTATGGTAGTTTCATTTTCGAAAAGCATGAACGGATTTCTTTGATAAATTTTTTTTGTACAAACAACTGTTTTTGTTTACTCATACAAGTCCTATTACTGACCCAGAGTTTATTGTTCCCTTCCTAAACTCTGGGTGCCTATAATTTCCACACGGCCAGCCTAGAAATAGGTTATCCATGTTCTGGAGCTTGCTTGGATAGTAAATTCAGATTTAGAAGTCTTTTGGAAGCTATCGGATTTTGAAAAGCTTTTGTTTTGGAAATCTTTTGAAGTGTTTGGAGTTTTGGAAGACCTTATCGAAGTTGAAATATGTTGGAAACTTTTTGAAGACTTTGTTGTTGTATCATGTGTAGCACTCTGATGATGGTGGTGATTTGTTGTAACTAAATATTATATCCATGTTGTATCTATGTATTGGTTATCAATGAAATCATCTTTTCTTTCCGCAATTTTATATTCATCTAATGTTGTTATAAGCTCCACCGAACTGGAGTTTAACGTTTGAATCTACGACAGTCGAATACAAGTGAGGTATTTGATGTTGATTTTTGAACGCTGGATTTCAGTTCGTGACAATAAGAGAGGCTTAATAATTCCATATATACCGGAAAGAATGTTTTAGAAATGTATATCTCCAAAAGAGATTTTGATAAAAAGAACTTAATAAATTAAAGAGTGATTTCCTATTCACTCAACCTCTTTTATCTATGATTCATTCGGAGAAACCGGGTTTAGATTTAGATGATTTCAATCTAAAGACCACTTCGAACCAATTTACGTATTCGAAGTGAAGACTTGAAGATAATTATGGAAGTTGGAATGTAGGACTACTTGTTACCAACCCTCTGGGGAAATTTTCCATATCATATTATGTGACAATAGTTATTCACTTAAAAGATCTTCGATGCAAGGACTTCTCGCTACTAATCCTAGAGTTAATTCCCAACAGGATGTGATAGGGGAGTGCCTTCGACTTCGTTCAGTCCCAGAGCGGACTTGTATGGATGAAGTCTGACATTGCATTTCTAGTTACACGAGTGATCTCTATGAACGTATTATCTACTTAGTGGTAGGGAAGGAAACTTCTTTTAGCTTAACATCCTTTCCCGAGACGTATGAGCTCAGGAGTTATAAAATTGTAGAAATCAATTGTGTGACCATGGAATGGCAATGTAGCATTCAAAGTGAATAATGCAAATAAGAAAGGTAATCGTTACCTCAAGCCTCACACCCGGGAAATGGCCGAAAGAGGGTAGATGAAGCAAGGCTATGTGGTTTGCAACCATTAGGGTATGATCATCCCTTTCTAGATAAACTTCTACCCACTATGACATTAGGGTTTAAATTATTTTGGTGTGCGCTAAGAGATGTCTCAGATATGTCGGTAACAATCGGGATAATGACATATTCGGTACTATCCAGTGAGAAAGGTAGGCTTGTGTTGGTAGAGGTGCAGATGTTCTGTTGACCTCGGTACATTACTCTAGGGATGTACTGCCAGAATGTAGTCCTTTCACCTGGCCATTTGTATGAAAATCCATTCTCTAATAAATGGCTGCCATTTTGATTGTAGAACCTGCATTTGTGGCTAATATGCTAGAATTTATTCAATGTAACAATTCGGCTAAGATTTACAAGTTTACTTGCAAATTTTTTCCAAGAATGTCATTAAAAATAATATCCCTTATTTTTATGTAAAAATGGTTTTAGTTATCACAAGGTAAAAAACCGTCCGTGTGTATGGTGGCCTGGTCTTATGAGATACCTTTTTGTTTTCAAACATCGTATTTGAGTTCTCACACCAGTCTCATGACTGACTCGGAGTTTATCTTGTTTTCCCTTTAAACTCTAGGTGCCCTATTTTTCCAAGCCGCCAATTAGTCAGGATCCTGTTGGAGTATTTTGGGGAAAGCATGCTGGAAGAGATTTTTGGAGCATGGAGCTGGAGCACCTCATGTGTATATCTATCTATTTATTTTATTTTTCTACTATGTCTAAGTTAGTTAATACCAGCAAGTGTGGGAGCAGGTAGTTATGACTGTTCCTGGGTGGGTTAGTTCATACCAAAACTCTGATGTGCCTTAGTGAGAGTGATTGTATGTAATATCTATCTATTTTAACGTAATGTAAGAATTTGTGTTTCTATCTTTTACTTTACTTTGCCCCTGAAAATCTGCCCCCCGTCACTTGGATTTATGGCACATGAATACCGTAGATGTATTAGTGTCCATTTTCGAGAGTCGAGGAGACGGGTCTTCACAAATGTACCCTTTTCTCATAATAATCTTTATGATCTAGAGAGTGCTCAACAAATCATAAAGTGCATTAGGTACTCATGACCAAACATTTCATAAGTGCCTAAAAAAAATTTCATAACCCTCGAGGGTGCACAATAAAGGAACAAAACGTCCTTAGCAATATCGAGACATTATAAACATCAATACAAATAATTTATGGCTTAAGCATGGTAAATAACCATAAGTATGTATAGTACTTTATTTATATTGTAGATGATAGAGAGAAATATTTTAGACTCATAATCTCAAATAGTAATAGTGGGTATTATCGTCTATATAGGATAATGAGTTTTCACAACACTCAATGGCATTATTTGTGATTTTATACATATATACATGTGTGCATGCGCATGTGTGCGTATACGATTATATATGTATGTGTTTATTCTTTATACTATTATGAGTTTTAATTTGATTTTAACTTCTAAAATCATGTATTTTTTATTCTATTTCATATTTTTTATTTAAGACTCTATTATTTGACTATAATAATTATAATTTAATATTAAATCTTATATATACATATATATTATTACTAACAATAAACTAATATTACAACTTTATTATAGCCTTTTATGAACTATTATAAATTTATTTATTTATAATTTTTATAATAAATTAAAAATAATTTTTGTTTATTTATAGCTTTTATCAATTTAAATTTAAACGTTTTAAATTTGTTTTTTATAACCATTATGAATAGAAATTAAAAGTAAATTTAAATTTTATTCATAACATATCCTAATTTTAATTTAAACTATTTTGATTAATTTATTTATAGCCTTTATAAACAAAATTTTAAAAATAATTTTAAGATTTATTCATAACCTTTATAAATATAAATGTAAATTAATTTCAAATTCAACTTTTGTAGTATTCATAATAACACAATTTAGGCATTGATACCATTGTTCGATCAGATGCATCTAGCAACGTGGTTAAAGGGGTAAACTTCAAAAAATATCCTTTTAATTCATTATGCACTGGGTCTTCTACTGTGTTATTATGAATAATGTTATTAACATTAAATCATATTTAATATTTTAGTAGATTATTTTAATTGTATTTTAATTTTAATTATATAACCAAAATATTAAAATTAATTATATTCATAATTTTAATATAAAAAGGGTAATTTAAAGAAATATATAAAATAATTTTCATGTCTAATCATATATATGTACGTATGTATGTATTTTTACTTCGAATGATAAATATCGTAGTTATGATAATTAATAAATGTTTATTATAAATTTAATAGCATTTTTTCAAATTAAAATCATATATTTGAATGATTATAGTTTTCTTGACTTAAGTATCGAATATTCAAGTCAAACATATAATGTTTTAATATAATAATTTTATTATCAATGGTGGTGATATGTAAATATTTGACAAAAACTATATATATATATATATATATATATATGTATCATTATCTAATCTCAAATGTCATATATATATATATATATATTATGATATATAGTGAAATGGTAACTGTGAGTTTGTTATTTTAATATGAGCCCAGCATCGCAAGTTATGCATAAAATAGTTCTCGTAATTAGAAGTCATGAAGGTTGTAAGTTGTGAGGGTTTGTGTAAATAATATATTATAATTCCCTAATTATAATTTATTAATGAAAAGGGATTTATAAGCAAATTACCTTCTGTATTTCTCAAACCCTAATCGCCGGCAATGTAACGACCCTATTTTTAATGTAGTATTTTTAATTTAATTTATAGGATTTTCCCCGATTTTTAGTTTGAAAAATATTTAAATTACACTTTGACGCATTTTGTGGCAAACGTTGGTATTTTTGAAACTTCACATAATAAGTTGACATGTGTATTTTTGTGTTATTTTATGATTGTGTCGCATTATTGTGCTTCATCGTACTTTTATTCTATTGTTAGTAGCCATACGCGAATAAGGTATTATTTAGCAGACACTCCAAAACATCCCTAAATAAAGTACTTAGCACCATACCCATATCTTTCATTCCTTCTTTCTTTCTTACATTTTGGCCATGATTTGTGCCTTGTTAGGCAAAAAAGAAGTATTGTGACGACCCAGATTCAGACGGTCGAAAATCGACATCCATACATCACCCATATTCGAATGCCGCAGATTCAAACGTTGAAATCCAATTTGCCGGAGCTTAAAACAACATTAGGTGATAACAACACAGTGGAACAAAGAATAATTTTATTGATACACAACAATTGATGCAACAATGATACAATATGAAGTGATCAACATTATCAGAAATATATACAATAGCAGAAAAACGAAGCAGCAACAACAGCGGAAAGATAATATCTTCATTGCCAAAGCTCCAAAGCTTCAAACCAAAAGCTTGAACCACCATCATGCTGCATTATAGCAAACTCGGTGCACAATGCGATCGCCAAGTCTACAGGCTTCAAAGATTGCCAAAAGCTACACTTAGTAGCTAACTATCTGATAGCTTGACTGTAGGTTGCTCGTGTGGAAAATTGTGGGCACCCAGAGTTTAGAAAGGGAAAAATAAACTCCAGGTCAGTCATGGGACTGGTGTAAGCGAACAAAAACATTTGTTTGAAAAAAAACAAACAAAAAGAAATGAAAAGAAATTCGCTATTCTTTTTGGAAAATGAAACTACCATAAGGCCTCCCGCCACACACACAATGCAATCGCACAATTGGAGGAGATTTCTCCTTATGATAGTCAAACATGCTTGATACGCGAAAATCCTTTTTATATTATTATTAGTGCATAGTGTGGAAAACATTTTGAGAGTATAATATTAATCTTAGCGAGCATACTACAATTATAATATACCTATTATAGCTACCATGTTAGATGGCAGGTTCTACAACTAAAACCGTACAAGTCGCATATTGGGTGATTTGATTTCCAACAAATGGTCAAGGCTAAGAAACTTCCTTTCCGAATGGGTACGCCTCTGGAGGGATGCCCCGAGAACCTAACCGGATCTCGGCCAACACAAGGCCAGGTTACCTCCGCAACTAGGTAACTAACTGTCACGAGTATGCCATCCCCTGTTCATCAACGACCTTTATCGTAGGATTCACCAACAAATTCCAACAACCACATAAGTTAAATATCTGGGCTCCATACCATGATACCACATTTTATCCAAAAGGAAATGCACATACCCTAAGGGGCACGACCCTCGTAACCTTGCTGCATCCTTCCTGTTTCGACAATTTTCGGGATGCGAGGTTCGATGAAGTCTCGTCCCACAAAGCTATGCTTTTCATAAAAGCCATGCTTCGATCAACAAATGATCAATACTTAGCATGCCACACTACCAAGTTGGGAATATTTCTCTAGTAAATATCAACTACATAACCTCTGAGCTCGTGCGTCTCAGAGAAGGGTGTTATGCTAAGAGAATGAACTCTCCGTCACCAAATAGAAATGTATTTGATAGAAACCAACTTTACATCTCAAAGTGTAATGTCGGACATACGTCCATACAAGTCCATCCTGGGTCTGAATGGAACCAAAGGCACTTCAAAAGAGATCCTTGCAAATACGGATATTCACAATCCCGACCGGACTCCCCATCACATATGGAGATCTCTATACCGGAGCAACTTAGCGTAGAGACATTCGACAGGTAATTCTTTTGTTCTCCAAAATACAAGGTCTTCAACAGCCATCTTCAATTGCTATCCATTTCGTCGTATCATTAATTCGGAATGGGTTTTATGACATAAAGTCCTCTCTCGGATAATCTCAATAATGAGCGCTTATTTTAAAAAGCATATGGATATATTGGGATCCAAGTTAAGTCACAACTTTTAGCCCTTATTTCCCAAAACCTTTCCTTTTAAATGGTTTAAACAAATTTCCATTTTTAATCTTTTAAACAAAAGATTCACCCTGTAAGATCCTCTTTAATTTGAAACAGGGTTTACCAAATCTTTAACAAAGATCCATTCATAACTTTCAAAACTATTTCCATTTCAAATATGATTTACCCACAACTTGAAATCCTCTTAAAAAAAACTGGAAATTCTTTCTTTCTATGAAACCTATTATCATTTGAAAACAAAGGCCTTTTGTTTCGGGTAAATCCGATTAAATTTGCTCAAGTTATAGCCTTTTAAAATATAAATTGAAAAATTAGCGGACTGCCGTACCTTCGGCAAGTTAAATTTAAATTCCCAAAGTACTTCAAAAATGGTTTAAAATTCATATATATATATATATATATATATATATATATTATACAACTACATAACCATTTATAAACCATAGTTTTCAAGTTTCAAAACTTTAACAAGCCATATTATATTCACAACAATTTGAATTCCAAAATTCCCTTTTCAAAAGTTTAACCCAAATCACCTCCAAACCATTTTGGATTCAAAATTCAACTTTTAAATAAAATAATATTTAAATTAAAAATACCCATAACTTAACCAATTTCCTATGAAATCCATATTTTTGTGTGTGTATGTGTGTTGTCTAGGGGTTTCATAGGCAACAATAAAAATATCAACCATTGTAAATTCAAGCACAACAATATCAATAAGCGGTATAATCCTATAACGCTTATCTTTCTTTCACAGATAAACAAGTAAATTCATCAAAGATAAATAAATCACAGATCACAGCACAATCCAATACAATCATATCACAGAACATCACACATCAGAGATATTAAACAATTCAAGGCATTCAATAGAATCCAATCATCCATAAGCAAGATCAATTTATCACCCGATTATAATTAATTTAAAGCGGATTAATTACTTATGAATAAATTACTAATCCTGGTTAATTAACATTAATTAATTACAAACCATTTGATATTAATTAATGAAATTAATAAATCTACCTTAATTATCCATCTTAGTTAATTATCTTTAATTAAATTATCCTTAATTAATCACATAAATAAATTAACCTTAAGTTAATTACATAAGTTAATTAGCCCTTAATTATTAATTAACTAAACTTTAATAAATCACATTAATTAATTAACCCTCAATTAATTAATTAACAAATTAACCCTTTAATTACTTACATTAAGTAATTATTTTTTAATCACTTGATTAATTAACCTTTAATCATTAATCTAATATCCTTTAATCAAATTAATTGTCTTTTAATTAATTAATTAATTAACCTTTAATTATTTAATTATCCCCTAGTTTCTTTCATTAAGTAATATACCTTTAAGTAATTAATTACCCTTGATTACTTACATTAGTTAATCAACCTTTAATTTAATTACATTAAGTAATTATCCTTTTAATTACTCACCTTAATTAATTTCACCCTTAATTGATTGATGGTCATATGATTAAGTACATTAATTAATTAACCTTTTAATTACAAATTAATTAATCTTTAATTATTACTTAATTAACCTTTAGTTAAGTATATCATTAAATTACAAATTAATGATCCTTTAATCTTAAGATAACCCATTTAGCTTAATTAATAACATAATCATCATTTAAATCTTATTTTAAATAACCTTTGAAATTAGTTATCATATAATTTAACTTAAAACATTTAAGTTCATTAATAGTCAAAAACATTATTTAAGATAAACCATTTATTTTTAAAATCTTATTTAAATAAACTTTGAAGCTAATTTATTAACACATGAATTTACTTAAGACCTCAAAGTTAATCAATAATTAAAATCATTTCACCTTATTTAATTAACCATTTAATTACATTGTTTAAACTTATTTTAAATAATTTAAGAATTTTTTGAAAATAATAGTTTTATAATAAAATACCTTAAATTTAGTTAATTTAAAATAATTTATTTCAAACTTTAAACAAATCCAAACTTAAATAAGATAATTATCATATAATAGAATTAATTAGGAATTTGTTTAACTCTTTTTAAAACTTGTTTTACTAAAGTTTTAACTATTACAAGATGTACCCGAGACAAACTCGAAAACCCCCGAGCCTTACCTCGAGTCAAATCCCAAAATACCCGAGCCTTCCCTCGAGTTTCTTCTTTTCTTTTCTTTTTAAACTTTGTATGTTTGAATTATAAAATTGTTACTACACTTGCGAGCTACCCGAAGGCAAACCCGAGCAACCATTCCACTTTCCCGAGCTAATCCCCGAGGCTATCTTCTTCTTCTTCCTTTTACACAACCCACTTACACACACAGATGCATGTACACGTGTACAAGCGATCGGCACTGCTCCGATCATCGCCACCCTCGCCGTAAAGTCAACAACCTTCCCCTCTAACGCCACGACCACCCAGCACCATTGATTCCCTTGGAAATTGGAATCGAGCTTCTTGATCAGACTAGACCCCAAAATGATCGACACAAAAACACCTTGCTTCAAATATCTCGACCACTGGAACCCACGCCGTTCCAGCCAGAGAAGCGTCACATGACAGTGCCTCGATTCCCCCCATACTGGTCGCTTCTAGTTCACCTATGACGACGAGATTGCCTCTGAAACATCATCGATCCAACTAGCTCTTAAAACCCTAGTTTGACGTCGCGCCACCGCCACAGCGACTTAAAAATTCTTTCACCATTTTTCCCTTGAACCACAACTCATGAGCCACCTCCAAGCTTGATCCTGACAATCACAACCGCGTCGATCATTGAAAAGTGACGAAATACCCCATTCAGTTCAAATCAAGAATTCTCCATTTTTACAAACTTAAAAATCACTAATTGATTGTCAAAATTCATCATTTTGCAATACGAATTTGTTTGTAAAGTCAAAACATAAAATCGAGATCATTGATTTTTGACTTAATTTAGATTGTCACTGTTATTTATTATTTTTGGAATAAATATTCAACTTAAAAACCTGAAATTATTTTTAAAAGTACTATTACACATATACAAACATTTTCCAATCAGAGGTTAAAGCCAAAAATCATTTAGGTGGAATGATTTGAATTTTTGAACAGGTTTTAAAACCTGTAACAAGAACAGAGGCAATTTTTTTCTATATACTGGCATGCACCCACATATTTATACGTATACAAACATATTTACATCCATGCAAATAATTTTCACTACTTTACTTTACATAATTAACACATATATCAATGTATAACACAGATTTAAGCTTTTAATAGGTTAGTTTGCTCACAGATTGAAGAAGCAGAGCCTAGAAGTTGTTTTGATGTTAAACTTTTATCCGATCTTGCTTGCTTGATTGTTGTTGAATTTACATGCTTTTGATTTTTCAACTTAAATCTGGAACTTGACTTTTAGCTTCAAATTGATGTTTGAGATGATCTTGAATTTGATTGGGTTGAAGATTATTTGATTTGCTTGCTTCCATGTTTTAAAATTGAAAGAGTTGTTGCTTTGGTTTTAATTCCCCTCTAATTTATAATTTCCAGGTTTGATTTTATTTTTCATAGCTTCAAGTTTTAAATTTGAGTAGAGTTTGTTTTGTTTTGATCTTTAAACTCTGGTTTTGTTTTTGGATTTTCAGGTTTGTGTTTTTTTGAAATTATGAAGGAAAGTGAAAGAGAAGGGGAAGTAGTATATTTATAGCCTTGATTTCTTATTTTTAAGAATGAAACGAAATTTAAAAACATGACATTTGTAAATTTGCATGATAATTTAGATAACACTTGTTAATCTCATGTATTAAAATGCTTACACATGTTTAAATGTATGTTAAATGGTTTACACTTGTATTTATATGTTTAAATATGATTATAAAATTTTTAAAATATATTTCAATTAAGTTTTATGTATATTTCTTTTTATTCATGTATTTTTATATGTATACAAACTAAATTTATATTTGTATAAATTTAAAGAAAAGCATATAAACCTTTTTTACCAAATCTTATTTTTTCAACTAAAGCTATTATATCTAATATTAATGAATATATATCTATAGAGTTTTTTTAAATATAGAATTTAACTTTTAAATAGTTTTTGAAAATTATCGTTATATTAAATTCAAAATATAACTTTCGAATTACAATACACACACACACATATTGGAATTTTTTTTACTAGTTTATAAAATATAGAATTTTAAATCCAAATTCTATTTATAATCAATTTATATAAATACATATAATAAAATACATATCTTATTTATTTTGGGAAAAATTCAAATTAATTCATAATTTAATCAAAAAATTTATATTAATTACCGATTTAAATTTGGCTTAAAACCGAGATTGTTAGAGATTCCCCCTTAAGAAAATTTCGTCCCGATAAAGAACAATGAACACATAGAAAGGTAGAGTAATAGCTTACTTGATCAAACTGAATATCAAATCTAAATTTGGCTTAACAAATCAGAAGATCATCAAAAAATACGAGAACGATCTTATTCAGTACTTTACGAAATTCTTGGGTCATCCGCTCTACGAAATATGCATGGGCATTAGTTAGTCCGAAGGGCATAACTAACCATTCGTAGAATGTATCGAGACCCATAAAAGTAGACAAATGAATTCTAAACTTAGGTCGAAATACCCTAAAGTATACACTAGCTTGTCCCTCTTTGGACTTGGATCCTCACAAGAAATCACAACAAAATTTCAAAGTTTGGTTTTGACCGAAATCGTTTTATTGATATAATCTAATTAAGCTTCGTATTTTGTTAATCAATTCATTCCAATTAAATTTTCAAATTCATTAAAGTTAAGAACGAAAAGGCTGATAGAAACTGATGATGAGAATATGAAATAGAAATTTTTCCTACAACATAAACAAAGATTCGTAGAGCCATCACCACACCAAAGCTTCTTCTTGTAGCTGCCACGAAGCAATCAAAGAACTAAGAGTGAATGATGATCAAAAGAGAATTGATGGAAAAAGTTGTGCCCACTATTACTGTTGTTGCAGGGTATCGACCATTTGTAGTGGTACTCCCTTGTCCCCTACCTCATACTCTTCTTACACTCATTCTCACTATCAGTGAATAGTAAGAGAATTGACTAAGGCATACGTACAAGATATCTTAGGGATACTCATTCTAGGGCATTCTATCTCTGTCTCTAATGAGTCACCTAATTCGTTATACTCCAAAACCTAAAGTTCTTACTCAACCTTTAGCTCTAATATCACATATGACGACCAAGATTCAGACGCTTGAAAATCGACATCTATACATCACCTGTATTCGAATGTCGCAGATTCAAACATTGAAATCCAATTTGCCGGAGCTTATAACAACATTAAGTTATAACAACACAGTGGAAACAAAGAAGAATTTTATTGATACAAAACAATTGATACCATAATGATACAATATGAAGTGATCAACATTATTAGAGATATATATAACAGCAGAAAAACAAAGCAACAATAGAAGCGGAAAGATAATATCTTCACTGCCAAAGCTCCAAAGCTTCAAACCAAAAGTTTGAACCACCATGATGCTGCAATATAGCAAACTCGGCGCACAATGCGATCGCCAAATCCACAGACTTCAAAGATTGCCAAAAGCTACACTTATTGGCTGACTATCTGATAACCTGACTCTAGGCTGTCCGTGTGGAAAATTATGGGCACCTAGAGTTTAGAAAGGGAACAATAAAATCCAGGTCATCATGGGACTGGAGTGAGAAAACAAAAACAGTTGTGTGAACAAATACAAAAAAAAAACAAAAGAAAAGAAATTCGTTATGCTTTTTGGAAAATGAAACTACCACACGGCCTCCCGCCACTCACACTATGCAATCACATACTTGGAGGAGATTTCTCCTTATAATAGTCAAACATGCTTGATACGCGAAAATCCTTTTGATATTATTATTAGTGCATAGTGTGGAAAACAATTTGAGAGTATAATATTAACGTTAGCGAGCATACCACCATTATAATATACCTACATTGCTACCATGTTAGATGGAAGTTTCTACAACTAAAACCGTACAAGGCGCATATGGTCAAGGCTAAGGAACTTCCATTCCAAATGGGTACACCTCTGGAGGGAAGCTTCGAGAACCTGACCGAATCTTTTCCAACACAAGGCCGGGTTACCTCTAAAACTAGGTAACTAACTGTCATGAGTATGCCGTCCCATGGTCGTCACCGACCTTTATCCCGGGATTCACCAAAAAATTCCAACAACCACATAAGTTAAAAATATGGGCTCCATACCATGATACCACTTTTTATCCAAAAGCAAATTCACATACCCTAAGGGGCGGGACCCCCGTAACCTTACTGCATCCTTCATGTTTCGACCATTTTCGGGGAGTGAGGTTCAATGAAGTCTCATCCCACAAAGCTATGCTTTTCACAAAATCCATGCTTCGATCAACCAATGATCAACACTTAGCATGTCAAATTACCAAGTTGGGAATATATCACTAGTAAATATGAACTACATAATCTCTGAGCTCGTACGTCTCAGAGAAGGGTGTTAAGCTAAGAGAATAAATTTTCTACCACCAAACAGAAATGTATTTAATAGATTCCAGCTTTACATCTCAAAGTGTAACATCATACATACGTCCATACAAGTCCATCCTGGGTTTGAATGGAACCGAAGGCACTTCAAAAGAAGTCCTTACAAACCCGGATATTCACAATCCCAACCGGACTCCCCATCACATATGGAGATCTCTATACCGGAGCAACTTAGTGTAGAGACATTCGACAGGTAATCCTTTCGTTCTCGAAAATACCCGGTCTTCAACCACCATCTCCAGTTGCTATCCATTTCATCGTATCATTAATTCGAAATGGGTTTGAAGACATAATGTCCTCTCCCGGCTAATCCGAATAATGAGCGCTTATTTTAAAAAGCATATGGATATATTTAAATCTTAGTTAAGTCACAACTTTTAGCCCTTATTTCCCAAAACCTTTCCTTTGGAATGGTTTAGACAAATTTCCATTTTTAATCTTTTAAAAAAAGATTCACCCTTTAAGATCCTCTTCAATTTGAAACAGGGTTTACCAAATCTTTAACAAAGATCCATTCCTAACTTTCAAAACTATTTCCATTTCAAATTTGATTTACCCACAACTTGAAATCCTTTCAACAAAACTGGAAATTCTTTCTTTACATGAAAGCTATTGTCATTTGAAAACAAAGTTCTTTTGTTTCGGGAAAATACGATTAAATTTTCTCAAGCTATAGCCTTTTAGAGTATAAATCGAAAAATCAGCGAATTACTGTACCCTCAGCAATTTAAATTTAAATTCCCAAAATACTTCAAAAATGGTTTAAAATCCATATATATGCGTATATATAGTTTCCAGGTTTCAAAACTTTAACAAGCCCTATTATATTCATAATAATTTTAATTCCAAAATTCCCTTTTCAAAAGTTTAACACAAATCACCTCGAAACCATTTTGGATTCAAAATTCAACTTTTAAATAAAATAATATTTAAATTAAAAATACCCATGACTTAACCAATTTCCTGTGAAATCCATATTTGTGTGTGTTATCTAAGGGTTTCATAGGCGACAATAAAATATCAACCATTGTAAATTCAAGCACAACAATATTGATAAGCGGTATAATCCTATAACACTTATCTTTTTTCACATATAAACAAATAAATTCACCATAGATAAATAAATCATAGAACACAGCTCAATCCAAAACAACCATATCACAGAACATCACACATCAGAGATATCAAACAATTCAAGCCATTCAATAGGATCCAATCATCCATACGCAAGATCAATTAATTAACTAATTATAAATAATTTAACCATATTAATTCCTCATGAATAAATTACTAATCCTGATTAATTAAAATTTATTAATTACAAACCATTTGATATTAATTAATGAAATTAATAAATCGACCTTAATTATCCATCTTAATTAACTATCCTCAATTACTTAATTATCCTTAATTAATCATATAAATTAATTAACCTTAAGTTAATTACATAAATTAATTAACCCTTAGTTATTAATTAACTAACCTTTAATAAATCTCATTGATTAATTAACCCTTAATTAATTAATTAACAAATTAACCCTTTAGTTACTTACATTAAGTAACTATCTTTTAATCACTTGATTAATTAACCTTTAATCATTAATCAACTATCCTTTAATCATAAATTAATTGACTTTCAATTCATCAATTAATTAATCTTTAATTATTAAATAATAAGCCTTTAATTATTAAATAATTAACACTTTAATTATTTAATTATCCTCTAATTACTTTCATTAAGTAATTTACCTTTACGTAATTAATTACCCTTAATTACTTACATTAGTTAATTAACCTTTAATTTAATTACATTAACTAATTATCCTTTTAATTACACACCTAAATTAATTTCACCCATAATTAATTGATGATCCCATGATTAAGTGCATTAATTGATTAACCTTTTAATTACAAATTAATTAATCTTTAATTATTACTTAGTCAACATTTAATTAAGTAATTATCATTAAATTACAAATTAATGATCCTTTAATCTTAAGATACCCATTTATCTTAATTAATTACATAATCATCATTTAAATCTTATTTTAAATAACCGTTGAAATTAATTATCATATAATTTAAATTAAAACCTTTAAGTTAATTAATAGTCAAAAACATTATTTAAGATAAACCATTTATCTTTAAAATCTTATTTAAATAACCTTTGAAATTAATTTGTTAACACATGAATAAACTTAAGACCTCAAATTTAATTAATAATAAAAATCATTTCACCTTCTTTAATTAATCATTTAATTACATTATTTAAACTTATTTTAAATAACATAAAGAATTTTTTTTAAATAATAGGTATATAATAAAATACCTTAAACTTAATTAATTTAAAATAATTTATTTCAAACTTTAAACTAATCCAAACTTAAATAAGATGATTATCATATATTAGAATTAATTAGGAATTTGTTTAACTCTTTTAAAACTTATTTTACTAAAAATTTAAACTATTACAAGATGTACCCGAGACAAACTCGAAAACCCCCAAGCTTTACCCCCAGTCAAATCCCAAAATACCCGAGCCTTCCCTCGAGTTTCTTCTTTTCTTTTCTTTTTAAACTTTGTTTGTTTAAATTATAAAACTATTACTACACTTGCGAACTACCCGAAGGCAACCCCGAGCAACTATTCCACTTTCCCGAGCTAATCCCCGGGGCCATCATCTTCTTTTTCTTTTTACACAACCCACTGACACACAGATGCATGTACACATGTACAAGCGATCGGCACTACTCTGATCATCGCCATCCTCGCCGACAAGTCGACAACCTTCCCCTCTAAGCAATTGAAATTGAGCTTCCCTATCACACTGGACACCAAAACGATCGCCCCAAAAACACCTTGCTTCAAATATCTCGACCATCGAAACCCACGCCATTCCATCCAAAGACGCGTCACACGTCAGTGCCTCGATTCCCCCCATACCAGTTCGCTTCTAGTTCACCCATGACGACGAGATTGCCTCAGAAACACCATCGACCCAATTAGCTCGCAAAACCCTAGTTTGACGTCGTGCCACCACCACAACTTATGGAGACAATCATTATCGCGTCGATCATTTGAAATTGACGATACATTCCATTCAGTTCAACTCGAGAATTCTCCATTTTGATAAACTTAAAAATCATGAATTGATTATTATAATTCATCGTTTTGCAATACGAATCTGTTTATAAAGTCAAAACATAAAATTGAGATCATTGATTTTTGACTTAATTTGGATTATCGCTGTTATTTATTATTTTTGAAATAAATGTTCAACTTAAACACTTGAAATTATTTTTAAAAATACTGTTACACATATACAAATATTTTCCATTCAGAGGATAAAGCCAAAAATCATTTAGGTCGAATGATTTGAATTTTTGAACAGGTTTTAAAAACTTGTGACAAAAATAGAGGCAATTTTTTTTCTATATACAGGCTTGCACCCACATATTTATATATATACGAACATATTTACATCCATGCAAACAATTTTCACTACTTTACTTCATAGAATTAACACATATATCAAAGTATAACATAGATTTAAGCTTTTAATAGGTTAGTTTGCTCACAATTTGAAGAAGCAGAGGATAGAAGTTGTTTTGATGTTGAACTTTTATCTGATCTTGCTTGCTTGATTGTTATTAAATTTACATGCTTTTGATTTTTTAACTTAAGTTTGGAACTTGACTTTTAGCTTGAAACTGAAGCTTGAGATGATCTTCAATTTATTGGGTTGAAAACTATTTGATTTGCTTGTTTCCAAATTTTTAAAATTCAAAGAGTTGTTGCTTTGGATTTAATTCTCCTATGGTTTATAACTTCCAGGTTTAATTTTCTTTTGCACAGCTTCAGGTTTTAAATTTGAATAGAGTTTGTTTTGTTTTGATCTTTAATCTCTGGTTTTGTTTTTGGGTTTTCAGATTTGTGTTTTTTTTGAATTTTTGAAGGAAATTGAAAGAGAAGGAGAAGTAGTATATTTATAGCCTTGATTTCTTATTTTTAAAAATGAAAAGAAATTTAAAAATTTGACATTTGTAAATTTGCATGATAAATTAGATAACACTTGTTAATCTCATGTACTAAATTGCTTACACATGTTTAAACATATGCTAAATGGTTTACACTTGTATTTATATGTTTAAATATAATTATAAAAATTTTAAAAATATATTTCAATTTAGTTTTATATGTATTTCTTTTTATTCATGTATTTTATATATATACAAACCCAATTTATATTTGTATAAATTCAAAAGAAAAGCATATAAATCTTTTTTACAAAATCTTTTTTCCAACTAAAGTTATTATATCTAATATTAATAAATATTTATCTATAGATTTTTTTTTAAATATTGAATTTAAATTTTAAATATCTTTTGAATATTATCTTTATATTAAATTAAAAATATAAATTTCCAATTACAATACACACACAAATATATAAATTGGAAAACAAATTTTTATTAGTTTATAAAATATAGAATTGTAAATCCAATTTATTTTTAAATTTAAAATCCAAATTCTATTTATAATCAATTTATATACATATATATAAATGAATAAATACATATCTTATTTAATTTGAAAATTTCAAATTAATTCACAATTTAATCTAAAAATTTATATTAATTACCATTTTAAATTTGGCTTAAAACCGGGATCGTTACAAGTATTGAGCATCTTCAATCTTTTGCTTTCACATTTACCTATATAAAACTCACACACAGAGTAAACGACAACACTAGAACCTCCTCTTCTTCTTTTTCTTTTTCTTCTTTCCTGTAAACGAAAACATTCCACCTCTCCACTTTAAAAATCAAGAATTCCAAATCCATTAACAATCAACCAAAAGTAAACATGAAAGTTGTTGAGTCCAGTCCCTAATATTTTATAAAAATCGGCTTCTAAGTTTTCATCGAGCAATCTGGCCATGGTTTCTCGCACTACACCAGAATCCCCATTTCACAATGGTTTTAAGCCGTTGCAGAATAATATCGCAACGGCTTTGAGCCGTTGCCAAATGGGCAGTGGTAAAAATTTTGCAACGGCTCAAATCCGTTGCGAAATATATATTATGCAACGGCTAAGGGCCGTTGCAAAATATTCTTTAGTAACGGCTTGTAGCCGTTCCGGATTTTATTTTGCAACGGCTTAAAGCCGTTGCGAAACGTAGATGTATAACTGATGTTTTATATTAGCAACGGCTTTAATCCGTTGCTAATTGCTATATTTATTTTATTTTTAAAAATTCGAAATTTATCTCTACAGCAGTGACAGTCATTTCATTATCATAATTAATACAAAAATTTGGAAATTCAACACTATCACAAAAGAAAGATTATTAAACCAAATATTTTTCATAGATTAAACACAAAAACCAAACATAACAAATGTTTGAATTATAATGTTCAACATCAACACATACCACTATATAGTTCAACAAGTATACATAACATACATAGTTCAACAACGACATCATTACATAATACTACATGCATAGTACAATACATACGGTACATATCGTCTTCCTCCAATCGTCTAATGCTCCCGCCAGCATAAGTTTCATGCCTGCACAAAACAAGAAATTGATGTTTGTTTATAAAGAGGTCATTTATTAGAAATATACATAACAAGCTTTCTACTGCAAAGGCATGTTTTTTAAGCAGCAGTGCAATGTTTCGTAATGAATAAGTGAAGTACTCACTTACCTCACAATTCAAAGAGGGTGCATATGGATCATCGACCCCTATCAAACCTGCATAAATCGATAAAAATGCATACTATTTAATAGGCTATTATGATGTGTATATATAGAAATTTATTCAGTCAAATCCGAAGATTGATTTAGGATAACTGTATGTCTTTACAACAAATCAAATTAAATTTCAAATACATACATTAACATTTTGTAGTTGTGAAAGTTTAATAATATTCTACCCAGGACATTTAACTATAACTATAAGTCATTGGCACAGATATTATCCTTCTCAAATAGTGTTTCTAGCATAGATTCTACCTTGAACTCGAACTGATAAGCAACAAATGATAATTCACAATGATTCGAAATATGGGGTAAAGAAAATACACGTACCTTCCTATTCCATCGAGTTTACGGCAGCCAATGGAGAATCAAAAATCGACATGGAGGACGAAGGAAGATGAGATTTCAAGTGTCAGGTGAATTGAAATCAGAATCGATGGTAGGGAAAATTATATGTAAATATCATTAGATTCAAATGCCATTTCCTAGAATAATTATATGCGATCATACGTAAAATACATATTCTAAAAATGATAACTAATACAGTTGTTCCATCTCCAGGTATAAATAATGCACCTTCATACTTTATGTACATTGCATTTTATGCATATTCAAACATGTACACTTAAAATAAACATTTCCCGCACATAGGAAATGTATAATTAACAACTAAAACACTATGAGTTTAGCAGAGTAAATGAGTTTAAATTATAAGCAAGTTTCAACATTTACAGGCGTGGAAATGAACCCATTCACAAAAATATGAAACTGTTTCTATTTTTCATTATATATGCAGTTTTAGTTGATAAAAATAAAATTATAACTCTAAAGATGAATTCTAAACTTTTTATATGTCAATCAAAATTACCCTCCTCAATTGTTACACTAAAACTAACAAGGTTAGCAACATAATACCACATATTGCTGTTGTTCTATTTTAGGCATCAATCTCCATTGTTTCACAAGTAGAGGCCATCACTGGGTTGCATAAAAATTCGAACTGAATGGTGAAGAAGTCTCCTTTCAGTCTGCTACATAATACTTCATATTGCTCATAATAACCATATATCAATCTAGATAATCAACGGAAATCATACAAATAATATCTTAATTCACCTTGTTATTCCAGTAACATAATGCCTCAACAAATCTCAAATAAAACAAATGGCATCAGCTTTTACCTTGAAAAATCACAACCTGATGTGGTAGTGGGTTGCGTTTGGAATCTGCGCAACAAACATTTGTACCTGAATTCATTGCGTATGGACTAAATATGATTAGTTATAGACACAAGAGAGATGTTTTAGACTTATTAATATAAACAGTGGTTAGATTAGATCCACTTGTTAATTGTTTATATCAAATGATACTATGGTATGTATTATTTAAGTTTATAACTGCTAGTCCCAGACTCTCATTATTGATTTTGGCAATCTTTTATGGATTTTATGCCTTTTATGTTTGTTAGCATATCTAAATTAACAATATAACAGATATAATGGCAGCACTATAGCAGGGTACACCGAGATTTGAGACAATATTTTCGGACACTGAAAACAACATAATCATCTATTTTATCATTTTTTTAATTTAAATTTATTATGAAGGTACTAGAAATTACCTAAATTACTACATATATAACAAATTTTTTTATTATAACAGTGAGGCTAGCATATGATAAGACTTAATGAAAATACATATTTCTATGTCAAGTGACATACCAATATCATGCCAATCAACATGGAAGTAGATCCAGTCATAAGAACTATATCACCGGTTTAGGCCCATGCTAGTGATGCCTGTACTTTATTTGGTGCTAGTGATGCCTGCACTTTATTTATTACCTAATCGCTAAATTCGTTATTTGGTGCTAGTGATGCCTATACTTTGGTGCTAGTGATGCCTATACTTTATTTATTACTTAAATTTAATAAGTTGATAAAAGTGGTTTTAATATCAATGCGTGCAAATGTTTATTACTTGAACCCATCAAGTTTCACTCAAAAATTTATATGGGGAAAACAATATATCACAACCAATTATTTTAGATTAGTTGCTTAAGTGATTGCTGAGTGAAGGTGAAATAACTTTGATCTCATAAATTTGGTAAAGCTGATGAGGCTGCTGTCTCAGGACTTCAGCTTAATGCATTTATATATTAAAAAAATCTTATATTATCAGCAGGTGCTTAAGTTTTTAACTTCGAATATTAGTTAACTATTAGTTTGTTACTATGTTTCATGTATGTCTCTATGACACACACACACAGAGATAAGTACAAAGCAACATACCTTGGTTCCATCTCCTATCATCCAAACCCAACACAAAGAACCTTCTCCAAACAAATACTATCGGACTACAGCTCGGACTGTAATAGTCTTTCATATTCCCATCAAAATAGCCTGCATGAATAGCTGGTTATTTCTCAGTATTGACAAAAACCTAAGCAGCTAGTACCTACAGCAGTAAACATTTTTACCAATTAAAACAATAAAAAGGTATACTACTTAGACATACGCACAGAGATAAGTACAGAAGCAACATTCCTTAGTTCCATCTCCTATCATCCAAACCCAGCATAAAGAAGATTCCACAAATAGATACTATCGGACTACAGCTCGGACTATAACAGTCTTTCATATTCTCATCAGAACAGCCTGCATGAATGGTTGGTTATTTCTCAATATTGACCAAAAACTTAAGCAGCTAGTACCCACAACATCAAACATCTTTACCAATCATAACAGCAAAAAGGTATACTACTTGGATGTGCAGATATCTACAACCAATTCATAATATACTTAATCGATTACAGGTAAGTAATTTTCATAGTACAAAAATGTAATCTGACATTAAACAAGATAATATGGTCTTACTTTTCAAACTAGTATCTCAACTCAATCACCTTTTTTCTACAGACCAGAGAACAGAACAAGGGTGATTGTAAGTTCTGATTAGTTCTAAATGAGTTTGTTCAGAATGAAATTAAGCAAAAATGGAGTTTCAGGTATGTTGTTCCCCGACACTTCTAATTTTTTTCAAAAACCATTTATAATTGACAATCTATTCCTTTACATGCAACAAAGTCAAAGCAAGGCTTTACCAATAAAAGGTGAAGATGACAAGTACACAAAGATACTGTTGGATGTATATTGTCAACAATCATTGTTGTAATGATTATATTTTCAACAGCTTTACACTATGAAAATAAATACAATATAATTTTATAAGGAATGCCCACCAAAACAAGCAGCAATAAATAATAAGTACTAAAAGAAGTTTGTGTTAATAGTTTACACAATGCAAATAAGAGAAAATGCCATGGACCACTTAAGTAGCAAATACTTATGCATATTTTTATGTGATAATGCAAAATGAAGAACATTTGCATGTTTATTTTTAGGATGCATCCCAATATCGTTAATCGGTAAGTGTGTCTGCATTATGGATGAAATTGGAGTGCACAATTATCTAGTTAATTTGACAGGTGCTATAAGTCTTATTTAAATAAATTATAGAGTTGCCTGATTCAACTAGCTAGCTCTATACAAATAATAACTTGATGTTTCTCCATAACTATAATATTTGAAGCAAGTGGCTAATGCCTTAAAAAAACTTGAAATAAGACTTAGCTTTACAAGTAAAACATTTTGATGGATGTCAGGTGATAAAATATTTCAGTGCAAGTGGCTAAACAACTCTGCGCTTTCTTTTACCTTTTCTTGATCTGGCCATAATGTTCGTCTTAAATATTGAATCTTCTCACTACTAATTATCAGTGTGTATTGGCTGCACACTGTGCATCAGATGTTTGTATTAGTAGAATGTTCACTGTTTCAAATTAAGTCATTGGCACAAATATTAATTTCAAACAAACTAAAACAAATCACACCAGTATTAATTAGAACATCAGATGTTTGTCTTGAAGAATCTTAGACATCCGTAAATTGCATAAGTGAATAGCATAAAAAAGCTGAACGAGTAAAAACCAATATTATTTCAAACAAAGTAAAAGTAAAAAGAAGTCAAATGAGTAATACCTGGATAAATGGAAACTAAATGGTTGAGAGATGGGTCTGAATCGAGTAATAAAGTTGAAAACTAGATCATCTCGGTGGATTCACCTTGGATTCTCAAGTTTTTCGTGCAACCCTCTGTATAGATTTGAGCAGCAATCGAAGACTTTTCAAGTGGGAAAAGTGCAGATGTAGGGGTCGGTGAGGGTGGCATGAAAGGATTGAAGCACAATGAAGTAAAGCAGAGAAGTAGAGGATGGAGATAAGGAAGATGGTGTGAATAAAGGGGATACTTTTTTCTTTAAAACATTGCTAGATCTGATCATCACAAGGCTACATTGAATCGGAAGAAAAGGAGACGTCTTTTAGGGTTTTCAATTTTTTTTTAGGGAAGAAGAAGAACTGAGGGAAAATAGGTTGTGGAAATAATACTAAAAGAACGCGGCCTCTAAAATAAATTGGAAGCCCGCCACATAAATTTGGGTATGCAGCAAAAACATTTGCACCAAAAACATTTGTTGTTTAATCCTCATTTCGCAACGGCTTTAAGCCGTTGTTAATAATTTTGCAACGGCTAAGAACTGTTATTATTTAGCAACGGCTCAGAGCCATTGCTAATATTTCGCGTTTGGGGGTTGCAAAACTACTAATATGGTGTAGTGTCGATGATAGTAGTTGGGAAAATTTTGCTATAGACTTCGAAAAATTAAATTCCCCCATTCCGCTTCGAATTCGACGACGTCGTCTACTGCATCGGCTTCATTGCGAGATGACATAAGTTTCGATGATGTTTAGTGAGGGTTACTGATGATGGTCGAAAACTAAGGTTAGGCATTAACTAAGCTAGGGGTGAAGTTAGGCCAAGGCAGGGTAGGGATGTGCTTCTCCTCCGAAACCGAAGTTATGGTGGTGGTTTGCTGGAGTGCGATCGTGGATGGGTGGTGCGACCTAGGCATGGCTGAATGGGGGGATAGGTGTCGTGATTTGATTAGTGAGGCCGAGGGTGGTGTGTTTGTATGCACTTTGGAGAGAACGAGAAGAGGAGTTTAATGGAAGTAGTTTTGTGCAGTTTCATGGAGCGAAGCTCCGTGTCAATGAGTTGGCGCGTGCAGCTTTGGTCGGTTGTGCATACGGTGTACAGGTTATGAAGATTTGAGAAAGAACACTATTCAAAGTAGATCAGGCTTCGTAAGCTCGAGCCTGGGTTGGATGAGGTGTAGTTGATTTTTTTTTTTTAATTGATTTACTAAATTGGTTAACTTTAAAATGAGAGATCTTGTTCATTTTAAATCCGATTAACCCATGAATTTTTGCATTAGATTCGTATCAACATTTAGGATATGATGGTATAACCTGTTGATAGTTTTATTAAAGTATAAAATATTATTAAAATATTAGTGAATAAATTTAAATACATTTATTGTAGTTTAATAATTATTCTTCATTTGTGATATCTATTTGGCAAGATAAAACACCATTCTACTATAATTAAATTGAATAGATTATTATGGACATCTTTCGAGTAGAATAAATCCCTGTTCTATGCTTACAAAGTAAAAATATTATTTTTAAACTTAATTAATATGTGATTTAGTTAATATTGAAAAAACTTTGTGTTAGCTGTTGATTGTTAATTGTTGATAATAATGTGTTTAATATTATAGTTATTTGGTTGTTTTAGCTGTGCTCGGTCATTTTATAAGCAATAACCTTCTTCTTATGCATGGGTTGGGTAGATATAAAATTCGAGAATATATTGAATACAAACACTTTGTGATTGGAATTTAACCGTCCGACTATATGGTGTTCGATGAATGTATTTGTAAAGGAATAGTTATAATAAAAGATGTTTATTAGAATTTTAAAAAGAAAAGATTCTTTTTAATAGAAATATTCGAAAATAAATAACTTTGAAGTGATCTTATATAAAAGTTATTTATGTAAAGATATTTATAAAAATGTGTTTTATAATTGAAAATAGAATTCAAGGACTAAAACCCCAATGTTTTTAAAATGGCTGTCCAAGCATTTTTAGGAAATAAACAGTACTATGTTTTCGGAAGTATTCTTGAGTATTAATGCAAAATGATTTATCACCTCAGGAAATAAAATGATTTGTTATGTTACCAATGTTCGGGTATACCACAATTAAAACGGGGCAAATGGTTTGTGTAACCCTCGGTATAGTCCACTCATGATATAGAGGGATATATTTATTGATTTTGGAAAGACTAGGACCCAGTTTCCTTGTTATGGGAGAAAACCTCTCGATTTGGTGGAATATATTTTGATATGAATTTCAAAATAAATATATCAAATATAGCACTATATTATTATATAGAGTATTTGATACTGTTTCCAAAAAGTGATTTGTTTCAAATCCAGAAGAAAAGTTTGATTTGATATGAAAGATATATATTACTATTTCAAAAAAATTGAAATGAAATAGAAAATTTAGTCTGAAGAGATTATTTTCGAAAAGGATTATAATTTGTAAATAATATAGTCAACCAGATTACAGAAATATGAATGAAAGGATATAAGTCTAAGTGGCTAGATTTGGAAGCTACATTTGCATGTTATATGTTATGTAGTTTCGAAATTACATATATGTTTATGAATCGTAGGCTCCTTGAGTCCTATTTTGTAGTAGGGGAACTAAGTTGGCCTGATCTCGTATCTAATTGTAACGACACTGACTCGACCTTCGAAAATTGACACCCAAATACATCACCCGTATTCGAATGTCGTGGATTCAACGTTGAGTCTAGTTCGCCAGAGCTTATAACAACATTAGGTGATAACAACACAGCGGAAACAAAAATGAAATTTATTGATACACAACATTTGATACAACAATGATACAAATGAAATGTTCAACTCAATGAGAGATATGATACAAAAGCGGAATTAATGAGACAGCAACAACAGCGGAACACAACATCTTCATTGCCAAGCTCCAAACTCCAAACCATAAGCTAGAACCACCATCAAGCTGAACTGAAGCAAACTCGATGCACAATGATCATGTTGAAGTGAAACAAATGCGATCGCCAATTCACAGACTCCGAAGATTTTCCAAAAGCTACACCTACTAGGAGACTATTTGAAAACCTGACTCTAGGCTGCCTGTGTGGAATATTGTGGGCACCCAGTGTTTAGGATGGGAACAATAAACTCCAAATCAGTCATGGAACTAGTGTGAGCAAACAAAAACAGGTGTTTTGAACAAAAAACAACAACAAAAGAATTAAAAAGAAATTCCGCTTTTTGAAAAATGAAACTACCATAAGGCCTCCCGCCACACACACAATGCAAACGCACGATTGGAGGAGATTTCTCCTTATGATAGTCAAACATGCTTGATACGTGAAAATCCTTTTGATATTTTATTAGTGCATAGTGCAGAAGACATTTCGAAAGTATAATATTCATCTTATCCAGCATCCGTACCATTATAGTATGTCTACTATAGCTACCATGTTGGATGGTAGGTTCTACAACTAAAACCGTACAGGGCGCGTATTTGGTGATTGGATTTCCAATAAATGGTCAGGCTAAGGAACTTCCTCACCGAATGGGTACGCCTCTGGAGGGACGCCCCGAGAACATAACCGGCTCTCTGCAACACAAAGCCGGATTACCTCTGTAACTAGGTAACTACTGACATGAGTATGCCATCCCTCGGTCGTCACCAACCTTTTCCGAGTGCTCAACAGCAAAAATTCCAACAACCACATAAGTTAAATATCTAGGCTCCATACTATGATATCACTTTTTATCCAAAAGGAAATGCACATACCCTAAATGGCACGACCTTCATAACCTTGCCGCATTCCTCCTATTTCGACCATTTTCGAGTTGTGACGTTCGACGAAGTCTCGTCCACAAAGCTAGGCTTTTCACAAAAGCCATACTTTGATCAACAAATGATCAGCAGCACTCAGCATGCCACATTAGAAATTGAGAATATATAACTAGTAACCATCAAGGACATAACCTCTGAGCTTGTACATCTCAGAGAAGGGTGTTAAGCTAAGAGAATAAATTTTCCGTCGTAAAACAGAAATGTATTTGATAGAAACCAGCTTTACATCTCAAAGTGTAACGTCAAACATACATCCATACAAGTCCATCCTGGGTCTGAATGGAACCGAAGGCACTTCAAAAGAAGCCCTTGCAAATTCGGGTATTCACAATCCAGATCGGACTCCCCATCACATATGGAGATCCTAACTCAGTGTAGAGACATTCGATAGGTAATCGTATCGTTCTTGAAAATACCTGGTCTTCACCACTGTCTTTAAATGCTATCCATTTCGTCGTATCAGTATTCAGAATAGGTTTTATGACATAAAATCCTCTCACGGCTAAACCGAATAATGAGAGTTTGTTTTAAAAACATATGGATGTATTGGAATCTTAGTAAAGTCATAACTTTTAGCCGGAACCTTTCTTTTTGAATGGTTTAACAAATTTCCACTTTAATCTTTTTAAACAAAAGATTCACCCTTGAAGATCTTATTCAATTTAAAACAAAGTTCACCAATCTTTGACAAAGATTCATTAATAGCTTTCAAAACAATTTTCAATTCAAATTTGATTTACACACAACTTGAAATACTTTCAACAAAAACTAGAAATTCTTTTGTAATACAAAAGCTGTTATCATTTGAAAACAAATGCCTTTCACTTTGGGAAAATCCGATAAAATTTACTCAAGATATATCTTTTCAAAGTATACATTAGAAAATTAGCGAACTGCCATATTCTCGGCAAGTTCTATTTGAATTAAATTCAAATCTCCAAAATAATTTATTTAATATACTTCAAAATGGTTAAAAATCCATACATACATACATACATACATATATGCACACATACATACATATATACATACATATATATATATTATAACTTGTATAATCCTTTCAAACCATATTTCCCAAACTAATTTCAATACAAGACATAATATATTCAAACTAAATTTAGATTTCAAACTTCCTTTTCAAAAGCTTTCCATATTCAACTCAGTTTTACTTCCAAATTAATTGTATTCAAAATTCCACTTTTAAAACCGTTTCATCATTTTGAATAAAATAATATTAAATTCAAATATTCGTGACTTAACCAATTCCTCGTGAAATCCATATTTGTGTGTGTGGTGTAGTCCAGGGGTCTTACACACAACAATAACATATCACAACCATTATCAATTTAAGCATAACAATATCGATAAGCGAAATAATCCTATAATGCTTATCTTTCATTCATAGATAGATAAGTAAATTCATCGCAAATAAATAAATCATAGTTCACAGCTCAATTCAAAACAATCATATCGCAGAACATCATAGATCAAGGATATCAAACAATTTAAAGCATTCAATAGAATCCAATCATCCACAAGTAAGATCAATTAATCATCTGATTATCATTAATTTAAACCATATTAATTACTTATGAATAAATTAACATTAACTAATTACAAACCTTTATTATTACTTTAATAAATGAAATTAACTAATCAACCTTAATTACCCATCACAAGTAATTATCCTTAATTACTTACATTAATTAATTATCCCTTAATTAACCACATTAATTAACCTTAATAAATTAATTTATCCTTAATCAATTATCCTTTAGTTAATTACCCTTAATCAATTATTGATTAATTATCTCCAATTATTCTTATCGAGTAATTATCCTTTAATCACTTGGTTAATTAAATCTTAATCATTAATTAATTACTTAATTAATTACATTTATTAACCCTTATAATTAAGCAATTATACCATAATCACTTGAATAATTAACCTTTAAATCATTAATCAATTATCCTTTAACCATAATTTAATTAAATTTTAACTAATCAATAAATTAACCTCTAACTAATCACATTAATTAATTTAATCACCTTAATTTAATAACATTAAGCAATTAACAATCCTTTAATTACTTCTATTAATTAATCAACCCTTAATTACATTAAAGTAATAAACCTTTAAATGATCACATTTAACTAACTAGCCTTTAATTAATTCCATTAAGTAGTTACCCTTTAGTTACTTATAGCAATTAATCACCTTTGAGTAATTAATTATACCTTAATTAATTACATAAATTAATCAACCTGTAATTACATGAATTAATTAATCCTCAAATTAATCGTAATAAATCTTAATTAATTTTTAAGATAAACCATTTATCTTAATTAATTACTTATTCATCATTTAAACTTTATTTAAATTAAAAGTTTGAAATTAATTTATTGAAAAACACCTCTTTAATTAAAGTCATTAATATACTTATCCTAAACACTTTCTTAATTCAAACGTTATTAAGTTCCATTTGAACATACCTTAGAAATTAATTTATTGTTATCATCATATAAATTATTTCCAAACCAAATCAATCAATTTTCAAAACAATTTAAAAACCTTTAGGTTTAATATTTTAATTTCTTTGAAAACTTGTTTGAAAATTTTCTTTGGAATGTTAATATTTCTTCGAAACTTTTCAAAAATTTAACTTAAAACTTGATTATGTTTTAATTTTAAAACTAGGTTATCTGAACACAGGCAAAAACCCGAGCCATCTTTAGTTTTCCCCGTGCATCCCTCGAGTCTCCCACTTTCCTCTTTTCCCCGAGACAAGCCACCATCAACTTAGAGCAACGACCCGAGCCTACCCTTCTTCCCGATCAAATCAACAACCCACCGACACAATCGTGTACGTGTGCATGTGCACGCCTTAATGACGACATTCTAACCATCACCGCGACCAGTTTCAAATCACATATGACTTCGCCGATGATCCCTGTAACACAGATCGACAAGATTACCTAGAAAACAAAATCGAGCTACCAAGTATCCTACTGAAACCTAACACCGATGACAAAAACACCCCGCCACGTCGACTCCGACCACCGTATGCCACGTGATCACGAGCTTAGCTGCTCTGATGACCCTTGAGACTTTCCCCTAGGTGCGATCCGTTCTGATACTTTGAAGTTGACGAAATCGCCTCGTCTATCACCTCGACCAAGTCAGTACATTAGACCCTAAATCAACATCGATTAACTTAACCGATGATCTAAAAATTCATTCACTATTTTTTTGATGATCTCCAACCCTCATGCTTTCTTCGACATCAAGCTCGACCCACGATGCATCGTTGTTCATTGGATAATGATGAAAATGTGTTTTCCGTTCATCTTGAAAATTCTATCTCGAATCAAAGCTAAAAATTCTGATTTCTATATTAAAAATCATGGTTTGCCAATACGAATCAGATTATGAAGTGAAATCATAAAGTTAAAACCATTGATTTTTCTAATATAAATTGATTACCCCGTACATCCTTATTTTCAAAATATTTACTAATTTTTTCAACTTGAATATGTTTTTCAAAATGATGTTACACATATACAAACCTTTTTTATTTAGAGATCCAAGTCTATAATCATTTCGGTGGGCTGATTCAAATTTTTGAACAGGGTTTAAAAACTTGTAAACTAAGAACAGAAGTATTTCTTCCATGTTCCTAGACACGCACACCCATTTACACATATATACATGAGCATACAGGAATATTTCAAATCCATACAATCATTATCACCACATACCTTTAAAATATCTGTCATATGCAAACATGTTTAGTTTTAAAAAGGGAGTTTGCTCACCTGGTTTGGTTTGAAAGTAGAGAACAGCTTTTGAGCTGAAAGCTGGAACTTGGATTTATCCTAACTTAGATCTGAAACTTGCTTGATAAAACTGAATTGATTTAATGCCAAGCTTCAGGTTGAAGTTTGTTGAGATGATCCTGGACCTTGGACTTGATGTTGAATCTAAAGCTGATAGTTGAGTTTGAATCTGAGCTTCTTGTTGCATTTGAAATACTGCTCAGGCTTTAAGATTGCTTGCTTTAGAACAAAAATCTGGAACTTTGATTTGTTTGTAGGTTTTGAAAATTGTTTGATCTTTGATTTTGCTTTAGATTTTCAGGTTTGTGTTTTCAGATTTTGATTTTATTCTTGCTTTTTCTTTGGTTTTGTTTGATTCGGATTTTTTTCATTAAGTTTTGGTTTGAATGGGTTAAAAAAAAGGAGAAGGAAGAAGGAGAATGATATATATAAACTTGTTTTAGTTTTATTTATAAATTTTGAAAATAAAAAGGCAAATGACACTTGTATTTTTCTTTGATAAAATTGTTACAAATGTTAAGTTGTACTTCAAAGCACTTACACTTGTTCATTTTTATGTTACATGATTTACAATTGTAAATTTTACATATTAAATGTTTTTGAATATGTTTCATATGATTTATATTAATGCATTTTCTTTTTATAATTATATATAATTTTTAAACAAATTGAATTTAAAACCTAATGATGCATTAATAAAAACATACATATACATATATATAAATTTTTAAAATATAGATTCTATCTTTTTGAATAGATTTTGAAAATTTATTATATTAAAATCTAAAAACTAACTTCCAAATTTATATACATACATACGTACACACACACACATATATATATATATATATATTATAATTAGAAAACAAATTTTTATTAGTTTTAAATTATAGAGTTTTCAAATTCAAAATTCAATTTATTTTCAAGATATTTATTTTGGAATTCCCAAATCAAAATTCTATTTATAATCTATTTTCATATATACATGAACATATATTTATTTGTTTTGAAAAATTCAAGTTAATTCACCTTAATTCAAAATTTAATTCTAAAAATTAAACTAATTACCAATTTAAATTTGGCTTAAAACCGAGATCGTTACACATCTCTCTTAAGAAAATTTCGTTCCTGAAATTTGCTAGACAGGAAGACAACCAAAGAACAGATGAATATACAAAGATATAGCTTTCCAAATCAAGTTGAATATTTATTCTGCATTTGGCTTACCAAATCTGAATATCATCAATAAATACAAGAATGAACTCATTCAATATTTCATGAAGTACTCGGGTCATCTGGTCTACGAAATATGCAGGGGCATTAGTTAGTCCAAAGGGAAACTAACCATTCGTAGAATATATCTGGATCCCGAAGAATAGACAAATGGATACAACTTAATTCAGTTTCATATTTTGTTAACCAATTTATTCCAAATAAAATTTCAAATTTACTAAAGTTAAATAGAAAATATTGGGAAGAAACTGATGATTAGAATACGAAATAGGAACCTTATTTACAACGATACGTAGGGCCACCACCATACCAAAGCTTCTTCTTGTAGCTGCCAGGAAGCCATCAAAGAAGTGATATCGGATGATGATTAAAAGAGATTGATAGAGAAAAGTTATTCCTTATTGTTATAGGTTATCGACCATTTATAGTGGTACTTCCCTGTCCCCAACCTCGTACTCTTCTTGCACTCATGCTTACTATCAGTGAACAGTAAGAGAATTTACAGAGGCATATAGACGAATATCTTAGGGATATACTCATTCTAGGGCATTTGTTACCCTATCTCTAATGAGTTACCTAATGTGTTATACTCCTGAGCTAAAGTTCTTACTCAAACTTCTGCTCTGATACCACTATAACGACCCTGACTCGACCTTCGAAATTCGACACCCAAATACGTCACCTGTATTCGAATTCCATAGATTCAAACGTTGAGTTTGGTACGCCAGAGCGTATAACAACATTATGTGATAACAAAACAGTGGAAACAGAAATGAAATTTTATTGATACACAAAATTTGATACAACAATGATACAAATGAAATGATCAACACAATCAGAGATATGATACAAAAGCGATAATAATGAGATAGCAACAGCAGCGGAACACAACATCTTCAATGCCAAGCTCCAAGTTCCAATCTCCAAACTAGAAGCTCGAACCACCATGAAGCTGAACTGAAGCAAACTCGGTGCACAATGATAATGTTGAAGTGAAAAAAATACGATCGCCAATCCACAGATTTTGAAGATTTGCCAAAAGCTACACCTACTAGTTGACTATCTGAAAACCCGGCTTTAGACTGCCCCTGTGGAAACTAATAGGCACCTAGAATTTAGGATGGGAACAATAAACTTTAGGTCAGTCATGGGACTGGTGTGAGCAAACAAAAATAGTTTTTTTGGACAAAAACAATCAACAAAAGAAGTAAAAAAAAATCCGCAATGCTTTTTGGAAAATGAAACTACCATAAGGTCTCCCGCCACACACACAATGCAAACGCAAAATTGGAGGAGATTTCTCCTTATAATAGTCAAACATACTTGATATGCGAAAATCCTTTTGATATTATTATTATTATTGCATAGTGTACAAAACATTTCGAAAGTATAATATAAATCTTAGCCAGCATACGCACAATTATATTATGCCTACTATAGCTACCATGTTAGATGGAAGGTTCTACAACTAAAACCGTATAGGGCGCGTATTTAGTGATTGGATTTCCAACAAATGGTCAGGCTGTGGAACTTCCTCAGTGAATGGGCACGCCTCTAGAGGCACTCCCCGAGAACTTAACTGACTCTCTGCCAACACAAGGCCGGGTTACCTCTATAACTAGGTAACTACTGACATGAGTATGCCATCCCCCGGTCATCTCCAACCTTTTTCGAGTGCTCAACACCAACAAATTCCAACAACCACATAAGTTAAATATCTGGGCTCCACACCTTGATATCACTTTTTATCGAAAAGGAAATGCACATACCCTAAAAGGCGCGACCCTCATAACCTTACTGCATTCTTCTTGTTTCGACCATTTCCAAGTTTTGAGGTTCGACAAAGTCACGTCCACAAAGCTATGCTTTTCACAAAATTCATGCTTTGATCAACAATTGATCAGCATCGCTCAGCATACCACATTACCAAATTGGGAATATATGACTAGTAACCATCAACCACATAATCTCTGAGCTCGTACGTCTTAGAGAATGGCCTTAAGCTAAGAGAATAAATTCTCCGCCACCAAACAGAAATATATTTGATAGAAACCAGCTTTACATCTCAAAGTGTAACGTCAGACATACATCCATACAAGTCCATCCTTGGTCTGAATGGAACCGAAGGCACTTAAAAAGAAGCCCTTGCAAATCCGACTATTCATAATCTCGATTTGACTCCCCATCACATATGGAGATCTCTATACTGGAGGAACTCAGTGCAGAGACATTCGACAGATGATCCTATCATTCTCAAAAATACCCGGCCTTCACCACCATCTTAAAATGCTATCCATTTCGTCGTATCACCATTCAGAATGGGTTTTATGACATAAAGTCCTCTCCCGGCTGAACCGAATAATGAGCTATTGTTTTAGAAGCATATGGATATATTGGGATCTTAGTTAAGTCACAACTTTTAGCCCAAAACCTTTCTTTTTGAATGGTTTAACAAATTTCCACTTTAATCTTTTTAAACAAAAGATTCACCCTTGAAGATCCTCTTTAATTTAAAACAACGTTCTCCAATCTTTAACAAAGATTCATTCATGGATTTCAAAACTATTTTCAATTCAAATTTGATTTGCACACAACTTGAAATCCTTTCAATAAAAACTGGAAAATCTTTCGTAATACGAAGATTGTTATCATTTGAAAACAAATGCTTTTCATTTTGGGAAAATCTGATTAAATTTACTCAAGATATAGCTTTTCAAAGTATACATTAGAAAATCAACGAACTGCTGTTTTCCCGGCAAGTTCTATTTGAATTAAATTCAAATCTCCAAATAATTTACTTAATATACTTCAAAATAGTTAAAAATCCATATATATATATATATATATATATATTACAACTTGTATAATCCTTTCAAACCATATTTCCCAAAATAATTTCAAAACAAGACATAATATATTCAAATTAAATTAAGATTTCAAACTTCCTTTTCGAAAGCTTTCCATATTCAACTCAGTTTTACTTCCAAACTAATTGGATTCAAAATTCCATTTTTAAAACTGTTCCATTATTTTGAATAAAATAATATTAAATTCAAATGTCTATGACTTAACCAATTCCTCGTGAAATCCATATTTGTGTGCATGTGGTGTAGTCCACGGGTTTTACACACAACAATAACATATCACTACCATCTCCAATTTAAGCATAACAATATCGATAAGCGGTATAATCCTATAACGCTTATCTTTCATTCACATATAGATAAGTAAATTCATCACAGACAAATAAATCACAATTCACAGCTTAATTCAAAACAATCATATCACAGAACATCTCAGATTAGGGATATCAAACAATTTAAAGCATTCAATAGAATCCAATCATCCATAAGTAAGATCAATTAATCATCTGACTATCATTAATTTAAACCACATTAATTACATATGAATAAATTAACATTAATTAATTACAACCTTTTTATTATTACTTTTATAAACGAAATTAATTAATCAACCTTAATTACCATTCACAAGTAATTATCCTTAGTTACTTACATTAATTAATTATCCTTTAACTAACCACATTAATTAACCTTAATAAACCAGTTAATCCTTAATCAATTATCCTTTAATTAATTACCCTTAATAAATTATTAATTAATTATCTTCAAGTAATCTTATTGAGTAATTATCCTTTAATCACTTGATTAATTAAACCTTAATCACTAATTACTTATACTTAATTAATTACATTAATTAACCCTTATAATTAAGTAATTATACCATAATCACTTGATTAATTAACCTTTAAATCATTAATCAATTATACTTTAACCATAATCTAATTAACCTTTAACTAATCAATAAATGAACCTTTAACTAATCACATTAATTAATTAATCACATTAATTAATTTAATCACCTTGATTTAATAACATTAAATAATTAACTATCCTTTAATTACTTCTATTAATTAATCAACCCTTAATTAATTAAAGTAATTAACCTTTAAATGATCATATTTAACTAATTAACATATAATTTATTCCATTAAGTAGTTACCCTTTAATTACTAATAGTAATTAATCACCTTTAACTAATTAATTATCCCTTAATTAATTACATAAATTAATCAACCTTTAATTACATTAATTATTTAATCCTCAAATAAATCATAATGCATTTTTAATTAATTTTTAATATAAACCATTTATCTTAGTTATTTACTTAATCATCATTTAAATTTATTTAAATTAAAAGTTTGAAATTAATTTATTCAAAAACACCTCTTTTATTAAAGTCTTTAGTATACTTATCCTAAACATTTGCTTAATTCAAACATTATTAAGTTCCGTTTGAACATACTTTTGAAATTAGTTTATTATTATCATCATATAAATTATTTCCAAACCAAATCAATCAATTTTCAAAACAATTTAAAAACCTTTAGCTTTAACATTTTAATTTCTTTGAAAACTTGTTTAAAAATTTTCTTTGGAACTTGGTATTATTTCTTTGAAACTTATTTAAAAATTAACTTAAAACTTGATTATGTTTTAATTTTAAAGCTAGGTTATCTGAACACAGGCAAAAACCCGAGCCATCTTTAGTTTTCCCCGTGCATCCCCCGAGTCTCCCACTTTCCCCTTTTCCCCGAGACAAACGACCATCAACTTCGAGCAACGACCCGAGCCTGCCCTTCATCCTGATCAAATCAACAACCCACTGACACAATCGTATATGTATGCACGTGTACGCTTGAAAGACGACGTTCTGACCATCACTGCAACCACCTTCAGATCACCTACGACTTCGTCGATGATCCCTATAACCCGGATTAACAAGATTACCCAGAAAACAAAATCGATCTACCAAGTATCCTAATGAAACCTAACACCGATGACAAAATGTAACATTCTCGGAATGTAGCCAAGTTTAAATTTGATAATCAATTTAATTTTTGAAAATTAAATTGTGAATTAAATTGAGTTTTTCCAAAATAAAATAAAATAAAAGTTGTATATATATATATATTGATTTTTAATTGAAATTTGAATTTGAAAACTCAAAAATAAATATATTGGAAATAAATTGGATTTAAAATTTTATTTTTAAGTTTGTAAGAATTTGTTTCTAATTTTATTAAATATGCACTTTAATTTGAGAATGATATTTAATATAATAAATTTTTTCCAAGACTAATTAAGAATAAAATTCTAATATATTTATTCATGTGCAATTAAATTTTAAAACCATTTTTCTTTAAAAGATTTTATAAATGATTAATAAAGAGAATGTATTTATTTAAATAGGAAATATGATATAAAGTTATTTTTAAAATATTATTTGTCGTGTTTAAAATATATTACATAAGTTATAACAACATAAAGGATTTAAAACAAATTGTATAAATTAAATAAAATATGTTTCATAAATTGGAATAAAGCAAGGTCTAAAAATATAATTTGTAAATAAATTCAGGACAAGGTTTAAACACAATTTTTTTACATATGAACATTTGTAAAGAGGAGATGGTAGGAATTAACAAGTGTATGGATTAATGAACAAGCGGCATAAATATTTTTTTAAATGAATTAAATTTCATATATTGAAGAGTAAAAACTAAATTACACTCATTTTCTCATATCTTCAACATCAAACCTGAAATCAGAAAAAAAAGAAAGAAAAATCATCTCAATATCAAAACAAAAACAAGGATTCAAACAAATACAAACTTGAAACAAAAATAGGAAACAAAAACTATAGATCAGATTCAAACTAGGGAAATAGAATTCAAAAACAAAAGCAACTTCAAACCTGGAAACCAAAGCAAGCTTACAGTTCAAAAACAAACAATAAGTTCAAGTCTGAAAACAAGTGCAGATCATCTCAAATTTGATGCATTCAAATAAATTCAACTTAGAAATTCAGAAGTCAAGCAAATTCCAGTATTCAAGCTTCCTGTTCTCTGTTCCTCTCTGTCAAACAACACTATGAGCAAACCCTTAAACTCATATATATATTTGAAGTTGCTTGAATGAATGTTAATGTGCGTATATGTTTGTGTGTATATTTGTTTATATTTGCTTGTGCACACCCGAAAATAGAAAGGAACATCTCTGTTCTTGTTACAAGCATTAAAAACCTATTAGAAAATTCCAAATTATTTTATTTAAGTAATTTTAGGTTTAAATTTCTAAATGAAAAGTATTGATAACTATGCAAAGCCAATTTTAAAAATAATTTTGAAATTTTATATTGAGTAAATAATTCGAAAATAGGGTAATGCAATAGAAAAATCAAACATAGGTCAAAAACTGATGATCATAATTTCAAGTCTGGAATTCACCATCAGATTTGTTGTAGAAAATCATGAATTTTAGTAGAAAATTCAAGATTTTTAAAACTGTAACATGTGAGGAATTGCTAGTTGATCTGGATTTGGGTTTTTGTCAACCACCATCGATCGGCCATATAGTGATCAAGGGGATTGGAATTGGAGATGGTCAGAGGTCCAGAGATCATCAGAAAAATGTTCAATGATTTTATAATTTATCGTGGAAGGTGGACGAAGTTGATCTTGGGTTTAGCCCTAGTTTTTAGTAGAGGTGGGAAAAATGGTCACTGTAACTTCATCAGGGCATCGGACTGCATCAGTCATAAGGGAGACAACTCGTGGATGATCGAGGAAGCTTCAGTCAGAATCACGAAGCTTCTGGCGGCGTCACATGGTGGCGCGAGTTGTTTTAGTTGGTCATGTTAGTGCCAGTAGGGGTTGAAATGGTCTGATTTTAATTCTCAAATGATCGTGTCAAATTGGATGGTCGGGAGGTTTGTGGGCATCGACAAAAGCTTGTTGAAGAAATCGACGTCGGTCAGAGGGTCGACGATCATCGGTGCACATGTATGCGTGCACTTGTGCATATTTGTTTGGGTTGCTGGGGAAGAAGTATTTTTCTCGAAGTTGATCTCGGGAAGATGTTGGATTGGCTCGAGTGTGTTATCGAGTTGGTATGCGAATATATAATAGTTTTAAATGTTAAGGTAAAAACAAGTTTTTGACCAGAAAGATATGGTGGCTCAGGAAAATTATGTAGTGGGCTCGAACTGGCACTCGGGGGAGTTGGTCATTGGCCCGGGTAAGTATATAAGTAGTTTTAAAACTTTAAAACAAAATCAAAGGTTTCAAAATAAATGTTAACTAATTCTTTAGATAATTGTTTTTGTTTAGTTTTGGAACTACTTGAAGGTTTAAAGTATTTTTTTAAATTAATTAAGAAATTAATTTAAAGGAGTGATGTTTTTAAATTATTATTTGACTTTAAAGTCTTAAGTTAATTTATGAATTAACAATAATTTTATTTCAAAAAGTTAAATGTTTTCAAGATCAATTATTTTTAATAATCTTATATTAAGTAATTAATCAAAGTGATTCATATTTGTTTCATATATTAAGTAATTAATCATAGTGATTCCTATTTGTTTTTAAATGGAATTTGTTAATGTAATTAATTAAGGTGAATAGGTTATCTTAAGATTGAAGGATCATTAATTTGTAAATTAATAATTACTTAATTAAAGGTTAATTAAGTAATTAATTTATAATTAAGGATATTTTTTAAAGAATAATTAATGTGATAAATTGAAGATTTACATCCTTAATTATTTAAAGGATAATTAATTTGTGTGATTAATTAATTAAAGTAATTAATTTGAGGATAATTAATTAATTCAAGGTTAATTAATTAATGAAATTAATTAATGGATAATCACTTATTTTAATTAATTAAGATTAATTAAATAAATGGTAATTAATTAAGGGATGAGTAATTAATTAAGGATTAATTAATTTATGTAATTAATTAAGGATAATTGATTAAAGGATAATTAAATAATTAGGGGTTAATTATTTAATGATTAAAGGTTGGTTAATTAATTAATTAAAGATGATAAATTAATAATTAAAGGTTAATTAATAAATGATTAAAGGTTAATTAATGATTAAGGTTTGTAATTAATTAATTGTTAATGAACCTGGATTAGCAATTAATCTGGTTTCAATTAATCAGATGATCAATTAATCTTACTTATGGATGACTATATTCTATTGAATGCTGTGAATTGTTTGATATCTCTACTGTGTGATGCTTTGTGATATGAATTGTTTTAATTCAAGCTCAGATGAATGTAATTTATTTTATCTATGATGAATGTATATTATTTATCTATGGATCTGTGAATGGAAGATAAGCATTATAGGAACATACCGCTTATCTATAATTGTTATGTTTGAATTTGTGATGATTGATCATGTTGCACTATTGTGTGAAACCCCTGGACTACACTATACACGCACAAATATGGATTGCACGAGGAAATTGGTTAAGTCACGGATTTTTGAAATGATTTTAAAGTTGAATTTTGAATCCAATTAGTTTTGGAAATTGAATTGGGTTAAATGTGGAAAACTTTTGAAAAGGAGTTTTAAAGATAAAAGTTATTTTGAATAACTTAATAAAGTTTTGAAATTTAAATAATTTGATTTGAATTCTGGATTTGAAATTGAATTCTATGTTTGGAAATTATGGTTTAGAAAGGTTATACAAATGTGTTTATATAGGTTTTAAATCATTTTAAAAGTATTGCTTTGGGAATTTGAATTTAACCTAAGTTTTATACTCGATGGGCTTTAACTTGTGCAAATGAAATCGGATTTTTCCAAAATGAAACTATTTGTTTTGAAAATAATAATAGCATCCATATAAAGAAAGGATTTCTAATTTGTCTTGAAAGGATTTCTAGTTTGAAGTGAAAATTATTTCGAAAGCTATGAATGAATCTTTGTGGAAGATGGATGAACTTTGAGAAGTGAATCTTTTTGTTTAAAAGATTTGGAAATGGTAATTTATTTAAACCATTTGAAGAAAGGTTTTTGGGTAATAAGTTGCTTAACTAAAATCCAATATCTGTATGCTTTTAAATATTGCGCTCATTATTCGGTTTAGCCGGGAGAGGACCTGTGTCATATAACTCATTCCGAATAATGATACGATGTTTATGTATTGCATTTGAACACCGGTGGTGAAAACCGGGTATTTTTGGAAACGAAAGGATTACCTTACGAATGACTCTGCACTGAGTAGCTACGTTATAGAGATCTCCATGTGTGATGGTGTGTCCGATCGGGATTGTGATTACCCGGATTGCAAGGACTTCATTGTAAAGTGCCTTTGATTCTGTTCGAACCCGGGACAGACTTGTATGGATGTGTGTCTGATGTTACACTTTGAGATGTAAAGCTGGTTTCTATCAAATACATTTCTATTTGGTGGGGGAGATTTATTCTTTTAGCTTAACACCCTTCTCTGAGACCTACGAGCTCAGAGGTTATGTAGTTGATGGTTACTAGTGATACATTTTCAATTTGGTAATGGCATACGAAGTGCCGCTGATCATTTGTTGATCGAAGCATTGCTTTGATGTAAGACGTAGCTTTGTGGATGAGACTACATCAGGACCTCACTACCGAAAATGGTCGAAACAGGAAATATGCAGCAAGGTTATCAAGGGTCGCGCCCTTAAAGTATGCCCATTTCTTCTGGAAAGGGGTGGTATCGTGGTATGGAGCCCAGATACTTAACTCATGTGGACACTGCAAATTTATTACTTTGTGGTTGCTTTGTGGTTGAGGATCCACGGATAAAGGTCGCTAATGACCGGGGATGGCATACTTGTAGGTGTTACTTCCGGTCAGGTGTAACCCGGCCTGGTGTTGGCAAAGAGCTGGGTCAGTTCTCAAGGCGTCCCTGTAGAGGCGTACCCATGTAGCAATAGGAAGTTCCTTAGCCTGACCATTTGTTGGAAATCCAATCACCAATACGAGCCATTTACGATTGCAGTTGTATAACCTGCCACCTCAGGTGGTAGCTATAGTAGGCATAATATAATGGTACCTATGCTGGCTAAGTTAATATTATACTTTCAAAATGTTTTCCACTATGCACTAATAATAATATCAAAAAGGATTTTGCGTAGTAAGCATGTTTGACTACCATAAGGAGAAATGTCCTCCAAGTATGCGATTGCATGGTGTGTTTGCCGAGAGGCCTTATGGTAGTTTCATTTTCCAAAAAGCATTACGGATTTCAATTTTTAAATTCTTTTTTTTGTTTGTTTTAAAGATAAACTATTTTTGTTTTCTCATACCAGTCTCATGACTGACCCGGAGTTTATTGTTCCCTTCCTAAACTCTGAGTGCCCACAATTTTCCACATGGACAGTCTAGAGTTGGGTTTTCAGATAATCAAATAGCAGGTTTAGATATGATAGCCTTCGAAGACTTTAGTTTGGTAGCATTTGGAAATCTGCTTCAGTCTTTGGATCTTTGAAGTTTTTGGTTTTGCAATCGCGTTTGGGATCGCATTTGCTACAAGTCCAGCTTGATGGTGGTTCACGCTTGAAGTTTTAGAACTTTGGCTTTGGAATTTTAGTTTGGAGTTGCAAATTATGGATTCACTCTCTATCGAAGATCATATTGGAGTTATCTCTTTTGTTGTTATCTTTTCCGCTGTTGTTTATGGTCTCTGATATTTATGGATATGTTGTATTATGATGTAAATGACATTGTATTTATGTTGTATATCTATGTAATCATCTTTTGTTTCCGCTGTGTTGTTTATCATCTAATGTTGTTATAAGCTTCGGTGATACCAATTTCGATATCGATTGTCGGGCATCGAGTTCGGGTCGTCAAACAAAAACACCCCGCCACGCCGACTCCGACCACCGTACGCCACATTATCACAACCTGAGCTTCTCTGATGACCCTTGAGACTTTCCCCCAGGTGCGATACGTTCCGGTACTTCGACATTGACGAAATTGCCTCGTCTATCACCTCGACCAAGGCAGTACATTAAACCCTAAATCAACATCGACTAACTTAACCGATGATCTAAAAATTCATTCACTATTTTTTTGATGATCTCTAGCCCTCAAGCTTCCTTCGACATCAAGCTCGACCCACCACACGTCGTTTTTTATCAGATAATGACGAAAATGTGTTTTTCGTTCATCTTGAAAATTCTATCTCGAATCAAAGCTAAAAAATATGATTCCTATTTTAAAAATCATGGTTTTCCAATACGAATCAGATTATGATGTCAATCCTTATTTAAATCGGTTTCCTTGTAAATCCTTATTTTGAAAATTTTTACTAATTTTTTCAACTTGAAACTATTTTTAAAAATGATGTTACACATATACAAAACTTTTCTATTCATAAATCAAAGTCTATAATCGTTTTGGTGGGATGATTCGAATTTTTGAATAGGGTTTAAAAACCTATAAACTAAGAACAGAAGTATTTCTCCCTATTCCCAGACATGCACACCCGTTTACACATATATAAATAAGCATACATGCATATTTCAAATCCATACAATCATTATCACCACATACGTTTAAAATATCTGTCATATGCAAACAGGTTTAGTTTTAAAAAGGGAGTTTGCTCACCTGGTTGGGTTTGAAAGCAGAGAACAGCTTTTGAACTGAAAGTTGGAACTTGGATTTATCCTGACTTAGATCTGAAACTTGCTTGATAAAACTGAATTGATTTAATGCCAAGCTTCAGTTTGAATTTTGTTGAGATGATCTTGAAAACTGGACTTGATGTTGAATCTAAAGTTGATAGTTGAGTTTGAATCTGAGCTTCTTGTTGCATTTGAAATTCTTGCTCATGCTTCAAGATTGTTTGCGCCAGAACAAAAATCTAGAACTTTGATTTGTTTCCAGGTTTTGAAAATTGTTTGATCTTTGATTTTTTTTTTGGATTTTCAAGTTTGTGTTTTCAGATTTTTGATTTTATTCTTTCTTTTTCTATGGTTTTGTTTGATTCAGATTTTTTTCTTTAAGTTTTGGTTTGAATGGATTAAAGAAAAACGAGAAGGATGAAGGAGAGTGATATATATATAAACTTGTTTTAGTTTTATTCATAAATTTTGAAAATAAAAAGGCAAATGACACTTGTATTTTCGTTTGATAATTTTTTTACAAATGTTAAGTTGTATTTCAAAACACTTACACTTGTTCATTTTTATGTAACTTGATTTACACTTGTAAATTTTATGTATTAAATGTCTTTAAATATGTTTCATATGATTTATACTAATGCATTTTCTTTTTATAATTATTTATAATTTTTAATGAAATTGATTTTAAAACCTAATGATGCATTAATAAACACACACACACACACACATATATGTATATATTATATAAATTTTCAAAATATAGATTCTAACCTTTTGAATAGCTTTTGAAAATTTATTATATTAAAATATAAAATATAACTTCCAAATTTATATAAATATATATATATATATATATTATAATTAGAAAATAAGTTTGTATTAGTTTTAAATTATAGAGTTTTCAAATTCAAAATTCAATTTATTTTTAAGATATTTATTATGGAATTCCCAAATCAAAATTCTATTTATAATCTATTTATATATATATATATATACATAAACACATATTTATTTATTTTGAAAATTCAAATTAATTCACCATTAAATTCACAATTTAATTCTAAAAGTTAAATTATTACCGATTTAAATTTGGCTTAAAACCGAGATCGTTACACTAATTGGCTACCTAATTAGATAGGGATACGTAGGCAGTCACAAGCGGTAGTGATGAAGCCCAATAATTAGGAAACATTTTCTTGTCCATTGTTTATTATTTACCATGTGTTAATGTATCTTTCATGCTTATCATTTTATTTCACGTTGACATATTTATTGAGTTGTAGGAATAGATATTGCTGTCTCTCACTTCAAAGTGTGCGGCGGTAGAATTAGTATTTGTGTTTGTTATGTATAAAGTACTTCCTGTTGTTGTATGATTACTATGATATGTTATTGAAATTGTATTATATACATTTAGTTGAGTGTCGCATATATATCAGATTATGATATGTCCTTTGGTAGTTTTCATTTTTTTATTTAGAATAGACGGGTTTTGGGCGATTTTGACTCGTCCGAAAACCTGAGTCATTATTTGTATCAGAGTTGCTCTTTGGAGAGCATAGTACGATGTAAGTTGTAAGTTGTGTTCGGAGGGAGTTATTGTCTATCGTTGGCCTCTGTGGTAGAATCAACCAGGGAGGCCTGAGAGGCAGTGGTTTACCCTATGGTGGATGCTCGCGGTTCGAGTTCGCTTATCTCTAGCCCGTGCACTTAGCTGATACTATGACGGCACCCAATTTTTTCAATTCGGTAGTTCGATCTATGATTTTTCGTTCATGGACGTTAATAAGATCCTTCCATTTAGCAACACCTTAGGATGGCATAGCCTTAACATTATGGCGAGGTTCAAACAAGGAAAGGATTCACTACAAGAAATTGCACTTTCAACTGCATTAGTAAACAGCGTTTTCTTTGTAACTGCTGACAAAAGAATTTTGAAAAGTAAAAATTAGAAACCTGAACGCTGTTTAAACAAACCCAAATCATTTTGGCAATTTTTTCATTACGCGGTTACTTTGCCGCCTTCCTTTCTTCCACTTCAACCTCACTCCACGTGAAAGTAAAATCCTAAATTTTCTCATGATATTTAAAACTGATTAAACAAGAATCTCCCATGAAAAATCATTCCTCTCTTAACCTCTCATGTAATATTCGATAAACTTGAGCCCCAATTCCCTTTGAATCCATCATTGGCAATCACTTGAGCCCTAAAGCCCCTTCAGTCCGTTATTGGCAGACACAAGACCATGAATCTGATTTAAAGTCCACTCAATAAAGAAGACTGCCTCACTCAAGAATTCCTGGACGATTTTCTTTAGAAACCAAATTTGAGTAATTTATTTGATCTTTAGATGCAACATTTGAATTTGCTTCTTTTTTGTTATTATCATGTATAATACTGCAGTTATGCTTGCAAGTTTAGAGAAAAATGATAGGTCTTTGTATTGCAGGGTTAATCAATAATCACCAGTTTTGTTTTAAAATGGTTAGCCAAGATTTAATCGTTGCTGGTTTTAGAATCAGTGTTTTAATCGTTGGGGATCTGTTGGCTGCATTCAATGATGCAATTAAGGATGGAGTTTGTTTGTCTAATTATCTTACAGTGCATCAATTTATATTTGTTTTGGATAAAATACAGACTTTTGGAGAACACGAAGAGCTATGTATGTGAAGTGATAGTGATCGTTGTCGATCATCTTGGAATGGTATCTTCTAACATCGAGCAGAGATTTAACACTTACAATAACGCTTCTCGAACTGAGCAAAGAATAACTGCCTGAGACAGAGAATACTTTCATGTCAACAATATACTTTTGGCCTGGACATTTCTTCTCTGCTATTGAGTGCTAAGTTCTCTAGACATCAGTGTCGTTATGTTTTGCCAGGTAAAGATATCTTCTGTATTAAATTCTTACTTAAAAAATTGTTGATTGTTAATGCCATTCTTCTTTGAATAGCGACTAGTACTAATCAACAGAAGGCAGAGAAACTCGGTGAACCTTCAGGGTACATTAACATCAGTAGTTAATTTTTTCTTTCATTTTCTAAGTATTGAAGCATACATATAAAGTAACATGTCAAATTTGGAAATAGGGTTGATCCTGTTCATGATGATAATGGTACTTGTCTGGGCATTAAAGATCAGTGTGAAATTGTTACTACTCAACTGCCATTTGATGCTAATACTGTCATTAAGCCCCAAATAGTTACACAGTCCAATACTGGTAAGAATTTCTTAAATTTGAACATAATCTGAGTAATTTTAAAATGAGATAGATGAGATTTAGATACTTCTTTCTTACTGTTTGATTAAGATATATAATTTTTAGGAACTGAACTTTCTACTACAGTTCCAATCTTCAAGCTTTCAAGATCATTGAAGCAATTCAACACCGGTTCTTTTGATTTTCTCACAGAGGTTTGATAGCTCAGTTTGCAAGAATCATCATGCTTAGTTTCTATTGTCAGTGTAAACTAAATTTGACCAATGATTGATTGCAGAATGCACTTATGCCTGGAAGTGGTAACCATAAGAAGAGATCTTCCTCTGGGAGACGTATTCTTTCATTTCTCAGAAACAGAAAACCCAGTGAGTGAAAGCATTTATAGTGTATATTCATATAACTGTCGACCTGTAAAATGCATATATGTTGTTCTAATTTGTTACGATGTATTGAGCATAAATGCAGTTCATGTACTGTTATGTACATTCGTAAGGCTTGCACGAAGTAGAATATTATCTCCAAGTGACACAATAACAATGACTAAATATAATTATGATTAGCATAAATCTTATGTATCAAAGTGTTTTCTTCTGTTTCCGACTAATCCAATTTATCCATTTATCTTTTATGATGATAAACGATGAAATCATTTGATTGACTATATATATGAACACACCAGATTGAACCGAAAATAGGGGGAACAATAATGGAATGAAGCTGATGCCATCTGAATTATGATTCAAGTAAAATGCTAAAGTTGTTCGGTAATGCAATCCAATGATGATTCCTTCATACAAATTTACAAATGTAAAAAAACAATAATTTCTTCATTATTGCTCCCCTGTTCAGCAATGAGTCCGAAATCAGTAGCTATTAATCAAATTAAGTCGAGGTCACTCTGAAAATAAGGAAATAAAGAGATCCTAATGAGTAGTAAAAGAATGTTCCTTTTGAATGCGTGAAATAACTTCCAAAACATGAACCAACCACACATTGCCATCCAACTCCATATATGTTATCAAATTCCTGTAACAAGCTCATATTACATAATAGAAGAAAGCTATAATCATGCAGTCATATACAAAGTATGGTATACGTAATGTTAATGAAATGTAGTGTAGTGTACCTTTTTTATATAGAAGGCAATTCTTCTATAGTCCAGGACATCGAAAAGGTCTAGAGCTTTATAAGCAAATGACATTGCTTGCAACTGCATTTCTTCATCCATGTCTGTATCACTGATCAATGCTTTTCCTTCCAACATCCCTCTCTACTTAAGGTTTGTATTTGTAATTGTAATATACTGAACGTATATATCATGTAAGCTGGATTAGCGTTGTTTACGTTGAGTAATATCACATTGCAGATGAGTGGAGCTACTCTATTGAACCTATGATTGCTGACATCTGATATTTGGGCAGTGCTTATTCGAATTTTCTTTTATAAACAGCAGGTATTCATTCTTCACTGTGATATTAATTATACTGCCATTTATTATGTATTGATGTATGCTTATATTCATACAATTTACTGCATCCAGGTTGATTGGTTATACTATTTTGCATTTGCAATTGTTACTGTTGGATTAATCATTTACTCTTTGAGGTATGCACATTTCAAACTTATTACTCTTAAATGAGAACACAACCTCATTATTACAGTTTTATTCTGATTTATGTGTCATCAAGACGATTCTGATTTATGTGTCATCAAGAGGAAATGCTTTGTTCAAGGTAACTATCTTTTATCTTAAACATACATAACAATTTTCTTGATCTCTTACATTCATATTTTATACATGTTGCAATTAATCTTGTGATAATAACAGTCATCACATACTTGCCTCTGTCCTCAGCTTCAACATCCCCTGCACAAACTTCCTCATAACCTTGCCTTTCGCCATTGCCTCACAGCATATCATTTCCTTCAACACTTCTACAACTTTCACTGTTCATACAACAAAACTGCTTCAAACCACTGCTTCATTCTCTATATTGCAACGTTTCCACTTACTGCTTCATACAACAACTCAAACCACTGCTTCACAAAAATCCACTGCCTCAAACTGTCAACCACGCAACATACCGTTAATACAAAAACTTCCTCATCCCTCTGCTACACACTTCTCTACACCAAAAATTGCCTCATCATACCATTTCATCCACCTTACTGTCAAAAACCATAACCCAGCCTCGTCAACTACCATCCCACATAATTTAACCATCTGCAACCTACCACTGCCCTACCTGTGATACCATCATTTTCTGCCTTTAACCACTGCTGCTCCATACACTCAGCCTCATCGCAGCTGAATCACCATCAAACCACCACCAACATAAACTGTGCACATATACTTGCCACAACCAATATACATCACTACTGCTCCTCCTTACAAAATTCCTGCCATACCATCCCAGTGCATTTTAACAACTACTCCACCTCTATTGCCTACTAAATACCTCACTACTTCAAGCAAACTTCACCAAACAGCAACAACCATTCACAGTGCAACCATCAACAGCCACTCCTTCACACATCACAACACCTTCAAACGGATAACCACTGTTACAATAGATTGGAAATTATTTGTAATTCTACATATTCACACCTTTTTTAATCACCATTTCAAACACATTTATTTCTGTTTTATATTTTTTAATACAGATTTTAGATTGGCTGTTAGAAGATAGGATTTGTTTACGGATAATGGGAACATTAATTTTATTTTTCACAATATTACTATCTATTACAAATGGTTATATAATTTAATGGAGTGGAAATCATAGATTTCAATCAGTGTTACACTGTACACTGGTATAGCTCTACCCTAATGGTCAGTAACAGCAGTAGTTTCATAATATTTGATTTAATGCTGGTTGCCCAGGTTTTAGTAAAGATAACAAACAAAGTAACTGTTATTGGGAGGTTCCAAATTTGTGTGCATATTAATTTGCAATTTAAGATATTGGTAGTGATGACTATGCGGGTGGGTGCTGTCACTCACGATCGAGGCTGTCAACGTTTGGTAAGAACAACTCCATAATGGTAACATTTTTTTCAATGAATACCACTGCTGTATATATAATTATCTATCTACAAGTTTCTTCTATCCTACATAGCAAGTTTTGTGTTGCTGTCAGTTGGTTCCGGCAGAAGTAGGAGGGAAGGGAGAAGTGATATGCTGCTGGTTGTTGGAGATGTGGTGGAAGTAGACAGTAGAAAGGAGTTTGATAGGGTAGTTGCAACGTTGAACAGTGGGGAAGTAGATGGAGATGGTCAGATTGTATACGTATTGAAAGTTAATGCAGTGGTCTGTTTATAGTTGCAAGCACTATGATGATGAATAGTTTGTGATTTCTGCTGGGGGTGAAGAAGTGGGAATGCTTTGGTTTGTGGTCTGTGTGAAGTCTGGTGAAGGGAGAAATGACCAGAAATGTTAAGTTTGATGGTTTTAGTGTTTTCAAGGAGCAGAGGGGTGGATTTGTTTGTGGTGCTTGAATGTAATTTGTTTGTGATTGGGCTTTGTCCTTTGATGTTGATGAATATAAGGCAGCAAGCATAGTTTGATAACAAGTCAGAAAGGGGCTGACAGATTGAGATGGTGGTTTGAACTGAATGAAGGGGATGGGAACAGTGTTGTTTGCAAAGTGAAGGCAGCAGGAAGGCAACAGTTGTGAATGGCCAGAGTACATACTACTTATAGGACACAACATGTACATACTACTCTCTTATCTTCCTGATTCATGTTTTGTATGATCTATATTTACATGCCTTGCTTTCCTGCTTTTGATAGATTTGGCACTCATTTTTTTTACTACTAGATACTAATTCCCAATCTTGTTCATTCCTCACTGTAGATTCCTGTCACCAGCTACATTTTAAGAGATTCACTCAAGCTAAAGTCCAACTATGCGGATATGGTTGTAGGCATTTGGTACGGACTTACTGTATTGATATTATATTTTTGTTTAACAGAATTTGTGGCAACTTGGTTTACTTTGTTATTTTTGTTTATGGATATTATTGAAACTTGGTTTATGGATGTCTTTTGTTTATTAATATTATCTTAACTAGTTTATGTAATTAATTAATAGTTATTAAACATGTTATATTTACTAGTTGCTTGAATATACTCAAAATATAGTTCTGGAATATTCAAAAATAGAGTGGAATATTAAAGCTGTTATATAAATAGAAGACAGCGTTTGATTAATGCTGTCAATGAAGAAACAACAGCGTTCAATTCGTGCTGTAATTATCTTTAAATAGTCAATAACAGCGTTTAGTATATGCTGTCGAAATAGTTGATGATTCAATAACAGCGTTTATAAAATGCTGTTGTAAACAGTTAAAGTAGAATTAAAACATCTCCGACAGCATGTTTAAAAACGCTGTAAAAACATTATTGACAGCTTGTAAGAAACGCTGTCAAAGTGATGTTTCAACAGCGTTTATCAAAAAGCTGTTGTAAGTTCTGTATATACGACAGCATGTCGTTATACAGCATTTGAACTAACGCTGTTGTATCTTATTACAGCGTTTATCAAACGCTGTTAAAAGCCTTTTGTGGTGTAGTGATTACTGTAACGATCCTGACTTGACCTTCGAAAATCGGTACCGAATACGACACTCGTATTCAAATGCCGCAGATCCAAACGTCGAATCTGGTTCGCCGAAGCTTATAACACATTAAGTACAACACAGCGGAAGAAAATGAAATAATACATCAATATACAACATTTGATACAATATCAGTTACAATGATGATACAATAGAATGATATAATAGATATCAATACTATCAGAGATACAAGAAATAACAGCGGAAAGATAATGTCTTCAATGCCAAATTCCAAGAACTCCATCTTCAATCCAAAGCTAGCGAGAACCCTCATCAAGTTGCACAAAGATAAGCAAGGTTGGTCGTGAATGCTGAAGTGTAGCAAAAGCGATCCACAAATCCAAAAGACTTCGAAGGCTATTGAATCTACACTTATTACTTGATTATCTGAAAACCCAACTCTAGACTGCCCATGTGGAAAATAGTGCGCACCCAGAGTTTAGGAAGGAACAATAAACTCCAAGCCAGTCGTGAGACTGGTGTGAGCAAACAAAACAGTTTGGTCTTTAAAAAAATCAAAAGAATTTAGATTTTGAAATCCGCAATGCTTTTGGAAAATGAAACTACCGTAAGGCCTCCCGCCACACACATAATGCAAACGCAGAATTGGAGGAGGTTTCACCATATGATAGTCAAATATGCTCGATATGCGAAAATTTCTTTGATATTATTACTGGTGCATAGTGGAAAACCTTTCGAAAGTATAATATAAATCCTAGCCAACTTACGACCAGTATCATATGCCTACTATAGCTACCATGTTCAATAGCAGGTTACCACCAGATTCCATGGCAGGTTATACAACTAAAACCGTACAGGGCGCATATTGTTTTGATTGGATTTCCAGCAAATGGTCAGGCTAAGGAACTTCCTATTACCACATGGAAACGCCTCTGGCGGGACGCCCCGAGAACCTACCCGGCTCTCTGTTAACACAAGGCCGGTTATTCCCTTCCCGAGGATTAAAACCTAAGATATGCCACACTCGGTCCTTTGGGACCTATATCCGAGGGCACTCCAACAACATCACATAGTAATAAATATACTACAGTGTCCACATTAGTAAGTATCTGGGCTCCATACCATGATACCACCCTTTTCCAGAAGGAATGGTCATACCCTAAGGGAGCTACCCCTAAAACCTTGCCGCATCTTTCCTGTTTCGACCATTACCGGTTTATGAGGCTCGATGAGGTCTCGTCCACACAGCTACGCTTTTTCATAAGGTCGTGCTTTGATCACAAATGATCAACAAATGATCATAAACACACAGTAGCACTTAGCATGCCACACTACCAAACTGGGAGTATATTGCTGATAACCTTCAACTACATAACCTCTGAGCTCGTACGGCTCAGAGAAGGGTGTTAAAGCTAAGATAATAAATTCTCCGCCACCAACAGATATGTATTTTAAATAAATTGGCTTTACATCTCAAAGTGTAGTGTCAAACACACAACCAAACAAGTCTGTTTCGGGTTCGAACAGAACTGAAGGCACTTCCGAAGAAGCCCTTGCAAATCCGGGTATTCACAATCCCGATCGGACTTCCCATCACTTAAGGAATCTCTATACCGTAGCTACTCAGTGCAGAGACAATCAATAGGTCATCCTACCGTTCTTGCAAATACCCGGTCTTCAAATGCTATCCATAACGACATATCATTATTCGGAATAGGTTTTATGACACATGGTCCTCTCCCGGCTAAACCGAATAACGAGCGCAATATTTAAAAACATATGGATATGGGATTTCAAGTAAGTCACAACATTAAAATTCAAAACTTCCTTTCAAATGGTTTAAACCAATTACCATTTCAAATCTTTAAACAATAGATTTATTTCACAAAGTTTACCCAGTTTAACAAAGATCCATTCACGGATTTCAAAACAATTTCCATTTTAATTAGATTAATTCATTTAATCTTTAAATCCAAGCTTTCAAAACCGTTTCCAAAGATTCATTCATAACTTGGAAAATCATTTCAATTCAAACTTGAAATTCCTTTAACACAATTTGGAAATTCATTCCTTATATGAAAGCTTTTATCATTTGAAAACAAATAGTTTTCATTTTGGAAAAAATCCGATTTCAATTATACAAGTTAAAATCTTTGGGTTAAATTAAATTCCCAAAACAACACTTTAAAATGGTTTAAAAACCCATATAAGCTTGTATAACCTTTTTACATCTTAAATTCTCAAAATAGAATTCAATTTCAAATTTTGAATTCGAATCCAAATCAGATGTCAAAACTAAATTAAGTGATTCAAAAATAACTTTTATCTTTGAAATTCTTTTCCAAAAGCTTTTCACTTTAAATCAGATCCATTTCGTTTAGATTTAAAAATTCGATTTTTTAAATTATTTCAAAAATTTGTGACTTAACCGATTTCCACGTGCAATCCATATTGGTGTGTGTATAGTGTAGTCCAGGGGTTTTACACAATAGTGCACAACATCAATCATCACAAACTCAATCATATCAATATTGATAAGCGGTATTACCCATAACGCTTATCTTCGTTCACATATTCATAGATAAAGTAAATTTATCAATCACAAAGATTCATCATTATGATTCGATGTGGGTTTCGGATAACCAACTGGAATCCGACTCCCTGTCGCATCGAAGTTCAAATGTCGTTTCACGGCAAAAGGGTTTCACATACATATAGGAACAAATCACAAATCATAGTACATCACAAAGCAATCACATTAACAAAACAGAAATACCAATCGAGTAGAATATTTGATGATGGTTAATCATCTTTGATTAAGGTGATTGTGATTAATGTGAATTAACCATATAGTTATCTTTGTTAATTATTTTAAATTAAGGTTTGATTATACTTAATTATGAATTAATCTAATTGGCTTAGTTAATTAATTTTTCTTTAATTAATTATTTTAATTTATTAATTCTTAATTGTTAACTAATTAAGTTTAATTACTTTTATAAATTGCCTATTCTTTAATTAAATTAATTTTAAATTATAAAATCATTACAAACCTTAATGGTTAATTATTATTTCATCATTATAAATAATTATTATTTTAAATTAACATTTAAACATTTGATTTACTTTTAAAACTTTATTAAGTAAAATTTTAAAACAACTTTTGTAAAATTTAAAATATTCTTGAACTTCATTTTTTTTTAAAATAATTAACTCAATATCATTTAACCGAAATTCCATCTACAATTATCACAAATTCATTCAGAAAAATAAATTTAACTTGTGTTTTAGTCAAAAACTGGGTTCCCTTGCTGTTTTTATTGACTACCCGAGTCTTCCTCGAGTCGCACCCGGGGAAAACACTCACTTGCTTCGAGTTTTAGCCAATATTGACCCAAGTGACATTTTATTTCAAAAATTTGTTAAAGTTTAAAAACCAACCCGATACAACCCCCGAACAACACGAACTCATCTTCGAGTTTCCTCCTTAATCCCCCGTGTTGTTCTTCGAGCTACCACCTATCTTTCCCAACCCATCGACCTGACACACAAAAGACACATGCACGTCGCCGCAGATCACCTCCAGACGACACAATGTCGTCGAACAAGTCGACGATCATCCACGCCCCAATCCCCAGTCATCAGAATTCACCCATTCCCTCGAAATCAAATTTTGGAGCTCAAAGTCGCAACCTGGAACAACTGGAACTACCTCAACCCCAAACCTGGAAACGCGTTGTTCTCGACATCCCGATCACCAGAAAACTCGAAGCTCCGGTCAACTACTCGTCGACGCTCCCCTTACCATCCCACAAACCCATGTAGCACTCGATCAAACGTGGACGTCGAACAAATCAAAAAAACTCACACTCGACAAAACTAGGGTTACCAATTTCAAAAGCTCGCCGTATCGATTCTTGTAGATAATTTTTTTTTAACAATTTTCCTGTAATCATTGGTCAACAAATTACCTTCACACAAAAATTCAACATTTAAGATTTGCTCGATCACAAGAAATTGATTTTACAGCATATTTGGTTCTATTAGCAATTACACCTTGTACACTCAACTAGAAATCATCATGCTTGTTTTAAAAATCCTATTTTGCAGTGAGGAATAAATTAATATTACTGAAATTGAAATCTGTAGAGTTCGAATTTTTGCAAAAATCAAGTGGTGACTGCATTTACTAAATTTCCAGAGAAAACTATATAAAATTTGTTTTAAACTCATTACTGAAATAAAATACAAGTTTAAACCATATTTTGAACTTGTTTTCAATGTTTTTCTACAACAAAGAGGAAGAGAGAGATTTAACTTTTTGATGTAGGTTATTTGTAAATCTGTAACTCAAATGTAACTAGAAAGAAGGAAACTTCAAAATCTTTGCTTTGGTTTAATTATTGAAATGTGGCACAGGGTTAAACAACATTTTTTTCCTTAACTGTTTATGTAACGATCGAGATTTTTCGTTGCCGAAAAATCGAACCGTTAGGGTTTAAGAAGAAGAAGAAAGAGGTAGGAGAAGAGAGAGAAAGATAGAAGAAAGAAAAGAGAGAAGAAAACAAAAACAAGTAACAGAACAGGAACAATAACAGAATCTCACAGTCGCAGCGGAACAATATATAATAGATAAATGTACATTCATTTAAAACAAAGAACTATACATTTTATATATCACATTACATTACATCAATCAGAGTGTACAACAACAACAGCGGAAAAAGAAAAGATATATATACAATAGATAATAGACTACGCTATCTGGCTCACCTCCAGATCTGCACAGCAACTCCCGAATCCAGAATAACCTGATAACCTAACTCTAGACTGCCCGTGTGGAAAAAAGTGGGCACCCAGAGTTTAGGAAAGGAACAATAAACTCCAGGTCAGTCATGTGACTGGTGTGAGAACTCAAAAACAGTTTATCTTTAAACAAGCAACAAGAAAATTTAAATTTTGAAATCCGCAATGCTTTTTGGAAAATGAAACTACCATAAGGCCTCCCGCCACACACACAATGCAAACGCAGAATTGGAGGAGATTTCTCCTTATGATAGTCAAAGATGCTTACTACGCGAAAATCAAATCATTTTTGATATTATTACTAGTGCATAGTGTAGAAAACAATTTCGAAAGTAGAATATAAATCCTAGCCAACATAGACATTCCGAACTATGCCTACTATAGCTACCATCCAAACAGTGGTGACCACCATAAGTGAATGGCAGGTAATACAACTAAAACCGTACAAGGCGCGTATTGTTTTGATTGGATTTCCAACAAATGGTCAGGCTAAGGAACTTCCTACTGCCACATGGGATCGCCTCTGGCGGGACGTCCCGAGAAACTAACGTTACGGTTAGATCTCTGCCAACACAAGGCCGGGTTACCTCTGTAACTAGGTAACTACTACACGAATATGTCATCCCCCGGTCCTTTGGGACCTTTATCCGAGCGCTCGATACCAACAACACCACACAGTAATAGATATAGTGTATCAACATGAGTAAATATCTGGGCTCCATACCATGATACCACCCTTTTCCAGAAGGAAATGACATACCCTAAAGGGAGCGACCCTCATAACCTTGCCGCATATTCCTGTTTCGACCATTTCCGGGGAGTGAGGTCCTGACGAAGTCTCGTCCACAAAGCTACGCTTTGTGCAACAAAGCCATGCTTTGGGTCCACAGATGACCAAAGCAATAATCACAAAGATAAATGATCAAACAAATGATCATATCCAAACGATCAACCAATGATCATCACACAGCAGCACTCAGCATGCCACATTACCAGATTGGGAAATATCGCTGATAACCTTCAACTACATAACCTCTGAGCTCGTACGTCTCAGAGAAGGGTGTTAAGCTAAGAGAATAAATTCTCCGCCACCAACAGAAATGTATTTGAAAGAAATCTGCTCTATCTCTCAAAATGTAATGTCAGACACGTAACCATACAAGTCTGTTCCGGGTTCGAACAGAACCGAAGGCACTTCCAAAGAAGCCCTTGCAATCCGGGTATCCACAATCCCGATAAAATTTCCCATCACAAAGGAAATCTCCATATCGTAGCTAACGATGCGGAGACAATCGATAGGTCATCCTATCGTTTTCACAAATACCCGGTCTTCAACACCGGTCTTCAAATGCAATCCAAACGACGTATCGCATATTCGGAATGGGATATATGACACAAAGGTCCTCTCCCGGCTAAACCGAATAGCGAGCGCTTATTTTAAAAATAAGTGTGCATTCAATTCCAAACAAACACAATCAATACCATCCAAGGGTAAATATTGATAGTCGGTTATTTAACTATCAATAAGGATGCGCCACATCATCAGATTCCAAATAATTTTTCCAAAATTATTAAGTCCCAAAATATCTTACGAGAGATATATACATATATACACCATTTCCAAATAACTGCCCCAGTTATTTGTTTTACCAAAACCACTTCACGATAAAATTTCCACACTTAATCAATTGAAAAACCAATTTACAATTTACCTTTACCATTTGAAAACCAATTTTCAAATCACATTAACCATTTGCAAACCAATTTCAAATCACCTTAACCATTTGAAAACTAATTTCAAATCACCTTAACCATTTGAAAACTAATTTCAAATCACCTTAACCATTTGAAAACTAATTTCAAATCTCCTTAACCATATATACCTTTTGAAACAAATTTCAAACCACCAAATAAATCTTTACCGATTTATTTTAACTTACGTTCCAAATTCGTAAATTATATTTTCATATTTAAAAAAAAAAAATAAATCAACATTTATTTTTAAACAAATTTCCCTTCATATATATAAATTCCAAAGCGGATTTAAATTCCAAGCATCTACTAGCATACGATTCCCAAATCGATTTCAAGTTATTTGCTTTCAATTACCTTAAAGGTGAATTCACAAAAAAACCGTTCCATTTCATATTATAAAACCATTCCCATGCTTATTTTAAAAATAAGTAATTCACAAATTTATTTATTTTCAACGATTTGAAAATATTCCACATACTTAAGTTACCGTTAAGTAATTTATTCCATTCTCTTTAAGAAAACATTCCTTTATTCACATTTATTTGGGTTAAAACGAATGTTGCGTAAAACATCGTTACGACAACCCAAAAACACTAGTATATGGATTTGAAATCAAAAATAGATATATAAATCCAATACTATACAAATTATCCCCTTCTGTTTCTCGAAAACGTCTATTTCAACAATCAATGTTGAAATCTATGTTTTCAATACTCAATACATTTTAAAACACCTTTAATTCGTTTTAAATTCCATTTAAAACATTCCTTTCCCAAAAACAAACCCATTTTATTTAATAATCTATTCAATATTCAAAATAGTGAATATAGCCCACTTAACAAATTCCCATATTTCAATTTATCAAATTCGATGAATTTCAAATTTGTAAACATAGTTTATAAATTCCATTTCTATTATAAACCCCAATTTTATAAATTCCTTTATTAATCCGATGCAATTTACATAACCCAGTTTCATACCCAAAAGCCATATTGTAAGTTAAATACTTATAATATTATTTATTTACCAAATCGTTCCTTTGAACTTCACCAATTTAAAATCTTATCACTTACAAGATTTCTTTATGGTTTATAATAATTTCAACTAATGAAATCTTCATTTATTAACAATTTCTATAAAATTCCCCTTTTTAATGCCCAAATCCATTTCTATAAGTTAATAACTTATAAACTTAAAATTTTCCAATAACCATTCGTTTTATAAATTTCACATTCTATAAATCTAAAATTTTAAATGAAATTCATCTTATACATTAACTTAGCACTTTATAAACTCATTTTATAATCCCAAAAATTCTATTTAAAAATATCAATTTAAAAAAAATCTTTTATATTCATCCTTTATAAAAATTCAAAAATCTAAAATTTAACTATTTTATAAATCTATCTATTTTAAATTTCCCTTTTGGTTATATTCCATAAAAATCATAGTTTAATAATTTTAAAATTTTAAATCTTAATTTATTTTAAATTGCATCAAGTTCAAAATTTTACTAAAAACATATACTTGAAAATTTTCTTTAAAATCCCTTTTTAAATTCAAATCATTATTTTTAACTTAAAAATTTTGAATCCGATAATGCAACAGCATCATATGGTCAATTACGGGAACTAACAACATATGTCGATATGAACATCAACAATAACACAATATCAATAATCAAATAAATATGTGAGGAATCCAGTTGGATCCCTCCAACCTGTTTCCCTGCAACCACAGACGTTAGCACAATACCAATTCCACTTCGAGGTGGAATATCGCGGTATATGGGATTTTATAAATATCCGCTTAATAACGGCGCAATAGGGTCTCATCCGCTATACGAGGCGGGAAATCAAATCCGATATATACATATGCCAATATATATATATCGCTATATATAGTATATATCCTACTATATCTACTAGCACAAACAATCAACCATCAACAATCAATATTAACTATTCAAAATTTTAAACAAAACCTTTCGATTGAGTGAGGAGTTCTCACCTTGATTTTATTTCCGGTTTCGGCGTTCGTTTCGAATAAAATTAAACGAACGTTTAATTTTACCCGAAATTCAAACGAGCTCCAATCGACTCCAAACTAGCTGCATTGCGAAGAGCTCGGCGATACGAAGCCAACGCAAAAAATCTCGTTCAATTTGGACCTCGCAGCAAAAAGATATCACGTTTTAAAGTTGCATGATCTGAATTTCGAATTTAAACAAAAAAAAATAAAATAAAAGAAACAACATCTCACCCTCCTCACGCACGCGGGCCCCCACGCTCTTTCCTTCTACCCGTGCATACGTTCCCAGGCAAAAAATTCGAACGCAAATGAACCCAAATTCGTGAGCAAACCCTAATGCACGCACCTCCCAAACGACCCCGAAACTCGATCACCACCCCATACATCGAAGCGCCACACCACGCCCTACCCACGGCCAGAGCCGTGGCCAACTCGGTGGTCCCCAGCGCATGGAATTTCGTGCGCAACTTTCGTGCTTCCAGCTCGATTTGCCGCCAATCCGCTTCGAGTTAAACGATCATAACCGTTGGATTCCGAGATCTCAGAGTGCTCTACAATTTACTAGTTGAAGGTTTCGCGAATCGTTGCACGGATTAGAAGATAAATGAGGAAGAAGATCGTTGCTTTTCGGCCATTAAAGCTAAAGTGGCGGCTGTGAATAATAGATTAGGGTTTGGGAAAAGAAACAATGTATATATATCAATATTATTTTAATATTAAAATCTCCAATTCGACACTTTTGCAAACGAACTCCAAACGACGCGTTCCGCCAGGCGATCCTAAGGTTTTTCCGCGTTCCGGACACAATGGAACAGGTTTCGTAAGCTAATTCCATCGTATGTGTGAGATACGGCAACAAACGCTCAATTTAAATTAAAACCGATTTAAACGATTTCTAGGCGTTTTGGCTTGTACCGGACAAACGGCAAATCCAAACGACTTGAAATTTGAAATCTTACAATAATATCACATTACGGATCCGATGAAACTGGTTTCGTCGAAATCCGAGACCGTTTGAAAAATGGCTATTTTAACTCGCCGAATTAAAATTAAAACGATATCGATGCGTTTGGAGCTGCCACGGTCAAACGACAACTCCGATTGCTACGAAATTTGAAATCCGATAATAACTAACTATTACGGATCCAATGGAACTCGTTTCGTTCAATTCTGAGACTGTTCAAAAATTGGCTATTTTTCAGTCGATAATTAAATATTCAAATATTCAATTTTTACAAATTTACTCCAAATTCAATTTTACAAGTTCTAAAATATTTCTATAACTTTAATATGATATAACAAAATTTTCCAAACCATTTTCAATCATATTTAACCCAATATTTAATTATTTTTGGAATTTCACTATTAAATAATTGATTTAATTGTCCAATTAAATCCAAATATTCGAAAAATAAATTATTCGACTTAAAAATTCCACTTATTAATATTTAAAATTAATTAAATACTCAAATTTAAATTACTAAAAATTCTGGGTCGTTACAATCTTCCCCCCTTAAAAGAATTTCGTCCTCGAAATTGCAAGTTAAGGAGAATGATTCATAATCCGTTTATATTTTTTCCAAAACTAATAGTTTTATCAACCTTCTAACACCAATCTTTTATTAAAGATTTACTATCATTTCAATTAGCTTTCCAACTTCAATTATAAGTTTCAAACAACATTGTTTACTCAACAATTCAAATTTAAATTTAAATTCAAATTTCAAACTTTCAAAATTTCTCAAAATTTCTCTAACTCCCTAAATTTTCGAAAAATTTCGCCAGAGTCTCCTTTGCGCGGCTAGATCGGTACGACTACAAAACGGCTCTACGGCCCCTCAGAATCAAAAAGAAAAGAGAAAGCCAAGTGGCTGGAGAAGGAAATCATCAAATCTCATATAAAAACTGAAATACGTACCTTTTGTCGAGCGATTCAATTTTTTTTTTTTTTTTAACTTTGAAATCAAAATCCCAATTCCTTTATAACCTGTATATCCTGCTAGCATAATATCCAATTATAATATTCAAACCAATTTGCCAATTCAATTATAAAATTTCCAATACATGCTTCTTATACCACTTTTAGTTTACTATTAAAGTTGCATATTCATTTTCATTCAACTTTGCATTCCAATTTTCATTTGAATTCAATTACATAGCTTTCAATTTAGTAGATTCAATTTCGTTAACACTTAAGGAATTTTCATACAATCAACCAACAAGCAAATAACAACCAATGCACATCCAATACAACCAAATTTTATCCATTTTACTTACATTCAATTTGGTTCAACTGTTTTAATTCCAATTGGTTTAACATTCAATTGATTTTCATTCTATTATTCAACTATTTTCAAATGAATTTACGGTTATATATATCAACTTATTCATATTCTATTAATTAACATTCAATCCATGCTTCAATTCAATTGCTAGTTCTTTTTACAAATAAAATTGAATTTCATTTATATAATTTAAGTTCACATCTTTTAACGATTTCATTTACTCACTTTATTCATTTTATTTTGATATCAACATCAATTCTTTCAACATTACTTAAGTTATATTCCATTTCAACTCCATTTACATCATTTAATTCACTTGATTATTTAACTTTGATACAAATATCAATTTTTTATTCAACTTTGCTTAAGTTATTCCATTTAAACATCATTTGTTAATTAAACTTAAGTTTTACTTATCAATTCAATTCGGATTTTAAATTCCAAAGTAAATCCTATTTAACTTTTACTTAAGCCAAATTCATATCAATATTCAAATTCATATTCCATTTTACTTAACTTAATTGTTTAACCACTTCAATAACTGGTTTCACTTACATTTTCCCATTCTATAAGTTATAAAACTTATTATTCAACTTCTAACTTATATTATAAGTTCAAAACTTATTTCGCTTATACTTATCAACTTTAGGTTGAATTTTAATTTCTAATTGATTTATTACAACAAAACTTCAATTTTAAATTCATTTTTGTAGCAAATCCATCACATAGAAACTCGAAAATGATACTGATGATGCTGCAGTCATCACCCTTATTATTTCCCAGTGACAATAGTGAAATCAATGCTAAATATTCTTTCAAAAAGTTTTCTTTCTATTCATAAATCACTTTTATAAACCTTTTTACTTATATAATTTTTAGTTCTTATATACATACATGATTATCTTACAATTGTAAATCATTTTAATTATAATTTTATACTTATAATTCATTAGTTTATACAATTATTCTTTTTTTACAATTGTTGCTTTTATTAGCTTATTCAACAACTTTTAATTAACTTATATATATATATATATATATCATTTACAACAACCAAGCAATCAATTATATACACACTTCAATAATTCTTGAAAAATTATTTTCTTTATATATAAAATATAATCGAGGCAAAATTATTTCATTTACCCAATTTAAAACAATATTGTGTCGAATTGTTCTATTCAAGTGTTTAGGAACCCCTTCGATTCAGTTTTCGAGGCTGCGCCGACGAAGGTTCATATACCACTCAACAAACCAATCATCACAATATAAAACAATTTTATACTCACTAACAAATACGCACTCATATCTATTATTACACTCACACTCATTCTAGAGTACTGCTGACTCTATCTCTAATGAGTAACACCCAACAGAGCAGGTTGTCGCTTAACCATATGCTCTGATACCAAATGTAACGATCGAGATTTTTCGTTGCCGAAAAATCGAACCGTTAGGGTTTAAGAAGAAGAAGAAAGAGGTAGGAGAAGAGAGAGAAAGATAGAAGAAAGAAAAGAGAGAAGAAAACAAAAACAAGTAACAGAACAGGAACAATAACAGAATCTCACAGTCGCAGCGGAACAATATATAATAGATAAATGTACATTCATTTAAAACAAAGAACTATACATTTTATATATCACATTACATTACATCAATCAGAGTGTACAACAACAACAGCGGAAAAAGAAAAGATATATATACAATAGATAATAGACTACGCTATCTGGCTCACCTCCAGATCTGCACAGCAACTCCCGAATCCAGAATAACCTGATAACCTAACTCTAGACTGCCCGTGTGGAAAAAAGTGGGCACCCAGAGTTTAGGAAAGGAACAATAAACTCCAGGTCAGTCATGTGACTGGTGTGAGAACTCAAAAACAGTTTATCTTTAAACAAGCAACAAGAAAATTTAAATTTTGAAATCCGCAATGCTTTTTGGAAAATGAAACTACCATAAGGCCTCCCGCCACACACACAATGCAAACGCAGAATTGGAGGAGATTTCTCCTTATGATAGTCAAAGATGCTTACTACGCGAAAATCAAATCATTTTTGATATTATTACTAGTGCATAGTGTAGAAAACAATTTCGAAAGTAGAATATAAATCCTAGCCAACATAGACATTCCGAACTATGCCTACTATAGCTACCATCCAAACAGTGGTGACCACCATAAGTGAATGGCAGGTAATACAACTAAAACCGTACAAGGCGCGTATTGTTTTGATTGGATTTCCAACAAATGGTCAGGCTAAGGAACTTCCTACTGCCACATGGGATCGCCTCTGGCGGGACGTCCCGAGAAACTAACGTTACGGTTAGATCTCTGCCAACACAAGGCCGGGTTACCTCTGTAACTAGGTAACTACTACACGAATATGTCATCCCCCGGTCCTTTGGGACCTTTATCCGAGCGCTCGATACCAACAACACCACACAGTAATAGATATAGTGTATCAACATGAGTAAATATCTGGGCTCCATACCATGATACCACCCTTTTCCAGAAGGAAATGACATACCCTAAAGGGAGCGACCCTCATAACCTTGCCGCATATTCCTATTTCGACCATTTCCGGGGAGTGAGGTCCTGACGAAGTCTCGTCCACAAAGCTACGCTTTGTGCAACAAAGCCATGCTTTGGGTCCACAGATGACCAAAGCAATAATCACAAAGATAAATGATCAAACAAATGATCATATCCAAACGATCAACCAATGATCATCACACAGCAGCACTCAGCATGCCACATTACCAGATTGGGAAATATCGCTGATAACCTTCAACTACATAACCTCTGAGCTCGTACGTCTCAGAGAAGGGTGTTAAGCTAAGAGAATAAATTCTCCGCCACCAACAGAAATGTATTTGAAAGAAATCTGCTCTATCTCTCAAAATGTAATGTCAGACACGTAACCATACAAGTCTGTTCCGGGTTCGAACAGAACCGAAGGCACTTCCAAAGAAGCCCTTGCAATCCGGGTATCCACAATCCCGATAAAATTTCCCATCACAAAGGAAATCTCCATATCGTAGCTAACGATGCGGAGACAATCGATAGGTCATCCTATCGTTTTCACAAATACCCGGTCTTCAACACCGGTCTTCAAATGCAATCCAAACGACGTATCGCATATTCGGAATGGGATATATGACACAAAGGTCCTCTCCCGGCTAAACCGAATAGCGAGCGCTTATTTTAAAAATAAGTGTGCATTCAATTCCAAACAAACACAATCAATACCATCCAAGGGTAAATATTGATAGTCGGTTATTTAACTATCAATAAGGATGCGCCACATCATCAGATTCCAAATAATTTTTCCAAAATTATTAAGTCCCAAAATATCTTACGAGAGATATATACATATATACACCATTTCCAAATAACTGCCCCAGTTATTTGTTTTACCAAAACCACTTCACGATAAAATTTCCACACTTAATCAATTGAAAAACCAATTTACAATTTACCTTTACCATTTGAAAACCAATTTTCAAATCACATTAACCATTTGCAAACCAATTTCAAATCACCTTAACCATTTGAAAACTAATTTCAAATCACCTTAACCATTTGAAAACTAATTTCAAATCACCTTAACCATTTGAAAACTAATTTCAAATCTCCTTAACCATATATACCTTTTGAAACAAATTTCAAACCACCAAATAAATCTTTACCGATTTATTTTAACTTACGTTCCAAATTCGTAAATTATATTTTCATATTTAAAAAAAAAAAAAAATCAACATTTATTTTTAAACAAATTTCCCTTCATATATATAAATTCCAAAGCGGATTTAAATTCCAAGCATCTACTAGCATACGATTCCCAAATCGATTTCAAGTTATTTGCTTTCAATTACCTTAAAGGTGAATTCACAAAAAAACCGTTCCATTTCATATTATAAAACCATTCCCATGCTTATTTTAAAAATAAGTAATTCACAAATTTATTTATTTTCAACGATTTGAAAATATTCCACATACTTAAGTTACCGTTAAGTAATTTATTCCATTCTCTTTAAGAAAACATTCCTTTATTCACATTTATTTGGGTTAAAACGAATGTTGCGTAAAACATCGTTACGACAACCCAAAAACACTAGTATATGGATTTGAAATTAAAAATAGATATATAAATCCAATACTATACAAATTATCCCCTTCTGTTTCTCGAAAACGTCTATTTCAACAATCAATGTTGAAATCTATGTTTTCAATACTCAATACATTTTAAAACACCTTTAATTCGTTTTAAATTCCATTTAAAACATTCCTTTCCCAAAAACAAACCCATTTTATTTAATAATCTATTCAATATTCAAAATAGTGAATATAGCCCACTTAACAAATTCCCATATTTCAATTTATCAAATTCGATGAATTTCAAATTTGTAAACATAGTTTATAAATTCCATTTCTATTATAAACCCCAATTTTATAAATTCCTTTATTAATCCGATGCAATTTACATAACCCAGTTTCATACCCAAAAGCCATATTGTAAGTTAAATACTTATAATATTATTTATTTACCAAATCGTTCCTTTGAACTTCACCAATTTAAAATCTTATCACTTACAAGATTTCTTTATGGTTTATAATAATTTCAACTAATGAAATCTTCATTTATTAACAATTTCTATAAAATTCCCCTTTTTAATGCCCAAATCCATTTCTATAAGTTAATAACTTATAAACTTAAAATTTTCCAATAACCATTCGTTTTATAAATTTCACATTCTATAAATCTAAAATTTTAAATGAAATTCATCTTATACATTAACTTAGCACTTTATAAACTCATTTTATAATCCCAAAAATTCTATTTAAAAATATCAATTTAAAAAAAATCTTTTATATTCATCCTTTATAAAAATTCAAAAATCTAAAATTTAACTATTTTATAAATCTATCTATTTTAAATTTCCCTTTTGGTTATATTCCATAAAAATCATAGTTTAATAATTTTAAAATTTTAAATCTTAATTTATTTTAAATTGCATCAAGTTCAAAATTTTACTAAAAACATATACTTGAAAATTTTCTTTAAAATCCCTTTTTAAATTCAAATCATTATTTTTAACTTAAAAATTTTGAATCCGATAATGCAACAGCATCATATGGTCAATTACGGGAACTAACAACATATGTCGATATGAACATCAACAATAACACAATATCAATAATCAAATAAATATGTGAGGAATCCAGTTGGATCCCTCCAACCTGTTTCCCTGCAACCACAGACGTTAGCACAATACCAATTCCACTTCGAGGTGGAATATCGCGGTATATGGGATTTTATAAATATCCGCTTAATAACGGCGCAATAGGGTCTCATCCGCTATACGAGGCGGGAAATCAAATCCGATATATACATATGCCAATATATATATATCGCTATATATAGTATATATCCTACTATATCTACTAGCACAAACAATCAACCATCAACAATCAATATTAACTATTCAAAATTTTAAACAAAACCTTTCGATTGAGTGAGGAGTTCTCACCTTGATTTTATTTCCGGTTTCGGCGTTCGTTTCGAATAAAATTAAACGAACGTTTAATTTTACCCGAAATTCAAACGAGCTCCAATCGACTCCAAACTAGCTGCATTGCGAAGAGCTCGGCGATACGAAGCCAACGCAAAAAATCTCGTTCAATTTGGACCTCGCAGCAAAAAGATATCACGTTTTAAAGTTGCATGATCTGAATTTCGAATTTAAACAAAAAAAAATAAAATAAAAGAAACAACATCTCACCCTCCTCACGCACGCGGGCCCCCACGCTCTTTCCTTCTACCCGTGCATACGTTCCCAGGCAAAAAATTCGAACGCAAATGAACCCAAATTCGTGAGCAAACCCTAATGCACGCACCTCCCAAACGACCCCGAAACTCGATCACCACCCCATACATCGAAGCGCCACACCACGCCCTACCCACGGCCAGAGCCGTGGCCAACTCGGTGGTCCCCAGCGCATGGAATTTCGTGCGCAACTTTCGTGCTTCCAGCTCGATTTGCCGCCAATCCGCTTCGAGTTAAACGATCATAACCGTTGGATTCCGAGATCTCAGAGTGCTCTACAATTTACTAGTTGAAGGTTTCGCGAATCGTTGCACGGATTAGAAGATAAATGAGGAAGAAGATCGTTGCTTTTCGGCCATTAAAGCTAAAGTGGCGGCTGTGAATAATAGATTAGGGTTTGGGAAAAGAAACAATGTATATATATCAATATTATTTTAATATTAAAATCTCCAATTCGACACTTTTGCAAACGAACTCCAAACGACGCGTTCCGCCAGGCGATCCTAAGGTTTTTCCGCGTTCCGGACACAATGGAACAGGTTTCGTAAGCTAATTCCATCGTATGTGTGAGATACGGCAACAAACGCTCAATTTAAATTAAAACCGATTTAAACGATTTCTAGGCGTTTTGGCTTGTACCGGACAAACGGCAAATCCAAACGACTTGAAATTTGAAATCTTACAATAATATCACATTACGGATCCGATGAAACTGGTTTCGTCGAAATCCGAGACCGTTTGAAAAATGGCTATTTTAACTCGCCGAATTAAAATTAAAACGATATCGATGCGTTTGGAGCTGCCACGGTCAAACGACAACTCCGATTGCTACGAAATTTGAAATCCGATAATAACTAACTATTACGGATCCAATGGAACTCGTTTCGTTCAATTCTGAGACTGTTCAAAAATTGGCTATTTTTCAGTCGATAATTAAATATTCAAATATTCAATTTTTACAAATTTACTCCAAATTCAATTTTACAAGTTCTAAAATATTTCTATAACTTTAATATGATATAACAAAATTTTCCAAACCATTTTCAATCATATTTAACCCAATATTTAATTATTTTTGGAATTTCACTATTAAATAATTGATTTAATTGTCCAATTAAATCCAAATATTCGAAAAATAAATTATTCGACTTAAAAATTCCACTTATTAATATTTAAAATTAATTAAATACTCAAATTTAAATTACTAAAAATTCTGGGTCGTTACAGTTTACTATCATTTCAGAAACAAAGAGGAGAGAGAGAGATTTGGGTTCTAATATGGTTTACTTTGTAAACCTGAAAAATAAATGTAACTCAGTTTCCAGTAAAAAAACAATGACAATGGCTTTACTTTGATTAGTTACTGAAAAACACATAGTGTGTCCAAAACATAGGTTATCATTCAAAACCTGGCATGGTTTACACTGTAACCCAGAGTGTTACAGGAAATAGAAGAACAAAAATCAACATTTAGATGAAAAGAAAACTCAAGCATAGCAATCAGCCACAAGCCAAAACTATTCACATTCATGCAGGCATTTAAACACAAAGAATTGAAGAAAGTATAGGGTTTACTCACCTTATTTTCCAGAAGACAGAGATGTGTTTGCTGACTGTTTCTTTTTTTTCACAACAGAGATGAAAGCCTACAACTACTTTTTTTCCTTCTTCTTTAATTCTTTTATGTTTAGATCTGCAAATCATAGTTATAGATCTTTGTTTACTTCTTGTTGTATTCACTTATTCAATTCATCAATGATAATATATATATATATATATATATATATATATATATATATTATTACTTACAGTTGAATGTATGTAACAGAGAAGCCTCTTTATTTTTCTACAGCTTGAAAACTAGAGGTAAATTAATCTTGGATCTTGACTTTCCTGCAATTGATCGAATGTTGTTGTATTACATTCTTTCTTCATTAGAGATTTAAATTTCAAGTTCAAATTCCAAAAGAAGGTTAATTGCTTTTAAAATTATTTCCAGAAATCAAAGAAAAACTGCACTGCCCTACCTTTACAAGCTAATCTGCAGTTTTAATTTAAATTTGTTGTTAAAATATGACTTCAAAATCATAATTTTATTAACTATAATATTTTAAAAACTTACTCGAGAGCACACTACAGTTTTAAGGCTTTAGAAATCACTTCAGTTTTAGCTTTTGAATTTGAAGAAGAGATTGGCGGTTTTCTTTCTCTCTCTTTTTTTTCTGAATTTTTCTTGCTTGAGTGTTGGAGTTTAAAGTTTGATAAATCTTTAGTTACTAATTTTTTTTTAGAGATTTGGAGGTTTTAAAATTTGAAATGGGAAGATGAAAGGTTTTTTGAATTTTTTTTATTTGATTATTTTATTAAGGAAATGATGCCTTGTGCCATTTGTTAAAAATAATCATATGCTCTAGATTTTGTTGATTGTGCTACTCTACCTTCCATATGCAATGTGTGTTCAGCCCATTTTTGATTTTTACAAGGCAAATGAAAATTTTATAAACTTAAATTTTTATACTATATACACTTTATAAGTAAATATATTCCTTTATTCATTTGTATATATATGTGTATGCATATGTACAATGTTAAAAGAGTTTAACTAAATTTACATTACATATGTTACATCTTAATGCTTTTAAATGCTACTAATTTTTGAAACATTTATTTTAAATTTAAATTCAATTTTCAATTTCAAACTTAAAATATAAACTTTCATGTCCATATATATATTCACACTCACCTTGAATATATTTAAATTAAATTTCAATGTGTATTCTTTTTTTTCCTCATATATGTAATATACACATATATAAGATTTTAAATTTAAATGACATTTTAAAACATTCATTTTTTCAAAATTTTCAACTCAAAATAAAACTGGAATTTTTTTCATATATCATTTTCACTTATTTAATTTGTTTAAGATTTTCTTCCAATTTATTTTCAAATTAAATCCAAGAGTTTAAATATATTATTTATTTTAATTGATAATTTTGGGATGTTACTTTCTATTTATAAAATATTAAATATCCAAATTCAAAGCCTCAATTAAATTTTAAAATCAATGTCCAAATAAACAAATATCCTATTTAATTTGAAAAATTCAAATTAATTTACAATTTTATCCAAAAGTTTATTTTAATTATCCATTTAATTTTAATTAAAAATCGGGATCGTTACAGATTCCCCCCTTAAAAAAATTCGTTCTCGAAATTTGCAAGGAAGACGTGAAATAATAGATGAAAGATAGAGAAATATTTTTCTAAATCAAACGGGATATCAATTCTGTAATTGGCTCACCGAATTAGAATATCAACAATTTGAGAACAAACTCATACAATTATTTCACAAGATACTCGGGTCTATGAATATGCCAGGGCATTGATTAGTTCGAGGGAGAACTAATCGTTCATAGAACATACCGGATCCTAGAGAATAGATAGATAGATTCCACCTTCTACAATTTCTCAAACACTTGATATGGATTCCAACTTAGGTCGAAATATCCCAAAGTATACATCAGTTTGTCCCTCTTTGGACTTCAATCAACATAAGGAATTACAATAGAATTTCAAATTTGGTTTTAATCGAAATTGTCTTCTCGATACAAATTATTTAACTTTATATTTTAGTTAACCAATTTATCAAATTTCAATTTCTCTAAGGTTAAGAATGAAAAGTTGATAGAAATTTGACCAAGAGGATACAAAATAGAGATTTATCTACACGATTCGTAGGGCCACCATCACACCGAAGCTTCTTCTAAAGTTGTCACGAAGCAATCAAAAGAATTTTGAAATCGAATCAAAGGAGATCGAGAAGAAAGTTATTTCCGCTATTGCAGGGTATTGACCATTTGTAGTGGTATTTCCCTGTCCCCTATCTCGTTCTCTTCTTGCACTCATACTTACTATCAGTGAATAGTAAGAGAATTTACTGAGGCATTCGAACGGATATCTTAGGGATTACTCATTTTAGTGTATATTTCACCCTATCTCTAATGAGCTACTTAATATGTTATACTCCTGAGCTAAAGTTTTAACCCTCGGCTCTGATACCACTGTAATGATCCTGACTCGACCTTCAAAAATCGGCACCAAATACGACACTCATATTCAAATGCCGCAGATCCAAATGTCGAATCTGGTTCGCCGGAGCTTATAACACATTAAGTACCACACAGTGGAAGAAAATGAAATAATACATCAATATACAACATTTGATACAATATCTGATACAATGATGATACAATAGAATGATATAATAGATATCAATACTATCAGAGATACAAGAAATAGCAGCGGAAATATAATGTTTTAAATGCCAAACTTCAAGAAATCCATCTTCAATCCAAAGCTAGCGAGAACCCTCATCAAGTTGCACAAAGATAAGCAAGGTCGGTCGGGAATGATGAAGTGTAGCAAAACCAATCCACAAATCCAAAAGACTTCGAAGGCTATCGAATCTACACCTATTACTTGATTATCTGAAAACCCAACTCTAGACTGCCCGTGTGGAAAATAGTGGGCACCCAGAGTTTAGGAAGGAACAATAAACTCCAGGTCAGTCGTGGGACTGGTGTGAGCAAACAAAACAGTTTGGTCTTTAAAACAATCAAAAGAATTTAGATTTTGAAATCTGCAATGTTTTTGGAAAGTGAAACTACCATAAGGCCTGTCGCCACACACATAATGCAAATGCAGAATTAGAGGAGATTTCTCCTTATGATAGTCAAATATGCTTGATACGCGAAAATTTCTTTGATATTATTACTAGTGCATAGTGGAAAACCTTTCGAAAGTATAATATAAATCCTAGCCAACATACGACCAGTATCATATGCCTACTATAGCCACCATGTTCAATAGTAGGTTACCACCACATTCCATGGCAGGTTATACAACTAAAACCGTACAGGGCGCGTATTGTTTTGATTGGATTTCCAACAAATGGTCAGGCTAAGGAACTTCCTATTGCGACATGGGAATGCCTCTGGCAGGACGCCCCGAGAACCTACCCGGATCTCTGCTAACACAAGGCCGGCTACCCCCTTCTTGGGGAATAAAACCTAAGATATGCCACCCCCGTTTCTTTGGGACCATTATCCGAGGGGCCTCCAACAACATCACACAGTAATAAATATACTACAGTGTCCACATGAGTAAGTATTTGGGCTCCATACCATGATACCACCCTTTTCCAGAAGGAATGGTCATACCCTAGGGGAGCTACCCTTGAAACTTTGCCGCATCTTTCCTGTTTCGACCATTACCGGTTTGTGAGGCTCGATGAGGTCTCGTCCACAAAGCTACGCTTTTTCACAAAGCCGTGCTTTGATCACAAATGATCAACAAATGATCATAAACACACGGCATCACTTAGCATGCCACACTACCAAATTGGAAGTATATTGCTGATAACCTTCAACTGCATAACCTCTGAGCTCGTATGTCTCGGAGAAGGGTGCTAAGCTAAGAGAATAAATTCTCCGCCACCAATAGATATGTATTTGAAAGAAATCGGCTTTACTTCTCAAAGTGTAGTGTCAGACACCCAACCATATAAGTCTGTTTCGGGTTCAAACAGAACTGAAGGCACTTCCGAAGAAGCCCTTGCAAATTTGGGTATTCACAATCCCGATCGGACTTCCCATCACTTAGGGAATCTCTATACCGTAGCTACTCAGTGCAGAGACAAATCGATAGGTCATCCTACCATTCATGCAAATACCCGGTCTTCACCACCAGTCTTCAAATGCTATCCATAATGACGTATCGTTATTCGGAATGGGTTATATACACAAGGTCCTCTCCCGGCTAAACCGAATAATGAGCGCAATACTTAAAAACATATGGATATGGGATTCCAATTAAGTCACAACATTAAAATTCAAAACTTCCTTTCAAATGGTTTAAACCAATTACCATTTCAAATCTTTAAACAAAAGATTTATTTCACAAAGTTTACCCAGTTTCACAAAGATCCATTCACGGATTTCAAAACAATTTCCATTTTAATTGGATTAATTCATTTAATCTTTAAATCTAAGCTTTCAAAACCGTTTCCAAAGATTCATTCATAACTTGGAAAATCATTTCAATTCAAACTTGAAATTCCTTTAACACAATTTGGGAATTCATTCCTTATATGAAAGCTTTTATCATTTGAAAAAAATAGCTTTCATTTTGGAAAAAATCCGATTTCAATTATACAAGTTAAAATCTTTGGGTTAAATTTAATTCCCAAAACTACACTTTAAAAATGGTTTAAAAACCCATATAAGCTTGTATAACCTTTTTACATCTTAAATACTCAAAATAGAATTCAATTTCAAATTTTGAATTCCAATTTAAATCAGATTTCAAAACTAAATTAAGTTATTGAAAATTAATTTTATCTTTGAAATTCTTTTTCAAAAGCTTTTCACTTTAAATCCGATCTATTTCATTTAGATTTAAAAATTCGATTTTTTAAATTATTTCAAAAATCTATGACTTAACCGATTTCCATATGCAATCCATATTTGTGTGTGTATAGTGTAGTCCAGGGGTTTTACACAATAGTGCACAACATCAATCATCGCAGACTCAATCATATCAATATTGATAAGCGGTATAACCCATAACGCTTATCTTCGTTCACAGATTCATAGATAAAGTAAATTTATCAATCATAAAGATTCATCATTATGATTCAATGTGTTTCGGATAACCAACTGGAATCCGACTCCATGTCGCATCGAAGTTCAAATGCCATTTCACGGCAAAACGGTTTTACATACATATAGGAACAAATCACAAATCACATTACATCACAAAGCAATCACAGTACCACAACAGAAATATCAATCCAGTGCAGAATATTTGATGATGGTTAATCATCTTTGATTAAGGTGATTGTAATTAAAGTAAATTAACCATATAATTATCTTTATTAATTATTTTAAATTAATGTTTCATTTTACTTAATTATGAATTAATCTAATTGGCTTAGTTAATTTATTTTTCTTTAATTAATTATTTTAATTTATTAATTCTTAATTATTAACTAATTAAGTTTAATTACTTTTATAAATTGCTTATTCTTTAATTGAATTAATTTTATAAATTGCTTATTCTTTAATTATAAATTGTTGTTTTTATTGACTACCCTAGTCTTCCTCGAGTCGCACCCGGGGAAAACACTCACTTGCTTCGAGTTTTATCCAACATTAACCCAAGTGACATTTTATTTCAAAAATTTGTTTAAGTTTAAAAACCAACCCGATACAACCCCCAAACAACACGAACTCATCTTCGAGTTTCCTCCTTAATCCCCCGTGTTGTTCTTCGAGCTACCACCTGTCTTCCCCAACCCATCGACCTGACACACAAACAACACGTGCATGTGCACGTCGTCACTGATCACCTCCAGACGACACCACATCGTCGAGCAAGTCGACGATCATCCACGCCCCAATCCCCAGTCATCAGAATTCACCCATTCCCTCGAAATCAAATTTTTGAGCTCAAAGTCGCATCCTGGAACAACTAGAACTACCTCAACCCCAAACCTGGAAACGCGTCGTTCTCGACATCCCGATCACCAGAAAACTCGAAGCTCCGGTCAACTACTCGTCGACGCTCCCCTACCATCCCATAAACCCACGTAGCACTCAATCAAATATGGACGTCGAACAAATCAAAAACACTCACACTCGACAAAACTAGGGTTACCAATTTCAAAAGCTCGCCGTATCGATTCTTGCAGATAATTTTTTTTTATAACAACTTTCCTGTAATCATTGGTCAACATATTACCTTCGCACAAAAATTCAACATTTAAGATTTGCTCGATCACCAGAAATTGATTTTAAAGCATATTTGGTTCTATTTGCAATTGCACCTTGTACACTCAACTAGAAATCATCATGCTTGTTTTAAAAATCCTATTTGGCAGTGAGGAATAAATTAATATTACTGAAATTGAAATCTGTAGAGTTCGAATTTTTGCAAAAATCAAGTGGTGACTGCATTTACTAAATTTTCGGAGAAAACTATAAAAATTAGTTTTAAACTAATTACTGAAATAAAATACAAGTTTAAACCATATTTTGAACTTGTTTTCAATCTTTTTCTATAGCAAAGAGGAAGAGAGAGATTTAACTTTTTGATGTAGGTTACTTTGTAAATCTGTAACTCAAATGTAACTAGAAAGAAGGAAACTTCAAAATCTTTGCTTTGGTTTAATTACTGAAATTTGGCACAGGGTTAAACAACATTTTTTTTCTTAACTGTTTACTATCATTTCAGAAACAAAGAGGGGAGAGAGAGATTTGGGTTCTAATATGGTTTACTTTGTAAACATGAAAAATAAATGTAACTCAGTTTCCAATAAAAAAACAATGACACATAGCTTTACTTTGATTAGCTACTGAAAAACACATAGTATGTCCAAACCATAGGTTATCATTCAAAACCTGGCATGGTTTACGCTGTAACCCAGAGTGTTACAGGAAACAGAAGAACAAAAATCAACATTTACTGGAAAAGAAAACTCAAGCATAGCAATCATTCACAAGCCAAAACTATTCACATTCATGCAGGCATTTATACACAAAGAATTGAAGAAAGTATGGGGTTTACGCACCTTATTTTCCAGAAGACAGAGATGTGTTTGCTGACAGTTTCTTTTTTTTCACAATAGAGATGAAAGCCTGCAACTACTTTTTTTCCCTTCTTCTTTAATTCTTTTATGTTTAGATATGCAAATCATAGTTACAAATCTTTGTTTACTTCTTGTTGTATTCACTTATTCAATTCATCAATGACAATTTTCTTTTATTACTTACAGTTGAATGTACAACAGAGAAGCCTCTTTATTTTTCTACAGCTTGAAAACCAGAGGTAAATTAATCTTGGATCTTGACTTTCCTGCAATTGATTGAATGTTGTTGTATTACATTCTTTCTTCATTATAGATTTTAATTTCAAGTTCAAATTCCAAAAGAAGGTTACTTGCTTTTAAAATTATTTCCAGAAATCAAAGAAAAACTGCACTGCCCTGCCTTTACAAGCTAATCTGCAGTTTTAATTTAAATTTGTTTTCAAAATATGACTTCAAAATCATAATTTTATTAACTATAAAATTTTAAAAACTTACCTGAGAGCACACTACAGTTTTGAGGCTTTAGAAATCACTTCAGTTTTAGCCTTTGAATTTGAAGAAGAGATTGGCAGTTTTCTTTCTCTTTTTTTTGAATTTTTCTTGCTTGAGTGTTGGAGTTTAAAGTTTGATAAATCTTTGGTTACTAAACTTTTCAGAGATTTGGAGGTTTTAAAATTTGAAATGGGAAGATGAAAGGTTTTCTGAATTTTTTTTATTTGATTATTTTATTAAGGAAATGATGCCTTGTGCCATTTGTTAAAAATAATCATATGCTCTAGATTTTGTTGATTGTGCTACTCTACCTTCCATGTGCAATGTATATTCGGCCCCTTTTTGATTTTTACAAGGAAAATAAAAATTTTATAAACTTAAATTTTTATATTATATACACTTTATAAATAAATATATTCCTTTATTCATTAGTATATATATATGTATGCATACGTACAATGTTAAAAGTGTTTAACCAAATTTACATTACATATGTTACATCTTAATGCTTTTAAATGCTACTAATTCTTAAAACATTTATTTTAAATTTAAATTCACTTTTCAATTTCAAACTTGAAATATAAACTTTCATGTCCATATATATATATATATTCACACTCACCTTGAATAGATTTAAATTAAATTTCAATGTGTATTCTTTTTTTACTCATATATGTAATATACATATATATATATATATATATATATAAGATTTTGAATTTAAATAACATTTTAAAACATTCATTATTTCAAAATTTTCAACTTAAAATAAAATTGGAATTTTTTTCATATATCATTTTCACTTATTTAATTTGTTTAAGATTTTCTTTCGATTTATTTTCAAATTAAATCCAAGTGTTTAAATATATTATTTATTTTAATTGATAATTTTGGGATGTTACTTTCTATTTATAAGATATTAAATATCCAATTTCAAAGCCTCAATTAAATTTTAAAATCAATGTCCAAATAAACAAATATCCTATTTAATTTGAAAAATTCAAATTAATTTACAATTTTATCCAAAAATTTATTTTAATTATCAATTTAACTTTAATCAAAAATCAGGTTCGTTACACTTACGGGGGATACCTAGGCACCCAAAGACGAGGAAGGGCATAGCAAGCGACGAAATGCTTTGGGGAATCAAAATAAGCATAGATCCGGAAATTCCCAAATAGGCCAACCTTTCGAACTGCTGCTGAATCCATGGGCAGGCAAGAGACAACCTGACGAACTGAAACATCTTAATTGCCAGAGGAAAAGAAAGCAAAAGCGATTCCCGTAGTAGTGGCGAGCGAATTTGGATCTTCCTCAATGTCCCGGCTATTCACGAAACATGAGAAGCAGATGATTATTCATCTGCTTCCGAAAGAAATTGAAGAATTTCTTGGGAATCCTGCAAGATCAATTCGTTCTTTTTTCTCCGTGTGATGGTCAGAACTTCATATGGGTTCGAATCCTATCGAGAGGTCCACTAGAGTTAGGTGCCTAAGTAAAATTTCACCTAGGATTAGTAAATCAACCTAGGAATTTTAAATGAAACAACCTATATTTGATAAATAAAATGGATATGATAAGGCATCGTACCTTCGACTGGGGTTATGGATGATATTATTTTTGGTGCGGTTAACTTTTCTTTAGTATGGGCTTTCCCTATATATTTTGCTCCTTGGAAGTTCGAGGACAAAATTTTTTTTAAGGGAGGAAGAATGCAACGACCTGATTTTAAATGCAGTATTTTTTATTCAATTTATAGGATTTTTTCATAATTTTTAACTTGGAAAATATACAATTTGATGCATTTTATGGCAAACGTTGGAATTTTTGGAACTTCACGGAATAAGTAAACCAATGTATTCTTGCATTGTTTTATGATCATGTCACATTGTTGTGTACGATTGTGTTTTTATTTCTGTCGTTCATGGCTCGTACGCGAATATGGTATTATGTAGCGGACACCCAAAAACACCCCTAAATAATATACTCAGCACGATACTCATATCTTCCCTTTCCTTCTTTCTTGCCTAGATTTTGGCCATTATTTGTGCGTTGTTAGGTGGGAGAGAAGTATGGAACATCATCATTCTTTTGCTTTCTTGTTTGCCTATATAAACACTCACACACACAATAAAAGACAACATTGGAACCTACCTCCTCCTCTTCTTCTTATTTTTCTTCTTTCTTGTAAATGAAAACATTCCATCTCCACTCTTCAGAAATCAAGAACTCTAAATCCATCAATAATCAAAACCAAAAGTGTAATCAACAAAGTTATAGAGTCTAGTCCCTAGTATTTTATAAAAATAAGCGCCAAAGTTTTCATCGAGAGTAGTGGCTGTGATTGCTTGATCATAGTAGTTGGAGTAATTTTTGTATAGAATTTGAAAATTAAGCTCCCCATTCTTCTTTGACTTAAAAGACGTTTTCTACTGCATTGGCTTCGTGGCGAGATAATGGATTTTGTATGATGTTTCGATGAAGTTTGGCGAGGGTCGATGATGATGGTCGGAAGCTAAGGTTATGGATTAACGGAGCTAAGGGCACAGTTACGAAAAGGCGAGGGTGGGGATGTGGTACTCGTTTAAAGTCGAAATGGTAGTGGCGGTTTGGTGGAGTGCAGTCACGGATGGTGTGGCACGACCTAGGTATGGACGAATGGGGGATGGGTGTCGCGATTTGATTAATGAGTTCGAGGGTGCCGTGTTCGGTGCATTTCGGAGAGAACATGAAGAAGAGTTAAATGGAAGTTGTTTGGTGCGATTTCGTGGAGAAGAGCTCCATGTCATTGGGTTGGCGTGCATGGCTTTGTTGGGTTGTGCTTATCCGGTACAGGTTGTGGAGATTTTAGGAAGAACACTGTTCAAAGTGGGTTGGCTATGTAAGTTCGGGCCTAGGTTGGGTGACGTTTAGTTAATTAATTTAGTTTGTTTTAAATTGATTTACTAATTGTGTTTGCATTAAAATGAGATATCTTGTTCGTTTGCATTTGATTCGTATTGATATTTAGGATATGATGGCATAACCTATTGATAGTTTTAGCGAAGTATAAAATACCGATAAAATATAAGTGATTAAATTTAATTACATTCATAATAGTTTAATAATTGCACTTTGTTTGTAATATATATTTAGTAGAATAAAATACCATTCCGCTATAACTAAATTGAATAGATTATTTTGGACATCTTTTGAGCAGAATAAATCTTCATTTGTGCTTGTAAAATAAAAAGATTATTTTTAAATTTAATAAATATGTGGATAAATAAATATTGGATAAATGATGTGTTAGCTATTGATTGTTAATTGTTATTAATAATGTATTTATTATTATTGTTGTTTGGTTGTTTGAACTGTGCTTGGCCAGTTTATGAACAATAGCCATTTTCTTATGTGTGAGTTGGGCAGACATAAAATTTGAGAATATATTGAATACGAGCACTTTGTGATTATAATTTCATAGTTTAACTATATGGTTTTCGATGAAAATATTATTAAAGGAATAGTTATAAAAAAAGATGTTTATTATAAGTTTAAATGGAAATGATATCTTTTGAAATGAAATGTTTTCCTTTAAAGAAATAGAAATATTTCGAAAAAATATATTTGAAGTAATTTTATACAAAATTGATTTATATAAATATATTTATAAAAGTGTGTTTTATAAATGAAAAGAGAATTTCAAGGTCTAAAACTTCGGTGATTCTAAAATGGCTTTCCAAAGATTCTGAGGAAATAAACAATATCGTGTTTTGGAAGTATTTGTGAATATTAGTGCAAAATGATTTGTCACTTTGGGAAACAAAATGATTTGTTATGTTACCGATATTTGGGTAAATCATAACTAAAAAGAGGAAAAAGGGTTTGTATAGCCCTCGCTGTAGTCCACTATTGATATAGAGGGATATACTTATTGATTTTAGAAAGGATGGGACCAAGTTGCCTTGTTTTAAGAGGAAATCTCCCGATTTGGTTGCTTATATTTTGATATGCTTTTATAGTAGAGTATTTGTGATTTCTAAATAAATATATCGAATACGACACTATATTGTTATACCGAATATTTGATACCATTTCCAAAATGTGATTTTTTTTAAATCCCCAAGAAAAGTACGCTTTGATACAAAAGATATATATTATTATTTCAAAAGGATTTGAAATTAGACTGAGAATTTAGTTCGAACAGAATTGTTTTTCAAATAGGATTGTATTTTGAAAGTGATAAAGTTAATCAGACTACAGAAATTTGAATGAAAGGATATAAGTCTAAGTGGGTAGATTTGGGAGCTACATTTGCATATTATATGTTACGTAGTTTGAGACTTGCATATATGTTTGTGTATCAAAGGCACCTTGATTGCTACTTGTTGTAGAGGAACTACCTTGGCTTGATCCTATGTCTAATTGCGTACCCACTTAGATAGGGGTACATAGGCAGTGACACGTTGTAGTGATGTAGCTCCGATAATTAGGAAACATTTTCTTATTCAATATTTGCTATCATGTGCTGATGTATCTTTCCTACTTACCATTTTATTCCATGTTAACATGTTTACTGAGTTGCAGGAATTGGATATTGTTGTCTTTCACTTCAGGGTGTGTAGCGATAGATTTATAGTGTTTGAGTTTGTTATGTATGAAAGTACGTCCAATTGTTGTATGATTACTCTAATAGGTTGTATTATTGAAATTGTATCCTGTACGTTCACTTAAGTGTCGCATATTTATCAGACTATGATATTTTTTTGGAAGTTTTCATTTGTTTATTTCAGAACAGGCAGGTATTAGTTGATTTTGATTGATCTGGAAATCCGGGTCATTATTGGTATCAGAGCTTCGGTTGAGTGCCTAAGTAAAATTTCACCTAGGGTTAGTAAATTAGAATTTTAATTGAAAATATCTTAATTTTATAAATAAAAATATATACGATAAGGCACCATACCTCCTACCAGGGTTATGGGTGACAATGTCGGTGTTCGTTATATTTTTCGCTTCATGCTATTTGGGGGACGAAATTCTTTTAAGGAGGAAAGAGTGTAACGACCTTATTTTTTAATGTAGTATTTTTAATTTAATTTATAGTACTTTTCCATTATTTTTAATTTGAAAATATTTAAATTACTGTTTGACGCATCTTGTGGCAATGTTGGCCATCTTCTATGTAACTACTAACAACCTTGGGCTTTACTTGGCAAGAAATCGATCAGTACCTACCGATGTAGATCAGAAGCCTTCTCCTTAAAAAATGTAATTACAGCCATGCTACCATCGTTGGTGTACCAAGCAGTTCTCTTCGCTAGCCAACTAAGATGAATATTTGCTCCCACGGTTCATTCATGCATGATGGGTCACCTTGGATGATTTATGCACGATTAATGCAATATGCGCGTACTATGCATGTTCAAAATTCCTTTTCATATAAAATATTTTTTCGAAAAAAGTAGTTTTTTATAAACTATCTCACAAAATAATTATTTCTTAAAACTCCTTAGTTGTCTTGCATCGATTTCGCCTTGAACTACAAGATTCACACTGGAGAGATCTTATCTTTAACTCAATGGTGGAGCTGAAAAGTCCACCATTAAGATATAATTTATTTTTTAAGAGAAGGAATAAATTTTTATGCCTCAAAGAGGCACTACGGATATTTTTGTAACACTAGATACTAAAAATATCTTTTTAATATTTTTCCATTATGCTAGACTTTACTAATTAAGTAGGTTCAATAATCTAGTTAAATACTAAAACATTTAGCTAAGATCAATATGGCTCTTCCTTTAGTTATTAGTCAATATTAATAATATCAACTATTAATATTTTATTAGTAATTCACCACTATATCACTTAGATATCTCGAGCTCAATAATAATCAAAGAAATATTGATATTAATGGTTAATGCAAATTCTAGCATTAAAGTCCATGGCTTATAATTGACTTTCTTTAGCTAAAGACTTTGACTATATGTTGATACTAACATTATGTTCAAATAAGATGAATCCTCTCTTAAATAGTGTTGCAATTCAAGTGGTTCAATTATACCCTACCTTTTAACTTATATAACACTTTATGCGAGTCATTCTGTAATTGTATCAAATAACTACATATAACCCTTACCCCTAATAGTCATGAGTAATTCACTATCTATCATATAGAGAGCATTACATAAACTAATCTCAATAAATATATCAATATCATGTTCTTAATCCATCTTGACTAGGAACATTTAAGGAAAAGCATCAATTTTATACGATTCGGTACCCATGGTTATGAACATATTCATAACTGGAGTTGATTAAATACTTTTCATGATGGTTCTCCACTTATATATATAAACATTAAATATATCCAAATATTATGATATATCAAATAGAAAATAAAATGAAAAGCTTACTTTATTTCAAAAAGAGTTTAGTTGTATAATCAAATTACATAATTACCACTAGGGCATACACATCACTCAATCAGTTATAGGTAATATTTACTTTTGTCTATGCCATAATATATTTCATTGGTGTAATGGGGTTATATATTTTGTTATTCTAAGTTCTTAGTTTATGTTCATGTGATGACCCGGAATTTTATCGTTTTGAGTTGTGAATATTTGATAAATTTCAAATGTCCAATTAAATGGTTTTTATTAGTTGAATATCTTCTTATAATTAACAAGTAATGATGGGAAATTTATTTTTAAAATTTGCTTGTAAAAACAAATAGTTCGGAGAAAAATCGAAAATATGACCGAAAATCGTTTTTTGAATTATTGACTTTTTATCATACAAAAGTTGTTGCAACATTGTTTCATACATATGCAAACACATTTTTAATAAACATTACAAATATATAGGAAAAGGATTAGAAAAGGCAAGCATGGTTTGAGAATTCAAAAGTAATAATTAAATAAAGCAAGTAAGGACTAAGAAAAGAGAAGACTTTTCCCTTTTCTTATTTTAAGTGCTTCTTTTATGATGTGAAGGCTAAGTACATGTTATAATGATGATAAGATCTGTTGCCAAATTTCTAGAGAAAGGCATTTACTTTTTTTTCAACAGGGTTAGGTAATTAGCCACTTTCCATTTTCTATATATAAAAAAAACTATTTTCCACTTTCCACTTTCCACTATATTTTCATTTTCCATCTTCTTACCCTTTTCTTTTCCTCTTTCTTCACTAATTTTCCTCTTTATTTCCTAAATAAAATAAATTCATGTTCTCTTATGTTCAATTTTAATTCAAAAACAAGTTTATAAAAATATTAGCAAACCTCTCTACCACCTTAAAATCCAGAACTTTAGCACCCTAACCCAATAGGCTTGGCCCGTGAGCCAAGGAGGAAGGGGGGCTTGCGTGAACTTTCGGTGGTGGAGGACTTTTCAAGTGACCGTGTCGTGTTTTGGTAGTTTTTTATCGCGTTTTGGAAATTTGAAAGTGAGATTTCTCATTTTAAATTAGCTTTTAAATAAATAATATATTGTAGTTTTTTGGTAGTTTCTAGTTTATGTTATACGTAAGATTTATATTGCTTGTTGGTTTTGACTCTCGATTAAAAGCGGATGGCATAAATAATACATTGTTTTGTATGGGACGAAAGCAAGGAGAATGGAAGTCGATGTGTCTTCGTAGTGAATAGGTCATTGCAGAAGCACATCAAAGAATAAAATGTTGTAGAGAAATCCTAAAAGATTCTTTGCGTTTAATTACATATGTTATTGGTTATATAAATACTAGTGGGTGTAAAAAGTCAATGTTAGCTATAATTAACTTACTTATTGTTCATTTTATTGCGACGTTGAAATCTCAGATGCGAAAAGCTTCATTATATACAAAACCAAATATTTAAAGTTAATTTATTCTCGTTCTCACACCATTTATGTAAGAAAATGAAATATTTTTTAAACTTATATAAAAAATTTGAAGAATATCATGATTCATGTAGACTAGATTTGGCGATCACAATAGATTTTCAACTTACATTGAGCATTTATTAATTAAAAGTAGGTTTTTAGCCTAACACTGTTGATTTAATTTAAAAGAAAACCACCCAAATCGACGATTGTATATTAATGTTGCTAAAGTAGGTGCTAAACGGCTTTGATTTAAGGGGTGTAATGGAAAATATCGGGGCATAAGGCGGATCTACTATTTATTTACGTTAAATTGAAATAGCATTATGGTTAGAGAGTGTTATGCGCTGTAGTGGGGATATTTTGGGGCTTTAGCGGGGATTTAACCGCATAGTTTCTAATATGTTTTGAGATGGTTTCCAAACTCAACTTTGTTTTCAGTCTTTAATAAATGTACTAAAGTGGTTTAAATATAGAAACAAATGCGTTTTAAAAGTTATTTGATTTATAAGAATAAGTTTTAAAAGTTGTGGTCTATATAGCGGTAGTGATTATGGATCTAGTTTGAAAATTTTAATTTTGTAAAGTAAAAGGAGTTATCTATGTTAGATATTTTGGAATGTCTTTTCAAATGTAATTTTAAGTATTAAAAATTGTTTGAAGTTTCACATATATTTCTAAGAATTTACTTAGTTATTTAAACAAGAGATTTAAATTTTATTTTTTTGATATAGAAGTCAAGTTTTGTTAAAAGTTGCCATCTTCAAAAGGGATGTTTAAACACAAGTTTTAATCTTATTTTAAAAGAGTTTTAAAAGTATTTTAAAAGAGAAAGGAATCATGGATTGTAACACTATTGTTGTAATAAATGTTTCCGAGAAAAGGAAGGAAGGTATGGACTATAACACTTTTGTTATAGCAAATGGTTTCAAAAAAATTGAAAGGTGTTAATTTATAACACTTTGTTATTATTAAATAAGTATTTGCTCTTATAAAAGCAAGTTGTTTTTATGTGGTTTGGAATTTATCGATTTAAAAGGATATTACTTTTAAAAAGGAAAGAGGTTGTCTTTTCAAATCAAATTGTTTTAAATAAATGATTTTTGGAAAAATGTTCCAATAACTAGTTTGAAATCAAGGGCTAGTAATAAATTGTGATGTTGGGTTTTTAGACTGTGTTAAAAAAGGATTTTTGTTTTAAACATAGGATTTCTTTGTCGGTGCCATTACCAAACAAATATGATAAAATAGTGCGAAAATGTTGACACATTTATTGAAAGTAAGTCATTTTATATTTAGAATTAAACGTCGATGTGTAGGCTTTCCTTTATCTGTGAGATCTAGAATCGGAGTACTGTACCTAAGGTAAGGCAGGGTGCAACCAGTACCCTGACTTAGTAACTTCGATTCCGGGCAAGGGATAGAGAAGTCAAAAGGTTAGAAATATGATAAGCATAAGAGGGTTAATTTCGATAAATGGGTCATGATTAATTAAGTATATGGTAAATATTTAGTTATATACTTGACACCAAATTCCAAGGTATGGAAACTAGTCTCGATCTTGAGAAGTAAGTATGTATGTCGAGGCAAAGATAGTTTTCTAACTTGTCAAATTCATTGTTAATCAAGGGATAATACTAGTTGAATTTAGAAAGTGGTGATACATATAAGATGTTTGATTCTACATATGCAAACTATACTTACACCAGATAGTGGTATGTCCACTATCAATAACTTAACCTACTTTGACTTAGGAAGAATATGAAAGCTTCGTGTTTTCATGCAGTTTGGATTCCTTAAGGAGACTTCAATCTGGTGAAACGTCTCTCGCTTAAAGAGGTATATTAAAGATCCCCTTGGAACTCTTATATAGTCCTCTTACTTCAGAAAGAATCGGGATTGAATCAATCGAAAACTATCGATTGTTGATTCAAAGAGACCGGGATCGGATAAGCATGAGTTGTTCGAAAATCACTTCGAACCAACATAAGCGTTTGAATTGAGACATCTTGAAGATGATAGAACTGAAGATGGAGTTCTTTGAAGTGCAAGAACGGCTTCTTACTAGTCTTGATAGTGATTCCAAAAAGAATGTGTGGAAGTAGGGCCTTTAGTTTGCTCATATCCTAGTCAACCTGTATGGATGAATGCTGGCATTGCATTATTGCCTGCAATGCAGTGTTAGCATTCTAAGTGGGATTTGATAAGAGAAAACAGTAATTGTTGCCTCAAATTCACAATCAAGAATGACTAAAATAGGGGATATGCGGCAAGGCTATGTGGGTTGCCGCATTAATGTATGATCATCACCTTTCTAAATCACTATTTATGGATTTGGTATGCGCATGTGAGCTGACGAGAAAAGGTTATAAAGCAACCAAGGTGATGACATATTCGGTACTATCCAAGAAGGGGTAGGCTGGTTTTGTTATGTAGTTGGTCCATGCGAGGCCCACAGAACATTTTTCCTAGAGACGAACTATGGCAGATAGTACCCTAGTGCCTTGTCATTGTATGTAATTCATTTTTCAATAAGTACCTATTTCGGCTACAATTAAATATTTATTTTAAACCTTAGACATTATTATAATATTACTGGATTATCTATTTGGAATGGTTTGGTTACCGTGAGATAAAAATCCGTCCATGTTCATGTGTGGCATGATCTTGCAAGATACCTTTATTTTTGAAAGTGTTTTATAATTATAACAATCCATATGACTTAGTTTCTCATGCCTGTTTACCATACTGATCCTAGTATTATTTTCTTGTAATACTCGAATCCGAACCAAGTATTTTTTTTGGAGTTAGCTTTGGATGCTGTGGAGCTTCGGGAGATGAGCTGGATGCCACCACGACGTTTCTCGTGCTTATTTTTTTATGTATTACATGTTCATATTTATCGGCATACACAAGGATATGATGTTATAACTATACAGGGTAATGGTAGGTTAGTTACTCTGATTGGTTGTTTGAATATTAAACCTTTATTTTGTAAAGATATTTTGGATATTATATATTACTCATCACGATGTGAGCATCTGTTTTGTCTTTTCTTTTCTTCTAGCCCAACAATATATCTTTCTGGCACTTGGATGTTCGGCACTTGAATCTCGTGCATGTATTAATTTCGACTTTTTAGGGTTGAAAAGGCAGATCGTCGTAGTTTACCACAACAATCTCACATTTAGAATCTTAAATATTAGCACATGATTAATAGTGTACGATATTAGGTATTGATCTTGGATGTCGTAATGGTGGTCTGTTATACATGATGTTTCCCGTCCCACATAATCATGACCATTGGTGGGTTAACTAAATTCAATCTCTCGGTCCGTGGGTGTGCAAAGGCACATGCTCAAAAAACTAGATTCTTACTTAAGTTGAAATCTTAAGTTCATGGACGCAAGGATCATCCCTTAAATATGTAGGAAGTGGCAAAGTTGTATTCCAAAGTCCGAAGCATTGAATGGGTTATGGGGATCAATAGAAGGGCAAGCACTTAACAAAATAATTGAGTTCATTTTTAGCTTGGAGGTCAAGCAAAGAGCGATTTGGTGAGGGAAAATGGATGTGAGCTGAATTAAGAGTGTGTAAGCTATGAGAAGTGCAAGAGGTAGGTGAGTGGCTTGGGAAGTGCTACGTATATTCACATGGATTGGAATATGAAGTTTTTACATATCTATAATGCACAATGAGTATAAGTGAGCCAAAAAATATCTATGCTACTTTGAGTGGAAAAATTAGGAAGGAAGCTTAATTAGGAGGTCGACGCTCTACTTGTGTTATGTCGATAAGTGAATGGAGCATAGTGAGTCATTGTGAGTAGTTTGGAGCCATGCAGAAGAATTTGCGAGAAGACTGATGGTGCCCAAAGGTAACCAATATAGGTTTAGTTGTATAGAAAATAACTTTGGGTTAAAGGGTGAGAAGTTCCTAGTGTATTTTTTACTTAATTATGGATGTGTTTATTTTATGAGACAAAAAGTTACCCGATCTTATCTTGGTTTATTATACGTGGTGCTAAAGTGATCCATTCGATTCCTTGTCGATTGAGGATAGGGTATACACTTTGGTCTGACTATTTCACCACGGAGAACATATTTGAAAGAGTAAAAGTTGGTGATCCATATGAGGGAGATGGCGTTTGAGATAAAAATGAAAAAAATGATCGGGGCATAAGTAACCGAGTGTCCAATGGGTCTTTGAATGGATGCTTGCATCTTGGGATTTTGAGATGCATGTGGCTAAGATTTTCTCTTGGACTAATGGAATCTTGGATTAGTGTTCCTACGCCGTTTGTCCAGGTTGGAAGCATGCAGTGTGGATAGTTAAAAGCTCGTTGTATAATTTTAGTTGGAGCTTAGCATACTTAATTTGTGAGTTTGAGCTCACACCTACAAGCCAGGTTAGACTTTGATATCTCATACTTGACACTAAACCAACAAGTTGAAGCCCCTCTCTTTATTCCTCCTCCTTCTCCTTTCTTCTCTTTATGACCAACTCAAACCCATCTCATTCACTATTAAACCTACAAGTTGAAATTCAATCAGTTCTGTTTTCAAACCAATCAATTGAATTTTAAGGTTTTTTTATAACATTTTATGGTTAATATCTTCATATCCATTGTGCATACATTTTTTAGATTTTTTGCATGACATATATTTTCTTTCTTAGATTCAGTACAACCTATCTCAAACTGGACTACAGTTAAAGTGTCAACTTTTACCTAAATTTGCACGAAGTGGTTACCATCATGGAAGGAATGTTAACAAATGGCACAATTAGATGGCCACTATTTTTAATGAACAATTATAGCTCAACTAATTGATTCCCAAATTGTAAATAAGTGGGATATATAAACCCACTTGTATAATTTTAGATAAATTATTATAAACCAAATGAGAATTTACAAACACAATGGGAATTTTGAAATCCATAGATGTTTGATAATATTGATGAATGGTGGATATATGATTCTGACATAGTTCTTAAGTCAAGTTCAGACTTAGGGCGGAAATTAAACCCATCGAGTTGGACCAAGACCCGATTTAATGAGTCTTGGTTCTAAGAGATTTGGGCTTTCTGAGGTCCAAATTATACATTTTAAAACATAGATCGAATAGATCGGTAGTAGGTTAGGTCAATTCGGGTTTGAAATGCCTATATTTTTATGTTTTTTAGTTACCACTTCCGGATCAATCAGGTTTGATCGAATTTAAGTAGTATTTTCATCACTTGGACTTAACTTGATAACCTTTGAGTTCAGGTAGATTTTGACACTTCTCAGATCAATTCATATTGGGTTTGCGAATCTTGATTATAGTTGCCGGCTTTATTTCAAACAACTCAATCTCATGTTCAAAGGATACAAAAAAATGATGAGTTGCAAATGTCTTATAATTATCAACTCTCCTGTATATAATTTTAGTAATGTTGATACACAATATTATGAGGATTGGAGTACTGGTTTGAGGATTAAATCTTCATTCCCATGACTTAACTCAAAAGACGATCTAGAATGGATGAGCAGGGTGAGTCATTAGGAGCCAAATCAAGAACTAGGAAACTTGCCCCTACATGAGCTATTGTTGCGACTGATGTTATTTTAACATCGTCCAACTATGTATGTATCCATATGGATTAGAGTACAAGAGCTAACGATAGAAGAACATGGTTATTTCCATAATAATATAATGGATTTGGATCTTATAAACAATTATCCGATGAAGAATGCAAGGGCTATAGGCTATGAATCATAAAATCCATATAACTCCCAAAATTATTAGTGTTGTATTTTTTAATGCTTTTATCATTATTTTATTATTTGCATTTTTTTTAAGTCACACGTATTTCAAATATTTTATTATTGTTTAGTTTTCACACTCAGTCCTAACCAGTTACAATTAATTAAGTCAAGGACAACTAGCAACTGTCAAGTGGTAATGTGCTGCTTGCTAAGGCCATTGAGGTTATAGGTTCAAACCCCAAAGACATCTTAATCAATTCCCTTCTTAAATAAAGTAACACTTTTATTATAAAAAATATATAGTTAGTTAAAATACATTAATCAAGAATTAAATGATTATTGAAATATAAATTCAATTTTACCTCTATTAAATACCTTTTCCCTATCTCTTAGCTAATAACAAACACATTCATCTTCACTAATATTGTCTTTCAGATAACTCACATTAATTTAACTAATTTAAATTCCTATTTGTTTTCTTCACAAATTAAGATGAAACAAAATGAGGTGTATCACATCATTATTTGAAAGCACAAGCTCAATAATATAAAAGCGTGTTGCTGATATATCTATTACTTTAATTTCTTATTAGTATGGATCACCAAACATGTAAATGATGCAAGATTATTTTGGATAATTTACCTTTCAATTTTCTTAATGAACTTTTCTGTAGTTAATAAAATCTAGTAAATAAACTTTACTTAAAAGAGGAAATATGACATGGGATACACGTCATTTTGTCTTATACAGGTGAAATTCACACGTTATTTTATTTTTTGTAACTAAAATTTACTTACAAACATTTTTTGTAAAAGTAAAAAAATTTCTTCTTTATTTTTTCCCTAATCCTTTTTCGATGCAATTACAAAGGACCTTTCAAAAAATAATACTGCTGTTAAAATTGTATCTGGTATTATTTCATGAAACTGTAGTAATTCGAACAAAACAACGTTGAAGAGTATGGTTAGTACATATGCGGTATTTGGAATTCAATCAGGCAAAGTCATTATTTAGATTTCAGGAGAACAATTTCTTGTTGATAGAGCCAGGGTTATGCTCTAGGGTAAATTTCATAATCCACTATAAATTATAAACTCAATAATAAAATAATAATTGAAATAAAATGTGTTTTTTATTATATATTCATCATATTGTGATATGTTAATTAGTTATTTAATTTAAGTATATTAACAGAAAATCCTTAAGTAAGATATTATGTTATAGTAATTTAATGTTCGATAATCATGAGAAATTTATCACGTTAAATATAAAATATTATTTTAAACATTCCTAGCCAAGATGTTTTAAGATAAAATATCGACACATCCTGTAACACCCCACATTTTTAGATAATCAAATAACCAAAATAATTATTAAAAAGTGAAATTGAGCGTTTTTGAAATTTTCAGAATTTAGCTATGGGATTTGCACCCTTGAGTCCGTGGCAATTTTCTCATCAATTTTCATATATAACTTGTCGAAATCTGAGTTAATATGAAAAGTTACGGCAAGAATAAGAAATTATAATTATGTAAATATATATGCAATCAAACGAAAAAAGAGAAAAAGGTTAGACCACATAGGTCGACCCACAAAGCACACGGGTCGATTCTCCTTTTGCCTTGTGCAAGAAATCGTTCAAGGACATGCAAAAGTTTTATAATTTGACTTTCATGCAATCTCAAGTGTTGTTTTCTAGATCCAACGATTTGCAGCAAGCCTGTGACGTGGTTGCACCAGATTCAATCCTAAAATCCAACGGTCTGAGATTCCCAAACTCCACTATAAATAGAACCCTACGCCTAACTATTTTCTCACAATCAAATTTATTCCCAATTGGGTTCATTGCCTTAGGCTGAACCCTAAATAGAAAAAATTTCTAGGGAGAATATCTTTTTAATAAAAATATTTGACGCCTTAGAAGTGGATCAAGAAAGGTCATAGATTAAAGCTAAGGACGACATGTGAGTGGATTTAAATTATATCGCTCTTATGTTTATGATATATAATATAGTTAGATTCCCATGAAATATTTAATTCAGTATTTGGACTAATTACTGTATTTTGCATTGCCCAACGATTAAGTGAACAATAAAAGAAATATCTTATAGCTATGAGTTATAATTTATAGCATTATTTAGTATTAAAATATAGAAATAAATTTTTAGCACAGTTTTTGTAACCAACCAAATGGAATAGAACTACTTTCCAGAATAAAAGAGAATAACATGAAGCATTAAAGAAATTAAAGAACAAGAAATAATCAAGTTAATTATTTGACACGACTAGAAACAATAAACAGAAAATGTAACTAGATATACATTTATTGCGCAGATAGTAGAATAAAAAGTAAAGTAGTTATTATGATAAGTAACTTATGACAGTTGGGCGCAGTCCCAAGTTAAGACTGTTATATAATATAAGAGAACTACAGAAAATTTAGAATCATAATAAAAGAAGATGGATTAGAGCAGAAAAAAGACACTTGCAGTTACATTTATGACATGTAGGTTATAAAAGAAAGAAAAGAATATAAAAGTGACAACTGCAAGTATAATTGTAACATGTAGGTTATAATCAAAAAAAATAGAAGAGGTTAATTTTATCAAACTTAGATATTGGATGTAACAAACAGGGATTTTCGACCTCGAAAATCGACATCAATACGTTCACTGTATAAATTCCGAGCAGCCGAGTGCTAGAAATACCAGTTCATTAGGAGTGAAGAAGAAAAAGGTTGAAGATAAATAGATACAACAACTCAGAATCTCACAATCGCAGCGACACAAAATATACTATATAACATCAAATTTTTATACAAAAGGATCTGTGACAGTTTAGTACTTATAATCATCAGAGTACACAATCATTACATCAAATTTGGACGGTTACTATAACCTATCCTCATACAGTGAAAAATAACCAAGTACGTGATATACGTCTGAACTCCTCCATCTTATCTCCTAAGCTCCATAGTATTTTAGCCTGAATCTGTAATACTCGGTATGACCCGAGCATTATAATAAAATAACACCCGAGTCGATCTGGAAAACCAACGTGAGAAAACACACTCAATTTGAATTATTAAAATTTTAAAATCCCTTGGAAAACAAAGGTATCTTGTAAGACCACGCCACAAATAAACACAATGGATTTTTACCTTGCGATAACCAAAACTATTTATATCAAATCATCTGATATTATTATAGTGTCTACAAAAAGTAAACAGAAAATAGATGAAATGCTTGTATCTCACATTCCTGCTAATTGGATACAATCGAAACTGTATGACGCTTTTTGGAGAATGGATTCCATCGAATGACTGGGCTGCTGGGGTATCGCCTGTCACAATACACCTATAGAACAATGTGCTGAGGACCACTCTAGAATCCCCTGCTACACAAGAAATGACTACCCCTAACCCGAATAGTCTGAATAAGATTACCCCGCGGTTAGGATCAGCAACCGCCACATAACCGAATAAAAGGGACTCTAGATAGGGGTAATCTTACCCTATTTGGGTGCGACCCACTTAGACTTGTTGCATCTTTCATGTTTTAGTCATTCTCGGATGATGAGGTTCGAGGCTAAGCATTACCTTTCAAGAACAACTTTCACTTAGAATGTTCATCGTCCTCCAATGACGATGTTCCGATAGCATTCATCCATACAAGTTGTCCTGGGTCTGGACAAACTGAATCACCGCCTTCATCATCTTCATGGTATTCATTCGTTGCATTCAAACCAGATCAAAGCGGTTTTTGGATAATTAAATCCGATACCGCTCTCCTCCAAACGATTAACGAATTTGGCCAATATTGATAGTCGGTTATTTGACTATTAATAAACTTCCATAAGCAATCGTCAAGCCTTTTTATAAATTTTCCCAAAATATTTGCCTTCAAAATATCTTTAAAAGACATATCTATCCCTTTCAACATTTGAAAACAATGTTTCAAATACTTAAATTCGTAACCCCCCAACACTTAGGAATATTTCCAAATTTCTATTTCTATACTTAGGAAAATATTACCAGTCTTATTTTCCAAAAATCCTTTCAATATTAACGTTTTCAGAAAATTATTCCTTAACTTTATCCCAAAATTTCCAAAATCACGAATAGATTTCCTCTCCTCTAATCATATCCTCTTATATGCCCCTTTTTCAATTCTCGAGAGAGTTTATAAAAAATTCTCAAATTTCTTTATACTATATATATAGATATATAATAAGTATTATAAAGATTAATAATTAATTTTTAAAATATGTTCAAATAATTATTAAAATATTAAAAACACTTTCATAACAATAATAACTCATCTTTAGTTAAATAAATGATTTTCAAAGCCGATTTTTAAAAGTTAGAATTTACTAAAATAAATACTTCATATTTTAAAAATCTACTTACCCAGTATTTAAATCTCAAATGATTTAAAATTCCATAGTTTTGAAATAATAAAATTTTCCCTTTTAAACAATCTTACCTCTTATAGTTTAAAATATATTTTTAAAATCTCAATAACCAATATTTAATTTATAACTTTCTCTCGATTTCACAACATCTTGATTCATTATCGATTCCCTAACCATTCTCATTTCAAAAATAGAATTTTTCATTTTTCTCAACCCTATTTCCATATGCTAATATAGATTCCTCCTATGAATTTATATTCCCAATTATCATCCGATATTGAATGTCAATTTTATAACCCTCTTTGGTTTTACCTGTTTATAAAAACAAATCTATTTATAAAAATCCATTATATAAATTTTATTTCTTTTAAATTCCATTTACTTCCAACCTATTTTCCAATATTGATTTCAACTTCTTTTAATATTTCCAGAATATCACTTATAAATTCTTTTATATGATTCATTTTCAAAATCTTCATTTACTAATTCATAATAGTTAAGTATAACCAATCAATTATATTTTTCTAATTCAATTTCTTTTAATTAACTCCAATTCTAGAATATATATTTTTTTATCTCAAATTTCCTTTAGTTCCCTAAATTTTTTATAATACACATATAGCTTTTAAATTATAAAAATTCATGCAGGGCTACAATAGCATCCAGTAATTCCAACACTACAATAATCTATAATATATTATTCTACACCAATCATATATCACTATATACGAAATATAAACAATATATTCGAGCAATCCAGTAGGATCCCTCCAACCTATTTTCCCACATCCACAGATGTTAATACAACATAAAAAATACCAATCCCACTTCGAGGGGTATCGCGGTATATAGGTTTATCCGCTATTATGCGGGCGCATAGGGTCCCATCCGCTATAAGACGCGGAAATATCAATCACTCCAATATATGTATGTATGTATGTATATATATATAAATTGCTATATATAAATAGTCATCCAATAGATAATTATAAATTTATCAATCCAATCAACATCCAATAATTTTAAATTTGACAATTTAAATTTTAAAAACAGTGTCCAAATAGTGAGAAATTCTCACCTTGTTTTTTATTTGCAAACCATTCCCATCATGATTTGTCCTTTCATGATTTTTTAGGCCTCGTAACAATGGATTATAAATTTATTAACATTTAAATAATTTGAACTACTTTCACGTTAATAAAAATAAATTTAAAATTAATGGCTATACCTTCAGCAGCTCCCTCCCCACGAGCCTGGTCTGCCTCCACTCAGACCCACCACTCAAACCTTCATCGACTCTGCCATCGTAACGTGAGCACTTCCCTCCCCTGCCAGTTCCGCCTCACTCCTTCAACCTCCCCTTCACAAACTTGAACCCATCACGTCTCTCCACCTTCTGCCTGTGACCCTCAAAGTCGCACGGCCCAGCATCAATCGTTTACGTGCCTGGAATGATTACGCTCCACTCTACGCCACCTTATCACATTGAATGCCATCCAATCGAACACATGCGAAACCCCAAGTATTGAGCTTCGCTACTGCACACGATTTCCGACGAACCCTCGGGCCACCGCTTGCGATATGTCCTCCTTAAGTCGATTTCAATCGATTCGATTTTTAATCTTGCCAGAGCATCGCTATCGCGATGGTGATCACGACTATATCGTGGGATGAAATATATTAGAATTGCTTCAACTTTTTTATTCGAATTGTTTTTGGATGAATCATTTTGGGTTTAGAGCGGGAGGTCTAATTGTTTTTGATTTCGAATCTCCTTATCTTTTTTCTTTCGTTCGTTTATTTTCAAGGAATGAAGTAGTTGTCTTCAAGAGGAAGCAGGCGTGATGTTGGCATGGATGAGAAGGTTAGCTACAATGATTATAAGAGAGGTGAGAAAGTTCAGAGGTGAAATATCTTGACCAGTCAACACATACACACACACACACACATATATATATATATATTATTTAAAATTTTAAATCATCTCGAATTTCATAGCTTAGGATCTCGATCTCCTATCGAGGCGAGCCGCCAGGCATTTATAATGTTATGCCCCTATTTCGAACTCAATGGAAAAGGCTTCGAGTCCTGATTTGATCGTATGGAGAAGATACCTTTTTGGACCCAATTATTATATTGAATTTCGATATAATTTTCAATACTTTTATATTCTGCACGATCAAACGATAACTCCAAACAACACGAAATTTAAAATCCAATAGTAATACACTATTATGGATTCAATGAAACTAGTTTTGTCGAATTCGGAGGCTATGTCTTGAGAGGCTATTTTTAAGGGTCAATTTGAACAACTATTTTTAAAATTGAATAGATCTCTTTTTAAATTCAATTATCAAATTTTTATTATCCTCATTATTATAAATATAAATTTTACACACCTTTAAATAATATTTATCAAGCTTAAAACTCCAAATTCACTATTAACCAATATTCAATTATAAACTTCAATATTTAAATTATCAAATAAATTGCTATATTCAATCCTGAATTTATTTTATAAATAAAACCCAAATTTTCATATTCAAAAACCATCTATAATTCCAATTCAATATTTAAACCATTAAATAATAAAAATTAACGACAAAAAAATCCGGTTCATTACATTACTCCCCCCTTAAAATAATTTTGTTCCCGAAATTACTAAGGCTGGAAATTCGCTCCAAACCCATTACTCCTCTAAAACCCACTTAGCTAACTTGGCATTCCACTTTTCTAATCACTTAGTTTTTAATCAAACAGCTTGTTTTCCATCCTAAACAAAAATCCTTTATTTCGATTACAAGTCCAAAACCTAATTTTCGTTAACAAAACTTTTTCAAAAAATTTCAAATTTTTTCCAACATCTTAAATTTTCGAATTTTTTTGGCAGAGTCTCCTTTGTACGGAGGACCTTCTGCAATATAACAAGAGAGTTAAATATATATACATCGACCTACATGACCGGAAAACAAAATATATAACAAAATTTTATTATCTCGCAGTATTTAATCTGAAAACGTATCTTTTATTAGCATTTTTAAGCATTATTAAGCAAGCATTTTCTTTGAATGAAAATCTCGAAAACCAAATCTTGCCAAACAATCCATTTATCCCTGTACTTACTCAATTTAAACTACGTAAGTACCCAAAACATGAGATTAAATAACATTTCACTTATTTAACTAGTGCAAACTCACAAGTTTTCATAAACTAGCATGCTAAACAACTATTTATAAGCAATTATAAGGTTCACACACCAATTTAGCTGCTTTCATCCAATCCATACACTATTTCTTTCTATTCGAATGATTTTCAACTCATTTCATGCATTCAACTTATTTTAAACCAAACAAACTAATATCCATTCCAAATTGATTAAAAATCAACTTATTCACTTTTATTTATTCACAAGAATTTTATTTATCTTCGTTTACATCAAATGACCAATTTTTTTCCTATGCAAATCCGACGATATTCGCTTAAAAATATCCACTTTAGTTTATACTATTGTAAATTGATTCCAACTCAATTTATAGTTAATTTTGTTCCATTTCTAATTAATTCTAATTCGATTCATTTTGCATTCCACTCAAATTCTCTTTCATTGTTTTCAAATCCATTTTATTTAGCTTAGAAACATCCCATGCTATTTTATTTAATAGCCATTTCACAACTTACTTGAAGCCAAGCTTCTATTAAATATTAACTTCAGTTATTTATTTACTTCAATCATTTAACCATACAACTTAGGTTCATTTCCATTTTAGATCGATTCTCGTCCAATGAATTCCATTCCTATCAACAAATTAATTCAATTGGTTCATTCACTTCATCCATTTAAATTTTAGTTCCCATCCTCAATTTATTTTCGAATTCATTTAAATGATATTAAGGCCATATTCAATTTATTTATACTATAATTGGATTTATTTGCAACTCAAACCATTTCTATTTTAATCTAATTCAATTTCATTTGGCAATAGTTCCAATTATATTTAATTTACTTGCAATAAAAGTCGAATATTATTTATTACTCAACTTCCATTTCAAAATCCATTTTCAACTAATAATCCAATTTTATTTAACCAAGATAAATTCCATTAACATATTCAATTAACTAATTTATTTAGCTAATTAGCTCACTTCCACTTTGTAATCCTACATCTGATTGTATTTCAAAATTATATCACTTTAACAAATTTACTCGAGTTCAAATTTATTTTATATTTCAAGTTCGGACTTTATTTCTTCACTTTAAGATATTACACCATTTTTATTTCGAGTTGTTATTTTACTTTTCAATTTTTTTATAAGTCACTCAACTATTTTTCATACTTGCATCAATTCTATACTCGGGTATATTACTATTTTATTTTTAACTTGAGACTATACATTTATTTATAGCCTAAATATATTTTTATTCAATTCATTTCAATTTTTATAAGCCGTTGAAGTTCATTTTTTTCCGGTTGCTTTGCTTAGGTTTATTTTAACCATTTTTACATTACTTCAGTTAAAATTCATTTCCAAAACTCAAATTCTATATTTTTCTTTTCTATTTAGAATCATTTTAAATTTTTATAAGTTATAACGTATTTTCTAATTTTCTTTAATTTATTTGAATAAGGATTCCAGAGTTCAAACGTCGGTATTTATTTTAATCGCTTTGAACCAATGATATACATATATATAACCCTTCGTTTCAACAAACCATTCCATTGGAATTTTAAAAATTCACTTGGTTCCATCCCAAATAATGTCCCTTCGGAATTTTCAAAACAAAACTTGTCTTTACCCAAAACAATCCGAAACAATAACCACGGCAACAATCCATCAATTAGAAACTCGAAATTAATACTGATGATGCGGCCGTCATCATCAGAATTATTTCCCAGCAACTTAAGTGAGTTCAGTGCTATATCACTTCCAAAAATCCATTTGAAACCATTTTATTTCAAAAATACCTCAAAAACAATAATACTCTTATTTTTCTTTCAAAATACTTTGGAAAAAATTTCTAAAAATATCCAGAATTTAAATTTCCATAATTGTTCTCAATCAAATTTTAATTATAATCCATTTGGACAATTTGTACTTATCAAAATTTCCATTTGGTTATATAAACCATTTCAAATTTTAAAATCTTGTTGATTATAATATTATCAACCAAACACAACAAAATTATTTCATTTACCCACCATTTAAAAATAATACTATGTTGATTTGCCTAGTCTAAAAGTTTAGAAATCCCTATCGATATAGTTATCCAAACTGTACCGACCAGAATTTATAAACACTCAACCGATAAGTCAACACAATATAAAGTAATTTATATTCACTAACAAATTCGCGTTCTTATATATTAATACACTCAAACTCGTTTTAGAGTACTACTGACTCTATCTTTAATGAGTAATCCCCACCAAAGCCAAGGTTCTAGCTTAACCTTCAGCTCTGATATCAAGTGCAATAAACGGGGATTTTCGACCTTGAAAATCGACGACAATACATGCACTGTATAATGTGGAGCAGTCGAGTGCTGGAAATACCAGTTCATTAGGGGCGTAGAAGAAAAAGGAATAAGAAAAATAGAAACAACAACCTAGAATCTCACAATCGCAGCGTAATAAAATATACTATATAACAATAGATTTTTATACAAAAGAATCTGTAACTGTTTAATACTTACAATCATTAGAGCACACAGTCATTACATCTAATCTGGAACTTGTCCTCATACATCAAAAAATAACCAAGTACATGATATATGTCTTAACTCCTCCAGCTTGTCTCCTGAGCTTCATAGTATTTTAGCCTGAATCTGTAATAATCGGTCTGACCTGAGCATTATAATAAATAACACCCGTGTCAGTCAAGAAAACCAGCGTGAGAAAACACACACAATTTGAATTATGAACTTTCCAAAATTCTTTGGAAAACAAAGGTATCTCGTAAGACCACATCACAAGTAAACACGACGGGTTTTACCTTACGATAACCAAAACTGTTTATTTCAAAATCAGGTGATACTATAATAGTGTCTATAAAAAGTAAATAGAAATAGCTAAAATGATTGCATCTCAAATTCCAGCATATTTGGGCATAATAGAAACCATGCGCTTATTGGAGAATGGATTCCATCGAATAACTGGGCTGTTAGGGTACCACCCGTCATAGTACACCTCTAGAACAATGTACCAAAGACCACTCCAAGATCCCCTACTACACAAGACCGGACTACCCCTAACCTGGGTAGTCCGAATAAGATTACCCTACGCTTGGGATCAGCAGCCGCCATACAGTCGAATAAAAAGGACTCTAGATAGGGGTAACCTTACCCTACTTGGTTGCGACCCACTTAGCCTTGCTGCATTTTCCTTGTTGTAGTCATTCCCGGTTGATGAGGTTCGAGGCTAAGCATTATCTTTCAAGAACGCTTTCACTTATAATGCTCACGCCCTCCAATGACGATGTTTCGATAGCATTCGTCCATACATGTTATCATGGGTCTGGATGAACTGAATCACCATCTTTATCATCTTCATGGTATTCATTCGTTGCATTCAAACCGGATCGAAGTTGTTTACAGATAATTAAATCTGATCCTAGTGTCTTACAAACGATTAATGAATTTGGCTAATATTGATAGTCGATTATTTAACTATCAATAAAACATCCATAAGCAATCATCTGGCCGTATTATAAATTTTTCCAAAATATTTGCCTTCAATATATGTTTAAAAGATATATCTATCCCTTCCAACATTTGAAAACAATCTTTCAAATACTTAAATTCATAACATATCAACGCTTAGGAATATTTTCAAATTTATATTTTCTATACTTAGGAAAATATTACCATTCTTATTTTCCAAAAATCCATTCAATATTAACGTTTTCAGAAAATTATTCCTTAACTTTTTCCCAAAATTTCCGGAATTACATATAGATTTCCTCTCCTCAAATCATATCCTTTTATAAGTCCCTTTTTCAAATCTCATGGGAGTTTATAAAATAATTCTCAAATTTCATTAGAACTCTCTATATATATAATAAGTATTTAAAAGATTAATAATTTATTTTTAAAATAAGTTCAAGTAATTATTAAAATATCAAAGACACTTTCATAACATTAATACGTAACATATGCGATTTTATCGGGATCCGAAGGTCGGCATTCTTACGTCCACTATATCAAATACCGCATAATCAAATGCCGAAAAACCGAATTGTTAGGGTTAAAAAGAAGAGGTAGAAGAAAAAGATAGAAGAAGTAAGGAAACAGAACAGAAACAATATTAGTATCTCACATATCGCAGCGGAACAACATATAATAAATAAATGGATATCTTTAAAATAAAGAACTATCTCAATTATTACATTACATCATCATCAGAGTATACAACAACAATATACAACACAACAAAACAATAAACAGTTGTACAAACATGTCCTTACAAGTGAATTCATAGCGGAAAGATAATATCATATACAAGTAATACGTCTCGCCATCCAGCTCGCCACTTGAGCTCCAAAGCACTTCTGAATCTAGGATGACCTGATAACCTGACTCTAGACTACCCGTGTGGAAAATTATGGGCACCCAGAGTTTAGGAAGAGAACAGTAAACTCCAGGTCAGTCATGGGACTGGTGTGAGAACTCAAAACAGTTATTTATCTTTAAACAACAACAACAAGGGAAGTGGAAAAAATATCCGCAATGCTTTTGGAAAATGAAACTACCATAAGGCCTCCCCGCACACACACAATGCAAACGCAGAATTGGAGGAGATTTCTCCTTATGATAGTCAAAGATGCTTACTACGAAAAACAAATCATTTTTGATATTATTATTAGTGCATAGTGATGAAAACATTTCGAAAGTATAATATAAATCTTAGCCAATATAGACATTTCGAATTATGCCTACTATAACTACCATCCAAACAGTGGGGCGCCACCATAAGTGAATGGCGGGTAATACAACTAAAACCGTACAAGGCTCGTATTGTTTCTTTGGATTTCCAACAAATGGTCAGGCTAAGGAACTTCCTACTGCCACATAGGATCGCCTCTGGCGGGACGTCCCGAGAACCTAACCGGATATCTGCCAACACAAGGCCGGGTTACCTCTGTAACTAGGTAACTACTACTCGAGTATGCCACTCCCCGGTCCTTTGGGACCTTTATCCGAGGGCCCTCTATCACCAAGCAACAACCACACAGAAAAATGAGATTGAAGCAACCACATAGGTTAAGCATCAGGGCTCCATATCTGACACCACCCTTTTCTAGAAGGAAATGACATACCCTAAAGGGAGCGACCCTCATAACCTTGCTGCATGTTCTTGTTTTGACCATTTCCGGGGTGTGAGGTCTGACGAAGTCTCGTCCACAAAGCTACGCTTTTCACAAAGGCACGCTTTGATCAACAAATGATCAATAAATAATCATCACACAGCAACACTCAGCATGCCACATTACCAAATTAGGAATGTATCGCTGATAACCTTCAACTACATAACCTCTGAGCTCGTACGTCTCAGAGAAGGGTGTTAAGCTAAGAGAATAAATTCACCGCCACCAACAGAAATGTATTTGAAAGAAATCTGCTTTATATCTCAAAAATGTAATGTTAGATACGTAACCATACAAGTCTGTTCCGAGCTCGAATAGAACTGACGGCACTTCAAAAGAAGCCCTTGCAATCCGGGTATTCATAATCCCGATCGAATTTCCCATCACAAAGGAAATCTCCATACCGTAGCTAACGGTGCAGAGACAATCGATAGGTCATCCTATCGTTTTCACAAATACCCGGTCTTCACCACCGGTCTTCAATGCTATCCATTACGTCGTATCACTATTCGGAATGGGTAGTCCGAATAATGAGCGCAATAATTTAAAAATAAGTGTTGCATTCAATTTCAACCGATTCACAACGAATAGCCATTTAAGGGTCAATATTGATATTCGGTTATTTAACTATCAATCAATATTCACAACATCACCCGATTTCAAATAATTTCCCAAATTATTTATTTTCCAAAAATATCTTTACAAGATATATATTCCACACTTCAACCATTTGAAAACAAATTTCAAATTATTTTTCACCTTTACAACTTTCATTTCAAAATGGCTCATTTAAACCAATCAAATAAATCCTTACCGATTTATTAAATTTACGTTCCAAATCCGTAAATTTATTCCCACACTTTTAAAAAAAAAATCAATGTTTATTTTTAAAACAAATTTCCCTTATATATTTCCATTGTTAATTTACATTTCCAAATATTCACTTGTTATACGATTTTTCAAATCGAATTCTATTATTCACTTTCAATTTATCTTTAAAAGATATAATCTCAAAACATTCACTTCATATTGGAAAACATTTCCATACTTATTTAATAATAAGTAATTCACCAATCTATTTATTTTCAACATTTGGAAAATATTCAATATACTTAAATGCCAATTTATGTATATATTTTATTCTTTAAGGAAAACATCCTTCTAAACACACTTATTTGGGTCAAAATGAATGTTACGTAAAACATCGTTACGACAACCCAAAATCACTAGTATAGGGATTCGAAATTAAGATAGATATATAAACCCCAATACTATACAAAACTTTCCCTTTCGAAAATCATTTACTATAACAAGAGTGTTATAGTCCACCATTTTCTTCTATTTCTCGAAAACGTCTATTTCAACAATGAATGTTAAAATCCATGGTTTCAATACGTAATACATTTAAAAACATTTTTGAATCGTTTTAATTCTATTTAAAATATCACTTTCCCAAAATATTTCTTTAATATATTATTCACTGTCCAAAATCGTGAATATACTTCATTTACCAAATTCATCATTTCTACATATTTTATTTAAAGGATTGTCCACTGGCCAAAATCGTGGATATATTTCCTTCAATAAGCTATAATAATTAAACTTATCAAAATAAGTCGATTTCGGATTTATAAAACAACGTTTATAAATTCCATTTATACTTTATAACAACTTCAACTTATAAAATCACCTTATTAACAAATTCTATCCCTATCCCATTTACACGCCAAAACCCAGTTTATAAGTTAATTACATATAAATCTTTTATTTTACAAAATCTATTCATTTTATAACTTCACAATTTATAAATCTAAATATTTCATCCACTTATGAAATCCATTTATACTTCATTTTTAACACTTATAAAAACTCGTTTCATAATTCCAACATTTTAATTTATAAATATCAATTTTATAAATCTTTTATATAAATCATTTATTATAATTCAAAAATCCCAATTTAAACCATTTTATAAATCAATCAACTACTTATTTCAAAAATCACATTTTGGTTATATTTCACAAAAATCATAATTTTTTATAACATAAGAATTTCAACGTTTATTTATTTAAAATGAATCAATTCCAAAATTAATTTTTATTATGAATTCTCAACTTAAATTTTCAAAAATCAAATTTTATTTATTTTCGGCATCTAACGATACCAATTTATATTCGGTTAAAATTTAGCCTTTAATGATTTCAGTCACGAAGATAATCACGCAGATTATAAATAGATCAACACACAACATTGAAACTAATTCAATCATTTGAGGAATCCAATTGGATCCCTCCAACCTGTTTCCCTGCATCCAAAGATGTTAGCACAATACCAACTCCGCTTCAAGACGGAATATCGCGGTATACGGAATTTATAAAATACTATCCGCTATTATGCGGCGCAATAGGGTCTCATCCGCTATATAATGCGGGAAATCAACTCCAAATACATATACAATACCAATTCCATACAAGTTGGAATTATCGCGGTATATGTGTTTAATAAATAACATCCGCTTAATATACGGAGTATAGGGTCTATTTCAACACAACAGATAATAACTATCATCCAGTCACACAATCAAGCAATTTTAAATTTAACTATTTAAAATTTAAATCGAAACTAATTCGATTGAGTGATAAGTTCTCACCTTGAGTTCCGATAACAGTTGTAGCGGTTTATTTCGAATAAAATTAAACACGCATTTAATTTTGCTCGAAATTATCACTAGCTCCAAACGACTCCAAACCAGATCCATTGCGTAGTGCTCGACAAAATAAACCCGTTGCAATTTGTTTCGTGCGATTTCAACCTCGTGTGCAAAAGTTATCAATTTTTAAAGGTCACATGATTTTAAATATAAATAAATATACAATTTCTTTTATTAATAACCTAGCTATCAAATCTGGCGGTTGATCATGCTCGATGCAATCCAGCCGCCGAACGCATTATTCTCCTTCCAGCCTTCGTTTGAACGAAGGAACCCACGGCCGCCATTTACGTCACGAATTTTCGCACGACCTTCGACGACATCTACGATGATCAATGACCACCATTACGCGCCCCTCACCCAGAGCTACCACCGGCCACGATTTGACCAAGCTCGGTCAACCCTGTACGTTGAAAACCGTACACGGCCCCCTGATGAACGCGGCCCAAATTCCCCTTGCATAATACTTGAAAACCCATCATCTCCGTATAGATTCGAAGAGCTCGTCACCCTCTACAATGTTGTAGTTGGAGGATTTTGATGAAAGTTGATGGATTTAGAGAGATTAAGGGAGAAAGATCGACAATTCTAGGGCATTGAATATACTAGAAGGCTGCTAGGGCATTGAACTGAAACCCTAGTGTTTTCTTTTGCAAATGGAAATGAGGGAGGGCTATTATAGAAATTCAACGAAAAACACTGTTCACTCCAAATTTCCGAACTCCAAATCTCGCGCGGTTACTGGCGTATCTAGGGTTTACACCGCGTTCCGGACACAATGGAATAGGTTTCGGAGGCTAATTCGATCATCTGTGCGAGTTACGGAAATAGATGATCAAATTTAATTTAAATCGATTAAACCAATTTCTATGCGTTTTGGCTTGCCCCGGACAAATCGTAAATCCGATTGACACGAAATTTGAAATCATGCAATAATATAACATTACGGGTCCGATGAAACTGGTTTCATCGAAATCCGAGACTGTTTGAAAAATGACTATTTTCACTAGTCGATTAAATATTAAAATATTCAATTTTCACAAATTAACTTTTAATTCAATTTTAAAAGTTCACAAACATTGTTCTAACTCCAATATGATTTAATATAACTTTATAAATCATTTTTAATCACATTAAACCCAACAATTATTTCAGTAATTTCAAATATTAAATTATCGATTTAATTATCAAATTAAATCCAGATATTCGAAATATAATTCATTCGACCTACAAATCTTACTTGTTGATATTTAAAATCAATTAAATATCTGAATTTCAAATGACAGAAATTCTGGGTCGTTACAAATAACTCATCTTTAGTTAAATAGATAATTTTCAAAGCCGATTTTTAAAAGTTAGAATTTACTAAAATAAATACTTCATATTTTAAAAATATACTTAACTAGAATTTAAATCCCAATTGGTTTAAAATTCCATAGTTTTAAATTAATAAAATTTTCCCTTTTAAACAATCTTATCTCTTATAATTTAAATATATTTTTAAAATATCATAACCAATTTTTAATTTATAACTTTCTCTCGATTTCATAATATCTCGATTCGCTGTCGATTTCCTAACCATTCTCATTTCAAAAATAGAATTTTCCATTTTCGCAACCCTGTTCCCATATTCAAATATAAGTTCCTCCTTTGAATTTATATTCCCAATTATCATCGGATATCGAATTTCTTCAATATATACATCGTTTATCAATTTTATAACCCTCTTTGGTTTTATCTATTTATAAAAACAAATCTATTTATAAAAATCCATTATATAAATTTTAATTCTTATAAATTCCATTAGTACTTCCAATCTATTTTCCAACATTGATTTCAACTTCTTTTTATATTTCCAGAATATCACTTATAAATTATTTTATACGACTCATTTTAAAAATCTTCATTTACTAATTCACATTATTTAAGTATAACCAATCAATTATGTTTTCTAATTCAATTTCTTTTAAATAACTCCAATTCCAGTATATATATTTTTTATTTCAAACTTCCTTGAATTCCATAAATTTTAAAAAATACATTTGTAGTTTTTAAATTATAAAAATTCTGGCCAATACTACAATTGCGTCCAGTAATTCCAATCACTACAATAATCTATAATAAATTATTCTACACAAATAATATATCACTTTATACGAAAAATAAAGATATTTGAGGAATCCAGTTGGATCCCTCCAACCTATTTCCCTGCATCCACGGATGTTAATACAACATAAAAAAATACCAATCCCACTTCAAGGGGGACAACGCAGTATACAAAGTCATCCGCTATTATGCCGGCGCATAACGTCTCATCCGCTAAAATACACGGGAATATCAAACACTTCAATATATATATATACACATATATTACTTCCTATAAACAGTCATTCAATAGATAATTATAAATTTATCAATCCAATCAACATCCACTAATTCTAAATTTAAACATTTAAATTTTAAAAACGGTAATCCAAATGAGTGAGAAATTTTCACCTTATTTTTATTTGCAAACCATTCCCACCTCGATTTGTCCATTCACGTGTTTTTTAGGCCACGTAACAATGTATTATAAATTTATTAACATTTAAATATTTTGAATTAATTTTACATTAATTAAAATAAATTTAAAATTAATTGTTGTCAACAGCTCCCTTCCTACGAGCCTATTCTGCCTCCAGGCGAACCCACCACTGGAACTTTCCTCGACCTCTACCCTCGTAACGCGAGCACTTCCCCTCCCCTGCTAGTTCCACCTCACTCCTTCAACCTCCCCTTCACAAACTCGAACCCGTCACATTACTTCACCTTCTGCCCGTGGCCCTCAATGTCGCACCACCCATTATCAATGGTTTACGTGCCTGGAAATGACGCTCTACTCCACGCCGAGCACCATCCAATCGAACACGTGCAAAACCTAAGGTTACGAGCTTCACTACCGCATGCAATTTTCAACGAACCCTAGGGACACCGCTCGCGATACCTCCTCTTTAAGTTGATTTCAATCGATTCGATTTTTAATCTTGCTAGAGCGTCGTCGTCGTGATGGTGATTGCGACTATATCACGGGATGAAATATATTAGAACTGCTTCGATTTTGTTATTTGAATTACTTTTGAATAAATCATTTTAGGTTTCAAACAGGAGGTCTGATTTTTTCGATTTTGAATCTCCTTTTATTTTTTTTTGCTTACATTCATTTATTTTCTTTTTTATAAGGAATGAACTGGTTGTCTTCAAGAGGAAGCAGACGTGATGTTGGCATGTATGAAAAGGTTAGCTACAGTGATATGAAGAGAGGTGAGAAAGTTTAGATGTGAAATATCTTGACCAATCAACACCTATATATATATATATATATATATATATATATATATATATATATATATATTATTTAAAATTTAAATCGTCTTGAAATTCTTAGCTTAAATCTCGTCCTTCTATCGAGGCATACCGCCAGACATTTATAATGTTATGCCCTTATTTCGAATGCAATGGAAAAGGTTTCAAGTCCTAATTTGATCGTATGGAGAAGATGGCTTTTTGGACCTAATTATTATATTGAATTTCGATATAATTTTCAACGCATTTATATTTTGTATGATCAAAGGATAATTCCAAACACAACGAAATTCAAAATCCGATAATGATACACTATTATGGATTCAATGGAACTAATTTCTTTGAATTCGTAGATTGTGTCTCGGGAGGCTATTTTTAAGGTTTAATTTGAACAATTATTTTTAAAGTTGAACAGATCACTTTTTAAATTCAATTTCAAAATTTTATTATCCTTATTATTATGAATTTTAATTTCACAAACCTTTAAATAACTTTTGTCAAGCTTGAAACTCCAGATTCACTACTTTAACCAATATTCAATTATCAACTATAATATTTAAATTTTCAAATAAATTGCTATATTCAATCCAGAATTTATTCTATAAATAAAACCCAAATTTTCAGACTCAAAAACCAGCTACAATTCCAATTCAATATTTAAAACATTAAATATTCAAAATTAACGATAGAAAAATCTGGGTCGTTACATTGGATTAAGTTAATAAGCGACAATAATAGAAATGGCCCGCACCGCCAGCATTCACTTTTAGGTCTAGGACTGATGGTCTCACATATGGGTGGGGCTAGGCATGTTGATTAGGGTAAATAAGTTGCCAACAGCATAAGAAAAGTAAACTAAACACATAATAAAACTAGACATAGGGTCTAATAAAATGGTAAGGTGCGTACGGAGTAGTCCGAAAGGAATCTGGATAAAGAACCTAACAAACCAGTTCGTCGTAGATTTTTACTACGAAACGAACACATCCAACTTAGTTATTTTGGGCTAGAAGGAAGTACGAGAATTCAACGGGATGTGAGGATACTCTAGGATGGCCCTTTGCGGTAGGCCTAACGAAGCTGCACCCCCTGAAGCAAGTCTGTAGGTGTTACATCAAGAGAGTGCGCCTTGACTGCTTTTGCATTACAGGCCTAACAAAGCGGACCTTTGTAGGCAGTCAAAAGTTTGATGATGGAGTAGGATATTGGTATGATATCCTACTCTAGTATCGTACTCTAGTTTGCGAGTAGGTTATAGTGGGCAGGACCCATAAGGATAGTCACATGCAGATATCAACCATTATTAGTTAGAGCGAGTTCGGGAAAGACTAGAGTTTAACCAACATGCCAATGATTCTTTCACTATCGAAACATTGGATGAGGGGCACTGCCAATTGGATGTTTAGATTTTTTGCAGTAGGGCATAACCACTTAGCTCCTGAAAGGTCTTTTGATAAGTTGAGGGAGGCTGCGTGGAGCCATAGCCACGATGACGAAAGAGACAGACTAAGTAGGATATCTGTATTGTAGGCCAAATAGAGCGGACCTTTATAGATATAGAAAATCCCTGACCGAATTCCATATAAGATAGAACTTGTTGGCGGAATTCAGGGAGTAGACAAACGGATTACATGTAGTCCTCAAGGTACGCACTGGATGGTACACTGTGGATGTCCGAGTACTAGTATAAGCTAGTGCGGATATAGTTTCACGTTTTCACGATAGATGATGGAACATCGGTATTAGTAGGCCTTACGAAGTTGTCCTTTACATATATAGTTACCATACGCTCTAGTAGCGAGACGATGCAGCCCTTTTCTAGGAAGATACAGAAGGTTCTATAGGTAATACCTAGGACCAATGTAGTCTTTGGCATGTAGCGACATATATGTATTTGTCATTACGTCTTAATCTACTAGGGAGTAGATGGGTACGATTCACGCACTGAAGTGAGAGTATTATAAACCCAATAAACCTAATATAACAGAAAATGGAAATAGAATGGTATATGTAGAATTATGCGTAGAAGCATATAATTTGTCCACTCACTAGGACTTTAGTTCTAACCCCCTCCTAATATCATCCCACAGGTTAGATAGATGGCAGAGATTTTCTAGCTTCGTGACACTTGTTTAGAAAGTGTTATTGCCTTGGCGAGTATTTAGTTACTATTATATTTTAGTCAGTTCCATTGTGAGATATTTATCTGAGCTTTGATATATTTATCTTTGCCTAATTGCAGGATACCACATACCTAACTCGGGCTTCAATGGGCTTGGATTTTAGCATTTTTGTGAAAAATCCATACCCGCTGGAATTCGGATTGTTACACATCTGTTGAGGTTAGAGTACGTAACACACTCTAAATGGTGGGTAGTGTATTACTCTTGAATGATAGAGGCACAAAGACGTTGTGTACTAATAGTTATCAGATAAATATGGAATGTCATACTCGAGAGCTTTCTGTTGGTTAATATAACTAAGGTCAAATTGAGAATCTAAAATTGACGGTATTACATAGCTCTCTTAACTTGAGAATACTACTGAATCGACACTCCACTTTGATTACATTTAAATCATGCATTAGCGTTCATCGAATGACTATACTGGATCTGAGTTGAAGCACTATAAGTGAAACACTATTCAATAGGGAACTCATCTCCTTGATTAATGGTGTTATCATGGTCAACTGTAATCAACTCAAAGTCAAAATCTCTCGCAAGAGCAATATGATTGTTATTATTGAACAAGAACTTTGTATTTGGACTAATGAAGTTGAATGTGGATGACAATGGAATTGATCAAAACCAAATTCCATATGTCCTAAAGTGATATAGTATTGACAAAGAGAATTGGTGTAATAATCATTACTATCAAGTACTATTTATAATAAGTAAAATTGGATTTTATCTAAAAGATGTGTAAACGATAAATCCAACCAAAATGTCATACCATTAGCTAAGGTGACGTGTTAGCGTTAATATTCGACTTGTTCGATAGTAATCGTAACTGAATTTACAACATTGAGTCGCACAATTTTAATGATGATTACTACAAATAAACACATGATTTAATTAATTTATAATCATTTTAAATTAATTATTATTTATGAAATATTAATCATTAATTATTAATTTTATTTTATGTTTGAATATCATTAGTATTTAATGAAATGCATACACACACACACACACACACACACACATATATATATATATATATATTATATGAGTATCTGTATGCGATATAAATAGAATATTTAAATTGGAATTTAATCAGATGAGCACTAAATGGTTTTTAGTGAATTTGGATTTCCATTTTGCCTCTTTCTATGGATGGCCATGGGCGTGGGAGAGGAGGGGAAGAGAAAGTGTTTTAGTTTTGAATTGAAAAGGCAAAGGAATAATTAAAGAAGGCAAAAGATCTCCATCCTTTAAATATCTTTTATTGTCCTCATAAAAGTTCATTTAGCGGTTTTCCTCTCTTCCTCCATCACATCTTAGGCGAATATATCATGGCCTTCATGGCTTGAAATCCTAGAAGGAATTTAAATAAAATCCAATTAAAAAGGCGGTATTTGTCTCTTGATTCCTGCAAAATTCAGAGGTTGATTAAGTTGAATCTAGGAGCTTTGTTCATTATTCAAGGCATAAACTTTCGGATATATACTAAGGTAATATCAAATTTTATATTCATATATTAATCATTTTCATATGGTTTGAATACTTTATGTGCTACATATCATAACTTTGTATATTTGTCTCGTAATATAAATCGGATCTCCTTTTGCCACAACTTAATTAATTAAATGCTCATCTTGTTAATTTAAATTGGATTCACTTTTGTAATACTCCTTAATCAATTATATGGTTATTATATTAATATATTTTAGACCCTTCTTTTCTTTTGATTGTTTGCTCAAATGTATTTATATAATTTAGATCTGAATCGTTTACACTAAATTCATATGTGCCTAAGTTTTCTGATCTATTTTGATGTTTTTTAGGAATCATTTTTCAAAAAAAAAATTGACTATTTTTTTTAGTAAGTATGTGCTTATATTGTGTGTGTTACGTGGTTATTTAAATAATTTTGTTTGAAATAATTTTATTAACTTTTAATTAACTCTAATTGTAAACAAATCTAACTGAAAATAATTTGATTGAATTTTTTTTCCATTAAGGATATATATGTACGAATGTATGTACATATATATGTTACATGGTTTTTTAAACAATTTTGATTGAAAACAATAGAGATAAACTTTTAATTAATTTTGATTGTAAATAATTTTGGTTGAAAAAACAATTTTAATTACTTAAACTCACCTTTAAAATTGAATACATGTATTACATGGTTATTGTTTTGAATATAACTTGTATGTTTGTAATTACATAAGTGTAAAAGTTATTTCAAATTGGAAACCAATAGGTGGAACTTTATGTAAATTCATAAACCTTTGACTCCATCCAAAGTTAAAATTTGGATTTCAATTTGTCAACTTTAAATTCATATATATATATATATATATATGTGTATAAGAATACAAAATTTACACTCATATGTTGTTTTAAATATTAAACATAGTTGCCAATTATTTATATATGGACATTTGTAACTATTATAAAATCGACTTTTGTGTAAAAATATAAAATTCAATTTAAACCTTTCCTTAGTTATATATATGCATGCACGTGTGTGTGTGTATGTATTTCAAAACTATGGACAATAAAGGCTTATATAAAGGGACAAATATGACTACTGCGGTGTAAGTCATAGAACCTACATGCGGTCAATTAGCTATGTACACTTTTGATTTGTAGTATATGCACTATACATAAATAAGTGTATTTAATACACTTACGAATTTAAATCTAGAAAAAACCTTTTCCAAAAAAATTAAAAAAAAATAAAGATTTTATTTGAAATAGTTTAGACTAGAACTAAAATCCATTTAGATTTTATCCATCCAATAAAGATCTAAAATGGAATCGTTTTGAAGTTCACCCATTTAACCAGCTACGAACCAGCCCATTTCCTTCGCTGTTAATCAGTTTTAATAATTTATTAAATTAATCAAATAAAATTAAATTAATAAATTTAAATATGATTTAAATTAAATAGAGTAGATCTGTAATTAACCCAAATTAGATTTGAGGAGTAAATACATATGTATAGAATGTATACTACGATTTTAGATGAGTTTAACACTTGAATCAAGAGGGTATTACATAAGAAATACATTATTACATAAGTCGATATAACTCAAATATATATATATGTGTGTGTGTGTGTGTGTGTGTGTGTGTGTTAAAGATTTTAGATCTTTAATATAAGTGTTTCCTCTATCATTTATATATTAATAGATTGCTTGCATGGTTGGTGAGTTTTCCTCAAGCCACAAATGTTATGTGTAGTACTATTAATATATCGACTAGATGGGATAAGATACATGCATGTATTTGTAGAGCTTTCCTCAAGTTACATGCATTATACTAAGGTCCTCACAAATTGGCGGGTAAGAGGGTTAATCTAACTTTATTTGTTGATCTTTCCTCAAGGTCAAGATTAGATTAGGATAAAGACTATATAGTAGGATTTATATGTGATACAACCGATAAGATGTTATCTATCGCATGTGAGCCAATGGCATGTTGAGATTTCCGCAAGGTCAGAATCCCAGGGCAAGTGAGTCCTAACACTCACTAGACAAGTCGAAAGCCTTCTATATTTCTCTTTGAATTTTGAGAAATATAAAAAGTCTAGTAGGAACTTATTAGTAAAATTAACAAATGTATTTATTCTTACTAATAACATAAGAACATTTACTATGTATTAAAACGCTCTAATTTATTTAATATCAAATTTGTAGAAAATGTCCACGCCTAGATTGTTTTTAGAAAATGATATACTCACTAGACCAAATTATTTTGATTTCCTAAGTGTGTTCAAAATCGTACTGACTTATTAACTCGTATAGTAATCTCTAAAAGAAAAATCCATTGAAAATGCGAATCCAAAATTAGCAATTGCTTATAATAATGGATGGCAGGTCTTGAAATTGTCCGAGCTTACGTGTTGTATACATTAGACAAGCTGTTGCAAAGGCAACACGAGAGCATGACTATTCATCAAATCTTTGATTGTTTAGGGAACAATCATGTTTCGAAAGGTATGAAGTTACTAAGAAACTTTTCAATATGAAGATGACACTTCTATAAGCAAAGTGCTACAAGTGAGCTTAATCTTAAGCTCGCTCACTCCATACCTTGAGTCGTTCATATTGAACTACAATATGAACCAGCTAAGTTTGGGCCTCTTATAGCTGCTTAATATGGTAAGATCAACTTAGAGCTCATCTAAGGATCAAGGCAAAGTGCTCTCTATAAAGGGAAAGGTGTTGCCTTAGAATGGTTCAAAGAAGAGAAAGTGTGTTAATAAGAAGATTACGACGAATGCTCCTAATGACAAGGGTGAGTGTCACCATTATCACAAGAAGGGGCAATGGAAAGGAAACTATCCGGTCAGTCTAAAGCTTGTCAAAGAGAAGAAAATGAATAGTTTTACTTCTCCTACTTGTAAGTTTATGATTCAAATTTTTTTTGCAATTAATGTAACATCTTTGGTTTTAGGTAATGGATCTAAAATTCATATCTGCAATTCGTTACAACGACTTAGGAGTAAACAGCTTCTGGCTAAAGGTAAAAAGAGGCTTCAAGTTGCCGATGGATCTATTGTAGATGCGACTGCCATTGGAGACTCTCACTTACTTTTGCCTAGTGGTTGCGATTTAGTCTTGAATAATTGCTATTGTGTAACGAACATTATTTACGGTAATATATCTATTTCATGATTTCATGAATCAGGTTATCGTTTTCATTATATAAACAGCAACATGAATATTGTGTTTAGTGAAAAATATATCTGTGATGGTGTTTTGGATAATGGCATTTATATGCTTAATCTTATTCAAATTTTTGCTACTAATAATTCTTCTAATATTAAGATAAATAATAATCATTTATGACATTACAGGCTAGGTTGTACCAGTAACAAACAACTACACAAATTAAAAATAAAGGTTTTCTACCATCATTCAATTTTGAATAATTTGATACTTATGAGTCATATATAAATGAAAAATAACCAAGCATTCCTTTAGTGGGAGCAACATTAGATCAGATGAACTCCCATGTCTCGTGCATACTAATGTTTCTGGCCTAATAACTATAATTTCCAAGATAATTCTCTTACTTTATATTTTTTTACTGATTATTTCTCAAGACTATAATATGTATATCTTATGAATAATGAATCTGATGGCTACAAGAAATTCAATGAGTACAAGAATGAGGTTGAAATTAGACGAACCGTAAAATTATAATATTTTGACCTAATCGAGGAGATGAGTATGTTGGACAAGATCTCTAATGGTACTTGAAAGATAATGGGATTATTTGTTAGTTTATTCCATCCTATACTCCCTAACACGGTGTTTTGGAAAGAATGAATCAAACCCCATTAGATATGGTTCGTTTCATGATTATAAAAGCTAAGTTGCCTTTTCTTGTTTAAGAAATACTAAAGACTTATTCCTTATTTACAGGAATGAGACCTTTTTATGAACAGGTATACGGATTCTAGCTTTCAGAGTAATATCGATTATAGTAAGTATATATCTAGTTTTGTTTCTACACTGAATGTTATGTTTGTTAGTTGAAAATGTTCTAAATAAGAAACAATAGTTGATTCAATGATGGAGGCTGAATACATTTCCCTCAACAAAGTATCAAAGGAAGCTAGTTGGATGTGCAAATTAATTACTGAGCTAGCAGTGATTCTAAACATTGAGAACCTAGTGGCACTGTTTTGTGACAACAATACTATGATGCAGGTCACAAAGGAACTAAGAACTCACAAGAAGTAAAGGTACATACTTATAAGTTTCCACCTTATTAGAGAGTTCATCAATAATAAAGAAGTCATGGTTGATTAGGTAGATACCAAGGACAACATAGTAGATCCGTTCACAAAGGGACTAACTCAACCAATTCATAACAAACTGATTAAAGGGATGGGATTGAGATTCCATAATTGTCCCCAAGTGAAAGTAGGAGACTGATAGAGCTAGGAGTATGCCTTAGAGGATATATTGTAATTCATTGTAAATTATTAACTCTATAATAAAACTTCATTTAAAGAAAAGGTGTTTTCTTTCTATTATATACGTGTTGTATTATGATATGTTAACTAATTATTTAAATTAAGTGTATAAAATAGAAAATACTAAAATAATAAGATGTGTGATAGTAATTATATTGTGTTGTAATCATGAGAAATTTATCACATTGAAAATAACATATTATTTTAACATTTCTAGTCAAGATGTTTTAAGACATAATATCGATACATCTATTGTGATAAATGTATGTAACGCTCACATGTTAGGTAGTTATGACTCACTCGAGAGTTTTCTATAAGTTAAAACGACTAAGGTCAAATAGAGAATATCAAAATGACGGTATTACACCGGTCTCTCAACTTGAGAATACTATTGAACTTTAATGTAGACATCCACTATGATTATAGTTAAATCGTGGCATGGCATCCTCCGAAGGACTATAGTTAGGTCTAGGTTGAAACATTGGAAGTGAAAAACTATTCAGTAGAGAGTTTCCGTCAGAGCAATATGGTTAAAAGTAATCATTATTATTGAACCAAAGACTTTGTGTTTAAACGAAACTGAATATGGAAAACATCGAAATTTTGACCAACACCAAATTCCAAAGATTTTAAAGTGATATAATGTTGATGAAGAGAATTAGTATTAATAATCATTACTACTGGGTACCACTTATAATAAGTAAAATTGGATTTTATAAAAAAATGTGTAAGTGATAAATTACGCCAAAATGTCACACCACTAGGTAAGATGACATGTGAAAGTTAATATTTGAATTGTTTATTATTAATTGCTGATTGAATTCACAACTTTGAATTGCACAGCCGCAATGATGAATACTCTGAACAAACCACATAATCTGATTAATTTACAATCATTATAAATCAATTAAACTAATTAATGTTTATGAAATATTAATTATTAAATTGTGTGCGTTGTTTTAATATAGTTAGTACTTAATGAAATGCGTTTATATAAAAAGTAGTATATACGCATATTGGTAAACAATATTAATAGAATATTTATATTGGATTTAAATCGAATAATTTCTAAATTGTTTTTAGGAAATTTTAGGCCTATTTTTCCCTTTTATATAGACGTCCAAGAGAGAAGAGGAGGTGTTTCAATTTTGAATTGAATTGGCGAAGGGGTAATTAAAGGAAGGCAAAAGATCTCTGGCCTTTAAATATCATTTATTGCCTTCTTTAAAGGTTCATTCATAAGTTTGTTCTCTCTTCCTTCATCCTACCTGAAACACCCCGCTACTATATCCATACTGCCAAAGAGTATTACCAAGCAATATTATATGGTAATACGCAGAATGAGATGAGTTTAGACTATTAAATGTGAATATTCCCTTGAACTAATACCAATACGTATTTAAAAATCATATACTACTCATCTCTACATATTCGGTATTGGCACAATGCAATAAACACATGAATTTCTAGAATAAAATAGTACATAATATAAAACAAATAATGTAGAACATAGAGTAAACAACAAAGTAAAAATATATAGTGGGAAAAATACATAATACGTGTCCAATGTAACAACTCGTAATTACGAATACTTCGTATTTAAATTTCTAGATTATTTAAGTATTTGAATCTTGGTTAAGTGTGATAAATTTGATTTTTATAATCATGTTAAACCCCTTTTAATTGATAACACAAGATTATACTCTTGTTTTTGGAAAGTGGTTACAAAAATAAAGTGTAACGAACAAGAATTATCGATCATCGAAAATCGACACTAATAAGCCCATTATTTTGCGTGCCGAGCGTTCGAGTGTCGGAAAACCTGATCATTATAGGGAAAAAAAGAAGATAGAAGATAAGAAGAAATAAAACAATCATAGAATCTCACAATGCAATGGAATAACATATATTAATCAACATAATACTTTAGAAGTCATTTTAAAAATGATACATCAGAGTCATACTAATACAAATTCTACCCCAGGACAGTTATAACAGCCTGTCCCTACCCAACTATTATAAGATACATCTAATACAGTGGAAACATGATAATAACTAGCTATTGATGAAGCCTCCTACTCCAAGCTCCTCCGAAACGCATCCATGGGAAAATATGAGCTACTTGGCTGCCCATAAAAATTTGAGCACTTAAGAGTTTTAGGGAAAGAAATTAAAACTCCGGGTCAGACATGGGTCTGGTGTGAGTTAACTCAAAACAATCTAATTATTACATTTAAAACTCTTTAAAAATCAAGGGTATCATATAAGACTAAACCACACATAAACACGGAAGGCTTTTTACCATACGATAACAAAAACACTTTTATATAAAATATCCAGCGATATTATAATAATGTCTAAAGGTTCAAGTAAATATATAAAATAACTGAAATTGTTACCATTAGATAATTCTAGCATACTAGGATCTACAATCAAAACCGTATGGCACGTATTGGAGATTGGTAAGGGACTACCTTCCGATGGTACACCCGTAGAAAATGCACCAATGCCAACACAGAACTGGCTGCCCTTTTGACATGGAATACCAGATTACCTTACCCCTTTTTGACATCGGGCCATATACTAACATGGTCTTTGCATGTGAACAAACTTTGAATAGGGACAATCTATAAGGGGATGGCAGCTTCTAATGGTAGCTAACCACATGGCTCTACTGCATACCCTTTTTTTTGCCATTTTTCTCGATTTGTGAAGCTTGTGAGGTCAAGTCTTTACCTTTTTATTTGCGAACCTACTTGGAATGCTACACTACGCTCCAGGCATCAATGAAATGCTTGCATTCATCCATATAAGTTTTTTGTGGGACTGAACGAAACTGAAGGCACTACTTACTACATCCTTTTTGAAATCACCCTTAGGATTAGTAACAAATAGCCCCTGTACTTCAAAACTCCGTCTTCGATTCCATGCTCTTGAAGACGTCTTTAGCTCGAAACGCTTGAGTTGGATCGAAGTGGTTTTTGGATAACATATCTGATCCCGATCGCTTTCAAACAACTTCTGATAATTTATGGTAAACTCAACCTTGGTTCTTTATGAAATAAGTTGATAAAAGATAAGAGCTGAGTTCACCTACTAACTGTTTGTGGAAGAATTTCCTTTTCATTTATCCTAGAAGAATGAAATGAGATTTATACACATAGTATAGTTTCATTGGGTATGACTCTGCCATATAAGTCATGTGTTTCTCCTAGATATTATCAAAGTTACGTTTAGGTCCAGATTTTTATAGTCGGTTATTTGACCATTGAATAAAAATCATTCAACTTTGATTCAACTACATATGGGATGTAACAAGCGTTTGTTAATTAATCTTTAATTAACAAAATCACTTATAAACCTAAACAAAAGATCCTTTCAAATCACTTCCGCAAACTCTTAACATTCCTTTATACTTGAAAAAAAGCAATATAAGTATTTACCAATACATTTTTGGAAATTCCCCTTCCTCAAAATTCCATATTAAATGGCCAAACAATTCCCTTTCAAAAACATCACCTCCTATAAAACACATTTACGTAACCTTTATAAAACTTCATTTTATAAGTTCCATTCACATTTCAAACCACTTAAAAGTTTTCAAAGTAGATTTAAAACTTCTTTCAAAAATATCTAAATTGATTTACAAAATATCTTTCTATTTTTAAAACTATTTAAAAATCTTCCTTCATAATTCCTTTATAGAATCTCCTTTATAAAATATCATTTTCAAGATATAATTTGTAAATCACTTTAGGTAAAAACTTTTATTTAATAAACCCCTTTAAAAAAATAAGATAATAATTAATTTTAAAAGATCATTTATTACCTTTAAACCCAAATTGATTAAAAAATTAAAGTTAATTCAAAAACATACTTTAGTAAATTCGAAAAGAGCCTTAGCAATCCCAATGGTACTATTTTAAGTTACCATTCAATTTCCATTTCAATTTAATTCCAAGTCGCTTCACAGTTTATTTACATAAGCTAACAAATATGTAAATTCAATTCATATTCTAATCGGGGAATAATATGTCAATATAAACTAACTGGCATATGCAAACATATAATTGTAGGATGGTGATTTGTCCTGCTAAATAGATGTCCAAAAGAATTCAATCAATTTATAGCAGAACAGGGATTTATTCTGCTAAACGCATGGCCACACAAACAACAATTACATTATAGTAAAACGGTGATTTTATTTTGCTAATAGATGTCCACAAAAATCAAATAACATATATTATACTCATTCACATTTATATGGTTCTTTAATGGTATCGACACTTGAATCCCTTGTATTCAAAACCATCTTTGAAAAAAAATTCCTTTAAAACAGTTTGATTCTTGAAAACAAAGGATTTAAAACTTAAACCTCCATTTTAAAATGAATAATTACAAGTTAAACTCTTATTAAATCATAATTAATCTTTATTAAATTTGAACTTAATTTAACTATAAATTAATAAATAATTTATTTACAAATTAAACCTTTAATTAGTCCTTTATTGATTATTAAATAATAATTAAAACTTTTATTAATAATTAACTATTAATTAATCTCACGCACAAATCGAGAAATGGTCCAAATTTTTAGCCTTGCCAAAAAAAAAATTAATTAATTAAATCGTCTATTAATTAAAACTTAAATAATAAATTATACCTTTAAATTAAAACCTTAATTAACTTATAATTAAAAAAATTAAATGCTTGATTAATTAAGTAAATAAATAAGTGACCTCATAATTAATAATAATTAAAATTAATCTTATCTTTAAAAGATAACTAGTCCCTAGTTAATCAAGGTTAATAAACCTTGTTTATTGCTTAATTGATTGCTAAATTAGTAAAAATTAATTAATTAATAAGTAATTAATAAAAATTTAAGTAACCTTTTTAAACCTCGCTATTAAGTCTTAAAAGATTTGTAAACCACCTTTAAGTATAAAAACTTCAAAATTTCCAAAATTCGAACTTTTATCGAAAAATGCATCCATAACGATTATTGCTATGGATGCCATAACTTGAAAATGTTTTAACTTCTTTTTTGTGAAAAATTAACATTTAGAAGCTTACTAACTTTTCAAAGACTAATTATATGTTTTATAAAACTAAAACAAGAGGAGTTTCAAGTCGTTAGTACCAACAAAAGTTCTAACTTCCTTAGCATTCACATCGCATATCCAAATCTATACATTACCAAAACATCCAAGATCACATTGCATGCTAAACACAAACAAGATCTAACTTCAAACCATTTACACAAGTTTATACTCCGAATTCAATTCTAAATCCATATCGTATGCACATTCATAAGCATAATCAAATCAGTACCTTAATTATCCAACAAGCAACTTAATTAAGCAATAATTATAATAAATATACAAACTTTAAAAAAAATCTAAAGAGCTTACTCACCAAAACTTTCCAAAATCTTTGTTAGGACTTGCATTTCGAAAACAGTCTTCACTTTCTAACAACATAAGCACACATACGCTTAACCATAGCCACTTTGGGCTCGACCTAGGTGCTTTTTGGCTTGCCAATGACATGGCATGGCTTGGCCATAGGTCGAGAGAGCACGACCAAGCTGTTAGAAGGTGGCGTAGACTTGGATTTAAAGAAGGAGGAGGTAGAAATGGAAAAGGAGACGTTTTTAATCATTTTTGAAAACATTTTAAGACTAAACTTTGGATTTTTAAAACTTAAAAACTTCAAAAAGAAGCCATTAAAATATTTGGAGCTTGGAACAAGAATGAGTTTTAGAAAAAAATGAAATGAGAACTAAGAATAAATAGGAATTCAGTTTTTATACAAAATACACTTCCTAAATTACCAAAGTACCCCTCGTACCTTACTATCCATATCATGCATACCACTTTATAAACCCTATGCAACTCACAAAAATTGTCTTCTCTGTAGGATCGATTCACCATAGAGATGGGGTGAATATGGTGATACTATCAGTTATAAAAATTTAATGCGGAAGTATATAAAATAATTTCAACACAGATATAGTAGAATAGTAGCAGCACAGATAATAGCAGAATAATAAATGCAGAAATAGAACAACACAGATTTGTCCAGCTTCGACAAAACCCTACCCACATGCTGCCCTCGTGGTTTCTACTAGAAATTAAGTAGTCAGACGCTTGCTCACTTAAACTTGCGACATCCGCTATCGAATAACCTAACTCTACATCAAAACTGTAACGTTTGAGATTTTTCGTTGCCGAAAAACCTAAATGTTAGGGTTAAAGGGGAAGAAGAAGGTAGAAGGAGAGAGAAAAAGATAGAAAAATAGAGAGAAAAGAAAATAGAAAATAGAACGGAATAGAAAACAACAGAACAATAACAGAATCTCACAATCGCAGCGAAACAACATATAATAGATAAATGAATAATCTTTAAACAAAGAACTATATCAGTTATTACATTACATTACATTTCATTTCATTACGTCAGAGTGTACAACAACAAACAACAACAAACAGCGGAAAAGAAATACTATATACTAGTAATACGCCATGTCATCCAGCTTGCCTCCTGCAACTCCTGAATATCCAGAATATCCTTATAAACCTTAACTCTTGACTGCCCGTATGGAAATTGGTGGGCACCCAGAGTTTAGGAAGGAAAACAATAAACTCTGAGTCAGTCATGTGACTGGTGTGAGAACTCAAAACAGTTTATTTATCTTTAAAATCAAAATAGAGGAATGTTTTTTTTTAAAGTCAGTTCGCAATGCTTTTAAAAATGAGACTACCATAAGGCCTCCCGCACACACACACAATGCAAACGCAGAATCGAAGGAGATTTCTCCTTATGATAGTCAAAGATGCTTGATACGCATTTAAAAGAACATTTGATATTATTACTAGTGCATAGTGTAGGAAAAATTCATTTCGAAAATAAAGATATAAATCTTAGCCAGCATAGGCATTCCGCACTTATGCCTGCTATAGCTACCATCCAAACAGTGGGGCGCCACCATAAGTGAATGATAGGTTCTACAACTAATACCGTACAAGATCATATTGTTTCTTTGGATTTCCAACGAATGGTCAGGCCAAGGAACTTCCCATTGCCACATGAGAACGCCTCTGGAAGAACGTCCCCGAGAACCAAACCGGATCTCTGCCAACACAAGGCCGGGTTACCCCTAACTGGGTAACTACTGACACGAGTATGCCATCCACCGATCCTTTGGGACCTTTAACCGAGCGCCCGTCACCAACATCACACAATCATAAATAAAGTGTTTCAACATGAGTGAGTATCTGGGCTCCATACCATGATACCACCCTTTTCCAGAAGGAAATGCACATACCCTAAAGGGAGCTACCCCTCATAACCTTGCCGCATCTTTCCTGTTTTGACCATTCCGGGGTGTGAGGCTCGACGAAGTCACGTCCACAAAGCCACGCTCTATACAAAAGCCATGCTTTGGGTCAACAAATGATCATAGAAATGATCACAAAGATAAACGATCAAACAAATGATCCTCTCACAAATGATCAACACAATGATCATTTCACAGCAACACTCAGCATGTCACATTACCAAATTGGGAGTATATTGCTAAAAACCTTCAACTACATAACCTCTGAGCTCGTACGTCTCAGAGAAGGGTGTTAAGCTAAGAGAATAAATTCTCCGCCACCAACAGAAATATATTTGAAAGAAATCAGCTTTATATCTCAATTGTAATGTCAGACATACAATCCATACAAGTCAGTTCCGGGATCGAACAGAACCGAAGGCACTTACAAAGAAGTCCTTGCAATCCGGATATTCACTAATCACGTTCGGACTTCCCATCACATATGGAGTCTCTATACCGGGGACCAGTCGATGCAAAGTCATTCGACTAGTTGTCCTTTCGCTTTCAAAAATATCCGGTCTTCAACACCGATCATCAATGCTATCCATTACGTCGTATCACTATTCGGAGTGGGTAATCCGAATAACGAGCGCAATAATTTAAAAATAAGTGTGGCATTCAAATTCATCAAATCACAACAAATACCCATTCAAAGGTAAATATTGATAGTCGGTTATTGAACTATCAATGGATATGCACACATCACCAGATTCCAAATAATTTTCCAAATTATTTATTTCCCAAAAATATTTTTACAAGATATATAATTTTCACACTTCAAAAATAAATCAATATTTATTTTTAAACAGATTCCCCTTTTCTTTTATAAATTCCATAGTGAATTTATATTCCAAAATATTTATGAATAAAATGATTTCAATTATTCATTTTCAATTTATCTTATAAAAGATAAATTCTCAAAACGTTTCATTTCACATTGGAAAACATTTCCATACTTATTTATTCATAAGTAATTCACAAATCTATTTATTTTCAACCTTTGGAAAATATTCATTATACTTAAATCTAAATTAAGTATATATTTCATTCTTTAAGGAAATCATTCTCTTTAACATATTTATTTGGGCCAAAACGAATGTTACGTAAAACATCGTTACGACAACCCAAAATCACTAGTATAGGGATTCGAATTTAAGATAGATATATAAATCCCAATACTAAACAAAACATTTCCTTTCGGAAATCATTTACTATAACAACAGTGTTATAGTCCACCATTTCCTTCTATTTCTCGAAAACGTCTATTTCAACAATGAATGTTGAAATCTATGGTTTCGAATCTTAACACATTTTGAAAACATCGTTAGATCGTTTTAATTCTATTTAAAACATCACATCCAAAACATTTTCTTTAACATATTATTCACTATTCAAAAACGTGAATATACTTTGTTAACAAATTTCATCATTTCTATACATTTTACTTTAAAGGATTATTCACTGTCTAAAACGTGAATATAACTCCATCAATAAGTTATAACAATTTTCTTATCAAAATAAGTCGTTTGCGGATTTATAAAACAACGTTTATAAATTCCATTTCTATTTATTTTATAACAACTTCCTTTTATACATCTCCTTTATTAACCTATTCGATTTATAACTCAATTATATACCGAAAGTCCATATTATAAGTTAAATGCTTATAATTTATTTGTTTATAAAAACGTTCTTTTAAACTTCCCAAATTATAAATCTTATAACTTATAAGATTCATTTATTTACCCATATCTATTCTTCAAATAACTTTACAAATTTTATAAACCTACTGCTTATAAAATTCCATTTATAACTTCACCGTTTATAATCCTATAAATTTCATTCATTTATGAAATTCATTTACAATTCATTTTAACACTTATAAAAAAACTCGTTTTATAATTCAAATATTTTAATTTATAAATATCCATCTTATAATTCTTTTATACAAATCAATTTGTATTATTATTTTAAACGTCTTTAATCTCCTTTATAATTTCACCATTTTGATTTATACAATAATCAAATTTCATAAATCCTATATTTAAACTTTTTATAATAAATTCAAAAATCCTGATTTAAACTATTTTATAAAATCATTAACCCCATATTTCTCAAAAATCGTAATTTTATAACATTAAAATTTATACGTTTATTTTATTTAAAAGGAATCAATTCTAAAATTATTTATAATGTATATTTTCAAAAATCACTTTAAAATCCTTTTAAAATTCCAAAATTTGGTCCAATGATGCTACATACCAAATAGTCAATCACGACAACAACGATATCATATATCGATATGATAATCAACGAATATCAGTGTAACGACCCGTTAAGTTCGACCATTTAAAATTGTTTGTTTAATAGGATTTTGTAATTTATTTTAGTTGAAAGAATAAAGGTGGTAGATAAGTATTAAAATGAAGGCTAGAATAAATTATATAGAAGTGACTTAGAAACCTATTTAAAGACATTTGAATAAAATTCAAATGAATTAAGTAGAGAAAGAAAGAAAAATTCTTACCTGTACATAGAATTTAATATGGGAATATTAAACCAATTTAATGCAATAAAAGATTGTGAACGATAAATTGAATAGATTAAGAAACCCTGTTATTGCAAGTCAATAAATTTGTAAACCCTAATGAACATCTCAAAATTTATAAATTTATTGAAATTTAAGACATAGCATAAGCGTAGAACTATAGGTATGATGACAAACTTTTATAAATTGTCTAATTAAGGGTCAGCAAATTTATTTGGAAATCAAACTCAATTAAGGGTAAGTAATTATGATGGATTGATGGCATAAACGTTACTAATTTTTATCATAGTAACGGAAGTGCAGATGGAAGGCAACTATAGAAATTTAAGTACGTATTAACAATTGAAAGGGACTGTCGATTGAGTGGAGTACTTTAGGTTGTCTTACTAAATTTAGAATTTAACATAAGACAAATAGAAATAAATCAATAAACGTATAGATTTTAAGTTTATTATGATGAATTATTTTAGTGATATGACTTAGAATAAATGAAATAATTTGGGTTAATTGGTATTTAATGGAATTAAAGGTTGCAATATTCATAGGTAAGGATTTAGATGAAATAGATTGATGTATGAAAAATTTAATTTGATAAATGGCAATTAATTCCTTTAATTTGTGCAATTAATGTATGTTTAATTGATAACGATAAAAAGTTGATTTTTTTCAGTGTAACCAACGTAAAATATTATCATAGCATGATACTTGGTTTGAATAGAAGGATTTGATTTAATGTGAAAATTTTTGTTCTAAGTATTGAATAAAATTGAGAATCAAATTTTTTTTTATGATAATAACGTTAGTATTGGTTAATAAATAGATTTCAATGCAGTAACCAAATAAATGGAATAAGATGAGTATATATTGCATAGAAATGAAATGATAAATTATTGATGTAATGGAAGATATAACCATGTCAATTATGCATATAAGGTAATAAGGTAATGAAACCGAGGTAAATTAATTAATTGAGACTTTAAGTAAAATTAACGTGTGGAATTGACCAAGGTTCAATAAAATGAGAATTTGATTGGTTATATTTATTGGTTGAGAAATGTAAATGTGTATTTGGGGAATAAATTTAGTCAGACTTAAGTATTGAATTTAATTAATTAATATATATGATAAATGATGATTAAATAAAAACCCAATACTCTATATATATGTATAATATTTGAGTGAAAATAATAATACACTTATAAATGTGGAATTAAGAGTTTACAACAACTATTTTAAGTAAAGAAATTGTTCATTCAAGTAAATTTGAAACATCGCAATAGGTGTAGATTAAGTGTTGCGTTAAATAAATTATAAAGGAATAAATTTATAGAAACGTAGGAACGGAAGAATGAACATTATAGTAACGTAAAACGTATTGTAGGATAATAATTAAGTATAGGCTTGTAAATTAGATGTATGACAATAAATTTTGTACGTAAATCTTTCTATTAGTTGATAAGTCTTATTTTGATCAATTTAAAGGAATACACTAAATTTTGTAGTTAGTACGGAATATTGATGAGTGAATGAATAAGATGAAACAAAGGTGGAATGTATTAGTTGAGGTTTTAAGTTATTTATGTGATAAGTTACCAAAATTATAATTTTATCTAAATACAGTAATTTATGCAAACAAAAGATGAACATTTTGAAATATTACCACAGTGATATATAAAAGAAACGTTAACTATGTAGTTGGAGAATAATTGATATATTTTGAGTTGGATAATAGAAATCAAGTTATTTATATAATTAGATTTAAGATGAGAGTATAAGTATATGATTAAATAATTGGGTTTTGCGAATAAAATTTATAATTCCCAAATAATAAGAAAACGCAGAGGTTAACACTGCGAAATTTATATACTTATAAATTTTAATTCACATCCAAGCTTGCTAAATTATTTGGAATTGATTGGATTATATAAGTAATGAAATTTGGCCAATATTTAAAGTTGAAAGAAAATTTGGATTTTATGATTTATTTTAATTTATTTAATAAATATTAAAAATAGCCATTTTTGTCACGGACTCGGATTTCGACGAAACTAGTTTCATCGGATCCGTAACGGTGAATTATAATAATGTTTCAAGTTTCGTTGCGATCGGACTTGTCGTTTGATCGTACGGACTCGAAACGTCTTGAAATTTACGCATTTTGAAATCAATTTGAAATTTTTATTTTTTTAGCATAACTTCTTCATACGATCGAATTTGGTCGCGAAACTTTTTCCATCGCGTTCAGAATATTTTGAAACACCTATTTGGATATATAGTTTTAACAAATTCGACTCCGGAGGCAGAACGGGCTTTTTGGGCCAACTATCGTTTAGCACGTTCGTTATCCGTACCCACCTAGCCTTCTTTTATCTGTCTATATATTTGCGATTATAAACCCTAGCCACTCCTTATTTTCATTTTTCTATACGTACATCTCCTTCTCAACTCCTCATTCCAATGGCAGAAAACCTAATTCCCAAATTCCAAAATTTTATTTCAAAAAAAAAAAAAAAAAAAAAAAAAAAAAAAAAAAATTTGTGGATCTGCAGCAGCTTCTGGTCGCGCTTCGGGTTTCAGAGGAGAAAACCCTAGAGCAACTTCGGGTCAGGAAGAAAATGACTCGGGTCGCTCCGGGTCGTTTTGGCGAAAACTTCAAGCAAGCATCGGGGAAATGAGGCGGCGCCCCGAAGTCGAACCCGAAGTTGACCCAGGACCAGAATTTTTCATTTTTCAAATTTTCATAACTTTTGCATACGAGCTCGGATTCACGCGCGGTTTGTTTTGCTGGGATCGTATCGGAATTTCTGACGTTTTGGCACTGGTTTGGATGAATTTGGAGACTGTCCAATTTTTGGGTTTAAATTGGATTTGAATTCAATTTAAATTCAAAAGGTGAGTGTTTTAACCCACTCACAACTACTAGAAGCTTTTATGTTTGTTAAATAAATTTTAGAAATGAACAGAAATTTATTTATGAGCTTTTGGCATGTTATTTCATTCATATCTGTTGAATTGCATTTTATTGAATGTAACTGTTAATTTAATTGATTTATTGCGTGTTAATTGGCTGTTAGAAATTTTTGGTTGCATATGAACTGCTAGTTAACAGTTATGTCAATTATCACTGAATATAAATTGTTAGATTAATAGTTGAAAAATTTAATTTGAATAAACTGCCAGTTATCACCTGTTATATATGATCATATATATAATTGTTATTGATTGATATTGCTTGATGTTTGTGATTGGATGATGGATGTGTTATTGAAGGGATGTTTTATTTGATATCATTAAACTGCAAGTTAGTATGCATTTTTCATTTCATTCGGGATTGCGGTTTGAAATGATATACAACCGCAGTTTTATTTTTTAAATTGCGGATTGAAATGATAAATATCCGTATCACTTGACCATAGGATAGAAAACTATATACAGACACCGTGGTCTATATATAACTATTTTTAATGTGATTTCTATGGTTTGGATGGAATACGGTTTATAAAAATCTTAAATTTTATACTGAATAAATGTTTTCTTCCATAGTTATATGCATATGAAGTTGAAATTTTGAAATTAAAAGGTGAATAAATTTCTTTATTAAAAATGGAAGAAAATTAAGAAAATGGAGTTTGATGATTATATCCTATGTTTAAATATTAAGTTGGAAATTTTAAAGATATGATATTTATAATTGGATTTTTTTCCCAAAATATTTTGAAATGAATATTCTAGTAAAAATTGAATTTGGAAATATATATATATATATATATATATTTTACTAGAAATTAAAGTCTTATTAATTATGGATTTTATGTGAATGGTCAAGATTAATTAATAGAATATTGATTTTTGAAAGGATAAAAATCCAACTTTAGTTGAAATATTAATGCTCCAAAATGGATATAAATATATATAAAATTGAAATGGTTTTGCGACTTGAAGTAATATTTTGGATTTTGGTTTAACTTTAAAAGAAGAAATATTTGGAAAGCCATGTAATTTATTTCTTTATAAAGCAACAGTAAAGTTAAACTTTTTTTTAATTCGCATACCGTTGAATATCCAAACCATTTAGTTTTGAAAATAATGGTTTTAAAATGCTATGGATTTTCGAAGAATTATGTTGAAAGTTACAAACAGAATATTGGTTACATGGGATATTAAATAATAAAAAATGACATAATTTTTTGGAAAGGAATAATTTTATTTGGGATAAACGATATCATATTGTTTTGGGTTTTAAAAGAAGAAATGATATCGTAATATTACGGTTTGAAATGGATTATATTCTGGTTTTAAAAGTATAAACTATTTTTAAATGACCGCGGTGTTATAATAACGATTGGTTGGCAAAGAGACCGGGATCGGATATGGACATACTCTCTGTCGATACCGAAAACCACTTTGACTAACCGTGTACGCGGTGGAGATTCCAGAATGAAGTAGGTGGTGGCGACGTTTCCTGTAAGGTAAATACGTGGACCCAACTCCCGTGAGTTGGCATAAGGTGGCTAAAACAGGAGCGATTCTCAGGCCAATGAGGTCATTCCTCTGATCGGACGCTCCTCTTCGATATTATAATTTGACTTGGATTTGATTCAGTGGCCACTTCTATATTTTGATTTTGGGGAGTTAGTCCGAGGTGGGCGGTAACTGCGGCTACGCGTTTCCACCAGCCTGGATAGCAATTGGTATATCTACCCTGGCATTGCCTAGTTGTGCCGTGTCACCTACCATATCGCGCCTTGTACGAGTTTGGTTTTCTCCCGTAGCCCGTGTGGTATCCTCTAGTGGCTTCCCGATCAGGAGGGGCTATGATATTGGACGGACTACTGGGACTATTACGTGTTAAGGTGGAAAATGTAAAGCCTTAACGCTATTTAAAAGTAAGTTTATTTTATAAATAGACACTATTATAATAGCGCAATATACTACATAGTAAATAGTTTAACGGATCCTTAGGAGATGTAAATTCCGAACATCTCTTGAGTTACTGTACTCATATTTATATTCTGTTTATTTAACTCACATAAGATATTCTAGTCTGACTCGGGTGTTTTTGTCTATTCAAATTCGCTCGGGTCAGTCCGAGCATTTCAGGATAGCAGATTTTAGCTTTGGAGGACGAAGACGAAGAATAAGTATTATGTTATATATAGTATTACACCACACTCTTTCTATTCCGCTGCATTGCTTGTATTGGTATGTGTAACTCTGATATTTATTGTAAAAGAAGAATCAAGCTTTTGTAAACTGTTTATGAACTGTATATTTGTTATTATATTTTATCCTTCCGCTGTGAGATTCTGTTTTTGTTTTATTTCTTCTCTGTTTTTCTTATTTACCCCATAACAATCCGCCCTTGCGTATGCTTTGAATTGGCACGTGTGTCGGTTTAAAGTGTGCAAAAAGGCGGGATGTTACAGTTGGTATCAGAGCTTTGGTTTAGCGATAAACCTTGGCTTTGTGGGGTTTGACTCTTTGTTAATAGGGTAGAAATATCCTATGGGAGTCGCTGAGTGTATATATAAGAGAGAGCGTACTTGTTAGTATTAATAAAAAGATTTTAATATTGTGTTAATCTGTTCCGCTTTGTATTTATAAATTCTGGTTGATGCATGGGACGCTATGTCATCAATAGGGATTTCTAAACACTTAATAGGACAGACCGACATAATATTTGTTTTTAATATAGGTGAATGAAATAATTTTGCCTATTATATTTCTATATATAAAAATAGTTTTATAAAGATATATATATATTTGGTTGCTATAGATTGGATGTTAGGCAATAAAAATATTTATAATAACTGAAGCTAAGTGAAATTATAATAAACCAAATTTGGAGATTTAGAACTTAAGTCCGGGATTTTTGAAAATTTGCTTTCAAAGAATTTGTGAAATTTATTGATTTGGTTTATAAGTATTTTCTTATATAAATATTTCGTATAAATTGGAAGAATTGTTTTAAAGAAGATTTTGGAAAAGAATTAAATTCTGTACTTTCCTCTCTGTCGCTGGAAAATAAATTCGGTGATGACGGCCGCATCATCGACTTTCATTTTCGAGTTTCGAAGGGGAAAGGCCACTGTAGTAAATTCTACTGCAGATTTATTTTTGAAATTTTCTAAAAATTTTCTTTTATTGTTCTAAATATAATTAGAGATATAAAAGTTGTAAGAACTTATTTATCTATTATTTTGAAATAGATTAAAAATTTGACCCGGTATTTAATTCTAAATTTTTCCGTTAATTAATTGTTTAAACTTTGTTAGTGAAATATTAAGTAAGAAAGTTAATGCTAGGGATAAGGGAAGTAAAAGTTTTTAACTGATAAATAATGGAAAAGATTTATTGAAGAATGAATGAATTGAAACCTCTAATTGAAATAAGAGAATAACTGCAAAGCTATAAAGAGGAATTTGCATACATATGAGACAAAGGGTAATATGAATAAACATTAAATTTAATTAAAAGAATGGAGATTAAACTTGTATAAGTTCAATTGCAATTTCCTTAACATAAATAACTTACCCAAATATAAAAGTTGAAGTGTTAAATGAGAAACTGGAATTGAATATTTTACAAGTAGGAATTTAGGAAAAATGAAGTATTCAATAAATTACTGTTATAATAAGAATTTATTGGTATAAACTTAAGTGATAATTGAAATTTTACCCAAATTAAAGGTGAGTATTATTAATAGGTGATTTTAACTTAAGTAAATAAAATGAAATTCTTTAATAAATAAAGATTGATGTGTACGGTTATAAACTTAAGTATGTTTTAAAATGCTACTAGTAATATAATAAAAAGTAGGTAATATAAATAAATGTCTGTAAACCCTAGATAATGAATTAATAAGATCCTTTATTTATAAAAATGGAGGTTTTAAGGTTAATAATTTAAGTGTAAGTAGAGGGTTACTGTAATTAAATATAATAAAACGTAAACATTAAATAAAGGAATGAAATTAAGGGTAAGTTGAAATTGTAATTTATAAAACGAATATATATTTATTGAACCATTAATAAATAAAAAGGAATTGAGAAGAAACTTGTAAATTTTCACTTGCATTCTTAAACATACATAACTTACCATATAATAAAAGTTGCAATGTTAGTAAGAAAATGTAAGGGGAAATCTTACAAGTGAAGCTTGAGGTAATTAAGGTATTCAATAAATTTGCTGTTATAAATGAGAATTAATTGTATAAACTTAAGTTAAATTGGAAATTTTACTATATAAGAAAGGGTAAGTAGTATAAATAGATGATATAAACCTTAGTCAATAAATTGGAATACAATATAATGAATTTTGTAACAAATGGAAAATGAAAATTGTAAGAAACAAAGAAATCCCTCCATAAATGAAAGAAAGAAAATAAAACCACTGAAGCATGAAATAAATGTATAATAAGCTATTGTGGTGTTGATTTGAATTGTTTGGTTGATGTATGGTTGTTGGGTAAGGAATTTTGGAGTTGTTGGAGGAACAATAATCTATCTCTATTCCATCTAAGACTGTTGAGTAACAGATGCACTTGATAGTTATTTCTCACTCCGTAAAATTTCATAATTTGAACCCGAACAACTAACGGTTGTTGATTGAATGATTGTTGTTTGTGGTGTGTGCCGTTTGTTAAAATGTATGGTTGTTGCATTTGATTTGGATATGAATGATTGAATCTACCCAAACATTTCACTGTAATATAGATATTTAACTTTTAGATTTTATAAGTGAATACAGGGGTTGGAAGCAACTGCTACTGCTTTTGGTTCCAAAATAATAAGCGTATTGCCCGACAAATAGGTACGTTTCCGGATTACGTATAAAGCGCTATTTTATATATTTTCCCGTGTTGGGATATTTTATTTTGGATAATATATGTAATATATTTGTATATTTGGATATTATATTTTCTCCAGAGTCCCTCCGTACAAAGGAGACTCTGCCAAAAATTTTCGTAAATTTTGGACTTAGAATTTGGTTAAAGATATTTTTCCAACTTTAATAGTTCAAGTATTAAAAGACATAATGATTATAAAACAAGTGTATTTCATTAAAGGAAATTAATTTAGTAAATTATTGTTATAAGTTAATATTTGAAATTAGATATACTGTTTTATTCTTCCTTCTCCCTTCCTTTCCCTTTTCGGGGACGAAAAGTTTTGAGTGGGGGAGAGTGTAACGACCCGTTAAGTTCGACCATTTAAAATTGTTTGTTTAATAGGATTTTGTAATTTATTTTAGTTGAAAGAATAAAGGTGGTAGATAAGTATTAAAATGAAGGCTAGAATAAATTATATAGAAGTGACTTAGAAACCTATTTAAAGACATTTGAATAAAATTCAAATGAATTAAGTAGAGAAAGAAAGAAAAATTCTTACCTGTACATAGAATTTAATATGGGAATATTAAACCAATTTAATGCAATAAAAGATTGTGAACGATAAATTGAATAGATTAAGAAACCCTGTTATTGCAAGTCAATAAATTTGTAAACCCTAATGAACATCTCAAAATTTATAAATTTATTGAAATTTAAGACATAGCATAAGCGTAGAACTATAGGTATGATGACAAACTTTTATAAATTGTCTAATTAAGGGTCAGCAAATTTATTTGGAAATCAAACTCAATTAAGGGTAAGTAATTATGATGGATTGATGGCATAAACGTTACTAATTTTTATCATAGTAACGGAAGTGCAGATGGAAGGCAACTGTAGAAATTTAAGTACGTATTAACAATTGAAAGGGACTGTCGATTGAGTGGAGTACTTTAGGTTGTCTTACTAAATTTAGAATTTAACATAAGACAAATAGAAATAAATCAATAAACGTATAGATTTTAAGTTTATTATGATGAATTATTTTAGTGATATGACTTAGAATAAATGAAATAATTTGGGTTAATTGGTATTTAATGGAATTAAAGGTTGCAATATTCATAGGTAAGGATTTAGATGAAATAGATTGATGTATGAAAAATTTAATTTGATAAATGGCAATTAATTCCTTTAATTTGTGCAATTAATGTATGTTTAATTGATAACGATAAAAAGTTGATTTTTTTCAGTGTAACCAACGTAAAATATTATCATAGCATGATACTTGGTTTGAATAGAAGGATTTGATTTAATGTGAAAATTTTTGTTCTAAGTATTGAATAAAATTGAGAATCAAATTTTTTTTTATGATAATAACGTTAGTATTGGTTAATAAATAGATTTCAATGCAGTAACCAAATAAATGGAATAAGATGAGTATATATTGCATAGAAATGAAATGATAAATTATTGATGTAATGGAAGATATAACCATGTCAATTATGCATATAAGGTAATAAGGTAATGAAACCGAGGTAAATTAATTAATTGAGACTTTAAGTAAAATTAACGTGTGGAATTGACCAAGGTTCAATAAAATGAGAATTTGATTGGTTATATTTATTGGTTGAGAAATGTAAATGTGTATTTGGGGAATAAATTTAGTCAGACTTAAGTATTGAATTTAATTAATTAATATATATGATAAATGATGATTAAATAAAAACCCAATACTCTATATATATGTATAATATTTGAGTGAAAATAATAATACACTTATAAATGTGGAATTAAGAGTTTACAACAACTATTTTAAGTAAAGAAATTGTTCATTCAAGTAAATTTGAAACATCGCAATAGGTGTAGATTAAGTGTTGCGTTAAATAAATTATAAAGGAATAAATTTATAGAAACGTAGGAACGGAAGAATGAACATTATAGTAACGTAAAACGTATTGTAGGATAATAATTAAGTATAGGCTTGTAAATTAGATGTATGACAATAAATTTTGTACGTAAATCTTTCTATTAGTTGATAAGTCTTATTTTGATCAATTTAAAGGAATACACTAAATTTTGTAGTTAGTACGGAATATTGATGAGTGAATGAATAAGATGAAACAAAGGTGGAATGTATTAGTTGAGGTTTTAAGTTATTTATGTGATAAGTTACCAAAATTATAATTTTATCTAAATACAGTAATTTATGCAAACAAAAGATGAACATTTTGAAATATTACCACAGTGATATATAAAAGAAACGTTAACTATGTAGTTGGAGAATAATTGATATATTTTGAGTTGGATAATAGAAATCAAGTTATTTATATAATTAGATTTAAGATGAGAGTATAAGTATATGATTAAATAATTGGGTTTTGCGAATAAAATTTATAATTCCCAAATAATAAGAAAACGCAGAGGTTAACACTGCGAAATTTATATACTTATAAATTTTAATTCACATCCAAGCTTGCTAAATTATTTGGAATTGATTGGATTATATAAGTAATGAAATTTGGCCAATATTTAAAGTTGAAAGAAAATTTGGATTTTATGATTTATTTTAATTTATTTAATAAATATTAAAAATAGCCATTTTTGTCACGGACTCGGATTTCGACGAAACTAGTTTCATCGGATCCGTAACGGTGAATTATAATAATGTTTCAAGTTTCGTTGCGATCGGACTTGTCGTTTGATCGTACGGACTCGAAACGTCTTGAAATTTACGCATTTTGAAATCAATTTGAAATTTTTATTTTTTTAGCATAACTTCTTCATACGATCGAATTTGGTCGCGAAACTTTTTCCATCGCGTTCAGAATATTTTGAAACACCTATTTGGATATATAGTTTTAACAAATTCGACTCCGGAGGCAGAACGGGCTTTTTGGGCCAACTATCGTTTAGCACGTTCGTTATCCGTACCCACCTAGCCTTCTTTTATCTGTCTATATATTTGCGATTATAAACCCTAGCCACTCCTTATTTTCATTTTTCTATACGTACATCTCCTTCTCAACTCCTCATTCCAATGGCAGAAAACCTAATTCCCAAATTCCAAAATTTTATTTCAAAAAAAAAAAAAAAAAAAAAAAATTTGTGGATCTGCAGCAGCTTCTGGTCGCGCTTCGGGTTTCAGAGGAGAAAACCCTAGAGCAACTTCGGGTCAGGAAGAAAATGACTCGGGTCGCTCCGGGTCGTTTTGGCGAAAACTTCAAGCAAGCATCGGGGAAATGAGGCGGCGCCCCGAAGTCGAACCCGAAGTTGACCCAGGACCAGAATTTTTCATTTTTCAAATTTTCATAACTTTTGCATACGAGCTCGGATTCACGCGCGGTTTGTTTTGCTGGGATCGTATCGGAATTTCTGACGTTTTGGCACTGGTTTGGATGAATTTGGAGACTGTCCAATTTTTGGGTTTAAATTGGATTTGAATTCAATTTAAATTCAAAAAGTGAGTGTTTTAACCCACTCACAACTACTAGAAGCTTTTATGTTTGTTAAATAAATTTTAGAAATGAACAGAAATTTATTTATGAGCTTTTGGCATGTTATTTCATTCATATCTGTTGAATTGCATTTTATTGAATGTAACTGTTAATTTAATTGATTTATTGCGTGTTAATTGGCTGTTAGAAATTTTTGGTTGCATATGAACTGCTAGTTAACAGTTATGTCAATTATCACTGAATATAAATTGTTAGATTAATAGTTGAAAAATTTAATTTGAATAAACTGCCAGTTATCACCTGTTATATATGATCATATATATAATTGTTATTGATTGATATTGCTTGATGTTTGTGATTGGATGATGGATGTGTTATTGAAGGGATGTTTTATTTGATATCATTAAACTGCAAGTTAGTATGCATTTTTCATTTCATTCGGGATTGCGGTTTGAAATGATATACAACCGCAGTTTTATTTTTTAAATTGCGGATTGAAATGATAAATATCCGTATCACTTGACCATAGGATAGAAAACTATATACAGACACCGTGGTCTATATATAACTATTTTTAATGTGATTTCTATGGTTTGGATGGAATACGGTTTATAAAAATCTTAAATTTTATACTGAATAAATGTTTTCTTCCATAGTTATATGCATATGAAGTTGAAATTTTGAAATTAAAAGGTGAATAAATTTCTTTATTAAAAATGGAAGAAAATTAAGAAAATGGAGTTTGATGATTATATCCTATGTTTAAATATTAAGTTGGAAATTTTAAAGATATGATATTTATAATTGGATTTTTTTCCCAAAATATTTTGAAATGAATATTCTAGTAAAAATTGAATTTGGAAATATATATATATATATATATTTTACTAGAAATTAAAGTCTTATTAATTATGGATTTTATGTGAATGGTCAAGATTAATTAATAGAATATTGATTTTTGAAAGGATAAAAATCCAACTTTAGTTGAAATATTAATGCTCCAAAATGGATATAAATATATATAAAATTGAAATGGTTTTGCGACTTGAAGTAATATTTTGGATTTTGGTTTAACTTTAAAAGAAGAAATATTTGGAAAGCCATGTAATTTATTTCTTTATAAAGCAACAGTAAAGTTAAACTTTTTTTTAATTCGCATACCGTTGAATATCCAAACCATTTAGTTTTGAAAATAATGGTTTTAAAATGCTATGGATTTTCGAAGAATTATGTTGAAAGTTACAAACAGAATATTGGTTACATGGGATATTAAATAATAAAAAATGACATAATTTTTTGGAAAGGAATAATTTTATTTGGGATAAACGATATCATATTGTTTTGGGTTTTAAAAGAAGAAATGATATCGTAATATTACGGTTTGAAATGGATTATATTCTGGTTTTAAAAGTATAAACTATTTTTAAATGACCGCGGTGTTATAATAACGATTGGTTGGCAAAGAGACCGGGATCGGATATGGACATACTCTCTGTCGATACCGAAAACCACTTTGACTAACCGTGTACGCGGTGGAGATTCCAGAATGAAGTAGGTGGTGGCGACGTTTCCTGTAAGGTAAATACGTGGACCCAACTCCCGTGAGTTGGCATAAGGTGGCTAAAACAGGAGCGATTCTCAGGCCAATGAGGTCATTCCTCTGATCGGACGCTCCTCTTCGATATTATAATTTGACTTGGATTTGATTCAGTGGCCACTTCTATATTTTGATTTTGGGGAGTTAGTCCGAGGTGGGCGGTAACTGCGGCTACGCGTTTCCACCAGCCTGGATAGCAATTGGTATATCTACCCTGGCATTGCCTAGTTGTGCCGTGTCACCTACCATATCGCGCCTTGTACGAGTTTGGTTTTCTCCCGTAGCCCGTGTGGTATCCTCTAGTGGCTTCCCGATCAGGAGGGGCTATGATATTGGACGGACTACTGGGACTATTACGTGTTAAGGTGGAAAATGTAAAGCCTTAACGCTATTTAAAAGTAAGTTTATTTTATAAATAGACACTATTATAATAGCGCAATATACTACATAGTAAATAGTTTAACGGATCCTTAGGAGATGTAAATTCCGAACATCTCTTGAGTTACTGTACTCATATTTATATTCTGTTTATTTAACTCACATAAGATATTCTAGTCTGACTCGGGTGTTTTTGTCTATTCAAATTCGCTCGGGTCAGTCCGAGCATTTCAGGATAGCAGATTTTAGCTTTGGAGGACGAAGACGAAGAATAAGTATTATGTTATATATAGTATTACACCACACTCTTTCTATTCCGCTGCATTGCTTGTATTGGTATGTGTAACTCTGATATTTATTGTAAAAGAAGAATCAAGCTTTTGTAAACTGTTTATGAACTGTATATTTGTTATTATATTTTATCCTTCCGCTGTGAGATTCTGTTTTTGTTTTATTTCTTCTCTGTTTTTCTTATTTACCCCATAACAATCCGCCCTTGCGTATGCTTTGAATTGGCACGTGTGTCGGTTTAAAGTGTGCAAAAAGGCGGGATGTTACAATCAAAATATCCATAATCAAATAAATAGTGTTGAGGAATCCAGTTGGATCCCTCCAACCTGTTTTCTTGTATCCAAAAACATTAGCACAATAACAATTCCGTTGCAGTACAAAATTATCGCGGTATATGGGATTTATAATATTATCCACTTAATAGACGGCGCAATAGGGTCTCATCCGCTATATACTGCGGGAAATCAACAACTGCAATATATACATATGCCAATATATATATATATTGCTATTATATATAATACCAATTTCACTGTTTATGAAATATTCACGGTATATGGGATTTAAAATATTATCCGCTTAATAACGGCGCATAATGTCTATTTTAACAATCAATAGATAACAATCATCATTCAAACATGCATTCAAGTATTTTAAATATAACTATTTAAAATTAAAATCGAAACCGATTCGATTGAGTGAGAAGTTCTCACATTGATTTCAATTTCGTTTTAGCGATTTATTTCGAATAAAATTAAACGGACGTTTAATTTTACCCGAAATTTTCACTAACTTCAAATGACTCCAATCCAATTCCATAGCGTAGTGCTCGTCCATACGATTCCAACGCAACTGGTTTCGTGCGTTTTCGACCTCGTATGAAAAAGATATACATTTTTAAATATACACGATTTTTTTTATATATAAATTTACAACAATTACTTTTATTTTTATAAACCTAATAGAATCTGGCCGCTGGATCCATGCATCTCCACATCAGGCCGTCCCTCCTTTCTCCTCCCCCCCCCCCCCGTTCCTTTTTACGTGAAAATCACGTATGCAACGCACCCATCGGCCGCCGTATAACCCTAATAGCCGCAACCTCCCACGATGCCGCTTGCTTCGATCAGGCACCTCCACGAGATGCGCCGCCCCATGCTCCACCTGCGACCACAATCCGGTCACGCGCGGCACACCCTAGGTCCCTCGATTCTCGTGTGAATGGCGTGCGTTCATCATCAATGTCACGTCGATCCGTGAAGGGATAAACTAAATCGACCGTTGGATATGACGATCTCGTGATGATCTTCAACTTTGCAGTTGAAGCTTTGTTGTAAAAGTTGATAGATTTGAAGAAAATTAGAGGGGAAGATAATGGTGTTTCGGCCATTGATGAAGGAGGTGGCGGCTGCTGAAGGATTAGGGTTAGGTTTATTTATTTTTATTTTTTTGTGAATAAAGGCCCTATTTATAGAATTTTCTCAAACACTATTCATTTTGGATTTTTCGGAATCCGATTTACGCGCTGTAAGTGGCATTTCTGGGGTTTATCCCGCGTTCCGGACACAATGGAACAGGTTTCGGAAGCTAATTCGATCATTTGTGCGAGTTATAGCAATAAACGTTCAATTTAAAATTAAACCGATTAAACGATTTTCTAGGCGTTTTAGCTTGCACCGGACAAACGATAAATCCGATTGACATGAAATTTGAAACCATATAATAATATCACATTATGGATCCGATGAAACTGGTTTCGTCGAAATCTAAGACTTTTTGAAAAATGGCTATTTTAACTCGCCAATTTAATATTAAAAACAATTTCGATGCGTTTCGAGCTGCTACGATCAAACGATAACTCCTATTGCTACGAAAATTGAAATCCGATAATAACTAACTATTACGGATCCAATGGAACTAGTTTCGTCCAATTCTGAGACTGTTCGAAAATTGGCTAATTTCACTAGTCGATTAAATATTAAAATATTCAATTTTCACAAATAAACTCTTAATTCGATTTTAAAAGTTCTATAACATCATTCTAACTTCAATATGGTAAAATAAAATTTTACAAATCATTTTCAATCATATTTTACTAAATTTTCAATTATTTTCATAATTTAACATATTAAATTATCGATTTAATTATTCAATTAAATCCAATTATTCGAAATAATATTTATTCGACTTATAAATTTCACTTATTAATATTTAAAATTAATTAAATATTCAAATTTTAATTAATTAAAATTATGGGTCGTTACATACTTCCCCCTTAAAAGAATTTCGTCCTCGAAATTATCAAGTAAGAAAAGTTACAGAATCTATTAACTTTCCCAAAATTCATAATTAAATTTCTTACAATACTTTACTAAGTTTTCAAATCATACTTCGTTATCTTTTCAAAAACAACTACTATTTTTTAACTTTCAACTCCAAATCAAAGTTATAGTTTTCAAAAAATTTCCAATTTTCTCAAAAATATTCTAACGCCTTAAATTTTCGAAAAAATTCGCCATAGTCTCCTTTGCGCGGCTCGATCCGGAAAAAAATGACAGTATATGTATCACAAATATACATCTCATCAAGTGATGAGGCATCCCGCAGGGAAAAAAGTGTAAAAGTACGATATTTAATCCGAGATATGTACCTTATATTTTATTAGCGAGCATATACGGCTAATATAGCGCGAAAGCGAGCTCCAAATGCGAAGCAAACGCGATCCGCACCTACTAAACACTCAACAAACAAATGAGAAACATGTATATAGACAATAGTATCGATATACAACATATAGCAACATAATAACTATATATGCCAACATAGCAAATGCAACGAAAGCTATATATTCAACCATCAACCAACAAGCATTCAATTCAACTAACATCCATAACCAATAAATATTCATTCATATTCTCATTAATATTCAATAAAATAGGTTTTCAATTTAATCACATTTGATTCATTAGCAGTGGATGTTCTTACTAACATTCGTTTTCAATTAGTTTACATTCACTAATTCATATTCAAGTTGGTTCACTTCCAAATCAAATTCAATTCTATTTAAGATTCACTTAACTTCCAATTGGATTTCAATTACTTTAGCTTCCAACTTCATTAACTCAATTTCATTAACACTTAATGAATTATATACAATCAACTAACAACCATATAACAACCAATGTATATTAATTACTACCAAATTCCTTTGCTTATATTCATTCAATTTGGTTTAACGCCTTTACTTTCAATTGGTTTAATTAAATTGATTTTCATTCAATCATTCAACTTCCACTAACATTAGATTTTAATGAATTAACACTTACATTCATTATTCCTTATCAACTTAATTTACATTCAATTGATTTAACATTCAATCCATTCATTCAATTCAATTTCTAAAGTTGAATTTCATTTATATAACTTAAGTTCACATTTATCACTTAACTTTATTAATTTACTTTGATACCGAAATCAACTTCATTCAACATCTCTTAAGTTATATTCCATTTTACAAACATCACTTGGTTTTACATAACTTAAATTCCCACTTATAAATCAATTCAGATTCCAATTCTAAAGTAAATTTCCATTTAACTTTAACCAAGGTCAAATTTCATTACTTATTCAAACTCATTTTTATTCACAACTCATATTCATAAATATATTCATATAGTTTCACTTCTTATATATATAAGTTTATTTCACAATTGTAAATCACTTTAATTATAATTCAATTCTTATGATTCTTTTGCTTATACAATTATTCTTTTATTTAGATTATTCAAACAACTAAACAATCAACTTATATACACTTTAGTAATTCTAAAAAATTATTCCTTTATATATAAAATAATCAAGGTAAAATTATTTCATTTACCCATTTTAAAACAATACTGTGCCGAATTGTTCTATTCATGTGTTTATAAACCCCTTCGGCATAGTTGTGCATACCGTGCTGACGAAGGTTCATATGCCACTTAACAAATCAATCATCACAATATAAAACAATTTTATATTCACTAACAAATACGCTCTCATATCTATTATTACACTCAAACTCATTCTAGAGTACTACTGACTCTATCTCTAATGAGTAATACCCAACAGAGCCATGGTTGTCACTTAACCATATGCTCTGATACCAAATGTAACGTTTGAGATTTTTCGTTGCCAAAAAACCGAAATGTTAGGGTTAAAGGGGAAGAAGAAGGTAGAAGGAGAGAGAAAAAGATAGAAAAATAGAGAGAAAAGAAAATAGAAAATAGAACGGAATAGAAAACAACAGAACAATAACAGAATCTCACAATCGCAGCGGAACAACATATAATAGATAAATGAATAATCTTTAAACAAAGAACTATATCAGTTATTACATTACATTACATTTCATTTCATTACATCAGAGTGTACAACAACAAACAACAACAAACAGCGGAAAAAGAAATACTATATACTAGTAATATGCCATGTCATCCAGCTTGCCTCCTGCAACTCCTGAATATCCAGAATATCCTGATAAACCTTAACTCTTGACTGCCCGTGTGGAAATTGGTGGGCACCCAGAGTTTAGGAAGGAAAACAATAAACTCCGAGTCAGTCATGTGACTGGTGTGAGAACTCAAAACAGTTTATTTATCTTTAAAATCAAAATAGAGGAATGTTTTTTTTTAAAGTCAGTTCGCAATGCTTTTAAAAATGAGACTACCATAAGGCCTCTCGCACACACACACAATGCAAATGCAGAATCGGAGGAGATTTCTCCTTATGATAGTCAAAGATGCTTGATACGCATTTAAAAGAACATTTGATATTATTACTAGTGCATAGTGTAGGAAAAATTCATTTCGAAAATAAAGATATAAATCTTAGCCAGCATAGGCATTCCGCACTTATGCCTACTATAGCTACCATCCAAACAGTGGGGCGCCACCATAAGTGAATGATAGGTTCTACAACTAATACCGTACAAGATCGTATTGTTTCTTTGGATTTCCAACGAATGGTCAGGCCAAGGAACTTCCCATTGCCACATGAGAACGCCTCTGGAAGGACGTCCCCGAGAACCTAACCGGATCTCTACCAACACAAGGCTGGGTTACCCCTAACTGAGTAACTACTGACACGAGTATGCCATCCCCCGATCCTTTGGGACCTTTAACCAAGCGCTCGTCACCAACATCACACAATCATAAATAAAGTGTTTCAACACGAGTAAGTATCTGGGCTCCATACCATGATACCACCCTTTTCCAGAAGGAAATGCACATACCCTAAAGGGAGCTACCCCTCATAACCTTGCCGCATCTTTCCTGTTTTGACCATTCCAGGGTGTGAGGCTCGACGAAGTCACGTCCACAAAGCCACGCTTTATACAAAAGTCATGCTTTGGGTCAACAAATGGTCATAGAAATGATCACAAAGATAAACGATCAAACAAATGATCCTATCACAAATGATCAACACAATGATCATTTCACAGCAACACTCAGCATGTCTCATTACCAAATCGGGAGTATATTGCTAAAAACCTTCAAATACATAACCTCTGAGCTCGTATGTCTTAGAGAAGGGTGTTAAGCTAAGAGAATAAATTCTCCGCCACCAACAGAAATATATTCGAAAGAAATCAGCTTTATATCTCAATTGTAATGTCAGACATACAATCCATACAGTCTGTTCCGGGATCGAACAGAACCGAAGGCACTTACAAAGAAGTCCTTGCAATCTGGATATTCACTAATCACATTCGGACTTCCCATCACATATGGAGTCTCTATACCGGGGACCAGTCGATGCAAAGACATTCGACGAGTTGTCCTTTCGCCTTCAAAAATATCCGGTCTTCAATGCAGGTATTCAATGTTATCCATTACGTCGTATCACTATTCGGAATGGGTAATCCGAATAATGAGGCAATAATTTAAAAACAAGTGTGGCATTCAAATTCAGCAAATCATAACAAATACCCATTCAAAGGTAAATATTGATATTCGGTTATTGAACTATCAATGGATATGCACACATCACCAGATTCCAAATAATTTTCCAAATTATTTATTTCCCAAAAATATCTTTACAAGATATATAATTTTCACACTTCAAAAATAAATCAATATTTATTTTTAAACAGATTCCCCTTTTTTTTTTATAAATTCCATAGTGAATTTATATTCCAAAATATTTATGAATAAAATGATTTCAATTATTCATTTTCAATTTATCTTAAAATAAATAAATTCTCAAAACGTTTCATTTCACATTGGAAAACATTTCCATACTTATTTATTCATAAGTAATTCACAAATCTATTTATTTTCAACCTTTGGAAAATATTCAATATACTTAAATCTAAATTAAGTATATATTTCACTCTTTAAGGAAATCATTCTCTTTAACATATTTATTTGGGCCAAAGCGAATGTTACGTAAAACATCGTTACGACAACCCAAAATCACTAGTATAGGGATTCGAATTTAAGATAGATACATAAATCCCAATACTAAACAAAACATTTCCTTTCGGAAATCATTTACTATAACAACAGTGTTATAGTCCACCATTTCCTTCTATTTCTCGAAAACGTCTATTTCAACAATGAATGTTGAAATCTATGGTTTCGAATCTTAACACATTTTGAAAACATCGTTAGATCGTTTTAATTCTATTTAAAACATCACATCCAAAACATTTTCTTTAACATATTATTCACTATTCAAAAACGTGAATATACTTTGTTAACAAATTTCATCATTTCTATACATTTTACTTTAAAGGATTATTCACTGTCTAAAATGTGAATATAACTCCATCAATAAGTTATAACAATTTTCTTATCAAAATAAGTCGTTTGCGGATTTATAAAACAACGTTTATAAATTCCATTTCTATTTATTTTATAACAACTTCCTTTTATACATCTCCTTTATTAACCTATTCGATTTATAACTCAAATATATACCGAAAGTCCATATTATAAGATAAATGCTTATAATTTATTTGTTTATAAAAAACGTTCTTTTAAACTTCCCAAATTATAAATCTTATAACTTATAAGATTCATTTATTTACCCATATCTATTCTTCAAATAACTTTACAAATTTTATAAACCTGCTGCTTATAAAATTCCATTTATAACTTCACCGTTTATAATCCTATAAATTTCATTCATTTATGAAATTCATTTACAATTCATTTTAACACTTATAAAAAAACTCGTTTTATAATTCAAATATTTTAATTTATAAATATCAAGCTTATAATTCTTTTATACAAATCAATTTGTATTATTATTTTAAAACGTCTTTAATCTCCTTTACAATTTCACTATTTTGATTTATACAATAATCAAATTTCATAAATCCTATATTTAAACTTTTTATAATAAATTCAAAAATCCCGATTTAAACTATTTTATAAAATCATTAACCCTATATTTTCAAAAATCAACTTTTAACTATATTTCTCAAAAATCATAATTTTATAACATTAAAATTTATACGTTTATTTTATTTAAAAGGAATCAATTCCAAGAATATTTATAACGTATATTTTCAAAAATCACTTTAAAATCCTTTTAAAATTCCAAAATTTGGTCCAATGATGCTACATACTAAATAGTCAATCACGACAACAACGATATCATATATCGATATGATAATCAACGAATATCAAAATATCCATAATCAAATAAATACTGTTAAGGAATCCAGTTGGATCCATCCAACCTGTTTTCCTACATCCAAAAACATTAGCACAATACCAATTCCGTTCCAGTACGAAATTATCGCGGTATATGGGATTTATAATATTATCCGCTTAATAGACGGCGCAATAGGGTCTCATCCGCTATATACTACGGGAAATCAACAACTACAATATATACATATGCCAATATATATATATATATATATTGCTATTATATATAATACCAGTTTCACTGTTTATGAAATATTCGCGGTATATGGGATTTAAAATATTATCCGGTTAATAACGGCGCATAATGTCTACTTTAACAATCAATAGATAACAGTCGTCATTCAAACATGCATTCAAGTATTTTAAATATAACTATTTAAAATTAAAATCGAAACTGATTCGATTGAGTGAGAAGTTCTCACCTTGATTTCAATTTCGTTTTAGCGATTTATTTCGAATAAAATTAAACGGACGTTTAATTTTACCCGAAATTTTCACTAACTCCAAATGACTCCAATCCAATTCCATAGCGTAGTGCTCGTCCATACGATTCCAACGCAACTGGTTTCGCGCGTTTTCGACCTCGTATGAAAAAGATATACATTTTTAAAGATACACGATTTTTTTTATATATAAATTTACAACAATTATTTTTATTTTTATAAACATAATAGAATCTGGCCGCTGGATCCATGCATCTCCACATCAGGTCGTCCCTCCTTTCTCCTCCCCCCCCCCCCGTTCCTTTTTACGTGAAAATCACGTACACAACGCACCCATCGGCCGCCGTATAACCCTAATAGCCGCAACCTCCCACGATGCCGCTTGCTTCGATCAGGCACCTCCACGAGATGCGCCGCCCCATGCTCAACCTGCGGCCACAATCCGGTCATGCGCGGCACACCCTAGGGCCCTCGATTCTCGTGTGAATGGCATGCGTTCATCATCAATTTCATGTCGATCCGTGAAGGAATAAACTAAATCGACCGTTGGATATGACGATCTCGTGATGATCTTCAACTTTGCAGTTGAAGCTTTGTTGTAAAAGTTGATAGATTTGAAGAAAATTAGAGGGGAAGATAATGGTGTTTCGGCCATTGATGAAGGAGGTGGCGGCTGCTGAAGGATTAGGGTTAGGTTTATTTATTTTTATTTTTTTGTGAATAAAGGCCCTATTTATAGAATTTTCTCAAACACTATTCATTTTGGATTTTCCGGAATCCGATTTACGCGCTGTAAGTGGCGTTTCTGGGGTTTATCCCGCGTTCCAGACACAATGGAATAGGTTTCGGAAGCTAATTCGATCATTTGCGAGTTATGGCAATAAACGTTCAATTTAAAATTAAACCGATTAAACGATTTTCTAGGCGTTTTAGCTTACACCGGACAAACGATAAATCCGATTGACATGAAATTTGAAACCATACAATAATATCAAATTACGGATCTGATGGAACAGGTTTCGTCGAAATCCGAGACTTTTTGAAAAATGGCTATTTTAACTCGCCAATTTAATATTAAAAACAATTTCGATGCGTTTCGAGCTGCTACGATCAAACGATAACTCCTATTGCTACGAAAATTGAAATCCGATAATAACTAACTATTTCGGATCCAATGGAACTAGTTTCGTCCAATTCTGAGACTGTTCGAAAATTGGCTAATTTTATTAGTCGATTAAATATTAAAATATTCAATTTTCACAAATAAACTCTTAATTCGATTTTAAAAGTTCTATAACATCATTCTAACTTCAATACGATAAAATAAAATTTTACAAAACATTTTCAATCATATTTTACTAAATTTTCAATTATTTCCATAATTTAACATATTAAATTATTGATTTAATTATTCAATTAAATCCAATTATTCGAAATAAAATTTATTCGACTTATAAATTTCACTTATTAATATTTAAAATTAATTAAATATTCAAATTTTAATTAATTAAAATTCTGGGTCGTTACAAAAACCCTGCCACAATTCAGCCACCAAGTTGTGAATTCTCAAACTAGACCACTGTAGTTCGTGCCCTAGTCACACGACTAGAATTTACAAATATTTAAAAGTAAAGTAAAAAATTAAAAGCAATTTAAAAAACAATAAAACCCTAATTTATAAACTAAAGGCCTTATATAGTGATTATGAACCAAAAGACAATAAAAAGGCCGGCCCAAATATTATGAAGTGATAAACCATTGTCCCTTTTTTCTTTTATCTCCAATCGACCTGTATCCTTTTTGGTTGAAATATGGCTGCTTCCTTTAGTTTTTTCATTCCTCTGTAAACAAAAATTAGGGCTTCGTGATAATTCGAAGTCGCTTGAATGTTGGTCGACTATAGTGACTATTGCTTTGATTTGCTTTGACAATGACTCGCTATCTCCGACTTTCTTTCGCCCACTTCTCGATCGAATTCGATTTGAATGGTATGTTATTTCCCTTTTGCTTTCCCAGTTGATATACTTGAACTTGATGCTTTTCTTTCCAATGCTGTTAACGGGTTTTATAAGGTTTAATTCCCTAAAGTTTCGTTCGAATAAATTGTTTGAACTCATCTGATAATTATGTTTGGCCATTTGATTATGCTTGAATGCTTGAGATTTCTCGACTTGTTCAGTTTGTACAATTTCCTGATCCGGTTGCTTGGTCACCATGGCTTGTTTTCTGATTTGGTTCCGTTCACTTTTCTGACTTGTTCATCGTATTCTTTGATTTCGTGAATATCACGGCTTTGGGTTTTCTTTGGTTGTGGTTCCATTCTTTTCTTTTGTGACATCTTTGATTTCGATACTTGACACTGTGATAATATTTTTGATAATGTGTTACTCACTGTCTTTGACTTTGACATTTAAATTGACTTGCTTATTTTTGAAATTCCCTGCTTGATTTTGTCTCGGCCTTAAGTATATGTACACTGCATCACTGTATCTTGCAAACATGTATATATGTATATTTACTCATGTATAAATTCATGTTATACCTGTACTTGTGCATTGCATTCTCCACTTCCATGTGCTTCAATATGCATTATGCTTGAAGTCTATAACTTGATTCTATGGTCTCTGTAGCACATATATGTTGCTTGTTGTTCATTAGATATGTGCTTGATTCACGTCCATATATAAATAAATATGTATAAAGTCTGAATCAATCAAGTTCACTATTGTCCATGTTCTACAAGTGGTCAGTGTTAGTGATACTGTATGTTAGCTTGCATTGAGTAGCTCTGATTGTCAGTACTATTGCATGGTTGTTGCGAACCTGTCTCACTTGAACCGTTTGCATTTCCATATGAAATGATATGTGCTTGTGTATATATGAACATATTCTATTTGTCACTGCTGCACTTCATATATATGTTTCTTGGTTGCACTGTCCACATGAGTTCATATGCATTTAGTCCAGACATTGTTGTTTGCTGTCTTATTTTCACTTGTATCGATGTTGCATCACTATTTCATTTTTGTTCTTGTCTGAGATTGCTCATTTGAGCTGCTGTATTGATGTAAAACCTTTTATTCTGAGTTTAAGCTTTGAGTCTGGTTTGGTATACATGTATGTATATCCTAGTGCTCTGGTCTATATGCATTAGTGCTCATCCATGCTTCTGTTTTGTACCGGTGCACTTGATATCTTTACCTGTGCATGTCACTTTACCTTTTGTTTTCACTTGTTTTGGTTTGAAGCTTGAAATGATTTGTTGTTTTGGTGGAGAATGTGTTGTGTGCCTTTGTGCCATGCCACTGCACTTATATACAGTTGAGCAAGTTCACCTTCTATGTCCTTGTTGCATTGCATTAAATCATTGCGCCTGTATCATCATTGGTGGTCTTGTATTCTCTAATATGCTAGATCTAGTACTCGAAAGTTGTTGTGGACATGAGTTGATTGACTCTGGTTGTTTCTGTAGTCTGGATTCAAATGAACCTTTGTTCTTTATACATGTTATTTGTTGAGTTGGATTATTTTCATTCATACACAATTGAATTTTTGATCGAGGCTTGTTCTAGTCAATTAAGACTTGACCATTTTATTGAACCTATACATTTGGATTGCAGCTGTGTTGAATCCAGCTGTGTTGAATCCAGCTTACAGCTCGGGTTTGACCTTATGCTCGTGTCGTGACTTTATTTGTATTGCACATGAGTTGAACCCGTCTTTTGATTGGGTTTGACCTTGTGCTCACCTGTCCCTGTAATTTTGTCAAGTGTATATCGGTGTGCACGGCTTTGTGGCATGTACAGTGATACACTGTGCATGTCACAAGCCATTCGTGTATGATGAATTCAAAATTAAATGATGACGAACAACCCAAATAACTGAGGAAAATAACATTTTCAAAATACATATTTTATTTTACACTGAACAAATATTTCTTTTTCAATTTTACCGTGTCAGTGTTTATTATGAAGATAACTCAGATGTTGTATTCAATTTGGAATAGAGTTGAAGATTAAATATGAGTGAATGAGTGAAATGTAGCGAGGTGCAAATGTAAATGGAAAATTGTGGTGTAAAAAAAATTGTATTGTAATTAAAGATTGTGTGTATATACATAGCGAGAGCTCAAATTTGTACTATTCAAAATTGTAATAAAATATTTGTTTAAATAAATATTTGTTGAATTTAACTTCTGTGTTATTTATTTTATTCAACAAATATTTATTTTATTCTATAAAAAAATAGTACATTAACAAATACAGTTAAATGAATATATATACATACATATATATATATGTATGTATATATATATATATGTTTTTTATCACCAAACAATATCATATTCAACAATCTCCCCCTTTTGATGATAACAAACATATATTTAAGATTTTGAATGTATTAAATATATTTGATTATTCAATTTTCTCCCCCTATTTGAATGCTTCCTCTCTACAACAAAGCTCCCCTTCATATATTCTTAAATAAAAATATGCAAATGAACCTAAATGCAAAATTACAAAATAAAATATTTGACCTTTATTAACCAAAATCTTAACTTTTCTCTCCTTCTTTTGTTATCAGCAAAAGAGTAATAGTGTTAGAAAAATAGAGAGGACATTAATATAACATTAATACCTCATCGAGTATAAATATTAAATTTCAACAAAAAAAATCAAACAAAAATCATAAATACTCTGTTAGGTGCATGTTCCACTTTAGAATGGTAGGGATGATGCAAAACCATATAGCTGTGTCTATTGGTGATATATTTACATAAAGAATTTGAATATCTACTGACCATGCATAATTGTTAGGACTTTTAAATGAGATTAGTAGTATTCCATATTTTAAAAAAGATGATTCAAGTGTCATCTGACCACGCATAACCGTGAGGACTTTTAAAAGGGAATAGAATCGTCTTGTCAATTTAATTAATCAATTTTGATATGTGTTCCATACATGCACAACCGTGAGGACTTTTAAATGGGCATGAAGAAACATAGTCAAAAATTGCATAGTAATTCACCCATGCATAACCATGGAGACTTTTAAATGAGAGTGAATACTATGGATGTTTTTATTGCTAAAAATATAATAAAATGAAAGCGAAAAACTTGCCATTTAAAATACCACATATTGACATACTACATTGGATTTTTATGAGTGATGGTTGATAGAAATATGATAGATATAGAAATGGTCATGGAATTTTTACCAACAAAAAGGTTTTTTTAACCATTGTTTAAATTTTTAAAGAAATTTACTAAGTATACTATCTTAAGTTATATTATATGATCAATATCGACACTCATCACTTTTTCAATCACTATATATCTTTATGATAATCAGTAGGGAGTTAGATTCATTAATGTAGTTGTTTAAAATCAATTCCAAAAATAATTATAAAATTAAATTTTCTAAAAATGACTAATCTAAAATAAGGTCAACAAAAATTATTTTCTGGAAAGGGTTTTATAAGAAAAATGTCTGCTATTTGAAAAAAATTGAAATGAAAAATATGCAGATTTTTTCTTTCAAAAATGCGATGCAACTAATGAATGTCTCAACATAAATCACATTCCACTAGTAAATTTTCTATCAACTAGATTACCTGTGTTATTTTCATCTAATTTCTCTTTGACTCAAGATTATTATGTCATAGACCAAATCGGGAAATGTGCAACAAAATATCTTAAAATCATTTTTAACAGCTTTTAAATGAAACTGAATTAAAGCCGTGCAAATAAACAACTCGTGAACATTGTGTCAGATCAAGAAGCAGTAAGATAAGACAATATATCCACGTGTATCGTGAGTAAACATCAATCAATAAAACACCATCATTAATCCAAACAAATCTATATGAAGTACTTGAAAGACTCCAGAGGTTCTTAAAGTATTCTCGGCATAAAAGAATAATTTGACCAACAATTTTCATAATTCAGAATCAAAATCAACATTCATTTCTTTATCGATAACTGGCTGAATTAAATCAGATTATGGTGCAGATTTTCACATATATCATTCAAGCTACTGTTACCTATTTTACCTTTGTCGATAATTTTTCAAGGTTGTCGATTGTGATTCTGCCACCTTTACACTATGTTAAGGAACTTTGATTTGTCGCCCGTTGTGTGCTTGGAACAGCCAGAATCCAGATAACACTATTGTTGATCCTTAGCACGCCACCATACCTACACAAGAAAAGATTTTTATGACCTATTTGTTTTTATAGGTCCATGGTTGTTCGTGGCAAAAGATTTTGAAAAATATGTCTGTGTAGACCCTAAACTATTTATATATGTACCTTTCGGCATCCAAATTTTTTGACTTTGAGAAATTTTGTATTCGTGCCTTTTGAAATCCAAATTGGAATTGTTTTCACATGTTTGGATCTATACCAAAAAATGTTTCGATTGTGTCTAATTTTTCTACAAATTGTGCACTCTGATTTTAATTGACTAATTTTTCTTCTAACAAGTTCAGATTAATTATATCCAAGTCCTTGTTTAACAGTTTGTTTCCCAAATCGCATATTTAATGATCTTTCACATTTTGTAAATTTTCCTAAAGTTGTAGACAATTGTTGGACTTGCATTTTGAGAGATTCATTTTCATTAAATAATTGAGTGCGTTTTTTAATAGAATTTTCTCTCTAGTACTTTCACTTTCTGTTAAAATCAGAATTTCATTTTCAAGTGATTTAGTTTTAATTTTTGATTTTTTAATTTCATCTTCAAATGTTGGACACTTTTCACACTTAGGGCTCTTGCTTTGATAGTTTTTAACCAATTGATAAAGCTGGTTATTTAAATCTATTTGTTATCCTGCCTTTTGGCAAGGCCGTGATACCAAGGTACTGACTGAAAACCAAAGGATCACTCCTCTTGGATATCAAGCCTACGCAGGTTCGCTGTGGATATCGATGAATTTTGTCCAAGTCCAGATTGAGCTACAATTGATAGGACATGACGGGCAAATCCATAATAACCAGCATTCCAAATTTCAAGTCAATCCGAGTTCGAATGCTCTAGTTATGATGGATGTAAGTTGAAGGGAAAAGCTCCGGTTTCGTATCGATAATCGAACTCCGGTTCGAATCGATCACTTTCATATCGATCAGGTTTCAGCAACTTCGTATCCATCGAAGTGTCATAGTTCGCATCAATCGAGTTCGAATCCATCGAAGTGCCTCGGTTCGGCTCGATCTCATTCGAGTCCCTCGGCTCCTCATTATTAGAATCCATAGGCATCTCCCTACTTCGCATCCATCGGAAGATAACCTACTTCGTATCGGTCAACTCCCATGAGTTCGTATCGATCAGAATTGGTCGTGTTTGAATCCATCGAGTTCGTATCGATGGACTACATACCCATCAGCAGATGACGCGCTTCGTAACGATCGGCCAGTGTCTTCTTCGCATCCATCATAGAAGCATCCCTTCGAATCCATCAAGGTGCCTTGATTCATCTCCATCCAGATACCCTGCTTCGTATCCATTAAGGAAGCCACTCTTCGAATCCATCTGGGCAGAGTAATTCGTATCCATCGAGTAAACAAGCCAAGGTGACGTGTCATCCCTCGATACGAATAAGCCGAGATATATGGAGTCGATGCGGTCAACTCGGAGTGAAGACCGGATCGAGGCGAAGTTTGCGCTTCACGTCATCACGAAGGCGCGTGCCACCATCGATTCGAAACAATCGATTCGAAGAGATGGATTCGAACCAAATAGCCACTCGAGAATACTCATTTCGTATCGACTATATCTCCCAATCCACTGATCCAAATGAAATGAAATTTTCACAGGAGCTTGCGTACATGCTGAGGAATGTCTCTACCAAATTTCGGCTCAATTGGACGTCATCTTGATCGATACGAAGTGACTTCGTATCGATCGCCAATCAAGTCAAAACTTTTTGAAATTGCTCGTGTGGGCCCACTCACGTGCCAGAAGAACTCTCCCGAGATTCGAGCGAAGTCTCAGCCTCCTACACCTATAAATAGAGCCCCAGAGCCTATAGAAAAGGGATCTTTTGACTTTCAAGCGCCCAGACTCTGCCAGATTGAAATCTCCATCATCCTACACCATATTCTTGCTGTTGAATTCGAATTTTCAGTTGTAACTTGCTGTTGATTGCTGTAACAACTTGTAAACATTGAAAGAGAACAAACAAAACACCAAAAAACTTCACAGTGGACGTAGGCAACACGCCGAACCACTATAAATTGCTTGTCTACGCATTTACTTTCCCGTTGATTGGAGTTTTTGTTAGATAATACTCATTTTCAATTTATATTCTTCATTATCATCTCTTCAAAGACTTCCGAAGAGTGTTGTGACCAATTTTGGTACAAACACTTTGGTGCTTTCACTGAGAAAACCCAGATTTTCTCCTGCTCGTTGGATCTGTCATCGATACCGGATTGAATAAATCTAAGGGAGAGATCCAGATTACAAATCCAAGTTCCTTCCCTTCTACTCAGGTTTGCATAAAGTCTAGGAAAGGAATTCAACCTTCAAGATGGTTAGCACGAGGACCACCTTTAACGCTATCAATCAAGAGGAACAGGATAGACAGAATCCTGCGCCACTACCTCCCTCTAACCAAGATGCTACCAGACACTCGGAACCATCAGATCCGATTACCTGACAAGAGTTTCAGCTGCTGCTCTAAGAGTTGACCCAAAGTCGGCAACAACTAGAAGAACAGCTACGCGCTAATGCCGAGCTCACCAATCAGCTGAATCGCCAGAAGCGAAGGAGATCAAGGAGAGACCATGCTTCTCACTCCTCCAGCAAAAGTTCTTCATCTTCTGATTATCATAATCGATCACCAGGACCCCGACTAGATGGGAATCACATACAAACTGCTGGACATCAACCGGCAACGGCCGTTGGACAACTGAGAGTTGGCCCATCGGCCAGTTTTCAAACCGGGCCCTCCTCCCGAGGGTTACCGCTCCTCACTACGCCACAGAATACCGCACCACGAACGTCTTCGGATGAACCAAGGGTCGATGCCCCAAATCAGCCAAACCCGGACCGCCGTCAGCATGGGCATACTCCTGAACCGTACGTCCCAGAGGACTATGAGCCAAGAAGGCAAGATTTGGACCGTCGACAGCGTCCGGTCCAACCCCAGAATATGGAACACAATCACATTTCGGCACGAGCCGCACAGAACATACAAGTGCCTGATCTTCCGACCATGATACGTCAGATGATCCGTGAGAGCTAGGGTCTCACAAATGACGACTGGGGAATTTCTCGAAGTCACACTCCTATCACAGATGATATTCTTACTGCTGAACCTCCACGGTGATTCAGGATGCCGACACTACCCATGTACGAAGGGAACTCTGACCCCAACTAACATATTCTGAAATATGAATGGTCGATGAGCGCTGCCAGAGCTGACGATGCAGTGAAGTGTCGTAGTTTCCACATATCCTTGGGTGCATCGCTACCATGTGGTTCACTCGACTGCCACCCCGATCCATCTCTTCATTCGACCAGTTGGCCACTAAATTTGTTGAGCAATTCCGCATGCACATTGCAAGACCGAAAGACGTCAACACTCTGTCTAGCATCATCCAAGCTTCTGGAGAGACACTCAGACACTGCTTAGAGAGATTTCACACGCATGTGTGGAAATCAGCAATCCAAACAATAACCCCATCCTTATGGCGTTGACTAAGGGGATTGACCCCGATTCTGAGTTTGGCAACTGGTTGGCTGGAAAACCACCTGCATCATTGGACCGTTTCCATGCCAAGGCGGCTCAATTCCTGAGAAGGAAGATTCGAAACAGTCTAGGAAGCAGACTGATGTAGGGCCGAGTGCGGAAGGGATCCAAAACAATGTCGCAATCAAACAGTCCGGTGAGAGCTTAGGAAAAGTTCAGTTGAACGTTAAAAACAAACAAGCTCAGCGGAGAGAGAAAGTGAATCAAACTAGAAAACGAGATCCAAATCATGGCCCACAGCGCAAGAATCCTATGTTTGACAGTTACACTCCTTTGAATACATCACTGGGGAACTTGTATTCACAAAACTGTAACACAATTCAATACAAAAAACCTGCACCAAAACCGTCGTCAGAGAGGCAGATTCAGACAGGAAAATTTTGCAGGTTTCATGAAAGCTACGGGCACAATATAAACGAATGTCGTCACTTACAAGATCTCGTAGAAAAATTGATTAGAGAGAGGAAGCTGGAACGGTTTATTCGGGCGCCGCAACCTGCAGAAACGGGCCCATCAAATCAAAATAATGAACCCAATCGACCGAGACATGAGGACTCTACCCGTCCCGGCGGGAGATTGGTGATGAACGCCGTCAGTGGCGGATCCACTATGCCAGGAGCCTGGAACGACGAGGATCTTCGTCACTGTTACACATAACGGGCTCTATCTAGTCTATGAATACTTTGCAATTTCCTTTGCATTTTGAAATTTGAATTTGTAATAAGGCACTGACTTTGCCATGTTTTCCGTTCCGGCAATAAATTACTATCTCTTCAAGTAGAGCTGTTATTCGTCGAATGCGACATTCAACAATCACGACGCACGAAGAGCTAAGTTCTATCGCACGACGGAAGTTATTCAAATAGCGAGTGATTGTGATATGACCGGCCACTCACTAAGTGAAACCTCAGCTCGGGGGCAAGCCATCACATCAAAGGCTGAATTGGACCGACACCCGACATTCCTACAACCAAATTCAAATTCCTAGAGTGCGAATTAGAGTATAAACATCAACTCTAGGTTCCCAGAGTGCGAATCGGAGTATAAATCCATCGTTCCCAGAGTGTGAACGGACTCCAAGTTCCTAGAGTGCGAATTGGAGTATAAACATCAAATCCATAGTTCCCAGAGTGTGAACGGACTCCAAATTCCCAGATTGCGAATTGGAATATAAACTTCAACTCTAGGTTCCCAAAGTGCAAACCGGAGTATAAATCCATCGTTCCCAGAGTGTGAACGAACTCCAAATTCCCAAAGTGCGAATTGGAGTATAAACATCAACTCTTGGTTCCCAGAGCGCGAATCGGAGCATAAACGCCAACTCCAAACTCCCAAAGTGCGAGTTGGAGTATAAACATATAAATGCAGTCCCGGAGAGGGTAGACCCATCTGCCTAACGACTTCGGCTGTATCCTAACCAAGTTTGAGGAGGATGGATCCGTCCATCTAACGACCTCGCTTGTTAACTCGGGGTGAATGTGATCCGACCATCCACGATCCCGATAGATCCATCGTTCCTAGAGTGCGAATGAATTTCTAAAAAGACCAAACAGGTGTGACTGACCATCTGTCGGCTAACTCCAAATTCCCAGAGCGCGAATTGGAGTATAAACATCAATTCCAGGTTCCCGAAGCGCGAACCGAAACATCAATAATGACTTTAGATTCCCAGAGCGTGAATTGGAGTATAAACGTCAATACCAGGTTCCCGGAGTGTGAACCAAAACATCAATGCTAACTCCAAATTCCCAGAACGTGAATTGGAGTATAAAATTCCAGATTCCCGGAGTGTGAACCCAAACATACATGCTATCTCCAAATTCCTAGAGTGTGAATTGGAGCACAAATACCAAGTCAAAGTTCCTGAAAGTGCGAACTGAATTACAAACATTGATAACTCTCAAATTCCCAGAGCGTGAACCAGATTATCGATCACAGATTATCCAAAGTCCCCGGAGTGTGGACATGTGCTCATGATTTGCAATCGGTGCAATCGACCACCGAAATACAAATGTTGTTCCCCGAAACTAGGGGCAAAAAGCTTAAGTGTTAATCACTAGCCGAAGTGATACAATGTCCAAAGTTCAACTCATTCATCAATCACGACATGTGATCGAGATTTTCAGACTTGGCAAATAAAACAAACTCAGCTTGAAGGTAGAAACACCACAAGTGCACTGGACTGAAAGCCAAATACTGCAAATACTTAAGCCCAAAAGAAATGAGAATTGAAACAAAGAAACAAAACTTTATTTCAACTAACTGTATGTGAAGATTCATGTAAAAGTTATTCCCAAAAATACCTATTAGCAGTGGGCCAAGCCTGCATCTATACATAGCCAACGAAAGAAAAATAAAAGTGCCTTCCTAAATGCCAAAAATGCACCAGAGGGGATCGTCTATTTTTTCTTCGGTTTTCTCTTCAACGTGGAACCAATGGAACCACTAACAGTCTTCTGCTTCGATCCCGTACCCTTTGGCGGATCTTCCTCTGACGAAGGCATGATATCGATATATTCCTCCGAATTTGAACTTAAAAGGAATATTCTCTTCTGGAGGAGTCGGGTCTACCACAGGGGGCGGAACGGGCGCGCTGGTTCCGATAAGCGTATCCCCAGAAGATTTCACCGCAAGAGGAGTGGAGCCAACCGTCGTCGTAACACACTCAGAATTACCACCGTGTGCTGCCGCTTCCATCTCTGCGTCGATTTGAGCCAGTATCTCAGCCTCACGAGCAGCACGAGATTCACGATAGGCAGCGGCGGACTGTGACGATACAATAGAAACAGGTGGGAACGCGCCAAGAACTAATGGCATGTCAGCAAAAGGGTCACTGTGTTGTCCCAAGAGTTCATTCATCATCTGTTCGTCGAAAGTAATTGAACCCCCTGCGTCATCTCGGTCGGCACGACTGCCGTCGTGGTGATCGCTTCAGTAATAATGGCCTACTGTTCTTGATGTGACTCTTGGACTGCAGGAGGTGCTGTCGGTGTAACTTTGCTCACTGGACAAGAAAGAAAAGAAGTTGTCAGAACATGCTTCAATACAAATACTTCAGTTCAGACGCACGGCAGATTTGTGCAGAGTACCTTCCTCAACTTGACTCGTGGCTGATTGAACAGCTTCAGAAGAATGCTCTCTTATGGGAGATAAGCGTGGCTGCTCAGGGTCATAACCTGGGACCAACTGCGACTCAATCGCTGGCGTCGGCTCCGATCCAGATGAAGTAATCATCTCTGAACTTGTAGCTGGGTGAGCGACGCCAGACCCCTTGCCAACTTCCAAGTGTTGGGTACCCAGTCTCTCTCTGGCATGAGAGATCATGAAATCATGGAGAACCTTCTTCTCATCATCAGTCAATATACGGTTCTCCAACTCGAACTCATCAAGAGCTTCGCCCGGTAGTGTTGCTTTCTCTTCCTCAACTAGAAAATTCCAGGCGTTGAATAAGTGCGTCGGATAATCGTCAAGCCATGTCAAATTTCTGTACCTCAGCACATTAGCATTATAAGTGATGAGAAGCTCTTCTATCTCCGTCTCTATCTTAATCTCTGCTTGACGAACTTTCTCATCGACTTCGGCTTCCATCTCGCGGACCTTTTCCAAGGCCGCATCTCCTTCCCTCCGAAATTCCACCGCCTGATCACATGCTTCATGTGCGAAAATGTTAGCGGTGTCCCTCCCCTTCATAATCTCTGAAACTTTGGCCTTGAGCTCGTTTAGCTCTTTCAAGGCCGCATCCCGCTCGGCAGTTACGATGGTGTTTCGGTGGCCCATGTCCTCCACCGTAGCATAATGCTCACGCTGCATCCTAACCATTGCTGCCTGAGCTTCATCAGCTTTTCTAAGAGCTTCAATCTCTGATTTTCGAGAGGACTCGGCCTCACTGCCGAGCGCCTAAATAATACGGTCCTTTTGACCAAGTTCCTTCACCAACTTCTCAATCGTGGCCGCTCGATCAAAGGCCACTGTTGACGCTTTCTTAGCGGTCTTTGACCATTCCTGATACTGGAAAAATATATCTGAGAGATAATCCAGCATCATAGGTGCGACTGTCGTCAGTATCCTTTTTAGATGCAGGGGAAAGACGAACCCGTCAAGGCAAATTTCAGGAAAATATTTCTTTAACTGAGCAAGACTAACTGCTCCTTCCCCCGAAGGCTCCATCAATGTCTGCTCTGTTGATGGGGAGGTCGCGATCTCCGTTCTACGATGAGTATCAGACCTCGATGATTGGGAAGACAGCTTGGGCCATGATGTTTCTGGAGGCCTCGAAACATGAACCGGAGGCGGTGCGGGAGCTCTAGGAGGTGGCGTGCGAGATCGAGACCGACGCCTATAATCTTAGTCTCTGTCAGAGCGCTCATGACTCGAGCGCCCATGATCATAGTCTCTATCTCCTTCACTCCTGTATGATTCATAATATGATGAAGACTTGCATTTGTTGTGAAGACTGCCAAGCATCGAGCCTCTACCAGACATGGTATCCGCGAAGCAAAAAACATAAAATGAAATTAGTAATCTCTCACAGTGAACATATTACACTTAGAAATCGTGTAGTGCCATGAAGTGTGAATGTAGGTACAACCCCTCGACCAACCAGATATGTCAACCGCACTAGTGGGCAGAGACTCGCTTAAAACTAAGGGTTCTGAAAGTTCGCCCAATCTGGCATCATGCTGCAAGGACACATAGTCCGAAATTTGAAGATCGGCGAGCCCTTCATAAAGATTCTCAGTTCTTGGGGGAGATACCGAAATTCTAATTCTGGAGGAGGGTTGGGCCGTGACAACCGATTTCCATCTTCCCTTTTTAGGTGGCTTAACAACGACTGCCTTGCCTTTTCTTTGCTCTTCGGTATCTTGGGCCACATCCGTAGATTCGCCCAATGGTTCTTCGTCGGTATGAGTTCTCTCGGAGTCAGCCTCCTCAATTATGATAACTTTGGGTTTTCTTCGTTTAACTCGTTCTTTCGAGGCAGTCCTTAAGACACCGTCGAGCATTATACTTTGTCTTCGTTCGATCAGCCCAAGAATCCTAAGATTCCTATTTGTCAATAGCAACTCGATATTCCTTTCTTCGCTTGGGATTTCTTGGAAGACTCGAACTATCTACTTAAAACGTTCACCTTCAGGTCGCTGGATTATGGCTGAAAAGGAAAAGAGACGTGAGTTTGACTTCAAATACATCAGTTTTATCAACTACCCAAAAAAATAGCAATACTCACGTCTAAATAGCCATCGCCGAGCGAACCCTGGGGGCACCTAACATAAAACCATTCCGTCCTGAAGTAGCTCGATCTAGTCCAAGCCCCTTTGATCACTTAGAAATTTCTTACCGCCTCCAGGAATGTGAAAGATGGACTATCATCCCGACTCTTGAAGTTAAACAAGTATCTGATCTCAATCGGGAGTGCCGGTGGATAGAGATATTCCATAAATGCAATGAACAAGCTATTGAGTGACGCATATCCGTTCGGATGCAGCTGAGATGGGGCGATCCTAAAAAACGACAATACTTCTCTTATATACTGGTTAAACGAAGGGAGTGTCCCAACTGCGCACGCGTGGCGATTGAATGCGGTATATCCCTCCGGTGGATTGTCCGGTCTATCATTTGGTCCTGGCAATAATACGTCATCCATCAACAAACCATGCCTTAGCATATTCTTCCTAGCATGTCTTCTGAAATGTTGGACGGAACAGAGTCTGATGGGTTACTAATGAAGGATGCGTCAGGTAACTCGTCTGGAGCTGGACCGATAACTTCAATCTCAATCTCCGGTACTTCAAGCACATGAGGGCCTGAACTCTGAGCTTCTTGCGGTTGCGAACTTGGAGTTTTCATAACTAGCTAACTTATAAGAAATTATCGTTAGGCGATAAAGAAACCGTGTATTCCCCACGTGTAAGAGTGTGTGTTGTGCAGTGCTGTGCATTACTGAAAAAGATTTTGCAGAATTAAAGAAAACTTGCAAGCAACAAAGAAATCAGAGTCCAGTAGGAGTGACCGTCATCGCCGACCGTCACAACCATATCATCCAGATGTTGGTAATCGATTCGAGTTCAGGTTCGTTATCACGGTGTTAAGTTATAGTTCCATCGACGAGCTTCGGAAGGATAGTCAAGTGTGTAGTTTAACAGTTAAGTCCAGATATGCGAGAATGAAGCTCGTCGGAGTTAAGTGTTCAAATATGCAAAAGGTTCTCTAATTCATCGAACCTCGGCTTGGGATCGATCACCACAGTTCAAGACAGTAAAGGGTCAGGAGCCTCTATTTTGCATCGATTATGTTCGAAACGATATGTTTCGTATCGATCGAGCTCGAATCGATACACTTCATATCGATCAATTTCGAATCGATACACTTCGTATCGATCGAGTTCGAATCGATGTGCCTTGTACCGCATCGGTTCGGAAATGACACGCCACGTATCGCTCAGGATCGAATCGATACCCCTCGTATCGGTTAAGTTGCGCCAACCTCGTATTGATTGCGGATCGGAGAGCTTTGCATCGATCATGCAAACAACCATCACTCCTCAACCCATACAACATCGATGCGAACCCAACATCCAGCAATCGATACGAAATCAAACACTAGTTTTCTTTTCATCGGTACGAAGTGGAGGCTAAGCTACCCTCGATTAACTGTTCAAAGTCCTTAATTCCTTCTTCCCCGATTGATACGATTATAGCCATGGCCATTTACGATCGAGATCCATCCCCAGATCTGGTTTAACATGTTGCCAGAAAAGATGATTGAAGAAGAAAAAATGAATCTGGGATGACAATGACTTCGCCACTTGGATTCGTAATTAATTACCTAAATTCAAATTAGGATTCGAGGCTGGGAAGATTGAATCGATTTGGAGGCTAAAGCAGTTCTTTTTCTTGGACTATCTGTCGATACGAAAGCAAAAGGCAGCAGTAAAAAGTGAAAAGTAAAAAAGTGAAAAATGGCTAAGCCCTAGCTATTTATATGAAGCTTAGAAGGAACTGGGTCGATTCGCCTCCCAGTCCACTTAACCGGTCACAACCGGTCAAAACGCGGAATCGAATCGAACGCCCTGTTCGAATCCATCGGACCAAGAATTTATATCGATTCGAAATGGATAGTAAATCCGTCGATACGAAGCACGCGGCAAGGACGGCTGAAGATTGTGAAGTCCATCGTCTCGAAGCCCTCGTTCGTATCAACAAGTTCGCAACTCCGTCCGCTGCATATCGATACGAACAACAATTTCGTATCCATCAAAACTTATCGATACGGACGAATATTTCGTATCCATCAAAAACTCATCGATACGAACAGCAATTTTGTATCCATCAAAATTTATCGATACGAACGAATATTTCGTATCCATCAATTCGACATGCATCGATACGAAAAACTACTTTTCAACCTTCTACATCGATTCAGGAGAGGATCGATACAAGGGGATAGTCAAAAACAACCATCAAGCGTTGTTTCAACTCGAATTTCAAATCGGTTCAGGAGAGAATCGAAATCCGATAACAAACTAACTGACAACGGCTCATGGACACACAACGTTAGCGAGAGTCAAATTAACATATGTGCATATATGTCGGACTAATATTTGATTTTCAACATTCACCGGGATCGAATACTCATCTCATTACGATTACAACAACAAACAGCTAAGCACTATTATACAGCAATCAGTTATATCAACGCAAGGTTACAGCAATACAAAGTACAACTTTCAACAAAAGAGAGCAATGATTGTTCTGAGAGAAATTGCAGCTTTTCAAAGCACGTCATGTTTCCACAAGACGTACTTTGGGGGGCAAATGTTATCCAACCTTTTGGCAAGGCCGTGATACCAAGGTACTGACTGAAAACCAAAGGATCACTCCTCTTGGATATCAATCCTACGCAGGTTCGCTATGGATATCGATGAATTTTGTCCAACTCCAGATTGAGCTATAATTGATAGGACACGACGAGCAAAGCCATAAGAACCAGCATTCAAAATTTCAAGTCAATTCGAGTTTGTATGCTCAAGTTATGATGGATGTAAGTTGAAGGGAAAAGCTCCGGTTTCGTATCGATCATCGAACTCTGGTACGAATTGATCATTTTCGTATCGATCAGGTTTCAGCAACTTCGTATCCATCGAAGTGCCGCAGTTCGCATCGATCGAGTTCGAATCCATTGAAGTGCCTCGGTTCGACTCGATCTCATTCGAGTCCCACGGCTCCTCATTATTCGAATCCATAGGCATCTCCCTACTTCGCATCCATCGGAAGATAACCTACTTCGTATCGGTCGACTCCCATGAGTTCGTATCGATCAGGATTGGCCGTATTCGAATCCATCGAGTTCATATCGATGGACTTCGTACCCATCAGTAGATGACGCGCTTCGTAACGATCGACCAGTGTCTTCTTCGCATCCATCATAGAAGCATCCCTTCGAATCCATCAAGGAGCCTTGATTCGTCTCCATCCAGATATCCTGCTTCGTATCCATTGAGGAAGCCACTCTTTGAATCCATCTGGGTGGAGTAATTTGTATCCATCGAGTAAACAAGCCAAGGTGACGTGTCATCCCTCGATACGAATAAGCCGAGATATATGGAGTCGATGCGGTCAACTCAGAGTGAAGACCAGATCGAGGCGAAGTTTGCGCTCCACGTCATCACGAAGGCGCGTGCCACCATCGATTCGAAACAATTGATTCGAAGAGATGGATTCGAACCAAACAGCCACTCGAGAATACTCATTTAGTATCGACTATATCTCCCAATCCACTGATCCAAATGCCATGAAATTTTCACAGGAGATTGCGTACATGCTGAGGAATGTGTCCACCAAATTTCGGCTCAATTGGACGTCATCTTGATGGATACGAAGTGACTTTGTATCGATCGCCAATCAAGTCGAAACTTTCTCAAATTGCTCTCGTGGGCCCACTCATGTGCCAGAAGAAGTCTCCCGAGATTTGAGTGAAGTCTCAGCCTCCTATGCCTATAAATAGAGCCCAGAGCCTACAGAAAAGGGATCTTTTGACTTTCAAGCGCCCAGACTTTGCCAGATTGAAATCTCCATCATCCTACACCATATTCTTGCTGTTGAATTCGAATTTCCAGTTGTAACTTGCTGTTGATTGCTGTAACAACTTGTAAACATTGAAAGAGAACCAATAAAACACCAAAAAACTTCAAAGTGGACGTAGGCAACACGTCGAACCACTGTAAATTGATTGTCTACGCATTTACTTTCCTGTTGATTGAAGTTTTTGTTAGATAATACTCATTTTCAATTTATATTCTTCATTATTATCTCTTCAAAGACTTCCGAAGAGTGTTGTGACCAATTTTAGTACAGACACTATCAAAGTATATTTTTGAGATTCAATTTTAGCGTACTTCTCTCTAATCTTTCGAAACGGCTATTTACTTTGTGAAAATATATAAGTAATTCTCAATGAGTAAGTTTAGATACCTCACTTGACTCGTTGTCATCATTGTTAGTTATATCACCTTGAAGGCACATATCTGCTTTTTCACTCTCACTGGCAGTGCTTTCATCATCTTCATCAGTTTCATCCCAAGTGGCTGCAAAACTTCTCCTTTTCGGTTTCTTTCCTTGGCTAAATCAATTTTGAGGATAATTGGGATTGATGTGGCTAGGTTTATTGCACTTATGATAGATGATCTCCCACTCTTCTGGGTTGTCTAGAACTTTAAATATTCTGCTTTTCAGTTGTTGATTTAGAGTTGGATTTCCGTATCCTTTTGAATTTCTTTATTATGAGTGCCAATATAGCTGCTCTATCCTCATCATCATCATCTTCACTTTCATTCGTTCCTTTAAGAGCAATCGATTTCTTTCGTATCACCTCCTTCGCATTCTTCTTTGAATTTCATTTCAAGCTCATAAGTAGTGAGATTTTCGATGAGTTCTGCAACCTTGATTTGTTTCAAATCCTTTGATTCTTGGATGGCTGTAACTTTCACTTCAAAACCTCGTTGAAGGACTCTGAGGATTTTTCGGATTATTTCAAATTCTGTGTATGATTTTTCGAGTTCTTTTGATTTGTATACAATATTGGAAAGTCGTCTATGCATCACTTTGACGTTTTCATCCTCGGCGGTTATGAAATTCTAGTATTCGCTACTGAGCATGGCAGGGCGAGATTCCTTGACTTGAGATGTTCCTTCCCGATTCACTTCAAGTATGTGCTATATTTCTTGCGCAGTTAGACAATGTGAGACACGATTGAATTCAATTTGATCCAATGAGCAAATAATAAAATTCATAGCTTTAGTAGTAGCATTTTGTAGTCTATTTTCAACATCTATCCATTCGTCCATCAGTTTATCTATTTCTGGATTATTTATAACTATAGTTGGTGCTCTATAACTTGTATCAACAATATTCCAAGCATAAATGGTTTTCGTGAAGATTTTCATTCTATTTTTCCAGTAAGCATATTCACCATTGAACATTGGTGGTATAACTTTGGACTGACCCTCAATAAAAGCATTATTAAAAGAAGCCATTTTAAAAATTCAAATGTTTAAAACAAAAGTTGGTTTTTGAAAAATCAAAATATTAAAATAAAAATTGGCTTTTGTTCCTAGCTCTGATACCATTTGTAGGATCAATTTCACCCTAGAGAGATGTGAATAGGGTGATACTATACATTACAAAAATTTAATGTGGAAGTATATAAAATAATTTCAACATAGATATAGCAGAATAGTGGCGGCACAGATGATCGTAGAATAATAAACGTAGAAATAGAACAACACAGATTTATTCAGCTTCTGCAAAACCCTGCCTATGTGCTGGCTTCTACTGAAAGTTAAGTAGTCGACGCTTGCACACATAAACTCGTGACACCCGCTATCGACTAACCTAATTCTATGCTCAAAACGCTGCCACAACTCATTCACTGAGTTGTGAATTCTCAAACTACACCACCGTAGTTCGTACCCTAGTCACACGACTAGAATTTACAAATATATAAAAGTAAACCACAAAAAAGCAATTTAAAAAACAACAAAACCCTAATTCATAAACTAAAGGCCTTATATAGTAATTATGAACCCAAAGACAATAAAAAGGCCGGCCCAAATATTATGAAGTGATAAACCATTGTCCCCTTTTTCTTTTATCTCTAATCGACCTATATCCTTTTTCGTTGAAACATGGCTGCTTCCTTTAGTTTTTTTTGTTCCTATGTAAACAAAAATTATGGCTTCATGATTATTTGAAGTCGCCTCCTGAATGTTGGTCTATTACAATGACAATTGCTTTGATTTGCTTTTCTAATTGATATGCTTGAACTCGATGCTTTTCTTGCCTATGATGTTAACGGGTTTTATAGGGTTTAATTCCCTAAAGTTTTGTTCGAATAAATTGTTTGAACTCGTTTGATAATTTTGTTTGGCCATTTGATTATGCTTAAATGCTTGAGAGTTCTCTGACTTGTTCAATTCGTATAATTTCCTGATCTGGTTGCTTGGTCACCACGGCTTGTTTTTTGATTTGGTTCCATTCATTTTTCTGACTTGTTCATGGTATTCTTTGATTTCATGAATATCACGGCTTTGATTTCGCTTTGGTTGTGTTTCTATTCTTTTCTCTTTTGACATCTTTGATTTCGGTACTTGACATTGTGATAAATTTTTTGATATTGTGTTACTCACTGCCTTTGACTTTGACATTTAAACTGACTTGGTTATTTTTGAAATTCCCTGCTAGATTTTGTCTCGGCCTTAAGTATATGTACAATGCATCACTGTATCATGCATACATGTATATATGTATATTTACTCATGTATAAATTCATGTTATACATGTACTTGTGCATTGCATTTTCCACTGCCGTATGCTTCAATATAAATTGTGCTTGAAGTCTGTAGAATAAATCTATAGTCTCTGTAGCATATATATGTTACTTGTTGTTCATGTAGATATGTATTTGATTCACGTCCATATATATATAAAATGTATAAAGTCTGAATCAATCAAGTTCACCATTGTCCATGTTTTACAAGTGGTCAATGTTAGTGATACTATATGTTAGCTTGCATTGAGTTTCTCTGATTGTCAGTACTATTGCATAGTTGTTGCGAATCTATCTCACTTGAACCGTTTGCATTTCCATATGAACTGGTATGTGCTTGTGTATATATGAACATATTCTATTTGTCACTGCTGCATTTCATATATATGTTTCTTGGTTGCACTGTCAACATGAGTTCATATGCATTTAGTCCAAACATTGTTGTTTGCTGTTCTTGTTTTCTCTTGTATCAATGTTGCATCACTATTTCATTTTTGTTCTTGTCTGAGATTGCTCATTTGTGCTGTTGTATTGATGTGAAAACCTTTTCTTCTTAGTTTAAGCTTTGAGTCTGGTCTGGTATACATGTATGTTAATCCTAGTTCTTTGGCCTATATGCATTAGTGCTCATCCATGCTTCTGTTTTGTACTGGTGCACTTGATATCTTTACCTGTGCATGTCACTTTACCTTTTGTTTTCACTTGATATGGTTTGGAGCTTGAAATGATTTGTTGTTTTGGTGGAGATTATGTTGTGTGCCTTTGCTCCATGCCACTGAAATTATATACAGTTGAGCAAGTTAACCTGCTATGTCCTTGCTGTATTTCATTAAATCACTGCGCTTGTATCATCACTGGGGTCTTGTATACTCTAGTATGCTAGACCATGTACTCGAATGTTGTTGTGGACTTGATGTTGGTTGCCTCTGATTGTTGCTGCATTCTGGATTAAAATGAACCTTTGAGCTTTGTACATGTTCATTATTGACTTGAATTGTTTTCATGTGTACACAATTGAATTTTTGTTCGTGGCTTGTTCCAGTCATTTAAGACGTGACCATTTTATTGAACTTGTACATTTGGATTGCACCTGTGTTGAATCCAACTTGTAGCTTGGGTTTGACCTTGTGCTCGTGTCGTGACTTTTTTGTATTGCACTTTAGTTGAACCCGGCTTTTGATTGGGTTTGACCTTGTTCTCACCTGTCCGTGTAATTTTATCAAGTGCATATCGGTGTGCATGGCCTTGTGGCATGTACAGTGATACATTGTGCATGTGTGTATGATGAATTCAAACCTAAATGGTGACGAACAACCCAAATAACCGAGGTAAATAACATTTTCAAAATACACATTTTATTTTACACTGAACAAATATTTCTTTTTCAATTTCACCGCGTCAGTGTTTATTATGTAGATAACTAAGATGCTAGATTCAATTTGGAATAGAGTTGAAGATTAAATATGAGTGAATGAGTGAAATATAGTGAGGTGCAAATGTAAATGAAAAATTGTGATGTAATCAAAATTGTATTGTAATCAAAGATTGTGTATATATATAGTGAGAGCTCAAATTTGTACTATTCAAAATTGTAATAAAATATTTGTTTGAATAAAATACTATTTGAATTTAAATTCTGTGTTATTTATTTTGTTCAGTAAATATTTATTTAATTAATTGAAAATAAAATAGTACATTAATAAATACATTTAAATGAATATGCATATAAATGTATATTATCATCAGACAAAAATCATATACTAGCATACTCAATACCCCCTCCCTCCACACTTTTCCTTGCTCCAACATGAATTTAATGCACTTTTACTTTATGTCTATATATGTTTCATAAGTCATTTTTTATGTTTGCACTTTATATCTTATTTTGTTTCATAAAATGTTATATCCATTTCTATAGTAACTTAAGCCTATATATTTATATGTTTAACATACTAACTTATTTGTAAATGCACGTATTTACACTAAAGAGTTCATAACATATCCGACAACTTTTAGCCCATGAAAAATCGAAAAATCGAAAAACGAATTCCTGTCATATTTTCAATTTTTCTTCGAAATATTTATTTTTATAAACAAAATTTAAAAATGATTACATCATTATTATTTATTATTTAGAAGAGTTTTATTTCCATTATAATATCTATTGTTTGAATATTTAAAATTAATTAAATATTAGCAAATCAAAGCCGTGAAATTCTAGGTCATTACATTCTTTTCCCATTAAAAGAATTTCATCCCCGGAATTACACCTCAACCTAACCCAAAAAACACTTAACATTGTACATCAGTTTACATGATGTACATAGATCATTCTTATATAAAAATATGATTTGATCACCACTCGAATATATAATTTCACTTCCGAACTAGTATCACTCACCCGATTTTTTAGTGCGGACTCTGATCAGGCTCCCTTATTAGGAACTTCTGTTCTACTTACATATTTGTGACTATGATAGAAAACATTTGTCCCATGTCAAAAATCCTTGTAAAATGCCCACTGTAAAATATTGAGTAATAGATACTTATCCAAAATGGCGTGAAACACATCCAAGCCATGTACTCTAATCTTAGATCAAAGTATATGAAAACGAGAGATGATCTATGTCCAACCTACGCACTTCTTTAATTGGTTCCTCCTAATACCAATTCTATTTCCACTAGATTATTTATGAAAATATTTCATAATACTAAACTTAACTTCACTTGGATACTGCTCCACTGCATCCTAGGAGTATATACCCCTATTTGATTCAACTATTCCATTTTGCATTTATTTCCCTAAGAAAAAATCAAGTTCCAAATACCCGATCGTATTTCAAAAACTTTTTGAATTGATACTATAATTTCAATTCTTAGAAAATTTACATATAGCTCGAGTAACTCCGAAATGATACTAAGCAACTGGGTATTATAAAAAAGTATCATACACTCCCTTTCCAAAAAGGGCAATACTCAAGAGAAGTGTTTACCATCCGAACACATCTCTTTCCCAATTTTAAGTTATTTTCGAGCCACTCGAATCAGTTAACTTAAAAATGTTACTTTTATTTCAAAATCTCGTTTTTGAAAAAAATACTTTTCATATTTCCAACAAAACATTTATCACCAACTTCCTTTGGGTGCATTCGAGTTTGAAATTATTTTGATTATACAATGATAAAGAGAATAATTTACTAAGTACCCCATAGTGTTCACCTAGGCAAACATTCGATCATCACTTAGAAGATTATTCAGATCATCATAAAACAATCAAGACTCATTCTCCCAAGCTAATCCAAATAAAATACTTTTTGCTTAACCTTTTCATTCCTAGAATCTTATACTTGAACCAAAAATATTTTCAAATAATACTATTATTATCTTTCAAAATCTTGAAACATTTTCCAAAAGCACCGGGATTTAAGTCCATAAGTTTCAACTTGAATTCTTTTAATTAAAAGACACCGTCTTATAAATTCAGTTCATAAATCAACTTTTAAATCATTTTCCAAATATTTATTGTAAAATATTCTAACTTTAAATAAACATCTTTTATTAAATCAATTTTTACCCCAACATTTACATCAAATGCCTTATAGTCAAATTGTGAAACATAATTCACAAGGTATTCGTTTCAATGTTTTCCTTATTTCTATTTACCAAACCTAAATCTTAAAAAGGAAAGCTACCTATACAAACTAACAATAGTCAATGCTCAAACCGAACGAGCATTAATAAACAAACCCCACATGATAATAATGAAATATTATTATCTCTTAGCAAACAACACTGTAAAAAAATTATACTATTTTTCAAATCATTCTTTGTATATAAATATATTTCTAGGTAAAATTATTACATTTACCCAATTTTAAAATAATATGTGTCAGTTTTCCTTGTTTAAGTGTGTATGAACCCATATCGACACCGTGGCTGTAACGTCCCGTAAATTTTAAAGGTTTTATTTACGTATTTAATTGAATTTTGGTAAAATTTAAATAATAATATTTTGAAATAAAAATTTAATATTTGAAATACGTCTATTAAAACATAGCAAATAGTAAATTTTCAATTTATAATGTGGAAGCTAATTTTTCTTATGTAATTCTATTTAAATTCAAATTAATTAAAATTTGATGATAATAAAATGCTTTCCAAACTTGAATATTTTTATACAAAAATTTGTAAATCATCTTCTGAGTGAGACGTCATATTTTGTTTCTCTAAATTTGGAATGCCGTTGCCCTGTTTATCTTATTTCTGGCAGATTTGCAGCATTTTCGGTACTGGTATCTACTTTTGATCGGATGATCCTGTTACTGATATTTGTATACCGTTTTGATCGTCTCGTCGTGCTGATTTCTACGGTATATTCAATCTGTGATTTGAAGTCCGATACACAACGAAATCCGTGAAACCGATAACCGTATCGGTATCGGATCTATGATCTTTTGTTTCCTTGTTTTTTCAAACTCATGATGTGCTGTCCAAACATCAAAATTAATTGCTTTAAATTTTCAGCTGAATCATTATGACCGTTGTATTTCTTTAACTTTATATTTTATATTTAACGAAACTCTTTGTTTATAGTTCTTCAACTTTGCCAATTCCTCTTCCTCCATTTTCTTTTCGGCTGCTAACCATAATGTTGCCTCTTCTATGCCAAAGAATGCCACTCGAAGCCTATCCCATCTCCACGACCTTAATAGCAGCTCGCGCACCCTACCATCACGTTCTCCAAACAATGGCCGCTCCACCCTGCTGCTTTTCCCATTAGCTTGGGCTTACCATTCTTGACCAAACACATTCCACTAGATCGAGCACCCATCCATGCCGTGGCCACCGACCAGGCTTCCCCCTCCTCACCACCTCCGCCTTGCCGAGTGGCCACCCTTCCCTTCCTATTGCCATTGCCCCCCATGCATTCGCCTTTCCTTTGTCTGTTCATATATATAGTTATGCGCATTTGTATTTATATATATTAGCTTTTGTTGTATATAAGTCTTAAAATATGTAATTTTTTATACTAGATTTGATTTTCTTTTACATGTACAAAGGTTTCAAAATATATTTGATATATGCTCATCTTATAACCTCTCTATTTTTAAGTAAGTATATATATGTTTGTATACTAGCCTGATTTTTGAAAAGAAGTATATCAACGTGTGGAAGCTTTCATATATATATACATATATTGTAAAGTAATGTAAAGATATGTACTGTTTTATATGTGGGTTATAAAAGCTGTAAGATCTGTTTGTTTATATTTAAATTTTTGCTTCATATATATATTTTCTATGACTTGGCTTTGATTTAGAAATATGTTTGTTTTACATATTTTTTTCCTAATCAACACATATTATCTATAAATATACTTTTTCATTTAACTAGTAATTTATAAAATAAATCTTCATAAGACTGTATACATAACTATATATTATTGGTTTATATAAAACTGTTAGGTTTAGTGTATTGATTCAAAATTTATTTTATATATATATGTATTTTTACTTTAACATATGACTTCTAGTTAAACAATGATTTTATTTGGATAATTAGTTTAAATACATATATAGATATATAACTCATTTCTTTGTCAAATCTCTCGAGCCTCGAAAGGTGAGTAACCACTCACGATTAACGTTCTTATATTCATTAAATTTGATTTCAATTTGAAACGACAATTGAAATATGCTGCTATTAGTTATTCACATTGCTATTTATATGTTATTATCTGTAACTGTTCACCTGTAGGATATGACACCATATCCTGTTGCTTATATTTTATCTAACCATTGATGATATATGCCTGTTATATTATTATTATATATGTTATCACTCTGCAGGTTCCCTGTTAGTTAAAATTCCTTATGGTTTGAAATGATACATACCTAAACGATCTGCAGAATAGGAGAAAATCGTTATGGGTCGAAATGATAAACCCAAGCGATTTTCATTTGAATTGAATTTGGAATTGCGGGTTGAAATGATATATACCCGTACATATTTAAATAGTGGATTGAAATGATAAATATCCATGTTACTAGACCATAGGATAGAAAATTATATACAGACACTGTTGGTCTATATATAAATATTTTGAAATGATTTCTATGGTTTTGAAAGGAAATATATATGGTTTTATTTAATATTGAAATTATTTTATATATAAATAAGTTTAATATAAAATAAATTTAATAATAAGCTTTAATTTAATAAAGTTTGATTTAATTAATATATTATATGTTTAAGTATTTATTTAAAATTTTACTTTTAAAATAGAGTTTAAAATGTTTTTATAAGTTAAGGTTGGGAAAATAAATTTGAATTTATTTGAAATTATATTTATGCTAGAATTTTATTTAATTAAACTGATTTGAAACTTATTGAAACTGAGATTTTTAAAGAATATGATTTTATAACTTGATTTTTTTTGTTTAAGGTAATTAAATGAATATTTCAAGTTTAGACAAATTGAAGGAAATATTTAGTTTATTTGTAATTTGGGGTTTTATATAAATGATATTGGATTATTAAGTAAACATTTCAAAAACTTTAAAAACGAAGTTAAATTTTGGTATATATGAAATTATCAAATCTAATTTTGAAAATGTTTGAATATTAAAGCTTTGAAATATATTGGAATTTAAATGGTTTTTTCAATGCTTCAAATCTGTATTTGAAATCGATATGATTTGAAGTGATTTATTGAGAAGCTGAATTGAAACGAAGTTGAAGAATTGAGATTGAATCAAATTGGAATTTTGGAATTCGAGTTGATTTGAATTGATTTATGAGTTTTGAGGAAACCATTTTATTATACAAAGTATTTTTAAATTATATTTTACTTTATAAATTGCTTTAATATAAACTATTTAATATAAACCATTTTTAAAATAAATTATTTTATTGTATAATAATTTTTATATCTAAACTATTTAAGTGGTGGAAGTTGTGATTTCAAAGTTATGATTTTCCAAAGTATTATGATTTCAAAGTGTTATGATTTCCAAAGTGTTTTAATTTCAAGTGTTTTGGTTTCGAAAGTTTTATAACCTTGAAAGTGATTTTATTTTTGGAAATGGGTATATTTAAAACATGAATGATATTGTATTGATATGGTTTTGAAATGGAAAATGATATTTTGGTTTGAAGTATAACCTATTTTGAAATGACCATGGTGTTATAATAACGATTGGTTGTTAAAGATACCAGGATCGGATATTGTCATACTCTCTACCAATACCGAAAACCACTTTAACAACTGTGTACGTAGTGGAGATTCCAGAATGAAGTAGGATGGTTTTGTGGCGATCGTATATGGTATTTAAGTAGCCTTGACTCCAGTGAGTCATCTTGATGCGGCTAAAACAGGAGCCAGGCCGGGCCAAGTGAGGACATTCCTCTGATCGGGCACATTCCTTCGATACCATTCTATATCTTTTGTGATGTGATTGGGTGCACCCTTTGATTTGGGAGTGTGTCATAAGGTGGGCGGTAGTAGTTGCTACGCGTTACCACCAGTCCGCATATGCGAACAGTATATCTGCCCTGGCATTTCCATGAGTGCCTTGTTGCATGCCCTAGCACGCCTTCTACGAGTTTGGTTTGTACCATACCTATAGAGTGCCCTCTGATAGCCCTCCAATTTACGGGGGGAGTTACGGTACTGTATATATATGGGAATATATATAAAATGTATTAAGTGGGATATGGGTAATGCCTTAACGCTATTTTAATATCTTTTACTTCACTATAGACATATTATAATAGCGTGTATTACTACATAGTGGTTAGTTCCACGGATCCTTAGAGGATGGTTATCCCAAACGTCCTTTAAGTTACTTGTATTTTAGTTGATATTTCACTTGAGTTGGATTTATTGATATAAGAATGTTAATTCTGACTCGAGTATCTTGTGTTTTGCTTTACGTTCGGGTCAGACTGAGTGTCACAGCGTTTGAGACTCACCTTTTGTGTTGGAGCTTCACTTGGAGATCCATCTACATCTATTCAGCTTTCAGCCTTTCTAGTTGATTTGTTTAGAGATGTCATCTGTTTGTATTCGAGACTTCACTGTATTCGAGATATCATGTCATATTTTATTTCAATTCTGTTATATATATAGTGGCTTCATGAACTATTATTCTTTTATTTCCATTGCTTATTGTTGTAATACTCTGTGTTTGTGATTCTGCGATTGATTTATTTACTGTATATGCTGAGTTTTTTCCAAATATAAATTAACAATATGATATTTTGAGCTATTCAAGTCCGACACGTGCGAATGCAAATGACACGAAATATGTCATTACAGTTGGCATCAGAGCCCTGGTTTTATGCAAACTTTAGCATATAGAGTAAATTTAATTATAGAATCATGTTTTGTTCGAGCTTAAATTTCTTCCTCTTTGATTCGAATTTCCTTGGAATGTTGGAGCTTCCCCTTTGTTCTAAAATTCATACATGTCTCTCCCTAGTCATGTTTTCTTGATTCTGGAACATCCCATAGCTTCCCCGAATTATTTGTAAAAGGGCGAAACTCCTTTACAACAGGCATTGATTCATCGAAGATTTCTGTATCCTTAGTTTACATTGCTACTATCTCTTACTATGCCTGAATTCTATTCTCTTAAGATCGGACGTCGAATTTGCCTATGAACTCTACATCGATCTTATTCTTGAAGTCAGGGTCGACCCAATTAAGGTCCCCCGTGATTTATATAAGTCTATCCATCTTTCCTCTTTTGTAATCTATCCATCTTATCTTCCGAGTCTATTTACTTAGTTAGATCCACTTTGATTAGGGTCCCCTTTGTATTTGAATCTCTATTCTTGCTTTCAAAGTTATTCTTGAATGATCGAGTGAGGGAGAGTATTTGTATTAATTTAAAAATATTTTATGTTGTATTGTTTGAGTTGTTAAGTTGATTTTTGGGTTTCGATTGATTCCTCTAGCTAACATTATCAATAAGGATTCCAAAACACTTGAACAGAGCAAACCGACACAATATTATTAACAAATTTGGTAAATGAAATAAAATTTGTATGATTCCATTATATATACAAGTATAAATTTTGTTTGATTATATTATATATATAAGCAAAAAAAATTCTAAAAGATAACCGTTGGAAAATTGGTTGTTAAGGACTATAATATTTGATTTTCATTAATTGTTTTGTAAACCATTAACAATTGTCACTGGTATAAATAAATGAAATTATAAAACTGGTTTGTAAATTGATTTGGAATTGAAATGAATTAAGGATTAGAGAACTTTAATTTTCAGTGTTTTTCGAATTTGGGTTTCAAAGTTTTAGAAAAAAATTAATCAAAATAGACTATTTATTTGAAAGTGTTTATAAATAGAAATCGTTTTCCAAAGAATTTTAAAGGTTTTTAATCAGTACTCTCTTCCTTTGTCGCTGGAAAATAATTTCGGTGATGACGGCCGCATCACCAACATCCTTTTTCGAGTCTCGAAGTGGAGAGGCCCCTTAGTAGCTTTGCTACACCTTTTTGGAAAAAAATGGACTTGATTTAAAATTTCTTGTATATAAATTGATTTATATAATATATACGCATATTATTATTTGCAAAATAGTTTGAAGAAAAACCGGAAATTTAAATCTTAAGGTTTATATTAAGAAGTGGTTTAAATTATAGAAATAAAGTGTAATGTTTGAATAGTTGGAATATCCAAAATGATAAATAGAATTAAACCAACTTGAAATGATTAATTTGAATAAACTTACTTGTATAACACTAAATTGCATTCTAATATATGTAACTTGCCTAAAATTTCAAAAAGTTATAATGTTAGGGTACAATAAAGGGTTGTACAGGAAGAAAACTTAGGTAATAAATTGCTCAAACTAAAAATCTGGCTTAATATAAATGTTGTAGATAGAAGAAAAATTTGTGTAGTATTTAATTGTACTCATGAACATTAATATAACTTACCTAGAAAAGTTTAAATGTAATTAGAATGTAATTGGATAATATACACTAGGATATAAGTAATAGGATACCAAAATTGGTATTTTGTTAAGGAAATTTATAAATAATAAATTGGATAGTAAATTGAATATATAAAAGAGAATTAATTTGTTGAATAATAAATGGTTATAATAATTGTTTGTGCACGTAATATACGTTGGAAAATATATATATTAAGTGAAATAAATTTAATAAATAAATAAGTTGATTAAAAATGAGTTTTTTTGAAAGAAATGTTGATAAAAAGGAAGAAAATCAATTTTAAATTGAATGACTATTTATAAATTGAACAAAATGGATTGAACCAAATTATTGAATATTAATTGAAATCTATATGATTTTGAATTATTGAAGTTGAATGTTGAGGTGGAATTAATTATGGTTGATCTAATAAATTTAATAAATGAGTAAAATAAAACAAATTTTGTTGTGAAATTTGTGCAATAAATGTTGATAAATCTAAACCAAATCAATTGGAAAAAAATATGGAAATGAAATCAATCAAATTGATTAAACAAAATTGGAATCAATTTATTGGATATAAACCAATTTTAAATTGAATAATGTTTATGTGGTTTTAAATAATTTGTTTTATTTTGTATTTCAATTATCTTTCTTTTTGGTTATTTCTATTCCCCTACCTCCTTCCTTTTCGGGGACGAAAAGTTTTTTAGTGGAGGAGAGTGTAACGACCCATAAATTCTAAATGTTTTATTTACGTATTTAATTGAATTTTGTTGAAATTTTAAATAATAATATTTTGAAATAAAAGTTTAATATTTGAAATACATCTATTAAAACAAAGCAAAATGTAAATTTTCAATTTACAATGTGAAGTTTATTTTTCTTATGTAATTCTATTTAAATTCAAATCAGTTAAAATTTGATGATAATAAAATGTTTTACAAACTTGAATATTTTTATATAATAAATTTGTAAATCATCTTCTAAGTGAGATGTCATATTTCGTTTTCTAGGTTTGGATTGCTATTGCCCCGTTTATCTTATTTCTAGCAGAACTGCGGCATTTTCGATACCGGCATCGACTTTTGATCGGATGATCCTGTCACTGATATCTGTATACCGTTTTGATCGTCTCGTCGTGATGATCTCTGTGGTATATTCAATTCTATGTTTGAAGTCCGGCACATAGCGGAATCTGCAAAACCGATAATCGTATCAGTATCGGATCTGTGACCTTTATTTCCTTGCCTTTTCAAACTCATGACGTGCTGTCCAAACTTCAAAATTAATTACTTTAAATTTTCAACTGAATCATTATTACCATTGCATTTCTTTCATTTTATATTTAGTGAAACTCTCTGTTTATATTTCTTCAACTTGCCAATTCCTCTTCCTCCATTTTTCTTTTCGGCTGTCATTCAAAATGTTGCCTCTCCTATGCCGAAGCATACCACACGAAGCCTGTCCCATCTCCACGACATCAACAGCAGCTCGTGCACCCCACCATCACGTTCTTCCAGAAAATGGCCGCTCCACCCTGCTATTTTCCATCAGCTTCTGCCTACCACTCTTGACCGAACCCATTCCACTAGATCGAGTACCCATCCATGCTGTAGCCGCCGACCTGGTTGCCCCGTCCTCACCACCTCCGCCTTACCGAGTGGCCACCCTTCCCTTCCTATTACCATTGCCCTCCATGCATTCGCCTCTCCTTTGTCTGTTCATATATATAGGTATGCACATTTGTATTTATACATAATAGCTTTTACTGTATGTATGTCTTAAAATATGTAAATTTTTATACTAGATCTGATTTGCTTTTACGTGCATAAAGGTTTCGATATATATTTGATATATTCTCAGCTTATAACCTCTCTATTTTTAAGTAAGTATATATATATATATATATATATATATATATGTTTGTATACTAGCCTGAATTTTGAAAAGAAGTATATCAACGTGTGGAAGCTTTCATATATATACATATATTGTAAAGTAATGTAAAGATATGTGATGTTTTATATGTGTAAGTTATAAAAGCTGTAGGATCTGTTTTTTTATATTTAATTTTTTACTTTATATATATATATATATATATATATATATATATATTCTCTGATTTGGCTTTGATTTATAAATATAACTGTTTTACATATTATATTTTTTTCTAATCTATACATATTATTTATAAATATACTCTGCGTATAACTAGTAGTTTGTAAAATAAATCTTCATAAGACTATATATATATATATATATATATATATATATATATCAGCTTATATAAAACTGTTAAGTTTAATGTATTGATTCAAAATTTATTTTATATATATGTATGTTTGACTTTAATATATGAGCTCTTGTTAAACAATGATTTTATTTGGATAATTAGTTTAAAATACATATATAGATATATAGATTTTGAATATGTATTTTAGATTGATTTTGGTTTTAAGAAGAAAATATATAATGTATTATATATTCGTTTAGTCTATATCAAGCAGATTCTGATTAATCTCATTAATTCCTCATTATCAGCTTTGATCGTCGAATTTGTGTTCAAATCGTGCTTTGCTTTAAAATTCGTGCCCGGATTCATAACTCGTTTCTTTGTCAAATCTCCCTTGCCTCGAAAGGTGAGCAGCCACTCGCGATTAGCGTTCTTATATTTATTAAATTTTATTTCAATCTGAAGCGACAATTAAAATATGATGCTATTTGTTATTCACATTGCTATTTATGTGTTATTATCTGTAACTGTTCACCTGTGGGATATGACACCATATCATGTTGTTTATATTTTATCTAACCATTATGATATATGCCTGTTATATTATTATTGTATATGTTATCACTCTGCAAGTTCTCTGTTAGTTTAGAATTCCCGATGGGTTGAAATGAAACATACTCAAACGATCTGTAGAATAAGAGAAAATCATTATAGGTTGAAATGATAAACCCAAGCGAATTCATTCGAATTGAATTTTGGGATTGCGGGTTGAAATGTTATATACCCATATATATTTAAATTGCAGATTGAAACGATAAATATCCGTATCACTTGACCATAGGACAGAAAATTATATATAATAACTTTTAGTTTAATAATAAGCTTTAGTTTAATAAAGTTTGATTTAATTAATATATAATAAGTTTAAGTATTTATTTAAAATTTTGTTTTAAAAATAGATTTGAAAATGATAGTATAAATTAAGGTTGGAAAGATAAATTTGAATTTATTTAAAATTGTATTTAATTAAGGATTTTATTTTATTAAATCAATTTGAAACTTATTGAAATTGAGATTTTTAAAAAATATTATTTTATAACTTGATTTTTTTGTTTAAGGTAATTAAATGAATATTTAAAGTTTAGATAAACTGAAGGAAATATCTAGTTTATTTGTAATTTAGGGTTTTATATAAATGATATTGGATTTATTAAGTAAACATTTCAAAAACTAAATATTAACGAAGTTAAAATTTGATATAAATGAAATTATCAAATCTAATTTTGAAAATGTTTGAATATTAAAGCTTTGAAATATATTGGAATTTAAATGATTTATTTTGTGGATCAAATCTGTATTTGAAATCGATATAATTTGAAGTGATTTATTGAGAAACTGAATTGAATCAAAGTTTAAGAATTGCGATTGAATTAAATTGGAATTTTGGAATTCGAGTTGATTTGAATCGATTTGTGAATTTTGAGAAAAACTATTTTATTATATAAAGTATTTTTAAATTATATTTTACTTTATAAATTACTTTAGTACAAACTATTTAATATAAACGATTTTTAAAATAAACTATTCTATATAAACTATTTTATAAACTAATTTATTGTATATTATTTTTTATATCTAAACTATTTAAGTGGTGGAAGTTGTGATTTCAAAGTTATGGTTTTCCTAAATATTATGATTTCAAAGTGTTATGATTTCCAAAGTGTATTAATTTCAAGCGTTTTGGTTTCGAAAGTGTTATAACCTTGAAAGTGATATGATTTTTGGAAATGGATATATTTGAAATGGAAATGATATTGTATTGATATGGTTTTGAAATGGAAAATGATATTTTGGTTTTGATGTATAAACTATTTTGAAATGACTACGGGGTTATAACAACGATTGGTTGTTAAAGAGACCAGGATCGGATATTGTCATACTCTCTACCAATACCGAAAACCACTTTAACAACTGTGTACATGGTGGAGACCCTGGAACGAAGTATGATGGTTTGGTGGCGATTCTATATGGTATTTCATTAGCCTTGACTCCCGTGAGTCAGCTTGATGCATCTAAAACAGGAGCCATGCCGGGCCAAGTGAGGTCATTCCTCTGATCGGGCAAATTCCTTCGTTACCATTCTATTGCTTTTGTGATGTGATTGGGTGCACCCTTTGATTTGGGAGTGTGTCATAAGGTGGGCAGTAGTTGCTGCTATGCATTACCACTAGTCCGGATATGCGAACGGTATATCTACCGTGGCATTGCCTCGAGTGCCTTATTGCATGCGCTAGTGCGCCTTCTACGAGTTTTGGTTTGTACCATACCTATGGAGTGCCCTCTGATAGCCCTCCAGTTTATGGGGGGTTATGGTACTGTATAGACAATGGGAATATGCATAAAATGTGTTAAGGGGGATATGGGTAACTCCTTAACGCTATTTTACTGTCCTTTACTTTACTATAGACATATTATAATAGCGTATATTACTACATAGTTGATAGTTCCACCGATCTTTAGGGGATGGTTATCCCAAACATCCTAGATTACTTGTATTTCAGTTGATATTTTACTTGAGTTGGATTTATTGATATAAGAATGTTAATCCTGACTCAAGTGTTTTGTGTTTTGCTTTACGCTCAGGTCAGACTGAGTGTCATAGCATTTGAGACTCACCTTTGGAGTTGGAGCTTCACTTGGAGACCCATCTACATCCATTCAGCTTTCAGCCTTTCCAGTTGATTTGTTCAGAGATGTCATTTGTTTGTGTTCGAGACTTCACTATATTTGAGATATCATGTTGTAGTTTATTTCAACTCTTTTATATATATGGTGGCTTCATGAACTACTATTCTTTTATTTTCGACGCTTACTATTGTAATACTCTATGTTTTAGATTTTGTGATTGACTTATTTACTGTATATGCTGAGTTTTTGCCAAATATAAATTAACAATCTAATATTTTGAGCAATTCAAGTCCGACACGTGCAGATGCGAATGGCACAAAATCAGGTCATTACAGTGGCGTCCCACGTCTCGCCTAGAATTCTTATGCCACTCAACAAATAAATCAACACAATATAAAACATTTTATTTCACTAACAAATACACACTCTTAAATAACACACTCATGCTCATTCTAGGATCTCACTTACCCGATCTCAAATGAGTTTACCCCACCAGGTCCAAGGTTCTCGCTTAATCTTGCACTCTGATTCCAAATGTAACGAACAAGAATTTTCGACCCTCGAAAATCGACATTGATACATCCATTATACTGTGTGCCAAGCATTCAAGTGTTGGAAAGCTCGATCGTTACTGGAAAGAAAGAAGATTGGAGATAAGAAGAAATTAACAATCATAGAATCTCACAACGCAATGGAATTACATATGTTAATTAACATATTTCTTTACATTCATTTCAAAAATGATACATCAGAGTCATACTAAAACAAATTCTACCCTAGGACAGTTATAACAGCCTGTCCCTACCTAAATAATACAAGATACATATATTAAAGCAGAAATAAGATAATAACCAGCTATCGATGAAGCCTTCTGCTCCAAGCTCCTCGAAAATGCATCCGTGGAAAACCTGAACTACTTGGTTGTCCATAAAATTTTAAGCACCCAAGAGTCTTAGGGAAGGAAAATAAAAATCCGGGTCATACATGGGTCTGGTGTGAGTAAAATCAAAACTATCTAATTGCTACATTTAAAACTCTTTAAAAATCATGAGTATCTCGTAAGACTAGGCTGCAGATAAACACAGATGGGTTTTTACCTTGGAATAACCAAAACACTTTTATACAAAATATCCAGTGATATTATAATAATGCTAAAGGTTCAAGTAAATATATAAAATAATGATAATTGTTACCATTCTAAATTCCAGCATATTGGGCTCTACAATCAAAATGTGTGGCACGTATTGCAGATTGGATTCCATACTATGGCAAGGTAAGGGACTGCCTTTAGATGGTACACCCCTAGAAAATGCAACGATGCCAACACAAAACTGGCTGCCCCTTTAACATGGCATACCGGATTACCTTACCCCATTTTGACATTGAGCCTTATACTGCCACGCTATTTACGCTCAAATGAATAGGGACAATCTAGAATAGGATGATGGCTCCTAATGGTAGCTAACCACATGGCTGTGCTACATACCATGTTTTTTTCTTTCATTTATCCGATTGTGAAGCTTGTGAGGTTATGTCTTTACCTTTTTATTTGCAAACCAACATGGAATGCTACACCACACCCCAGGCATCATTGCAATGCTTGCATTCATCCATACAACTTCGTTTGGGGAATAAACGAAACCGAAGGCACTACTTACTACATCCATTTTGGAATCACTCTCAGGATTAGTAGCAAATAGCCCTTGCACTTTAAAAATCCATCTTCGATTCCATGCTCTTGAAAATATCTTCAATTTGAAATCATTGAGTTGGATCGAAGTGGTTTTCAGATAACATATCCGATTCTTCTCTCTTTGAAACAACTTTCGATAATTTTTGGTAAACTCAACCCTAGTTCTTTAGGAAATATGCCGAAAAAAGATAAGAGCGGAGTTCATCTCCTAACCATTTGTGGATGGATTTCCTTATCATTTATCCTAGAAGAATGAAATGAGATTTATACACATAGTACAACATCATTAGGTATGACTGTGCCATATAACTCATGTTTCTCCTAGATATTTCCAAATTTACATTTAGGTGTAGATTTTTATAGTCGGTTATTTAACAATAAAATAAACAATCATTCAACATCGATTCAACTCCTTATGGGATGCACAAAGCCTTTATTAATTAATATTTAATTAATAAAATCACTTATAAACTTGATCAAAAGATCCTTTCAAAACACTTCCCCAAACCCTTAGCATTCCTTTATACTTGAAAAAAACAATATAAGTATCTACCAAAACATTTTGGAAATTTCATTTACTCAAAATTCCAAATTAAATAGCCAAACAATTACCTTTCAAAAACATCACCTCCTATAAAATACATTTACGTATCCTTTATAAAAATTCTTTTTATAAGTTCTCTTCACATTTCAAACCACTTAAAAAGTTTTCAAACTAGGTCTAAAACTTCTTTTAAAAATATCTAAATTGATTTATAAATCACTTTCTATTTTTAAACCTATTTAAAAATCTTCCTTCATAATTCCTTTATAAAATCTCCTTTATAAAATATCATTTGTAAATCACTTTTGGTAAAACCTTCTATTTAATAAACCCCTTTTTTTAGAAAAGATAATAATTAATTTTAAATGATCATTTATAACCTTTAAACCCAAATTGATTAAAGTATTCAAGTTAATTCAAAAATATACTTTAGTAAATTTGAAAAGAGGCTTAGCAATCCTAACGGTACTATTTTAAGTTACCATTCAATTTTTGTTTTAATTTATTTACATAAGCTAAAAAATATGCAAATTCAATTCATATTCTAATTAGGGAATAACATGTCAATATAAACTAACTGGCATATCCAAACATATAATGGCAGGATTGTGATTTGTCCTGCTAAATAGATATCCAAAATAATTCAATCAATTTATAGCAGAACGGGGATTTATTATGCTAAATGCATGTACATACAAACAACAATTACATTATAGCAAAACAGCGATTTTATTCTGCTAATAGATGTCCATACAAATCGAACAACATATATTATACTCATTCACATTTATATGGTTCCTTAGTTGTATCGACACTTGAATCCCTTGTATTCAAAACCATCTTTGAAAAAAAGTACCTTTAAAACAATTTTACTCTCGAAAAAAAAGGATTTAAAACTTAAAACTCCATTTTAAAATGAATACTTATAGGTTAAACTCTTATTAAATCATAGTTAATCCTTATTAAATTTGAACTCAATTTAATTAGAAATTAATAAATAATTAGACTTTCAATATATAATTTATTTATAAATTAACCTTTAATTAATCCTTTATTAATTATTAAATAATAATATAAACCTTTATTTAACAATTTACTATTAATTAACCTCAATTAATTAATTAAATAATCTTGTAATTAAAACATAAATAATAAAGTATACCTTTAAATTAAAACCTTAACTAATTTATAATTAAAAATAATTTAAATGCTTGATTAATTAAATAAATAAATAATTGGCCTTATAATTAATAAAAAATTAATCCTAATTAATAATTAATTAAAATTAATCTTATCATTAAAAGATAACTAATCCCTAATTAATTAAAGTTAATAACCTTGTTTATTGCTTAATTGATTATTAATTAGCAAAACTTAATTAATTAATAAGTAATTAATAAAACTTTAATTAACCCTTTTAAACATCATTAATAAGTTTTAAAACATTTCAAAACCACCTTTAAGTATAAAAACTTCAAAATTTCCAAAATTTGAACTTTTATGTAAAGTGCATCTATAACGATTATCGCTATGGATGCCATAACTTGAAAATGTTTTAACTTCTCCTTTTTGAAAACTTAACATTTAGAAGCTTACCAACTTTTCAAACAAAATAAAATGTTTTATAAAACTAAAACAAAAAAAGATTGAGACTTAAAACACTTTGAATTTCAAAACCCATATACTTAATTTACCATAAGAGTTTAGTTTAACATAAGAGTTTCATGTCTTCAATACCACCGAAAGTTCTAACTTCCTTAGCATTCACATCGCAAGTCCAAATCTATACATAAGAAAAACATCCAATATCACATTACACACTAAACATAAGCAAGATCCGACTTCATACCATTTACACAAGTTTATACTCCAAATTCAAATCTAAATCCATATCGTACAAATTCATAAGCATATTCAAATCAATACCATATTTATCCAACAAGCAATCTAATTAAGAAAAATTTATTACAAAGTTACAAACTTTAAAAAAAATCCAAAGAGCTTACTCACTAAAACTTTCCAAATCCTTTTTAAGTCTTGCATTTTGAAAACAATCTTCACTTTCTAACAACATAAGCACGCATAGGCTTGGTCATAGCCACTTTAGGCTCACCCTAAGTGCTTTTGGCTTGGCCATGTCATGGCATAGCTCGGCCATAGGTCTACATGAGCATGACCAAGCTGTTAGGGAGTGGTGTAGGCTTGGGTTTGCATAAGGAGGAGGTAGAAATGGAAAAGGAGATGTTTTTAAGCCTTTTTGAAAACATTTTAAAACTAAAATTTGGATTTTTAAAACTTAAAAACTATAAAAAGAAGCTATTAAAATATTTGGATCTTGGAACAATAATGAGTTTTAAAAGTGAAATGAGAATGAAGAAGAAATAGGAATTTAGATTTTATAAAAAATATACTTCCTAAATTACAAAAGTACCCCTCGTACCTTACCCTCCATATCATGCATGCCACCTCACCTTGTTTGTCCCCCTAAATCCCATGCAACTCATGAAAATTGTCCCCACCCCCACATTTTTCCTTGCTCCAACATGTATTTATTGCAATTGCACTTCACGTCTATATATGTTTCATAAGGCATTTTTCACACTTTATATCTTATTTTGTTTCATAAAATGTTATATCCATTTATATACTAACTTAAGTATATATATTTATATGTATAATATACTAACTTATTTGTAAATGTATGTATTCACACTAAAGAGTTCACAACATATCCGATAACTTTCAGCCGACGAAAAGGGTAAAATTTGAAAAACGAATTCCGGTCATATTTTTCAATTTTTTTCGAACTAATTATTTTTGTAAAAAAAATTTAAAAATGATTACAACATCATTATTTATTATCTAAAAGTGTTTTATTTTTATCTATTATTTGAATATTTCAAATTAATTAAATATTTGTAAATCATAGTAGTGAAATTCCAGGTCATTACATAAATAGTTTGAAGAAATATCGATAATGTGACAAAAAATTGTTTCAGCGATAAATGGCTTTTTTCTTAGTAAAAGTTTTTCAATTTTTTTAGGCATGTATAATATATTAATGTGCCATTAAATAGAAGCTAAATTTTTTTTATGTGCTATGGATAACTAATTGTGATTAGTGGGGTAAGCATGATGTCATGTGGGGTAGAAATTTATTAAAGATATCATATCCAAGGAGAGTATGAGGTGGAAAGTGAAGCACGTGGAGGATGAGCTTGGCCAGCCAATAGAGTTGTTATGGGGAGTGGTGGCCTTTTGTTAAAGTCTACATAAACAATTCATAATATCACAAATTTGTTTTACAAAGTACAGCACAAAAAAGCTAAGTCTTCATCCTCTTCTCTCTTTACTTTAAATTCTAAAAATCATATCAAATGAAGTACAAATTCCACCAAAATTTGACAAAGGTCTTAGCACAACATAGGAACATGGAATAACATCTAATTGTTGAAGGAAGGAAGCTGACAAATGGAGGCTATGAGCATTTATAGTGAAGGATGGTGGTCATGAACTAAGTGGAAGCAAGGTTGAAGTTGTTGGCTTGTTTGGTTGAGCTTGGAAATTGTCATGTGTTCTAATGTCAAGTGATTTATGATAGAACGGGTTTGGGTGAGTTGACTCACCATTAAAAAGTATACATTGTGTGTAAATTTAAAGTAAAGTTAACTGATGAATGGTATAACTTTGGATCCCACTTGCTTCGAAAAGAAAAATATAACTTTATATGTAATAAATTCACTTCTATTACCTTGTAAAACATGTAAAATGGCCTAGACATTGTGATTACATGATCGGTGTGGGTGTGTGTGATGTGAAAGAGTGTGCATGAATGTTTGCATCGAAAGAATTGCTATACGTGCACTTTGAAATCCCTTGTGTTTAACTTGTTTAAAATGGTGATATGTAAATATATCAAAATATAATATATTATAGTTGTATTCTACACCTATAGTAGTGTATGGGAAAGAAAGGAAAAGGTTTGAAAATTTATAGAACTTGTAGAACACAGTTTGAAAACTTGGAAGGGGAGAAATGTCACTATATGCAAACTTCTGCATGCCTTGTTTTTGGGTTTTTTTTAATATGATTTTAAGATATCCTTAGGGGTTCATTTACATGGTTGTTAAGTAGTCTAAGTATATTACTTACTGTAAAAAATAGTAACAGTTACAAACTTTGTTTAAATAGAGAAAACTGGTCAAACTTTCATTCTCTTTTCTTAAGTGTTCGAAGTTCAGTATCTTTTAAGTATCGAACAACAGCAATTTTTGACCTATAGCAGCATTCTTGGCTTTTACGCAATATTTGGTTTTTGGTTTTTTTTGAACGCCTTTGTGATCTTAATTGTGTTCAAAATATTAGTTTAGTTACTTATTTTTGTAAGATCCTTTTAGAAATGATTAATAGTAGGTTTTAGAGCATTTTTAAAATGGTTTCGAGTCTAAAAATATTTTTAATAAATAATTACGAATTCTCAACGTAAAAGGTTACTTTGTAATGTTTATTTAAAATTGTTTTTCTAGAAAATTCTATGTTAGTTATTTTTAAGTAAATATTTAAGACATATTTATTGTATTTTACAAGTATATACATAAGTTTGGAAAAGTGAGTTAAGTATTTTTTAAAAGGTATTGGGTTTATAGTAAACAATGTTTTAGTAACATATTTTTAACCCTTTTGATTATACTTTTGACTATACTTAGATCTTTAAAATGATTTTTTTAAAAGATAATATTAAGTACGGAATGTTTTGGAAAAAGGATAGAAAAAGCAGGCGTTTAATTTATAAAAGAGAGAAGTGCTTTGTAGTAACAATGTTTGAGTAACATTTATTTTTAACATGTTTGATTATATTTTAAAGTGGAAATCTTGTTATGTGATTTGTGAATATATTCTTACACCTTTGAGATAAGTGTGTGAAAATATTTTTAAGTTGAAAGGAGTATAAATAAATAGTAAAGTAGTAGTATACATGTATATATCTTTCATAATGGAATTTTAACTATATATACAAGTATTTACAAAGATTATTATTTGATAATATTAGGATTAGTAGTAGGTTTTGTGACTTAATCGTGTTTATGTGTCTACTCGTTTATAGAAATTATTTACTCCTGTACTTTGTACTAAAAGCCAACAAAGTAGACTTGTTCTATATGTGAGAGTTAAAAATGATGTGTCAATGTAGCTCTTTGATGCACCTAGTGCTCTAATCTACCCGACTTTAGTCTTGACCGAGGGATAGCATGTAACACCCCTAGTTTTTAATGACATTATTCAGGAGATTTAAATCGAGTAAATTGAATAGAATAATGTAGATAAGGAGATTGAGGTTGATAAATAAATATACAGCGGCCGTGCTTATTAAATTAAATGAAATTATTAATGGTTCGATGTTAGCAAATTAAACATAAGGGCATTAGGGTAAATAGCCCACATTCCCACCCTTATATCATTTCCTTTATCTACACATGTTGATTTTTACCACAAGCAACATTCTAAAACGTAAGAAAGAGCAAGGCCGGCCATTAGGAAGAAAGAAGAGATGAGAAAATCAAAGTAAAGCTTATGATTCAAGCTAGAAGAAACCAATCTCAACTAATCTTCAATTTACTTATCCAATCTAAGGTGAATAATAATTATTACATCTCTATTTTTGATTTTTTAGTAATGTAACTTCGATTTAATGGGTAAATTCGTCTTATGATGTATTGAATGATGATATGATTGGACTATGATTTATTTGATTTAAGCAAGACTGTTTAAAGGTGTTTTTATACGATTTTAAGTCAAAACTAAGACCTTATGATGTTTAAATGCCATAGGAAAGTTCTATATTATGAGAAACATGATTTTGACGATGGGTTTCAATTTTGAGAATTTTCTAAGCTTTCAAAAGATTATTATGAATTTTCAAAGAAAATTATGGTTATTTTGGTTTATAAATTTCTTTTGGAAAATATATTGAAAATTTGGATCTGAAATTATGAAATGTTAGATAACATAATTAAAATTTCTGGAATTTTTGGGGACTTTTACTAAGTCATTGCGTATGGAAATTAAAATACTTTAAAAGGAGGACCTAAATGATATAATTGTTCTGTTAATAGGAAGGGCTTATATGTTAAATTTTGTTTATTGTTTGATCTGAGAAAATGCGACAAACTTTAGTAAAATAATTTGAAATTTAAATGTAACCAATCATGTGTTTGCAAGTGGGCAAGTTAGTTACAGAAAGTTCGCTTTATTTGGTAAAAACAACCTTTTTGCTCAAAAAAAAAGAGGTTTCGCCTTCTTTAGAATGACCCTTCGACTCAGACCTTCTGCCCCTAACCAAACCTTTAGGTCGAAACCAATAAACCAAGACACATGGTATCATTCAGATGGTATGTAGTGGATTGGAGAAAGGCGAAAGGTAGGGTGTCGAAAAGTAGCTTTCGATGGGGTCGGTTCCTTTGTTTTATATTGGTTTTGAAAGTAAGCGCTTGCTTATTTATAAAATTGTTTTGACGTGGTCGAAACCTATGGTTGAGAAAGGTATTTCCAAAAGAGGCTTTCGAAAGAGAGTCACCGCCTTTGTTTTAAAGAAATAACTTCTTAAGTGGTTACTTAGATTTTGTTTAAAGCTTTCGAAAGGGGTAGTTTCGACCAAGTCGAAACGCTTCTTTAAATTGATGACCTTTTGATGGTATTGAAGACATCAATGCTATCAAAAGATGCTACTGTTTTTTAAAATGTAAGCCGCTTTTGAATTCTTTCGAAAGGGTTTCAAAGCTAACCTTCAATTGTTTTACCTATATGTTTTAAATCTTTCGAAAGGATGGTTTTGACCATCAAATTTCCCCAATACCTTTTGAATTAAAGAATGGTTTCGAAAGAGATGCTCTCACCTAGGTTCATTTTGACCTAAAATGATGTTTTAAGTATAAACCCAATGCTTTCAAAAGGGGACTTTCAATCGTTTCAAAGGGTAACCTTCATTGGTTTCGAAAGGGTACTTTCAAATGGTTTCGAAGCTATGCGTGTATACTTATATGACAATGCTTTAACATGGTTGAAAGGTTTTGAAAGAGATGTTTTAAAGTATTCAAAAGGCAGGAGCCTACTGTTTTAAATATGGATTTTTATACTTTCGAAGGAGGCCATCCTATAAGGTCGAAAGCAAGGTTTCGAAGGTGCCGAAAGGTCTTAAAACCCAAATTTGCATTTTAAAGGAAAACTCTATGGCTAAATAAAGGAGTTTTGAAATGACTTTAAGTATGTAAATTTGAAGAAGTGTTGCATTGATAAAAATATAAGTTAAAGGGATTAACTATGTATTATATGAAATGTATTTCAAAGACTTTAAACCCATAAGAGTGGTATCGTTCAATTGTTATGTTTGTTTCTTTAAATCGTGGTATATTCACATGATAATGAACCCATAACTATATTTTGGGGATAAAAGGGTAGAAGAACTAGTAAGGTTAACCCAGTGGTGAATATAATTTGATTAAACTCTGAATGAGTAGAATTGCATCCAGTGAATCAAGGAGGCCAAATTATAGGATGCTTAAACCTTGAAGTTGTCCGCAAGATGGGTTCATAGTAAACCCATGAATACTATTATTAGAAATTTATTGGGAGTAACCAACAGGTTCATAGTTAACACATGAAAACAATGTATAAAGGATGGTTTGCAGGGGCCAATTGGTTTGTAGTGAACCCATGGAAACCATATCCGAATTAAGAATTGACATCAGTCAAAAGGTTCCAAATCAACAAATGAAAACTAGGATAAGAAAGAAGTTGGGAGAGGTATCGGTAGGTTCCTAGTCCAGACATGAAAACTAGGATTAGAAATTAGTTACTGGATAAATCCATAGGTTCCTAATCAACCCATGAAAACTAGGATAAGGGATTAGTTATTGAAATGACCAATAGGTTCGGGGAGACCCATTAATTAATTAAGTTAACTAGCAAATGCCTATAGGTTCTTAGTGATCCCATGAAAACTATGAATTAGGACAAGATGTCCATGTAGTATGAATATTAGTAAACCTATGAAAACTAATAGGTTAATAGTAATCCTAATAAATATAATTGTGACAGGGCGTCAACTAAAACTTGGGATGGGAAATCCAAAATGTTTTATATATGCATATCATAATAATATTTTGAAATGTATATTTTTAACCATCGTGGATGTAGGATCACAGTATATAGTTTTATAGAGGTTTTAGGATACTAGTGAGGGGAAACACCATTCCACTAAGTGGTGCAGTCTCACTAGATATCTAAAAGGATTGAGATGTTATATTATTATTCATAATAGGCTTTATGACCGACTCGAATTTTTTATTTTCCCCTTAAACTCTCAAGTGCTCAAATGATTTTGAGTAGTTTGAAGTTCAGGATTTTAAGGATCTATTCTAAGACGAATAAAGCTTCCGGAGGCATGTAGGAGGCAGTTTGTTATTTAGAGTTATCTTTTCCGCTATAGATTTTGGATGCAAAGGCAGATTTATTAGCCTTATTATATATTCTGATCAACCAAGGGGCATCTTCATTTGTTGCTCTTGGTGTATGTGTAATAATAATATTTTCTGAACATGGTTAACGTTTTTGGGATTATGTAATGAACATCAAATGTTTTAAATGGAATATGGAAATGTGTTTTTGATTTGTTTCCATATTCATATGATCTGTGTATCAATGAATCTAGCAACGCCGTATTTGATCATTGAAGATTAATAATTATGGATGGTTGTAGCATCCATAGCCTTCAGTTTGGGGCCTCCAAGTAAGGGGATGTTACAAGTTGGTATCAGAGCATAGGTTTATGAAACTTTAAAAGAAAAATAAAACCTAAAAGCTTTTCGAAATAGAATCCTAATAATTTAAAAACATGATCGGGGTTTGGGTTAACGCTATAGTAACGTACTTGTATTTGATATATAGGTATATATCTAAGTATGATTTCCTCTCTATTTTAGACCGTTCTTCTATATCTTACTAAGGCTCGTATGAAGATTTACGAGAAAGAAGATATGGAAGCAAGAAATGAAAGTGGAAATCTAGGTGGAGGAAGCACCATAACTAACGGAAATGCTTGACCTATACCAAGAGGAATCCAGGTCGACAGGCTAATGCTGACCAAAATACTAAAGCTAATGTAGGTGCTGGAAATCTGCCAGTAGATGTGGGGATGGTGTATCAGTTGTTGGCTAATCTTTTACAAGCAGGAGTTGTTGGTAATGTCAGAGGAGCTAATCTTGTGGCTCCAGTTGGGAATAACTATGCTAAGTTGAGCAGGCACTATACCTATTTAGGTGGAAAGCAATTTGTGGGAACGTAGGACGCTGTTGAAGTTGATAATTGGCCACTGAGCTGTGAGAGGATCTTTACTGACTTAGGCTTAGATGATGGAGAAAAGAGAAGGCTAGTCACTATAAAGTTCCATGGGTTACAGCTTCACTGATGAAATGTGACAGCCGGAGTTTCGGAGGAAGAGTTGACATGGGCTAATTTTAGAAGTAGGTTTGAGCAGGGGTTCTTATTTGAGGTTGCCAAGTAGGTATTGATGGGGAAGTTCATGGATCTTGTTAAAGAAGATATATCAGTAATCAGTACACTGCTAATTTTGATGAGCTATCTCGATAGGGTTATGCTTTGGTAGACACTAATATCAAGAGGAATGAGAGATTTATTCTTGGACTAAGGCTAGAGATAAGTAGAATGATTATGACTCATGTCGGAGAGCCTTGTAATGTGGTGGTGGAGATGACCATTCGCCATGAGGAGATGCTTGCTGTTTCAGCCAGGGAGAAACTAGATGAATCCCAGGGTCCTCAGGGGAAGACGAGGAAATTCTTTAAGATGAAGCAAGCCAAGAAAAGGGAGGCTTCAAGAAGGTAAAGGCTGATTTGGTGTGCTTCAACTGTGATATGAAGGGTCATTATGCTCACGATGCCAGACGGGCAAAGGGAAGAAGCCTGCAGAGAAGAAGAATGTGAAATGCTTCAACTACAACCAAGTTGGGCATTATAAGAACCAATGTCCAGAGCCAGTCAGGGTGGATAGAGGAAAGGTTTTTGCTATTGGACCACCATCTTCTTCTAGGCCTACTGCAATAGAAAAAGGGAAAACTGTGATGAAAGGTACACTTTTGATTCAGGGTATACCAGTTAGGGTACTATATGATACTGATGCATCACATTCATTTTTATCGTAGTATTTAGTTGATAGGTTATGCATAGAACCCAAATACCTTATTACTCCCTTGAGGGTTGTGAATACAATAGGAGGTATGCAACTCTAAGGGATGAAATGTGACCAGTTAGCACTTGATTTGTTAGGTTATACGTTTGCATGCAGTCTATATGTTTTTGATTTTGTAGATTTCGGAATCATTTTTGGTATGGATTGGTTGGGTAAGTACGAGGCAAAGATATTTTTCTAGGATAGGAAAATATCATTGAGGCATCCAAATAATCATAACCGAATCATATTCTCAGTGGAGAACTCTAGTATGAGTGTTTGTGCTTTGTTAAGTGCCATGGAGTTTGGAGAAGAGTTAAGTCTGTTCCGGGTAGGAAGAGAATTTGCAGATGTCTTTGAGCCGGTTACGGGGTCACCACCGGAATGAGCAGTTGAGTTTGGATAGATCTTGTACTGGGAACTGAACCTGTCAGTAAACCTCCTAGTAGGATGACACCGATAAAGATGAAGGAATATAAGGTGCAGCAAGTGGATCTGGAGGGAAGGAATTTTATCAGACCAAGCAATTCACCTTAGAAAGCAGTCGCGGTATTTGTTAAGAAACCAGATTGATCGTAGGATGTGCATCGACTGTCGTAAGTTAAATGAATGGACGATCAAGAATAGGCACCTTCTGCCGAGGATAGATAATCTGTTTGATCAGTTGAGTGGAGCCAGAGTGTTCTCCAAATTGGATTTGGCGATGGGTTTCCATCAGTTACGAGTGGCAGAGGATAGTATTTCTTTGACCGCATTTCGGACCAGGTATGATTCGTATGAGTGGTTGGTGATGCCATTTGGATGGACAAATGCACCTGCTTTCTTTGTTGCTTTAATGAACTAAGTCTTCCAAGAGATTTGGATAGATTTGTGTTAGCGTTTGTAGATGACATTTTGGTATACTTTAAGGATGAGAGTGTAATGACCCAGAATTTTGGATCTGGAAAATTCCATATAGTTAGGGAAAAAGAAGAAAGAGATAGATGAAGGAGAAGAAATAGAAACACCAAAACACGGATTCTCACATTCGCAGCGGATTAAAATATAATATCAAATAAAATAGCAGTTATACAAAGGGAAACTGTATCAGTTAATTTACATCAATACGTCAGAGTTACAACATTTACACAAAACACTGGACAGTTAAAATCAACATGCCCTAGCTAAACTACAATATATCACAGCAGAATACTCTCCATACGTTCCTGCCATCCAGCTCGTCTCCTGAGCTTTAGAACGTCCTCGCTATAAAATCTGCAATACTCGGTCTGACCCGAGCATTACATCAAAGTAACACCCAAGTCAAGCTGGCAACCAACGTGAGTAAACCCATCTAACATGAAATAAAAAGATATAAAATTTATTTGAAAGACCTGGGTAACTCGTACTTCACTACAACTTTAACTTGCCATAGTCAAATACACATCCTATAATCATCTAAGTATCATTACTCAGATTTAAATGACCAAGGTTGCATTATTTATTCCACTTCAGCTTATTTATTCTAAAATAAAATTCATAAAGAATTATTATAAATTACAAGTCGAAGTGGTTTCGGGTATTTACTGATACCCGACCTCGGTCTCTTCAAATCCAGTGTCATTCTTAACCCAAGTATTCAAATGAATACAATACAAATTTTAAGTACAGGATGCCATTTACACAGCAATTCATCATCGCTAGATAACCACAATATCACTGCACAACCCATCATATCATATCACAAAACATTTTATATCGATGATATCAACCAATTCAAGGCATTCCATATAATATAACCATCCATAACCTAGATTAATTAGTCACACCATTTCTATTTAATTTAAATAAATTAAATTAACTACATTAATTACCTTTAAATAATGCATATTTAACATTAATTAATTACAAATAAATTAAGTAATCATCCTTTAATTATCATCTTTAATTACATAAAGGTATTAGCCTTTAATTAATTACACAAATTAATTAATCTTCACCCAATCACATTAATTACATTTATCCTTAATTAATTACTCAAATTAATTATCCTATCATCACTTACATTGATTAATTATCCTTTAATTAATCACACTAATTAATTGACTAACCCTCAATTATTTTCCTAAATTAATCAATCCTTTAATTAATTACACCAAGTAATTAATCCTTAATTACTTCCATTAAGTAATTACCCTTAAATTACTTTCATCAAATAATTATCCTATTGGTTAGTTATTCTCAATTAATTAACCTTTGATCATTAATTAATCCAACCTTTAACTAATAATTAAATTAATTGACCCTAACAAATTTATCCTTTAATTACTTACATTAAGTATTTAATCATTTAATTAATTAATTACCCTTAATTAATTACTTAATTACTCCTTTATCATTAATTAATTAAATTAATTAATTATACTAAAATTTCTTTTTGAACTTAATTAGTCTCAAATCATTAAAACCTTAATTAGCTTTTAAGGTAAACCATTATCTTTATTAATGACATAATTATCATTAACATTTTAAATATATTTTAAAACATTCCACTTTTTAAATTAAACTTTAAATTTTATTCCTAAATTTAAGATCATAATAGTTACAAATTTAACTTAACAAATTTTAAGTAAAAAAATTATAAAACTTCTAATCAAATGTTTAAGAAAACATTTATTTTACATAATAGTTTAAAATTAGATTCAATTTAAATTTAAAACTTGTTTTATAAAAGACCTTTTAATATCTGCTTTTAAAACATGCTTCGGGTTCTACCCGAGTCCCTCCCAATCCATTCCCCGAGAAAATCACCATCTTCTTTATTTTCAAAAACTCTATAAAAAAATTAAAACTTGAAAATGAGCTTTACACTCACGAATACGACCCAAGGATGAACCTGAGCCTTCAGCCTATTCCCTCAAGATTCCTTTCGAGTCATCCAACCTCCCAAAACAACAGATACGATCAACGCCGTGCACATGCACCGGCGATCCAGTAGTCTTTGACCACCCACAATACTTCCGGCCTAACGATTATCGCCTCCCTATCAAATCCTGATCACCCAAACATCAATACAAGTCCATGATCGAAATTGAACAAACTCGAGCAACCTGGAACAAAAACCTCGACCAAAAATTCGCCTCGTCCAGGCGACGCCAACCACTAGAGCTTCCCAAACTCCGGCCACAGCCTCGTCCTCGTCCCAAGCTTCTTTTCCCCTTCGGCCGACGAACTCCGAAAACCAGTAGACAGGGGAGCAACCCAACTTTCCACCCTCATTTCGAACCTACCTAAAAACCTAGTTCGACAATCCCCCGTCGCCACGGTGACCGATAAATATTCTAACCATTTTTCCTGACATTGCCAATCACTATTCAAGCTTTGACAAAAACCCCGACTTCCTCGAGTTCGTCGATCACCAGAATTAACCCAAAAACCATATTTTGATCATCTTCGATCTGCACCATCAATACTCAACTAAAAATTGAGATTTTGATTTCAAAAATCCTAGTTTGGAATGGGGATTCAGGTTATATACTTAAATTAGTAGATCATTGAGTTTGATTTCAAGCCATTCCTAAGTTTTCCACTGTTCCTTTTGTTTTCCATAAAATTTCCAAACTTATTTCATATAAATATATTTTTAAAACCTTGATTATATTTAAACAAATAAAATTTGTTTGAATACTTCAGCCTATAAGAGATTTCATAAAGAACACTTGATTTTTGAATTACATTAGCACCTAGAAATTTAAAGAACAAAGAAACACTGACATGCACACATAGATATTCATATCCATATACACATATAATAATTGAATCCAACATGCAAACCATTATCACCAATTTTATACTCAAGTTTACTACATGCATTAAGGATTAAACAGATTTAAAACTTTTAAAAAAATAACAGTTTGGTTACTCACCTTATCCTGGAATAGAGGCCTGAAACCTGGAAATGTTTTTAATTTTTGAAACTGGATCATTGTATAAATCTGGAATTTATGAGATGAATTTGAATCCTGAACTGTTATCTTGCTTTCGATCTTGTAATTTTAATTCCAGGTTGATTTCCTGAGTTGTTCTTGCTCGATCAGGTAGTTTTGATTCATTTTAGTTTTCTTTTCTTTTTTTTCATGTTCTTTGAGAAGGACGAAAGGAGATTATACATTAGCCTAGTTTCTCACATTTTGATTTTTATTGTTATCAATTTTTTTAATGAAATGCGGTTGCCACTTGTATTTCTATAATAAATCAAGCTAACATTTGTAATTATAAAATCTACATTTGTAAAACTAGTATGAACACTTGTAATTCCTTATGTATTTTGTGTTAAAACCTTGTCTCATTTATTTATTACTCATGTTTATTACAAATTATATTTATTTATGTTTTGTCTTTATATGTATACACCTATATATATTATATTATATGATCAATAACATTTTTATCAATTTTGAAAAGATACAAAATTTCCCAATTAAAAATTTTTAAAATATGATAATTAAACTAATATTGTCAAACTACAATAATTGTGATAGGAGATTATAAGATAAATATTTATCCAAATATTTAAAATCCAGCATTCATTATAGTTCATATTCTTTTATATACATATCCAGACATATATATATATATATATATATATATATTAGAATTTCATTTGTTCAAATTTACAAATGAGTATTTTAATAAATTTAATCCTGTTAATTTCCGATTAACAGATGCCGAAAAATTCAGGTTATCATAGAGAGAGAGCTTGAAAATCATCTTAGATTTTTGCTAGAGACACCAAGGAAAAATTGGCTATAGGAAAAGTTTTCCAAATGTCATTGTTGGAAGAAAGAGATTAATTTTCTTAGTCATATGGTTTTAGAGAAAGGATTGATAGTCAATTCAGATAAGATCGAAGCTGTGAACAATTGAAAGAGACTAGAGATGGTGACCGAGATCAAATGTTTTCTTGGACTTGCTGCCTACTACCAAAGATTCGTCAAGGATTTCTTACGGATAACAGCACCTTTGACGAAGTTGACCAAGAAAGATGTGAAGTTTCCTTGGTCCGACAAATGTGAGGAAGGGTTCATCAATTTAAAACATTTGTTGACCAATGCTCAGTGTTAGTAGTTCCAGATGGTAACCAAGGGTTGGTAGTATACACTGATGTATGTGGGACTGGATTAGGAGCAGTGTTGATGTAGAAGGGCGAAGTCATTTCTTATGCATCTAGGCAGCTTAGACTGCACGAAGTAAGATATCCTACTAATGATTTAGAGTTGGATGTGGTAATATTTTCCTTGAAGATTTGGAGGCGTTATCTCTTAGGAGAGAGATTTGAGCTGTATACCAATCATAAGTCATTAAGTTATTTATTCTCTTAAAAGGAGTTAAATATGAAGTAGCGGAGGTGGCTAGAATTTTTGGCGGCTTATGAATTCGGTATAGAGTATACACCTGGGAAAGGAAACATGGCAGTAGATGCTCTTAGTACAAAATGTCATAGTAGAAAATGTCAGAATGTGGTGTTAACGATGTTGGTAGAATGGAAGGATGTAGAAGCCTTAGCCAGTTATGGTGTGTATTTGAGATCAACTGCTAGTTCTAGTCAGGGTACTGCCATGTTACCTTGTTTAGAAGTTCGACCTGTATTGATCGAAAGGATAGCTTCTAAGCAAAAAGAGGATCCAGTTTTAGCCGAGAGGATTAGAAGTCTTAAGATAGGATCAGAGATTGATGACCTAAAGGATTTTAGTATTGACCAAAGAGGATGGTTGTGAAAGAAGGGATGATTATGTGTTCCGGATGTAGAGAACTTAAGGAGGAAAGTTCTGAAGGAATGTCATCGATCAAAATTTATGATTCATCTTGGAGGTACCAAGATGTATCAAGATACGAAGAGGAGGTTCTATTGGGAAGGCATGAAGAGGGATGTTGGCTTGTGGGTTAGGAAATGTGAACATTGTCAATAACTAAAGGGCAACCATCAAAAGTTGAGTGGGTTACTTTAGACTTTAGAGATTCCCATATGGAAATTGGATTCGATATTCATGGATTTCATAGAATGGTTGCCAAAGTCAAGCAGAGGATATGTGAGTATATGGGTTATTTTGGACAGGTTGACCAAGAGTGCCCATTTTATTCCAATAAAGTCGACCAGGACGGCACCATTTTTGGCAAAATTGTTCATGAAGAACATAGTTTAGACTTCATGTAGTTCCTAGTAGCATAGTTAGCGATAGAGATGCTTTATTCACTAGTGAATTTTTGAGGAGTCTACCAGAGGTATTAGGTACCAAGCTCAAGATGAGTACAACATATCACAAATAGACGGACGGGCAGACACAGAGAGTTAATAAGGTGCTCAAGGATTTGTTAAGAGCTTGTGTATTGGACTTTGATGGATCTTGGGAGGATCACCTAAATCTAGTTGAGTTTTCTTATAATGATAGTTATCAGACTAGTATAGGAATAACGCCTTTTGAAGCTTTGTATGGAAGGCCATGCAAATCACTTGCTTGTTGGTTGTAGACTGGAGACAGATTGGTCTTACGTCTGGATATGGTTTGAGAGGCATTAGAAAAGATTGAGTTAATCTTAGGATAGATCAAGGAAGGTCAATCAAGACAGAAGAGTTACACAGATAAGAAGCATAAAGACCTAGAGTTCTGAGTGGGAAATAGGGTTTTCATCAAAGTATCATCGATAAAGGGTGTGGTACGATTTGGAAAATCGAGAAAGTTAGCCTGAGATATGTTGGGCCATTGCAAATTATAGGAAGGATTGGAAAGCTCGTGCATAGAGTAGAGTTGCCGAGAAGTTTGGCAGATGTCCATAATGTATTCCATGTGTCTAATCTTCGCAAGTTTGTGCATGATCCAGAGGCTACTATTCCTCAGACTGAGTTGGAGGATTTGTAGTAAAACCTAATTTGATTTTTGTTAGACAACCAGTTCGGATTGTAGCGAGAGATGAGAAAAGATTGAGGAACAAGATAGTCAAATTGGTGAAAGTTCAGTGGAGCGATAACAAGAAGGACTGTAATTCGGAGACAAAGGACAAGATTCGAGATGCTTTGCCTAATCTTCTTTGATGGTATGTCTATACTAGTTTATATAGATATTTCCTAGTCAGGTAGAATAGTTTGGTTGCTAGGAATCGTTACTGATGATTGATATGTTTAGTATTTAGTCCAAACTGAATTTCAAGGTCGAAATTCTTTAAGGAGGGGATCTTGTAACTGCCCTAAGTTTTGATGAAATTATTCAGAAAATTTATTTAGAATAATAAATAGCATAATGTAGATAACGAGTTCAGGTTGATAAATAAATATGTAGTGGTCGTGCTTATTAAATTAAATGAACTTATAAATGCTTAAGAGCTAGCAAATTAAACATAAGCGCATTAGGGTAAATAGCCCATATTCCTACCCTTATACCATTTCCCTTATCCATACACATTCATTTTTATCACAAGCAAAATTTTAAAACGTAAGAAAGTGCAGGGCCGACAATTCAAAAGAAAGAAGAGAAGAGAAAATCAAAGTAAAGCATAGGATTCAAGCAAGAAGAAATTAGTCTCAACTAATATTCAATTTCCTTATACAACCTAAGGTGAATATTAATCACTACATCTTTATTTTTGATTTTTTAATAATATAAATTCAGATTTAATGTGTAATCGTTTTATGATGTATTGAAATATGATATGCTTGAACTATGATTTATTTGATTTAAACAAGATTATTTAAAGGAGTTTTTGTGATTTTAGGTCAAAACCAAGATCTAATGATGTTTAAATGCCATAGGAAAATTTTATGTTATGAGAAACATGATTTTGGAGTTGGCTTTCAATTTTGAGAATTTTCCAAGCCACGGAACGATTATTATGAATTTTCAAAGGAAATCATGGTTATTTGGGTTTATAAAGTTATTTTGGAAAATTTAATGAAAATTTAGGTCTGAAATTTTGATATGTTAAATAACATAACTAAAGTGAATTTCTAGAAGTTTTGGGTATTTTTACTAAGTGATTTAGTACAGAAATTAAATTATTTTAAAAGGTTGACCTTAATGACATAGTTATTTTGTTAATAGGAAGGGCTAATGTGTTAAATGTTGTTTAGTTTCAGACCTGAGAAAATGCGGCAAACTTTTGTAAAATAATTCGACAGTTTAATGCAACCAATGACGTATTTACAAGTGGACAAGTTAGTTACAAAAAGTTTACTTTATTTGATAAAAACAGCCTTTTTTCTCAAAAAAGGGGTTCCTCCTTCTTTAGAAGGACCCTTCGACTCAGATCTTCCGCCCTCAACCAAACCTTCTAGGTCGAAACCAGTAAACTAAAACACATGGTATCATTCAGATGGTAAATAGTGGATTGGATAAAGGCGAAGGGTAGGGTGTCGAAATGTCGCTTTCGATAGGGTTGGTTCCTTTGTTTTATATTGGTTTTGAAAGATAAGCGTTCACCTATTTACAAAATGGTTTTGACATGGTCGAAACCTATGGTTGCGAAAGCTATTTCCATAATCGAAAAAAAGCTACCACCTTTGTTTTAAAGAAGTAACTTCCAAAGGGGTTACTTAGATTGTTTAAAGCTTTCGAAAGGGGTAGTTTTGACCAAATCGAAACCCTTCTGTGAATTGATGACCTTTCGGTGGTATTGAAGACATTAAAGCTATCGAAAGGTCCTATTGTTTTTATAAATGTAAGCCGCTTCCTAATATTTTCGAAAAGGCTTATGGGTTTCGAAGGCAATGGTTTTGGAAGGTGTTTCGAAGCCAACCTTCAATTGTTTTACCCAGATGTTTTAAAGCTTTCGAAAGGATGGTTTCGACACTATCAAACTTCCCTAATACCTTTTGGATAAAAGAATGATTTTGAAAGAGATGCTTTCGCCTAGGTTTACTTTGACCCAAAATGATGTTTTAAGTGTAAACCCAATGCTTTTGAAAAGGGGATTTTCAATGGTTTCGAAGGGAAAGCTTCATTGTTTTGAAAGGGTACTTTCAAACGGTTAAAATGCTATGCTTCTATACTTATATGATAATACTTTAACATGTTTGAAAGGTTTCGAAAGAGATGTTTTAAAGTTTTCGAAAGGTTGGAGCCTAGTGTTTTAAAGACAGATTTTTATGCTTTCGAAGGAGGTCATCCTATGAGGTCGAAAGCAGGGTTTGGAAGGTGTCGGAAGGTTTTAAAACCCAGACTCAAATTTTAAAGGAAAAACCTATCGCTAAATTAAGGATTTTTGAAATGACTTTAAGTACGTAAATTTGAAGAAGTGTTGCCTTGATAAAAATAAAAGTTAAAGGGATTAACTATGTATTACATGTAATGTATTTCAAGGACCTTAAACCCACAGGAGCGGTATTGTTAAATCGTTATGTTTGCTTTTTCAAATATGAGGATATTCACATAATAAAGAACATATAACTGTATTTCAAGGATAAAGGGGCAGAAAAACTAGCTAGGTTAACCCAATAGAGAATATAATTTGATTGAACTCCTGATCGAGTAGAATTGAATCCAGTGAATCAGGGAGGCCAAAGTATAGGATGCTTAAACCTTGAAGTTGTCCGGGAGATGGGTTCATAGTCAACCCATGAAAACTATGGTTACAAAGTAATTAGGAGTAACCCAAAGGTTCATAGTTAACCCATGAAAACTATGCATAAAAGATGGTTGGTAGAGGCCAATTGTTTTGTTGTGAACCCATGGAAACTATATTCGTATTAAGAACTGACATCAATCAAAAGGTTCCTAGTCAACCCACGAAAACTAGAATAAGAAAGAAGTTTGGAGAGGTATTGGTAGGTTCCTAATTAACCCATGAAAACTAGGATAAGAAGTGAGTTACTAGATAAATCCATAGGTTTCTAGTCAACCCATAAAAACTTGGATAAGGTATAAGTTATTGGAATGACCAATAGGTTTAGAGGACCCATGAATTAATTAAGTTAACTGGCAGGTGCATATAGGTTCTTAGCGATTCCATGAAAACTATGAATTAGGACAAGGTGTCCATGTAGTATGAAAGGCTATTAGTAAACCCATGAAAACTAATAGGTTAATAGTGAAACTAAAAACTATAATTATGATAGGGTGCAATCTTAAACTGGGAATGTGAAATCCAAAATGTTTTATATATTCATATCATCGTAATATTTTGAAATGTATGTTTTTAACCATTGTGGATGCAGGAGCATAGTATGTGGTTTTATAAAGGTTTTAGGACACTACTAAAGGGATACCCCATTTCGCTAAGTGGCATGGTCTCATTAGATATCTAAAGGGATTGAGATGTTAGATTATTATTCATACCAGGCTTTATGTTTGAGTCAAATTTTTCGTTTTCCCCTTAAACTCTCAAGTTCTCAATTGATTTTGAGTAGTTTGAGGTTTAGGGTTTTTAGATTCTCATCTTAGACGAATAAAACTTCCAGAGGCATGAGGGAGGTAGTTAGTTATTTAGAGTTATTTTTTCTACTGTGTATTTTGGACGCAAAGGGAGATTTATTAGCCTTATTATGTACTCTGATCAACCAAAGGGGCATCTTCATATGTCGCTCTTAGCGTGTGTGTAATAATTATATTTTCCTGAACGTGGTTAATGTTTTTGGGATTATGTAATAAACATCAAATATTTTGAATGAAATGTGGAAATGTGTTTTTGATTTGTTAAATTTTTTCTATATTCTTGTGGTCTATGAATCAATGAATTTATCACTGCTATATTTGGTCGTCGAAGATTAATAACTATGGATGACTGCAGCATCCGTAGCCGTTAGTTTTGGGCCTCCAAGTTGGGGGATGTTATATAGCTAACTTTAGAAGGTCAAAAAAGGTGATAAATATATGAGAGTTTATTTCCATACACAATCGTTTTTATTTCTATTGAATTTGACCAAAATTTACTTATAGAAAATATCTAGAAGAAGATTTATACACTACAGTTATCCTCTTAGTATTGCTATACCTATGTATAAACTCGTCTCGCTCTTCTAGGAAGGATAAGGATACCTTATGTATTCTATGTTTTTCCAAAAGAACCCAAGTTAAGTTAACCAAAAATTTATCGATTTTGGTTTTTGAAGAGTCTAGTAGGGGGGAGTGTATTTATATGGGATGAATCAAAACTGTAACCACTTCAAAACCAGTATATGGGTTCTATTTTTGGAAGTGGTTGTGGAGTGAAATGTTATAGAGTTGAACTGTCTATCTTTAGGGTAACTTCATGGAATATATGAGTGTTAAAATTTCAAACAATGCTATAGAGTTGATGTAACGACCCCACCGCGATACCAATATTATTAAAGTACATATAGCTTGCTAAGGGTGACCAAATGTGAGTATATCTTTAATCTAACACAGATACCACATTTACTCTTTTTACTAAATATCTAGAATGAAATTTGACATGTACAGCCTCAGTTTAAAGAAATAAACACATCGGTTTCTCAGAATCAGAATAATATATTATACAAACAATAGTCGCAGTTCATAGTAGATAATTTACATCATATACAATGCATACTGTGAGTCTACAAAATGAAATACTAGACTCACATAATATACATCCAAAATAAGCCACTATCTCAAATAATACATCCCATAATACAACTTGTGAATATACTACAAAAGATAAACTAAGATACAAAATGTACATCCTTTGCTAGCACACCTACCCATAAGCCAGAATGTCCTGAAAACCTAAAAAGTCTCGGCCTGACCCGAGTATTATAAAATAAATAGGTCAAACAATCTCTAAATATTCCAAAGGGTGAGAACAAGATATAATATAAGGTATATGGTACAACAAATGTAAACCAGTTACATAAGTGATTTAACTCAGAACTAATCTCAAAACTCAAGAACATTTAAACCATGAAATATTAGAAAGTCATGAAAAAAAAAATAATCTGTATCGATCACCATGATCATTCATACTGATTATAATGATCATCCATACCCTGGGCGCAAACTAGTATCACTCGTACCGCTTTGATACTAAGGATCATCCATACCCAGTTTTTCAATCGTCTGAATTTTGAATATTTAATTGATTTTAAATATTAAAAGTAAGATAAGTTAAACAGATTAAATAATTGAATCTGGAATCTAAAGTGAATGACAATGATTTCTAATGTTGATTCAAATTCTATCTAAATTTAACTAGAGTTAGAGAACTTTTAAATTTGAGTAAAAAAATGAATGAACATAAATTGGAAAATTAATATTCAAGTAATAAGTGTAAAATTAGCCATTCGGGACACTGTCTCAGAATTGGATGAAACCAGTTTTATTGGATCTGTAATGGTATATTATTATAGGATTCCAAATTTCGTAGTGATCGGACTCACGATTTGGTCATGCAAAGCTGAAACGCATAGAAATTTATTTAAGTAAAATTAATTAAAAAAATTCAATTCGAAAACCTATCTTCCGTATAAGATGGAATCGGCCTTCGATATATATTCCATTGTGTTTGGAATATGGGTAAAATAATAGAAACGCAAGGCGGCACACTTCGTTTGGAGTTCGAAAAATATTCACGTGAATTGTAATTTTTAGTGGCCTATAAATAGAGGACCCTGACCCTTCTTTCTTTGCAAACCCTAGGGCAAAAATAACGCAGATACCACCAACTCAATGAACGGCCAGAAAATCGCATGTTTCATCCTCAATGTCTGATCAATCCATCCAGTATTATCGAAATATTCTTAAATGAAGATTGTAGAGGGAAATGAGATCTAGGATCTCAACATTTGTGATGGTGTTTAGAGTGGTGGAACGACCGCGATTTGAGTTAGAAGGTATCACGTTTGGAGGATGATTCATGGAGGCGGGGTGGCCAAGCTTGCTGTGCCTCTAGCCGTAGGTGCGTTGTGGCTGTCGTTTGGTGGTGGATGATGGGATTCCGGTCGTCGGAGGAGGCGCGATGGACGATGGGAGATACGTGTTGATGGGTTAACATTTGGAGCAAACAATGAAAAAGAGGGAGAAAAGGCAGATGGCGGAGATTTGATGAAGGTTAAATAATAAAAAAAGGAAAAACAAATTTGTAAATTATTTTATTTTCAAGAATCGTGTAAACTTATTTATATCATAGCTTTTTCATACGAGTTCTAAATTAAACGAAACGAATTGCAGTGGGTTCGTATCGACATTGTCTACATTTTTTATATTTGATTGGATCGATTTGGAGCATGCAGGATTTTTGGGTAAAACTTATTCAATATAAAAAGCTGCAACGACAACTACAAACAATGTGAGTAAAACTCGCTCTTTCTGACCCACTTATATTTTTATATAAGTGGGAATATTTCTGTTACACTTTTTCGATGACTGTTGGATGTTATATATATATTGATGTCTGGATGTTAAGCTATAGTAGTTAGTAGTTGGATATATTCTGCCGATTGGAGTAGATAAGACCATATACGTTCACATGTATGAGCGGATGACCCTATGTCCACATGTTTGCCTCGAAGCAGACATTGTACATATTTTCTCACATGTATATTTGTTCCAGGTGACTGGTTGGAGAGATCCAATAGGATCCACATTATGGTTGATGTTTATTTACGCATATTGTTATATATGTTGTATTATGTGATATTTGATGTAATGGATGCCATGATTACTATTATTGATGTGAATCTCTTTATTTAGTACTTTTATAACATTGGGTCATATTTTTGGAAATTTTAAAATATTAAAACAATAATTTACATTTAAAAGGGATTTCAAAGTGATTTAGAAAATTAATAAATTTTCGAATGATTAAAGAAATGGATTTATTTTAAATGAATAAAAAGTTATAATTTTATGTTATATAAATTTTGGCTTTATGAAATATACTTAAATATGATTTTCAAAATATGAAGTTAAATATTTTGTAAAATAAGATAAATTGAGAATTTTGAACATATTACAAATGGTTTATGTATGAGATATATAAAATTGATATTTCATAAATAAAAGTAATGGAATTATAAAAGAGTTTTATAAGTGTTATAATGAAAGTTTATAAAGGAATGCTATTAATAAAGAGATTTAATGAAATGGAATTTTATAAACAGTGTTTTATAAATATTAGAATAGTTTTATAATCAAATATATTTAAGGATTTCCAATTGAAATTTAGAAATGAATTTATAATGGACTTTATAAATAATGAGATTACGAAAGAATGAATCTGTAAATAAAGAGATTTATAAGTAAATAAAATTATAATGGGATTTGATATATAAATGAGATACAAATGGGATTTGTTAATAAAGGATAATTATATGTGGAACTTTTTATAAACTAGAAATGTCAATTATAAACACTGTTTACAAATGTGAAATCAAGTTAAATATGAAAGCTTAATAAAAGGAAATATATTCATGTATTTAAAGAGAATAATTCTTTAAATGAATGTTTTGGAAAGTGATATTATAAAATGGAGTTTAAATGGTTTAATAAATAAAATAAATTTTGAATTCACTTTTTATTTAAATAAGTATATGGAAATGTTTTCCAAATATTGAAATGGTTTTGGAATTATATCTTTTTAAAGACAATTCGAAGTAATAAATTTGGAAAAGTGATTTAATAAATAAAAGATTAATAAATCAAGCCTGGTGACTGTCTAAGTGCTAAAATATATTTTTAGCCATTTTAGTTTCTCGAATTGATGTGGAAATTATTTAGTCATACACCTAGTACGTAGCCATCTGTGTAGGCTTGATTATCGTTTTGTAACACCCCATCATTCTTATATAATTAAATAATCAAATAACAATAAATAGTGCAATAAACATTTTTTTAATTTTCAGAATATGGCCTCGAAACTTATACCATTGTGTTCGTGGCGATTTTTTGATCGATTTACATACATAATATGTCTCGAACGGAGTTCATATGAAAAAGTTATTGACGTTCGAAGTTTTGTATTAAGAAATAATTGTATGTGTTAACGTACATAAATATATTTGTTATAAACAAATATATATGCACATGAAATTCCAAAGTAACGCGCATTTTAATTTTAAAATAGATGCGCGTCAAAAAGGGAATTAACTAACATTGCCATCATATAGGAAAATATGGATATTAGTAATTAAAGTCAATTAATTAACATCAGCAGGCAATGTAATCAAATCAGCTATTGGAGGAAATTAATTTACATTAATTGGTCACATGAAAATTTTATAAATTATAAACATTGGTAATTAATTCATAGGATATTTATAGATGGAGTAACAAATTTATTATGTTTGTAATGAATGTAAATTATTAAGAGAATTAGATGTAATTGGAAAAAAATGCATGTGGGAAATAAATTAAGTAATAACGTACATATATTAATTTATAAATGATGCAATCAATTAGTTAAGAAATTAATTAAAAGACCTTAAGTGAGCATCAATTAATAAAAGAGGGAAACTTATATGTCAATTAATTGGGTAATGAATTAGCCGTTTAAATGCATACAACTAATAAATATGTGATTTAGTTACGCATAGGAATTAATTTGGATATCAATTAAGATGGGAAAACGTGTCAACTAAATGGGTGTTATATATCTTTTATGTTTATGATATATTTACGTTAGATTCCCGCTAAATAATTTTCTTGGGTATTTTGGTAATTAGTTCTGTTAATTAGTTATGCTCAAACCGTAAGAAATTTACAGTTATTTACATCAATATTAAAGTTAAAATTTAGCCTAAATTTTAGCTTTTTATTCCCTTTTTAAGCGAATGATATAGTTAAAAAAAGAGAATTCGCAATTATGGATTAAAATGGAAAAATACTAGATTTTAGGAAATTAGACGTAAAATAAGAAAAGATGGAATAAAGCAAGAAAAATAAGAATTCTGCAATAAATTATGCTAAAACGGGAGTAATAAAATAGGGAAAAATCTAATAAATTGATCTGGGAGTAAGTTATAGATTAATTGGTTGGTTTAGAAAAAAGGATACATTTCTATATTAATTAAAAAATAACGATAAATTTAACTGCAAGAATAAAAGAAAGAAAAAGGAAATTAGTGTAAATAGAGAAATCACTATATTTTTAACCATCCAAAAAGTAAAGAAATAATAAAAGAAATATCTCACAGTTACGACTTATTGTTTAATTTAGTATTAAAATATGGAAATGGATTTTTGGTACAGTTTTCGTAACCAACCAAATAGAATAGAACTACTTCCCGGAGTAGAATAAAATAAAGTAAAGAATTGAAGGAATTGAGTTAATTATTGAATAAAATTAGAAGTTATAAACGATAATGAACCTAGATCTTCATTTACTACACAGACAATAAAATAAGATAGTTATTATGATAAGTAAATTATATAAAATAAGAGAATTAAAGAGAAATCAATACAATAATAAAAGAAGACAGACTAGAATAGAAAAGTGACACTTGTAATTATATACAAATTATAAAAGTGACAATTACAAGTTAAATTATAACATAGGTACAATTAAGTAGAAAGAACGAAAAGGCTCATTTAAGACTTAAATTAAGTTAATAAGCAAATAGAGAAGAAATAATAGAAGTGGCTTATTTTAATAAACTTAAGACTTAAATTGAGTTAATAAGCAAGATAATAGATGTAGCTCATACCAACAACATTCCCTTTCAGTCGAGAACTGATGCTCTCACAGGAGTTAGGTGAGGCCGGGACAAGATTATGCTAATTTGGGTAAATAGTAGCCAACAGAATAAGAAAAGTAAACTAAATGCAAAATAAAAGATTAGACTTAGGTATGATAAAAGAGTGAGATGCGTTTGGAGCAGCCCAAAGGATAACAAGCCTAACGAAGCAGTTTATCACAAATTTCAGCACAGAAGAAGCACGTCCAACTTAGTTAATTTGGGCTAGAAGGAAGTACGAGACTTCAACGAGATGTGAGGATACTCTAGGATGACCCTCTGGTATAGGCGTAATAATGCGGTCCTTTAGAGGTAGGTCTGTAGGTGTTCCATCAAAAGAGTATGCCTCGATTGCTTTTTGTATGGCAGGGCCATTATAGGCAGTCAGTATGGGTTGGTGTTTGGAGTAGGATATTCACATGTCCTAGTACTTACAAGTAAGTTTAGTGTGGAGGACCTAAAAGGATAGTCGTATGTAGATATCGGCCAGCATAAAAACTAAGTGGGAGTTCGGGAAAGACTAGAGTTAAACCAACAGTCCAATGTTATTTTCACTATCGAGACATTGGATGAGGGGCACTGCCAATTGGATGTTAAATTGTTTGCAGTAGTGCGTGACTACTTAACTCTTTGGAGGTCTTTCGATTAGTTGTGGGGTGGCTACGTGGAGCCATAACAACGATGAGAAAAGAGGCAGACCAAGTAGAATATCTGTATTGTAGGCCTAACGAAGCTGTCCTTTACAGATATAGAAAATTTCTAACTGAGTTCCGTATAAGGTATAACTTGTTTGCGAGATTCAGGGAGTGGACAGAACGATTACGTATAGTCTTCAAGGTACGCACTGTGTGGTACATCGTGGATGTCCGAGCAGTAGTATAGACTAGTGAGGACATAGTTTTACGTTTTCATAGTAAAAGACGGAACATCTATATTATAGGCCTCATGGGGCCGTCCTTTATAGACGTTGTCATAGGCCATGGAACCAAGATGATGGAGTCCTTTGCGAGGCGGATACGAAAGGTACTATGGGCAGTAGCTAGGCCAATATGGTCATTGAGCATATAGCTACATATATATCAGTTATTAGGTTTTAATCTACTAAGGAATAGATAGGTATGATTTACGCATAGAGGCGAGAGTATTATCTCTACTACTAATAAAGAAAATTCGTTGAGTTAATTTGCTCGGCGTCTTTTTGAAATTTCAAAAATGCCCTTGCTTTCCGTTTGCAATTATATAAATAGCCCGTGTGCGAAGCACGGCCAATTCTTGTGAACATAATGAACCTAATATAATAGCAAATGGAAGTAAAATGGTATATGTAGAATTAAGCTTAAGAGTGTATAATTTATCCATTCACCAGAACTTTAGTTTTGACCACCTCCTCATACCATGCTACAGGTTAGTTAGATGGCAAAGATTTCCCAGCTTTAAGATTTTTGTTTAAAAAGTGTTATAATATTGGTGAGTATTTACTTACTATTATATTTTAGTCAATTCCGTTGTGAGATATTTAATTAAGCTCTGCTATATTTGTCTTTGCCTATTTGCAGGATACCAGATACCCAACTCGGGCTTTAGTGGGCTTGGGTTTTAGCATTTTTGCAACAAATCTGGACCTTCTATAATTCGGCTGGCTACATTTGGTATCAGAGCCAGGTTTAGGGTTTCTAAATAAATAGAGAGTGAACGTATTTATATTTTTGTCTAAAAATATATTATATATGCCTAGATCCATAGAAAAACCCACTTTTAAGAGAAATGACATATGGGAAGATTTTGAGTAACAGTTTTGTACATCAATATTAGGATTATGGGAATCCAAGACTTATACGCTCCATAGTGTCAAAGTATGAGATGTACAATAAATTCAGTAGAAAAATGGAAGCCCATATGCTAATATCTAAAAATCGATAGTTGTTTTAGATTAGTGGGTGGGGCAGTAGTGCCTTAGAATAAAAAGAAGCATAAGAGAGGAAATCGATTAGGAACAAATATACTTGGATTGAGAAGAATAACTTCGTGGGAATATTTGGAAAAGTATAAGAAAGTTAAGAACCCACTTTCAGTCTAGCCCAATAATCAAACTTTTCAGAATTTGAAACTTTTAGAAGACTTTCAAGTTTTAAACCTAAAAGTTTACAGCTTTATATTTGTACTAGTTTAAACATGGAAAATTGTGTGAAAACAATTTTTGAATGAAAAGAGACATTTTTGAGATTTGAAAAATTGAAAAAAAAAAAAAACAAGTAACATATTTGAAAAGTACATATTTGGTTTTGAAAAAAAAGTTTAAGAAAATAAGTTTTCATATGAAAATTTTGGTTTAAAAAAATTATATATATATATATTCTTTCAAAAAAATTATAAAGCTAGTATAGCTCGCTGGTTTTGAGGTCGCAAAGTAGGAAAGAATTAAGTATGAAAACCTAGTAAAGATTAAATTTTTGTAGAAAACTAAAACTTTTCAGTAAGGAATCTTTTTTAAACTCTATTCTTCTAAAAAAGAAGCAATATAGCTTGAATTTTTTTTGATTTAAATATTTTATTGTTTGGACAAAATAAGTTGTTAAAATTTTGGTAATAGAGTAGGTATTTAGAGGAAGTTTAGTAACTGACATCTAATAATAGGTAACTGCACTAGGGTAGTTAGAGCTCAAATAAATTAAATAGGATAAGAATCATTACAAATAAAATATAAATTTGACACGCTTTAAAGGTATTGGTTTCTATGAATCAGCCTCGTAATAAATGAAGGCAATTTGTTGAAACAACAAGGAAAGTAAACAGAGCAAAAGAGATGTACAAAAAATGGAAAACATTAAACTTTGTATTGTCTACTTCAACACGTAAATAAAAAAGGCTCCTTGTTATTTCGCACACCACTTTTATAGTATTCATAGAAAATTTCAGCGTTGACAGCTTCTCCTAAGAGAATTCCAATGCATTAAGTGTGAAATCTCTAGGCAGAAAGTACTGTAATAAGAGACCGTATTATTTGATAATAATAGTTATACTATAGAAAATATAATTAGAGAGACTAAGCAAGGGAAAATAAACGTTTTCCCTTGTTATGCGCAGTTAATTGTGTATCTTTAGAAAAACCACCTTGAACGAAGAGTATGATCTGCTATGAAGATAATAGAGGAATAAATTGTTCTTATCTACTCCAGTTTTTATGATTTGAAATTATGAATAAAAAAGTTGTTTAGAAATAATGAAGTGACATTTTTTATCTAAAAATGGTTTGGTGAAAAGAAGTTTTAATTGAAAAAAAACTTAAATCAAGGATCCCAAGAATTTATTGAAAAAATGCTTTAAAAAGGAAGAGAAAACTAAATTTTAAACTTAGAATTATTGCATATACCCCGCATGATTTAAGGGTTGGCATAAAGTCAAAAACTATAAAGAAAATATAGATTTTTGAAAGTAGAAATGATTATCGCACAAGGCATTTTTGGAAAATTCAAAGTAATAATTTTTTGAAGGTTAGAATCTTGGGAATTCACATTTCAAAGTAAATTAATAGATAAGCAAACTTTTGAAACTCTGAATTGTGAAAAGAAAAAAAAAATCAAAACCAAGTTTTAAAATTTAGAGTAGATGAGGATAATTACCTAGGCAAGACAGGAAAGGTTTGAGGCTATGAAGAAGATAGCAACAATTATTTTTAGAGAGTAATAGGGAATTCCCGTGGAGCGTGTAGAGCACTGTAAAGCCTAGGAATATTGCTTGACTATTTTGGAGCTGCAAATAGAAAAATATAAGAGATTGTAACTAAAAGGAAAACGGCAAATTTAAAGAAAGCAATCAAAGATGGCAACCGAAAGAAATGAGAACTGTAAATGAAAAAGAAAATTAAAAAGAAAATTTTCTTATGTAAACTGTGCTTGGGAAAGAAAATATGGATTTTTACAGAATAGTGGCATATGTCCCAAGTACAGAGAAAAAGGTGCACAAAAGTAAAACGGGAAATGTAAGGTTTTTCGTTTTCCACCTTCTTTATAGCGTAAGAAATCGAATTTGGAAAATTTGAATTTTCTAAAATTCGAAAATTAAAAGTAGTATGGTAGGTTTGAATCTAAAATTTGTTGAACTATGCTCCTATACAATAGGCGTGTGGAAAAAATTGGATGAAAAGTGTTTTATGTTTTCAAAAGATTGCATTCATATAGAAATTGCAATTATATTTAGGATGTGTGCATCATGTTTTAAAGATAAATTTTTAAAGAAGTACACTTTTTCTTAGAGAATCATGTGCATGCATATATTTTGTAATGAATAACACTTTTGCATAAAAGCACGGATGGCGGAACAATTGGATGTACACAAAATGGATGTGATTGATGCTAGGAATTACGTAATTTTACCCATGTTGAATTTCGAGGACGAAATTTCCTAAAGGGTGAGAGAATTAACACTCCTCATTTTTATATAATTAAATAATCAAATAACGATGAATAGTGAAAATAAACATTTTTGAAATTGTCAAACTATGGCCTCAAAACTTATACCATTGTGTTCATGCTAATTTTTTCAAGCAATGAACCATAATGAAAAACAAATTGCAGATCTGAGATGCACTCGTCGAGAGCTTCAAATCGATATATAATTTGATATGTATTGAGGATTTTGAATTTTTTGATTTGGTTTTGAAATTGAATTTGAGATTTGGGAATTAGGTTTAGTATGCTATTGGAATGAACAGTTGAGAAAGCATGTACATACAGACAAATGAGAATAAGAAACATCCTATGGTTTATAATGGGGGTATTTATAGACATATCAGAAAAATATAATGAATGGATAGGATTGAATTGAAAATTGGACGATAAACGACCCGAAAAGCCTATTTCAACTCTGGAACGAAAATGGGTCAACCCATATATATCGAAATAGATGTCTTCAAATATTTTAAACTCAATGGAATAGGTTTCAAGTCTTAGTTCCATCGCATGAAGAGGTTATGTTAAAATCAGCTTATTTCAAATAGATTTCAACTGATTTCAATTAATTTGATTTCTAGACGTTTCGAGCCCGTATTATCAAATAACAAGTCAGATCGCTATGAAACTTGAAATCCTATAACAATTTACTGTTACGGATTCGATGAAACTAGTTTCATCGAAATCCGTAACAGTTGCCAAAATGACTATATTTCAGTTATTAAATAAATTAATATTAAATTAATTAAATTGCTTTTCAATTTAAATTCTATGATTAACAAATTTTATGATTTTAGGTTTCTTTAAACAATTACAATACTTTAAACAATTTAGATATCAATTCAAAGTTAAATTAATTTACCAAATGCAGTGTTTAACTTCCATTCTAATTAAATCCAATTAATTCAAATTTAATTCCAAAGAATTTGTTTTATTTGATTCTAAATCTTATTATTCAATCAATTGTCATCTTATGCGTATAATTTCCATTGGTTTGTATTTATTACATTAATATTTTTCCATTTCATCTTTATTTACATTAACATAATATTTCATTTCATTAAATTTCAATAACCCTTTTATTATAGCTAAAATCCAATAAATCAATCAAACGTAAATTTCAATTATTTTTATTCAATCAATCGCCATATTGTGAACAAAATTTACATTAATCACCTCTTATTGAATTAATATTCTTCGATTACCAATTTAATCTACAATAATAATATTTTTTAAGTTTTTTATTACAAACAAATATTATAATTACTTGCATAGTACTAATTTTATTCAATTACCATCTATTATATATTATTTCATTAATTGTTTCACTATTTACATTTTTTTAATATATTCAATTTATAACCAAGTTATAACATTTACACTATTCAAATTAATTGGAATTTTATTCAAGTTTATAACAATTAACTTACATTTATATTGTTACAATTCACTCTAGTTATTATTTCCATTAACAATTCACTAATTTTTTAGTTTTCTTCAATATTAAATTACCAAAATCTTATTAAATTAACAAATATAATTATTGTAAATTTATAGGTCGTTACATGAGGGGCGGCTACGTCGGCCCATGGCCACGATGAGAATAGAGACAGACCAAGTAGAATATCTAAATTGTAGACAGATATAGAAAATCCCCAACTGAGTTCCGTACAAGGCAGACCTTATTGGCGGGATTCAGGTAGTAGACAGAACAATTACGTATAGTCTTCAAGGTATGCACTAGGTCGTACATTATGGATATCCGAGCATTCGTATAGACTAGCGCAGACACAGTTTACATTTTCCTTGTAAACGACGGAACATCTATATTGTAGGCCTCATGGGGCGGTGCTGTATAGATGTAGTCGTAGGACACCATTGTGACGACCCGCCCTTTTTGACCCTAGAAAATCGACATAAATACGCTCATTGTATAACATGCTGAATGATCGAGTGTCGGAAAGGCAGATTGTTGAGGGGAAATAAAGTATGTAAAAGAAAGAAGAAACTAAACAAAAACCGAGTCTTACAGCAGACTGAATACATATAATATAAATAGTTCTTTACACAAATCAAAATGTAATATACATATCTCACATCATAGTACACAAATCAATAATTACTAGCCTGGACAGTTATAACAACCTGCCCTCGCAATTTGCTGGAAATTTCAAAAAAAAACACTTGTGTGGAATAAAAAAGTATGAGAATACGTCTCGGTCTCCAGCTCGTCTCCTTAGCTTCATTGCATCCTAACCGGAGCGTGTAATGCTCGGTCTAACCTGAGCATTATAATAAAGTAACACCAGGGTCACTCTAGAAAACCAGCGTGAGAAAACACACTCAATTTTGAATTATTAAAGTTTCAAAATCCTTTGAAAATCAAAGGTACCTCGTAAGTCCATGCCACACATAAACAAGGCGGGTTTTTACCTTACGATAACCAAAACATTTCATATCAAATCCTCTGATATTATAATAGTGCCTAAGTACAAATACTTATTCAAATAGTTGAAATTGTTACACTAATTAAATTCCAGTGCACGAGGCTCTGCAATCAAAATCGTAAAGGTATATATTGGAGAATGGATTCCGTACGAATGACTAGGCACTAAGGTACCACCCATCATAGTACAAGTCTAGAAATAGTGTACCGAGGACCACGCAAGGATCCCCTGAACACAAGACCTAACTATCTCTAACCTAGATAGATCGATTATGCTATCACACCGGGTGTTCCCACCCTCTTACGAGCTCTTTCCATACTTCGTAGTAGTAAAATAATATCTGCTGATATCTAAAACGGTGATAAGCATACCCTAGTTGGGTGCGACCCACTTAGCCTTACTGCATCTTCCTTGATTTTCAGTCATTCCCTGTTGATAAGGAAAGAGGCTACGATTACCTTTTTAAGAAATTTTCACTTAGAATGCTCATTGTCCTCCCATAACAATGTACTGATAGCATTCATCCATACAAGTCCGTTCTAGGTCCGAACAAAACCGAAGGCACTATTCCTACTATATCCATTTTGGAATAATCCTCAGGATTAGTAGTGATAAGCCCTTGCCCTTCACTGCTCCATCTTTGACTCCATGCCCTTGTTTCCCTTTCGAAAATGTACTCGTTGGATCAAAGTGATTCGAATAAAAAGTCTGATCCCGGTTACTTCAAAACAACGTTCGATATTTCTGGTAAACTCAACCCCAGTTCTCTAGGAAATAAACAGACGAAAATAAGATCAGAGATCACCTTCTAACCGTTCATGGATGGTTTTCCTTATCAACATCCTAGAAGAATGAAACGAGTTTACATGTACAGTATAGCACCTCGAACGGTAACAGTGCCATATAATCCTCGTATTCCTCCTAGATATTTTCAGAGTTATATTTTGGATCCAGATTTGATAGTCGGTTATTTAAGTATCAAATAAATAATCATTCAACCACTTACTTCCTTTTCCACCGAAAAGACTAAATCTCCTTTTAATTTAAATTTCAATCACCTAAATCTCTTTATCCAAAATATATACTTTCTTATCGCATTTTGTATATTCACAATCTATTCTTTTCAAAATATTGAAACCCTTATAAATAATAAGGAAAGTTCCACTGCGGTATCAACCATGGATTTACAGCTCAATGCTTACTTCTCTATCCTAGAGAAATCCAAAACTTAACTGTAGGCACTCACTGCTTTCGATTTCGTCGTGCAAATATACCATTAGTGCTGAAAACTTTATTTAAAAATTTTAAAAAATAACATTTATGAAATTTCTATAATCATTTTCCAAGTTAAACTTTAGGAAATTAGTCTTTAATAAAAGTTATTATATAAAATATCAATATTGAATAATTTATCCTTTTAAAATAATAATACTAATTAATGCTTAAATAATAATTAACTTCAAATCGTCTCATTATATCTAACTTAATTAATAATTAAATAGGCTCTAATCAATTAAAACAATTAAATAATTAATCTTTTGAAATATCCTTAAACCCTTTAAATTACCTAGTTCTTAATTAAAACTCCTTTTTAAAACAAGCCCAATTTCTCGATTCTGATTTCATTTCGTAAATTTGGAAAACTTATTTGATCTTCAGTATAACCAATTTTAGACTTATTTTCAAATTCTCTTATATCCTTCCAATCTACTAAAAATTATGATTTCAGACCCTCTTTATTTAAACAAGTACCACTTAAGAATTTATTATTTAAAAATCGTTTTATATACTTTATCCCAAAATTGTTGTCTACTATATCTTGATATAGTTAAGTACAATTTCAAAAACCATTTATTTTATCCAATTACTTTATCCAAAATCTATATAAATATTTTACTTCAAATCCTTATATAAAATTCTTTTCCCATTTCAAACCATATTTTATTGGTATTTAAAAGTACCAAAATTTAGGCCAAAACTACCATAGCATCCAATCAATTAAAATCATACAATGATCTATCACAGATTATTTCAACAAAACATATATCACTATATATGAATTTAAATTCAACATTTTTGAGGAATCTAGTTAGATCCCTCCAACCTGTCTTCTTTACATACACAGATGTTAATACAACATAAAATACCAATTCCGCTTCGAGGAAAAATATCATGGTATGCAGGGTCATCCACTATTATGCGGGGCGCATAGGGTCTCATTAGCTATATATGTACGGGAAGATCAATCCCTCCAATATATATTTATACTACTATGCATATAATATCACATTCAACTGATAAAAATATATCAACCCAACCAATCTATCAATAATAAATTTTAACAACTTAAAATTAATTGCAGTCGCCCAAAATTGAGTGAGATTAACTCACCTTGAGTTTTTAGTTTTCCAAATGTTCCAATTTAAATTAAATTGAAAACGTTCGATTTAACCGAAAATTTTAACTTGCTCCACATATCTACAGATCTGTCAGTGCTCATCGCCAGGATTTCATCGCTGCTTGTTTCGTTCGATTCCAACCTCGTATGACAAAGGTACGAATTTTTAAAGTTTTGAATATAAATTATATAATTAATTTTTTAAATTTACCATTAGAAATCGTGGTCGCACATTCAAGCCTTCGAGATCAAGGTCGCTCGTCATCTTCTTCCTCCCGTGAAAACTGGATCTAAACAAAACCTATCACCGCCTCCGTTTTTCCATCGCCGCACCCACCATGTTGCCCTAGAGGTTGATCAGCCACCAACATACGAAAGCCCTAGCCGAGCTCCACCTTTGACCCAAAACCCGGCGCACTTGGTCACCCCTAACTCTTGGAATTTACGCTCGAACGCATGACTTTCACGCTCGATTTGCCACCGATCCTCGCCACCAACTTCGATCACGATCGTTTACATTCAAGATCTTGTTGAGCTCTTCGATATTGTAGTTGAAGGCTTTCGACAAAAGTTGATGGATGAAGGGAGAATCGAGGAAGAAGGATATAAGTTTTCGACCATTAAATTTTTAACCGGTGGATGTGAATTTCTAGCGTTAGGGCTTGTTAGTGTTGCGCATGTATGTAGGTGTATATATATTATTTTAATATATTTTTTCAAATCACATGCTTTTTCCCTATTTCAAACACGATGGAACATGTTTCAAGGACCGATTCGATTGTATGTCGAAGATAGATTTTTGAATCGAATTAAAATATTAGATTTTCGATATTTAATTCAATGCATTTCTATCCTGTATAACCAAACAGTAACTCCAAATGCTACAAAATTTGAAATTCGATAATAATACACTATTTCGTATCCAGTGGAACTGGTTTGTCGAATTTCAAGACTATGCTCCGATGGCTATTTAAACGCATCAATTAAATCCATCGATTTTCATATTCGACGAAATTACTTGAAATTTCAATTTTATAAACTTACTAACTCAATTATAATTCAAATAGAATTAATATTCATATTAGAAATCATTCTGATTCATTTTAAATCAAAGTTTAATTATTTACACTATTACTATATATATATATATATATATATATTAATTTCACTAATAAATTAATATACAAAATTCTAAATTTTAACTTATCGATTTTTTATTCTATCAAAAAGTATAATATTATAATTCTAATCAAAATAGAATTTAAATCAATTTTCAAAATCATTTTCATGTACATTTACTCCAAATTCACATATTATCCCAATTCCAAATATTCCATCTACTATTATCCAATTTCCATCAAATCGTTATATTTGAAATTTTAAACCATTTCACTAATTCATCCAAAGTTTCCATTTTCAAAATCCATTAATATTTCAAATTCCACACATAAAAATAAATTTAACGTTCAAAATCAAACAACCAAAATTCTGGGTCATTACAGCCATGTAACCAAGACGATGGAGTCCTTTGCGAGGAGGATACAGAAGGTACTATGGGTAGTACCTAGGACCAATACTGTCATTGGGAGTATAACTACATATATATCCGTTATCAGGTTTTAATCTACTAAGGAGTAGATGGGTACGATTCACACACATAGGCGAGAGAATTATAAACCTAATGAGGCAAATATAACAGTAAATGGAAATAAAATGGTATATGTAGAATTAAGCTTAGAAGTGTATAATTTATCGATTCACCAGAACATTAGTTTTGACCCCTTCCTCATAACATCCTACAGGTTAGTTGGATGGAAGAGACTTCCCAGCTTTAAGACACTTATTTAGAAAGTATTATTATATTGGTGAGTATTTACTTACTATTATATTTTAGTCAATTCCGCTGTGAGATATTTAATTGACTCTGATATATTTGTCTTTGCCTATATGTTGGATACCAAATGCCCAACTCGGGCTTCAGTGGGCTTGGGTTTTAGCATTTTTGCGAAAAATCCGGACCCATTGGAATTCAGGTGGTTACACATTTGGTGTAAAAGAATGATGATTCGAGCAGCGTGAAGTGATTACTCCTATCTAACGAGCTTCCTTCTTGGCCGAAGGATAGCAAGTTGAAAATTGGAAACGTGAGAAGTCTATGAGACTTGGTTTCTGTATGAGGTTGAATAAACCTTTTGCATTGTTGGTGCAAAGAGACCGGGATAGGTTTATCCGAAAACCACATCTGACCAACCTATATGCAACGACTGTTCAGGTTTGTTGATGATATTGATATTTAGGATTTTCATAGTGAATGACTACTTGTTGATCATTTGGGGTTAAAATCCCAATATACATATAGCAGCAGTATTCTCTTCGTTATGAAATATCCAATGCAAGGACTATTCGATATTAATCTTAAGGGTGATTTCCGACAGGATGTGGTAGGAAAATACTTTCGTTTTGTCCTATTGCTGGACAACTTGTATGGATGGATGTCTAACAGTGCATTTTCTAAGATTATGTACATCAGCGATGTGCACGTAAATGTGCATTTTTACCACCATATTTAATCTATTTAAATGAAATAAATGATCATATTAGGTACTTTAACTTGTTTAAACCAAAATTCAAATTATTTTTAAATTGTCACATATTCATCTTCATATAGGGGTAAAAAGGTCATTTTTCCACATTTATTAAATTGTAAAAATTTACTTGGAATTTTCTATGTTGTTTTGTAGGAAATTTAGTGAATTTTACAAGTGGTTTCGTAATGATATATGCATGCACAAGAGAGAAGAGAACAAATGAAGATGGAAATAATTCAAATTGATTATCATGGAGGACCCCACTTATCGACCTACCTTAATGTGCACTTAGGAGATAATGCACATGCTAAAAGGCCACTAAATCTTCATGCACACTTAATGGAAGATTATTGGATGCTAATTGTTATTTGGCCACCACACTCCCTAGGGGGTAGTTTGGGCATTCCCCAAAAATATGAAATAGGGTTTAACACATGTATAAATACCCCTTATGTTTTATGTAACCCTCTTTTTCCTTAGTCTCGATTTAGTTAGTTTTTAGCTTACAAAATAAATCAAACCTCTTCTCTTTCTTTTCGTGGCTGCTTAGCCATTCCTTATTTCATGTAATTTTTTTATGCTACTTTAATACATTGCTCTCTTTTTTCTTGTTTATTTCCTTTCATGCTAGTAGTGTAGTTTGATTTTAATGCAAGTTGATTAGTTTTATTTCTTTTTAATTAGCTTTCTTTTCCTCCTGTCTTTCATTCATGTTGCAAGCTGCTTGTGTTGATATGATAACACAAATCAGAGGCTAATCCCTTCAATTTAGGGGTAATGAACACTCTAATCATGTAGCTTCGACATTTTGATAATTATTGCTCTCTTTTTTGCTTAATTAAATGTTGATGTGATTTACTGTGTCATGTTGAATTAGATAGGCTATGTTGTTCATAACAAATAGGCTATGCTTAAATAATCATAAACAAAAAATGCCTCTTCATCTAAATATGATTATGGAAAAGAAGTGAATGTCGAAATTGAAATTTGATGGTCTATATTTTTGGTTAATAGTTAATAAACCATACTTAAAGTAGATTTTTCTTTCAACTTGTTGCCATTTTTCATGAGAGTTGAAAAGTAGTTTAAATGGTGTGTTATAGTTTGATGACTTATGTTGAGCAAAGTAGTAGCACAAATGGGCCATACTTATAATAAGCACATCAATTAAACTTACTAATGACTAAAAAAAGAGATAATAATTTCACGTTTTGTTGAACTATATGATAAAGAAAGTAGAATTATCTCTAAATTGTCATTTATTCTCATATTTTTCTCACTTTATTTTTGACATTTTTCTACATTTTTAGCTTCACATTTTTCAAATTCTTGGTTTAATTTGATTGAATAGAAATTTAAAACCTACAACTCCCTGCTGATCGACCTATACTCACTACGTATTATGATAGTATGCCATGTGCTTGCGGTTATTTTTATTTCAAAATTTGTCGACGATTTTCTAATTCGATAGAAATTCCGTTGTCAAACAATTAGTTTTTACAAACATGCATCTGTGGTGGCGGAGAAGGCAACTTCTCTTAGCTTAACACTCTCCTTGAGAAATGTTAGCTCAAGGGTTGTATTTTTGTGGAAGGAAATCAGTAGTAAAAAGAAATGGCAATGTGGCATTCAAAGATGATGTGATATTTGATATGTCAAAGGTATGCAATGACTCTTTAGGCCTCACACCCAGAAACGCCTAAAATAGGTTAGAAGCAGCAAGACCAAGTGGGTCGCTCCCAATTAGGAGGTGTCATCATCCTTCTAGATTTACTCTACACATGTCTAAGTATGTGGTTAACTTAATGACCGGGGCGATGACATATTCGATACTATCCAACGAGGGGTAGGCCGTTCTTATATTGGTTTAGGCGGGCAATATCTGCTCCTTAGGTGCATTCCTCTAGAGGTGTGTTATACTGAAGGTAGTCACATACCTAGTCATTTGTATAGAAATCCAATACCCACTACTTGCCTGCCATTTTGTTTGTAAACTTATTATGCTGGAAATTAATAATGTAACAATTTCGGCTATTTAATTTATTATTTGTATACTAGACACTAGTATAATATAAGAGAACTTGATATGAAATGTTTTGGTTATCGTAAGGGAAAAACTCATCCATGTTTATGTGTGGGCGTGTCATACGAAACACCTTTGTTTGATAAAAGAATGCTTTTATAAACTTTATGGTTCGGTTAAGATGTGATTTTTCACACTGGTTTACTAGACTGATCCGGGCGTTCTTCCCTTTCAATGCTCGAGTCAAACCGAGTATATTTACAGGATCAGATTTGGTGCTTTTGGAGCTTCAGCAGAAAAGCTGAAGATCTTCATGTCGTATACACGTATCTGTTAATTTTTCATTGCAATGTTGTTGTAAATTATCAGCATTATAAGAATAGGTAGTTACAACTGTCCAAGCTGATAATTATCTACTCGTGAATTCTGATATTGATTGATGTATATTATAGTTTCTATTTTGTAAAGATTATTTATATATATTATATGTTATTCTGCGGCGATGTGAGATTCTGTATTGTTGTAGTTCTATTTCTCTCTTCTTCTCCTCTTCTCTTCTTCTCTCTTCTTTCGTTCTTCTCACCCGCTCTCTTCTTTCTCATGACTTTCCGTCTTTCCTTGCTTTTTGGGTCGGGCGTGTGTGGTTTATTGTCGGATTAAAGCGTATGAATTTGATTGTCATCATAGCGTCGCATCAGAGCTTTGGGTTTAGCGATAAACGTAGGCTTTGATGGGTACTCATTATAGATATCGTTAGTAATACCATAGAATGAGTCTGATTGTGTGCGTGTGTGTGTATATATAAGAGTGTATATTTGTTAGTGATATAAAAATGTTTTATATTGGGTTATTTGATTTATTAAGTCTGAATTTTGGGTTTCGGTCGATGCATCTAGCTAACGTCATCGGATGGGATTCCAAAACACTTAAGCAAACAAACTAACACGATATTGGTTTTAAATTGGGTAAATGAAATAATTTTACCTTGATTATATTTTCTATATAAAGAATAGTTTTTTAGAAAATATTATAGTTAGATGATTTGTTTGGTTTTTTATGCAATGATAATATTCATAAGTAAAATAAAAGTTGTTATTATTATTAATCTAAACAAAGATAAACAATTTTTTTTAAATGATCTTATATAAGCAAAGTGAAATAAAGTGAATTTATTTAAGTATAAATTTATAAATAAAAGGATTTAAAAGAAATAAAAAGCACTGAATTCACCATGGTTGCTAGGAAATAATTCGGATGATGACGGCTGCATCATCAGTATTCATTTACGAGCTTCTAAGTGATGAATTTACTACCTTAATAATTTATCAATGAAGTTTAGTTTTGTTTTAATAAAACTAGTTTGATTTTAAAATCCAAAGTATGATTTGATAAATATGACAATATAAGTTTATGAACTTATAAATTGAAAATGGTGTGTATAAGAAAATGAGATTATAAATTGAAGATATGAAATTAAAATTTAACTTAAGTGAAGTATATATTGAGTTAGTAAAATGAATTATATGAAATTGAAGTTTAACCAAAGACAGGTTAAACAAATGAAATCGAATTGGATTTGGAGTAAATAAGATAGATATTTGAAATGGATCAAATGAAAGTGAATATAAACTTAAAATGTAAAGTGATTATATAAACATGAATTGAAATTATAGAATACGAGTAGCTTAAGAAAATATTCATGGAATCTTAAATAAATAAGTTGTATAACTTAAAAAATGAGGAAAAAAAAAGTAAAATCAAATACTAAATGGTTAAACAATTTTGTTAAGCAAAACGTAATCTGAATACGGAAAGTGATATGAAGTTTGACTAAAGTAAAAGTTAAGTAAAATGATTTTAGAAATGAAATCTAAGTTAAGTTAAGTTAAAAGGAAATGATTTTTTAAATGAAATTAACTGTAGTAAAGAAAAGGATATGAACTAATGAAATGAGTTAAATAAAATAGAATTTGAATCAAATTAGAAGTAATCCAAAGTTGTATAGTGAAATTAAATGTAAGTGAGAATGAAATAGAACATAACTTAAGTGAAGTTAAATGAAATGTGATATTTAAAATGAATTAATAATAAGAAGCTAGTGGAATGAATAATGAACTTGAGTTATTAAATAAAATTCAACTTAGCGCAAAATAAATTGAATGTGAACATAATGAATTTGAATTGGATGTAAATCAACCGATTATTGATATAATGAATGTTAATCAATTGGAAATTGAACATGAATAAAATTGAATGTTAATGATTTGGATGTAAATGAAAAGAATATAAATTGGTTGAATGAAAACTAATTGAATATGAATAATTGAATGTTAATAAAATGAATGTGAATAAGTTGAAAACAAACCAAAGGATTGTTAGTTAACTTGAATGTGAATTAGTTAGATGAAAACTAAATAGTAAACGAATGAATTGGTTTGTTGGATGTTAGTTGTTTGATGGTTGTTTTTGTTGATTTTTCTATATTGGCATATATAGTTGTTGTATTGGTATATGTTATATATCGATATTATATTCTATTACATGATCTCATTAGTTCGTTGAGTATTTAGTAGGTGCGGATGGCGTATGCTTCGCATTTGGGGCTCGCTTTCGCATTGTATTGCTTATATATGCTTGCTAATAATATATAAGGTGCATGTCTCAGATTACATATCGTACTTTCATATTTTTTCCATACGGGATGCCTCATCCTCGAAAATGAGATGTATATTTGCGATATATATATATATATATATTGATTTTACAACGATCGAACCGCGTAATAGAGATGCTGGTGAATTTTTCTGAAAATTTAAGGCGTTAGAATTTTTTTAAAAAATTTTGGGAAAATCTTTGATAGCTAAAATTTTTGTTTTTGAGTTAAAAATTAAACGATATCAGTTGATTTTTGAAACGGTATTAGTTAATAACTATGATTGAATTTTGAAGACTTAGGAAATGTTTTTATAAAGAGTTGCAACTAATTGTTTTGGAAAAGTTAAACAACTTAAAAGAAATTAGTAATCTATTTCAACTAAATTGTTTTGAAAGTTAATGGAGCTGTAGCATCTTTCTTACTTAGTAATTTTGAGGACAAAATTCTTTGAAGGGGGAAGTATGTAACGATCCATTTTTCAATCATCTAAATTTATAATATTTAATTGATTTTAAATATTTAAAAGTAAGATTTTATAAGTTAAACAGATTAATAATCGAATCTGGAATCTATAGTGAATGAAAATGATTTCTAATGTTGATTTAAAATCTATTTGAATTTAGATGGAGTTAGAGAACTTTTAAATTTGAATAAAAAATGAATGAACACAAATTGGAAAATTAATATTTAATTAATAAGATGTAAAAATAACCATTCGGGACAGTGTCTTAGAACTGGACGAAACTAGTTTTATGGGATCCGTAATAGTATATTATTATAGGATTCCAAAATTTGTAGCGAATGGACTTACGGTTGGGTCATGCAAAACTGAAATGTATAGAAATATATTTAAATAAGTTTAATTAAAATAATTCGATTCGAAAACCTATCTTCCATATACAATGGAATTGGCCTCCGATATATATTCCATTGTGTTAGGAATAGGGGTAAAACATAAGAAATGCCAAGTGGCACACTTCGTTTGAAGTTCGAAAAATATTTGCCTGAGTAGTAACTTTTAGTGGCCTATAATAAAGGACCCTAACCTTCTTTCTTTACAAATCCTAGGGAAAAATAATGCAGCCGCCACCAACTCAATGAACGTCCAGAAACTCCCATCCTTTCTCCTCAATTTTCGATCAATCCATCCAACATTATCGAAATATTCCTAAATGAAGATTGTAGAGGGCAGTGAGATCTAGGAAATCAACGGTTATGACGGTGTTTGGAGTGGTGGAACGACTGCGATTTGGGTTCAAAGGCATCACGGTTGGATGGTAATTCATGGAGGAGGTGGTGGCCGAGCTCATCATGCCTCTGTCCATGGGTGCATTGTGGTGTGGGCTGTCGTTTGGTGATGGATGGTAGGATTTCGGTCATCGATGGAGGCGCTGTGGAGGATGGGAGATACGCGATGACGGGTTCACGTTTTGGAACATATGAACGATAAAGAGAGAGAGAAAAGGCAGATGACTGAGATTTGATGAAGTTTAAATTACAATAAAAAGGAAAACGATATTTGTAAATTATTTTATTTTATAAAATCATGTATACTTATTTATATCACAGCTTTTTTATACAAGGTCCAAATCGAACGAAATGAATTGCATTGGGTTCATATCGACATTGTCTACATTTTAGAATTGGATTGGATCGATTTGGAGCTTGTAGGATTTTTGGATAAAAATAAATGCTCATTTAATTTTATTACAAACAAAACGCTACAACGATGACTGCAACCAACGTGAGTAAAACTTTCTTTTTCTGACCCGAATTTATTTTTATATAAGTAAGAATATTTTTATTATGTTGTTTTGATGACTGTTGGATGTTATATATATATACATACATACATATATATGTATGTATATGTATATATATATCGGATGTTTCGATGTTATTGTAACGACCCAGAATTTTTAGAAATTTAAAATTTGAATATTTAATTTATTTTAAATATTAAAAAGTGAATTTATAAGTCAAATAATTTTTTATTTGAATTATTGGATTTAATTGGATTATTAAATCGATAATTTAATATGTTAAATTATGGAAATTGAGTTAAATATGATTGAAAATGATTTGTAAAATTTTATTTTATCATATGGGAGTTGGAAAAATATTTTAGAACTTTTAAAATCGAATTAAAAGTTAATTTGTGAAAATTGAATATTTTAATATTTAATAATCGACTGTAAAATAGTCAATTTTTGAACAGTCTCAGAATTGAACGAAACCAGTTCCATTGGATCCGTAATAGTTAGTTATTACCGGATTTCAATTTTCGTGTCAATCGGAGTTATCGTTTGAGCGTGGCAGCTCGAAACGCATCGAATCGTTTTTAATTTAAATTTAGCGAGTCAAAATAGCCATTTTTCAAAAAGTCTCGGATTTCGACGAAACCAGTTTCATCGGATCCGTAATGTGATATTATTGTAAGGTTTCAAATTTCAAGTCGATTGGATTTACCGTTTGTCCGGTACAAATTAAAACGCCTAGAAATCGATTTAAATCGGTTTAATTTAAATTGAACGTTTGTAGCCATAACTCGCACATACTTCCGAATTAGCTTCCGAAACCTGTTCCATTGTGTCCGGAACGCGGGATAAACCCTAGGTACGCTGGTTACGGCGTCTAAATCGGAGTTCGGAATTTCCGGGATGAATAGTGTCGCTCGTTCCTTATAAATAGCCCCTACCTTTCATAATTTTAGAAAAAAAATATCAAAACCTAAACCTAATTTGACCTAGCCGCCACTTTTAGATTCTAAGGCCAGAAATCATCCAATTTCAACCCTTAATCTCTTCCAATCCATGAAGTTTTGGCCAAAGTTGTTAACTACAAAGATGAAGAGCACGAGATGAGCTTTAAATCCATACGGATATGATCGGGAATGGAGCAACGATGAGGGAGCAAGAAGGGGCCGTATGCTTCAGTTTTCACACGCCATTCGAGGCTGTACATGGGGCCGAGTTCACTACTGTTGGGGCCGAGCATGGCTATGGTCATGAGCTTCAGGTTGGTGGTGGTTTGATCGTGTTTAGTTGAGCGAGGTGATCGAAATATGAAAACCTAATTTAGGCTAATGGGTTACTTTGTGCGGCTATCTCCTGTAACTTGCGTGTGTTAGGAAGAAGGGGGGGTGCGGTGGAGATGAGTTGGCAGTGGATCTAGTGGCTAGGATTGCTTTGGGTATAAGATTTGTGGATTAATGTTGTTTTAATTATATTTAAGTCGTGTACAAACTTGTAAATTACATAACTTTTTCATACGAGGTCGAAAAAATGCAAACTCAGTTGCGTTGGAATCGTATGGACGAGCACTACGCGATGGAGTTGGTTTGGAGTCGTTTGGAGTTAGTGAGAATTTTGGGTAAAATTAAACGCGCGTTTAATTTTATTCGAAATAAATCGCTAAAACGGAAATTAAAAACCAAGGTGAGAATTTCTCACTCAATCGAATCGGTTTCGATTTTATTTTAAATAGTTAGATTTAAAATATTTGAATGCATGTTTGAATGATGATTGATATCTATTGATTGTTAAAATAGACATTATACGCCGTTAGTGAGCGGATGTTATTTATTAAAAACATATACCGCGAATATTTCATAAACAGTGAAATTGGTATTATATATAATATCAATATATATATATATTGGCATATGTATATATTGCAGTTGATTGATTTCCCGTATTTTTGTTTAGCGGATGAGACCCTATTACGCCGTTAGTAAGCGGATAATATTTAATAAGAACATATACCGCGATAATTTCGTACTGGAGCGAAATTGGTATTGTGCTAATGTTTTTGGATGCAGGAAAACAGGTTGGAGGGATCCAACTGGATTCCTCAACAGTTTTTATTTGATTTCAGATATTTTGATATTTGATGGATTATCATATACGATATATGATGTCGTTGTAGTCGTGATTGACTATTTGGTGTGTAGCATCATTGGACCCAGATTTTGGGATTTTAAAATGATTTTAAAAGTGATTGTTGAAATTATTCTATATTTTTGGAAACTGATTTATTTTAAATAAATAAAGGTTATAATTTTTTAAAGTTATAAAAATTTTGATTTTGAGAAATATAGTTAAAGATTGATTTTTGAGAAATATGGGTTAATGATTTTATAAAATAGTTAAATTGGATTTTTGAATATATTATAAAAGTTTAAATATAGAATTTATGAAGTTTATTTTATAAATCAAAAATGGTGAAACTATAAAGGAGTTAAGACGTTTTAAAGAATAATATAGATTGATTTATATTAAAGGATTTACAAATGAATATTTGTAAATGAAAATGTTGGAATTATAAAATGAGATTTTGTAAGTGTTTGAATGAAGTGAAAGTGAATTTTGTAAATGAATGGAATTCATAGAATTATATAACGGTAAAGTTATAAATGGAATTTTATAAACAGTAGGTTTATAAAATTTGTAAAGTTATTAAAGTAATAAGATTTGGATAAATAATTGAATCTTATAAGTTATAAGATTTAAAATTATGAAGTTCAATGGAATGGTTTTGCAAACGAATAAATTATAAGTGTTTAACTTATAATATGAACCTGTAGTTTATAACCGAGTTATAAATCGAATAAGTTAATAAAGGAGATTTATAAAAAGGAAGTTTTTATAAAAAAATAGAAAAGGAATTTATAAACGTTGTTTTATAAATTCGCAAACAACTTATTTTGATATGTTAATTGTTGAAACCTATCAATGGAGTTATATTCACATTTTTGAATAGTGAATAATCCTTTGAATTAAAGTGAATAAAATTGATGAAATTTGTTAGCAAAGTTTATTCACGTTTTTGAATAGTGAATAACACGTTAAAGGAAATGTTTTGGATTTGGTGTTGTAAATAGAATTAAAACGATCTAACGATGTTTTAAAAGGTGTTGAGATTCGAAACCATAGTTTTCAACATTCATTGTTGAAATAGATGTTTCGTGAAATAAAAGGAAATGGTGGACTATAACACTGTTGTTATAGTAAATGATTTCCGAAAGGAAATGTTTAGTATAGTATTGGGATTTATATATCTATTTAATTTCGAATCCCTATACTAGTGATTTTGGGTTGTTGTAACGATGTTTTACGCAACATTCGTTTTGGCCCAAATAAATATGTTAAGTGAATGATTTCCTTAAAAGAATGAAAGATATACTTAATTTGATTTAAGTATATTGAATATTTTCTAAGTGTTGAAAATAAAAGAGATTTGTGAATTACTTATGAATAAATAAGTATGGAATTGTTTCCAATATGAAGTGAATAATTAGAATTTATCTTTTTGAAGATAAATTGAAATGGATAAGTGAAATCGTATATGCATGGATATTTTGAAATATAAATCCATTATGGAATTTATAAATGAAAAGTGGAATTTGTTTGAAAATAAATGTTGATTTATTTTTGAAGTGTTGAAATAATATATCTTGTAAAGATATTTTGGAAAATAAATAATTTGGAAAATTATTTGGAATCTGGTGATGTATGCATATCCATTGATAGTTCAATAATCGACTATCAATATTTCCCTTTGAATGGGTATTTGATGTGAATTGATTGAATTTGAATGCACACTTATTTTTGAATAAGCGCTCACTATTCGGGTTAACCGGGAAAGGACCATGGGGTCGTATAACCCATTCCGAATATGTGATACGTCGTTGTGAATCGCATTTGAAGATCGGTGTTGAAGACCGGATATTTGCGAGAGCGATAGGATGAACTATCGATTGACTCTGCACCGAGTTGCTCCGGTATTGAGTTCTCCATATGTGATGGTGAATCCGATCAGGATTGTGGATATCCGGATTGCAAGGACTTCTTTGTAAGTGCCTTCGGTTCTGTTCGAGCCCGGAACAGACTTGTATGGATTGTATGTCTGACATTACAAGTTGAGATATAAAGCCGATTTCTTTCAAATATATTTCTGTTGGTGGCGGAGAATTTATTCTTTTTGCTTAACACCCTTCTCTGAGACGTATGTGCTCAGAGGTTATATAGTTGAAGTTATCAGCGATATATTCCCAAATTTGGTAATGTGACATGCTGAGTGTTGCTGAAATGATCATTGTGTTGATTATTGTGATAGGATCATTTATTTGATCGTCTATCTTAGTGATCATTGTGTTGATCATTTGTTGACCCAAAGCATGGCTTTTGTATAAAGTATGTTTTGTGGACGTGAATTCGTCGAGCCTCACATCCCGGAAATGGTCAAAACAGGAAAGAAGCAGCAAGGTTATGAGGGGTAGCGCCCTTTAGGATATGTGCATTTCCTTCTGGAAAAGGGTGGTATCATGGTATGGAGCCCAGATACTTACTCATGTTGAAAACACTTTATGATTGTGTGAATTGATTACGAGCGCTCGGTTGATAAAGGTCCCAAAGGACCGGGGGATGGCATATTCGGTCAGTTGTTACTCAGTTAGGAGTAACCCGGCCTTGTGTTGGTAGAGATCCGGTTTGGTTCTCGGGGATGTCCATCCAGAGGCATTCTCATGTGGCAATGGGAAGTTCCTTGGCCTGACCATTTGTTGGAAATCCAATTCCCAATACGAAACTTGTACGGTATTAGTTGTAGAACCTGCTATTCACTTATGGTGGTCACCACTGTTTGGATAGTAGCTATAGTAGGCATACGATAATGGTCGTATGTTGGCTAAGATTTATATCTTTATTTTAGAAATGAATTTTCCTACATTATGCACTAATAATAATATCAAATGTTATTTTAAATGCGTATCAAGCATCTTTGACTATCATAAGGAGAAATCTCCTCCGATTCTGCGTTTGCATGTGTGTGTGTGCGGGAGGCCTTATGGTAGTCTCATTTTTAAAAGCATTGCAAATTAATTTAAAAATATTCCTCTATTTTGATTTTAAAGTTAAATAAACTGTTTTGAGTTCTCACACCAGTCACATGACTGACTCGGAGTTTATTGTTTTCCTTCCTAAATTCTGGGTGCCCACCAATTTTCCACACGGGCAGTTAAGAGTTAGGTTTATCAGGATATTCTGGATATTCTGGATTTGCTGGAGGCAAGCTGGATAGCATGGCGTATTACTAGTATATAGTATTTCTTTTTCCGCTGCACTGTTTGATGTTGTATGTTGTTGTACACTCTGATGATATGATGTAATGAAATATGATGAAATGTAATAACTGTAGTTCTTTGTTTAAAGATTATTCATTTATTATTATATGTTGTTCCGCTGCGAATTGTGAGATTCTGATGTTGTTCTGTTGTTTTCTTCTGTCCCGTTCTATTTTTAAAATTCTTCTATCTTCTATTTTTCAAATTCTCTGTTTTCTTTCTCTGTTTTCTAAAAATTGTCTATCTTCTTTCCTCTCTATTTCCTATCTCTTCTCTCTTCTTTCTTTCTTTTTCTTAAATTCTTTCTAAAACCCATAACATTCCGTGTTTCCGGCCTTCGATTTCTCGGCAGTCGATAAAGTGAGTATCGATGTCGGATTTTCGGAAGTCGAAAATTCTCGGGGCGTTACATTTGGTATCAGAGCTTATGGTTAAGCGACAACCATGGTTCTGTTGGGTATAATTCATTAGAGATAGAGTCAGCAGTACTCTAGAATGAATTTGAGTGTAATAATAGCTATGAGAGCGTATTTGTTAGTGAATATAAAATTGTTTTATATTGTGATGATTGGTTTATTGAGTGGCATATGAACTTTCGTCAGCGTGGTCCGCAAGACTATGCCGAAGGGGTTTCTAAACACTTGAATAGAACAATTCGACACAATATTGATTTTGAAATTGGGTGAATGAAATAATTTTACCTTGATTATATTTTTGTATATAAAGGAATAATTTTTCAGAATTATTAGAGTATATAAGTTGATTGTTTAGTTGTTTGAATAATCTAAATTGAAGAATAATTGTATAAGTAAAAAGAATTATAAGAATTGAATTATAATTAAAGTGATTTACAATTGTGAAATGAACTTATATATATAAGAAGTAAAATTATATGAATATGAGTTGTAAATAAGAAGTGAATTTAAAGTTAAATGGAATATGACTTAAGAGTTATATAAATGAAATTCAACTTTGGTAATTGAATTGAATAAATGAATTGAATTGTGAATCAATTAAATGTAAATTTAAGTTGATATAAAATAATGAATATAAGTGTTGATTCATTAAAATCTAATGTTATTAGAAGTTGAATAAAAAAATGAATGAATATAAGCAAAGGAATTTGGTTGAAATTAATATACATTGATTGTTATATGATTGTTGATTGATTGTATGTAATTCATTAAGTATTAGCGAAATTGGAAGCTATGAAATTGAATTCAAATTAGAAGTAAATAAATTTGAATAGAATTGAAAGTGAATTTGATTTAAATTAGTAAATGTTAACTAATTGAATTGAGAATGAATGTTTACAAAATCCAATGTTAATGAATCAAATGTGATTTGAATTGAAAACCTATTTCATTGTATATTAATGTGAATATGAATGAATTTGTTGGATGCTAGTTGGTTGATGTTTGCATTTGTTGCTTTTGCTATGTTAGCATATGGATATATATGTTGTATATCGATACTATTGCCTATATGCATGTTTCTCATGTTGTTTATTGAGTGTTTAGTAGGTGCGGATCGCGTTTGCTTCGCATTTGGAGTTCGCTTTAGCGCTATATTAGCCGTATATGCTCGCTAATAAAATATAAGGTACATATCTCGGATTAAATATCGCACTTTTATACTTTTTCCCTGCGGGATGCCTCATTACTTGATGAGATGTATATTTGTGATATATATACTGTCATTTTTTTTTTTCGGATCGAGCCGCGCAAAGGAGACTATGGCGAATTTTTCCGAAAATTTAAGGCGTTAGAAAAATTTGAGAAAATTTGGAAAAAATTTTGAAAACTTTAACTTTGATTTTGGAATTGAAAGTTAAATGATATAGTTTGTTTTTGAAAAGATAACTAAGTATGATTTGAAAACTTAGTAAAGATTTATAAGAAGTTTAATTATAAATTCTGGAAAGTTAATAGATTCTGTAACCTTTCTTACTTGAAATTTCGAGGACGAAATTCTTTTAAGTGGGGAAGATTGTAACGACCCAGAATTTTTAGAAATTTAAAATTTGAATATTTAATTTATTTTAAATATTAAAAAGTGAATTTATAAGTCAAATAAATTTTTATTTGAATTATTGGATTTAATTGGATTATTAAATCGATAATTTAATATGTTAAATTATGGAAATTGAGTTAAATATGATTGAAAATGATTTGTAAAATTTTATTTTATCATATGGGAGTTGGAAAAATATTTTAGAACTTTTAAAATCGAATTAAAAGTTAATTTGTGAAAATTGAATATTTTAATATTTAATAATCGACTGTAAAATAGTCAATTTTTGAACAGTCTCAGAATTGAACGAAACCAGTTCCATTGGATCCGTAATAGTTAGTTATTACCGGATTTCAATTTTCGTGTCAATCGGAGTTATCGTTTGAGCGTGGCAGCTCGAAACGCATCGAATCGTTTTTAATTTAAATTTGGCGAGTCAAAATAGCCATTTTTCAAAAAGTCTCGGATTTCGACGAAACCAGTTTCATCGGATCCGTAATGTGATATTATTGTAAGGTTTCAAATTTCAAGTCGATTGGATTTACCGTTTGTCCGGTACAAATTAAAACGCCTAGAAATCGATTTAAATCGGTTTAATTTAAATTGAGCGTTTGTAGCCATAACTCGCACATATTTCCGAATTAGCTTCCGAAACCTGTTCCATTGTGTCCGGAACGCGGGATAAACCCTAGGTACGCTGGTTACGGCGTCTAAATCGGAGTTCGGAATTTCCGGGATGAATAGTGTCGCTCGTTCCTTATAAATAGCCCCTACCTTTCATAATTTTAGAAAAAAAATATCAAAACCTAAACCTAATTTGATCTAGCCGCCACTTTTAGATTCTAAGGCCAGAAATCATCCAATTTCAACCCTTAATCTCTTCCAATCCGTGAAGTTTTGGCCAAAGTTGTTAACTACAAAGATGAAGAGCACGAGATGAGCTTTAAATCCATACGGATATGATCGGGAATGGAGCAACGATGAGGGAGCAAGAAGGGGCCGTATGCTTCAGTTTTCACACGCCATTCGAGGCTGTACATGGGGCCGAGTTCACTACTGTTGGGGCCGAGCATGGCTATGGTCATGAGCTTCAGGTTGGTGGTGGTTTGATCGTGTTTAGTTGAGCGAGGTGATCGAAATATGAAAACCTAATTTAGGCTAATGGGTTACTTTGTGCGGCTATTTCCTATAACTTGCGTGTGTTAGGAAGAAGGGGGGGGTGCGGTGGAGATGAGTTGGCAGTGGATCTAGTGGCTAGGATTGCTTTGGGTATAAGATTTGTGGATTAATGTTGTTTTAATTATATTTAAGTCGTGTACAAACTTGTAAATTACATAACTTTTTCATACGAGGTCGAAAAAATGCAAACTCAGTTGCGTTGGAATCGTATGGACGAGCACTACGCGATGGAGTTGGTTTGGAGTCGTTTGGAGTTAGTGAGAATTTTGGGTAAAATTAAACGCGCGTTTAATTTTATTCGAAATAAATCGCTAAAACGGAAATTAAAAACCAGATTTAAAATATTTGAATGCATGTTTGAATGATGATTGATATCTATTGATTGTTAAAATAGACATTATACGCCGTTAGTAAGCGGATGTTATTTATTAAAAACATATACCGCGAATATTTCATAAACAGTGAAATTGGTATTATATATAATATCAATATATATATATTGGCATATGTATATATTGCAGTTGATTGATTTCCCGTATTTTTGTTTAGCGGATGAGACCCTATTACGCCGTTAGTAAGCGGATAATATTTAATAATAACATATACCGCGATAATTTCGTACTGGAGCGAAATTGGTATTGTGCTAATGTTTTTGGATGCAGGAAAACAGGTTGGAGGGATCCAACTGGATTCCTCAACAGTTTTTATTTGATTTCAGATATTTTGATATTTGATGGATTATCATATACGATATATGATGTCGTTGTAGTCGTGATTGACTATTTGGTGTGTAGCATCATTGGACCCAGATTTTGGGATTTTAAAATGATTTTAAAAGTGATTGTTGAAATTATTCTATATTTTTGGAAACTGATTTATTTTAAATAAATAAAGGTTATAATTTTTTAAAGTTATAAAAATTTTGATTTTGAGAAATATAGTTAAAGATTGATTTTTGAGAAATATGGGTTAATGATTTTATAAAATAGTTAAATTGGATTTTTGAATATATTATAAAAGTTTAAATATAGAATTTATGAAGTTTATTTTATAAATCAAAAATGGTGAAACTATAAAGGAGTTAAGACGTTTTAAAGAATAATATAGATTGATTTATATTAAAGGATTTACAAATGAATATTTGTAAATGAAAATGTTGGAATTATAAAATGAGATTTTGTAAGTGTTTGAATGAAGTGAAAGTGAATTTTGTAAATGAATGGAATTCATAGAATTATATAACGGTAAAGTTATAAATGGAATTTTATAAACAGTAGGTTTATAAAATTTGTAAAGTTATTAAAGTAATAAGATTTGGATAAATAATTGAATCTTATAAGTTATAAGATTTAAAATTATGAAGTTCAATGGAATGGTTTTGCAAACGAATAAATTATAAGTGTTTAACTTATAATATGAACCTGTAGTTTATAACCGAGTTATAAATCGAATAAGTTAATAAAGGAGATTTATAAAAAGGAAGTTTTTATAAAAAAATAGAAAAGGAATTTATAAACGTTGTTTTATAAATTCGCAAACAACTTATTTTGATATGTTAATTGTTGAAACCTATCAATGGAGTTATATTCACATTTTTGAATAGTGAATAATCCTTTGAATTAAAGTGAATAAAATTGATGAAATTTGTTAGCAAAGTTTATTCACGTTTTTGAATAGTGAATAACACGTTAAAGGAAATGTTTTGGATTTGGTGTTGTAAATAGAATTAAAACGATCTAACGATGTTTTAAAAGGTGTTGAGATTCGAAACCATAGTTTTCAACATTCATTGTTGAAATAGATGTTTCGTGAAATAAAAGGAAATGGTGGACTATAACACTGTTGTTATAGTAAATGATTTTCGAAAGGAAATGTTTAGTATAGTATTGGGATTTATATATCTATTTAATTTCGAATCCCTATACTAGTGATTTTGGGTTGTTGTAACGATGTTTTACGCAACATTCGTTTTGGCCCAAATAAATATGTTAAGTGAATGATTTCCTTAAAAGAATGAAAGATATACTTAATTTGATTTAAGTATATTGAATATTTTCTAAGTGTTGAAAATAAAAGAGATTTGTGAATTACTTATGAATAAATAAGTATGGAATTGTTTCCAATATGAAGTGAATAATTAGAATTTATCTTTTTGAAGATAAATTGAAATGGATAAGTGAAATCGTATATGCATGGATATTTTGAAATATAAATCCATTATGGAATTTATAAATGAAAAGTGGAATTTGTTTGAAAATAAATGTTGATTTATTTTTGAAGTGTTGAAATAATATATCTTGTAAAGATATTTTGGAAAATAAATAATTTGGAAAATTATTTGGAATCTGGTGATGTATGCATATCCATTGATAGTTCAATAATCGACTATCAATATTTCCCTTTGAATGGGTATTTGATGTGAATTGATTGAATTTGAATGCACACTTATTTTTGAATAAGCGCTCACTATTCGGGTTAACCGGGAAAGGACCATGGGGTCGTATAACCCATTCCGAATATGTGATACGTCGTTGTGAATCGCATTTGAAGATCGGTGTTGAAGACCGGATATTTGCGAGAGCGATAGGATGAACTATCGATTGACTCTGCACCGAGTTGCTCCGGTATTGAGTTCTCCATATGTGATGGTGAATCCGATCAGGATTGTGGATATCCGGATTGCAAGGACTTCTTTGTAAGTGCCTTCGGTTCTGTTCGAGCCCGGAACAGACTTGTATGGATTGTATGTCTGACATTACAAGTTGAGATATAAAGCCGATTTCTTTCAAATATATTTCTGTTGGTGGCGGAGAATTTATTCTTTTTGCTTAACACCCTTCTCTGAGACGTATGTGCTCAGAGGTTATATAGTTGAAGTTATCAGCGATATATTCCCAAATTTGGTAATGTGACATGCTGAGTGTTGCTGAAATGATCATTGTGTTGATTATTGTGATAGGATCATTTATTTGATCGTCTATCTTAGTGATCATTGTGTTGATCATTTGTTGACCCAAAGCATGGCTTTTGTATAAAGTATGTTTTGTGGACGTGAATTCGTCGAGCCTCACATCTCGGAAATGGTCAAAACAGGAAAGAAGCAGCAAGGTTATGAGGGGTAGCGCCCTTTAGGATATGTGCATTTCCTTCTGGAAAAGGGTGGTATCATGGTATGGAGCCCAGATACTTACTCATGTTGAAAACACTTTATGATTGTGTGAATTGATTACGAGCGCTCGGTTGATAAAGGTCCCAAAGGACCGGGGGATGGCATATTCGGTCAGTTGTTACTCAGTTAGGAGTAACCCGGCCTTGTGTTGGTAGAGATCCGGTTTGGTTCTCGGGGATGTCCATCCAGAGGCATTCTCATGTGGCAATGGGAAGTTCCTTGGCCTGACCATTTGTTGGAAATCCAATTCCCAATACGAAACTTGTACGGTATTAGTTGTAGAACCTGCTATTCACTTATGGTGGTCACCACTGTTTGGATAGTAGCTATAGTAGGCATACGATAATGGTCGTATGTTGGCTAAGATTTATATCTTTATTTTAGAAATGAATTTTCCTACATTATGCACTAATAATAATATCAAATGTTATTTTAAATGCGTATCAAGCATCTTTGACTATCATAAGGAGAAATCTCCTCCGATTCTGCGTTTGCATGTGTGTGTGTGTGCGGGAGGCCTTATGGTAGTCTCATTTTTAAAAGCATTGCGAATTAATTTAAAAATATTCCTCTATTTTGATTTTAAAGTTAAATAAACTGTTTTGAGTTCTCACACCAGTCACATGACTGACTCGGAGTTTATTGTTTTCCTTCCTAAACTCTGGGTGCCCACCAATTTTCCACATGGGCAGTTAAGAGTTAGGTTTATCAGGATATTCTGGATATTCTGGATTTGCTGGAGGCAAGCTGGATAGCATGGCGTATTACTAGTATATAGTATTTCTTTTTCCGCTGCACTGTTTGATGTTGTATGTTGTTGTACACTCTGATGATATGATGTAATGAAATATGATGAAATGTAATAACTGTAGTTCTTTGTTTAAAGATTATTCATTTATTATTATATGTTGTTCCGCTGCGAATTGTGAGATTCTGATGTTGTTCTGTTGTTTTCTTCTGTCCCGTTCTATTTTTAAAATTCTTCTATCTTCTATTTTTCAAATTCTCTGTTTTCTTTCTCTGTTTTCTAAAAATTGTCTATCTTCTTTCCTCTCTATTTCCTATCTCTTCTCTCTTCTTTCTTTCTTTTTCTTAAATTCTTTCTAAAACCCATAACATTCCGTGTTTCCGGCCTTCGATTTCTCGGCAGTCGATAAAGTGAGTATCGATGTCGGATTTTCGGAAGTCGAAAATTCTCGGGGCGTTACAGTTATGCTATAGTAGTTGGATATATTCCTGCAGATTGGAGCAGATGAGACCCTATATGTTCCCCTATATGGACGGATTAGCCTTTATACGCGCGACTGCCTCAAAGCAGTCATTGTACACATTTTCTCATATGTATATTTATTGCAGGTGAAAGGTTGGAGGTATCTAATAGGATTCCTCACTTTGGTTGACGTTTATTTACACATATTGTTATATATGTTGTATTATGTGATATATTATGTGATGGATGCTATGATTGCTATTATTAATGTGAATCCCCTTATTTAGTACTTTTGCAACATTAGGCTATATCTTTAGAAATTCTAAAACATTAAAGTCATGATTTCAATTTAAAAAGGATTTCAAAGTGATTTTGAAAATATATATGTTTTAATGAAATTTAGAATGATTAAAGAAATGGATTTATTTTAAATGAATAAAAAGTTATAATTTTTATGTTATAAAAATTATGGCATTGTGAAATATACATAAATATGATTTTTGAAATATGAACTTAACAATTTTGTAAAATAAGTTAAATTGATAATTTTGAACCTATTATAAATGGTTTATATACGAGATTTATAAAATTGATATTTTATAAAAGTAATGGAATTACAAACGAGTTTTATAAGTGTTAAAATGAAAGTTTATAAAGGAATGCTATTAATAAAGAGGTTCAATGAAATGGATTTTTATAAACAACGTTTTATAAATATTAGAAATGGATTTATAATCATATTTGTATACGGATTTGCAATTCAAAATTTAGAAATGAATTTATATTGGACTTTATAAATAATGAGATTACAAAAGAATGAATTTGTAAATATAAAGATTTATAAGTAAATAAACTTATAATGAGATCTAACATATAAATGAGGTACAAATGGAAATTGTTAATAAAGGAATTTTACACGTGGAAGTTTTTATAATCTAGAAATGAGAATTATAAACATTGTTTTACAAATGTGAAATCAATTTAATTTGATAAGTTAAATATGAAAGTTTTATAAAAGGAAATATATTCATGTTTTTAAGGAGAATAATTCTTTAAAAGAATGTTTTGGAAAGTGATATTACAAAACGGAGTCTAAATGGTTTGAAAATAAATAAATTGTGGATTCACTAATTATTTAAATAAGTATATGGAAATGTTTTCTACATATTGAAATATTGAAATGGTTTTGGAATTATATCTTTTTAAAGATAATTTGAAGTAATAAATTTGGAAAAGTGATTTAATAAATAAAAGATTAATAAATTAGTCCTTGTGACTATTTACATGCTAAATTGTATTTTTGGCCATTTAGTTTCTCAACTTGATATGGAAGCTATTTAATCGTACACACAGTACGTAGCCATCTGTGTGGGCTTGATTATCGTTTGGTGTAAAAGAATGTTGATTCGATAGTTCGAAGTGATTACTCCTATCTACTGAGCTTCCTTCTTGGCCGAAGTATAGCAAGTTGAAAATTGGAAACGTGATAATTTTACGAGACTTGGTTTCTGTATGAGGCTGAGTAACGCTTTTGCATTGTTGGTGCGAATTGTCCGGGATCGATTTATCCGAAAAACACTTTGGACCAACCTATATGCGACGATTGTGTAGGTTTGTTGATGATATTGATATTTAGGATTTTCATAGTGAAGGACTGCTTGTTGAACATTTGGGGTTAAAATCCCAATGTACATATAGTAGCAGTAGTCTCTTTGTTAGGAAATATCCAATGCAAGGACTATTCGCTACTAAAGCTAGAGGTGATTCCTGATAGGATGTGGTTGGAAAGTACCTTCAGATTGTCCTGTTCCTGAACAACTAGTACGAATGGATGTTTGAAAGTGCATTTTTTGAGATTATGTACATTGATTTTTACAAATATGCATCTGCGGTGGTGGAAAAAGGCAACTTCTCTTAGCTTAACACCCTCCTTGTGCAATCCCCTCGTACCTTTTCCAAAATTGATTTCTCCTTTTCAAACTAAAATGCTTTATCCAAATGGCCTAACATGTTTAATTTCCTTCCTATGTCGGGCTTATCTGATCATTCTCCACAAATAATATCCTTTGGAACTGCTGTGAGAAAAAGAAACACAAATTTTAAATTTTTTAATGCATGGGTTCTATACCCTGACTTTTATCAAATTGTTAGCAAGGCTTGGTCAACATAATTTTTTGGTAACCCTATGTTTATTTTGTAGAGTAAACTGAAGGTTGTAAAAACTGAATTGAAAGCGTGGGCTCTGAACATATTTGGTCGTGGTAATCTGGCTTCCTCTTCTCTTACTAGGGAACTGCATCTGATTCAGGAGTCTATGATGAATGACACAACTAACTGCGAGCTAGCAGCAAAAGAGGCAGAAGTATCCTCCCAACTTTTTGACGTACTTAGTATTGAAGCTGATATGGTCAAACAGAAATCGAGGCTAAAGTGGTTTACGGATGGTGATAGAAACTCTGCTTTCTACCACTCTTCTCTCAAGGCCAAGCAGTCTAGAGAGTTAATTAGCTCCCTTATTAACATTAACGGTGAGTACATAGTGGACCCTGAACAGATTGATAACATGTTCCTTGATCATTTCAGTGAAATTCTTGGAAACCATAATCAATTCAAACCTTCACTTGAGCTACTGGAATCGATAAACATCCCAATATTTTCAAAGGTTGAAAATAAAAAGATTTGTGAAATACTTATGAATGAATAAGTATGAAATTGTTTTCCAATATGAAGTGAATAATTAGAATTTATCTTTTTAAAGATAAATTGACATGAATAATGGAAATCATATACATGGATATTTTGAAATATAAATTCATTATGGAATTTATATGTGAAAGTGAAACTTGTTAAAAATAAATATTGATTTATTTTTAAAGTGTTGAAATTATATATCTTGTAAAGATATTTTGGAAATGTAAATAATTTGGAAAATTATTTGGAATCTGGTGATGTGTGCATATCCATTGATAGTTCAATAACCGACTATCAGTATTTCCCTTTGAATGGGTATTTGATGTGAATTGATTGAATTTGAATGCACACTTATTTTTGAATAAGCGCTCACTATTCGGGTTAACCGGGAAAGGACCATGGGGTCGTATAACCCACTCCGAATATGTGATACGTCGTTGTGAATCGCATTTGAAGATCGGTGTTGAAGACCGGTATTTGCGAAAGCGATAGGATGAACTATCGATTGACTCTGCACCGAGTAGCTACGGTATTGAGTTCTCCATATGTGATGGTGAATCCGATCAGGATTGTGAATATCCGGATTGCAAGGACTTCTTTGTAAGTGCCTTCGGTTCTGTTCGAGCCCGGAACAGACTTGTATGGATTGTATGCCTGACATTACAAGTTGAGATATAAAGCCGATTTCTTTCAAATATATTTCTGTTGGTGGCGGAGAATTTATTCTTTGCTTAACACCCTTCTTTGAGACGTATGTGCTCAAAGGTTATATAGTTGAAGTTATCAGCAATATATTCCCAGTTTGGTAATGTGACATGCTGAGTGATGCTGAAATGATCATTGTGTTGATTATTTGTGATAGGATCATTTATTTGATCGTCTATCCTTGTGATCATTGTGTTGATCATTTGTTGACCCAAAGCATGGCTTTTGTATAAAGTATGTTTTTGTGGACGTGAATTCGTCGAGCCTCACACACCGTGAATGGTCAAAACAGGAAAGATGCGGCAAGGTTATGAGGGGTAGCACCCTTTAGGATGTGTCCATTTCCTTCTGAAAAAGGGTGGTATCATGGTATGGAGCCCAGATACTTACTCATGTTGAAAACACTTTATGATTGTGTGAATTGATTACGAGCGCTCGGTTGATAAAGGTCCCAAAGGACCGGGGGATGGCATATTCGGTCAGTTGTTACTCAGTTAGGAGTAACCCGGCCTTGTGTTGGTAGAGATACGGTTTGGTTCTCGGGGATGTCCATCCAGAGGCATTCTCAGTGGCAATGGGAAGTTCCTTGGCCTGATCATTCGTTGGAAATCCAATTCCCAATACGAAACCCTGTACGATATTAGTTGTAGAACCTGCCATTCACTTATGGTGGTCACCACTGTTTGGATGGTAGCTATAGTAGGCATAGTTCGAAATGTCTATGTTGGCTAAGATTTATATTCTACTTTCGAAATAAATTTTTCCTACACTATACACTAATAATAATATCAAATGTTATTTTAAATGCGTATCAAGCATCTTTGACTATCATAAGGAGAAATCTCCTCCGATTCTGCGTTTGCATTGTGTGTGTGTGCGGGAGGCCTTATGGTAGTCTCATTTTTTAAAAAGCATTGCGAATTGAAATAAAAATATTCCTCTATTTTGATTTCAAAGATAAATAAACTGTTTTGAGTTCCCACACCAGTCACATGACTGACTTGGAGTTTATTGTTTTCCTTCCTAAACTCTGGGTGCCCACCAATTTCCACACGGGCAGTTAAGAGTTAAGGTTTATCAGGATATTCTGGATATTCTGGAGTTGCTGGAGGCAAGCTGGATGGCATGGCGTATTACTAGTTTATATAGTATTTCTTTTTCCGCTGCACTGTTTGTTGTTGTATGATGTTGTATACTCTGATGATATGATATGATGAAATGAAATATAATGTGATGTAATGACTGATATAGTTCTTTATTTAAAGATTATTCATTTATTATTATATGTTGTTCCGCTGCGAATTGTGAGATTCTGTTGATGTTCTTTTTGTTTCCTTTCTATCCGTTCTATTTTCAAATTCTCTTTTTCTATTTTAAAATTTTCTATCTTCTGTTTTTCTAATTCTCTGTTTTCTAAAAATTGTCTATCTTCTTTTCCCTCTATTTTTCTTTTTCTTTCTTCTTTTTCTCTCTTCTTTCTTTTCTTTTCTTTCTAAAACCCATAACATTCCGTGTTTCCGGCCTTCGATTTCTCGGCAGTCGATAAAGGGAGTATCGATGTCGGATTTTCGGAAGTCGAAAATCCCAGACTGTTACATTTGGTATCAGAGCTGATGGTTAAGCGACAACCATGGTTCTGTTGGGTATAATTCATTAGAGATGGAGTCAGTAGTACTCTAGAATGAGTTTGAGTGTAATAATAGCTATGAGAGCGTATTTGTTAGTGAATAAAATTGTTTTATATTGTGATGATTGGTTTATTGAGTGGTATATGAACCTTCGTCAGCACGGTCAGTCAAACTATGCCGAAGGGGTTTCTAAACACTTGAATAGAACAATTCGGCACAATGTTGTTTTAAATTGGGTAAATGAAATAATTTCTGCCTTGATTATATTTTATATATAAAGGAATAATTTTTCAGAATTATTAAAGTGTATATAAGTTGATTGTTAGGTTGTTTGAATAATCTAAATTAAAGAATAATTGTGTAAGCAAAAGAATTATAAGAATTTAAATTATAATTAAAGTGTTTACAATTGTGAAATAAACTTATATAAATTAGAAGTGAAACTTTATGAATATATTTATGAATATGAGTTGTAAGTAAAAATGAATTCAAAGTTAAATGAAATTTACTTTAGAATTGGAATCTGAATTTATTTATAAATGGGAATTTAAGTTAAGTAAAAACAAGTGATGTTTGTAAAATGAAATGTGAACTTAAGTTATGTAAATGAAATTCAACTGTTGTAAATGAATTGGAAATTGAATTGAATGAATGGCTTGAATGTTTAATCAATTGAATGTAATTTAAGTTGATAAGGAATAATTAATGAAAGTGTTAATTCATTAAAATCTAATTTTATTGGAAGTTGAATAAAATTGAATGAAAATCAATTTAATAAAACCAATTGGAAAGTAAAGATGTTAAACCAAAATGAATGTAAGTGAAGCGAAGGAATTTGGTTGAAATTAATATACATTGATTGTTATATGATTGTTAGTTGATTGTATATAATTCATTAAGTGTTAATGAAATTGGAAGCTATGTAATTGAATTCAAATTTGGAGTAAATAAATTTGAATGGAATTGAATGTGAATTAGATTTAAATTAGTAAATGATAACTAATTAAATTGAGAATGAATGTTGATAAAAAAAATCCAATGTAAATAAATCAAATGTGATTTAAATTGAAAACCAATCCATTAAATATGAATGAGAATATGAATGAATATTATTAGTTATGAATGATAATTGGTTGATGGTTGAATATATGTTGTTTTACTACATGTGCTATGTGACATATATAGTTGTTATGGAGATATATGTTGTATATTGAGATTATTTACATATATGCATGATTCTCATGTTGTTTGTTGAGTGTTTAGTAGGTGCGGATCGCGTTTGCTTCGCATTTGGAGTTCGCTTTAGCGCTATATTAGCCGTATATGCTTGCTAATAAAATATAAGGTACATATCTCGGATTAAATATCGTACTTTTACATTTTTTTCCCTGCGGGATGCCTCATTACTTGATGAGATGTATATTTGTGATATATATACTGTCATTTTTTTTTTCGGATCGAGCCGCGCAAAGGAGACTATGGCGAATTTTTCCGAAAATTTAAAGCGTTAGAAAAAATTTGAGAAAAATTGGAAAATTTTGAAAACTTTAAACTTTGTTTTAAAGTTGAAAGTTAAATGATATAATTGTTTTTGAAAAGATAACTAAGTATGATTTGAAAACTTAGTAAAGATTTGAAAGAAGTTTAACTATGAATTTTGGAAAATTAATAGATTCTGTAACTTTTCTTACTTGTAATTTCGAGGACGAAATTCTTTTAAGGGGGAAAGATTGTAACGACCCAGAATTTTTATTAATTTAAATTTGAATATTTAATTAATTTTAAATGTTAATAAGTGAATTTTTAAGTCAAATAAATTTTTATTTGAATTATTGGATTTAATTGGATTATTAAATCGATAATTTAATACGTTAAATTATGGAAATAATAAAAAATTGAGTTAAATATGATTGAAAATAATTTGTAAAATTTTATTTTATCATATGGAAGTTAGAATGATATTTTAGAACTTTTAAAATCGAATTAAAAGTTAATCTGTGAAAATTGAATATTTTAATATTTAATAATCGACTGTAAAATAGCCAATTTTTGAACAGTCTCAGAATTGAACGAAACCAGTTTCATTGGATCCGTAATAGTTAGTTATTACCGGATTTCAATTTTCGTGTCAATCGGAGTTATCGTTTGTTCGTGGCAGCTCGAAACGCATCGAATTATTTTTAATTTAAATTTAGCGAGCTAAAATAGCCATTTTTCAAAAAGTCTCGGAATTCGACGAAACCAGTTTCATCGGATCCGTAATGTGATATTATTGTAAGATTTCAAATTTCAAGTCGTTTGGATTTACCGTTTGTCCGGTACAAATTAAAACGCCTAGAAATCGACTTAAATCGGTTTAATTCAAATTGAGCGTTTTCAGCCATAACTCGCACAGATGTCCGAATTAGCTTCCGAAACCTGTTCCATTGTGTCCAGAACGCGGGATAAACCCTAGGTACGCTGGTTACGACGTCTAAATCGGAGTTCGGAATTCCCGGGATGAATAGTGTTTACGCTTGCTTTTCCTATAAAAGAACCCTTCACCCTTCATAAATTTCAACACTAAAAACCTAACCCTAATATCATGTAGCCGGCCCTAATTTTTCAATGGTCAGAAATCATCCAATTTCAACCCTCAATCTCTCCCAATCTACAAAGAATTAGAAGAGGTGTTCAACACGAAGATTGAAGAGCATGGAGAGAGCTTTAATTTCATACGGTGATGATCGAGTTTGGAGTTGCGTAGGGGAAGCTAGATGGGGCCGACTGTCATGACTCACGCACGCGTTTCGAAGCACATGTGCAGGCCGAGCTTGCCATGGTTGGGGGCGAACATGAAGGAGGAGAGGAGCTTCAAAATGCATGTGGTTTGATGAAGTATCGTTGAGAAATGGAGGAGCAAGATCAAACCCTAGTCTTGATAAATGGGTTCAAAGCTTGCGTGAATGACCTGTAGCTTGCAACGTGAAAGAGGAAGAAGGGGGGGTTGCGTTCAAGGGCTGTGATGGCTTTGAAGTGAAATCCTACGGCCTATGCTAGTTTGGGTATAAAAATTATAAAGTTTATGTTGAATTTAGTTAATTTAAAACGTGTACAAACTTGTAAATTGCATAACTTTTTCATACGAGGTCGAAAAAATGCAAACTCAGTTGCGTTGGAATCGTATGGACGAGCACTACGCGATGGAGTTGGTTTGGAGTCGTTTGGAGTTAGTGAGAATTTCGGGTAAAATTAAACGCGCGTTTAATTTTATTCGAAATAAATCGCTAAAACGGAAATAAAACCAAGGTGAGAACTTCTCACTCAATCGAATAGGTTTCGATTTTATTCTAAATAGTTAGATTTAAAATATTTGAATGTATGTTTGAATGATGAATTGTATCTATTGATTGTTAAAATAGACATTATACGCCGTTAGTAAGCGGATGTTATTTAGTAAAAACATATACCGCGAATATTTCATAAACAGTGAAATTGGTATTATATATAATATCAATATATATATATTGGCATATGTATATATTGCAGTTGTTGATTTCCCGCATTTTTTGTTTAGCGGATGAGACCCTATTACGCCGTTATTAAGCGGATAATATTTAATAAAAACATGTACCGCGATAATTTCGTACTGGAGCGAAATTGGTATTGTGCTAATGTTTTTGGATGCAGGAAACAGGTTGGAGGGATCCAACAGGATTCCTCAACAGTTTTTATTTGATTTCAGATATTTTGATATTTGATGGATTATCATATCGATATATGATATCGTTGTTGTCGTGATTGACTATTTGGTGTGTAGCATCATTGGACCCAGATTTTGGGATTTTAAAATGATTTTAAAAGTGATTTTGAAAATATACTATATTTTTGGAATTGGTCCATTATAAATAAATAAACGTTATAATTTTTAAAGTTATAAAATTATGGTTTTTGTGAAATATAGTTAAAAGCTGGTTTTTGAGAAATATGAACCAATGATTTTATAAAATAGTTTAAACTGGATTTTTGAGTTATTATTAAAAGTTTGAATATAAGATTTATAAAATTTGATTATTTTATAAATCAAGAGAACGGTGAAATTTTAAAGGAATTTAAAGACGTTTAAAAGAATAATATAAATTAATTTATATTAAGAGATTTATAAATGGATATTTATAAATTGAATTATGAACATTATAAAACGAGTTTTTATAAGTGTTTGAATGTAGTGAAAATGAATTTCCTAAATGAATGAAATTTATGAAATTATAAACTATGAAGTTATAAATGAAATTTTATAAGCAATAGGTTTATAAAATTTATAAAGTTATCGAAAGAATGAATTTTGGATAAATAAACAATCTTATAAGTTAAGATTAATAATTTGGGAAGTTAAATGAACGATTTTGTAAAATAATCGTTTATAAGTAATTAACTTATAATATGAACGTTTAGTTTATATTTGAGTTATAAACTGGAATAGGTTAATAAAGGAATTTATAAAAAGGAAGTTTTTATAAATAAATAGAAATGGAATTTATAAACGTTGTTTTATAAATTCGAAACGACTTATTTTGATAAGTTAATTGTTGTAATTTATTTACGGAGTTATATTCACGTTTTTAGACAGTGAATAATCCTTAGATTAAAATGAATAAAAGAATGAAATTTGTTAACGAAGTTTATTCACGTTTTTGAATAGTGAATAACACGTTAAAGAAATTGTTTTGAATGTGATGTTTTAAATAGAATTAAAACAATCTAACGATGTTTTTAAACATGTTGAGATTCGAAACCATGGATTTCAACATTTATTGTTGAAATAGATGTTTCGAGAAATGAAAGGAGATGATGGACTATAACACTGTTGTTATAGTAAATGATTTCCGAAAGGAAATGTTTTGAATAGTATTGGGATTTATATATATCTATTTTAATTTCGAATCCCTATACTAGTGATTTTGGGTTGTCGTAACGATGTTTTACGTAACATTCGTTTTGGCCCAAGTAAATATGTTTAAGTGAATGATTTCCTTAAAGAATGAATTATATACTTAATTCGATTTAAGTATATTGAATATTTTCAAAGGTTGAAAATAAAAAGATTTGTGAAATACTTATGAATGAATAAGTATGAAATTGTTTTCCAATATGAAGTGAATAATTAGAATTTATCTTTTTAAAGATAAATTGACATGAATAATGGAAATCATATACATGGATATTTTGAAATATAAATTCATTATGGAATTTATATGTGAAAGTGAAACTTGTTAAAAATAAATATTGATTTATTTTTAAAGTGTTGAAATTATATATCTTGTAAAGATATTTTGGAAATGTAAATAATTTGGAAAATTATTTGGAATCTGGTGATGTGTGCATATCCATTGATAGTTCAATAACCGACTATCAGTATTTCCCTTTGAATGGGTATTTGATGTGAATTGATTGAATTTGAATGCACACTTATTTTTGAATAAGCGCTCACTATTCGGGTTAACCGGGAAAGGACCATGGGGTCGTATAACCCACTCCGAATATGTGATACGTCGTTGTGAATCGCATTTGAAGATCGGTGTTGAAGACCGGTATTTGCGAAAGCGATAGGATGAACTATCGATTGACTCTGCACCGAGTAGCTACGGTATTGAGTTCTCCATATGTGATGGTGAATCCGATCAGGATTGTGAATATCCGGATTGCAAGGACTTCTTTGTAAGTGCCTTCGGTTCTGTTCGAGCCCGGAACAGACTTGTATGGATTGTATGCCTGACATTACAAGTTGAGATATAAAGCCGATTTCTTTCAAATATATTTCTGTTGGTGGCGGAGAATTTATTCTTTGCTTAACACCCTTCTTTGAGACGTATGTGCTCAAAGGTTATATAGTTGAAGTTATCAGCAATATATTCCCAGTTTGGTAATGTGACATGCTGAGTGATGCTGAAATGATCATTGTGTTGATCATTTGTTGACCCAAAGCATGGCTTTTGTATAAAGTATGTTTTTGTGGACGTGAATTCGTCGAGCCTCACACACCGTGAATGGTCAAAACAGGAAAGATGCGGCAAGGTTATGAGGGGTAGCACCCTTTAGGATGTGTCCATTTCCTTCTGGAAAAGGGTGGTATCATGGTATGGAGCCCAGATACTTACTCATGTTGAAAAAACTTTATGATTGTGTGAATTGATTACGAGCGCTCGGTTGATAAAGGTCCCAAAGGACCGGGGGATGGCATATTCGGTCAGTTGTTACTCAGTTAGGAGTAACCCGGCCTTGTGTTGGTAGAGATCCGGTTTGGTTCTCGGGGATGTCCATCCAGAGGCATTCTCAGTGGCAATGGGAAGTTCCTTGGCCTGATCATTCGTTGGAAATCCAATTCCCAATACGAAACCCTGTACGGTATTAGTTGTAGAACCTGTCATTCACTTATGGTGGTCACCACTGTTTGGATGGTAGCTATAGTAGGCATAGTTCGAAATGTCTATGTTGGCTAAGATTTATATTCTACTTTCGAAATAAATTTTTCCTACACTATACACTAATAATAATATCAAATGTTATTTTAAATGCGTATCAAGCATCTTTGACTATCATAAGGAGAAATCTCCTCCGATTCTGCGTTTGCATTGTGTGTGTGTGCGGGAGGCCTTATGGTAGTCTCATTTTTTAAAAAGCATTGCGAATTGAAATAAAAATATTCCTCTATTTTGATTTCAAAGATAAATAAACTGTTTTGAGTTCCCACACCAGTCACATGACTGACTTGGAGTTTATTGTTTTCCTTCCTAAACTCTGGGTGCCCACCAATTTCCACACGGGCAGTTAAGAGTTAAGGTTTATCAGGATATTCTGGATATTCTGGAGTTGCTGGAGGCAAGCTGGATGGCATGGCGTATTACTAGTTTATATAGTATTTCTTTTTCCGCTGCACTGTTTGTTGTTGTATGATGTTGTATACTCTGATGATATGATATGATGAAATGAAATATAATGTGATGTAATAACTGATATAGTTCTTTATTTAAAGATTATTCATTTATTATTATATGTTGTTCCACTGCGAATTGTGAGATTCTGTTGATGTTCTTTTTGTTTCCTTTCTGTCCGTTCTATTTTCAAATTCTCTTTTTCTATTTTAAAATTTTCTATCTTCTGTTTTTCTAATTCTCTGTTTTCTAAAAATTGTCTATCTTCTTTTCCCTCTATTTTTCTTTTTCTTTCTTCTTTTTCTCTCTTCTTTCTTTCTTTTCTTTCTAAAACCCATAACATTCCGTGTTTCCGGCCTTCGATTTCTCGGCAGTCGATAAAGGGAGTATCGATGTCGGATTTTCGGAAGTCGAAAATCCCAGACTGTTACAGTCTGCAATGTCAAACTTTTTCTGGCACGGGTCAATTACTGATAGGAAGCTCTCCCCATGGGCTTTTTCCAAACTTGAAAGACCTAAACCGAGAGGAGGACTTGCTATTAAAAATTTGCTGCTCTGGAATCGCGCTGCTATGGTGATGCACATCGACAACCTTTTAAACCATGAAAATAGCTTATGGGTGAATTGGTCCTACAAATACATCATACGAAACAAAAACTTCTAGACGATGGACATACCTTTGTCATGTAGTTGGACATGGCGTAGCTTGCTCAAAATCAGACCTGACATTCTCCCATATGCTAGAAGTCTAATTGGAATTAATGGCTGCCTATCTTTCTGGCATGACCCTTGGGTTAAGGAAGGAACCATTCTTAGTCAGTGTCTTTCATTCAACCATCAAATTCAATCTGGCATTAATTCTTCTGCCTTAGCTACGGTTTGTATCAACGATGGATATGTTGATCTTCCTTTCTCTAGCAACCTGACTATTAGAAACCTATGGAATCAGTTGACTGGAATTAAAGTTAATATTTATCCTGATGATGGAATATCATGGACTTCCTGCAATAACTCCTTCATGATTGGAGCTATGTGTCACGATCCAAATTCCAGCGTTGGAAAATCGACATCCGTACTCCACCGTACTTGAATGCCGGAGATTCAAACGTTGAAATTCGAGTCGCGCCGGAGCTTATAACACATTAAGTAAATAACACAGCGGAAGAAATGAATAGCATATATCAATATACAACATTTGATACAATAACTGATACAACATGAATGATACAACAGAATGGTACAATAGATATCAACATTATCAGAGATACAAAGAATAGCAACGGAAATATAATAATAACACTAGCAGCGGAACAAATCTCCAAAATAGTCTTCAAGAAAGAACTCCAGTATCAGCAATCTCCATCTCCAAAGCACCAATCCAGAAATAGCTCGAACTCCAAATCAAGATGAAGAGAAACAACTCGATCCAAAATGCGATTGCCAAATCCTAAAGCTGAAAGCTATCGAATCTACACCTACTATAGATTATCTGAAAATCCAAACTCTAGACTGCCCGTGTGGGAAAATAGTGGGCACCCAGAGTTTAGAAAAGGAATAATAAACTCCAGGTCAGTCATGGGACTGGTATGAGCAAACAAAAACATTTGGTCTTTTAAAAACAAACAAGAGATTTTAAATTTGAAATCCGCAATGCTTTTTGGAAAATGAAACTACCATAAGGCCTCCCGGCACACACACAATGCAAACGCACACATGGGGGAGATTTCTCCTTATGATAGTCAAACATGCTTACTACGAGAAAAATTCTTTGATATTATTACTAGTGCATAGTGGAAAATCTTTCGAAAGTATAATATAAATCCTAGCCAGCATAGGTACCATGATATTATGCCTACTATAGCTGCCATGTTAAATGGCAGGTTCTACAACTAAAACCGTACATGGCACGTAATTGAAGAATGGATTTCCAACAAATGGTCAGGCTAAGGAACTTCCTATTGCCACATGGGAACGCCTCTGGCGGGACGCCCCGAGAACTAACGTTACGGTTAGATCTCTGCCAACACAAGGCCGGGTTACCTCTATAACTAGGTAACTACTACACGAATATGCCATCCCCCGGTCCTTTGGGACCTTTATCCGAGAGCTCTCCAACAACAACATCACACAGTAATAATATAGTGTGTCCACATGAGTAAGTATCTGGGCTCCATACCATGATACCACCCTTTTCCAGAAGGGAATGACATACCCTAAAGGGCGCGACCCTCATAACCTTGCCGCATATTCCTGTTTCGACCATTTCCGGGGAGTGAGGTCCTGATGAAGTCTCGTCCACAAAGCTACGCTTTGTGCAACAAAGCCATGCTTTGGGTCCACAGATGACCAAAGCAAAGATCACAAGGATAAATGATTAACAAATGATCATATCACAAACAATCAACCAATGATCATCACACAGCAGCACTCAGCATGTCACATTACCAAATTGGGAATATGTCACTGATAAATATCAACTACATAACCTCTGAGCTCGTACGTCTCAAAGAAGGGTGTTAAGCTAAGAGAATAAATTCTCCGCCACCAAGCAGAAATGTATTTGATAGAGATCAGTTAATATCTCAAAGTGTAATGTCGGACATACAACCATACAAGTCTGTTCCGGGTTCGAACAGAACCGAAGGCACTTCCGAAGAAGCCCTTGCAAATCCGGATAATCCCTAATCACGTCCGGACTTCCCATCACATATGGAGATCTCTATACCGGGGATCGGCCAGTGCAGAGACAATCGACGAGTTATCCTTTCGTTTTCGGAAATAACCGGTCTTCACCACCGGTCTTCAATTGCTATCCATAACGTCGTATCACTATTCGGAATGGGCTATATGACACAAGGTCCTCTCCCGGCTAAACCGAATAATGAGCGCCATATTTTAAAACGTATGGGTATGGGATTTTAGTTAAGTCACAATTTATAAAAATCCAAAACTTTTCTTTCAATGGTTAAACAAAATACCATTCTAAATCTTTAAACCAAAAAAATTTATTCACAAAGTTTCACCTAGTTTCACAAAGATCTATTCATAGATTTCAAAAAAACAACTTCCATTTCAATTTGATAAACCCAATAAATCTTTAAATTAAAGATTTAATTTACAGCTTTCAAAACACGTTCCAAAGATTAATTAATAACTCGGAAAAACCATTTTCCATTTTCAAAACTTGAATCCCTTTTTAACACACATTAGAAATCCATTTCTTATATAAAAGCTTCTATTATTTGAAAACAACAGTTTTCGTTTCCAAAATCCAATTCTATAATTTGAAACTTGGGTTAATTTTAAATTCCAAAATATCACCTTTTAAATTGGTTTAAAAACCATATAAATCCATTTATAAGTTGAATAACCTTTTAAACCTTAGTTTCCACATTATAGAATTCAATCTCAAATATTGAATTCAAATTTAAATTAAATTATTTAAATTTCAAACTCAATCAAGTTATTCAAAATACCCATTTTCAAAAGCTTCAATTCCAAAACTATTTTGGATTCAAAAGGTTAAAATTTAAAAAAAAAACAATTTCAAAATCTGTGACTTAACAAATTTCCACGTGCAACCCATACTTGTGTGTGTATGAGTGTGGTCCAGGGGTTTTACACAATAGTGCAACATCATCAAATATCACAGATTCAATTATTACGATTCGATGTGGGTTTCGGATAACTAAATGGAATCCGACTCCCTGTCGCATCGAAATTCAAATGTCGTTCTACGGGTCAGGGTTTGCATAACAATATATACATCATAGAAATAACAGCTTAGCACAAAACGTCACATAGCATCGCATCACATATCAAATATATCAATCCATCACACAACATCAATAACAATCAAACATCTTTAATTAAGATGAATAGCCCGTGTGGTTAAAATTTTATTACTCACATAATTACCTTTGTTAGTAATTTTAATCAATGATTAATTTTAATTGATTGAGTCTTAACCACCTTCATTAACTAATCACTTCCTTAATTAATTATCTTAATTAATTAATCCTTAGTTGTAATTAATAAAATCTTAATCACTTTTATAAATGGGCCTTAATTAATTAATCTCAAGACTTAATTAAAATTGTTAATTATTTAATCAATCATCCATATTCCTAATTAACTAAATAGTTAATTATCCCACTTAATTATTTTAAAAAATTAATGAACCCAATCATTGAATTTTATTTATCTTTTAGATAAATATTTCTTACTTAATTAAAGAATTTAAATTTCACTTTTAAGTTTCATTTTAAACTTAAGATAAAAATTATCTTAAACAAGGTTTTAATACAATTCAAAAACCTTTATCTCATATTTTAAAAGAAACACATGCTTAACAAAAATTGGTTTTAAAGGTTTTAAATATCAATTCAATTTAAATTCAAACTTATTTTAAAAACTGAAATAAAAGTTTAATTCCAGATTTAAACTCACTTTTAAATTTCTGATTTAAAATTTTAAACTTCCAATTCAATTTCAAAACACATATATGCTTTTACACTTTTTAAAATCTAATTTAAATTTGAAAATATGAATTATTTCAAATCTCAGACAAACAAATTTGAATTCTTATTCAACTTTAGATTTTTCAAACTCAGTTTATATTCAACTTGCATTATAAACTTTACATTTAAATTAAGAAACAAGTTTTTTTTGTGTTTTTATTTAAAAACCTAAACTAAGATTTAAAAATTCAAATGATTTCAAAACCTAGATTTAACTGTTGAATCCATATTTAATTTCAGGTTCAAAAACTTAGTTCAGATTTTAGATTTCAGATTCAACTTGTTTTAAAGCCTATATTTATAAATCTAAACTTCCAGATTTAATATTTGAAACCAATATTCTTTTATGCCTAAAAGTTGATTCAACCCAACTCTAACTTCAAAATTTAAATTATTTCAAATTTAGATTTCAAACTTCCTAAATTCAGATTCAATCTCAGGTTCAAACTTAGTTTAAATTTCTAATTTACATTTTTTTGAAACTTGCTTTGATATTTTAAGAACAGAACAGGTTTCTGTTTTAAACCAGAAAAAATGTTATTATAATTTTTTTTTTTTTTTTTTAATTTACTTCGAGTCAGATGTTACTTTACTTCGAGTCAGACACCTAAGAACTTCGAGTCACTCACGAAATCGACTCTAGAAGAAAACTTAAAACATTTTTCCCTCTGCTTCAATCAAACACTGATACAACCCAATACCATGTGCACGTGCACCACCACCAGAACCCCCTCCGGCCTCCGATCACCTCACTGGCACATCAGCAACCCATGCAGCTACTCAACTAAATCATCAACTGGTGCTACCATCATCAGGAATCAAGAATGATACCCAATGCCAAAACCTGGAAATGAAACCAAGTCCCCCTTCAAAACCTGTCATCGCCTCGCATCCGCCCCTCCGACCACCGTGACCCCTGAGACTCCGGTGATGACTTCAACCACGTCCAAGCTTCAACTGAGCGAAACCCCGTGCAACTCGATCAATTACATTAGCCGATAGGTTGAATTTTGTCAAACCCAGTAAAACTAGGGTTCAAAAATTCAAATCAAAATCGCAATTACAAAAACGAATTGCAACACAATCTAATATTTTTCCCCTCGTCCCTGATGTCTCCTCCACCTCCAGAAGCGATCACGACATCTCCAATCGATTGTGGAGATCGAAATACCCCAAAATGTATGATACAGTCAAAATAGAAGTGCTCTTGGAATATAGCATTTAAAATCATAATTTTTCTTGGAAAAATCATAGTTTTGTATGGAGATTGGATTTATAATCCTGAAACTTCAAATTATTATACTTGAGATTTCACTAATTTTTTTATTTATCTTCAGTACATACATTCCAGTGATATTCCTATATTTTTTCAACTTATATAGAATTTTAAACTGAAGTTCTAATTTAAACAGGCAAGTTTAATTTAAATCTTAACCTTAAACAAATCAAAGGGTTTTTGAATTTAAATTTGCCTAGCAACTGAGAGATGTGCAGAGAACCATACATGGTCATGTATACAGCAGCTATTCATGTCACACACATTCATTTTTCTCATTTTTATTAGCATGCAACCCATATTTGTATTTAATTCTTAAAAATGAGATTACTCACAGGTAACAAAACAAAGAATCTCTGGTCTTAAAAATAAAATAAATTTGTTCACCTGGATTCCAAGATGAACAGAGACCAGATTGGTTTTCTTTTTTTTTAGTTTTAATTAAGTTTGGGCATTTTGTTCTCCCTGTTACACCCTACTTTGTTTAATCACTAAGTATCTTCTTCTGAGTTTATCTTAGGAATGACCTTATAATATCATGCCCCTATTTTCAGTACTCAGGCTTGAATTTGTTTTTAAAATAAGAAGATATATGTTCTTTTCTCATGTTTTCAAAACTGCAACCCAAAAACAATATACTTGTTCAAACAAACACATGCAGCCTTCCAAAATCAACAAACAAGCATCACAAAGCAATTCACAAGTTCATGAATATCAGATTCAAAGAGAAAGTTTTCAAGTTGCTCACAAGCATCAAAACATAAAAAAAAAAAACAGAGGTGAAAGTTTTGCTCACAAGCATGGAAACAGGGAAGTAACTAACAACAGAGTTTAATATATGCATCATATAAAAGAGGGTGAAGGATTTGCTCACAAGTTCATGTTGTTTTGCTCAAATCTGTATAGACAGATTTTGTTCCAGATTTGATTTTGAATCCCTTTGCATTGCTTAAATCTTTAGATTGTTTTCCAGAGAGCTTGCATTTGCACTAGCATTTTCTTCTGGATTCCCAGATTAACATTTTGTTTGTTTTGAGTAGGCTTGATTACTTTCAGATTATCATTCCCAGGCTTTTTTTTTTCTTCTTCTAAACTTGCAACTTTGTTTTGATTTTCTTTCAGATTGGAAACCTTTGCATTCTTAAATTTTTAAACTGCCATTTCTTCTTCTGTTTTCAGGTTGAATCATTGATTTGTGAAATGCTTTTGAGTTGATTTGCTTTTGAATTCTGAACTTGTTGAACTTGAAACAATTTGATCCATCTGTATATATATTTTTCCAGAATTGCTCCAAGATCTTGATCTTTAACTAGCTTCTTCCTCTACAAACTCAAGCTTGAGTTGAACTAGAAGTTGTCAATCTGGTTGCTCAATCCAGACATGGGTTTCCAGATTTCTTTTTTTTTTCTTTTGCTTTGTTTTCAAACTGAACTTAAATTTGAATTGTATACATTCCTTTGGTGTTTAGATTGAAATGCCAAATCTTTGATTACTGATTTGTTCAGATTTTGTGAGATGTTTAATATGATTGCATATGGGAAAATGAAGAGTTTTTGTAATTTTTTTATCTTATTATTTTATTTAAATAATAATGTTGAATGCCATTTGTACAAAAATATCAAAATCTCTAGATCTTGTTAATTATCTTACTCCAAACCCATGTGCAAGTGTATCTCTTTACTTCCTTATGTATATTTACATTTGTAATTTCACAAGACAAAGGTTTTTTTTTTATAAATTTTTATATCATATCTATTTTATAAATAAATGTACTTTTTCTCTATTTACACAAACAAAAATTATATTCCCATTAATCTCTTGTATTAAATTTTTTTTTTTGTTTGTTCAACATGTTTATACACTAATATATTTATACAATTTACATTCTTACATTTTTTTTTTTTGTTTTGTACAAAAAAAATATTTTATAAAAAGAAAAGAATGACTTTTAAATACTTTGATTTTTATATTAACAATAGTTACATTTATTTATTTAAGGGAATTTGACTTAAGAAAAAATATTTTAAAAATGAGTACACTAATTTTTTTCTTTTATTGCCACTTCCAAAAATTAATAAAATTAAAAATTTTAGAAACAACTATCATTATCTTTTTATTAATCTTAAGCTTTTAAATTTAAATTTTATTTTTAATACATTTTATTTTGAATTTTATACTTTGGTACATTTACAAATAATATTCTCAATTTATTTCCAAAAATAAATTTAATTGCCAAATTAAACTTAATAAATTTTCGGGGATGTTACAGATTTCCCCCCTTAAAAGAATTTCGTCCTCGAAATTGCAAGGAAGACGAGAAAGAATAGATAATAGATAAAGAAATGATTGATCAGATCATAATCGAGATATTTATTCTGTATTTGGTTTACCAAATCAGAATATCGATAATATGAGAACAAACTCATACAATATTACACAAGATATTTAGGTTCACCTGTCTACGAATATGTAAGGGCATTGATTAGTTCGAAGAGACAACTAATCGTTCGTAGAATATGTTGGATCCCAGAGAATAGATAGATGGATCAAATCTTCATATTAGTTAACCGTTTTAACTTAATTTAAAATTTCCCATTTATTCAAATTTAAATTCTCAAATTCATTAGAGTTTAGATCGAAAAGCTGATAAGAATTCGATGAAGATACGAAGTAAGAATTTTCTACAACGATTCGTAGGGCCATCATCACACCGAAACTTCTTTCTGGAGCAGCTACGAAACAATCAAAAGAATTCGAAATCGAATCAAAGGAGATTGATAGAGAAATGTTGTTTCCGCTATTTCAGGGTATTGACCATTTGTAGTGGTATTTCCCTGTCCCCTATCTCGTTGTCGTCTCGCACTCATACTCACTATCAGTGAATAGTAAGAGAATTTACAGAGGCATTCGAACGGATATCTTAGGGATATACTCATTCTAGGGTATACTTCACCCTATCTCTAATGAGCTACTTAATCTGTTATACTCCTGAGCTATGGTTTTAACCATCAGCTCTGATACCAAAATGTCACGATCCAAATTCCAGCGTTGGAAAATCGACATCCGTACTCCACCGTACTTGAATGCCGGAGATTCAAACGTTGAAATTCGAGTCGCGCCGGAGCTTATAACACATTAAGTAAATAACACAGCGGAAGAAATGAATAGCATATATCAATATACAACATTTGATACAATAACTGATACAACATGAATGATACAACAGAATGGTACAATAGATATCAACATTATCAGAGATACAAAGAATAGCAACGGAAATATAATAATAACACTAGCAGCGGAACAAATCTCCAAAATAGTCTTCAAGAAAGAACTCCAGTATCAGCAATCTCCATCTCCAAAGCACCAATCCAGAAATAGCTCGAACTCCAAATCAAGATGAAGAGAAACAACTCGATCCAAAATGCGATTGCCAAATCCTAAAGCTGAAAGCTATCGAATCTACACCTACTATAGATTATCTGAAAATCCAAACTCTAGACTGCCCGTGTGGGAAAATAGTGGGCACCCAGAGTTTAGAAAAGGAATAATAAACTCCAGGTCAGTCATGGGACTGGTATGAGCAAACAAAAACATTTGGTCTTTTAAAAACAAACAAGAGATTTTAAATTTGAAATCCGCAATGCTTTTTGGAAAATGAAACTACCATAAGGCCTCCCGGCACACACACAATGCAAACGCACACATGGGGGAGATTTCTCCTTATGATAGTCAAACATGCTTACTACGAGAAAAATTCTTTGATATTATTACTAGTGCATAGTGGAAAATCTTTCGAAAGTATAATATAAATCCTAGCCAGCATAGGTACCATGATATTATGCCTACTATAGCTGCCATGTTAAATGGCAGGTTCTACAACTAAAACCGTACATGGCACGTAATTGAAGAATGGATTTCCAACAAATGGTCAGGCTAAGGAACTTCCTATTGCCACATGGGAACGCCTCTGGCGGGACGCCCCGAGAACTAACGTTACGGTTAGATCTCTGCCAACACAAGGCCGGGTTACCTCTATAACTAGGTAACTACTACACGAATATGCCATCCCCCGGTCCTTTGGGACCTTTATCCGAGAGCTCTCCAACAACAACATCACACAGTAATAATATAGTGTGTCCACATGAGTAAGTATCTGGGCTCCATACCATGATACCACCCTTTTCCAGAAGGGAATGACATACCCTAAAGGGCGCGACCCTCATAACCTTGCCGCATATTCCTGTTTCGACCATTTCCGGGGAGTGAGGTCCTGATGAAGTCTCGTCCACAAAGCTACGCTTTGTGCAACAAAGCCATGCTTTGGGTCCACAGATGACCAAAGCAAAGATCACAAGGATAAATGATTAACAAATGATCATATCACAAACAATCAACCAATGATCATCACACAGCAGCACTCAGCATGTCACATTACCAAATTGGGAATATGTCACTGATAAATATCAACTACATAACCTCTGAGCTCGTACGTCTCAAAGAAGGGTGTTAAGCTAAGAGAATAAATTCTCCGCCACCAAGCAGAAATGTATTTGATAGAGATCAGTTAATATCTCAAAGTGTAATGTCGGACATACAACCATACAAGTCTGTTCCGGGTTCGAACAGAACCGAAGGCACTTCCGAAGAAGCCCTTGCAAATCCGGATAATCCCTAATCACGTCCGGACTTCCCATCACATATGGAGATCTCTATACCGGGGATCGGCCAGTGCAGAGACAATCGACGAGTTATCCTTTCGTTTTCGGAAATAACCGGTCTTCACCACCGGTCTTCAATTGCTATCCATAACGTCGTATCACTATTCGGAATGGGCTATATGACACAAGGTCCTCTCCCGGCTAAACCGAATAATGAGCGCCATATTTTAAAACGTATGGGTATGGGATTTTAGTTAAGTCACAATTTATAAAAATCCAAAACTTTTCTTTCAATGGTTAAACAAAATACCATTCTAAATCTTTAAACCAAAAAAATTTATTCACAAAGTTTCACCTAGTTTCACAAAGATCTATTCATAGATTTCAAAAAAACAACTTCCATTTCAATTTGATAAACCCAATAAATCTTTAAATTAAAGATTTAATTTACAGCTTTCAAAACACGTTCCAAAGATTAATTAATAACTCGGAAAAACCATTTTCCATTTTCAAAACTTGAATCCCTTTTTAACACACATTAGAAATCCATTTCTTATATAAAAGCTTCTATTATTTGAAAACAACAGTTTTCGTTTCCAAAATCCAATTCTATAATTTGAAACTTGGGTTAATTTTAAATTCCAAAATATCACCTTTTAAATTGGTTTAAAAACCATATAAATCCATTTATAAGTTGAATAACCTTTTAAACCTTAGTTTCCACATTATAGAATTCAATCTCAAATATTGAATTCAAATTTAAATTAAATTATTTAAATTTCAAACTCAATCAAGTTATTCAAAATACCCATTTTCAAAAGCTTCAATTCCAAAACTATTTTGGATTCAAAAGGTTAAAATTTAAAAAAAAAACAATTTCAAAATCTGTGACTTAACAAATTTCCACGTGCAACCCATACTTGTGTGTGTATGAGTGTGGTCCAGGGGTTTTACACAATAGTGCAACATCATCAAATATCACAGATTCAATTATTACGATTCGATGTGGGTTTCGGATAACTAAATGGAATCCGACTCCCTGTCGCATCGAAATTCAAATGTCGTTCTACGGGTCAGGGTTTGCATAACAATATATACATCATAGAAATAACAGCTTAGCACAAAACGTCACATAGCATCGCATCACATATCAAATATATCAATCCATCACACAACATCAATAACAATCAAACATCTTTAATTAAGATGAATAGCCCGTGTGGTTAAAATTTTATTACTCACATAATTACCTTTGTTAGTAATTTTAATCAATGATTAATTTTAATTGATTGAGTCTTAACCACCTTCATTAACTAATCACTTCCTTAATTAATTATCTTAATTAATTAATCCTTAGTTGTAATTAATAAAATCTTAATCACTTTTATAAATGGGCCTTAATTAATTAATCTCAAGACTTAATTAAAATTGTTAATTATTTAATCAATCATCCATATTCCTAATTAACTAAATAGTTAATTATCCCACTTAATTATTTTAAAAAATTAATGAACCCAATCATTGAATTTTATTTATCTTTTAGATAAATATTTCTTACTTAATTAAAGAATTTAAATTTCACTTTTAAGTTTCATTTTAAACTTAAGATAAAAATTATCTTAAACAAGGTTTTAATACAATTCAAAAACCTTTATCTCATATTTTAAAAGAAACACATGCTTAACAAAAATTGGTTTTAAAGGTTTTAAATATCAATTCAATTTAAATTCAAACTTATTTTAAAAACTGAAATAAAAGTTTAATTCCAGATTTAAACTCACTTTTAAATTTCTGATTTAAAATTTTAAACTTCCAATTCAATTTCAAAACACATATATGCTTTTACACTTTTTAAAATCTAATTTAAATTTGAAAATATGAATTATTTCAAATCTCAGACAAACAAATTTGAATTCTTATTCAACTTTAGATTTTTCAAACTCAGTTTATATTCAACTTGCATTATAAACTTTACATTTAAATTAAGAAACAAGTTTTTTTTGTGTTTTTATTTAAAAACCTAAACTAAGATTTAAAAATTCAAATGATTTCAAAACCTAGATTTAACTGTTGAATCCATATTTAATTTCAGGTTCAAAAACTTAGTTCAGATTTTAGATTTCAGATTCAACTTGTTTTAAAGCCTATATTTATAAATCTAAACTTCCAGATTTAATATTTGAAACCAATATTCTTTTATGCCTAAAAGTTGATTCAACCCAACTCTAACTTCAAAATTTAAATTATTTCAAATTTAGATTTCAAACTTCCTAAATTCAGATTCAATCTCAGGTTCAAACTTAGTTTAAATTTCTAATTTACATTTTTTTGAAACTTGCTTTGATATTTTAAGAACAGAACAGGTTTCTGTTTTAAACCAGAAAAAATGTTATTATAATTTTTTTTTTTTTTTTTTTTTAATTTACTTCGAGTCAGATGTTACTTTACTTCGAGTCAGACACCTAAGAACTTCGAGTCACTCACGAAATCGACTCTAGAAGAAAACTTAAAACATTTTTCCCTCTGCTTCAATCAAACACTGATACAACCCAATACCATGTGCACGTGCACCACCACCAGAACCCCCTCCGGCCTCCGATCACCTCACTGGCACATCAGCAACCCATGCAGCTACTCAACTAAATCATCAACTGGTGCTACCATCATCAGGAATCAAGAATGATACCCAATGCCAAAACCTGGAAATGAAACCAAGTCCCCCTTCAAAACCTGTCATCGCCTCGCATCCGCCCCTCCGACCACCGTGACCCCTGAGACTCCGGTGATGACTTCAACCACGTCCAAGCTTCAACTGAGCGAAACCCCGTGCAACTCGATCAATTACATTAGCCGATAGGTTGAATTTTGTCAAACCCAGTAAAACTAGGGTTCAAAAATTCAAATCAAAATCGCAATTACAAAAACGAATTGCAACACAATCTAATATTTTTCCCCTCGTCCCTGATGTCTCCTCCACCTCCAGAAGCGATCACGACATCTCCAATCGATTGTGGAGATCGAAATACCCCAAAATGTATGATACAGTCAAAATAGAAGTGCTCTTGGAATATAGCATTTAAAATCATAATTTTTCTTGGAAAAATCATAGTTTTGTATGGAGATTGGATTTATAATCCTGAAACTTCAAATTATTATACTTGAGATTTCACTAATTTTTTTATTTATCTTCAGTACATACATTCCAGTGATATTCCTATATTTTTTCAACTTATATAGAATTTTAAACTGAAGTTCTAATTTAAACAGGCAAGTTTAATTTAAATCTTAACCTTAAACAAATCAAAGGGTTTTTGAATTTAAATTTGCCTAGCAACTGAGAGATGTGCAGAGAACCATACATGGTCATGTATACAGCAGCTATTCATGTCACACACATTCATTTTTCTCATTTTTATTAGCATGCAACCCATATTTGTATTTAATTCTTAAAAATGAGATTACTCACAGGTAACAAAACAAAGAATCTCTGGTCTTAAAAATAAAATAAATTTGTTCACCTGGATTCCAAGATGAACAGAGACCAGATTGGTTTTCTTTTTTTTTAGTTTTAATTAAGTTTGGGCATTTTGTTCTCCCTGTTACACCCTACTTTGTTTAATCACTAAGTATCTTCTTCTGAGTTTATCTTAGGAATGACCTTATAATATCATGCCCCTATTTTCAGTACTCAGGCTTGAATTTGTTTTTAAAATAAGAAGATATATGTTCTTTTCTCATGTTTTCAAAACTGCAACCCAAAAACAATATACTTGTTCAAACAAACACATGCAGCCTTCCAAAATCAACAAACAAGCATCACAAAGCAATTCACAAGTTCATGAATATCAGATTCAAAGAGAAAGTTTTCAAGTTGCTCACAAGCATCAAAACATAAAAAAAAAAAACAGAGGTGAAAGTTTTGCTCACAAGCATGGAAACAGGGAAGTAACTAACAACAGAGTTTAATATATGCATCATATAAAAGAGGGTGAAGGATTTGCTCACAAGTTCATGTTGTTTTGCTCAAATCTGTATAGACAGATTTTGTTCCAGATTTGATTTTGAATCCCTTTGCATTGCTTAAATCTTTAGATTGTTTTCCAGAGAGCTTGCATTTGCACTAGCATTTTCTTCTGGATTCCCAGATTAACATTTTGTTTGTTTTGAGTAGGCTTGATTACTTTCAGATTATCATTCCCAGGCTTTTTTTTTTCTTCTTCTAAACTTGCAACTTTGTTTTGATTTTCTTTCAGATTGGAAACCTTTGCATTCTTAAATTTTTAAACTGCCATTTCTTCTTCTGTTTTCAGGTTGAATCATTGATTTGTGAAATGCTTTTGAGTTGATTTGCTTTTGAATTCTGAACTTGTTGAACTTGAAACAATTTGATCCATCTGTATATATATTTTTCCAGAATTGCTCCAAGATCTTGATCTTTAACTAGCTTCTTCCTCTACAAACTCAAGCTTGAGTTGAACTAGAAGTTGTCAATCTGGTTGCTCAATCCAGACATGGGTTTCCAGATTTCTTTTTTTTTTCTTTTGCTTTGTTTTCAAACTGAACTTAAATTTGAATTGTATACATTCCTTTGGTGTTTAGATTGAAATGCCAAATCTTTGATTACTGATTTGTTCAGATTTTGTGAGATGTTTAATATGATTGCATATGGGAAAATGAAGAGTTTTTGTAATTTTTTTATCTTATTATTTTATTTAAATAATAATGTTGAATGCCATTTGTACAAAAATATCAAAATCTCTAGATCTTGTTAATTATCTTACTCCAAACCCATGTGCAAGTGTATCTCTTTACTTCCTTATGTATATTTACATTTGTAATTTCACAAGACAAAGGTTTTTTTTTTATAAATTTTTATATCATATCTATTTTATAAATAAATGTACTTTTTCTCTATTTACACAAACAAAAATTATATTCCCATTAATCTCTTGTATTAAATTTTTTTTTTTGTTTGTTCAACATGTTTATAGACTAATATATTTATACAATTTACATTCTTACATTTTTTTTTTTTTGTTTTGTACAAAAAAAATATTTTATAAAAAGAAAAGAATGACTTTTAAATACTTTGATTTTTATATTAACAATAGTTACATTTATTTATTTAAGGGAATTTGACTTAAGAAAAAATATTTTAAAAATGAGTACACTAATTTTTTTCTTTTATTGCCACTTCCAAAAATTAATAAAATTAAAAATTTTAGAAACAACTATCATTATCTTTTTATTAATCTTAAGCTTTTAAATTTAAATTTTATTTTTAATACATTTTATTTTGAATTTTATACTTTGGTACATTTACAAATAATATTCTCAATTTATTTCCAAAAATAAATTTAATTGCCAAATTAAACTTAATAAATTTTCGGGGATGTTACACTATGTACAAGAAATTAAATTGCCAGTCCAATACTCCCCTCCTCTTTTGGTATAAAAGAATATGGTTGAATCACAACTCTGAAAGCCAGAATTTGATGTTATGGAAGATATTTGGTAATGCTTTAAAGACTAAAATTAAGCTGAGGCACTGTGGTCTTAGCATTGATGCAACTTGTAGCTTCTACCATGCTGATGATGAAGACACTCTACACCTCTTCTTCAACTTTTCGTATGTCCACAGTTTATGGTGTTGGCTCATTTCCATTATCTCTGGTCGGACTGTTGCACATGACAGTGAAGAAGGATGGGACATTATATACAAGGCTACTAGATGGAGAGGTGAATCTACATATGTTTTGCTATTTTCACTTAAAATATTCATTGCGACAATATGGGACGAGAGAAACGCGGTCATTTTCAATGACAAAAGGAAAAAACATATGCAAATGAAAAACAGTATCATGGGGAAACTGAAATTCGGGATTGCTTCCTCTAGTCATCGATTTGGTTCTGGGTTCATGCTGGCCCTATCTTCTTTTTAAGTGTTTCTGTTTAGTGTTGTGTTTTGCATTTTATTTTCTTTCTTGTTGATATGCCTGTCTCTCCTTGTTCTCTAGTATCTCAGTTCTTCCTTGCCTACCTTCCGGTAGGTATGTTTTTCCTTGTAGCTCTTCGTTCTTGGTATATCAATGAATGGTAGGGGACCATTCCAACCCCGCTGGCTTTGCCAAAAAAAACACACTCCTTGAGACATACGAGCTCAATGGTTGTATTTTTGTGGAAAGGAATTAGTGGTCAACGGAAATGGCAATGTGACTTTCAAAGATGATGTTATCTGTGAAAGGTATACGATACCTCTTTTGGCCTCACACCCAGGAAATGACAAAAACAGGGTAGAAGCAACAAGGCTAAGTAGATGGCTCCTAATTAGGAGATGTCATCATCCTTCTAGATTTACTCTACACGTTTCTAAGTATGTGGTGAATGTATGACTCGGATACACGTTAAAAGTTGGTAACAATTGGGGTGATGACATATTTGGTACTATCCAACAAGGGGTAGGCCGGTCTCGTGTTGGTTTAGGTGGGTAGTATCTGCTCCCTACGTGCATCCCTCTAGAGGTGTAATATGTGGAATGTAGTCCCTTGCTTAAACCTTTGTATGGAAATCCAATATCCACTATGTGCCTGCCATTTTGTTTGTAAACCTATTATACTAGAATTTAATAATGTAATAATTTCAGCTATTTAATTTATTATTTGTACGCAGGATACTAGTACTATATAAGAGAACTTGATATGGAATATTTTGGTTATCGTGAGGGAAAAACCCGTCCGTGTTTATGTTTGGGTGTGCCTTATGAGATACCTTTGTTTGGATAAAAGAACGCTTTTATAAACTTTAAGATTCAGTTGAGATGCGTTTTTCTCACGCTGGTTTACTAGACTGCTCCTGGCATTCTTCCTTTTTAATGCCTGGGTCAGACCGAGTATATTTACAGGTTCAGATTTCATGCTTTTGGAGCTTCAGCAGACGAGTTGCAGATCTTCATGTCATATACACATATCTGTTTATTTTGCTGCTGCATTTTTGTTGTAAATTATCAGCATTTATGAGGACAGGTTGTTATAACTATCCAAGCTGATAATTATACATTCATGTACTGTGATATTGATGTATGTATATTATAGTTTCTCTTTTGTAAAGATTATTTATCTATATTATAAGTTATTTCGCTACAATGTGAGATTCTATGTTGTTGTAGTTCTGTTTCTCTCTTCTTCTCCTCTTCTCGTCTTCTCTCTTCTTTCATTCTTCTCACCGTCTCTCTTCTTTCTCATGATTTTCTGTCATTCTGTGCTTTTTGGGTCAGACATGCATGGTTTGTTGTCGATTCAAAAGGTACGAATTTACTGGTGGTCACAACATAGCATGATACAAAAGAATTTAAAGAAATCCATAAGTATATTTTTTAATGGTTCATCGACTCTTGGCTGAACGTGAAAGGAAATCTACTCTAAAGTGTTAAATACTATCGCTTTCAGTAATCACTAGAACTTAACCAAATTGTCCCATACTGCTTGGTGAAATTTAAGTATTTACTGTAAGCTAGTAAATTTCACTCGTTCTGGATACTACTGGAAACTTCAATTATATTCTCTTAAGGATTTAGCAGCCTATGTCGCACACCAAAACATAATACAACTATAAAGTATTAAATACTTCCTAATAGCAATCACATGGATTTACCCAAGGCATCCCATACTACCCGATGAAATTCGAATATTCACCAAAGGGCTACTATGTACCACTCAAACATTATATTCAATGAGTTGAATAATATTCGATGAAGTGTTAATAGGGAGCATTTTAAACCAATCGGTAACACTAAGTCGAATAATAGTATTCCCCCAACTATAGAATTAAGGTTCCCAAAACATTTTTATTTAAAAAAACAAAAAGTTGCATGGATTTTCTAGATAACAGAAAATATTATAAGAGCTTAAGATTTTAAAGTAATTAAATGTAATCTTTTATAATAGTTTTCTAAAATTACTTTATATTACTTTCAACTTGCTTTATTTAAAATCCATAATTTAGTTATTATTCAACTTCATATAAATATTCACTATTTGATAAAATATTAAAATCCGAATTATTCCAAAAATGCACTTACATATGTATACTTATCTCAAAATTCCATATAGAATATTAATTTAATAAACCATATTCCGAATATATAAATATTGTATAAATATTAAAAAATATAATCAGAAATAACTGTATTGAAACCATATAATTATTGAAACTTTAATCAGAAATTACTTTATTTACATTTCAAAACCATTTCTATTGTATAAATAATAAATAAGTATATTTAGTCACCCTTTCAAATATCCTTTATAAATAACATAACTTTCTTCTTACAAGATTAAGTAGAAACGGTTCGATTTGAAAATCCATTCTCTTCGGAAACCCTTGTTGAAAAAATAAGACGGAGATTTGATGTTGTGCTATGGACTCTGTGATATAACCATTCCAAAACAAATTCACATTCAAAATCCAAAAATAACATTAAAACCGACATGAAAAAAGCATCAAAACAAGCAATTACATTCAAGCGATCGGTCGAACGAACAAAGAGGCGAGCAAGAGAAAACAGAGACCGAAATGGCATGACCTAGGTCCCAACCGAGGTCATGGCCGGTTCATTGGTTTGTACGCCTGGGCTAAGCCCCAAGCGTCGCAGGAGGTGCTCCGATCGCCCGTTGGCGGTGATTTCTTCACTACATTGAGCCTAAACTACAATTACACCGAATTAGCTATCATGTAAGCAACCAAACAACTTCAAAATGATGATTTGTAAGATCATTTGACAAGGATTCATCAAACATAGAATTGAATATCAAAAGATGCAACCATCACATGAATTTGAGAGCAATTCAATCATATATTCAACCAATTTACTAAACAGCAAACAAACTTGCATTTAGAGATGGTAATGTAAGGTAAACTCCCCTTTCAAACTTGAATTGATGTTTTAGAACTCAGATTTACCTAGGCCAATTACTTTCAGCTACAACCCAAAGCAAATTCAGAAATTGAAAGAGAAAAGATCACAACCCTAAACCAAAACTAAAATTAATCATTGAAATAAACCCATTAGAAGATAGAGAAAGTTGCCTAAGATTGATTTCTATACTTATTAAGCAAAAGCCCATTATTTTGATCTTGATTTGGGGATTGTTTGAGTTAGGGTTTATGACAACAAGTGTTTTTGCATTTTTTATTTACTAGAACCAAATGAATTGAGAAAGGGAGTATACATACTTTTTATTTCTCTTTTCTAACTATTCTAAATAGGCCAATTGGGTAAGATATGGACCCAATTAGCAAAGTGTTGCTAATTTTCTTTTTAAGAGAAGTGTTGCTAATTTTTATTTTGCTTTATCACTCATAACACACTCATTTATACTAAACATTGTTTTATAATTTATGAATTTGGTCTCACAAAATTTGATAATTACAAATATATTGGAAATAATCATTTTAATCAATATTGAAGTGCTTGGTACAAATTCAATACAACTTTTACAAAAACAAATTATTATTATTTTTGATAGATGAATTATAAATTTCCCAAAATCTCATTTTCACCATAATTCCAATATTAACAATTTATTCAAATGACAAATTTAAAAATTGATTTAATCATATTTCAAATTTAAATTGTAATTTCTCCTTAATGAACGAAACTCATTTTTTAATTAAATTAAATCAACTATTCTCAAAAACTAGATTTACTTTCCCAAATCACAATTTAGAATTAATTACCCATAATTAAATTTGGTTAATTAGGTAGCTAACGACAGGGTTGTTACTGTTGAAATATTCATCCCGAGGGCAACTCCAAGGCAGTGATCAACGTTAGCATTCGTCAGATGACTAATGTTGGAATCCATTTAGAGATTCGTGAGCTTTGCGAGGGATGACGGCTAATGTGTTCAGATGCTAGAATCCATGAAGTGATTTGAAATATGTTCAAGTGATTAAGACTCGTGTGATGATATGCTGAACATGACTTCACCATCGGTAATGACAGAAAATAGAGGAGGACACATAACCATTGGTTTAAGCTAACATAAGGGTGCATCAACCCCAAATATCTAAAGATGTTTTCGACTGAACTGCATGGGAGTTGATGGCATTCAGCATCATGTGTTCAAGCACGATCCAACAATGTTTTCCTTTGTGATATATTTTATCTACATATATATATATATATATATATATGGTTTTGGATGGTACTTTCTGACCCTTGTTGGGAGCCCGCCTCACTTTGATGAGGGCGCCTCCAATGGAAATTCATATGTGAATGTAACCCTTAGCGGTTGATTGTATACCAAATATTGTTATGATGTGAGATGCAAGAAGCACGAATGTTTTCTAATTTATATTCTATACCCTAGACACTATCTATTATATCCCCCTATTACTTATTAGATGGTTTGGTTCTTTTAAGGGGAAAACCATCTTGATGATTTGGTTAGTCTGAAAAGATGCTGTTATTTAAGCATATGTTTCTTGAGTTTCTCACACTAGACTTATGTATGACTCATGGTTTTCCTCTTCTCTTTAATCCTCGGGTGTTCTTTCAAGATGTTTGAGAATAGCAGGTTTTCGTCAGATATTCTTTGGAGCTCGGGGAGATGAGCTGGATGCTTTTGCCTAACATAGTATTTTCTTTTCGCTGCACTACTAGTGTATGTATATCGCCATTTGTGAGGATAGACTGTTCTGTCCAGGCTGATATTGTACTTAGGATAGTAACTCTAAAAGCAATGTATCTTAGATTAGCCCTATGTACTATCTTTTTGAATATTATATGTCATTATTCCATTGTGAGATTCAGAAGTTTATTTTTTCTTTCATTTTCTTTCTTCCTTTTCTTTTTACCCTAACAATCTGCCTTTCTGGTACATGGGTGTTTAACATGTGGATACCTTGGATGTATTAGTGTCGATATTTTAGGGTTGAAAAAGTAGGTTGTTACAATAAATATCTCACATCACAATAACAAATAAGAATGTGAATTTGTAACCACAAATAAAATCTATACACTATTTGACTAAATAATATCCTAGTCCCCAAGCAATGCCTAACAACCATAATTTGGTCACATCGTCCCTAAACTAGAAATATATCGGACTGATCCGAGTATTATATAAATTACACATGAGTCAGGCTCTATCTAGAATGTAGATGTCAAAATATAGCAACAACTAGCATGGTATAACAAATGTATCTCTAAGTGGAAAGCGGACAAATAAATCTAAGTATATAACATCATATCTCATACTATCCGCATCTCATTACCCAATCACTAATTTGTCAAGTAACACATCGAGAAGCATAATAAAAAATAGGTGAAATATCAAACATCCAACTATCATCAATACACAAAATCATCATGTTCCATAGGGCATGCACACAGTTATTCCTAAGGTTATATATCAGCTAATCATAAAGTAGGCATACCCAAGATTTGTCATATTTAACATATATGGAAACTAACAATCAAACATCCAAGTCAAACACAAGTAAGGCATGCCCTAAATAGCTTGATTATCTCTCAGATAACTGTATAATAGGTAGGTACAAGATCACATTAATTCATGAACTCTTGGTCCAATGAATCCACACATTAGCTCTTAGCCACACGTAATAATGATAGTATAATTGAGGCATAATCTCAATATCACCTATCCAATATAACCAAACAGGAGACTAACAGCTCTTAGCTTACACTGGGAGTCTTCCTCACACACTCTCAACACTACTCCTTCCAACTTTCAACCAACTACCTCTATGTAATAATCTTGTAAAATACTTCATATTTCCTTATGTTAGTGATATTTATTCACCAAAGGTAATCAAATAAATATCAGCTAAGGCATCCCATACCGTCTGCTATTACTCGCTTGTTTACTTATTACTAGTAAACGGCACTCACATCACATAATATTCTATATGATGGGTCTAAAGGATAATCAAAAAATATTATCGAATAACCTATACAGCTCGGTATTACTAATCTGTTTATTCAAAATTTTCATTATATAGAATTTCACATAAATAATACACTTCAATTATTTATTGAGTCGGAAGGGATTTTATAATAAATTTCCATTTTTAAAACCTTTAATTCAATTTCCAAAAGAACAACATTAATTTCCAAAGAGTTTATGTAAAGGCCCGCATCTCCGTACCCTTTAAGCTGATCATAATTTACATCAGTTCAACTCAAATTGAACGGAAATACAAATCTTTAGAAGTGAAGAAGGAAAAGGTAGAAGAAAATAGAACAATAACACGGAATCTCAAAAGCGCAGCAGAACAAAATATAATATATGATAACAAATTTTTATATAAAAGAATCTGTAACTGTTTTATACTCAAAATCATTGGAGTACAGCAATCAATACATAAATCTGGACAGTTATGATAACTTGTCCTCATACAGCAGAAATATGAATCAAGTATGGAAATACGTCTCCGTCATCCAGCTCGTCTTCTGAGCACCACAGCACCCTATCCTAAATCTGCAATACTCGATCTGACCTGAGCATTATAATAAAATAACACTAAGTTGGTCGATAAAACTAGCATGAGAAAACACGCTCATTTTAAATTAATAAAGTTACAAAAATTCTTTGAAAGCAAAGCTATCTCGTAAGACCGCGTTACACATAAACACGACGGTTTTTCCCTTACGATAACCAAAATGTTTTATAGAAAATCACATGACATTATAATGGTGTCTGAGCACAAATACTTATCCAAATAGTCAAAATTGTTACATTAATTAAATTCCAGCATACTAAGCTCTACAAACAAAACCGTAAAGGCTCGTATTGGAGAATGAATTCCATACAATGACTAGGCTACTGGGTACCACCCAGCATGGTATACCTCTAGAAAAATGTACCGAGGACCTTGTTGGGATCCCCTTCTACATTATACCGGCCTACCCCTAACCTGGATAGTACCGAATATATTAACACCCTAGGTGTTCCTACCCTTAAAAACTAAGCGTTCCCTTTTACATGCACAACCATATCCATAATTTATATATATTTCCTAGGGTGCCTAGAAAATTGATAACATACCTAATTGGATGCCACCTACTTAGCTTGCTACATCTCCCATGTTTTAGTCATTTCCGACTGATGAAGCTTGAGGCTAACGTTACCTTTCACGAACACTTCCACTTAGAATGTTCATCGCCCTCCAATGACGATGTGCTGATAGCATTTGTCAATACAAGTTGTCTTAAGTCTTCACAAACCGAATCACCTTCTTCACTACCTTCATGATATCCATTCATGACATTCAAATCGAATCGAAGTGGTTTTCGGATAATTAAATTCGATCTCGGTCTCTTCGAAACGATTAAGGAAATTGACCAATATTGATAGTCGAATATTTAACTATCAAATAACATCCACAAGCAGTTACTAGGCCATTATTTATAATTCTTTAAAACATTCATTTCAAAATATCTTTACAAAGATATATATTCAAATCTCCTTCAATTTTTTTTCAATATTTGAAAACATTTTCGACAACTTTTTTTCCATAACAGGATATTTCCACCCGTACCCCAATTCAACACTTAGTGAAATATTTTCGGAATCATTTCTATAATGAATACATATGAGTATTCTTATCCTGTCTCCTGCATTTTCGGACTTTATATTAATTCCTTTTACATTTTCCAAAGTCGGTTCTACTCACTCGTAATCTCGTCTACCCATTTACAACTTCTAAAACCATATCTGTTTTCACAACTCGAGAGAGTTTATAAATAAATTGAAATCATTTTCAAAAATCTATATATGTATAATAAGTATTTTTATTTTAAAAACTTTAGGATTTTAAAATACTTTAATAAATATTGATATTTCATTCCCTATTTTATTTTCAAATAACAAATTGATTTACGAAGCTTATTATAAAAATTAGAAATTTATTTCAATTAATATTTAATATTTAAAAAATCCACTTTTGAAGTATTTTATTACTAAAGCAACATTGAATTACATATTTTGAATAAATAAAAATTAGCTTTGAAGACAATTTAACTTCTCGATAAATATATATATATATATATATATATATATATAGATATATATATATATATATATATATATATTTAAAATGCCAATAAATAATTCAATTATAAATCCCTCTCAATTCATAACACATTGATATCATCTTGATTTCTAATCATTTCCACTTTCCAAAATAGAATCCATTATATTTTCTCCAAAACCTATTCCCATATCTCGCTATAAATCCACACCACGAATTTATATCCCCAATTTGTTAACTTATATCATTTTCCTTTATTTATAAACATCGTTTATAAATTTATAAACTCTTTTGAGTTTCACTTGTTTATAAAACTAAATCTTATTTATGAAATCTATTTTCATAAATTCATTTTTAATATCGAGTTCAACTTCTTTTCATGTTTTCTAGTAATATCGTTTAAATATCCATTGTTTAAAAATACTTTATACAAGTTATTTGAAGATCTCTATTAAATATATTTTTTACGAATAGTTAAATATTAAACAAAATCAATTATTGTTTTTATCCAAAAAAATTTTAAAAAATAATCCAAATTTTGTTATAAATATTTTTACATTCAAAATCCCCTTTATAAATCCTTTACCAAAAGTTAGGCCAGTTCTACCATAGCGTCTAATAATTCACATCATAACAATAATCTATAACCGATTATTTTATTAAGTCATATATTATTATATATGAAAAACAATAAATATAATTTTTTTGAGGATTCCAGTTGGGTCCCTCGAACCTATTTCTCCGCATCCATAGATGTTAATACAACATAGAAATACCAATCCCACTTCGAGGGGGATATCACGGTATATATGGTTATCCGCTATTATGCGGTGGTGCCTACGGTACATCCACTCCAATCGGTGGGAATAATCAATCCAACTATTAATATATATATATATACTACTATATATATAACATCCAAATTGACAATAATTTATAAATTCATCCAAGCATCCAATGATTAATTTTTACTATTCAAAAACTAAGTTTGGGAATGCAAATGAGTGAGAATTTCTCACCTTGTTACTTAATTGTATTCCTTTCCAATTTTTGATTAATAGCTGCTTCTAAAAATATCCAATTAATTCTAGATTATAATTCGCTATTTTTATACCTCGCGTAAATTTACATTTTGCATTTATGAGATTTCAAGAAAATTTAAATAATTTTCTTATTAATTACGATAATTAAAAGGGTTAATTACCTTTATTACTTGCGACTAAGGATTCTTGGCTAATGACTCTACTGCAATTGCTCGCCTCCGCAATCCAGGGTCCCAACGCATGAAGGACTTCGACTTACATACCTCCACCGAGTGCTGCATCTTTCCCCCCAGCGCCTAAGCACCCATAGTAGTCGCAATCAGATAACCCAACCAATCTTCAACCCTTCATGCCACCATTTGGAACCCACGTCGCCATTGAGGCACGCTTGTGCCTTCGACTAGCGAACCCTCCATGCCCACTGTACCCACGCCATCGAACTCGCCGATTCCTAGCTGCCTCGCGCACGTGCCAATAACCGACTTCGAGATTGCCTCTTTGATCGCAACATTCTTTTGATTTTTTTTTAAATATCAGTTCGAATTGAATTGACTACTTTTTTATATATAAACGAGATTTCGAACTGAAGGAAATGAAAGGGGGTACGTGATTGACTTTTCCAATTTATAATATCATTTGATTATAAAATATCTCGTTTACCTAACTCAAAATCCAAAATCCCAATTGAGGCATGCCACTTGGTGTTCCTAATGTTATACCGCTATTACGAACTCAAAAGAACAAGTCTCGAGCTCTAATTTGATTGTATGGAGAAGATAGCTTTTTAAATCGACTATTTAAATTAAATTCAATTAAATTATCCTAGGTGTTTTCAGATCGCACGGCCATGCAGTAAATCTAAATGCTACGAAATTTGAAATCCGATAATAATACATTATGGATCAAATGGAATTGGTTTCGTCGAATTCCGAGACTACGCCCGGGTCGCTATTTTTAATTGTCGATTAAATCGACGATTTTCTAAATTTACAAAATGGCTTGAAAATATCAATTTTAAAATCTTATTAACTAAATTATAATTCAAAATCCAATATTTAAACCAATTAGATAATCAAATTCAAATGATGAAAAATTTGGGTCTTTATAGTTTAAATAATAAAATCTTATTCTTTTTTAAAATCTTTATTTTAACATCTCCTATACAATTGAAAGCAAATCTATATTTCAAACATTCAATAAATTTCAAATACCTTAAACTCCTTTTAAAAACGATTCATAACTTTTAAAATTTTCTTTAATAATTTAAAATAACAATACCGACGAAGTTTTATAATTCACGAATTCCTTTAAACAACTAATTAAAAATGATACTATTTTCCAATGAGAATTTCTAATTTGAAATATTTCTTATAGCCATAAAATAAAAGTCCAATAACAATATAATTTCCAACTTAAAACATTTCCCAAAGGCATAAAAATAAAATTCTTGCATTAATATATTTAAAACCCTTGCTTAGATTCTGAATCACTTTTAAACTATTATTGTGATGTAATTCATCAATCTAATAGTCTATCATATATAGTTACTTTTAAATATACGATACCGAAGTATCAATTTGTAAGAATTTATTTGTATAGCAAAATCTAAAAATTTCCTTTCTATAATAATTAAATCTAAACATATATATATGTATGTGTATATATATATAACCAAAAGCCTTTAAAATCATTTCCATTTGTTTATAAATAATCAAATGCAATAATATATTACTTCAAAAAAATTTCTTAATAATATATTACTTTAAAATAATATTCTTCGAACTCCCAGTTTGTTAAATCAAAATAAAATTAACTCATCACTTGAAAATTATAAATTATAGATACCATTCTTTTTAAATCTTTTAAATATATTTTTAATCATTAATAAATGAAATATAATATTCAAAAATTCACTTATTTAATCAAAACTCAAAAATCCGCACTCCCAAGTAATTTCTCTTCACACGATTCTCAAGATTATTCCACTTTTATATTTCGTATTAATAACAATATTTTTCAGTATTAAATGAATAGATAAAAACTCATTCCAAAATCACTTTTTATATTTGAAATATATTTAGTACATTCAAAGCTTCTAATTTCAATTCTTTTACTCCCTTCTGGTCCATTTCTAGTGCCATGTCAAACTAGTTCCTTCATCTATTTATTGCACACAAAGTATATATTAGTGTGTCTAACAATCATCCAATATATCATCACAACAACCAATAATCAAGGATATACAACTCAATTTCCTCCAATTTAGTCTGTATCAATTAAAATTTCATCACCAATCAATAAATAAAAATAGAAGAAATGAGCATCTTGATTATAGCTTTGAGTTATAAAAATAACTCACCTTAGTTTCCAGGCAACCCAATTAAGACTTTCTTCCTCAAGCCCAACTACCCTCTTCTTCCATTTGCCAACCCATTGCTACCATCACCAAACATGCACTACCAAATCCAATAGCCATCACGACCTGTCCTCCTTAGCCCCTGACAGCCTCATGATGCCACACCTAAAATCATGTCGGACCAGGCCTAACAATGCCCACTCCCTTAGATCGCCAATCGGAACACCCAAATTGATAAAGCATTGTCGCATGGGTAGCCAAAATCCTCTAATCCCATCGTTCATCTCATGTGCGTAACTCATCCCAGCAGTTCATTTACTCGCATCATCCTACCCTAGACCATCATGCCCCATTATCCTTCGTGATTGTCCTGCGTTGCCTGGGCCATGATGTTTTGGCCGCATGTCGTCATGTAGTGCTTCCCTACCATTGATGTGGCCGAATTTAACACATCCATACATTTTTCTAATCATGATTTTATTTTTTCTTAACAAATTAAGATGCGCGGCTAGTGATATGGGGAGAGGGAGATGGAAACATGTATGAACTATCTAGGTATTGGCCTAAAAGAAGGTTCTTGAATGGATGGCTAGCAAACACTCTAGAGTATCGTTATTTACAATTGACCTATTTCATTTGTTTAGTTTAAACATCATACTTTTTTTCCTTTTAATTAATTTTATCATTTACCTATAAATTCACTTTTAATTTAAACTGAACTATTAAATATTTTACAAAATACTATTGATAATTTATGTAAAATATTTAAATTCACAAATTATTTATATTTATTTACATATTCATTTATTGATGTCAAATAGAATTTGCTTTATCTATTTCAATTATGTAAAATTATTTACACAATAAAAATAATTCATATCCATTGTAAATATTTTATTCAAATTAAATATATTTTATGGAAAATTTATAATTAATTCGGTTTATTAAAATAAAATCTTTTATCAAGTAATCCTTAATTCAATAAAAATATATCAGGTCAGACCGAGTATTACAGATTTTCAGATTAGGACGTTCTGGAGCCCAGGAACGTATGGAGTGTATTCCGTGGTGATATTGTAGTTCATCTAGGACATGTTGATTTTATCTGTTCAGTATTTTGTGTAAATGTTGTAAGTCTGATATATTGATGTAAATTAATTGATACAGTTTTCCTTTGCATAACTGCTATTTTATTCAATATTATATTTTGATCCGCTGCGAATGTGAGAATCTGTGTTCTGGTGTTTCTATTTCTTCTTCTACATCTTTTCTTCTTTTCCTAACTATCTGGAGTTTTCAAAATTGAAAATTCCGGGTTGTTACATATGGTATCAAATATAACGACCTGGAATTTTCTATCCTGAAAATTCCAAATGGTTAGGAAAAGAAGAAAAGAGATAGAAGAAGAAACAAGAAACAAGTCATAGAATCTCACATTCGCGGCGGATTAAATATAATACCAAATAATAACGGTTATACAAAAGAAAACTGTATCGGTCAATTTATATTTATTTACACCCGAGTTACAACATTTACACAAAACACTGGACAGTTAAAATCAACATGTCCCAGGTAAACTACATTATCTCTCAGCGGAATACACTCCATACGTTCCTGCCATCCAGCTCGCCTCTTGAGCTCCAGAACGTCCTTAACTGAAAATCTATAATACACGATTTGACCCGAGCATTATATCAAAGCAACACTCGGGTCAGGCTGGAAACCAACGCGTGTAGACCCACTAACAAGAAATACCAAGCATAAAACAATTTAAAACTTGGGTAACTCGTACCTTATTACGAATTCTTAACTTGCCATAGTAAAATACACATCGTACAACCATATCTAAACATTACTACTCATATTAAATGGCCAAGTTTACATCATTTGTTCCAGCCAATTCATTTCAAAATTTAACCCATAAAGGATTATTGTATATTACAAATCAAAGTGGTTTCGCGTATTTACTAATACCCGACCCCAGTTACTTCGAATCCAATATTATCATAAAATCAAAGCTGTTTAAACATAAGCAATTCCATTTATACCCTAAATTACATATTTACTTGGCAATTCATTTCAGATAGATAATCTGTATTCAAACACCTTATCTTATTGCATAACAATCACACACCAGGGATAACCAATAACCTAAGACATTCAATATCATTTAATCATTTATAAGCAAGACTAATTAGTCACACCATTTTTGCTTAATTAAATTTCTTTAATCATTTTTAAATTCAGTTCACTAGATCATTAATTAATTATAACCCAATTAATTAATAATCCTTAACTATTCCTTAATTACATTAAGTAATTAACTTTAACCATTCACATTAAATAACATTTAATTACTCTTATTAGTTAATTAATTACATTGATCCTTAATTGATTACTTTAATTAATTACTCTATAATCGCTACATTGATTAATTATCCTTTAATTAATCACATTCATTAGTTAACTAACCCTTTAATTAATTTCCTTAATTAATCCAAACATTAACTAATTACACTAAGTAATTAATCCTCAACTACTTCAATTATGTAATTATTATTAATCGATTTCATTTAGTGATTAACCTTTAATAAATTAATCATCTTTTAATTAATAACTTACTTAGTTAATCTCGTTAATAAACCAATCTTAAAAATTGATTTCACAAATTAATTAACCTTCAATTAATTATCTAAATAAATAAATTAAATAACCATCCTTAATACATTAAATAATTATATGTATTTTTTTAAATTACTTCATTTAATTTACCTTTGAAAACATATAGGTTTTAATCTATTATACTTTAGAAAGATAATGGATTATGGATTTTCTTTTAATTTATATCCAAATTCTTTTATTAACAATCTTGCTTTAAAACAAAACAAAAAAACAGTGGGGCAAAACCTGAAGCCCATTCTAAACAACCCTGATGCTATTATTTACGCAACCCAAAACGAGGTCGTAGCCCAAACCAAAAATAATGAAAACGAACGAAAAAATCCACGCCATCTTCTTCTCCCAACAGCCCTCCTATTCCAGATCCAACTGCGATGCCTCAAACCGAAGTTCGACACAAAACTCAACCCAGAATTCGATCGGAATGAGCATCACTCTAAAAACGCGAGACCATCTTCGATCACTAAACACAAAAATCTGGAGAACACTGTTCTACCCGGATAAACTTTGTACGGAGACGAACGTGCATGCCGTGCACGTGTACGCCCTCCTCCCCGACCATCAAACTATCGCGACACCACCACCACCCAGTCACTCTACCACCCCAGACCAAAATGTGGTAACGTCGAAGTCAGAAATCCCCTCGATCTAAACTCGAACAGTAACATCGACGTCCAGAACCCAGAAACAAAACACATACCTACCCAATTGACGATCGGCACACGCCAATCACCTATGACCAACATGCCTCTTCACCAACCGGAAGCCCACTCACTACTCTACCTTCCGGCCTAACCTTACGCACTCCGGTTGCTTCAATATCCTCTAGATTACTTGCGTTCGTCGATCACAAAAACCATACCAAAAACCCTAACATCGATCGATTACCCCAATCTAGGCCCAAAACCCAAATTCGCCATGGTCGATGCCTTCACATTGACCACCGGCACCTTCTAGACTCGGCCGCCCCACTTCACGGTGGCGATTTCAAGGGAAATAAATTTTTGAACAAAAAACATCCATCTGACAATATCTCACAAAATACAACACTAAAAATCATAACTTTGCCACTAAAATTTATACTTTCATACAACAATCAAGGCTGCATGTTTAAATCTTAGAATCAAAAACATTTATTTTCCTCTAAAATTTGGCTGTTCGCTATAAAATGGAACCTTGATGAACTACACAACAAAAATTATTTCCAAACTATTTTAAAAAAAATACTATACTAGAAAATGAGCATATTCCTAGTTTACATCAACATGCAAAACGATCTAGATGATGAGATATGGAATTTTGAATGCTGGGATGTACTAAATTTTTACCACAGAGAAACAGGATATTTCATTTCCAAGTTTTAAATCAGAGTTTCTCACATACGCATGCATATATATATATATATATATATATATATATATATATATATATATATATAATCACCGCTAAATAAACATGCAAATATACTACCAATCATAGTTTCCAAGGATCAAGCACATATATAAACAGGTTAAATTTAAATCGTAGTTTATTCACCGTTATAGAAACAGAGAAGCATGTTGATGATCTGAAACTAGATTTGATCTGGTCGGAGCTTGATTTGCAAATTTGAAACCAAGCTTGGTTGTTGAATTTAATCTGATCTAGAATCTTGGTTTTTGATATGTTGGGTTAGCTTGCTTGATCTGAACTCATATTTTTTCAAACTTAAGATTGAATTTGAAAATTTTTTGTTTTCAGATTCTACTTCTTCTCTGGTTTTTGTATTTCAGATTTATAGGTTGCTTTTTATTTATTTTTAGTTTTAATATAAGAAAAAGAGAATAGAGAAGAAATGGTGATATATTTATATAACTTTTGTTTAATTTTAATAATTATTTTTGAAAATAAAAGACACATGAAACTTGTATTGCTTGCAAGCTAATTTACTTACAAATATTAATGTATGATCTAATTACCTTACACTTGTTAAATTTTTTTTTTTTTAAATGGTTGCTCATGTAATTAAATGTTTTAATATGATTTTATATTTAATTTCTAGTTTAGTTTATTCTTATTTATATATATATATATATATATATGTATAACTTTTAAAAGGGAAGATTTTAAAATCTTGATTATTCACTAATACTAATAATTGTATATATTTATTTTTGAATTTCCAATCCAATTTTATTTTAAAATATTCATTCTTTGAATCTCAAACTTCAAATTCAAGTTCAATTTAAAGTTAACTCATATATATATATATATATATATATATATATATATATATATATATATTTAGCAAACACATAATTAATTTGTTTTAAAAGAATAATTTGTTAATTTTAAATAATTGTACTAGGAGATTTCAAATAAATATTTATTATCAGATTTATTTATTCGATCTATAAATCAGTATTTTCAATAGTTAAATTTGATAATTATCCAATGATCTGATGCACAAAAATTCGGGTTATCACATTCCTCCCCCTTTTGAATCTTTTCGACCCCGAAAAGGAATGAACCAAAATTTTATTAAAATACTCATTAGTTAAATTACTTTTTGAAACTATAAACTCCCTTTTATTTAAGAATTTTTAAAACACTTTTAAAATCTACATAGTGTTACACAAATAGTTTTATAAAAATACTTTTTATAACTAGATGTCTCAACCAGTCCATCCTTGTTCTCAAAGAAATTCGGTCATACATTGATCAAGCGTAGGACTGAAGATCTATGAGTACTTAGCAGACCAGTTTTCAACACCCAGTGAAAATACTTGGAAAATATTTTTATCTAAGATATAGAAAACATTTTTGAAAATAGAGGGAAATCCTTTGGTGAGAATGCTCTGGAAATCATCATCCTCATCCATGGTCGCAGTTAACCCGATGGTTACGTTGCCATTCCGGCAAAATCCATAAATAACTATAGGCATTCTGCGTCCCTCGATTACGCTATGGAACCCCCTATAGATCGCAGCCACATCTGAGGCTACGTTGCTATCACAGCAAGACCCCATATAATTTTAGGCATCAGCGCCCTCGAATTCTGCTACCAAAAAATTAAACTTCTCTACTCCACTCGACCATAAATCGCAATCTACCGATCTTACGTTGCCTTCTCGAAAAAATCAAGCGTAGACCGTTGACACTCACCTCCACACGATTTTTGTTATGGTCCACAATAGATCGCAGCGACATCGATTTCCACTGTCTTCACAGCATAAGCCAAATGCCTCTAAGCCATCAGCGCCCTCGACTTTCGCTACCCAACAATCCTCAGGAACTTCAGTTTGTCCGGACTTCCTCACAGGATCCACTTTAGAGCCTCCCCCTTGGGGCTCAAGGCAGTACCAACTTATGGTACTCCTAAGAAGTTCATTTAAAGGGAGAGCCTTTTCTCCAGAGCCATTTTCAAAAACACTTTATACTATACACATATAGTATCTTTCAAATCATACACCTAGTATGAATTCTCATATAAATCTCCTTTCTCAAAATTGATTATCCCAAAATCGATAATTCTCAAACTTGGCTTCCCAAATTTCCAAAATTAATTTTTCCCAAAAATCAAAAGCCTTTCCAAATCCAAAGGTTCCAAAACCTTTCCCAAAATCATTCTTATAAAATCCTTCATATATATATAAATATGTATAACTTTGAAAATCTTTGGATCACTTCATACTTGCATAAATTCCCTTTTTATACTTCAAATACTTTTAAAAAACCCTTTTCTTCTGGCAATAGATTCAACAGGGGTAGTTTATCAAATATATATAACTTATTTATAACTAATCAAATATTAAAATTTGATTACTCTTTATAAAGTTATTAACCACATTACCTTTCATTATAAAGTGAACCTTTAATCATAGAAATATCCAATTTCCATTTTACTTCATCATTCATTTTCCAAAATATTCCTCTCCATTTCAAAAATCATTTACATTTCTTGTCCACAAACTTTCAATATCAATTTCATTCAAACCCGTACGCATGTCAATCTAATCGCTCACTCGATCACATAATTTCTCTTCCGAACTAGTATCATCCACCCGACTTCTTAGTACGGACTCAGAACTGGTTTCTTGATCAAAAATCATCATTCTCCTAGCATAGTCATAACTATGATAGAGAATTTTCAGAACCAATCAAAAATCCATATCCAGGTTCGCCATCGAAAATCGAATGAAAAATCCCAACTCAGATCGATATACTATCTCAAAATTTTGTGCTTGAATCTAGATCAGATCACTATGCGAATAGAATAACATACGTACATCCTAGGTATTTATCCTTGTTGATTAAGCGAGAACCTTGGCTCTGGCAGGTTTACACATTAAGGATAGGGTCAATGGTACCCTAGGATGAGTTGAGTGTAGTATATATGAGGCGTATTTGTTGTTTTCCTATAAAGTGATTTTAGAAATGATTTTTATATAAGATTATCTTTTGATATGTAAAGAAATAATTTTTCTAATTGGTTTTTGATTATTGGAATTAAATAAAATAATGAGAATTATGTGGTAATAATAATACAACCAAATTGAAAACTAAGTAAAGATAAGTTTGAAATGAATCCAAACTGAAACTAAAAACCTGAATTTGTAGAAGTGATTTTAGAATAAGATAATAGTGAAATGGGTATTCAGATATGATAATCTTGGTTATTATCATAAATGGTGGTTGTATTTAATAATGATATGTGTGTTAATGAGTAAGTAAAATGAAATGTTTAGGGAAGTAAAACATTTAGGTAAGTATGACTTATAAATTGGAACCGAAGATGATCTAAATTGTGAAGTTTTAAATCTACGTCTAGAAATTTGAAAATTGTTTCAAAGTGATAAAGAAATAATATTATTTAATATATTTGAATGAAAGGGTCCTATTTCAAACAAGAGTTATTTGAAAATTTAAAGGAATATGTTTTGAATTAAAAACCAAAGGTGGTTTAAATTTAAGGTTAACTTGGTATGTAAAGGAAATAAATATGTATGAATGAGTGATATACATAATATCAAAAATGATCTGAAATAAACTATAAAGTGTTGAGTTTTGATTTTCCCTGAAGTGTGATAACCCAAAGAGATATAAGTTTTGAACTTATAAGTGGGAAAGAATATTGATAAGGAGTTTAAAAATTTTAAAGTTTGAAGTGGGAATTCAAATTTGAGTAAGGTTAACAGGACTTAATTGAATTTAAGTTAAGAGGAAGTTAAATAAGTCTGGAATAAGCAAATTTCAAGATAAAATTGAAATTTAACTTTTGGAAGTTAAACGGTTGATTTAAAATGGGAGTTATGAGTGATCTCGAAATGGGATTGAGATTTGGAAGTTGAAAATGGAGTTGTTAACTGGTATTTGGATAAATTTGGATGTTTATTTATCCTGATATCATTCTATTGTTATAAATAATTTATGAAACTGAGAATTATTTTTGAATTTAAAAATGGATAATAAATTAGAATCTGAAGAATAAATGGTTTTTGAATTCTTATTTGAACTTTAAAATAAGTTAAGTAAAGATAATTTAAAATGGAATTTTGAAATTTGGACTCGGAATTCTGTTTAAAAATTTTAATTGTTAAATTAAAGTAAAGATTAATTTGATTTAAGGAAATTAAATCAGCAATTGAAAATTTAACTCGAATTTATATAATTTGAGATGATTTTAAAGTGGAGATCGGAATTGGGATTAATTCAAACTGCAATTGAAATGAATTGAAAATTGGTTCAATTTGAAATTTATTTGAATTAATTGGAATAATGATTGAAGATGGATAAGTTTAAAACTCAAATGGAAAATTAAAATTGGATTTAATTTGAAATGAAATTGAAGTTGAATGAGTTCAAATTCAAATGGAAGTTGATTTGATTTTGGGATAGGAATGGAAGTTTACTTAATTTGAATTAAAATTGAAAGTTAATTGGAAATTAGCAATTCATTGGAAATGGAAATTTAGAAGTTGTACAGTTTGGCTCTAGACTATTTTCAAAATAAATTGTTTTAGTATAAATCTATTTTTTTCCAACCTATTTACTATATATACAACTTTTCTTTTTAAACCCTAAACCATCTTATACTTATTTTATAACTACTTTTGGAACTATTTTACAACCGTTTCATAAACTAATTACTATTTTACAACTATTTTGCAATTACTTAAATATTCTATAACTATTTTCCAACTATCTTACAATTACTTAACTATTTTACAGCTATTTTACAAACTACTAATTATTTTTCAACCACTTATCTATTTTGAATTTTTCAAGCTATTTTCTAATTTTAAGATGGTCAGAGTGCAAACTATTTATAATTAAATAACCATTAAGATAAGAATTAAAGTGATAATCCAAAAGAGGATTGAGGCAAATGCGAATAATTGAATAGAAATCAAAAGTGAATAGAAAAGGGAATTTATTTGGTTAATAATCAATGAAGATGAATATGTGGGATGCACGTATATTATTCTATTTGCATAGTGATTTGATCCAGATTCGAGGACAGAATTTCGAGATAATATATCGATCTGAATTGGGAATTTTCCTCGATTTTCGACGGCGAACCTGGATATGGATTTTTGATTGGTTCTGGAAATTATTTATCATAGTTGTGGCTATGCAAAGAGAACGACGGTTTCTTATCAAGAAACCAGATCTGAGTCCACACTATGAAGTCGGGTGGACAATACTAGTTTGGAAGTGAGATTATGTGATCGAGTGAGCGATCGGATTGATATAGCCTACGAATAGTATCTGTACATCGTACGGGTCAGAAAATTTTGTGGATAAGAACTGTAAAAAGGATTTTGAAATGAAAAGTATATTTTGTGAAATATATGATGAAATAAAGTGGAAATTAGATATTTCTATGGTAGAAATTTACTTTATGGAAGTAAGTAATAGGGTAAGTGACTTCATAGAGTAATCAAGCTTGAATATTGATTTGGCATAAACAAGTTATATATATTTGATGAACTCCCCTTGTTGAATCTATTGCCAAAAGAAAAGGGTTTTTGAAAGTATTTGAAGTATAAAAGGGAATTTATACGAGTATGAAGTGATCCAAAGATTTTTAAAAGCTATATCTATATATACATACATATATATATAAAGGATCTTATGGGAATGATTTTGGGAAAAAGGTTTTGGGAACCTATGGGCTTTGGAAAGGCTTCTGATTTTTGGGGAAAAAAAATCAATTTTGGAAATTTGGAAAGCCTAGATTGGGAATTATCGATTTTGGAATAATCAATTTTGAGAAAAAAGAGATTTATATGGGATTCATACTAGGTGCATGATTTGGAAATATATATGTGTATAGTACAAATTGTTTTGAAAATGGCTCTGGAGAAAAAGGCGCTCCCTTGAATTGAACTTCTTAGGAGTACCGTAGGTTGGTACTGCCTTGAGCCCCAAGGGGGAGGCTCTAAATTGGATCCTGTGAGGAAGTCCGGATAAACTGAAGTTCCTGAGGGTTATTGGGTAGCGAAAGTCGAGGGCGCTGATGCCTACAAAGGCATTTGGGTTATGCTGTGACGACAGTGTAACTCGATGTCGCTGTGATCTACTGTGGACCATAGCGGAAATCGTGTGGACGTGACTGTCAACGTTCTACACTTGATTTTGTCGGGATGACAACGTAACATCGGTAGACTGCGATCTATGCTCGAGTGGTGTGGAGAAATTTCATTTTTGGCAGCATAATTCGAGGGAGCTGATGCCTATAGTTATATGGGTTTTCGCTATGATAGCAATGTAACCCCAGATGTAGCTGCGATCTGTAGCGACTTCCATGGCGCAATCGAGTAGCGTTGAGTGCCTACAGTTATCTATGGATTTTGCCAAGATGGCAACGTAACCATCGGGTTAACTGCGACCAAGGATGTGGGTGATGATTTCCAAAGCATTCTCACCAAAGATATTTCCTCTATTTTCAAAAATGTTTTCCATATTTTAAATAAAATTATTTTCCAAGTATTTTCACTGGGTGCTGAAATGGGTTTACCAAGTACTTATAGATTTTCAGTCCTACGCTTGATCAACGTATGACTGAATTTCAGTGAGAACAAGGTGGACTGGTTGAGGCATCGAGTTATAAAAAGTATTTTTATAAAACTATTTTGGTAATATTATATAGATTTTGAAGTGTTTTTAAAAATTTTGGCTTCGTTCCTTTTCGAGGACGAAAAGATACAAAGGGGGAAAGATTGTGATAACCCAGATTTTGGTCATCTGATAATTAGATAATTATATGATTTTACTACAGGGATACTGATTTTATTTGAATAAATAAAAGGAATTCTGATAATTTAGAAATATTTGGATATATATATATTAAATGAATTTAAAATTATAATAATTCTTATGATAAATTTAATTATGTTAATGGATATATGTAAAACTTTATAATAGTGGAATTTTCCCAGGATAAAAATAAATATCAATAGAGATTGTAAATTGAAAATTTGGTTTAGAATTCAAGAATAAATACCCTATAAGTAAAATTGGATTTATTAACTTTATACTTCAAAGGAACAAATATATATATATATATATATAATTAAAACAAGAATTTATAAAAGGTTTAGAAAAATACATTTTAAAATGAGATAAGTATAAATTGTATATACATAAAAATTAAACATATGTTAAGTTATAAAAAACATAATACGTTTTCTTCCATATTTGTTAGAATCAATATATATATATATATAAGAAAATAATTTTTCGCATTTGTAAAATTTTACGGTACTTAACAACGTAAGGAAATAAAATTTTATAAGGGATTTAGACATAAAGATACATGTTTTTTACAAATGTAAATATTTTTTATAATAATTAACAAGTGTAATGTTTTCTGATAAAAGTTGAACAAGTGTTAGCTAATTTAACATGAAATGTACAAGTGTCAGAATAATTTTCCTTTCATTTTTTTTTAGAAAAACCATAAATTAAGATTTAATGTACTTATACTTTTTTTCTCCTCAAATTCTTTCCTATCTTCATTTTCATACAAGAAGAAATAAAACAAAAACTTGTTAACAACTTTAAAACCAGAAATAAAAACAGCAATCAATTTTTTTTTTAAATCCATAACCTATGGCAAAATCATCAAGCAAGATCAGTTCAGCTTAGGGATCAATTCAATTTAAACAACAAAGCAGGTATAGATCAGATTCAAATAAGCATAAAATGGAAAACAAAGATTTTTAGATCAAAGTTGCTGATCAGCAGTCCAAGATCAACTCTTCGCAAACAAAAACAAATCTAAGTTCAACATCAAGCATTTTTCAAAGAAAAACTGCTCCTCTGTTCAAACATATATTAACTATGAGTAAATCTAAAACTCTCATGATTTGCTTGAGCATGTGATAAATAATGATAGTAATTCTTTATGCATGAAATTATAGATGACTTTTGTTTGATTATTGTGTGAATCATTTGCATGTCTGTGTATGTTAATGTAAAAATCTGTTCTTAGTTTACTGACCCAAAAATTCAATCAAAATAAAAATCCCCTTCATATAAATCAATATTGATTGGGATGTGTGTATGAAAATGATAGAATTTACCTGATTCGTTTTTAAAACAATTTTTCGAAGTGAAGATATTGAAATTTATTTCAAAAATTGAAAATACCAGTGATGAACAATTATAGTCAAAAATAAATCAACCGGATTTCATGTGTTGATTATATATTTGGATTTGTAATCGATTAAGCTAAATTTTAGTGGTAATATCTAAAATTTCAGGTTTGAATTTGTGGAGGAATTTTAAGATGATTAGAAATTAGAAATTTCAAATTTCAGACGATTGCGATGTTCTAGCGCTTCAGGGTTTTGGCCGAAGGTCAGTTTTGGTCCACGTTCCTGGGGAAAATGGGAGTTTGTTCCCTCGGACGTCATAGTGGCGTGGCAGGGCCATTTTAGGGTTTCAAATGTAACAATCTGAAATTTTCGATCCTAAAAATTCCTGATAGCTAGGAAAAGAAGAAAAAAGATAGAAGAAGAAACAGAAATGAAACACAGAATCTCACATTCGCAGCGGATCAAAATATAATATCAAATAAAATAACAGTTATACAAGGAAAAACTGTATCAGTTAATTTACATCAATACATCGGAGTTACAACCAAACACAGACAAACTGCACAGTAAAACAAAATGTTGCAGATCAAATCAATAATACTCGGTGGGTTACATTCCATATGTTCCTGCCATCCTGCTCGCCTCCTAAGCTCCAGAACATCCTTACCTGAAAATCTGTAATACTCGGTCTGACCCGAGCATTACATCAAAGTAACATCCGGGTCAGGCTGGACACCAGCATGTGTAAACCCATGCAATTTGAAATACTATGCTATAAAAATTTATTTTAAAACCCGGGGTAACTCGTACCTTACAACGAGTTCTTAACTTGCCATAGTCAAATACACATCTTACCATTGTATCTAAGCATTAATTTTCAGATAAATGACCAAGTTTACATCATTTATTCCATCCCAGCCTATTTATTCAAAGTCAAATCCATAAAGAATTATTGTAGATTCCAAATCGAAGTCGTTTCGGGTATTCACTAATACCCGATCCTGGTCTCTTCGAATTCAATATCATCTTAAAATCAAAGCTGCTTAAGTTTTAAACAATTCCATTTATATCATGTATTACACATTTACGTAGCCATTCATTACAGATAAACAAACTATATTATCACAGTTCAACCTAAACATACAATCATATCACAAATCACATATCAGAGATATCAACTAATCTAAGGCATACAATATCATTCAATTATTCATAAACAAGATTAATTTTCCACACCATTTCTAGTTAATTTAAATAAATTAAATTAATTACTTCTTTGGCCCTTTTAAATCCTGCTTACTTAATCAATTAATTAATTACAAACCAATTAATTAATCATCCTTAATTATCATTTTAACTACATTAAATAATTAACCTTTAAATAATTACACAAATTAATTAACTTCAACTATTCGTTTTAATTACATTTATCCTTAATTAATTACTCCAACTAATTAACTATAATCACTTACATTGATTAATCATCCTTTAATTAACCACAATGATAAATGAGCTAACCCTTAATTAATTTCCTTAGTTAATCCATACCTTAAACTAATTACACTACATAATTAATACTCAATTACTTCCATTAAGTAATTATCCTCTAATGACTTTCTTAAGTAATTATTCACTTATTAATTGCATTCAGTAATTATTCATAAATCTACGATTTCATTAAGTAATAAATTTCATTAAGTGATTACCTTAATTAATTAAACTAATTAATTGTTTAAACAAATTACATTAATTAATTATCTCTAATTAATTTAGTAATTATACTTTAATTACTTTTGTTAATAAGATTTAAATTTTACTAAGATAAACCATTTATCTTAATTAGATCCTTAACATTTATATTTTCTTAAATAAATGCTTGGGAAAAAAAATCTTTTGAGAATACTTTTATTTTTTTAAAGTTTAATTACTTTTCATTTCCACAACTTAATTCAAACATCATCTTTTATTTTTGAAAACATATAGTTATTTAATTCGCAAAATTAACCTAATATATACCTAATTTCTAAACCAGATCCATTTATGTTCAGCACATTTCTTTTTACAAACTTGTCAACACATTTTATTTTAACATTGTCAATTTCCATTTTTAAACATTTTAAAACTCTCGGCCCAAGGCATAAAATCCCAATCCAACTCTCCTCCTCCCCTAACTTTCTTCATTCTACTGGAGCTCTCATCCCTAAACATTAAATGTCGATACCCACATGCACATACACGCAGTGTGCACACGTACGCTGCCTACAGCTAAACTACATGTCAACCATCCCAGCAGATCGCCTCCGACCATCTCCTCACGATTACGTGACCGGAACCGCGCTCTGTCCTTCGAAGCAAAATTCAAATACCCAACCAGAAACTGAATATGTCACCGTCTCCTTCGATCACCCTACTCGACAACTCTGACCATCGTGCATCATCGGGCTTTGCCAAAACGAGCGTCGTGATTCCCTCCTTCTTTTCCCCGGTCCGCATCTCCCTTTTGTCACCTTGTCATCACCCATTTGCTCGATAACGAACTACCCAAAACTGTCCCAAAACCCTACTTCGACACCATTCGTCCCCTACGTTGATCTATAAAACCTATCAGCTTTTTCCCAAAATCCATGATCTCCAAACTTGCTCTAGCCAAAAACTCGTTACTCCACCCCTCGCATTCCCAAGGAATCGAGCAATTACTCGATTCCATTCAACTTGAAATTCCTCTTGATTTACAAACCTAGAAATCTTGAAATTAATCTCAAAATTCATCAATTTCCATCACGATTTAGGTTATGTAATCAAAATGTGTATTTTAAATGATTGATTTTCTAATTCAAAATGATCATCACTACTTATTCTTCTTTTTAAAATAATCGCTTAAAATATTTTCTTGAAATTATTTTTAGAAATGATGTTACATCTATATACACATTTTCACTTCAAAGATCATACCTAAAATTGAGTATACGAAGAGAAATTTATTTTTGTTTAATTTAGCTTGAGATGCTGTCTAACAAAGACATATGTAAATATTTAAACAGACATGCACAGATTTTTCCACCATAATACACATCAACCATATTAATTCATCCATGCAAATCTTTATTCACACATCACTACAAGAGTTTATGCATCAGATTTAGCTTTAAAGGAAGTAGTTTTCTCAACTGCAAATGAAAGTAGAAAGAACAGAGAAAGTCTGGAAACAAATCTTGAAACTACTACTAGATTTTTGAATTATAACTTAATTGTTGATCTGATATGCAGCTTGTTTGATGATTTGTTAATGAGTTGCTCTTTGAATCACGTTGAAACAGTTTGATTCTGGTTTAGACTGAGGTTGTTGATATTTGATTGATTTATTTATTTTTAGTTATAGAAGAAAGAAGAGGGTTGAGAAGTTTTAGCTGGAATCCAGTTTTCTCACTAATTCATATTATTTAATTAATTTTTAAAAGAAAAGGCTATATTGCCATTTGTTAATTTTTGCATGATACAAAGTTTACACATGTTATCATATATTACGATTGTCAAAAGCAATAATTAAATGTTTACAAGTGTGTAAACTTAAATTTTATTTTACTTATATATGTGTGTGTGTGTGTATTATTAATATGAATTATGTCTTTATTTATTTATGTTTATAATTTGACTTAATTTTCATTAGTGTTTTATGTTTATATATATTCCCATTAACACTTTTTTCTATATTTATACTTATGTAACTTTAAAAAGATAGAAAAAAATATGAAACCCAATTATATACTTAATTAATAACCAAATATCTATACATACTAGCTGCAATTTTATTCTCAAAATATTGCTTTGAATTTTCTAATCCAAGTTTCATTTACATTCATAAATTTTATTCATACGAGGTTAGGCTGCACTTTAGGTTACCCAAACAGCGCTCCATCGAAGTTCTTCACTTGTCTGGAAATGACAAAGATGCATACAGCCCTTATCGAGCAACTTGGAAGCACCAATATCAAGGGCAACTCAGAACACATGCATATGGATATTAGGCTAATACCATAGGCTGGAGAAAAGCAACTCAACTCCAACTACCCTCAACATAATGTTAGAAAAATATGGAAAGCTAAGGCCACTTAAACAGAGCTCGAGTGATGTTCCACACTTACAGCTTAAACTCCACCTCTATTCTCAAAGCAGTATCATAGCAACAATGCACAAGCAGACCGCACAAGTCAAACACAAGGATATCAACGAAACCCAAGGATGAATAAGAGGGCAATGCCTTGTCACACTCTAATTCCTTAATAGGGGCGACTCAGATGCTGTCCAATTCTCAATTCGGAGCAGGGAGCCTATTCAAATTCAAGTTTACCGCTCCTATTTAAACGTGCCCAATAAAATTCAGAAGTTACCGCATCAATTTCAAACCTACCACTAATAACCAAAATGTAGCCACTCAAATTATAGTTTTCCACAAAAGTTGCATCAGCAATTCATACATAACAAACTAACAATGCGAATGGGCGACACATGGCAGGATTCAATGGGAAAATTAAAAAACAAAGGAAATGAGATTATGGAAGTCTACATGCATCTTTATAATATAAGTAGGAGTGACACTGCAATGAAATAGGGGATTCTTAATTTTTGAAAATTGGTAGAACGGTATCTTTCATTTTACTCTCATCCATTAAAAGTTGTATCAAGAAGAAATGTATAAACAAAGATTTGACCTGTGGACATAGGAGTTCGAAAGAATTCGAACCACGTAAAATTCATGTGTCATTTATTTCTATGCACTATTACTTAATTATTTTACTTGAAATCCCTCTAAACTTTGAATTGTTAATGGAATACAAACCTAATTCGACATTTTACCAAATAGTTAAAGTCAAACTACTTGATTGTGTAAGCTTCCAGCAACACGATTACAACTCAAAGGAAAATTTAATGTAATCTAATTTTGTTGATTCCAAAATTGTGGAGGTGATTAAAAGCTTCAATTACTCTGTGATCATCTGAGATGTTGTGAGATGAAAAATCTTACCAATATTTTTGATGCTAGAAGGAGGGCATGAACCTCCGTTCCTAGTTTCCCATTTCCGAAGAGTCTACCGACGCTCCAAGTAACGACCTACCTATTTATCACTTTGATAAATTATATTTATACTTGAAATATTCAAATACAAGATTTTATAACACAAACTGTAATGTTTTGAACCATAAATAACGATGGTAGACTAGTTTTAAAGGTGTATTAACAAATATGGACATTTAGAGGTTTTTCATCAGAAAAATTACAGAAAATCGTTTATCAATAAATAGCTTTTTAACCATCAAAAGTCGCACACAATTTTTTTATACATATTTATTTGTCCATTTAAGCAAGAATATGTAATAAAATTATTTATTTTATTTTAGGAAATAAAATGCCTTTATGACATCATCAAAGTTGTCATCATTTTTAAATAATTGATTTTTGAATTTAAATTTAGTTTAAATGATTTAACAATTAATTAAATTATAATAATACATTTTAATTATTATACAATTATTATTAGTGATTTATACTAGTTTTATAAAGACATATACTTGTTTTAAAAATATTAGAAATTCAAAACGCTTTATTGATACGACAATAATTTTTGTAAACGCTTGTTTAATATTGATTTTTAACTCAAATTTGATCGCCTTAATTTATTATTAACAATAATAAATTAGTTTTCAAATTTTGTTTACATTTATTTGTAATCTAACTAATAAGTGAAATGTCACCTAGAATCGGCTTTTAGATTTTCAACTATTTTACAATCGTAAGTTGCTTAAAGTGATTACAACATTGTTGAAATGCATCGTGCACATATATAGCATATACTTGCATGTCCTAACATATACATATACACATGTATACATACCAAATGCATTCATACGTATACGTATATAAATTTCATAAAATATTATGATATTTATACAAAGGTAATAAAACAAGACTTCACATCACCTTATACACTTACACACCACAAGGAGGCAGCACATGGGAGAGGGTATGGGTGAGGAAGGAATGGCTGTGCTTGATGGGAGAGGAGGGTTGTGGGCGAGGGGTAGAATGGTAATTGTACCATTTAGATATTTTACACATTTTCTTTCTATAAATACCCACCCATTTACTAATAATTTTACATCCAAATCTTCTTTATTTTCTCCTTCCTCTCATGCCATTTTAATGGCTACTTAGCTTAGAGAAATAATGGTGAAAACTATGGCAAAAAGAAAGTAAATTTATATAATATATATATTATCAATCCACTTCAAAAACAATTTCAAACTCCTTCTCTTCTCCTTCAAAACCTACGGACACCATCTTTACAAATCAACGCAAAGCCCATCTCTCATACAAGCCTAGGCTGCGCACTTCTAAAGGGAACCAGGGTTGATTCCATAAGCTTCAGTGAAATAGTAGCGAAACAATAGTCAAATTTAGAAAATATAGAAACCAATAAAGGTGAGAAACTCTACTTATTTTTATTATAAATTATATGATGATATGATATGCTTGTTATGATTGTTTTCTATGGTTGATCATCATATTTGTATGTGATAATATGTATTCTTGGTTGTGAAAATAATTCACGTTAAATACACGCCGAATTTATGTAAAGGAAATCACATTCCTATATGAATTATAAAAGTTTTACAGAATATTTAAACCTCTTAAAACATGAATAAAATGGTTTAAATGATTTATAAATTTTTATAAATACTAAAACTCTTTTCGGTAAAGTTTTGACATGATATGAAATCTGAGTCAAAAATAGACGCGTCGCATAACGCAGTTCGCAATTTCACGCCATAAAAGTTAAATCAATGTGTAAAGTGAGATATAGCTCGGAATGATTCAAAATAAGGAATTTCGAACTCATATAACTATAGTTTTTAAATGAAGAATAAAAATCAAGATTTCATTGAATAGAATTTGAGTTATGTCCAAATCTAGTTTTTAAAATGAAAACATCGTTGTTTGGCAATGCGGGAACCAAAGTGGTAAATGCTTTACAATTGATATTTTTGAATCTTTAAAAATATGAAATAAATTTTATTAATATGTTAAAATATTTTAAAAGGGATTTGAGTTATAAAATGGACATATATGAAACGGAATTAGTGCTTTGAACAAATAAACTTTAAAAACACTATTCGCAGCAGTTTTTGTAGTAGTTTTTGGTAACTTTTGAAATTAAAGTTTAAACCTGTTATTTCCTTCCCAAATCTTTTTAGTAATCTTTTCAACTAAATAATTAAATATTTTGAAGATGATTTAGAAGTTTTATTCTTATTTTAAAGGATTTTTAAATAATTGGTTAACGTAAAATTGTTTTAAAAATATTTGGAATTGTGTTAAGTAGATGCAAATCATCTCTAAAAGATCATATAAAAGATTTTAGAGTTGATAAAATAACTTGAATACCCTATGGGTGACAGAGAGATAGTCTCTAGACTCGAGCTTGGGTAACCCTTATCCAGGTTCAGCTCTAGCTATCAGAACTGGACCAACGAAGGGAATATTAAACTTGATTTACTCAGGACCACATCTACCTAAGATAAAAAGAGATTTGGAGCTTTACAAAAGTAAAATAAATATTTAAAATATGATTTTGTTTGTTAACGAAAACATTCTAGTTAAACTCCATATAAAATTCCAAGGAGGGAACTCGTACTATCCGTTTGAATTTAAAAGGTGATTCCACCTTTATTGGACGAATAGTACAGGTTGAATACGGAGATTAGTTTTGGGTATAATCAGTTTAAAATTTATGGATCCCTTTTATTCAGTACTATCTAGTTTGGGTTTATAGTAAACTATGCCTTAAACGACATTGTTTTTGAGCTGTTAAAGATATGTTTTGGAAATATGAAATCTTCATTTAGATTTGAATTATTCTTTTTCTAAGTAATTAAAGATGAAATGCTTTGGTATTTCCAAAGTTAAAAAGGGGTTTTAATTAATCAAAGGATCTGATAGAAGAGATTTAATTATCCCGTATATGTTGAAATAGAATATTATTTAAAGATGTATATCTCTAAAGAGATATTCTACTTAGATAAAAGATATTGATTAACTGAATAGTAATCACTTATATACTTGACATCTTTTATCGATAATTGGTACGGAGAAACCGGGGTCATATTTGGGTGATTCCTATCTAAAAAACACTTCGAACCAATATACGTTCGAAAGTAAAAACATGTTGAAGACAATGGTTTTGAAGATGGAGTTCTTTATAATGTTGGGCTACTTGCCACTAACCTCTGGGATAATTCCCTTATCATATATATGGTGGTTGAGGTTCCTTCGATTCAAAATCTTCAATGCAAAGATTACTCACTACTAACCTTAGGAGTGATTCCCAATAAGATGCAGTAAGAGAAGTGCCTTCAGTTTGTTCTATGCCTAGACAACTTGTATGGATGAGTGTGTGACATTGCATTTCTAAGACCATGTACATTGGTTTTTACAAACATGCATCTGTTTGATGGTGTAGGAGGTAACCCCTCTTATACTTAGCACCCTTCCATGAAACGTACTAGCCCAGAGGTTATTCTTTTATGGAAATTAATTAGTGTGTTTTGGAAATGACAATGTGGTATTCAAAGTAGGATTTGTTCTTTGCAAGGTAAAACGTTACTTTAAGCCTCGCACATCGAGAATGACAAAAATATGGTAGATGCGGTCGGGCTAAGTGGGTCACTCCCACTAGGAAATGGTCATCACCTTTCTAGATTACCCTCTATACTAAGGGTTTGTTGTGTATGTTGTGGCCACGGATAAGTCGGGAACGACAGGGGTGATAGGATATTCAGTACTATCTATGGCAGAGGTAGGTCGCTTCTGTCTTGGTAGAGGTTGGAGCCTTAGGTGCATCCTTCTAGAGATGTGCTGTCAGAAGGTAGTCCCTTACCTTTCCATTATATGGAATACATTCCCCAATACGAGCCTTTATGGTTTTAGTTGTAGAACCAAGTATGTTGGAATTTAATTAACGTAGTGATTTCGGCTAAGATTATATATACTTAGTTGAAAGAGTTTTCAAAGAATGTCATTAAAAATAATATATCTACTTTTGCGCAGCAAATGGTTTGGTTATCATAAGGTAAAAACCTATCTGTAGTTATATGGGGCATGGTCTTATGAGATACCCCTTTGTTTTTAAAAATATCTATGTTCTGAATTTCCTCACACTGGTCCGTACTGACTCGGAGTTTATACCTTTTTCCTTTAAAATCTTGATGCCCTATTTTTCTAGGTAGCCAAGTAGTTCAGATCTGGCTTAATTTTGAGGAGCTTGGAGTGGGAGCTGGAGTTTCCTCTATATATTGTTATACATTTCCATTTCCAATGCATTTGTTTACTATTTGTATTCAGCACTATAGTGATAGAGATTTATAACTGTCCAGGCTGAGATTAGGATAGACTCTAATGTATGTATTTAAAATTTCCGTTGTAAAAATTATATATTGAAATAATATATGTCACTCCATTCGTGTAAGATTCGGTTTTATCTTCTTTTTTTTACCCTTGATCGATCCGTCTTTTCAGCACTTGGATTTGTGGCAAGTGAATACTGAGGATGTATTATTGTTGATTTCTATGGGTTGAAAAAATGGGTTGTCACACTCCGCTTTACATACCATGGTCTAAAAAATCTTAAAGATGCCACTTGCGGCATTAACAATTTAGCTGAGGGGGAGGCCTTAGACAAAGGCCTTATAGATCCCATTCTAACGATGATCCTGCATTTCATTAAACCAAGGAACCGATAAAAGGGTAAAAGAAGGTAACAGCCCGAAATATTTCCCTTAGGAAAACTAATCCTCCATCATCCACGCCTCACCGCCTTCGCTTACTAGTTGTACAAACTATGCAAAAGGTAAGTGATAATGGTACTCTTAGAAATGAGAATGATGAAGCTGGTCAACAAATTAAATCCAACCCATCTAACAGTTACCCACTTCTACATAATAGACGAACTAGATCTACGGTATTGCATGGAATCAAGTTGAAGGGCTATTGACTGTTTATCATTATCCTCAATTATTGACCAATGACTATAGGATGGACCTGAGCGCATAGGTATTTGTTGATTTGAACAGTGATTCCGATCATAGAACGAAATAAAGAGCTGGAATTCAAGAATCCCCATTATTATGCCTAAAGAATCTTCGAAAAACACTCCTACTACAGCCATGTGTTAAGGACATTTGCACATTCTTCTTGGAAACCGGAAGATTCAATTGTTGTGTCATTCAATGCTGATTACCTTCCGAGCCAAACAGCAAGCTAAAGTGATTGTGCAACACTCCGATTTGGAAGATTTGTTACCATCCTTTGTTGAATTCGAATCCTGCTGATAGTGCCTAGATTTCTTATGCTTCTCTAGTTAACCAAAAGAAACCCCTACATCAAAGAGATAGTCGAGATTGGAAGCATGATGGATTCAAAATCTATTAGGGAACTAAAGTTGAGGCATCAAATATAGATGCAAAAGACAAGTGCTCAATACTGCACCGAGGATCCTAGGCCTCATTCAGAACGTTCTACATTGCTATGTAATAAACATTGTAACTTTTATGAAAAATCGCAATATAATGAACTGGACTTAGGGATATTAGACGACCTGAACTAGTATAAAAAACCTCCATGTTAATTATGTTATCATGGCTGCACTGGATGTAGGGATATTATATGGCACGAACCAGTTATCAAAACAAAACAGCACAAATATTGCTCGACTTTTTTAACCAAACTACTAAACTGGACATAAGGATAATGGACGGCTCGAACTAGTATGAAAACCTCTTTATGTTAATACTATTAACATAATCACACTGGATGTAATGATATTAGATAGCCTGAACCAGTTACAAAAGAACATGCACATGATATGAAAAGGTTGTAGGTATGCGACCTCACTACACAGCCAAATATCAGTCTGCCCCAAAATAGTGATGCAGATCATGCAAAGCCCACGAATATGAATTGCACCCAGACAATGGGGAGGTCATGCTAAGCATGCAGCAAAACATATGTGCTAAAAATCAAGTTCAAGAAGCGTGAACCATAAGAAGGTAATTCAAAAAATGGCAAGCGAAGAAAAAAAACAGCTCATGGAATGTGTTGCCGCCTACAAATCAACTACAATTCCAAAAACTAGTCAGAGCTTGCCAGCTAAACATTAAAAAATTATTATATCATTTAAAATCCTATAAGAATGCACTAAATACTAAGCTTATATGGACACGACCAGTATTTATACAAACACTTGAATAAATGCAAAATAAAAACAATGCATTCCAATTAAAAAAACCGTGTCATAAGTCTGGTTCAGACTCCGAGGAAGAACTTGTTATAATCCTTCTCCAATGATATGATCTATGGGAAGCAATGTGGAATGTTAAGGGGAGCTTCCCTTAAGTTAAAGGATAGGAGGTGGGCCATTCAACTCAGTAATGACAACAAATGAATGACCAGGGACAGCGTGGCCGCAAGTAGAATGAGGATCGTAACTTGCGCCAGCCCAATGATCGCCACAGTCCTACGGATCAAATTCATAATCCACCTGATTGTATAAGAAAGTCAGATCAAACCTTGGTCAGAAGTAAGTGAAAATTTCAATTGCATGCTTCAAAACAATCTATAGCTTAACTATTCCTACCTTCATATCATGAAGCTTTTCCAACAAGGAAGCCCTATCTAACAACCCCCCACCCCCCCCCCCCCCCCCCACGTGAAACTATGATAAAGTCTAAGTGAGCTTCACACTCTAAGGTGAACATTTTATTCTTAAGGCATTAACACATCCCATAGCAAACCTCCTAGTTTGTTTGATCTTACACAAAAGTTGATCCCTTGTTTTATCAGTGGTTCTAGAAAAAGGACCAAAGAGCTCTTGCATAGAAGAAAGGTAAGGCGAAAAGTGTGTTCTAAAAGTTCCTAATTCCATCTTTTAATGATCTTCGAGCTCATTAAACTTAGTCATATAATAGCTTTTCTAGCCATTGTTCTATTTAAGAGTATCATCTTGATCAACCCCGGAAGGGAGTGTAGGGGCAACACCCGATCTTGAAGTCACATTCAGGGTTAACGGTGTAAAAGATGCATCTTCGGTGCTAATCCACTTTGCAATCTGCCTATCTAATTTCTCAACTTTACATTCCAAAGCTTTAATCTCAATCATATATACAGCCCTGTATACGCTTTCAGTATTTTTGATAAACCTTTCATTTCTACAACTCTAGCTAAAGTAGAATTAAGCTTCTTTTCCAAAATGGTTGCCTCCAAGTCTTGATTAGAAGAAGCTAGTTGAAAATCACACGAGCCCACACAAAATGAAATTAGGGAGAAATACATAAATTTTGCAAAGAACTTCAAACCTACGCAATATAGTTAGAACTTAGGATAAATATTCATCCAAATAGAACTTTGCAAAGATAATGTCCAACAATGTAAATTTACAAAATCTTTTTCTTATGCGAGCTCCTACAATACTACCGTAAGACATTTAAGGCACAGCGGCTAAAGACGGGATTGAACTAACAGGAAAAGTCCTCCGAGGGTCATAACAAGCTCCGGCCAAATGGTCCATTGGTCTTTTGGATAATTCAAAACCCGTAATATTTCATAAGAAATTCTGATCAAGTGAAAGGTAGAAATATTCAATAACATCACTGATATGCTGTAGGAAAACCTACACCTTCTTGCTCTTAATTCTCCGCCTTCTAAGTTTTTCTAAGAAGGAAGCTATCTTACCTTGAGCATCACGCAAAGAATCCTCAAGTTCATAAATCTTCAGTATGCCTTTCGCTCTCGCATTTTTCAAAGTACTAATCAACTCTTCTTTAGTTTTCTTAATATTCCATAAGAAACCCCCGATGATTTTATGTGCATCACTCCTCCACCATCTCTTCCCGCTTGAGAAAACTTCTTCGACTGCCCGCCATCAATGCTTTCTTCCTCTATAGTTTGGCGAGCTATTTGCGCAGGCATATCCTCTATAGTTTTCTCCAATCGATTAATCTCCGCCTCTTAAACAACTTCATAAAGTTTCTCCCCAACTTTAATTGACTGCTGCATTTTACCTAACTCTAACTTAGCAGCATTAAGCCCAGTATGCAACGTGATGTTAAGTTGATGTTGGTGGTTCAGCACCCCTTTCACCTCCTTAAGCTCAATATCGACCTTCTTCAAACCTTTTGCATGTCTTTCATTAGCAACTGTAAGATGGATATTCTCCTCTTCAGTGACCACAGTCGGAGCCTTCACCCCCTACTGTAAGGTGGTATTGGATTGTATGTTGGGAACGTTCTATCACTAATTATATCCAATTCTGGGCATTATCATCTAAAGAACTGAATGTTTCTCTTGTCAGTTGAAACTTGAGTGCTAATAATGCTTCAGAAAGTCAAATTTCTTCAAACTTTTTCACACAATCAATGGCATCATTAAAGGATGTAGACGAGAAAATGGATAGGGAGGGACTTGGATAAAGGGACGGGCTAGGATTTAAGGAGGGGCTATCTATTTTATAACAAGATTTCTTTAAATTCCTTTGATATGTCGTATTAATAATCTCATTTATCTTCTCGTCATTCTTCATTCACCTTCTTCTAGTACGAACCATGGAAATGAATCTCTGTCATATACTGGTATAGGTGCTTGTGATAGTTGTGAGTTGAAGTCATCAGGTGGAGTATTGAATCCATCAAATACCCACACTGCATCGAAGTACTTGTTGGTGATTTTCTTTATAGGAAGAGAATGTCGAGTTTGTACTAGTTCTTCTGAGAAAGTGGGTGTGAAAGAAGCCTCTACCTTTGTAATAGTTGCTTGAAAAAATTGCTGTGGTGACTCCATATAGGCTATTGCTTCTTTCTTGCACTTTAGAGTTATGGTGCCATGCTCCTAAAAAACAAAATAAAAAGGACTAAAACTTAGTAATAACTTGAAAACCAAATATAAAATTGCATTACAAAATTACCTTCACACGATCGACCCACCATTGCTGAATTTCGCTAACTGTTCTGATCACTGATGATAGAGTTAGAGGTATGTCCTAGGCCCAGTTAGGTAATTTGTTACATATATCTAACAGATAACAAATCTTGTTCAAAAATAAAATGTGTTTTCTTTCGATTGTATATTTATTGTATTATGATATAATTAATTAAGTAATTAATTTAACGTATATTAAATAGAAAACCCTTAATGTTATGTGATAAAATGTGTAGTAATCATAAGAAATTTTATCATAATAAAAAATAACATATTATTTTAAAATTCCTAATCAAGATGTTTTGAGATAGGATATCGATACATCTAACGAGACTAGAGTGCGTAACGCTCTCTAAATCACGGCCAGTGTATTACTCGTGGTTATCAATATCACCAAGGGGTTACATAATGATAGTTATTTAATAACTATGGAATGACTCGCTTGAGAGTTTTCTTTTGGTTAATATAACTACGGTCAAACAGAGAATCTCAAAGTGATGATGTTGCACAGTTCCCTCGACTTGAAAATACTGTGGAATTTCAATAGGAGCACTCCACTTTGATAATAGTTAAATTATGGCATGACATCTATTAAATGACTATAGCTAGATCAGGGTTAAAGTATTGGAAGTGAAACAATATTCAATAGAGAATTAGCCTCCTTAGTTCTATGGATTGGTATCATGGAAAACTGTAATCAACTCAAAGTTACAATCTCTAGACAAAGTGGTACGGCTAATAATAAATGTTATTATAGAACTAAAGACTTTATTTATGGATAAACAAGTTCAATATTCATGATATTGGATTCTAATGTGATATAGTGTTGACAAAGAGAATTGGCGTAAATAATCATTGGTACCGTGTACCACTTATAATAAGTAAAATTGAATTTTACTAAAAAGATGTGTAAGCGATAAAGTCAACCAAAATATCACGCCACTAGTTGTATGACATGTGGATGTTACTATTTGAATTTTTTGATATTAATTGTTGACAGAATTCAACATTTTAGTCGCATAACCGAAATGATGAATTCTCTGAATAAACCACACGATTTAATTATTTATAATCATTGTAAATTAATTAAATTAGTTATTCTTAATGAAATATTAATTATTGAGTTATATTTAATTTATTTTGGATAATATTATATTTAATAAAAATTAATCTACAAAAGTTATAAATGTATGTATCGATATTTGATACCGACAGAATGTTTAAATTAGAATTAAATGAAAAAAATTTAATGGATTTGAAAATTTAAGTGGCTCACTCTACCTCTTTTTATAGCCTGCCATGCATCTGGTGGGGAAGGATTTGATGATATTTAATTGTGAATTAAATAAGGAAGGTTTTAAAGGAGGAAATTGAAAGGTTTCAATGTTTCCTTTAAAACATATTCTTTCTCATTTACTCCACTATTTTTTCTTGGCGAATTTTATTTTCTTTCTAATGCTCTCCTCCTACCTTTAATGGACTCATTGGCCTTATAATTCCCAAAAACAAATACAAAATAAATCAATTTATTAAAATGGTTTTCATCTCTCAATCCTTGCAAAATCTGAATATCAATTCAACTGAATCAAGGACCATCGATTCATCGTTTAAGGTGTGACTTTTAGCAACATCCTAAGGTATTTATCTGACTTAATATGTTTATATTATTTACATATTTATAATTCGTTTGGCGTTTTGATGGTTCAATCTCAGTCAAAAGTATATCTACTATGTTGATTTAATTTAGATATATTTTGTAGTTCATCTTTTCCAAAACATATTCACTATAATAAATATGATCTATATCCTCTTTCTGCATTGTTAATTTATTGTTCTTTTTGTATTATTTAAAATTTCATGTTATTTTCTTGAATTTAAATATGCCAAATGCATTCAATTTTTTCTCTTTTGTTTTAGAAATTTTATTAACAAAAAAGGCTAGTTTTTGATTAACATCTATTTTATAATGGTATAATATTTACATATACAAATGCAAATAAACTATATATGTTAATCTTTTTTTCACATTGAAAATTAATTTATATTCTATATGATTGATATTTTCTACATGAATGTTTTAGATATTGTTTGCATAATAAAGGGTTTGATATAAAATCCATGAATGGACATTTGTGTAAATTTTAAATCTTTTATCTCTTTTTGAAACTTAAAGTTTTGTGTAAAATCTCAAAATTTAGTTTCTTTTCTAAACATAAAGTTTGATTTAAATATTAAATTTGGATTCTAACACACACGCACAAAGATACATATGTATGTATGTATGTATGTATGTATGTATGTATGTATGTATGTATGTATGTATGTATGTATGTACGTCTGTATGTGTGTATGTAAATGTATATATTACATATGGCAATGTTTACTTATGTATGTATAAATTATTTTTAAATTAAAACATCAGTTAGAATACTTATATATATAGTAACACATATGTGATGCTTTAATTCAAAACCACTAGAAGAATCTTATGTAATAATACAATATTTGATATCGTACCTTTCTATAATTAAAACCGAGTTCACGATTGTTAATTAAAGATTCAAAACATTCAAATTCGTCTAATATGATATACACACACACACACACATATATATATAACATATATAATTTTAAATCAAAATCTTGGACAACAAAGGCATATATAAAGGAGAAATGTTCGTTATAGTGTAAATCCCAGCACTTATGTATGGTCACGTTAACTTTACACACTTTCTATATGCTGCACTTATACAATATGCACTAGAATGTATTTGGATATACTTACAATTTGTGTATGTGTAAAGTGTTCATTAATGATATTTAGTAAATCTATCAATCTAATTAAGAGAAAAGAAAGGTTCCCTCTCCAACTAAAGCAAAATCTTCCCTTTAGTTAATTGCATAGGTTTTAAAGAGAAAAACAAAAAACATTCTTCCCTAAATTATCTTTAATAAGTAATGGTTACACATATTGGTGTGTTTGATACACTCATGCATTTAAATTTAAATTGAATTCAAACCTTTTTATAAATATTAAATAAAATGAAGATTTTATTTAAAATATTTTGATTGGATCTAAAATCCATTTAAGCTTCATAGACTCAACTAAGATCAAAATGGAATTTTTTTTTTATTGAAATTCACCTATTTAAATTTCTTTCGACTGGTCCAGATCCTTCAATGATGCCACAGTCCTATGGTCGGATCTAAATTAGCAAAGTTAGGGTTAACGTTATTAACACTTACCCATTTAGTAAGGTATTTAGAAAGTTAGTCGGGATTGGGTAATCAAGTACTCTTCCCTACTTGACTACTAGCCTGGCTCGAATGATGAAGTAAGCCCAGAGGTTATCCCTAATACCAATGTCCAACTTGATTATGGGCCTTGGGCTAATTTTTTTTCAAAATATGTTTTGAAAACGAAAAAATATATTTTAAATCTAAAGTTAAGATTAAAATATGATATGTTATATATGTTACAAAATTTTTTAACATTGGTTTTGAAAGTTGATGTATTAATTTCCAAATTTTACATTAATTATTTAATTAATTAGATTAAATAAATAAATATATTGTAAAAGTTAATTAACTAAATTAAACATATATAATAAAATGTGTATATTTATCATAAAATGTTTAAGGTAAAAGATGATAAAATATTGAATTTAATTAATATTATTTTAATGAAAAATTATTTTTGATTAATTAAACTAATTAAAAGTTAATTAACAAATAATATATATGTATAACGATATGTGTACATATCACTACAAATCCTATACACTATATTCATCTTTAAATTGTTACGAATGAATGAACTAAATTTAGTAGTTGAAAATTAAATTAAAATGTAAATTAAAACAATAAATAAAATTATGTAATTATGATTTAATTAATTAAAATTAATTAAATAAGATTTAACTAATAAGATACATGTATATATTATATAAGTAAATTAAATTATCATGGTTATAAATAAGTTAATACTTATATTACTATGTATGTATAAAATCAAGTGTAATTGGAAAGAACCCCAAATTAGATTTAAGGAATAAATACATACATATAATACGTATATGGTGATTTCAAAAGTGTCCGACACTTGAATCATGAGGGTATTTCAAAAAAGATACATTTTTCCTTAAATCTCTCAATTTTTTTTTAAAGATTACGAATCTTTAATGTAAGTTGTCCATTACCACTTCTATATCAGTGGAATACATGTATACTCTTTATTTGTTGATTTTCCTTAATATATTGACTAGACTATATAAGACACATGCATGTATTTATATATTGTTTAGTTGTTGATATTCCTCAATGTATGTGCATTATACTTAGTCCGTCATAAAATGGTAGCTATGAGTGAATAATCTTATTTTATTATTTAATATTCCTCAAAGTCGAGATGAGATTAGGATAAATATGATGGGTTAGGAGTTGTACATGATACAAACGATAATGCGTTATCTATTGCTTGGGACTTATGATTTGTTGATATTCCTTAAGGTCAGAATCCTAAGGCAAGAGAGGCTTAATGCCCACTAGGGAAACCAAATGTGACGGACTGGATTTTTCGCGCTCGAAAATCGACATCCATACTTCATATCGTATTCGAATGCCATAGATTCGACCGTTCAAATCCAATTCGTCGGATCTTATAACCACATTAAGTAAATAACACAGTGGAATAAAAGAATAATACATTGATATACAGCTTTGATACAATATCTGATACAACAGATGATCCAATAGATATCAATATACATCAGAGATATCATACAATAAACTAGTAGCGGAAAAGAAAATGATAACAACAGCAGCGAAACAAATAACTCTAAGATAGTCTTCAAGGAAAAACTCCAAAAACTGCAACTCCATTTCCAAGAACCAATCCAACAATAGCTCGAACTCCCAATAAGTATGCACAAAGATAAGCAAATGCAGTCTGATCCAAAGACTGAACTAACTCCAAATAATCCACTACATCTGACTATCTGAAAAACCCAACTCTAAACTGCTCGTGTAGAAAAATTTTGAGCACCCAGAGTTTAGGAAAAAACAATAAACTCTGGATCAGTCATGGGACTGGTATGAGTAAACAAAAACAATTTATATTTTAAAATGATCAACAAAAGAATTTAAAATCAATTCGCAATGCTTTTTAAAATGAAACTACTATAAGACCTCCCGCCACACACACAATGCAAACGCAGAATTGGAGGAGATTTCTTCTTATGATAGTCAAACATGCTTGATACGCAATTTCCTTGATATTATTACTATAAGTGTAAAGTGTAGAAAAACATTTCGAAAGTAAAATATAAATCTTAGCCAACATACGACCATTATCGTATGCCTCCTATAGCTACCATCTAAACAGTGGGGCGCCACCATAAGTAAATGGCAGGTTCTACAACTAACACCGTACAGGGTTTCGTATTGCAAATTGGATTTCCAACAAATGGTCAGGCCAAGGAACTTCCCATTTCCACATGAGAATGCCTCTGGAAGGACGTTCCCGAGAACCAAACCGGATCTCTGCCAACATAAGGTCGGGTTACCCCTAACTGGGTAACTACTGACACGAGTATGTCATTTCCCGGTTGTAACCAACCTTTAACCGGGGCCCCAGCAACAAATCACAAAGTAATATATATATAAATCTGCGATATCAACATAAGTTAAGTATCTGGGCTCCATACCATGATATCACTTCTATCCAGAAGGAAATGCACATACCCTAAAGGGTGCTACCCCCAATAACTTTGCTGCATCTTTCCTGTTTTGACCATTTCGGGGTGTGAGGTCCGACGAAGTCTCGTCCACAAAGCTACGCTTTTCACAAAGCCATGCTTCGATCAACAAATGATCAGCAACACTCAGCATGCCACATTACCAAATTGGGAATATATCGCTGATAACCTTCAATTACATAACCTCTAAGGGTGTTAAGCTAAGAGAATAAATTCTCCGCCACCAACGGAAATATATTTGAAAGAAATCTGCTTTATATCTCAATTTTTAATGTCATACATACAATCCATACAAGCCTGTTCTGGGTTCGAACAGAACCGAAGGCACTTCCGAAGAAGTCCTTGCAATCCGGGTATTCACAATCCCGATCGGGCTTCCCATCACTTAGGGAGTCTCTATACCGGCGCGATTCGGTGTAGAGACAATCGATAGGTCATCCTATCGCTCTCGCAAATACCCGGTCTTCATCACCGGTCTTCAAATGTTATCCATAACGTCGAATCACATATTCGGAATGGGTTATACGACACAAAGGTCCTTTCTCGGCTAAACGGAATAGTGAGCGCAATATTTAAAACATATGGATATGGGGTTTCAATTAAGTCACAACTTAAAAATTCAAAACTTACTTTCAAATGGTTTAAATCAATTACCATTTCAAATCTTTTAAACAAAAGATTTACCTCATAAAGTTCACCTAGTTTCACAAAGATTCATTCCCGGATTTCAATACAATTTCATCCTAATTGTATTAATTCATTTAAATCTTTAAATCAAGATTTATCTTATAGCTTTCAAACTCGTTTCCAAAGATTCATTCATAGCCTTTCAAAAACAATTCCAATTCAAGTTGGATTAATTCACTCGGTCTTTGAACCAAAGACTCATTTCATAGTTTTCAAAACATTTCGATTCCATTTCAAATTTGAAACCTTTTTAACACAATTTGGAAATCCTTTCTTTAAAATGAAAGATATTATTATTTGAAAACAAGTAGTATTCGTTTCGGAGAAATTCGATCTCATTAATACAAGTTAAATCTTTGGTTTAATTCAAATTCCCAAAAGAACAATACTTTTAAAAATGGTTTGACTCCTATATATAACTAGTATAATATCGTCAATCTCTAGTTTCAAATCATAGAATTCAATTTCTAATCTTAAATCTAAGTTTAAATCAAATTATTTAAATTCCAAAACTTAATCAAGTAATTTTAAAAAAAAAATTATCTTGAAATTCCATTCCAAAAGCTTTTCACATTTATTCTGATTCCATTTCCAAAACATTTGAATTAAAATATTCAAATTTAAAACTATTTCATACATCTGTGACTTAACCGATTTCCTCGTGAAATCCATAATTGTGTGTGTATGGTGTGGTCCAGGGGTTTTACACAATAATGCAACATCATTTAATCATCACAGATTAAAACACATAAATATAGTTGATAAGCGATATAACTATAGCGCTTATCGCTCATTCACAGATTCACAGGTAATATACAGATGTAATAAATGAATAAATCATACACGGCACAAACCACAGAATAAAATATCATAGATCAGACAGGACAATCCATTCAAGGTATCTCATACAATACAATCATTCATAAGTAAGGCAGACACTCAATTATCATTTATAAGTAGGATTTATAAATCGTTTAATCCTAATTTATTCCCAAGTAAATTAATTACTTACGAATTAATTACTCAATCTTGATTAATTAATTAAAAATCATTTGATATCAATTAATTTATCAAACGCCTTAATAAAATAAATTATTTTTAATTAATCATATTAATTTAATCAACCCTTATACCAATTACATAATTAATTAACCCCATAATTAAATCATTTTAATAAATTAAATCTTTAATTTCTTACCATTAAGCAATCATCCCATAACCATAAATCATTAATTACAAATTAATCTTTATCATTTAAATTAATTTACTTTAATAAATCTTTAATTAATATTAATTAATCTCATTTATTAATTAATCCTTAATTAATCTCTATTTGATTAATTATCCTTAATTAATCATAATAAGTAATTATCTCTAATTGCTTTCATTAAGTAATTTACAATTTACAATCTATAATTGATTATATAAATTAATTTATCTAATTAATTATCATATAAATAACATCACTTAATGCCTTAATTATCTCTAATATAATCAATTCCTTTATTAATGATTTCATTAATCATTCAAGTGTATTTTAAACTTACACTTTAAATTTAAATTCAAATTTCATTTTAAAACCTTTTAAGATTCAAAAGTTTATTTGAAAACTAAACTTTACTTTGAAATTTAAACTTAGTTTAAATTATGTTTTATATTTTTAAATTAAATTTTAAAAAATAGAAACTTTCAGGTGTAAAACCTGAAAACCCACCTTCTAAATCTTTACAACTTTGATTTAAAATTAAATTTCCTTTTTAAAACTTTAAGATTCAAAGTTCTATTTGAATCTAACTTAAACCTGATTTAACTTTATTCATATCTAGTTTACAAATTCATTTAAATTTGGTTTAAATTCAATTTGCAGACAGTTTTGAACAAAACTGTCATCCTGTTAAACAAATCCGAGGCAACTCAAGTTTGCTTCGAGTCAAACAGCCAGAGACTTCGAGCCGAACTCAAATTTGCTCAAGCGAATACCCGTGACAAAACCCACAACTTTAAACTCTGACACACGCAAGTACATGTCCACCTGCACCAACGACTTCGTCCACTCTGATCTCCAACGATGATCTCTTCAAGTCGGCTATCATACTTTAACTCAATTACAAACTTCAGATCATTGATTCAAACGCAAATTCGAATTCGAGCCTTTTACATGAGCCTGGATGACAAAAACTGGAACCACCATTCTTCATGTCAGCGCCTAGTCCTCGATGCCTCGACCACCGAAATTCGCGCAACTCCAGCCTTCGCTTCGTCATCCACCCGGACAACATTTCCCAAGGGCACGAGCCACTCGGTGCTCATATGAGGCCGTGGCGCACAAATTCTCGACCATCAGAATTTTAGGTTTAGAAACCCAAAATCCACACCGCCATCACCTCACTGATCGAGAGCAACTCCGATGATTTGTCCCAGCATCCCCTTTCGTCCCTCCATCACTAGCAAAGGTCTCGACCACCACGAACCAGAGATTCACCAGGAATTGACGATAGAACAAGATTTAAACAAACTCGAATTGCTCTTAACTTCCAAGCCTAAAAATTATAAATTTTGCATTAAAAATCATAATTTAGCATAAAGACTCGGTTTATAATCCTGAATTCGAAGATTGAGAATTTTGAAAATTTTCAAATTTGAAGTTTGGCTTATGTTTCTTAATTTCCAAAAAATAAATAAGTTGTTTAACTTAAGTTGAATCCTAACTGAAGTTTGAAATGAAACAAACAAGTTTTTTTTAAACTTTAATCTAAACAAAGACTAAATTAAAAGGTTTTGAATTTTAAATCAAACATGAAAAAAAACTGGAAATAGAGGAATTGCAATTATTCAAATGCCTGTATACATCATACTTCAAAATTTTGCAAACATACTTCACAATACAATATTGAACACAACAATAATATTCAACTATATTATACTTTAAATTTTTAAAGGTGGAGTTACTCACCTTCCAAATCATGTTGACTCCAGGAGTTTACAAGTTGAAGTCTGGGTTATCTGAAGTTTTTTTTTATTGCTTAATGTTTTACTGAGATGTTTGATGATATTACTTTGGATTTCTTTAACTCAGTTTAATAGTGAATGAAAACTGAAGTGGTATGGTTGATATATGCAAAGAGAAGTTTACAGTGTGTATATATTTGTTTAATGCTGAGATGAAATTTATTATCCCTGGGTTGTACAGCCATATTGTATTATTATTATTTTGTTTATACCTTTGGCCAGAGACTTTTCTAGCTTTGGTGACTGATAGGCATCTATATTGTATGCTAAGATGCTTGCATTAATTACTTGTACAATATATATATACTTCCCTCGTTTATTCTAGCTGCAGAAAGTATGTGAAGGTATAATTTTGAATATTTTGTATCTTATTTATTTTGGTTTCACACTTGAATATTCTTTGATATCTTGTATTCTATTTGTATTTCCTTGCTTTGCAGGTGTATATGTTTATATATTTTGTTTGGTCGTACACTTTGAAATCTAATGAAGTTCTTTTACTACTATACTGTTAGATTTTATTTTGTTGTTAAATCTTATCTAATTTATTTACTTTATAGTTATCTTATATATATATATATATATATATATATATGTGTGTGTGTGTGTGTGTGTGTGTGTGTATTCCCAATTTAACATCTATTATCATTTAACTCTAATACAAATTATTTCATTTTTTTGAAATTCAAATTGACATCAATTTTAAATCTTTTATTTATCTGGTATCCAAAGTATATATATATATATATATTATTTATTTATTTATTTATAATTAAATATAGAATTTATTTGAATTAGGGGCCTCGCATCACTTTATTAATTAATTTCACAATTTTTTTTAAAAACTAAATTAATTAGTAATTTAAATTCATAAAAATCCGAGGTCGTTACAACCTTCCCCCCTTAAAAGAATTTCGTCCCCGAAATTACATAGTTCGTTTCTCGAATTATACACACGCAAAATAGACTAATTCCAATTCAACTATACTAGTAAACACAATGGGTTCTTTCGGGTAATTCATAATATATCTTATATTAAATGCTACTCATAATATTAGTACACAAGTTATAGTCATACATAACCCTACTAACATCCAACCTTCACTACAATTCTAATTCCACAACACGTACATAAACATACCTTAACCAAGAGAAGTCGATCCAACCAACTGCAGATCTTCACTATCAGAGCTTCCTCTCTCAGGCCCTGATAGTTCTATAACTTCAGCCTCATCGTCTGTCTCGAAAACTTCCTCTGGGTCAGACTCTACCGGAATAAAATCTCCACCATCTAGCTTCTCGTATTCTATGACATCATCATCCTCTATAGCATTATTTAAATCCCAATAAATTGCTTCATCACCTTCGGACTCTACCTCAATTTCAGGTTCTTCTTCCACCTCAAACTCTTCCTCAAATTCCTCTTCGAACTCTTCTTCAAATTCCTCCTCGAATTCTTCTTCAAATTCTTCTTCGAATTCTTCCTCGAATTCTTCTTCATTTCCGGACTCCTCCTTGGGTTCTTCAACTTCAGGTTGTAGCTGCACCACAGGCTCTTCTAGCACCTCCTCACGTACTGATGGTTCACCCAAATCATCTCGAATCCTACTAGATGAACCAAAATCACCAACCCTTCTGGCCTTTCCACCTCGGTTGATGCTATTTGTTCTCTATAATTAAAATCAAAATCTAAATATTAAGATCCTAATGGTTTTAGAATTTTATAGGTTGAGAAATACAGCAAAGTTTATATTTCAGATTTTTATTCTACCCAAGAAGTTATAACAGAAATCCAAAATTTGGTTTTAAACAAAATCATTTTATCGCCATAATTCAAATCTATCCTTATATTTCATTAACCAATTTAACTCAATTTAAATTTCAAATTTATTCAAATTTATTCAAATTTCAAATTCATTAAAGTTTAAATCAAAAACTGATAAGAAACTGATGAAATACGAAGTAAAAATTTTCTACAATGATTCATAGGGCCATCATCACACCGAACTTCTTTCTTGTAACTATCACGAAGCAATCAAAAGAATTTAGAAATGAATCAAAGAAAATTTAATAGAGAAAGATTGTTTCCACTGTTGTAGGGTATTGACCATTTATAGCGGTACTCCTCTGTTCCCTATCTCGTTCTCTTCTTGCACTCATACTCACTATCAGTGGATAGTAAGAGAATTTACTAAGGCATTCAAACAGATATCTTAGGGACACTCATTCTAGGGTTTACTTCACCCTATCTCTAATGAGCTACTTAATGTGTTATACTCCTGAGCTAAAGTTTAACCTTAGCTCTGATACCAAATGTGACGGACTGGATTTTTCGTGCTCGAAAATCGACATCCATACTTCATATCGTATTCGAATGCCATAGATTCGACCGTTCAAATCCGATTCGTCGGAGCTTATAACACATTAAGTAAATAACACAGCGGAATAAAAGAATAATACGTTGATATACAGCTTTGATACAATATCTGATACAACAGATGATCCAATAGATATCAATATACATCAGAGATATGATACAATAAACTAGTAGCGGAAAAGAAAATGATAACACCAGCAGCGGAACAAATAACTCTAAGATAGTCTTCAAGGAAAAACTCCAAAAACTGCAACTCCATTTCCAAGAACCAATCCAACAATAGCTCGAACTCCCAATAAGTATGCACAAAGATAAGCAAATGCAGTCTGATCCAAAGACTGAACTAACTCCAAATAATCCACTACATCTGATTATCTGAAAAACCCAACTCTAAACTGCTTGTGTAGAAAAATTTAGAGCACCCAGAGTTTAGGAAAAAACAATAAACTCCGGATCAGTCATGGGACTGGTATGAGTAAACAAAAACAATTATCTTTTAAAACGATCAACAAAAGATTTTAAAATCAATTCGCAATGCTTTTTAAAATGAAACTACCATAAGACCTCCCGCCACACACATAATGCAAACGCAGAATTGGAGGAGATTTCTTCTTATGATAGTCAAACATGCTTGATACACAATTTCCTTGATATTATTACTATAAGTGCAAAGTGTAGAAAAACATTTCGAAAGTAGAATATAAATCTTAGCCAACATACGACCATTATCGTATGCCTACTATAGCTACCATCTAACAGTAGGGCGCCACCATAAGTAAATGGCAGGTTCTACAACTAAAACCGTACATGGTTTCGTATTGGAAATTGGATTTCCAACAAATGGTCAGGCCAAGGAACTTCCCATTGCCACATGAGAACGCCTCTGGAAGGACGTTCCCGAGAACTAAACCGGATCTCTGCCAACACAAGGTCGGGTTACCCCTAACTGGGTAACTACTGACACGAGTATGCCATTTCCCGGTTGTAACCAACCTTTAACCGGGGCCCCAGCAACAAATCACAAAGTAATACATATATAAATCTGCAATATCAACATAAGTTAAGTATCTCGGCTCCATACCATGATACCACTTCTATCCAGAAGGAAATGCACATACCCTAAGGGGTGCTACCCCCAATAACCATGCTGCAACTTTCCTGCTTTGACCATTTCGAGGTGTGAGGTCCGACGAAGTCTCGTCCACAAAGCTACGCTTTTCACAAAGCCATGCTTCGATCAACAAATGATCAGCAACACGCAGCATGCCACATTACCAAATTGGGAATATATCGCTGATAACCTTCAATTACATAACCTCTAAGGGTGTTAAGCTAAGAGAATAAATTCTCCGCCACCAACGAAAATATATTTGAAAGAAATCTTCTTTATATGTCAATTTGTAATGTCATACATACAATCCATACAAGTCTGTTCTGGGTTCGAACAGAACCAAAGGCACTTCCAAAGAAGTCCTTGCAATCCGGGTATTCACAATCCGGATCGAACTTCCCATCACTTAGGGAGTCTCTATACCGGCGCGACTCGGTACAGAGACAATCGATAGGTCATCCTATCGCTCTCGCAAATACCCGGTCTTCATCACCGGTCTTCAAATGTTATCCATAACGTCGAATCACATATTCAGAATGGGTTATACGACACAAAGGTCCTTTCCCGGCTAAACCGAATAGTGAGCGCAATATTTAAAACATACGGATATGGGGTTTCAATTAAGTCACAACTTAAAAATTCAGAACTTACTTTCAAATGGTTTAAATCAATTACCATTTCAAATCTTTTAGACAAAAGATTTACCTCATAAAGTTCACCTAGTTTCACAAAGATTCATTCCCGGATTTCAATACAATTTCATCTTAATTGGATTAATTCATTTAAATCTTTAAATCAAGATTTATCTTATAGCTTTAAAACTCATTTCCAAAGATTCATTCATAGCCTTTCAAAAACAATTCCAATTCAAGTTGGATTAATTCATTCGGTCTTTGAACCAAAGACTCAATTCATAGTTTTCAAAACATTTCGATTCCATTTCAAATTTGAAACCTTTTTAACACAATTTGGAAATCCTTTCTTTAAAATGAAAGCTATTATTAATTGAAAATAAGTAGTTTTCGTTTCGGAGAAATTCGATCTCATTTATACAAGTTAAATCTTTGGGTTAATTCAAATTCCCAAAAGAACAATACTTTTAAAAATGGTTTGACTCCTATATATAACTAGTATAATATCGTCAATCTCTAGTTTCAAATCATAGAATTCAATTTCTAATCTTGAATCTAAGTTTAAATCTAATTATTTAAATTCCAAAACTTAATCAAGTAATTTAAAAAAAATTATCTTGAAATTCCATTCCAAAAGCTTTTCACATTTATTCCGATTCCATTTCCAAGACATTTGAATTAAAATATTCAAATTTAAAACTATTTCAAAAATCTGTGACTTAACAGATTTCCTCGTGAAATCCATAATTGTGTGTGTATGATGTGGTCCAGGGGTTTTACACAATAGTGCAACATCATTTAATCATCACGGATTAAAACACATAAATATAGTTGATAAGCGATATAACTATAGCGCTTATCGCTCATTCACAGATTCAAAGGTATTATACAGATGTAAATAAATGAATAAATCATACACGGCACAAACCATAGAATAAAATATCACAGATTAGACAGGACAATCAATTCAAGGTATCTCATACAATACAATCATTCATAAGTAAGGCAAACACTCAATAATCATTTATAAGTAGGATTTATAAATCGTTTAATCCTAATTTATTTCCAAGTAAATTAATTACTTACGAATTAATTACCCAATCTTGATTAATTAATTACAAATCATTTGATATCAATTAATTTATCAAACGCCTTAATAAATTAAATTATTTCTAATTAATCGTATTAATTTATTCAACCCTTAAACCAATTACATAATTAATTAACCCCTTAATTAAATCATTTTAATAAATTAAATCTTTAATTTCTTACCATTAAGCAATCATCCCATAACCATAAATCATTAATTACAAATTAATCTTCATCATTTAAATTAATTTACTTTAATAAATCTTTAATTAATATTAATTAATCTCATTTATTTATTAATCCTTAATTAATCTCTATTTGATTAATTATCCTTAATTAATCATAATAAGTAATTATCTCTAGTTGCTTTCATTAAGTAATTTACAATTTACAATCTATAATTGATTGTCTAAATTAATTTATCTAATTAATTATCATATTACATCACTTAATGCCTTAATTGTCTCTAATATAATCAATTCCTTTATTAATGATTTCATTAATCATTCAAGTGTATTTTAAACTTACACTTTAAATTTAAATTCAAATTTCATTTTAAAACCATTTAAGATTCAAAAGTTTATTTGAACTAAACTTTACTTTGAAATTTAAACTTAGTTTAAATTACGTTTCAGATTTTTAAATTAAATTTTAAAAAATAGAAACTGTCAGGTGTAAAACCTGAAAACCCACCTTCTAAATCTTTACAACTTTGATTTAAAATTAAATTTCCTTTTTAAAACTTTAAGATTCAAAGTTCTATTTGAATCTAACTTAAACCTGATTTAACTTTATTCATATCTAGTTTACAAATTCATTTAAATTTGGTTTAAATTCAATTTGCAGACAGTTTTGAACAAAACTGTCATCTTGTTAAACCAATCCGAAGCAACTCAAGTTTGCTTCGAGTCAAACAGCCAGAGACTTCGAGCAGAACTCAAATTTGCTCGAGCGAATACCGTGACAAAACCCCACAACTTTAAACTCTAACACACGCAAGTACATGTGCACCTGCACCAACGACTTCGTCCACTCCGATCACCAACGATGATCTCTTCAAGTCGGCTATCATACTTTAACTCAATTACAAACTTCAGATCATTGATTCAAATGCAAATTCGAATTCGAGCCTTTCACTTGAACTTGGAAGACAAAAACTGGAACCACCATTCTTCCTGTCAACGCCTCATCCTCGATGCCTCGACCACTGAAATTCGCGCAACTCCAGCCTTCGCTTCGTCATCCACCCAGACATCATTTCCCAAGGGCACGAGCCACTCGGTGCTTGTATGAGGCCGTGGCGCACTAATTCTCAACCATTAGAATTTTAGGTTTAGAAACCCAAAATCCACACCGCCATCACCTCACTGATCGAGAGCAACTACGATGATTTTTCCCAGCATCCCCTTTCGTCCCTCCATCACTAGCAAAGGTCTCGACCATCACGAACCAGAGAATCACCAGGAATTGACGATAGAACAAGATTTAAACAAACTCGAATTTCTCTTAACTTCCAAGTCTAAAAATTATAAATTTTTCTTTAAAAAACATAATTTAGCATAAGGACTAGGTTTATAATCCTGAATTCGAAGATTGAGAAGTTTGAAAATTTTCAAATTTGAAGTTTGGCTTATGTTTCTTAATTTCCAGAAAAATAAATAAGTTGTTTAACTTAAGTTGAATCCTAACTAAAGTTTGAGATGAAACAAACAAGTTTTATTTAAACTTTAGTCTAAACAAAGACTAAATTAAAAGGTTTGAATTTTAAATCAAACATGAACAAAAACTGGAAACAGAGGAATTACAATTATTCAAATGCCTGTATACATCATACTTCAAAATTTTGCAAACATACTTCACAATACAATATTGATCACAGCAATAATATTCAACTATATTATACTTTAAATTTTTAAAGGTGGAGTTACTCACCTTCCAAATCATGTTGACTCCAGGAGTTTACAAGTTGAAGTCTGGGTTATCTGAAGCTTTTTTTGTTGCTTAATGTTTTACTGAGATGTTTGATGATATTACTTTGGATTTCTTTAACTCGGTTTAATAGTGAATGAAAACTGAAGTGGTATGGTTGATATATGCAGAGTGAAGTTTACAGTGTATATATATTTGTTTAATGCTGAGATGAAGTTTATTATCCCTGGGTTGTACAGCCATATTGTATTATTTTTTTTGTTATACCTTTGGCCAGGGACTTTTCTAGCTTTGGTGACTGATAGGCATATATATTGTATGCTAAGATGTCTTGCATTAATTACTTGTACAATATATATATATATATATATATATATATATATATATATATATATATACTTCCCTCCTTTATTCTAGCTGCAGAAAGTATGTGAAGTTATGGTTTTGATTATTTTGTATCTTATTTATTTTGGTTTCACACTTGAATATTCTTTGATGTCTTGTATTCTATTTGTATTTCCTTGCTTTGTTGGTGTATATGTTTATATATTTTGTTTGGTCATACACTTTGAAATCTAGTGAAGTTCTTTTATTACTATATTGTTAGATTTTATTTTGTTGTTAAATCTTATCTAATTTATTTACTTTATAGTTATCTTATATATATATATATATATATATATTCCCAATTTAACATCTATTATCATTTAACTCTAATACAAATTATTTCATTTTTTTGAAATTCAAATTGACATCAATTTTAAATCTTTTATTTATCTGGTATCCAAAGTATATATATATATTATTATTTATGTATTTTTTTATAATTAAATATAGAATTTATTTGAATCGGGGGCCTCGCATCACTTTATTAATTAATTTCACAAATTTTTTAAAAAAAAACTAAATTAATTATCAATTTAAATTCATAAAAATCCGGGGTCGTTACACCAAAAGATTTCTATTTTTTTCTTAGGGTTTTGAGAAACATAAAAATCTAGTGAAAGCCTTATTAGAAAATCGAATGGTAACATTTAACACTTCTAATATTATAAGAAATTCTGCTATATAAAATTAATAGAATCTACATCAATATGTGCAACTATTCAAATTGATAAAAAATTTGTAATGACCTGGTATTTCGAACCATTCAAATCGATAATCGTCCACACATGTCAGACTTGAATTGCTCAAAACAATAGATTGTTAATTGATACTTGGCAAAACTTAGCATATATACAGTAAATCAATCAATCACAGAATCACAGACACAGAACAGTATAACAATAAGAATTTCTAGTAGTTCATGAAGCTACTACATAAACATCAGAGTTAAAACAAAATACAATAGAATATCTCGAATACTAGAAGTATACAGAAGTCTCCAATACAAATGTAAATGACAAATATGAACATAGACAACTTGAAATAACTGAAATAATAGGAAAGCTGGATAAACAAAGACAGATCTTAAGGCAAAGATCCAAGCTCTAAAGTTGAGTCAAATGCTGTGATACTCAATCTGATCCGAGCACAAAGCAAAACATAAAACACTAAGTCAGGATTAACATTCTTATACAAGTAAATTCAACTCAAGTGAAATGTCAACTGAAATACAATATAACTTAAAGGATGTTTGGGATACCCATCCTCTAAAGATTTGTTAAACTATCTACATACATAGTACAATACGCTACATATATAATGTCTATAGTAAAGTGAACTGCCAAAATAATGTCAAGGCATTACCCAAATAACCCTTAACACATTTTATATATTCATGTAGTCTATGTAGTACTGTAATTCCTCCATAAACTCAAGGGCCATCAGAGCGCAAACCATAGGTACGGTACAAACCAAATTCGTAGTAGGCGCGATATGGCATGTGACAAAGCATGCGAGGTAATGCCTAGGGTAAGATTCTACCGTTTTACAGAACCAAGCTGGTGGTAAGGCGTAGCAGCCACTACCGCCCACCTCGAGAAAAACTCCCAAATAAAAGGTGTGCCTAATAAAATCATAAAGTAATAAAATGGTATCAAAGAAGTATGCTCGATTGGAGGTGCGACCTCACTTGGCCATGGTATAGCTCCTGTTTAAGTCACATCAAACTGACCCGTGGGAGTCATGGCTGCGTTCATACCTCATATAGACGTCGCCAAACCATCCTACTTTTTTCTGGAATGTCCACCATGTACATAGTTGTTAAAGTGGGTTTCAGTATTGGTAGAGAGTATGATAATATCCGATCCCGGTCTCTTTAACAAACAAACACTTATTTCACACCGTGGTCATTTACAAAACAGTTATACATCATATTAAATTATTGTATTCATTTCAAAATCATACCACTTTCAAAATCATATTCACTTTTAAAATCATACCACTTTTGGAATCATAACCACAAAATAGTTTAAACCATCATCTCAGAATATTCACGTTTAAATCCATTAAATCTAAATCATAATAGTTCCAACTTAAGTAGTTTAAATATTGAAAATATTTTATATATCCAGAAATAGTTATAAATTAAAAATAGTTTTATAAAAATAGTTTATATATTAAAAATAGGTTATAGATTGAAACGTTTATATATCAAAAATATTTTATATATAAAAAAATGTATATATACATAAAGTAGTTTCAAATATGAATTGTTTCTTCTAATTTCACAAACCAATTCAAATCAACTTAAGTTTCAAAATTCAAATTTAAATCAATCTCAGTTCGACCATTTAAGTTAGAGACGTTACAGGTTCAATTCAAATTATCTTTATAACCATTTCAATTATATTAATTTCAAACCTAGATTTGAACTACAATTTAAATTACTTTCAAATTCAATAGATTTCAAAGTTTAAATATTCAAACATCTACAATAAGTCAATTTCTTAATTTCATTATAATTTCAAAATTCAACTTTAATCCAATTTAAATTTCAAAGTATCCACTTAATCTTTTTTAATAACATTTAAATAAAATCTCAAAACTACAAATTTAAATCAATATTAAATATTCAAATTCAATTTTATTTAAATTTAAATATTCATTTAATCCTCTTTAACCAAAATCAAATTATCAAGTTATAAAAACATATCTTTAAAACTCAATATCAATAAGTTCCAAATCAATCTTATTTAAATTCAATTCTTAAATAAATAAAATTTCAAGTCCACTTTAACTTATCTTTCCAATCTTTATTTACTTATGTTATTACAAAATATTTTTTTTAAACATATCAATATAAATTATAAATAAATATTTAAAAACGTATTATATATATATATATTAGTTAAACTGAATTTTTATTAAATTAAATTAAACCATTTTATTAAATCTATTTAAATATTAATTTATATACTTTAAAATTAATTAAAATATAAGTAAAATCTTAAAATTTACATTCTCATAATTTGACTTATAATTTTACAATTTTCAAGACATATAGTTTAAAATCTAAAATTTTACGCATATTAAAAATAAAAATCTTTATATTATACATTTTTTAAATTAAAGTCCATATATTTCCTTTCAAACTTTGAAAATCACTTTACAAAAATATAGACCAACGTTGTCCGTATATAATCGTCTATCCTATAGTCAAGTGATCCGAATATTTATTATTTCAATCCACAATTATTTAAATTTACGGGTATATATCATTTCAACCCACAATCACAAAATCAAATTCAATGTAAATCGCTTGGGTTAATTATTTCAACCCATAAAATTGTCCCCTAATCTATGAGATCGTTCGTATATGTATCATTTCAACCTATAGGAAATTTCTAAACTAACAGGGAACCTACAGAGTGAGAAAAATATGATAATAACATAACATATCAACAACATGCATATATCATCAGTAACAAGTTTAAGTATAATATATACAACAGGTTAAGGTGTCATATATCATAGTTAATAATTGTCGATAATGGCGTAACATATTTAACAATTAAATAATTTAACAATTCAAATTTAACAACATATTTCAATCATCATTTCATGTGAATTAAATTTACTATATATAAGAATGTTAATCGTGACTGAGTGCTCATCTTTTGAGTTTAGAGAAGACAAGAATAAGATGTAAGCACACAAAAAATGCGAAGAACGCGACAACAGCAAACACAAAAACAAAGCAAGGCTGGAACTCGATAACCGATAAAAGCAAAATATTTATTTTTTGGAAACCTAAAATTTTCTCATATAAAAGCTTTATATTATATAATTTCATTTGAAATCAATATAACACATATGAAAATCAATTATTTATATATATACTTTAAAATATATTTTTCAAAACCCAAAATAATATATATATATATATATATATATATATATAACTTCAATTGTACTTAAATTAGGAATAATCTAGTAAAACATCTTATAACCTATATTAAAATTCAAAATAAAGAACCCTTACTTTATACTTGAACACCAAAATTATCGTATACTTATATTTATATAAACCAATCTATAAACTATCATATATACTTTAAAACACATAGTGGATTGGAACTCTTGGCATGAACAGTTGCTGATTATGCAGTGGTACTGACAAGGTAGGGGCTCAGCAGCCTGCTTTGTGGAGGGGAAGCATGGAGATTGGTGGTTGGAGATGTTTGGCTTTGGCGTGGCAAGGGGAGGTCTCGGCGCAGCAAGGGGTGGTGTGTGATAGGAAAAGGTGGTGGGCGAGATGTGCACGTAGGCTGGAGGAGGAGGGTGGTTAAAGGAAGGAGTTGGTTATCCGAGCGACAGAGGGGTAGTGGAGACATGGCGATGGAGTTCCGGTGGCAGATGCAGCATGGAGGTGCATGGAAAGGCTATGTTGGAAAATAGGAAGGAAGGCGATGTGTGGTGTCCGGGAGGGTAAGTGCGAAGCAAGGAACTGCATGGAGGGACTGGTTGTTGGGTTTGGGTGGAAAGGAAGTTGGCGCTAGATGGTTGATCGTGTGAGGGTAGGAAACGTGAGTTAGATGTGGGTCGTTCGGAGGATCATGATGGTGTACAGACGGTCATGGAGGAGGAAGGCCAGTCGAGCACGGCAGGTTGATAGAGGCAGGATATGGCTGCTTTTCATGGTGATGAGGGTGGTGGCGTGTTGCGAAGTGATATTGAAAGGCTGAGAAAAAAATGGGCATGCTGTGGAAAAATGGGTAGGTGGAACTGCAGGTCGTTGATGAGCTTCGGTTATGGTTTCAAGTGATGAAGATGGGCTGCTATCGAAGGGGAAGGTGCAACGGTGGAGGCTGGCGTTGCTTGCTTGTGAGGGGATGTGATTAAGGGTTCACGAGTAGGTGATCCAAGTGAAAAAGAAAACATGATACATTTATATATTTCTTCAGAACAAACAATATACTATATTATATTTAGAAAACAAGAAAAGAAGAAGATAACGAAGAAAGAAAGGAAGTGAAGTCAAAGATATAAATCAACTAGGGAGTAGAAAAGGTCATACGTTAATTACTAGAAATATAAAAAGTTAGTGGCTAGTGGTCTCAGCTGAGGGATGATGAATGGACACAAAATACAAAAGGTTAAAATAGGGTACCGATACAGACTGCCGTTTTAAAGATTTTTCCATGCACCGGACGTCGAAACGCATAAATGAATATACTACGGAGATCAGCACCACGATGAACAGAATGGTGCACAGATATTAGCGATATGATTATCCTATCAAAAGTCGATATTCGCTGCCAAAACTACTGCTAATATGCGGAAAATAAGATAAACGAAGCTAGAGCAGTTCAAATTTGATGAAATGAAATATGACGTCTCACTCAGAAAATAATTTACATTTTTATTATATAAAAATATTAAGATTTTGAAGACATTTTATTCTCATCAAATCAACTGATTTTAAATCGAAATTGAAAATTACACAACAGAACTAACTTCCATATTTTCTAATGAAAATAAGACGCTTGCTACGTTTAAATAGACCTATTCCAAATATCAAAATTTTATCGCAGAAATTTAATTGTCTAATTTCATGAAAAATTAGTTAATTATGTTATAAAAATCATTAAAATTTGTGGGTCATTACACTCTCCCTCGTTCAAAACTTTTCGTCCCCGAAAAGGAATGTGATAGGAGAATAGAAATAACAAAAAGGAAAGATATATTTGAAATACATAGTCCTGGATACAACAGTTAATTTAAAAACATATGAATTTCATTTTTGGACATTTTATTACTTATATTTATATTGTATATTATTCAATTACACATTCACTTGAACATTTAAACTTTTTGAATATTTCAAGTAAGTTATATATGTTTTGAAATGTAATTGAGTATTACACAAATAAACTTTATCCTAGTTCAAATGTTCCAATTGTTTCAACTTCATTCCTCGTTTTAGACACTCCAATTATTCGAAAATCTTGCTTTATATCAATAAATGAAAACCATTACTACATAAAACTTAAGAGTTAAATTTTCGGTTTTATTTTAAACCATATTGAAATAAATATATACATATATATTTTGTACATCAAATCATATTCAGGAAATCCAAAAACCAAATCCGTTTTCTAAAACAAAAGTGTAGTAAAGCTACTAAGTGGCCTCTCCACTCTGAGACTCGAAAAGGAATGTCAGTGGTGTTGTAGTCATCATCGAAACTATTTTCCAGCAACAAAAGAGGAAAGTTGTGATGCCCCACCTCTATACACAATAGCCAAGGAACCTACAGGGTAATTCCATAGACTAGCACGAAGAATAAGCCTATTGAGGAGCGACCATCTGTTTAATTGATTTGAGCGAGAACCGATACGTCAGATAGTGTATCATTCATTTCATTCCAAGAGAAAATCTGACATATCCAATCCAAACTCAAATCTACTACACAGTGGCTAAGTGGCCTCCGGGATTAATATAAAATAAACATAACCTAAAATCAGCCATAGATACTCATATCACTAAGGCGGAAAAGATATGATTACAACACATAGAAATCAACATCATAGTAGTGGTCATACAAGATCCACTACATGCCAAAAGAATAGGTACATGTACTACACAAAAGAATAAGTATACATCAAAGAGTCTCTATCTCGTATACATGAAAGATAAAAACAAGTAAGCTAAAGTAGTTAGCCAAAAGTCAAAGATAATCCCTGTTAAGAAGTCAAGTGGAAGCACATGAAACACCTCGGACTGACCCGAGTATTATTTAAGAAGAAAAATAATAAATAGATTAGTCTAGCTATAATTTTTCATGTAAGATGAGATTGAATAAGAGATATTAACAAATATATATATATATATATGATATCAGTAAAAATCATACAACATCTCATGTTTTTTCAAATATCCAAAAAGAATGTCATATTTTTTGTTTTATTCACCAAATCACAAATATTAAAAAAACATATATATGCAAATCACAAAAATTGGTGAAACATAAATTCGAGAAATCAATAATTAGAAATTCAGAAATACAAAATGGGGGGAGGCCTATCACAAACGAGAGCATGAAAACTCACCTATGATTGTATCACAAACATGGCATGCTAACCCATAAAATGAGCCGAAGCTCCACAAACGTTCCGAAGACCATGGGTCGCTGGCCCATAAAAAGCCAAAGCTTGACACAAATCGGGACGCTATCCCATGGGTCGCTAACTCACAAAAATGAGCCGAAGCTTCATAGAACGGGGTATAGTCCCCCAAATGGACAAAGATACATCGCATATCGCTAGTCTAAATCACAAAAATGATCATCATTGATCAAAAAGTATAAGGTACACTAAGCTAGTAAAAAAAGAGTTAGCTTCATGTCCAATAACCACAGGCTTAACTTAAATATTTACGAACAAATTAGATTTCCACTCAAAAATTATCACAAGATTTCAATTGAAAAAGTCTAAGAATTAACCAAAGAAGTAAACGCAAGCATTTCATGTCGCTAGTTTTGCTAATTCGTTTAGTTAGATTTCTCATACGAATAAGGTAATGGTTTGTATATACTAATAGGTTGGAAAATGGTTTTAAAACGAGTTTGGAATTAAAAGTAATGTTGAAATCAATTTTGGGAATAAGTTTTAGTATTTACTACTAATATAAAACCTTTGTATTTTAAAGCGACAAATCAAAAAAACCACATTTTAATAATGTGGATGAAAACCATAGAAATCGATATCGAATCCATCAAATGGAAACACTAAAAATCTAGAAAATAAATCATCAAAGTCAATAATGAATGAAAATATCTAATCCGATTATCATAAATCGATAAAAATTGGAAATCCACATAAAAATAGGCAAATATGCAGAATTAGAAAGCACTAGACATCCGAAGGTTTTCCCAAACGTTTAAGCTAAAGCACTGGAAATTCGTTCTAGGTCTCTCGGATGTCTGGGGATAAACCTCAAACGTATAACCTTAGGTTACGGAATTTTTATTCCTAAGCCTCAAACATCTAAGTTTTTTCACCAGATGTTTGAGTTGAAGCTCAGGGTAGAATTTTCCTAACCCAAAATGAGCAGTCGAATTCGAAAGCAATTGAATGAGCGACGGTGGCTTGCAATTTAAGCCAAGTGACTACCCAGCCATAAAGGCTCTTCAATACAACTAATCAACATGCCTAAACACCCGTACTAGCGTTTTCATAAGTTTTGACTTCAAAATACCAAAAATGAAAAATTCACCAAACCAATTCAATTCCAAAGCATTTGAACACGAAATAGATTTTAGAAATTCATATCTAGCAACTGTCAAAGCTATAGACATAGATGTCAGTTCAAGTACTCACCTTTAAACACAAAATAGAAAAGACAAGCTCTAAAACAAGTTAAGACCAATTCCCTTTCCACCAAACCTCTAGAAGCTCCAATCTAACATCACATGCAAAGATTTCCTAAGCTGGATTATAGGAAGTTATGAAAATTGGAGAGAGATTGAGATGGAGAAGATGAAGAAGATGCTTACCTATGCTTCTCCTTGATTTTAGAATTTGAATTTCTAAGAAAAGCTAGGGATTAGGAATTTCTAATCTCCCCTTTTTTCCATTTTTCTTTTAGCTTGAGTGTTAGGAAATTATGAGTGGAATGAATGAAGGGAAGAGGAGTTAGGGTATTTGGTTGAAGAGTTTGAGTTACCTTGTTGGGTCTGTGGGCTAAATAAAAAACCCAAAGCCTAAATGAAAATACCAAAATCCTAATCAATTCCAAACATATTAATGTTTATACTCAAATAAGTTGTAAATGTCATTTTGAACTCAATAAAAGTGGTCTCGAGTTCGCATTCACTGTTTACAAAAAGTTACGTTTTGAACTTTAAATTTAATTAACGACGCTATATTTAAATGTAAAATTTTAAAATATGTGGATTGTTACAGACTCCCCTCCTTAAAGGAATTGCGTCCTTGCAATATTTAAGAAGGAAATAAGGAGTAACAACCATTTTGTGACATAACAACATAAAAGGAAAAATTGAAATGGTAAATTCACCTTAAGGAGCACGAGAGTGTAAATCATGATGTGTTCGCTCGATGAATTTTATGGATTCCTAAAAGAAATCCTTAGGATTTATGGACCATTGAACTTTCGCAAGCGGAACATCTTTATTACGAAGGCATTTAACCTTCGTAGCAGTGACATGAATAGAATGTTACTCATAAGTCATATTAGGTGAAACCTCAATTTCTTTAATAACACTAGGCTCAAGAATAATGTTGGAATCTCTAAGGCATTTCTGTGGTTGAGAGACGTGAAGTGCGACATGAATAGCAGAAAATTGAGTCGGTAATGAACGATGATAAACCATGGAACCAATGCGTTCGGTGATGAGAAATGGGTCAATATATCAAGATGTAACTTTACCGATCGATTGAAATGCACAACACCCTTCATAGGTGAAACACGAATGAATACAAAATCTCCCATAGAAAATTCCAAATTCCTTCTTCGATTATCGGCATAGGATTTTTGTCTACTTTGAGCTTCTCTCATCCTATGACGAATAAGGTCAATCTTTTCTATGGCATCATGAATGAAATCTAGACCTAAAACCAGCTTCTCATTGGCTTCAAGCAAACATGAAGAAGATCGGCATGGCCTTCCGTAGAGTGCCTCGAAAGGTGCCATACCAATACTAGATTGGAAGTCGTTATTGTAGAAAAATTCAACAAGGAAAATATGATTTTCCCAACTTCCACCAGAATCAAGAACACATGCACAAAGGAGATCTTCAAAGAGTTTGATTCACGCGCTCCGTTTGTCCATTGGACCGAGGATGATAAGCCGTGCTAAAATTAAGCTTTGTTCCCAAAGATTTTTAAAGACCCTTTGAAAATCCATTAGTAAGTAATGGATCACGATCGTTAACAATAGAATTAGGAACTCCATCCAATTTAACAATTTCTTTAACATGGAGTTTAACAAAAAGAGTTACGGTCCAGTAGGATCAAATGAGAAGAAAATGGATGGATTTGGTAAATCTATTTACAATCACCCATAAACTATCATGACCCGAATGAGAATGGGGAAGACCATCAATAAAGTCTTTGGAAACTTGATCCCACTTCCAAATGGGAATGTCCAAAGGCTGCAATAACCCACTAGACCTTTTATGCTCGACCTTTATGAGTTAGCAAGTCAAGAAATGCTTAATAAAGTTAGCAATATCAGACTTCATTTCATCCCAATAATAAAGTCGTTTCATGTCCGCATGCATTTTGCTACTACCGGGATGAATGGTAAATTTAGAACGATGAGAATCATCTAAAATGTCTTTACGAAGATTACTAATATTTGGCACAATAAATCTACCAAATTTTCAAATGCCTCCACGAGCATCAATTTCAAAGTCTTTCAGACCATCATTATTATTTTTATCCCTAAAACTTTGGCTAAGATGAGCCAATTCAGGATCTCGCCTTTGAGCTTCAAGGATGTAGCCTAAAAGAGAAGGATGAGCCTCAAGGCTACATAAAACAAGAGCTGAACATGAATTGGATTCACGATCTCGAATTGCACAAGTGGATGAAGTTTCAAGATCAGTCCATTCAAATATCATCATGGAAACAACCGCTTGTTTCTTACGGCTAAGGGAATCGGCAGCACGATTTCCCTTTCTGAAAGTATAAAGAATAGCAAGATCATAAGATGTAAGGAATTCGAGCCAACTTTTTTGACGCAAATTAAGTTCTTTTTGATAAAATAAATATTTAAAGATTTATAATTGGCGTGCATAAAAAATTTCTCTCCCAATAGAAAATGATGCAAAATTCTAAGGGCGAAAACAATGGCTGCGAGCTCTAAATCATGAGTGGAATATCTAGTCCCAACAGGCTTTAAAATCCTAGAAGCATAAGCAATAATGAATTCACTTTGCATGAGAACGCTCCCAAACCAATACGACTAGCATCGGTATAAATAGTGAAGTCTTCGTTCCCTTAGGGAATCACAAGAATAGGAGCATCAGAAAGGAGTTCTTTTAATTTCTGAATAGCAGCTCATAGTCGTCCGACCAAGTGTACTTAACTCCCTTCTTTGTCAAACTACTTAGAGGTACGGAAATTTTAGAAAAGTCTTTTATGAACCGACAGTAATAACCCGCCAATCCAAGAAAGCTATGAATTTCCGTCACACTCTCCGGTATCTTCCAATTTTGAATCCCTTCAATCATTGAAGGTTACACGGAAATTCCGGATTTAGAAATAATATGTCCTAAAAATTTCACACGGGATTGCCAAAAGTGGCATTTAGAAAATTTTGCTTTCAATTGATTGCTTCTAAGGATTTCCAATACAATTTGAAGATGTTTTTCTTGTTCTTCCTTGGTTTTAGAATAAACAAGAATATCATCTATGAAGATGAGAACGAATCGATTGAGGAAGTCTTTGAAAATTTAGTTCATAAGGTCAACAAAATAAGCTGGAGCATTCGTTAAACTAAATGGAATAACAAGCCATTCATAAGATCCATAACGAGTACGGAAACGATGTAAAAATCCTTCGCAATTCGAAAATGATGAAAATTGGTTGCTAAGTGTAACTGTGAAAAGACTCTAGCACTGCAATGTTGATCGAATAGATCATTAATCCGTGGTAAGGGAAATTTAATCTTGATGGTAAGATCATTAAGCTTGTGGTAAAGCCTAAGTGTACAATCAGATTCTTCACAAAGATAGTTGTAGCTCTCCAAGGAGAGGAACTAGATTGAATTAACAATTTCGCTTCCAAAATGGATAATTGTTTATGCATCTCCTCATTTTCCTTACTAGACAAACGATAAGGAAGACGAGTGATAGGTAGAGCTCCAAGGACTAGATTAATTCTGAACTCAATTTCTCGCTTAGGTGGTAATCCTAAAACGAGCTCAAATATGTCGGGAATTTACAAACAATGTAAATGAGGGAAATGACATCTTCCTCACCATCATTATTGTCACCATGCAGATTTAGAGAATATAAGGATGCTACCAAATTGGAATCTGAATCTTTAACAATAATAGAAATCTGCTAAACAGATTGGGGATGTCGAAGATGGATAGTCCTCTCGAGATATAGGATGTGGGCTACATAATGATTAAGCCAATCCATTCCCAAAATCATTCTGAAACCTAAGTCATAACATGCAAATAGGCACGGAAAGCATAATCACAAAACATAATATCAATGTCCTTACAAACTAAAATTAGTGTTGCGGATCCACCAACCGAATTCACAATTCTTAATGAATTCATCAAGCTCGTACTATTTTAAGAAAAGTATCAATAAGTTCTTTTGATATAAAAGAGTGAGATGCACTCGTATTAAAAAGAACTCGAATAGGATGATCACAAAACATAATAATGCCATCAAGGACAAAATAAGAAATACCTTGACCAAGAGAAGTGTAGCTAGGGGCTTGCACAACATTCAGCTTTCCCTCTTTCTCGCTTTGAAGTTTGGGACATGATAATATAGGATGACCTGAACTTTTGCAATAGCGACAAGTAATGGACCTTGGGCACTTATTTGCATAGTGGTCCTTAGATCCACAATTGTAGCATTCTCCACGATTAGGGGTAGGAGTCTTTGCTACCGAAGTTGCTTGCTTCTCTTTCTTGTTGGGATTAGGGCCTTTGAACTTACTATGGCGATGCCTCTTCCAATTTTTGTTGAAGTTCTTCTTGGCACCCCTAACATCACCATCACTTTCTTTATCGACCTCTTCAAGTCGAAGAGCGGTATCTACATGCTGATCGAAAGGCACTTCTAGTTTTAGAAGTAAAGCTTTTTTGAGATTCTTAATTAACCCATAGATGAACCTTTGATTTTTCTCCAATAGGGTATTAACATACTCGACCCCATATTTCGAGAAGGGTTCATAAGATGCGACAAATATGTCACAGAAGATTCACCTTGAATAAGATCAATAAAGCACCAAGCTAAAGTTACCTTTTTTTGCTTCGGGTTCAAACTATAACTCGAACTTTCTCAGAATTGCTCCCAAGTAAGATTTGCTTCGACAGTTTCCAAAATCAAAAGCTCATATCAATTTAATGCTCTCTCCTAGAACATGCTAGAAGCCACTTGGACTAGTTGCAAGTCCAAAAGATTCATGCGAGAAAAGATGCGATCGCATATTCTATGCCAAGCTTGGACTTGTATAACGCTTTCGGACCCTTTGAATGGCTTTCCACCCAAATTGGTGTAATCACTGCATAAGCACGCAAACCCAGATTTAGGATGAGTTGGCTCAGGAATAGGATCGGCAGCTTGGGCATTCTTTACAAGATCCAAAAGTTGTTGAGAAGACATGAATACGCCGTCCGAAAGAGGACCACTAGATTGACCAGTACTAGGATGGTTTGGTCTAAACATTTCTCTTCTTAAGAAAAAGGAAAGAAGAGGAAAAAGGTTATTCTCAAAATGAGTTCCAACAAGCTTGATGGGAAAAACAAGGCAAAATAAGATATGATAGAACGGGTCTTAAGACTCGAATTAAATCCTAAGGCACGATTCCTAAGAGAGACTTAGGACAATGATCCTTGTCAAAATATCCTATATTTTTCAAAAGTTTGGCTCCGATACCATGCCGTGATGCACCACCTCTATACTCACACTAACCAAGGATGCTACAGGTAATGCCGTCGACTAGCATGAAGAATAAGGCTTTTGAGGAGCGACTATCTGTGTAATTGATTTGAGCGAGGACTGATACGTCAGATAGTATATCATGCATTTCATTTCAAGAGGAAATATGACATATCCAATCCGAACTAAAATCGACTACACAGTGGCTAAGTGGCTTGCGGGATCAATATAAAATAAACATAACATAAAATCGGTCACAGATATTCATATCACTAAGGCAGAAACAGATATGAATACAACACAAAGAAGTGAACATCGTAGTAATGGTTATAAAAGATCCACCACATGTCAAAAGAATAGGCACATATACTCCACAAAAGAATAAGTATACATCAAAGAGTCTCTATGTAACGACCCGAAATTTCCGAACCTGAAAATTCCAGATAGTTATGAAAAAGAAGAAAGAGATAAAAGAAGAAGAAGAAGATCAGAAACATCAACATCTCACATTCTTAGCGGAAAAAAATATAATAATAAATAATAACAGTTTACAAAGCATACTATATCTATCGATTACATTTTAATACATCAGAGTTACACATATATACAGTCACTGAATATACACCATTACCATGTCTCAGATATACAACAATATAATACAGCGGAAACACTCCATATGTTCTTGTCGTCCAGCTCGCTTCCTGAGCTCCAGAACGTCCTTACCTGAAAATCTATAATACTCGATCTGACCTGAGCATTATACCAGAGTAACACCCGGGTCTGGCTGGAAACCAGCGTGAGTAAACCCATCTAACATGGAATACCAAAGCAAACAACTTATATAAACCCGAGGTAACTCGAATCAACTTACAAATTCACACTTTGTTATAGTCTTCTCCAATTTCACACACCAATATCCAAGTACCAAAAACTTTAGATTAAATAGTCCAATTAACTTAAATCATTTCATTTCAGCCTATTGATTTTTCATATCAATCTATAAAAATTCGAAGTGGTTTCGGGTATTTTCCAATACCCGACCCCGGTCTCTTCGAAACTCGTGTCATCCTAACCCAAGTTATCCAAATGAAATACACAACATTTCATATCAGAGATATTAACTCATTCAAAGCATTCAATACCATTCAATCGTCCATAAGCAAATTTGATCAGTTCTAAATTAGTTCAATTGATTCTAATTGAATTTCTAACCTCAATCACTTAGATTCCTTCATTCAACATTAATTAATTCCAAATCAATTAATTAGTCAACCCTTCATTATTCACCTTAATTAATCACCCTGGATTAATTATCTTTCAATTACATTCAAGTAATTATCTTTAATTAATTTCACGGTATTATTATTCTTAACCAAAATCAATAAGTAATCTTAGTTACTCCATAAATTAATTATATATTAATTACATTAGTCCTTAATTACTTATATTTATTAATTTCTCATAAATCACTTATTATGGATTAATCAATTTTAATTTATCAATCTTTAATTACATCATTAATTATATAAATTTATGATTTCCAATTATATTTTGAAATTATCTTAATCTAAATTAAGTACATTAATTAAACCACAGTATTAATCATACTTGATTTATCTCCACCTGAAATTATCTACCTTTTTATTTACTTCATTAAATAAATTGATTCTCCTTAATTAATTGTCTTAATTTATCTCTCGATTAGTTACACAAAGTAATTATATTTTATTAATTTCATTAAGTAATTACTTATTAAAACACCCAATGATTATTCTAATTAATTTAAACTTAACTAATTAACACAAATCATTAATTAATTTAATTAATTAATTATCCATTTAAATTATCCTACCTATTTAATGAATCACCAATCATTAAACCCTTATTGATTTTAAACTGAACCATTTTCTTCTTTATGATTAAGTTTAAAACCATTCAAAACCCAAATGCTTCGAGTCAAACAACAATTAGCTCGAGAACCAACCAAAACAAAAAGTCATCAGATCATCAGTACACATTCAATCAATTCAATCATTCAACCAATTATTTATATTTAACCATTTAAATCTAAATAAAAATCAAACATAGTGAGATTTACTCACCTTTGCTTCTTAAATTTGCAATCCACTTCATTCTCGATTTGATTCCACGATTATTGACCTTGTATAAATATTTATACAATTTATTAATATTTGAATTGATCGAACAGTTAATTACTACTTACTTGTTTAATTTGAACTATTAATTTGGTTTTGAACAAATAATTTAATTTAACAAATTAATCACCTAAATAAATTATTTGAAATTAACCAGTCAATGAAAATATATATATTTATTTTCTTTGAAACTACACTTATAAAAATAATCTATAGGGGTTAAAAACCTGATGTTTATATAACTTTCAATATTTAAAAATTTCCCTTTTTTTCAAATCTTATATAAGCTTTTCTGCTTTACTGCATACCCATATATCTATATATATATATATATATATATATATATATATATATATATATATTATTAAATGCCGAAATATGTAAACTGTGTATATATATATATTTTGCTGCAGTGTATTACTATTTTTTTTATAAAATTCTGCATATAAATATTAATTGAGTTAAATTAAAATAGGGTAGAGAGAAAAAAATAAATAGCGCACCTCATCGCCGAGTGTCGCTGCCAACCCCCAAACCACATCGCCGAGTTCCATCACGCAACCCTAAACCCACAAAAACTCCAGTCGCGGCCACCCAGTCGCGCTCGCGTTCACCATCCCAAAGCCGTGAGCCTCACCCTCACCCAATCGTGAAGCCGAAACCCTCTCAAAGAAAACTACCTCGAATTCGATTCCAACTCGAAACTCAATCCCTGTGGAAGAAGAGATTCACGTGAGTCCCTCCCTCGTCTTCGATCTGGAGTTGAGCACGCACAAACGAATGATTTTTTTCGATTCGGTTTCGAAAAAAAAAACGAATGATGATTTATTTTTTTGCGGTCTGGAGGAAGGATTGAAAATGAAGGGAGAAGCGTCCATTAATCTATTTCGTGAAGTATAGAAAAGGGGAAGGAAGAGTAAAATGGCCTGCGATTTTAACAACCATTTTTCTTCCTTTTTTTTATTTCGTTTGATGAGTTCGATTTTCTTTTCTGCTTATAGATTTGAGAGGAAGACAAGAATAAGATATAGGGTTGGAGATGGCTTCCTAAATACGATTGTTGATTAATCTAAAATATCTCTGACTGATTATAATATAAAACTTCCAAAACGTCTCGTTAAGCATAACGCGAAATCACGAACCCCGAATCAGACATGCCGACAGGCGTTTATAAGGTTTTACCCATATTCCGAACACAATGGAATGTGTTTCAGAGCCTATTTCGATCATATGAGCGAGTTACGGAAATAAACGATCAATTTTTAAATTAAATCGATTAGAATAGTATCTAAGCGTTTTGAGCTGCCAGGGTCAAACAACAACTCCGATCGCTACGAAAATTGAAATCCGATAATAACTAGCTATTATGGATCCAATGGAACTAGTTTCGTCAAATTCCGAGACTATGCCTCGGAAGGCTATTTTTAAATATCGATTTAAATGATAAATTATTAAAACTGAACAAATTACCTTTAAATTAAATTTCAACCATTCTATTATCTTCAATATTATCATTATAAATTTCATAAGCCTTCAAATTATTTTTAACAGGCTTAAAACTCCATATTCAACATTGTACCCAATTTCAAATTATATAGTTCAATAATTTAATTATCAAGTAAATATTGATATTTGAAATTCAAATTAAAATTAATCTTTAAATATTTAAAATCAATTTATTATTAAATTTTAAATTGTTAAAAAATTCTGGGTCTTACAATCTGTCTCGTATACAATAAAGACAAAAACTACTAAGCTAAAGTAGTTAGCCAAAAGTCAAAAGCTAATCCTTGCTAAGAAGTCAAGTGGAAGCACCTGAAAAACCTCGGTCTGATCCGAGTATTATTTAAGAAGAAAAATAATTAATAGACCAGTCTTGCTATAATTTTTCACGTAAGATGAGACGGAATAAGATATATAACAAATATATATGATAACAGTAAAAATCATAAAATATCTCAAGTCATCTCAAATGTCTAAAAAGAATGTCATATTCTTTATTTTATTCACCAAATCACAAATATTGATAAAACATATCAATGTAAATCACAAAAATTGGTGAAACACAAATTCCAGAAATCAGTAATTAGAAATCTAGAGAACACAAAAAAGGGGAAGGCCTATCACAAACGGAAGCATGAAAACTCGCCTGCATGTGTATCACAAACGTGGGACACTAACACACAAAATGAGCCAAAGCTCTACGAACGGTCCAAAGACCATGGGACGCTAACCTATAAAAAGTCGAAGCTTCACACAAATCGAGACACTATCCCATGGGTTACTAACCCATAAAATAAGCCGAATCTCTACAAAATGGGGTACAGTCCCCCACATGGACAAAGAGACATCGCATATCGCTAATCTAAATCACAAAAATGGTCAACGCTGATCAAAAAGTGTAAAGTACACTAAGCTCGTAAATAAATGAGTTTAGCTTCATGTTCCATAACCATTGGCTTAACTTAAATATTTACGAACAAATTTTAAATTTCCACTCGAAAATTGTCACAAGATTTCAATCGGACAAGTCTAAGAATTAACCGACGAAGTAAACGCAAACGTTTCATACCACTTATTTTACTAAGTCGTTTAATTGGATTTCTCATAAGAATGAGGTAACGGTTTGTATTTACTAACAGATTGGAAAACGGTTTTAAAACGAGTTTTGTATTAAAATTAGTGTTGAAATCATTTTTGTGAAAGAGTTTTAGTATATACTACTAGTATAAAAACCTTTGTATTTTAAAGTGCCAAATCACAAAAATCCACATTTCAATAATGTGAACCAGAACCACGGAAATCAATATCGAATTCATCAAATGGAAACATAAAAAATCTATGAAAGAAATCATCATAGTCGATAATGAATGGCAATAAATAAATGGATCATCATAAATCGATGAAAATTGGAAATCCATACAGAAGTAGGCAAATATGCAGAATTTGACAATGCCAGACATCTGAGGGTTTTCCCAGACGTCTGAGCAGAAGCTCTAGAAATTCAATCCAGGTTGTTCAAATGTCTAGGGATGACCCTAGGTTCTGGAATTTTTATTCCTAAGCCTCAAACGTCTGAGTGGTTTCCCTAGACGTTTGAGCTGAAGCTCACGGCAGAAATTGCATAGCCTAAAATGGACAATCAAATTCGAAAGCAATCGAATGAGCGACTGTGGCTTTGGATTTATGCCAAGTGACAACCCAGCCATAAAGGCTCTTCAATACACCTGAATCAACATACCTAAACACCCATACTAGGGTTTTTATAAGTTTTGACTTCAAACTACGAAAATTGGAAAATTCACTCAACCAATGCTATTCAAAAGCATTCGAACATGAAATAGATGTTACGAATTCATACCTAATAGTTATCAAAGCTATAGACCTAGATGTGAGTTCAAGAACTCACCTTTAAATCCATAATAGAAAAGACAAGCTCTAAAACAAGCTAAGAACAATTCCTCTTCAACCACACCTCTAGAAGCTCCAATCTAACATCACATGCAAAGATTTCCTAAGTTAGGTTATAGGAAGTTATGATACTTGGAGAGAGATTGAGATAGAGAAGATGAATATTATGCTTACCTAAGCTTCTGCTTGATTTTAGAACTTGAATTTGAATTTCTAAGACAAGCTAGGGCTTAGGAATTTTTAATCTTCCCTCTTTCCCCTATTTTTCCTTTAGCTTGAGTTTTTGAAAATTATGAGTAGAATGAATAAAGGGGAGAAGGGTTAGGGTATTTGGTAGAAGAGTTCGGGTTACCTATTTAGGTTAGTGGGCTAGAAAACAACCCAAAGCCTAAATAAAAATGCCAAAATCGTAATCAACTACAAACATATCAATGTTTATACTCAAACAAGTTGTAAACGCCTTTTTAACTCAATGAAAGTGGTCTCGAGTCCAGATTCGACAATTTATAAAAAGTCACGTTTTAGACTTTAAATTTAATTAACCATGCTTTATTTAAATAAAATATTCAAATATAAAATCGTAAAATATGTGGGTTGTTACAAGAGCACTTACTTACTTCTTTTAAAATTCATTGGAAACAGTTTTCATTCGAAATTACTTTCAAATAATATATTTTTCCAGAACCTTGAAAATCAAATTTAGAAAACACCAGAAATTAAATTCTCAAATCCTTAATTAAATTTATTCCACTAGCATAACAGATTTATAAACCATGCTTTAAAAAATTCATCTCCTTATAATAAACAACAATTATTAATGTTTAGGAATGTTGACAAAACAATAAATGATAATCTAGTATTATGATTTCTAATAACCAATTTCATTCAACTATCTAATTTCATACAATTATATCTTTTATAAATTAAATACAATCATACATAAAATTATTCCATTTACCAATTTCGAAAACAATATTATGTCAGTTTGCTCGGTTTAATTGTTTTGGAATTCTTATCGATACTGTTGGCCAGACGTATCGATCGAACCCAAAATTCAAACTTAACAACTCAAACAATACAATATAAAACATTTTATATCATTTACAAATATGTTCTCTCATAGGATGACTTAAGGATGGATTCTAGAACAAGGACGGAGATTCAATATAGAGAGATCCTAATCAAAGAGGATTCATAAAAAGAGCATAGATTCGAAAGGAATGTAGGATAATTAAACTACAAAAGAGAAAAGGAGGAAAGACTTATATTAATCATGGGTGACCTTAACCGGGTCAACCGAGACTTAGAGAGGCGAAAATATCATCATCGATAATAAGGACAAACTTGTTGAGAACATCGCGGAAAACGCGATTCATATGATTGACGAAAAGGCAGGAGCATTAGTTAATCCAAAGAGCTTGACATAACGACCCGTCCTTCTCGACCCTTAAAAATCGACACAAATACGCCACTGTACAATATGCCGACGATCGAGTGCCAAAAAAGACAGATTGCTGAGAGAAAGAAAGAAGGAGGTAGAAGAAGAGAAAACAAACAACATCAGAATCTCACAATCACAGCGGAATAAAATATAATAGATAATAACTGATCTTTACACAAAAAGAAACTATATCTGTTTTATACATTACATCATCGGAGTACATCAAAATCAAAACAATTACCGGACAGTTGTATTAACTTATCCTCACAAAAGCATATTATACAGCTTATACAGCACAGCGGAATATACTTCAAATACATGTGATACATCTCGCCATCCAGCTCGTCTCCTAAGCTCCACAGTATCCTTCCCTATATTTATAATACTCGGTCTGACATGAGCATTATAATAAAATAACACTCGAGTTTGTCTGGAAAACCAACGTGAGAAAAATATACTCAATTTAATTATTAAAGTTTTCAAAATCCTTTGAAAATCAAAGGTATCTCATAAGACCACGTCACAAATAAACATGTCGGGTTTTTACCTTAGGATAACCAAAACATTTCTTATAAAATCCTCTGATATTATAATAGTGTCTAAGTACAAATACTAGCCATAAAGTGGTTTCTACAAACAAAACTGTAAAGGCACGTAGGGAGAATGAATTTCCAACTAATGACTAGGCACTAGGGTATCACCTATCACGGTACCTGGTCTAGATCAGCATACCGAGGACCCCTTTGATCCTCTGCAACAGAAGATCGGACTACCCCTTACTTGATAGCCTGAGTAAGATCACCCCATGGTTGGGATCAGCAACCGCCCACACAGCCGAATAAAAAGGGACCTTTAGACAGGGATGACCTTACCCTAATTGGGTGCTACCCACTAAGCCTTGCTGCATATCCCTTGATTTTCAGTCATTCCCGGTTGATGAGGTTCGAGGCTCAGCATTACCTTTTTAGAACACATCTCACTCAGAATGCTCACTGTCCTCCTAACGATGTTCCGAAAGCATTCATCCATATAAGTCTGTTCTGGGTTCAAACGGAACCGAAGGCACTACTTCCACAACATCCATTTTGGAATCACCCTCAATATTAGTAGCGATTAGCCCTTGCATTTCACTGCTCTATCTTCGACTCCAAGCTCTTGTCATCATCACAAAAACGTACTCGTTGGATCAAAGTGATTTTCGAATCTCAATTCGGATCCCGGTCTCTTCGAAACAATGTTCGCTATCTACCGGTAAACTCAACCCTGGTTCTTTAGGAATACTTAGACGAGAATAAGATCGGAGTTCACCTCCTAGCCGTTAGTGGACGGATTTCCTTATAAATGTCCTAGAAGAATGAACGAGTTTATACGTACAATATAGCACCTCGAACGGTAAATGTACCATATAATTCTCATACCTCTTCTAGGTATTCCAAAGTTATATTTTGGTCCAGATTTGATAGTCGGTTATTTAACTATCAAATAAACAAACCAATTATTTATTTCCACTGAAACTTCAAGTTTTATTAAAATTAGATTTAATAAATTCAAATTACTTTACCCAAAATTTTATATACTTAAAATATTTTAAATAAAACTACTTAAAACACTTTATTCAAAATGATAGTTATGAAAATCTTTAAAATTTCCAGATACAACTTAAGCCAAAACTACTTTTTTAAAATAAAGCTACTCTATAAAATATAACTATTTAATAATTTCTTTTTGATCATAATACCAATTTAATCCTTTTAAATCATTACTACTATAACTAACTAAATAAATATTTACTTTAGAAATTTTAAAACAATTTAAGGAAATAATTTCTCCAAATATTCTTTTTAAAGCCAACTTTAAAACTTTAATTTATACTTAAAAGCAACTTTGAAACATACTTGGCTTTTCAGGAAATACACTTCCACTTCAATATAGCCCATCTAATCCTTTATAAATCCTGCTCGATTTATCCCAATTTAATTTACGTCCCAATCCTGTAAATTCTTTCAATACTTTAAAAATAAAATCACTTTTATTTTTAGAACACATTTCCATCTCCTTATAATCACTTCAAAAGAAATATATCCTTAAATCATTTATAACAAGGCTACTAAAATTACTTAAATAAAAATAATACTTAAGAAATTCTATAAGAGTTTCCAAGTAAATTAAAACCAAAATTTCTTTTAAAAGTTATTATATCAAACATTTATGTTAAATTTGCTTTTAAAAATCATAATACTAATTTACTTTAAAAATAATTAACCACTATAATTAACTTAAACAAGTATGTACTTTTCACTTAAAAATAATTAAAATAATAAATTTCCTCAAACATTCTTAAAAAAATTTTAAAATTTCTAGTTTATACTTTGAAATCATTTCTTTAAAAATATACTTAGTTTTCCAGGAAAATATATTTTCCAACTTTTACAAATAAAATCACCCTTTTATTTTTAAAATGAACTAAGATTTTCTTATAAATTCCCACCGGAATCTATACTTTCAAATTTATCCACTGATAAATATTCCACTTCATTTATAACCCAGTTTGCAAATTTCCATTCCTCGTTTCCTTTTAAATCACTGTTTCCGAAACACCAAATCAATTCAAACTAATTTCCTAATTTGATTTCCCTTTAAATTTATTACTCGATTTATCCAAATTCCCAATAATTATTCACTAAAAAATTTCTTTTCATTTCCTTTAAAACCCAATTTATTCTATTCTATATTTTAAAATACCAAATTATCTATTCATCCAAACAATAGCATCGAATAATTTAATTCCAATATTATCTATCACATAACATATCACAGATATGAAAATAATTACAATATTTTAAGGAATCCAGTTGGATCCCTCCAACCTGTCTTACTGCATCCACAGGTGTTGGCACAATATAAATATACCAATTCCACTTCGAGGTGGAATATCGCGTTCTATGGGGTCATCTGCTATTATGCGGGGAGCATAGGGTCTCATCTTCTATATAATGCGGAAATCAATCACTCCATATATATATTACAATATATAATATCATATCTAAACTGATAATAATATTCACATTCAACCAATCAATCAATAATTTAAATTCTAACTAATTAAATTTGATTGATTATCCAGATGTGAGTGAGATTAACTCATCTTGAGTTTCGTCGAGCGTTCAAATTTTAAATTAAATCAAACCCATTCGATTTAATCCAAATTCTTTCTTGCTCCAAATGCCTTCGAATCTACTGCATCGCGTAGATCGCGTCGCTACAATTCCGGCGCTTCCTGTTTCGTTGAATTCTGAACTTGCATGCAAAAGATACAAAGTTTTAAACGTTGAATATAATTTATGTAAACAAATTCTTTTTCTATTTATTTGGTTACAAACCCTACAAATAAAAACTCGGCCGACCATTATCTATACTCTTCTTCATGCGTCCGGAATGTTTGAAACCAACATTGTCGTCAAACAATCTACAATCGTGATCACCACGACGATCGATAGCACGATCAGGAACCACCTCCGTCTCCGCATACCATATAGTACCTATGCCTAAAGTCACACGACACTCGGTGCTGTCGTCGTCGAGAAAATCATGTTTGAACGGCCAGCCTTCGAGGGCGAAGATTCGTCGATCCATTACGCTAAACACGATCCTGATCGTTGGATAGGTAGATCCAACTGTCCTCTCCGCTTTTCTAGTTGAAAGTTTTCAAAAATATCGATTAGATCTGGAGGAAATTGAGGAAAAAAAAGGGACATTTTCGACCATTAATGGCTTGGTGGGTCTGGACTGCACGAGTTTATATAAACGTTAATAAATATTATTTTAATATTAAATTCACTTCTAAACTACATTTTCAAACGAACTCCGAATCAGACATGCCGCCAGGCGATTATAAGGTTTTACCCATATTCCGAACACAATGGAACGTGTTTTGGAGGCTAATTTGATCGTACGTGGAAGATAGCTTTTTGAATCGAGTTCAAATATTAAATTTTCGATTTAAATTTCAATGCGTTTCTCACCCGTACGAACAAACAGTAACTCCAAACGCTACGAAATTTGGAATCCGAAAATAATTAACTATTACGGATCCATTTAAACTGGCTTCGTCAAATTCCGAGACTGTGCCCCAAAAGGCTATTTAACTCGCCGATTTGAATCGAGCGATTTTCAAAATCCTCGAAATCATTAAAAACTTTACTTTTAAAACTTTATTATCTTAATTATAAATCAGATAGAATTTATATTCACATTAGAAATTTTCCCAATTCATTTTAAGATTATTTGCATCATCACTATATATTAAATTCCATTATTAAATTAATATAAATATTCCAAATTTACTTTATCGACTTTCGATTCCATCCGAAAGTCCAATACTATAATTCAAATCTAACTAGACTTTAATTAAATTTTTAGAAACCATATCCATATCTATATACACACAGATTCACAAATTGTCCCAATTTCTAGTACTAAATTATTATTATCTTAATCCAATTGAATTGCCATATTTTGGAATTATAATTAATCTTGTTGATTTAACCAAAATATTCTTATTTTCAAAATCAATTTATAATCCACATTCAACATTTAAAATAAATTAAATGTTCAAAATCTAACGACCAAAACTCCGTGTTGTTACATTCCTTCCCCCTTACAAAATTTCGTCCTCGAAATTTGCTAAGGTAGGAAAAATGCTCCTAGACCCATTAACTTTCCCAAAATCCATTTTATTAAAATTTACGTTCACTTCTCAAACCGCCTTAGTTTAATCCAAAACCATTAGCTTTCATTTCTAACTCAAAAACTTTGATTTCTAACATCGTTCCAAAAAACAACTTTTCTAGTTAATCCAAAAAAATTCTAACTCCAAAAATTTTCGAAATTTTTTGACCACGTCTCCTTTGTATGGAGAACGTTTTACAATATGTAAGAGATATAAATATATATACATCGACCCACACGGTTGTAAAAAATGTATAGCAATATATTATCATTTCTTAAATTTGTTGCATAGGCGTACCTCACATTAGCGATTTTAAGCGAGCGGCTTATGAAGTATGCCTTTATGCGCTCCAAACCCTATCTGATTGCCTCCCGTGCCTTACTTACTCAAACAAGCACATCAGTTTCAACATATGAAATTATAACCACAATTCATTTATTTAACTAGCCAAACACATCAATTACATAGCCCAAACAGCAAACTTCATATTCCTACATGTTAACCGTATATTGTAAGAAATCGTAAGGTTTCACCACTATTGAATTACCTTCATAAATCCATATTTCATTTTATTTCACTCGAGATGATTTACAACCAAATCTTACTATACTCAATTCATATTTACCACGACCAACTCATATTTACTTCAATAGGATTAACATGTGCCTTACTTATAGAAATTTACTTCCATTCAATTCCAAATTGATTCACAATCAATTTCATTTTCAATTGATTTATTTACATATCTTTTATGATTCACTTCCATTTATATGCGAATCCAATTAATTAAATTTCAAGCTATTCCAAACGATTCGAAACCAACTTTATTCACTGCTTTTAATCCATTTACTTCGTTTATGACAACAACTAATTTCTATGCAATTTTGATGTTATTTAAACAAATAATAATTACCTAAGCCTAAGACCATTTTAAATTAATTCCAACTCAATTTATATTAGTTTCATTCCATTTCGAATTATTCACAACCCAACATTCTCATTTTTATCACATTATTAATTTAAATCCCTACTCCTGCATTTCAGTTTCATTATCCAAAGAAGTTTTGTTCAATATTATTTTAATTAAATTAAATTTTCTTCCAATTTAATTCTATTTCAATTTAATTCAAGTTCAACTAAATTTTATTTATCCTTTCATTCAATACATTTCTTGATATTGGTTACCTAACCATTTAACTTGGCTATATTTTTCACCCTTTTCGGTTTAGTAAGTTATGTAAACTTATCTATTCACAATTTCTTTAATTTCCACTGAAGTTTTACACATATTAATATTTATAACATATAATTGCATAAATAATTCACCATTCATAATTATATTCAACTTACTCAAGTCCAATTCACACCTATTTACGAATTTAATTTTTTTATTTTCCCACTTCTTTTACTTTATTACCAAACCATCTTATCTTGGTTTATTATTTCATCTCCCAATTTATAAGTTTAAAACTTATTTATTTACTTAAGTCCAGTCACATTTTATATTTTACTTTATCTTATTCCAATTCACATTTCATTAAATTAAAAAATTTAAACTTTCCATTTTCCTATTCATAAGTTCACCACTTATTTATTTAAAATGTTATATTCATCATTTGGGCTATCTATTTAACTTAAAGACTTAAGTATATTCATCCTATTGAATAATTGTAACTTATACAATTATCCTACCTTTCCACTCAATAACTAACTTAATTCAAATCCGAATTAAATTTTATTTAACTTGTCTCAAGTTAAATTTCAAATTACCAAATTCATTTTGATTTACACAAGTTAAATTTTAATTCCAGGGTTAAAATTTTCATTTTCCTTTCTTATTCATATCAACTTCACTTTATAAATTCAATACTGATTGGTCTCAATTCCCAAATCTTCTAAATAGAATTTCCAGAATTCAATTACCCGATTTTATTACCAAACCATTTTGAAATCATAAATATACATACTTACTTGGTATTTTTAATCATACCTCCGGATTTTCAAAACAACTTGGTTTTACCAAAACAATTCCTTTTTTGAAATTTCTAAAACATACTTGTTTACCGAACGAGTCCAAACAAATAATCATCCTAAACCATCTGGTAGCAATCCATCACTCAAAAATGAATACTGATGATGTGGCCATCATCACCAGGATTATTTTCCAGCGACTGAAGTGAGTTTAGTTCTTCCTTACTTCCAAGAAAACCATTTTTAAATAATTTCTATTTAAAAATATTTCCACTATAATATCCCATTATTTTCTCCAAACATTTTGGAAAACCTTTCAAAAAATTTCAAGATTTAAAAATTCCCACACTTTATTCAAACTCAACCAAAAAAATTTCCTAAATTTTCGAGATTAAATTCTGGTTTAATTCAAATTTTAGTTATGTTTCATTGTATTATTTCATACTTACATAATTCTATTTGGCTATAAATATAGACCACTTTAAATTTTAGATTCTTATTTGATTATATTAACAACCAAACATCCAAATATATATGAAATTCAGAAAATTATTTCTTTTATATCAAAATATAATTTTGGGTAAAATTATTCCATTTACCCATTTTAAAAACAACACTCTGTCAGATTATCTTGTTTAAGAGTTTAGAAACCCCTATCGATACGGTTGTACTTCCGCACTGACCAGAATTCATAAACACTCAACCGATAAGTCAACACAGTATAGAAACATTTTGTATTCACTAACAAATACGCACTCATATCTACTATTACATTCAAACTCATTCTAGAGTACTATTGACTCTATTCTAATGAGTAATTTCCCTATCAGAGCCAAGGTTTTCGCCAACCTAAGCTTTGATACCACTGTAAAGACCCGTCCTTCTCGACCCTCGAAAATCGACACAAATATGCCACTGTATAATATGCCAAAGATCGAGTGCCAGAAAAAGACAGATTGCTGAGGGAAAGAAAGGAGGTAGAAGAAGAGAAAACAAACAACATCAGAATCTCACAATCGCAGCGGAATAAAATATAATAGATAATAACTGATTTTTACACAAAAAGAAACAATATCTATTTTATACATTACATCATCAGAGTACATCAAAATCAAAACAATTACTGGACATTTATATTGACTTGTCCTCACAACAGTTGACTATACAGCTTATACGGCACAGCGGAATATACTTCAAATACGTGTGATACGTCTTGCCATCCAGCTCATCTCCTAAGCTCCACAGCATCCTTCCCTGTATTATAATACTCGGTCTGACCGAGCATTATAATAGAATAACACCCGAGTCAATTTGGAAAACCAGCATGAGAAAAATACACTCAATTTAATTATTAAAGTTTTCAAAATCCTTTGAAAATCAAAGGAATCCCATAAGACCACGCCACAAATAAACATGTCGTGTTTTTACCATACGATAACCAAAACATTTCTTATAAAATCCTCTGATATTATAATAGTGTCTAAGTACAAATACTTATTCAAATAGCCAAAATTGTTACATTATTAATTTCCAGCAATACTGGCTACTAAGTGAGTTCTATAAACAAAACTGTAAAGGCCCGTAGGGAGAATGGATTTCCAACAAATGATTAGGCACTGGGGTACCACCTATCACGGTACCTCGTCTAGATCAGCATACCAAGGACCCTTCAGTTCCTTTGCAACACAAGACCGGACTACCCCTTACTGGATAGCCCGAGTAAGATCACCCCGCGGTTGGGATCAGCAACCGCCCACACAGCCGAATAAAAAGGGACCTCTAGACAGGGATGACCTTCTTCTAATTGGGTGCTACCCACTTAGCCTTGCTGTATATCCCTTGATTTTCAGTCATTCCCAGTTGATGAGGTTCAAGGCTCAGCGTTGCCTTTTAAGAACACATCTCACTTAGAATGCTCACCATCCTCCTAACGATGTTCTAAAAGTAATCATCCATACAAGTCATTTCTGGGTTCGAACGAAACCGAAGGCACTACTCCTACTACATCCATTTTGGAATTATCCTCAAGATTAGTAGCGATTATCCCTTGCACTTCACTGCTCCATCTTTGACTCCAAGCTCTTGTCTTCATCACGAAAATGTACTCGTTGGATCGAAGTAGTTTTTGGATCTCAAATCCGATCTCGGTCTCTTTGAAACAACGTTCGCTATCTCTCGGTAAACTCAACCCCGGTTCTTTAGGAATACTCGGACGAGAATAAGATCGGAGTTCACCTCCTAACTGTTAGTGGACGGACTCCCTTATAAATGTCCTAGAAGAATGAACGAGTTTATATGTACAGTATGGCACCTCGAACGGTTACTGTACCAAATAATTCTCATACCTCTTCTAGGTATTCCAAAGTTATATTTAGGTCCAGATTTGATAGTCGGTTATTTAACTATCTAATAAACAATCAATTCTACCAATTCTTTTTTTGCACTGAAACTTCAAGTTTTATAAAAATTAGATTTGATAAATTTAATTACTTTACCTAAAATTTTATATACTTAAAATATTTTAAATACTTAAAGCACTTTATTAAAAATGATAGTTATGAAAATCTTTAAAATTTCCAGATACAACTTAAGCCAAAACTACTTTTTTTTAAATAAAGCTACTTTATAAAATATAGCTATTTAATAATTTCTTTTTAATCATAATACCAATTTAATCCTTTTAAAATCATTACTACTATAACTAACTAAATAAATATTTACTTTAAAAATTTTAAAACAATTTAAGAAAATAATTTCTCCAAACATATTATTAAAATGAACTTTAAAACATTACTTTATACTTAAAAGCTATTTTGAAACATATTTGGCTTTTCAGGAAATACACTTCCATTTCAATATAGCCCATCTAATCCCTTATAAATCCTGCTCGATTTATCCCAATTTAATTTACGTCCAAATCCCGTAAATTCTTTCAATACTTTGAAAATAAAATCACTTTAATTTTTGAAACACATTTCCATCTCCTTATAATCACTTTAAAAAAAAATATATACTTAAATCGTTTAAAATAAGGCTACTAAAATTACTTAAATAAAAATAATACTTAAGAAATTATATAAGAGTTTCCAAGTAAACTTAAACCAAAATCTCCTTTAAAATAAAGTTATTATATCAAACGTTTATGTTAAATTTCCTTCTAAAAATCAAAATACTAATTTACTTTAAAAATAATTAACCACCATAATTAACTTAAATAAATATTTACTTTTCACTTAACAGTAATTAAAATAATAAATTTCCTGAAACATTCTTAAAAAACATTTTAAAATTTCTAGTTTATACTTTGAAATCATTTCTCTAAAAATATACTTAGTTTTCCAGGAAAATAAATTTTCCAACTTTTAAAAATAAAATCACCCTTTAATTTTTAAAATGAACTACAATTTTCTTATAAATTCGAATCTATACTTCCAAATTTATCCATTGATAAATATTCCACTTCATTTATAACTCTGTTTGCAAATTTCCATTCCTTATTTCCTTTTAAATCACCATTTCCAAAACACCTAATCAATTCAAAATGATTTCCTGATTTGAATTCCCATTGAATTTAGTACTCAATTTATCCAGATTCCCAATAATTATTTACTAAAAAATTTCTTTTCATTTCCTTTACAACTCAATTTATTCTGTTCTATATTTTAAAATACCAAATTATCTATTCATCCAAACCATAGCATCAAATAATTCAATTCCAAGATAATCTATCACATAATATATCACAGATATGAAAATAATTATAATATTTTGAGGAACCCAATTGGATCCTTCCAACCTGTCTTCCTACATCCACAGATGTTTGCACAATATAAAAATACTAATTCCACTTCGAGGTGGAATATCGCGGTATATGGGGTCATCCGCTATTATGCGGGGTGCATAGGGTCTCGACCACTATATAATGCGGGTGTCAATCACTCCAATATATATACATATATATAACTATATATAATATCATGTCTAACTGATAATAATATTCACATTCAATAGATCAATCAAGAATTTAAATTCTAACTATTTAAATCTAACTGATTATCCATATGTGAGTGAGATTAACTCACCTTGAGTTTCGTCGAGCGTTTAAATTTTAAACTAAATCGAATCTGTTCCATTTAATCCAAAATTCTCGCTTGCTCCAAACGCCTTCGGATCTGCTATAGCACGTAGATCGCGTCGCTGCAATTCGGGCGCTTCCAGTTTCTTGAATTCTAAACATGCATGCAAAAGATATAAACTTTTAAATGTTGAATATAATTTATATAAACGAATTATTTTTCTATTTACTTAATTACAAACCCTACAGATAAAAACTTGGCCGACCATCATCTCTACTCTTCTTCGTGCGTCCAGAACGCTTGAACCCAACATCATCGTCGAAAAATCTATAATTGCGATTGCCACGACAATCGATAACATGAACAGGAACCACCTCTGCCTCCGCCTATCCATATCTTACCTATGCCTGAAGTCACGCGACACACGGTGTTGTCGTCATCGAGAAAATCACGTTCAAATGGCCGGCCTTCGAAGTCGATGATTCGTCGATCCATTACGCTAAACACGATCTTGACCATTGGATAGGTAGATACTACTGTCCTCTCTGCTTTTCCAGTTGAAAGTTTTCAAAAATATCAATTAGATCTAGAAGAAATTGAGGAATAAAAAGGGACATTTTCAACAATTAATGGCTATGGTGGTGGCTGGAAGAAAAGATTAGGGTTTCAACCTGCACGAGTTTATATGAACGTTAATAAATATTATTTTAATATTAAATTCACTTTTAAACATTTTTCAAACGAACTCTGAATCAGACATGCCGGCAGGCAATTATAAGGTTTTACCTATATTCTAAACACAATGGAACGTGTTTCGAAGGCAAATTTGATCATATTTGGAAGATAGCTTTCTGAATCGAGTTTAAATATTAAATTATCGATTGAAATTTCAACGTGTTTCTAACCCATACGAATGAATGTTAACTCCAAATGCTATGGAATTTGGAAACCGATAATAATTAACTATTATGGATCCAATGGAACTGGTTTCGTCGAATTCTGTTGCTGCACCCCGGAAGGCTATTTAACTCGTCGATTTAAATCAAGCGATTTTCAAAATTGTCGAAATCATTTAAAACTTTACTTTTAAAACTTTACTAACTTAATTATAAATCATATAGAATTTATATTCACATTATAAATTATCCCAATTCATTTTAAATCAAAATCTGATTATTTGCATCATCGCTATATATTAAATTCCATTATTAAATTAATATAAATATTCTAAATTTAATTTATCAATTTTGAATTCCATCCAAAAGTCAAATACTATAATTCAAATCCAACTAGGCTTTAATTAAATTTGTAGAAACCATTTCCACATCTATATACACCCAGATTCACAAACTATCCCAATTTCAAATATAAAATTATTATTATCTAAATCCAATTGAATTGCCATATTTTGAAATTATAACTAATCTTATTAATTTAACCAAAATCTTCTTATTTTCAAAATCAATTTATAATCCACATTCAACATTTAAAATAATTAAATGTTCAGAATCTAACGACCAAAATTCCGGGTCGTTACACATGACTAACTATTTACGTAAACCATTAGAAGGACAATAGGTCAATTTCCAGGTGTAAAATCGATGCGGAATTCAATTTCCCGCTAGGAAGGAAGAGTAGTCACTTCACCAAAACATTAGGATAATCCTCAACTATCGATGTGGATTCGAGATCACTAGGCTGAGAATCAAGTGAAAAGATAGCGCTGCCTAAAACATCCTGAGGCAATCAGCATACGATCACAAAAGAATTACCTAGGTCGTCTACTAGAGAAATGATTCGGATTTTTTAATAAATAACAACATCGAAACTGAGAACATAGAAATCTCTAGTGAATCGATGCTTGTGGTAGAGGAGTTTCACCCCTTTAAAAATCATACTGAGGTTGGCGGACCGCTGATAGGATTGAGTCACACACAAGGATGAAGTTGCAGATTGAGGTTGGAGCTATGGAATGCTCCAGTATCATGAAGAACACGAATAGGAAAGGACAATAATGGACCTTAGACCAAAGGGGAGAGTTTCAAAATTCAAAAGAAATTCTAATCAAAGAAGATCCTAACGAAGAATTTCAAGCTCGAACGAATATAGTTCTATAATTGATTATACTCATTCTAGGGCATCACTACCCTATCTCTAATGAGTTTTCACTCCATATGATAAGTTTTTCCTAAATCAGAGCTCTGATACCAACTGTAACGACCTGGCATTTCGAACCATTCAAATCAACAATCATCCACACATGTCAAACTTGAATTGCTCAAACCAAAAGATTGTTAATTTATATTTGGCAAAAATTAGCATATACAGTAAATAAATCAGTCACAGACATAGAGTATTATAATAATAAATGGTGGAATACATAAATAGTAGTTCATGAAGCTACTACACCAACATCGGAGTTAAAACAAAATACAACAGAATATCTCAAGTACACACAGAAGTCTCTAATACAAATGCAAATGACAAATATAAACATAGAAAACTGGAAACAACTGAAATAATAGGAAATCTGAACAGTAAAAGATAGATCTTCAAGCAAAGCTCCAAGCTCTAAAGGTGAGTCAAATGCTGTGACACTCAGTCTGACCCGAGCATAAAAAACAAAAAACACCCGAGTCGGGATTAACATTCTTATACTAGTAAATTCAACTCAAGTGAAATGTCAACTGAAATACAATATAACTTAAAGGATGTTTGGCATACCCATCCTCTAAGGATCCGTTAAACTATCTACATACATAGTATAATACGCTATATATATAAGGTCTACAGTAAAGTAAACTACTAAAATAGCGTTAAGGCATTACCCATATCCCCCTTAACACATTTTATATATTCCTGTAGTCTATATAGTACCGTAATTCACCCATAAACTGGAGGGCTATCAGAGGGCACTCCATAGGTAAGGTACAAACCAAACTCATAGAGGGCGTGATCCGGCATGTGACAAGGCACACGAGTCAATGCCTAGGGTAGGGTTCTACCATTTTGCAGTACCAGGTAGGTGGTAACGCAAAGCGGCCACTACCACCCACCTTGAGACACACTCCCAAATCAAAGGTGCACCCAATCAAATCACAAAGTAATAGAATGGTATCGAAGAAGCATGCTCAATCGGAGGTGCGACCTCACTTGGCCCAGGTATAGCTCCTGTGTTAGTCACATCAAGCCGACTCATGGAAGTTAGGGCTGCATTCATACAAACCATCCTACTTCGTTCTTGAATCTCCACCATGTACATAGTTGTTAAAGTGGTTTAGGTATTGACAGAGAGTATGACAATATCCGATCTCGATCTCTTTAACAACCAAACGCTTAATTCAAGCCGTGATAATTTATAAAACAGTTACACTTTATATTAAAAAATCATATTCATTTCAAAATCATACCATTTTCAAAATCATATTCATTCCAAATCATATCACTCTCAGAATCATAACCACAAAATAATTTAAACCATCGTACCAAAAAATTCGCATTTAACCCATTAAATCTAAATCATAATAGTTCCAACTTAAGTAGTTTAAATACTGAAAATATTTTATATATCTAGAAATAGTTATAAATTAAAATAGTTTATATATATTTAAAATAGTTTATATATTAAAAATAGGTTATTGATTAAAACAGTTTATATATTAAAAATATTTTATATATAAAAAAATGGGTATATATATAAAGTAGTTTCAAATATGAATTATTTATTTTAATTTCGTAAATCAATTCAAATCAACTTAAGTTTCAAAATTCAAATTTAAATCAATCTCAGTTCGACTATTTCAATTAGCAAGGTTAAAGGTTCAATTCAAATTCTCTTTATAACCATTTCAATTTATATCGATTTCAAATCCAAGTTTGAACTACAATTTAAATTACTTTCAAATTCAATAGAATTCAAAGTTTAAATATTCAGACATCTACAATAACTCAATTTGGTAATTTCATTTATATTTCAAAATTCAACTTTAATCCTATTTAAATTTCAAAATATCCACTTAATCATTTTTAATAACATTTAAATAAAATCTCAAAATTACAAAGTCAAATCAATATTAAATATTCAAATTCAATTTTATTTAAATTTAAATATTCATTTAATCCTCTTTTACCAAAATCAAGTTATCATGTTATAAAAACATATCTTTAAACCTAAGAATTAATAAGTTCCAAATCAATCTTATTGAAATTCAATTCATGAATAAATAAAATTTCAAGTCCACTTTAACTTATCTTTCAATCTTTATTTACATAAGTTATTAGAAAATCTATTTTAAAAATATCAATATAAATTGTAAAAAAATATTTAAAAAAATATTGTATATATATATATATATTAGTTAAATTAAATTTTTAATAAATTAAATTAAATTAAACCTTCTTATTAGATCTATTTAAATCTTAATTTATATATTTTAAAATTAAATAAAATATAAGTAAAATCTTAAAATTTTTATTTTCACAATTTAACTTATAATTTTACAATTTCCAGAACATATAATTTAGAATATAATGTTACATATATTAAAAAAAAATTATATTATATATTATTCTTTTAAATCAAAACTTATATAGTTACTTTCAAACTTTGGAAATCATTTTTCAAAAAAATAGACCAACGGTGTACGTATATGATTTTCTGTCCTGTGGTCAAGTGATTAGTATATTTATCATTTCAATACACAATTATTTAAATTTACGGTTATATATCATTTCAAACCGCAATCCCAGAATTCGAATTCAATGAACATCGCTTGGGTTATCATTTGAACCCATAACGATTTTTTCCTAGTATATAAGATCGCTCGGGTATGTACCATTTCAACCCATAAGGAATTTCTAAACAACAGGAACTTGTAGAGTGAGAACAAAAATGATAATAACATAACATATCAACATCAGGCTATCGTCAGTAACAAATTTAAATATAATATATACAACAGGTTAAGGTGTCATATGTCCTAGGTAATAATTGCAGATAATGGCATATTTAACAATTAAATAACTTAACAATTCAAATTTAACAGCATATTTCAATCGTCGTTTCATATGAATTAAATTTACTACATATAAGAATGTTGATCGTGACAGTTCCTCACATTTGGAGGCTAGAGAAGACAAGAATAGCATGTAAGCACACAAAAAAAGCGAAGAACGCGACAATGGCCGTTGAGATTCTTCGGACAACAAACACAAAACAAAGCAAACCAAGGCTGGAACTCGATAATCGATGAAATATATATATATATATATATATATATATATATATATATTTTAAAATCTAAAATTTTCTCATATAAAATCTTTATATTATATAATTTCCTTTTAAATAAATATAACACATATCAAAATCAATTCTTTATATATATACTTTAAAATATATTTTTTTCAAAACCCAAAATAAATACTTAAATTTGGAAAAATTCAATAAAATATCTTATAACCCGTATTAAAATTTAAAATAAAAAACCTTATTTTAGACTTGAGCACCAAATCTCAACCAATCTGTAACATATCATATATACTTTAAAATACATAGTGGAATGGAACTCTTGGCATGAACGGTTGCTGACTATGAAGTGGCACTAACAAGGTAGGGGGCTCGGTAGCCTGCTATGTGGATGGGTAGCACGGAGGTGGTTGGAGATGTTAGGCTTCGACGTGGCAAGGGGAGATATTGGCGTGGCAAGGGGTAGTGTATGATAGGCAAAAGTGGTGGGCGAGGTGTGCACGCAGACTGGAGGCAGAGGGTGGTTAAAGGAAGGAGTTGGCTATCCGTGCGGCAGAAGGGCAGTGGAGACATTGCGATGGAGTTTGGGTGGTGGATGCAGCATGGAGGTGCACGGAAGGGCTGTGGTGGAAAAGAGGAAGGAAGGCGATGTATGGCGTCCGAGAGGGTAAGCGCGGAGCATGGCACTGCATGGAGGGGCTTGTTATTGGGTTCGAGTAGAAAGGATGTTGGCGCTAAATGGTTGACCGTGTAAGGGTAGGAAAGCAACGTGAGTTGGATGTGGGTCGTTCGGAGGGTCATGATGGTGTAAAACGGTTATGGAGGAGGGAGGCAAGTCGAGCGCGGCAAGCTAATAGAGGCGGATAACGGCTGCTCTTCGTGGTGATGAGTGCGGTGGCGTGTTGCAAACTAAGGTTGAAAGGCCAAGAAAAAAATGGACGTGATGTGGAAAAAAGGGTGGGTGGATCTGTAGGTCGTGGATGAGCTTCGGTTATGGTTTCAAGTGATGGAGATGGGCTGCTATCGGAGGGGAATGTGAAACGGTGGAGACTAGCATTGCTTGTTGGTGAGGGGGCATGATGAAGGTTTCGTGAGCATGTGATCCAAGTGAAAAAGAAAACATGAAATATTTATATATTTCTTAAGAACAAACAATATACTATATTCTATTTAGAAAACATGAACAGAAGAAGATAATAAAAAGAGAAAAGAAATGAATTAAAGGATGTAAATCAACTAGGGAACAACAAAATTTAAATGTTAATTTCTAGAAATATAAAAAGTTAGTGACTATTGGTTTCAACTGAGGGACGACGAATGGACACATAAAACAAAAGGTTAAAATGGGCTACTGAGATGGCTGGCCGTTTTGAAGATTTTTTCATGCACCAAACACCGAAATGCATAAATGAATATACTACGGAGGTCGTCATGACGAGACGAACATAATGGTACACGAATATTGGCGATATGATCATCTATTAAAAGTCGATATTCGTTGCCAAAACTACTACTAAAACGTCGATAAATGGAGCTAGAGCAGTCCAAATTTGGTGAATAGAAATATGACATCTCACTCAGAAAATGATTTACATTTTTATTATATAAAAATATTTAGATTTTGAAAACATTTTATTCTCATTAAATCGACTAACTTTGAATTGAAATTGAAAATTACACAACAGAACTAACTTTCATATTTTCTGAGGAAACTTGCTACGTTTATATAGACGTATTCCAAATATCAAATTTTTATTACAAAAATTTAATTGTTTAATTTTATGAAAAATTTAGTTAATTACTTCATAAAAATTGTTAAAATTTATGGGTCGTTACATTTTTTATCAGTTAAGATATACAAATGAGCTAAATTAAAGATTGACAAACAAATATAAAATATACTTACCTTTATATCCGTTGGCATGTTGACACTTCAATACCCATGCAAGAATCAATTTGTGCAATCACTAAAATATTCATGTCTCAGTCGCTTAATTGTTTATTTCTAAAAAACCGTGTATTATCTTCTATGAGTTTCGAGATCTAATTGCAATATAAGAATATGCTTATTTGATCCATATTTAATCACATACATATGTTATATTATGAATGGTTATAGTTCATAATCTACAAAACTTTAATTAAATTAGTTTGTTGGAAATTAGCAAATAATCCATAACAAAAAATCATGTATTCAATATGACTAATTAGAATAAGGATCTCCTTAGAATGGTTTGACCATTTTGGATAGGAAAGCGAATGTAAAGGTGGATGTTACTTAGGCACGGTTGGGACAATCAGAGTGACTTGTAGGATCGATTTCACCCTAGAGGAGGGGTCAATAGGGTGATGCTGTTAATTATAAAAATTGTTGCGAAAGCTTGTAAAATTATTTCAACACAGATATATCAAAATTATAGCAGCACGGATAATAGTAGAATAATAAATGTAGAAATAGAATGACACAGAATTTACCCAGCTTCGGCAAAACTCTGCCTACGTGTTGCCCGCAAGGTTTCTACTAGAAATTAAGTACTCACACGCTTACACACGTAAATTCGCGACACCCACTACTGACTAACCTAACTCTATGCTCAAAACCCTGCCACAACTCAGCCATTGAGTTGCGAATTCTCAAACTACGCCACGTAGTTTGTCCCCTAATCACACGACTAGAAATTACAACCGTTTGAAAAGGAAAAATACAATTTAAAACACAATTAAAAATAAAAACCCTAATTTTTAACTATTAAGCCTTATAATTGAAACAAGGCCGGCCAAATCCCCTTTTTCTTATTATTATATCGGTCGTTCCTTTTTCCTTTGCTCTGTATAATGGCAACTTGTTCTCGTTTTCCTTTGCTTGCAAATTAGGGCTTTGTATAAAATTGAAGAGGCCGACTTCAATTACTTAGATTGGGTGGATTGTACTTCGTGATTGCTTGACGATCGATTTTTTGGCTCTTTGAATTGTCTTCGGCTACTTCAATTCGATCAAGTTCGAATTTTGATTCTGGTATGTAATTTTCTCCTTTTGCTTTACTGGTTTTGGCTTACTTAAACTTGATCGATGATTCGAGTCATTGGTTTATTGTTGTCAATTATTCTCGAACTCGAATGTTTTTTCGGCCGGTGATGATTTGGGTATTTAAATAGATTCGAATTCCTAAATTTTTGTTCGTCTGATAGTTGCTTGACTTCGTGATGATTTGGGTATTTATATTGCTAAATTTTTGCTCGTCTGATAGTTGCTTGACTTCGTCTCGACCACTCGATTATGTTTTGATGTTGATGATTTCTCTGACTTTGTCAATTTCGTATAATTTGATCCTTGATACTCACGGTATTGATTTTTTACTTGGTTCGATTTCTTGTTTTTTTTGTCATCACGACACTTTTTGATTTCGTGGCCACAGCGGCTTGATTTTCATTTGACTTCGGTCACTTGATTTTGTGTATGCGATTTCATGACTCTGTATTATCTTCGTCCATCACCATTGCTTTGATGTTGAACTGCAGTTGTTTACATGTTAATTACGGTTTTGGTTTGCATTTTGTGTTGAAGTCACTCTGGCTTGTTACTTTGGCCACTTGCAGTTCACTGGTCTGCATTGGAGTTTTACTACTTCGAATTTCACACATATATGTACAACCTACTTGACTTGGTTACTTGATGCAGTCTTGTTCTTGTTTGCTTTCGTTGTTCAATTTTAGCCTTGACAATTTTGGCTCTGACTTGATGCTAAACTTTGGCATGATTGTTCTATATCGTTACTGCATACATGTTCATCATGTAGTTTACTGTATTGGTTCATTTCATTCCTTTGGTATTGTTGCAGACCACTTGATCACTGTGTATCACTGCATACTAGTTTCTCTTGCCTTGGCTCTGGTTAGTGTTGTGTCTGGTTTATATTGCAGTGCATCATCTTCTATTGGCTCATGTATGCATACTTAAGGTTGTAACTGGAACCATATGTATGTTGTGCATTGCATCATATATCTGTTGCATCAATTTTGGTTGTTGTAGTGTAGCAGTCTTTAACTTGTACCATTCGAGGCAGTTGGCATTTTTGTTTCATGTACACTCTGGTCGTCATGTTTACTCAGTATCACTTGTAGTTAAAGTATTCCTGTATATGTTGTTCTTTGTGATGGCACTGAGTTGTTTGGTCGACACTTGCAGTTCACTTGCTTATGCTGTTTGTCACTATTGTAGTTGAGTTTGAGTTGCTTGTATAACTTGAACTTCGTTTGAAGTTGGTGTCATTTGCTACTGTGTTCTTTGTGCATTGTTGCTATTCCTTTATATGTTGTTCTGGTGTGTTTGCATCGACTTGTACTTCGAGTCATGTTGAAATGGTTTGATGTCAGTTGCCTCTGTGTTTGTTGTATATATGAGCTGCTTCATGCTTTCTTGTGACACAGTTGGTTCATTGATGTTTTATGTGTTTATTCCTTTGTGTGGTAGCTGGAGTTGATCTTGTTTCATGTTGGCTTGAGTCTGGGCATGTATACTATCTATGATATGTTGCTCTCGACCATTTTATTGCATTTAGATTGATTTTTGAATTGCACCTAAGTTGAATCCCGTATTTTGGGTTTGACCTGTGCTCACCTGTCTCTGTAATTTTATCAAGTGTATATATCAATGTGCACGGCCTTGTAGCATATACAGTGATACACTGTGTATGTCACAAGCTGTTCGTCTATGATGAATTGAAAATTAAATGATGATGAACAACCCAAATAACTGAGGCAAATATTATTTTCAACATCCACATTTTATTTTATACTGCAAAAATATTTCCTTTTCAATTCTACTGCATCAGTGTATATTTTTGCAGATTACTCAGATGCTGGATTCATATTGGAATGAAGTTGAAGATAAAATACGAGTTGAGTGAATGAGTGATATATAGTGAGGTCAAATGTAAATGTGAACCGTGAGAGCTTGAAATTTGTACTATTCAAACATTGTAATAAATATTTGTTTGAATAAAATTTCTGTTTGAATTCAAATTCTGTGTCATTTATTTTTATTCAGCAAATATTTATTTAATCTAAAATAGTACATTAACAAATACATTTAAACGAATATATATATATATATATATGTTTATTATCATCAAACAAAAATCATATGATCGCATATTCAACAATCTCCCCCTTTTGATGATAACAAACATATATTTAAGATTTTGAATATGTTAAATGTATTTGATCATTGATATACTCTAATTGCTCCCCCTATTTAAATGCTTCCTCTCTACATAGAGCTCCGCCTACGTATATGCATACAATTAAAATATGCAAATGAGCCTAGATGCAAATGGAAAATATTTGACCTTTGCTTGATTTTATTTGACAAAATCTTAACTTTTCTCTCCCTCTTTTGTTATCAGCAAAAGAGTAATGGTGTTAGAGAAAATAGAGATAAAGTGATCGATATTAATCCAACATTAAAACACAACTGAATATAAATATTAAATTTCAATAAAAAAAATCAAACAAAAATCATAAATACTTTGTTAGGCGCATATTCCACTTTTAGAATGGTGGGAATGATGTCATCATATAAAACCATACGGTTGTGTCTATTTGTGGTATATTTATATCAGGAATTTGAATATCTACTAACCATGCATAACCATTAAGACTTTTAGTAGTATTCCAATTTTATTTTAAAAAAATGAATTCAAGTATCTTCTAACCACGCATAACCGTGAGGACTTTTAAATGGATTAGAATCAACTTGTTTATTTTAAAAATCAATTTTTGATATGCGTTCCATACATGCATAACCGTGAGGACTTTTAAATGAGCATGGAAGCACATAACAAATTTCAAGTAATTCACCCATGCATAACCGTGAGGACTTTTAAATGAGAGTGAATACTTTGGTATTTATTTATTTTTTATTTTTTTACTTTTTTTAAAAAAGAAATATAAAACGAAAAACGAATGGTTCCTGTTTAAAGTACCATATCGACAAACTATATTGAATTTTAATGAGTGATGGTCGTTAGAAATATGATAGAAATAGAGATGGTCATGGAATGTTTACCAACAAAAAGTTTTATAACTCCTGTTTAAATTTCTAAAGAAATTTACTAATTATACCGTCTCAAGTCATAATATATGATAAATATCAACACTCGTCACTTTTTCAATCACTATTTATCTTTTCGATAATTATTAGGGAGTCAGATTAGTCAAAATAGTCATTTAAAATTAAATTCAAAAATAATTATAAAATTAATTTTTCAAAATGACTGATCTGAAAACATGGTCAAAAACGATTTTCTAGAATGGGTTATACGAGAAAAATTTCTGCTATTTGAAAATTATTTGAAATGAAAAATATGCAGATATTTTCTTTGAAAAATGATGCAATTACTAAATTATTCAACAAAAATCACGTTCCTCTAGTAATTTTTCTATCAACTAGATTACAAGTGTAATCTGCATCTGAATTTCTCTTTCACTCAAAATTATCATTAATTGAATTTGATAGACCAGACCATGAAGCATGCAACAAAATATCTCAAAATCAATTTTAACAGCTTTTTAAGTGACATTCTCTTGAATTTGAATTGAAGCCATATAAATAATCAAAAACCGTGAATATAGAGTTAGCCGTAAAATAACCAAATGTATTATCATCCAATAAAATACTATTATTAATCCAAACTAATATATATGAAGTAGTTCAAAGATTCTAGTGATTTTTATAGTGTTCTTGGCATGAGAATATAATTGGCCAACTATTTTGAATAAGTCAGAATCAAAATCATCATTATTTCATCATCACATTATTGGCAGATTTAATTCAGAATATGGTGCAGATTATCACATTTAATATATCGTTCAAAATATACCATTACCTGTTTTACCTTTACGATAATTTTTCGTGATTGCCCATTGTGATTCTGTCACCTTTATACCAGGCTAAGGAACTTTGTTTTATCGTCAGTTGTGTTTCTGGAACATCCAGAATCCAGATAACACTATTGTTGTTCCTTAGCCTGCCACCACACCTACACGATGAAAGATTTTTGTGACCTATTTGTTTTTATAGGTCCACGATTGTTAGTGGCAGAATATTTTGAAAAATAAATTTGTGGAGAACCAAAACTATTTATATATATGTTCCTTTTGGAACCCAGATTTGTTTAACTTTGAAAGATTTTATATTTGTGCCTTTTGGAACCCAAATTGGAATGGTTTTTACGTGTTTGGGTCTATACCAAAATTATTTTGATTGTGTCCTTATTTTCTGCAAATTGTGCACATTGAATTGACTTGATTAATCATATTTTTAACACTTTTAGATTGATTATACCCAAGTCCTTGTTTAACTGTATTAACAGTTTGTTTTGCTAATAGCATATTCAACGATTTTTCACTTTTTGAAAATTTATCTAAAGTCGTTGACAGTTGTTGGACTTGTGTTATGAGAGATTCATTTTCGTTTAACAATTGTGTGCACCTTTTAATAGAATTTTCTCTTCTTGTATTTTCACTCTCTTTCAAAATCAGAATTTCATTTTCAAGCGATTTAATTTTGATTTCTGATTTTTTTAATCTCTTCTTCGAATGTTAGACACTTATCACACTTAGGGATCCTACTTTGATAGTTTTTAACTAATTGTTCAAGCTGTTAATTTGATTCTATCAAAATATCTTTTTTTGATTCAAGTTTAGCGTATTTTTCCCTAAGTCGTTCAAAACAGCCATTTATTTCGTGGAAATATATAAGTAATTCTGAGTGAGTAAGTTTTGATACCTTGCTTGGCTCATCATCATCGCTATCAGTTATATCACTTCGAAGGCACAAATCAGCTTTCTCACTATCACTGCTATCGTTTTTATTCCACGTGGCTACAAAACTTTTCCTTTTTGACTTCTTTTCTTGGCTGTGTTGAAGTCGAGGACAATTAGGCTTGATGTGTCCGGGTTGGTTGCACTTATGACAGATGATCCCGTGTTCTTCTGAGTTGTCTAGTGCTTTGATTATTCTGCTTTTCAATTGTCGGTTTGGAGCTGGATTTCCGTATTTGTGGTTCCACCTTTTGAATCTCTTTATTAGTATTGCCCGCTCAGCTGCTTCATCATCATCCTCATCACAACTGCCTTTTTCCAATCCTGTTAAGAACATTTCTTTAACTGAGTTGGTTGTGAAGGATTTCTCATTACTGTTGACTTTTGCACCATATATTGCATTTAAAGTATTCCAGATTTCCTGTGCATTTTCACAATGAGAGATGAAATTAAAATTATCTTGATTAATATGAGAATATAATAAATGCATAGCCAGAGCATTAATCGAGATAATTTTCTTATCTGTTATATCACACCCATTTTCAATAATATCCCAACATTTAACATTAACAGATTTTAAATGAAATTCCATTTTCAATTTCCAATTCAAAAAATCTGTTCCATCGAAAAAAGAAGGAATAATATTGGAACGATCATCAACAAAAGTAGCCATTTTAAAATTTTAAATTTTTAAAAAAATTGGTTGTTGAATAATCAAACAAAATTTGGTTTTATACCTTTCCCGATACCACTTGTAGGATCGATTTCACCCTAGAGTGGGGGTGAATAGGGTGATGCTGTTAATTATAAAAATTATTGCGGAAGCTTATAAAATTATTTCAACACAGATATATCAAAATTATAGTAGCACAGATGATAGCAGAATAATAAATGCAGAAATAGAACGACACAGAATTTACCCAGCTTCGGCAAAACCCTGCCTACGTGCTGCCCACAAGGTTTCTACTAGAAATTAAGTAGTCACATGCTTACACACGTAAACTCGCGACACCCGCTACCGACAAACCTAACTCTACGCTCAAAACCCTGCTACAACTCAGCCACTGAGTTGCGAATTCTCAAACTATGCCATGTCGTTTGTCCCCTAGTCACACGACTAGAAATTACAACGGTTTGAAAAGGAAAAATACAATTTAAAACACAATTAAAAATAAAAACCCTAATTTTTAACTGTTAAGCCTTATAATTGAATAAGGCCGACCCAATCCCCTTTTTCTTTTTATTATATCGGCCTTTCCTTTTTCCTTTGCTCTGTATAATGGCGGCTTGTACTCATTTTCCTTTGCTTGTAAATTAGCGCTTTGTATAAAATTGAAGAGGACGACTTTAATTACTTCGATCAGGTGGATTATTCTTCGTGATTGCTTCGATCATTTTGATTCTGGTATGTAATTTTCTCCTTTTGCTTTACTGGTTTTGGCTTACTCGAACTCGATCGATGATTCGAGTTATTGGTTTATTGTTGTCAATTATTCCCGAACTCGAATGTGTTTTCAGCCGGTGATGATTTGAGTATTTATATAGATTTGAATTCTTAAATTTATGTTTGTCTGATAGTTGCTTGACTTCGTCTCGGCCACTCGATTATGTTTTGATGTTGATGATTTCTCTGACTTGGTCAATTTCGTATAATTTGATACTTGATACTCATGGTATTGATTTTTGACTTGGTTTGATTTCTTGTTTTCTTCGTCATCACGGCACTGATTGATTTCATGGCCACCACGGCTTAATTTGCATTTGACTTCGGTCACTTGATTTTGTGTATGCGATTCCATGACTCTGTATTATCTTCGGCCATCACCATTGCTTTGATATTGAACTGCAGGTTTTTACTTGTTAATTACGGCTTTGGTTTGTATTTTGTGTTGAAGTCACTATGGCTTGCTACTTTGGCCACTTGTTGTTCACTGGTCTGCATTGGAGTTTTACTACTACGAATTTCATACATATATGTACAACCTACTTGACTTGATTACTTGATGCAGTCTTGTTCTCGTTTGCTTTCCTTGTTCAAATTTAGCCTTGACTACTTTGGCTCTGACTTGATGCTAAACTTTGGCATGATTGTTCTGTATCGTTACTGCATACATGTTCATCATGTAGTATACTGTAATGGTTCATTTCATTCCTTTGGTATTGTTGCAAACCACTTGATCACTGTGTATAACTGCATACTGGTTTCTCTTGCCTTGGCTCTGGTTAGTGTTGTGTCTGGTTCATATTGCATTGCATCATGTTCTATTGGTTCATGTACGCATACTTAAGGTTGTAACTGGAACCATATGTATGTTGTTCATTGCATCATATATATGTTGCATAAATTTTGGTTGCTGTAGTGTTGCAGTCTTTAACTTGTATCATTTGAGGCAGTTGGCATTTTTGTTTCATGTACACTCTGGCCGTCATGTTTACTCAGTATCACTTGTAGTTAAAGTATTCCTGTATATGCTGTTCTTTGTGATGGCACTGAGTTGTTTGGTCGACACTTGCAGTTCACTTGCTTATGCTGTTTGTCACTATTGTAGTTGAGTTTGAGTTGCTTGTATAACTTGAACTTGGTTTGGAGTTGGTGCCATTTGCTACTGTGTCCTTTGTGCATTGTTGCTATTCCTTTATATGTTGTTCTGGTATGTTTGCATCGACTTGTACTTTGAGTCATGTTGAAATGGTTTGATGTTAGTTGCCTCTGTGTTTGTTGTATATATGAGTTGCATCATGCTTTCTTGCGACACAGTTGGTTCATTGATCTTTTATGTGTTTATTCCTTTGTGTGGTAGCTGGACTTGATCTTGCTTCATGTTGGCTTGAATCTGGGCATGTGTACTATCTATGGTATGTTGCTCTCGACCATTTTATTGCATTTGGATTGATTTTCGAATTGCACCTGAGTTGAATCAGGTATTTTGGGTTTGACCTGTGCTCACCTATCCCTGTAATTTTATCAAGTGTATATATCAGTGTGCACGGCCTTATGGCATATACAGTGATACACTGTGTATGTCACAAGCTGTTCATGTATGATGAATTGAAAATTAAATAATGACGAACAACCCAAATAACTGAGGCAAATATTATTTTCAACATCCACATTTTGTTTTGTACTGTAAAAATATTTCCTTTTCAATTTCACTGCGTCAATGTATATTTTTGCAGATTACGTAGATGTTGGATTCATATTGGAATGAAGTTGAAGATCAAATACGAGTTGAGTGAATGAGTGATATGTAGTGAGGTCAAATGTAAATGTGAATCGTGAGAGCTTGAAATTTGTACTATTCAAAGATTGTAATAAATATTTGTTTGAATAAAATTTCTGTTTGAATTCAAATTCTGTGTTATTTATTTTTATTCAGCAAATATTTATTTCATCTTAAATAGTACATTAACAAATACATTTAAACAAATATACATATATGTGTTTATTATCATCAAACAAAAATCATATAATCGCATATTCAACATGAATGACTACCTTTGCTTCATAAGGGGACATCGAAAATGAGAATTATATTAAATACAAAAAGATTCTTAATATGAAATGAGAAATTTTATTTCTATTTCCATTGTTTTAAAATCCAAATATTGTATTCTATGAAGTTTATTTCTATGAGTTTATGATTTTGATCAAAAACTCTCGATTGTAAAATTATTACAATAGAAGAATAAAACAGCGCAAAACAAGTAGTTGAATGGAACTTCAGATTTCATACACTATTATAATAGCGGCAGAAATAGTGGAAACATACCATATGACACTTGTAAATGGATGCATTAGGATATAAAAAATTGTTTTCGTATATATAACAAATATTATTTACGAATTAATAAAAAATTCAGTATTGATTAAAGTTTCACTTTGATATGAACATTATGAATATCCATTATCTAAAAAATCTTGAATAATGGTATTTGTTGCATTAGCTGTATAAAACAGAAGTATCTAAAGTTTTACAATTATTTTTGAAACAGGGACTAAGCCATGGTTACTGAAATAATTCTTTAATCCTATGATTATGAATCGTATAGCATAGATGAATTATATCTCAAAGATTAAGGATGAAGAACTCATTTGGTGGGAGAGCTATAAGAGTTGTGAAACTTTTAGGAATGATACATATAAATGTATGCAATCATAAGTTTAATGATACCAAAATGGTTCTAAATAATTTGTTAAATTCATGGATGAACTATCACAGACATGAATAAGCGCATTTGAAACACACGGATTATAAATATACTAAGTTCATAGAATTTAAAACGGAAGTAGAGCATAAAATGCAAAGGAAATATTTTATTTGATCTAATGGGCATGTAATGGAAATGGTTCCAAAATACCTAAAAACGAATAAAATTCGACCTCAACAGTCACTCCTCCCTATGACACACAATAATGTATTAATAAGGGGTAATTGGACTTTATTGGATAAAGTACGATTAATGATGAGTGAAGTTGAGTTAACTTCTTCCTGTAAAGTTACATACTTACGAGTAAGTACATAAGGTTAAAATTAATTTCATCTAAGAAATAGTTTATGAGATCATACAAGATAAATGTTTAAAAAAACCTACATATCCTATGTTACAGAGTTGACAAGCTGCGTGAGTCGAGATAATACACGTAATACTTGTACATAAAGGATCATGTGCGGATCACCCTAAATGAGTTTGGGACAATCATATTGACTAATCAATTTATGTTTTAAACATAAGTTTCATAAACTCAAAAACCAAATCGGATGTGTGTGTGTGTGTCTAAAGAATTCATAAAATATTTATGGATACCTACTCTATTGCACTGAGAAATAATTATTGTTTCAAGAAACACCAACTTCATAAAAAATGAATTTCTTTAAGAATTATTGTAAGGGATTGGTGCAACCCAAAGATAAAATGGATAATGAAGGATGCAAAAAAATTAACCGAACAAAATATACAATACGCATTAGAATATTTAATAACAAATTTTGCATATTAAAGAGAAATTTTGAATTTTATTACTGTCGCGAAAAGAACTTTATCGATCTCAAATAAGCCATTAAAAGTAGTAACTCTACCATGTGGCATGATGCGCAAATCCAACATAGATTCAAACTACATTATCAAGGTATGATTTTGATATTGGCGACGGAAAGGATATGATTCATTGACTCTTCAAAAAGAAGCTAAATGCAGTTGGAACATAAACCTTGTTGACAAGAGTAACATCTTAAATTTATATTTTTGAAAGTAATGTAACAGATTCATTATTCGACAAGCTTCAGTTAATTCATATTTTACCCACAAAATTTGTTGCTCAGTATGACTTTGGTACATATGTGTTGAAACGAAATTTTAAATAATGATTTAGAATAGACTGTTCGCATTTAACGAATATCGAAGTCTGTCGGAGCAATAACTGAGTTTGTGAGTATTGGATATGATCTAAGAAATAATAGGAAAGTGTTATTCCATATGCATCAGAGTTAAGCAAGTATTCTGATGGAGAAATCAATTAGTTTGAATTTTGTTAAAAATGTAGAGGAAGCATGCATCTATAAAAAAAAATTAATCAGTAGTAAATTATTTCAAAACCGTAAATGGATAATAAACCTACGATTATTAATGATATTTCATGTTAAAATCGTTTCAGTTTAGTTGTTGAATTTTCTATATATAATTTGAGAAGTCATCTTTTATAATAAGTATAAAATGATTTTGGGGAATGTCCCACAACAAAGACATTATATTAAATTGTATAATATCGAGCATGTAAGATGGTTTCTTTATGCATTGGCAATAAGAACTATCATACGTGTTATATTGTCTATAATATCATATTTTACTTATGTATTTGATACACTAAGCGATAATTAAATCCATATTAAGGTTACTATATGACGATTTGGAGTTTTCTTGGATATTTTATGAAATATTAGAAAATTGTTTATAGGAAGGAAAAATTACTTATGAAGGAGTGTGCGGACTCGAACTTCTTTAGTGATATTGAGTATAATGTGTTGAACCTAAGTTCACGTTCAATCTTAAGTAAAGAAATTTAAGTTGAAAAATGTTCCAAATAATAATTAGTGGCGATTCAACCAAAGGTTAAGTACATCGTCTTGAATAAGTACAATGAATGCACAAATCTAGAGATCGAGGTGAATCCAGATCTTGAGAATCTCATGACATTGTTATATGATAACAATGCGGCAATACGGTTTGTATAAGAACCTAAATCTTACCAGAATTCGAGAGACATAATCCGAATAGTGCCATATGATGAAGGTATTTTATCAATGATCAGAGAGAGTTGATTGATAGAGTAGACAATAAAAACAAAATAGCATACCCGTTCACTAAAGGACCGACTCGGTTAATTTTTATAAAAACTGGATGAAAAAGTTGGAATAAGATTCCATAATTGATCCCAAGTGCAAGTAGTAGATTAACAGAGTTAAGCGCATGAACTAGGGATAATTATGTAATTTGTTATATATGTCCAACTCAATAACAATCTTGTTCAAAAATTATAGTGACATGGAAATTTTAATGATTTAAATAATGTAATTAACTACTTTTTCATGAAAATAAACAGTTAAAATTTTCCAATAAAAATTTGATATTTAATATGCGTCTATTGAAGCACAGCAAGTGGCAAATTTTTATCTAAAAATATGTAAGTTTATTTGGTTGTGAATTTTCAAATTTAAAATTCAAAATCAGTTAAATTGATGAGAATGAAATATTTTTGAAATCTGAACATTTTTATATAAGAAAAAACCATTTCTGAGTGAGTCGTCATATTTCGTTCTGCCAAATTAGGACTGTTCTAGCTAAGTATATATAATTTTCGGCGTTTAGCAGAATTTTCTGCAGAGAATATGGAGTTTTGATAGGTGGCTCTTATCACTCATATCTATGTATCATTCTGTTAGTCTCATCATGTCGATCCCCATAGTATATTCTTTTGTGCATTTTGACGTCCGGTAGATGGCGAAATCTGCAAAACGGTTAGCATATCGGTACCCTTTTTAAGCCTTTTGGTGTTCTGTGTCCTTTCAACTGTCCAACCGTGCGAAAATAAATGGGCATTAGCATTTATTATTTCTAGAAATCAATATTATACTTTCCCTATTCCTATTGTTTCAATATATATTACTAGTTCGTTTCCACTTCCATCCTCTCCCCTCTTTTCTTCCACTCATTCTGCTCTAAGCTTACAAAAATATAAATATATAAAGCAAGCTTATATATTTCTGCAACCTACATGCTCATCCCGATCTTCCCACTTCACTCAACAGCCGACCAAGTGCCTCCGCCTCCGCATCTCCTCCAACCCGCCTGTCACCTTCAGCTTTGCAACTCCACATAAACACGCACCCCCTTCGAGCAGACCTTCCAGCACCCCTTCTTCATCTACCGCTACCCTCCTTTCGTAGCCTCCGCCATCAATAGCCGAGCATAACCCCGATGACAGCCACCTTCCTGACCATCGCCTTCGAACAACACCTCTCCCACTCCATTGCCAGCATGGAGTGACCAGACCCAGCACCCATCTCTGCCTCTCCCTCTCACAGCCCTTCGCCATCCATCTATAGCCAAGCGCACCTTCATCGTACCACTTAAGCCTTGATCGAATTCCACATGCCAGTGACACTCGAACTCCTACCACTAGCTAAACCTTCCCCTCTCACAAAACCCGATCCATCAGTCTCTTTCCCCTTCCAAACATCATAGAGTACCAAAGCTATGGCAGTTTCTCCGTGTCCAACAACCCATGAATCGACACTCGAACCATATCTCCACCCTCCAATAGCAGCCTTCTCTTCTTATTATAAAAAAGGGGAAAGGAATATTATTTTTATATATATTTATATATTTGATTATCTTACTGAAGTCGCTAGCTTTGCTTTGCTTTGTTTTGGGATTGCTGTCCCGAGAATTTCAGCAGCAGTTGTCAAGTTCTCTGCATTTTTGTGTGCTTGCTTCTAGTTCTCGTTATTTCTCTAGCCTTGAAAGGTGAGCGATCACTCATGATTAACATTCTTATATTTAGTAAATTTAATTCACATGAAATAATGATTGTGATATGTTGTTAAATTTTGAATTGGTTAGAAATTTAATTGTTAAGTATGATATGTTATGATCTGCAATTGTTAACCTATGTTAATTGACATAAGACATCATAACACGTTGTATATATATTATATTTTAAATTATTAGTTATGATCCATGCTTGTAATTGAGATATTATGTTATTTTAAATTATTATGCTATTGTTTTCACACTGCAAGTTCCCTATTAGTTAAGAAAATCCCTATAGGTTGAAATGATACATACCCGAACGATATTATAGATTAGGGAAAATCATTATAGGTTGAAATGATAAACCCAAGCGATTTTATTAATTTTGAAATTTTAGGATTGTGAGTTGAAATGATATGTATCGTAAATATTAAATTGCTACGGATTCAAATGATGAATATCCTTGTCACTTGACTATAGGTCAAAAAACTATATACGGACGCCATTGGTCTATTTTTAATTGATTTCTAGAATTTTCAAATATGTATTTTGATAAATATTGATTTTTAAAAAAAATATAATATATAGACTTTTCTTAATATATGTAAAAAAATTGATTTCTAAATTATATGTTTGGAAATTTTAAATTTATAAGTAAAGTTTTGAAAATTTAATATATAAAATTTTACTTATAACTTTATTATTTTTAAAATATATAAAATATGATTTAAGATAGATTTAAAAATAAGGTTTAATTAATTTAATAAAAATTTAATTTACTTGATATATATATATATAAAGTGTGTTTAAATATTTCTTTAAATTTATATTAATATTTTGAAAATAGATTTTGTGATAACTTTAAAAAAATAAAGGTTGGAAAGATAATTAAAGTTGGTCTGTAATTTAATTTGTTTAAGAATTGAATATAAATAAGAATTTATTTGAAACTTATTGGTTTTGAGACATTAAGGATATGATTTTATAACTTGACAACTTGATCTGGTAAAGGTGGTTAAATGAATGTTTTCAAATTTAAATAAAACTGAAACTGAATATTTAATATTGATTTAAATTTTTAATTTGAGATTTTATTTAAATGTTATTAAAAATGATTAAGTGAATATTTTCAAATTTAAATAAAATTAAAGTTGAATTTTAAAATATAAATGAAATTTATCAAATTGAGTTATTGTTAATGTTTGACTATTTAGATTTTGAAACCTATTTAATTGGAAGTGGTTTAAATTCGTAGTTCAAACCTGGAGTTGAAATCGGTATAAATAAAATGGTTTTAATGAGAATTTGAATCGAACCCTTAACTTTTTAATCGAAATCGTTGAACAGAGATTGATTTAAATTGAATTCTAGAACGAAAGTTAATTTGAATTGATTTGTGAAATTGGAAGAGACAATTCTAATTTGAAACTATTTTCGATATAAACTCTTTTAATATATAAACTATTTTAATCTATGATCTATTTGTAAATATAAACTATTTTTAATGTATAACTATTCTAATATATAAGCAAATTTCAATATTCAAACTGTTTAAAGTTAGAACTGTTATGATTTAGATTTAATTGGTTTTAAACGCAAAAACTTTGATATGATGGTTAACCCATTTTGTGGTAATGATTTCGAAAGTGAATATTATTTTTGAAATGATTATGATTAGGAAGTGAATATGCTTTTGAAGTAAGTAACGATTTTGAAAGTGATATGATTTGGAAATGGATATGATATTTTGATATGAAGTATGAACTGTTTGAAATGTAAGTTGACCAAGGTGTGAAATAAGCGTTCGGTTGGTAAAGTGACCGGGATCGATATTGTCATACTCTCTGCCAATACCGAAAACCACTTTAACAACTATGCACGTGGTGGAGAATCCCAAATGAAGTAGGATGGTTTGGCGAACGATTCTATATGGGGTATGAACTCAACCCTTCTAACACCCTTGGGTCAGCTTGATATGACTAAAACAGGAGCCACACCGGGCCAACTGAGGTCGCCCCTAAGATCGAGCATGCTTTTTCGAAACTATATCTATTACTTTACGATTTGATAGGGCGCACCTTTGATTATGGGAGTGTGTCTCAAGGTGGGCGGTAGTAGCTGTTATGCGTTACCACCAGTTTGTATCCGCAAAACGGTAGTATCCTACTCTGGGCATTTCCTCGCATTCCTTGTCATATGTCTTATCACGCCCAATACGAGTTTGGTTTATGTCATACCTTTGGAGTGCTCCCTGATAGCCCACCGGTTTGGTGGAATTTGCAGTACTGTATAGACTACAACATTTATATAAAATGTGTTAAAGGGTATATGGGTAACACCTTAACGCTATTTTGATATTTTACTTTATTGTAGACGTTATCTATGTAGCGCATTATATTATGTATGTAGATAGTTTGACAGATCCTTGATGGATGGAATCCAAAACATCTTTTAAGTTATATTGCATTTTACTTGGATATTTCACTTGAGTTGATTTACTTGCATAAGAATGTTAATCTTGACTTGGGTGTTTTGTGTTTTTCTTTATACTCGGGTCAGCCTAAGTGCTACAGCATTGAGACTCACCTTTAGACCTGGAGCTTTGCTTGGAGATCTATCTGTTATCTATTCAACTTTGCAGTTATTTCAATTAGTTCCTGTTGTTTATGTTCAGACGTTCCATTTGCTTATGTATTAGAGACTTCTTTGTATTGGGGATTTCTGTTGTATTTGCTTTAGACTCTGATGTTTTGTGGTAGCTTCATGAACTACTATATATCTATTTCCACTGCTTATTATTGTATTACTCGGTATCTGTGATACTATGATTGATTTATTTACTGTATTTGCTAAGTTTTGTCAAATATAAATTAACAATCTGTTGTTTTGAGCAATACAAGTTTGACATGTGTGAACTACTTTCGATTTGAATGGTTCGAAATAGCGGGTCACTACAAAAATAAAATGTATTTTTTCCTATGATATACTTGTTCTATTGTGATATAATTTATTTAAAGTATATTAAACAAAAAAATAAAATGATATGTTATGTGATAGTAACACAATGTGATGTATTTATGAGAAATTTATCGCATTAAAAAATAACATATTGTTTTAATTATTCCTATTTAAGATGTTTCAAGATGGAATATCGATACGTCGGTTGAGATTAGGGTGCGTAATGCTCTCCAAATTTTGTATAGTGTATGAGTCATGGCTGTTAGGGGCACCAAGGGTTATGTGTTGATAATTATTGGATAACTATGGAATGATCCACATAAAAAAATTGTTGGTTAATATAACTAATGTCAAATAGAGAATCTCGAAGTGACGATGTTATATATTTTCCTCGATTTGAGAATACTGTGGAACTTCAATGCAGGCAGTCTACTTTGATATAGTTAAATCATGATATGGCATATATTGGATGACTACGGTTGGACTGAGTTGAATCATTGAAAATGAAACACTATTCAATAGAGAATTAGCCTCCTCGGTTATAGGGATTAGTATCACAATCAACTATAATCAACTCAAAGTCAAAATCCCTAGATAAAGTGGTACATTTAATAATGAATGTTATTTTAGAACCTAAGACTTTGTTTACAGACTAACTATGTTGAATGTGGGCGATACTGAATTTTGGCTAAAACCAAATTCCATAAGTCTAATATGTATTGACGAAGAGAAATAGCATAAATAGTTGTTACTACTAGGTATCGTTAAAATAAGTAAAATTGAATTTTACTAAAAAGGCGAGTAAGCAATAAATTCATCCAAAATATCACATCATTGGCTAAGATGACATGGGACATTGATATTTGAATTGTTCGATATTAATCGTTGACTGAATTTACATATTTGAGTTGCACAACTGAAATGATAATTACTTCGAATAAACCACATGATTTAATTAATTTATAATCATTATAAATTAATTAAATTAATTTATATTTATGAAATTAATTATTTGATTTTATTTGATTTGTTTTGAATACTATTAGTATTTAATAAAGTGCGTCTATAAAAGTTATAAATGCACATATCGATATACGATAACGATAGAATATTTAAATTAAATTTAACTTGATCAAATGCTGAATGGAATTTGAAATTTTTAAGGCCCACTCTACCTCTTTCTATAACCTTCCATGCATGTGAAGGGGAGGTGTTACTCAATTTATTATGTATAGATACATGATTAAGGCTAATAACCCTCGCCCGGCATGGTCCGGTCCAAGTCATCTTGGGTCTAGGCCAGTCTCCCTCAAGCTAGCCAAAGGTTAAGGGCTGGTTGGCAAGGCTCCCTTGGCTAAAATCTCAAGTCCAAGCCAGGCCCATATCAACCCATTACGCATGTTGATCCAGTAAGGCACGAAGACTAGTATAGCTTAGCAAAGGATAAGCTACCATCCCACATTTGACGGTCCTCTTACGCTGGCATGCGTTCAACACGACACTAAGTCTATCTGCTTGCTTAAGCATCACTCCAATCCCCTTGCTGACTGGCTCTACTCAAGTCATCTTTGGTGTAGCCCATCATTTGAGCTAGTTTTAGTGTAGCCACCCATGGATTATAGGTCGTTTCATTATCCCTCGCCCTGATCGGCTTGTCCTCATTTCTTAGAAATTCCCTATCCTCTTGATGGTCTTAGCAGCTAGTGAACTAACTCAATCTATTTTTCCACCTAAGCATACCGGAGTAAAAAGACAGGAGGTTCAACCAGCGTACCTACTCGTAATAAGAAGCATGTTCCATTTCCCTAGCATGCCGCTATGGTACAAATGCATTGAATACGAAGTAAGGCAGGGCATGCCTCTGGTATAGTTCTCCTGTTAGCATTCATCTTAGCCACACATTCCTTTCATTTAGTCAGATGTCTCCCATCAAGTCTGTACAAGCAGATCAATGGCCAGGCATGTTTACTAACTGTTTTACTGCATGATATCAGTCATCCAAACATTAGCTATAAATATAACATGCATTGCAACATCAAAAAAAGTTTCAGTTCTGTGCCCCAGCACTAGGCTGGTGGCGGTTGGTTTTCCAGTCAGAAACTAGATAGCCGCTTCACAAAAGTAGGAAATGAAAAGAATTATGGATACAATATGCAATTCAGGGTCCTTCGTACAGCAAACCCTTAAGATTAACTGCTTCATCGGTATTAAGTTCCTCATTTCTATTGTTTTTTCTTATTATTCTCTTGTAATTCCTTATAATTATAAGAGAGCTATATAGTAAGAAAGCTTCACAGTGGATATAGAAAGCTCCGCCAAACCACTCTATATCTTGTATCACTTACCTTTAATTGCTTGCTTCCCCATAGTTTTTCGTTCTTAAGCCTAGTGACATTTGCTCTTTACAATGCATCATCATAATTTCGAGGTTGATCAAAAATATAGTTAATAGAAGGACCTAAAGAGAATAAACTATGAATTAAACATAAGGATTTATGTTATTTATATGTTTAGACTTTATATGATTCATCTGCTGCTTTGATGGCTCATCTTACAAGCAATTCAAGCCTTTTTATGTCTATCACAATCAAAAGTATGTCTGTTGTGTTGATTTAATTCTGATCTATTTTGTTCTTCATCTTTTTCCAAATTATGTTCAGTATAATAAATATGAATTAGATTGTCGTTCTACTTTGTTAATTTGTTTTTTTTGTATTATTGGGATTCGCATGTTATTTTCATGAATTTACATATGCCAAATTTTCTTTTGTTTTGGATATTTTATTAATAAAAAAAGACAAATTTTGATTGAGATCTATTTTATAATATTTACACACAAACGTAAATAAACTTAATATGTTAGCTTTCAATTTTCACTTTGAAATTAATTTCTATTTTATATGATTGATGTTTTGAACATGAATGTTTTAAATATTTTTTAAATGTTGTTTACATTAAAAAGGTTTCTATCTAATATTCATGAATGGATATTTAAGTAAATTCTAAAAAATTTATCCCTTTTCAAAATCTAAAGTTTGTGTAAAATCCCAAACTTTAGTTTCCTTTCTAAACTAAAAGTCTGATTTAAATGCTAAACTTAGATTCTAGCATACGCACAGACACACAGACACACACACACACACACACACATATATATATATATAAGTTGTTTTTAAATCAAAACATTAATAGGAAGATTTAAATATATGGTAAAACATGTGTGCTGCTTAATTCAAAATCACAAGATGGATATTGTGTAACTATGTAATATTTGGTATCAAACATTTCTTTAATCGAAACTAAATTCACTATTGTTAATTATAGATATCAAAACATACAAAATTATTTAAATGATATGCATGGGTAATTCTACATGTCTATTAAATGTATAATTTTAAATCAAAATCTTGGACATTTCTAAAGGATAAATGCGTCATTGCGCTATAAATTGCAGAACCTACATACATTCACATTAACTGTTAAACTAAAAAATGTATCAATGCCCTAGATTGACTGTCACTAGCCCAGTTTATCAAGGAAAATAAAATAGAAACAGAAATCATAGATCATAGAAAAAGTAAAGGAACAAGAAGTTTTTTATAGTGATTCGGCTGTTTATGAAACCTACGTCCACTTTGTAACTTTTTATTAACTGACTGTTGTTACAAGTTGAATTGGATTACAATATGATTGAATCTTCTATGTTAGATCAAGTCACAAGTACAAGATTTACTAGGTAATCACAGTAAACCCTTAGGTGATTGTTGTGTGAGAGAAGAGTGAAGAAAAGTTTCTACAGAATTTCAGCTGCCAATCCAGAAGATCCTCTTTATGTTGTAGGTAGGATTTTACTTATAGGGTTTGGAGAGCTATTGGGCTGCTAGAGACCTAAATATGACAATACGAAAGTGCTCCAAAAGTTTCACAATCATCCAACTTAATGTGATGCATCGCTAATGATCCATACAGTTAGAATATTCTCAGATCGTTTCACTTTGGTTGCACTCCTTGCCTTTTGTAGAAGCTCTCTATATAATATGTTAACTAGTTGGCTTGTTTTTATGGTGATTCGTATACAAGTTGCATTGGACTATGGCTAGAATCAGCTGAATGCTCACTTCTTGAACTGCTTGCTTGGAATATCATGAAACTTGGCAAGCATCCCTAGAAAAGATATTAGATCATGATGTAAGAAGTTTGGAGGGTCCATAAGCAAGCATTATGGATCGCTAGCAATCCATAGGTGATGGATCGTCGGCCATCCATCGCTTTAGCTTGTTTTGGCTTCTTTCCTTTTGGGTCCTTCTTAGCTCCTTCTTTTGGTCTTTTTGGTTGATCCTTGAGATGTTTCAACATATCATACATGTTCTAACTTCCTTTCAATTCAATTTGGTTAAAAACCCGATTAACATTTGCCCACTAGAGTATGCCTTCATTGGAAGCAAGGTGTACTTTGGAAGTAACTGCATTTTTAGTTCCAATTTCGTGAAGTTTAATTGATCAAGTTGAGGCAATCATGTAAATTTGGCTTCGGCTATTCATCCGTTTGTTGAGTTCGATGTGAATTGTCGTTGCTTGTAATTGTGAACCAATTTCAACACTACAACTTCCCAGATACTTGCAAATAACACATGGATCATTCTTGTCTAGTTTGGGGAAGATTGGTTACAATTCTATGGATCGCTACTAATCCATAGTTCATGGATCACTAGCAATCCAAGGACTTAGCAAAAAAATTTCCATTTAATTCCCTATTTAATTTTGTATGAGCCGACCTTCCCTTATTCTGATCCCATTTGCGGACCAAGCCATTTGCCTAGTGTTTGCGCCAAAATTGGCCACAAACACCCAAGAACAGGATTGTGTAGAGAAGTAAATGAAGAAACTAAATTTAAATAGAGTAACATATTAAAATAAAAAGAAAATCAAAACTGAAATCAAGAACAATAGGTTTTATGGTGGTTCGGTTGACTCCGGTCTACGTCCACTCCAAAGATTATCCTTTTATTAGATTATACTACGAATTACGGTTATAAGTTTGTGAAATTCGCGAGTAAAAATGGCAGAGTATTGCGTAGGTAGAAGATGAAGAGAAGCATAATCTAGCTCCTTCTTTCTAGAGCTGTGCCTAGCGTATTTATAGGTAAAACTTCGGGTACAAGAGCCTCTTATCCATATCGTCCCACCATAGGGGTTTCTAGGCCCAAATCCCATCGGAGAGGGGTTGGTACTGATCCCTTCCTTGGTTGATTCTTGGGCCGCGACTCCTACAATGGAATCCCTATGATAAAGCACGTCTAATCTCCAAGTTTCATGTCATTTGGATCGAAGGAGCTTGAGCTATTGATTGATCTTTTGTTCAATTCCACTTCAAGATTTCCTACCGAACCCCACATTTGATGACATGCCAAACCCTGCTTACTTGTTTATACCAATCCCTCTTATTCTACTGTGTCATTCCATCTTTCATTAGCTATGTCGTTCCTTCCTTGCATGCCAATCCATCCACCTACATACTTTGTCGATCCTTTGTTGCATCCATCCATACCGATCTCTCTTTTAAACACTGAAGCGTGTTGATCCCTTCTTTTCCCACTGAAGTACATGGATCCATGCCATTAAACAAAAACGTGTCGATCCCTTTATGCCATATTTTGCCGATCCATCCCTCTCCATGCAATTATGCCGATTGCACCTCGCTCCACAAGGTTATTCCGAAACATGAGCTTTTACTTGTACCGATCCATTTATAGAAGCTAGCATATACCAATGCCTTCACATTAAAGCATGCCGACCCCTTCAACATAATATGCTAATCCCTTCAGCTTGCTAGGCTACTATAGTATGCCAACCCTTTTAGTTTGACAATGTTGATCCCTTGCGCTATGTAATACCGATCCCTGTACTTTACTCTCGGGTCATACGATTGTAGCTCTGCACTCATCAGCCTTGATAACCGTGAAGTTTGTTTGGTTAAATTAGCCTACATACTACCTTGCCAAAAGTCGGGTTAACGTTTTGTCTGCTAAAACATGCCTTGCGATAGGAAGGCATGTTTTGAATTGCATTAAGTCCAATGTTCGAAACCAGTTGATGATTTGTGAGGAAATCAGCGATCTTCCCAGATTATTAGTAATGACCATTCGGGATTGTTAATCAAATCTATACTTGTCCCGGGTTGAGGACGATTGCACGAGATCGAGTGTCTGTGTTGAGTCGAAATGCGATCGTTCGAGATTGAGTGTCATTCGGGGTGAAAAGTGATCGTTCGAGATCGAGTATCGTTCAAGGCGAAATGGGATTGTTCAAGATCATGTGCCATTCGAGGCGAACTGCAATCGTTCAAGATCGCATGCCATTCTAGACAAAATGTGATCATTTGGGATCGAGTGTCGTTCAGGTCAAAAGGTGATCGTTTGAGATCTAGCGGCATTCAAGGCGAAAGGTGATCGTTGGAGATCGAGTGTCATTCGAGGAAAAATGTGATCATTCGAGATCGAGGGCCATTCAGGGCAAAAGGCAATCATTCAAGATCAAGTGTCGTTAAGGGTGATAGGTAATCGTTCAACATCGAGCGCTGTTCGAGGAAAAATGTGATCGTCTGAGATCGAGAGCCATTCAGGGCGAAATGTAATCATTCAGTCGTATGCCATTCAAGGTGAAATGTGATCGTTCGCGATCGTATGCCGTTCGAGGCGAAATGCGATCGTTCGAGATAGTGTGCCATTCGAAGCAAAATGTGATCGTTCAAGATCGAGTGCCATTCGAGGTGAAATGTGGTTATCTAGATGAGACTCGAAATCATCAGTGCCAAATTTTACGTTCGAGTGAGTTTAATCAAGTTCCAAAAGAGAAAGAGAAATAAAAGAACTAAAGACTACAATGCATGCATCTTCGGGTGCGATGGTTATTGTCATCTCAGAGCATACTTAGGGACCATTCTCGATCATATATATGTGTAAGTGACTTAGCCGTCTTATTGTGGAGTTTATTACTTATTTTTTATCGTTCCTATCAATTGATGACAAGTTGACACCTCGACCCTAGGCAGTTCCCATTCGATGCGAAAGGTGGTTACTACTGTTCCACCTCCACTGCCTGAGTTCTCACATACTATGATAGCTTGCCGTTCTGGAAATGTCCCTTAATATCATCCTTTAAGTGCTTGGAGTCATTTGTGTTATGTCCGTTTAGCTCATGAAACAAATAGAATTTATCTGATTTCTTTTCATCGTTTGTAGGATCCCTACTCATTGGCCTCTGATTGGGAATCTGCTCCTTAGTATCCAAATATATCCATTTCAATGTTTCAGTCAATTCCATGTAATAGATGAATCTCGATTCCCTTCGTGGACACTTCCATCCATCACGAGCATCCTCTACTTTTCGTTTGCCTTTATCATTCTTATTTACATCTCCTGATGATCCTTCATTTTGCACAGCATTCAGCTCCAGTTTGTTTGCTCGTGTGTCTTTTTGCCACAAAAACCTTTCTGCTTTATGGTAAAAATCCTTGAGATCAATAGGAAGATCCTGTGCCAATGAATCCTTGAACTTCATGTCATCAATAATTCCAAATACAGCTGCCATCAAAACCATGGATGGGACTGCGCGATCCACCGATGCCGCCATGGCATTAAACCGTGTTAAGAAACTCCTTAGAGACTCTCCAATCCTATATTTCAGTGTTGCCAAACTCATCACATTTTTGGGTCTCGAGATGTGAACCTTAAATTTCCTCATAAACCCTTCAATCAATTCCGTCCATGTGTTGATAGAGCCGCTTTCCAACTATTTGAGGCACAGTGCAGCTATATCCATCAAATACAAAAGAAAGCACTGTGCCATGACTTCCTCCTATACCCCAGGTACTTTCATTTGTCTCATGTATCTCGTCAAATGAATAGTGGGATCTGTTTTTCCATCATAAGTCTCAAGTGTTGGTAATCCAAATTCTGGTGGATTCCTAGCTTGCCTGGTATTTGGAGCGAATGGATTTCTATTAACATCCTCGAGATCCCAGTTAACCAACCTTCCATGCATAACTCACCTTATCATCTATGAATACCTACCATTATCTTCCATCGGTGTTGTCCTATCATCATGCCCAAGCTGGCCCTCGAGTCGACGAGGGAATTCTAGGACGTACTCCTCCGGTCGATCATCCAAATTCCAATCGACACCAAGCTCCACCATGTTGATCGTAGGTCCTCCGGCATCACGTTCAACCAGACCCGGGGGCATGCCTCCAGCCATAGGGGATCAGTACCCGCCCTTTTAGAGGGATCGGTGCCGACCCCTATAGGTTGGTGTAGGGTTGCCCCCGGCTATTTTTCTTCATTCCTTTTCCTATTAGTTTAATCCCCTGTTCCTAGTTCTGATTTCCGTCGATTCTTGCATCCTCAACTCCTTGGCCCACAACTCCAGTAGCTCTTATTACTCCAACTCCTTGTGTTTTCATTCTTGCCACTCCTACAGCTCCAGCCTGTCCAATTTGTTGGAGTAGATTCTGCTTCATCTCCTTCTTCCTTTTCAGCATCCTCTCCTGCATAGCATCCATCATCGCTTCCATCTTGTCTCTGGTAATGAAGATTGAAGTTTAATTAACCCCTGAGTAAGCCTCCTGACTCCCTTTGTGAAGGCTCCTATCTGTTCTTTGTCTCCTTGTTGATTGTCTAGCCATCGCTTTCCAGATCCAAGTCCCCAAGCTTTCAAATCCAAGACCTAACTTCCAAATCTCTAAGTGCAAGCTCTCTCATTGAAAGCACCAAAGTGTTTGCGCCAAAATTGTCCACAAATAACCAATAACAGGTTTGTGTAGAGAAGTAAATGAAGGAACTAAATTAAAATAGAGGAATATATCAAAACAACAAGCAAATCACAACAGAAACCAGGAACAATAGGTTTTATAGTGGTTCGACTGACTTCAGCCTATGTCCATTCCAAATATTTTTCTTTTGTTAGATTATATTGTAATTACAATTACAAGTTTGTGAAATTCGAGAGTAAAAATGGCAAAGTATTTCTTAGGTAGAAGATAAAGAGAAGCAGAATCCAGCTCCCTCTTTCCGAAGTCGTGCCTGTCATATTTATATGTGAAACTTTGGGTACAGGAGCCAGTTATCTATATGGACCCACCATAGGGATCGCTAGGCCCAAGGCCCAAAGGAGAGGGGTCAATACCGATCCCTTCCTTGGTTGATTCTTGGGCCGCAACTCTTACGATGGATTCCCTATGATAAAGTACGTCTAATCTCCAAGTTTTATGTCATTTGGTTCGAAGGAGCTCGAGCTATTGATCAATCTTTTGTTTAATTCCACTTCAAGATTTCCTGCTGAAACCCCCCCCCCCCCAACCCATTTGACGACATGCCAACTTCTTTTTACTTGCGGATATTGATCCCTCTTATTCTACTATGCCAACCAATCTTTCATTAGCTATGTCGAACCTTCCTTGCATGTTGATCCATCCACCTTCATGCTTTGTTGATCTTCCTTGCATGCCGAGCCATCCACCTGCATACTTTGTCAATCCTTCCTTGGATGTTGATCCATCGACCTGCATACTTTGTCGATCCTTTGTTGCACCCATCCATATCGATCCCTCCTTTAAACACTGAAGTGTGTCGATCCCTTCTTTTTCCACTGAAGTACACTAATCTGTGCCATTCAACCAAAGCGTGCCAATCCCTTCATGCCACAGTTTGCCAATCCATCCCGCTCCATGCAACAATGCCGATCGCACCTCGCTCCATAAGGTTATGTAGAACATTGAGCTTTTACCCATACTGATTCTTCTATTGAAGCTAGCATATACAAATCGCTTCACATTGAAGCATGCCGACCCCTTCAACATAATATGCTAATCCCTTCCGCTAGCTAGGCCACTGTAGTATGCCGACCCCTCTAGTTTGAGAACGTCAATCCCTTGCGCTACGTCATACTGATCCATGTACTTGACTCTCGGGTCATACAGTTGTCACTCTGCACTTATCAGCCTTGATTACCGTGAAGTTTGTTGGGATAATCCGCCTGCATACTACCTTGCCAAAAGGCGTGTTAACACCTTGCGACTCGATCCAATGCCTCCAAACCCTAAATTCGGTCCCACCATCGCTACCGTCGATTTCCATTGCCGAAGCTTCTTGCCATCGACCTCACTAGACTTCCTCATCACCTTGAGCTAGCCCTTAGTTCCTGAATCACCACCTACTTGAATCGTCGCCGATCTTGTCCACCTAGATCGCCACCGATCTTGGCCACCTTGGATCACCAACAAATTAAGATTGACCATATTTGCCTTTTGACTTGAGATGGGTGATGTGGATTTTGGCGTTTATTTAGCGATTTGGTGATGAAGTTGTGTTGGTGACCGATGCAATGGAGAATTCGAGTTGATTGTGATTTTGTGAAGATAGTAATTCGAGTCTTGAATTCTTCACAGAACGAAACCTGGGTTTTGCACCAGTGCTTGGTATGTATTGCTATCTTCTTCCACAGTGTTATAATTAACTTGCATCGAGTTACACCACTAATCCAGCATGACGTCCTTCAGGTTGATTTTGGTTTTTATGGGAGGTGATAATAGCTTAGGGTAGTGTCTCCTATGCAGCTTATGTTGTCATCACTTTCTAGAAAACTAAAATCGATTTATGCTGTGAATTCTCTACTCAGTTCAGGCCCATTGATTTATACTTGCTCACTTTGGATTGGTCATGTTGTTGCACAATCAATGTACCTAAAATAGGAAGAGATATCCATGTCACTTCAGACAACGGATCTGTTATCGATCGTTGATCGATAACGGGTAAGTGTAGGAGAAATAACTTTATAAATGATACGAAAAGCTCTTTCCTTTCTTCGTCGGAAGTGAACTATCTACACATGATAGATTGTTTGTGGTGTTCAAGACACTGAGCCCATCCCACATAGGTAACACACTGCACTTGCCCTAGTCAATGCTTGAAATCCGATGACTCGAGATAAACCGATATTTTTTCATAATTCATGTGTTAAGCGTAGAACAAATTTTAGTTATAAATAGAATTACCTGACCACATTAGAAAAAGTTTTGTTGTATAGAATGAATCACTTGTCATCCCATCATAAATCCAGTGAAGGGAGTTTGGAACTCTCAGAAGTTGAATCGACATCAGTTATGCCATCATAAACAGTTTTAGTAGCCCCTGCTCCTTCAGCACCGCTAGCTAAATACAGTCAATTGGTCATAATTGGTTCCTTTGTAGATCGAACTCCTCCAAAATTTAGAGTTTTACTCAACCCTCCGGAAAGAGCTTCCTCTATAATCTCTACTGAAGTTCTACACAACATTTGTTTACAGCATGGCATTTCGGATGATGGCGTATGCCTTCCATTAAAAAATGAGTTTGCACATATGCCACCTCCGAGGTACACCGCTTGCCACCAGTACATGTGCTTGAATGGAGCAGTGGCCCCCTTCAATCACTTCTTGTGACAAACTCTTCCGAACTCAGGAATTGCTCCATTTCAGATTCACCTCAATGGATACGCGATTTTAACTTGTCTCCATGTTTTATTTATGCGGACATTCAATCGTGCCCTGAGCTTTGATGAGTTGTGATTTAATATGATGATGCGGGATTTTTAGTAGACTTTTCTTTTACTCATTGAAATTTAATATGATGATGTAGCATTTTTATAGACGAATACTCTTTGCAGTTATTCTGAGGCTAAACAAAGATCTATCACTCGATTCCATCTTCCATACCTTGAAGGCTGCAGACGAAAAGGAGAGATCAGTCAAATGTTTACGAACAGATGAGAATTTGCTTCGGTGTGGGTTGTTGCATCCCGAAAGATCTACCATAGTTGTTGAAGTTCCATCTCCTTCCCGTTCAGGATTCAAACACACTCCACTTCTTCATCGCACGACTTCGAAGAGGGTGATCTACTAAAAGGAGATGGTACATCCAACGGATCAACTGAAGAGATTCATGAAGGAAAAGGTGTTATAGCTGGAGCTAGTTGCCCGATTAGGATGCACACGATCCCAGAGGAGGGAAAATAGGAGTTCAAGTGGTGTGAGGGCAAGGCTGTGGTGATCACGAAAAAGGAGGAGGGTGAAATTGAGAATAGTAGTAATTATGATTCCTCCTCTAATGATGAGGAATTTTATGAAAGTTGTAGTGAAGGAAACTTCTAATCATATGACGAAATTCTAGGAATAAGTCCTATTCTCCTGGATTCGTCTCCCCTAGAGATTTTTGCTAAAGATGCTCCCCTAGCAACCGAACGAATTCTCGGTTTTTCACCTAACGAAACGGATATTAACTTTGGGAACCTGAGTAATGTTTATACTGATATCGATGAAATCATGGGAGATAATTACGATATTGAAGAACTATCTTCTCACCCCGGTTGTGTCGTGTCTAGAGTTAGCCCAATTTTTACTGTGGTGGCTTCCCAATCCGATCGGTGAAGTTTTTTAAGGCCACCTACGACACGTTGCACATTTCACTAGGGTCATGTACACCTACAGATGCATTATTTGAGTTCATTTACTATTTCTAAAGTTCTTTGTTTATTTTTTGTATCAGGTACTACGAGAAGTCATGGACTTTATGACGACCTTGAATAGTTCACTGATGCACAACGTGGGTCAAGGCAGACTTCAAGCCACCATTAACCCCAAGAAACTAAGGAAGAGTGGAGGAGGAAAGATTCTAAAGCTGAAGTTCATCGTCGGGATGATAGAGACCGAGGCAGAGTTTACAGAAATGGTTATTAAAAGAGGAAAAATCCCTATGATCAGAGAGAGCCATCCAAGAAATCGAAGGTAAATCGTGGTTCTCATCCTTCCCAGCACCAAGCATTTACCTCGGCTCTAGTCTCTGTTTGAACTGAAGCTCTAACTTATACTTTTCAAGTCTCTCCATCGATCCAGGCTCCATCAACCCACACAGTGCCTACTTCTGGTTCTTTATGCCCCTGTAGGAGGCCGGCTTATATTCTTCTGTTTGGTCGTCCTAAGCTTGAGGTCGGCTTCCCAAATCGTTTCTAAAGGGAGTTAAATTTGATCGTTACCTATGCCCGATCCGTAAAGATTCTTACATGCCCCATATCCAGGCGGCTCAAAGTGATTTGATCATGCTAAAGGATGGGAGAAGTTATGTAAGAAACCGGCGAACATAAACCCAAACAACTGCCAAGAGATCCTTTCCTTCGAGACAGAAAAGGATGATTACAAGAGGATGTTAACGGAATATGACGTAAGAATTGAACAACTAACAAAGAAAAAGATGCTGCAATTTGGGAGAGTAAGAGCGATTCCATCTTGGTAAAGGAATTGAATGAGGCCCACACAAAAATGGAGATCGTGTTCAGAGACGAAATCAAGAAGGCCCACGCTGATAAAGTTAAGCTAGAAAAGGAACTTGAAATTCGAGATGCAATCATCGAGGCTCAAAAGAAAACTACTGTTGGTTATGACAAAGCCATCGAAGCTCATAAAAAGACAGTCGTTGATTATGCAGGAATGGTGGAATCTCATGACAAGATCATTTCTGACCAGACTCAAATGATTGCTTTGCCTTAGGAAAAAGTTGTGCAGCTTAACATAGAAAAGACCCAAGTTGAAGTAGGGAAGGCCGCCATGATGGTGGACTACTTGGAGCTAAAGGATACTTTTGAAAGGAAGATGGAGAAGATGGATGAGACCCTCTTGAATTTCTACGTTAACTCTATCTACACCAGGTTAGTCTCAGCTATTTAAGACCTAAATTACCACGTACTCTTGCTGTGGTTTGGGAAGAAGTTCTGGCCCCTTTTTGAGAAAAAAGGGATACATCACCGAGCAAGAGTTGGAGGATGCTTATCTTAACGATGATCAAAGAAGGCTTTGATAGAGGGCCATGAGATCATTCGGGTTGAAAGGGAGCATGAGGCCACCGATGCTATTGCACCTGCAACTAATAAAGTGCCATCAAAGCCTTTCACTTACTGGGCCTTTATTTTTGATTTTATAGGTCTATCTTCTTTGCCTACTGAACAGCCAATTTCTTCGGTCCTGGGGCCTGTTGCTATTTCAACTGCCTCGACACTTGTTTTTGTAGCTGCTTCGTTCACCACGCCCATGTCTAGGTCACAACTATTTCTACGTTACATAGTCTGGATAACCCTTTTATATCTTTGGTGGGAGATTTAATAGTAAATGAAGCTCAAGAGCAGATAAACCAAGCTAACCGGCTAAGTAAATATGAAGGTAGCTGTCAAGAAGGAAAAGATTAAGGATAGAAAGTCTTCAAGGAGCTCGTGCAAGTCCTAGAAGCGCAAGACCAAGGGTGAGTCTTCCAAGGGGGTCGAAGGATAAGGAGGAGACCTAGGCACGAAGTCGATAATTGATATTTCAGGCAGCGACATGATTCTTGATGAGGATTTTGAGAAGAAGAAGAAAATTCCAAACAAAGGCAAGAAGGGAAGTGGCAGAAAGAGATATTGACAGGCTCGAGTGACAATGGAGCAAGATACTGGAACATTCTAATTTTTCGACATGTATTTTTACAAGTGCAGAGTCTTGACTTATTACTTTTATTGTTGTAGCGTTTGTACTTTTCTTTTGGTTAGTCGACATTGTGTGAAAACAGCTCCCACATTTTGACGTTGTACAGAAATTGTTACAAGGAATGAGAAGATTAATATTTCAACTATCATCTCTTCTGTATTCTTCCTTATTTACCACAGACTTAGCTTGTTTTCTATACCACTTAAGTTTGCATGTGACACGATTTCCAAAATTCTATCTTTGGAGAAACGAACCTGTGGAGTGATTTTCCTTTCAACTAAATTTTGGTATATATGCGCCCTCTACTTCACAGGGTTATTTTCTCCGAACACTTGACAAGTGATCAGTTGATCGGAGCGATTCCTCGGATTTCTATAACCGAATCAACTTTGTGGTTTCTATCTTTGGGAACTAGTGACTCGAGCGTCTTGATTCTTGAGATTCTTGATCAACTATTAGAATTCTTTATTGATTTCTAATTATGGGTTTTTGTTAGTCCTGTAATAGACAAGTTCCCGATGTAGATAGGACAATACCAGTACTAACAAGATCTTAATAGCTTTCTGATAGCGCCCGAAGCAACATAGAGTAGTGCTTGCGTGGAATAGGTGGCTTTTAAGAGTACACGGCTTATGAAACGCGCGGCTTTTGAGAGTACGCGACTTACGAAACGCATGACTTTTGATAGTGCGTGGCTTACGAAACGCGCGGCTTTTGAGAGTGCGTGGCTTATGGGATTATATGACCCGTCAATCTGGAACAGTTTGGAATTTCTCGACGTTACCAATCTTTGGGTGACGTGAGGAGTTTGTACTTTGGGAGCATGGTTCCTCGGCTCAAAAAGTGACACAAGGCTTATGGGTGTGCATGACTTAAGTAATTATATCTTCTTGGACGTGATTCCATAACCCAAGAAGCGGTATGCGGCTTATGGAATGTGCGATTTGATTTGGGCCATCTCGGTGTTTCCGAAGCAATACCGGTTCTTACAAGGTAGGGTTCGAGTTCCATCGATTCAACATTTGGATTCAATTTTCTTCCGTCGACTCAGTGGGTAGATGGAACATACTTGAGCGTGTTCCGCCATATCAAGTAGCAATTGGACGATCATGAGTCGATTTGACCCCGTCAATTCAGCAGGTTACTTTTTTGAACACGGTTTTATGGGTTCAGAAAGTGAAGCTACTTTGTTAATGAAAGTTAGGCAAGTTCTGCCTATTTACAATGCCTCCGGTATTCTGGGATGCCTTATTTGCAAGAAATAGGAAATACATAAGATAGTCTTAGATAAAACAACGATGCAGCAATTCGCTATTCCAAGCTCGAGGAATTTAGGTTCCATCAATGGTTGTTAGCTTGAACATGCCATCCCCCAGCTTCTGGCCGAACACATAGGGCCCTTTCCAGTTTGTTCTAAATGTTCCTGGTACAGGGTAGACCCATTTGAGGACAAGATCTCCCACTTTGAAAGTATGGTCTCGGACTTTGGAATTGAAATATCGTGCAACCTTTTTCTTATGAGAGGTACTCCTTAACTCGGATTCTTCCCACTTCTCATCTACCGTATAGTGTGACTCAAGTAGGAGCTACTCATTTTTCCTTTGATTGAAGTTTTGCCTTCGATAAGAGGGGACTTCTAGCTTGGCTGAGATCATTGCTTCTGAACGATATGGCAGGACGAACAGAGAGTACTCGAAAGCAGATTTGTGCATTGTCCTATAAGCCCATAATGCAAGTGAAAGTTCATCAACCCATTTTTCTTTAGATTAGTTAGTTGCTTTTTGATGGTGGACTTGATGATCTTGTTCACTGCTTCCACTCAGGCATGAAATGGAGGACCAAACGACCATAGATTGAACTAAAAATTAGTATCAGAGCTGAGTTCAGACCGAGTTGTTTCAGGTTAGATACCTTCTTTTGGACTTAGTTTTGATGCTTTCGCTTGGATATCAGTTTATCCCTTTTTGTGTAGTTGTATTCTTTTTGTTTGACTCTGATATGTATATTTTTAACTTGTTGTATATAGTGTGGTATTCGAACCACTTATGATGTATCATTTTGTATTGTACTGGTGATGTATCAGTGTATATGTATATATATATATATGTATGTATGTATGTATGTATGTGTGTGTGTGTGTCTGTTTGCTGTTCTATGATATGTTGTACATTTTTTTGTTGTATTTTGTTCTGATAGGTCCGTTAGCCACTATAGTTTTGTGTTAATCATTTACTGAATATATCGATCCACTTGAGATAGTTAAAAAATTAGAGCATTAATCGACATATTTAATAGATGTTTAAGACAAAGCTATAGATGGTCACTCCTAGCTATCCCTATTCTCCGCACTGGCAAACAGTATTACCCAGTAATCCTCTTTGTTAATGTGGGTCTCGAGATGTGCAACAGCGGAAAAGCTTTTATCGACTCGGAAGTGTTTGTAAAAGTCTTTAAATCAGCACTCCTGAATTGAGTTCCATTGTCTGAGATAATTTTTTGTGGCACTCTAAACCTACAAATAATGCTTTTAGTAGAAAAATTAATAATTTTCTTATGGTAATAGTGGCCAACAGTTCCGCTTTGGCGTATTTGGTGAAATAGTCAATGAAAACTAAAGCATATTTGGCTCCTCCTTTGGTCATTGGTAATACACCAATCAAATCAATTCCCTAGATCGTGAATGGCCATGAGCTGATCATTTATGTCAGCACCGTCGAAGGAGTTCTTTTGATGTTATCGAATCTTTGATATTGGTCATAGGTCTAGCATAATCTGTTGCATCACGGTTTACTGTTAGCCAAAAATGCCTATATCGAAGGACTTTCTTCGAGAGGGTTTGCCCTTAGTGTGATCTCTACAGTCACCTTCATGATCCTCCCTGAGAATTCTTCGAGCTTCGTTGTTGGTCACATACCTAAGCAAGGGGTAGAGAACCCCCTTCAGTAGAGCATTCCATCCTACACTACAAACTATGGTGCATTCCGAAGGAGCGTTTTCTATTTATTCTTGTCTGTAGGGGTCCTTTGAGCAGGTAGTCCATGATCGGTGTCATCCACATTTCTAGTTCTTCAGTTGTTTCAAAAATCCACTCTATATCCATCTCGCTTATGCTTGGAGCACCAGAGTCTCGACTAGTACTAGCCCCACAGACAGAGCTTTTCCAAACTAGCCCATTTGGCTAGATAGTCTGCCTTCGTGTTTTTTCCTTAGGATATGAGTAATGATCTAATGTGCAATGTCATTCAGCAATTCCTGCACCTTAGATAGATACGGAGCGAGGTTCTCTCCCTGAGGTTGGTATTTGCCTTTCACTTGACAGATGACTAGCTAAGAGTCACTATAAATGTTTACAGACTCTATCCCGAGTACCTTCACAACTTTCAGCCCAGCTATCAATGCTTCGAATCCACTTCATTATTTATTGCAGGGAATTCCAAGTGTAAGGCATTGGAAACGGATCATCCTTCGGGAGTTTCGAGCACTACTCTTGCCCCCGAGCAGAATTCGTTAAATGCACCATCAAAGAAATGTGTCTCCACATCCGAAGTCATTTCTTCCTTATTATCTCGTATTGTAAAGTCGGCAATGAAATATGCCATATAGTGCCCATTGATCACCTTTCAAGGATGGTATGTGATTTCGTACTAACTTAATTCGATGTTCCAGTTGATAAGCCATCCAAAGGTCTTAGGGCGGTATAACACTTGCTTCAAGGGTTGATCAGTCAGCACTTTGATCGGGTGTGCTTGAAAGTATGATCGTAACTTTCTGGATGCGACCAAGAGGCAATATGCCAGTTTTTCCAATTTCGAACAGTTCTTCTCTGCTCCAATGAACCGTTTACTGGTGTAATATATGGGTTGCTGGATCTTACCTTCTTCTCGTACAAGCACGGCACTTAATGCATAGGTCAAAACCGCTAAGTAGATGTACAAGTCTTCTCCGTCCATCGGCTTGGACAGGATTGATGGGGTTTCCATATGTCGTAACAGCTCTTTGAATGCAGTTTGACAAGCTTGATTCCATTCGAAGTTCTTCCTTCCCTTCTTTAGCGTGTTAAAGAACGGTATATATTTGCCAATTTTTTTGAAATGAACCGGTTTAATGCTGCAACTTTTTCATTCAAGCTTTGTAACTCCTTGTTCCTCGGGGCCATGACTTCCTGTAAAGCGGTAATTTGTTCAAGAATTGCTTCGATGCCTCTGATGCTTACAGTGAATCCTAAGAACTTTCCAAAGGCTACCCTGAAGTGACATTTAAGTGGATTGAATTTCATTCCATAATCACGAAGTATTTCAAACATTTCGACGAGGTTGTCCTAGTGATTTGCAGCTATGCGTAATTTAACCAACATATCGTCTACAAAAACTTCCATAGCCTTCCCGATTTACCGTTTGAACATGGCATTCATTAATCGCTGATAGGTTGAACCAGCATTCTTTAAGCCAAATGACATCACTTTGTAGCAGTAGTAGTCCCAGATCAGTAATGAAACTGGTATTTTCTTCGCCAGGTTCATGCATCATGATCTGGTTATACCCCGATTAAGCATCCATAAATGATAGTAGTTCATGTTCAGCCGTCTTGTCCGAAAATTGGTCGATTCTAGGCAGAGGAAAGATTTCTTTTGGGCAAGCTTTGTTTAAGTCCAATTAGTCGATACAAGTTGTCCATTTTCCATTCGACTTCTCAACCAACCGGGTTGGATACCCATTCGGGGTAAGTTGCATCACAGATAAAACCATTTTCCATTAGCTTATCTACTTGTTCTCTCGGCACTTTAGACCGTTCGGGTCCTAGGCTACGTCTTTTCTACTTAACTGGTGTATACTTGGAATCAACATTATGTTTGTGGCATGCAATCTCCGGCGAAACCTCACACATATTGAAATGTGTCTAAGTGAATACGTCCAGGTTGGTGTAAGAAATTTGATGAGTTCTTGTCGCATCTTGTTTCCAAGATGTGATCCAATTTTTAGGACCCATGTTGGTTCATCCATATCGACTGGGAGAGACAACGTCAATTCTACTGGAGTTGGTCGTTCCTCCTCAGAGCTCTTCTTTCTAGAGTCCAAAGCCTTATCGAATCGACTATGTTCTCCAAGCCAGGGGCGGCTCTATAGTTGCTATTCGGGAGGTTCACAAATATGGAGCGTTTTCACCGTATTCATCCTCTTTTCTCTCCTTCTAGACTCTCAGAGTTCTGTGATGTAGCATTCTCTAGTGGCACTTTGGTGTACTTTGATCACCCCAACTCCATTTTCTATTGAAAATTTCATGGTTAGACACCGCTGAGCTAAAGCAATCCTGAAATCCGCCAAAGCAAGCCGACCCAAGAAACTATCATAGGCGGATATTTCATCTACAATCACAAAGGTTTGGATAAGGATGTCTCTTTGGTCACCTTCTCTGAGTTCTATGGGTAAATCGATTATTCCAACGAGTTACTTAGTTCACCAGTGAATTCCTGGATCTTCGTTTGGCAAGGTGATACATCCTTTATACTGATCTTCATTTGGTCAAACGTTTGTTTGAATAGGATATTCATAGAGCTTCCACTATCCACCAATACACGCCAGACCATGGCTGGTCCGATCCATACGGTCATGACCATGGGGTTGAGGGTTGGAGCTTCTATTCCTTCACTTTCTCGATTTCGAAACACTATGTCATCGCTCAATGTTCTCTGGTGCTTGGTAGGAGTTCCATCTTCAATCGCGAAGCATGATCCTCTTGGAGCATGTCTTAATGAGCTTGCATATTGCTCTATTTCTCCCTAACTCCTCTACGTGGGATGAGGTCCTCCGGATATTATTTCAATAATGAGTCCATGGTCGGTCCGTCTAGATCTCTCTTCGTTGGTTCCAGCATGGTTTCCCCAGTCTCTAAGAGCTTGCAGTGTTACAGGCTGGTCAGAATTCTATGTTTTCCTCACATACTCCTAAAGTTTATTCTCCCAAATCAGCTCTTCAATCAGGTTTTTTAAATGACGACACTCATTCATGTTGTGACCGTATGTTTTATGGAAGCAGCAATACTTTCCGAAACGCTTTTGTTGTTCGATCGCTTCCTTTTAGGTGGCTTCTTGTACTCTTCCATTCCTTGTGTCATGAGGTAAATGTTCTCTGGAGTAGCATTGATTTGAGTGTAGTCTTTGGGCCACAAACCTTTAAGTCGCTTGCTATTTACGTTTCCCTTGTTGGAATTCTGATTCTTCCTTTTCTAATTTCCGTCCTTTCCCACAGCGGTCCCAAAAGTATTTACGTCCTGGTTCGGCACCATACCATTCTACCTAATGTTAGTTGGTTGAAGATTAGTAGGTTTTTCTTCTAGCTCCTCTGCCTCTTTCAATCTCAGGTATTGGTTTGCCTTCCGATTAAAGTCCTTCCTGGTAGTTGGTTGTGTTGAATATGCAAGTATATGATTTTTGTTCGATGATAATAAACATATATATATATATATCCATTTAAATATATTTGTTAATGTACTATTATATTTTCACATAATTAAATAAATATTTGCTGAATAACGTAGAATTTAAATTTAAACAGATATTTTATTCAAACAAATATTTTATTACGATTTTGAATAGTACAAATTTGGGCTTTCACTGTATATATACAAATTTTGATTACAATACAATTCCGATTACGTGACAATTTTCCATGTTCACCTCACTACATTTCACTCCTTCACTCGTATTTATCTTCAACTCCAATATAGATTAAATCCAGCATCTGAGTTATCTGCAAAGCACACACTGACGTAGTATAATAGATTTGTGCAGTGTAAAATAAAATGTGTATTTATAAAATGTTATTTGCCTCAATTATTTGGGTTATTCGTCATCATATCTATTTTCCATTCATCATAGATGAACAGCTTGTGACATGCACAGTGTATCACTGTACATGCCACAAGGCCATGCACACCGATATACACTTGACAAAACTGCAGGGACAGGTGACCACAAGGTCAAACCCAATCAAAAGCTAGGTTCAACTCAAGTGCAATAAAAATAAAATCACGACATTAGCATAAGTTCAAACCGGAGCTATAAGCTAGATTCAACTCAGGTGCAATTCCAAAATCAAGACGAAGTCAGAAAACAGTACAAGCTTAAATAAAAGTATGAATACAAGGCAGCTTGAACTAGAGTGCAATTAAACATGCTCAAACATATATAGTGAAGTCATGAATACAGTTCAAACTTCAAAATGAATAGTCACAGTGCAGACTCATGAAGTCTCAACTAAACGGTCGAGTACAAGTTCAAAAAGCGATGAACCAGACCATCAACCAAATGAGACCCAAATCAGCATGAAGTACATGAAGCAGTGCAAACAAATGTACAAAGGCAAAACTAAGTACAACGTGAAGAAATGGTCAATGCAACACAAATGCTCCAGACCAACATGAAATGTGCAACAGTCAAATGGTCAAGACTACAATTACAAAAAGCAATAAGAATGATGATATACAAAATGTACACATAACATCATTTCAGTTCATCATAAAACAGTGCAGACTTGACTACAACGACATGATGACCAATGCAAACTCGAGTGTGCACAAACTTCAAAACCAGTACAGTTCAAGCTTGAACATTTACAAGTACATATGAAGTAGGCAATATGAGATACAATGCAAGCAAATGCAAACTGACTCGAAGGAACAAGCCTATGAGAAAGCACACACATGACCAGACTTATAGTGGAAATATGGGATGCAATGGAGGCAACTAAATATGCAAGTAATGCTACAAACATACATCAGTAAACTACATATACATAGAATAGTATAACATGAATATATACATGCGCAGTGAAGCCAGAAGCAACAGCAAATAAATGCTCAAATATACAGAATAATGCATATTGAAACATGCACAAGTTTAAGACATTTTTCAAAGAAATACAAATACATGTATACATATATGTGTGTGTATATACACATGCATATATATATATTGATGAAACAATAGCAGGTTGAACCAGCATAAGCAACTAATAACAGAAATTGATCAAGCCGAGGAAGTCAAAGTGATAATAAGAGATACTGTACAAGTCGAAGATAGAATTCTCATCTCAAAACTATCATCACAAAATCAAGTGACCAAAGTCAACATAAATTCAAAACACCAGAGAATTCAAAGCCATGGTGACCAAGGGATCGAGAATGTTCAAAATCAAAGTCGTGATATCAAGTAAACATAGAATTATACGAATTGAACAAGTCAGAGAAATCTCAAGCATTTAATCAAAAATTAGTGGCCGAGAAAAATCAAATGACGAATTCAAGTAAATATATTCGAACGAAATTATAGGAATTTGAATCCTATTTAAACCCAATCATCACTGGCATACGAAGGAACTGAGATCAAGCAAGCTAACCAGTAAAGCAAAAGCATAAATCACATACCATTAAAATCGAACTCGATCGAGAAGTAGCCAAAGCTAAGCAACGAACGATCAATCAACAGAGCAACACGAGAACATAAATCGATCAACCATCCAAACGGTGACTTTAAAATCACGAAGCCTTAATTTCAGAAAAAAGAAGGAGCGAGACAGCCATTATCACAAACGAAAAGAAGATACAGACTGAAGGGATAAAAAGAAAAGGGGATTCTCTTTTGTTTAAGATTTGGTCGATTTTTATTATTACTTTGAGCTTTATAGTTTAAAATTAGGGTTTTAGTTTTTAAATTGTTTTCAAATTTGTATTTCTTTTTAAACTTTTATAAAATATAGTCGTGTGACTATGGAACGAACTGCGGTGGTGTAGTTTGAGAATTTGCAACTCAATGGCTGAGTTGTGGCAGGGTTTTGAGTGTAGAGTTAGGTTAGTCGATAGCGGGTGTTACTAGTTTACGTGTGTAAGCATCTGACTACTTAATTTCTAGTAGAAATCTTAGAGGCGGCACGTAGGTAGGGTTTTGCCAAAGCAAGGTAAATCTGTGTTGTTCTATTTCTGCTTTTTGTATTCTGCTATTATCTGTGTTGTTATTATTCTGCTATTATCAGAGCTACGATTATTTTATATACTTCCGCATTAAATTTTTATAATTAATAGTATCACCCTATTCACCCCTCCCCCCTTTAGGGTGGAATTTATCCTACAAGTGGTATCATAGCTAGGAACAAAAGCCAATTTTTGTTTAAAAATTTGATTTTTCAAAAACCAATTTTTGTTTTAAAAAATTTGAATTTTTAAAATGGCTTCTTTTATTAATGCATTTGCTGAGGGTCAGTCCATAGTTAGACCACCAATGTTCAATGGTGAATATGCTTACAGGAAGAATATAATTAAAAAAAATTGAAAATCACTGATGCTTGGAATATTGTTGAGATACGATATAGGACACCAGTTATAGTTGTAGATAATCAAGAAATAGATAAACCGATGGATCAATGTATAGATCTTGAAAATAGATGTTAATGCTAAAGCTATGAATTCTATTATTTTTTCATTGGGTCAAACTGAATTTAATTGTGTCTCACATTGTCTAGCCACATAGGAAATATGGCACACACTTGAAGCGACCCATAAAGGAACATCTCAAGTCAAGGAATCTCGCCTTGCCATGCTTAGTAGCGAATACAAGAATTTCACAATGGCCAAGGAAGAAAATGTCAAAGAGATGTATGGATAACTTTCCAATATCTTATACAAATCAAAAGTACTCGAAAAATCATAAATAGAATTGAAAATAGTTCAAAAAATCCTCGGAGTCCTTCCATGAAATTTTGAAGCGAAAGTTATAGCATTCAAGGATCAAAAGATTTGAAAAAGATTAAAGTCGAAGAACTCATCGGAAATCTCACCACTTACTAGCTAGAAATGAAATTTAAGAAAGAACGACAAGGAGGTGATACTCAAAAGAGATTGATAGCTATCAAAGGGCAATAGAAAGTGATAATGGTGACAACGACGATGGAGCAGCTGAGTTGCACTATTAATAAAGAAATTCAAAAGATGGAATCACAAGTACGGAAATCCAGCTCTAAATCAAAAACTGAAAAGCAGAATAGCCAAGCACTAGACAACTCAGAAGAACAGAAGATCATATGTCACAAGTGCAACAAACCGAGTCATATCAAGCCCAATTGTCCTTAGAATTGATTCAGCCATGGAAAGAAGCCGAAAAGGAGAAGTTTTGCAGCCACTTGGGATGAAACCGATGAAGAAAATAAAAGCACTAGCAGTGAGGGTGAAAAAGCAAATCTATACCTTTCGAGGTGATATAACTGACAGCGATGATGACAAGCCAAGCGAGGTATCAAAACTTACTCACTCAAAACTACTTATGTATTTTCACGAAGTAAATGGATGTTTCGAACGACTTATGGAGAAATATGCTAAAATTGAATCACAAAAAGATACTTTGGTAGACTTAAATAAATAACTTGATCAATTGGTTAAAAACTATCAAAGCAAAGCCCTAAGTGTGATAAGTGTCCATTATTTGAATAAGAAATTAAAAAATCAAAAGTTAAAATAAAATCACTTGAAAATGAAATTTTGATTTTGTAAGAGAGTGAAAACGCTAAGAGAGAAAATTCTATTAAAAAGTACACACAATTGTTAAATGAAAATGAATCTCTCAAAATACAAGTCCAAAAACCGTCTATGACTTTAGGAAAATTCTCCAAAGGAGAAAAATCACTAAATATGTTAATAGGAAAACAAACAGTCAATATTGATAGACAAGGACTTGGGTATATTCGATTTAAACGTGTTGGTAGCGAAATTAAACAAATAAATTCCAAGTGCACAATTTTTGGAAAAACTGGACACAATCACAATATTTTTTGGTATTGACCCAAACATGTGAAACCATTCCAATTTGGGTTCCAAAAGGCACGAATATAAAATCCCTAAAGTTCAAAAAAATTTGGGTGCCGAAAGAAAAAAATATAGATTGTTTTGAGTCTACTCAAACATATTTTTCAAAATCATTTGCCACTAACAGCCATTGACCTATAAAAACAAATAGGTCACAAAATTTTTCTCTCGTGTAGGTGTGGTGGCAGGCTAAGGAACAACAACAGTGTTACCTGAATTCTGGCCGTTTCAGGCATACAACGGGTGTAACGCCCCACTCCGAAACCCACATTTGCAAAGAGTATTACAAGGTAATATTGTCTGCTAATACGGAGAATAGAGCTGGATAGGGGCGACCATCTATAGCCTTGTCTTAACTATCAACTGTATACGTCGATAAATGCAGCATTTTTTTTTTGGTGGATCGACATATCCAATAGATACTTAATACAAAACTATAATGGCTATAAGATCTAACAGAACAAAATATAACAACACATATGTAAAACACATCACAGAACAGTAGATCATCACATACATATACATATACAGATACATCATAGAGTATACAAAATGATATATGTCAAGTGGCGTAGCAACCACAATATACAGATGAGTCGAAAGAATATACATATCAGAGTTACAACCAAAAAGGACTACACAAAAAGCTATAACAAAAGTAGCTAGCAGAATAGTCCATGCGAGAGCAGAATACGCTAAGTCCAAATGTATCTAACCTGAAACACCTCGGTTGACCCGGGGCTCCCACATGTTTGCCTTTGCTGCCTAAAACCATCATCTTTTGCTGCAAATTGTAAGTATATGACTTACAGCAACTAAATTGAAAGCCTGTGCAAAATCTGTAGCTTTTTGTTGCAAATTCGTACTAGTTTCTGAAGTTTTTCTTATACCACGTTTTGCTGAAAATGCATCATAGTAAAACGGTCATAATTTTCACCGTTCTTGTCCATTTTACCTCCAACTTTTTTTTTTGTAAATTAGATTCAATAAGGAACAATTTGTTTTCAGGTTGTATCCAGAGATTTTGCAATTTTATTGACCTGAAATGAGTTTGAAGACAGAAGCTCGATTCTGTCTTTAACAAATCAGGCTGTGTTTGAATTTGTTAGCAAAACAGCCATAACTTTTGAACCACGGATCGGATTTTGATAATCTTGGCCATTCCTAAAATCTTATTTCATATACTAAAACTTTCATTTATTGATTTTTCTATTATTTTGATGTTATCTATGACAAAATTGAATTTTTATACTGCTAACCCGAGAGCAAAACTAGATTTTCCCTGTTGTTGAATCTGAAACGGAATCGGCCATAACTTCTTCGTTTTTAGGCCGAATTCGATAATCTTAGATGTTATGGAAAGCTCATTTCATAAGCTACAACTTTTTATTCATATTTCCAGATTCGGGTGTTTACTATGCTGAAATTGTAAATATTTATCTCAGTCCTGTTAATATATATATATATATATATATATATATATATATATATATATATATATATATAGCTGTAACGCCCCACCCTGAGACCCACCTTAGTAAAGAGAATTTACAAGTAATTCTGTCTACTAAAGCGGAGAATAGGGCTGGTTAAGGGCGACCATCTATAACTTTGTCTTAAACATCTACTGAATACGTCGATAAATGCAATATTTTTTTTCTTTTCTATCTCAATGGATCGACATACACAGTAAATTCTTAATCCAAAACTATAGGTGGCTAACGGATCTATCAGAACAAAATACAATAACTAAATGTAAAGCACATCATAGAACAGTAATCAACATCATATATATATATATATATATATATACTAATACATGTTTAGTACAATACAATATGAATACAGATAAAGGTGGTACTCGACCACATCATAAATATCGAATCAAATATAACTACATCAGAGTATGCGAAAGAACAAAAACTACTCAAGAGAAAGAAGAGCTGATATCCAACATCAACTTCAAGCTAAGTCCAATAGATGATACCTGAAACAACTCGGTCTGACCCAAATAGAACTCGAATAGGATGCCGAATAGTAGTCAAACTCGGTGAGATCTCAAGCTCAAGATGCTCTGAAGGATCAATAATAGAATCTGAATCTCTAAGGCACTTCCTCATCTGAGATACATGGAAGACATCGTGAATACCGGACAGATGAGGCGGAAGTGACACTCGATAAGCAACTGAACCGATGCGCTCAACAATCGGAAATGGCCCTATATAACGAGGAGCCAATTTCCCAGTAGAACTAAAACGCATCACTCCCTTCATTGGAGAAACACGAATAAAAACATGATCACCCACTGAGAACTCAAGAGGCTTCCTACGGTTATCCGCATAGGATTTCTGACGATCCTGAGCCTCTTTCATTCTCTGTCTGATAAGAAGAATCTTCTATGAAGAGTCACGAATCGAATCCGGTCCGAGAATAAGCTTCTCGCCAGATTCAAGCCAACAAGATGGAGAACGGAACGGTCTTCCATATAAAGCCTCAAACGGCGCCATGCCAATACTAATATTCTTAATCAAATATAGTTTAACAACTATATTCAATAATTCACGAAATAAAACAAACAAAAAATTATTTCGCTCATATTCACAAGTTATTCCAGAAATAGCTATAGGGTATTGGGTTTGAGTCCATTAGCATACTAACCCACTAACACTTAACCATTTATTTAATATGTTTATGTTATTTCAATTCATATGTGTAATTATTCAATTACACATAACTTTTACATTTTAACTCCAAATCTTACATTCTTATACTCGTTAGAACCGTAATCATCTCTAGTTTACAAATAAAAAAATGAAATTTACATTTTACATTTTTTTGTCATTTATTATTAAAAAACAAGAAAAATATTAATTTTGTGTGAATATAAGCTGTGACGCCCCACCCCGAGACCCACGTTAGTAAAGGGAATTAACGAATAATTCTGTCTACTAACGCAGAGAATAAGGCTGGATAGGAGCGACCAACATAGCATACAATTGCTATGAACTAAACATGTCAAGTATGTGTCAAATTTTTTTTCATTACCTTATGTGTGGTTGAAACGTCTAGTGCATAACTATTTCACAATACGGTGGCTATATAACATTTCAGAAATAATGTAATATAATATGCGGAATAATCAAAGTCACAGAAAAGCAAACCCAGATCAGTCATATACATACATAACTGTCACCATACATATCCATATAATACATCATACAAGGGTAACTACTAGGTGGCTAAGTGTCAAAATATACATCCCAAAAATATACAAGTGATCATACAGGAGTAGTACCAAAAGACGAAGACTAGCTAGCCAAAATATACATATATGTGTCCCACAAAAGTATCAAGCTGAACTGGAGGCAAAACAAATCCGGGCTAACCTGCAACTCGGTCTGACCCGAGTGAAAAAAAACACACGGGTCAGGCAACTAAACTCATCAGTAGATAAGGAACTCTAGGATAATAAGTAAGGGGAAACATTCATTCTGTTGTAGCCAACAGAATAAATGAAAGGTTCAATGATAATCAAGGAAGGTGTCAAGCTAATATTCTAATGTCATGCGTAAGGGGAAATGTGATTAAGTAAGGTAAATTATTAACAAACATCCATGAAATCATGAAATCTAATAAATCTCCAACAAGTCATGAAACGATCTAAATAATTATGGGACACAAAATAATATCGCCTTATTCATATATAAGGCTATAGAAATCATCAAATTCCGATAAATCATAAAGCATCAAAAGATAATTTTGCACGTGTTTTTGAATCTCCACTAGTACTATACTTTGGTACCAACAATCGTGATGATCGGGATCATGTCATCTAGATAAATCTTGACAATCTTGACGACTACGTAGTCTATAATTTAATCAATCCCAATCGGTGATGTAAAAGACCCGAGTAATAGTAAATTCATGATTTGGGGTATAATTTCGAATCTTGATTCCCCAATAAACTCGTGGTCTCATAGTACTAGTCCAATCTTGAATGTGTATCAACATCGAGACTAGGAACCCATAAGGGTATAACCCACGTCCCATACCATGAGTTATCACCTAATGGTTTACTAATCACTTGTTGGTTCCACATTAGGAGAAATCATAAATCAATATAATCACAATGCCTCATTTCATCGGCGAATGTAAATAATCAATTCGTAGCAATTCCGCTATGATAAACCAAAAATAAATTCAAACTTGTCTCATTTCATCGACAAGTAAAACACAATCTAAATCAACAAATTGTAATAGTCCAACATCGTCTATATATTCCCATTCGGGAATTATTGGACTACATTCCATACAAGCTCATCATGCTAATATGGAAAAGTATGCTCTAAGTTCATCTTGAGGTACCACGGAGTGGTCCCTAATCATGGAGGAGATCAAAAGATTCCTCAAACTATTTCGATCATACAAGTTCATACTTAAGCGATAAAGTAAACGCGCATGAGTCCCATACCCTGTGGTTTTTACTAAATCGTTTAATGTACTTTCTCGTATGTCCGCATACTCTACAAAATGATAAAATATTTTTATATAGGACTAGAATATTTCTATAGCGAAAGTAGGATTTATAAAACTATTTATAATAAATCCTCGGATTTTTAATAGAGAAAATACTATTTTTAAGGCCATAAAACAATTTATAAAAACTTTATAAATATAATAATAATTGCTTAAAATCCTTTAAATATGCATAAAAAAAATAACAATTTGAATTTAAATAAATTTAAATCCAAAAACTAACGTAAACTTGGCTAATCCATTTCTGCATATCATGGCCAAATATTAGCATCAAATTTCATGTAAAATTTTTGCAAAAGAATGCTAATGGAATTGTCAAAACCGAACAACACATGAATATCATTGTTGTCAATGACAGACTAGCAGTAAAAATAATAGTTTTTCTCCATTTAAACATCAAAATCATACAAAACTTAAAACACAAAAGTTGTAGCTTATTCTTTGGAGATTTTAGAACATCCAAAATTTCAATATTCCGATCAGTAACGTGAAAGTTATGATCGAAATACTATCTTATGAATTTTATGTGCAGTAGCTAACAACTACAGGCCAGAGACAAACATTCACGATTTCAGCATAGGAAACTTCAAAATTTGGCAAATTGATTCAAAGAAAAGTTATAGCATATTCTCTGGGGATTTCAGAACATCCAAAATTTCAATATTCCGATTTGTGGTTCAAAAGATATACTCAAAATACTACTTCAGCAAAAGAGTATTTCTGTGCCAAAAGCCATTCGACACAGCAACTTCTAACTCAATTTTCAGGCATCAAATGAAATCCAAATGCCATAAAAATTGGCGTGAATATACTACAGTCAATAAGCTTCGAAACGAGACCAAAATCACCTCAATCAGATAAGGGATGAGGGAGATACAAGCAAATGAAATTAGGGTATTTTCAGGATTTAATATGAACAAACCGAAGTAAATTGACATACAGAAATTAGATTTTTCCACAACTTCAGATGATTTAGCTTGCTGTAAGAAATTCTTACCTATTGCAGCGAAGAGCAAAGAATTGAATAGCAAGGAGAGGTCTTCTAGGCTTGCAACGAAGCTCCGGAGGCTTCTACTACAAGAAGAGAGACATGCAAAGCAAAAGCAAACCCCAAACATGAATATACAATAAAATCACAAATGAAATCACAAATCCGAGATTAACATGATGGAGATTATCTTGCTCTCTTTAATTTGGCTAATTACTCTTTTAATTTCAGCTATAATTTGATTTATTAGGGCTTGGATAAGAAGGAGGACATGGATTTTGCTTTGTGAAGCTACTGGCTAATTTGAGGAAGAAGACTAAATAAAAGAAACGGTGAAAAGTTTGTACGTCCAAGTTTTTTTTTTTTCCTTTTTCCATCCAGATGTTTCTTATGGGCTGACCTGGGTTGGGGCTAAACCCATTTAGACTTAGGTATTTATTTGTTTTATTATTTATGTGTTCATAATTTACATAATATACAAATGTACATAACGTACACATATTTGATTGGATTTTCACGATTTTGGATGCGTTGGATTCGTCTTGCCATCTAGTTTCCAATAAAATTATTAAAACTTATGTTTCAACAATTTTATTATTTTATATTCATTTATTATCAAATTTAACCAATTTTCTTACTTTTGCACAATAAATTGCAAAATTAACACAATTGGTTAAATTATATTATTTTACACATCTAATAACAAAACAAATACATGTTTTGTCACTAATAAATCATTTCTCACTAAATTATCCACATTCTTCATTATTATTACTTTATTTACTCATTTCTCCATATTTAAATTAATAAAATGTCAATATTATTTTAAATAAACACAATATTGATAATAGTAGATCATCACATGCATATACACATATACAGATACATCACAGGGTATACAAAATGATACATGTCAAGTGGTGTAGCAACCACAATATACAGGCGAGTCAAAAGAATATACATATCAGAGTTACAACAACAAAAAAAGGCTACACAAAAAGATATAACAAAAGGAGCAAGCAGGATAGTCCATGCGAAAGCAGAATAGGCTAAGTCCAAATGTATCTAACCTGAAACACCTCGGTCTGACCCGAGTATAAAATACACAAGTCAGTCTAGCTAAACAAATCAGTTAGATAAGCTAAATGATGAACATGCAAGGTCATAAAGTACCACAAATATCTCTAAAAGAGATAACTCAATCATCTACAAAAGATGAATCATAACAAGTCTCATATTATCGGCAACTCAATAAACAAAGGATATGAATATCCCAAATCTAGCCAAAAAGGCAAATAACAAATACCAATAAAGGTAACACAAGTTTCCATAAGGTAATCGCTATGTATCGAGTGGTTCAAAAGACCTACTCCGAAAGGCGATACTCTAGGGAAATATAAATATCAATGAAACAAAAGATGCACGTGCTCGGCACTGTATAAACAAGGATCCACAAGCCCGAAGGCGACAAATCCAAGTATCTCTCGAGCGGTGACGAAGGACCAACTCCAAAAGCGATACTATAGGGCAACATACCCGAAGGCAACAAACCCAAGTATCTCCCGAGCGGTGACGATGGACCAACTCCAAAAGCGATACTATAGGGCAACAAACCCGAAGGCAACAAACCCGAAGGCACAAACCCGAAGGCAACAAACCGTAGTGGCGAAGGTTCAGAGGCCCAGTACTGGACACCACTAACTGGCAATATGTGTCACAAACTCTCGGAAAGGAACCCGAAAAGTGTTAACGTGTGTCCCATACCACACATTCTCACTAAATGGTTTACTAATTAGTCAATTCCACACTCAAAGCAGTACAAAGTTTACCTCATCTCATCGGTAAACCAGTCCCAAAGGTCAAAACGATCAAACGAATAGATTAGGAATTAACCGAAAAGATAAACGCACGTGTTCATAGCACGTGTTTTATCCAATCATTTAATTCTCCTCCCTCTTCGCTCGAAGTGCAAAATTGTGTGTTTTATATAGAAATTAAGTTGAAGAAAACGAGTTTTAGGAACGCTTCAAAATCGCTTTACAAATTGCATTTGAAATTCTCCTATTATGGAGTAATTAATTTAATACTTAAAAATAATATTAAATTATAATTTCAAAAGTCAATTTACTTGAAAAACACTTTGTAATGCTTTATAAAATCCGTGTACGGAATTTAGAGAAAAATCTCAAAGAAATCGAAAAATATCAGAAAAAGCCAGAAATTATTCCAAGTATAAAAACCGGTGACAACATGCTGCGAACCCAAGTTCGACAGCAGGTTTGGATCTGCAAACAGAGTCCAAATGACATGGAATTGGGTAGGAATATATTTTAACATTCCTACTTCAATATGAAAAAAGAATCATTCAAATCCAATTTGAGAAGAAGAATCTGCGTCGTTTCAAAGTCGGACCAAAACAAGGTTTAAAACACTGAATTAACAAGCTGCGAGTACAAGTTCGACAGCAATTTAGAAATAGCAAACCAACCCGGATTTTCATGAAACTTTACTGAAATATAAATCAATATTCCTACTTCAATTTTCAAAAAGAATCACACAAATCCAATTTGAAACCAATGAGTTATGCTGTCACAAACATGCACTCAGGCCATGTTTGCAACAGTTCAAAAACCAAATGTGCAGGCCTAAAACCCTCCTGGACTCAACTTTCAGTCATAAAACAGGGAATCAAATTGCATCGTATTGACCTCAAAATTGGTTCACATATAGTAGAAAACTTCTTCTCTTAAACAAAAAAAGAATGATGCAATTTTGATAAAATTTGAGAAAGTTATGATCTCTCAAAATTGAACCCAGACGGTGTTTCACTGTTGAACTCTGGGCAAAAACATGGTCCAGGTTCAAGTTTGACAACGGATTTATATAAGCTATCTATGTCAAAATGACCTATAATTTGGTATGAACAAAGTAGAGAACTTCATCTTTCAAAAAAAAAAAGAATCGCGCAATTTGAGAAAGAAACGAAGAGATATGATGTCTCAAACATGGACTCAGTCCATGTTTGTAACAACGCGGAAAACAAAATATGCACAGGATATTTGCAGGCTGTGCATTGATTTTGCAGTGACGATTTGAACACTCAAATGACAATATTATTCAACCAAAATTTGCAGAAATGAAATTTAACATGCAAGCTATCAAATCCAAGAAATCCGGAAGCTATCAAATCCAAGAAATCCGGAAGCATTTCGTTGCCGGAATCAAAAGTTATAAGTTCTCAAAGATGCAACAGAGAACAGATTTCAAACAGAAAATAACAAAAATTTACCGACAAAAACTAAATTTTTGCTTGCTTTTGCAATTTTTTTTAGCTTGACTCAGCTAGATTATGTGAGTATTTCAAGTCACCTTGCTGTAGCAATGGAAAGACTCGAATTTTAAGCTGAAAGTAGTGAGCTTTGAGTTAGTTTTGGTCTCCAAAACCTGTAGAAGAAGAAAAAGATGCATGCAAAGAAGAAAAACACAATTAACAAACAATCTCAACTAAAAATCTAGATTTGGTGAAATAATAGTGTTTTAGAATGGATTACCTTTAATTTTCACTTTAGATTTGATAGAATAGCAACTTGAATTGAAGTAAATGATAATCAATGATGGTGTCAAGCTAATATTCTAATGTCATGCGTAAGGGGAAATGTGATTAAGTAAAGTAAATTATTAACAAACATCCATGAAATCATGAAATCTCATAAATCTCCAACAAGTCATGAAACGATCTAAATAAGCATGGACCACAAAATAATATCGCCTTATTCATATATAAGGCTATAGAAATCATCAAATTCCGATTAATCATAAAGCATCAAAAGATAATTTTGCACGTGCTTTTGAATCTCCACTAGTACTATACTTTGGTACCAACAATCGTGATGATCGGGATCATGTCATCTAGATAAATCTTGACAATCTTGACGACTACGTAGTCTATAATTTAATCAATCCCAATCGGTGACGTCAAAGACCCGAGTAATAGTAAATTCAAGATTGGACTAGTACTATTTCCTTCTGAAATCCAAAATCCACCTAAAATTGTTAGAATCTAGGGTCAAATTGGATTCTCAGCTATCCTACAGGTAATCTCCAACCTTTTAGATCCTCTACTCCATCCAAAGTTTGGATTTCTATTTACTGTAATTTTATTTTGATTGATTTCCTTTCTGCATGCTCCTATTTTGCAATCTACAGGCTTTTGAAGGCCATTTCCTTTCAAAATCCATCATATTGTTGCTGAAACCATTGCTAAATCAAGTGGCAAGTAAGGTAAGAATTATCTTACAGCAAGCTAAATCATCTGAAGTTGTGGAAAAACCTAATTTCTGCATGTCAATTTACTTCGGTTTGTTCATATTGAATCCTGAAAATACCCTAATTTCATTTGCTTGTATCTCCCTCATCCCTTATCGGATTGAGGTGATTTTGGTCTCGTTTCGAAGCTTATTGAGTGTAGTATATTCAAGACAATTTTTATGGCATTTGGATTTCATTTGATACCTGAAAACTGAGTTATAAGTTGTTGTGTCGAATGGCTTTTGGCACAGAAATACTCTTTTGCCGAAGTAGTATTTTGAGCATATCTTTTGAACCACAAATCGGAAAATTGAAATTATGGATGTTCTGAAATCCCCAGAGAATATTCTATAACTTTTCTTTGAACCAATTTGCCAAATTTTGATGTTTCCTATGCTGAAATCGTGAATGTTTGTCTCTGGCCTGTAGTTGTTAGCTAATGCACATAAAATTCATAGGATAGTATTTCGACCATAACTTTCATGTTACTGTTCGGAATATTGAAATTTCGGATGTTCTGAAATCCCCAGAAAATATGCTATAACTTTTCTTTGAATCAATTTGCCAAATTTTGATGTTTCCTATGCTGAAATCATTATGTTTGTCTCTGGCCTGTAGTTGTTAGCTAATGCACATAAAATTCATAGGATAGTATTTCGACCATAACTTTCACGTTACCGATCGGAATATTGAAATTTTGCATGTTCTGAAATCCCCAGAGAATATGCTATAACTTTTCTTTGAATCAATTTGCCAATTTTGATGTTTCCTATGCTGAAATCGTGAATGTTTGTCTCTGGCCTGTAGTTGTTAGCTAATGCACATAAAATTCATAGGATAGTATTTCGACCATAACTTTCACGTTACTGATCGGAATATTGAAATTTTGGTTGTTCTGAAATCTCCAGATAATAAGTTACAACTTTTGTGTTTTAAGTTTTTTATGATTTTAAGTTTTTTATGATTTTGATGTTTAAAGGGAGAAAAACTATTATTTTTACTGTTGGTCTGTCATTGACAGCAATGATATTCATGTGTTTGTTCGGTTTTGACAATTCCATTAGCATTCTTTTGCAAAAATTTTACATGAAATTTGATGCTAATATTTGGCCATGATATCCAGCAATGGATTAGCCAAGTTTACATAAGTTTTTGGATTTAAATTTATTTAAATTCAAATTGTTATTTTTTTATGCATATTTAAAGGATTTTAAGCAATTATTATTATATTTAAAAAGTTTTTATAAATTTTTTTATGGTCTTAAAAATAGTATTCTCTCTATTAAAAATCCAGGGATTTATTATAAATAGTTTTATAAATCCTACTTTCGTTATAGAAATATTTTAGTCCTATATAAAAATATTTTATCATTTTGTAGAGTATTCGGACATACAAGAAAGTACATTAAACGATTTAGTAAAAACCACGGGGTATGGGACTCGTGCGCGTTTACTTTATCGCCTAAGTATGAACTTGTATGATCGAAATATTTTGAGGAATCTTTTGATCTCCTCCATGATTAGGGACCACTCCGTGGTACCTTAAGATGAACTTAGAGCATACTTTTCCATATTAGCATGATGAGCTTGTATGGAATGTAGTCCAATAATTCCCGAATGGGAATATATAGACGATGTTGGACTATTACGATTTGTTGATTTAGATTGTGTTTTACTTGTCGATGAAATGAGACAAGTTTGAATTTATTTTTGGTTTATCGTAGCGGAATTGCTACGAATTGATTATTTACATTCGCCGATGAAATGAGGCATTGTGATTATATTGATTTATGATTTCTCCTAATGTGGAACCAACAAGTGATTAGTAAACCATTAGGTGATAACTCATGGTATGGGACGTGGGTTATACCCTTATGGGTTCCTAGTCTCGATGTTGATACACATTCAAGATTGGACTAGTACTATGAGACCACGAGTTTATTGGGGAATCAAGATTTGAAATTATACCCCAAATCATGAATTTACTATTACTCGGGTCTTCTAAACAATATTGTTGGATAAAATCTTGGGTAAATGAAATTGATTGTGTTTTATCGTGAGAACAATATCTCACGAATACTAGCTAAATTGCTTGTGAAATTGCTTGAATTTGCTGCATATGTAAAAGTTAATTCAATGTATAGTCTATTTTCGTTTTGGCCTAAAGTGCCAAGTTTGGCCTTCCATAACTTTCATCTCCGGCAACGAAATGCTGCCGGATCTTTTTTTGAGTCAAGATTATATGTTAAACTTCATTTCTGCAAATTTTGGTTGAATAATATGGTCATTTGAGTGTTCAAATCGTGACTGCAAAATCAATGCACAGCCTGCAAATATCTTGTGCACATTTTGTTTTGAGTTGTTGCAAACATGGCCCGAGTCCATGTTTGAGACATCATATCTCTTTCGTTTCTTTCTCAAATTGAACGATTCTTTTTTTGTCTAAAAGATGAAGTTACTTGATATCAAACCTAGATGTTCATATCTACTTATGTTATCCTGTTGCGAAGCTCTTCTCTTTACCTTATCGTATTTCCTTTCTAACGATAAGATTCAGTTGCCTGACCCGTGTGTTTATCACTCGGGTCAGACCGAGTTGCAGGTTAGGTGGAAGTCGATCTTTTGTATTGGATCTATGTTGCTTTTTGTGTAGGATGCATGACTATGGACTAGACTCCTCTTTTTCGTGTTGTACCTGTTATCGACACTTTGTATATATTCTTTTATGGGATGTGATGCATGTATTTGATATGGGCATACTATTATGTAGTGGCGTATGACACTTGATGTTTGGGTTTGTAGCTATATATATATATATATATATATATATATATATATATATATATATATATCTGTGGCTGCTGTTCTGTGATATGTATGTTTTATTTATTTCATTTTGCTTCTGAATAGATCTTATAGCCGAGTAGTATCGTATTAGCTAAATATTGGATATATCGATTCCATGAGGTAAAGAAAAAATATATCGACGTACTCAGTCTTAGCTAATGCATTACTATATCGGTCGGGTCAGACCGAGTTGTTTCAGGTATCATCTATTGGGCTTAGCTTGAAGTTGGTGTTGGATATCATTTCTTCTTTCGCTTGAGTAGTTTATTTCTTCCGCATACTCTGATGTTTTTACATTTGATTTGATGTATATGGTGTGGTCGAGTACCACCTTTATTGTATTCATATTGTATTGTACTAAACATGTATCAGTGTATATGTATATATATGATGTCGATTACTGTTCTGTGATGTGCTTTACATTTAGTTATTGTATTTTGTTCTGATAGATCCGTCAACCACCTATAGTTTTGGATTAAACATTTACTGTGTATGTCGATTCATTGAGATAGAAAAGAAAATTGTATTGCATTTATCGACGTATTCAGTAGATGTTTAAGACAAAGTTATAGATGGTCGTCCTTAACCAGCCCTATTCTCCGCTTTAGTAGACGGAATTACTCGTTAATTCTCTTTACTAAGGTGGGTCTCGGGGTGGGGCGTTACAGCTTGAATAGGCTAGCAGAATAGTACATGTCAAGTGCCATATTCTCTGCGTTAGTAGACAGAATTACTTGTTAATTCCCTTTACTAACGTGGGTCTCGGGGTGGGGCGTCACAAAGTTCCATAACCTAGTATAAAGGTGACAGAATCACGATGGGCAATAACGAAATATTATTAGTAAAGGTAAAATAGGTAACGGTGTATTCATAATGAATGGTTTATTAAATGTGAAAATCTACACCATAATCTGAATTAAATCAGCCAGTTATGTGATAAAGAAATGAATGTTGATTTGGATTCTGACTTATTCAAAATTGTTGGCCAATTATCATTTTATGCCGGGAATACTATAATTTCATCTAGAGTCTTTAAACTAGTTCATATAAATTTTGTTTGGATTAATGATGTTGTTTTATTAGCTGATGATTACTCATGATAGACGTGGATATATTTGTTTCTAGAACAGACATTGTGGTCACTATTTGTATATTTGCATGGGTTCAATTCCAATTCAAAAGATTTTCATAAAAACTGTAAAAATGATTTCAAGGCATGTGTGGCACACATCACAGCCTGGTATATGACATTCAACTAATGATAAATTTGAGTCAATGATAAATTCAGATGCATATTACACCGATAATTTAGTTGATAGAAAAATTACTGGTGGAACGTGATTTATGATGAGACATTAAGTAGTTGCATCATTTTCAAAGAAAATATCTGCATATTTTTCATTTCAAATAATTTTCAAATAGCACACATTTTTCTTATTAAACCCCTTCTAGAAAATCACTTTTGTTGACCTTGTTTTAGATTGGTCATTTTAGAAAATTTGATTTTATAATTATTTTTGGATTTGACCTTAAATGACTACACGAACTAATTTGTCTCCCTACTGATTATCAAAAAGATAAATAGTGATTGAAAAAGTGAAGAGTGTTGATATTGATCACATATTACAACTTGAGGCAGTATATTTAGTAAATTTCTTTAGAAATTTAAACAAGAGTTATAAAAACTTTTTGTTGGTAAAAATTCCATGAACATTTCTATTTCTATCATATTTCTAACGAACATCACTCATCAAAATCCAATATAGTATGTCCATATATGGTATTTTAAACGGGAAATCATTCGTTTTTCATTTTATTATATTTTTTTAGGAAATAAAAACATTTTAAGCATTCACTCTCATTTAAAAGTCCTTAAGGTTATGCATGGGTGAATTAATTGGAATTTTTGATTATATGCTTTCATGCTCATTTAAATGTCCTCACGGTTATGCATGTATGTAACGCATATCAAAATTGACTGTTAAATAGACTAGTTGATTCTAATCTCATTTAAAAGTCCTCAAGGTTATGCTTGGTTAGAAGATACATTCAATTTTTAAATTTTGGAATATTACTAATCTCATTTAAAAGTCCTAATAGTTATGCATGGTTAGTAGATATTCAAATTTATGATATAAATATACAACAAATAAACACATCTATATGGTTGTACATCATCCCTATCACTCTGAAGTGGAATATGCGTCAAACAGAGTATTTATGTTTTTTGTTTGATTTTTTATTGAAGTTTAATATTTATACTTGATTAGGTATTAATTTGTATTGATGTTTATCTCCATTTCTCTAACACTGTTACTCTTTTGCTGATAACAAAAGAGGGAGAAAAAAGTTAAGATTTCGGCAAATAAAGGTCAAATATTTCATTTTGTTTTTTCTATTTGCATCTAGGTTCATTTGCATATTTTTTATTTATTCTCATGCATATATAAATGGGAGTTTTGTTGTAGAGATGGAGCATTCAAATAATGGGAGGAAATAGAGTCTATCAATGATCAAATACATTTAATAAATTCAAAATCTTAAAATATGTTTGTTATCATCAAAAGGGGTAGATTGTTGAATATGCAAGTATATGATTTTTGTTTGATGATAATAAACATATATATTCATTTAAATGTATTTGTTAATGTACTATTTTATTTTTCACATAATTAAATAAATATTTGCTGAATAAAATAAATAACACAGAATTTAAATTCAAACAGATATTTTATTCAAACAAATATTTTATTACAATTTTGAATAGTATAAATTTGTGCTCTCGCTATATAGATACAATTTTTGATTACTATACAATTTGATTACATCACAATTTTTCATGTTTACCTCACTATATTTTACTCATTCACTCGTATTTATCTTCAACTCCAGTCCAGATTGAATCCAGCATATGAGTTATCTGCGAAATACACACTGATGTAGTAAAATAGAAAAAGAAATATATGTGCAGTGTAAAATAAAATATATATTTTGAAAATGTTATTTGCCTCGGTTGTTTAGGTTGTTCGTTATTTTGAATTCATCATACACGAATAGCTTGTGACATGCATGGTGTATCACTGTACATGCCATAGGGCCGGGCACACCGATATACACTTGACAAAACTACAGGGACAGGTGAGCGCAAGGTCAAACCCAATCAAAAGCTATGTTCAACTCAAGTGCAATAAAAATAAAATCATGAAATTAGCACAAGGTCGAACCCAAGCTATAAGCTGGATTCAACTAAGGTGCGATTCCAAAATCAAGACGAGGTCAGAAAACAATGCAAGCTTAAATCAAAGTATGAAAACAAACCAGCTTGAACTAGATTGCAATTAAACATGCTCAAATGTACACGGTGAAGTCATGAACGCATTTCAAACTTCAAAATGAATAATCACAGTACAGACTCATGAAGTCTCAACCAAATGGTCGAGTACAAGTTCAAACAATGATGAACCAGACCATCAACCAAATGAGACCCAAATCAACATGAAGTACATGAAGCAGTGCAAACAAATGTACAAAGACAGAACTAAGTACGACATGAACCAATGGTCAATGTCAACATAAATGCTCCAGACTAACATGAAATGTGCAACAGTCAAATGGTCAAGATTGCAATTACAAAGAGCAACAAGAATGATGACATACAAAATATACACATGACAGCATTTCAGTTCATCATAAAATAATGCAGACTTGACTGCAACGATATGATGACCAATACAAACTCAAGTGTGCACAAGCTTCAAAACTAGTACAACTCAAGCTTCAACATTTACAAGTACATGTGAAGTAGGCAATATGAGATACAATGGAAGCAAATGCAAACTGACACGAAGGAACAAGCCCATGAAAAAGCACACACATGACCAGACTTACAGTGGAAATATGGGATACAATGGAGGCAGCTAAATTTTCAAGCAAGCCTACAAACATACATCGGTAAACTGCATATATATATATATATATATATATATATATAGCAGTATAACATGAATATATACATGCGCAGTGAAGCAAGAGGAAACAACAAATAAATGCTTAAATATACAGAACAATGCAATTGAAACATGCACAAGTTTAAGACATTTGTTAGAGCAATACGAATACATGTATACATATATGTGTATATATGTATACACATGTGTGTGTATCGATGAAACAGTAGCAGATTGAATCAGCATAAGCAAGTGATAACAGAAATTAATCAAGCCGAGGAAGTCAAAGTGATAACAAGAGATACTGAACAAGTCGAGATAAAATTCTCATCTTAAAAATGTCATCGCAAAATCAAGTGACCAAAGTCAACATAAATTCAAAGCACCAAAGAATTCGAAGCCATGGTGACCAAGGGATCGAGCAAGTTCAAAATCAAAGCCGTTATAATCAAGTAAAAAAAAATTATAAGAATTGAACAAGTCAAAGAAATCTCAAGCATTTAATCAAAAATCAGTGGCCGAGAAAAATCAATTGACAAATTCAAGTAAATATATTCGAACGAAATTATATGAATTTGAATCCTATTTAAACCCAATCATCACTGGCATATGACGGAATCGAGTTCAAGCAAGCTAACCAGTAAAGCAAAATGCATAAATCACATACCATTAAAATCGAACTCGATCAAGAAGCAGCCGAAGCTAAGCAACGAACGATCGATCAACAGAGCAACGCGAGAACATAAATCGATCAACCATACAAGCGGCGGCTTCAAAATCACGAAGCCCTAATTTCACAATAAAGAAGGAACGAGACGGCCATTATCATAAACGAAAAGAAGATACATGCCGAAGGGATAAAAAGAAAAGGGGATTCTCTTTTGTTTAAGATTGGGTCAATCTTTATTATTACTTTGGGCTTTATTGTTTAAAGTTAGGGTTTTGTTTTTTTAAATTATTTTTAAATTTGTATTTTATTTTTAAACTTTTGTAAATTCTAGTCGTGTGACTAGGGGACAAACTACGATGGTGTAGTTCGGGAATTCGCAACTCAATGGCTGAGTTGTGGCAGAGTTTTGAGCGTAGAGTTAGGTTAGTCGATAGCGGATGTCGGGAGTTTATGTTTGTAAGCGTCTGACTACTTAATTTCTAGTACAAACTTGTGGACAGCACGTAGGCAGGGTTTTACCGAAGCTAGGTAAATCTATGTTGTTCTATTTCTGCTTTTTATATTCTACTATTATCTGTGTTGCTATTATTATGTTATTATCAGAGCTGCGATTATTTTAAATACCTCCACATTAAATTTTTATAATTAATAGTATCACCATATTCACACCCTTCTAGGGTTAAATCGATCCTGCAGGTTGTTTCATCTTGATCCATTTTTTGAATTCAATGTTAGGATGGAGGGTGCAGACCAGGGCCATGAAGACCAGATCTTCATTTGGGTTACTTACTTCGGTGACCGTGGGGTTAAACCGACTCATGAAGGATTTCAAAGATTCAATTCATCCCTAGAAAAGGCTTGATAAGGACATCACGTCATTCGGTTGTGCCTTATGAAGCCTAAACTGATCAAGGAATTTTGTTGCTAATTCATCGAAAGTAGAGATGGATTTAGGTGGGATACTGGTGAACCACATGGAAGCGATTCCCTCCAGAAAGATTGGAAAACATCCACACCGAACACCATTTGAAGCATACGCTCCGTCCATGTACCAATTGTACTTGTACAGGTGAGGTTTTAGATCTCTAGTTCCATCGTAGGATGGAATAGTCGGCATAGTGAACTTTTTAGCACATCGTTCATTTTTTAATGTCAACAGTGAAGAGAGTACTGCTTGGAGCAGATCTCCATTCATCATCTTTCCCATTCTTACTTTCGTTCATTGGGCACTTGACCATGTCCGCATTATATGCCTCGAATGTCCGGTAATACATGGGTTGGCTGTCGGTGATTGTACCAATTGTTTGATTTTGCAAACGGTCTTCGTAAGTGGGCTGAATCCTAGGCTCTCATATCTTCGAAAGAGTCACTCCTCGGAGTTCCGTTGGCTTACGATTGGTCGTATAGGGGGAGTTTGGACCTCTCTCCTGGTATTGAGTACGTTAGTGTTTTCTTTTAGCTCATCATCGTCAAGTTGTTCTCGATCTTTAGAGTCGGAGAGATCCACTCCTATATCTTCCTGTGGGGTTTTCGTCCCCGGATTCAAGTTTATGGCGGGCTACTTTGCAGTTGGGGGAGTGCTTGCATTACCTTCTATCGTGATTTCTACAGCCCCACCTACTACTCTTTTTGCTGGTGCTTTTTGTTTCTCTTGTTTAGGCTGGAGATAGAAGAGTTTTTCTGCTCTATGGTACTTGCGGGATCTGGCATGGTTCTCGGAGCAGCAAGTGATTGCAAAGTCAAGAGGGCATTAAAACTTTCTATAAGAAATTTTTAACTGTTCTCCATCTTTTGGTTGATTTCAACAACCATCTTGTTTAACTCGCCTCTAGTAACAACTTCATGCTGGATAGAAGATCCCGACACCTGATATCCTATGTTGGCGCCATTGACTTCAACTTGTTGAGGACTGGTTTCCTCTCCAACTATTACAGCTCTTATGGATCTTTCGAAAGCGGTTCTCTTTCTTCTTGGTGACATTGATTCTCAACGGCTAATTTTCTAAGCAAAGATTGAGGATATAACTTCTGAACCTGTCTGATCCAAAGAAGATAGCTAGATTTAAGCCTAAGTTCAATTCTCAATGAAAGCACAAAAATGTTAACTCAAAAAATAGATCAACACCCTAGATTGAGTATGAAAGCACCAGCCCTATTTATCAAGGCAAATAAAATAGAAAAAGCAATCGTGGACCATAGAAAAAGTAAAGGAATAAGAAGATATTTATACTAGTTCAGTTGTTAATGAAGTCTGCATCCACTTTATAACTTTTTATTAACTGACAGCTGTTACAAGTTGAATCAGATTACTATATGATTGAATCTTCTAAGTTAGATCAAGTCACAATTACAAGAGTTACTGAAGAATCATAGTGAACCACTAGGTGACTATTGTGTGGGAGGAGACGAGTGAAGAATAGTTTCTGCAGGGTTTCAGCAGCCAGTCCACAAGATCCTATTTTTGTTGTAAGTAGGATTGTATATCTAGAGGTTGGAGAGAAATTTGGCTAGGCTGCTTTGCCAGAGACCTAAACATGACCATACGAAAGTGCTCCAAAAGTTTCACAACGATCCAACTTAATGTAATGGATCGCTAGCGATCCATTGATGCAGCTCAGAACAGAGAAGAAATGCAACCAAAATTTCTAACAAGGATGAGTCGTACACGACTCATAGAGAGGTTAAGTCGTACGCGACTTAGGAAGGCAGGGTTAAGTCGTTTCCGACTTAATGGTGCACGGGATAGCAAGTTTCGAGTTAACAACAATTTGAACCGCATAAAAGAGGCATCGGGTTTGAGTCGTGCGAGCTTGAGTCGTATACGGGATAATGGAACAGGGTTACGACTCAAGGGAAACTTGGAGTGTGCATACTTGATGAGTCGTACACGACTTAACAACGTATCCATAAGTCGTGACCGAGATAGCATCAAGAAGGAGAAGGATTCAACTGATGGGAGCTTGAGTCGAAGGAAGGATGTTGAGTCGCTGAAGTTATGAGTCGTGAGTCGTAGGTCGTTGCCGACCTAGTATGAGTCGTGAGTCGTTTGTTGTGATGAGTCGTGTACTGTTGTATGTTGTAAGTCGTATGTCGTGAGTTTTAAGTCGGTATGTAGTGGATCGTGTTGCATTTTAGGTCGTTACCGACCTATGGGTTGTGAGTGTTGTATTTTAGGTCGTTACCGACCTAGGGGTAATGTTGAGTCGGTCATGTATATGAAGTGTTGGGTCGCATACGACCTATGGTGAGTCGTCTTAAGGTCATATGATGATGTATGAAGGTCGTGCTTGTTAAGTCGGCCAGGGTTGAGTCGTTCTGGAGTTGAGCTGCCTTGTGTTGAGTCGGCCGCGACCTAAGTTAGGTCGTAAGTCGTCGCCGACCTAAGAGTCAGGTGAGGGTTTGTGTGTGTTGAGTTGTGAAAGCTATAAATAGCGCGTGTGTTGTACATTTTGAGGTTGTTGATTTTGGAATAAAATTCTCTTTTGTTAGCTTTGTGCTTTCATACCAATTGGTAGTTGAGTGTAATCTCCTATCTCCACTTACGTCATTCGAGTGCGCTCGAATCCACGTTTGTTGAAGCCGATTCACGGAATCTAGTGCGCTAGATCAACGTGCGAAGAATCGTAGATCTTTGAACACGGTATAGTGCGCTATCAACGTGTTTGAGATAGCTAGAGTTCGGTATCTTTGGATCAACGAACTTGGGCATTTTGGTATCTTCAACTCACCGATTGCTACATTTCATCGATTGAAGTTTTGTTTGATTAATCCGCTGCGTCAGTTTTGGTATCAGAGCCATACTTAGCCAATCATAGCTAAGTTTGATTCTTGGAGCCAAGTTTTTGAAGTTTTTGAAGTTGAAGGAGTTCATAGTGTTCATATTGAAGTTGCATCAAGTTAGGAGTGTTTGATCCATTTCATTTTGGATCGAGGAGTTGGACTTTGTTTGGATTTTGACTTGGAGTTTTTGCGCGCCAAGGAGTTTGAATTTGAAGAAGGCCGTGTATACTTGGGAGTAGCCGTGCCTTGTTGATTGCATTGAAGTGTTTGTAGTAGGTGGCCAAGACAAGTTGTACCGAGGCAAGTCATAGCGAGTCAAGGTAGAGCCGACCTAACTTGAACCGAGTTAGTGTGAGCCGTGAACATCTATTGCCGATCTAAGGTTGAGCCTAGATTGCTTTATTGTGTGAAATTTTGAAGTATTGTGTTCAATTTGTTGAAGTTTGTGAAGTTTACAACCATGCCACCAAGGAGAGCTAATCGTCATCAAAACGTTGAAGCTTTGTATCGTAGAGAAGAAGCCGAGCTTATGGAACAACGTATTAATGAGAAATTTGATGAAGGCATTGGTAAATTGGAGAGATTGATGAATGATTTGAATCAAAGGAGGAGATCACCAAACTCGAACCATGGAGGAAACCGAGTTTCGCCATTGGTTACGGAAGCGAGGAGGGTATCACCACATTCTTGTAGAGATAGAAGAGAAACATCAATTTCATCACGAAGAGATCATCATGACTATGCACATGAAGAAAGAAGAAGTCATCGAGAATTTGACCATGAAGTATATAGAGATGAAGAGAGACATAGTCAAAGAAGCATGCATGAGAGAAGGGATGATGTTAGTCGAGATCGATGTAGGCGTACCTTTGATTTTGTTGAAGAGGGTGATAGAGCAAGTATTCCTTATAGAGATCGAGACCAAATTCGAAATTCTTACCGTGATGTGGAGGATGATCGTCGTTGGGAGTCGGGTATGAAAATGGAAATTCCAGAATTTAAAGGCGGAATGGTTGCTGAGGAGTTTTTAGATTGGTTGTCTAATGTGGAGGAAATCTTTGATTTCAAGGAGGTGCCGGAGAATAGAAGGGTGAAGTTAGTTGCTACAAGGCTGAGGGGAAGAGCATTGGCATGGTGGCAGCAAACTAAACTTACTCGAGAACGAATGGGGAAGTCAAAGATAGAATCTTGGGAGAAGATGAAAAAGTTGATGAGATCTACTTTCTTACCTTACAACTACCAATCACTTATGTACCAAAGGTTGCAGAATCTGAGGCAAGGGACGAAGTCTGTTAGTGATTATGCTGATGAATTTTACCAACTCATTGCTAGAAACGATATTATGGAGACAGAAGAACAGCTGACAGCTAGATTCATTGGGGGATTGAGAATGCAGATCCAGGATATGGTTAATATGTTTGATCCTAGATCTTTAGCGGAGGCACATCAGAAAGCGTTAGCTTGGGAGAAACAGGGAAGGCGTGGAGGTGGTGTGTTTACTAATTCTAATAATCCAGTGAAGGGGGCCAGTGGTAGTTCTAATGTTCCTAGACCTGTCACAAAACCAGTGGTGAAAGAGGTTGAGAAGGCGAAGGCTAGTAGTGGGTTCAGATGTTATAACTGTCAGGAGTTGGGTCACAAGAGTAACGAATGTCCAAAGCCGAAGAAGAGAACCATGGTTGCAGAAGTTGAGGAGGATGATGGTGAGGAGGCAGAGTATTCAAATGTACCTTATGTTGAGGAGGAAGAAAAAGTGTCGGGTGATGAAGGTTGTAATCTTATGATGAGGAGAAGTTGTTTGACACCTAAGCAAGAGGAGGATTGTAGTTGGCTGAGAAGCAATATTTTTCAATCGACATGTACTATTCTGGGGAAAGTTTGCAAGTTCGTTATTGATGCGGGGAGTTGTGATAATATTATTTCTACAGAGGCAGTTAGGAAGTTGAATTTGAAGACCGAGAAGCATCCTAAACCATACAAGCTAGCATGGTTAAGGAAAGGAGGTGAAGTGAAAGTGTGTCGAAGAGCTTGTGTGAATTTTTCAATCGGAAAGAAGTACAAAGATGAAATCTGGTGTGATGTCGTAGATATGGATGTTTGTCACTTATTGTTGGGCAGACCATGGCAGTTTGATAGAGCAGTTCAGCATGACGGTCGTGCCAACAGTTACAGTTTCATGTTCGAGGGTACTAAAATCACTTTGGTTCCTAAGAAGCAACAGCAGAAGGAGAACAAACTGGAGGAGATTGAAGAATTGAAAACTCTGTTGACTTTGAAGGAGTTTGTTAAAGAAGTGGAGGAAGAACCGGAAGTGTTTTTGTTGATTGGGAGAGAGAGTAGTGAAGAAGTTGAGATTCCTGAAGAAGTGAAGCCTGTTTTGAAAGAGTTTGAAGATGTCTTTCCAGAGGAGTTACCGAAGGAGTTACCACCACTTAGAGACATTCAACATCAGATTGATCTTGTTTCCGGAGCAGTGTTACCACACCGACCACATTACAGAATGAGTCCGAAGGAACATGAGGAGTTACGAAGGCAGGTGGAAGAATTACTTGAACAGGGTCGTATTCAGGAAAGTTTGAGTCCGTGTGCTGTACCTGCATTGTTAGTACCAAAGAAGGACGGAACTTGGAGAATGTGCACTGATAGTAGAGCTTTGAATAAGATCACTGTTCGTTACAGATTTCCTATGCCGAGGTTGGATGATTTGTTGGATCAGTTGAGTGGGGCAACTATATTCTCGAAAATTGATTTGAAGAGTGGTTATCATCAAATTCGTATCAGACCTGGAGACGAATGGAAGACAGCTTTCAAAACTAGAGAGGGGTTGTACGAATGGTTGGTTATGCCATTTGGTTTGTCTAATGCACCTAGTACATTCATGCGGGTGATGAATCAAATTTTTAGACCATTCATTGGAAAGTTCGTTGTGGTTTATTTCGATGATATTCTGATTTATAGCAGGAGTACGGAGGAGCATGTTCTACATCTGAGGGAAGTGTTGCTTATTCTTCGTGAAGAACAATTTTATGCTGCTACAAAGAAATGTGTGTTTATGACACCTACTGTTTTATTCCTGGGTTATGTTGTTTCAGGGAAAGGTATTCAAGTTGACCAGAGCAAAGTTGAAGCAGTCAAGAATTGGCCACAGCCAAAGACAATTACAGAAGTGAGAAGTTTTCATGGGCTAACGTCATTCTACCGAAGGTTCATACCACACTTCAGTAGCGTGATGGCTCCAGTGACTGATTGCATGAAGGGTAAACAGTTTGTGTGGTCAGAGGAAGCGGGGGTTGCCTTTGAAAGGATCAAGGAATTGTTGACGTCTGCACCAATTCTTGTTCTACCTAATTTTCAGTTGTTGTTTGAATTGCATACTGATGCTTCGAAGGTTGGTATTGGAGGAGTTCTGAGCCAGAATGGGAAGCCAGTTGCTTATTTCAGCGAAAAGTTGTCAGGGGCAAAGATGAGATACAGTACATACGATGTTGAGTTTTATGCTGTTGTTCAGACGGTTAAGCATTGGAGACATTACTTATTTCAGAAGGAATTTGTTCTGTACACTGATCACGAAGCTTTGAAACATTTACAGGGGCAAGATAAGATTTCTGCGAGACATGCGTCATGGATTGCTTATTTGCAGCAGTTTACTTTTGTCGTTAAACACAAATCAGGGGTGACGAATCGAGTAGCAGATGCTTTGAGTAGGAGGAGTCATTTACTAACGACAATGAAGATTGAAGTGACGGGGTTTGAAATGTTGCCAGAGATGCTTGAAGAAGATCCTTACTTTGTGAAATATGTTGAAAAAGTGAAGGATGGGATTGCCGATGAATTCATGTTGGTTGATGGTTTTCTGTTTAAAGGAAATCGTTTATGTATTCCGGAATGTAGTTTGAGGATGAAGATTGTGAAGGAATTACACGAGGAAGGGCATGTGGGCCGCGATCGTACTTTGCAGTTGATTTCGCAGTCTTACTTTTGGCCGTCGATGAGAAAAGAGGTTGAAAGGTTCGTGGAGCGATGTCATATTTGCCAAGTTTCAAAGGGGACAGCAACGAATGCAGGGTTGTATATGCCATTACCAGTACCATCTAAGCCATGGGTTGATATCAGCATGGATTTCGTTTTGGGTTTGCCGAGAACTCAAAGGGGAAATGATTCGATATTTGTTGTGGTGGACAGGTTTTCGAAGATGGCACATTTTGTTGCTTGCAAGAAGACAGCAGATGCAGTTCGAGTAGCGCAGTTATTTTTCAAGGAGATTTATCGACTTCATGGTTTACCAGAATCTATTGTTTCTGATCGAGATACTCGTTTTCTGAGTCACTTTTGGCTGAGTTTGTGGAAGATGGTGGGAACGAAACTGAAATTTAGTAGTGCTTATCATCCACAAACTGATGGACAGACAGAAGTTGTTAACAGGTCATTGGGGAATTTGTTGCGTTGTCTTGTACAGGATAATTTGAGAAGTTGGGACATGAAGCTATGCCAGGCAGAATTTGCTCATAATCATGCAGTAAATCGTAGCACAGGATTCAGTCCGTTTCAGATTGTTTATTCAAGTTTACCTAGGGGGCCGTTGGATTTAGCAGTTGTACCACAGTCAAAGAGAACAGTTAAACGAGCTGCTGATTTTGTTGATGAGCTGACTGAATGTCATAAAATCGTTCAGGAACGATTGGAGAAATCGAATGAGAAGTATAAGAAGTCTGCAGATTTGAAACGTCGAAATGTTGAATTTAAAGAAGGTGATTTGGTTTATGCCGTATTAACAAAGGATCGTTTTCCGGTGGGTGCTTATAACAAGTTGAAGGCACGAAAAATTGGTCCAATTGAAGTTTTGAAGAAAATCAATGAGAATGCTTATCGATTAAAGTTACCAGATGATGTTTATACTTCTGATGTTTTTAACGTCAAACATTTAATTCCATATCATGGAGGTGAGATGGTTGAGGAAGAATTTACAAATTCGAGGTCGAATTTTTCTCAACCAGGGGAGGATGATGCAGCTCAGAACAGAGAAGAAATGCAACCAAAATTTCTAACAAGGATGAGTCGTACACGACTCATAGAGAGGTTAAGTCGTACGCGACTTAGGAAGGCAGGGTTAAGTCGTTTCCGACTTAATGGTGCACGGGATAGCAAGTTTCGAGTTAACAACAATTTGAACCGCATAAAAGAGGCATCGGGTTTGAGTCGTGCGAGCTTGAGTCGTATACGGGATAATGGAACAGGGTTACGACTCAAGGGAAACTTGGAGTGTGCATACTTGATGAGTCGTACACGACTTAACAACGTATCCATAAGTCGTGACCGAGATAGCATCAAGAAGGAGAAGGATTCAACTGATGGGAGCTTGAGTCGAAGGAAGGATGTTGAGTCGCTGAAGTTATGAGTCGTGAGTCGTAGGTCGTTGCCGACCTAGTATGAGTCGTGAGTCGTTTGTTGTGATGAGTCGTGTACTGTTGTATGTTGTAAGTCGTATGTCGTGAGTTTTAAGTCGGTATGTAGTGGATCGTGTTGCATTTTAGGTCGTTACCGACCTATGGGTTGTGAGTGTTGTATTTTAGGTCGTTACCGACCTAGGGGTAATGTTGAGTCGGTCATGTATATGAAGTGTTGGGTCGCATACGACCTATGGTGAGTCGTCTTAAGGTCATATGATGATGTATGAAGGTCGTGCTTGTTAAGTCGGCCAGGGTTGAGTCGTTCTGGAGTTGAGCTGCCTTGTGTTGAGTCGGCCGCGACCTAAGTTAGGTCGTAAGTCGTCGCCGACCTAAGAGTCAGGTGAGGGTTTGTGTGTGTTGAGTTGTGAAAGCTATAAATAGCGCGTGTGTTGTACATTTTGAGGTTGTTGATTTTGGAATAAAATTCTCTTTTGTTAGCTTTGTGCTTTCATACCAATTGGTAGTTGAGTGTAATCTCCTATCTCCACTTACGTCATTCGAGTGCGCTCGAATCCACGTTTGTTGAAGCCGATTCACGGAATCTAGTGCGCTAGATCAACGTGCGAAGAATCGTAGATCTTTGAACACGGTATAGTGCGCTATCAACGTGTTTGAGATAGCTAGAGTTCGGTATCTTTGGATCAACGAACTTGGGCATTTTGGTATCTTCAACTCACCGATTGCTACATTTCATCGATTGAAGTTTTGTTTGATTAATCCGCTGCGTCATCCATATAGTTAGAATATTCTTGGATCGTTTCACTTGGGTTGCGCTCCTTCCTTCTGTAGATGCTCTCCATATAATATGGTAACTGGTTGCCTTGTTTTGATGGTGATTCGTATACAAGTTGCATTGGACTATGAATGGAATCAGCTGAAAGCTCACTTCTTGAACTAGCTTGCTTGAAATATCATGAAACTCGGTAGACATCCCTAGAAAGATATTGGATCATGGTGTAAGAAGTTTTGAGAGTCCATGAGCAAGCATTATGGATCGCCAGCGATCCATAGTTGATCCATAGGCGATGGATCGCTAGCTAACCATCGCCTTTGATTGTTTTGACATCTTTCCTTTTGGGTCCTTCTTAGCTCCTTCTTCTGTTCTTTTTGGTTGATTGTTGAGATGTTTCAACTTGTCGTAGATGTTCTAACTTCCTTTGAATTCTATTGGGTTAAAAACTTGGTTAACATTAACTATGTATACTTTTTATATGTTGCACTTACATAGTATACACTAGAATATATTTGGATGTGCTTATAGTTTATGCTATGTATAAATTGCTCATTAGTGATATTCAATCAATTTATCAATTAAAGAAAGAAATGAAAGGTTTCTCTCTTCAATTAAGCAAAAATCTTCACTCAATCAATTGCACAAGTTTGGGGAGAGAAACAAAAGGTTTCATTCCTTAAATTAACTTTAACATGTAACTGTTGCACATATAGGTGTATATTATACACCCATACGTTTAAATTTAAATCAAATTCAAACTTTTTAAATATATAAAATAATATGAAAATTTTATTTAATATATTTTAGCTTGGATCTAAAATCCATCTAGCCTTTATAGACCTAACTGAAATCAAAATGGAAAATTTTAAAACTCACTCATTTAATCCACTTCCGGTTGGCCTGGTTCCTTTAATTGGATGCCATCCCGAGTCTATTTTGTTACGCAAACTCTACTATAATGACTGTTGCCTCTTTAATCTCTTGTATTTGTAGCGAAGTTGATCATCTATTACTGTTATTTTATTCGAAATAGTCATCAATGCCACATTCAGTGTCGTTGTAATTTTCTCATTGATGCTTTTTTGTTGTTTCCAACTATTTGGTAAGCATCAACGACGCAATGCAAGAATTCTGTCGTAGCTTTTTCGGACGAATTCTTAGGATTTCGGCCAGAATTTCTCAGACCAGTTTCGCCCATTTTATTGCTAAAAACAAACTAAAGAAAATCAGAAGAAATATAGCAAATAAATGGAATGAGATTGAGATGAATGTTGTACAAATTACTCAGGATTTGATTGTTATTTGTGGATTTTTGGGTTAAAATGTTGGAATTTTGGTTTGATATTGATGAGGAGGAAGAAAGGAGAATGACAATAATATATAAGGGTTAATTTTTTGACCGTTTTAGCTAATAGCTGGGGTTATGTCGCTGGCATCAGACATATTCCACTACAAGGGGAGGGGGGATTTCCGACGGCTGAAAACCGTCGGCGGCCGTCGGAAGCCGTCGGCGGGCGTCGGAAAAAGCCGTCGGAAATGAAGGCGTCGGGGAGCAGTATTTCCGACGGCTACCGACGGGTGATGCCGTATACATTATCGACGGTTTCCGGCGGTTTCCGGCGGTTTCCGACGGCTTCCGACGGCCGTCGGAAACCGTCGGAAACCGTCGGAAATCAGGCCAATAAGCCGTCGGAACCCGTCGGAAACCGCCGGAAAATTTCGACCAATAAGCCGTCGAGAGCCGTCGGAAGCCGTCGGAAACCTGTTGTTTTTTTTTAAAATCTGCTGCAAATAGAGCCTTCCAACCACATTTCTCTTCCAAACACTACAATATCAATACTGCACAATCAAATAAACAATAATCCAACCAAACATGCAAACCAATACTCCAAAATATTCAATAGACACAGAAATAAACTAAATTAGAATAAAAATAAAATACAAAATATACATAACATTCCAACATTAACAATAATACTAACAATAACTGTTCTAATCATGCATATCCTGATACAGCTACAGAACCAAGTGTATTATACATAATTATACATATCAACAATTAATTGTTCCTTCTACCAAATCATTGTAAACTAAAACTAAACATACCTGCACGAACGAATTAGAAAGCAATGAATCAATCTGCCCCAGATCCAGAGCCAGCCGATGAAGGGAAGCGGCCACCAAACTGCTGCATGTACTCAAATAACTGTGCCGTCTGCATGGCCTGTTGGCGGTTCTGCTCCTCCAACTGCTGAACTCTAGTCTGTAATTCTTCTATACTTGCTAGCTCGCTCTGAGGTCTACTCCGCCGTCTCCTACTCTGACTACTGGACTGCAATAATTGAAAAATAAATAAAATCAAAGTTTATTGTTTTGAAAAGGTAAGAATATCATATTTTAAGTATTTTAAGAAAAATTAAATTATTTACCGCTAAATTGCCAAATCCGTATCGTCGACCATGCTCTGGTGGACTCATAACGGACTCAAAAATAATGTCCTCTTCATCGGTCGTCAGCTGCTCTCGACCCGTATCAGAAAGGAGTTTCTGTCGCTGCTCCATAAACATCTCCTGCATTGACAAATTAATAATATCATATCTTATTTCATAATAATTTGACAACTAAAACAATTACTAATACTGAATAAAATGAAATATGCTTACATGGCTTTTACTGGATTTATCGTCCTGCCATGTGTACGAAACAGTCCCGTCTGGATTAACATGCTCGACAGCATGCGTACGGGTGAACACGTCCATATAGCTGACAGGACCATGTGCCTCGGCTTCCTGAAGTTGATTGTTACATACAATTATTATACATTTAAAATCATATAGCATAAACTATTTACATTTATTATTCAGTAATTAAATTTACCAACTCCTGCCGATACTGCTGAAACGACTTCGATCCTCCGCGATGAGTAACGGGATTCTTATTTCTATTTGCAGAGTTTCTATCTGACTCTGCCTGTACATTCAAAATTTGATACATTATTTTTCAATCACGTTAAATTAATAATTGAAAAAAAATTAGTATACTTGCCTTCGCCTCGTCCGTCTCCCAGTAGCTCAACCAAGCTTGCCACACGCTCTCCCCCATCCACCGTGGTCTCTTCCCGGATTTCTTAACCTCAGATATCGTGTCTCTGTAGTTCTTTCGCATCTTCCTCATCCAGTATGCTCGTGCCAGCTGCATATCATCTGTCTGGATGTCTATCTCAGCCTGTGTTAAAAAAAGATTACACTTTAAACGATAAACGGTAGAAAAACGACAAAAACGAATTAAAAATGGAAAACATAAAAATTACACATACTAGGACATCCTGCCATATGCACTCTATGATGTGCGGAGGGATGGTATCCCACTTTGGCCAGCACGCACTCATCCTACTACGATATGCTGCTCTGGAGACGTCCAACACTACCTTAGTGGGTAGTAGCTCGAACCCCCTGTTTTTAAGTACGATACAGATAAGTACATACGTATAGTATAGAAAAAATAAGATGATGAATAAGATTTAATTTTTACCCATCTGCTTTGGGGGCTAACGTAACAACTGGACGGTGTGGCGCTTGCGATGGGCCACTGCCATCGCCTCCTGAAGAACGGGAAGAGCTCCTCCCTCTATGTGACATAATGATAAACCTGTGACGTTTACACATCATTATATAAGAGAATAAAAACATGATAATGAAATATATTTCATATGAACATGACATCAATGGTATAAATTGCTTAATTATAATGACTGAAATGTAAATAGACATGTAAGTTTGTTATACCTGATTCATGATGGGTGTACTCTTCCTACGATAAGCAGAGTTCATTGCATTTTTAATAAAAATTGCTAAATAAATGACAAATTGAAATAACATAAAACAATAGTAAACGGATTTAGTTTCATAGTTACATCAATTTCATAATACATCAAGAATTCAACATAGTTACATCAATTGCAAAAAAACAGATTCAAATTTATATCAGTCATCATCGTCTTCTGATTCAGATTCGGTCTCGTTTTCGACGATATTTTCCTCTGCACTGTCAAACGCTTCTACCAAAACATTTGATTCATCGATCAAAGGACCAAAATCTGTATGATCGTCTGTAATTATTATTTCGTTATTTTGCTCAAGATCTGCCTGATAAGCTTGTTCGTCCGGAATATTCTTCCCATCGAATGTGAATCTGGCCTTTGTTTTAAAAACTGCAGACCAATCTGCTTTATCTCTTTTTAGAGACGGATAAGGAGCGTAATAAACTTGCAATGCTTGTTTGGCTAGTACAAAAGGATCATACTTGTGATAGTGCGATGTATGCTTTATTTCGATAAGATTATAATCCTTATGCACATTAATTCCAGAACCTGGAACATTGCTAAACCAATTGCATCTAAATAGAAACACCTCCTCCGCGGGTCTTGAGAAATATGTCAGTTGCAAAATTTGTGTTAGAACGCCATAAAAATCATTTAAATGGTTTTCTGGATCGTCACTACCTTTAACAAATACACCAGTATTATTTGTTAATTTTTCTGCACCGTATTCTTTAGTGTTAAATTTGTATCCATTGACGAAATATATTGGATATGTCTTGACCACTCTTTTTGGTCCCATTGCAAGATGTTTCAACCCTTCGTCAACAACACAATTTTTCGGCTCATAAACGTAATTTGAAAACCAACGGGAAAATTCTTTACTGAGATCTCCGTTCGGATGTTCCCGTTCATAAACACTGTTTATATAAACAAATTATTACATTAGGTTATACACGCGCATGCATTACAGAAAAGAATAAAACAAAAATTATTATTTCAGATTACCTAACAAACGGTGCAACCTCGGCACAATTTAGAAGAATATAAGTGTGTGCTACACGAAGATCTCTATCGTCTAGCCATATTTCCACACATTTTCCAGAAGGCCGACCATGTTGTCTAAAAATGAACAGGTAAATGTTCCATCACATTAAAAAAACCTGGCGGAAATATTTTCTCTAATTTGCAAAGCAATATAGGAATGTCCACTTCAAGTTTACGTAAACGTTGCACTTTTAAAGTAGTCGAACAAAGCTCTTTGTAAAACATACTAAGCTCCGTTACTACCTTCCAAACTTTTAACGGCAGTAGTTCTTTAAACATAACGGGAAATAAATTTTCCATCATTATGTGACAGTCGTGAGTTTTCATTCCGCTCAATCTACTATTTTTAAAGTCAACACATCTACGAAGATTTGATGATATCCCATCAGGAAATCTTAACCCTTCCACCCATTTTAACACAGCTTTAACTTGATTATTATCTAATTCGTAACAAGCTTTTGGTTTTTTACTGTCATTTGGTTTCATATGAAGCTCGGGACGTTTGCATAATTCTTCTATATCACGTCTTGATTTCAAATCATCCTTCGTCTTCCCTTTCACATTCAAAATTGTGTTAAACACATTATCAAATACATTTTTCTCATTGTGCATCACATCTATGTTATGGCGAAGCAGAAGATGTTTCCAATACGGCAACTCCCAAAAAATAGTTTGTTTGCACCAGTTATGAACAACTGATTTGCCTTCAATTTCTGTTTGCTCCCCCGTTTCATATATCTTTGGATAGTCCTTAACAAGTTCATATATGTCTTCGCTTGACCATATCGTCGGTGGTTGTCTATTTTCTACTCTATTAGCTAAAAAGTTTTTCTTGTCTCCTCTGAAGGGATGATTTACATGGAGAAAATATCGATGACAGTCAAACCATGAAATTTTCTTACCATGAGGTAAAGAAAACGCTCGTGTTTCATCCATGCAATATGGACATGCTAGACGACCGGCAGTACTCCATCCCGAAAGCATTGCATAGGCAGGAAAATCACTTATAGTCCACAACAAAGAAGCAAACATACGAAAATTTTTCTTCTTTGACACATCGTATGTTTCTACTCCTTCGTTCCACAGTATTTTTAACTCCTCAATCAACGGTTGTAAATATACATCGATTCCTTGTGTCGGATCGTCGGGGCCAGGAACGACAACAGTAAGAAACATATATTGCGTTTTCATGCACATCCATGGAGGTAAATTATACGGTGTGACGATAATGGGCCAGGATGAATATTTAGAACCAAATTGAGAAAATGGAGAAAAACCGTCCGTACATAATCCTAATCTAACATTTCGACTCTCCGCTGCAAAATTTGGATACGTTTTATCGAAATGCTTCCATGCTTCTCCATCGGCCGGATGTGTCAACGTACCCTCTTCCTCCGTTCTCACGCTATGCCACCTCATATTAGACGCAGTTACAGAAGATGCGTATAATCTTTGAAGTCTTGGAGTTATGGGTAAGTAGTGCATACGCTTGTACGGAACTTCCTTACCCTTCTTTTTTCTTGGTTTGTATCTCTCCTGGTTACAAACTTTACAATTTCTAAGGTTTGCGTCTTCTTTCCAAAACAACATGCATCCTTTTAAACATGTATCTATTTTCTGATACGGTAAACCAAAAGCCGACATAAGTTTTTTAACTTCGTAGTGATTTTCACACATTAGATTATCGGGCGGCATATGTCTTTTTGCAGCTTGTACAACAGCCGTAAACCCAGCTTCAGTGATGTTGTATTTTGACTTCATCGCAATGTATTCTGCGATTACTGACAGCTGCGTGCCGCTTTTACAACCATCCCAAATAGGTTTTTTAGCTGCATCTAGTAAATCATAAATTTTCTTAGCTTCAATATTTGGTTCTTCAACATTTACATCATCGTCGTCAACTTCAACCATAGGAAACATTGATCGTGCTGCATCTTCGACCATATTTTCTATACGGGTCGTTGAAACTATTTCGTTAACGACACTTTCAGACTCTACAGAAGTATTTGCTACAACTTCTCCATGCCGATCCCAAACATAATATTCGGGTGTGAAACCGTGTTGGCACAAATGAACTTTCACAATATCTGGTAACAAAAACTTCAAATGTCTACACCTACTACACGGACAACGAATTTCTGGATCGTTTCCGTTATTACTTAAGGCGAATTCAACAAACACGTTTATACCGTTATAAAAATCTTCTTTTATTGAGCCCCTCATTCCTTTTCTTTGGTACATCCATCTCCTTCGATCAACAAAATAATCAATCATTTTTCCTATTTGACAAAATGAGAAGTTCAAAATTTAATATTTATTTTGAAGAATACACATTCGAAAAAGATTATTTTCATGTTCGTATAATATTTTGAATTTAAAGAACAACTTCACAAATTTAAAAATATTTTCAAATAGGGCACATTTCATTTTTTAACGTACGTAACGATTAAAAATATATAATTTTTTTTCATTGGTCAGACATCCTACCTCCCATTACAAACACAGTAAGCATTTACATTTCGTATATTACTTCGTCCCAAACGATTCAATAAAATTTCGGCAGCATTTCCCTTTTGTTCCCTGCATTGTACACAAATGCGTGTACGCAGGAAACAAAAAAGAAAAGTTAGGGCGAAATTTTATGAACCGTTTGAGACGAAGTAGTATACAAAATGTAAATTCTTACTGTGTTCATAACTTGTCCAATACAGGGACAAATCCGACAAACATTGTACCAGATGAATATAAATGGTCGTTTTTCGAAAAAAACGACTATTTATACAACGATCATGTACAACACTCGTCAGACGGGGCCAAAAACTCTCTAAGGGACATTTGTCGGTTAACATGCGCGCATTTTACTCAAAAATACAGTTTTACTCACTGTTCACATTTATATATTAATTTCACACATTTATTCGACGTATTACGCATCAACTTAGGGCTGGTTTAACATTTTGTCATTTTTCAATACACACAATTATAATTTAGAGTAATGCATTTTTTTTGTGTCATAAGTAAAAACGTGCACAATATAATACTCCTAGTTCATTCAATCATTTTATCTTATTCCAAATAACGTATACAATCGTCGAATCAAGGCATACACAACAAAATACATATACATGAACATGCACAAATTATACGTGTTTATCACAATTTCACGATAAAAGATGAAATTGGTATACCATGTGATGCTATAAACCGTTATTACGCTAGTGGAAACAATTGCAATCATTAATTCGCCCTAATTTATCAATTTATGCAAATCTATAATTAGGGTAAAAACTGAATTTTTCATAAAAATAAGAGATTATACCTGAGATTAAGAGTACTGAAGCTTGATTAGAGTGCGTTGGAAGATCCGGAAGCTAAAAATTAGGGATTGGAAGCTTAGGGGTTGAATTTGGGGGGTTTTTTGGGTTTTTTTCGTATGAAATGGAGGAGGAAGAAAGGGCTCGGCTGGCTGGTATAATCGCAAATTTGCGACGGCTTCCGACGGCCGCCGACGGCCCGTCGAAAGCCGTCGGAAAATGGCCGTCGGAAGCCGTCGGTCTTGGCTGTCGGTATTCTGCCTTTTTCTTGTAGTGTTCGGCTTGTCCAACGTGTTTAACGCTATGACACAATTTTAAAAGTTCGCCAAAATGGACGATTTATGTGGGTCCCTGAGGTGTCGGATGCGACGCCAACTCCAACAGGGTAAAAAAACTGCTTTGAATGAGACATGCTTTTTGTGCAGTTAAAGCGTTTAGCGGTTTAATAGCAATGGAAGTGCAAAAAATTATAGCGGGAATATAACAGAAAACGATGGAGGTGAAAAAAACTTCATTAAATATAAAATCAAATATTTATAGTTAATTTATTCTCATTTTCATATTATTTGTATAGAAAAAAAAATTATTGTTTAATCTTATATAACAAAATCGAAGAATGTAATGATTTATGCAATCAGAATTTGGTGAGTACAATTGATTTCTAGCTTTTATTGAACACCTATATATTAAAGTTTGGTCTTTAACGTAACTTTATTGATGTGATTCAAAAGATAACTAGTTAAATCAAATATTTTATATTAATGTTTTCAAAGTGGATACTAAAAGGTTTTGATTTAATGATATTATAGAAAAATAGAGAACTTAATTCGTATCAACTATTTAATAGCGCAATATTGAAAAACACAGCGTTTGAAAAGCGTTATCCACTGTAGCAGAGATTTTACAATGTTCTACTAACTGTTAGGTCTGCTTCCAAAACATTAACTTGATGACAAAACGAGAGGATGAGCTTCGGCATTCTATATCAAATTTATATACCCACAAAAATCCAAACAAATTTCCACCATTAAAAATCGAATCTCCGCAACTAAAAATCAAATGAATAGCGTTACTGGTATTAGATAAGAGAATAATGAATAACTAAAATGTTTCTGAACGAGTTATGTAAGGCTCAAACATCAACCGTTAAAAAATAGATTTACCGTCTATTATAGTTTTTTCTTTTTTCCTTTTTTCTTTTTTCTTTTTTTCTAATAGTTAATAATTTACACTACCGAATTTGATATGGTGAATAGGCTAGTACCAAACAAAAAGAATATCAAATATAACTTCTATACAGAAAAAAAGAGCATGTTTGAAGTAGCTACTACGCAAAATACAATTTATTTTATTTTGTGCTGGTAATCATTGCACATATTTGACAATGATCTTTCAATGATACAAAAGATTGATGTTATTATTTCAAATGATCAAAAATAATATTTGCTAAGTTATAATGTCTAATTTTCAAATAGAAATACGCACAATGATACATGAAATAATACGTAGCAAAAGGTCAAAAAGTTTACACGATTGAACAAGTTAAAAGAAGATTAGACAAAAACCATAAACATATGAAAGGACTTTGAACTAAAGTTTGAAACCCTTCACATCAATTATCAACTTTCAACTCTTTTCCCTTCTTTTTTTTTGCATTCTTTTTCTTTTTTTTGACGACTCAATCATAACAAGAGTAAAGTTCTTCAAATAGTAATTCAATCTTGAGTATTTTATTATAATATTAAATTGAGTAAAATCTGGTAAGATAAACATTAAAGGATCAATCTAAAAGACAATAAAAGTCATGGAAAAAGCAGCTGATGCTAACATAATCAAAGACCCATGATATTTAATCGAAAAGAAATTTTCAACCATCATAAATTTGTTTGTAACTAAAACCGTCTTTTTACCAATAAAAAAAAAAGAAAAAAGAAATATTTATATCAAACGTTGGCAACCTAACAATTAAGATCAATCTTAAACTTCTTCCTACTAAACAACTCGCCGGCAACCGACACAACCCGGTTGCAGTTTGGACATCTCGGATCATTTTCCGATATCAACAAATACTGAAAGCAACTTCTACAGACCGTCACGACCATCTTCGACCCGCTGCCCGAACAATCTCGTCCGCTCATCAAATCCTCCACGCTCGCCGCTCTTTTCATCTGACCGTCCGATTTCGGATCCTGCCTCGAGTTCACGTCCTGTTCGCGCTTCGCCCGATCGAGGGCATTTTTGACTTTTTCCAACGTGCAGACGCTTGCGTATGAGGATGCTGGTGACTGCGGCGGTGGAAAGTTCAAATCGTGCAATTCAGTCGAGCTGCTCGAACTGCGGGACTGCAAATTACGAAACTTTAGAGGGTTTGAAAAAATAAAATATATACAGTGCACGATTTCCTAATTTGAGGAAAATTAAAAAAGATAGAATTACCAGAAAATCAAATTTTTCCTCCCACACTTTCTTCTCTGAATCTTTACTGCTGCAAGCGAAGAAATCAATGGTGACAAATTCTTTGTTTTTGTTGTTGTCTTTGTTGATTTCAGTACTTACATCAGCCGCCATTAAAACAGAATTGTATTAGTCGTAGTTAATTTTGGAAAAGAGAGAAGCAGTTAAGAATGAATGGTCAGAGAGTTAATAGTTTATTTATAGGTGAAAGATGCAACGCGTAAATCCATTTATATGCAGTCATTAATTGAGAAGGTTTTATTACAATAAAGACGGACTGATTATTTTTCAAGAAATTTAACACAGTTACTACTAAGGAATTTAATACTTTATTATTTTTCTTAATTATTGTGATTCGATTAATTGTATTTTGTGAGAAAGTGGTTAAGTTTATGCATGTATGTTGTGATTTTTTATTTAATGATCTTAATGTATTAACAGATTAATGTACTCTAATTATGCACATAATCTTTTTTATGTTTTGTTGATTATCTTTTTTGGGACTAATATTGATATTTATGGGTAATGCACTACTGCATGATATATTTAATGCAATATTTCTTGGTCCTAAATTTAAATATACGCATGTTGATCCTTAATCCACCATCAACCACATTTATTATGTGCTATGTAGATTAAAACCAATAACGTAATTCTTCAAGATTGGCATGCATATTGTTCAAACAAAATTAAAGTCTCCGACACCTTTTTTTTCCCACATTCATATTGCATCAATAAAATCGATATATGATACATTTGCATACAATGTAAAAGTTGAAAAAATATGCTTAAACGAGCGTGTATATTTTTAACATCGACCTTTTATTAAGCCAAAGATGCCAAATAAACAATGAGTCACTTAGAACATCAATTCAAAATTAACAATTTCTATTTTATAAAAGACCGTCGTTTCACTTATTATTTTATTATCTTTCATGTTTAAACCTTTAATTGCATACATATATATTATGTGTGTGTACGGAGGGGCTTTACATTATATTATACATTAAGCTATAAGATAGAGTGTTTGAATAATTACATTTTAAGTGTCAATTATTCATCATCATGTAATTTATTGTTATTTTTTAGTCTTCCAACCAAATCCGTCAACTCTACGTGGAATAGGCTCCCCTCAACTCCCATGATGAAAATCATTAAGTCGATCATAGCGAAGGAAATATTTTCTTTTTAACTACCAGAATTAAATAACATATTTCAAATATACATAATTCACCCAAAATTAAACATAAATCTTTGGTTTTAAAAAAGTGACATTGTTATCGTAAAACAATTTTCATTGTAACAAAATTGAATATTACTTTTGACCATTAAATCTTATATTTTGTACAATTGTTAAATGAAAGACATATAATAAAAACATATGTATCTAACTACTCACTCGACATGCTTGCAAGAAACATTTACTCGTACATCTACCAACTAAAGCTTCAACTCAAGAACTAGTTTAATATGGATGGATGTATCCTTTTGGAAGGTACATAAATACAATTAGGAGTCATATGTTCTTTTTTGAAGTCAGTGTAGTTGATGTATAATTGATAACTTTTTGACATGAAGGTATCTCGCATCTTAAAAAAGGGTGAAACAAAAGCATGTATTGAAGATTCAATATGTTAAACATACTCGTTAAAGAAGAATCCACATTTTTTAGTTATTATTTTTAAGGTCATGTTAAGTTGAATTCTAACATCAGTCCACATAAAGATGATGCCATGGATGAGTCATTTGACTTTTCTCCTTCTATTTTTTAAAATCGTAGATGTCTTTTAGGTAAATGAAGGATGAAATTTTTCAAACATTTAAAGAGTTTATGATAGGTAGAACAATAGTACTTCTCAATTATGAAGAATTATCATATCTTATTAAATACCATAATATTTTGTTTATTTACTACCAATTAATATCGTGCTATATAGAATAATCATGTTTATCTTAATAGTCAATTTGAGCAATAAATTCTGAGGGTTCAAGCTAGCAAAGAATTTGAGTCTTGGTTTCAAAAATATGTAGGCCTATATAATTATTGAATAAACTTATTATGAAATAGTTTAATTATTACGTATATTAGTGCAAATTACTTTAATGCAGTCGGTTGTTGGTGATGAAACTAGTGATATTTGTTATAAAACTCTTGCGTTTGGTCCAATAACGAAATACAGAAAATGCTCAATCATGTATGTAAACAGCTGTAAATTTCACACAAAGGAGTTTGGAGCCAACAAAACAACTTACATTTGTGGGGTATATGTTAAAGATGATGAACATGGTGATGATTTATAAGATTATCATGGAGTGCTACGAGAAATAATTGAACTCGCTTATTCTGTAATACTGGAGCTTAAAACACTTTTATTCAAATGTGATTAGTTTGATACTACTGCCGACCTAGGAGTATGGAGTATGTTGTATACATAAAGACTAGCCTCTTGCATGGTAAATCATAAAATACGATATAAAAGAAACGATCCATTTGTGATAGTGACACAAGCAACATTAGTCTATTATGTGCCTTGTCCTACCATGAACGACAACAAGGATGACTGGTGGGCTGTAATTAAAATAAAACATAGATGGTCATTCAATAGAGATGTGATCATAATCGATAATCAGTCATACCTAAATGATCATGAGAACAACGAAATACTCTAAATAACAGAAGATGTTGATGATTTAGGACCACTTAACAATGAAGTATTTGATGAAGTTGAATCAGATGAAGATGTCAAGGTCGATGATGATGTCGATTTAAATGAACATGAATATGATGATGATATTGTCAATGATGATTTTGATAAAGATATTTAAAATTGGTAGCTTATGTAGAATTTATCAAAAGACTGTTTTTATGTATGCACATTATTTTCACTTTTCTTTGATTGTCGTGCTAAGTAAATATACAATTTTTTTTTTTTTAATTTAATGCTTGTGCACATTAATTTTGTTAGAGATGATTGTACGTTAGATGGTATGCATACTTACCATCATCTTCATATTATAGTTGGCTCATATTATAGTTAAGGATATATTGAATATAAAAATTGTTGATTATCAACCATCTATAATATGAAGATGGATTTATCATTCGTTATTATATCATATACATCTGTATATATGTATTATTATAACATATATGTCTAATAATGCCAACACAGCTGTGGTGGCTCATCATCAAGTCAAGGCAGCTCATCACCACGTCTTGGTAGCTCTCACTCATCAGAGCATGAGGTCGATGCACATATGATGTTACCACTCATTCGGATTGCTGATGCTCCTATTAATGCTCCAATCGATGGTACTAGTCCATCTTCCCGTGTGTCTAAGACAAACTCTTCCTCCTCCATCAGCCGACTTGATGTCTTCCCAAGAGAGAAAGGATTGAGGTGTGTAATTACATACACATACACACTCACATACACATAAACATACATACACACACATACATACACACACATACACATACATATAGATACACTCACGTACACATACATATGCATGTACATATACACTCCCACAATACATATGCATGTACATATACACTCACACACATACACATTTATATAATAATTTACTAATGAAATATTCATACATTCATATATATATATATATATATATATATATATATATATGTACAGGTTTGATTTCAGCAGCGACGTCGCATCTGATACCATCCATGATGGATTGCTAGTGCGGATCACGACTTTCTGGCCTTTATTTGGTGACATTCCTGATGATGTGTAGAAAGTCACATTCGAAGAATTTCAGGTAACACAATTTTATTACATACCACTCTATATAAATATGTATCATTTTGTTCATAATATATTAAATTTGCATTCACAAATGAAATTCTATTAGAAAGAGGGTCTTCATGAAGAGGCAGTGTAAGAGCTTGGTCAGCTGCAACGTCCAAAAAATACCATGAATGGACATATAGTATGTGTAGGAGTGGCAAGAAGCATTCAACCCTTGCCCATGAGATATATGAGCAGTTCTTGCGGCATTGGGTGTCAAAGGAATTCAAGGAATTGTCAAAAAAGGATGCTGAAAGTAGGAATAGAAATCCTATATTACATACCAGTTGCTCCAGGTTATATGTAAATCATTGTAATGTTCTGGTACATGTTTATTGTTAAATTTGTTTAACATTTAAAATAATAATTAAAATAGACTTATATGATAGTGTATTTAGTTCAAATTTCAGTACGAAGGGCAACATAATGAGCCTACATCTTAGTAGTTCTTTTGTAGAACTCTTAAGATTGAGTCATTGGATTGGTCCATTATTAATAATTGAGTGGATGATGGTTCCACTGAGTTTGCGGTATGTTATCCATTAAACATAATTCATTTACATAATATTTACGCATATATACATGTATAAAATTCTAGTGAATACATGCGATGCAAAATAGGTGAAATACTAGGCTAGGATTGACGAGCTTCAGTACCAAGGTTGTAGGATCGATTTCACCCTAGAGGGGGGTGAATAAGGTGGCACTATTAATTATAAAAATTTAATGCGGAATATATAAAATAATTGCAGCACTGATCACAGCAGAATAATAGCTGTGCAGATAATGGAAGAATATAAAAACAGAAAATAGAACACATAGATTTACCCAGCTTCGGCAAAACTCTGCCTACGTACTGCCCCCAAGGTTTCTATTAGAAATGAAGAAGTCAGACGCTTGCACACGTAAACTCGCGACACCCGCTATCGACTAACCTAAATTTAGGCTCAAAACCCTGCCACAACTCAGCCACCAAGTTGCGAATTCTCGAACTACATCACCGCAGTTCGTCCCCTAGTCACAGGACTAGTAAATTACAAAAGTTTAAAAGTAAATACAAAAAAACTAAAAAATATAAAACCCTAATTTTAAAATTAAAGCCCAAATATTATAGAAGCCGGCCCAAAACAAAAAACTAAAAAAATAATCCTTTTTCTCTTTTATTTGTTTGGACGTATCTTCTTCTTTGTGACAATTTGTACATTCGTTCCTCTGCGTGAAAATTAGGGCTTTTGAATTTCGAAGAGGCCGACTTTAGTTGCTCGATCGAATGAATGATTTATCGCATCGTTTGCTTTGTCGATCGTACGTTTCTCTGATTTTCTCACGGCTCCTTGAAATTGATCGAGTTTGACTATGAATTGGTATGTGATTGTTCTTTTTGCTTTTCTAGTTAGCTTGCTTGAACTCGATGGTCTTCGCATGCCGATGATGTTACGGTTTAAATAGGATTGGATTTCGTATAAATTCGTTCATATATATTTTATTGAATTCGTCACTTGCTATGCTTTGGCCACTGATTTTCATTTCAATGCTCGTGATGATTTCTGACCTTTTCAATTTGTATATTTTCGTTGCTTTATTCTCACGGCTTTGCTTCTAATTTGATTCCTTGGCTACCACGGTATTGTGATTATCTGAAAGTTTTGATATTTCTGACTTTATTTTTGGTTTTTGTGCTTGTTGAATTCGGCTTCTCTGTCTTTGTTCAAAACTACTACTTGATTTTGACCTTGTACACTGTGTTATTTTTGAAATTTCCTGCTTGATTTTGTCTCGGCCTTGAACACTGCATCACCGTATCGTATATGTGTATGCTCGACTTGACACTCTGTTGGTTGCCATTTTGAACTGCTGCACTGCTTCCATGTTGCCTCGAGCACATGTATATTGTTACTTCATTTGCTTGTATACTTCACCTGTGCTATGATCCTTTGATTCATTTGTTGCCAGTTGCCATTTTAGTCTGGTTTGCTGTTTCACTGACATGTGCTCGTGTTGCTGTAGCCACGAGCTACTGTCTTCACTCTGTCCTTTATAGCATGTATTATCTGGGTTCATATGCACTTGAGTCATTCCTGGTTCTATGCGACCTTTGGTATTTGTTCGATATACAAATATGGTTGTCACTGCTGTGTGTTCATGTGGTCTATACATTCATGTGCTTATTCATGTAGTCTGCTGGCTTCACTTGCATTTACTATTTTCTTTGTTTGTTGATGCTCTAGTCTAGTGCAGTGTGTTATGTTGTACATTCTTTTTGTCTAGTTTAGGTTGTAGTGATGGACTCTGGTACTTGTAGTACGTTTGTATATATATTGGTTTAGTTGAACCAGTTCATCGTATTTATCTACAACTGGAATTTGGCCATTTGATTATGTGATGAGTTGCATTGAGCTCTATCCACTATTTCACTGATGCATCACTTGTTGTTGGTTCTAGCTGCACTGTCACTCGAGTCTGCTTGCATCTACCGTGTTGCGGCGTTGTTTCATTGATTCTGTATTGTTTTCGTTAGACATATTTATGTTATATGCCGTAGTTTCGAGTCTTGTATAGTTGTTGCATTCATGATGAATTTGTGGCCTTGGTTTCACTCAAGAATTATTTGCTTTGTTAATTGCACCTGTGTTGAATCCAGCTTATAGCTCAAATATGACCTTGTGCTCATATCGTGACTTAACTTGAGTTGAACCCGGCTCTTGATTGGGTTTGACCTTGTGCTCACCTGTCCCTATAATTTTATCAAGTGTATATCGGTATGCACGGCCCTATAGCATGTACAGTGATACACGGTGCATGTCATAAGTTGTTCGTGTATGATGAATTTAAAATTAAATGATGACGAACAACCCAAATAACTGAGAAAAAATATTTTCAAAATACATTTTATTTTACACTGCAAAAATATTTCGTTTTCAATTTTACTATGTCAGTGTGTATTGTTGCAGATCACTCAGATGCTGGAATCAATCTGGAATGTAGTTGAAGATAAAATACGAGTGAATGAGTGAAATGTAGTGAGATGCATATTTAATTGAAATATTATTGAAATTGAAATTGTGTGTATATATATAGTGAGAGCTCAAATTTGTACTATTCAAAAATTTAATAAATATTTATTTGAATAAAATATTCGTTTGAATTTAAATTCTGTGTTCTTTATTTTGTTCAGCAAATATTTATTTAATTATGTGAGAAATAAAATAGTACATTAACAAATACATTTAAATGAATATATACATATATATGTTTATTATCATCAAACAAAAATCATATACTAGCATATTCAACAAAGGTGTGAAGATAATCAGAGAAGTGGACGAAGATGAATTCCACCACTCATTAGAGTTACTGCAAAAAGGGCAGACTGTTAGCCCTTCTATGACAATATTCCTTAGGTACCTAATAGCTTAAACATTCGTTATATACATATGATATTAAGTATATATGTATACAAAACCATTTCTATATATGCATACGACATACTATATGTACATGTACATTGGTTTTAAATCCCAAGAACCACATGTAGGTGTATGTGTATATGTGTGTGTGTGTTTTATACAAAGGCTTAACATTATCACCAACTTACGGTGTTAAAACAACAGTTAATTCCGCTCATTTCCATTTATAAACACTTTGTTTCTATTTTCACTATAGCGCTAATATTGAACAATTAAAATCAATCGCTCCTAAATATATAATTAAGTTAAATTATAAATTTTGAAATAAACAAGAGTTTATTTGAGTTAAAATAAAGAATTTTTTAAATCACACAATAAATCAAATAAATATGTAATTTAAATCACTCGTTAAATTTAAAAGATGTATATATGGTTGAGCTAAATTATAAATTTTATTTCAATAAATTAAACAAGAGTATGTTTGTATAAGTTAAATTACTCAGTAAATTTACTTCCAAAAATGAAACTTTTTCTCATCCATGGGGATTAGGGTTCCATCTGCCATCCACCTTTTTTTTCCTTTTCCTTCGTCCCGCTCTACTAGTTTCCCTTAATCTTTTAATCACTCATTTCACTCCTTAACCTTAGCTTTCCCCGTTGCAGTTTGATGCCTCTTCGCCACTTGCATGCTTTTGTGATTCCTTCCAGACCTGCCCCTCTTTTTAGATCTAATATAAATAAACTACCCCCTGCGTATTCAAAAACTTCTAAAATTATACGGTGGGTCTGCCATCACTTCATAAGTTGAAATTTATGCTTCTGTGATCCATCTAGGTAGTTTGGCTCATCTGTTAGGAGCGATTCTGGTAGCGGCCAGTATGGTGTCTATTTGGCATAACCGCTAGTTCGAACGAGCTATTGTGGTTTTAGTTGTGTCAACTTCTTGTCGTGCCAAATTTCACACCATCTCTTAAGGTTTCCTTAGCGATTGCACTACAATAGGGGATTGGCTATGGATGATGGTTGTCATGCCTAGGCATATTATTAAGTTACTACACGCTTACCTCCATTTTGTGCTTTTCATTCTTGTCATTTGGTATATTGGGCTTTGCTCTACTGTGTGCATTTGTGCACCTTCTAATGGTATAGTCTCCGTGCATTGCTGCTTTATGCATGCGTGCATTGCTATGTGCATTTTCTATCTTTCGTCGTTAATCATTTGGAGTTAAGTTCCTACATATATGGAATCTGATGCTAATTAGGTCTGGTTTGCTATAGTGGAACTCTGTCCTTTTAATTTCCTTTTGGAATGTTGACGGTTTTGTTTCCTTGGAAATATGTTGCAATGTGGTTGGGCTTGGAACTTGCTATGTTTCATGGTGCTTTACACTATAGTTTATCCTAGAATTATGGTGCTAAGAATATTACTTGAATTTATTTTGGTTGCTTCTGTTGATGTGATTTGTTCTCTTTCGTAAGGTGACTTTGGCCTTCTTTTGTCAAAGTAATTTGGTGTTATCGTGCTCTTCTACTCATATGATTGTTTTAGTTATAGTTTTTTGTCAAGTGGCATTTCTTGGCATGTGTGATGTATATGTTTGCCTTGTGCGGCTTATACTTATTTGCACCCTACGTGGTGTTATAATAGTGTTGTTAACTACTTGTGTTGCTTAGTTTTTTATGTTTGCACCCCCGTGGTGCTAGAGTTAGTTTAATAGTTTAGAAATGTTGCCTGACTCCTGTGCTATAGCTAGTTGAGTCGTACTAATAGTTGCTGAGGCATCTTGCCACAAACCTATATTGAATTTTAAATGGTATGACCACTATAGAACCAACTTGCTTGTGCAAAATAATAATATTTTGTTGTTTCTGAAAAAATCACTCAATAAATTAAATATTTATGTATATACATATATATAATTACGTTAAATAATAAATTTTTGGTTCAATAAATTATATAAGAGTTTGTTTGAGTTAAAATATCTCTTTTTTGAATCACATAAAAAATTAAACAGACATATAAGTTAAATTAATCAATTAATTAAGCAAAAGTAAACATAATTGAGTTAAATTATAAATATTATTTCAATAAGTATAAGTCAAATCACTTAATAAATTATATATATACATACATATTATCTTCTTCTCTAAATCATGTAATAAATTAAACAAATATATATGTTAAATCACTAGTTAATTAAAAAAAATGGTAAATGCCAATTTAAAATTTATATTTCAATAATACAATAGCTGAAATAAAAAAATTGCTTACTATTAACAAGTAAATTTAGTTAAAATATAAATATCGTCATTATATATATCCGCTACATTTAGCACTGGTGTACGAGAAGAAAATCGGCGGTTGAAGTTGATAGAATTAAGGGTATTTCCTAGAGGAAATTTTGTAATTGTTACATATATCAAACACGATAACCAAACTTATTCGAAATAAAAGGAGTTTTCTTTCTATTATACGCTTGATATAATATGCTATATTAATTAATTAATTTAATTAAATGTATATTTAATATAAAATCCATGAACGATATGTTTTGTGATTGTAGTTACAATGTGTTGTAATCATGAGTGGTTTATCACAATAAAATAAACATACCGTTTTAAATATTCCTAGTTAAAATGTATCGAGACCGAATATTGATACATTCGTTAGTGGTGCTTTCCAAATGTTGGGCAATGTATTGCTTATGGATGTTTGGGGGCGTCGAGGGGTTACGTACTGATACTTATGGAAAAATTATAGAATGAATCACTCGATGGTTTTCTATTGGTTAATATAACCAATGTCAAACAGAAAATATCGATGTGACAATATACAATTCCCTCGACTTGAGAATACCATCGAGCTTCAATGTGGAATCTCCGCTTTGATTATAGTTAAATCATGGCAAGCCATCCATCAACCGACTATTGTTAGGTCGAGTGTTAGCATTGGAAGTGAGATACTATTCAAGTGACAATTTTTCTCCTTGGTAATATGAGGTTAGTATCATAGTTAACTGAAGTCAACTCAAATCCAAAGTCTATGACCAGGCAGTTTGGTTAATAATAATTATTATTATTGAAATAAGGACTTTGTGGTTTGGACTATAAAGTTGAATGTGGATGATACTGGAATTATGACCATTACCAAATAATATAAATCCTAATGTGACATAGTTTCAACAAAAAGAATTAGTGTAAGTAATTATCACTAACAGGTACCACCTAAAATAGTAAAATTAGATTTTATCGAAAAAAAGAATAAGCTATAAATTCAGGAAACTGTCATACCACTAGCTAAGGTGATCCGTGAACATTAAAATTCAAATTGTTTGATATTAAATGCTAACTAAATTTACACCTATGAGTCGTACAACTACATTGGTAAATTCTTTGACATACCACATGATTTAATTATTTTATAATTGTTATAAATTAATCAAATTAATTAGTATTAATGATATGTTAGTTTTTTTTTATGTATTGGGTGCCATTAGTATTTTCTGGGTGCCAATAGTAATTAATTAGGTGCATATATAAAAGTTATATATGTATGAATCAATATTCAATACCGACATGCATTTAAATTGAATTTAAGTGTGATTACTTGCTAATGGGTTTGGAATGATTTAATTCCTATATAGCCTTATCTAGAGGCTATAGGAGAGCAAGAGGGGGGCTAAAGATTTAAAAAAAAGTTGGATCTAGATTTGGTAATAAAGAAGGAGTAAACCAATGAATGAATATTTCTTTTACTCTCTCTATAACCTTAATTTGAAAATTTAAAATCAGTCCCTAAATTTGTTAAAGTTGAATATTGATAATGTTGTAAAGTTTATCCCAAATATATAGCTGGGATATAAAATGTTAGTATTAGTTTAGATTGCTCTAATTTAACTTGGAATGTGAATTTCTATGTTTTAATTTATTGAGAGAGGTATATAATTTAATTGTATCAATTTCCATGCAATTTCCATAAATTATCTAATTGCATAAGTATGTTAAAGTGCATCATTTGAAATGATAAAGAATATACCAGAAATGAAAGAGACCTGTAAAGTACGATGTTCTTCCCTATAGTTTGTAGTCTATTTCAATCAAACAAAAGAGATAATTCTTTATAATTTCAATAAAGTAAAAGTCTTGCTTTTGGTTATTTATGGAAAGTTATAACGGTAATCATTTTTGAAAGGATAGGTCTATGAATTAAAATATTAAAAGGAATGTTCTGGCTTAGGAATTAATACGTAGAAATAGGCATACACACATATACAATTGTGCTTACCGATTAAAAATAAAAATATATTTATATAGCGTAATATTCATCGATATTCGCATTATTTTTAATTAGGATGTTTATTATAAATAGCGTAGTAAATTATAGGATTAGGAGATGTAAATGGACAAGAGATAGTAACTTCAAATTTAGTTGGGTAATAAATGTGTAGTTAATAGAGAGTAACAGAAATTAAATAGGGACATAAATGTGTTTAATGGGATTGGTTAAATGATTTGGTATGACATTTATGAGAAAACGAAATAAACATAATAGGCTGAATTCGAAAAATAAATAAGTATTATTAGAGATTGTCCAACTAAAATAATAATGACCATTTATTATAGGCAATTGTCATTTATGGAATATAGTAAATAAGTATATAAGATATGAATTAAATGCTAGGAGATAGTTTAATTTCCATAGTAAGAAATCATATAGTCTTAATTATTTGTTTAGGATAAGCGTGAATTGATGGGTCTAATCTAATATTTAGTCCTAGGATAACTGGTTTGGTTTAGTGAAATAGGATGCGAAGTCGGTAGAGTTAAACAATAGAAGTCCGCACTTCACTTAGAAGCTATCAGCAATTGTATAGACTTATAATTGATTTGAGACATCTCCAACTATAGGACCCATGGGGAAGTGATATGTGTTGCGGATAGGTAGGGGAAAATATACCAAGGATTTGCCTCAGATTTGAAGTATTCAATGGCCCAGTACTTTTAGGAAAACGGAGTCTGCTTCATTTCTAATAAGTGATATTAAGTAAATGAAATGTGCATTTTCCTTTACTTACATTAGGTTAATCTAAATGAGATTTTAGCTGTGGAAGGTCGGTGGGCTATGTTAGAATTGTTGTTGGACTGGTATTTAGTGGTAGGTCTAACATATATGCTATGACCACCATGGTCTCGAGCGGTCCATAGTGAAGACTTGGGTTATGCGTTGACGGATTTCGCATCCTAGTAGTGTAGAATCCGTATGGGCTACGCACAAACCTCTAGTTTAGTCAGTTAGGTTTTTGTTTATCGGAGATGGACTAGTTAACCCTTGGATGAGTCTTTGAGATGCGTTAGTAATATTATAATTATATTATAAAGTCGTATTTAGGGATTATCGGTCTCTATAGTTAGGACCAACTGACTACCGTTTACGTTGCAAAAGGCCTACTTTGGTGTTGAGGTATTAAATAGTCATTGGGTCTGTCTCCTCCATATTTAAGAAGTATTACATGGCTGGGATTTTGGGGTAGTACATCATTTTGATATATATGTATATAAGCATATATATATATATATATATATATATATATATATAGTTATACCTCAGAGGAAATTAAGCATATTGTACACGCACACTGGATTTGAACGGATAGCCATAAACAGTAGATGTAACACTTAGATGAAAATAATTAGACATAAATTAATGTTATTGGTAAACTGTAAAAAAAATTATAGTCACCAAACATTGTTCTGACTCCTTCCTCATTACAACCCATATGATGGATTAGGAGGATATGCTATTGGTGCAAGATGGGACTCGCAGATGGTGGAGCCTTCTCTTTCATACTTGACACTAATAAGGCGACTGGATATCCAAAGAGTAATATTGATTCCAAGGTAGTAGCCTTAGTCGGTATATTTGTTCATTATATTTTTTCTATTCCATTGTGAGTTTGTATTGATTGCTCTTTGATATGCTTGTATTTATTACATGTTACCAAAACCAACGATCCATGCATTAATAGATTTAGGTTTTAATTTAGTTGAAATTCATGCCCATTAAGTTGCGGGTAGTTACATTTGGTATCTGAGCATAGGTTAGTCAACCATAGTAATTATGATGCGCTGAGAGAATGTATCTGTATTTTACCTATAATTATATATATATATATATATATATATATATTATATGTCAAACTCTATGAATTCTGACTACAGAAGTAGTTGCGACAATATTATAAAAAGATGGGCGAGGCAACTATGATTTGGAACAATAAATAGAGTTAAATTTATACGCCTACTTCAATTACCCCACGAAGTGTAGGCCATACTGCAAGGAGCTGACCAAGAAGAGCATGAACATGACATATAGAAGAACCTTGGAAGTTGGATGGTGCTTGACTTCTTGATTGATCCTGGGCTGCCTTATAATTATGGACTTCAATGGATTGTTGATTGAAGACATATATTTCATCCAGGTAGATGGAAGATAAGAACTTATCATTTAGAAGCAAGATGTGAAGAAGGATTGAGCAAGTTCCCGCAAAAAAGTGTGCACTAATCACCACAAGAAGGGCAATTAAAATCCATTTTCGAATTCAGCCCCATGCGAAAGAATCTGAGAAAATATTATTGAAAATTCTTTGAAACATTTTGAATGGGTTTTTCAAGGAATTTATTAGGAAGTTGTTGTTTTGAAACAGCAGAAATTTTGAGAATTTCATTTAAAACTGGTTGAGTCAAAAGGTTTTGATTTTAAGATTTTTGTTGAAGGGATTTTTCGATTTAATAGATGGAAAATAGAGCGGAGGTTTGTCTTAAGGATTTTTCTATTTTTGTAAATTTGAAGTACCTTTTTAAAAATTCTTTCTAAGGGATTGATAAATGGAAATGGTACTTGAATAAAATGGGTTAAAGAGAATAAAAAAGTAATAATGCCCGATAAGTAAGGCCGGAGGAACATTCTTGTATAACAAAATACGAAGAATAACATTTGAAATATGTACACACACACACACACACACACACATATGTGTGTGTGTGTGTGTGTGTATGTATCTTCATGTTGATGAATAAAAGCTCAATGACCAAAGTAGTAGACGAATGTACTATAATAAGTCAGTGGGGAAAAACAATAGCAAAGGGAAAGGGCTAAGTAAAGAGAGGCCACCTGAAGATGATTTAGGTAGGAAAAACTTTGATGGTAGAAATTTTAGGAAATTTAGACAGAACAACTTTAGGAAATTATAATATGGTTAGAATATGATTAGAAATAATATAGGAGAAAAACAATAGGAATAGGATAAGAAGAATGGATAAATTTCATATATACGCGTGATAATTGCACATATGTTTTTGGTAGGTGCTTAGATAGATGCAGCGATTGCACGTATCTTTTAGAATACCGCTCATTTTCTATTAGAACCTCTGCTAAAGTTGAAAGCAGAAATAACATGAATGGTAGGAAAATAATAAGATGGAAGTTAACCTTGTCTACTTCTGTTTTCATTTTTTCTAAAGTTGTAGAATATGTTTTTGAAGAAGATGGTTTGGCATAAAAATTGGGTTTTTGGAAGTAAATATGATAAATTTTTTAAGTTAAAAATCCTACTTTTGAAGAATTAATTCTTTATTGTAGAAAATCTTTGAAAAGGATAAGTTGGCTGGAATAGGAAATTTTTCATCGCCCCCTTTTGAAAACTAAGCAATTTTTGAATTTGATAAAAAGTTTCTAAGTTTATATTTTTAAAGATAAAGGTTATGAATTAGGTACTTCATGATTATGAAATATTAGTTCTATAAAGAGTTCTGAAACCCAAATTTTGATATGGTGTAGATAGGGATGACTGCCTAGGTAAGTTATGGTAAAGGTTTAGACTATGAATAAAATAGCTATGGATACTCATATGGTAGCAACAAGGAATCCCCATTAAATATAAAAAATAGTAGTATGATCCTAGGAATATTTTATTATAGATGTGTGGAAGATATAAGAAGAATCCTCAAAGGGATTGGGTATGGTATCAAAGTATAGTTTTGTGGTTCCTAAGATATTCTTGGATGAAAGATCAAATAATGAAAGTAAATACCAAAGTTTGAGGATACTATTAAGAGATTTTGATTCAAAGAAGATAATAATATGATGGAAGAAGAGAGTAATGAGATGGCAAATCCACATAAAGGATGTAGGTTGACTAAAGGTTAAAGAAGGCAAGATAAGTGGTAGAAGTTATTATACTAAGCCAATTTCCTGATAAGTTATTCTAAATGTGCATAATTTATATCTCTTACCCACTTCAGCGTGGGAATGCACAATTTATCCCATAATCGGGTGTAACAATTAAAGTAATCGACGAACCTTATTTTTTGGACCGAATGATGTAAGTTAAGACATATGAGTTATAATTGAACGTCATATTAGAAATGTCAATTTTAATTGAGTAAGAGGTGCTAGGACCACAACATAATTAACACGAGTCGACGTTGAATGGTAGCTTCCAATAATCATTTTCTTTGAGGTTATATGGGTTGTAATCACTGTTGTATCCCTTCGAATATTGAAAAAATGTTCGATATGATATGAGATATGCATGAATAGAGTCCGACCTTGGATGGGTTTTGACCGCTATACATACAGAAAAACATTGCAAATAAGGAAATCTCATAAGGACATTTAACTAGCGATAAATGTTATTGAAGCTAGAAGTCAACTAGAAACAATTAAATTTAAACATATTTTAAATTGAACTTTTAAAATCTTTAAAACCTTTCCAAATTTATTTAATTAAAGTTTAATGATTTAGAATTTGATAATCAATTGTAATAAGGATTATTATTAGTTATTTTGAATTTGATTAAAGATGATTAAATTTGTAAAGATAATTGAGATAATTGAATCATTTTTAATTATCAAGTTTTATTTGTTCATAAATGATTTAATTAAGATGATGTTTTCTTAATTAAGAATCTTTTAATATAATAAGTAAGAATCATTTAATTAATTTTAAATGATTAAGTTAATTAGTTAATTAAGTAATGTGATTAAGAGTTAATCATTTGAGTTATTAATTGAAGAATTAATTATTGGTTAAATACTTTCAACATTGAACATGTATGTATATGTATAAAAAAGGATAAAGATATACATTTGTTTTAAAGTATATATAGCAACTAGAATAAAGAGTGCTTTAATCCCAAAAACTTTAGAATTTTGTAAAAAATAAATTTTACAAGTGGAGGACAGGGAAAGGTTGATGCAAAATCACTGGTCATTATCGCTATGCCTTAAAACTAAAATTTATAAATAGGCTTGTATGTTTGTTGTTTTAGAGTAAAAGGTAAAGTTCCTTAAGTCTAGGATTAACTACACATTGCTAGAGTTAATCATATGCATTAATTCATCGACTGAGTTCCGGTTACATTAAGATGTGGTTTGATTTGTTTTTAAAAATGGAGAGGCAAAACTTTAGAGAAGTTGGGTTCAAATGCTTTTGGAAAATTTTGTTCAAGCGCTTTTTAAAAAAGGGGTGTTTAAATGCTTTTGGAAATTAGGTTTTTCAAACTATTTAGCAATTTTGATCGAAAGGGAATTTTTTTTTATGGAAAATGGGAGAATGTCTGATTTTCAAATGCCACATGTTTAGCATAGGGAAGGCTGACGTGTTGTGAATATGAATTTTATTGTTCGGCAAGGGTGATGATATATAAAACATAGATAATAATAAGGGAAAAGGTTGTTTTAACTTTGAAAATTCTATTTCTACACTTTATTGATAGTGAAATGAAACTTACATTTATAATAATTACGTTTTAACATCAAAAATAAACCTCCTTATGCAAATTGTACTTGGAAAAATTGGATAAAATTTGCAGGCAAAAGGGAAGGTTCTAAATTATGGGCATCCAAAAGAAGGATGAAATGTAAAAATTTTCGTTTAAATTCCTTTCTCGGCATAGGAGTATAGATTCAGAAAAACTGGATTTTCAAAATTTTTGGATGAATTATGTGTTTGGAATTGGATGCAAAATTGGTTGAACCATAGGAGTATGGAAATTTGTTGTTTGAAAAAGGATTTATGATTTTTGAAAACTTGCATACACATAGAACTACCATTATATATAGGTTTTTTGCGTTACATTTTTAAGATGTTATTTTTAGAAAAAGATTGCATTCAACATGAATATCATATATGTTGTGATACTTCATGCACTTGTACACATTTCGCTGCAAAATTGTTTATACACTAATTGGTTGGATGGCTTAGATTGGTTATGCACTATGTTACATAATTCAACCCTTGGAGAACTTTAGTGATGAAATTCTTTTAAGGAGGGAATGTAACACCACGTAAAATTAACAGTAATTAATAAGGCTCCAAAATGGGATTTGAGAAAACGGCAAAATTTTATCATGAAATTTGAGCCATTGTATTCGTGGCTATTTTCTACGTAACTTTCATATTTTGTGATTTGAGTTCAAATGAAGAAGTTATCAGCATTTGAAGTTTTTGTAACGAAAATAATTAAAAACAAGAATAGGAAATAAACAGTATTAAATGCAGACCCCATCAGTCGACCCCTTCTTTGGGCTGATCTACCTCTAGTGGTCGACCGTCTATAAGGAAGCAATCGACCGGTCCTTATGGTGATGGCTAGGGTTGAACCTTGGTCGAACGGTCCGAATTTAATTATCTTAATCTAACAGATATGACTGATTCAATGGCCTATAAATACAGGCCTGACTCCTCAATTCTCTTATCATGTTTTTAGATCAAAGCAGTAAAGCTCTACCATTTTTTCTTTTCCACTATTTCTAGAAATTATAAAATATTTTATACATATATACATACACAAATCGGAGAAGGGTGGAAAATAAAAGAAAAGAATCAAATCAACATTGCCAAAGCAAAAAGTAATTTTTATAATTGTAAATCTATGTTTCCTTAACCTTAAATCTCTTCTCAGATCTGTATTTCTAGTAATACATATATACCTTGTTATACATATTCTTTTGGTTGGCAAGAAAAGAAAGTCAAATAAAGAGATGATTTCAGATTTGGAAAACTTGAAAGGTGAGTGGAAAATTATATATCTATTCATAACATTGAAATTTATATCGTTGAAATTATTTAATTATTAAGTCTATATAAGATCTAATGAGTTGTAGGCATAAAACGAACATATAGGAATATTGCCTACATATTCTGGAAAATAGGTAATTGGAATAGGAATGTTATTTACACCCTAATCCAGAAAATTGAAAATCATTCCCTAAATTTATTAAATTTGAATGTTGATTAAGTTGTAAAGCTTATTTTAGATTTATATTTGGGTTGTAAAATATTAATATTAGTTTAGATTGTCCTAATTTGACTTGGAAAGTGAATTTCTATGTTTTAATTTATTGGGAGCGGAATTGTATCAATCTCCGTGTCGATTCCATGAATTATCTAATCCTACAAATGTATAAAAAGTGTTTTCTTTGAATAAAATAAAGAATATACCAAATATGAAAGAGATATGTAAAGTATGAATGTTCTTCCCCATAGTTTACACCATTTATTGCAATAAAAGAAAGGAGATAATTCTTTGTAATTTCAAACAAAGCGAAGCTCTCATTTTTGGTTAATTTATGGAAAGTTATAATGGTAATCCTTTTTGAAAGAATAGCTCTGATAAATTGAAACATGTAAAGGAATGTTTGGGTTTAGGAATTAGTAGTTAGAAATAGAAATATATATATATATATATATCTGTGTGTGTGTGTACGTATATATATTGACATACACGTATAACTGCACTTACTAATTAAAATTAAAAATATATTTATAAAGTGAAATATACACCGACATTTGCGTTAGTTATAATTAGGAAGTATAGCAATAAATGGCGTAGTATATTATAGGATTATGAGGTGTAGATGGAAAAGAGATAGTAACACCAAATTTTGTTGGGCAATAAATTTACAATTAATAGGGAGTTACAGGAATTAAATAAGGATGTAAATGTATTTAATGAGATTGGTTAAATGATTTAATATGGCATTTATATGAAAATGAAATAGGCATAATATGTTGAATTAGAAGAATAAATAACTACTATTAAAGATTGTCCAATTAAAATAATAATGACTATTTGTTACGGATCGAAATTTATGGAATATAGTAGATAAGCGTGTAAGATAGAAATTAAATACTAGGAGGCAATATAATTTTATAGTAGGAAATTAAATGGCCTTAATTATATGCTTAGGATAAGCGTGAATTGGTAGGCCTAGTCTAATATTCAAGCCTAGGATAATTAGTTTGTTTTAGTGGATTGGGATGCAAGGTCAGTAGAGTTACACAACATATGTCTGCCCTTCACTTAGAGGTTATCGGCAGTTGCGTATACTTAGTACTGATGTGACACATCTGCAACTATACGACTTGTGGGGAAGGGTATGCGTTGTAGATAAGTAGGGGAAAATATACCAACGGTTTGCATTGGATTTGAAGTATTAAATGGCCTAGTACTTTTAAAGAAACGGGGTCTGCTTCATTTCTAATAAAAGTTTTAAGTAACTGAAAGGGGTATTTTCCTTGATTTACGTTAGGTTAGTTTAAACAGGATTTTAGCCATGAAAGGTCAATGGGCTACGTCAGTATTGTTGCTGGATCAGTATTTAATAATAGGGCTGGCATATAAGCTATGACTACTAGCGGTTTCGAGTCGTCAGTAGCAAAGACTCGGGTTATGCCCTGACGGGTTTCGATTCCTACTTATGTAGAATCCATATGAGATATGCATAGACCTCAAGTTTAGTCAGTTGTTTGTTTGTCGGTCGTTGGTGGGCTAGTTAATCCTTAGAGGAGTCTTTGAGATGCGTAAGTAATAAAGATAATTATATTATAAAGATCTATCTAGGGGTCATGGGTCTTTGTTGTTAGGACTAATTGACCAGCTTTACGTTGTAGAGGACCCGCTATAGGTTTTTGGTTTAAGTGGTCAGTGCATATGCCTCCTTGCTATTTAAGAAGTATTAAGTGGCCGGTGTTCTTGGGTAGTACACCGTTTACATATATATGTATATAGACACACACACATATGTAGAGTTATACCTCATAGGAGATTAGGCATATCGTACGCATATACAGGATTTGAACGGATTTGCTGTAAATAGTAGACATGACATTTAAATGGAAATCAATTGGCATAAATTAATTTTATGGTTAAGTCTAAAAAAATTAAGTCGCTAGAACATTGTTCTGCCGTTCTTCTCATTACAACCCACATGATAGTTTTAGAGGGACAGATTACTGATGCAGGAATGGAACTGCATATGGAGAAGTCTTCTCTTTCAAGCTCGACACTGACAAGGCGACTATATATACAAGGAATAATATTGATACTAAGCTAATAGTCTTAGTCTATATATATATATATGTTATATTTTTTGATTCCATTGTAAGTTTATATTAATCGCTCTCTATTATGCTTACATGTTACCAAAACCAAGGATCTGTGCCTCAATGAACCTGGCTTTTGATTTAGTTGAAATTTAAGCCTATTAAGGTGGGTGTTGTTATAAGTTGGGTTTGGATATTCAAGTACACTACCCTACCTGGCTAGTGACTTGGCACGAAAGGATAAGGTAAGCATGAAGGTTATCCCTAATAGAAAAGGCCCAATTTGAATTGGGCCTTTGGCTAATCTCAAAATTGTTTTGAAATTAAAATAAATTTTTTAAATTTAAAATAAGACAAATAATATAAATGTTACAATATAGATTTTCAAATTGTTTTGAAAATTAAATAAAAGTTTTGAATTTAAAAGTTAAATATAAAATAAAACACATATTATAAAAGTTATAATATAATTTTTTGAAATGTTTGAAGATGTTATAAAATTAATTTCTGAAATATTATTTATCAATATAATTAATAAAATAAATGAATTAATTAGGTTAGTTAATTAAATATATATATATACATGTGTAATATATATAATAATATATGTTATGTTGTCTTAAATTATTTAAGACAATATGAGTATACATGCGTATAGAAATTTTTTTGGAATTAATAAAATTTAACTAATTCTGTTAATTAAATAAATTAACTAAAAGTTAATTAATAAATTAACATACATACATACATACATACATATATATATATCTTACTATAAAGTTCATAGTATATATAATCGGTATTATATGTTATAGTTGAATAATGTAATAATTAATTAAAGTGTTAGTTAATTAACTTAATTAAATAATATTTACTTAATATAATGTTATACATAAGTTAAATAAAGTATAAAAGTTATAAAATAATAAAACTTATATATTATAAATGTATACTCTAAAGGTGGAATGCTAAAGAAAACCTAAATCGACTTATGAAATAGATACATACGTAACTTATACCATGATTTCTGATGTGTTTGACACTTGAATCATGAGGATATTTCATAAAAAATACATTATTCCATAAGTCGATATCACTCAATTATACATATTGAAGATTATGAATCTTTAGTAAAAGTGTTTTCCTATACGATTTATATATATTAATAACTTACTTGCATACTCTTTGGTTATTGAGAAAACTCAGGCTAGAGATATTATATGTAGTACTGTTAATATATTAACTAGATGAGGTAAGATAACTATATGTACTTTTTGAACAAACTCAAGTTATATATATTATACTTAGGCCATCGTGAAACGGTAGGTACGAGTGAATAAATTCTTTCAATTTCTTGAGCATACTTAAGGTTGAAATGAGATTAGGACAAGGAACCATGTGATATGAGTTGTATATGATACAATTGTTAGTCCCTGAGAAGTTGGTTTTGATGACAACAACCTTAGAATAAGATTATAAAATATAAATACTAACATTATTGTTTAGATATACATATGTATATGTATATGTATGTGCAGGATATATATACAGGTACTAAAGAATGAAGATTGTACAGTATAGAGATTCAAGAACCGATAAACTCAAGATCGAAGATATCAAGATTCAAGACTCATGAGTATCAAGATTATCAAGAGTTCAAGATTTCAATATATGTAATTTAGCTAGGAATTTTGTTAAAACTCCTAGAAAAACACTGACATCTTAAAATCTATTTTATTCATGGAATGGAATACACTTCGAGTCCGTTAAAGGGATGGAACTTTAAGTAGGATGGAACCTACGAAAAATCTAGTGGAACATTGTTTTGTATCCACTAACTTTTATTCAAACGTTTTACAAAATTATATCTTGTTTTCAAAATGATTTCAAAATCTTACTTTTTAAATCAAAAACATCCATCCTGGTTTTAAAATATTTTTAGCCTTAAAATAATCTTTATTTTCAATATCAAATTATCCTTGGTTTTAAACATATTTTAATATATTTAACTTTTAATATTTATATTTAGATTTAAATATAAAATTATAATAAAATTTTATATATACCAAAATATTATTCTCTATACTTATTTATGTATTTTAAGTATAGTTAAGTATATTTATAAAGTTTAAAATAGGTTTAATACAAGAAGCTATTTTCAAAGAAAAAAATTACCAAAAATAACTTAGGCCTGTCGACAACCCCAAGGAACCCTTGTCGACAAGGTGACAATTTATCTCAAAGTTTGAATTTCAAAGGAAATATCTATTCATCATATTCATTCACGAATGGACATGGCTGTTGTTCTACTATAAATAGGGGCTGTTTTAAACGAATTACATTCATATATTCTCTGATTTCACTCCTCTTCTTCTTCCACATTTCTTTATACGCATTTTTACCATTACTCTGCCAAAATCACCATTGAATCTAACTAGATCATCTCTGGTTTGATTCTCTATCACTATCTCAAAAGTTCCTAGTGCTATTCAGAGTTCTAGACTTCTTTGTAATCAATCGAGCGAGAAAAGGTGTGATTGTAGTCTGGAAAATCAATCGGGTGAACTTGTTGCCCGTAAAATCAAGTATCTCTACCCAGAGGATTGTGAATCTGGAGCGGTGTACCTCGTGGCCTTGAAATCGATGGCGTAATTGTAAGAATTTATTTTGAAAGGAAATCCATACTTGTGTTGCGGGACTGGATGTAGGGTAACTCCGAACCAGTATAAAATTCGGTGTGTTCTTTCCTTTATTACTTTTACTTTATATCTGCATCTGCGTTTGATTCTGTAATCATATCCGTGTCTGAATATTGCATACATTTGTGTTCAAATTAATATAAACTCAAAAAAAATTAGTAATTCCTTTAAACACTATTCACCCCCTCTAGTGTTAATTCTAGCCTTAAGATTCGTAATCCGCATTTCTTACAACAACTGATAAGGAATTATCCGCGAATTGTGGGGCAATGACTTGTTGCAAGCTCAGGGTCATAATCCCAAGACAAATGAGTCCCAATGCCTATTAGCAAAGTCAAATGATTTCTATGTTTCATCCTAGGGTTTGGAGAAACATAAAAGTGCAGTGGGAGCCTTGTTAGAAAATGAAACGGTATCATGTATCCTTTCTAATACTGGAAGAACATATGCTACATAATGTTATAATAATCTTAATTGATAAATTTATGCAATTAGTACAATCGACAAAGTGTTCATCAATTAAGATACACAAATGAACCGAATCAAAGATTAACAAATAGAAATATAAAATATACCTACCAATAAATACTATTTGCATGTTATTGTTTTAATACCCATTTAAGAACCAACTTTTACAACTATTAGATACATGTGTAATTGGTCATATATGATTATTTGCCCGAGACTATGTACTGTCCTTTATGAGTTTCGAGCTCTAGAAACAATTTTTGAATAGATATGTATGATCCATACTCAATCACATATAAATGTTATATGATGAGTAGTCATAATTTATAATGTATGAAATCTCGATGGAATTGATCCAATCAAAATAAGAAAATAGACTTTAGAGTTAGATCATGTATTCAATATGATTGATGACAATCATGATCTTGCTGTGCTAAATGCAACACTGGACTAAAATCTATGAGATATATTTAAGAATTCAATCACCGAAATGTCAGTTTGATCAATTTACGTAAACTGTAACTCGTTTAGTATTTTTAAATGTTAAGGATGGCTAAATGCACTTTTGTAAAGAGTTCATTGTGATATTGTTGTAAAGATTTCCTTCGGATGTTACGACTGTTTAAATAGGAGATTGAATTTATAAGAGTGGATGTAACCTAAGGCATAGTTAGAATAGGGAGAGCGAATGGTCATTTCTACATCGTAAAGAAATTCAGATATAAGAATTGTAAAATAATATTAGATAATTAACATTGGAATGAGAAATATGATTTATATTCCAAAAGTATATTCATGTAGAAAAATGTTTTCTATGATATTTATTCTTTGAATTTAAGATACTTAATTTGAAAATTCTCGACGGTATACCAGTTAAAGTAAATGAAATAAATAGCATATATTAAGTAGTTGAATGGAGCTTCGTATTTCGTACGTTAATATAGTTATAGTGGAAATAGTGGGAGCTTGCCATATAGTGCTTATTAGTCACATCAAGTTACAAAAGTTGTTTTCCTTATGACATACCAACATTATTTATGGGATAATAACTGTTTTCGAGTATTAATTGAAAAATAGACATAGTTTCTTTCAATAGAGTAATACGAATATCCACTATAAAATAAAACTTTAATAGTAATATTTATGACGCATTGGAAAATACAGAAATGTCTAAATTTATTTAAAATTATTTTAAAATTATAGACTAAGTCATAGTTTGGAGAAATAATTCTCAAATTATGTGATTATGGATTATATGGTACTAGTCAATTATATCTCAAAAATTAAAGGGCAAAGCATATATTAAGTGGGAGCAATGCAAGAGTTAATGAACTCTTTGGATTGATATATATATAGAGAGAGAGAGAGACACACACACAAGTATTCACCACTGAGTTATCACAGACATGAATGTGTATTTGATACACATGTAGTATGTCTATGACAAGCTCATAAAATATAAAATGAAAGTAAATAAAATAACATGCAATAGAAATAAAATGATTTGATTTGATCAAATATGTGAGTATATTGGAAAGAGTTCTGAATGCACCTAAAAATGAATAAAGATTTGATCTCAAAGTCACTCCTCCTTATGATACAAATGATGTATCGATAAGGAGTCATCGAACTTTATTGAACGAAGTATGATTAATTATGAGTGAAATTGAGTTGTCATATACCTAAGATTAGTACAAAAGGTTATAATTACTTCAATCTAAAGAATGGTTTAGAAAATCATGTACGATAAGGGTGTATAAGAAACCCCAACATATTCTAGGCCAAGGAGTTTGTAGTTTGTAAGGACATGCTTTTTTAGATGGTTTGAATCGATGATAAACCACACACGTCAGACTCAAATCATTCAAAAGGGCAAACTGTTATGGTATACATAAGAGAAAGCAGAGAAAGAAAGAAAAAAATACATAATCTCACAACGGATAGACAAAATATAATAATCAAATAAATAGTTCATGAAGCTGTTTACAAATAACATTGATTATACTTTTATAATACAGATCAGAGTAGTGTACAACAAGAATAAATAATAAATAAATGCAGTGAAACAACATGATGCAATGGAATAAATATAATAAATAATAATAGCATAAAATCTTTGTCTTCATCCTCCAGAAAGCAGTATTCGATAAACTGAAAAGCTCAGACTGACCCGAGCGAATTGAAAAGACAAAACACTCAGGCCAGAACTAAAAGATCTTATGTAAGTTAAATCAACAGTAAATAAATATGAGTGTAACGGCGTCAGAGATGTTTACGGATTTGACATCTCCTATCCAGCGTCTAAAGTGAGTGCAATAACTTAAGAGATGTTTGGGATTTCCATCTCCTATGGATCCGTTAAACTATCTACTATGTAGTCCAATATGCTATTATAATAGTGTCTACAGTAAAGTAAAATATTTAAATAGCATTAAGGCTTTACCCAAATATCCCTTGACACATTTTATATATTCTCATAGTCTATATTGTACCGTATCCTCCTCCATGAGGTTTACCCAGATGGCACTGCGTAGGTATGGTACAAAACAAGCTTGTAGAAGGTGCGATAGGGCATGTGAACACGACACTCAAGTCAATGCCAGGGTAGATATACCAATTGCGGATCTGGACTGGTGGTAATGCATAGCAGGTACTACCACCCACCTCGGAACACACTCCCATAATCAAAATCGAGGGGTAGCCGCCAAATCATCACAAAGTCATAATATGGTATCGAAGAAATGTGTCCGATCGGAGGTGTGACCTCACTTGGCTCAGCGTGGCTCCTGTTTTAGTCACGTCTAAGCTGACTTATGGGAGTCAAGGTCACGTAAAGACCTCATACAGAATCGTTCGCCAAACCATCCTACTTCATTTTTGAAATCTCCACCACGTCTATAGTTGTTAAAGTGGTTTTCGGTATTGGCAGAGAGTATGACAATATCCGATCCCGATCTTTTTAACAACTAAACACTTATTTCATACTGGATGGTTCTTTACAGTTCCCAAAACCAATTCATAATTGATATCAAAATATCATATTTTCAAAACAATATCACTTTCAAATCATATTCACTTCCAAAATTACATTCACTTCAAAAATCATTTTCACTTTCAAAATCACATTCACTTTTGAATTTATCGATAAGATAGGTAAATTAAATCTTCGTTCCAAAATCATCATTTTACTCAAATATGTCATTTCACAAAAAGGTACCAATTCCAAATTTCAACTTAGGTTGTATTATCATCAAGAATTTAAATATAAATACTTCAACTTTGCACAGGCTGAGATTTTAGAAAATAGTTGAGATAGTCATAAATATTTTAGTAGTTTAAAAAAGATAGTTTAAAATAGATTAAAATTGTTTAAATAGTAAAAATAGTTTAAATAGATTTAAATTTGATTTAGTTAGATTTAAAATGATTTAAATAGGTTTAAAATAGATTAAACAGATTTAAATTATATTAAATAGATTTAAAATAGATTAAATAAATTTAATTAGTTTAAAATAGATTAAATTGGATTAAAATAATATATTAAAATAAATTAAAATAGTTTAAATTAATTAAAATAGTTCAAATTAGTTTAAAATAGATTCCAAAGTTATATCCAAACAATTTCAATAACTCAATTTCGATAAATTCATTTATATTGACACTTCAACTTTGAAATTCCAATTTAAATCCTTTGAACAATTCATTAAATCAATTATAATTTCAACATTAACACTTGGATTATCGAAAATAATTCAGTTTATACAAATCAATTTCTATTTCAAAATGCCAGTTAGCTGAATTCAAAGTTTAAAGAATTAAAAATTGCTTAATTTAACCAATCCGGTGTCCATATATAATTTTCTACCTTATGGTCAAGTGAAACGGATATTTATCATTTCAATCCGTAATTTAAATTTTTATGGGTACATATGATTTCAACCCCCAATCCCAAAATTTAATTTCTAATACATGAAATCGCTCGAGTCTATCATTTCAACCCATAATGATTTCTCCCTAGTCTATCATATCGTTGGGTATGTATCATTTCCACCCATATGGAATTTGCAAATGTTATAACAATATAGAGATATAACATATAGTCATCCAATATCAATAATCAAACATACATCACAATCACCATACAATCAACCAATCAATAACATCAATCAACTGATTATCATATACCGGTATTAAATTGACAATTAAATTCAATATTAAATAAAATGACGATTAAATTCAATAAAAGTCATATTTAACAGGAATGACAATTTAAATATACTAAGCATCAAGCAATCAATTTCTAATCACATCAAAAATTTAATTTAACCAGCATAAGAAAATATAGTAGTTGTGAGTGGGTTAAAACGCTAACCTTCGATTTCAAATCGATTTGAAATCCAAAATAAGGCCCAAAATTAAGCAGCCTTAGAATTAGTCTAAACTAGTTCAATAATGTCCGGAATTTCGATACGATCCGAGTGGAACAAACTGCGCATGAGTCGGACCTCATACGTAAAAGTTATGATCTTTAGAGCATTCAAAATTTAATATTTAAATAAAAATGAACATACGTTAGCCACGTCAGCAAGTTGCTCCCATCCATCTTCATCGTTCGATTTCCTCAGGGTTTTGAACCCTAGCCAGTACACGACATAGCCACCGCTTCCTGCACGAGAAAAACGCTACCACCCTAAGCCTCTTTACCAAGATCCACCACGTCCACCACGACCACAAGCTCCGGCCGCCCCCACGACCCCGATGGCGCCGCCTTTGGTGCCCTCTGGTTTGCCTAACGTCACACCTATTCCCAGGCCAACTATGGAGAGGTCGAGCACTTTTGGGATGAGCGGCTATATCCCCGAGACCTGCTCGACGAGCTCTACAACCCTATGTCTCCTGATCGTCGCCAGGATGCAAATCCACCATTGAATAATTAAAACCCTAATATGGATGGTTGACGTTCAACCTCAATTTCTGGACAAACGGTGAACTAAATTGAAAAACGAATCACTACAGTGGGTTACGCTCATCGAGAGCTTTCTGACTATATACAATATGACATAATTTCGAGGAGTTTGATTTTTGGTTTTGGTTTGAAATTGAATTTGGGTTTGGATCTGTACCCATCGGAAAGAAGAAGAAACAGACAGGTGAAATAGACAAATACGTGCAGAGATAAGAAATAAAAAGGCTGCTAGGTTTAGAACAGAACAATTATATCAACTAAGCTCGATAAGGAAAAATAAATGTATATCGAATCGGTACAAACGACAATAATGACCCGAGAAATCTGTTCTGCCACCGAAACGGAAGTGAATCATCTCATATATCAAAATAGATGTTTTCGATATTTTTAAACTCAATGAAATAGGTTTCAAGTCCTAATTCCATTGTATGAAGAAGTTAGCTTTTAAAGTCAGCTTATTTTAAATTTATTTCAATTAAATTGATTTCTACGCGTATCGAGACCGTATGATCAAACGGCAATCCCGATCGCTACAAAACTTGAAACCATATAATAATCCACTGTTATGAATCTAATGAAACAGGTTTCATCGAAATCTGAGTCAGTGGCCAAAATGGCTATTTTCACGTTAATTAAGTAAATTAATATTAAATTGATTAAATCACTTTTTAATTCAATATATATAAACTAACAAATTTCATCATTTTTTTATTACTTAGACATTTACAATAATTTAAAACAAATCTATACATCAATTCAAGGTTAAATATTACACTAATTACAGCGTTCAATTTCAACTATAATAAAAATCCAATTAAGTATATATTTAATTGCAATAATTTAATTCTATTTCAATCTTATTATTCAATCAATTGTCATATTATGAATAAAATTAACATTGGGTGACATCTTATTACACTTATTCTACAGTTAACATCTTAATTTACATTTACGTAATATTTAATTACGTTTAATTGCAATTGATTTTCAATTTGATTTAACAGACTAGATAAACAGATAACATATAATAATCATCACAATTAACTTTTAATCACATTTATAAGTTTAATATCTTCAAACAAATGTTATAACTACTTACATACCCTGATTTTCCCAATTACAATGAATTACATATTATTTCACCAATTAATTATAACATTTAACTTTATCCCCTTATTTATCATTTATAACAGATTAAATGTCAATGAATTAATTAACCATTGTTACCACTTGTCAATTCAAATACATTTCCAACTTTATTGTTGACAAACAAAACAAATAACTTCATATTGATTTATCTTCTTATTTACAATTTCTAAACAATGTAACTTTACAATTTATCACAATTGTTTAAGATTTCATTCAATTAGTCATTCACTATATTAAACTTATATTATTAAACCTTATTTCTTTATTTACAAACTATAACCAATTTTTGACTTTATAATCATTTCATTTTATTGGACATACATTGCAATAGTTATCAATTGTCTTAAATTGTCATTTTTAACATTACATTCTAGTCATTTGTTATTGATAAGCTATGAATTTTAATTTCTCCCAGCATTAAATCACAAAACCTTATTAAATTAACTATTTTTAACTATCGAAAATTAGGGGTCGTTACATAGGTTGTGTGAGTTGAAAAACTACACGTAATAATTATTCCCGAGGGATTTGTATGAATTGCCCTAACTTATTTTCTAAGAGAAATAAGGTGGAATAGCAAGCACATGGAGGCAAGAGAGGGGTGATCCTTTTTAGCCAGAAAAGGAAGGTGAACGGAAAGAGCACCACATAAAGTAAGTGTGTGCATATCTTACATGATCCCTTTTAAATTTTTACAAAGTTTAAACTAACTCTCTTCATCTCCTTCTCTCTTCATAAATTTCCTAAGACAAATAAATTCAAATCAACTTCAAATCCCTTCAAACTTTGCTACAAGCCTTACAACTGCATTACAACACCATCTGGCAACTTGGATCTCGAAGAAAGGAGCCAAATATCCCTCTAAAGCACATAGTCCATGAGCATATTTAGGCTTAATCCAGCCTAGGCAGGTGCAAAAGCAAAGGAGTGGTTGGAAGTTAGGTGTTTGCAAGGTTGAGGAAGGAAATTGTAGCTTAAAATTGAATGTTTTCTTGGTTAAGGGTGAGCTAACTCACCATTGAAAAGAATTTGAAGTGTATATGTTCCCGTGTTTGGTTGTTTGTATGTGCTTGAAATTATATTGATATATGTTGTAATATTGATTGTGATCTTGCTTCGAAAATAAAATAGCATATGTAATCCTTGTATATGGACTTGTATGACTTGTTGCATAGTCTTGAAGAAAAAGTACATAGGTTGTAGTTGAACTTTGGCTTGAATTGGGCTTGGATTTGAAAGTGCTCTTATAGCGATAATCATTTTAGATGCACTTAGAAATTGCCTTGTGTTCGGAAATTTCTAAGAAACTTATAGAGAGATTCTTAGGGGTTTCTAGCTATAAATGTGATGTATATCTTGTGTGTTAGTTTCTATAAAAAGAGTGGATGTTTAAAAGTTAAGTAACACATGGAAACATGGCCGAGCTTTCCAATATGCAATCTGCCCGTTTTAGTTTGTTTTGAATTTTAAATGTTTGAATGACTTTAAACCTAAGTATTTTGTTTCATTCTTTTTACAAGCTTTTGCTAACCCATATTAGAGTATTTTAAAAGTAGTTCGGAATTTTTATGTATTTTTAAGAATTAGTTATGAATTTTTGAAGTAGAAGTGTATATTTTTAAATATAAAGAAAACATGAGTTTTTTAGTTTTCAATACATTATAAAATGATTATTATTAAGTAATATTTTGAAGGAATGTTTTAAAACCTATTATATGTATTTTAAAAGCATTTTTAAGTACATATAGTTTTTATAAATTTAATAAATTATTTTATTAAAGTATTAATATATTATATAATATTAAATCTTTTAAATTGTTTTATTAAATATCTAGTTTTATAAATAAATTATTGTATATATGTATTTATATAATTTTGAAAAAGGTTTTTAAATTATAAACAAATGATTTGAATAGGGGTTAGGAATTGCTTAGTGGCTAAATTATGTTTTGTTTAGATACTTGTCAAGTACAGTGTAACGACCCGATATTTTCAACCATTCGCATCCGTATATGTCGGGTTTGAATTGCTCAAAATACCGCGTTGTAAATAAAATTTGGCAAATCTCAGAATATACAGTAAATAAATAGTCACAAATCACAAACACAGAGTATATAATAATGCAGCGAAAGTAAAACAGATAGTAGTTCATGAAGCTACTATATATATAAGATACATCAGAGTTAAACAAGATACAACAGAAGAGTAACGAGATACATCAGGTATAAATCAGAATACATCACTGAAATCACTAGATACTGAAAGCAAAACAGATGGCTGGATCTTCCAGAAACGCTCCACCTCCGAAGGTGAATCTTGAATGCTGAATCACTCAGTCTGACACGAGCGTAAAGCAAAACACAAAACACTCGAGTCAGGACATAAATACTTATGAACTATAAATCAACTCAAGTGAATAGTAAGAAAATACATCAGTAACTTAAAGGATGCTTGGGATCGCCCATCCTTTAAGGATCCGTTAAACTATTTACTATGTAGTAATATTGCGCTATTATAATAATGCCTACAGTAAGATAAACTTACTTTAAAATAGCATTAAGGGGTTACCCATATAGCCCTTAACACATAATAATGCCAGTAGTCTATACAGTACCTGCATATCTCCTGATCAGGAGACTATGAGAAGATACTCGATAGATTACGACACAAATAGAAACTCGTAGTAAGACTCGCTATGGTAGGTGACACGGCACACGAGGCAATGCCAGAGTAGATATACCAATTACGCACACGGGCTGGTGGTAACGTAGCAGCCACATACGCCCACCTTGGCCATCAAATCAACCACAAGGAAGAGTATAGTATCGAAAAAGTGCATCCAAGGAGCTACCCCTTTTGGCCCAAAATCGCTCTAGTTTTAGCCACCTTATGCCAACTCACGGGAGTTGGGTCCACGTAAGATACCTTAAGGACGTTGCCACCATCCTACTTTATTTTGGAATCTCCACCGTGTACACGGTTGTTAAAGTGGTTTTCGAAGTTGGCAGAGAGTATGACAACTTCCGATTCCGGTCTCTTTAACAACCAATCATTATTATAAAGCCGTGGTCATTTCAAAATAGTTTATACTTCAAAATCAAATCATTTCATTTCAAAACTATATTCCTTTCAAAATAGTTTATACTTCGAAACCCAAAACCATTTTTATTTCAAAACTATATTCAAATCAAAATAATTTATCATTTCCATTTCAAACATATATTCACCTTCAAAATCATAATACTTTCAAAATTATAACTCTTTCGAAACCAAAATACTTGAAATCATTACATTTTTAAAATCATAACATTTTGGAATCATACATTTGAAATCATGAAACATTCCTTTGATTCTTTACAATTTTTAAATTTGCTAATTAAACCCGATTTTTCAAATTTCCAATTTAATTCAATTCAAACCATCAATTTCAATTCAAATTCAGTTTTCCAACAAACCATTTCAAATCTTATCAATTTCAAATATATATTTGATCCACAATATAAACTATTAAATCTTTAATATATTTCAAAGCTTTAATATACCACATTTCAAAACTAATTTTTTTTTATAATTGCATCTATCTCAAATTTAACTTCATTATTACTTAGTTTTGAAATATTCATTTCATAAATTCAATATTATTTAAGTAAACCAGAATTTCAAGTAAACTAAATATCACATTCTTTATCAAAATAAAGATTATGTCATTCAAAACCATTAAAAAATCATTAAAATATCATATCCTTTCAAAACCTCATTATCAAATCATTATTTGAATTCAAATTCAAATATTCAAATTTAAATATCATCTTTAAGATCAAATATATCATTCATTTATTATTTCAAATATCATTACCAAAACACATTTCAAAATTTCATTCAAAAATTCATTTATCTCATTTCATTTCATTCCATTTAACACATAACAAAGTAAACCTTATTAAATTCAAATTCAATTTAAATTCCTTATAAAATCAAATTTAAATATTAAAATATATTCAAAACTCCTTAAATTTCACAAATAATCAATTTCAAAAGTTAAATCATGAGCACTTTAAAATATAACTCAAACAGTGTTAAAATCTATAACATTTCAAAACATTGTCAAATTATAACAACGACAGCATTTATAAAGTGCTGTCGTAGCTTATAGTTTCCAAAATAGTTTAGTTCAGGAACAACAACATTTATAAAATGTCGTAATAGATATTTAGTTATTACAACATAGTTAAATTCAAAAACAGCAGCATTTAAAAATGCTGTCATAAGACCACAACATTTTTGGAAATGCTATTAATAAAATTCCAGATTTTATTATAACTTTTCAAAAAAAATAAAACTTCAATTTTAGCAAATTTTAAACTTATAAATCATATTTTTAGGCTTTTGAACTTCACATTAAATAATTTTAACATATGATTTATCACAACAAAACTTTATAATTAAATATACAATTTAAAGCTCAATTCATTTATTAAGTCAAAATTCATTGTTTTTCTTAGCTTATAAATTTAATAAAACTTAACATGTTATTTCAAATATCATTTCAAAACTTAAAATTTAATTTCTATTATATACTTACGTTTTAAAAATTAAATTTAAAGTCAAAAATCAAATTTACTTAAAATTTACATACTTAAATTCACAAATTCAAAAAAATTAATATTTAGCCTTCTTAAAACCATAAAATATGTATTTTTAAAATCAAAATTTCATAATTTTAAAAATACATATCTATATAAAAATCATTTAAAAATATACCACGGGGTCTGTATATAATTTTCTAACCTAGGTCAAGTGATACATATATATATCATTTCAATCCTCAATTTGAAAAGAAAACCGGGTTCTATCATTTCAAACCCGCAATCCCAAGTAAATAAAAATAAATAAAAGTCACTCAGGCCTATCATTCCAGCCCATAATGATTTCTCCATATTCTAATGTCCATTCGGGTATGTATCATTTCAACCCATAGCGATTCTATTCTAACAGGGAACTTGCAGTGTGAACATATGCATAAACAATATAAACAATGTCAATGTCACAACATAATGTCATATATCAGATGTCAGGTGATAATTAACAGTGTTAACATGGTAATAACATGTCATAGCATATCACATAATCATCATAAACTTGCACAAACATTTTAAATTACCAAACACTTGTCATCGATTCACCATTTCATAAGTAAAATGCCAGAGTGAGAAAGAATCACCTTTTAAAGTTGAAGACCACTACGACACACAAAACGGTTCCAAAGGCACGACAAACACGATACAACACGACTTTGATTTAAATGAATGGTAGCCTAGATGATGATCTTGTATATAATAAATAAACAAGATAATGTAAACATATGAATTCAATACAAAATATATTGAAACAATTGGAATTTTGAATTAACAAAGAACATCACCAAGCTTTTTCATCAACTTTGCTTGACCATGGCAACATGGCTTGACAAATGCACACTAAGATCGGCTTAGGTGGAGTATAGGCTTGGCTAACATGGTTTGTGGAGTTTTTGTGCAAAGTTTGCGGTGCTTACATCATCAAGTGGTCATGGCTTGGTTATAGTCAGAGGAGGAGGAGGGAGGTGCTGCTGTAGATGGTGGTGGTGGGGTCGGTGGAGAGTGGAGCCGAGCAAAGCAAGAAGAAGAGAAAGGCAAAATCATGTGAAAAGAGGAGAAAAAGATAAAAGAGGAAGCCATTAACATTTCTTTTTGTGAAGCTAGCCATGAGTTTTTGAGGAGAAGGAAAGTTTCTCACATGAATGAGAAATGGAATACATGGCTGAAGCAAAAGAAAAGGACAGCCAAGCACGAAAAAACAAAAGAAAGAAATGAAAAGGCAAATGGTGAAATGAAAAGTCATATGGAAATGAAAGGTCTTTGCCTCTTGCTATTTATTTTTATTTTAAATCAAAATAAAACAAATAAATTCAGTAAATAAAATAAAAAAGTAAAAAAAATAAAGTGAAAAAGAAAATAAATAAATAATTTAAGGAAAAGTAGAAAATAAATAAAGAAATAGTTTAAAAATTGAAACTAGACTTGGAAAATTGAAAACAATATACAATAAACATTTGAAAAATAAAACTACACCGACAAAATTGTTTTAAAAATAAAATAAATACATAACATATCATATAGCACATATATACACAAGATATAATAAACAAAATATTATTTATAAAAATTAAAATAAACAATTTTGTTAAATAAATCAATTTACACACAATATTGTAAAAAACATAACTTTCACAATATAAATCGTATTTCAACGAAACGAAAAGCAGTATTCTTAAAATTTAATTTATTTTCATAATAAAAGATAAGATTCAAAAATTAAAATATTTAAAATTTGAATTTAAAAGCAAAGTTTGACCATATTGACCAAAATTCACATTTTTGAAAAATATTCCATTTATTCATGTTTGAAATTCTAATTCATATACAAATCAAAATTTATAATTAAAATAACAAAAATTATTCATTTTAATAAATAAAATAAAGTTTTTAAATCGGGAATTTCAAAAAAAATTAAAAGATAAAATTAAAATAATCACAAAATACAGGTTTGTTACACTCTCCCCCACTCAAAACTTTTTGTCTCCGAAAAGGAATGAGGTACGCGAAAACACAGAAAAATATAGAATGAAATAGGATTAAGACAAGATGACAAAATATTAAAATAATACCTGATAACTATTGTTATAGATAAGTTTAACAAGGTGGAGATGATCTTCCTAAGATCCTCCAGAATCAAGAACACAAGCATGAAAATATCTTCTAAAATCTGATTCACCCTTACCGTTTGACCGACGGTCTGTGGATGGTAAGCAGTGCTCATATTCAAAAATGAGTACCAAAGAGTATAGAAAGGTTTTCAAACATATTGGTATAAGCAATAGCCTCCCTATTCTGTAGCAAGATAAGGGAAATAAGGACAACTAAAAGATAGATTGAAAAACAAAATAAGATAATAAATTTTAAACCATGAAAATTTCAACTTAAATTGAAAATTAATTTTACATAAGTTAAATAAATCTTATTCATCTCTAATTTCGTTATCTTATAATAAACAATCTCTAAAATCATGGATTTGAAAAAAATCTTTTATTATACTCAAAATGTATTCAATAAATTTAATTCTTCTTTATTCCTAATTATAATTAAATTTATTCCTCTTAACATATTTTATCACCTATGTTAAATATATTTATACTTATTATGACTGCTTTAAATTTTTCTTAGTTCCTTTAACATATTTTTATATTGTAAATTATTCCATTACCCTTTTTCTCTATTTACCTCTGTTAATCTTTTTATAACTAAAATTTAAGTGTATAACATTTATTATAACAACTTTTTTATTTATAAAATCCTTTTATATTGTATATTATCCAATTACATATTCACTTTTGTATAATTTAAGTAAGTTATATTGGAATGAAATTGTGTATTATACAAATAAAACTTTCAATTCAATCATTTCAAGCTTGAATATTTATCCAAACCTGGAAATTATACTTAAAAATTATCTTTCAAGATAAAATTTAGGAATTAAATTTTCGATAAATTCTAAACTATTTAGAGATAAATAAATGCACATATACTATATATATATATCCATTCAAATTTGAAATCATATATCATCATATGTTATAAATCCAGTCTTATTTTAGAAATTCAAATCAATTAAATTCTCCAAAACAAAACTGTAGCAAGACTACAGAACGGTCTCTTCACATCGAAACTCGAAAATGAATGACGATGATGCTGCAGTCATCACCGAAATTATTTTCCAGTGACAAAGAGAAGAGCACTAATTTTAAACTTTGAAATTCTTTGGAAACAAATTTCTATTCGAAAATACTTTAAATAATATATCCTTTTAAAACTTCAAATACAAGGTTTGAAATCCATCGGAAATTAAATTCTCAAATACTTGTTGTAAATTCATCTTAAATTTCCAAATAAATTTACAACCAGGTTTATAGTTCAATTATATTTATATGAAACAAGAGATAATGATATATAAAATCAAATATTATTTCTTAACAACTAATTCAAAAAAATCCATAAAAAAGATTTATAATATAGCTAAAAAATTTATTTCGTTACTAAATTTGAAAAAAACATATTGTGTCAGTTTGCTTTGTTCAAGTGTTTTATAATTCTTATCGATAGCGTTGATCAGACGAATCGATCAGAAACCCAAATCAACATTAACAACTCAAACAACACAATATATAAAACATTTTAAATATTAGTTTATAAATACACTTCAAGAATGATTTAAAGATAAGTTGGAACAAAGATGAGATGATTAAATAACAGAATAGGAAGATGGACAAGCTTATATAAATCACGGGCAACCTAAACCGGGTCAACCGTGACTTAAAGAATAAGATCGATGTGGATTTCTAGGGTAAATCGACATTCGATCTCAAGAGAAAGAGTTTGGAATTATAAGAGATACTAGCATCTAAACCGAGGATATAGAATCTTTTGGTGAATCGATGCTATTGTAAAGGAGTTTCACCTCTTTACAAATCAATTTGAGATTGGCAAGACCGCCAACTCATTATAAAGATCATTCGAAGTGGAGTTACGGGATGCTCCAGAATCGAAAGAAGATGGAATAGTGAGGGACACGAATGGATTTTGGAACCGCAGAGAACGTTCCAAAATTCAAAGGAATCGAGTCAAAAGGAAGAGATTCGAACTCGAATGAAAGCGATTCTATAAATACATTTACCATACATGCTAAGTTTTGCCTAGAACTACCAAAGCTCTGATACCAAATGTAACGACCCGATATTTTCAACCATTCGCATCCGCACATGTCGGACTTGAATTGCTCAAAATAACGCGTTGTAAATAAAATTTGATAAATCTCAGAATATACAGTAAATAAATAGTCACAGATCACGGATACAGAGTATATAATAATGCAGCCGAAGTAAAAGAGATAGTAGTTCATGAGCTACTATATATATAAGATACATCAGAGTCAAACAAGATACAAAAGAAGAGTAACGAGATACATCAGGTATAAATCATAATAAAAGATAAAATTCAAAAATTCAAATATTTTAAATTTAAATTTAAAAGTCAAAGTTTAACCATATTGACCGAAATTCACATTTTTGGAAAATATTTCATTTATTCATGTTTGAAATTCAAATTCACATACAAATCGAAATTTATAATTTAAAGAACAAAAATTATTCATTTTAATAAATAAAATAAAGTTTTTAAATCGGGAATTTAAAAAAAATCAAAAGATAAAATTAAAATAATCACAAAATACATGGTATTTACATAAAGTAATTAACTATGCTTAGCACTAAAAACAGGGAAGTAGATTTATCTACTTGTGAGAGTTAAGATTGATGTTCGAGTAGGATTTAGAAGCAATAGTGCTCTTACCTACCTTTTAACTCTTAACCGAGAAATATTGAGTTGAGAAGGTCGAAAATGTGTTAATTGTATTGTTTACTTACTAGTTAATGGAATGTAATTAACAGTTTAAGAATATTGTTCGAGGGGGTTTAGAAGCAATATTGCTCTAACCTACCATCTTCACTCTTAACTGAGATATAGTAAATTGAGTCGGTCGAAAACATGTTAAGTATACAAAACTTGATTTCCATAAGTGATCATTTTCACAACTAGATAGCCGATTAGTCGACTAATCGAACTTGACCATTTAACTTAGGAAGTATATGGAAGCTTCGAAGCTTCATACGGTTTAAGATTACCCAGAGAGGACTAATTGGTATGAAACGTCTCTAGTTTTACGAATTGTGTATATATAAGATCCTCAAGGAGGACTCCTTTATATACAGTTTGCTTGCCTTTAAAAGAACTGGAATTAAGTACACTGAAAATTCATAAATTTAGTGTTAAAGACTCCATGGTCGTTGAGTGTTTTACATACCGAATACCACTTCAAAACTAATATACAAGTCCATGTTTTCAAAGCGGTTGTGAAGTGGAATAATATAGAATTGAACTGTCTATCCTAAGGTTAACTCCAAAGGAGAGATCAATATTAACATTTTAGATAAATGACATAGAGTTGAACTGTCTACCTAAGATTAAGTCCAAAGGAGAGGTCATCGTTAGTATTTGTCAATCGACTTGTGCTGGAATCCATGGAAAGGATTCGTGTTTTGTTACAAGGATTCGTGTTTTGTTACAGTAGTGAAGACACATGTGAGAGATGTCAAATTAGCTCAATATCTGATAGAAAACAAAGTGGGCCTCATAGCTAGTTGGTTTAGCGAACCTCAATTCAAAATCTAGAGTATGTTTCTCGATGTTGTTAATTAAGGGGAGTTGATGAAACTCGATATCATGTATTAGGATGTGACCTGCTATGTTTTTTCTTAATGGTATATTTTATCTAGAGATATATGACATTCAGAAGGTAGTTTTTGACCCTTATCAGGAGGTTCACTTCTGTTTACTAGAGGCGCCTCCACAAAAAATCCAAATGCGAACGTACCTTAGTGGTTTTAGATGTACTACTAATATTGTTGTGTTGTGAGAAATGAGATGCAAGCAGCACAACTATTTTATAATTTATATTCCACACCCTAGACGTTATCTATATATCAATATAGTAACTTAATTAATGGTTGGTTTTTTTAAGGAGAAAACAACTACGATGGTTAATATGATCTTAAAAGTTATTGTTACATGTATGCATGTATCTTGGGTTTTCTCATACCAGACTTATGTCTGACATGTGGTTTTTTTCCTTTCTAAATTCCTCATGTACTCCTTTGAATAGACCAAGTAAAGCAGGTTTTACTTTGGACGCTTCAAAGTTCAGGAGACGAGTTGGAGGCTTCCGTTATCAATCAATTTATATCTTCGTTGCACTATATTATGTATGTATGTATGTATCAGCATTATGAGGACAGACAATTATAATTGTCCAGATTGATGGCGGCACTTAGGCTTTTGTAACTTTAAAACTACTTTGTATTTTGAAGTATCTCTTTGTACTGTGCTTTTGATGCTATACATTATCGTTCCGCTATGAGATTTTGATATTGTGTTTTTCTTTTTGTTCTGTTTCTTTTTGTTTTTTATTTTATCCTAACAATTTGACTTTCCGGTATTTAGGTGTTTAACACACGAATACAGTAGATGTATTTAGTGTCAATATTCGATGAACTGAAAGTCGGATGGTTACATTTTACTACAACCTTGATGATAGTCTTGCATCGACCAGACACTATTACAACACACTATGCAAGTATATTGAGTGTCGGTGGTGTAGTTCGCCCGTCACATATGTCAACTTTCATAAAATTTTGAGATTGTAGATTGCTCATAGCAGAATGTTGTCTGATTTGAGATTTCATGTTTTGCTTTTTATTGTCTCAGACAACCTTGAATAAATAGGCTAGATAGCAGATATGAGATGGCGCATGGAGTTGTCCGGGGGACGGGCAAATAGGTGGTTATCATGTATCTACTTTGAGGCTTATTGGCTTTATTTCCGCCGTGTATCACTGTAGAGTTTTTCCAATGCTATGATATATTTTTCTAAAATTTGATGTATAAATTCTAATGATATTTGCTTGTATAACTATGATGGATCTTTCTGCGCTTTTATTTCATTTTGATTCATCTATCTATATTTACTGTCTCACTTGTTTTATATTTGTGTTATTATATGTTATCATATACGTTGTGGGATATACAACGAGTTTGCTTTGGAGTTTTTGATCATTTTACAACCTTTTGACAATCGTCCAATGTCAATTGGGTCCTGTCATCTCGTATTCTCCAGGTTATATTGGGTATTGTAAAGTCATTACTGTTGACGCCTTTGGGAATTATGCAACGTGTTACAAGTCCAACAAATGCAAAACAAATTATAACAATAGGTGATGAGATTAGAAATGAAATGATTAATGCGATATGAGTTTCCAATTCATGTTGTATTTGAATCGAGTAATTCTTAGCTCTTATTACGGAAATGGTTAATTATTAATTATTTAAATAAATTTTCAACCAATAATGACTAGAACAGCATTCAACGAGGATGTATTATATGTTCAACGTTTTTTTTTTTTGAGACAATTTTTTCTGTATTCTTTCGTTACGGGGAACAACGCGCCCTTGCTCAGCCTTCAAGGTGGATTACGATTAAATTACCAGAAATAATTAAGTTGCATTTTCTGTATTCTTTTGTTACGCTTTTCACAATTTTCACCAAGGAGAGGAGACCGGAGAGTATTACTTTCACTGTCGTCATCCGTTATGTGGAGGGTGGACCCAATTTTGCCACAGCAATTAATATCACTGCATGTAATAGATGAAGCTTCAAACTCAATAAATGCTCATCCACGGAGTCTCTCTTTATTCAAGGATTCAATGCATGGGTGAATTTAAAGCAGACTACGATTTCGTGCATTAATAATAACAATGCAGCAATTGTAGCAAAATACATTAATTGCAGGAGCTTGTGAAAAGTGCATGCATTGAAGATGCAAACATTAATTAGCCCACTCTCTTTTTATTGCATTTATGGGTCGACAATTTTTTCTGTTTTCCAAAATTGCTATCCTAAACTCGTGGCTGTCCTATTGACTGCTTAAAAATATTACGTTCATAGTTCCGACGCTTAAAAAGTTTAAAACGCTTTAAATTGCATGGCACATATATAATGAAACATGACGTACGAAATCCTTCTCCAAATGGATGACATTAGTTGTTGAGGTTTCAAATGGAGAATTTAATAAAACCATAAATGTGGACTGAGAGAACATGGTTTGAACTTTGAAGCAAGGCTTGATATTTGGTAGCTTTTCTCATTTAATGAGAGCAGGAAGATGGTGCATGCGGACTTAATTAATGCATCATCTCTTCATTGGCAAATCGAGACATAAACGCAAAGGCATCTCATTTTCATAAACATTTAATGAGTTTTTAATGCAAGCAAATTTAAATGCAAGGAGAGAAAGTGATGTCTCGTAATCAGATTCAAGTACAACTTCACTTGTCCCAGAAATTAAGGGTAACTTTAATTGATTTGCACTACGAAGTATTGGTTTGCACTGAAGTATTGGAGGAAAGAATCCACTTGTCCCTATAATCAATAACCCATTATGCTTCACCAATAAAAATTTTACACTGTCAAATATTTCTCATAAAACTACCGTGCTTGGTACACGATAGATGTTAAAATTATGATGTGAATAGCCACTATGGGGCTGAAGGATGTAGTTTCCTTGTTAACGGTTTGGTATTTTTATGGACGAACACATCAAAGATTTTCAGCACCAAAGCTTGTTCCAAAAAACAGCAGCTCATCGTTTTGTCAATCATGACTCTAACTGTGAGAGCATTTCCAACAAGGCTTAATTCTGTAAAGTTGTGCAAGTACAATAAAACTTGGTCTTTTGATTTGTCCAACCTTTTGTATGTTGCAATTAATGTTGATAATTGCTATTTCTTTACTATTTATTAATGGGGCTGACACATTTTAAGAGAGATAAAAAAAGTTATTCATTCGTGTACTAGCTACATACCCATATACACATAGAGATGACAATGAGACCGGTACAAGATCTAATCCGGTAACCCCGACTCTATTTTGATCCATCAAAACCCGTCTCATTGTGTCATCAGGGCAAATAGATAAATGATCCGTTCTTAAAAGCTTCAGGTATAGGCCGGATCGGGACTTGGCTGACCCACTCCAACCCGACCCGCACTACTAAAATCTCATAAAATCGCTTTATTATTATTATAACGATGATTTGTTAATCCTTTTACACATAAATGGCTATAACATGAATATTTTAAAGTTCCATTCAATAAGTTATATGATTTTTATGGTATAAAGTTGCATTACTAATAATTATATAATAACACATACATGTTTCTTTTAACCGTTATCATGCACCTCATTTTTATTACCATACCTATCATTGTAAATACATTCATATCTATATTTGCTATATTATTTAGTGACAGTCTCTCTTGCAAATAAAATAAATAAATATAGGTACACTGACACATAATTTTAAATAAATATGTAAAATTTCACTGGGTCTTGGAGCGGGCATGTCTACCCTGACCCGCATGGGTGTCGGATACGGGGCAAAAATCTAGAGCTGCACCGGATCTATCGGGTGGGTTGGGGCACGGTTTAAAAAGCTTGAACGGTTCTGGGGCACAGAAGACCCGCCCAACCTGTTCCATTGCCATCCCTGCATACATCTAAACTATTTATAATGCCATCTAAATAGGAATTAAAATTAATTTAAAGAAGATATTACAAACGCCCACTTCGGCCGATTATGTATAATTGAGTGAAGAATTAGTCGTATAGTTTGTATAACCGAACACACGAATATAAAACCCAAAGCCTTACTATATAACGTAGTAATTGCTTCTTTTATCACCAATTAATGGTAGAGCATGCTAAAATTAGCAATGTAAGTAAGACCTAATTTTTTGTTTTTGAATAAATTATTTTTTCTATTACTATTCAAAGTATGCAAGGTATTTATTTTGTTGTGATCCCATTAAAATCAATGTTGAATTCATTGTAGATTTTGGTAATGTTTTGTTTTAAAATGGTTTGTATTATAAATTTAATTTTGATTGAAACACTAGCGCATGTGCTAATTTAATTTTTGATGGAAAAAAGATTTTAGAATTGAACAGTTTTATAGAACCATTTTTTGTTTGTGTTGTAGTACTTTGAAAACATTTCTTAATATTCAGTTTTGGATGAATCTTGATTTGAGTGAGGAAATATAACATAGGTTTATTTTTGGGAAAGAAAACATGGGATAAAAATAAATATTTAAATTCGTGGTTGTGGATGACAGTGGAATAGTTTAGTAGGTGAGAAAAAAGGGTGCGAGATGTATGTTTGATGGGTATAGATAGTAAAGCCATTTTCTTCCTCATTCTCATAATTTCATCTTCCTCATTTGACAAACACACAATAGACAAAAGTTCATCTTCTTCACCTTTTTCTTTTCACATATTCCTCCATAATAATATCTTTTTCAAATATACTTATAACTTCTGAGTAAACATTTATTATGCTCTTAAGATATTCGTTTGTGGAACATGATTATTTATCAATATGACACCAATATTCAATAAATTTGGTTTTTTATGCAAGGTTATTCTGCAAATAATTTTTTTTGGAATAAAATAAGTTCAGGAACTCTATTCTTGCTTATGTTATGTTATTCAAACATTGTATTTGTTTTAAGAATGAATATACCTTTTTTTGCAGTGACGGTTATTAATGCCATTAATTCATAAGAACTTATTTAATTCTAATAGAATTTAGTTTATTTTTATAAAACGTGGTTAATTTTTAGAAACTTGATTAACTTAGGTTAAATTTATGAATCTCAATAAATTCTTTAGAAACTTAGAGAATTTAGCTAAATTTTTATTAAACATAGTTAATTTATATAAACGTATTAAATTGTTATAGAATTTAGTTAAATTTTGTAAAACTTAGTTAAATTTTACAAACTTAGTTCACTTAGTCAAATGTTCATAAAACTTGCTAAATTTTATAAATTTTATTAACATGGTTATTTTTACAAACTTTTTTTATTTAAACTTAGTTAATTTTTATAAACTTAGTTATATCATAGACAATTTAATTTTTATAAAACTAAATTAATTTTTACGATAATTAGTTAATTTTTATAAATTAGATTAATTTGTATAATTTTTTTTAGTTTTTATAAAAATCAGTTAACTTGGTTAAACTTTTATAAAACTTAATTAATTTTTATAAACTTATTTAAGTTTTATAAAGTTTTCTTAATTTTTTAAAAACTCATTTCATTTTTATAAAACTTGGTTAACTTAGTTAAATTTTTATATCACTTAGTTAATTTTTATAAATTTATATAAGTTTTATTGAACTAAGTTAATTTTAGAAAATTATTAAATTTTTATAAAACTTGGTCAACTCAGTTATTTTTTTATAAATTTAATCAACTTAATTAAATTTTATAAAAACTAGTTAATTTTTATAAACTTTTATTCAACTTATTTAAAATTGTATAAAATAATTATTTTTTATCAACTTAGTTATTTCTTTGTAAAACTTAGATAATTTAGTAAAGATTAATTAGTTTTACAAATGTTTTTAGTTTTTATAAATCTGTTTAATTTTAACAAAACTTGCTCAACATAGTTATTTTTGTAAAAGTTATTTTTTTTAAACTTAGTAAATTTTTATAAAAATTCAACATAGTTAAATTTCTATAAAATCAGTTAATTTATATAAACTGGATAGATTTCGTAAAATTTCAAAAACACCTCTTTTGTGTGGTTAGTGCTTTCCCCCACACCCCAATTCAGTATATATTTAAATAATGACAAAAAGATTCGGTTTATATCATACATAACAAAATCCACTCCATGATATTATACGAATGAATTATACGCTTGGAATGGGTATATTTATCAGAAAATGTCTGAAAAGTATCATAGCTTGCCAAGGACGATGAAGTGGAATCTTGTGTTATGCTCCAATGCCATATTATATTGAGTTGCATTTTGCAACTCAATTTGCATTCTGCAACTCATATTTTTCAAAACCGGAGCTGCGACTTGCAAAACTAAGTTCCATTGCAAAAATGATTGCAACTGAGTTGGAATTTGCAAACTGAGTTTCATTTGCAATTCAAGTTTGAAAAGCTGAATTAAGCAAATAGCGGTTTGAATGTTGCATAGTTCTATATTAATTACTAAGATGTTCGCATTAGACATGGTTGAACATGAATAATTAAAGACTTTTATTACTAGTTAATAACTGGAGGATAAGCAACGGTTTCATGTTCACATGACTTTTATTTCATATTTCTTTAATAATTAAGAGGCTTTAATTGATCCACATTTCGTGTATGCCAAAGTTTCAAACCATTTTACCTAATTACACATGCAAGTGCCTAAAATATATATATGGTATAAAAATCTCATAGCTATGTCTAACGTGGTTCATGTATATTAGTGATCCAATCGTAATAATGAATGTTTATAGTTAGGTTCCTTAAATAAAATATATACAAGGAAAATAAACTAGGCATAGAAATATTTTAAATAATGAAGTATCAAAATGAGAAAAAAAGGAAAAAATATACATGAACGTTATACTCTTTAGCGGCTTTCGGAAAATTTATGAACCAAAATCATTGTCGTTTAGATGGTTCTATCTGAAAAATAACCAACAATATTAGTATTATATAATATTCTTAAAGGTTATTTCAAAACACTAAACATGAGTCAAGATTCATCAAATACGTTTTATGTCAATGGAAACCACAAGCCTTTTCATCTCTATGGCAATGGTAGCAAGAAACAAAATCTAAAGAGATATTCATCAAAATTTACATGAATAAAGTTGGTTGTTATGACTGAAGGGAAGAAGAAACATGAAAGACCATTTGTTTACTCTTTTGGGCCTAAATTGGGATAGTTGGTGCACTTTGGATCAATACTGAAATCATGGCTCGAATATTATCATCATCATTGTAGGCCGATCAGTCGAGTAGTTATGTGTTTTTGTTGAGTTCGAGAGCTGTGTCATGGAGCTCGAAGAAACAACCCATAGTTACATTGTCAACAACAGAGGCGGAATTTGTTGCAGCTGCTGTTTGTGCGTGTCAAGCCATTTGGTTAAAAAGAGTTTTAACTGAATTGGGATATGTCGACGACAGATGTACTCATTTGAAGTGGACAATAGCTCAACCATAAAATTGTCAAAAAATCCGGTGATGCATGGTCGCAGCAAGCATATAGATGTGAGGTATCATTTCTTAAGGAACCTTACCAAGGAGGGTAAAATTGCTTTGGTTCATTATAGCATTAAGGATCAGTTAGCAGACCTGATGACTAAAGCATTGAAAGTTGATGTTTTTCAAAGACTTCGAAGGCAGCTGGGAGTTTGTGAGATTGTTGAAGATAAGCTAATTGCTTCACAGCAATTATCTTAAAGGAGAGAATGAAGGAGTTTTTCCACGTTTCTTTTATGCATTTGTTATCTCAAATAAGACCTAGTTTTCAGGATAGTTTGATTTATTCCTGTTTTTGTTATCATGTAGCTGTTTTCATGGCTTGTTATGAGCTGTTCTTCCTTTCAAGCAGTTAGCATCTCATGTAATGCGGTGACTATATATATAAAGCTAGTTTTGTTGTTCAATAATATAGATCATTCAGTTCTTGTACTTAACAATCTGGTATCAGAGCAGAAAAGCCGCAGCTTTTTTTTTGAATAATTTCTAAACACAGAGACAGGAAAGATGACCACCGAAGGAGGAAATTTTGTGCAGCCTTCCCTTCCACGTTTCGATGGACATTCTGACCATTGGAGCATGCTTACGGAAAACTTCCTTCGAAGCAAGGAGTATTGGAGTCTGATCGAGCATGGATTTGTAGAGCCATAGGAAGGTTCCCCGCCATTGACGGAGGCAGAGAAGAAAAGGCTAGATGACTTGAAGCTTAAGGATCTCAAGGCAAAGAATTATCTTTTCCAAGCAATTGATCGTACTAATTTGGAGACAATCTTGGAAAAGGATACATCGAAGAAGATCTGGGAGTCAATGAAAAAATATATGAAGGGAATGCCAAGGTAAAGCGTTCAACTCTTCAAGCCTTGAGAAGAGATTTCGAGACTCTTGAAATGAAAGATGGTGAAAGTGTTACTGAATACTTTGCTAGAGTTATGTCTGTCGCCAACAAGATGAGAATATATGGAGGAGCTATGACCGATGTTATAATTTGTGAGAAAATTCTTAGATCCCTCACCGGTAAATTCAACTATATAGTATGCTCAATTGAAGAATCTAAAGACATCCATGCACTCACCGTTGATGAACTTCATAGTCCACTCATCGTGCATGAACAGAAGTTTCATAGGAGCAGCAACAGTAGTGTTGAGCAAGTTTTGAAGGTCACAAGTGATGAAAATTTTGGAGGTAGAGGACAAGAAAGGAGCAGTTAAAGAGGAAGAGGTCGCAGCAGAGGTCGACAATTGTTCAATAAGGCTTCTGTTGAATGCTTCAAATGTCACAATCTTGGACACTTTCAATACGAGGTTCCCTCTTGGGACAAGGAAGCTAATTATATACAGTCGAATGATGAAAATGAAATGCTTCTTATGTCATACGTTGATTTACATGAGGTTGAAAGGAGTAATGCATGGTTTCTTGACTCAGGGTGTTCTAATCATATGTGTGGTGATCGAGGTATGTTTGCAAGTTTGGATGAAATTTTTTGACATTTTGTCAAGTTGGGAAATAATAGAAGAATGGATGTGGCTGGAAGAGGTGTTGTGAAGTTGCTGTTGAATGGTCTTGTGCACATTGTCAATGAAGTTTACTATGTTCCAGAGCTTAAAAATAATCTCTTAAGCATAGGACAACTTCAAGAGAGAGGGTTGACAATTTTGATAAAGGGAGGACTTTGTAAGATCTATCATCCAGACAAGGGATTAATCATTCAAACACAAATGAGTGCTAATAGAATGTTCATTTTACAAGCACAGGTTCAAGCACAAAAACCTACGCAAACTCAACCAAAAAGTTGTCTTCATACAACCTTACCAGACCTCTCCTGCCTTTGTCATAGACGATATGGACATTTGAGCTATAAAGGATTAAGAACCTTGCAACTCAAGAAGATGGTACATGGACTTCCCAAAATTCCTACTTCAAACATTACCTGCGTAGATTGTATCAATGGCAAGCAACATAGAGATGCCATGCCAAAGAAGAGTACTTGGAGAGCAAGTCAGAAATTGGAGCTGATCCACGCAGATATTTGCGGCCCTATCTCACCTGAGTCCAACAGCAAAAAAAGGTACATATTGTGTTTTATTGATGATTTTATTCGAAAATCATGGGTACATTTGTTGGCTGAAAAATCAGAAGCATTAAGCAGCTTTAAGAGGTTCAAAATAATGGTAGAAAAGGAAACAAGGTTGTTTGTAAAGTGTTTGCGGACTGACAGAGGAGGTGAATTTACTTCCAACGAGTTCAATACCTTTTGCATGCAACAGGGAATCAAGAGGCAGTTGACCACCGCCTACACTCCACAACACAATGGTGTAGCCGACAGAAAAAATAGGGCAGTAATGAACATGGTTTGCTCTATGTTGTCTGACAAGAAAATCCCGAAAACATTTTGGCCAGAGGCGGTAAATTGGACCTTTTATGTTCTGAATAGGTGTCCAACAATGGCTGTGAAAGATGTTACACCTCAGGAGGCATGGAGTGGGATAAAACCTCAGTAGATCACTTCCGCGTCTTTGGTTGTCTTGCCTATGTACATGTTCCAGATGTGAAACGAGGTAAGCTTAATAATAAAAGTTTTCCTTGTATATTATTAGGAGTTAGTGAGGAGTCAAAGGGGTATAGACTGTTTGATCCTATCACTAAGAAAATTGTAGTGAGTAGGGATGTGATTTTAGAAGAGGAAAAACAGTGGAATTGGGATGTGTCTTATGAAAATCAAATTGTGTTAGATCTAGAATGGGGTGATAATGAAGAAACCAGTGAGGAAGGCAATGAGATTGATAGTCAGGCTGAACATGGTAATGATGGCGAAGAGGAGATTGGAACAAGTAGAGACGGAACCAGAGATACAACTAGTGAAGATGAAGGGAGAGTGAGACGAGCGAGGCGCCCTTCTGCCTAGTTGTATGATTATGTTAGTGGGGAAGTTCTAAGCGAAGATGAAGCTAATATGGCACAACTTGTATCAACTGAAGACCCCTCGTATTTCAAGGAAGCTGCGAAGAATATGAGTTGGAGGCAAGCTATGGACTGTGAAATCAATTCACTTGAGAAGAATAAGACATGGACATTGACTGAGTTACCAAAAAATGCAAAAAGAATCGGAGTGAAGTGGGTTTATAAAACGAAGTATAATGAACATGGAGAAATTGACAAGCACAAGGCGAGGTTGGTGGCAAAAGTGTATTCTCAAAAGCATGGCATAGACTATACAGAGGTGTTTTCGCCAGTAGTATGCATGGATACAGTGGGACTGATTATTGCTTTGGCAGCTCAGAAAGGTTGGAAGATTTATCAGTTGGATGTTAAGTCGGCATTTCTTCATAGAGAGCTGAAAGAAGATGTATACGTCGAACAACCAAGAGGTTACGAGAAGAAAGGCAAGGAACATCTAGTCTACAAACTGCATAAGGCTCTGTATGGATTAAAACAAGCTCCACGAGCTTGGTTTAGTCAGATTGAAGCACACTTCATGAAGGAAGGGTTCAAGAAATGTGACAGCGAACAGACATTGTTTACCAAGAGGAACAAAGAAGGAAAAATAATCATAGTAAGTATTTATGTTGATGATTTAATTTTTACTGGTGACGATGAAAACATGATGTTTGAATTCAAGCAGTCCATGTTAGGAGAATTTGATATGTCAGATTTAGGAATGATGAGATTTTTTCTTGGCATTGAGGTTATGTAAAAGCCTGATGGTATTTACATATGCCAAAGAAAATATGCACAGGAAGTTCTTAAAAGGTTCGGCATGTTGGAGAGCAATGAGGTGAACAACCCAATTGTTCCAGGATTCAAGTTTAGCAAAGATAAAGGTGGCGTTACAGTGGATGAAACGCAATATAAACAATTGGTGGGCAGTTTGATGTATTTAACCGCCACAAGGCCAGACATCATGTTTGTTACTTCCCTTATAAGCAGATACATGTCTATGCCAACGGAGCTTCATTTACAAGCAGCAAAGAGAGCACTTCGATATGTGAAAGGTACTGTGAATTATGGTATCCATTACAAAAGAGGAGGAGATGGTGAATTACTTGCTTTTACAGACAGCGATTATGCCTTAGACATGGATGATAGAAAGAGCACGAGTGGTTATGTGTTTTTGTTGAGTTCGGGAGCTGTGTCATGGAGATCGAAGAAACAACCCATAGTTACATTGTCAACAACAAAGGCGGAATTTGTTGCAGCTGCTGTTTGTGCGTGTCAAGCCATTTGGTTAAAAAGAGTTTTAACTGAATTGGGATATGTCGACGACGGATGTACTCATTTGAAGTGTGACAATAGCTCAACCATAAAATTGTCAAAAAATCCGGTGATGCATGGTCGCAGCAAGCATGTAGATGTGAGGTATCATTTCCTAAGGAACCTTACCAAGGAGGGTAAAATTGCTTTGGTTCATTGTAGTAGTAAGGATCAGTTGGCAGACCTGATGACTAAAGCATTGAAAGTTGATGTTTTTCAAAGACTTCGAAGGAAGCTGGGAGTTTGTGAGATTGTTGAAGATAAGCTAATTGCTTCACAGCAGTTATCTTAAAGGAGAGAATGAAGGAGTTTTTCCACGTTTCTTTTATGCATTTGTTATCTCAAATAAGACCTAGTTTTCAGGATAGTTTGATTTATTCCTGTTTTTGTTATCACGTAGCTGTTTTCATGGCTTGTTATGAGCTGTTCTTCCTTTCAAATAGTTAGCATCTCATGTAATGCGGTGGCTATATATATAAAGCCAGTTTTGTTGTTCAACAATATAGATCATTCAGTTCTTGTACTTAATAGTATTAGGTGACGAGGGTGATAAATCATTAACCGTTGATCCAGCTCTGTGAGTCCCAACTCCAATAGAAGAGCGTGGGGTGTAACTTTGTAGAGTTTTAAAGAGGTAGAGATGATCTTTGGTTACTGGATGACCTACGTACTGCAGATGTACATACACGTATCTGCATGTTTTAATCAACTAACAATAAATAATAATCACGCTAAAGTCAATATAATAGCCAATATGTTGAACTGGATACAAAAGTACGTAGTTTTAAGTTGCCACCTTTCTTTGCAAGTTCAGAACAAAATCTATAAACTATATAGAATATTTTTAACGCGTCAACTTTAGACCCATATTATCAACTTTAGGCCCATATTACTCAAGAATATTACATGTAATATTGTCAGATAATACAAAGAAAAATGATGTATAGAAGCGACCATCCATGTTTGCACTCTTGGGCTAACACCGTCGCGTTTTACTTTTTGTCCGAAGAAATACAACAACGTGGATAGTATCGACACAAAGCAATAGACATGTTGGCTAATATATAAAACAGAACAATGTATCTTATAATATACAACACAAAATCACGGTTCACACTGAAAGATATAATACAGAGCGTATCGCATAAAGTAAGACAATAAAAAGGGTTCTAGACCCATATATATATATATACATATGCAAGGGAATATAACCGGTCTCAAAATGATATATACACTACAAGGGGAAAAACGATTTCCGACAGCCGAAAACCGTCGGCTGCCTCGAAAGCTGTCGGCCGCCGTCGAAAAAAGCCGTCGGAAAATACTACGTCGGGGAGCAGTATTTCCGACGGCTTCCGACGGAGGCTGCCGTACATGATTTCGACGGCTTCCGACGGTTTCCGACGGATCCCGACAAATGTCGAAATCCGTCGAAACCCGTCGGAAATAATGTGCTACAGGCCGCCGGTTGCCGTCGAAAATTTTGACCTGTAAGCCGTCGGAAATCTGCTTTTTTTTAAATTCGCTGCAAATATAGCCTTTCAACCACATTTCTCTTCCAAACACTATGATATCAATACTGCAAAATCCAATATATAATAATCCAACCAAATATCAAAACCCAAACTACAAAATATTCAATAAACACACAAATAAATAAAATTACATCAAAATAAAATACATAGTATGCATAACCATTCCAACATTAAAAACAATCCTAACAATAAGTGTTCTACCATGTTATTGATACACAAATTCATCAACATACTCATCCACATCCTCATACAACCACATAACCAAGTGTATCAAACATAATTATACATAAATCAACAATTACCTACATCGTCTACCAAATCATTCTAAACTAAAACAAAACATACCTGAACGAACGAACAAGCAAGAAAGCAATGAATCAATCTCCTGTAGATCCAGATCCAGCCGAGAAAGGGAAGCGGCCACCAAACTGCTGCATGTACTCTAACAACTGTGTGGTCTGCATGGCCTGTTGGCGGTTCTGCTCCTCCAGCTGTGACACTCTAGTCCGCAATTCTTTTATATCTGTTAGATCGCTCTGAGCTCTACTCCGCCGTCCCCTACTCTGACTACTGGCCTATAATAATTGAAAAATGAATAAAATCCAAGTTTATTATTTTGAAAAGGTCAAAATATCATATTTGAAGTATTTTAAGAAAAAGTAAATTATTTACCGCTAGATTGCCAAATCCGTATCGTCGACCATGCTCTATTGGATCCATAACGGACTCAAAAATAGCGTCCTCCTCATCGGTCGTCAGCTGATCTCGAGCCGTATCAGCAAGATGTTTCTGCCGTGCTCCATAAACTTCTCCTGCATTAACAAATTAATAATATCATATCTTATTTCATTATAGTTTAAAAATTAAAACAATTACTAATACTGAATAAAATGAAATATGCTTACATGGCTTTTGCTGGATTTATCGTCCTGCCATGTATACGAAACAGTCCCGTCTGGATTAACATGCTCGACAGCATGCGTGCGGGTGAACACGTCCATATAGCTGACAGGACCATGTGCCTCGGCTTCCTGAAGTTGATTGTTACATAAAATTATTATACATTTGAAATCATATAGCATAAACTATTTACATTTATTATTCAATAAATTTACCAACTCCTGCCGATACTGCTGAAACGACTTCGATCCTCCGTGATGAGTGACGGGTTTCTTATTTCTATTTGCATAGTTTCTATCTGACTCTGCCTATACATTCAAAATTTGATACATTATTTTTCGATCACGTCAAATTAATAATTCAAAAAAATTTAGTATACTTGCCTTCGCTTCGTCTGTCTCCCAGTATCTCAACCAAGCTTGCCACACGCTCTCTCCTATCCACCGTGGTTTCTTATCAGATTTCTTAATCTCAGATATTGTGTCCCTGTAGTTCTTGCGCATCTTCTTCATCTAGTATCCTCGTGCCAGCATCATATCGTCTGTCTGGATGTCTATCTCAGCCTGTGTTTCACGATAAAAATTAAAAAAAAGATTACACTTTAAACGATAAACAGTAGAAAAACGACAAAAACGAATTAAAAATGAAAAACATAAAAATATACATACTAGGACATCCTGCCATATACACTCTATGATGTGTGGAGGGATGTTATCTCACTTCGGCCAGCAAGCACTCATCCTACTGCTATAAGAAGCTCTAGAGACATCCAACACAACCTTCGAGAGAAGTAGGTCGAACCCTCTGTTTTTAAATACGATATAGATAAGTACATACTTGTAGCATAAAAAAATAAGATGCTGAACAAAATTTAATTCTTACCCCTCTGCTCTAGCGACTAACGAAACTAATGGACGCTGTGGCTCTTGCGATGGGCCACAGCCATCGCCTCTTGACGATGGGAAGAGTTCCTGCCTCTATTTGACATAATGATAAACCTGTGACATATACACATCATTATCATTATATAAGAGAATAATAACATGATAATGAAATATATTTCATATGAAAATGACATCAACGGTATAAATTGCTTAATTAATGACTGAAATGGAAATAGAAATGGAAGTGTGTTATACCTGATTCATAATGGGTGTACTCTTCCGACGATAAGCAGATTTCATTGCATTTTTAATAAAAATTGCTAAATAAATGACAAATGGAAATGACATAAAACATGTAAACAATGGTAAACGGATTTGGTTTCATAGTTACATAAATTTCATAATACATCAAGAATTCAACATAGTTACATCTATTGCAAAAAAAAAAAACAGATTCAGATTTATATCAGTCATCATCGTCTTCTGATTCAGATTCGGTCTCGTTTTCGACGATATTTTCCTCTGCACTGTCAAACGCTTCTACCCAAACATTTGATTCACCGATCAAAGGACCAAAATCTGTATGATCGTCTATAATTATTATTTCGTTATTTTGCTCAGGATCTGCCTGATAAGCTTGTTCGTCAGGAATATTCTTCCCAGCGAATGTGAATCTGACCTTTGTTTTAAAAACTGCAGACCAATCTGCTTTATCTCTTTTTAGAGATGGATATGGAGCGTAATAAACTTGCAATGCTTGTTTGGCTAGTACAAAAGGATCATACTTGTGATAGTGCGATGTATGCTTTACTTCGATAAGATTATAATCCTTGTGCACATTAATTCCAGAATTTGGAACATTGCTAAACCGATTGCATCTAAATAGAAAGACCTCCTCCGCGGGTTGTGAGAAATATGTCAGTTGCAAAATTTGTGTTAGAACGCCATAAAAATCATTTAAGTGATTTTCTGGATCGTCACTACCTTTAACAATTACACCAGTATTATTTGTTAATTTTTCTGCACCGTATTCTTTGGTGTTAAATTTATATCCATTGACGAAATATATTGGATATGTCTTGACCACTCTTTTTGGTCCCATCGCAAGATGTTTCAACCCTTCGTCAACAACACAATTTCTCGGCTCATAAACGTAATTTGAAAACCAACCGGAAAATTCTTTACTGAGATCTCCGTTCGGATGTTCACGTTCATAAACACTGTTTATATAAACAAATTATTACATTAGGTTATACACGCGCATGCATTATAGAAAAGAATAAAACACAAATTATTATTTCAGATTACCTAACAAACGGTGCAACCTCGGCACAATTTAGAAGAATATAAGTGTGTGCTACATGAAGATCTCTATCGCCTAGCTATATTTCTACACATTTTCTAGAAGGCCGACCATGTTGTCTAAAAATAGATAACATTGCTTGAGAGGACTCTTGTTCGTCGCCTTCATCATTACGAGGAACACTTTGAAATGAAATATTCACATGGTCACTGAAATAGTGAGAGAAAAAGAACGAAGCTTCTTCTTCGATGTAAGATTTACATATCGAACCTTCAACTCGTGCTTTTTTCCTCAGTTTTTTCTTCAGATGATTCAAATATCTATGCAAAATTAATTTATATTAACTTCATCTTTCAAATGCAATTAAATTACGTTATAACATATTACATACCTCTCAAATGGATACATCCATCCATATTGAACAGGACCTCGAAGTCGTGCTTCAGATGGGAGATGAACAGGTAAATGTTCCATTACATTAAAAAAAACCGACGGAAATATTTTCTCTAATTTGCAAAGCAATATAGGAATGTCCACTTCAAGTTTACGTAAACATTGCACTTTTAAAGTAGTCGAACAAAGCTCTTTGTAAAATATACTAAGCTCCGTTACTACCTTCCAAACTTTTAACGGCAGTAGTTCTTTGAACATTACGGGAAAAAAAATTTCCATCATTATGTGACAGTCATGAATTTTCATTCCACTCAATCTACCATTTTTAAAGTCAACACATCTACGAATATTTGATGATATCCCATCAGGAAATCTTAACCCTTCCACCCATTTTAACACTGCTTTAACTTGATTATTATCTAATTCGTAACATGCTTTGGATTTTTTACTATCATCTGGTTTCATATGAAGCTCAGGACGTTTGCATAATTCTTCTATATCACGTCTTGATTTCAAATCATCCTTCGTCTTCCCTTTCACATTCAAAATTGTGTTAAAAACATTATCAAATACATTTTTCTCATTGTGCATCACATCTATGTTATGGCGAAGCAGAAGATGTTTCCAATATGGCAACTCTCAAAAAATAGTTTGTTTGCACCAGTTATGAACAACTGATTTGCCTTCAATTTCTGTTTGCTCGCCAGTTTCATATATCTTTGGATAGTCCTTAACAAGTTCGTATATGTCTTCGCTTGACCATATCGTCGGTGGTTGTCTGGTTTCTACTCTACTAGCTAAAATGTTTTTCTTGTCTCCTCTGAAGGGAAGATTTACATGGAGAAAATATCGATGACAGTCAAACAATGAAATTTTCTTACCATGAGGTAAAAAACGCTCGTGTTTCATCCATGCAATATGGACATGCTAGACGACCGGCAGTACTCCATCCCGAAAGCATTGCATAGACAGGAAAATCACTTATAGTCCACAACAAAGAATCAAACATACGAAAATTTTTCTTCTTGGACACATCGTATGTGTCTACTCCTTCGTTCCACAGTATTTTTAACTCTTCAATCAACGGTTGTAAATATACAACGATTCCTTGTGTCGGATCGTTGGGGCCAAGAACGACAACAGTAAGAAACATATATTGCGTTTTCATACACATCCATGGAGGTAAATTATACGGTGTGACGATAATGGGCCAGGATGAATATTTAGAACCAAATTGAGGAAATGGAGAAAAACCGTCCGTACATAGTCCTAATCTAACATTTCGACTCTCCGCTGCAAAATTTGGATAGGTTTTATCTAAATGCTTCCATGCTTCTCCATCGACTGGATGTGTCAACGTACCCTCTTCCTCCATTCTCACGCTATGCCATCTCATATTAGATGCAGTTACAGAAGATACATATAATCTTTGAAGTCTTGGAGTTATGGGTAAGTAATGCATACGCTTGTACGGAACTTCCTTCCCCTTCTTTTTTCTTGGTTTGTATCTCTCCTGGTTACAAACTTTACAATTTCTAAGGTTTGCGTCTTCTTTCCAAAACAACATGTAGCCTTTTAAACATGTATCTATTTTCTGATAAGGTAAACCAAAAGATGATATAAGTTTTTTAACTTCTAGTGATTTTCACACATTAGATTATCGGGCGGCATATGTCTTTTTGCAGCTTGTACAACAGCCATAAACCCAGCTTCACTGATGTTGTATTTTGACTTCATCGCAATGTATTCTGCGATTACTGACAGCTGAGTGCCGCTTTTACAACCATCCCAAATAGGTTTCTTAGTAGCATCTAGTAAATTATAAAAAACAATTACTTCAATATTTGGTTCTTCAACATTTCCATCATCGTCGTCAACTTCAACCATAGGAAACATTGATCGTGCTGCATTTTCGACCATATTTTCTATACGGGTCGTCGAAACTATTTCGTTAACGACACTTTCAGACTCTACAAAAGTATTTGCTACAACTTCTCCATGCCGATCCCAAACATAATACTCGGGTGCGAAACCGTATTGGCACAAATGAACTTTCACAATATCTGGTAACAAATACTTCAAATGTCTACACCTACTACACGGACAATGAATTTCTGGATCGTTTTCGTTATTATTTAAAGCGAATTCAACAAACACGTTTATACCATTATAAAAATCTTCTTTTATTGAGCCCCTCAGTCCTTTTCTCTGGTACATCCATCTCCTCCGATCAACAAAATAATCAATTATTTTTCCTATTTGACAAAATGAGAAGTTCAAAATTTAATATTTATTTTGAAGAATACAAATTCGAAAAAGATTATTTTCATGGTCGTATAATATTTGAATTTAAAGAACAACTTCACAAATTTAAAAATATTTTCAAGTAGGGCACATATTATTTTTTAACGTATCGATATAAAAATTTATATAATTTTTTCATTGGTCAGGCATCCTACTTCCTATTACAAACACAGTAAGCATTTACATTTCGTATATTACTTCGTCTCAAACGATTCAACAAAATTTCGACAGCATTTCCCTTTTGTTCCCTGCATTGTACACAAATGCGTGTACACGGGAAACAAAAAAGAAAAGTTAGGCCGAAATTTTATGAACCGTTCGAGACGAAGTAGTATACAAAATGTAAATGCTTACTGTGTTCATAACTTGTCCAATACAGGGACAAATCCGACAAACATTGTACCAGATGAATATAAATGGTCGTTTTTTGGAAAAAACGAATATTTATACAACGATCATGTACAACACTCGTCAGACGGGGCCAAAAACTCTCTAAGGGATGTTTGTCAGTTACATGCGCGTAATTTACGAAAAAATATAGTTTTACTCACTGTTCACATTTACAAAAATATATATTAATTTAACACATTTATTCGACGTATTACATTAACTTAAGGCTGGTTTAACATTTTTCAATACACACCATTATAATTTAGAGTAATGCATTTTTTGTTTCATAAGTAAATACGTGCACAATATAATACTCCTAGTTTATTCATTCATTTTATCTTATTCCAACTAACGTATACAATCGTAGAATCAAGGCATACACAACAATTTACATATACATGAACAACCACAAATTATACATGTTTTTTACAATTTCACGATAAAAGATGAAATAGGTATACCATGTGATGCTATAAACCGTTATTACGCTATTGGAAACAATTGCAATCACTAATTCGTCCTAATTTATCAATTTATGCAAATCTAAATTAGGGTAAAAACTGAATTTTTCACAAAAATAAGAAATTATACCTGAGATTAAGGGTAATGGAGTTTGATTAGGCAGCCGTGGAGGATCCGGAAGCTAGAAATCTCGAATTGGAAGCTTGGAGAAGGGATTTGGGGGTTTTTGGGTTTAATTTTCGTATGAAATGAGGAGGAAGAAGAGCTCTCGGCTGAACTTATAATCGCAGGTTTCCGACGGCTTCCGACGGCCGCCGACAGCCCGTCGAAAGCCGTCGGTTCTAGCTGTCGGTATTAAGGCCTTTTCTAGTAGTGATACATACATCAAAAGGAGCCACTATGTCATATAAAATTTCACTACATACATATGATACTAATACAAAATAGAGACACAGGAAATAACTACAAAGATCATCTGTCTGTGCACAAGCTAACGAATATCCATAGTCAATGAGTCCCTGGACTTGTCAAGTCTCAGTCGTACCCGAGTATTATAAAATAAATGGGTTAGACTATCTCTAAATATAAATGGATGAGATCACATATTGAACAAGTAGAATACTCAAGATATATCTATATATGTATGTATGTATGTGGGTGTGGGTGTATATTAATAACTGTATCATATGCCAACACCCAATAAAATGCATTATTATCAATTCACCATGTCACAAAGTCATCTCATGCCTGTCAACGGCAATTATTTCAAATATAGTGTTAAAGTCATAAATTTTTGAAATCACAAGAGTAGAAATGATCGCATGATAGCGAACCAATTCTTAGAAAAATAAAACTGCATGAAAACAAGTCACAATCAAAAGACCAACATGAAAGTGAGTCAAACAAGAGATGAGGATGAAGCAAGTCGGGAAAAACAACCGATTCTATAGATATGTTGACAGAGAATTCTTAATGCGAATTGCTCTATTCCATGGGGAGACTAATAACACATGCTCTAGGAGTCTAACAAGGACGGACACCGATAAACTTCTATGACCATTATATACCAGATCCTCATAACACAAGGTGTGCCCATGGTATTGACTGTTGGCTTTTGTGGTATTGGGCTAATAACTGATAAAGGTACCACGACTCGGTGTGCAGTCACCGCAGTCAACTTCTAGGATGCTTACTAGCGTATAAGGTCAAGCGAGAAAATGTGCTAACTAAAATGACAAGCTATATACATAGCAAGTTTTCCCTAAGATACTATTTAATCAAAAAGTGGTATATACTTTTCAATGGTAATTACTTGAGTGTCCCCTCGTAGCGACCCGGAAATTCGAACACTTCGTTCTCGAATATAGAAATGATTTGAAACATAATTAAGTGTTATAAATATGATTTATGACTTTGCTAGACATCATTTAATTAATGAACAATGATAAGAAACTTTTTTTTGAAAATTATTTACAGATATATATTCTTTGATGGAGAATGGATAATGTGATCGAAAATCGGTTTATCGATAAACAACTTTCGATCAATATAAGTTGTTCGAACTTTTGTGTACATGTCTAATGATCAAATGAACACATTAGCAACTAATCAATACACTCTCCTTTTCTTAAAGCTTGGACAGTTTTAGAATGTTCTAATGGATGAGAGATATTATCATGAGAATGATATAATGGTAATTAGCATAAATGAGAAGCGACTTAAATGAGAAGTGATGGGAGATGAGTCTTCCTTAGCATGAAGGGGTGAAGGCAAGCTTACAGAGCACCATCCATTGCCTATATAATGAAGGGGACACCCTTAGTTATTATTCATAAATTCACAAAGCTTAGAGTTGTAAAATCCATATCTTTTTTCTCCTCCTTTTCATAATTTTATAAAGCAGAATATTTTCAAATCAAATCCAAATGGAGATGCCCCTAGTAAACTGAAGCGGATCTCTATGACAAGGATCAAAACTTCATTTCGAGCATCGTATATCTCTAGATGGGATATACTCTACGGTAAACACAACCGGCCCAACGGTGAACTATGTGGCGCAAGTATAACCAAATCCCAGTGCCCAATAATCAAATGCATACTCTAGATCTGGAGTTGATATACCCTCATGGATAAGCTAAACCCAAGATCATACATCTTACTCTGTTTTTAGTTATTCCCGATGTCGAGACTAAGTTCAACATCTCTCGTACGAGTCTTTATTACTCGAGCAGCACACGAATCCCTAAGGATTCCTTCATTTAGAACAAATCATGAATCACTACATGGATTTGAGCATTTTGAACAAATCTCGAACCTCCACATAGATTCCCTATATAGGTCGTCCAACGAATGCTAACGCTGTCCCTTATTTTAGAATACTCCTCAAGATAGACAGTCCCTCTTGATAGCATCATTCAAAATATTAACACCGACCTTTCCCTTGGATGTAACCATAGAATAGACAGTTCAACTCTATAATATTCCACTTCACAACCTCTTTCAGAACATAGATCGTGTATATGGTTTTGAAGTGATTACGGGTTCAAGTCATCACATATAAGTACACTCTTTCCGCTTACCGGACTCTCCAAAACCAATCAATGAATTTTCGGTTAACTCAGAAGTAAGCAAAAGTTGGAGACATTTCGTACTAATGCTCCTCCCTAGGGGTTCTCATTGATATAAATTAGAAAGTCTTTCGATAAGTCTTTAAGTCAATTTTTGGTCAAGTTCGATAATTGACCAATCGATTATTTATTCAAAATGATTGCTTATAAAAATCACCATTCGTACGCTTAACTCGTTTTAGATATTCCAACTTAACTATTCCTTGTCCAAGAGTGAAGCTAGGGAAGTTAGAGCACTGGTGGCATCAAAGGCTTGCCTAGACACTTCATTCTTGAATCTTACAAATAGATAAGTCTACCTTATCGGCTTTTAGTGTAAAGTATAGTATTAATGATTTCCATAAAAAAGTAACAAATCAACACAATTACCATGTTTTCGATATTTTTCTATTTACAATTCCTGGTCAAGAGGGAAACCGGAAGGTTGGAGATCTATTGCTCCATCCCTACTCAAACATCAAACTTAACTCTCACAAATAGATAAGTCATACTTCATCGGTTTTAGTATTAAGCATAGCTAATTTCTTTTCAAACAAGTAATCAAACAATTAACCATTTATCCATTTAACAATTCTAACCCCTTTCTAAGCTTTTTTTATACTTTTAAAACCCCCATTAAAATGATATATATGTATTGTACTTTATTTGTAAAACTTGATATTTAAGTAAACAAGTAAAAATATATTTTATTCCATAAGATATAAAATAGTTAACATATTTTATAAAAACTATATATATACTTAAAAATGCTTTTAAAATATTTTATAATACTTATAATAGGTTTTTAGACATTTGATCAAAATATGACTTGAAAATAATACCTTAAATATTTTACCAAAATACCCCTTCTTTGAAAATTCACAAATAATTCTTAAAAATTCATAAATATCTCAAACTAATTTTGAAATACTCCAATATAATTTAGTAATCACTTGTAAAAGGAATGAAACAAAATACTTCAATTTAAATATCTTTTCAAACCTTTTAAAGTCCAACATCAAGGCTAAATGAGGTTGTTTTGCATAAGTGAAGTTTTGACCACTTTTCGAAATTTTACTTAACTTTTTACTATCCAAGCTTTAAATAGCAACAAATATATATATATATATATATATATATATATATATAAGACATTATAAATATGGCAAAAAAAACCTAACGATCTCTCTACAAAGTTCCATAGAAATCATCGAATACTATACAATTCCAAACTGCATCTACAGTGACTATCGCTATAAGTGCACTTTCAAATCTGAGTTCGATCTAAACCAAGGTCCATTTATAACCTATACGCATTATTCTAGGTCTTGTCACAAGTCATACGAGTCCATTCAAGTCCATTCCAAGTCCATACATATGAATCACATGTGTTATTTACTTTCGAAGCAAGAGTTCAAACCAATGTTTTAACATGTTTCAATAACAATTCAAACACCTTAAACACAATCAAACATTACATATATATGTTATTGTTTCCATTCAAAGTGAGGTGTTAAATCGCCTTTAACCACACAAACAACCATGACTCAAGTACCCAAGCCTAACCTCTTTCTTGCAACCACCTTTCCTTCCTCCTTTCCTTCTTTTGCACTTGCTTTTTCCTCTCCTCCCCACTATTTGCTCACGGCCTTCCCTTCTAGGGTGAGAGTGGCTTTGCTTCTTCAACTTCTAGCTAGGTAGGATGTTTTATAATGTGATATTAAAGCTTCACTCTAAGTTTGAGTTGGAAAATAATCCATATATGAATGCGCCTTAGCGGTATTGATTGTACGCCTATTACTGTTGTGGCGTGCACATGACAACTATTTAATATGATTTATATGCTACACACTAGACAATGCCTATCATATCACTATATATTAAACTAAATGAACGGTTGGTTTCATTTAAAGGAAAAACCGTTATGGTAATCTGTACGGTCTCAATAAGGTGCTTTTATATCTCACTTTTATTTCTTGAGTTTCTCATGCTGGTTTACCAGACTGATCCAGGTGCTATTTTCTTATAATGCTCAAGTCAGCCCCGTGTATGTTTCTGGATGCTTTGGAGCTTGTGGAGAAGAGCTGGATGACTATGTTCCGTAGTATTCTTATTTCCGCTGCATTTCGGTATTGTATCTATCGGCATTGTAATGACATGTAGTTATAACTATCCAAGCTGATGATAGCACTTAGGTTTTAGTAACTCTGAAATTTCTGTATTCAGAGTAACTCTTTGTACCGTTCCTTTGATATTATATATTACCATTCCATTATAACATTTTGATGTTGTGTTCTTCCTTTCCTGTTCTATTTTTTTAATTTTACCCTAAATTTTTGTCTTTCCAGCACTTGAGTTTCGACACACGAATACTGTGGATGTATTTAGTGTCGACATTTGAGGGTCAAAAAGTCGGATCGTTAAATTTGGTATCAGAGCTCAAGGTTGAGTGAACACCTTGTCTTTGGTTGGGTATGGCTTATTAGAGATAGGGTAAGTAACATCCTAGGATGAGTCGAGTGCATAATACATATTAAAGTGTATTCGTATTTTGAAAACTAGAATTTTAAAATTATTCCTTAGGAATATATCTTTCTTCGTAACCTTCTTTTTAAAATAACTCCATCCTTTAGTTTCCTAAAGCTTTTTTTCTTTGATTATGTAGTAAGAACTATGGATACTAGAGCTTCTAATGTTGAGAGAGGTGTGGTAGAAGAAGCGGTGCAGGTTCGACCAAGGAAAGACTTTGCTTCGATGTGGCGTGAGTTTGAGGTGTTGGGCAGAAAGAGGTTCAACAACACCAAGACTATCATCAAAGTCCAGGATTGGATTAGTTTATGCAATATGGTTTGTAAGGATGTGATAGATTATATCTAAGGAGCATTCAAGGATATTATAAGTACGACTTTTCGGTGTTAGGGTTTGACTACGAGGTCGTCTATATCTACGTTGACCAGAGGCAAAAAGTGAAAGTTTCAACTGTCAAGAGATAGTTCTGGTTTAACTTGTTATAAGTGTGGAAGAAGGGACACCTTGCTGCAAGTTGTAGGTCATATAATGGAGGGCAAGTGGTGAAAGCACCATTAGTGAAGGCATCGATCAAAAAGTTTTCGAAGCTTGAGGCCCAGTTTGCACTAAACGGTTGTTACGGCTGCCACCAGTGTACCCATTTTGTTAGGGATTGTCTGATGCTTTAGGTAGGGAAATAGAGTATGGTATTTGCACTTGCTTCAGCATCTTCGAATTCTTCGGCTGGGAAGGGAAAGCAGATTCTTGAGGGTACACTATCTGTTTGTAGTTTACCTATTTGTATTTGGTTTGATATTAGTGTTTCTCATAGTTTAATATCCCATAACCTTGATTGTTCAGTCATGCTCGACATGTTAGTAACACTGAGTATTATTTGTTATTGATTTGTGCTCAACCAGTTTACGATCGGCATTACCTTTTTACATCATGAAGTAGGTAGACAGTAATTATGAGCACTGAACGAACATCTTATGAACCATGTTTCACGATTTGACTATAAGACGTTCGGTGATAATGCTGGGTTAAATGTAAAAATTTAGTATAAGATGTTAACTATTAACAAAAGGAAAGACAAAATATTTTGAAAATAAATAATCGTGAGAATATTTATGTAAGCAAGTGATTCTATATAAGTATGGTTTATAAAATAAGGTTTATAAACAAAAAAGGATTTAAATAGAGAATTTGAGAACTTAAATCCTAGTATCTTTGAAAATGTTTTTCAAGATTTGGAGAACATAATATTAGTATTTTTTGAAAGTAAATATTTAAGAATTGGTTTAGATCATGATATTTAGTATTATTATATGATGTATCTGATACTTCTTTAGAATGATTTTAGTTGAGTACCAAGAGTATGGTATGGGTGTACTGAACTTACTTTTGTCACGTGAAAATAATTTATGTAATGACTACCGCATCGTCGGCGTTCATTTTTAGGTTTCTAAGTATGGGATGCTACAATGTTGTTTTAGTAAAACAGAATTTGAGTTAATTCCAAATAAGAATTGATACAAAAAATTTATATGTATATATTATTTCAAAAATAATTTGAAATGAAAACTGGTGTCTAGTTTTGAAGTTCTCTTGTTAAGTTATTTCATAGACACATATAGCCTGTTGTTTGAACCAAAAATGGCACAACCATCCAAGAGTTTATGTAGAGAATAAAAAGTGAAGAATATTAAATGAAAATGAGTAAGAAATAACACAAAACAATTTATTGTGGTTTGGAAAATCAAGACCTACGTCCACTTAATGATTTAATTGCTTATATTCTGACTTGGAGATAAAGGTTTTTATGGATCGGTAAACTCCGACAGAGACTGCAAGAAATTAGAGTAAGAAGAGTAAGAGCCAAAAGATCCAGGAAAATAAGCCCTACCCTCCTATTTATAGAGGGGAAGGCTAAAATGTCGCACAAAAGATCTCCTTCTCATTTTCTGCGCATAGACTGTTTCTCTACCAAAGCAGGACGCCATCTCATCAACTTATATGGGTCAGTACGACTCCAAGGGCTTGGGTCGGTACCGATAAGTAAGATGGCCAATCTGGTCATCTTGAACTCTTTGCTTTAGTTCATCTTGTAGTTAACTTCATGATTCCATAGTTGTTTGCATCAACATTAGCTTTTTCTGAGTCCAAAATGATGGATCCATAGAAGAACAGAGTTGTTGATTCAAGTGTTCATCGAGATCAATAGAGAATTGCATTGAATAAACAAAATAACATTGGGGTGAGGCTTCTGACATCAAGTAGAGCACGTATGCAAAAGATGGACTCCCATAGATGAAGGAAGTTAGGCCGGTTCTAACTCAACATTTAGGTGGATGTTTAGTCCTTTTGGCTTGGGTTGGTTTTGCTTTGGCCTTGCGACTCTGTTTGTGTTTGGTTTTCAGTCTCTTTGGCTATCCCTCTAGGCTTTCTACCTTGATAACTCCAAGTTTGACTCATCTAATATGTTTGAATTTTGCCTAGTTAAAAGGCTGGATAACACTTGCCCTTCAAAGTATGTCTAGTTTCAAACATGATTCGCTTTGGATCGAGACAAGTTGCTACTGCTATGAGGGACCCCACTATGTGTTTCGAATGGTCATTATCCATCTTATGGATCGATTCCATGAATAGTTATGTCCATAGTCATCCAACGTAATGCTTTACCAACATCCGAGTTTATAAATCTGGAACGTATTCTCATGATCTGTCATTTCAAGCTTTATAGTTTCAAACCGACTTCTTCTACGATTATTCAGGTTCGAATCTGATTCCCTTTGACTCTAGTCGTCGGGTTTCTCGAATATGTACTCATATACATATATAAGTGCATGTTCTTGAGTAACCTTTGGCATGCGCGCGCACACACACACATATATTTTAAAAAAATAAGACTCGATACCAATCCCTTTCTTGGGCCGGTACCGACTTGAGAGTTGGAGAAATTTCCTACTTCTAACTTCATAGCCTAAAGATATGGGTCTAAGGGTTATATAACCCAATCCTCTTCATTTATATTCTCACTTTATTTGCCTTTGATGACCCAAGCTAAAATACTACCATTAAAATTCCTTGGTTGTGACCCAAACCTCCTCCTTCCAATGACCATCAACATCTACCACCTTCACCTTTAGGACCCTCATCGATGCCATCCAAACCTTGCCGAACCACCGTCCTGCCTCGATTTCACTTACCCCAAAACCTCAAGCCTTGAATCATTGGATTGAGCCGTTAATCATTTCTAGGTTGGTGATGGGTTTGGACGTGGATCAGAAGTCATGGATGAACTTAGACATGGATGATATTGGTATGATTGACTATGGTTTTAAGTTGTTAAATAGAAGGAGGAAAAGGATAAAATTATCCCTTGGAGTTGGGTCGATATGACTCCAACACTTCGGACATTCTTATGAAAAGCAAGTTTGTAATTAAGATTTGACTTATGGACTTGTGTTGATCCCCTCCTTGATTTCGAAGCATTCCCAAAACATAGCCGATAACATAAAGCTTGTCGGGATGGTCAGCAATGGTGGTCACTTCGAGTGATATCTAAAACTTAAAAATGAACTGTTAAAAATAACCGAAAATCTAAACTGCACAACATGGCACTAAAATAGATTCCACTTTAGCATGGGGGTGCAACTTGTAATTAATCTAATTTTGATTTTCTGTCGAGTTTTTTTATAAAAATGGATCAAAGACGTTCCAAACGTCTAGTCGCTCAAGCCATAGATACATCCACTTCCAAATACGTTGAATCTGATGTTGAGTCAAGCTCAACTATAACTTCGCTTGCATAACAAAGTCCAATAGAGAATGAACAACAACAAGAGAATCCTCAGGCTGAACAACAAGTTCCTAAATACCAATAAAGCCCGCAAAGGTGCTAGCGGTAGATTCTGCACCTGATACTCTCGAAGATGCCGTTCTTTTAGACGTTCTCGTCGATTCCGTCGCTTCTAAAATGTATAAAGGATCACTTCGTAAAATCTATAACAAGCACGCAATTCCATTTGAGGATGTTCTAGTCCCTTCTCGCCATCAAAGAGCTCATAATCCTTTAGAAGGATATACTTCTTGTAATAGGTACATGTGTTCAGCGGGTTGTGTCCCATCGTTTAACCAGTTCATCTGCCAAGTCCTGAATTTCATGAGATTGGCTCTAACACAACTACATCCGAATAGCCATGTTTTCCTTCTCGGCATATACATTATCTTCACTAAATACTTACACTGAATTCCCAACGATGAGGAGATTCAATACATATATAGCTTCAAGAGCCAAAAAGAAAGTCCGTCTTTAGCCTACCAGGAATTGACCAAGGGTTGTAGAGTAATCTCCGACACATGGAACAATTGAGCTATTTAAAAAATGAGTTGTTCTATGTCTATTGTCCGCCTAGATTCGCATGTAGATGGTTGTCTAGATGTAAGTCCCATTACATGTGCATTACATGAATTTTCCTTATAGCCTGCAGACTTAACTCATATCTCGTTTTACCGTCCAGATGTCCCGACCAGACCCATCAGCTAAGCGCCTGTTGATGTCGTTAAGGCTCTTATAGCACATCCAACAGAAGATAGAGACATCAGAATTCTCCTTTGAGATGAAAGTCTTCTCGTCCACAATCTATTGGAAGTAGGCCATAGCACTGTTCAAGTCCAAGTAGCAATTAGTGACGATGACGATGATGATAATGATGATGATGGTAACACCTTTCCCAAAGGAGGAAATATTAATTCAGGTGTGCCCCGAGTCTCATGTTCAAAGGCCAGGGTCAAAGAAAATATTAGAGATGTATAAGAACACGCCGAGGAAGGCAAGATAATGGGTGAAAGTGGTGGACTAGTCATCACGATATCGGTGTGGGCCATGAGTCCCAGACTGAACAACCAAAGATGACCATCGGTCTGCTCTAAAAAAGAGACTTATTGTGAATATATCCAAGGTATACACTTCTACGCAACCTCTTCCAATTACAACAATGGAGAAAACTACTTGTCTTCCCTCAATAGGCATATTTGCTCGCTTATGGCCAATACTTACCGAGTTTGGCTCCTTCGATGTTGGTAACATTAGTATCGAGGACATTGATTCCCCTATCCACTTTGATAAGGACACCATCCCTAACAGTATCGGAGAGACCACTCCTATGAGCAAATCTCCTGTGCACGGTCCAACGGGGGTATACTATGACACTCACGTGCTGTGCACTTCACGTCACTGCGCATCACTTGACTTGCGTCCTTACTCCTTTGAATCAAACATGTTCCCATTTCTTTTGTAGGATCCATGGAGAGAAAGAAATCCATATATCAATCTCTTAAGGAAAATGCATCCAGTTCATATAGGCATCATCTAAGTTCATATCATCAGGGCAGTGGCCGAGATTTTAAGTCTAGCTATCAGTCTAGCCGAGATTGAGACAGTAGGGATATATGCAACTATGATAGAGATAATCCATCACGTGATTCTTCTTCTAAACGTTGTTCCAAGTCTCGATCATTTTCTATAAGAGGCTCGAATATATATTCTGAACGTCGTGATAACCTACCATAAGGCGGTGTCTCTACGTACCACATCCAACTTCCACTCTAGCTCAGCACGTAGTGCCTTGTTATTCTAGTTGATCTTTTGATTGCAGTCACTATAAGAACGATTCTGAGACTTCCCATCATAAACCTAACAAGGAAAATATTGAAGCTCCAATTGTCACTACGGAGCAAGAACTCCCCGCCAGCGTCCGAATGGCTTTATTGAAAGAGTAATTTCCAAATATTTGCTTTGATGGGCTTATGTTCATGCCCAACTCTAAAAGGATTCCGCCGTATGTCTAAGATATAACCATTTCTTGTATAATCGATGTTCAAAACCAGTAAAATGAATGGTTATGAGTTGTTGAGAAGATATCCAAGGTATCAATGGAAAGGCAGCATGAAATCGAGAATCAAAAGCTCATCGAGACTGATAATAATAGAATCATAGCCAATCTCGATGGTGAGGTAGAAAACTTTAGGAAATCTTAAGCCGAATTTGAGAAGAAAGCCGAGGATGCCATCAAGGCACTCAAAGATAAGAGGACTAGGCATCGAGATGAGATGGAGAAAGCATTCCATTGGAACCATGATTTAGTGTTGGAGAGAGATGCTTCGAGCATGAATGCAACTAAGATGAAGACGAAGCTTGATCGTGAAACAAAAGAAAAGAATGACGTGCACAAACCACCTTAGGATTAATATGATGAGCTACTCAATGCTAAGGAAGAGAAGGACAAGGCTGTTGAACATGCTAAATAGGTAGACGCGCTTGTCAAAAAAGAAGCTGAGGATGCTAAATTGCAGGCAATGGAAGAGTTTAAGCCACTACATAACAAGTACAGCGCCAACATGCTCAAATTCCTCAACTTTGAGTGGTTCAACGAAGATTACTGAAGGAGTCTCTCCCTTGCTTAAGAATAAATCATTAACCAAGAAAAAATTCTTGAAGGGTGGCGAAATGGATCTGGCCTAGCTAGAGAAAGAAATCTTGATTGGAGATGAGCCCAGGGTGCTGAAAGAGGGTCGGCTTATCCTATATTCGTAACTACTACACTGCAGAAAGATGCTAGTGAAGGCTCCAGATCATTGCCTCAAGATGCTACCGTTAGGACATCCATGGGACTAAAACTACTCCTGATCCATCCACCATTCCTAACTATGATCTAGAGAGTCCTTAGATGCATAAGCCTGCTATCCTTCTCCTATCCCGGAGGGAAATTCTTGTGGCACTCTGGTCCACACAGAACCCCAAATAGAAGACGGTATCTCATTGACTTCCCTTATATTTCAGAGGGTTGATGTGTCATCAATCGACATCACTAATCCATCTTTTTATATCCCTCAAATTTAAAGGCGGCCCTAAATCGCCCCGCTTCTTGATAAGGACTCTCAGCTAAACAAGTGCCTACAAAAGCATCAATAACCATTACAACTTCAACAATGGTCCTAACCATCCTGGTTAAAGAGACTCCCGACCATAACGAGCAAATAATTAACGCTTTGTTGGATGAGGGAACTGGTGGAACCTTGGGTGCTCAGACTGATGATGATACCGTGATTATTTGAGATTCTAAGCCTCTATCGGGTCGCACCATGAGTACACTCAAGCAGGAACATCTTCGTGATATAGAAATCAAGCTGGAAATGATTGAGGACAACCCCCTTCCTTTATCCGTAGCTCTGCTTGGCCAGACCATCTTCGCTCTGGTCTATATTCCTCCGCCTAGAAGCGATCAAAGCACACCTATGGGATCTTCACAAAGCACTCCAACCTCCTTTCCTACGTCTGAGAGCACTCATAGTGAATCTACCATCCCACCACTTAGTTCGCCTCCATAGGGAAATGGAAGGGAAGGAAGAGGAGGTAAGAGGAAGGATGAAAGCTCAAGTGGCATGTCTACCAGCACAAAGAGGAGGAAGCATAAGTCAAATAAGTAGTTGTCAGTTTGCTTGATGTAGATAGACCCACTTTTAGTCTGCAATAATGGTAGTAATCTATTTTGGTTTTTATGCCGGCTTTGTGCTGGTTTAGCCCCTTCTTTTGCTTTTTGTTTTAGGCAAATAAGACTTATACTTAGTTTTCCAAATTCCATTTTAAATATTAATAATAAAGATTTTTTGTTTCGTTAAATCGATGTGTGAATTTGCCTAGTTTGTTTTAGAAAGGCACTTTCCATTCAATGTACTTGTGATCCATTCCTTTTAGTTATTATTATCGGACTAAATCCTTAGCCTATTCTGTAATTCATTGGCCATTTATTGTTCTAGTGAATGTAAAATAATTGTTGAAGTGCCAAACTCTGAGCATTAATTGAGGTTTTCCACTTAGAACAACGGTCTAGATATCCTTTTCTAGGATAACGATATCCAACGCTGAACTCCGGGCACTAGTTTAAATTAGCTACTTAAGAACGTTGTCTGTACATCCTTGTCCAGGATGTTTATTTTCAATCGTGCCTAACTCCGGACATCGATTCAAACTTCATAGGTAAGATCCCACCTTACGCCGAGTATGGACCTTTTACTTCGTTTGCTCAAGATAAAAATGTTAAGGATTGGACGGTCTTATCATATCCATTTTGGTTTATGCTCCTATCCCTAACTCAAAGATGAGAGTTAGTGAATGAACGGTCATCTCACGTGCGTTTTGGGTATATAATCCTGCTCCCACATCAAGAGTGAGAGTGGGCTGATAGACGGTCGGGTAACGTCTGTTTAGTTTATACTCCTACACCTAATTCGAGGACAAGAGTTTGCTGATATCAATCTTTGGATATTGGCATGAACTTCAAGGGTCCAATCATGAACCATAGAAGTTTGGTTGGCACTATCTTCGGGTACCTGCAAACCTATATTCTTCGCATGCAGATTCATTCGATTCGGTCAAGTCATAACTCTTAGGCAATGAAAAGATAGATCCGTGAAGCCATTTATTGAAAACAAAAAATAACAAATTTAGTCTTATTATATGGCTTCATTCAAATATGTATAATTTTAGTTCAAAGTGAAATAGCATCATAAATGCTCGCTATTCTACGCCTTTGAGAGCGAGATATCGTCAACCGCTGCAAGCCTGAAAGTGCCATCTCCAAGCTTTTGTTATATTACGTATGAACCTTCCCATGTCGAGCCCCAGTTTCTAGGGGTTGGGAAGATTCGTTTGAGGACTAGGTCGTCAATTTCAAAGGTCTGATTCCTGACCTTGGTGTTGTAATACCGGTCGACTCGGTTGTGGTGTGCAGCTACTCTCAACTCAGCTTCATCTCATTTCTTATCGATCAAGTCAAGAGACTACAAATGGATTTAGTCATTCATCTATTAATTGTAATTAATTAACCGATGAGAAGGTACTTTGAGTTCAATCGAAACCATAGCCTCCGATCCGTAAGCTAAGGCAAATGGAGAATGGCCAGTCGCTGACTTATGGGTTGTTCGATAAGCCCAAAGTACCAATGGAAGTTCATTGACCCACTGTCCCGTAACATTATCTAATTGCTTCTTAAGAATAGACTTGATAATCTTATTTATAGACTTAACTTATCCATTCGCTTGTGAATGTGCCACCGTAGCAAATCTTGTCTCTATGCGATGTTGGCAACAGAAATCTTTGAATTTGATACTATCGAATTGAGTCCCTTATAGGTAACGATTGCTTGTGGAACTCCAAAAGGACAGATAATATTTTAAGTTACAAAGCTGATCACTTTTCTTGTGTTAATTGTGGCTAATGGCTCTGCTTCAGCCCATATAGTGAAGTAATCAACCGCGACGTTGGCGTATTTCACGCTACCTTTAGATATTGGCAACACACCGATAATATCAATCTCTCAAGCTGCAAATGGTCAATGATTGACCATTTGAGTAATCTCTGTTGGTGGGGCTCTAGGAATCTTAGTAAACCTCTTGCACTTGTCGCACTTTCTAGTGTAATCAGCTGCATATCGGTTGACAGTTGGTCAAAAATACCCATAGTGGAGAATTTTCTTCACCTGGGTTTTCCCCCAACGTGGTCGACACCGGCCTCCTCATGCACTTCTCTCAGGACTTGTTTGGCCTCATCATGAGTGACATATCAAAGCATAGGGACATAATAACCCTTCTTGTGTAACAGTCCTTCCTGTATGATGCATCTTGGAGCTTGGCGAAGGAGTTTTCGTCACTTATTCCTCATGTCTAGAAGGATTCCTCTCTACAAATAGTCTTTTATCGGAGTCATTTCATGACTCAATTTTAGATTCAGCCCCCAAGATCCATTTGACATCCATCTGGTAGATGCTCTGTGCTGACAGTATTTCCATTGGAACCAAGCCCATGATTTGCGTATCTCCAAAACTAGCCAGCTTAGGTAGTGAGTCTACCTTTGCATTTTCCTCTCTGGAATATGCATTATCGTATAATACTCAATACCACAAAGCAGTTCAAAGATTGGTTTAGATAAGGGGCTAGCCTTGCTCATTTTTCCTGAAACTCTTTCTGCACTTGACATACCACTAGCTGTGAATCGCAGAAAATATGTCAAGTTTTTATCTTCGGTTCTTTGGCAATCTTGAGTTTTGCAATCAAAGATTTTTACACGACTTTGTTGTTTGTTGTAGGAAAGTCGAGTCTTAGGGCATAACAGATTAAACATTCCTAGAGAGTGACGAGTATAACTCCAGCATTGGAACATCATTTGTTTGATGCACCATCCATGTACATCTTCCACTAGCATTTTTCTCGCCACTGCTCTTCGGAGTATCATCTCGTGCATTGAATTCAACTATGAAATCAACAAAAGCTTGACCCTAAATAGATCTCCAAGGGTGATATGTTATATCATATTGGCTTAATTCAATGTTCCTTTTCAACAACCTTCTAGAAGTCTCAGGTCGTTGCAAGACTTTTCATAAAGGCTGGTCGGTAAGGACTTTGATTGGATGAGCTTGAAAGTAAGGGCGAAGCTTCCTTGAAGCAATCAACAGGTTGTATACAATATTCTCCTAATTAAGGTAATTTCTTTCCACTCCTTTCAATCGCTTACTGATATAATGGATTGGTTGTTAGATGCAGGCTTCCTCACGTACGAGTGCGGTGCTTAAAACATGCACCGATGCTATCACATATATAAAAACAAGTCATCGTCATCCACCAGCTTCAAGATTATGGGAGGTCTCTCCAAGTGATCAATAGTTCCCGAAATGCATCTGCGTGAAAGTGACTATGCTATAGGATTGTGCAATATGGAATATATATGCTAAACTTATTAATGTGGAAAGCAACTATAATATAAAATAGTAGTAAGGTAAAAATGACACCAAAGATTTTTATACTGGTTCGAACTTCCCGTTCTACGTCTAGTCAGACTCCTACTGGAATTAGAACTAGCGGCCCTTACTTAACCTGGAGGAATAGGTTTATACCGCCTGAGCAACCGGACAGGACTTGACCGCTTGAGCAAACGAACAGGACTTGACCGCTTGAGCAACCAAACAAGACTTTGTTATTACAAAGTAGATTTTCTTGACCTTGTGTGTTCTTATAACATCGATTTGTTACTTATAGTACACCCTTCCGATAATCATTTCCTCAAGAATGATGTGTATGATTGTGTGTATATGAAGAATAAGAAGTTTCAGATTACTTGCAAGATATGGAATTGTGATAGTAAGCAATGAATATATGCAATCAAGTAAGCAATAAATTCGAAGAATATTATTTAAGTTAGATCAAGAGAGAGAAGTAAATTGAGCGATTTGATCATTGAACCACAAGCTTATATGTAGTAGATAAGGAGCTGCAACTGCTGATGAAGAGATCTCCACGAATAGAAATGGCTGCAACTCTTCGAGAGAGAGAAGTCTTTTCAGAAAAGAAGTGTCTTTTCAAAAAATGACAGTTATGCAGTTTTCAGTCGACTGACTTGGTGGCTTCAATCGACTGGATTAAAATGGCACACATGCATTTGAAAATGCACAAATTATGTCAATTGAATGATGTCGTCAGTCAACTAGTCCGTATAAATTTAAAAAAATTATATACAGGTTCAGTCGACCGAGGGCATCAGTTCAGTTGACAGAACTTTGTCTTTTCTGAAGCCTGAGTGCAAGTGAGTTAAAATATTCAAATCGAATGCAATGCATGTGAATGTATGAGTGAGAGTGATGATTCTTGAGGAAATATTTTGACAGAGCAACTAGACTTGACTCTAACTCTAGATTAAATATATAGTATATATGAACCATACATCGAGTCGTTGAGTCTAGTCTTCATAGTCGTCGTAGACTCATGAATTGTTGTGTTGCTTGAAACTCTTGTCAGCAATTAGAACTTAAGATCCAACATTCTCCTCCTTTTTTATGATGACAACTCTATTTGGTATGAATGAATCTCGACAAGCCTTGTTGATCTATATCTCCCCTTGAAAATATGCTAGCCTTATCTTTGTTGTTTCGCCCCATGAATCTATGCTTCTATTTCTCTGTAAATAGTAATAGAATAATATCTTTCTCCTCCTTTATCATCGAAAAAAGGAGAGTTTCCGAACTGATAATATTTATAATCTAAGAGCATATACCGACCATGGATAATGACATAAGCATTCAAAAATCACAGAGAATCAAAATACAAATCATAGCCACATTTCCATATATATATATTACAATGACAAAATATAGAGAATACCTACCATTGTTTGAAAAATAATACTGGCTTGTTAACTTATTGAAACTAGAATGCAAAACAACTTACTCATTACCGTCTCCTTCTTTTTCGGAACTTTTTTCTTCATACCCCTCGTTTCTCCTTCTTCACCACTGGAATCCCCTCCTTGATTTCCCAATCCCCTCCCTCTTCTTCAAAAGTCAACCAATTACAATGTGGTTGAAGTCGTTTGCCTTGAGAAGTAGGAACATGACGGATATAGAAGCGGGTCGTCCACCTAGAAATGCTTCCTAAACATTGTTTTAGAATCCTTTGATGTGATTAAGCTTTTTGTTCACCTTTGTGACAGTTTTCTCAACACGAGAGACATTTGTCTCAACACAAGTAAGACGTCGATTTAGAAGCCTTTAATTTATGAAAATGATAGTCAAGGCCTCTTATGGTCGAGCTTGTGAACCAATTTGCCGTATTTCGCTAAATTCCCTTAGAGGTGGTGATGGTCGAGAAGAACTTGTAGCTTCGACACGTGGAGCTTGTTGCATAGAGGTTGGTTGTGATTGACCTGAAGCTTGGTTCTCTAGCCAATGCTCAAAGGTGATAATCATATGACCACGATACTATTTTAGGAGACGTATTAAGCTTAAAGTTTTGGTATTTAATGAGCCAATTGAAGAAAAATCCAAGTCGGGGAATGGAACTTCGAAATGTTTAATTATCCTTATGATATATGCACCATAATGAATTGTTTTCATGCACCCTTGATTAAAAGTTTGAAATTCTTCTAGGATTACCTTAGACCAATTGACGTGACGTGCACCCCATAGCATATAACGATTGCAAATCGTGCCTGTATACTTTTTCATAGCTTCCAATTCTGGGGTTGATGGAGTGAGTCAGTGCACGGTGCATAATTCTTGCTTTGGGTCTGAGTGCAACAGCCATGAGTTCTGCCATATCATCGGAGAGGAATAAATGCCTAACTCGATCTCTAGACTCCATATTTACTGCAATTTCTACTAAGTCTTCTCCTTCGTATGAACATTGGAAAATTCTTCCAAGTCGAGGTAGGGGCAGGAAGATCTTTACGCCACAAACAAGGGTCCAAATATAGTCATCCGTATTCTAAATAGTATGGTGGTCTAAATTGAGATTAGATAGAATAATTTGATGAGGAGATGGTTTATTTTTATGCTATTTGTAGTGTAATCTAGTAGAGACTCCAATCCACTCCTTCTCGCGAGATCTTGGATGGCATAAGATGAAAAATCTAAAATTTAACAAATGAACCTTCGAATATTCTCGAGCTCTTCATCTTGTCGAACCTTTGTGCCGCTCTCTCATTATACAGCCAACTATGAATCTGTGATTCCAAAGGACCAACGGAAGATGAAGAAGCCCTTTCTCTCTTTGGTGCCATGGTAGGGTTTTAGGATTTTTGAAGGAAAAAATGAAAATAAATGTGGAAATTTTGGCGATTTTGAGAGTAGAGACGCAAAGATTAAGAGCAAATAGAAGTAGAAATGAAAGAATGGGAAAAATTAGAATGTCATTTGAAATGTCTTTTGGCCAAAGGTTACCAGGTTTTCCCAGTTTCAGTCAACTGAATTTGCAAAGGCAGTCGACTAACTGGGTTTTTAAAAAAATAAATAAATAGGTTCAGTCGACTGACCTATGGATTAAGTCGACCGAATCATTTCCGAAAGATTATAGTGTAATTTTGGTGTATTCAGTCGACTGAATTTTTGGGTAAGTCGAATGAGTTGCAGTAAAAAATACAGTTAACATATTTCATTCGGTCGACATTTTGCCTTATTCAGTCGACTGTTTCTGGTGAACAATTGCAGAAATGAATTTTATTGAATATTAGAAAGAACGTACACAAATCAAACTTAAGGAATAGCACAAGGAACAGTAGAAAAAACATATAAAACATTTATTTAGATGACTTAGAAAACTTCGGAGTCTAGCACTCTTCCGGTTCGATTTTGATTATTTCCCGCACCGGTTGAATAGTCAAACAATCCCATGAATTAGGCGAGTATGGAGGCCTCTGCGGAGATGGTTGATGAACATATTTATTTGATGGAGGTGAACCATAGAGTTTGGGCGCAAATTTTTCCAATAAGCCGAGTCCCTACAATGATTATTCTGCTCGTAATACATTTCCCATTGAATGCTTAATGACTCTCGTTGATAGTGACGAATATCATCGATTCGACGGTCAATCGATGGAGAGCAAAAGCTTAGATTTCTACAAACGCGTTTTGAGTCGGGTGTATATTCGATGTGATAGCTGAGAGGCACAACTGGCACGGGTTCGTAGATTGGTGTTGGTGTGCGTAGGTTTATCGAGCCGGAACTTGGTGAAGAAAAGTCGATGGAGGAGTACTTAGAAGATTCATGAGAAGACATGATTAAAAAATGAAGTACCTTTAAAGAGAAACTTTCTTTTGAAAAAAATTGAATATATAAAACTCTTGATAAAGAAAGGTATACATAGTCCAAAACACATAAAAAATAGTAAGAAAGTTTGAGGTTAAATACATTCCAACCAGAAATGAATGTTTGGTTAAAAAGTAATAAGGAAATGTAAGGTTGAAAATATTTGTTAAGAATAGAAAAGTATAATATTAATTGAAAGAATGAATCTAGTGTGAATAAAGTTGTAGCAGAGTGGTAGTATATTTGACTTACAAGTAAGAGACTAGAGTTATAATCTTGGAAACTCAATTTTTGGAAAAATATAAAATGACGTAGAAAAAAAATTATAAATCTTTTAATGATAAAATTCCTAATTCACTTCTTAGTTTTATAAAAATATTTTCATTTAAAGGTTTTGTAAATATATCAGCCAGTTGGTTTTCAGAGGATACAAATTCTAATCTGACAATATCTTTTTCAATATTATCACGAATGAAATGATGACATATGTCAATATGTTTAGTTCGTGAATGATTGATAGGATTTTTAGATAAGTTTATAGCACTTGTGTTATCACAAAAAAATAGTTGATTTAGATAAACTTATACCAAAATCATGAAATGTTAGTTGCATGTAAATTACTTGTGCACATGCAAAAGCAGCAGAAATGTATTCTGCTTCACACGTTGATAGTGAAACAAAATTTTGTTTCTTGCTAAACCAGGAGACTAAGGATTGTCCAAAGAAGTGACAAGTCCCGCTCATACTTTTTCGATCCGTCTGACATCCTCCGAAGTCAACGTCACTATATGATACTCTAAGAACATTTTTTCGGTTAGAAAAGTCCGAAATCTTTGGTTTTGCTTAGATAACATAATATTCGTTTCACTGCTCGCATATTTGATTGTTTAGGATTTGCTTGAAATCAAGCACATGAACAAACACTCATCATTATGTTAGGTCTACTAGTAGTTCACCCATATGTGACATTTCAAATTCTTTTGTCATTATACTAGAAAATTCCCGACATAATTTTTTATTTGAAGAACCAAAAATAATATCATCTACATAAATTTGAATAATTAAAATATCCTTTTTAGTTCATTTAATAAAAAGAATTTGTTCAACTTTCCCAATATCAAAACTAGAATCTATAAGGTAGCTTTTAAGATGTTCATACCAAGCATGGGGTGCTTGTTTTAGACCGTATAAAGCTTTCTTAAGTTTATAAACATGGTCTGAAAAATTTTCAAGTGAGAATAGAGGAGGTTGTTCAACATAAACATTTTCTTTTATGTATCCATTTAAAACTGCACTTTTAACATCCATTTGATAAAGTTTAAAATTATGAAAACGTGCAAAGGCTAGTAGGATACGTATTGCTTCTAGTCGAGCGACCGGAGCAAATGATTCTTCATAGTCAATTTCTTCTTCACTTGTGCAACTAATCTGGCTTTATTTCTAGTTATATTTCCTTGTTCATATGCTTTATTTTTGAAGACGCATTTAGTACCAATGACTGTTTGATCACTCAGTCTAGGAATTAATTCCCAAAATTCGTTTCGTTCGAATTAGTTTAGCTCTTCTTGCATAGCTATAATCCAATAATCATCAGTAGAGGCTTCTTTGGCATTTTTAGGTTCGATATTGGAAAGGAATGCTACTTGGCTCATTTAATTAAGTTGGTTTCTAGTTCTGACATGTGAATCAATTTCTCCTATGACATTTTCTACTGGGTGATATCGTAAAATCCTAGGAGGAGATCTTAATCCATTTTCATTATGAGCAATATTTTCATCTTCTTCAAAATTATGAACAATGTTTTCATCTTCTTCAAAATTATTTTGAGTAACCGTATTTATGACCATCTTAGTTGGTATCTCACCATCCTCAAAATTTTTATTAAACTTAAAATTTCATCAAAGGAAACATGTAGTGTTTCTTTGATTGTTTTAGTTCTTCTATTAAAAATTCGATAAGCCCTGCTTCGGTCCAAATATCCTATGAAATTCCTTTATCGGAATTTGGGTCGAATTTTCCAAGCTGATCTTTTGTGTTTAAAATAAAACATTTTGAACCAAAAACTCTAAAATATGAGATATTTGGTTTTCTTTCATGAAATAGTTCATATGGAGTGTATTTAGTTAGTGGTCGGATGGAAACATGATTCAGAATGTAACAGGCAGTTGCTATAGCCACTGCCCAAAAATGTTTGGTAAAGTTCTTCTGTTTAATAAAGTTCTTGCACATTCTTGTAAAGTTCTATCTTCCTTCCTACAACTCCATTTTGTTGTGGTGTTCTAGGAAAAGAAAATTAAGGAAAATTCCCTTTTTATTACAAAAATGTTCAAAAGCTTCATTTTCGAATTCACCTCCATGATCACTGCTAATATTTTTAATTTTTAATTTTTTGACATTTTGAATTCTTCTAGCAAAAATTTTGAAATTTTCAGAAATGTTACATTTATTTTTCAGAAAAATAGTCCAACTATGTCTTGAAAAATCATCTACTATAACAAATACATATTTTCTATGATTTATAGATTGAACTAGATTTGGACCAAAAGGATCCAAATGCAATAGTTCAAGTGGTTGTATAGCAGAAATATTTTTCTTTGATTTAAAAGATGATTTTGATAATTTTCCTAAGTGGCAAGCATAACAAATATTGTTTACTCTCAAATTCATTTTTGTTAAACCTTTTACTAATTCATTTTTAGATAATTTGTTTATAGCTTTGAAATTAACATGACAAAATCTTTTATGGCTTAACAAAGGATCATTTTCTTTGGCTATCAAACACATGTTGGTATTGTAATTTATGTTCATATTCAAAACATATATTTTTTTATCTCTAAAACCTCCAAAAATAAGATTTTTATTTTGATAAAAAATACTACACTTATTTTCAAAAAAAGATATATTGAATCCTTTGTCACACGGTTGGCTGATGCTAAGCAAATTATGTTTTAAATTTTTAACTAATAAAACATTTGTAATAAGAGCTAAATTAGATGTACCATTATTTCTCACATCGCGTTTGCCAATGATATATCCTTTGGAATTCTCTCCAAAAGTAACAGATCCTCCATCTGAGTAGATTATGTTCGTTAGCATTTCTTTGTTTCCTATCATGTGTTTCAAGAAACCACTGTCCAATATCCATTTTCCTCTCTTTTTAGATAGTACCTGTAGAATATAGAATTAACATTGGGACCCACCATTTTATTTAGGTCCTTAGAGTTAGGTCTTGGGAAGCCAAACCCAGTGGGGTTCATAATTCCTTTTAAAAATAAAATCTATATTTTATGAACAGTTTTTATAAAAGGTTTTACATATTTATCTCTAATTAAAGAATTATTTGTTGTAGAAACTCAAATCTTAATTGGTTTAGAATAATTTATAACTTTTGAGCTAGGGTTTTCAATTTTGTTATTATTCCTTTTAATCATTGTATAAGGAATTCTTTTTCTTTGGAAAAACTTGGGAAACCTGCTTATATCCTTGTTGATGCAGCAAGGCATATAGGAATTCAGAAGTTAAACCATATTCAATCGTGCACGAGTCAAGGAGCTTCGGATTTAACTCATGAGTCGGCATGCTTGTTGAGTCGGACACGAGATAAAGGAAGCATGAGTCGGAGCCGGTTTAACAAAGCTTGGAAGAGTTCGAGTTGGATGAGTCGTTCACGGGTTAATAGATGCATGAGTCGTTTCCGACCTAACGAAACTTGGAGGAACGAGCTACGACTTAACAAAAGGGGAGATGAGGCATCGAGATTGAGTCGTCTACGACTTAATGGGGCACGAGATAGCAAGGTCCGAGTTAACAACAATTCAAGCTGTATAAAGGAGGCAGATTTGAGTCGTATACGACTTAACAAAGAGGGCTTGAGTCGTATACGAGTTAACCAAGATCAGGAGAAGATGCTACGACCTAAAGACATTCGCATAAGTCGTCTACGACTTAACAGGAAGCGGCAAGGAGATGAGTCGGCCATAGAAGCAGATGGTTGTTGGCCTTGAGTCGTTAGGTCGGCAACGACCTAACTGCTGTAGTTTGAGTCGTGAGTCGTTATGTTTTTCTTGAGTCGTATGTAGTGAGTTTCTTAAGTCGGCATGTATGATGAGTCGTACTTGGTTGAGTCGGTCACTTTGTACAGTGTTGTAATGTGTTGAGTCGTCGGGTCTTGAGTCGGAGGAGTTGTATTGGTGTTGGGCTTGCTGAGTCGTGTAAGCGGAGTGGTGTAGTTAAGTCGGTGCCGACCTTGTATGAGTCGCTTGTAGTTCGGTCTGTTGTAAAAGGGTGGAGGCGCATGTGTTAAGTCGGTCACGACTTAAGTTGAGTCGTAAGTCGCTTGCCGACTTAAGGCACTGGGTCAGAAAAGTCTATAAATAGCGTATGTGTTGTACATTTTTTGGTGGTTGATTTTGAATAAAATTTCTCTTTTGTTAGCTTTGTGCTTTCATACCAATTGGTAGTTGAGTGTAATCTCCTATCTCCACTTACGTCGTTCGAGTGCGCTCGAATCCACGTTTGTTGAAGCCGATTCACGGAATCTAGTGCGCTAGATCAACGTGCGAAGAATCGTAGATCTTTGAACACGGTATAGTGCGCTATCAACGTGTTTGAGATAGCTAGAGTTCGGTATCTTTGGATCAACGAACTTGGGCATTTTGGTATCTTCAACTCACCGATTGCTACATTTCATCGATTGAAGTTTTGTTTCGAATTATCCGCTGCGTCAGTTTTGGTATCAGAGCCATACTTAGCCAATCATAGCTAAGTTGATTCTTGGAGCCAAGTGTTGAAGTTTGAAGTTGTGTTCGTTGTGGTCATCTTGAAGTTGCAACAAGCTTGGAGTATTTGATCTATAGCATTTTGAATCAAGTGTTGGAGAGTGATTGAATTTGTGAGGAGATTTTTGCGCGCCAAGATTTGAAGTGTGGAGCCGTGCCGACTTAACCATAAGTCGTTGCACATTGAGCCGAATCAAGTCATAGCCGAGACATTGTTGGGCCGTGATTTGTTGAAGTCTTGTGATTGAATTGTTGAAGTTTGTGAAGTTTTTCAATCATGCCACCAAGGAGAGCCAATCGTCATCAAAACATTGAAGCACTATATCGAAGAGAAGAGGCCGATCAAATGGAGCAACGTATGCACGAGAAGATTGATGAAGGCATTGGTAGGTTGGAGAAGCTTATGATTGATATGAATCAAAGTAGAAGAAGAAATTCACCTGAATCCATTCATGGAGGAAGTAGAGTTTCACATCATTCAGATCGGGAGAGGAGAGAAAGTCAGGATCAACGGAGTGTTGATAATCGAAGTAGGAGGAATGTTGATGACCATGATAGACGGGATGTTGGTTGTAGGAGTGGTGGTAGAGATGTTGGAGGGCGTGAAAGACAACGATATGCATCAGACTTTGATGAGGAGTTTGACGGTGATAGGGGAAGTGTTCATTTCAGAGACCGAGATCAGGGACAACGTCAGTATCGGGTTATTGATGATGATCGACGTTGGGAATCGGGTATGAAGATGGAGATTCCGGAGTTTAAAGGAGGGATGGCAGCTGAAGAATTTCTTGATTGGGTATCAAATGTTGAAGAGATCTTTGATTTCAAGGAGGTTCCTGAGCATAGGAGAGTAAAGTTGGTTGCTACTAGGTTGAGGGGGAGAGCTTTGGCGTGGTGGCAGCAAACTAAACTTACAAGGGAGAGAATGGGGAAGTCAAAGATAGAATCGTGGGATAAGATGAAGAAGTTGATGAGATCTACTTTCTTACCTTACAACTATCAATCACTTATGTACCAGAGGTTGCAGAATCTGAGGCAAGGGACAAAATCTGTTAGTGATTATGCTGATGAATTTTACCAACTCATCGCCAGGAATGATATCATGGAAACAGAAGAACAGCTAACTGCTAGATTCATTGGGGGTTTGAGAATGCAGATCCAGGATATGGTTAATATGTTTGATCCTAGATCCATTGCAGAGGCACATCAGAAAGCGTTAGCTTGGGAGAAACAAGGAAGGCGTGGAGGAGGTGTGTTTACTCATTCTAATAATCCAGTGAAAGGTGCCGGTGGAAGTTCTAGTGTTCCTAAACCTGTTACAAAACCAGTGGTGAAGGAGGTTGAGAAGGCGAAGGCTAACAGTGTTTTCAAATGCTATAATTGTCAGGAGTTGGGTCATAAAAGTAACGAATGTCCGAAGCCGAAGAAAAGAACCATGGTTGCAGAAGTTGAGGCAGATGATGGTGAGGAGGCAGAGTATTCAAATGTACCTTATGTTGAGGAGGAAGAAGAAGTGTCGGGAGATGAAGGATGTAATCTTATGATGAGGAGAAGTTGTTTGACACCAAAGCAAGAGGAGGATTGTAGTTGGCTGAGAAGCAATATTTTCCAATCGACATGTACTATTCTGGGAAAGGTCTGCAAGTTTGTTATTGATGCAGGAAGTTGTGATAATATTATTTCTACAGAAGCAGTGAGAAAGTTGAACTTGAAGACCGAGAAGCATCCTAAACCATATAAGCTAGCATGGTTAAGGAAGGGAGGTGAAGTAAAAGTGTGTCGAAGGGCTTGTGTTAATTTTTCGATTGGGAAGAAGTACAAAGATGAAATCTGGTGTGATGTCGTAGATATGGATGTTTGTCACTTATTGTTGGGCAGACCATGGCAGTTTGATAGAGCAGTACAGCATGACGGTCGTGCCAACAGTTACAGTTTCATGTTCGAGGGTACTAAGATCACTTTGGTTCCCAAGAGACAGCAACAGAAGGAGAGCAAGCTAGAAGAGATTGAAGAATTGAAAACTCTGTTGACTTTGAAGGAGTTTGTTAAAGAAGTGGAGGAAGAACCGGAAGTGTTTTTGTTGATTGGGAGAGAGAGTAGTGAAGAAGTTGAGATTCCCGAAGAAGCAAAGCCAGTTTCGGAAGAGTTTGAAGATGTCTTTCCAGAGGAGTTGCCAAAGGAGTTACCACCACTTAGAGACATTCAGCATCAGATTGATCTTGTTCCGGGGGCAGTGTTACCACATCGACCACATTATCGTATGAGTCCGAAGGAACATGAGGAATTGAGAAGGCAGGTGGAAGAGTTGCTTGAACAGGGTCGTATTCAGGAAAGTTTGAGTCCGTGTGCTGTGCCTGCATTGTTAGTACCAAAGAAGGACGGAACTTGGAGGATGTGCACTGATAGTAGAGCTTTGAATAAGATCACTGTTCGTTACAGATTTCCTATGCCGAGGTTGGATGATTTGTTAGATCAGTTGAGTGGGGCAACTATATTTTCAAAGATTGATTTGAAAAGTGGTTATCATCAAATCCGAATCAGACCTGGAGACGAATGGAAGACAGCTTTCAAAACTAGAGAGGGGTTGTACGAATGGTTGGTTATGCCATTTGGTTTGTCTAATGCACCTAGTACATTCATGCGGGTGATGAATCAAATCTTTCGACCATTCATTGGAAAGTTCGTCGTGGTGTACTTCGATGATATTCTGATTTATAGCAGGAGTACGGAGGAGCATGTTTTTCACCTGAGGGAAGTGTTGCTTATTCTTCGTGAAGAACAATTTTATGCTGCTACCAAGAAATGTGTGTTTATGACACCTACTGTTTTATTCCTGGGTTATGTTGTTTCAGGAAAAGGAATCCAAGTTGACCAGAGCAAAGTTGAAGCAGTCAAGAATTGGCCACAGCCAAAGACAATTACAGAAGTGAGAAGTTTTCATGGGCTAGCGTCATTCTACCGAAGATTCATACCACACTTCAGTAGCGTGATGGCTCCAGTGACTGATTGCATGAAAGGGAAACAATTTGTGTGGTCAGAGGAAGCGGGGGTTGCCTTTGAAAGGATCAAGGAATTGTTGACGTCTGCACCAATTCTTGTTCTACCTAATTTTCACTTATTGTTTGAATTGCATACTGATGCTTCGAAGGTTGGTATTGGAGGAGTTCTGAGTCAGAATGGGAAGCCAGTTGCTTATTTCAGTGAAAAGTTGTCAGGGGCGAAGATGAGATACAGTACATATGACGTTGAGTTTTATGCTGTTGTACAGGCTGTTAAGCATTGGAGACATTACTTATTTCAGAAGGAATTTGTTCTGTACACTGATCACGAAGCTTTGAAACATTTACAGGGGCAAGATAAGATTTCAGCAAGACATGCATCATGGATTGCATATTTACAGCAGTTTACTTTTGTCGTTAAGCACAAATCTGGGGTGACCAATCGAGTAGCTGATGCTTTAAGTAGGAGGAGTCATTTACTGACGACAATGAAGGTGGAAGTGACGGGGTTTGAAATGTTGCCAGAGATGATTGAAGAAGATCCTTACTTTGTGAAATATGTTGAAAAAGTGAAGGATGGGAGTACCGATGAATTCATGTTAGTTGATGGTTTTCTGTTTAAAGGAAATCGTTTATGTATTCCGGACTGTAGTTTGAGGATGAAGATTGTGAAGGAATTGCACGAGGAAGGACATGTTGGCCGTGATCGTACTTTACAGTTGATTTCGCAGTCTTACTTTTGGCCGTCGATGAGGAAAGAGGTTGAAAGATTCGTGGAGCGATGTCATATTTGCCAAGTTTCAAAAGGGACAGCAACGAATGCAGGGTTGTATATGCCATTACCAGTACCATCCAAGCCATGGGTTGATATTAGCATGGATTTCGTTTTGGGTTTGCCGAGAACTCAAAGGGGAAATGATTCGATATTTGTTGTGGTGGACAGGTTTTCAAAAATGGCACATTTTGTTGCTTGCAAGAAGACAGCAGATGCAGTTCGAGTAGCGCAGTTATTTTTCAAGGAGATTTATCGACTTCATGGATTGCCAGAATCTATTGTTTCTGATCGAGATACTCGTTTTCTGAGTCACTTTTGGCTGAGTTTGTGGAAAATGGTGGGAACGAAGTTGAATTTCAGCAGTGCTTATCATCCACAAACCGATGGACAGACAGAAGTTGTTAACAGGTCATTGGGAAATTTGTTGCGTTGTCTTGTACAGGATAATTTGAGAAGTTGGGACCTGAAACTATGTCAGGCAGAATTTGCTCACAATCATGCAGTTAATCGAAGCACAGGATTCAGTCCGTTTCAGATTGTTTATTCATGTTTACCCAGGGGACCGTTGGATTTAGCAGTTGTACCACAGTCAAAGAAAACAGTTAAACGAGCTGCTGATTTTGTTGATGAGCTGACGGAATGTCATAAAGTCGTTCAGGAACGATTGGAGAAATCGAATGAGAAATATAAGAAGTTTGCAGATTCGAAACGACGAAATGTTGAAATTAAAGAAGGTGATTTAGTTTATGCTGTGTTAACAAAGGATCGATTTCCAGTGGGTGCTTATAACAAGTTGAAAGCGCGAAAAATTGGTCCAGTTGAAGTTTTGAAGAAGATTAACGAGAATGCTTATCGATTACAATTACCAGATGATGTTTATACTTCTGATGTGTTTAACGTTAAACATTTAATTCCGTATCGTAGAAATGAACATTTTGATGAGAAAGAATTTGCAAATTCGAGGTCGAATTTTTCTCAACCAGGGGAGGATGATGCAGCAAGGCATATAGGAATTCAGAAGTTAAACCATATTCAATCGTGCACGAGTCAAGGAGCTTCGGATTTAACTCATGAGTCGGCATGCTTGTTGAGTCGGACACGAGATAAAGGAAGCATGAGTCGGAGCCGGTTTAACAAAGCTTGGAAGAGTTCGAGTTGGATGAGTCGTTCACGGGTTAATAGATGCATGAGTCGTTTCCGACCTAACGAAACTTGGAGGAACGAGCTACGACTTAACAAAAGGGGAGATGAGGCATCGAGATTGAGTCGTCTACGACTTAATGGGGCACGAGATAGCAAGGTCCGAGTTAACAACAATTCAAGCTGTATAAAGGAGGCAGATTTGAGTCGTATACGACTTAACAAAGAGGGCTTGAGTCGTATACGAGTTAACCAAGATCAGGAGAAGATGCTACGACCTAAAGACATTCGCATAAGTCGTCTACGACTTAACAGGAAGCGGCAAGGAGATGAGTCGGCCATAGAAGCAGATGGTTGTTGGCCTTGAGTCGTTAGGTCGGCAACGACCTAACTGCTGTAGTTTGAGTCGTGAGTCGTTATGTTTTTCTTGAGTCGTATGTAGTGAGTTTCTTAAGTCGGCATGTATGATGAGTCGTACTTGGTTGAGTCGGTCACTTTGTACAGTGTTGTAATGTGTTGAGTCGTCGGGTCTTGAGTCGGAGGAGTTGTATTGGTGTTGGGCTTGCTGAGTCGTGTAAGCGGAGTGGTGTAGTTAAGTCGGTGCCGACCTTGTATGAGTCGCTTGTAGTTCGGTCTGTTGTAAAAGGGTGGAGGCGCATGTGTTAAGTCGGTCACGACTTAAGTTGAGTCGTAAGTCGCTTGCCGACTTAAGGCACTGGGTCAGAAAAGTCTATAAATAGCGTATGTGTTGTACATTTTTTGGTGGTTGATTTTGAATAAAATTTCTCTTTTGTTAGCTTTGTGCTTTCATACCAATTGGTAGTTGAGTGTAATCTCCTATCTCCACTTACGTCGTTCGAGTGCGCTCGAATCCACGTTTGTTGAAGCCGATTCACGGAATCTAGTGCGCTAGATCAACGTGCGAAGAATCGTAGATCTTTGAACACGGTATAGTGCGCTATCAACGTGTTTGAGATAGCTAGAGTTCGGTATCTTTGGATCAACGAACTTGGGCATTTTGGTATCTTCAACTCACCGATTGCTACATTTCATCGATTGAAGTTTTGTTTCGAATTATCCGCTGCGTCACTTGTCCTCTTTTATTGAAATAGTTTGAGAATTTTCTATAATTTTAGAAAGAAATTATCTACCTTCGTTAAAATTAGAGACAATTTTTAGTAATATCATCTAATTTTGTTTTAAGTCTAGAATTATCTGATTCCAATATTTTAATATTATCTTTAAGATCATGATTTTCAACCAAAAGAGCATCATTCTTTTCTTTCTGAGTTTCTATTTCTTGACTTAACATAGATGTTGAGATGTCGTATTAGAATAAGATTCCTGAGTAATTTCAAGTTCTTCTTCTAAAATTTCTTTCTCATTTCTTAACATATTTACCTCAATTTCAGTCCAATATAATTTTTCAAGAGTTTCTTTATACTTTATTTTGATGTCTCTTTGTTTGTTAAGTAATTCAGTGTTTATTTCCAATAAATTATCAAAAGTTAGATCACTTACCTCGTCATTTGTGGCCATAAAACATACGTTGGCTTATTCTGTATCACTGTCTGAGTCACCATCTGATGACGATGATGATTCCAAATCATCCCAAGTGACAGAGAAAGCTTTCTTTTTGAATATATCTTTCTTGTGCTTATATTTGTCTTTCTTTCGATCAGGATAGTCTTCTTGATGTGGCTTTTCTTGTGACATTCATAGCATTCTAGAGCAGAAGATGATGGTTTGTTGTTATTGTAATTATTGCTGAGCTGTTCTTATTGTTTCTAAATTTGTTGCTCCTTTTGAAATTCTAAAACTTCTTGAATTTTTTCGCATCGAACGCCATATCTTCCTTATCTGAATGTGATTCAAGCGGCGCCTTTGCCGCTTGGAATGCTATATTCTTCTTATCTGAGCCTGTACTCGTTTTGTCTGGAGATTAACTTCATAAGACATTAGATTTCCTATCAACTCTTCTGGTTTGATGGTTGAAATGTCATTAGCTTCTTCGATTGCTAAGATCTTCCATTCCCACTCATTCGTTAGAGAGTTGAGGATTTTTGAAACAATATCAAAGTATGTTTCTCCTAATGCTAACAAAGAATGATATATATCTTGAAATCTAGAGTACATTTCATTTATTGTTTCATCTTGCTTCATTTTGAATTTTTGGAACTGATTTTTGAGCAAAGAAATTTTACCCCGCTTTACTTTGTTAGTACCTTCATGTGTAACTTTAAGTGTACGCCAAATTTCATAAGCCATTTTACACATGCTTACTCTATTAAACTCATTCTTGTCTAATTCATAATATAATATATTCATGGCTTTAGAATTTGCAGTAGCATCAAGTTTTTGTGTGTTAGACCATTGTGAATATTCTGTAGTAGGTATGGTATATTCAGTTTGAGTAATATTCCAGGTTTTATAACTATTAATTTGTATATAAATTCTCATCCTAGTAGCTCAATAGTTATATTTCATTCCATTAAATAGAGGTGGTCGTACAGTAGATTGACCTTCAAGAAAACTGGTGTTAGTTTTAGTGCTAGTGTTGTTTTCCATATTAAAATATCAAATAACTATGTTACGGTTATAAGATGACCTTGATTTGATACCAAATGGAAGTGACTATGCTATAGGATCATGCAATATGGAATATACACACTAAACTTATTAGTGCGGAAAGTAACTATAAAATAAAATGGTAGTAAAGTCAAATTGACACAAGATATTTTTATACTGGTTCGAACTTCCCATTCTACGTCCAGTCCCAGACTCCTTCTAGAATTAAAACTAACAGCCCTCACTTAACCCGAAGGAATAGGTTTACACCGCCTGAGCAACCGAACAGGACTTAACCGCTTGAGTAACCGAACAGGACTTGACCGCCTGAGCAACCGAACAGGACTTGACCGCCTGAGCAACCAAACAGGACTTGATTACAAAGTAGATTTTCTTGACCTTGTGTATTCTTATAACATGTATTTTTCACTTGTAGTACACTCTTCCTATAATCTTTTCCTAAAAAACGATGTGTATGGTTGTGTGTATATGAAGAATAGGAAGTTTCAGATTGCTTGTAAGATGTGGAATTGCGATAATAAGCAATGAATATATGAAATCAAGTAAGCAATAGATTCGAGGAATATTATTCAAGTTAAATCAAGAGAGAAGTATATTGAGTGATTTGATCATTAAAACACAAGCATATATATAGTAGATAAGGAGTTGCAACTGTTGGTGAAGAGATCTCTACGAATAGTAATGGCTGCAACTCTTCAAGAGAGAAATCTTTTCAGAAAAGGAAGTGTGTTTTCAAAAAATGACAGTTACACAGTTTTTGGTCGACTGACTTGGTGGCTTCAGTTGACTGAATTAAAAAGAGGCATATGCATTTGAATATGCATAGATTTAATCGACTAAATGATGCCATCAGTCGACTGGTCCGTGTAAATTTAAAAAAATTATATACAGGTTCAGTCGACTGAGGGCATCAGTTCAGTCGACTGAACTGTGTCTTTTCTGAAGCCTGAGTGCAAGTGAGTTAATATATTCAAATCGAATGCAATGCACGTGAATATAAGAGAGAGAGAGAGAGTGATGACTCCTGAGGAAAGATTTTGACAAAGCAACTAGACTTGACTCTAACATATATAGTACTAGACTCTAGATTAAATATATAGTATATATGAACCATACATCGAGTCGTTGAGTCCAGTCTTCGTCGTATTTGTAGATTCATGAATCGTTGTGTAGCTTGAAATTCTTGTCAGCAATTAGAACTTAAGATCCAACACTGCGCACTTCTACGTCCAAGCGAAAGTTATTTTTCCCTTCGTACTTTTACCCTTATTGATTACGTAAAAGAAAGGGATACATTTGTTGGTGGCTTTGGAGGTGAATCGACATAATGCAACGACCTTTCAATTTGAACTCTAAACCTCCTTGACTGTCTTCGAGGTCTCCATGTCCCTTAATGCCTTTATCTTCTCTGAATTGGCTTTAATTCCATAGGAAGTCATAGCGAAGCCTAAGAACTTCTCTGACGTAATGCCAAAAGAGCATTTCAAAGAGTTGAGCTTCATTCCGTATTTTCCGAGAATGCCAAACATTTTTGTCAGATCGTCAATGTAGTTTTTCAAACACCGTGACTTCACGAGCATGTCATCAATATAGACCTCCATTGAATGACTAACTTGATCTCTGAACATCTTGTTTACCAGTCTCTGGTAGGCTGCTTCAGTGTTTTCCAAGCCAAATGGCATGACCCGATAGAAATACTATCCCAAGTCGATAATAAAGCTGGTATATTCTAGGTCCAGGATATGAATTGAAATATGGTTGAGTACGCACACAAATGTAAGCAATTCATGTCCGGATGTTGAATCCACCAAATGATCAATCCTTGGTAGCGGGATGCTGTCCTTTGGGCATGCCTTATTCAAGTCAAAATAATCGATGTACATCCTCCATTTTCCATTAGCCTTCTTCACCAAGACTGAATTAGACACCCATTCCAGGTATAAGTCATCGCGGATAAAGCATTTTCCTTCAGCATCTCCACTTCTTCATTGAGTGTAGCAGATCTCTCCGAACCCACGCCGTGGTGCTTCTGTTTCACAAGAATGCATTTAGGATTTATGTTCAATACATGGTTCTCTATCTCTGGAAAGATCCCAAGCATATTAGAGTGCATCCAGGTAAACACATCCTCATTCGCCTAGAGAAGACCAATCAACTCCGTCGTCATCGTGACACCAAGCAGCGATAAGACTTTCAAGGTCCATGTTGGGTCACCCAGACTGACAGGGATATTAACCGTTAGCTTAGATGGAGTTTATCTTTCATCTAATTGCTCTTTTTGTAGGTCCATATCCTTATGGAATCGAGTATGCAGCCCGAGCTAGGGCTCAAGCGTTGGTTGCTATGTGTCCAAATCCTTGATGTAGAGAGCTCCTTCCATACCTTTTCCTTTCTCTCTTTGCATCGCTTCTCTTGGCTCGATGAAGTAGCATTCATGGCCAGTCACTTGATCTCCCTTTACAATTCCTATGCCATTCTATGTAGGAAACTTCATTATCAATCACTAAGGGGTATTGCCGCTTTGAATTGGGTCGGTCGGCCTAAAACTGCATTGTAAGCTAAGGAAATATCCAATACCAAAAAATACATAACCCGCACTCGTTTGCGGTTGCCCTCATCAAGTACCACTGATAATTCTAGACTATCCAATTAGCTCAGTAGTCGTCCCCTTGAACCCCTGTATTCGAGATTTACAAGGTTTCAAATCCTTTGCCTTCAAAAGAATTTGATCATAAGCTTTTTTGAATAGGATGTTAATTAAACTCCAACAGTCAACCATTTCAGCTAGAATTTTATCGGTTGGATGTGGTCCACCAATTATTGTGTTAACCACCAAGCATTTTTCAAGTCACCTAGACTCCTTACTACTGGGCTCGACTTGCCTTTATTGGGAAGATGGCCCAGGGGAATTTGAATTTCCTTGTCCGCCATCATATGGGGCTTTCAAATATTGTTGCATTTTCTTCTTACGTATCAACTCTTCAATGATGTTTCATAAGTGTCTACACTCATTCATATTATGACCGTAGGTCTCATGGAATTTATAGAACTTAGAGACTTACTATCCTTCTCAGTCGACTCTCTCGGAGTCAACTTTCTGTACTGCTTATTATTTTGAGTTGCCGGATAAATATTCTGTATTGAATTGTTCAGTTTGGTATAGCTATCATACTTAGGAATCCTGGGACAATTCTTATTACTGGCTTCTTCTTCTTAGCCCCATCGTTATTCCATTCCATTCGTCATTACGGTTAACAACATTCGCATTTACATTTCCAGAACTTCCTCCTGATTTCTTTACAACGACGCATGTTTCTTCCAAGCATAAGTACTCACTGGCTTTTCTATGAAAAGTAACCATCATTGGTAAGGGTTTAGTTTCCATCCATTCCCCAAAATCCATATCAGGATGAATCCCATAGACTACCACCATCAGCACTATGTCATACTTGGGATTTATAACATCTAAGGTTGTGTGGAACCGATTTAGGAAATTCTCAAGCGACTGTTTATCAACTTGGAAGAGGTTTGATAGAGACATCACATGTTTCGAAAATGAAGTATGTAAGCCGAATTGCTAAAAACTTTCGTGAAGAATCAGTGAAAGACGATGTGGACCTCGACGATAGTCGAGTGAACCAAATCATAGCTACTCCTTCTAAGAAAATTGAAAAACAACAAAATTTCATAGAATCGAAAGCTATAGCGGAATCCATATGTCACTCATATCTCATTAAATTCCGCATAGGATCCATTATTCTTCCATATGATGGCATAGTTGGCATTGCGAACCTTCGGGGAAATCTCTCGTGTAGGATGTTCTTGGTAAATGGATTTTAACTTAGAGAGATACCCCACTCATTATTAGTTCTGAACCAATTTTCACTTACAAGTCTTTTGACCATATTTTCTAGGTATTCTGGGTCCACAAGTTCGACTAAATTCCCACGGTGGTTCGAATCCGCTCTGGGTGTTCGGATCGACAAATGCACTCGGTTTGGCTCTTAAAAACTAGGTTCCCCAGCCTTTAAGGGATTAATTCATCCAGCAATCCTCTATGTTTGATTCCCGTCAGTTGTATCATCACCAACAACACAATTTTTCAAATTCTGATCATCCGTGACTAGAAGTCGGATCCATGCCGCCATCTAGAGGGCGTGTATTGGGCCCACTATTAGTTGGGTCGGTACTGACCCGTCCTCTCAGGTCGATACTGATCCACAAACCCAAGCCATAGGTTTTCCTTCTTCCTTGATGTGATATTCCAGCATCATTTTGAGTCCTCTTTAGCTTTCTGCCTCTCTATCTCTGCTCAGATGAAGACGAACTTTCAAACTCTGAGCTGGGATCCCTTCTACTCCTTCTACGGCTGTTCTGAGTTAAATTATTCAGCAACCTTAAGCTATGTTGCATCATTTGCTTCTCAACACTTCTAAGCTTAAAAAAGGAACAAGCACACATGTACTCAAATACTATTCACAATTGCTAGCAACCAATACTCATGGTTCGCTGAGGTTCAAAACTCTCCCATCGTCCAAGGATGATAAACAATGTATTAAGCATACCTTACGATCAATAGCCTCAAGTCATTACTTAGATGATTATTCATGCCACTGTTGGATCATAGGTTTTGATTGCTAACTTGAAACAACAATTCATGAATCTACAACATCCAGACTCAACGACTCAAAGTATGGTTCGTATAGTTATATATTTTAACAGGAGTCATAAAATATGTATAAGGAGTCTAGTTAGTACTTTGTTAAAATCTTTCCTCAAGAATCATCATTCACATTCAAATAAACTAGCATGCATATTTTAGTCAAAATCAAGTTTTCAAAAAATGCATGGAATGGGGCTCGAACCTAGGTCACTAGTTTAAAAGGCAAGTGCTCTAACCAAATGAGCTGTGGTGGTTTTTGTTTATCAATAGAATTCAGTCGATTGAACAAGATCATTCATCCGACCGAATCTGTGCATTTTAACATATATGTGAATGTTTTTAAATTCAATCGACTAAATGATCAAAGTCAGTCGACTGAATCCTGCAACTGTTGTTTTCTTATGAAAAGACACCTCTTTTTTGAATAGTTGTCTTCCTCCCTAAGGGTTGCAACCATTGTTGTTCGTAGAGAACTCTTCACCAGCAGTTGCAACTCATTATCTATTATAAATACACCCGAGTTTCATTGATCAAATAATTTAATTCTACAATCTCTTTTGACCTAGAGTGCATAACATTCTCGAATCTATTGCTTACATAAGTTCATACATTCATTACTTCACATCTCACTTCCATAACTAATAGAGCAATTCGAATCTTCCTATTCTTCATACACGCACAATCATACACATTACCCTTGAGGAAAAGATTATAGAAAGGGTGTACATTATTGACTTATCAGTGCTATTCAAGAGCATACTTAATCAGAAACAACTTTACTATTTATATTGGAAGTCCTGCTCGGTTGCTCAGGCAGTAGAAGTCCTATTCGATTGTCTAGACGGTAGAAGTCATGTTCGGTTGCTCAGGTGGTAGAAGTTCTATTTGGTTGTCTACGCCGTAGAAGTCCTGTTCGGTTGCTCAGGCAGTGTAATACCTGTTCCTCCGGGTTAAGAGAGGGTTGTTAGTTTTAATTCCAGAAGGAGTCTGAGAGTGGACATAGAACGGGAGTTCGAACTAGTATAAAATTCCTGGCGTCATTTTACTTTACTGCTGTTATTATTTTCCACACTAGTTATTTTTATACTCATATTTGGCATCAGTAGATAACTTAGTTTATATCGCATTGCCAATACATTTACATTGTTTATAACTATTGGCCATTTCGATCCTTTAGCATAACAGTCAATTTCATTTGGTATCGGAGCATAGCAACTTTCAGCTACCTCATAATAAATCGAAGAGTCGTTTACCAAACTCTTCATAAGCCAACAAATTTGGTATACAAATATACTAAAGCCCGTATGATGCACATGGACCATCCGTACGCAATATTCGATTAGATCACGTACTCAATCACATAAAGTTCATTTCCAAACGAGTATAGATCACTTGACCTCTTTAGTGCAGATGCTGATTTGGTTCCTTGATTAAAAACCTCCGTTCTCCTTGCATATCCATATACTATGATAGAAAGCATTAGGATCGTATTATGAATCTGTATCAAGTGTCCACCTTTAAGAATCGAGTGAAAAATCCTTGTTTGGACTGTGTAGACCACCCTGAAAACATGCACTCGAATATCGAATCAAGAATAGTCGTGTAAATAAAATGATTTACATACAACTTACATATTTACCCTTTTGATTTCTTAACTACGCCGATTCCTTTTTAATTACATTCATTTATACAATTAGTATGTCATTCAATACTAAAACCATTTATTAATCATTTCATAAAACATAACTTCATGTTTATCCACATTTTACAACTTAAGTTCATACTCATATAATACTCCATTACATCCTAAGAGTATATACAAACATCAAATTTGTTTTACTTAATAAGGATGACCTACAATTTCAAATTGTTTCAACTTACTACCTTTTTAATTCAAGTATTATATAAACTCAACTTCATATTTTCAAAATACTTAGTTATATGTCCAATAACAATCCAGAAATTCCTAACTATCTCATTTTAAAAAAATGAAAACTACCAAATAATATATCATATTATGATGCATATACTATACTTTCCTAATGCATAAGTGTTATTCCGCCTTTTAACTAGGCAAAATGCGTACAGATTGGACGAGTCAAACTTGGAGTTATCAAGGCAGAAAGCCTAAAGGGATAACCTAAGAGTCCGAAACTACACACAAACAGAGTAACAAAGCAAAAGCAAAAGCAACCTAAGCCAAAAGGACTAAAAACCCACCTAAGTGGTGGGTCGGTGCCGATCCAGACCCTATGTCGGTACCAACCCAACTTCCTTCATCCATGAGAGTCCATCTTCTGCACACGTGCTCTATTTGATGTTAGAAACCTAACCCCAATGTTTTTTTATTGATCTAATGCAATTCTCTATCGATCTCCGTAAGCAATCAAACCAACAACTTTGTTTTTCCATGGATCCTTCATTTGGACCCCGAAACAATCTAATGTTGATGCAAACAACCATGAAGTCATGAAGCTAATTATAAGACAAGCCAAAGCGAAGAATTCAAGATGACTAGATTGACTATCTTACGGATCGATATTGACCTAAGCCTTTTCAGTCGTATCGACCCGTATAAGTTAATGAGGTGGCATCCTACTTTGGTGGAGAAACCGTTTAAGATGTGGAAAATGAGGAGGAGATCTTTTATGTGATATTTTAGGCTCCCTACTTCTATGAATAGAAGAGTATGGCTCATTTTTCAGAATTTTTTTGCTCTTACTCTTCTCACTCTAAATTCTTGTAATCTTTATTGGAGTTGTACTTGCCCGTAAGAACTACCGTTTCCAAGTCAGAATATAAACGATAAAATCATTAAGTCGATGTAGGCCTTGAATTTTCGAACTACATAAATTATATTGTGTTCTTTCGTACTCGTTTTCATTTAATTTTCTTCACTTTTTATTTTTTTATATAAACTCTTGGGTGTTTGTGTCATTTTTAGTTCAAACATTTTGGTGCATTCACTACGAATCGTATTCCCAAGCTACTTGGATCCATCATCAACTATTGGATTCCTTAATTCCAAGAGGTAGATCCAATTTTCCTACCTTATTTTCTACTATTTATATTTCCATAATCTAAGAGAAGCTATTTGTAATAGCCCCATCAAGAAGAGAATGTTCTACCAATTCTAGAGCTACTACTGAAGCCGAGAATGCTCAACATGTAGATATGCCGCTCAACTAGAGTAATTAGAGATCCAAAATTTAGCTGAAGTTGTTACCAGAATGGAGATGGATAGGATGATAAAGCAGATAGAAGAAATATTCCAAGCTAGTCACAATGGGATAGTATAAAGAAGATGGAGTACAGTTTGAAGGAGATCCATCCAGAGTTGCTTATAAACTAGGGATTTCTTCTTATCTTAGTATCATATATCATTTGTAATGTCCTCACCGCTTGAGATAGAGTCGCTTAGTATGCATTTGAGTTTGTAGTTTAGTTTGTATATAGTTTCAGCAGTACTATATATATATATATATATTTTGTTTCATATATCTCCTTTGATTATTGTTTTTATTAATTCTAAGGATGAAATGTTCTAAGTGGGAAAGAATGTAGCGACTCAGAAATTTAAACACTTCGTCTTCGAATATCAAATTATTTTGAAATATAATTATGTGTTATAAATATGATTTTATACTTGTTTGGCATCATTCAATTAACGAATAACGATAAGAAACTTGTTTTTGACAATTGTTTATAAAAATATATTTTTGATGAAAAATTGATAACGTGACCGAAAATCATTTACCGATAAACAGCTTTTCGATCGATATAAGTTGTTCGAACTCTTGTGCACTTATCTAATAATCAAATGAACCCATTAGCAACTAATTAACACATTCTCCTCTTCGTAAAGCTTGGAAGGTTCTAGAATATTCTAATGGATAAGAAATATTATCATGAATGGGCTTAATGGTAATTAGCATAAAAGAGAAGTGACATAAAGGAGAAGTGATGGAAGGTGTGTCTTCCATGGCATGAAGGGGATAAAGGAAAGGTGAATGAGCACTGTCCTTTATCTATATAAAGAGGAGCACACTCTTAGTTAATATTCACAAATTCATAAAGCTTAGAGTTATAATATCCATTTCTTCTTCTTCTCCCTCTTCATAATACCTTAAAGCAAAATATTTTCAAAACAAATCCAAATCAACTCAAGCTAGACTAAAGCATTACTACCACATTACAAACATATAACCTAGTTAGAAGTTGAAGAAGCAAAGCCACTCTCACACTAGGAGGGAAGGCCTTGAGCGTATAGTGAGGAGGAGTGGCAAAATCATGGAAAGGTGGTTAGTTGTTTGTATGTTATAGTTAACACCTCACTTTGAATGGAAAATATAACAAATATATATTGTGTTTGATTGTGTTTAAGTTGTTTGAATTGTTGTTCACATATGTTAAAACATTGGTTTGAATTCTTGCTTTGAACGTAAGTGACACATGTGATCCATATGTATAGACATGGAATGGACTTGAGCAGACTTGTATGACTTATGACAGGACCTTAAACAAAGTACATAGGTTATAGGGGGACTTTGGATTAGATCGGACTCAGATTTGAAAGCGCACTTATAGCGGTAGTCACTATAGATGCAGTTAGGAATATCTAGCATTTGATGATTTCTATGGAACTTTGTAATGAGATCCTTAGGAGTTTATTGCCATGTTTATAATGTCTTATACATATGTCTTCATTTGTGCAAAACTGCCCTTTTTAGCCTTTATTTTAGACTCTAAAAGGTTTGAAAAGATATTTAAACTGAAGTATTTTGGTTTATTCTTTTTATAAGGGTTTGCTAATTCATATTAGAGTATTTCGAAAGTGACTTGAGATATTTATGAATTTTTAAGAATTAGTTGTGAATTTTTTAAGAAGGAATATTCTTTTAAAATATATAGAAAACATGTTTTTTCAAGTTTTAAGGAAAATTATGAAGTTGTCATTTTCAAGTAATATATTGAGTAATTTTTTAAAACCTATAAGTATCATAAAGTATTTTTAAGTATATATAGTTTTTAGAAAATATGTTGATTATTTTATATCTTATGAAATATAATATCATTTGACTTGTTTATTTAAATATCAAGTTTTGCAAATAAGTTACTAAACGTATATATCATTTTAATAAGGATTTTAAAAGTATAAACAAAGGGTTTATAAAGGGGTTAGAATTGCTAAATGGAAAAATGGTTAATTTTTTGATTACTTGGTTGAAAAGTAATTAAATATGTTTAACATCAGAAGCCGGCGAAGTAAGGCTTATATATTTGTGAGAGTTAAGATTGCTGCTTAGGTGAGGATAGAGCAATAGAGCTCTAACCTACCGGTTTCCCTCTTGACCGATGAATAGTAAATCGAAAAATGTCGAAAACGTGTTAATCATCTTGATTTCTTGTTTATGAAAATCATTTATACCGTACTTAACACTAAAAACCGACGAGGTAGACCTATCTATTTGTGAGATTCAAGAATGAAGTGTATAGGTAAGGATTAGTTAAGTTGGAATGTCAGAAACAAGTTAAGTGTACGAATATTGATTTTTTTAAGCAACTGTTTTGACTAGATAATCGATTAGTTGGTTATTGAACTTGACCAAATATTGACTTAAGGAGGTATCCAAAGACTTCGCGATTTCATATCAATGAGAACCCCCATGGAGGAGCATTGGTACGAAACATCTCTAGGTTTCGCTTACTTTTGAGAGAACCGAATTGAGTTAACCGAGAATTCAATGATTGGTTTAAAGAGTTCAGTAAGCAGGAAGAGTGTACTTATGAGGTGACTCAAACCCGTAATCACTTCAAAACCATATACATGATCTATGTTCAGGAAATAGTTATGAAGTGGAATATTATAGAGTTGAACTGTCTATCCTAAGGTCAAATCCAAGGGAAAGGTCAATGTTAACATTTCAAACAATGCTATTGTGAGCGACAGGCTATCTTGAGGAGTATTCTAAAAGAGAGGATAGTGTTAGCATTCATCAGAGGACTTATGCGGAAAAGCTATGTGGAGGTTCGAGATTTGTTCAAGATGCTCAAATCCATGTAGTGATTCATGATCTACTCAAGATGAAGGAATTCAATTAGTGATTCGTATGCTGCTCGAGCGATAAAGACTCATGTGAGAGATGTTGAACGTAGCCTCGACATTGGGAATAACTAAAACCAGAGTAGGATGCATAATCTTGGGTTTAGCTTACCCATGAGGATATATCAACTCCAGATCTAGAGTATGCTTTCGATTATTAGGCATCGAGAGTTGGTTATATTTAGTACCACGCAGTTCACCGTTGAGCCAGTTGTGTTTGCCTTAAAGTATATCCTATCTAGAGGTATACCATGCTCGAAAAGAATTTTCTGATCCTTGTCATGGAGATCTGCTTTAGTTTAGTTAGGGCGTCTCCATGGAAAAAAATCCGTATACGAACATGCCTTAGCGGCATTGATTATATACCTATTACAATTGTAGCATTCACACAACATCTATTTGATATGAATTATATGCTACACACTAGACATTATCTATTTTATCACTATATCTTAAACTAAATGAACGGTTGGTTGCATTTGAGGAGAAAACTATTATGATAAACCGTACGGTCTCAACAAGGTGCTAATATATGTCACTCTTATTTCTTGAGTTTCTCAAGCTGGTTTACCGGACTGATCCAGGTGTTATTTTCTTATAATGCTTGGGTCAGCCCCATGTATGTTTCTAGATTTAGCTACGGACACTTTGGAGCTTATGGAGAAGAGCTGGATGATTACCTTTCGTAGTATTCTTATTTTCGCTGCATTTTTGTATTGTATATATCGACATTGTAAGTGTGACGACCCATAAATCCATACCCTTAGAACCGACAATAAACCACACATGTCCGACCAAAAAAGCACAAAATGATGGAAAGTCAAGAGAAAGTAAAGAAGAAAAAAGAAGAGAAGAGAAGAAAGAGAGAAGATAGAACCAAACAGAACAATACATAATCTCACATCACAGGAGAATAACATATAATATCGTATCAATGATCTTTATAAAATAGAAACTACATTTACATACATCAATCAGATTTCAACAATCAATCACTAGTTATCAACCTGGACAGTTATAATAACTTGTCCTCTCAATTGCCGATAATATAAACAACAATTAAGTAGTGGATAAGCAAAATAGATACATGTATACAAAAGTGAAGACTTCTAGCTCTCCTGTTGAAGCTCCAAAAGCACAAATCTGAACCTGTAGATATACTCCGTCCGACCCAAGCATTTAAAGGGAAGAACACCCAGATCAGTCTGGTAAACCAGCATGAGAAACACACTCAACTGAATTCATTAAATTACCAAACTTTTCTTTTATCAAAGCAAATGTATCTCATAAGACGGACCCACACAAAAACACGGACATGTTTTTACCTTACGATAACTAACTATTTCATATCAAATCCTCTTATATTATACTAGTGTCTAATATACAAATAATAATCAAAATAGCCGAAATTGTTACCATTATTAAATTCCAGCATATTGGGCTCTATAAATAAAATGGCAGGTACGTAGTAGAGTTTGGATTTCCATACGAATGATCAGGTGAAGGGACTACCTTCCGGCAGTACATCTCTAGAGGAATGTACCGAGAAACCATCACAAAGTTCCTTTACCAACACAAGACCATCCCACCTCTATAACTAGATGGTACCGAATATGCCATCCTCCGGTCGTTACCGACCTTTACCGAGGGCCCTCAAAGCGTACAAAACACAATAATCAGATACACGACGTCAAAGCATGTAAACATATATCTAGAAGAGGATGATCATACCCTACTTGGGAGCGACCCACTTAGCCTTGCTGCATCTAACCCTATTTTTGTCATTTCCGGTTGATGAGGCTCAAGGTAACGATTACCTTTCAAAATCATATATCACATCACTTTGAATGCCACATAGCCATTTCCGTTGACTACTAACTGCCTTCCACAAAAATACAACCCTTAAGCTCATACGTCTCAAGGAGGGTGTTAAGCTAAGGAAATTTGCCTTCTCCGCCACCACTGATGTACGTTTGTAAAAACCAATGTACGTAATCTTAGAAATGCAATGTTGGACAAACATCCATACAAGTTGCCTAGGAACAGGACAAACCGAAAGTACTTTCCTACCACGTCCTGTTGGAAAATCCCTAGGATTGGTAGCAAATAGTCCTTGCATTGGATATTTCATAACGAAGAGACTATTGCCACTGGATGTATATTGGGATTTTAAGCCCAAACGATCAACAAGCAGTCCTCCACTATGAAAATCCTAAATAACAATATCATTAATAACCTGCACAATCAAACGCATATACGTTGGTCCGAAGGAGTTTTCGGATAAACTGATCCCGGTCTCTTTCCACCAACAACGCAAACCATTTCACAACCTCACACAGAAACTAAGTCTCATAGACTTATCACGTTTCCAACTTTCAACTTGCTATCCTTCGGCCAAGAAGGAAGCTCGGTTGATTGGAGTAATACTTTGAACTACGCGAATCAACATCCTCAACACAAACGATAATCAAGCCTACACAGATGGTTACGTACTAAGGGTACGACAAAATAGTTCCCACATCAAGTCGAGGTACTAAAATGGCCGAAGTTGATAGTCTTTTATTTAACTATCAAAATAACAAACAAATATTTAGCACCATAAGCAATCACTAGGCCCTTTAATTAGTCTTTTATTAATTAAATCATTTGCCAAATATTCACCTTAAATTATCTTTAAAAAGATATATTCTCAAAACCATTTCAATATTTCAATAATGGAAAACATTTCCATATATTTATTTCGACTGTATAAGCATATTCACAAATCTCTTTATTTTCAACACTTAGAAAATGTTACATATACTTGAATCGGGATTGAGTATATATTTTATTCTTCAAGTAAAACATTCTCTTAAATACATTTATTTGGGTCAAAACGAATGTTGCGTAAAACATCGTTACGACAAACCAAAATCATCAGTATAGGGATTTGAAAATTAGATAGATATATAAATCTCATATACTATACAAAACAATTCCGTTCGAAAATCATTTACTATAACAACAATGTTATAGTCCATCATTTCCTTATTTCTCGGAAGCGTCTATTTCAACAATGAATGTCAAAATCTACGTATTCGATACTTAACACATTTTAAAACAAATTCAAATCATTCAACTTCATTTAAAAGATCACTTCTCGAAACATTTATTTAATTCAAAGGATTATTCACTGTGCAGAAATCGTGAATATAATTCTCTTGCCAAATTCATTGCTTCTACATATTTAATTTAAAGGATTATCCACTATACAAAATCGTGGATATATCTCCTTTAATAAACTTCTATATTTAACTTATCAAATTAAATTGATTTCGGATTTATAAAACAATGTTTATAAATTCACATTTCTATTTATAAAAACTTCAATTTCTAAATTCACTTTAATAACAAGTTCCATATATAACTAATTTATATGCCCAAAATCCAAATTAAAAGTTAATTACTTATAAATCATTTATTTGCCAATTCATTCTTTTAACACTTTAAAATTTAAAAAAAAATGCCTATTTTTAAAATCACTTGAAAATCCTTTTTCAATTTAAAATCATCGCTTTAACATTTTTAAATTACCTAAAATAGGCCCAATGCTGCAACAACGCTAAATACATCAATCAGGGCATCCAAGTCATCATATATCACATGATAACAGCATATACATCAATATCTGTAAATAAAACCAATAATGGTGAAGAATCCAGTTGGATACCTCCAACCTGTCACCTGCAACAAATATACATATTAGAGATATATGTACATTGTCCACTTCAAGACAGACGCGCGTACAAAGGGTCATCCACTCATACACAGAACATATAGGTTCTCATCTGCTCCAATAGGCAGGAATATATCCAAATACCAGTGTGTATATATATATATATATATAATATCATATCTTATCCAAACAATCGCTAATCGGCATAAAATAAATTTACGCACACTTATATAGAAATATCAGTGAGTCAGAAAGAGTGAGTTGTACTCACATTGGTTCCAATAGCAGTTGCAGTGTTTTATTCAAAATAAAATTAAACAGCCGTTTAATTTTATCCAAAATTTACACTAGCTCCAATCAACTTCAAACCAGCTCTAAAATGTAGTGCTCTTCAATACGGATCCAACACAACTTGTTTCTCAAAAATGGACCTCGTATGAAGAAGTTATAGCATTTCAAAGTTTGTACGAATTAATATATAATTTAATTTCAATTTCTTTTTATATTTTAAACCTTTAATCAAATCTGAGCCATTCGATGTAAATAAGGAAAATTCAGACGCATCTTCTCCTTCATTCATTTCACGTTCAATGAAACTCATAGCCGCCACTTGTAAATTGAATTATGCTCCCTCCGTACGAAGCTTGAAGGCGATCGAGCTCCACCACATCAAAGGTACGAACGCCACGCACGTACGACCGAAGACTGGTCACGCTCAGTCCTTCATTCGCCTTGGAAAACGTGCACATTGCATCCCATACACGGTCAATTTGTCGATGATCCGCTCAATAAAAATCGATCACCACCGTTGATAACAATGCTCTCATCGTCCTCTTCATTTTTCTAGTTGAAGGTTTCAGCTAAATATTTATGGATTGGTAGAGATCGAAGGGTAAAGATGTCAACATTTTCAGCCATTAAATGAGAAAGTGGCGGCTAGCCCAAGCCTTGTTAGGATTTGTGAAAATATAGAAATTTTGAGGCCTTTTATAGAAAATTCTCGCGCACTATTCACCCGAGATTTCTTTCGAACTCAAATCGAAGCATGCCGTCTGGCGTTTATAATATTTTACCCCTATTCCGAACACAATGTCATATATATCGAAAGCCAATTCGATCATATTTAGAAGATAGGTTTTCGAATCGAATTATTTAAATTTAAAATTTTACTTAAACAAATTTCTACGCGTTTCTACTTGTCACGACTAAACCGTAAATCCAATGGACACGAAATTTGAAATCCTACAATAATTTAACATTACAGATCCAATGAAACTTGTTTTAACGAAATCCAAGACTGTGCGAAAAATGACTATTTTACACGTTAATTAAATATTAAAATATTCAATTTCTATAAATTAACTTTTAATTCAATTTTAGAAGTTTACCAGCTGCATTATAATTCAAATAAAATTTAATTCAACTTTATAAATCATTTTTATTCACATTAAATTCAAATTTCAATTATTTCCGCAATTTCAAATATTAAATTGACAATTTAATTATCCAATTAAATTACTATATTCAAAATATAAGTTATTCAGCTTATAAAATTTACTTGTGAATACTTAAAATCAATTAAATATACAAATTTCAAATGACTGAAATTCTGGATCGTTACATTCTCCCCACTTAAAAGAATATCATCCTCGAAATTACCAAGTAAGAAAATGTCACAAAATCTATTTATTTTCAAAATAACTCATTAAAATTAGATTTCAAATTCATTTAAACATTTTAACTTTTTCCGAAATCCATTTGTTAAACTTCATACAAAAGCTCTTCTAAGTTTACAAATCATACCTAGTTATCTTTCCAAAACCAACTAACATCGTTTCAACTTTCAACTCAAAATCAAAATTTTATTTATCAAAAATAATTTTCCGAAATTTTCCCAAAATATTCCGACGCCTTAAATTTTTAGAAAACTTTCGCCTTAGCCTTCTTTGCGTGGTTCGATCATAGTAGGATCACAATATATGTATATATATAACAAATATACATCACATTTTCGAGGATGAGACATCTCGTAGGGTAAAAATATAAAAATACGATATGTAATCTGAGATATGTACCTTATATATCATTAGCGAGCATATACGGCTAATATAGCGTGAAAGCGAGCTCCAAATGCGAAGCATACGCCATACACACCTACTAAATACTCAACAAACAAATGAGAAACATGTATATATGAAAGTAATATCAATATACAACATATACCAATAAACAACTATATATGCCAATATAACAATGCAATCAAAAACAACAAATCCAACCATCAAACAAATATCATCCAACTAACATCCAACAAATCAATATCTATCCAACAAATCCATAACCAAATCAATATTCATTCATTTCTTATTAATATTCATTGAATTGATTTTCAATTTAATCACATTTGACTCATTTACATTGGATTTTACTAACATTCATTCATATTCAATTAGTTTACATTCACTAATTCATATTCAAGTTTGTTCATTTTCAACTCAAATCAAATTCAATTCTATTTAGATTCACTTACTTCCAAATCGAATTCAGTTATTTAGTTTTCAATTTCATTAGCATTTAGTGAATTTCTATACAATCAACTTACATCCATCTAACAACCAATGTATAATCAACTTTTACCAAATTTATTTAATTTACTTCGTTTATATTCAATTTGGTTTAACACATTTAATTTCAATTGGTTTAATATTCAGTTGACTTCGTTCAATTATTCAATTCCCAATTATTATCTTTTAATGAATTAACACTTACATCCATTAATCCATATCAATTTATTTACACTTGATTGATTAACATTCAATTCACATTTCATTCACTAATTTATTTCATTAGTCTAATTCAATTCATTTATTAATTCAGTTTCTAATTCATTTTGCATTTCAAGTTGAATTTCATTATATAACTCAAGTTCATATTCATTCAATAACTTCATTTCATTAATTCATTTTATTAATTTACTTCAATACCAAAATCAACTTCATTCAACATTACTTAAGTTATTTTATTTAACTTTTACTTAAGTCAAATTTCCTATCCCATTCAAATTTAAATTTTGTTTTGCGTAACAAAATTGTTTAACCATTTTAATATTTGGTTTTACTTATCTTTTCCTATTCTATAAGTTATACAACTTATTAATTTCAAATCATATATTTGATTATGTGAACTCAAATATATTTCAACTTTACCAAAATTAAACTTTTTATTTCATATTATAAGTCCAAAACTCATTTTACTTATATTTATCCATTTTAACTTGGATTTTAAATTCAAATTTGTTTATCACAACAAAAATTCAATTTTAATTTACTATTGGTAGCTAATCCATCACACAGATACTCGAAAATGATACTGATGATGATGCAGTCATCACCCTTATTTTTTCCTAGTAACAGTAGTGAATTTGGTGCTTTTTATTCTTTTAAAATTTTCGTTTTATTTATAAATCACATTTATAAATCTTACTTATATAATTTCACTATTTTACTTCACTTATATAAGATTCATTCCAAATTTATTTATCTTATTTCGATTTACAACAATATAACCTCTTTAACTTTGAAAAATATCTTCCAAAATCAATAGGATTTTAAATTTTCAAATTCTTAGTTCAAATTCATTTTTATTTACAACTCATATTCATAAATATATTCATGTTGTTTCATTTCCTATATATAAGATTATTTCACAATTGTAAATCATTTTATTTACAATTCCATACTTTACAATTCATTTGCTTATATAATTTATTCATTTACAATTGTTGTTTTTATTTAGATTATTCAAACAGCTTTTATCAACTTATATATATATATATTTATTTTCAACCAACCCAACAATTCATCTATATGCACTTTAATATTTCTAAAAAATTGTTTCCTTTGTATATAAATATTATCGAGGTAAAATTATTTCATTTATCCTATTTAAAATTGATACTATGTCGACTTGCCTCGTTTAAGTGTTTGGAAATCCCTATCGATAACATGACATCCCATATACCGAGTAGAATTCACAAACAATTCAACGGATAAGTAAACACAATATAAAACATTTTATAATCACTAACAAATACGCGCTTTGCTACTGTCTCTGTCTATACTGAGTACACAGCAAAGCCTAGGAATATGCAAAATCTAAGCTCTGATACCAAATATGAAGACATGCAAATGCATGCCCTTTGAATCGACAATAAACCACACATATCCGACCAAAAAAGCACAAAAAGTCAAGAGAAAGAAAAGAAGAGAGAAGAAGAGAAGAGAAGAAAGAGAGAAGATAGAACCAAACAGAACAATACAGAATCTCACATCGCAGTGGAATAACATATAATATCGTATCAATGATCTTTACATAATGGAAACTGTATATACATACATCAATTAGAGTTCAACAATCAATCACAAGTTATCAGCCTGGACATTTATAATAACTTGTCCTCACAATTACCGATAATATAAACAACAACTAAGCAGCGGATAATCAAAACCGATACATGTATACGAAATGAAGACTTCCAGCCCTCCTGTTGATGCTCTAAAAGCACCAATCTGAACCTGTAGGTATACTTGGTCTGACCCGAGCATTGAAAGGGAAGAACGCCCGGATCAGTCTGGTAAACCAGCGTGAGAAACACACTCAACTGAATTTATTAAATTACCAAATTCTTTTATCAAAACAAAAGTATCTCTTAAGACACGCCCACACATAAACACGGACATTCTTTTACCTAATGATAACTAAAACATTTCATATCAAATCCTCTTATATTATACAAGTGTCTAGTATACAAATAATAATTAAAATATCCGAAATTGTTACTATTGTTAAATTCCAGCATACTAGGCTCTAAAAATAAAATGGCAGGTACGTAGTGAAGTTTGGATTTCCATACAAATGACCAGGTGAAGGACCTACCTTCTGGCAGTACATCTCTAGAAGAATGTATCGAGAAACCATCACAAAGTTCCTCTACCAACACAAGTTCGACACACCTCTATAACTAGATGGTACCGAATATGTCATCCTCCGCTCGTTACCGAGGGCCCTCGAAGCATACAAACCACAATAATCAGATACCCGACGTTATAGTGTGTAAACATGTATCTAGAAGAGGATGATCATATCCTACTTGGGAGCGACCCACTTAGCCTTGCTGCATCTAACCTTGTTTTGGTCATTTTCGGTTGATGAGGCTCGAGGTAACGTTACCTTTCACAATCACATATCACATCATTTTGAATGCAACAAGGCCATTTCCATTGACTACTAATTGCCTTCCACAAAAATACAAACCTTAAGCTCATACGTCTCAAGGAGGGTGTTATGCTAAGAGAAGTTGCATTCTCCGCCACCACTGATGTACGTTTAAAAAAACCAATGTAAGTAATCTTAGAAACGCAATGTCAGACTAACATCCATACAAGTTGCCCTGGAATAGGACAAACCAAAGGTACTTTCCTACCACATCTTGTCAAGAATTCCCTAGGATTAGTAGCGAATAGTCCTTGCATTGGATATCTCATAACGAAGAGAATACTGCTACTAGATGTATATTGGGATTTTAACCTTAAACGATCAACAAGCAGTCCTCCACTATGAAAATCCTGAATAACAATATCATCAATAACCTGCACAATCGATTGCATATACGTTGGTCCGAAGTGGTTTTCGGATAAACCGATCCCGGTCTCTTCGCACCAACAATGCAAAAGCGTTTCTCAACCTCGCACAGAAATTAAGTCTCGTAGACTTATCACGTTTCAAACTTTCAACTTGCTATCCTTCGGCCATGACGGAAGCTCGATAGATTAGAGTAATACTCTGCACTACACGAATCAACGTTCTCAACATAAATGATAATCAAGCCCACACAGATGGCTACGTACTAAGTGTATGACTAAATAGTTCCCACATCAAGTAAAGGTACTAAAATGGCCAAATTTGATAGTCGATTACGTAACGACCCAATATTTCGACGTCCGAAAGTCGACATCAATAGGTCCACTGTATCAAATGCCACACAATCGAATGCCGGAAAATTGAACGGTTTGGGTTTAAAAAGAAGAAGATAGAAGTAGAAACAGAAACAATAACAGAATCTCACTTTTCACAGAGGAACAATATATAATAGATAGATGAATAATCTTTAAAACAAATATCTGTATCAGTTTTTTTTCATACATTTTATTATCAAAGTTACACAACACGATACAACACTGACAGTCATTATAACTTCACTACATGAAAACTGACTTTGCACCAACCCAAACGCAACGGATAATACATAGTATAGATGATACGCCTCGCCATCCAGCTTGCTCCTGATCTCCACAGCATACTTTTCTGACTTCGCTCCAGAATAATGCTAACCTGACTCTAAGCTGCCCGTGTGGAAAATTATGGACACCCAGAGTTTAGAAAGGGAACAACAAACTCCAGGTCAGTCATAGGACTGGTGTCAGATCTTAAAAACAATTTTTTTCACAAAGAAAGGAAAAGAAACCCGCTATGCTTTTGGAAAATGAACTAGCATAAGGCCTCCCGCCACACACACAATGCAAATGCAGAATTGGAGGAAATTTCTCCTTATGATAGTCAAACATGCTTGATATGCAAAATCATTTTTAGTATTATCATTAGTGCATAGTGTGGAAAACATTTTGAAAGTACAATATTAATCTTAGCCAGCATAGACACTTCGTACTATGCCTACTATAGCTACCAATTAAATGGCGGGTCACCACCATAAGTAAAAGGCAGGTTATACAACTAAAACCATACATGGCTCGTATTGTTTTGTTTGAATTTCCAACAATGGCCAGGCTAAGGAACTTCCTTACTAAAAGAGATGCCTCTAGAGGGACGCCCTCAAGAACCAAACCGGATCTCTGCCAACACAAGGCCATGTCACCTCTGTAACTAAGTAACACCTACAAGTGTACCATCCTGGTCGTTACCGACCTTTATCCCGGGATTCACCAACAAATAGCAACAACCACATAGTTAAATATCTTGGCTCCATACCATGTAATCACTTTTATGCGGAAGAAAATGGACATAACATAGGGGCGCAACCCCTAATAACCTTGCCGCAACATTCCTGTTTCGACTATTTTCGGGTTATGAGGTTCGACGAAGTCTCGTCTACAAAGCTACGCTTTTCACACTACCAAGTTGGAAGTATATCACTAATAACCATCAACTACATAACCTATGAGCTCGTATATCTCGAAGAAGGGTGTTAAGCTAAGAGAATAAATTCTCCGCCACCAATAGAAATGTATTTGATAGAAATCAGCTTTATATCTCAAAGTGTAATGTCAGACATACAACCATACAAGTCCGTTCCGGGTTCGAACGGAACCGATGATACTTCCAAAGAAGCCCTTACAATCCGGGCAACCATAATCCCGATCGGACTCCCCATCACATATGAAGATCTCTATATTGAAGCAACTCAGTGCAGAGTCATTCAACGGGTAATTCTATTGTTCTCGGAAACACCCGGTCTTAACCACCATCTTCAAATGCTATCCATTTCGTCGTATCACTACTCGGAATGGGTTATATGACTCAAAGTCCTCTCTCGGCTAAACTGAATAGTGAGCGCTTGATTTAAAACACTTGGATATTTCAATCACAAAGATTCATCATCAAGATTCGATGTGGGTTTCGGATAACCATCTAGAATCCGACTCCCTGTCGCATCGAAATTCAAATGCCATTTAAAGGTCAATATTGATTGTCGGTTATTTAACTATCAAACAATATTTATAACAATCACCAAGATTTAAATAATTTTCCTCCAATTATTTACTTTTAAAATATCTTCGCAAGATATAATTTCACATTTCAACCCTTTGAAAACAAATTGCAAATCACTTTCCTCACGCGAAATATATTTCCAAATATTCATCCATTTCCATTGAAAATTTACAGAGTTCAAATATTTAAAATAATTTAAATTACTTGTCCAAACATATATACTTGGAAATATTTAAAATAAAACTATTTTAAAACACTTGCTTTCAATATTAGTTATAAAAAATATTATACTAATATCTCATATAAACGTAAGTCCAAAATAATTTTTTTATAAAATTATTAGATAGGGTATAACTATTATATACCCATTTTCTAAAATCACATATCAATTAAATCTTTAAAATAATTACATCTATAATTAACTAAATAAACCTTCACTTTAAAGATTTTAAAAACAACTTAAGAAAATAATTTTTCCAAAAAACATTCCGTTTAGAACCAACTTTAAAACTTTTAATTTATATTTCAAAAGCTACTTTGAAAATACACTCGGCTTTCCAGGGAAAATACACTTTCCATTTCAAAATGGTCCATTTAAATCAACTAATAAATCCTTCTTGATTTATTGTAAATTTACATTCCAAATCCATAAATTTCTTTCCACACTTTTTAAAAAATAACCCAACGCTTATTTTTAAAACAAATTTCCCTTTCTTTTATAAATTCCCATTGTGAATTTAAATTTCCAAATATCCACCGATATAAGATTTTTCAAATCGATTTCCATATATTCACTTTCAAACTCCCAATCAAATTTCTAATTGATTTCCAAATTTATGTCAAAACACCAAATCAAATTCCAAATTGATTTTCCCAATTTATTTCCAAACACCAAATCAATTTTCATAACGATTTCCCAAAGATTTATTTTCAAATACCAAATCAGTTTTCAAACTGATTCTCAAATTTATTTCAAACACCAAATTGATTTCCAAATTGATTTCTTTTTAAAATAAATTCCTTTATTTCTTCAAAACTATTTAAAATTCGAATTTTAAATAATTTCTTCAACTTTTAAACAATATTACTTAAAATCCCTTTATTAAAATCTTTTCCCACATTTTTGGAATTAATTCGATAAGATTTCAAAATTAACCTTTACCCATTTAAATTCCTTCTTTTAAATTCACCCAATTCTTTATAATGAATTTACTTGAAATTTTCTACTTCAATGTCCAAAAATCCAATTTTATTTATTTTTGGTATCCTACGATACCAAAATATATTCGACTACATTATAGCCTTCAACGATGTCAACCACAAATATAATCATACACGGATTATAAATAATCACATCACAATATATGAAACAAATTCACATAATTTGAGGAATCTAGTTGGATCCCTCCAACCTGTTTCCCTGCATCCACAGATGTAGCACAACAATTAAATACCAATTCCATTTCGAGGTGGAATATCGCGGTATATGGGACTATATAAAAATCATCCGCTATTATGCGGCGCATAGGGTCTCATCTGCTATATAATGCGGGAAATATCAATCACTCCATATATATATGTATACACACACACACAATACTATATATAATGCCACAACCAAACAATCAATCAACTTAAATTCTAATATTTTAATTGAGTGAGAAGATCCCACCTTTGCTTTCATTTTGCAATCCATTTCCATTTTTGGCTTGATTCCTTTCAGTTATTGACCTTGTACAAACAATTTATACAATTTATTAATAATCGAACTATGGAACGATTAATTTCCATTTGATAAATTTAAATTACCAATAATTTATTTTAAACAGATCTTCCCTTAATAAATTATATTTAATGGCTAAGGTAATTAAGTAAGTTAATTTAAACCAAACGAGTAAATTAAAAATGTACATTTATTAAATTAAAAACAAAATGATTTTATACCTTACTGTTAAACTAAAATCTCATTTCCATATAAATTTCAAACATGCATGTGTATATTTTCTTTTGAATCCATATATATATATACACTTATAAAAATAAACTATATTGATTTTGATTTTATATAACTACTTAAACATTTAAAATTCCTATTTAGCTTCCAAAATCTTATATTTATTTCTGTACCTATATATAAATTTAAACTTTGCAAATTGAAAACTAAATAGTAAACATTCTTTAATGTAAATATATATTTATATATTTTCTGTTTTTAAAACTTATATATATATTTCCAAAAATAAAAATAAAATAAAAATAGCTACCTTACTGACTCAAGATCGTACGCGAGGTCCAGCTTCACCCATCCACCGCGAAACCAAACCCTAGCCAAAATCACATCGTATCGCCGAGCATCTGCCACTGCAACCTCATCGCAAGTTTCTACACTTGATTGCGATCCTCCAGAACACGTCGCACATCTTCTCGACTTCGAGCGCACGAAGGCCGATAGCAGGAACAATGTCGCTTTGCCTAAGTACCAAATGTCGATCGCAAATTAACCTGAATACCATCTTCTTGCCGTTTGCCGCCGAGACTCGATCGAACTTCACTATTTGCCTCAAGCGTGCTAGGTTCCCTTGAAATCGAGCGATTTGATTTGAAAAGAAGATGGCCGCCATTTCATGGTTTATTTGATTGAAAGCTCTATTTGGATTTTGATTTGCTCTACTTATTATTGATTGAAGAAGGAAGGACGAGGGATAAGAGAATGAGAAAGCTCGGCCATTATTTTTACTTCTGAGAATATTTTGTTTTCGATAAAAGAGGGAAGAAGCAATTTTATATTTTTTTATATTTTCAAAAGCAACGCGTGTTTAACCATGAACGACACGTGGTAGAAATTTCAATAGGTGTTTTATGCAGGGTTCTGTCACAAAAATTAAATGCAACAATCTCATTTAAATTTGAATTTAAAAATTTAAATTCAAACCATTACAACTACGCAACTCAAAATCTCGACTTCCTATAAATGTGTGCCGCCAGGTGTTTATAATGTTTAACCCCTATTCCGAACGCAATGGAAAAGGTTCCGAGTCCCAATTCGATCGTATAGAGAAGATAGTTTTTTTGAACCCAGTTATTAATTTAATTTCAATATAAATTTCCGTCCGTTTGCTTATCATACGGCCAAACGATCACTCCGAATGCTACAAAAATTGAAATTCTATAATAATATAATATTACGGATCCAATGGAACTAGTTTTGTCGAATTCCGAGATTGTGCCTCGGAGGCTATTTTTAAATATCGATTTAAACGATGTAATTTCAAAACTGATCAAAGCATTTCCAAATTCAATTCTGAAGCTTCCATTATCTTCAGTATTCTCAATATAAATTTTCTAAGCCTTTAAAATATTTTTAACCGACTTAAAACCGAGGATTCAAATTTTCTGCCTGATTTTCAATTATTAAATTAAATAATTTAATTTCCAAATTCATTCTGATATTTGAAATTCAAGTTAAACCAACTTCCAAATATTTAAATCAATTAAATATTTCAATTTCGAACGTTAAAAATTCTGGGTCGTCGCATTCTTCTCCCTTAAAAGAATTTCGTCCCGAAATTAATAGTTAAGAAGAATGATCCTTAACCCGTTAACCATTTTTCCAAAACCAAATAGTTTTATCAACTTTCCAAAACAAATCTTTTTATTAGAGCCCCTTTATCATTTTAACTAACTTTTCAAAATCTTTCGTAGATTCCAAACAATATTGCTTTCTTAACAATTCAAATTTAAATTCAAATTCAAATTTTAAATTATCAAAATTTTTCAAAATTTTTCTAATTCCTTAAATTTTTGAAAAATTTCGCCAGCGTCGCCTTTGCGAGGCTAGCTCGGTACGACTACAAAATGGCACCATGGGCCCCCAGATCCAAAAAGAAATCGAAAAGCCAAGCGGCTAGACAAGAAAATCAAATTCCGTACTGAAATACAAATTCATACCTTTTTGTCGAGCAATTTAAATTTATCTTCGAAATCAAAATCCCAATTTACCTTTTTTCTTTAACACACCTGTATATCCTGCCTATCATTATGCACATTTCTTTTCAAAAGTCTGAATAATTATTTCATTCAAATCCGTACGATGTCCGTATATCATTCGAATGCAATATAAATTCGATCGCTCACTCGATCATGCAATTTCACTTATGAACTAGTATCGTCTACCCGACTTCCTAGTGCAGACTCAAATCTGCTTTCTTGATCAGAAACCATCATTCTCCTTGCATAGCCATAAACTATGATAGAGAATTTTTAGAATCAACCAAAAATCCATATCCAGGATTCGCCGTCGAAAATCGAGTGAAAAAATTCCAACTCGGATCGATATAACTATCTCGAAATTCTATGCTCGAATTCTGGATCAAATCTCTATGCGAACAAAGTAATATACGTACATCCCACGTATTTATTTCAATCGATTATTACCTATATCAATTTTCTTTTCCTTTATTCACATTGATTTTCATTCATTTATTCACAATTACCATTTCCCAATTTTCAGTGTATCTTTTATTCACTTACCAATTTAGAATATTTTCTTAATTCCAAATTTGCTATTTATTTCTTAAGTCCAGTATAAATATTCCATATACATCTTATACATAAACTAGATTTCAAATTCCATATGAATTCAATTTACCTTCATTTACAAATATTGAAATCAATTCATTTCAGACCATGTTTATTTTGTCATTCTTTCAATTAGTTTCACTTACTAATTTCATTTTAATACTTCGATTTGTTTATCACAAATCAAATTCAATTCTAATTCAAGTTCTATTTACTTACATATTCGAAATGAAATTTCAACATTCAATTTCACTTTCATTTACTTGCAATTGTAAATTCATTTATTCATTCACAATTTTATTTTCCACCTTAATAAAATTTATTCCATAACTATTTTTATCAGATTCTAGAGTCCTTCCAACATTTCAAAAATCATTTTTGAAATCATTTTACCTTATCTTTTGAATTTCCAATACCAACCCCAGTTTTCCAAACAACTTCAAATTTTAAATAATTTGGCAGTAATTCCTCTCTTGGAAGCTCGAAAATGAACACCAATGATGTTGTGATTATCATCAGAATTATTTTCCAACGACCAAAAAGAGTTTAGTGCTTTCATCCCTCTTTAAAACATTTTTCCAGACCATTGAAAATCATTTTCAAACTAAAAAGGGATTTAATTTCCAAAATTTCCAAATTTCAAATCCTTTCAAAAACATTTCCAAATATTCCTCTGGAATTATATTTCAAATTACAAATCACATTTATGATTTACGTTCTCAAATTCCATTTGTATATGAATTTATTTCTTAACTTTTGAGTTACGATTTCAATTGCCTATTCAATAATATAAATGATAATAATTTAATATTATCACTTCCTAACAACCAAGCTACCATATACTACAATAATTTACAAAGATTATTCCTTTTATAAAAAATAATTTGGGTAAAATTATTTCATTTCCCTATTTTAAAACAATACTGTGTTGGTTTATCTTCTTTAAGAGTTTGAAAACCCCTATCGATTTTGCATTCCACATATCAACCAGAATCTATAAACAATCAACCGATTAGTCAACATAATATAAAATATATTTTTTATATTCATTAACAAATATGCGCTCATATCTTTTATTACACTCAAACTCATTCTAGAGTACTACTGACTCTATCTCTAATGAGTAACACCCACCAGAGCCAAGGTTGTCGCTTAACCAAATTTAAAAATAACAATAAATTTTTGGGAAATCATTATGATAATTGATTTCGTGTTTGACTGAATAAATGAATTTACAATTGCTAGTAAATGAAAGTGAAATTGAATGTTGAAATTCATTTCGAATTTGTAAATATAAATTGTAAATGTGATTTATAATTTGAAATAGAATTCCAGAGAAATATTTGAAAGAATTTGAAAGGATTTGAAAATTTTGAAATTTGGAAAAGATATAATCCCTTTGATTTGAAAATTATTTTTAAAGGTTTTGGAAAAATGTTTTAAAGGGGGATAATAGCACTTAACTTTTTCGGTCGTTGGAAAATAATTCCGATGATGATCGCGACATTATAGGTGTTCATTTTCGAGTTTTCAGGAGAGGAATTACCGCCGAATTATTTTAAATGGAAGTATTCAAATTTGATACAATGGACGTATTGATGTCAACTTTCGAACGTCGAGAGTCGACATCAATACGTCCACTGTATCAAATGCCGCACAATCAAATGCCGGAAAACTGAACCGTTAGGGTTTAAAAAGAAGAAGATAGAAGAAGAAACAGAAACAATAACATAATTTCACTTTTCACAGTGGAACAATATATAATAGATAGATGAATAATCTTTAAAACAAATATCTATATCAGTTTTTTTCATACATCACATTATCAAAGTTACACAACACGATACAACACTGACAGTCATTATAACTTCACTACATGGAAACTAACTTTGCACCAACCCAAACGCAACGGATAATACATAGTATAGTGATACGCCTCGCCATCCAGTTTGCTCCTGATCTCCACAGCATACTTTTCTAACTTCGCTCCAGAATAATGCTAACCTGACTCTAAGCTGCCCGTATGGAAAATTATGGACACCCTGAGTTTAGAAAGGGAACAATAAACTCCAGGTCAGTCATGGGACTGGTGTGAGATCTTAAAAATAGTTATTTTCATAAAGAAAGAAAAAGAAACCCGCTATGCTTTTTGAAAATGAAATAACCATAAGGCCTCCCCCCCACACACAATGCAAATGCAGAATTGGAAGAGATTTCTTCTTATGATAGTCAAACATGCTTGATACCAAAATCCTTTTTAATATTACCATTAATGCATAGTGTGGAAAACATTTCGAAACTACAATATTAATCTTAGCCAGCATAGACATTTCATACTATGTCTACTATAGCTACAAATTAAACGGCGGGTCACCACCATAAGTAAAAGGCAGGTTATACAACTAAAGCCACATAGGGTTCGTATTGTTTTGTTTGAATTTCCAACAATGGTCAAGCTAAGGAACTTCCTTACTAAATGAGACGCCTCTAGAGGGACACCCCCAAGAACCAAACCGGATCTCTGCCAACACAAGGTCGGGTTACCTCTGTAACTAGGTAACGCCTACAAGTATGCCATCCCGGGTCGTTACCGACCTTTATCACGAGATTCACCAACAAAGAGCAACAACCACATAGTTAAATATCTGGGCTCCATACCATGATATCACTTTTATCCAGAAGAAATGGACATACCCTAAGGGCGCGACCCCTAATAACCTTGCCACAACATTCCTTTTTTGACCATTTCCAGGTTGTGAGGCTCGACGAAGTCTCGTCTACAAAGATACACTTCTCACAAAAGCCATGCTTCGATCAACAAATGATGAGCAACACTCAACATGCCACACTACCAAGTTGGGAGTACATCACTAATAACCATTAACTACATAACCTCTGAGCTCGTACGTCTCAGAGAAAAGTGTTAAGCTAAGAGATTAAATTCTCCGCCACTAACATAAATGTATTTGATAGAAATCAGCTTAATATCTCAAAATGTAATGTCAGATATACAACCATACAAGTCCATTCCAGGTTTGAACAGAACCAAAGGCACTTCCAAAGAAGCCCTTGCAATCCGGGCATCCACAATCCCGATCGGACTCCCCATCACATATGGATATCTCTATACCGAAGCAACTCAGTGCAGGGTAATTCGACATGTTATCCTATCGTTCTCGAAAACACCATGTCTTCACCACCGTCTTCGAATGCTATCCATTTCCTCGTATCACTATTCGGTATGGGTAATATGACACAAAGTCCTCTCTCGGCTAAACCAAATAGTGAGCGCTTAACTTAAAAACACGTGGTAATTTCAATCACAAAGATTCATCATCAAGATTTGATGTGGGTTTCGGATAACCATCTAGAATCCGACTCCCCGTCGCATCGAAATTCAAATGCCATTTAAAGCCCAATATTGATAGTCGGTTATTTAACTATCAAACAATATTTACAACAATCACCAAGATTTAAATTATTTTCCCCTAATTATTTACTTTCAAAATATCCTCGCAAGATATAATTTCACATTTCAACCCCTTGAAAACAAATTTCAAATCACTTTCCTCAGGCGGAATATATTTCCAAATATTCATTCATTTCCACTGAAAATTTTCCGAGTTCAAATACTTAAAATAATTTAAATTACTTATCCAAACATATATACTTGGAAATATTTAGAATAAAACTATTTTAAAACACTTGCTTTAAATATTAGTTATGAAAAATATTATACTAATATCTCACATAAACTTAAGTTCAAAATAATTTTTTTATCAAATTATTAGATATGGTATAAGTATCAAATAACCATTTTCTAAAACACATATCAATTAAATCTATAAAATAATTACACTTATAATTAACTAAATAAATCTCTACTTTAAAGATTTTGAAAAAAACTTATAAAAATAATTTTTCCAAAAAACATTCCTTTTAAAACCAACTTTAAAACTTTTAATTTATATTTCAAAAGCTACTTTGAAAATACACTCGACTTTCCAGGGAAAATATACTTTCCATTTCAAAATGGTCCACTTAGATCAATTAATAAATCCTTCTTGATTTATTTTAAATTTACATTCCGAATCCGCAAATTTATTTCCATACTTTTTTAAAAATAACCCAATGTTTATTTTTAAAACAAATTTCCCTTCCTTTTATAAATTCCCATTGTGAATTTAAATTTCCAAATATCCACTGATATACAATTTTTCAAATCGATTTCCATGTATTCACTTTCAAACACCCAATCAACTTTCTAATTTATTTCCAAATTTATTTCAAAACACCAAATCAAATTCCAAATTGATTTTCCCAATTTATTTCCAAACACCAAATAAATTTTCATTCAAATACCAAATCAATTTTCATAACGATTTCCCAATGATTTATTTTCAAATACTAAATCAATTTCAAACAGATTCTCAAATTTATTTCAAACACCAAATTGATTTCCAAATTTATTTCTTTTTAAAATAAATTCCTTTATTTCTTCCAAACTATTTAAAATCCGAATTTTAAATAATTTCTTTAACTTTTTAACAATATTACTTAAAATCCCTTTATTAAAATCTTTTTCAATATTTTTGGAATTAATTCGATAAGATTTCAAAATCAATCTTTACCCATTTAAATTCCTTCTTTTAAATTCACCCAATTCTTTGAAATGAATTTACTTAAAATTTTCTACTTTAATTTCCAAAAATCAAATTTTATTTATTTCTGGTATCATACGATACCAAAATATATTCGGCTACATTATAGCCTTCAATGATTTCAATCACAAATATAATCATACACAGATTATAAATAATCACATCATAATATATGAAACAAATTCACATAATTTGAGGAATCTAGTTGGATCCCTCCAACCCGTTTCTCCGCATCCACAGATGTTAGCACAACAATTAAATACCAATTCCACTTCGATGTGTAGTATCGTGGTATATGGGATTATATAAAAATCATCCGCTATTATACGGTGCATAGGGTCTCATTCGCTATATAATGCGGGAAATATCAATCGCTCCAAATATATATATACACACTGCCACAACCAAACAATCAATTAATTTACATTCCAGTATTTTTAATTGTGTGAGAAGATCTCACCTTTGCTTTTTATTTTATAATGTACTTCCATTTTCGGCTTGATTCCTTTCAGATATTGACCTTGTATAAACAATTTATACAATTTATTAATATTCAAACTATTGAACAATTAATTTCCATTTGATAGATTTAAATTACCAATAATTTATTTTAAACAAATCTTCCCTTAATAAATTATTTTTAATGGCTAAGATAATTAAATAAGTTAATTTGAACCAAACGAGTAAATTAAAAATGTATATTTATTAAATTAAAAACAAAATGATTTCATACCTTATTGTTAAACTAAAATCACATTTCCATATAAATTTCAGACATGCATGTGTATATTTTCTTTTGAAACCATATATATATACTTATAAAAATAAACTATATTGATTATGATTTTATATAACTACTTAAACATTTAAAATTACTATTTAACTTCCAAAATCTTATATTTATTTCTATACACATATATAAATTTAAACTTTACAAATTGAAAACTAAATAGTAAACATTCTTTACTGTAAATATATATTTATATATTTTTCTGTTTTTAAAAGTTATATATATTTCCAAAAACAAAAACAAAATAAAAATAGCTACCTTACTTACTCAAGATCGTACGCGAGCTCCAGCTTCACCCATCCACCACGAAACCAAACCCTAGTTGAAATCACGTCGTATCGTCGAGTATCTGCCACTACAACCTCATCGCAAATTTCTACACTCGATTGCGATCCTCCAGAACACGTCACCCTCTTCTCGACTTCGAGCGCATGAAGGCCGATAGTAGGAACAATGTCGCTTTGCCTAAATTCCAAATGTTGATTGCAAATTATCCTGAATACCATCTTCTCGCCGTTCGCCATCGAGACTCGATCGAACTTCACTACTTGCCTCGAGCGCACTAGTTCCCCTTGAAATCGAGCGATTTGATTTGAAAAGAAGACGGACGCCATTTCACGGTTTATTTGATTTAAAGCTCTATTTGGATTTTGATTTGCTCTGCTTATTATTGATTGAGAAGTAGGGATGAGGGATAAGAGAATGAGAAAGCTCGGCCATTATTTTTACTTCTGAGAATATTTTGTTTTCGATAAAAGAAGGAAGAAACGATTTTATATTTTTTATATTTTCAAAAGCAATGCGTGTTTAACCATGAACGACACATGCTAGAAATTTCAATACGTGTTTTATGAAGGGTCCTATCACAAAAATTAAATGCAACAATCTCATTTAAATTAGAATTTTAAATTTTAAATTCAAACCATCACAACTACGCAACTCAAAATCTCGATTTCTTATGGATGTGTGCCGCCAGGTGTTTATAATGTTTAACCCCTATTCCAAACGCAATGGAATAGATTTCTAGTCCTCATTCGATCGTATGGAGAAGATAGCTTTTTTGAACCCAGTTATTAATTTAATTTCGATATAAATTTTCAGTGCGTTTGCTTATCGTACGGCCAAACGATCACTCTGAATGCTACGATAATTGAAATTCGATAATAATACAATATAACGGACCCAACGGAACTGGTTTCGTCAAATTTTGAGATTGTGACTCGAAAGGCTATTTTTAAATATCGTTTTGAACGATATAATTTCAAAAGTGATCAAAGCATTTCCAAATTCAATTCTAATGCTTCCATTATCTTCAGCATTCTCAATATAAATTTTCTAAGACTTTAAAATATTTTTAATTGGCTTAAAACTGAGGATTCAATTTTTTATCCAATTTCCAATTATCAAATTAAATAATTTAATTGCCAAATTCATTATGATATTTGATATTCAAGTTAAGCCAACTTATAAATATTTAAAATCAATTAAATATTTCAATTTCGAACGTTAAAAATTCTGGGTCGTCGTAGGTTATTTAACTACCAAAACAACAAACAAATATTTAGCACCATAATCAATCACTAGGCCCTTTAATTAATTTTTTATTAATTAAATCATTTTTCAAATATTCACCTCAAATTATCTTTAAAAAGATATATTCTCAAAACCATTTCAATATTGGAAAACATTCCACATACTTATTTCGACTGTATAAGCATATTTACAAATCTCTTTATTTTCAACACTTAGAAAATATTACATATACTAAAATCCGGATTAAGTATATATTTTATTCTTTAAGAAAAAAATTCTCTTAAACACATTTATTTGGGTCAAAACGAATGTTGCATAAAACATCGTTACGACAACCCAAAATCATCGTATAGGGATTCGAAAATTAGATAGATATATAAATGATATAATATTTTTTATTATATTACCTATTTACACTTTACTATTTAGAAATATAAACAATTAATTGTATATATTTCTAAATAGTAAAGTGTAAATAGGTAATATAATAAAAAATATTATATCATGTTCTCTCTGTGGATAGATTAACTAAGGAATCTGATTCTTTGTTGTTAACTCGTTCTAATCTTCGAAATAGAATAATTACTACCTTTTACTCGTTAAAGAAATTACTTTATGATGATATTAGTGAGGAAAGATTTGATTCTATTTTGCATAATTATCTCATATACTATACAAAACAATTCCGTTCGAAAATCATTTACTATAACAACAATCTCATAGCCCATCATTTCCTTATTTCTCGAAAACGTCTATTTCAACAATGAATGTTGAAATCTATGTATTCGATACTTAACACATTTTAAAACATATTCAAATCATTTAACTTCATTTAAAAGATCACTTCCCAAAACATTTATTCAATTCAAAAGATTATTTGCTGTCCAAAAATCGTGAATATAATTCTCTTGCCAAATTCGTTGCTTCTACGTATTTAATTTAAAGGATTATCCACTGTCCAAAATTGTGGATATATCTCCTTTAATAAACTTCTATGTTTAACTTATCAAATTCAATTGATCTCGGATTTATAAAACAATGTTTATAAATTCACATTTCTATTATAAAATCACTTTAATAACAATTTCCATATATAACTCATTTATATGCCTAAAATCCAAATTATAAGTTAATTACTTATAAATTATTTATTTGCCAATTCATTCCTTTAACACTTTAAAATTTTAAAAAACCCTATTTTCAAAATCACTTGAAAATCCTTTTTCAATTTAAAATCATCGCTTTAACATTTTTAAATTACAAAAAATAGGCCCAATGCTGCAACAACACTAAATAGATCAATCAGGGCATCAAAATCATCATATATCACATGATAATAGCATATACATCAATATCTGTAAATAAAACCAATACTGGTGAGGAATGCAGTTGGATCCCTCCAACTTGTCATCTGCAAAAAATATACATATTAGAATATATCTACAATGTCCGCTTCAAGGCAGACATGCGTACAAAGGGTCATCTGCTCATACATGGGAACGTATAGGGTCTCATCTGCTCATACATGGGAACGTATATGTGTGTGTGTATGTATGTATGTATAATATATCATATCTCACCCAAACAATCATCAATCAGCATAAAATAAATTTATTCACACTTATATAAAATTATCAGTGAGTTAGAAAGAGTGAGTTGTACTCACATTGGTTCCAATAGCAGTTGCAGTGTTTTATTTCGAATAAAATTAAAAAGCCGTTTAATTTTATCCAAAATTTATACTAGCTCTAATCAATTTCAAACCAGCTCTAAAATGTAGTGCTCGTCAATACGAACCCAAGGCAACTTGTTTCGTCAAAAACAAACCTCATATGAAGAAGTTATAGCATTTCAAAATTTGTACAAATTAATATATAATTTAATTTCAATTTCTTTTTATATTTTTAACCTTTAATCAATTATGAGTCGTTCGAAGTAAACAAGGCAAATCCAGGCCGCATAATTTCATCTTCTTATTCGTCCATTTCACATTCAAAGAAACCCCTAGCCGCCATTTTTAAATCCAATTATGCTCCCTCCGTACGAAACTTGAAGACGATCGAGCTCCACCACATCGAAGGCATGAACTCCACACACTTACGACCAAAGACTGGTCACGCTTGGCCCTCCATTTGCCTTGGAAAACGTGCTCGATTGCAGCCCATACGCGGTCAATTTGTTGATGATCCACTCCATAAAAATCGATCACCACCGTTGGTAACAAAGCTCTCATCGTCCTCTTTATTTTTCTAGTTGAAGGTTTCGGCTAAATATTAATGGATTGGTAGAGATCAAAGGGGAAACATGTGAACATTTTCGGCCATTGAATGAGAAAGTGGCGGCTAGCCCTAGCCTTGTTAGGGTTTGTGAAAATATAGTAATTTTGAGGCCTTTTGTAGAAAATTCTTGCGCACTATTCACTCGACATTTTTTTTCGAACTCGAATCGAAGCATGCCGCCTGGCATTTATAATGTTTTACCCTATTCTGAACACAATGGAATATATACCGGAAGCCAATTCGATCATATTTGGAAGATAGGTTTTGGAATCGAATCATCTTAATTTAAAATTTTACTTAAACAAATTTCTACGCGTTTCTGCTTGCCACGACTAAACCGTAAATCCGATTGACACAAAATTTGAAATCCTACAATAATATAACATTACAAATCCAATGAAACTAATGAAACTATCAAAATCTGAGACTGTGTGAAAAATGACAACTTTTACACGTTAATTAAAATATTAAAATATTCAATTTCTATAAATTAACTTTTAATTCAATTTAAAAGTTTACCAAATTCATTATAATACAAATAGAATTTAATTCAACTTTATAAATCATTTTTATTCACATTAAATTCAAATTTCAATTATTTACACAATTTCAAATATTAAATTGACAATCTAATTATCCAATTTAATTATTATATTCGAAATATAAGTTATTTGGCTTTTAAAATTTACTTGTGAATATATAAAATCAACTAAATATGCGAATTTCGAATGACTAAAATTATTGATGGTTACATTCTCCCTACTTAATAGAATTTCGTCCTCGAAATTACCGAGGAAGAAAAAGTCACAAAATCCATTAACTTTTCAAAACAACTCTTTAAAATTAGATTTCAAATTCATTCAAATATTTTAACTTTTTCTGAAATCCATTCGTTAAACTTCTTACAAAAGCTTTTCTAAGTTTATAAATCATACTTAGTTATCTGTCCAAAACCAAGTACATCGTTTCAACTTTCAACTCAAAATCAAAATTTTATTTTCCTAAATTTTCCCAAAATTTTCTAACGCCTTATTTTTTTTAAAAATTTCGCCATAGCCGCCTTTGTGCAGTTTGATCGTAGTAGGATCACAACATATATATATCATAAATACGCATCTCATCTTCGAGGATGAGACATCCCGTAGGGAAAAAATTATAAAAGTATGATATGTAATCCGAGATATGTACCTTATATATTATTAGCGAGCATATACGGCTAATATAGCACGAAAGCAAGCTCCAAATGCGAAGCATATGCCATACTCACCTCTAAATACTCAACAAACAAATGAGAAACACGTATATATGAAAGTTATATCAATATAAAACACATACCAATACAAGACCTATATATGCCAATATAACAATGCAATCAAAAGCAACAAATCCAACCATCAAATAACTATCATCCAAATAACATCCAACCAATCAATATCTATCCAACAAATCCATAACCAAATCAATATTCATTCATTTCTTATTAATATTCATTGAATTGATTTTCGATTTAATCACATTTGATTTATTAACATTGGATTTTACTAACATTCATTCATTCATATTCAATTAGTTTACATTAACTAATTCATATTCATGTTTGTTCACTTTCAATTCAAACCAAATTCAATTCTATTTAGATTCACTTACTTCCATTTCGAATTCAATTATTTAGCTTTCAATTTCATTAACATTTAGTGAACTTCTATACAATCAACTAACATCCATCTAACAACCAATATATAACCAACATTTACCAAATTCATTTAATTTACTTCGTTTATATTCAATTTGGTTTAACACATTTAATTCCCAATGCATTAGCTTTTAATGAATTAACACTTACATCCATTATTCCATATCTATTTATTTACATTGGATTGATTAACATTCAATTCACATTTCATTCACTATTTAGTTTATTAGTCTAATTCAATTCATTTATTAATTCAATTGCTAATTCATTTTTCATTTCAAGTTGAATTTCATTATATAACTCAAGTTCATATTCATTTAATGACTTCATTTAATTAATTCAATTTATTAATTTACTTCGATACCAAAATCAACTTCATTCAACATCACTTAAGTTATTTTATTTAACTTTTACTTAAGTCAAATTTCCTATCACATTCAAATTTAGATTTTGTTTTGCTTAACAAAATTGTTTAACCATTTTAATATTTGGTTTTACTTATCTTTTCCCATTCTATAAGTTATACAACTTACTATATATACTTCCGAATTCATATTATAATCACTTACCAATTAAGTTTAGTTTCAAATCATATATTTGATTATGCTAACTCAAATCTATTTCAACTTTACCAAAATTAAATTTTTTATTTCAATATTAAAAGTCCAAAACTCATTTTACTTATATTTATAAATTTCAACTTCGATTTTAAATTCAAATTTGTTTATCAGAACAAAAATTCAATTTTGATTTACTATTGGTAGCAAATCCATCACACAGAAACTCAAAAATGATATTGATGATGTTGCAATCATCACCCTTATTATTTCCTAGTAACAGTAGTGAATTCGGCGTTTTATGTTCTTTTAAAAAATTTCTTTTATTTATAAATCACATTTATAAATCTTACTTATATAATTTCACTATTTTACTTCACTTATATAAGATTTATTCCAAATTTATTTGTCTTATTTAGATTTATAACAATATAACCTATTTAACTTTGAAAAATATCTTCCAAAATCAATAGGATTTTAAAATTTCAAATTCTTAGTTGAAATTCATTTTTATTTGCAACTCATATTCATAAATATATTCATGTTGTTTCATTTCCTGTGTATAAGATTTTTTCTGTAACGACTCGTATTTTTACGGATCGAAGGATCATAGAATTGTTGTTATTATGTTGATAGTGTTGTTAAGTCATTTAGAATTTAAGTTGTTTGGAGCTTAAGTCGTCCAGAGATGAGTCGTCCAGGGTTGGGTCGAGTTGTAGCATGAGTCGATCGAGCGACTTAGAGGATGGAGTGACTTAAGGAAGGTGACCGACTTAAGGAGTTAACGACTTAAGAGATTTGACGACTTAGGAGTTGTAGCAACCTATAGGGGTGACCGACTTATGGGAATTGACCGACTTAGGAGTCAACGACTTAGGTTAGTAAGCGGCTTAATGTTTAGCGACTTAAGAGAACTAGCGACAACGACCTAGGAGATTGAACGGGTTACGACCTAAGAGGGAGATAGGTTGGTTGGACGGCTTAAGGAAGATGGCGTAGGTCATTGAAGTTTAGGTCGTGAGACCCTGTGTTTGTAGTTAGGTCGTGGACGAGATAAGGCTTAGGTCGTAGGTCACATGAAGGCAAGGGTGTCAGGTCGCTGGGTTGCTAAGCCGTGTGTGTTGTTGAGTCGTTGAGTCGTCTCCTGTGTTGAGTGTTGAGTCGTTGAGTCGCTGAGTGTTGAGTCGTTGAGTCGCTGAGTGTTGAGTCATTGAGTAGTCCAAACGACTTAGGGAGAAATGCGGCAGTGTGTTAGGTCGTAAGTCGTATGGGCTTGAGTCGTTAGGTCGTGTCTAAGTTAAGTCGCGCGCATGTGTTAAGTCGCGCATATGCTTGAGTCGTAAGTCGTGGACTTTGATGAGTCGTGAACGACTCATAGGGGCGAACGACTTAAGGATTTCAGCCTATAAATAGAAGTGCCTATCTTCATTTTGGGATCCGGATTTTGAAGCAACGAAGTGCTGCTATTTTGAGGGCTCGACTACAACACTTCTTCACTTCTTTTCTCCACTTTAATCTTGTGCTTCCATCCATCTAAATCGAAGATCCAAGAGCTTAGATTGAAGATCTCCATCCATTGAAGAGAGATTTCATCGTTTGAAGTGGAGTTTTGGCAGATCGAGCTAGATCCTTTGCTGTCCAGATCTGAAGTTAGTTGCTTTTGAGGTGTTTAGGTGATTCGGTGAGTAGTGGTTATCTCTCACACGGACCCAAACGAGTATATTGGATCGGTGGCTTGTTTGTGTGTTAAAGATAGTGATTTCATGCATTTTCCTTAAGTCTGCATGTATATCCATTGTTCATAAAGTTTTGATATCCATTTTACTACATGTTAACCTATGCTAGTTCATTCATCAAGATATTACTTAGAATTCATGCTTGTTAGATTTGGACTCTTGATTTACGAAATTGTCATTATTGTTATAACTGTTTATTTAAATCTTGTTTGAATGATTGATTACTTGGATTAATGATTGATATGATTGATGTTATAAATTAGTTGATTGATGATTTGATTTGGACAAGTTGGTTGAAGATGATTCAAAAGCTAAGTGGAAAGGCTATTGAATAAGGAAAGCTGCTCGTGGCATATGAAGCGGATGATAAAGCTCATATGGATAGATTTGATGATGTTGAGATGGGACTTTGCTATGATGCGATGAAGCAAAGCATGATGTGAGATAGACTTGGTTTAATCTAGACGGGATCATCCCAAGCATGTTGATAACTCGGTGATATGGTTCGAGTTTGTTGATAATGGTTGGCTTGAGAGGCGCTTGAGCTAGTATGGAAATAGTCGTCGAGGAGGATGACTATAAGGCTGAGATCTCATCGTTGTTGAAGGTTCTAGCATGCTCAAAGCAAGAGTATGCTGGGCAGATTCGATAGTCCCAAGACTAATAGTTAATGGTCTAGTACTCTGGACAGATTCGATAGTCCTAGGCACGGGTCACGATGACGTGTAGAGTTATGTCTAGAACCGGGGTTACCATTAGCCCTTGACGGACGGATGAAAGAATGTCCCGGTCATTCAATTAACGGTGATATCGAGGCAATGATAATAGTGATAGCCAGAGTCATGGATGTTTAGATGCTTTGGTTGTATCATCACCCGGTCTCAAGAGCGATGTTTTGTGAGTGCTTATCTGATCTTGGTTTAGGCCTTGGGGGTTTGTACTTGGAAAACATCGACCATGACTCGAGTGATAATTGCTTTACTTTAATTGTCTGCTTTGCTATGTTTGTTTCTGCTTACTGTGTCTGGGGGCTATCACTGTAGAAAGAGGTGGAGTGGGATGGTTGGGTTCCTATTCCTTTTTACCCTTTATGCTCTTTTGGTATGTTTGATAGTTGATTTGCTGCTCACTAGGACTTTTGTCTGACTCAAGGTTTTATGTTCAATTCTTATTACCTTGGGCTGTTCATCCATTTTGGGATGGGCAGACTAGGTAGCAGGTGACAGGTGCTGTTATTAGTGACCAACGCTGTTGAAGATGAAGACGAGCTGGAGGCTTTTGCGTATTGTTTTCTTACTATATGTACTGGATGTTCCACTTTTTGTATGATTCTCTGAGTGTTATGTAGTGAGGCTTGATGTATTGTCTTTTCAGATTGTTGTACCAAACTATTATGAGTTTATATGATGAGATTCTGTTCTATGGAGCTTCACTATGTATACTTTTCTATTGTATTTTATCCATGCGCTGTGAGTAATACGATAGACTTTATTGTTTTTACCTTACCTTGACGATCGTCCATGACGGCCTGGCGCATTTTACAGCGCACTATTTCCTTGTTTAGTGCAGGAGTGGGCGGTCTTCACATTTGGTATCGGAGCTTTGGTTAATCGATTTTAGCCAATGCTCCCTGACGTAATTACGTATGAGAGACGTAATTGTATTTTGATGGTTGATTACTATATATAATATAGTAGCTTAGAAGGATTAGAATCTCTTATGCAGTTGTTTCTCAAGGTGTACTAATCATTCTTTTATAGATATTAAGAATGAGTCGAAGAGAGAGACCAGCTGCTAGGGAAGGCCGTGATCCTGAGGGGGCTACTGATTATGCTGCTATGTTCGAGGCCATGATGACTTCGATCATGAGAAGGATGTCAGCTCCAGGGCCAATGGTAGATGTTGGAGTTCAGGTTTAAGCTCCAAAACCAGTGGATTTTGCTACGTTGTGTAAAGACTATACTTCTCTTGAAGGAAAGGTTTTCTTGGGAACAGAATCAACCATAGAAGTCCAGAGATTGATAGATGCTTGTAGAAGGATCTTTGATGACTTAGGAATTAAGGATGCAACTAAGAGGAAGCTTGCATCAGGACAGCTTCAGGGAAGAGCTTCTGATTGGTGGAACTCTATCACCATTGATACTCCAGAGGAAGAAATTACTTGGGAGCAATTCCATGTCAGATTTGAGGCTAAGTTCATTTCTACAGCTCAGAAATCTGTTCTATTTAAGAGATTTATGGAACTCAAGCAAGGTGGAGGACCAGTTCTTGAGTATGTTTCTGAGTTTGAAGCTTTGTCCAAGTATGCTCGGTCATATATTGAATCTCCTTATCAGAAGAATGAGAAGTTTGTGACAGGTTTGGAGACTTATCTTGGGAGACAGTTGGTGGATCATCTGAACGATCCATTTGAGAAGCTTGTGGAGAAGGCTCTCAGGAATGAGAATCTGTTTCCTAAGGAAGGATCTGTTGTTGCTGTAACCAAGGAAGGGTTTAAACCACAGCAGGGTGGAAACAAGAAGAGGAAGCAGCCGCAACAGAAGGGTAAGGATGACCAGAAGAAGCCGAAGGGTGAAGTGACCTGCTACAACTGTCAGCAGAAAGGTCATCTCTCCAGAGATTGTAAGAATCCGAGAGTGCCGGTGAGTGCCACAACTGTGACAAGCTGGGGCCTATCAAGAAGAATTGTACGGAACCGAGGAAGGACAAGCAGATTGTGCAAGCTTATGCTTTGGGAGCAGTGCCATCGTCTTCAAAAGCTCCTACTGCCGAAGAAAAAGGAAAGAGTGTGGTGGTTCAAGGTACTCTTTCCATTTGTGGTGTTCCAGTTAGAGTGTTGTTTGATACTGGGGCGCCACATTCTTTTGTTTGTAATGAACTTGTAGGCCGGTTGGGTTTGGAACCAGATATTGTTGATAGACCATTGGTTGTGACTAATCCAGTTGGGGGTTCGTCTTGTTTGTGTATGGTATGCCGTGGTCTGGTTGTATCGAGTCATGATTGCTCTTTTGTTTGTGATTGTTTTGTTCTAAACTTTACGGGGTTTGGAATTATTTTGGGTATGGACCGGCTTAGGAAGCATGCGGCAAAGATTGATTATAAGAGGCTGGAGGTGACAGTCGAGAATGTGGAAGGGCGAAAGGTTATGATACGATGTAAGCATGAGGAAGGTGTCTTCATGAGCTTCATGTATTCGCTGGTTGTTCCACGGGATGGACTGTCATCGGTGCCTATTGTGAATGGATTTGAGGATGTCTTTGATGAGGTCAAAGTGTTACCGCCGCATAGAGAGATCGAGTTTCGCATCGATCTAGTTGAGGGAGCCAGACCTGTTGTGATGCCTCTTAGGCGAATGGCGCCTAGGGAACAGCAAGAGTTGAAGGTGCAAGTTGATGACCTTTTACAGAAAGGATTCATTCGGCGTAGTGTGTCCGAATGGGGTGCACCAGTTGTGTTTGCAACCAAAGCGGATGGATCGTTGAGGTTGTGTGTGGATTATCGTGAGCCGAATAAAGTGACTAAGAAGAACAAGTATCCATTGCCGAGAATAGATGACTTGTTTGATCAACTTCACGAAGCTAAGGTGTTTTCTCAGATGGATTTGGCAACGGGATTTCACCAGTTGAGAGTGGCAAAGGATAGTGTGCCGAAGACTACTTTCAGGACACCATCCGGTTTCTATGAGTGGCTGGTAATGCCGTTTGGATTGACCAATGCACCAGCATATTTTGTGGATCTTACGAATAGAGTGTTCAGGGATCAGTTGAACAAGTTTGTACTTGTGTTCGTGGATGATATTTTGATTTATTCCAGAACTGAACAAGAGCACAAGACGCACTTGCGGATTGTTTTGGAAATCTTGCGAAAACATCAGCTGAGGGCTAAGTTTTCAAAGTGTCACTTCTGGAAGAGCGAAGTGATGTTCTTAGGCCATGTTATCTCTGGAAGTGGAATAGCAGTTGATCCCGCCAAGGTGGCAGTAATCCAGGATTGGGTTAGACCTAAGAATGCATCTGATGTGAGAAGTTTTCTTGGATTAGCAGGATATTATCGTCCGTTTATCAAAGATTTTTCCAAGATAGCTGCACCATTAACAGGATTGACGATAAAGAACCAAGTGTTTAGATGGGATGCTAAGTGTGAACAAGCTTTCGGAATCCTGAAAGAGCGACTGACAAGTGCTCCTGTTTTGACTATTCCAAGTGGAAATGATGAGATGGTGGTTTACACCGATGCATGTGGTACTGGACTTGGAGCAGTGCTAATGCAGAAGGATAAAGTTGTTGCATATGCAAGTCGACAACTGAAGCCGGATGAAAGGAATTATCCGACTCATGATTTGGAGTTAGCGGCGATTGTATTTGCTCTGAAGATGTGGAGACATTACCTATTGGGAGTTCGGTTCGAGTTGTTTACAGATCATAAGTCATTGAAGTATCTTTTCTCCCAAAAGGATTTGAATCTTCGACAGCAACGATGGCTAGAATTTTTAGCATCATATGATTTTGGTATAGCCTATACTCCGGGAAAGGGTAATGCAGTGGCAGATGCGTTAAGTCGAAGACATGCAGAATTGGGAGCCATGTTTTCAGAATGGAAGAGCCTCGAGTATTTGGCTGAATTTGACTTCAGGCCTAGATGTGAATTGGAACCTTAGATGTTGGCAAACTTATCGATAAGACCTACTCTGGTGGAAAGAATTGGCGAGGGCCAAAAGCGAGACGATAAGCTTGTCAAGATTATCCGTGATTTGGAATCTAGATTGGACCCAGAAAAGGATAAAGGATTCAAAATCGATCGAGAGGGTTGGCTTTGGAAGAAAGGACGACTAGTTGTTCCCGATATAGATGAATTGAGAAATGAAGTTCTAAAGGAGAGTCATCACTCGAAGCTGACAATTCATCCAGGTGGAAATAAGATGTATCGGGATATGAAGACAACCTATTACTGGAAAGGTATGAAGAAGGATGTTGGAAATTTTATTTCCAAATGTATGAACTGCCAGTTGGTAAAAGCCGAACAGAAGAAGCCAAGTGGATTGCTTCAGCCATTAGAAGTTCCTACATGGAAGTGGGAGCAAATATCGATGGATTTTATCGATGGGCTACCTAGAACCAGAACAGGAAATGAAGGGATTTGGGTCATCGTAGATCGTTTGACTAAGAGTGCAAGATTCATTCCTGTTCGATCAACTAGGACTACATCGAAATTGGCTGAGCTATATGTTAAGTGGATAGTTCGATTCCATGGTATTCCGAAAGGCATAGTGAGCGATCGAGACCCATTGTTCACTAGTGGATTTTGGAAGAGCTTCCAGGAAGTTTAGGGAACCGAGTTGTGTTTGAGTACAGCTTATCACCCCCAAACAGATGGTCAGACCGAGAGAGTCAACCGAGTTTTGGAAGATCTCCTCAGAGCATGTGTTTTGGACTTTGGAGGATCATGGGAAGATTATCTTCATTTGGTGGAATTTTCATACAATAACAGTTACCAGTCCAGTATTGGTATGGCGCCGTATGAAGCATTGTATGGAAGACCGTGTAACTCTCTGACATGTTGGTTGGAAACAGGAGAAAAGTTAATACATGGGCCAGAAATGATTCGACAGACTTCTGATTGCATAGAGATCATTCGGCGATGAATGAAGGCAGCCCAAGACCGTCAGAAAAGTTATGCTGATAAGCGTCGTAAGGATTTGGAATTCGACATAGGCAATAGGGTTTTTGTGAAGATTTCTCCTCTGAAGAATGTTATTCGATTCGGGAAGAAAGGAAAATTGACTCCGAGATTTGTTGGACCATTCCCGATCGTCGAGCGAATTGGAAAGCTCGCTTATAAGTTGGAATTACCGGAAAAGATGTTAGGTGTGCACAATGTTTTTCATGTATCGTATCTACGGAAGTATGTGCACGACTCGAATACAGTGGTTTCTGCTGATAGCTATGAAGATTTGGAAGTTGATCCAGTTGTTAGAAGACCTCGTAAGCCGCTTCGTGTTGTGGAAACTGACACGAAACAGCTTAGGAGGAAGGTAGTCAGGTTGCTCAAGGTACAATGGAGTAATGATGTTAACGACTGTATATGGGAGGAGGAAGAAAGGATGAAGGAAGCTCATCCTGAACTCTTCGAGGTATGGCCCTAAGGTGTCGTGAGATCTCATGAATTTGTAACTTGTTCGAGTCTTAGAATTTTGCACGCTAGGCTAGTAATTGGATGCATGGTTTGTTGATTGCTATGGATGGTAGGCATGCAGAATAGTTTTGGTTTCTCTTGTTTGTTTGGAATTTCGGGGGCGAAAATTCCTAAGGGGGAGTGAATGTAACGACCCGTATTTTTACGGATCGAAGGATCATAGAATTGTTGTTATTAGGTTGATAGTGTTGTTAAGTCGTTTAGAATTTAAGTTGTTTGGAGCTTAAGTCGTCCAGAGATGAGTCATCTAGGGTTGGGTCGAGTTGTAGCATGAGTCGATGGAGCGACTTAGAGGATGGAGCGACTTAAGGAAGGTGACCGACTTAAGGAGTTAACAACTTAAGAGATTAGACGACTTAGGAGTTGTAGCAACCTATAGGGGTGACCGACTTATAGGATTTGACCGACTTCGGAGTCAACGGCTTAGGTTAGTAAGCGGCTTAATGTTTAGCGACTTAAGAGAACTAGCGGCAACGACCTAGGAGATTGAACGGGTTACGACCTAAGAGGGAGATAGGTTGGTTGGACGGCTTAAGGAAGATGGCTTAGGTCGTTGAAGTTTAGGTCGTGAGACCCTGTGTTTGTAGTTAGGTCGTGGACGAGATAAGGCTTAGGTCGCATGAAGGAAAGGGTGTTAGGTCGCTGGGTTGCTAAGCTGTGTGTGTTGTTGAGTCGTTGAGTCGTCTCCTGTGTAGAGTGTTGAGTCATTGAGTCGCTGAGTGTTGAGTCGTTGAGTCGTCCAAACGACTTAGGGAGAAATGCGGCAGTGTGTTTGGTCGTAAGTCGTATGGGCTTGAGTCGTTAGGTCATGTCTAAGTTAAGTCGCGCGCATGTGTTAAGTCGCGCATATGCTTGAGTCGTAAGTCGTGGACTTTGATGAGTCGTGAACGACTCATAGGGGCGAACGACTTAAGGATTTCAGCCTATAAATAGAAGTGCCTATCTTCATTTTGGGATCCGGATTTTGAAGCGTCGAAGTGCTGCTATTTTGAGGGCTCGACTACAACATTCTTCACTTCTTTTCTCCACTTTAATCTTGTGCTTCCATCCATCTAAATCGAAGATCCAAGAGCTTAGATTGAAGATCTCCATCCATTGAAGAGAGATTTCATCGTTTGAAGCGGAGTTTTGGCGGATCGAGCTAGATCCTTTGCTGTCCAGATCTGAAGTTAGTTGCTTTTGAGGTGTTTAGGTGATTCGGTGAGTGGTGATTATCTCTCACACGGACCCAAACGAGTATATTGGATCGATGGCTTGTTTGTGTGTTAAAGATAGTGATTTCATGCATTTTCCTTAAGTCTGCATGTAGATCCAGTGTTCATAAAGTTTTGATATCCATTTTACTACATGTTAACCTATGCTAGTTCATTCATCAAGATATTACTTAGAATTCATGCTTGTTAGATTTGGACTCTTTATTTACGAAATTGTCATTATTGTTATAACTGTTTATTTAAATCTTGTTTGAATGATTGATTACTTGGATTAATGATTGATCTGATTGATTGTTATAAATTAGTTGATTGATGATTTGATTTGGACAAGTTGGTCGAAGATGATTCAAAAGCTAAGTGGAAAGGCTATTGAATAAGGAAAGCTGCTTGTGGCATATGAAGCGGATGATAAAGCTCATATGGATAGACTTGATGATGTTGAGATGGGACTTTGCTTTGATGCGATGAAGCAAAGCATGATGTGAGATAGCCTTGGTTTAATCCAGACGGGATCATCCCAAGCATGTTGATAACTCGGTGATATGGTTCGAGTTTGTTGATAATGGTTGGCTTGAGAGGCGCTTGAGCTAGTATGGAAATAGTCGTCGAGGAGGATGACTAGAAGGCTGAGATCTCATCGTTGTTGAAGGTTCTAGCATGCTCAAAGCAAGAGTACGCTGGGCAGATTCGATAGTCCCAAGACTAATAGTTAATGGTCTAGTACTCTGGGCAGATTCGATAGACCTAGGAACGGGTCACGATGACGTGCGGAGTTATGTCTAGAACCGGGGTTACCATTAGCCCTTGACGGACGGATGAAAGAATGAGCCGGTCATTCAATTAACGGTGATATCGAGGCAATGATAACAGTGATAGCCAGAGTCATAGATGTTTAGATGCTTTGGTTGTATCATTACCCGGTCTCAAGAGCGATGTTTTGTGAGTGCTTATCTGATCTTGGTTTAGGCCTTGGGGGTTTGTACTTGGAAAACATAGACCTTGACTCGAGTGATAATTTCTTTACTTTAATTGTCTGCTTTGCTATGTTTGTTTCTGCTTAGTGTGTCTGGGGGCTATCACTGTAGAAAGAGGTGGAGTGGGATGGTTGGGTTCCTATTCCTTTTTACCCTTTATGCTCTTTTGGTATGTTTGATAGTTGATTTACTGCTCACTGGGACTTTTGTCTGACTCAAAGTTTTATGTTCAATTCTTATTACCTTGGGTTGTTCATCCGTTTTGGGATGGGCAGACTAGGTAGCTAGTGATAGGTGCTGTTCTTGGTGACCAACGCTGTTGATGACGAAGACGAGCTGGAGGCTTTTGCGTATTGTTTTCTTACTATATGTATTGGATGTTCCGCTGTTTGTATGATTCTCTGAGTGTTATGTAGTGAGGCTTGATGTATTGTCTTTTCAGATTGTTGTACCAAACTATTATGAGTTTATATGATGAGATTCTGTTCTATGGAGCTTCACTATGTATACTTTTCTATTGTATTTTATCCATGCGCTGTGAGTAATACGATAGACTTTATTGTTTTTACCTTACCTTGATGATCGTCCATGACGGCCTGGCACACTTTACAGCGCACTATTTCCTTGTTTAGTGCAGGAGTCATGGGCGGTCTTCACAATTTCATAATTGTAAATCATTTTAATTATAATTCCATACTTTACAATTCATTTGCTTATATAGTTTATTCTTTTACAATTGTTGTTTTTATTTGGAATATTCCAACAGCTTTTATCAACTTATATATATATATATATATATATATATATATATATATATATATATATTCAACCAAACAAACAATTCATTTATATGCACTTTAATATTTCTGAAAAATTGTTTCATTTATATATAAATATAATAAAGGAAAAATTATTTCATTTACGCTATTTAAAAATGATATTATGTCGACTTGCCTTGTTGAAGTGTTTGGAAATCCCTATCGATAACATGGCGTCCCACATACTGACTAGAATTCACAAACAACTCAACGGATAAGTAAACACAACATAAAACTTTTTATAATCACTAACAAATAACCACTCATATCTATAATACACTCAAACTCAATCTAGGGTGTTGTTGTCCCTATATATATTGAGTACACTTCAAAGCCTAGGAATATACAAAATATAAGCTCCGATACCAAATGTGACGACCTACAAATCGTACCCTTTGAATAGACAATAAACCACACATGTCCGACCAAAAAAGCACCGACTGAAGGAAAGTCAAGAGAAAGAAAAGTAGAGAGAAGAAGAGAAGAGAAGAAAGAGAGAAGATAGAACCAAACAGAACAATAAAGAATCTCACCTCGCAGTGGAATAACATATAATATCATATCAATGATCTTTACGAAATGGAAACTGCATATACATACATCAATCAAAGTTCAACAATCAATCACTAGTTATCAGCCTGGACAGTTGTAATAATCTGTCCTCACAATTGCCGATAATATAAATAACAACCAAGCAGTAGATAATCAAAACAAATATGTGTATACGAAAATGAAGACTTCTAGCTCTCCTGCTAAAGCTCCAAAAGCACCAATCTGAACCTGTAGATATACTCGGTCTGACCCGAGCATTAAAAGGGAAGAACGACTGGATCAGTCTGGTAAACCAGCGTGAGAAACACACTCAACTGAATTTGTTAAATTACCAAAATTTTCTTTTATCAAAACAAAAGTATCTCGTAAGACACGCCCACACATAAACACGGATATGTTTTTACCTTATATTAACTAAAACATTTCATATCAAATCCTCTTATATTATACTAGCGTCTAGTATACAAACAATAATCAAAATAGCCAAAATTGTTACCATTATTAAATTCCAACATACTGAGCTCTACAAATAAAATGGCAGGTACGTAGTGGAGTTTGGTTTTCCATACAAATGACCAGGTGAAGGGACTACCTTCTGGTAGTACATCTCTAGAGGAATGTACCGAGAAACCATCACAAAGTTCCTCTACCAACGCAAGTCCGGCCCACCTCTATAACTAGATTGTATCGAATATGTCATCCTCCGGTCGTTACCGACCTTTACCGAGGGCCCTCGAAGCATACAAACCACAATAATCAGATACACGACGTTATCGCTTGTAAACATGTATCTAGAAGAGGATGATCATACCCTACTTGGGAGCGACCCACTTAGCCTTGCTGCATCTAACCCTGTTTTGGTCCGTTCCGGTTAATGAGGCTCGAGGTAATGATTAACTTTCAAAATCACATATCACATCACTTTGAATGCCACACGACCATTTCCATTGACTATTAATCGCCTTCCACAAAAATACAACCCTTAAGCTCATACATCTCAAGGAGAGTGTTAAGCTAAGAGAAGTTGCCTTCTCGCTACCACTGATGTACGTTTGTAAAAACCAATGTACGTAATCTTAGAAATGCAATGTTAGACAAACATCCATACAAGTTGCCTTGGAACAGGACAAACCGAAGGTATTTTCCTACCACATCCTGTCGAGAAATCCCTAGGATTAGTAGCGAATAGTCCTTGCATTGGATATTTCATAACAAAGAGACTACTGCTACTGGATGTATATTAGGATTTTAACCCCAAACGATAAACAAGCAGTCCTGCACTATGAAAATTCTGAATAACAATATTATAAATAACCTGTACAATCGAACACATATACGTTGGTCCAAAGTGATTTCGGATAAACCAATCCCAGTCTCTTTGTACCAACAATGCAAAAGCGTTTCTCAACCTCACACAGAAACTAAGTCTCATAGACTTATCACGTTTCCAACTTTCAACTTGATATCCTTCGGCCAAGAAGGAAGCTCGATAGATTGGAGTAATACTCCGCACTACACGAATCATCATCCTTAAAAGAAACGATAATCAAGCCTACACAGATGGCTACATACTAAGTATACGACTAAATAGTTCCCACATCAAGTCGAGGTACTAAAATGGCCAAATTTGATACTCGGTTATTTAACTATCAAAAAACAAACAAATATTTAGCACCATATGCAATCACTAGGCCCTTTAATTAATATTTTATTAACTAAATCATTTGCTAAATATTCATCTCAAATTATCTTTAAAAAGATATATTCTCAAAACCATTTCAATATTTCAATATTGGAAAACATTTTCATATACTTATTTCAATGGTATAAGCGTATTCACAAATCTCTTTATTTTCAACACTTAGAAAATATTACATATACTTAAATCCGGATGAAGTATATATTTTTTTCTTTAAGAAAAACATTTTTTTTAAACACATTTATTTGAATGTTGCGTAAAACATCGTTACGACAACCCAAAATCATCAGTATAGGGATTCGAAAATTAGATAGATATATAAATCTCGTATAATATACAAAACAATTCCGTTCAAAAATCATTTACTACAACAACAATGTTATAGTCCATCATTTCCTTATTTCTCAAAAACGTCTATTTCAACAATGAATGTTGAAATCTATGTATTCGATAATTAACACATTTTAAAACATATTCAAATCATTTAACTTCATTTAAAAGATCACCTTCCCAAAACATTTATTTAATTCAATAGATTATTCACTGTCCAAAAATCATGAATATAATTCTCTTGCCAAATTCATTGCTTCTACATATTTAATTTAAAGGATTATCCATTGTCCAAAATCGTGGATATATCTCCTTTAATAAACTTCTATATTTAACTTATCAAATTCAATTGATTTCGGATTTATAAAACAATGTTTATAAATTCACATTTCTGTTTATAGAAACTTCAATTTATAAATTCACTTTAATAACAGTTTCCATATATGACTCATTTATATGCCCAAAATCCAAATTATAAGTTAATTACTTATAAATTATTTATTTTCCAATTCATTCCCTTAACACTTTAAAATTTTAAATAACGCCTATTTTCAAAATCACTTGAAAATCCTTTTTCAATTTGAAATCATCGCTTTAAAATTTTTAAATTACCAAATATTGGCCCAATGCTGCAACAGCACTAAATACATCGATCAGGACATCCAAAACATCACACATCACATGATAACAGCATATACATCAATATCTGTAAATAAAGACAATACTGGTGAGGAATCCAGTTGGATCCCTCCAACCTGTCACCTGGAACAAATATGCACATTACAAATATATGTACAATGTCTGCTTCAAGGCAGACGCGCGTACAAAGGGTCATTCGCTCATACAAGGGAACGTATAGAGTCACATCTGCTCCAATAGGCAGGAATATATCCAAATACCAATATATATATATATATATATATATATATATAATATCATATCTCATCCAAACAATCATCAATCGGCATAAAATAAATTTATTCACACTTATATAAAAATACCAGTAAGTCAGAAAAAGTGAGTTGCACTCACATTGGTTCCAATGACAGTTGCAGTGTTTTATTCGGAATAAAATTAAACATCCGTAATTTTACCCAAAATTTACACTAGCTCCAATCAACTTCAAACAAACTCTAAAATGTAGTGCTTTTCAATACCAACCCATTGCAACTTGATACATCAAAAATGGACGTCGTATGAAGAAGTTATAGCATTTCAAAGTTTGTACAAATTAATATATAATTTAGTTTCAATTTCTTTTTTTATTTTTTACCTTTAATCAAATCTGCGCTGTTCGATGTAAACAAGACATATCTAGGCCGCACAATTTCATCTTCTCATTCGTTCATTTCACGTTCAAAGTAACCCACATCGCCATTTTTAAATCGAATTATGCTCCCTCCGTACGAAGCTTGAAGACGATCGAGCTCCACCACGTCGAAGGCACGAACACTACGCATTTACGACCATAGACCGGTCACGCTCGGCCCTCCATTTTCCTCGAAAAACATGCATGATTGTAGCCCATATGCGGTTAATTTTTCGACGATACACTCAATAAAAATCGATCACCATGGTCGAAAACGAAGCTCTCATCGTCCTCTTCATTTTTCTAGTTGAAGGTTTCGGCTAAATATTTATTGATTGGTAGAGATCGAAGGCGAAAGATGTGAACATTTTCGGCCATTGAATGAGAAATTGGCGAATAGCCCTAGCCTTGTTAGGGTTTGTGAAAATATAGATATTTTGAGGCCTTTTATAGAAAATTCTCGCGCACTATACACCTGAGATTTTTTTTCGAACTCGAATCAAAGCGTGCAACCTAACATTTATAATGTTTTATCCATATTCCGAACACAATGAAATATATATTGGAAGCCAATTCGATCATATTTCAAAGATAGGTTTTTGAATCAAATTATTTAAATTTAAAATTTTACTTAAACCAATTTCTATGCGTTTCTGCTTGTCATGACTAAACCGTAAATCCGATTGACACGAAATTTGAAATCCTACAATAATATTATATTACAGATCCAATTAAACTGGTTTGGTCGAAATCTGAGACTGTGTGAAAAATGACTATTTTTACACGTTAAATAAATATTAAAATATTCAATTTCTATAAATTAACTTTTAATTTAATTTTAAAAGTTTACCAACTTCATTATAATTCAAATAGAATTTAATTCAACTTTATAAATCATTTTTATTCACATTAAATTCAAATTTCAATTATTTACACAATTTCAAATATAAGTTATTCAGCTTATAAAATTTACTTGTGAATATTTAAAATCAATTAAATATATACGAATTTCAAATGACTGAAATTCTTGGTTGTTACGGCGAGGACGGACAATTATAACTGTTCAGGTTGATGATAGTACTTAGGTTTTTGTAACTCTAAAATTTTTGTTTTAAGAGTAACTATTTGCATTATTCCTTTTATATTATATATTAACTTTTCTTTGTAAAATTTTGATGTTGTATTCTTCCTTTCCTCTTCTATTTTTTTTTAACCATAAATTTCTGTCATTTCGGCACTTGGATGATCGGTGCACGAATACCATGGATGTATTTAGTATGGACATTAGAGAGTCAATACGTCCCTAGTGTCCCATAACCACTTGGTGACACTTGAATATTTACTAAGAGATAGTAAATTTCACTCAAGTAGGATATCCTATCCAAGAGTCAAAGAATTAAGCGATAAAGTCATACAAGTGTTCCATACCACTTGTACCACTAAACCATTTAATTAGAATTCTCATTTTATAGAAGGAATAATAAGCACAAAGGATAAATTTAATAAAATCGCTCGAAAGTGGTTAATTGTTAATTTTAGTTCTAAAATCTCTAAAAAATAAGTAAAGGCTAGTTTAATACTTTAAATCTCTTTTAGAAAGCTAATTATATACTTATATAATAAATATGATTATAAATTATAAACATATATATATATATATATATATATTTACTGTAGATTTTTTTCTATATGAAAATCAGAAATGAGCAAAGTGTATGCTTGTGTGTGTGGTAAATTTATAAAATTACATAGGAAGATTACTATTTTTCCAATACCATTCATTGATAAATCCATATTAAAGCCAAACCATATTTAAATAATTTAAAGATTATTTTAAAATACGAATATTACTTTGCTGTCAAATTCAATTATTGGAAAATGAGCAATGGAAAACAACTGAATAAAGGGCAAAAGATAAGAGCAAAGAAAAGAAAAACAAAATAAATATAACATCATTAACCTGGAGCTGAAGGCTCCAGGAATATTGCCCACTGGTCGACCGATGGACCGGTGATGAAGTTTTTGCTGGAGCTTTCAGCTCCAGACGGTCGTCGTTAATGGTCAATTTTTGACCTCTGCCAACTGAATTTCTTCCAATATCATCAAGGCTATGTTCCCAAACATGCATGCACTTATCAGCAACCAACCAAACATTTTATGATCAATAAAATAAGGATATTTGCAGCTTTTACTAATGTTTGGTATCATAAATTTCAAGTAGAGAGACAACTAATTTTAACACTTTTATATAATCAGAATCAATTATTAATCCATGGCTATGTATACAGTAAATTAGATGTAGATCTTGTGAGAATTAATTCACCTTAAATTCCTAGAATTCTTTTCCCAAACACTTCAAAAACCCTCTGCCTTCCAAAATACAGTCAAGTCCTAGAACCAATTTACAAAAAAGAGCACAGAGATTTCAAAACTCAATCAAAGCTCTAATTACTCGTCTGGAACATAGATAAAGGCTTGAATATTATGCCCTGGTTTTATAAGATTTCTACTGAATTTTCTTGGAATTAAAATGAGAGGTTTTCTCCAGGTTTTCAAAGAGGAAAAAAATAGAATTTGATTTCTTTTTGTTTTTCTAAACTATGAGGAACCTACAATAAATAGAAATGAGAAGAGGAGCTTTTCTTTTATTTATTGTCAATATGAGCTTGGGTTGTAAATGAATCTAATAAGGAAATATTTGCTTTTTGTTCTTTTACTTTTCTAGTAAGGCCTTTTTTCCTTTTTATGTTTATTTTATTAACCCATGAGCAATTTTCTTAACACAATTCAATTCACCATTTTAAAATTCTATTTAGTAATCCTTTTAACTATTTAATTAAATTTTCCTACTCTTTTGAATGAAAATATCAACATTAAATTTAAAGAAATGATTCCTAAGTACTTTAAAATTTAATGTATTTAAAATTATAAAATTTCATTTAATTTTATTCATAAAAATTTCAATTATATAAATTTATAAAACAGGGTTGTTAAAGATTTTTCTCCTTAAGGAAATCGCGTTCACACAATTCTATTCCAGAGAAAAGTCCATAATAAGTTCAAATGGGAATTGAATAAAGATAACCGACTTCGAAAAGATACATACCAAATCTATACAAATCAAAAAATAGCTGTGTATATGTCCGCTCAATGGAGTCTCTGGTTTCCCAAGAGCAATCTATCGGATTTTGTGACCGTTGAACCTTTACAAGTGGGTTGTCCTTGTTTCTAAGGCACTTTACTTCCAAAGAAATAACGCGGATCGATGCATGAGCGTAGGTCAAATCAGATGAAATATCAAGCTCTTCCACTTGCTTGGACTTAAGCACAGATTTTGGATCCCTAATACATTTTCGAAGCTGGGAAACATAGAATACATGGTGTATTCGAGAAAGATGAGCTGGTAATGTGACACGATATGCTACTTTGCTAGTATTTTCAACGATTGGGTATGATCTAGTAAAGCGATGGGCCAACTTCCTAAACCGACAAAAACACATCACTCCCTTCATCGATGAAACACGAATGAAAAACAAGTCTCCAACAAAGAACTTAAACTCCTTTCTTCAATGGTCTGCATAGGATTTTCGCCTATCCTGAGCTTCCTTCATTCTTCGCCTAACTTGATCAATCTTCTTGGAAGCTTCCCTAACCTAATCTGGCCTTAAAAAAACTTCATTCCAGTCTACAACCAACAAGAAGGTGAATGGCATGGTTTTTTATATAAGGCTTCAAAAAGAATTATACTGATACTTGACTGAAAATATTGTTGTAGGTGAATTCTATAAGATCAATGTGGTTTTCCAACTACCGCCAAAATGCAAAACACAAGAACAAAGCAAATCTTCCAAAGCCTTGTTCACCCGTTCAGTCTGTCCATCAAACTGAGGGTGATAGGCGGAACAAAGATTAAGCTTTGTACCTAATTCTGATTGAAGACTCTTCCAAAACCCACCAGTGAAGAGCAGATCCCAGTAATAAACTATGGCACTTGGAATGTCATGTAACCTAACAACCTTGTTGATATAAATCTTAGCCAACTGAGAAGTGGTTCGGTTAGACCGTACAGGAGTAAAACGAGCTGAGTTAGTCAACCGATCCATGATCACCCACAAACTATCGTGCCCATACTTAGAATAAGGCAATCCCTTAATAAAGTCCATGGAGACCTACAAAAGATGGAAAAGATACGATGATTGCTAAATCAATTTAATGCAAGATATAAATATGAACTTATCAAACTTCTAAGTCCACATTTACCTGATCCCACTTCCACCACGGAACATCTAAAGGATTAAGAAGTCCAATAGGTTTCTGGTGTTCTACCTTAACAAGTTGGCGCGTCACATAGCGACCAACAAACTAAGCAATATCTTGCTTCATCCCTTCACAATAGTACAATCACTTCATATATGCATACATTTTATTACTACCGAAGTTAATAGTGTACTTAGGGCGATGACACTCATCCATAAGGTCTTTTTGGGGACTATCAATGTTGGACACAACAAGCCCACCCTGTCTCCAAATACAACCACAAGCTTCTTCACTTCATCTTCTTCTCTACTGTCAGAAAGAATCTGAACAAGTTCTACAAGATCGGGATCATGCTTTGAGTTTCTAAAATCTGATCTAAGATAAAAGGTTGAGCCTCCAAACTAGCAAATGAAATATCTAATCTCAACATTGAATCCTAATCTATGGCCACGCACAAAGAAAGTGCCTCGAGGCTTTCCACTTGGCTAACATTGAGGAAACAACTGCTTGGTGTTTGCGACTAAGGGCATCAACTACTTTATTACCCTTTCCTTTAGTGTACAGAATCTCAAAATCACATACTACCGAGAGCTTCAACCACTGCTACTGATGCACATTAAGTTCTTTTTGAGAAAAAAGATAGCTCAAGGACCTGTGATCAGTATAAAGAATAAATATCACTCCTAAAAGATAATGACGCCAACACTAAAGTGCAAAAACGAGAGCTGCAAACTCGAGATCATGGGTGTCATAATGCATCTCATTTGGCCGTAATTCTCTTGAAGCATAAGCAACTACTTTGTCTCTCTACATAAGCATTGCACCAAGACTAGAACCACACACATCCGTATAAACAACAAGGTCTTAGTTTCCTTCTGGAAAAACAAGAATAAGAGTGTGAGTTAGAAGATCTTTTAACGTCTGAAATGCTGATCAACACTCCTTGGATCGAACATATTTCACTCCTTTTCTGGTGAAACAAGCGAGGGGAAGAATAATCTGGGAAAAGTCTTTAGTGAACCATCATCAATAACCACCTAATCCCATAAAACTACACATTTCCATCACACTCTACAGTCTCTTTCAATTCTGAATCGCTTCCATCTCAGAGAGATAGACCGATATTCCAACTTCAAAAGTAACATGGCCTAAAAAATTAACCCGCTTCTACCAAAAATGGCATTTAGAGAATTTTGCTCTAAGTTGATGACTATAGAGTGTCTAAAGCACAATACGGAGATGCTTGTCATTGGTTACTCTGACTGGAAATAAACTAAGATGTCATCCATAAAAACAAGCATGAATTTGTCAAGGAATTCTTGGAATACCCGATTCATTAAGTCAACAAAACATGTAGGTGCATTCGTCAACCCGAATGGTATCACAAGCCACTCATTGAACCATATTGAGTTTTAAAAGCTGTAAAAGGTACTATCATTTGCTACACGAAGCTAATGAAAATTGATCGTTAAGTCTAATTAAGAAATGACTTTCGTGCCACAAAACTGATCGAACTTATGATCAATCCGGGGCAAAGGATATATGTTCTTAATAGTGAGCTCATTTAATTTTCTATAATTGATACACAATCTGAGTGTACCATCAGACTTCCTCATAAATAAAACGGATGTACCCTAGGGTGAACTACTAGACCGAATAAGATGCTTCGCCTCGAGCTTAACTAATTGCTTCTTTAACTCTTCATTCTCTTTTGCTGACATCCTCGTGGGAGGATGACTAATTGGATGAGCACCAGGAATCAACTCGATATAGAATTCAGTTGCCCTCTTAGGTGGTAATCCAGAAATAGGCTCAAAATTAAAAAGGAAATCACACACAACCGAAATACTATCTATCTCCTCATCATCACAAGACTCAATAGCGAAAAGAGAGATACTCTTACTTGGATTGATTTCTTCAAAAGTTAACGAAAGTCGATCACTTGAAGAAGGATGCTTCAAATAGATGTTGCATCAGGACAGAGAATATACGCTTCATACTTGTCAAGCCAATCTAAACCTAATATCATACTGACCATGTAATAGACAAACCAATGAAGAAAGAAAATCCGCAAAGGAAAATCTCTATATCCTTACAACTGAGGGTTGCAGAATATACGCTTCGTTGACATGAATGAGTGTGATGCTCTCATGTCAAAACAAACTCAAATAAAATGACCATAAAATAATATAGAACTTACTAGAATAGATGAAGATATACCTTTCTACTGCTTAGAACCATTAGAGGACTTAACTGCACTCAGTCTTCATCCATTTTGCTTCTAAGCAAAGAAAGGACAATCAAAAATTTGGTGGCCTTCTTTCTTACAATAGTGACATGCATGAGATGAGATTAAGACCGCTGTATGAGGCTTGATGCATTCCTTTGCATAGTGTCCCTAACTCCATAATTCAAGCACTCAATCTGATCTTTCTTCCGATTCCTAAAATCTGAATCATGCGTCTTAACTTTCTTAAAAGGAAATCAGGGTTTAAACTTTCCAGATGGCCTCATTTTCTTTTGGAAAAATTCTTTCTTCTGTTCATCACCAATATCCTTCTCGGCTTCCTCTAATCTAAGGGCGGTATCAACAAGCTTCTCGAATGTGACTTGGAGTTAAGGCAAAAGAGCCTTCCTCAAAGTCTTCTTCAAGCTATACATAAAATTCCGGTTCTGATTCAAAGGTGTACTAATGAGCTATACACCATACTTAGACAATACCTCAAATATCATTACATATTCAAAAACTAAAGATTCTCCTTGCTTAAGTTTTATAAATCTTCGGGCTAGCAATTCCTTCTCCACCTCATGCAAAAACTTCATCTCAAAACGAGATCTAAACTGCTCCTAAGATAGAGTTGTCTCATTAATCTCTTCAACGAGTAAATCATACCAATCTAGCGCTCTTTCCTGAAGTTGACTCGAAGCTACTTACACATTATGCACATAAAAAAGCTCTATGCAAGTGAAAATCCTCTCGCACGTCTTCAACCAAGCTTGGACTTCAATAACTTCTTCAACCCCCTTATATTCGCTACGCATACGAGCGAAACCTATCCCATGAATGGGAGAATCTACAGGGACTGCACTGGGTGGTTAAACCTTGCAAACCAACTCCATAATCTGCTCCATAGTCATAAATACTCCCTCCAAAAAAGGACTATTGGATAGTCCAGAATCAGAATGGGTAGTTCTACCACTAGACATATCTCGCTCTACCACATATGGGATTGCAATTTAGAATTTTTTTTCCAAGTAAATAAAAGTAATCATACAAATACATCCCATAATTACCCTTAGTAGAATATATATTGCTTCCTAATAGGAAATAGGGTTTAAGGTCTACCATACACACCCAAAGGACGAGACTCTAAGTCTGTCTAGGCCAAGATTCATGCCTTTTATATTTAATATTGTTCTAAAAATTAGCTCTGATACCAAGCTATGATAACCCATCTTTAGATACATGTTATCAAAGAATACTACAAATAACATTGATAAGTAATAAAGAAAATAAGGCTGGATAGGAGCGACCAGCCATGTTTATTCCCTTAGGCTAACACTGTCGCATGTTACCTTTTTGTCTGAAGAAATACGTCAACATGGACAATCTCGGCATAAAGCAATAGACATGTTAGTTAATATATAAAATAGAACAATGTATCATATGATATACAATATAGAATAATGGATTGCAATGAAAAATATAATATAGATTATATCGCATAAAGTGAGACAAAAAGGGCTCTAAACCCATATATATATACATATGAAGGAACTACAATCGGTCTCAAAAGAATATATACATACATACATCAAAAGGGGTCACCATCTCATATAAAATTTCACTAATACATATGAGACTAATACAAACTGGAGACCCTAGAAATAAGTACAGAGATCATCTGTCAGTGCACAAGCTAATGAATATCCATAGTTAATGAGTCCCTGGACCTGTCAAGTGTCAGCCTGACCCGAGTATTATAAAATGAACGGCTCAGACTATCTCTAAACATAACTGGGTGAGATCACATAATGAACATGTATAATACTTAGGATGTGTATGTGTAGTAATAATTATATGATATGCCAACAACCAATAAAATGCATTATTATCAATTTACCATGTCACAAAGTCATCTTATAGCTATCAACAATAATAATTTCGAATATGGTGTTAAAGCCATAAATTTCAAAAAAAAACAAGTGTAGAAATGATCATATGAAAGCAAACCAAATCTGAGAAAAATAGGACAGCGTGAAAGCAAGTCACAATCCAAAGACCAGCATGAAAGTGAGTCAAACAAGAGACGGGGACGAAGCAAGTTGGGAAAATAACAAATTCTATAGATATCTTGGCTATAAGGGAATTCCTAGCGTGAGTTGCTTTATTCCAAGAGGAGACTAATAAGACAAGCTCCAGGATTCTAACATGGACGGACATCGATAAACTCCAACAGCCATATATACTCGATCCTCATAACACTAAGTGTGCCAATAGTACTGACTGCTGGCTTTTGTGGTATTGGGCTAATAACTTCCAAAGATACCACGACTCGAGGTAGGGCCACCGTAGTCAGTCGCTAGGGTGGTTACAAGCCTACAAGGTCAAGCGATAGAATGCGCTAACTAAAATGACAAGCTATGGACATATCAAGTTCTCCTCAAGATACCATTTAATCAAAAAGTATTTCATACTTTCCGGTGGTAATTACTCAAGTGCCTCCTAATGTCCCATAACCAATTGGTGACACTTGAATATTTACTAGGAGATAGTAAACTTCCTTCAGGTAGAATATTCCATCAACGAGTCGAAGAATTAAGCGATAAAGTGATACAAGTGTTTCATACCACTTGTATTACTAAACCGATAAATTAGAGTTCTTATTTTATAGAAGGAATAATTAGCATGAAGGTTAAATTTAATAAAAGCTCTGGAAAGTGACTGATTGTTTTAAAAATATAACTTTAGTTTTAAAATCTCTAAAAAAATCAATTAAAGATTGTTTAGTACTTCAAACCTCTCTTTGAAGTCCAAGTATATACTTATATATAGATATGCAATTATAGTTTACACATTTTATATATATATATATATATATATATATATATAGACACACACACTATAGATTTTTATATCCGTATGAAAATCAGAAATGAGTAAAGTTTATATATATGTGCGTGGGCATGTGCGTGTGTGTATGTATGGTAATTTTATAAAATTACATAGGAAGATTACGATTATTTTCCAGTATCATTCATTAAAAATTAATTTTTAAACTCAAACCATATTTAAATAATTTAAAATTTACTTTAAAATATAAATATTTCTTTGCTTTCAAACTCAGCTATTGGAAAAAAAGCAATAAAAAAACAACCGAACAAAGCACAAAAACTAAGAGCAAAGAAAAGAAAAACAAAAACAAAAATAACATCATTAACCTAGAGGTTAAGGCTCCAAGAATATTGGACACTAGTTGAACGATGGATTACACCGGTGGATCGGTGATGAAGTTTTTCCTGAAGCTTTCAACTTTAGAAGGTCGTCGTTGTTGATGGTCGTTTTTCGTCCTCTGGCACTTCCTCTATCATCAAGGCAACGCTCCCAAACATGCATGCACTTATCAACAACCAACCAAATATTATATGATCAATAAAATAAGGATTATTTGCAACTTTTACTAATATATGGTATTAGAAATTTCAAACATAAAGACAACTAATTTTAACACTTTTATATAATCAGACATCAATTATTAATCCATGCTTTTGTATACAGTAAATTAGAGGTTGATCTTGTGAGAATTAACTTAACTTAAATTCCTAGAATTCTTAGCCCAAACGTTTCGGAAATGCTGTACCTTCTTAGCTGCAGTCAAGCCCTAGAACCAGTTTACAAAAGAGAGCAAAGAAATTTCAAAAACTCAATCAAAGCTGAAATTACTGGTCTAGAAGATAGATGAAGGCTTGAATATCATATCTTAATTATATTAAATTTTCGTAGAATTTTCATATAATTAAATGTGAGGTTTTGCACTAGGTTTTCAAAGAGGAAGAAAATAAACATTGATTTCCTTTTTCTACTGATCTATGAAGAACGCACCAGAAGTAGAAATGAGAAGAGGAACTTTTCATTTGTTTATTGTCAATATGAGCCTGGGTTGAACCAGTAAGGAAATAATTTGTTTTTTTTATTTCTTTTTATACTTTTTACTAAGGCTTTTTTTCTTCCTTTTTAAGGTTATTTTATTAACCCAAGAACAATTTTCTTAACACAATTCAATTCACCATTTTAAAATTCTATTTAGTCATCCTTTTAACTATTTACTCAAATTTTCCTACTCTTTTGAATGAAAATCTCAACATTAAATTTAAAGAAATGATACATAAGCACTTTATAATTTAATTTATTCAAAATTAAAAATTTTCGTTTAATTTCTCAATTTAATTTATTTATAAAAAATTCCAGTTAAAGTGATTTACAAAACCAGGATTGTTATAATGTTATCTGCTTCAAAGATATCGCTAGAACTCTAAGTTGATTATTTATTTTTGAATATACTCAGAGAACCCGAAGGACTGATAAACTCTCGAGAAGAATTAAATTGTGTATGTTCGCTTCAACTCACGATAGTTATAACTCGCAAGTTTTATTTTTTTGTGAGAAGTATGCGCGAGGCAATGTTCAAACCTAAATCTATTATCAGACCTATGAACTTATTTTCCATTACGCCACACCCATAGACCTAAACTGATCTTATTACAAAGTGTGTTTAAACCGTTGCATACTCATAATATTTCATAGAAAAATGGGAAAGAAAAAGAAGATGGCCCAATGATTATGACCAATGATAGGTTTAAACAAACCAAACTATGTTTTCCATCCATGCTTATCCTTGAAAACTTGGTGCGTGCGATCTTTCCCTTTAATATTTCCCCAGCACACTCCTTATCAACTTATGTAATGAGAGAAATTTATATTACCACCTCATCCTGATTAATTAAATATTCTCAAAAAAACACAGTGACATAACCAATAATTTCAACAAATAAAAAAATGCAGCCTCGAAAATTGAAATAAGATGTAAAAGAGTTGTACCGTTGGTTAGTAAATCATATGTACTTCCGTGTAGTGAGTATATGATATAGTTCAAGGGGTCCAGGAATAATTTACAGAATTTGAAAGAACCCATCAAAAAATGATGTTGTCATACCTCAATGGAGCTCTTACCTTCTTTTGCATCATAATTCACATTTACATCAACAACTAGCTTGGGTCAGGAAATGAATAGTCTTTAGAACTAGTGGTATATTTCAAAAGGTAAATTAGAAAGATGATCTCTAGTAAGTATATGGTGTGGTTCAAGGCTTGAGAAAGACCGGTGCAATTTAACGGAAGCAATATATTCGATGAACTAGGTATTTCTTCAGTTGATATATGACACTTACTTCGAAATGTAGGAGATTATATACTGACAACAATATAGCTATCCTGATATTATAAAATAAATGACTATAAAAGGAAAATTTAAAATGCAATAGTCGATTTTCTCTTTCTAGTTTTGGATTTTCGTTCATACAAAAATACGCATAACGCATGTATATTTTCAAAAACGACCAACTTAGAAAACGAAGTTAACATAAAAAATAATAAACAATTTTTAATTTTATTTTTCATGTTTTGAAAAATAACGAAAGCACTAGAAGCAATTCGCCCTTCCATCATCCCTCCATCCCATCCGTCGTTCTTAGAACTGGGACAGCCTGCAGCGTTAGTAGTTGGGTGTATTTCAATTTTTTATCCAATTTGATCTTTATTGGGCCTATGAAGTCTAATTCACATTTAGAACAATTCTAATTTTTTTTAAATAAAATCATGTATTTTATTTAAATATTAGTAGTAATGTAAAGTTAATTTGAATGATTTAATTTTTACATACACACACACATGTATCATATACATATACATATGTGTGTGGTTGTGTAACATAATAGTCCGTGAAGGATATAACATGCCCGTATATAGATGTTGAGATGTACATCGCAACAGACACATAACTCATTTCGTATGTATTGTATTTTGTCTAAATATGTGCATAAATCTATAATGCAAAGTATATTTATATAAATACGTATAAATATGTATACATAATTAGACATATAAAATTATACATACATACATACATATACATATATATATATTAAAATAATTAAAATTATATATATAAGGTTAAATAAAATGTATATATATATGAATAATTAATAACAATAAAATACTTAAAATATAATTATATATACATATATATATATATATATCTTCTCTCCACCTTCTTCGTCGTCTCTTCACTCTTCTCATCTTTGTAACTAATATTGAAACCAAAACACAAAATACAAAATAAGCCAAACAGTCCCTAATTTTTTTTCACCAATTTGAATAGCAGTCCCGAGGTATGAACTATTGGGGACTTTGTTTGCACAAAAATTGGGCAAACACCTCCAAGTCATATAATTTAGTCGATTTTATGTTGTTCTTAGCGATTTGGGTGATTTACGCAAATATGTAAAAAGCATGGACTAAACTATAAAAGACACACAGATTTATAGTGGTTCGGCCAGAATGTGCCTACGTCCACTTTATATGTTATTCTCCTTTACTGATCAGATTACAGGTACAAAGCTTTGATTACAAGTATATGAAAGTTGTTTGAAAGTTCTATCCATGCTTGAGCTCTCAAACTTGTCTGCCATTGTTGTACCCCTGCCCCTCTATTTATAGAGTGAGGCTGGGGCAGGGGTCTTGGATGTATATAGCTGCTGGTGGGCCTGGGCTGATGCAATCTGGCCTGGCAGGGTTGGTTCGGCTATGTCTTGGTCCGGTAATGGTTGGTTCGGTGGTGGTTGGTTCGGTGGTTGTTGGAGAGGCATTGGTCTGGTAGTTGGTTGGAGAGGCTTTAGTCCGGTAGTTGGTTGGTTCGGTAGTAGTTGGTCCGGTAATTGTTGGAGGGGCTTTGGTCCAGTAGTGGTTGGTTCAGTGGTGGTTGGTCCGGTGGTTGTTGGAGAGGCTTTGGTCTGGTAGTTGGTTGGAGAGGCTTTGGTCCGGTAGTTGGTTGGTTCGATAGGGACATGGAAAGGAGATGGTTCGGTGGTAGGTGAGTTGGGAATTGGTATTGATCCGGTGGTCTCGGTCCGGTGACGAATTGGTTCGGTAGGGCCTTGGATCGGTGGTGAGAATTCGCCCAACAGACTTATTTTTGAGCATATAATGATATACCTGAAAGTGGTTTCTTCATCTTAACCATATATTTCTTTAACCTATTCATAAACAAACAAAAACCATAGTATTTAGACTAAACCAAAACATTAATGAAAATTCATTATCAAAGTACAAATAATAAAAGCACCAAAATATAATGGATTACCAAATTGAAGTTTTTATCAAAATATATATTAAGTAGAAGCAAAAATGAATAGTTGACTAAAAAAACATGATAATTAATTTTGACACGGATCTAGCAAAATGTGTAAACCATAAATTTAGACTTAAACCTTTAGGACTTTGGGTAAAATCTCTTCAACTCGAGTTCCATCAAACTTAAAATGTGTACAATTCTAATCGAACTTTAAAGATACATATAATCAAAGAGATAAATAAACTTTGTGTGATTTATGAAATAGCTATATGAATCTGTGCTAATCATACAAGATGATATCCTAAACCATGGATTTAGACCTTAATGGGAGAGCGCAAAAGAACTAAGGAATAAATAAATAAATTTTAAATAACTAAGATAATGTAAAAATACAATCATGGCATGAAAATGCTATGATACATGTCTTCCACCTGAAAATTAAATCTCAAAGAAGTATGTAGAAATAAATGGTGGCATCTTCATGTTCGAAGCTTAGTAACTATAGCCTCTTCAATAAGACCATCTTCGATTGAATATGTTTTCGTGGTCTCAATGACTGAAATTAGGTAATAACCTTTAGCACATCGTGAGATTTCTATAGTTGAAATATTGCATGTCCGGTATAAAATGAACAAAAATCTGCTAAAGCTTCATAAAAATAAAATAATATAATACTTTCAAATATGCTACGTTAAAATGAACTTAAGACTAGGATATTAAGTACGCTTTGATCATATTTTACCATTCAACTATAAACGGTAAAATATCACCCAGAAGTTTGATTAAAATATTTGTTCAATAGATCAATGTTTTTTATGCACTATATCGGCCTAGTAGAAATATATGATTTCTTACTCTTCATTTGCTTAACAAAGAGGAGATAAAAGGGGTTTGAAAGAACACTATGTTGTATATGTTGGCCGATAGTAAAAATGCCCTTAAATAAGAACTTAGTATATATTTTCTTCTAAAAAGTTGTTTTCTTGAAGTTAGAAATCTGGTTTAGAAATCTAGTTTACTTCATTCTTGTCGTCTAAAACATGGTACATTCAGTCAAAAAGTTTAGAATTTTAAGGTATCCTTGATTCGTATAAGCCCATAATACATATAAAGTTAGATGGCAAACAATAGGCACTCAATTTTAATAAAGAAAAGAGAAGTTATATGAAACTCAATACTTAAATAGTTTTTTTTTTTATTTCAATAGAATGGTGTACCTTCAATACACATTTTATATGTACAACCTTGCAAAATACCCACATAAAGAACCACTAAGTTCAAAAATTACAAGAAGATGAACTTCTAGCTATCTTCAATTTTAAGAACATGCAAATAAGGAAACTACTAGTCTACCACAATGCACATGTTTGTTATAAATGCAGTAATTTACTAGCTATAAATGAGATTGTCAACAACATGCATTGGCTATGGATAATCAACACTATGGTCGACACAGAAAGTCCAAAAACATTAGGGCTACCAGAATATACATATTTGGACGCACACGTGAAAAGAATAGGAAATAATTTATCAAAAGCAAAATATATGGTAACCAATTATTCAAGCTTATGAATCTTTATTTAATATAGTTACTGACTAGATCAAATGTGTATTTATTAAAGAACTATAAAAAATTGTTGCATCCATTTAAAAAATAACATCATATACATAAGATACAATATTAAACTTGAACCTAGAAATGCTAATCATATATGAAATAAAATATCTCAACTGTTGAATTTTGGCAACACTATATAGAGAATTGAAGGGGTCAAAGTGGCTTGGTGATGGAGAAAACGGTTCAAAAATTAGAGCTCGGAGGAAGAAGATATGGCGAAGAAGCTAGAGTGGTGCTGGAGCAACAGTGACAGACGTCTGTGAGAAAGTGACAGACGTCTGTCGCCTCAAGGTTTGGAACCCAAAGTTGGGACAAACGTTTGTCACTTTCGGCAGACGTCTGAGGCTTCAGTGAATTTCTTCCGGTGACTTATGACAGATGTCTGTCACTTTTGATAGAGGCTTGAGGCTTTAGGGAAAATTTTCTTGAGCCTTAGGACAGACGTCTATCGCATTGTGGCAGACGTTTGTGATGATTTCTATCGGTTTTTTGGCCTGGACTTGATATGAAGATTTGTGATATTCGAAGAGGCAATTCTGTAACTCTACCTAGTTTTTCTATTCTCCTATATAATCTACTTTCTAGATCTAGATTTGTATGCGATGGAAAAGCGACTGCAAAGGTTTTTTTAGCCTCCACTAATTAGGGTTTACCTAAACCTAATTTTCTTCAATTCCCTTCTCTACAAATCAAATTCTAATAGAATTTTGACCATTGTAATCAATATCTTGTACTCTTCTCATCGATATTAATAAAAGCACTCTCTAAAAGTGGATGTACACTAACACAACGTTAGTAGAACCACTATAAATCAGTGTGTGATTTATTCTTCGCTATTGCTCTTATATTATATTACTTGTTTGGTGATTGTGATTGGTCTCGGGTTGGATTGAGATTGGAATTGATTTATTGATTATTTTTTTGCACTTCTTACCACGATCTCGTTTTTTGTTGTGCATCGAGGTTTTGATTTGAGTGATCTCAAGTTAGAATTTCCCACAACAATTTGTATCAAAGATTTGGTGTTGGTAGGTGGTTGTAGAAATGCCGAAATCAGATAATACCTCGGGTAGTTCCTCAATGGATAATCCAAGTGGAGTAGCGCCTTATGTACATGGTTCGTATGCGGCTTCGGGATCACAATTGGTTATAGACAAGTGGAACGGTGATAGTGATTTCTAAAAATGGCAATGGAAGATGCAAGAGGCTCTTAGGAGGAATCGGTGTATCGGGTAGTGTTTGACACACATTTGTTGCCGGTAGACATCTTGGATGTTGAGGGAGAGGAAATGGAAGAATGGGCATTTACTACACTTCTACTTTCTATGGGGGAGAATGTTATCTCCGAAATTAGTGGTGAGACTACAACTAAAGGAATTTGGGGCAAGTTGGAGGAGTTATATATGAAGAAGTCACTAACTAATCGTTTGATATTGTTGAGAACGTTCTTCACCTATAAGATGAAGGAAGCTATTCACTAAAGGCGCACTTGAATACCTTTGATGATTTGCTAATGAAGATGAAGGTGATAGATTTGAAGATCGAGGAAGATAAAAAGGCGATGATATTGTTGTGTTCGTTGTCGGACCGTTATACGGGTTTCTCAAATAGTTTAATCTATAGCCGAGATACTTTGACTCTAGATGATGTTAAAACAGGTCTTCTTAGCGAGAAGTTGCAGGATCAAATGGAGGATTTTGGTAATGGAAGTAGTGGTGCGATTAGTGGTTATGGTTTATTTATGGAGAAGGAGAGACACACGTAGAAGGAGAACCGGGGGCGTTCTAAATTAAGAAACCTCGGTTGGAGAGGGAAATTGAAGGAAAGAAAAGGGAAGTGCTATATTTGTAAAAAGCCCGATCATTGGAAGAATGAGTGTCTGGATAAGAAAAATGCAAAGAAGGAAGTAGCATCTTCATCCAAAGTGGTGGAGAGAGGAGTTGGTGAGGGAGACGTAGATGTGTTAACGGCAGTAGCATCAGATGTTTTGGGTAGTGAATGGGTGCTCGAGTTGGGGGCATCTTATCATATGATGCCAAATAGGAATTTTTTTGGTCTTATGCTGACGAAGAAGGAAATTCAACTGTAATGGGTATTGGTGCTATTTGTAAGTCGAAAGGCATTGGTTCCATGTAATTTTGGATATTTAACGGAGTGGTTTTTACTCTCACTAATGTACGCTATGTTCCGGGACTTCGGAAGTCTCTTATCTCTGTGGCGGTAGCTGGATTCTTTAGGTTGTAAGATCACTATTGAGAGCAAAAGCTTACGAGTTTCAAAGGGTGTGCTGGTGGTGATGAAAGGTATTAAGACTCATGGTATTTATTTGCTTCAAAGAGTGACTACAAGAGGTGAAACTTGTGTAGGAGTTGATATCTCTTGTGGTATGGATGTGACTTAGTTGTGGCATTTGAGGTTTGGTCATGCCTCAGAGTGGGGTTTGGATATTCTTCGGAAGAGGGAGACGACTGATGGAGAGAGTTTCAACAAATTAGAGTTTTGCAAGGAATATATTATGGGAAAGCAAACTAAGGTTTCATTCGGTGAGGAAAACATGATTCGAGAAGGTTTATTCATTATGTTCACACGGATGTTTAGGGACCGGTATCGATAGCTTCTTTGAGATGAACTTGCTATTATATTTCTTTTATTGATGACTTTTCTCGAAAGGTATGGGTGTATGTAATGAAGGCCAAGTCGGAGGCATTTGCATATTTCAAAGCTTGGAAAGCTCTTGTTGAGAATGAGAGTGGCAGGTCTTTGAAGGCTCTAAGCTCCGACAATGGTGGAAGTATGTTTCCGAAGAATTCTTGGAGTTTTGCAAGCATATTGGTATTCGAAGATATTTTACTACACCGGGATATCCGCAGTCGAATAGTGTCATGGAGAGGATGAACCGTACTCTACTTGAGAAAGCTCGATGCTTGAGATTTACATCGGGTTTGTCTAAGGTATTTTGGACTGAAGCTTTTTCAACCGCGTTACATATTATTAATCGAATTCCGTGCTCAGCTATTCGTAACAAAATTCTGAAGGAGGTGTGGAAGGGAAAGAGCAACAACCTGAGCTATCTTCGTGTGTTTGGTAGTCTAGTTTATGGGCATAATCCAAGAAATGATAACCTTAACCTAGAGCTTTCAAGGGGATTTTTCTTAGTTATACAGAAGGAGTGAAAGGCTATCGGATTTGGAATCAAAAAATGAAGAAGGTTGTGAATTCTCATCATGTTACTTCTGATGAGTTGGCTTTGTTCAAGGAGAATGAGAGCTCATCGGATGTTCTGGATTTGGTTCATGGTGAATCAAAGGAGATGGAAGTTATTCCCACATTTTATCCAAGGAGTAGAGAGAGTAGAGTAGTTGGAGATGCTAGCGAGGAGGTAGCGGTTGATGTAACATCACATAGTCCACAGGGTTCCTCTAGTTGGTGATGTGCATGATTCTAGAGAGGATTCGGTTCAAGGTAGAGCCGAAAGTATTTTGGGTGGTAGTATTTCTACTCGGGTTGGTCGTCGTGCTATAAGACCAAGCGATTGATATGGTGATTGGAACTATCTTATCTTTTATAATACTTTGGACTATGCTTTTCATATAGTCCAAGATGAGCCGATGGACCTTGATGACGTCATGGAGTCGAGTGATAGATCGAAATGGATTTGTGCCAGGGAGGAAGAGATGCAATTATTGTTGAAATATCAAACTTTACTTCTTAAAGGAAACCATGGTCTTGGGTGAAAATGGATATACAAGGTGAAGGTGATGGGAAATACAAAGCTAGGCTAGTGGCTAAGGGGTTTGCACAAAGGAAAGGAAAGGAGCATGATGAGATATTCGCACCGGTTGTGCACCATAATTCTATCCGGATATTGCTTGCCATGGTTGTTATTCATGACTTGGAGTTGGAGCAACTTGATATGAAAACTTCCTTCTTGCATGGTGATTTGGATAAAGACATTAGCATAGAGCAACTGCAAGGGTTTGCTGTAGATGGTAAGTCAAATTCGGTTTGCAAGCTAAAGAAATCACTATATGGTTTAAAGCAATCACCTAGACAATGGTACAACAGATTTGATCGTTTGATGCTTGAAAATGGTTTTGATAGAAGCGTCAAAGATGCTTGTGTATATTTCAAGAAGTTGAAAAATGATTGTTGGGTGTATATTGTATGTGGACGACATGCTCATTGCTTCTAAGGATAAGAATGAAATAAACTGGCTAAAACTGAGTTTGAAATCGGAGTTCGAAATGAAGGATCTTGGAGAAGCAAGAAGGATATTGGGCATGGAAATTGGAAGAGATCAAAAGTGTTTAGAGTTGAAATTGACTCAAAAGGAGCACATAGAGAAAGTGCTTTGCCGGTTTAGCATGGAGAATGCAAAGGCGTCAAATACACCTTTACCTTTGCATATGAAGCTTTCGAGTAAGGGATCACCTATCTTAGAGAAATATAAGTCTTACATGGCAAATGTGCCATTTGCTAGTGAGGTTGGAAGTCTAATGTATGCTATGGTGTGTTGGAGGCTCAACATTGTAAATGTCATCGGGATGGTTAGTCGGTTTATGGCTAATCCAGGAAAATCGCATTAGGAAGCTGTGAAGCTTATATTGAAATACCTTAGAGGTACATCATCTCATGGTCTTGTTTTTTGTGGTAATAAGGAGAAGAATTGCAAGTTGGTTGGTTATTGTGATTTGGACTACGCCGGTGATAGGGATCGAAAAAAAATCATCTTTTGGATATGTCTTCATACTTGGAGGTATAACTATAAGTTGGAGATCGAAATTGCAGACCGTAGTTGCTTTATCCACTATGGAGGTAGAGTTGATAGCAGCGGTGGAGGTGGCAAAGGAGGCACTTTATTTGAGGCGATTGTTGTGTGACCTAGGATTCGAGCATGATAGCATCGATGTTCGATGTGATAGCCAAAATGTTATTCACTAGGCAGAGAATTTGGCGTTTAGCTCACGGACTAAGCATATTGAAGTGAGAGAGTCATTTTTAGTAGCCATGGATGAGGATAAGCAAGTATATCTTCAGAAAGTGTACACAAAGGATAACGACGCAGATATGTTCACTGAGGTTTTGCCAGTTGGGAAGTTCGAGCACTGCTCGAACTTGATTCGCTTGGAGAAGTGCTAAGTGCCACGAGGGGGCATGATTTAGGGAGGAGCTTGGTTGTAGATGAGGAAGAATATCAGTGAGAGATTGAGGTTCTATCTACTTGGCGAGTGCTAGTTTACACTCCTTAGCACTTTAGTCTTTGGTGAGACGGTTTAGAATTTGGATGTTTTCAACACTTTATTAGCAGGCGGAAGGCTTGCCTGAGATCGTTAATGGAGTGCAATAAGCGGTGGCTTTGCTGGAGCTCATTCAGAAAGCATTCACGTTTGGTGGAAGGTAGAAGAAGTGATAGTTGGTGCTATCGGTTGTTATTGATGGTATGGTACCGTTGAAGTTGGAGATGGATATAGTTTCAAGGTGGAGTGTTGAATTTAGGCGATGCTATATAAAGAATTAAAGGGGTCAGAAGTAGCTTAGTGACGGAGAAAACGGTTCGTAAATCGAAGCTCGGAGGAAGAAGATATGGCGAAGAAGGTGGAGTGGTGCTGGAGCAACAATGACAGACGTCTATGAGAAACTAACAGACGTCTAACGCCTTAGGATTTGGAACATGAAAGTTGGGACAGACGTCTGTCATTTTCGACAGACGTCTGAGACTTCAACAAATTTCTTCCAGTGACCTTTGACAGACCACTGTCACTTTAGATAGACGTTTGAGGCTTTAGGGAAAATTTTCCCAAGCTTTTGGATAGACATTTGTCTCATTGTGATAGTTGTCTATGGCGACTTCTGCCCGTTTTTTGACCTGGGCTTGATATGAAGATTTGTGATACTCGAAGGGGCAATTCTGGAACTCTACCTAGGTTTTCTATTCTCCTATATAAGCTATTTTCTAGATCCGTATTTGTATGCGACGGAAAAGCGACTGCAATGGTTTTTTTTAGCCTCCACTAATTAGGGTTTATCTAAACCTAATTTTCTTCAATTCTTTTCTACACAAATCAAATTCTAATTGAATTTTGGTCATTGTAATCAATCTTTTTTACTCTACTCATCGATATGAATAAATCTCCCTCTTATAGTGAATGTACACTAACACAATGTTAGTAGAACCACTACAAATCGGTGTGTGATTTATTCTTCGTATTTCTCTTATATTTATTGCTTGTTTGGTGATTGTTATTGGTCTTGGATTGGATTTAAATTGGAATTGAGTTATTGATTGGTTGTTTTTACAGTTTTTACCACAATCTTGTTTTTCCGCTGTGCATTGAGATTTTGATTTGAATGGTCTCGAGTTAGAATTTCCCACGACGTCAACCAATATTAAATTATTACTAATTGTTTGTGAATTATAAGTTATTTGAAAAAATGAGTCACCATATATTGCTTTGTAAAATACAATAGAAATAAACAAATTGGTTATAAAATATCAATATGTAGTGGATTTATCTTCTTGTGCATATTGTTTGGACAACAAAACATATTTGTAACTGTTTGCGTTAAAATTGGTCACAAACCCAAAAGAAGTGAAAGCACCAATGTTTGCACACAGATCCACAATATTCAAACATAGACCTCAGATCTAGATAAAGTAGAGAATAAAAATGAAGAAATAGCAAAATTAAAATGAGCAAGAAAGTAAGGAACATAAGATTTACAGTGGTTCGGCTATCTCCGGCCTATGTCCACTTTGAATCTATCCTTTTATTTCTTTTATACGGTGATTACAGTTACAAGCCTTTAAAAGCAATAAACAAAAATGGCAGAGTTTCCCCTAGGAAAGAAGAAGAAGATCCCCTTTTTAGTTGCCATAGATCTGCTATTTATAGGTGTAGATCTGAAAATATCCATCCCAAAACCTGGAATACCTTTTCTCACACGCAGGTGGGCCCGCCAGATCGATCCGGGATAGTTTGGGATCGACCCCGATCGATCCAAGTACAATTCATATCGATTCAAAAATGGTCTAATCAAGTTGAGATCGATCATGAACATTCTTGAGTGCATAAGGAAGCTTCTGTGAAAATTTCATGACATTTGGATCCATGATTTGAGAGTAATGATCGACCCAGTTTTGAGATTGTTTGTGGGCTGAAGGCTTTGTATCCATAAAATTCGTATCCATCCATCTTACAGCTTTTGTATCCATCAATCCACCCCCCTTTTGGTATCGATCCCTTCTCATCTTCTTCTTATCAATCCTCTATGCCCATCTTTGTATCGATCCAAGTTATGCTCGTACCCATGCTGTTCATATTGATCCAGCCTTTGTCTCTTCGTATCGATCTGCACATGCATGTTGTCTTCTTCGCATCCAACAGCCGCTATCTCCTTCATATCGATCAGCTGCCGCCTTTCATATCCATCCAAAGTTGCCGCCTTCATATCGATCCAGGCCCTGCACCCTTGTCTTCTTCATATCGATCAATGAGGGATCGATACAAGATGCTTTCCCAAACCCCTTCAACTAGTGCCTCGTATCCATGCTCCACTCCTATCTTTGTGTCGATCCCGAACGTCTTGGTGAGATCATATGACTTCATATCCATCAAGTTGCTTCATACTTCATATCGATACGAACCATATCGATACGAATGACATCCAGCGATCCAAAATGATCCATGTTGATCGTTACGAATCATATCGATCCGTTGGCATCGATGCTAACCATCTCACTTCAACATTGATCCATCCATATCTCGAGCATACAAACTCCGATATGCCTGATATTTGAAATAATGCCTTTTCTAGCCTAGTTCATCATTCCCAATTGATCCCGTCTTAATTGGAGCTTGGTCCAGTTTTGATGTTATCATCATAGCCGTGTTCTTCAATCGATCTCTAATCCTAATACCCATCCTGTCTTACCAATTTGTTGATACCAGGCCTTGTTCAAAAGGCGGGGTAATATTTGCCCCCTAAAACATGCCGTGTGGTAAGATGGCATGTTTTGAATAGCTTCGAATCCAACAAACAAAATCCGTATTCCATCTATAGCCATACTATCCGATCTGTAATCCAATCCATTACCAAGCCATCCTATCCAAGTGCCATAGCCACGTCCTTATCCAAATCCACGACTACTCCGAGTCGACATCTAATTCTGAATTCGGTAACCAAATCCTTAATCAATTTCATATCCACCCGAACTCAGCAACCAAGTTCTAATCCATCCATATCCAGTAACCAATAACCAAATCCATGACCTCTCCAGGTTGATGTCCAACTCTGGGACCTCTCCAGGTCCTTTTACCCTACTCCGGCCTTGACTATCCGGTCAAGGGCTTATCCATGTTTTTGTCTTCTTTGGCCTTAACTCTCCGATCTAGGACTTTGTAATCTCCATCCTCGACTCTCCAGTCGAGGAGTTTTTATATTCTCCAGCCTCGACTCTTCGGTCAAGGACTTTTTATATTCTCCGGCCTCGACTCTTCGATCGAAGAATTTTTCTATTCTCTGGCCTCGACTCTCCGATCGAGGAATTTTATATTCTCCGGCCTTAGACTCTCTATTCGAGGACTTTTTATATTCTCCGGCCTCAACTATTCGGTTGAGGACATTTTATATTCTACATTCGAGTCCATTCCATTGCTCTCCAGCAAAGGGACTTGTAACTTGCGATTACTTCCCTATCTCTCCAGTTGGGACCATAACCGCGAGACCTGTATTATTTATTACATTAATCAAAATCCAATCATCACAGAGTCCAATTGACAAAATAAACGTCCATACAACCAAGAAAATCAAATGTCCATAGTACCAAGAAAGAAACTAGAGTCCACAGTAAATAGAAAGAAAACAAGATTTCATAAACCCGAGCATCATGGTTTATCATCATCTCAGAGCATGCCTAGGGACCATCCTCGATCCCATATGTGTAAGTGACTTAGCGGCATCATTTCGGTGTTTATTACTTATTCAAATCCATAAATCGATTCGTTGATAACAAGGTGATGACGTTGCCTAAATCCAGTGTCATCTTCGCTTGAGGTGGGCAGTGGCCACTCCTACTCCACTTCCACAACTCGATTCCTTATGTATTGCCGCAAGTATCCATTCCTCACATGTTCCTCAATGATATCCTTCAGATGCCTGCAGTCGTTCATGTGTGTCCATTCAGCTCCTAGAATATGCAATGCTTTTCCGATGCCCGCTCTTATTTAGAGGGCTCCCTTTTTAACGGCTTTCGATATAGGAGGCACCCTCGAGTACCCAAGTAAATTCTTTCTAGAGTTTCAGTCAATTCCATGTAAGAAGATAATTTAGATTCCCTGTGTTTCCTTTTCAACGTGTCACCATTGTCATTCACCTTCCTTTTACCCCTATCATCTTTGTTTGAATCCTCCCTTGGTGGAACTCCACCTTTTGTCGCATAAACTTTAGTCTTTCTCCCTTCTCTTTTAGCCTTCGCATCTTCCTATTGTAGAAACCTTTTTGCTTCATGATAAAACTCCCCAAGTTGCATTGGTGGTTCCCATTCTAATGTTATCTTAAAATCTAAATCATCTGCAATTCCTAAGACTGCTGCCATCAAAAACATCGAGGGAATGGGTCGATCTACCGAGCCACTGACGCATTGAATATGGTTAAGAAATCCCTAAGTGATTCTCCCTTCCATTGCTTCATCGATGTGAAAATCATCACATTCTTGGGCCTTACGATGTGGACTCGAAATTGCCTCATCAATCTATCAATCAACTCCGTCCATGTGCCAATAGAGCCACTTTCCAGTTGCCTAAACCATAGTGCTACTATATCTATCAAATATAGAGGGAAGCATTGTGCCATAACTTCCTCCGCCCCAAGTATCTCCATAAGCCTCATATATCTAGTCAAGTGAATAGCAGGATCCGTTCTCCCATCATGCATCTCCAGCATTGGTAATATGAAGTCTGGTGGATTCCTAGCTTATCTGATTACAAGACTGAAGGGACTCATGTTCACGTCCTCAAAATCTTTATTCACCATTCCTCCCTTCATAGCCCGCCTAATCATGTCTGCTAATCTATCATTGTCATCAAGTGGTAGCCTCAGTCTGTGATCTCCAACTAGCCCCCTGAGTCAACGAGGGAATCCTGAAACCCGCCCTTTAGATGAACGTCCATATTACGATCAACTCCAAATTGTACCGCGCCGCTTGGCATCCTTCCTGGAATCGAGACAATATTATTCGGGGGTATGCCCCCGAGTACTTGGACTACTTCTGGTGGCCCCTGCTCTGTCTTGCATCTTGTTTGCTATGTTTTTTTAGTCCTGATTCTGAACTGCCTCTGCTTCTACTGCTCCAGCTACGTGATCTTTGTTTCTAGCATTCCCTACAATTCCATTCCTTTGGCTTTGCACTCCAGCTTGTCCAACTTGTCGGAGTAGGTTCTGTATCATGTCCTCTTTCCTTTTTAGCACCATTTCCATCTCATCTCTAGTGATGAAAACTGAAGTCTGATTAGCTCCCGAGGATGCCTCCAGGCTTCCTTCATGCTGAATCCTTTCCGTTCTCTATCTCCATATTGATTGCTTGTCCATGGTTCCTTCTAGATCTGATCCTTTAGCTTTCCAAATCTGAATTCCAAGTCTAGCATAGCGGGTGCTAGTCCGTCTCAGTGAAAGCACCAAAGTGTTTGCACCAAAATTGGTCACAAACCTCAAAAGTAGTGAAAGAACCAATGTTTGCACACAGATCCACAATATTTGAACACAGATTTCAGATCTTGATACTTTCAAGAATAAAAATGAAGAAATAGCAAAATTAAAAGAAGAAAGATAGTAAAGAACACAAAGTTTATAGTGGTTTGGCTATCTTCGGCCTACGTCTACTTTGAGTCAATCGTTTTATTTCTTTTATACTGTGATTATAGTTATAAACCTTTGACAGCAATAAGCAAAAATGGTAGAGTTTCCCCTAGGAAAGAAGAAGGAGATCCCCATTTTAGTTGCCATAGATATGCTATTTATAGGTGTAGATTTGAAAATATCCGCCCCAAAACCTGGATACCTTTTCTCATGCACAGGCGGGCCCGCTAGATCGATCCGGGGTCGTTTAGGAAGTACAATTCGTATCGATCCAAAAATGGTCCAATCAAGATGAGATCGTTCATGAACATTCTTGAGTGCATAAGGTAGCTTCTATGAAAATTTCATAACATTTGGATCCAATGTTTGAGAGTAAGGATCGATCCAAGTTTGAGATTGTTCGTGGACTGAAGGCTTTATATCCATAAAATCCATATCCATCCATCTTACAGCTTTCATATCCGTCAATTCAACCCCCCCCTTTCGTATCGATCCCCTCCCACCTTCTTCATATCGATTCTCTATACCCATCTTCGTATCGATCAAAGTTATGCTCGTACCCATGCTGTCCGTACCGATCCAACCTTTGTCTCTTCGTATCGATTTGCACACACATGTTGTCTTCTTCATATCCATCAGCCGCTATCTCCTTCATATCGATCAGCTGCTGCCTTTCGTACCCATCCAAAGATGTCGCCTTCATATCAATCCAAGCCTTGTACCCTTGTCTGCTTTGTATTAATCAGTGAGGGATCGATAAGAGATGCTTTCCCAAACCCCTTCAACCTTTGCCTCGTATCCATGCTCCACAAAATCTTTGCATTGATCCTGAACGTCCTGGTGAGGGCATATGACATCATATCCATCAAGTTGCTTCATCCTTCGTATCGATACGAACCATATCGATACGAATGACATCCATCGATCCAAAATAATCCATGTTGATCGGCACAAATCATATCGATCCGAAGGCATCGATGCTAAACATTTCTCTTCCACATTGATCCATTCATATCTCGAGCATACAAATTTTCGATTGACCTAAAATTTGAAATACATCCTTTCGTAGCCTCGTTCATCATTCCCAATCGATCCCATCTTGATTGGAGCCGGGTCCAATTTTGATGGTATCTGTCATAGCCATGTTTTTCAATTGATCTCTAATCCTGATACCCATCCTTTTTTAGCCAATTTGTTGATATTCCGGCCTTGTGCAAAAGGCGAGGTAATGGTGACAGTCATGTTGTAAATAATAAAGCAAAAAAACTGATAAAAAATCTCAAAATATTCAAACTAATTGCATCACTATGAAAGTAGCTGAGGTAAAAATAAATAAATGCACTTACATTGCAAGAATATGAAAGTAAACTGTATTTGCAGTCTTTATATTAGCTTTGGTTTTCTTTCTTTTATTTTTCAAGAACTTGCCTTATTTTGGATTTCTCAATAGCAATATAACAAATACAAGCACTAAATTTACGGATCCAATCTATAAACTAACCACAAATGTGCATTATAAAATCCATGCTTCTACAAGAACATTTATAGGGTTAAAATTAAGGAATCGAATATATATTGAAATTACAAAATTAAAGTAATCTGAGAATCACATAGCTACCTCATAAAATATATAGTCCTTTTAGAAGCTTAATTTATAACTTCCTTCAGTCATGGTCCTTTTAAACATCCCATGAAACAAAAAAGGTGAGTCAAAATAATCAACTTTAGCTAAAATTAGATACAAAATCACAATTAACGGAAGAAAAAAAAACACCCTACCTTTGAGATGCGTGGGAATAATTCAAGAAAAATCTAAGTGATTGATTTTATCAAGAGCTTTAGAAAAAAGCTAACCCTACCTTTGAAAAATGACAATGATGATATATTAACATAAAACTGAAACAATATTATTCATCCAAGACAAAACCTAATAGAAATTAGTATGATCGGTGAAGAGAAGGAGATTACCTGGCTTGCAACTTTGAAGTGAATAAGAATGACATGAAGTAACGAGAGGAAAGGATGGGAAAAAAGGGATTCAGATGAATGATGAAATGATTGTAAGCTCGCTCCATGGAATGAATAAGAAAAGAGGGGGAAAGGGAATAACTTTGTTGCTTATGTTGGGGCCATACTTTGATAACATAGTAAAATAATTTTTTTAAACTCTACTCCTCATTTAGAGAGTTTATTTTCTACCGGTTTTGACTAGTTTTGACAGCTCTATATTTCAGATGCTATCATAATTCTTACTTGTAAGTTTTTTTACACCAGTTGTAGTTGGTTATAAAATCGGTGAAAACTGATGTGGTATAATTTTGATGGCAATTCTCAACATATCAAATTGGGGTGTTTTGAGAGGTTATAACTTCTTTTACCAATTATACCCGTACAAATTATATTGTAGAATTAATCTTCACAAAACTAGAGAATAAATATAAGATATATAAGCAATGTTACTTTAGTGCAAAACTCTCAAAACCGATGCATGTTAAACTCTCAAGTATGTATTGATGGTTATAATAACACTTTATATAAACCAATCAAAACCGCTATGATCATTTATGATCAAAATCGATACTCTCATAACTAGTACTACAAAACACCCAAGCAGAGCCTAAGATACCGTTTGCTTCGTTGTTGTCCTAGACGCGTCCGACTCATCAAGAACGGGAACGGGCTAAAAGCCACTTTCAGCTGAATGGACAATCTTGGGCCGTCTGCTTATATTAATTAACATAACTAATAAAATTTAAGTTTTTACAACTTTACAAATTTAATAATTTTTTTGCAAATGAGGTCTGTTTAAGAGCGGTTTTGGCATTGCGATCATATCAAAGTGCTCTACGTCATGAAGTTGGTTGAACTAAATCTGAGCAATTTATAATTTTTCAATTTATTTATTTATTTTTGCAAATTATTGACATATATTATTTTTAAAAAATAAAAAAATTATAAATCGGTCAAATCAAAAATCATAACTTAAATTGTTCTCTTAAATACCCTGTTTGTAGCCGTAAACGCATTCCTCGTTCATCGATCTTCCTCGCTCAAATAACCTATTTCCGTTTGTTGAGCGCATCTAAGTTGCAAAACACACCAAGTTGCTTACAATGCCATCCCAAGTAGAAAGTAAACGTGTTTTCCTTATAGTGGGACATGTGTAGAGATAAAACACTCTACATAGCAAACATAGAAATACAAACAAATGATAGGGTACATGATGAATTGCATTGCAAAAATAAAACACTTTTATTACACAACAAACATAGAAATACAAACAAAAGATAAGGTACATGATACATTTTAGAGTTAGGACACATCAATACTCTCATAGACTAATAATTACATCGAATTAAAGATGTTGTAAGTTTGTTTTAAAGTATCATAATCTCATATCTTAAATTTGAGGAAAACACTTTAGCTCTTCGAGGGACCGACTTGTCGATCTAAAAGTACATCCCACACCTACATTGGGCACATCTGAAGAATCGATGTCTGATATTCAGATCCACTATTATAATAATGTCAGTATGAGCCACAAGGTCACAGCTGTCATAAACATGTTGGGGCTCATCTCTTCCATAAGTGTTAACTCTCGCACTTGAACCAATACTAGACTTACTTGGTTTTGCAGTGTGGATAATTCCATTTGTATTTCGCTATGTAGTCAACTACATGTTAAGGTAGAAGGTAGTCAATCCAGTAATGAAATTCATATATGTGGAAGTGACAAATCAAATAACGAGATCCAACATCAGGGCCATATTTCACAACATACACTGGAGATTCATAAGCACAGAAATAGCAAATTGTTATCGAGTTCCCGCTATAACCCTTTCTTGTTGTTGCAAACGAGTTCTTTCTGCCCTAGTAGGTTGTAGCGGATAAAGGGTGAACGTACATTGGTCGAAATTCATCGAAAAATGAAAATATTTTTCCTTATAAAAACTATAGAAGTGATTTTGTATGGAAGAATAGTATCAGTGTTATTTATAGGGTTTTGAAAGCAAGAACAAGATAACAACACTTTTTTTGCTTATAAACTATATCAATGTACATCATGCCAACAACAACCATATAGTAGAATAAGTAATAGAATAAATGTCCACTTAAATAATATCACCATACATCATGCCAATAAAAGTTGACTTATTGTCAATAGCAAAACTAATATCCATATGGTCAACATCATATGAATACAACATCAATAATGAAATAATATGCATGTTTATACGTACTCGATCGAATGAATAAACACTCATCTCGAGAGTACCGCACCACCACCACTACCATCATCATCATCATCTTGTACATCAAAAAAATAAGCAAGACTACTATCATCTATCTAGACTGTGGCCAACTGAGCTTGCAACTCGTCAATTTGTGTTTGCCAATCTATCTCTCAACCTCATGCTGCTAATTGAGCATTTAAGAATGAGAGCATTGTAGGATCTAGATTAACCCTAGAGGGGGGGTGAATAGGGTTATAGCAAATTTTTGCGAATTAAACACAGAAGCAAACTGCAGAAATAAATATGCTGAAAAATAAATCACACACAGAATTTACCCAGCTTCGGCAACCCCTGCCTACTGCTGCATTCCCAGATTTCTATTAGAATTAAACAGTTTCCCGCTTACAAACACTCTAACAGACTTGCAAACCCTGCTACCGCCTATAGAGTTTTGCAAACTTGCAAACCCTGCTAACTGGACTAACTCTAACTAGACAATCTGTCAACACCTAAACCCTAGGTGATAATTTATCATGTTTTGTTTTGAAAAGAACATACAAATAAAGCGAATTATAAAAGCAAGCACTAAATTTAAAACTATTTAAATTATCTTGCCTTTATAAAAATAAAAATACCCTAACCCAATACAAACATAAGATATGCGGTCACTTCCCTTTATCTTATTTCACCCGGTCCATTTTCTTTTGTTTGTGAGAAAAAAAATGGCCGATCCTTTTCTTTTTCAATTTAGGGCTTCGGTTCTTCTGTGAGATTTGGGGCTTTGTTCTGATGATTGATTCTTTGACTTGTGTTGACCTTTCTCACGCTCGTTCTCTGATGATTTGATGCTTGTTGCTAGCTCGTTCTCTGATAATCGAGTTTACTGTTGCGGTATGTAATCTTTTTGCTTGTTTGTGGTTTTGTGATTTTCGAACTCGATAGTTCTGTGATGATTTCTTGGGTTTATTTATAGGGTTGAAACCCTAATAACCACTGTCAGATTTGATTTCTACACGTCTTTGATTATTTTCCTGAAATTGTTCTGGATTTGGAGTATTCCTTTCTTGATTCTATTTCAAACAATTGCTGACCATATTTGAATTCGAATTAATTAATTCGAAAATTTCTTGCTGTATTTGTTGTATCGGTCCCCATTTGAATTAATACTGACCATATGTGACTTCGAGAAATTTTATGCAGAGATTTCTTTCCAAATTAGATTTTCTTTGACTTAATCAAAGACTTAATCAAAAAGATACGAATTTTGTTCTTTAACTTCGGCTTGATTTCTGCACTGATTTGTACTTGCCACTGTCTTGTGTTCCCTACTACACATTCACCAGTTTACTATATATGTGCATATATACATTTGTATGTGTGTATGCATATATTTTTGGGTTTGTACTTTCATTATGACTTGATTTTGCTATGGGATTAAATCAGAACTTCATTTGATCTGCATGTAGTTGTGATCTGATTCTTGATAGCTTGCTGGTGCATGTCATTTGTTTCTAGCTCGAATTCATCTTTGAGGAACACTGTACTTGTTGTTATGATGTTTTGAACTTGATTCACTTCATGTTGCATTAGTCACTTGCATTGGTGTATTGCCTTGTACATCCATGTTCTTTACTTGGTTGTTGTCACTGGTCTGCTGCCATGTTCACGTGCACTTGAGTTTGTTTCCACTGCTTTGATACATATGCTACAATTGTTCATGTTGCCTTTGTACACTTGTTCATATGAGCTGTTGTTCCATTGTTGTAGTTGCAGTATTTATGTTCCTTGTTTCATTTGACAGCTGGTTCGATGTACTCAAATTTTATCACTTGAGTTTGCAGTCTTCATTTTTTGCTGTGACTCTTGTGATATTCATGTTGATTGCTTCATGACTTGTTGTTGGCATGTACATTGTGTTCACTGTTGCACTTGGTGTTTGTAGCTGCTATGCAGTTGCTATGCATCACTATATATATACTATGTTCTGTTCTGCATTGATGCAGTTTCCATATTTTGTGTATTTTGATGTTTCATGCTGCTGTGATGCAGTTTCTTTCACTGTTGTATCTTTGAGAGCTTGCACTGCTTCATGTTGAATTTATGCAGTGTTATACTTGTTGCCTTGTATCACTGGTTCATTCTGGTTGGTGCAGTATTCATGTTTTTGTTGGTCTGGACTTTTGTGGGATATTTGACTGTTTCTGGCTCGATGTTGTTAATGCATTCATGACCACTGTCTTGCATATTTCTGATGCTGCACTTGGTCTTTGTTCTTCTCTGTTATGTTGCTTTGAATGAATTAGTGTTTTGTTGTAGTTTGTGCACACGAGTTGGCGTGGCAGTGCACACGTATACGAATGTACACGTGTGTACTGCAGCCACTTATAATTGCCTGTTCCTGATAAAAAATACTGATATGCACAGATATTGCACAATCAAAGATGATGACAATAACCCATGTATCTGAGACACAAACAAATTTTATTTTTGCAAATTTAAATTTGTTTGTTTTCAGATTACTGTTGTAGTTGCTAATTATACAGGTACACAGGAGACAGGACGAGAAGTGGAGCTTGGACAATGCAGATAGATGCAGATGTGCAGACAGAGTGAAAAACTGAGTGTTGAGAGTTGTAGTGAGAAAAGTAAAATGTATGAACTGATGTATGTATATATATATAGAGAGAGAGCTGAAAACTTTGTATTGTTTAAGTGTTGTAATAAAATATTATATTGAATAAAAAATACTAGTTGAATTATATAGATTCTGTGCAATAGTATAATTATTCAATATGAATATTTCTTCCTTTCTGTATATAGTCCAAACTGCAAACACATATATATATATATATTGATATATATATGTTTGTTATCATCAAACAAAAAATCACATCAAACAATCTCCCCCTTTTGATGATGACAAACATATATATTAAAGATTTTGAAATGCTAATACATGTGTTTGAACATGAAATTTTTAGCTCCCCCTATTTGAATGCTCCCCTTACAACCAAGACCACTCCCTATTTAGAAGATAACAAAAAATTACAAAAGAATAAAAGAACTAAAGAAAAATTAACTAACAACATTTAACCAAATTTGTTGAAATAGGTCACAAAATATTTACTTTCTCATCAAAATCTTGTTCTTCTCCCCCTTTTGTCATTATCAAAAGACTGACAAAAAAACAATGGAACAGTAGGAACAAAAAATAATATATCATAACGAGATAAAAACTTCCATATTGTAGAGGATGGATCGATGATCAGTTTTAATAAGAAGAGAGATATTTTAATTTGACATTTAAGCACAAAAACAACAAAAAAAATAAGCACTTACTAACCACGCATAACCATAAGGACTTTTAAATGGGATTAGCAGTTACTTATTAGTCTAAGCATCCAGACTATTAAGTGAGACCAGAATACTTAGTTACCATACTCCATCCATGCATAACCATAAGGACTTTTAAATGAGAATGGAGTAATGATAAAAATAATTCACTCACATGCTCCATCCATGCATAACCATAAGGACTTTTAAATGAGAATGGATGCATGAGAGTTATTATTATTTATTATTAATATTTTATTTTATTTTATTTTTTTATTTTATTTTATTTATTATTATTATTTCTTTTTTTTTCTTTTTTTTTAAATTTAAAATAATTCACTCTTCTTATTTTATCAAACCATTATGAATGATAGAAAGATGGTAGAAATAGAAATGATCGTGGAATAAGTTACCAAGTTAATTATATTATGTAATATCCAGTACTGAATACCATATTCGAATCAATCTTTGGAAAATATCCAAAACTTGTTTGAATCCTAGAAATTGAAGTTGAAAGTATATATCCAAGAATATTTCAACCTAACAATGAAAAATGGTTAGTCAATTTCTATAATCCCCAAATCCAAACGTAATCTAGAAAATCTGTCTTCGGGGAGGGGTTTTGTGAAAATATCAGCAAGTTGAGCCTCAGTTGAAATATATTCAATGCAAATGTCTTCCTTAGCAATGTGATCTCTAAGAAAGTGGTGTCTCACATCAATGTGTTTTGTGCGTAAATGATGAACAGGATTATTTGATAAGTCTATTGCACTTTTACTGTCACATTTTAATGGAACTTGTTTATAAACTAAGCCAAAATCAGAAAGAGTTTGCATCATCCATAAAATTTGAGCACAACAACTCCCTAAAGCAATATATTCTGCTTCAGTGGTGGATAATGCAACACAGTTTTGTTTTCAACTTGACCATGAAACTAACGAGTGTCCTAGCATAAAACATGTTCCACTAGTGCTTTTCCTGTCAACCAATGAACCAGCATAATCAGCATCAGAATAACAAACTAAATCAAAGTTTTCACAAGAAGGGTACCATAATCCAAATTTGTGTGTGTGTGAAAGATATCTCAAAATTCGTTTAGTGGCTTTCAAATGAGATTCTTTAGGATTAGATTGAAAACGTGCACACAAACACACAGAAAACATAATATCAGGTCTAGAAGCAGTAAGATAGAGAAGTGAACCAATTATCCCTCGATATTTTTTCTGATCAACAGCACTTCCTTTCTCGTCTTTGTCCAACTTTGTTGATGGGCTCATAGGAGTTCTCAATGGTTTGAAGTTCTCAACTCCAAATTTCTTCAACAGTTCCAACACATAATTGGATTGCGAAATGAAAATGCCATCACTGCTTTGCTTGATTTGAAATCCAAGAAAATATTTCAATTCTCCAACCAAGCTCATCTCGAATTTAGCCTGCATGACTTGTTCAAATTTCTCGCACAAGAGTTCATTAGTAGCACCATAAATGATATCATCCACATAAATCTGAACAATCAAAAAATCACTTCCTTTATGTAATAGAAACAGTGTCGTGTCAGCACTCCCCTTTTCAAAGCCATTTTCCAAAAGATATGTACAAAGGCAGTCATACCAAGCTCTAGGAGCTTGCTTAAGACCATATAATGCTTTTTCAAGTTTATACACATGATTTGGAAAAACATGATTTTCAAAACCGGGGGGTTGTTCAACAAAAACTTCTTCTTTCAGATCACCATTTAGAAATGCACTTTTTACATCCATTTGTTTTAGTTTGAAACCTTTATAACAAGAAAAGCTGAGCAAAATCCTAATGGCTTCTAACCTAGCAACTGGTGCAAATGTCTCATCAAAATCTATGCCTTCTATTTGGTTATATCCTTTTGCGACCAACCTAGCTTTGTTTCTAATTACATTTCCTGATTCATCAAGTTTGTTTTTGAACACCCATTTAGTTCCTACAATTGGATAGTCATTAGGCCTAGGAACTAATTTCCAAGCTTTATTTCTCTCAAATTGATTAAGTTCATCTTGCATTACTAAAACCCAACTTTCATCATTAAGAGCCATTTCAACAGAATCAGGTTCTATTTCAGAAATAAAACCACTATGACAACAAAACGCACACAAATTTTTATCAAATGCAGAGCGAGTGCGTATACCTTCCGTAGGATCTCCTATAACCAATTCAGGAGGATGATTGGATTTGAACTTCAATCTATCAGCATCAACAGTCCTACTTCCATCTTTCTCAGTAGATGTCCCTTCTTTAATGCCTTCATGATCTACCCCATCATCACCCGTTTTTTCAGTCGTCCTTTCCAGATCAGATTCATCAAATTTCACATTGACTGATTCAACAATTGTCTTTGTTCGTTTGTTATATATCCTGTAAGCCTTGCTCCTTGTTGAATAGCCCATGAAAATTCCCTCATCGGCCTTTGATTCAAATTTTCCAAGTTGATCACCTGTGTTAAGAATGAAACAAGGGCATCCAAAAACACGAAAATAAGAGATGTTAGGTTTCCTTTCATGCCACACTTCATAAGCAATTTTGCCAAGTATTGGTCTAATCATTACTCTATTCATTACGTAGCACGAAGTATTCATCGCCTCTGCCCAAAAAGTTAGAGGTAGTTTATACTCACTCAACATGGATCTAGCCAATTCTTGTAATGTACGATTTTTCCTTTCAACCACCCCATTTTGTTGAGGTGTTCGTGGGGCAGAAAATTCATGTTTTAAACCATTTTCTTCACAAAAATTTTCAAATTCTGAATTTTCAAATTCGCCTCCATGATCACTTCTCAAAGTTTTAATTGAAACTCCTTTTTCATTTTGAACAAGTTTAGCAAATTTTGAAAAATAATCAAAAGATTCAGACTTTTTGGCTAAGAAATAAACCCATGTAAATCTAGAATAATCGTCAACCAATACATAACAATAACGTTTTCCATTCAAGCTTGCAATTTCATTTGGTCCAAATAAGTCCATATGAATTAATTCGAGGACCCTTGATGTGCTAACAATGTTTTTAGGGCAAAATGATGATCGACTAAGCTTGCCCAAGGAACATGCTTTACACACTTTGTTATCTTTAAATTTCTGATGTGGTAACCCTCTGACTAATTCTTTCGTTTCAAGATTTCTTAAGAGACTCATGCTAGCATGTCCAAGTCTCCTATGCCATAAAGATGCCTCTTCGTCAGTGGCTACCAAACATCTGGAAAGATTTAGATTGTCAAACGAAAGTGAGTAAACATTTCCTTTTCTTTTGCCCATAAAAACAATGTTATTAGAAGTTTTATCAATGATTTTGCAAGTATCACTATCAAAAACCACATTCATACCTTTGTCACATAGTTGGCTAATAGAAATGAGATTGTGATGCAAATTATCAACGTATAAAACATTAGTCAAGGAAAAAGTACCATTACTTACTTCACCTTTCCCAATAATCTTACACTTGCTATTATCTCCCATGATCACATTTCCACCTCTAAACTTCTCTAGGCTAAGGAACTTAGATTTATCACCTGTCATATGTCTAGAACAACCTGAATCTAGAAACCATTCTTGTTGCTCCTTAGCCCGCCAACAGACCTACATAAAGAGAGAGGAGGATGACCTAGAGAAACTCTTAGGTCCAATGATATTAGTAACTGAAGCATTGTGAACAAACAATCCCTTTGGAACCCAAACTTGTTTTGTCCTTTTATTTTTGTTCCTATAGACATGAAATTTGTTTGTAGAATTCTTAGGAACCCAAACTTGTATAAATTTTGTGTTCTTGTTCCTATGACTACAATTTTCAACACGATGTCCAATTTCACTTCTAACAAAGACACTCTTACCTTTTGCATGATCATCAACCTGTGTTTTCCCAAAACCTAGTCCTTTTCTGTTGTTAGCAAAGAGTTGATTTCCCAATAACATGTTAAACGATTTTTCTCCTCTTGAAAAGTTATTCAGAGATTTCTCAAGATTTTGGACTTTGGTTTTTAGTGTTGAGTTTTCAGTCACAAGTGTGGTGCATCTATTTATAAAATCCTTTTTCCTAGTGTCAATGGTTTCCTTAAGACTCGAGTTTTCTTTTTCAAGATTATCGAAGCTATTCTTAAGTCTTGATATTTCTGAATCTAAAATTTTACATTTTTTACAGTCTAGGTTTTGAATATTTTCAAGTTCAGTTTCTAACCTAGTATTCTCATGAACGAGTTCTCTCCCGTCAGACTTCAATTTTTCAATTTTAGTTTCAAGAGTATCAATTGTATTAGTAAAATCATAACACATCAAAACAAGTTCTTTATAAGAATAGTTACGTACCTCACTGGATTCCTCTGAACTTGTTTCTGAATCTGATTTTGCCATAAGGCACAAGTTAGCCTCTTCTGAGCTATTATCCGAAACTTCTTCTCCTTCTTCATCATCCCAAGTTGCTGCAAAAGCCTTCTTCTTTTTCTTTCCTTTGTTGTTCTTGAGAAGTGGACATTTTTGTTTGAAGTGGCCAGGCTTTTTGCAGTTAAAGCATGTTAATTCATTATCGGAATCATCAGAATCTTTTGACTTATTACCACTTGTTTTCTTCTTGCGTGGCCTGAATTTTGACCATTTTCTAAGATTATTGACAGCCATCGCAAGCTCTTCAATTGGATCTTCTTCTTCTTCACCGCTTTCTTCTTTGCTTTTTGAGGCAATCGTCTTCTTTTTTGATTCGGAGTTGTTACGTTCCTCCTTTGCCTTTAGCTCAAGCTCATATGTCATCAAGTTTCCGATCAACTCCTCCATGCTTAGTTTACTCAGATCTTTTGATTCTTGTATCGCAGTGACTTTTGCCTCAAAGTTCATTGGTAAGACTCGCAGTATCTTCCGTACAAGCTCTACTTCAGTAAAGACCTTCCCAAGCGCTCTAGCATTGTACACCAAAGTTGAAAATCGTCCAAACATATCTTTTATGCTCTCGCCCTTTTCCATCACAAAGTTTTCATATTCATTGCTAAATAGAGCTAGTCGTGACTCCTTCACTTGAGAAGTTCCTGTGCTGTTGTACAATGAGAAATTCTATTAAATTCATTTTTATCAAGAGCACAGATCAAAGCGTTCATTGCTTTGGCATTTGTAGTTTTTAATTTCTTATCGTTAGCATCCCACCTATCCTTAGGTTTAGGAATCTCAGTATCACCAACAACTATAGTGGGAGATTTATAGTCAGTTTCAATAATATCCCAAACATCATAATCGACAGAACTAAGATAAATACTCATTCTAACTTTCCAATAAGCATAATCATTCCCATTAAACATGGGTGGCCTAGCAATAGATTGCCCCTCAGAAAAAGCATTATTTGGTGGATTCATGACTCTAGAGTTAAAGTAAAAAACCTTGCTCTGATACCACTTGTAGGATCTAGATTAACCCTAGAGGGGGGGGAATAGGGTTATAGCAAATTTTTGCGAATTAAACACAGAAGCAAACTGCAGAAATAAATATGCTGAAAAATAAATCACACACAGAATTTACCCAGCTTCGGCAACCCCTGCCTACTGCTGCATTCCCAGATTTCTATTAGAATTAAACAGTTTCCCGCTTACAAACACTCTAACAGACTTGCAAACCCTGCTACCGCCTATAGAGTTTTGCAAACTTGCAAACCCTGCTAACTGGACTAACTCTAACTAGACAATCTGTCAACACCTAAACCCTAGGTGATAATTTATCATGTTTTGTTTTGAAAAGAACATACAAATAAAGCGAATTATAAAAGCAAGCACTAAATTTAAAACTATTTAAATTATCTTGCCTTTATAAAAATAAAAATACCCTAACCCAATACAAACATAAGATATGCGGTCACTTCCCTTTATCTTATTTCACCCGGTCCATTTTCTTTTGTTTGTGAGAAAAAAAAATGGCCGATCCTTTTCTTTTTCAATTTAGGGCTTCGGTTCTTCTGTGAGATTTGGGGCTTTGTTCTGATGATTGATTCTTTGACTTGTGTTGATCTTTCTCACGCTCGTTCTCTGATGATTTGATGCTTGTTGCTAGCTCGTTCTCTGATAATCGAGTTTACTGTTGCGGTATGTAATCTTTTTGCTTGTTTGTGGTTTTGTGATTTTCGAACTCGATAGTTCTGTGATGATTTCTTGGGTTTATTTATAGGGTTGAAACCCTAATAACCACTGTCAGATTTGATTTCTACACGTCTTTGATTATTTTCCTGAAATTGTTCTGGATTTGGAGTATTCCTTTCTTGATTCTATTTCGAACAATTGCTGACCATATTTGAATTCGAATTAATTAATTCGAAAATTTCTTGCTGTATTTGTTGTATCGGTCCCCATTTGAATTAATACTGACCATATGTGACTTCGAGAAATTTTATGCAGAGATTTCTTTCCAAATTAGATTTTCTTTGACTTAATCAAAGACTTAATCAAAAAGATACGAATTTTGTTCTTTAACTTCGGTTTGATTTCTGCACTGATTTGTACTTGCCACTGTCTTGTGTTCCCTACTGCACATTCACCAGTTTACTATATATGTGCATATATACATTTGTATGTGTGTATGCATATATTTTTGGGTTTGTACTTTCATTGTGACTTGATTTTGCTATGGGATTAAATCAGAACTTCATTTGATCTGCATGTAGTTGTGATCTGATTCTTGATAGCTTGCTGGTGCATGTCATTTTTTTCTAGCTCGAATTCATCTTTGAGGAACACTGTACTTGTTGTTATGATGTTTTGAACTTGATTCACTTCATGTTGCATTAGTCACTTGCATTGGTGTATTGCCTTGTACATCCATGTTCTTTACTTGGTTGTTGTCACTGGTCTGCTGCCATGTTCACGTGCACTTGAGTTTGTTTCCACTGCTTTGATACAGATGCTACACTTTTTCATGTTGCCTTTGTACACTTGTTCATATGAGCTGTTGTTCCATTGTTGTAGTTGCAGTATTTATGTTCCTTGTTTCATTTGACAGCTGGTTCGATGTACTCAAATTTTATCACCTGAGTTTGCAGTCTTCATTTTTTGCTGTGACTCTTGTGATATTCATGTTGATTGCTTCATGACTTGTTGTTGGCATGTACATTGTGTTCACTGTTGCACTTGGTGTTTGTAGCTGCTATGCAGTTGCTATGCATCACTATATATATACTATGTTTTGTTCTGCATTGATGCAGTTTCCAAATTTTGTGTATTTTGATGTTTCATGCTGCTGTGATGCAGTTTCTTTCACTGTTGTATCTTTGAGAGCTTGCACTGCTTCATGTTGAATTTGTGCAGTGTTGTACTTGTTGCCTTGTATCACTGGTTCATTCTGGTTGGTGCAGTATTCATGTTTTTGTTGGTCTGGACTTTTGTGGGATATTTGACTGTTTCTGGCTCGATGTTGTTAATGCATTCATGACCACTGTCTTGCATATTTCTGATGCTGCACTTGGTCTTTGTTCTTCTCTGTTATGTTGCTTTGAATGAATTAGTGTTTTGTTGTAGTTTGTGCACACGAGTTGGCGTGGCAGTGCACACGTATACGAATGTACACGTGTGTACTGCAGCCACTTATAATTGCATGTTCCTGATAAAAAATACTGATATGCACAGATATTGCACAATCAAAGATGATGACAATAACCCATGTATCTGAGACACAAACAAATTTTATTTTTGCAAATTTAAATTTGTTTGTTTTCAGATTACTGTTGTAGTTGCTAATTATACAGGTACACAGGAGACAGGACGAGAAGTGGAGCTTGGACAATGCAGATAGATGCAGATGTGCAGACAGAGTGAAAAACTGAGTGTTGAGTGTTGTAGTGAGAAAAGTAAAATGTATGAAATGATGTATGTATATATATATATAGAGAGAGCTGAAAACTTTGTATTGTTTAAGTGTTGTAATAAAATATTATATTGAATAAAAAATACTAGTTGAATTATATAGATTCTGTGCAATAGTATAATTATTCAATATGAATATTTCTTCCTTTCTGTATATAGTCCAAACTGCAAACACATATATATATTGATATATATATGTTTGTTATCATCAAACAAAAAATCACATCAAACAAGCATGACATATGCTGAAGCGTAGCGATATATCATCTATGCTCATCTAGCCTGGGTGCATACTATAATTACAAATAATATCTAAGTAGATGACTTTAACTAAGACTGTACGATAAATTACTGACTTATTAAATTACCTCGAAAGGTGGGTATAATCTAGCTGAAAAAATACCATCGATCTCCTGACCCGAAGGAAAGACTAAAGACTGCTTGATAAGAGTACTGCTGATGTCATATACTATAAAACTAGAATTGACACTAAAATCTATCAGTTGTTGCGAGTATTGGGATGGTGTGGATCTGAAGAAAATGGAGGGGCTTGAACTCTATCAAAGGTTAATGAGGACCTACATGATCAAAGTTCACTCCATGAGAATGGTCAGGTAATATGAAGCATCATTGAGAAATTCTAGCCCAATAGACGTTGAAATCACCATCAGCTTAGAAGAACTTTAAAGCATCTACCCATCTAGCCTAGTGCCAATAAATACTACAATCCAATAATATGATGCCTTTCAAACATGTATATGTATCTCACAAGTCATCTAAAACCAACATGTATGCATAACAGTTAAGAGGATCTCCTGGTATATGTATCTCATAAGTAATTTGAAACCAACATCCCCCTCTAAATACCAAATAGAAAGAAAGGCTGGTGTATGCAAAGTAATACTCCATTTGGAAGCATAATATGCACCAGCAAGAGGATGAACATCAAACATCTGGTCGGTTTGCGTCAAGTGGATCCAATATTCAGCCCATGGAACCTGTAAACTGTTACTATAACTCCTCAAGTCAATCTAAGATCGGTATTCCACCAAATCATGCAAACCCACATAAGAGTGTGAGGAACATGTACCTATAGATAATACGGGATGCATGTTCATGTACTCATAGTACCAACACGGCAAAATATACAAAACCTAAACGTTTTCTTAACCTCCCTTTAGGCATAATAATCGAGAGCTGTGTACAAACATCCAAGTATAGACGTCCCTTAGTCTATAGTATGGAGCCGATCAACATCGGCTCCATACTGTAGACTGAGGGACGTCTATAACAAAGGCTAAATCTAAAGGTCCTCCCTTGGTTCAAAAAGAATCTAAAGGCTAAATCTAAAGGACTAGTGACAACATCACTTAAAGCATCACTTCCCCATGTATGTAATGTACTATTGAAGGTATGTTAGGAGAACAACACCAAAAGTAATAGCATCATCCACAAAATGGGGTAGATATATGGTGTTTAAAGCAAGAGTCCCGTACTCACCATAAAAAATAAATCTTATATGGGTCTTCTATCTCAATGCCAATCATCATATATAAACTGGCTGGAGTAATTCCTAACTCAAAATCAGGAAAATAGACTTGTGTGGGGCCGGCTACAACTCTCAACTAGGGAGGAAATGGGAGGACGATCAAAAGACTGGAAAGGTTTAATCTACATGAAATAGGAAAATGGACTGGTATGCAGCTTATCTACTAAACTAGAGGGAGTGTATCCTAAAGCTGTCCAATACACTTAGACTAACTATAACGATCCGATTTTTCGACGTCTGAAAGTCGACATTAATACGACCACTGTATCAAATGCCGCACAATCGAATGCCGAAAAACCGAACCGTTAGGGTTAAAGAAAAAGAAGATAGAAGAAGAAACAAAAACAACAACAGAATCTTACGTTTCGCAGTGGAAAAAATATAATGGATGAATGAATAATCTTTAAAACAAAAGCACTATATATGTTATTACATTACAATATCAGAGTTTACAACTACAACACAAAGCTAGCAATGATAATAACTTGTGTACAAGAAAATTTAACTTGCACTATCCCAAACGCAACGGACACTACATAGTATAAGTGATACGCTTCGCGATCTAGCTTGGTCCTGATCTCCACAGCATCTCTTTTTTGACTTCGCTCTAGAATAATGATAACCTGACTGTAGGCTGCCCGTGTGGAAAATTATAGGCACCCAGAGTTTAGAAAAGGAACAATAAACTCCAGGTCAGTCATGGGACTGGTGTGAGATCTTAAAAACAGTTATTTTTCACAAAGAAAGGAAAAGAAATCCGCTATGCTTTTGGAAAATGAAACTATCATAAGGCCTCCCGCCACACACACAATGCAAACGCATAATTGGAGGAGATTTCTCCTTATGATAGTCAAACATGCTTGATACGCAAAATCCTTTCGATATTATTATTAGTGCATAGTGCAAAAAACATTTCGAAAGTATAATATTAGTCTTAGCCAGCATAGACATTTCGAACTATGCCTACTATAGCTACCATCTAAACAATGGTGACCACCATAAGTAAATGGTAGGTTATACAACTAAAACCATACAAGGCACGTATTGGAGATTGGATTTCCAACAAATGGTCAGGCTAAGGAACTTCCTACTGCCACATGGATACGCCTCTTGAGGGACGTCTCGAGAATTTAACCAACTCTCTGCTAACACAAGGCAAGGTTACCTCTCTAATAGGTAACTACTACATGAGTAAGTCATTCCCCGGTCGTTTGTGACCTTTACCCTAGGATCCTCAACCACAAAGTATAATAAATTTTCAGCAACCACATAGGTTAAATATCTGGGCTCCATACCATGATACCACCCTTTTTTAGAAGGAAATGACATACCCTAAAGGGCGCGACCCTCATAACCTTGCCGCATTCTTCTTGTTTTGACCATTTCCGGGGTGTGAGGTCCGACGAAGTCTCGTCCACAAAGCTACACTTTTCACAAATTCATGCTTCGATCAACAAATGATCAGTAGCACTTCGTATGCCAAACTACCAAATTGGGAGTATATCACTAATAACCATCAACAACATAACCTCTGAGCTCGTACGTCTCAGAGAAGGGTGTTAAGCTAAGATAAATTCTCCGCCACCAACAAAAATGTTTTTGATAGAAATCAGCTTTATATCTCAAAATGTAATGTCAGACACACATCCATACAAGTCCATTCCGGGATCAAACAGAACCGAAGGCATTTCCAAAGAAGCCCTTGCAAATCCGAATATTCACTAATCACATCCAGAATCCCCATCACAAAGCGTGATAAAATCTCTATACCGGAGCAACCCGGTGTAGAGACATTCGACAGGTAATCCTTTCATTTTCGAAAATACCCGGTCTTCATCACCATCTTTAGTTTGCAATCCCATTTCATCGTATCATTATTCGAAATGGGTTTTATGACACAAAGTCCTCTCTCGGCTAATCCGAATAATAAGCGTTATTTTTAAAAATAAGCGTTTCAATCAGATTTCAAACAAATCACAACAAATTTCCACTTTGATCTTTTAAATAAAAGATCCATCACAATCACAAAGGTTCAATGTGGTTTTTGAATATCCATTTGGAATCCGACCCCCGGTCGCATCGAAATTAAAATGCCATTTAAAAGCCAATATTGATAGTCGGTTATTTAACTATCAATCAATATTCACAACAATCACTATCAAACAATATTCACGACAATCACCAAGATTTAAATAATTTTCCCAAATTATTTATTTCCAAAATATCTTCGCAAGATATATTTTTAACACTTCAACACTTTGAAAACAAATTTCAACTTACTTTCCACATTTCAATCCTTTGAAAACAAATTTCAAATCATTTTTCCTTACATGGAATACATTTCCAAATATTTATTCATTTCCATTGAAAATCTGCCGAGTTCAAATAATTTAAAATACTTATCCAAAAATATACTTTGAAACATTTAAAATAAAACCATTTTAAAACACTTGCTTAAATATTAGTTATGAAAATATTATACTAATATCTCATATAAAAATTCAAGTCCAAACTAATTTTAAAATAAAATTAGTATATAGGATATAACTGTTTAAATATCCAATTTCTAAAACAAATATCAATTAAAAACTTAAAATAATCACCTCTATAATAAATTAAAATATATCTTTACTTTGAAGATCTTCAAAATAACCTAAGTAGATTATTTCCCCGTAATATTCTTTCCTTAAAACCATCTTTACAACTTCAATTTATATTTATAAACTATATTGAAAACATACTCAGCTTTCTAGGGAAAGTACACCTTCCATTCTAAAATGGTTCATTGAAATCAATTTATAAATCTTTTTAGATTTATTTTAAATTTACGTTCTAAATCCGTAAATTCCTTTCCACGTTTTTTAAAAATAAAAAAATATTTATTTTTGAAACAAATTTCCCTTTCTTTTACAAAATTCCCATTGTGAATTTAAATTTTCAAATATCCACAGATATACGATTTTCAAATTCATTTCCAAATATTCACTCTCAACACCAAATCAATTTTCAAATTGGTTCCCAAATTTATTTCGAATACAAAATCAAATCCCGAATTGATTTTCCAAACATTTATTTCAAACACCAAATCGATTTCAGAATTGATTTCCCAAAATTTCTTTTTAAACACCAAATCAATTTCAAATCGGTTTTCCAAAGATTAAATTTCAAACACAGAATCAAATTCCAAATTGATTTCCAAATTTATTTTCTTTTAAAATAAAATCCTTTATTTCTTCCAAACTATTTAAAATCCGTATTTTAAATAAATTCTTCAACCTTTGAATAATATTACCCGAAATCCATTTATTAAGCCTTTTTCCCATATTTTGGATTTTTATTCAATAAGATTCAAAAACAAAACTTTATCCTTTTAAAATTACTTCTTTTTAAATTTATCCAATTTTTAAAAATAAATTTTACTATAACTTTCTACTTAAATTTCAAAAATCCAATTTTATTTATTTTTGATATCCTACGATACCAAAAGTATATTCGGCTATACTATAGCCATCTACGACTTCAATCACAAATATAATCGTATACAGATTATAAATAATCAACACACAACATATGAAACAAATTCAAATATTTGAGGAATCCAGTTGGATCCCTCCAACCTGTTTCTCTGCACCCACAGATGTTAGCACAACAATTAAATACCAATTCCACTTTGAGGTGGAATATCACGGTATATGGATTTAATATAATATCATCCGCTATTATGCGGCGCATAGGGTCTCATCCGCTATATAATGCGGGAAATCAGTCACTCCAAATACATATATAATACAATTCCACTTCAAGGTGGAATATCGCGGTATATGGGTTTAATATAATATCATCTGCTATTATGTGGCGCACAGGGTCTAATTCAATACAATTGATAACAATCATCATCCAAGCAAACAGCCAATAATTTAAATTAAGTATTTAAATTCAATCGGGTATTCGATTGAGTGAGAAGATCTCAACTTTGCTCCTTTATTTTGCAATCCATTTCCAGTTTGACTTGTTTCTCGATTTTAGACCTTGTATCAAACAATTATACAGTTGATTAATATATTGAATTAATCAAATAATTAATCTCTAGTTATTTATTTGATTTTAGATAATAATTTGGATTTTACACCAATAATTTGTTTTTAAACAAATTTTCTTTTAATAAAATATTTGAACTAAACAAATAATCAATCACTATTTAAATAAATTTAATCAACCAATTATTTAATTAAACTAAAATTTCCCTAATTGAACAATAAATTTCCATTCAATAATTTTAGTTAGCCCATGAATTTTATTTTAATCTAATATTTTTAATTTTTTTAACAAATTCCTATTTCGTTCGAACTTTGCCAATATAAACTAATTTCCTGTATGTATATACATTCAATCTAAAAATCCCTTTCTTTCAAAAATCTTACGTATCTATAATTTTCTATTTTACTATATAAGCCTACATTAAATAAAATAAAATTTCTTTCAACCAATATGTATGTATATATATATTAAATCTTAAAATAGAATTGTGTTTGATATCTTACTGTAAAATATTATTTTTATTCCTGCATATAAAAAGAATCTGCAAGAATATACCTCAATGCCCAAACCCAGCCTCTCGCGAATCCTATCTGCAAATTCCATCGAACGCCATCACGAACTCGAAGCCCTAGCTGCCACGATGAGATTCGCCATCCCTTGTCAATGCTCGCGAAATCCTCTCTAGCCAAGACTGACGCGGCCTTGACAACAACCCTAGCTCGATTCGATTCCCATCGCTCTTCGCCACCCACGAGCATGCGCCACCCCCTCGACCACTTGCAATGCCGATGTAGCCTTCCTCACACGGTTCGACCATCACTGATTGCCGCAACCCTAATGACGAGTCGCGCTCGTGCTTGCCGTACAAGAACCAAACTCCACTACCCTGCGAGCCTCGAAATCACCCCTCCCTAGCCTCGACGCTACCCCTACCTTTCGTCGATTGAATTCGTGAGGAAAGCGGTTTCGATCGAATTGAATTCGAGATTCGCGAGCCACAAATTCGAGAAGAGGCAAGATCGATTTACTGATCGTTCGCCATTTCGAACAAAACACTCTCTTTATTTTCTCTTATAAAGAATGATTCTTTAACCATTTTAATTTTGAATGATTTGATTCTAAAGAAGTTTTTAAAAGAGAATTAGCAGTTTTTTCTCTCTTTGAATTGACAACTAGGTTATAAAATGAAACGGAAATAAAGCTTGGACATTCTACGGCCATGCATTTACAAAGAAGACACGTGCAAGAAGATGTATGAAACGCGTCCTCAAAGATCTACAACAGCCCAATGCAATTTATATTATTTATCTAAATTTAAATACTAAATTCAAATCTTCTCGATTTTCGCAACTCACAATCTTGATCTCCAAACAAGGCTTGCCACCAGGCGTTCATTAGGTTATACCCCTATTCCGAATATGATGGAAAAGGTTCTGAGTCCAAATTCGATCGTATGGAGATGATAGCTTTTCGGACCAGTTATTAAATTTAATTTTGATTTAATTTTCAGCGCATTTGCTTATCGTACAAACAAACGATCACTCCAAACATTACAAAAATTGAAATCCGATAATAATACAATATTACGGATTCAATGGAACTGGTTTCGTCAAATTCCGAGACGGTGCCTCGAAAGGCTATCTATAAGTATCAGTTTAAACGATATAATTTCAAAACTGAACAAATCATTTTCAAATTCAATTTTGAAGCTTCCATTATCTTCACTATTATTAATATAAATTTTCTAAGCCTTCAATTTATTTTTAACAAGCTTAAAATTGAAGATTCAAGATTTTACCCAAATTTCTATAATTAAATTCAATAATTAAATTGCCAAATTCATAGTTAAAATTGAATTTTCAAGTTAAAATAACTCCCAAATATTTAAAATCAATTAAGTATCTCAACTTCAAATGTTCAAAATTTTCGGGTCGTCACACTCTTCCCCCCTTAAAAGAATTTTGTCCCGAAATTACTAGTTAAGAAGAATGATCCATAACCCTTTCTATTTTCGCAATCCAACAGTTTTAACTTCCCAAAACAATCTTTTTTCTTAAAAACCCATTATCAATTTAACTATCTTTCCAAGCTTTCATAGTTTCCAAACAACCTCGTTTTCTTAACAATTCAAATTTAAATTCAAATTTTGAATTTTCAAAATTTTCTCAAAATTTCGCCTTTGCACGGCTAGCTCGGTACAACTACAAAATGCCACAACCGGCCCCCAGATTCAAAAAGAAAATAAAAAGCCAAGCGGCTAGGCAAGAAAATCATCAAATTTCATACTGAAATTTAAATACATACCTTTTCGAGCAATTCAATTTTTATCTTCGAAAACCAATCCGAATTCCTTTTCATTTATAATACATGTATGCTATTTAACAACCATATCCAATTTCTATATTCAAAAATCATTTTGCACATTCCATTACAAAAGTTTGAATATTTACTTCTTATACCAATTTTACTTCACTATTGAAGTTATACATCCATTTTTATTCAATCTTACATTTTTAGTTTCATTTGAATTCAATTTACATTTTCAATTCTATTTGGATTCAATTTACCTTCTAAATATTGAATTTTTATCAACTATTGTTCATTCACAACTGATTCATCTCACTATTTTAAATTAGTTTCATTTAATGATCATTACAAATTCCAATTCATTTTATCTTAAACCATTTTTTCCCACTTTTATTATCTTTTGTTCACTTCGAACTACTTTTACAACTTCATTTTATCTCACACAATTCAAATTGGTTTTCAATATTCAGTTTCAATTCCAGTTTTATTCTTTTGCTCATTTCCAAAAATTTATTTTCAATTCACCATTTTGGTTTATAACCACTTTGTATGTGAATTTATTTCTTAACTTTGGAGTTACGATTTCAATTTCCTATTCAATAGTTAATGATAATAATTTAATATTATCACTTCCTAACAACCAAGCAACCATATATTTTATAGAAAATTATTTCTTTTCCATACAAAAATAGTTAAGGTAAAATTATTTCATTTACCCGATTTTAAAACAATACAGCGTTGGTTTATCTTGTTCAAGAGTTTAGAAACCCCTATCAATACAGTTGGTCAAACTGCACCAACCAGAATTTATAAACAATCGACATATAAGTCAACACAATACAAAACAATTTTATATTCACTAACAAATACGCGCTCGTATCTATTATTACACTCAAACTCATTCTAAAGTACTACTGACTCTATCTCTAATGAGTAACACCCACCAGAGCCAAGGTTGTTGCTTAACCAAATGCTTTGATACCATAGAAAATTCAAAATAAATTCGTAAATTGATTTGGTGTTAGCACCCAGAGTTTAGAAAGGGAACAATAAACTCCAGGTCAGTCATGGGACTGGTGTGAGATCTTAAAAACAGTTATTTTTCACAAAGAAAGGAAAAGAAATCCGCTATGTTTTTTGAAAACGAAAGGATTGCCTACCCAATGTCTCTGCACTGGGTTGCTCCGGTATAGAGATTTTATCACCCTTTGTGATGTGGATTCCGAACGTGATTAGTGAATATTCGGATTTGCAAGGGCTTTTTTGGAAGTGCCTTCGGTTCCGTTCGATCCCGGAATGGGCTTGTATGGATGTGTGTCTGACATTACATTTTGAGATATAAAGCTGATTTCTATCAAATACTTTCTGTTGGTGGCGGAGAATTTATTCTCGTAGCTTAACACCCTTCTCTGAGACGTACGAGCTCAGAGGTTATGTAGTTGATGGTTATTACTCATATACACCCAATTTGGTAGTGTGGCATACAAAGTGTTGCTGATCATTTGTTGATTGAAGCATGACTTTGTGAAACGTGTAGCTTTGTGGATGAGACTTTGTCGGACCTCACACCCTGGAAATGGTCAAAACAGGAAGAATGCGATATGGTTATGAGGGTCGCGCCCTTTAGGGTATGTAATTTCCTTCTGGAAAAGGGTGGTATCATGGTATGGAGCCCAGATATTTAACCTATATGGTTGCTGCAAATTTATTATACTTTATGGTTATTGCTTTGTGGTTGAGGATCCTCGGATAAAGGTTGCAAACGACCGGAGGATGACATACTCGTGTAGTGGTTACCTAGTTACAGAGGTAACCCGGCCTTGTGTTGGCAGAGAGCTGGTTAAGTTCTCGAGACGTCCCTCCAGAAGCGTATCCATGTGGAAGTAGGAAGTTCCTTAGCCTGACCATTTATTGGAAATCCAATCTCCAATATGCACCTTGTACGGTTTTAGTTGTATAACCTGCCATTTACTTATGATGGTCACCACTGTTTAGATGGTAGCTATAGTAGGCATAGTTCGAAATGTCTATGCTGGCTAAGATTAATATTATACTTTCGAAATGTTTCCTGCACTATGCGTTTATAATAATATCGAAAGGATTTTGCGTATCAAGCATGTTTGACTATCATAAGGAGAAATATCCTCCAATTCTGCGTTTGCATTATGTGTAAGGCGGAAGGCCTTATGGTAGTTTCATTTTCCAAAAGCATAGCAGATTTGTTTTCCTTTCTTTGTGAAAAATAACTGTTTTTAAGATCTCACACCAGTCCCATGACTGACCTGGAGTTTATTGTTCCTTTCTAAACTCTGGGTGCCTATAATTTTCCACACGGGTAGCCTAGAGTCAGGTTATCGTTATTCTGGAGCGAAGTCGAAATAGAGATGCTGTGGAGATCAGGAGCAAGCTGGATGGCGAAGCGTATCACTTATACTATGTAGTATCTGTTGCGTTTGGGTTAGTGCAAGTCAAATTTTCTTATACACAAGTTATTATCATTGCCAGCTTTGTGTTGTTGTTGTAAACTCTAATATTGTATTGTAATAACAAATATAGTGCTTTTGTTTTAAAGATTATTCATTCTTCTGTTATATTTGTTCCGCTGCGAAATGTGAGATTCTATTATTGTTTCTGTTTCTTCTTCTATCTTCTTCTTTAACCCTAACGGTTCGGTTTTTCAGCATTCGATTGTGAGGCATTTTATATAGTGGTCGTATTAATGTCGACTTTCGGAAGTAGAAAAATCGGGTCGTTACACTAGCTGCCCTTGACAAATGATGTACTAGGTGTATATAATTAAAAAAACTTCATAATTTGTAACGACCTACAAATTTATCAATTCGATAAATTATATTTATTTTCAAATATTCAAATATAAGTCTTCTTAACATAGATTATGTTGTCGTAAATAATAAATAATGATGGTAATCTTATTTTGAATAAGTATTTACAAAAAATATACTTTGAAAAAATAGCGATAAAATGACCGAAAACCATTTTATCGATAAACAGCTCTATAATCATCAAACGTCGCATATGAAGCTAGATACATACACTTATATTTATAATTAAACAACAATATGAAATAAAGTTAATTATTTAATTTTTGAAAATTAAATGTATATATGACATCATCAATGTTGTCCTTATATTTTAATATTGATTTATGAATTGAAATTTATATTCAATGATTTAATAATTACTTTACTTATTTAAATATTGGTTTTAAATGACTATAATTCATTTTAAATAGTTATTAAGTGATAATAAATCATTTATAATAGTTTTACAAAGATATATAATTGATTTGAAAATATAAGAAAATTCTTTTCGCTCTATCGATATAATAATATTTTTGTAAACAATTGTTTAATGTTTATTTTTATGGTTTTGTAATTCAAATGAGATTATTTTAATTTGTTAATATTGATAAGAAATTAGTTTTCAAAATTTGTTTATAATTATATGTACTTTAACTAATAAGTTAAAATGTGACCGGGAATCGGTTCCCTGATTTTTAACGGTTTAACGAACAGAAGTCGTTCAAAAGTTGTTGCAAACTTTTTTGTCTATAATGTGCACATAAATAACATACAAATGCACTCCCTAACATGCCATGAACATATACATACATACATATACATTTAAATATACATATATTATAAAATATCAATATATTTTCCAAAAAACTTAGTACTTAAGCAACCCAAAAGCATCCATCAACTCACCTTACACTCTTACACAAGCACATAAAGGTTGAAATGAAGGGGGATCCATGCGTTTGAGTTGATGGAGGGGGTGTTGGTCCATTCATGTTTTGATATTTTGTTTTCATAATTTCCTATGAATACGCATCTCCTCTTTCATAAATTCCAAAGCTATTTGCTTCATTTTCTTCCTCCTTCTTTAAGCTATTCTAATGGCTTTGTATATAAAGAAAACTATGGAGAAAATAACTAGAAAAAGAAATTAAATTATATCAATATATATATACATTATTCAATCCACTCAAAACCAAGCTCAAATCACTCCATTCCTCCACCTAAACCCACGACTGCCACCTCCTACTCCCCAAAGCTGAGCCATCCATCACCCGAAGCCAAGCAATGAGCTTCCAAAGGAAGGCGGAGCCTTCCAAAGGATTTTGAGCTCGATTTTGTGGAGTTTGATTTTGAGATAGCAGAGCTATAGCCTTTTGATACTAACTCAAGTGAAAATGAAGGTGACAAACTCTATTTATAATATTGGATGATATATATGTTTGGTTATGCTTCGTTGTGATAATTTTTTGTCTTGTTTGGATGATGATGATATAATTGTTTGATGGTATTAAAAAGTCACGTTTAATACACGTTGAATATCACAAAGGAAATCATTTTCCTTTAATAAACGAAATGGTATATGTAAGATTGTTAGACCTCTTGAAAATGGTTTAAAATAATTTATAAATGTTTTATAAATACTAAATTCCAATTTGGTCAATTTTTGACAAGTTTAACACCCTTTCCTAAGACATACGAGCTCAGGAGTCACACATTTCCGGAAATCAGTTGTGTGATCACTGAATGACAGTGTGGCATTCAGTGTGGAACGTGTGCTATGTGAAATGTATTCGTTACCTCTGGCTTCATCAACCAATAATGGCTAAAACAGGGTTGTTTCTGGGCTATGTGGGCTACGCCCGTAAGGGTATGGTTATCACCCTTGTAGATTACTCTCTATTTGTCGAGTATATTATGTGTGTTGTGGCTACGGATAGGTCGGTAATGATCGAGATGATGTCATATCGATAATATTCGCTACCAAATGGGTTTGTAGGTAGGCCAGTTCTAATTCGCAGAGGTTTCAAAGATGTTGATCCTCGATATATTCTTCTAGGGATGTATTATACGGAAGGTAGTCTCTTACCTTTCCATTGTATGGAAACCCATTCTCCAATAAGTATCATCGAATTTAATTATAGAATCTATTATGCTGGAATTTAATAATGTAACAATTTCAGCTAAGATTATGTATATTTACTTGAAAAATGTTTCCAAAAGAAAGTCAATAAAAGTAATCTCCCTAGATTCTGCATAGCGAATTGTTATCATAAGGTAAAAATCCTTTTCGTGTTTATATGCGCCGTGATCTTATGAGATACCATTTGTTTTCAAAGATCCTTATTTTGAGTTTCTCGCACTAGTCCCACGACTGACCCAGAGTTTATTTTCTTTCCCCTTAAACTCTGGGTGCCCTAGCTTTTTAGACAACCTTGTAGTCAGGTTTAGTTAGAAGAAACTTGGAAGAGCTCAGAGCATGGAGTTAGAAGATTCTTCAGTAGGCTATTATCTCTTTTTCACCACACTTGTGTACTATTGTATTTTGCATTTGTAAGGATGGATATTTATAATTGTCCATGTTTAACTCTGATAAATGTATTTAAAATTTCCGCTGTGAAGATATATATGTTGAAATAATATATGTAATTCCATTCGTGTAAGATTCTATTTTGTCTTTATATTCTTTCTAACTCTTAAAGAACCACTTCTCCAGCATTTGAATTTGCGAGGTGAATACCAAGGATGTATTAGTGTGGATTTTTGATGGTCGAAGAAAGGGTCTTCACATTTGGAATCAGAGCTTAGGTTGTGCAAACACCTGAGATTGATAAGGTTAAAAGTCTCATCAAAGATAGGGTTAGTAATATCCTAAGATGAGTTACTCATTAGAGATAAGGTTAGCAACACTCTAGAATGAGCCGAAGTATTATATTAGGGTGCGTATTTGTTAATGATATATATTAATGATTTTATTTTGAAATTATGGTGAATGAAATAATTTTACGTAGGATTACATTTTGAATAAAAAAGTATATCTTTGAAAAATTAGTACTGGATGGTTAAAATTAAGTAAGGTAAACTAAGTATAAATGTCTTATGGTTAGAATTTCACAGTTTGACTATAAAATGTTTATAATAATATTGAGAGGATTAATAAGGAATGAAAACTAGATAAGTTGGGGAATATATAGAAGGTCGGAATTTTAGAAAAAGAGTTTTAAAAAGATTTGAAATAGTATATTTGGTATGTTTTATTGACAAAGGATTTCAAAAGGATTGAAGGAGATAAAACATTTTGATAGAAGCTCTATTTATTTTCTAAGATTGGTTTGGAGGAAAAATAACACCTAGTGCTTGAAAAATACTTTCCCTTAAAAAGGTTATAGTTAAGGCCGATTTATATTAGGAGATGCCTAAGTAAACAAGATATTAATAACTTGACATTAGAATGAGTTAGAATGAGTAAAATGCTTAGTGCTTATATCTAACCGGTTGCATTTACATATGTAGAAACCATATGGAAGAAAGTACTCCATCGGTGAGTCATCATGAGAAAATTAAGGAAAAAAGGATAATCTCATTATCTTCTCAAGCGATGAAGAAGAACCATCGAAGCAGTAACCGAGCAACGTTCGTCCTCAGATTGATGAGGAGTGTCTCTCATACACCAAAAGGGATAAAGGCGAATACCGGAGGAAATGCTCATCCCACCTGGTACTCTAGAAATGATCTTTATATCCAGTGATGATAAGTCTGCACGATCTCGGAAGGAATATAGATAACGGATCCGGGCAGTTCTGAATTGGAACCTGTAGAATAATCGGAGCCTATGGAGGAGGAATCCGAGCCTAAAGAGGAGGAATCCGAACCCATGGAGGACCCAAAAACCATAATATTAGACCAAAGTAGGGTAGGCAACAATGTGATTTCGGAAATGGAGGAAGAACATGTTATCTGTCAAGAGGAATCATCCAATTCTTACATCCACTTGGATGAAATAGAAGGAGGCAAGGAGGAAATTTCTAAGGAAGAAGCTGAAGTGTTTCAAAACCCATGGGAGGTTGAGATGCAAGGACTCGAAGAAATAGCAGGAGGAGATCAAGTAATGCAGGAAGTACATGTAAGTCTCGGTCACGTTCCGTGGAACCAGCCATGGCTAACTTATGTTAAAGGAGAGATGTGGCAATTGGAAGATAAAAAAGAAGTAGATGACGAGCAGGAGAGTGACGTAGAAGGAATTAGAGAAGTTATGGTAGATTTTGGGTATTGGAGCATCCCATCGACCTCCAATTTAGAAGAATGAGGAAGATGATGAGTATGATAGTTAAAGGCAGTTTCTATCTATCTATTTAGTATATCTATTTATAGCTTATGTATGATGTGAGATAAGATATTGTGCTAGTGGGTGATGTATAGTATTAGTGTTATGTATCCTACTATAGTAGTTGTATGCTTTAGGTATGACCTATGTCAAAAAAATAAAATTGGAACATTGATGTAATTTATGAAATGTACAATATAAATATGCTATTTCGTTTCAACCTTGTTCATTGCAATGACATAAATCTCTTAAATGAATCAGTGAGAATTTTTTATTAAAGAAGCAAAATTTAAGGGGAAAATCTTCTTTTGAACTTGAAACAGAATTTTGCTAAATATTTTAAAAATGATATATTTATATATACATGTAAAGGAAGTTTTGATTAAAAAAATGGTATTAATTACATAAGTAAGTTTTGAAAAATAAAGAAGTTTATTTAATACAAAAAAAAAATATTGATTTAAAAGAAGTAATAGATAATATAAGAGGTTTATTATAATAAAAGTTAAGTTAACTTTTAACTTGAATGATATTTTGGATAGATTATTATATATAAAGAGTGTGAATTATTTCGTCACATGATTTTGATCTAAGATTTGAATGCGGAACTTTGAGGTGTTTACACCATTCCAAAAAAACATTTCACTCAATTCTTGACGATGGACATTGATAAGGGTTTGTGGTTGGATACTTGAGTTTTCTATCATGGTTGGTAGCTATGCAAGGAAAACTAAAATTCTGATCGTAAAGCCTTATTGGAGTCCGCACTAGATGATCGAGAGATCAATACTAGTTCGAAAGTAAAGTTGTATATTAGAATAAGAGATCAAAACAAATATTACTTATGGATAATCTATATACATCGTGCAGAGTGCAAGTTTAAAAATAAATATTTTGGGCAAAGACATTAGGGTTTTGTGTTATAATTTCGAGGATGAAATTCTTTTAAGGAGGAAGTATGTAACGACCTGCAAATTTATCAATTTAATAAATTATATTTATTTTTAAATATTCAAATATAAGGCTTCTTAACATTTATTGTGTTGTCTTAAATAATAAATATTGATGGCAATATTTTTCTGAATAAGTATTTACAAAAAGATACACTTTGGAACATTAGCGATAAAATGACCGAAAACCATTTTATCAATAAACAACTCTATAATCGTAAAACATCACGCACAGAGCTGGATACATACATTTTTATAATTGAAAATAATATGAAATATAATTAATTATTGTTTATAAATTAATGTATATAGACATCATTAATTGCCTTATATTTAAATATTGATTTATGAATTTAAATTAAGACTTAATGATTTAATAATTATTTAAATTATTTAAATAATGGGTTTAAATGATTATAATTAGTTTAATTAGTTATGAAGTGATAATAAATCATTTATAATAGTTTTATAAAGATATATACTTGATTTCAAAATATAAGAAAATTCGTATCGCTTTATCGATATAACAACACTTTTGTAAACAATTATTTAATATTTATTTATATGGTTTTATAATTCAAAATAGATCATTTTAATTTGTTGATAATGATAAGAGATTAGTTTTCAAATTTTATTTACAATTGTACGTACATTAATTAATAAGTGAAAATATGACCGGGGATCGGTTTCCTGATTTTCAACAGTTTAACGAACGGAAGTAGTTCAAAAGTAGTTGCAACCTTGTTTATATGTCATATGCACATATATAACATACACATGCACATGCACATCCTAACATGCACATGAACATATATATACATACACACACACACACACATTTAAATATACATATATTAAAAAATATCAAGATATTTTTCTAAAAACTTAATACTTATGCAACCCAAAAGCATCCATCAACCCACCTTACATTCTTACACCAGCACATAAAGGTTTAAAAGAAGGGGAAGCCATGCATTTGAGGTGATGGAGAAGGTGCGGCTAAGGGCATTTTTGTCCATTCATGTTTAGATATTTTGTTTTCAAAATTTCTTATCAATACGCCACCCCCTTTTTCATAAATTCCTAAGCTATTTGCTTCATCTTCTTCCTTCTTCTTCAATCTATTCTAATGGCTTCATATATAAAGAAAATTATGGAGAAAATATTTACAAAAAGAAAGTAAATTATAATAATATATATATACATTATCCAATCCACTCAAAACCAAGCTCAAATCACTCCATTCCTCCACGTAAACCCATGACCACTACCTCTTACTCCCTAAAGTCGTGCCATCCACCATCCAAAGCCAAGGCCGAGCCTTCTAAAGGCTTTCAAGCTCGATTTCTTGGAATTTGATTTGGAGATATCGAAGCTATAGCTGTTTTAAAACTAGCTCAAGTGAAAATGAAGGTGAGAAACTCTATTTGTAATATGATATATTGAATAATATAAATATGTATTTATGCTTGGTTATGATGATCTTTTATCATGTTCGGACGATTATGATATGATTATTTGATTGTATTAACAAGTCATGTTTAATACACGTCGAATATCATAAAGGAAATTGCTTTCCATTAATAAATGAAATGGTGTATATGGGATTGTTAAACCTCTTGAAAATGGTTTAAACTGATTTATAAATGTTTTATAAATGCTAAAATCCAATTTGGTGAAGTTTTGAAAAGTTATGAAAATTAAGTCAAAAATAGGCGTGTCACATAATGGCAGTTCGCGATTTAGCGCCGTAAAAGGTTAAATCCATGTATACGTTGGATTTGAAGTTGGTTTTCAAAATATTAGTAAAACAAGTTTTCAAAATAGTCGTGGTTTGGCAGTTTGGAAATCAAAGCGACCAATTCTTTAGAAATGATATTTTTAATTCTTTAAAAATATGGATTAAATTCTATAAATCTTTTAAAATGTTTAAAAAGAGACTAGAGTTATAAAAATGGATCTCTAAATGATCGAAAAGTTGTTTTGACCAAATAAGCCGTGAAAACACTATTTCCAGCACTATTCACAACACTTTTCGTTCCACTTTTATTAACTTTCGATGGATTCAAACTTAACAATTATTTTCCAAATCTTTTATAAATGTTTTCAAATAAATAACTAAATGTTTTAGTAATGGTTTAGAGATTTTATAGTTTATTTAAAAGAGTTTAAATATATGATTTGAAGAAAAGTTGTATAATAAAGTGATTTAATCTTTGCTCTAAAAGCTAATGAGTAGACTGGATTTTTATATTTGTGAGGTTCAAATGTGTGGTGCTTAAACTAAAGAGATATTCAGGAGCAACCAATGCCTTGGCTCACCTGGACTCTTTCCTAGGCGAGGGCTATATAATGTCGAAATGTCGAAAACGAGACAAGTATAAAAGATTCAAAATTGATAAATTTGAATTGATATAACTTGGATTGTATAGAGATAATCTTCTTATACTTGGTATTAAATTTCGAACAAGGAACCAGTATTATCAGTGTCAATTTAAAATATGATTTCATCTCTATTCGACGAATCGTAAAGGTTGAATACGGAAATTGATGTTAAGTAGAATTTGTATGGATGAATGCTTGACGTTGCATTTCTAATCACATTGATTGATCTCTATAAACGTATCATCTATTTTATGGTGGAGAAGATAACTTCTCTTAGCTTAACAGCTTTTCTTGAGACATACGAGCTCAGTAGTCGAAATCAGTTGTGTGATAATGGAATGGCAGTGTGGAATTCAAAGTGGAATTATGCTATGTGAAAGGTAATCATTACATGTGGCCTCTTCAATCGGTAGTGGCTAAAACAGGGTTGCTTCAGGGGGATATGGGTCGCGCCATAATGGTATGGATACCACCCTTCTAGATTACTCTCTATATGTCGAGTATGCTGGGTATGTTGTGACCATGATAGGTCGATTACGACCGAGGTGATGTCATATTCGGTTCTATCCAAGGTCGGATGGGTCTATGGGTAGGTTGGTTCTAATTTGCAGAGGTTTCGAAGATGCCGATCCTCGGTACATTCCTCTAGAGATGTATTGTACGAAAGGTAGTCCCTTACCCTGCCATTGTATGGAAATCCATTCTCCAATAAGCATCTTCGTACTTGATTGTAGAACCTAGTATGCTAGAATTTAATAATTTAACAATTTTGGCTAAGATTATGTATATTTACTTGAAAAGTATCTTCAAAATAAAGTTATTAAAAATAATACCCCCAGATTTTGCGTAGCAAATGTTTTGGTTATCATAAGGTAAAAACATATTCTGTATTTATGTGCGGCGTGGTCTTATGAGATACCATTAGTTTTCAAATATATATATTTTAAGTTTCTCACACCGGTCCTATGAATGACCCGGAGTTTATTTTCTTTCCCCTTAAACTCTAGATGCCCTATTTTTTTGGGCAACCTAGTACTCAAATTGGTTGGAAAGGATGGATATCAGGGATCAGAGATCGATTGGAAACAAAGCTATGATCAATGTCGTCAAAATTTGGCCAAGATCCAATCGAAAGGGAGTCGATTGGGAACGATGAACAATGCTAGTAGAGGCTACGTTTCAAATTTAAGGTCAATCAGAGTTTGTATGCTCGAGATATGGATGTGTCAAGATTCATAGAGATTAGTTCATATCGATATAGTTCGTATCGATCGCGTGGCAGCTCACGGGTTCGAATCAATGACTTCATATCGATCGGGATGGGAATGGCAACATACTTTGAATCGATGACTTCGTATCGATGCAGCACACATCGGTTGAATGGTTGCGGCAACGCACACTTCGTATCGATCAAAGCTTGGATCGATACGAAGGGACATAACTTGGGATCGATACGAACAAGAACATAGGATCGATATGAAAGGCAGGCGTTCAGGGAGCGATACGAAGTAAAGAGCAGCTGATGGATGCGAAGGACGGATACGAAGAAGGGATGAATGGATACGAATAAGTGGATGACTTGGTCGAACGACACGAAAGGTGGATCTTTCCTGGATCTTCGAGACACATCATCGATGCGAACTATATCAATACGAAGAGAGGAGAATGTAGAGCGGGAGATCGATGCGAATGCGACAGCTAGCTTGTGAACACAAACTTGCATCGATCATAATGGACAATCTACAAGTCCAAATGCTATGAAATTCTGAGAGGAGCTTCCTGATGTGCTCTAGAACGTCCATGATTGATCTCGGCTTGATTAGACCACTTTCGAATCGATACAAATTAAACACGAATCGATCCCAAATCGCTCTGGATAGGTCTGGTAGGCCCGCTTGCGCAAGGGAAGAGATATTACAGGTTTTGGGGCGATTATTTCGGATCTACACCTATAAAAAGGAGTCCAATGACAACTAAAAAAGGGGATCGACTCCTTCTCTAATGCTGAAGCTCTTCCATTTTTGTAATTGATACTAAAGGCTTGTAATTGTAACTACAATATAAAAGGAATAAAAAGGATTGGTTCAAAGTGGACGTAGGCCGGATTACCGAACCACTATAAACCTTGTGTTCTTTCCTGCTTTCTTCCGTTTTAACTATATTGTTTCTTCATTTTTATTCTCTACTTAATCTGGATCTGAGATCTGTGTTGGAATATTGTGAATCTGTGTACATTCACCAGTGCTTTCACTACTTCTGGGGTTTGTGACCATTTTTCGCACAAACACTTTGGTACTTTCACTGAGAGCGACTGGAACCCGCTATACTGGATTTGGAGTTTATATTTAGAGAGCCAAAGGATCAGATCTAAAAGGAACCATGACAAAGAAATCAATAAGGAGACTAAGAGCAGAGAGAAGTTAGCATGAAGGAAGCCATGAAGCATCTTCAAGAGCTAATCAGACTTCGGCCTTCATTACCAGAGATGAGATGGAGATGATGATGGGAGCTATGCATGAAGAGATTCTGAAAAGACAAGAGGAAATGATGCAGATTCTTCTCAGACGGTTTGGACAGGCAGGAACAGCTGGAGCTGCTAGAGTTCAGATCCATGGAGCTGGAATGGAAGGACTCAACAGACAATCGGGTGGAGCAGATCAACAGGGTGCAGCCCTTAATTAGCACATAGGTGTTAATCTGGAGGGATCCAAGCTCGGGGACACACCACCTGGCAACGAAGGACCGATTCACAAAGGAATTTCAGGTAACACCACACAACAAGATGCTGGCAGGAATATAAGAGTACGAGATGAAAAGTACGTACCTCCCTCGGTGACTCGGGGGGCAACCCTTAGTGGACAACGTTGGATTAGCTGAGATTATCCGGCAAACTATGTGCGGAGGTTTAGCAAACAGAGATCTGGAAGGATTAAATAGGAGTCCATTTACCTGTGAAATAAGAATGGCCTGGAATCCACCAGAGTTCAAGTTGCCTACTCTTGAGGTATACAACGGCAAGGCTGATCCTACCGATCATCTAATGAGATACACAAGACATATAGAAGTGCTGGGGGCATCGGAAGAAGTTGTGGCCTAGTGTTTCCCTTTGTACTAGACAAATGTAGCTACAATGTGGTTTAGGCAATTGGAAGATGGATTTATCAGGACATGGACGGAATTGGTGGACAGATTTTTAAAGCAGTTTCGGGTTCATATCAAAAGGCCAAAAAATGTGATGATGCTAATGTCAGTGAAGAAAAGGATAGGAGAATCGCTCAGGGCATTCTTGACTCGGTTCAATCACATGGTCGCTTCGGTGGATCGACCAGATCCATCGATGGTTTTGATGGCGGCAGTCTCGGGAGACAGGGATAGCTTGGATTTCAAAGTATCATTGATACACGATCCTCCAATGGATCTCAGGGAGTTCTTTCATGAGGCCGAAAGATTTATTTGGCTGGAAGATGCATATTCAAAAGTGAGGTTGAAGGAAGCAAACGCGGTTGAGGATGGAGAACCATCCGACGGAAGCATGGGTAAAGATAAAGGAAAGAGGAAGTTGGAAGACGAATCTGGAAAAGCGAGGAATGATGGAGAGAGCCGAAATTCTCCACTACACAGGATTGAACGAGCCGTTAGAATGGATATTCATGGAGACTCGGAATCACCTTCTGTATCGGTGACCGACTAGGAGGGAACCCTCGAATGCGAGAGGGCATCCGAAAGGCACTGTATCTTTCACGACCTGGACGGGCATGATACCAACAGCTGTAGGCATTCAAAGGATATAATCGAGGAGCATGTAAGTAGTGGTCAGTTGCGGCAATATGTCGAAACTCGGAATGCGGCGGTGGAACAGGAGAAGCCACCGTCTGCCTTAAATGAAGATGGCACGAGGCCTAGGAATGATGGTCGATTGGTTATCGACTGACAGGAATGATATGGAATAAGTAGCAAACTCTGGGTGAACGGACAAGTCACTTGCTCATGTATGGGGACGGAGATAGCCCCTAAGCATCCTCTGAGATGATGACAAGCCACGATGTTGTAGTTTGTGAAATCTGTTTTTTCTGTTTTGGTTCGGGCACTTGTGTTTATTTGGTTTGGTTTGAACTCCTGGTTTTGTTTGTTTTCTGGTTTGGACTTTAGTTTGGATGCTTGCTTTCTGGTTTGGATATTGGATTGGATTTCTACTATGGATTTTTGGTCTTCCGATTTGATTTGGATTTTGGATTGGATTTCGATTTGATTTTTTATCTAGTTTTTGGTAAATGGTCGTCGGATATGGATTATGTCCGGTAAGGGGTAAGTCGCCTCGTCCGAGCATGGCGAATCAACTTATTCAAGTGGTCGAGTATGGACTATGCTTGGCAAGGGTCCTGAGAGACCAGATTCGGCCTAGGACTTAGACCTTATATTATCGGTTACTATTTCTAGTCTTCGAGTGTGGACTATACTCGGCAAGGGTCCGGAGCGACCAGGATTCGGCTTTGGATTTAAGCCATGGCATTACTCAACATTCAGGGACACTGAACCAAGAACACCAAGGCGTGTTCAGTGTAGGTCATCGAGTGTAGACTACGCTTGGCAAGAACCCGAAAAGGTTATAGATTCAAATATCGGCTAGAAATGCTAAGGATTTCGGTATGGACCCGGAGTGGTCCCGTGTTTGGATATCGACCCGCAGAGGTCCTAGATTCAGTTATTGGATATGGATGGATTAGAACTCGGTTTTCGAATTCGGATGGAAACAAAATTGGCTAAGGATTTGGTTACTAGATTCGGAATCAAAGCTTTTCAAAACACACCTTCTTACCACAAGGCATGTTTTGGAGGGCAAATGTTATCCCACCTTTTGGTCAAGGCTGGGATATCGACAAATTGGCTAGAATGGATATCAGGGATTGGAGATCGATCGGAAACAAGGTTATGATTGATGTTGTCAAAATTCGGCCGAGCTCCAATTAAGACAAAATCGATTGAGAATGATGAACAAGGCTATGAGAGGCTACGTTTCAAATTTCAGGTCAATCGGAGTTCGTATGCTCGAGATATGGATGGGTCAAGATTCATGGAGATTGGTTCGTATCGATACAGTTCGTATCGATCATGTGGCAGCTCATGGGTTCGAATCGATGACTTCATATCGATTGGGATGGAAATGGTAGCATACTTCGAATCGTCGTATCGATGCAGCACACATCGGTTGAATGGTTGCGGTAAGGCACACTACGTATCGATCAAAGCTTGGATCGATACGAGGGGACATAACTTTGGATCGATACGAACAAGAACATTGGATCGATATGAAAGGCAGGCGTTCAGGAAGCGATACAAAGTAAAGAGCAGCTGATGGGAGTGAAGGTAGGATACGAAGAAAGGATGGATGGATACAAATAAGTGGATGACTCGGTCGAACTACACGAAAGGTGGATCTTTCCTAGATCTTCGAGATACGTCATCGATGCGAACTATATCGATACGAAGAGAGGAGAACGTGGAGCAGGAGATCGATGTGAATGCGAAGGCTAGCCTATGAACACAAACTTGCATCGATCATAATTGAAAATCTAAAAGTCCAAATTCTATGAAACTATGAGAGGAGCTTCATGATACACTCGAGAACCTCCATGATTGATCACAGCTCGATTGGACCACTTTCGAGTCGATACGAATTAAACAAGCATCGTTCCCAAATCGCTTTGGATCGGTCTGGTGGGTCCTCTTGTGCAAGAGAAGAGGTATTCTAGGTTTTAGGGCGGATATTTTCAGATCTACACCTATAAATAGGAGTCCAATGGCAACTAAAAAAGGGGATCGGCTCTTTCTCTGACGCTGGAGCTCTGCCATTTTTGTAGTTGATACTAAAGGCTTGTAATTGTAAAAACAGTACAAAGGGAATAAAAAGGATTGATTCAAAGTGGACATAGGCTGGATTGTTGAACCACTATAAACCTTGTGTTCTTTCCTGCCTTCTTCCATTTTAACTATACTGTTTCTTCATTTTTATTCTCTACTTAAACTGGATCTGAGATCTGTGTTGGAATATTGTGAATCTGTGTACATTCACTGGTTCTTTCACTACTTCTGGGGTCTGTGACCATTTTTGGTGCAAACACTAATGTACAATTAACATAGCGTTGATGCATTAACTTTTATTTTATATTCATAATTATACCTCGATTGTATCCAAACCATTCCACAAGTGATGTATTTATCCATCTGAAAGCTCTTGCTAGATCTGTATGACAAAATTCATCATATTAGGACTAGGGACAATGCGAAGCGGACCAGCTTGCTTCTATTTATGTCTTCAAATGGTACATCTTGCAATTTTGGTAGCATGTGATGGCGTTTCAAGATTAAATTAAATTTAGTTACTTTAATTACTTTTAAATCCTGCTTAATTAACATTAACAAATTACAAACCATTTATTATTTCTTTAATTAATTAATGAAATTAATCAATCAATCCTTAATGACTTACATAAATTAATCATCCCATAATTAAAGGTTAGTTAATTAATGTAATTAATAAAGAATAATTGAGTAATTAAAAGGTTAATTACTTAATAATTAGAAGTTAATTAATTAATAATTAAAGGGTAATTAGCCAGTAATTATGGTTTGATTAATTTATGTAAATCATTAAGGATTGATTAATTCATTAATTAATTAAAGAAATAACAAATGGTTTATAATTTGTTAATGTTAATTAAGCAGGATTTAAAAGTGATTAAAGTAATTAAACTGTGACGACCAGGCTTTCATTCCACAGAAAGACATATCATCATTAGGAAAGAAAGGGATAAAAAAAGATAGGAAAGAATGAACTAAACAATATCAGATTCTAACAGCGGAACGAATAAAATATATTAATCACATAATTACTACATAGTATACAACATCTATCAGAGTTACACAGCTTATACATCACATGTCTCTGAAGTTTTTGGAAGCTGTCGGATTTTGTAGTTTTTGGTTTAGAAGCCTTTTTAGATCTGAAAGTCTTTGGAGTTTTGGAAGACCTTATCAAAGTCGAAGCATGTTGGATTCTTGCTCTCTCTTTTTGGAAGCTCTGTTGATGTTATTCAGTTGTTATGTTATCTTTTCCGCTGTGGTGTTATATTTTGTTGTTGTATCATATACATTCTACTCTTATGGTGGTGTTCAATTGTTGTAATGATGTCGTATCCATGTTGTACCATGTTGTGATCAATGAAATTCATTTTTTTTCCGCTGTGTTCTCATCACTTAATGTTGTTATAAGTTCCAGCGAACTGGAATCCGACGTTTGAATCTCCGGCATTTGAATACAAGTGAGGTATTGGATGTCGAATTTCAAACGCTAGATTTCAGTTCGTGACAAGATTCATTTTTAGTTAAAAAATAAAAAGAGGAAATATGAGCGTCTGTTTAAACCTGTTAAATAGGCATCTTATATTTAGCATTTATTAAATAATTACTTAAACGTTAGGCGCCTATTTAATAAGTAGTAACTTATGTAATTTAAAGAATAGTAGACTATGTGTAGTGCAGTACATTGCATCAAATTTATCCAACATGGAAAACCTCTAAAAAGTACCCTTAACAAATAGGATAGCGTACAAAAATGCAAAAGAACATGATTGTATTGCTGTGAAGTAGTTTTGAAGTACATTTAAAGACTTTGGTAAATGATATTCGTTGATGCTTATGAAGTGCAATAAAGTGAAAACTACCATTTGTGGAAAAAATAATCAAAAATGTTGTGAACGCCACCAAGTCATGGTAGCAGTAACATTTCCACTACATTAACCTCACTATGCACATTTAGTCATGTTAACGTAGATGAACAAAAAATTAAAAAAAATTGTATTTAAATATATTAGAAAATGTGATCAACTTGACAAATTGAATTTTAATTATTATACATCGCTATAATTCAGCTAATTTGTTATGAAATAAGGATTGCCTGATTTATATTTTCCTTTAATCAATTCAATTTTTATTGTACTCAAATGATTGAATGTTATGTTGTATATCCTATTTTAATTATATGACAATCATAAGATATAGAGCTTCCCTCTTATTTTTCCTCTAATTCTTTGTTGCTTGTCGAAGTGATTCGAAACATATAGGTAGTTGGTTGCGTTCTTTCGTAGAGGATAGTTATCTGGCTTTTTTTTATTTTTTAACATTGAGCATGATTCAACATATATAATTTATATGGTCATTTTAAATTAGAAAGTTTTTATTTTTAGTATATTGTAGATTATTTTGTATGCTAGAAATGTTTAAGGTAGATGCTTAAAGATTTAAAATTCATATGACGCTTCAATGGTTTTCACTTTCTGTTTGGATGTAACGACCCGTATTTTACGTATCGAAGGATCGTAAAATATTTTTATTTTATTCGTATGAGGTCGTATGATTCTATAATTTTGAAATATGACTCTTAGGGGCATTTTACACATCAATGATTTTTCTTGAATTTCTGTGTGACCCTTTTGACCCTATAAATCTTGTTTGGGTTATAACTTTTGATAGAAGTCGAATTAGAGTCTCAAACTAGTTCCATAGCTTTAGGATGATGGTTTCTCATTGCGTAAATTGATCATAGTAGAAAAATGAACTTACGGTTAGAAAGTTATGCCTATTTAAGTTTTTGAAGCTGCTTGCCAGAATTAACGTGTAATTAGTGAAGCGCATTAGTCTAATTATCGAATACTATAAATAGAGAGTTGTAGATTCAAGTTAAAACTTTTTACTCTCATTCTAAATCACGTATAAACCCTAATTAGTGCTAGATCCATCCTAATTGCACCCAAAATCAACCAAATTGTTCTCTAAATCAAAATAGATCAGGATTAAAGATTGGATCATCAACTAGAAGATAAAATTCATCGTTTTGCTTGATTTAAAGTGCATACCATTGCTGTCCGGATTGGATTTACAGTCATATTAGTTGAATTTCGTAATTAGTGAGTGGTTTATACATTTTCACTATACTATGCATGTAGATTCACATGGTTAAACATGTTTTAAATCGATTTTTGGCTATAAAACCTTTTCCAACTTTAATTACACGTTAAACTATGGATTGATTGTAATTACCTTTGCTCATGCTCATATATTCATGCTATATATAGATCTATGTTAGAAATTGACTTTTTTGTTTTATTTGATGGATTGCATGTTTGATTGGATAAATTTTTTGTTATTCTATGTTAAATGATGTGATTCGATGTTGTATGTTATTGTTGTGATTGCATAGAAAGTTAGGTTGTAGAATTGAGAAAATTGGAGGTAAAATTGGTCGGAATTGGATTAAATTTGTAAGGAAAGCTTTGGAGGATGAGAGGAAATTGGGGTTCAAGTCGCAGGTCCAGATTTTCTAAGTACAAAAGTCGACATTGACATGAGAGGTCATTACCGAGTTTGGTAGGTTGATCCATGATGGTACGATTTTGGGGATATCATGGATGTTGCTAATAAAGGTTGGCAAGGTGATGGATAAGTGATTGACTAAGTGTTGGAGGCTATGACAACTTGTTTCTTGAATATAAAGCAGGGTGCTTTAAAGAGAGGACTTGTTCTAAGATGAATTAATTTGTACAGAGAAGTCAAGGTAAAAGTATGGGCATGGAGTACTAGAAGCAAGGAATGAGTGGAAGAAAATTTAGCCATGAATTACCTAAGAGGAGAGATCGAAGCCGAGTTCAGAGGTCGGTGCCAACTTCTTTGGTTAGGTATAAATGGGATGAAACTTTAGGATATGAAATAGAGGCCCTGTAGATCGTGCTGGAGGTGTTGGCTCGTTCATATCAGGTTGGATGATGATAAACTGCATGATGAAAAGCTATGGTCTTTGGATGTTGGCCCATGTTGGGAGTAGGTTTCGAAGATGGCGACTCACAAAGGAGGTGGGCCGTAGAATCATGGAATGTGGAAGGGTTCCTCATGAATAATGGAAATTGGATTGAGCAAGAAGGTCGCGATATCCAAATGGAGCAAAGGAGGGCTCGGGTGTATGTGCTAAGGAATCAATGCTCGGAGTGTTTTCCGTTGTACTCAAAGTTGGAGTATTGTAAGTGGGAATTCCCATGGTTAATGAAGGGATATGTACACCCTAGACATGTATTTTTGAGTCTAGTGTCTAACTTTGGGTTGCGAGATACGTATCCAGCTTGGGCTGCGAGATACGAGAGTACAATAGAGAGTCGGGATTTCAATTAGTCCCTTATAGAAAAGAGGCATACGAGCTATCATATATTCAGAGCACATGGAGTGATATTTAGGATTGTTTAATGGATGCTATGGTTGCTTTGGTTTCTCTCTTTAGTAGGCTATCGCCCATAGGTATCAGGAGAAGTAGGTATTGGAGATAGGAATACCTAAAAGACAGATATCCTTTGTCTGGTTTGTAATATACGTTTATGATATTGTAGAGTAGCATATTATAATTTTGTATGTTAAATGTTCGGTTGCAGGGACATGTCAGGTATGGTTCGTGTACTCTTTTTCCTTACTATATCTATCTATTTAGTATTTTAAGACTCATTTACCGCTCGCACCAGACTGTTGTCTGACCTAAGATTTTATGATTTGCCTCTTATTTTCTTGGGCACTCCTAAATGGTTAGACTGGATAATAGGTCTAGGTTATGCAGAAGTTGTTCAGAGGATGAGCTAGATGGAGCTATCTCATATTATATACATATATGGAGCCTACGCTTATTCTACTAAGCAATGCCATGGATCCCATGATAGTGCTTGGTTAATCCTGTTTGTATTAGAGACAGATGTTGGGTTTATTCTGTTGTATAAACTCTGATATTGATATATAACTCTGTGGATATTGTACTCTGATGATGATGGTATGTTCACATTGTTATTACTATCTCTTCCATTATATCTATGATATTATATTTTACCACACGTTGTGAGATATGATAGGTTATATTGGTTCATTCTAAATCCCAATGATCATCCTATCTTGGTCGAGCACGACAACTGTCCACTATTTATATACTATTGGTGTCAGTGGTATATGGCAGTCGTAAGATTTGGTATTAGAGCTTTGGTTACACGATTAATAGGAGTTGATACCGTGATCCAGTAGAGATAAGGAAGGTGTTATCGTCTTAGACTGGATCGAGAGAGTGCGTGATTGCTATAAGTTTGGTTTTCAAAACTATGTAGTAATATATTATACAGTATAAGTTGCATGCACATGAGCACTGTAGACACAGTTTTCTTTATGAGAGACCGATCACTCTTGCTACAGATAAGAATATGTTGGCATACAAGGAACTCTATGAGGAATTATGCTTCAGAAGTAGAGGAAGGGGCGGGATCAAGTGCTGCTATGCCTGATGTCCAAGCCAATATCAATGCTATGGTGGAAAATACGATGAGGAATGCTCCTGGAGTGGTGATAGGTGGAGGTACTCCAGCGCAAGAGCCTAGGGCTTATTTCACCAAACTGAGCAAAGATTACTCCACCCTTGGAGGAAAGCTGTTCCATGGATGGAGTCAGCCATGGAAGTGCAAGATTAGTTGGATACCTGTGAGTGCCTCTTTTCTGATATGGAGGTGCAAGATGTTATGAAGAGAAAATTCGCTTTGAGACAGCTTCCAGACAGAGCTATGAATTGGTGGAATGCTGTCACTATTACTACCCCAGAAGACCAGTTTTCTTAGGATCAGTTTAAGATGAGGTATAAGGAGAAGTTTATTCTGGCTGCTCAAAAGTCAGTTCTATTCATAAAATTTGTCGATTTCAAGTAGGGAGAGATGACGGTTTCTGCATATGTGGTAGAATTTGATGCTTTGTCTGAGTATGGGATGTTGTCCATCAACACACCATTAAGGAAGAATGATAAATTTATTATTGGTTTGGATGACTACTTAGGGGAAAAGCAGTGGACTGTATAGATGAGTCGTTTGAGAAGCTTATAGGAAGGTGCTTCGTTATGTTAGCTTGTACACTAAGGCTAAGCCTACTATTGTGGTTTCCATTGAGAAAAAGGATCCAAAACCACAGTAAGGTAGTGAAAGCAAGAAGAAGTGGAATGGGAGGAGGAAGCAGCCTTAGGGTAAGGGTGGCAAGAAAAAGGGTAAATGGGAACCTATTTACTTCGGATGCAACGAGAAAGGTCATCCAGTTAAAGACTACGAGACAAGTGAGAAGAAGAAATGCTACAGCTATTACAAGCATGTATACTTGAAGAAGAATTGTCTAGAACCGGTGAAGGATATGCAGATGGTGAAGGCATATGATTTGGATGCAGTCCTGACTTCGTTGAGTGCTCCCTTGGCGAAGGAGAAGTGGAAGGGAGTCGTCATTCATGGTATGCTTTCTATTGGTGATGTTCCTATTTGATTTTTTGATACCGGTGCTTCTCATTCATTCATTCATTTATAGTGCCCTAGTAAATAGATTGGGAATGGAATCTGATATAGTAGACCAAACCCTAATCACAACGAACGCTGTTGGAGGCTCTACTAGTCTTTGCATGGTTTGTCGTGACCTAGTTTTATCGAGTCATGGATGTTCCTTGGCTTTTGACTGCTTTGTTTTGAAATTTGTTGGGTTTGGGATTATATTGGGTACACAATGGCTTAAGAAGTATGTGGCCATAGTGGATTGCAAGAAGCTATTGGTGATAATCGGAGATGTGGAGCGAACGTTAGTGATTGGCTGCCAAACATAGGATGGGGTGATGGTTAGCTTTCTATATTCTCTTGAGGTTCCACATGAGGGACTGTCATCGGCGCATATCGCTAGAAAGTATCTAGATGTTTTCAAGGAAGTAACTAGATTGCTGCTACATAGAGAGATTAAGTCTCGGATAGACTTGGTGAAGTAAGACAGACCGATAGTTATGCCTTTGAGGCATATGGCACCAAGAGAGAAGAAGATATTGGAGGTGCAAGCGAATGACCTACTGAGAAAAGAGTTTGTTCAAAGAAGGATATCTGAGTAGGGGCACACTTGTAGTATTCACAATGAAGGCATATGGCTCTTTGAGGTTTTGTGTGGATTATCATGAGCTGAATAAAGTGACGAAGAAGAATAAGTATCCACTCCCACACATTGATGACTTGTTCAATCAGCTGCACGATGCGAAGGTGTTCTCCCAAATGGATTTAGCAATGGGATTTCACAAGTTAAGAGTAGCGAAGGAGAGTGTTCCTATTACTATGTTTCGTCTGCTATTGGGTTTCAATGAGTGGTTGGTGATGCATTTAGATTGACCAATGCTCTGGCATACTTTGTAGATCTCATAAATCTTGTTTTTAGAGACCAGTTGAAGAAGTTTTTGCTTATGTTCACGTATTATATTCTCATCTACTCCAGGACTGAAGAAGAGATCAAGATGCACTTGAGGATTGTGCTAGTGATATTGAGTAAGCATAAGTTGAGAGTGAATTTCTTTAAGTGTCACTTCTGGAGAGAAGAAGTGAGCTTCTTGGGTCACATCATCTTCGGACATGGTATAACAATGGATCCTACGAAGGTGGCTGTAGTCCAAGAATGAAATCATCCCAAGAATGTTATGGATGTGAGAAATTTCCAAAGATTGGTGGGATACTATAGATGCTTTATAAAAGAATTCTCAAAGATAGCGGCACCATTGACCAATTTGACAAAGTAGAATCGAAATTTTGTATGGGATGCAAAGTGTGAGCATGCATTTGTGAGTCTGAAGGAGAGGTTGATGAGTGCACCCATGTTGACCATTCCAAGTGGGAATGAAGAGTTAACAGTATACATCGACGCTTGTGGTACTGGATTTGGTGCGGTGTTGATGTTGAAAGGGAAAGTTGTTGCTTATGCTAGTCGACAAATAAAGCCGCACGAGAGGAATTATCCTACTCATGATTTGGAGTTAGTTACGATAGTTTTGGATTTGAAGATATAGAGGTACTATCTATTGGGAGAAAGGTTTGAGCTATTTACGGTCCACAAATCCTTGATGTACCTTTCCTCTCAGAAGGATCTCAATCTTTTACACCAACGGCGGTTAGATTTCTTGGCATCTTATAATTTAGTATTTCCTATACTCCAAGGAAAGGGAATGTAGTCGACGATGCATTGAGTAGAAGATATGTGGGGTTGGAAGCAATGTTCTTGGAATGGAAGTAGATAGATTATATTTCTGGATTTGATTTCAGGCCTCACTGTGGGATAGAACCTGAAATGTTAGAAAGTTTGTCAATTAGACTTACTCTAATTGAAAGGATCTGTATAGTCAGAAGCATGAATCTACGCTAGTAGAGATCAAAGATAAGATAGAAAAAGGAGTAAAGTCTGAAGACATGAACAATATGAACTTGACCGAGAAGGTTAGCTTCGTAAAGGTGGAAGATTATTTATTCCCGATGTTGATGGACTAAGAGATGAAGTGTTAAGAGAGTGTCATCATTCTAGATTGACCATTAATCCCGATGGTAACAAGATGTACTAAGATATGAAGCGAACTTATTAATGGGAAGTTATGAAAAGGGATGTTGGCGCATTCATCTCGAAGTGTGTAAACTATCAGTTGGTGAAGGCAGAGCAGAAGAAACCGAGTGGATTCTAGTAACCATTAGAGATTCCTAAATGGAAATGGGAATAAGTTTCGATGAATTAAATTAATAGGTTGCTGAGGACTCAAGCAAGATAAGATGGCATTTGGGTCATATGGATCGGTTGACCAAGAGTGCAAGGTTTGTACCTGCCAAGTCAAGTAGAACGACATCCAAGCTGACAAAGTTGTATGTAAAGTAGATGGTATGATTTCACATGTGCCAAAAAAGCATTGTAAGAAACCAAGTCATGTTGTTCACTAGTATATATTGGAAGAACTTACAAGAGGTGTTAGGGACTAAGCTGCATCTTAGTATAGCTTATCACCCATAAATGGATGGGCAGACCAAAAGAGTAAATTGTATATTGGACGATCTCTTACGAGCATGTATTATAGACTTTGGTGGATCATGGGACAATCATTTGCATTCGGTGGAGTTCGCATACAATAACAGTTATCGTTCGATTATTGGTATGGCTCCTTACGAAGCATTGTATGGTCGACCATGTAACGTTTCTTTATGTTGGTGGGAAGCTGACGAGAAACTGATACTTGGACCATATTTGATTAAAGAGACTTCGGAGAAGATTAAGGTCATTCGATGATCAATGAAAGCTACTCAGGCAGACAGAAAAACTATGCTGGTAAGAGACAAAGAGATTTAGAGTTTTCTATCAGAAATAAAATATTTATAAAGGTGTCTCCTCTAAAGAATGTAGTTTGATTTGGTAGAAAGCATAAGTTGGCACCGAATTTCATAAGATGTTTTTCGGTAGTCCATAGAATCGAAAAGCTAGCATATAGGGTCGACTTACCTTAGAAGACGGTAGGCGTGCACAACATTTTTTATTTCTCTTATCTATGAAAGTTTTGCACGACTCAGGTGTGAAGATCACATCAAATTAGCTAGAAGATGTTGAGGTAGAACCAGAAGTTTGTGTATCTAGTAGGTCACTTCGCATTGTTGGGGATGATAGAAACAACTTATGAGAAAAATGGTGAAGCTGGTTAAGGTACAATGGAGCAGAAGTGAGGATGATTGTATGTGGAAGACGGAAGAGAGCATGAGGAATTCTTATCTAAAGCTCTTTGAAGTGTAAGACTCATCGTTTATCGTGTTTCTTTCACTAATGTCTACTATATTTGATAGGTTAGTACTCCGCATGCTAGGATATGTCACTATACTATTGATTGCATGATTGCTTGTGTGAGATATTTGATGGTTGCTTAGGACTGATACGGATGAGAGATGGCCATTGTTTCTTATACTTTAGCTTCTTTAGGGATTTCGGGAGCGAAATTCCAAAGGGGGGAGAGAGGGAGAATGTAACGACTCATATTTTACATATCAGAGAATCATAAAATATTTTTATTTTATTTGTATGAGGTCATATGATTCTATAGTTTTGGAATATGACACTTATGGATATTTTACACATCTACGATTTTTTTCGAATTTCTATGTGATCATTTTGACCTTATAAGTCTTGTTTTGGCTATAACATTTGAGAAGGGTCGAACTAGGGTCTCCAACTAGTTCTATTTCTTCAGGATGATGGTTTCTCATTTCGTAGAGTGGTCATAATAGGAAAACAGACTTACGGATAGAAGGTTATGCTTGTTTTAAGTTTTTAAAGCTGCTGGTCGAAATTAGTGTGTAACTAGTGAAGCCCATTAGTGATTCCATTAGTCCAAACGGAGAATACTATAAATGGAGGGCAGAAAAGTCAAGTTAAAAATTTTCACTCTCATTCTAAATCAGGTCTAAAACCTAAGTAGCCCTAAGACCATCCTTATTTCACCAAAATCACCTAAATTTTTATCTAAATCAAACAAGATCGTAGATTAGGAATTATATCATCGACTAGAAGATAGAGATCATCATTTTGCTTGATTTGAAGTGCATTCCATTGCTGTTCGGATTGGATTTACATTCATATTGGTTGAATTTGGTGATTTGTGAGTGGTTTATGCCTTCTCACTATACTATGCATGTTTATATGGTAGAATTCTAGGGTTTAACATGTTTTAAATCAATTTTTGGCCATCAATCGTTTTCCAACTTTAATTACATATTAAACTATGGATATGATTTAGATTGATTAGAAATCACCCTTGCTCATGCTTATATATTCATGTTATATGTAGATCTATGCTAAAAATTGGTTTGTTTGTCTTATTTTGATGGATTACATGTTTGATTGGATAAAATTATTTGACATTCTATATTGGATGATGTGATTTGATGTTGTTCATTAGTGTTTTGGTTGCATAGAAAGTTAGGTTGGTGAATTAGGCAAATCGAAGGCAAAGTTGGTCAAATTTGGACGAAAATTAGAAGGCAGGCTATGGAGTATGAGAGGAGGTTAGGGTTCAAGTTGCAGGTCTAGATTGTCTAAGTATAGAAGTCGGTACCAACATGAGATGTCGATGCCGAGTTCTATGGGTTGATCCATAGTGGTGGCGATCTTGGGGATAGCAAGGATGTTGCTAGTAGAGGTTGCCTGAGGTGATGGATCGGCGATTGGCTAAATGTTGGAGGCTATGATGATTTGTTTCTAGAATATGAAGTAGGGTGCTTTGAAGAGGGGACTTGTTCTATGATGACTTGATTTATGTAGAGAAGTCAGGGTCAAAGCATCCGGGCATAGAGTACCATAAGCAAGGAAAGAGGGGAAGAAAACTAAGCCACGAATTGACTTAGTAGAGAGATCGGTGTCGAGTTCAGAGGTCGACATCGACTTCTTGGGTTAGGTCCCAATGGGATAAAAATTCTGGGAGGTGAAGTAGAGGTTTTATAGACCATGCTGGAGGTGTTCGTTTGTATGTATCTGGTGGGATGACGATAAAATATTATGATGAAAAGCTATGGTCTTCCGATGTGGGCTTTTGTTGGTAGTAGGTTCCAACGATGGAGGCTCGTAATGGGGATGGGCCATAGGATCGGGGAATGTGGAAGGTTTTCACATGAATAATGGAAATTGGATTGAGCAAGAAGGGCTCAGAATCCAAATGGAGCAAAGTAGGGCTCAAGTGTATGTGCTAAGGAATCGTTGATGCTCGGAGTGTTTTTTGTTGCACTTGAAGCAGAGGTATTGTAAGTGGTGACGCCCATGGGTCAATGAAGGGACCTGTATACCGTAGACTTATAGCTTTGGTTTTAGTGTCCAGCTTTGGGATGTGAGACATGTTTCCAACTTTGGGCCATAAGATACGAGAGTACAATAGAGAATCGAGATTTCCGTTAGTCCCTGGTAGATATTCTCCATGATTTCCCTTAGTCCGTGGTAGAAAGGAGGCCATACGAGCTATCATATATTCAAAGCAGATGGAATGATATTTAGGATTGTTTTATGGATGCTATGGTTGTGCTCTTTAGTAGGCTATCACTCCTTGGTATTAAGGAAATTAGATATTGGAATACCTGGAAGACTGGTATCCTTTGTTTGGTTTGTGGTATACCTGATATTGTAGAGTAACATATTATAGTGTTGTATGCTAACTCTTTGGTTGCATGGACATGTCACGCATGGTTCATGTACTCTTGTTCCTTACAATATCTACCAATTTAGTTTTTAAGACTCATTTGCCGCTCACACCAGACTATTGTCTGGTCCAAGGTTTTATGCTTTGCCTCTTATTATCTCGGGCACTCTTAAATAAGTAGATAACAGGTCTAGGTAATGCAAAAGCTGTTCGGAGGACTAAGTGGATGGAGCTATCTCATATTATATATATATATATATATATATATATATATAGAGAGAGAGAGAGAGAGAGTCTACGCTTATTCCATCGAGCAACGCTGTAGAGCCCGTGTAGCGCTTTCTTATTACTATTTGTTTTAGCGATAGATATTTAGTTTGTTTCCGTTGTATAAAATCTGCTACTGATGTATAACTCTGTGGGTCTTACACTCTAATGATGATGGTAAGTTTACATTATTATTACTGTCTCTTTTGTTATATCTGTGATATCATATTTTATCTATGCCGTGTGAGATATGAAAGCTTAAATTGGTTCGTTTTAAATCCTGATGATCATCTTATATCGGCCGAGCATGATAGTAGCGCACTGTTTATATAATATTGGAGCTAGTGTTATAGGGCGGTCGTTACATTAGAGCTCAAACCAATTTTACGACCTTAAATGTTGTTTCAGGGGCTATAACGAGTTTAGGTTTCTGGAACAAAAATAAAAAAAGGAACTACTAATAAGACCAAATCTTTCAAAGAGTGATAGTGATAAGTTGGATGAACCAAGAGACAAATACAATGATTTTGACGAAAACATGCATGGACACAAATGCCGATAAACTATGCTTTATTTTAAATTGGTTTCTATTAAAAGATTGATTCCTTTATTTTTATCTTCTTTCAAATGTTTGTACATATAACCATGTATATATGATTTATTAATGTTTGTGCCCAAAGTTGGACAAACACCAAAATGGATTGTAAGTGGAGAATGACTGAAGAAATTAAATGAAAAATGAAATAAACAACACAGAATAATTTATAAAGGTTTAGAAATACTCCTGCCTACGCCCACTAAAAATTTGTTAATGATTTTTGAGAGATCTTATAGGCTATGTTCTTATAACTCGGTACATAAGTCGATGAGGATCCAATAGAGTAATAATTTTAAATCAAATAATTCAAAATGCGAAAAAGGATATCGATTTTATGCCCCTCTCCTCCTATTTATATACATAGATCGATGAAATAGGCTCTAATATTTGCTACCCATGTTCTCCATGTTCACGGGGAGGTTAAAAAAGTAGATCGTTGTCACGTTCGCAATATGATGGTTAACTCGGCATAGATTTATGCTTCACAACTTTGTGCCTAGTCAGGAATTGTTCTATTTTCTGTGTGTTGGGCGCGTTTCCACCCTTCACCGGACCAAGTTCACCGAACCATCCGGTCCACCGAACCACCCACCTCTCCAAGCACAACCGGATCAACCCACCGGACCAAAGCAACTCCATCCACCACTGCCGAACCGAGTCATTACCACTCCACTCCCCTCCGGACCACTTCCCTGCCGAACCAACCCATCCCTTCGCTCACCACCGAATCAGATCCAACTCCATGCTCCTACCACCGATCCAAAGCACTACCGGACCGTAGTCCCACCGATCCAAAGTACTACCGGACCAGGGCCTTGTCTCCAACCATCTACTACCAAACCAAGGTGTTGCCGAACCGGATCATCCTCCTACCACCGAACCAAGAGTTAAAGCTACTATCACCGGTCCAAAGCCTCACCGGACCGAACCATCCACTTATCACCAAACCGAAGCCTAGAAGGCATTACCGGACCTACGTCACCAGGCCAGATCGCTTCAGCCCAGGCCCACCAGCAGCTATATACATCCAAGACCCCTGCCCCCAACCTCACTCTATAAATAGAGGGGCAGGGGTACAACAATGGCAGACAAGTTTGAGAGCTCAAGCACGGATAAAACTTTCAAACAACTTTCAGTTACTTGTAATCAAATCTTTGTAATTGTAATCAGAATAGAAAAGGAGAATAACATATAAAGTGGACGTAGGCACGTTATGGCCGAACCACTATAAATCTATGTGTCTTTTACAGTTTAGTCCATCTATTTCATATATCTGTATACATCACCCAAACCATTAAGAACAACATACAATCAACTAAATCATACGACTTGGAGGTGTTTGCCCATTTTTTGTGCAAACATTTTTGCTGCTTTCGCTGAGAACAGGAGCTCGAAGCTTCAGCTTCCCCCACTTGACCCTTTTTCTATCAGCATCGTTCATTGCCTGGAAAACATGCCTTCCGGACGGAAGAAAGATGCTAACAAAGGAAAGAACATCGCAACTGGCAGTATCCCAGATCCAGTGATCAGAGACCAAGACAATCGTCCGGTTCCAATAGCAAATTTAAATTAGGCAGATCCGACAGCCCCTGCTACGGAACAACCAATTACAAGGGCGGATCTAGACAGGGTTGTGGCTGAAGTAACTAACCGCTTCGCATCTCAACAAGAAGCCTTAGTGGATCAACTCATGTCACGCTTAAGGGATGTCGAAGAAACCAACCGCAACACTGAATCATGGGGTGAGTCCCAGTCTGGAGGATCTAGGAGACGACAAGGGTCTTTCTTCTTCGAAGAGGCTAACAACAGAAACAGCTATGGTAGGAGCCGAGCCCGGACTCAGCCCGAATTCTGACCCGAGGAAACGCTTGGAACCGAACCCAACGGGGGAGGTACCAGGCAAGGGTCGGACGTGGCTGAGCCCGCCATGCTACCTAACCATAGAAACACCAAGGAATGGGGCCGAGCTGGAGTCCAGCCCGAAGTTGGACCCGAGGAAGTGCTCAGAAGAGAACCCAGCAGGGAAAGATCAAGGCAAGGGCCAACTGTGGCTGACCCCAGCATGCTCCCGGAAGACCAGAGGCAGCCATTAGAGAATGTTAGGAGTGATAGACGATACCATCCCTACAGGTCATCTGGACGGAATCAATCCCGCCGGGAAGAACCAAACTCATTTCTATCCGCTCCAAGTTCTGATGAAAGGTTGGCGTGATTGTTCAGAGAGTGCGTCCAATGGGACCAAAGAGATAGAGGGTAGGCTCTAGGGTAACCAGCCCCTTCACCCGTAATATCGAAATTGCCATCACCCCCCGAGAATGGAAAATGCCAACAATGGAACCTTACAAGGGAACCTATGACCCCGTCGTACACCTACAAAGATACACACATCATATGCTCATGAGCGGAGCAACAGAGGGAGTATTGTGTAAATGCTTCCCACTATTCTTGGCAGATCTAGCTACCTCCTGGTTCTGCCACCTACCCCAAGGGTCCATCAGCTCGTGGGAAATGTTGAAAGAAAAGTTCATCATCCAGTTTCGCATTCATGTGGAACAACCCAGGGACGCTTATTACTTATCTAATATCAAACAAAAGCCTGGAGAGACAGTGCAGCAATATTTAACTCGATTCAATGCCGCAGCGGCTGCAGTTCAAGATGCCGATGATAAACTTATCCTAATGGCCCTCTGCAGTGGCGTGCACCCGGATACTAAATTTGCTAGAAGACTAACGAAAGAAAAACCAGCTACTTTACCCGATTTCTTCCATGAAGCTGGAAAATATACGAGACTTGAAGACGCTGCCACTGAGAGGCAGTCGGGACAACAGGCTAAGGCAACTCCAGACAGAGTTCCCGCTGCAGCAAAGGATATTCGAAGAAATGACTCTAGAGACAATGCTGGGGGCAAGAAGGGAGAAAAGTGCTTATATCGACCAGGACCAAGATTTGACTCTTACACTCCTTTGAATGAAACAATCGAAAACATCTTCCTAGCAACCCAAGACGAAGTTAGATACAAGCGCCCCCCGCACAAGAAGGAATCAGATAACGCACTCAAGTCTGAAAAGTTCTGCCACTTCCACGAATCCCATGGACATGACACCAATGAATGCCACCATCTCCGGGACTTGATTGAAGAACACATCAGAAGGAAAAGACTAGAGCGCTATGTGAAAGGTCAGAACAGGACTTCGACTCCTGCCGATGAGAATCCAGGGCTACCTCTCCTGGAAGTAGGCGGAGGAAATCACAACACCAACGGCTCTAGTCAAGAGAAGATAGTGGTCCATACCGTATCATGAGGACCACACATCGCCGACAGAAACTGGGCAGAGATGGAAAGATATGGTAAGTCACTTAGAAACGATGAAGGCTACGTTTATTCTGTTATGGAAGAACGCCACCCGAAACGGAAAGAGAATGACGACATCACATTCAGTAGGCGTGATCTAGAGGGAAGGCAGTACCCACACATGGATCCTATGGTCATCTCTGCCTGGTTCGGTCCAACCAAAGTTTTTCGAATTTTAGTAGACACTGGGAGCTCAGTAAATATCATATTCAAGCATGCTTTCGACAAAATGAAGCTGTCAATGAAGGATGTGTCTCCCTACAACAAACCACTACATGGTTTCACTGGAGATGCGAAGGTGCCCCTCGGGCAACTGGACCTCTTTGTTGAAATAGGAAGTCATCCCCGCTCCGTTGTGCGAAAACAAACATTTGTACTAATAGAGAACCACTCGGCCTACAACGCCTTTTTGGGAAGACCAGCCTTGTCTGACTTCCAAATTGTCCTAGCCCCATGGTGCCTGAAGATGAAATTTCCAACAGATAACGGAATAGGAGAAATGGAGGGAGATCAAGACGCTGCTCGAGACTGCTATGTAACTGAACTTCGCAATAACCGTAGAAAAGATAAAGGGAAAATGCAGAGGCTACTCTCTGCATGAAAAACCTAGAAGCATAGCAACTAAAGAAAGCCCCTCTTCTTCGATATACCAGTGATCCTTTCAATGAATTAGACTGCATGGACAAAGAGGAGGAGGCCACCGCCGAGCCTGCAGAGACTATGGAATTTGTAGCTGTTGACAAACATGACTCAAGTAGACTATTGAAAATCGGATCTCAACTAAAAGAAGAATTAAAGGATCATCTCGTTGATTTTCCTCGCCACAACATGGACGTATTTGCATGGATGCACGCTGACATGATAGGAATCTCCCCAGACGTAGCATGCCACGTGCTGAACATCGATCCCACCAAGGTGCCAGTAAAGCAGAAAAAGAGAAGCATGGGGGCAGAACGATCAGCAGCCCTCGAGGAAGAAGTAAAGAACCTACTTGCCAATAACTTCATACGAGAAGCCATCTACCCAGAATAGATCGCCAACCCGGTACTGGTAAAAAAGGCTAATGGGAAGTGGCGAACACGCATCGACTTCTCTAACTTAAATGACGCTTGTCCAAAGGACTATTTCCCACTCCCCCGAATCGATCAGCTCATGGACAGCACAGCCGGACACGAACTCTTATCCTTTATGGACGCATACTCAGGATATAACCAGATCCCTATGCACGCCCCCGATCAAGACCACATTAGTTTCATCACTGACCGGGGATTGTACTGCTACAGAGTAATGCCTTTTGGACTTAAAAACGCCGGAGCTACTTATCAGCGCCTCGTCAACAAGATGTTTGCGAAACTAATAGGACGAACTATGGAAGTTTATGTGGATGACATGCTCGTAAAATCAAGGAAAGCCAACGATCATATAAACTACCTGGAAGAGATGTTTTAAGTACTTCGCCAATATCGAATGAAGCTGAACCCTCTAAAGTGCTCCTTCGGAGTATTGCCGGGAAAGTTCTTGGGATTCATCGTCCATGCCAGGTGGATTGAAGCAAACTCTGAACAAGTTCGGGCTTTGCAAGATATCAAGACACCATCCACTCGAAGAGAGATGCAAAGCCTAAACGGGAAAGTGGCCGCCCTAAGAAGGTTCATCTCTAAAGCAACCGACAAATGCATCGCTTTCTTTGAAGCTCTAAAGAAAGACAAAGGAAAGTTCGAATGGACTGACGAATGCTCGACAGCCTTCCTTAACTTAATCGAACACCTCCAGAGACCACCAGTACTCTCAACTCCAAATGAAGGCGAGGAACTATACCTATACCTTACTGTATCGTCCCATGCTTTAAGCGCCGCTTTGGTGAGAGAAGACAACCGCGCACAGCGGCCCGTATACTTTGTAAGCAAGAGATTTACAGGGGCAGAAGCCAGATACCCTAAACTTGAAAAGCTAGCATACTGTTTACTAATCACGTCACGGAAACTGCGACACTATTTCCAATCTCATTCCATTATAGTTTTAACTGATCAACCACTAAGGCAGGTACTCCATCGCCCCGACACTTCTGGGCGACTACTTAAGTGGTGCATTGAACTGAGTCAATATGATATCACCTACCATCCTCGCACCGCTATCAAGGGGCAAGCCATAGCTGATTTCATTGCCGAATTCACTACTAACGAAGGTAAGGAGCAATCTGAAGTAGCAGAAAATATCAAGTGGAATCTCTTCGTAGATGGAGCATCAAATGAACAAGGCTCGGGGGCAGGTGTTGTGATAATCACCCCCAAGGGAAGGAGGCTGCACTACGCCCTAAGGTTGGAATTCGCTGCCACCAACAATGACGCAGAATACGAAGCAGTGATAGCCGGATTAGAACTTGCCCTGGAGATTGAAGTCGGTTCTTTATGTCTCCATAGTGATTCTCAACTTATTGTAAATCAGATACTGGGAGAATTCCAGACTCGAGGAGAACGACTCACGGCATATCTAAAGAAGACCGAGCTGTTGCTCAATCAATAGGGTCACTATTTAATCAAACACATTCCTCGAGAAGAGAATCAGGAGGCCGACGAACTGGCAAAGCAAGCTAGCATGAAGGACGGCATTGCTTCCCGAACAATAACCATCTCAAAACAACTGGCCCCGAGTTACGAGCCAATGAATATGATAGCTGCAATCGAAGAGGAAACTTGGATGACTCCCATCCAGAAGTACTTACAAAGTGGCACACTGCCCAATGGGCGTAACGAAGCTAAGAAAATCTTAAGAAAAGCTTCCCGCTACACATTACAAGAAGGCATCCTCTATCGGCGCGGCTTCCCTAATCCTTTATTAAGGTGTATCACTGGAAGGGAAGCCAGGGAAGTCTTGTCCAACATCCATCAAGGAAGTTGCGGAGATCACACCGGAGGGCAGACTCTAACAAAGAAAATACTCCGATACGGATATTACTGGCCCACCTTAAACAAAGGCGCCCTAGACTTCGTCAAGAGATGTGACAGATGTCAGAAATTTGCTAAAATTCCTCGGCTACCAACAAACAAGATTACTCAAATGACCAGCCCTTAGCCCTTTGCAGTATGGGGAATTGATTTGATTGGCGAATTGCCGACGGGCCGAGGCGGAGCGAAATATGCTATAGTGGCAGTTGACTATTTCACCAAATGGGTGGAAGCGGAGCCTCTAAATAAAATATCTTCAGCAAAAGTTATTAACTTCTTGATCAAAAATGTTTTATGCAGGTATGGGGTTCCACTCAAAATCATATCGGACAATGGACTTCAATTTGACAGCGAGGAATTCACCGACTGGTGCCAAGAGCACGGAATTCACAAAAGCTTCTCATCTGTGGCTTACACCCAGGCAAACGGACAAGTCGAGCTGTCAACAAAATCCTCAAAACCCTAATCAAGAAGAAACTTGAAAAGTCAAAAGGCGCTTGGGTGGATGAACTTCCTACGGCACTTTGGGTCTACCGCACATCTTACAGAACATCAACAGGGCATACTCCTTTCTCTTTGGCATACGGATCAGAGGCCATGCTCCCAGTTGAAACTGTAGTGCATTCCCATCGTAGGATCCACTACAACCCAGAAGAGAACGAAGAACTCCTCCACGTGTCTTTGGATCTAATTGAGGAGAGAAGAAATGATGCAGCACTCAAAGCAGAAGCTCACAAGCAAAAAGTAGCAGCACAATACAACTCCAAAGTCAAACACCGCAGCTTACAAGAAGGAGATCTTGTCCTCAAACGGGTATTCCCGTGCCCCGGGGCGCTAGATCCAGTCTGAGAGGGACCCTATGTAATTCATAAAGATCTCCACAACGGAGCTTATATTTTGTCAACAGTGGACGGAGAGGTGTTCCAGAGGGCATGGAACATCCAACACCTTCGTCGATACTTTTCTTAACTTGTGCTGCCCATATGAAGTGAATTAACAAAGAGAATCAGTGGACGTAGGAATTTTCGTGCCGAACCACTTTAAAAATCTTGTCTCATGTTAACTTGTTCCTTTATGTCTTGGCTACTTGTTGAGTTTTATCCTTTTCTGTTGAACAAAATCCTGCATTTCCATTCAAGACGCATTATAGCGCGGCTTAACCTGGACAAGATCTAACAAGTACTATACGAATCTATGCACTCGCCAATGAGACACTTTTGCTCCAGCATCCCTCTGCTGCGGGTTAACTCATTGCTCGCGACTGCCCTCAAAGCCAACTGTAATGAGCTGATTATAAGCCATCAAGAAGGCCGACTATAGCCGATGGTAGCTCATTACAGCGTTCGGCTCGCCGAAAACTGTGAACCTACTTTAAGCCCCAACATAAGGTGTGGCCAGCCAGGGGTAGTTCACGGTTGACGATCGGCACCCACGCTAGCCGGCCACAGTAAATCGAATAATACCCACGATCACGGGCCATAATGGCTCGGGTAGTTACTGTGTGCGATTTCGGCTCCGATATGTCTTAAGTGCGGTTGTGGTAAAAAAGATAAACTCCCCGCGGAGGCGTAAGATGGGTGACAAATGTCTCCAAGACCCACAGCTAGGGAAAGTGACTACAAAACCCGTTGGCCACGAACTTAAGCATATCGACGGCCTTCCGTGATTGGAAGTTTAACTATTTCTTATATTTCCATTTTATTTATAAAAACTTTCCTCCTATCCTCTATAACGATCCCTAAAGTACAAGACACGGAATAGGAGATGCCCGCCGATGGAAATAGGAACTCACAACTAGATGACATGACACTCAGCTGCATTCCATACTCAGCTACACAAGATATTCAAAGCTACCATATACAGCTAAAACTTGAAGGGCGGTACTTTCTTCTCTTGTATATAAATACGTAGCTATAATTTATGCGCACATCACACTAACATTACCAAACATAAGTTATAGTTTAAGCAAGAACTTAGCATTAAACACAATTGAATCACTAGCAAATGCACATCTATATTTCTTATGCAACACATCAAGGCAACAAAAGCATTCAAATATAGCAAAATAAGTTTATGTTATGAAATTACATGTCAAAAATAAAGTCGTTCATTACGAATGATATAATTACAACCCAAAAGTACATTAATGTTTTGGGACTAGTATATACAGGAATGCCAAGTAGGCCAAAAAATAATCAGCTGCAGCAGGGCTCCGCCTCTATCCTGCTCGCCCTCCGGGATCTACTTGACCGCAGGGTCAGAACTCCCAACATGCTGGCCAGGGGTCCCACCTATCCGATTCAGGAAAAGAACCCATCAGATAAATGATACGCAATCAAGCTAAGAAAAGATTGAGAGGGAAGACTTACCAGCATATGCTCCTTGATCATCATCATCTAGCTGCACGCCTACCTCATCCGCAGCGAGCAGCCGCATACCCTCCTTAACCGCCACCTTCTCTTCCTTAGTGAATTGGGCCGTAACCACATCCATCCTGAAAGCCGCACCACCTTCCTTATCCGCATCGGCCTTAGCCTCCTCCAAAGCCCGAAGATATATCCTAGCCATGACCCGGGGATAATCGTCCATCCAGGAAAGGTTTCCCTGCTTCCAAGTTCGGAAATACATGTCCTGGAGCATCTCATCCATCATCCCCTCGTTCTCCTCAAACTCTTTCATCCGGGCCTCAGAAGCCGACAGCCGGGCGACGGCAGCATCTCTCTCCAATCGGTATCTCTAGCAGTCAGCCTGAAGGGATTTCCGCATCACTTCCATCTCCTCCTTCAGCTTGGCCTGAGCAAGCTCTGCGGCCTCAAGCCTCCTAATAACTCCTCTACCTTCTCGAGATCCGCTCTCCGAACCTCAACCACCGTTGTGATGGCCATGTCAATTCGTTCTTTGCAAACAGCCTCCATTTTTCGCAACTCAGCCTTGCTAGCCTTTTCCATGGTTTTCTTTAGTCGTCTGGAGGCCGCCTCATGCTGGGATATCTGGATAGCCTGATCGACAAGCTGTTTGGCCTGACCAGAAACCATTAGCCGCAACCGAATGTTAGCACTTCCGATTTCCTCTCCAGCATTGGCCAGTCGAGCGTGATGCTCCATTAGCCTCTTGGTCTCTTCAGCCACCCGATCGATGTTTGCCTTGGCCTCATCCCCCATGGTCACAATCCGAGTAGTAAGCAAATCGAGGTCTAAGGACTTAGCCTCATTAAGCACCAGTACCATGGGATTGCGGGGAAGAAGATGCTCACCCGTGGCCTCGTCAAAAGAAATGTCCTGAAAACTCGGGTCCAGATCCGAGTGGCCGGCAAATGGGTTGCGAACCAAACCAGGGTGGTCTATCGGGGTGACGGTTGGATTTTCGAACGGATGTGGGGAAGGCATAAACTCAGTATCTTCCTCAGTAATATCATGGATAGGCTGGACTGGAGGCTGAGTGTGACGCCCCACCTCTATACCCACGCTAGGCAAGAACACTACGGAGTAATGCTGTCGACTAGCACGGAGAATAAGGCTGTTGAGGAGCGACCATCCGTGTAATTGCTTTGCGCGAGCACCGATATGTCAGATAGTATAACATGCATTTTATTTCAAGAGGAAATCCGACATACCGATACAAACACAAAGCTACTACATAGTGGCTATAATATCTTCGGAAACGAATATAGAAATAAACATAACATAAATCAGTCACAGACAATTCATATCACAAAGGCGGAAATAGATATGAATATTACATTAGGAAGTGTACATCAGAGTATTGGTCAAACCAGATCCACAATATCAAAAAGAATAGTTACAAGAACTACACAAAAGAATAATTTACATCATAGAGTCTGTATCTCAAATGTATACAACAAAAACTACTAATCTAAGTAGTTAGCCAAAAGATCATATGATAACCCCAGAAGAGAAGTCAAGCAGAAGCACCTGTAACATCTCGGTCTGACCCGAGTATTATTTAATAAGAAAATAATAAACGGATCGGTCTAGCTATAAATATCAGAAGAAATGATATAGAATAAGAGATATGACTAAACGTATAATAATCACAATGCCAAGCTGTGATAAATAAATAATTGAAAAATCAATAAGAGATTAATCAATATCGCAAAGATCTTCTCAAAGGTAAAAAGGAAAGTCATACTCCTAATTTCATTCACCAAACCACAATAAATGACATATATATCAATGCCGATCGTAAAAGTTGGTGAAACATAAATTCCAGAATTCAACACACGAAATCCAGAAATCACAAGAAAAGGATGGCCAATCCATAAAAATGAGCCAGAGCTCCCCCTGACAGGGTATAGTCCCACATTGCGGACATTGAGCCGAAGCTCCTCCTGGTGAATCAAAACTCCTCCTGACAGGGTATAGTCCCCCATTGCGGACTTTGAGCCGAAGCTCCTCCTGGTGAGTCAAAACTCCTCCTGACAGGGTATAGTCCCCCATTGCGGACTTTGAGCCGAAGCTCCTCATGACAGGGTATAGTCCCCCATTGCGGACATTAAGCCGAAGCTCGATAAAATGAAGTACAGTCCTCTACATGGACAAAGAGACATCGCACATTGCTAGTCTAAATCACAAAGATGATCGTCATGATCAACGAGAAGTGTCAGTTGCACTAAGCTAGTAAATATATGAGTTTAGCTTCATGTCCCATAACTACTTGCTTAACTTAAATATTTACGAACAAACTGTAGATCTCCACTAGAAAATTGTCACAAGAGATTCAATCGAACAAGTCCAAGAATTAACCGACGAAGTAAACGCAAGTGTTTCATACCACTCGTTTTACTAGGTCGTTTAATTAGATTTCTCATACGAGTGAGGTAAAGGCTTATATATACTAGTAGATTGGAAAATGGTTTTTAAGAAACGAGCTTTGGAATAAAATAGTGTTGAAATCGTTTTGATGAAAGAATTTTGATATTTACTACTAGTATTGAAACCTTTATATTTTTTAAAGTGACAAATCACAAAGAAGATTGTAGGAACAATCAATTCACTAAAATTCACATTCGAAGACATGAATAAAATCCAAAGAAATCGATACTGAATCCATCAAAATGGATATTCCCAAAAATCACGAATAAAATGTCATCAGAGTCGATATAAGTGATAATAACAAAAGGGAATCAACACGAATCAATTAACGTTGGAAATTCAACCCAAAAAGGCAAAATGGACTCAAACAGCACGTTCAGTTGACTGAACAGAGTTTTCAGTCGACTGAACCTGTACCTGAAAATTTTCCAGGTTCAGGAAACTTTCTGTTTCCAGGTTCAGTCGACTGAATAGAGAATTCAGTCGACTGAATCATGCCTGGAAAATTTCGGATTACAGGTTCAGTCGACTGAACAGAGTTTTCAGTCGACTGAATCTTGCCTGAGCTGTTTTTTAGCCTATCTAAATGAAGAGCAAACTCTTCCAAAATGCAACCGGACGAACATTGGCTCTAAGGGTTTATGCCAATCGGCAACCCGGCCCTATATGCTCCTCGATGCATCACCAAAAGCACGATCAAACATCCATATAAGGATTTTCACACAAATTTGACTTAAAAACCAAAAAATCGGAATATTCACAAAACCAATCCAAATCAAGAGCAAATGCACATGAAGAAGTGTTAGGAATTCATACCCAACAACCAAAGATAATTATAGTCATAGATGTGAGATAAAAATCTCACCTTTGAACCCAAACGATTGAAGAAGATGCTTGAAAGCAAAGGAGAATCAACCACTCTTCAAATCCAACTCAAGAAGCTTGATTCTAAGCTCAAAAGAAGAACATTCCCTAAGTTAGGTTTAGGAAATTTCTGAAATCAAAGAGAGAATGAGTTGGAGAAGATGAAGAGAAAGCTTACCAATGGGTTCTCTTGAGTTTGGAGCTAGAAGATGGATTTGCTAATGGAAACTAGGGCTTAGGATTTCCTAATTCTTTTTCTCTTCCCCCATTTTTGATGAAGCTTGAATGTATTAGGAAATTATGAAGGAATGAAGAGAAGAGGGGGTTGGGACTGAGTTAGTAAGTGGTTAATGGGTTCAGCCCAAACCAAAGCCCTAAGTGAAAAAGTGGCAAAAATCAACTTTCTCCAAACATATCGAAACTTATACTCAAAAAGGTAGCAAACGTCATTTTGAACTCAATGGGGATGGTCTGGAGTCCCAATTCGACTGTTTGCAAAAAGTAGCTTTTCGGACCAAAATCCGACGAACGATAAAATATTTAAATATAAAATCGATAAATATGCGGGTTGTTACAGACTCCCCTCCTTGAAGAAATTGCGTCCTCGCAATACTTAAGAAGAAAATAAGAAGTAACAACCATGGAAGCATATCAACACAAAAGAAAATTTGAATCAAGAAGTCCACCATAAAGAGCATGAAGGAGTAAATCCGAAAGTTTTCGTTCGATGAATTCTCAAGATTTCTCAAGAGCAATCCCTAAGATTTGAGAACCAATGAACTCTCACAAGAAGAATATCTTTATTCCGAAGGCGCTAAACCTCCGAAGCCATGATGCGAATGGAATATTGCTCATAAATCAAATCTGGTGAAACTTCAATTCCCACAATAACACCGGGCTCAAGAATAAAAATCGAAATCCCTAAGGCATTTCCGTAGATAAAAGACGTGGAGAACGTTAAGAATAGCTGAAAATTGAGCCGGTGCAACGGCGTAGTACAAAAACGGTACGCCAAATGAACCGATAAACCGGAACAACAATGTAGTATAATAATGGTACATTCAATGAACCGAACACCATAAAAGAACATCGGACGCTAGTCCATAGAAGAAATGAGATAAAGCTCAATAAAACGAAGTATACCAAAACGTCCAATGAATTTGATAAAAAGATAATTCTATTCAGACATCATCAAAGAATCAACCACTTGTTGCCTACGACAAAGCGCATTGGCAACACGATTTCCCTTCCGGGAATAAAAAGAATATCAAGATCATAAGATGCCAGGAACTCGAGTCAACATGAAGTTCCTTATGAGAAAATAAATATTCCAAAGATTTATGATCGAGGTAGAAAACAAATTTCTCATCCAAATATGATGATGCCGAATTCCAAAAGTAAGAACAATAGCCGCGAGCACTAGATCAAGAGTGGCATATCTAGTCTCGATAAGCTATAATGATTTAGAAGCACAAGTGATAGCACGTTCTCCTTTGCAAGAGAATGGCATCTAAACCAATACGACTAGTATCAGTACAAATAGCAAAGTCTTGGTTCCCCTTCAGGAATCACAAGAATAAGAGTATCGAAAGGAAAGAATTTCTTTTAAATAATCTTCTTTTCTGAAAAGTTAAAACTTTCAAAATTACATTTATCTTTATGTAATAATCTTTCTAGAAAAATTTACATTTTTACAAGTCAATATATCGTGTTGGATTGTCTCATCAAAGCATTTAGGAGATTCTTATCGATAACGTTGATCAAGTGCATCGACCAGGATTCTTAACACACTAAATGGGCAATACAATCACAAAATCATCTTCTAGATAATAAACATGTTTCTTAAAAACTTTTAAGAACATTCTTCGTTCATTAAATCCAATTTTTATTATAAATAAATCTTATGGAAAAGATTTGCAAAATTTTAAGTTACTATTTTCATCCAAAATCAATAAATATAAGAATGGTCTCATCGAAATATTCATAGAATATTCGATTTATAAAATGGATGAAATAAGCTGGACAAACTGAATGATATAATAATTCATTCATAGGAATCATAACAAGTGCGGAATGCGGTAAGTGGAATGCCAACTTCCGCAACTCGTAGCAAATGAAAACTGGTGGTAAGGTCAAACTGAAAAGACCTTAGCACCACACAAAAGATTACTTAGGTGATAATCCTAAGACAAGCTCAAAGATTCCAGAAAATTCACAACTACCCAAATGAGAGAAATAATACTCAACATGTGAGCTTAAAGAATAAAATGATGCCATCAATTTTTAATTCAAAATCATAAAGGAAAAATAGAAATCCGCTTAAAAGATTGAAAATGTCAAAGATGAATAGTCCACTCGAGAAAATAGGATATAAGCTTCATTAATGATTAAGCCAATCCTATCGCACAAATCAATTCCGGAGCCTAAGTAAAAATATCGGCTCGGAAATAAAAATCATATAAAATAATTTTCGACATCAAATAAAAGCAAATTGAGTGTTGCGGATCTACCGTCCGGATTCGCAACTCTCAAAGAAGTCATCAAGCCCAAACTATTTTCAAAGAAAAAGAATCAGCAAGTTCTTTTGATATAAAATAGTGAGATGGAACCCATATCAAAAAGAACTCAAATAAGAAGATCATGAAATAAAACAATGCCATAAAGGACTGAATGTAAAATACCTTGACTAAGAGAAGAGTTGCTAGGGACTTGCAGCTTTCCTTATCTCTTGCTTTGACGCTTAGGATACGAAGATATATAATGATCCGCACTTTTGCAATAGCGGCAAAAAATAGGCCTTGGACACCTATTTATATAGTGGTCCCTAGAGCCACAATTGTAGCATTCTCCGCGATTAGGGATGGGAGTATTTGCTATAGAAGTCTCTTGCTTCGCCCTCTTGTTAGGATTAGGACTTTCGAACCTAATAAAGGGATGCCTCTTGTTGTTGTTGGAGTTCGGTTTGGCACTCCCAACCTCGACATCACTTTCTCTATCGGCCTCTTCAAGACGAAGAGCGATATCAATAAGATGATCAAATGAAACCTCAAGTTTCAGGAGTAATGGCTTCTTAAGATTCTTATTCAAGCCATAGACAAATCTCTAATTTTTCTTCAACGGGGTGTTAATGTATTCAAACCCCTATTTGGATAGAGATTCGAAAGATGCGACATAGTCTGTCACAGAAGATCCACCTTAAACAAGGTCAATAAAACGCCGGGCCAAAGTTACTTTTTCAGCCTCCGGCACAAATTTCAATTCGAATCTTTCTCGGAATTGCTCCCAAGTGAGATCCGCTTCAACGATTTCAGAAATTAAAAGCTCATACCAATCTAACGCTCTTTCTTGGAGCATGCTAGAAGCCACTTGGACTCGATGTAGATCAATAAGGTTCATGCGAGAAAAGATGCGATCGCATGATTTGAGCCAAGCCTGAATTTCTATAACACTCTCGGATCCTTTGAATGGTCTTCCACCCAAATCGGTATAGTCTCTGCACAAGCGTGCAAAACCAGATCTAGGATGAGTAGGCTCTGGAATGGGTTCGGTAGCTTGAGCGTTCTTTACTAGATCAAGAAGCTGCTGGGAAGACATAAATACTCCATCCTGGGGAGTAGCACTAGATTGACCGGCGCTGGGACGGCCTGGTCTAACCATTTCTCTTCTTTAAGAAAGAAAGAAAGAAGAGGAAAAAGTTATTCTCAAATTAAAAATCAAGCAATCTTGATAGATAAAACAAGGAATCATAGAAGAAAATAGGATAGGACGGTACGAAGACCCGAATAAAATCCTAAAGCACAACTCCTAAGATGGACTTAGGACGATGATCCTTGTTAAATTATTCTACATTGTTCCGAAGTTTGGCTTTGATACCAAGCTGTGACGCCCCACCTCTATACCCACGCTAGGAAAGAACAATACGGAGTAATGCTGTCGACTAGCACGGAGAATAAGGCTGTTGAGGAGCGACCATCCGTGTAATTTCTTTGCGCGAGCACCGATATGTCAGATAGTATAACATGCATTTTATTTCAAGAGGAAATCCGACATACCGATACAAACACAAAGCTACTACACAGTGGCTATAATATCTTCGGAAACGAATATAGAAATAAACATAACATAAATAAGTCACGGACAATTCATATCACAAAGGCGGAAATAGATATGAATATTACACTAGGAAGTGTACATCAGAGTATTGGTCAAACCAGATCCACAATATCAAAAAGAATAGTTACAAGAACTACACAAAAGAATAAGTATACATCATAGAGTCTGTATCTCAAATGTATACAACAAAAACTACTAATCTAAGTAGTTAGCCAAAAGATCATATGATAACCCCAGAAGAGAAGTCAAGCAGAAGCACCTGTAACATCTCGGTCTGACCCGAGTATTATTTAATAAGAAAATAATAAACGGATCAGTCTAGCTATAAATATCAGAAAAATGATATAGAATAAGCGACATGACTAAACGTATAATAATCACAATGCCAAGCTGTGATAAATAAATAATTGAAAAATCAATAAGAGATTAATCAATATCGCAAAGATCTTCTCAAAGATAAAAAGGAATGTCATACTCCTAATTTCATTCACCAAGCCACAATAAATGACATATATATCAATGCCAATCGTAAAAGTTGGTGAAACATAAATTCCAGAATTCAACACATGAAATCCAGAAATCACAATAAAAGGATGGCCAATCCATAAAAATGAGCCAGAGCTCCTCCTGACAGGGTATAGTCCCCCATTGCGGACATTGAGCCGAAGCTCCTCCTGGTGAATCAAAACTCCTCCTGACGGGGTATAGTCCCCCATTGCGGACTTTGAGCCGAAGCTCCTCCTGGTGAGTCAAAACTCCTTCTGACAGGGTATAGTCTCACATTGCGGACTTTGAGCCGAAGCTCCTCCTGGTGAGTCAAAACTCCTCCTGACAGGGTATAGTCCCCCATTGCGGACTTTGAGCCGAAGCTCCTCCTGGTGAGTCAAAACTCCTCCTGACAGGGTATAGTCCCCCATTGCGGACTTTGAGCCGGAGCGCCTCATGACAGGGTATAGTCCCCCATTGCGGACATTAAGCCGAAGCTCGATAAAATGAAGTATAGTCCTCTACGTGGACAAAGAGACATCGCACATTGCTAGTCTAAATCACAAAGATGATCGTCATGATCAACGAGAAGTGTCAATTACACTAAGCTAGTAAATATATGAGTTTAGCTTCATGTCCCATAACCACTTGCTTAACTTAAATATTTACGAACAAACTGTAGATCTCCACTAGAATATTGTCACAAGAGATTCAATCGAATAAGTCCAAGAATTAACCGACGAAGTAAACGCAAGCGTTTCATACCACTCGTTTTACTAGGTCGTTTAATTAGATTTCTCATACGAGTGAGGTAAAGGCTTATATATACTAGTAGATTGGAAAACGGTTTTTAAGAAACGAGCTTTGTAATAAAATAGTGTTGAAATCGTTTTGATGAAAGAATTTTGATATTTACTACTAGTATTGAAACCTTTATATTTTTTAAAGTGACAAATCACAAAGAAGATTGTAGGAACAATCAATTCACTAAAATTCACATTCGAAGACACGAATAAAATCCAAAGAAATCGATACCGAATCCATCAAAATGGATATTCCCAAAAATCACGAAGAAAATGTCATCGGAGTCGATAATAAGTGATAATAACAAAAGGGAATCAACACGAATCAATTAACGTTGGAAATTCAACCCAAAAAGGCAAAATGGACTTAAACAGCACGTTCAGTCGACTGAACAGAGTTTTCAGTCGACTGAACCTGTACCTGGAAATTTTCCAGGTTCAGGAAACTTTCTGTTTCCAGGTTCAGTCGACTGATCAGAGAATTCAGTCGACTGAATCATGCCTGGAAACTTTCGGGTTCCAGGTTCAGTCGACTGAACAGAGTTTTCAGTCGACTGAATCTTGCCTGAGCTGTTTTTCAGCCTATCCAAATGAAGAGCAAACTCTTCCAAAATGCAACCGGACGAACATTGGCTCTAAGGGTTTATGCCAATCGGCAACCCGGCCCTATATTCTCCTCGATGCATCACCAAAAGCACGATCAAACATCCATATAAGGATTTTCACACAAATTTGACTTAAAAACCCAAAAATTGGAATATTCACAAAACCAATCCAAATCAAGAGCAAATGCACATGAAGAAGTGTTAGGAATTCATACCCAACAACCAAAGATAATTATAGTCATAGATGTGAGATAAAAATCTCACCTTTGAACCCAAACGATTGAAGAAGATGCTTGAAAGCAAAGGAGAATCAAACACTCTTCAAATCCAACTCAAGAAGCTTGATTCTATGCTCAAAATAAGAACATTCCCTAAGTTAGGTTTACGAAATTTCTGAAATCAAAGAGAGAATGAGTTGGAGAAGATGAAGAGAAAGCTTACCAATGGGTTCTCTTGAGTTTGGAGCTAGAAGATGGATTTGCTATGGAAACTAGGGCTTAGAATTTCCTAATTCTTTTTCTCTTCCCCCATTTTTGATGAAGCTTGAATGTATTAGGAAATTATGAAGGAATGAAGAGAAGAGGGGGTTGGGACTGAGTTAGTAAGTAGTTAATGGGTTCAGCCCAAACCAAAGCCCTAAGTGAAAAAGTGGCAAAAATCAACTTTCTCCAAACATATCGAAGCTTATACTCAAAAAGGTCGCAAACGTCATTTTGAACTCAATGGGGGTGGTCTCGAGTCCCAATTCGACTGTTTGCAAAAAGTAGCTTTTCGGACCAAAATCCGACGAACGATAAAATATTTAAATATAAAATCGATAAATATGCGGGTTGTTACACTGAGGGCCAGGTGAAGGTTCAAACAAAGATCGACCCCTCTTCCTCTTTTGCATATCTTCTTCAATAACTCCGAGAAGAGGGCGATAGCCAACCACATCTCCTGGACGGCTAGTTGACGGCTTCGGTTTGGCGGAAGCTTTGAGTAGCTTGTGCTGTTCAAGGCGGTGCCGAATATCTAATGTCTTGGCCACCTTACCCGTTCCTGGAATAAAAACCAAGTGTTACAAGCATGCATGAAACTATAATCCGGGAAATATGTTAAGTTAAAAGGAGTAGGAAAACGCGTTTATTTTACAAACCCTAAGGGGGAGTGTGATACTGCAATAAGTCCTGAATCTCATTCCAGGACGGGAGCTGGCCATAAAATATTACTAAGTCCTTATCATAAAGGGAGTCTGCGGAAGTCAAAAATTCACCTTGAATCACCGAAATCTCCTTAGCCGGAATACTCTGAGAAGATGAACCGGCACTAGTCCCGGCCTTATCAGTTTCCTTCGGTTTCTCCACCAAGGCCGACCCTTCTTCCAACCCTTCAAAAGCTTGGCGGAAAGCATCATCCGTCCACTCTTGAATCTCACCTACTTGCCCCGAAGACAAAGCCTCGGTGCCATCACCGCTCTGCCCTTCGCGACCCTCATCACCATGACCTTCTCTACCACTTCCCCCCTCTGCTTTGCCTCCTTCGTCCTTGCCTTCTCCCTCCTCCACATCCTCTTCCTCCGGAACATCTGGGCATGTGCTAGGGGAGGGTCCATCGGATCTCTTGAGCTTCTTCCCCTCGACGACTGGAGGTACCGAGAAAGGTATCCTCTTGCTACTCTTTGAAGTGGCCCCGTCTTTAGCTTTGGCAGCCCTCTCCTCGGCTGTATCTCTCTGCTTAACCATAGATTGACGTGGCAGAATCAAGTTGTGCTCCAGGAGAGTAGCATTCCTGATCAGCTAAGAAGCCGACCTATCCCTTCCTCAGATAGCCTCTATCTCCGCAGCCATCTGTACCAGGCGATCATTCTCCACGACCGCAAAGCCACCTGTCGCTAGCAAGAAATAAAAGCATATAAGAAGAAGCATTGAAGTCGGGACAAAGAAATTACAAATGGAATTCAACTTACAACCAGAAGTGAAAAGGCGAAAAGAAACAGAGTCGTCCTTGACGAAGAACCATTCCTTCTTAAACATGGTGAATTTCGAGTATAAGTCCAAGACCGGCTTGAAGGACACGACCGACTCTAAACTAATGTACGGAGACCCCTTCTTGTAGCCCCTCAGATTATACAAATATCGGATTTCTCGGTTAGAAGGGGGCGCCCATACCTCCTCTGGAAGATAACGAATAGACACACTAAGATGGCGTAGGAGTTGGTCTGAAGCTGGTAAGGAGACACCTTCAGGTAGGTAATGAAGCTGACTATCCACGCATTGATCGTAGGAATGGCCCCGCACATGCAATGGTATCGGCTACAGGAAAAATATCTTTCAGGAGGATCATACGGCATCACACCATCTCCCGGCAGCAGCATGCTCGCTCTGTCAATCCTGAAGGAGCGAGCGATGACATCAAGTTGTCCTCTTTGAGGGAGCTCGGAAAGCAATCGGGAGGAGAGTTCAGAAGCTCTTGAGGGCCATATCCGTCCACTAATGACCTCGGGGCAGGTCCATGTCACGCTGGTCCCGGCTGGACTGGGGGCACGGCGGAAGACTCACTTCTGTCCGTAGATTTTTTCTTTTCTGATCGGGTTTCCACTTTATGAGACATTTATCTGCAACACAAGAAAGTACATCGTTAGAACAGAGGATATAAACAAACGAGTGTATATAGTCTGCAATTTCACTCGAATTCAAAACTCAAAAGATTAAGGTTTTCAGGATCATTCGGCACATAAGGTCCCTAAGCTCATTTGGTACTAAAAGATTTCCGAGTCCATTCGGCGTTGAAAAGTTTTTTAGTTCATTCGGTACTGAGTGTCTTTATGCGCATTCGGTAAAACGAAGAAACCTCATTCGGCGAAAGAAACACACCTGATTCGACACTAGATGATTCGGCAATAAGATGATTCGGCACCTGGTGGATTCGGCACTTAGATTCGAAACTTAGTTGATTCGGCACCTAGTTGATTCGACACTTAGATTCGGCACTTAGTTGATTCGGCACTTAGTTGATCCGGTATTCGACTGATTCGGCTATCTCAAAACGATAAAGGGATAACGAAGGCCTAATACCCCTATTTATATACGAACACAGGATGACCGGACCGTATGGTTAGGCAGACAAGACCGGATGGGAATCACCTAAGCTAAAACAAAGCGCGACATATGATGGCATATGCCCCACTTTGGGGGGCAAATGTTGGGCGTGTTTCCACCCTTCACTATACCAAGTTCACCGAACCATCCGGTCCACCGAACCACCCACCTCTCCAAGCACAACCGGATCAACCCACCACCGGACCAAAGCAACTCCATCCACCACTGCCGAACCGAGTCATTACCACTCCACTCCCCTCCGGACCACTTCCCTGCCAACCAACCCATCCCTTCGCTCACCACCGAATCAGATCCAACTCCATGCTCCTACCACCGATCCAAAGCACTACCGGACCGTAGTCCCACCGATCCAAAGTACTACCGGACCAGGGCCTTGTCTCCAACCATCTACTAGCAAACCAAGGTGTTGCCGAACCGGATCATCCTCCTACCACCGAACCAAGAGTTAAAGCTATTATCACCAGTCCAAAGCCTCACCGGACTGAACCATCCACTTATCACCGAACCGAAGCCTAGAAGGCATTACCAGACCTACGTCACTAGGACAGATCGCTTCAACCCAGGCCCACCAGCAGCTATATACATCCAAAACCCCTGCCCCCAACCTCACTCTATAAATAGAGGGGCAGGGGTACAACAATGGCAGACAAGTTTGAGAGCTCAAGCACGGATAAAACTTTCAAACAACTTTCAGTTACTTGTAATCAAAGCTTTGTACTTGTAATCTGAATAGAAAAGGAGAATAACATATAAAGTGGACGTAGGCACGTTCTGGCCGAACCACTATAAATTTGTGTGTCTTTTAAAGTTTAGTCCATCTATTTCATATATCTGTATACATCACCCAAACCATTAAGAACAACATATAATCAACTAAATCATACGACTTGGAGGTGTTTGCCCATTTTTTGTGCAAACACTGTGCAATTGGTTTCGTTATTTCATTTCTTGAGTGGAAAGCTCTTGGCCAAACTCCCATAGCTCTATGATTCATGTTATCTATGGATCGTCCCTTGATTTCCTTTAAGTGGCTTTGATAATCCGCACTCATGACTCGGTACCGAGTTGAGGGTTTTTACTTGGTACCGAGTTGACACTTGAGACGTTTTTTGTGAAGTATTCTCCTAATTTCTAGGTTCATTTGGAATATGGAAAGCCTTTATCAAGTGGAAAGAAAGGTTCTGTGTCAACTCTTTGGACTACCATTGGATTCCGGTCTCCAAAATTAGGGCTTTAGATTTTTGGTTTTCTTTATGACTATTCAATGATTTTGACTCGCCTAGATATGGCTTGGTTTAAAGGCGGGATAAAATGTTCCCCTCAAAGTATGCCTTGTTATCAATAAGGAATGCTTTAGATTGAGACAAGCCTTAGATTTAATTCTGGTTCAAATAGATATGTTCATCCTCTGAGCAGTTTTCACAAAGTGATACATCTTCTCAGGATCATCAGATCACTCTGAACTGTTATGGATTCATGTCCTTTGGAGGATTTAAAAGTTGAAGCATGTGGTTCAAGTTCGTCACTCGAGTTCTGGAACTTTCGGAAGTTCAATGTTTTAGTTGGTTGGGTAGGATAGCTTCATTGTGAATGCTTTTACATTCATAGTTTACAACCATCAATTTCACTTTCATTCTTTTCTTTCCTTTTTAAGGTTCGATATCGAGTTGTGATGTTTAACTCGGTACATGTTTTTGGGCCGAACTTTTTAGATGACATAGTACTTAGGCGATTTCTCCTCTCTTGTATTCACTTGCTTTATTTTGTCATATACACTCTCAAGCCTCAAAGCTTCTACCATTGATGACTTTGGAATTAGACTTTTGCCAGCACTGCCACCTTGTTACTCTTGCCGCCAACCCTCCTCGACTTCGTCCGTCTTTCATCTAGTAACATCGCCACCTTTAATTCAATTTGAGATTGATCTCGAGCTTACTAATTTCATCACTTTCGTTTCTACAACTTTTATCTTAGGCAGGTAGTGGCGGTGCTTTGGAGCATTGCTGGAACTATTAAAGATCGTTGGCTTCACTTGACCATGAATAGAAGTCTTCGTCCTCCTTTGGCCATGCCACGGCCTTGCAAAAACCCACATATTACTGTAGCTTAGAGAACTTGGACTTACTTGAAGTTTCTTTACAAATTTCCTAGGTATAACTTAGGTCAGTGTTTTTCAGTACTTGCATCGAGCTAGGCCCAAGTTGTATTTGAGATAGGCTTGGGTTTTAGTAAAGCAATGATTTTCCAAAGATGTGGTGAAAATAATTTGAAGTCCAAATAGTGGAAGGTGAAGTATTTAGCTTATTTTATGGTTGGCTATAAGTTAATGGTCGATTTTTGTTTGGACGGTTTTCAATAAACATTTTAGTCATTGCTTTGAACTTGACACCTCACTCCGGTGTCCTGCAAAGAGAAATCCCTTGTCTCTCTAAATGGTAGTTATGTTATTGAAAATCATACGATAATAGGAAAAATCTGACACACTGTTCCATTATGCGATGGTGCTCGTTTGCCAGCACGAGTAGACTATCTATATAGAATGTTCATGTTCACCGTAGTCCGGATAAACACATTGTATAGAGTGTAAAGTTTTTCACTGCCCCTGTTGATGTGTAAGATCTGATTCGTCAATACACATTAACATCCATTGAGTTTTATACATTAGTTGCATGGGGTTTTATTTCAGCATTGGAATCACATTTAAGTTCTGCCTGACCATGCTTATATGTGAAGTTTTCAATAGTTAAGATTGTAAACGTTCCCCGCATATCTCAGCAATGGTTGTAGCTCCATCAACATCAAGAGTATTTTTTTTCGACAACAGACTCAGATTCGAATTCCACTTCGACATCTTCCATGCCTTAAATTTTTCATCCTTATGACCTTAATCGCCTCGTCATTAAACAGGAAATCTCCAAAGGTTATTTCCATTATAACAATGGATAAAGAGTTCGCAAGGATTTCCCTCGACATCGATCTTAGGGATGCTATAGTTCTTGATAACCCTCCAGACTTGCTCGCATCCAGCCTAGATGAGCGTGTGTCCGAAGAATCTATGAAAGGCACGACATCCCATTTGGAGATGTTCTAGCATGGGTCCCATGTACTACATGTAATCGGTACACGTGTCCATCCGAATGCATCCTTTTATTTAATCATTTTTTTCTAGCTCATGCTCTAATTTATTAAGCTTGCCCTCGCCCAGCTTCACCTAAATAGTTATGCTTCATTACATAGCTTGTATATGGTTTTTCTTCATCAACTGCGCAGGGTTCCAACATTGGACAAGATTCGCTACTTATATGCCTTTAAGAAGCAAAAAGAGGGTCTTTCTCTCATTTATCTAGCGCCCTCTAAAGGCTGTCAAATCATCTTGGGTCTTTGGAATAAGCTTAGTTATTCATGGATGAGTTCTTCTTTGTGATTTGCACCCCTAACATTGCTTATTAATGGCTATTTGGATGTAAGTTTTTTTTATAATATGCCCATTTAATGGCATTAATCCATCTGGATTACTTATCTTTATTTCATGAATTCCCAGATATTCCAAGGAGGCCTAGTAGCTTAGCCCTAGCAAGTACCCATCAATGTTTGCATGTTATCTGTGACGACCCAGAATTTTGAACATTTGAAATCGAAATATTTAATTGATTTTAAATATTTGGAAGTTAGTTTAACTTGAAATTTCAAATATAAATGTGAATTTGGCAATTAAATTGTTGAATTTAATTTATTAATGATGGGTAAAATTTTGAATTTTGAATTTTTAGCTTGTTAAAAATAATTTGATGACTTAGAAAATTCATATTGATAATACTGAGGTTAATGGAAGCTTCAGAATTGAAATTGGAACTATTTTGTTCAGATTGGAATTTATATCGTTTAAATCGATATTTAAAAAAGCCTTCCGAGGCATAGTCTCGGATTTTGACGAAACCAGTTCCATTGAATCCGTAATATTGTATTATTATCAGATTTCAATTTTCGTAGTGTTTGGAGTGATCGCGTGGCCATACGATAAGCAAACGCGTTGAAATTAAATTGAAAATTCGATATTTTAACTGGTCTAAAAATCTATCTTCTCCATACGATCAAATTTGGACTCGAAACATTTTCCATTGTGTTCGAAGTAGGTGTATAACATTATGAATGCCTAGCGGCACCCCTCGATAGGAGGTCAAGTTTTTAAGTTGCATTTATCGAACGGTTTGAATTTGAATTCAAATTAAATATTTATACTAGTCAGCTGCAGTTGAAATTTTATCGTATCAGCCTTTTTCCTTCCCATTCAAAACACTGCAGCCTGTTAACTCAAGCACACTAATATCAAATCCAGCCTCCCATTTTCGCAGCAGATCTTCAGAGCGATTCAAATCGTTATTAATGGCCGAAGCCCCGTTTCAAATCAGAAGAAATCAAATGGCCGAACTAAAAATTTATTCACCCCCTTCCAAATTAAAACGTTAATGGCAGCTTCCTCATTTTTTTCAAAATACAGCCGATCTCGAATTATAAGGATCGTGAGCCCTAGATTGCAGTTGTTAGTGCCTAGTCGATCGTACGCAAATCAAGGACAGCGAAATTCGTGACTTCGTCGCAAAGTCTGATTCTTGGTGGGCGACACGCGAAGCTAGGGATTCGCGCATGGTTGATGGTGGTGTCGCGATTCAAGGTGTGGACCGGTACAGCTGCAGTTCGAAGTTGACTATGAAGTTGTACTTGAATTCAAAAATCAGGGGAAGCATCGCGAATTTTGGGTAGCGAGTGGAATTTCGGTCGATGTCAGGTGGAAAGGCGGCTGCAACGAGGCAACTTAGTCACGATTTGGATGGCAAAAGCGGTGGCAAATTGAAAGGTCGGAGGACTTTGGCCGCGCGCGTTTGGGTCTGATCGAAACGTTGTGGAGTGGTCAGTTGTTGGAGTTCGACGACGGAGGGTCGCGATGGATGGAATTCATCTCGACGGTGAGGTATGGGCTGGGTTATCTTCTCTAATTTAATTCATATTTTATACGTGTTGTAGAGATGGAAAAATAAAATAAAGCAGTAAGGTTTAAAATAATAATAGAATAAAATGAATATACATATATACCTATCTTTATTTACTAGTTGATTTTAAAATAATGGAGATTAATTTGATTAATTAACCTGTTAAATTATTTAACGATTTTGTAGAAAGGAATTTGTTTAAAATCAAACTATTAGTTTAAAATAAATCATTGGTTAATTTAAAATATTAAACAGAAAATTAATTTGTTCAACAAATTCAAATATTAATAAAAATCATATAATTGTATGCAAGGTCAAAACCGTGAAATCAAGCCGGAATGGAAAAGTGGATTGCAAATATAAAGCAAAGGTGAGATCTTCTCACTCAAATTTAATAATTGAAATTTTCAGTTATTGATTGATGATTGAATTATGATAGTTAAATTTAAATTGTTGATTGTATGTTTGGATGATGGTTGTTATTATTTGTTTTGAAATAGACCCTATACGCCGCATAATAGCGGAGGTTATAATATTTAAACCCATATACCGAGATATTCCACCTTGAAGTGGAATTGGTATTATATATGTATTTGGAGTTGATTTCCCGCAATATATAGCGGATGAAACCCTATTGCTCCGCATAATAGCGGATGATATTTTTATAAATCCCATATACCGCGATATTCCACCTCGAAGTGGAATTGGTATTTAATTGTTGTGCTAACGTCCGTGGATGCAGGGAAACAGGTTGGAGGGATCCAACTGGATTCCTCAGACAATTGAATTTGTTTCATTTGTTGTGTGTTAAATTATTTATAATCTCTGTGTGATTGTATTGTAACTGGAATCATTGTAGGCTAAAATTTGGCCAAATATATTTTTGGTGTCGCAAGATACCAGAAATAAATAAAATAGGATTTTCGAATTTAAGCAGAAAATCTATAGTGAAATCCTATTGAATAAATTCCAAAATATGGGGAAAGATTTTTTATAAATGGATTTTGAGAAATGTTGTTTTAAAGTTGAAGGATTTATTTAAAAATTCGGATTTTGAATAGTTTGGGAAAAAATAAAGGGATTAATCTTTAAAGATGATAAATTTGGAAATCCATTTGAAAATTGATTTGGTACTTGAAAATAAATCTTTGGGAATCAAACTGAAATTTGATTCGATGTTTGAAACAAAATTTAGAAATCAATTTGGAAAGTGATTTTGGTGATTTAAAATAAACCTTTGGGATTTGGAAATTGATTTGGGAAGTCGAAAAATCGGGTCGTTTGCAAGTTGTATCAGAGCATTTGGTTAAGCGATAACCTTGGCTCTGTTGGGTGTTACTCATTAGAGATAGAGTCAGTAGTACTCTAGAATGAGTGTGAGTGTAATAATAGATATGAGCACGTATTTATTAGTGAATATAAATTGTTTTATATTGTGTTGACTTATCGGTTGATTTTTTATAGATTCTGGTCCGTGAAGTTTGGCCAACTGTATCAATAGGGATTTCTAAACTTTTAAACAAGATAAACCGACACAGTATTGTTTTAAAAATAGGGTAAATGAAATAATTTTACCCAAAACTATTTTTGTATATAAAATAAATGATTTTCTGTGAATTTTTATGGTATATGGTTACTTGGTTGTTAGGAAGTGATGATATTGAATTATCATCATTATTGTATGGAAATTTAATAAGAAATAATGGTATAACCAAAGATTTGGAGATAGATTCATTTAACAAATGAAATTTATAAATATGAATTGAAAAGGGATAAATAAAAGTAAGTGTGGAATAAATTTGTGAATGAACAAATGAGTTAACATTTGTAAGTAAATGAATTGGATTGAAAAATGGGATGAGATTTGATTTGAATCAAGTTGAATAAAAATCCAAACTTGGGAAAAATAAAAATAAATGGATTGAATTCAAGTAAACTAGTATGATAATTAATTAATTCATGATATAGAAAAGTTGAATTAGTTAAATTAAAATTCAAATGTGAGTTAAATTTGCAGATAAATTCAAGTAAGTAGAAATAAATTGAAAATTTCCTTGTTATTGATAAAATAAATTCGAGATGAATTGAGAATGGAAATTTGAAATAAAAAAATGGATAAGTGAATAAAACTAATTTAATTAAATTAGTAGATGGAATGAATATACATAAATGAGGTTTATAAAATGGATGCTAAGCAAAGATTTTTGTATATCAATGCATCAAAATGAATGTGAATATGGAATGCAAAATGAATTGAACAGAATCAGTTGGAAATGAAATGGAATAAGGAGTAATTGAGTTGGTATCAATTTAAATTAGTTATAAACTAGATTGGATATTCTATTAAGTGAATATCGTCGAATTTGCATAGAAATGGTTGTCATTTGATGCAAACGTGATTGCATAAAATTCTATGAGTTAATGAAAGCCAATAAAATTGATTTTTGAATCAATTGAAATGGATATTAGTTCGTTTCGTTTAAAAAAATAAACTGAATGAAAGAAAGTGCATTGTAAATTGTTTGAATTGAATAGAAATGATATGTAATGTAGTTGTAAGCAATTAAATTTGTATTGAAACCTTATAAATTGCTTATGGCGATTATTTTGAGTGCATTGCTTATGAAAACTATGTATTCGCTATTGAAAATAAGTGAAATGTAAATGAATTTCCTATATATGGCACTTACGTGTTTACATTGAGTAAGTACAGGTACAGGGGGGCCGTTTGGCTGGATTTGGTCGCGCTAAAATGCTAATAATAAACCGCTTTGCTTAAAAATGCTAAATAACGTACGCCTACGCAATAAAAATAGGAAATATGAACTGTTTTTGATTTTTCCGACTGGGTGGGTCGATATATACATATTTATATCTTTTGTCAAATTGCAAAAGCTCCTCCGTACAAAGGAGACTCTACCAAAATTTTCCGAAAATTTTGGAAGCTAGAAAATTTTTGAAAAAAAAAAGAAAAAATTGTTGGCGACAATCGATTTCAAATTGGAAATTGAAATAAATTAGTGAATGAAACTAATTTAAAATAATGATATGAATCAGTTATAAATGGAAGATAAAAATTCAATATTCAAAGTTGAAGATAAATTGAATTTATATGATAATGGAAAAACTAATTTAAATCGAAGTAGATATGAAACTTCTGTAAGGAAATGTATAAAATGATTTTGGAATCTGTAGTTGGATATGGTTAAATTAGATATACATGTATTATAAAGCAAGTGGGGAAATTGATTTTGAATTCAGAAGATAAATTTGAATTGTCCGACCAAAAAGGTATGTATTTAAATTTCAGTACGAAATTTGATTGGGTTTTTGATCTAGCCACTTGGCTTTTTATTTTATTTTGGAATTTGGGTGCCCGTGGAGGCATTTTGTAGTTGTATTGAGCTAGCCGCGCAAAGGAGACGCTGGCGGAATTTTTCGAAAATTTCGAGAGTTAGAATTTTTTTTTGAGAAAGTTATGAAAGTTTAAAATTTGAATTTAAATTCAAAATTTGAATTGTGAAGTAAATGGACTTGTTTGGAAACTGTGAAGATTTTGCAAAGCTAGTTGAAATAATAAGGGATTTTGATAAAAAGATTTGTTTTGGAAAGTTGATAAAACTGTTTGGTTTGGAAAATATTAAACGGGTTGAGGATCATTCTTCTTAACTAGTAATTTCGAGATGAAATTCTTTTAAGGGGGGAAGGATGTGACGACCCAGAATTTTGAACATTTGAAATCAAAATATTTAATTGATTTTAAATATTTGGAAGTTAGTTTAACTTGAAATTTCAAATATAAATGTGAATTTGGAAATTAAATTGTTGAATTTAATTTATTAATGATGGGTAAAAATTTGAATTTTCAATTTTTAGCTTGTTAAAAATAATTTGATGACTAAGAAAATTCATATTGATAATATTGAGGTTAATGGAAGCTTCAGATTTTAAATTGAAACAATTTTGTTCAGTTTGGAATTTATATCGTTTAAATCGATATTTAAAATAGCCTTCCGAGGCACAGTCTCGGATTTCGACGAAACCAGTTCCATTGAATCCATAATATTGTACTATTATCGGATTTCAATTTTTGTAGTGTTTGGAGTGATCGCGTGGCCATACGATAAGCAAACGCGTTGAAATTTAGATTGAAGATTCGATATTTTAACTGGTCTAAAAAGCTATCTTCTCCATACGATCAAATTTGAACTCGAAACCTTTTCCATTGTGTTCGGAGTAGGTGTATAACATTATAAACGCCTAGGTCACGCCTCGATAGGAGGTCAAGATTTTAAGTTGCATTTATCGAACGGTTTAAATTTGAATTCAAATTGGATATTTATACTAGTCCGCTGCAGTTGAAATTATATCGCATCAGCCTTTTTCCTTTCCGTTCAAAACACTGTAGCCTGTTAACTCGAGCATGCAAATATCAAATCTTGTCTCCCATTTTCCAGCAAATCTTCAGAGCGATCCAAATTGTTATTAATGGCCAAAGCCTCGTTTCAAATCAGAAGAAATCAAATGACCGAACTAAAAATTTATTCACCCCTCTTCCAAATTAAAATGTTAATGGCAGCTTCCTCATTTTTTTCAAAATACAACCGATCTTGAATTATGGCGATCGTGAGCCCTAGATTGCAGTTGTTAGTGCCTAGTCGATCGTACGCAAATCAAGGACAGTGAAGTTCGTGACTTCGTCCCAAAGTCCGAATCCTGGGAGCATGGAGATCGTGGCAATCGAAGCATCGGCGGCACGCGAAGCTAGGGATTCGCGCATGGTTGATGGTGGTGTCGCGATTCAAGGTGTGGACCGGCGCAGCTGCATTTCGAAGTCGACTATGAAGTTGTACTTGAATTCAAAAATCAGGGGAAGCATCGCGAAATTTGGGTAGCGAGTGGAGTTTCGATCGATGTCAGGTGGAATGGCGACTGTAACGAGGCGACTTAGTCACGATTTGGATGGAAAAAGCGGCGGCAGATGGGAAGGTCGGAGGACTTTGACCGTGCGTGTTTGGGTCTGATCGAAACATTGTGGAGTGGTCAGTTGTTAGAGTTCGACGACGGAGGGTCGCGATGGATGGAGTTCATCTCGACAGTGAGGTATGGGCTGGGTTATCTTCTCTAATTTAATTCATATTTTATACGTGTTGTAGAGATGGAAAAATAAAATAAAACAGTAAGGTTTAAAATAATAATAGAATAAAATGAATATACATATATACCTATCTTTATTTACTAGTTGATTTTAAAATAATGGAGATTAATTTGATTAATTAACCTGTTAAATTATTTTAAAATTTTCGTAGAAAGGAATTTGTTTAAAATCGAACTATTAGTTTAAAATAAATCATGGGTTAATTTAAAATATTAAATAGAAATTTAATTTGTTCAACAAATTCAAATATTAATAAAAATCATATAATTGTATGTAAGGTCAAAACCGTGAAATCAAGCCGGAATGGAAAAGTGGATTGCAAATATAAAGCAAAGGTGAGATCCTCTCACTCAAATTTAATAATTGAAAATATCAGTTATTGATTGATAATTGAATTATGATAGTTAAATTTAAATTGTTGATTGTGTGCTTGGATGATGGTTGTTATTATTTGTTTTGAAATAGACCCTATACGCCGCATAATAGCGGAGGTTATTATATTTAAACCCATATACCGCGATATTCCACCTTGAAGTGGAATTGGTATTATATATGTATTTGGAGTTGATTTCCCGCATTATATAGCGGATGAGACCCTATTGCGCCGCATAATAACAGATGATACTTTTATAAATCCCATATATCGCGATATTCCACCTCAAAGTGGAATTGGAATTTAATTGTTGTGCTAACGTCTGTGGATGCAGCGAAACAGGTTGGAGTGATCCAACTGGATTCCTCAAATAATTGAATTTGTTTCATTTGTTGTGTGTTAAATTATTTATAATCTCTGTGTGATTGTATTGTAACTGGAATCATTGTAGGCTAAAATTTAGCCAAATATATTTTTGGTGTCGCAAGATACAAGAAATAAATAAAATAGGATTTTCGAATTTAAGCAGAAAATCTATAGTGAAATCCTATTGAATAAATTCCAAAATATGGGGAAAGATTTTTTATAAATGGATTTTGAGAAATGTTGTTTTAAAGTTGAAGGATTTATTTAAAAATTCGGATTTTGAATAGTTTGGGAAAAAATAAAGGGATTAATTTTTAAAGATGATAAATTTGGAAATCCATTTGAAAATTGATTTGGTACTTGAAATAAATCTTTGGGAATCAAACTGAAATTTGATTCGATGTTTGAAACAAAATTTAGAAATTAATTTAGAAAGTGATTTTGGTGATTTAAAATAAACCTTCAGGAAATCCATTTGGAAATTGATTTGGGTGTTTGAAAAAATTTGGGAAATCAATATGGAAATTTGATTTGGTGCTTGAAAGTGAATATTTGGGAATTTATTTGAAAAATCGTATATCAATGGATATTTGGGAATTTTGAATTCACAATGGAATTTATAAAAGAAAGGTAAATTTGTTTTAAAAATAAATATTGGTTTATTTTTAAAGTGTGGAAAGGAATTTACGGATTTGGAATGTAAATTTGAACTAAATCGAGAAGGGTTTATTAAATTGGTCTAAGTGGACCATTTTGAAATGAAAGTGTATTTTCCGTGGAAAGCCGAGTATGTTTTGAAAGTAGCTTTCAAAATATAAATTAAAAGTCCTAAGTTGGTTTTAGAAGAATATTTTGGAGAAATTATTTACTTGGGTTATTTTGAAAATCTTTAAAGTAAAGATTTATTTAATTAATTATATAAGTGATTATTTAAAGATTTAATTGATATTTGTTTTAGAAAATGGTTATTTGAATAGTTATACCCGATCTACTAACTTTATTTTAAAGTTAATTTGGACTCGAAGTTTTATATAAGATCTTAGTATAATATGTTCGTAAATATTTAAGCAAATGTTTTAAAATAGTTTTGTCTAAATGTTTCCTAGTATATATTTTGAATAAGTAATTTAAATTATTTTAAAGTATTTTAACTCGGCAGACTTTCAGTGGAAATAAATAATATCGAGAATTTTATTCCGCGAGTGAAGAGTGATTTGAAATTTGTGTTCAAATGGTTGAAGTATGAAAATATATATTGCAAAGATATTTTGAAAATAAATAATTGGGAAAATTATTTAAATCTGGTAGTTGTTGTGAATGTTGATTGATAGTTAAATAACCGACTATCAATATTTGCCTTTAAATAGCGTTTGAATTTTGATGCGACCGGGGGTCGGATTCCAAGTGGATATCCGAAAACCACATCGAACCTTTGTGATTGTGATGAATCTTTTATTTAAAAGATCAAAGTGGAAATTGTTATGCTTTGTTTGAAATCTGAATGAACACTTATTTTTAAAAATAAGCGCTCGTTATTCGGATTAGCCGGGAGAGGACCTTTGTGTCATATAACCCATTTTGAATAATGATACGACGAAATGGGATTGCATTTAAAGACCGGTGGTGAAGACCGGGTATTTGCGAGAATGATAGGATGACCTACCGATTGTCTCTGCACTGAGTAGCTACGGTATAGAGATTCCCTAAGTGATGGGAAGTCCGATCGGGATTGTGAATACCCAGATTGCAAGGGCTTCTTCGCAAGTGCCTTCGGTTCTGTTCGAACCCGGAACAGACTTGTATGGATGTGTGTCTGACGTTACAAATTGAGATGTAAATTTGGTTTCTATCAAATACATTTTTGTTGGTGGTGGAGAATTTATTCTCTTAGCTTAACACCCTTCTCTGAGACGTACGAGCTCAGAGGTTATGTAGTTGATGGTTACTAGTGATACATTCCCAATTTGGTAATGTGGCATACGCAGTGCTGCTGATCATTTGTTGATCAAAGCATGGCTTTGCAAAAAAGCGTGGCTTTGTGTACGAGACTTCGTCGAGCCTCACAACCCGGAAATGGTTGAAACAGGAATGTTGCGGCAAGGTTTTTAGGGGTCGCTCCCCTAGGGTATGTCCATTTTCTTCTGGATAAAGGGTGGTATCATGGTATGGACCCCAGATACTTAACTCATGTGGACACTATAAATTTATTACCGTGTGATGTTGCTTTGTGGTTGAGGATCCTCGGATGAAGCTCGGTAACGACCGGGGATGGCATACTTATGTGTTAGCTATCTATGTTATAGCTTGATTAAAGCGTGAGGTAACGTCGACCTTGTTGGTAGAGATCTGGTTAGGTTCTCGGGGCGTCCTTCCAGAGGCGTACTCATTTCGGTGTAGGAAGTTCCTTTGCCTGACCATTTGTTGGAAATCCAAAGAAACAATACGCGCCCTGTACAGTTTTAGTTGTATAACCTGCCACGGAATATGGCGGTAACCTGCTATTGAATATGGTAGCTATATTAGACATACGACGAAATGTTGTATGCTGGCTAAGGTTTATATTATACTTTCGAAATGTTTTCTGCACTGTCCAATAAAAATAATATCCAAACGTTTTCGCGTATCAAGCATTTTTGACTGTCATAAGGAGAACTCTCCTGCAAGTGTGCGTTTGAATTGTGTGTGTGGCGGGAGGCCTTATGGCAGTTTCATTTTCGAAAGCATAGCGGATTTCTTTTATTTTCTTTGTGAAAATAACTGTTTTTAAGATCTCACACCAGTCCCATGACCGACCTGGAGTTTATTGTTCCCTTTCTAAACTCGGGATGCCCACCAATTTCTACACGGGCAGTCTAGAGTCAGATTATCAGGTCATTCTAGAATTCAGGAGTTGCTGTGGAGATCAGAAGCAAGCTGGGTGGCGAAGCGTATCACTAGTATATGTTATATTTTCTTCCGCTATTTGTTGTTGTAACACTCTGATAATGTAACGTGATGTAATGTAATAACAGATATGATTCTTTGTTTTAAAGATTATTCATTTATATATTATATGTTATTCCACTGCGAAATGTGAGATTCTGTTATTGTTTCTGTTTCTTCTTCTACCTTCTTCTTCTTAAACCCTAATGGTTCGGTTTTCCGACGTTCGCTGGTTCGGCAGTTGATACAGTGGACGTATTAATGTCGACTTTCGAAAGTCGAAAAATCAGGCCGTTTACATTATCCCTGAAGAAGTGCAGGTAACGAGATATCCACTGACAGAATGTGGCACTTTAATCCCTTAGAGCATAATTGTAGTTTGGGCCTTACGTCGGATGTTCATGAAGTTTCCTAGCCAGCTCATGAGATCAAGGAGAATCTAGATGTTCCACCATTCAAGATCCTCAAGTCAATCCAGTAGTGAACACGAGAGGAGATGGGAAAGAGGACATTACCATAGGTGGAGGTGATGTTGCCGATGATGATAATGATGATGGTAATAATGAGGACACTGGTGATGACAAGGATGTGGACCTCGGTCATGAATCTATTGGTGAGATGGGTGGTGATGATTAAGTGCCACTAATTCCTCGATTACCAAAGTTAAAGATTATCTAACCCCATTTTGTTTCACAACGATATCCAACATCCAGCTCCGGTTATAGAAGTTACGCTGATCCCTTCGTCTAGGGACATATATGGCTTTTTCGGGAGCATACCAGATAATATTGTTTCCTATGGTCTTGACAACATCAGCGTTGATAAGATTGGTCGTCCAATTCATCTATGACTAATGTGCTTGCTACCATTGCAGGGGAAATAACTCCCATCAGCAAAATTCGAGACCGTGGTTCGTGAAGTGCATTAGGACACATTAAAACTTCACAACACTTTGGATCACTACATGTTCGCACTGCACTTGTTAATCTTCAATTTCCAGGTCTTAATTTGGCCATATTTCCTCATGTCCAGGCTTTCATGGAATGCCAACGTCTTTTGATGAGCTTCACAGCTATTATGGTGAGTATCAGAGGCCTGCCGCATTGCATCGTCATCAGGAGCCATCTCATGGTCTGGTTCAAGCACGTGCTACAGAAGAGAACAATAAAGGCGGGATAGAGACTACAATCATCATGATGACCGCTATGGAGTATCGAGTAGGACCACTCCTTCTCAGCATAGGGCTTACTCTCCCTTGCCTAAAAGCCTGGACAGATAATTGACGAGACTTGATCCTGTCTCTTCGATTCAACTTCCTACCGCACCTGCTTTAACGCCACCTACCATGCGACCGATGTCATCCACTCACAAGTCCAAGTAGAAGGTTCGGCCATCTAGGTTTACATCTTTTGACCCTTCTTAGTGGAGCCTTAGTAAAGATAATGTTACTTCTTCTATGTCTACTGCAATAATAGATCATGTTTCAAATACACATCTCACTGCAATGCAGAAAGCGTTCCTATATATTTGTATCGTTGGAGTTAAATTTGCTCTCAACTTGAAAGATATTCATCGCCATATGAGGCCAGAAGTCATGGCTTATATGATTAATATTACACATGGAGAAGGCTTGTAGAGGATCATTCCAATGTTAACTTGCAAAAGACAGTGGCTCTCAAAGGGAAGGGGATAGTATAAAAAGATAACAAGCGCATTTTGACATTTTGGATAGAGAAGTTAAGGAGCTCAAAACATGAAACACCCAATCTTTAAACCCATATTACCCAATAGTATTACAGAGTAATACTGTTAGATAGTACAGAGAATGATGCTATATAGGGTACACACGTGAATATTCTTTTACACTAACACTGGTATGTATTAAAACATCAATCAAATAGTTCATCTACACTTACCCATTATTGGTACAAAAATAATAAACACGTGTGTTTTATGGACAGAACAATACATATTCTGCAGTATATAACAGAAAACACAGAGTCGGTCACACCGATAACATATAATATATATAATACTGTTAAGATAGAAAATTTCTCAAATGTCATCTATTCCTATACAATGTATAAGATAACCAATATACAACACAGTATCAACATATACATTAATATATAATGTCATACAAATATCATACAATAATCCAAAAATAAATCTCCTCTAAGCTCATTAATACAAATATTGGTCATGTCGTCTATCTACCAAGAATGTCTCAGACTGACCCGAGTTTTATAAAATAACACACGGATCATACAATATCTAATCAAGTGTATATAGTAATGGTACATAATCTAAGTACAAAATAATGATATGATAACTTAACAATGATAATTAAATCATCAAATGAATATATATATATTATACCATAATAACCATCAAAGCGTCATGTCACTCAAATAACACGAATCCATATGAAACTGTCAATACTAATATCAAAAGGTGTCATCACCCATCTAGGAACAAATCAAATCAGAATCACATAATAAAAAATAATTGGTGAATTATACATATCCAAAAAACATCCTCAAATCCAGAAATATTAATAGATAAGATATCAGCAAGTATAATTAGGCTAGCACAAAGCATTGCCCAAATATCTCTCAATCGCAAATAAATCGTCGATATACATGTAAAATAGGATAGGCCGCCTATCAAATACTGAGAATACAATACATTTATTGTATATCCATGCTATCCAACAATATCACGATGGGAAATGACTATACGACAGACATGAATTCCTAAGTAGAGTCATTTATATAACAATATATAGCACCTGTCCTACATCAATACTACAGTAAGGTATACCAATTGTTTATGCCAATCCTCTACTCCGTTAGAACCAGAAGGGAGAATGATAGAACTAAGCAAGCTCCAGAGACATTATGCCTCTATAGTCTTCAGTTACCTCATAGTTATCGTGACATGTATCCACCGTTCTCTCGTTAACACGAAGACTTTAAGTCACCACTCTACAAGTGCCCCTATAGGTAACATACTACTGGTCTAGGTGATACAGGAGAAATGGAACAAATCCGGACACTAAGCTATATATATGTGAAGCTCCATCAATCTAGGTAGTCACCAATCTGGGGCGCGACCCTATGATCAACCCGCTAGGGAGGATTCTTTCCATCTAGTTGTCTCCAACAAACATAATAGGAGTACATCATAAAAATGGCATATAGGAACAATACACATGGACTCGAAGTCTCACCAACTATTGTCATAAAGCTATAAATCACCTCACATTATCCACTTTATTCCCATTACGTGAATGTTATCTTGTAATGATCGAGATTTTCGACCCTCAAAAATGACACTAATACATCCACTGTATCACATGCCTAGCAATCAAAAGCTGGAAAACCCGATTGTTAGAGAAAAAAAGGAAGGAAAAACATAAGAAGAAAAATTAAACAATAAAGAATCTCACATAGAATGAATAATCTATAATATGCCATAAATTTTTACACAAAACCAACTTTGATATACATATACAGACATCAATCAGAGTATACTAACCTATTTCAGCCTGGACTATTATAACAGCCTGTACTTACAATTGCTGATAAATACCATCAGTGAATACAGCGGAAGAATAACCCTCTATGTTAATACGTCTTTGGGCCCCCAACTCATCTCATGAAGCTCCAAGCATCCAACTAATCTGTAATATGCTCAGTCTGACCTGAGCATTATAATAAAATAACATCCGAGTCAATCTGGAAAACCAGCATGGGAAAACACACCCAACTAGATTTTAAAGTTATATGAAAATCTTTGAAATCAAATGTATCTCGTAAGACCATGCCGCATATAAACATAGATGAGTTTTTACCTTACAATAACCAAAACCATTTCATATGAAATTCTCTGATATTATAATAGGGTCTAGATACAAATACTTATTAATCTTAGCTGAAATTGTTACATTATTAAATTCCAGCACACTAGGTTCTACAATCAAATCCGTAAGGTGCGTATTGGAGATTGGATTCCATACTATGACAAGGTAAGGAACTACGTTCCGAAGGTACATCTCTAGATAAATGCACCGGGGTCTGACAAGAATATCTTGTACCCTTGCCACACAGGACTGGCCTACCACTTGACTAGTAGTACCAAATATGATCACCCCGCTTGGGCCCCAAAGCATACAAGAATAGATTGTAACCGATCTAGATTTGGAATGACCATATCCTACTTGGCAGCTACCTACTTGGCCCTACTACATGCCCGATTTTCGACATTTCCTTGCCCGATGAGGTCCGAGGCTACGTTTTACCTTTTAATAGCACCCACTTGGAATGCTAACACTGCCCTCTAGGCAACAATGCTATATCAGCACTCATCCATAAAAGTTCGTTCTAGAACTCATCCATCTCTGATTCCATCATCTTCAAGATGTCTTCACTTTGAAATGTATTTGTTTGATCGAAGTGGTCATCGTGTAACATAGCCGATCCTAGTCCCTTCGAAACAATGTTCGATAATTTTCGATAAACTCAATCCCGGTTCTTTATAAAATAAATAGTCAAAGATAAGATCGGAGATCACCACCTAATCGTTAGTGGATGGGTTTCCTTATGACTTTCCTATGAGAATGAAACGAGATTTATACACACAGGACAACATCATCAGAGATGACTGTGCCATATAACTCACGTGTCTCTTCTAGATATTTCCAAAGTTACATTTGGGTCTATTTTCGATAGTCGGTTATTTAACTATCAAGTAACAACATTCAATCAGGGTATTATTCCATGGGGAAAACCAACATTAGTTCAACATATAAGAAACCACCAGCCTCCATTTATAAATCTTTTATAAATAAAAACCACTTTTTAAATTACTTGTATAAGAATACTTTTAAAAGATATATCCACTGATTCCTATATTCAATACTTATAGAATACCCATATACTTATCTCAATGGTATAAGTATTTTTACACACTAAGAGATTTCATTTTTATTCGATTGAAAAATCATTCAAAAACTCTTTATAATTCTTTAAATCCTTTATAAACCATTTTATAAAACTTCTCAAACCATTTATAAAACTCCTTTTACAAATCTATAAACCCGTTTCTTAAGTCCTCTTATAAATACGTAACAATTTATAAAACTCCTCACCTTGTAAATAATCTTCCTAATGTCCCCTAGCCATTTTCTAAGCTCTTTTATACAATCCAAGTCTTTCAACTCTATTCATGGGTCTCTAAAACATTTATAACGATTAAAAAATCTTTTACTTCGAAACACCATTGTATAATAATAATAATAACCAAAAATAACATTATAAATAAATGAAATTTATAAATTTTGAAACATCTTAAATATAATAATTAATAATTTTAAAATATGTTTAAGAACGATAATAATTAATCTTTCCCAATTTTATAAATAATAATAATTTATTTTTCAAAAACCTTACCAATAAATCCTTATTATTAATTTCAAACCATAATTATTCTTGAAATAATTTACCTTATCACATTTTGATAACTCTTCAAATCCATATTATTATAAAAAATTAACTTTAAAACAATTCCAATACAATTAAATAACCTTAAATTAATATTACTAAAATTAATTAACTTTAAAACCATATTAATATAATTAAATACTTTTAAAACAATATTAATTTAATTTAAATAACTTAAAAGTATTAATACTATAATTAATTAGCTTTTAAAACAATAATACTATAATAACATAACTTTAAAACTACATTAATATAATTAAATAACCTTAAAATATTATTATTAAAATTAAATAACTTTAAAACAATTTTAATATAATTAAATAGATAATCCATAAAAAAAATTGAAACTCAATTTCGGAAGTGATTGAATCGTTTTTTGTCTCATAAACCAATTCCAACTTGAACAGCAATTTACAGTATTTTTAAAATACAGATTTGAGGCCAATAGCCACCCAACACTTAACCAATATCGACATTGATTTTCTATCACTATAGAGTTTTATTTTCAAACATATAACGATGTTATAACCATAGTGTCCACAATCAGGTTCATTATTCAATAATCCATATCAAAAAAATATTATTGCAACGATTCAATAATAACGAGGAATCCTGTTGGATCCCTCCAACTTGTTTCCCTCTACATCACAAACATTAAATAATCAATCGCTTCGAGGCGGGATTCGTATACAAAGGGTCATCTGCTCTTACATAGGAACTTAATACGATATCATCCACTCCAGTAGGCGAGAATATATCCAAACAAGTAGATAAATACAATAATTCATCCAAATAATCATTCAAAATTTTTTATCAACTGTGTATCATACTAGTTAACCAAAAAGGTGAGTTTAACTCACCATACTCCAGTTGTCGCTTGCGCATACGTTCGAATTCAGTGTAAGATTGAGCAAGCTCCATTTTTTGCCAAACCAACTCCATATCGTAGTATTTGTTGATATGATCCTAACGCGACTGATCGCGTTCGATTTGGACCTAAAACGAATTAGATATTTAATTTACAAAATTCATTATTTGAAAAATAATATTTGAAATTTACTAATAACATAATTTACTCAACTTAATCTCTTCCCCCTCTAATCTCTCTCCCTCATCTCCCCTTGCGTTCTCAGGCATAAAATAATGAGACTTTCAACCGATCACTGCCACCTCTCCACCGCAGCTCTAACCATAGTAACTCGCCAGGGAGTAGCCCCACCTCCTCCTCACCTAGCGCCACTGACCACGCTTCTCCATTTGCTGCCAATTACCAGCAAAAGCCCCAAACATCGAAAGACGTTTGTCGATAATTACGGCCAGCTTCGACCACCAGACGCCATTTCATGACCACCCAAGCATTGCCTCGTCATTCTAGCCCCAGCGGCACCACCTATACCCTCCACCATTTCCTACAGCACCACCCCGAGGTCAATAATACGTCGTCGCTCATCTCAAGATTCTGGAAACCATAGGCAATTGCACCTCATCTACACCATTGATTGCACTCAACACATCCTCCCTGGTATTTTGTTAGCTATCGTCGTGATCTGAAATCAACTCGAGTGGTCCCAAGGAATTAGGGCCTTAGGATGAGAAGCATTTAAACTTTGAAGGGAATAAACAGAATGAACACAAATATAAATATGAGAGGGGGAATAATGGGCGCGCAGGGTGGAGTATGGCTTGGTGTATGGGGTATAGTAATAGTGGTGGGTCAATGGTTGTATGATCAAAGTCATGGCTATGTAGTCAAATCTACATATATATATATTATTTAAATTTAAAATATCAAACCCTATAATTTCGAACCCCAATCGAGGTATGCCGTCTGGCGTTCTATATGTCATACCTCTATTTCGAATGCAATAAGACTAATTTCGAGACCTAATTCGATCATATGCAGAAGATAGCTTTTGAACCCAATTATTATATTAAATTTTCAATATTAAATTCTACGCGTTTCAATCTTTGCACGGCAAAACGATACATCTAATCATTACGAAATATGACGACATAATATAATTCACTATGAAGGATTCAATGAAATTAGTTTCTTCGAAATCTGAGGCAGTGCCCAAGAAGGCTATTTATACTCGTTAATTAAAACGGATTATTTTCAAAATCAATCAAATCACTTTTAAATCCAATTTAAAGGTTTTATTGTATTTATTCTTATTAAATAGAATTTTAAAAAGCTTTGAATAATTTTTATCTAACTTAAAACCCAAGATTCAATTATTTTAAACAATTTTCAATTATTAATTTAATAATTTAATTATCAAATAAATAATTATATTTGAAATTGTTTGACTTATAAAAAAATTATTAAATATTTAATATCAATTAAATATTACAAAATTAAATGACTAAAATTCTAGATCGTGACATATCTACTTACAATAAATAACAAAATAAATATCACAAAAGCGTTCCATACCACTACGTGGTACTCAAACATTTTGTAAAGACCCAGAATTTTGGTCGTTTAATTTTGAACGTTTAATTTATTTTTAAATGTTAAATTTGAATTATTAATTGATTTTGAATATGGAAGAATTTCTGAAATGGTTTAAAATTCCAAATACAGCGATTTAATTGATTTGCTAAAATGGTAATTTAATATTTGAAATTGGGAAAATATGGGAGTCTGGAGTTAAATGTGAGAAGAAATGATTTCTAGAATGAATAAAAATTCTATTTGGTAAAATTTTTAAAATGGAGATTTCAAGTAATTCCGTTGATTTTGAAAATTGATCGATTTAATCGACGAGTTAAAATAGCCTTCCGGGACACAGTATCAGAATTCGGTGAAACCAGTTCCATTAGATCCATAATAGTTTATTATGATTAGATTTCAAATTTCGTAGCGTTTGGAGTTACCGTTTATTCATACGGTATAGAAATGCGTTGAAAATAAATATCGAAAATTTAATATTTTGATTCGATTCGAAATGCTACCTTCCACATACGACATAATTAGGCTTTGAAACCTGTTCCATTGTGTTCGAAATAGGGTTAAAATGTTATAAATGCCAGGCAGCATGTTTCATTTGGTGTTCGTTTGAAAAAGCACGTTAAAATTGGAAATAATACTAAAATTATTAATATGCATGTGTGTGTGTATGTGCACGTATATATGCACCTCAACAGAAACCTTAGCTTTCCTCTTAACGTAGCCGCCATTTTGTTTTAGTGGTCGAAAAGCTCTCATTTTCTCCTTCAAAATTCTCCTTATCCATCGACAGTAAGAGAAAATTTTCAATGGGAAAGATGAAGAGCACATCGAGCTCGACCAAATCAACGGTGGTGATCGCCTCTAGTTCATTGAGGCAGCGACAAATCGATGAGATAGACGGTGCGTTTGAGGGGCAATTCCATGGTGAGGAGGGGCTGAGTGGCATGGGGTTTCTGGCCTTGCTGGAGTGGGAATAGGCGCACGTTTTGGTGGTCCTTGATCGATCTCTCGATGATCAAGGTGAGAGCGGCATGCTTGGGAAGTCGCCGATGTTGGGTTTCATTCAGCAGGTTGAATGAGAGGGGAGAAGTAAGATAGTGCGACTAGATTTCTCTTTTTAAAATTGTACGGCTGAGATTCATTTGATAAATAAAAAAAGAAATTATAATTTTAAATTTTTATTCAAATCTTTCAAATAGCATAACTTTGTCATGCGAGGTCGAAATCAGACGAAACAAGCGGCGAGGGGATCGTTGCGACGAGCACTACACGTTGGAACAAAATTGGAGGCAATTAGAGCAACTTAAAATTTTAGGTTGAATAGAACGTGTTCGATTTAATTTAAAATTGGAACGTTTGACGAATTAAAACTCAAGGTGAGTTAATCTCACTCAATTTTGGACCGCTGGCTTTAATTTTGGAATAGTTAAAATTAATAAATGATTGATTGGTTAAATTGATGTCTTTTTTATCATTTGGATGTGATATTATATATAGTAATACATATATATATATATATATATATATATATATATATATATATATATATTGGAGTGATTGATATTCCCGCATTTATATAGCGGATGACCCCATATACCGCGATATTCCACCTCGCAGCAGAATTGGTATTTTTATGTTATGCTAATATCTATGGATGTAGGGAAATGGGTTGGAGGAATCCAACTAGATTCCTCAAAAATGTAAATTTAATTTCATATATAGTGATATATGTTTCGTTTGAATAATCTGCGACAGGTTGTTGTGTGATTTAAATTGATTGAATGATATGATAGTTTAGCTGGATTTTGGTATTTTTAAATACCAATAAAATATTGTTTTGAAATTGGTAAAGAATTGTAAACGGGGATTTTGAATTGAAATATTTTCATAGATTTTTGGATAAATTAATTAGATAAAGTAAATGGTTTTGGAATTGTATTTAATTGTTTCAGGATATTATGGATAGGATTTTGGAAATAAAAGTATATAAAAGGATTTTTAAATAATAAATCCTTAAATGATACTTTGTCAAATATAAAAGGTTTTTAAGTCGAGGTTTTAAATATTTTTGAAGGATGGAAATGAATATGGGAATAAGTATAAAATTGGTTATACTGGACTCAAGTAAGGTTTCTAAATTTACGAGGTGAAATTAGAATCGAAGTTTTGGCTTGTTTAAAAACAGGATTTTTAATTATTAACTAGGTGATATTAAAAGTGTTAAAAATATTCTAAAAATTAGTCATTTAATTATTTTTAATTGTTAAAACAAATTTAGTTATTAGTTAGTCTATTTATCATGATTATAAAAGGTTAATTATTATTTAAGAACTAGTCAGCATTTTTGTTTTAAAGGATAAATTATTAAATATTAATATGGCTTTGTATAATAACTTTTATCTAAGTATATTCAGCCTCGATTAAACTCGAAATTTATTTTATAAATTATAAGCCTTATTTCGAGATAAGTTTTAAATAAAGTTTTTGGGAAGTAATGGTATATTCACATGGCGTAAATCAGAGGCAGTAAGTGCCTACAGTTAAGTTTTGGATTTCTCTGGGATAGAGATGTAACCATTGAGCTATGATCCATGGCTTGATACCGCAGTGGTACTTTCATATTATGAAAAAAAAGTTTTCAAATATTTTTAAAAGGGATAATTTGAGAATATACTGAATTCGATAAGATAAGTACATGACCTTTGATAAAGAAATTTAATTTGTTTAAAATTTATATTAAATAATACGTGGTGTTTTTTAGTGAAAATGAAGTATTTGGTTGAATTGATTGTTTATTTGATAGTTAAATAACCGACTATCAAATTTGGACCTAAATATAACTTTGGGAATATCTAGAAGAAGTACGAGAATTATATGGCACAGTTACCATTCAAGGTGCTATACTATACGTATAAAACTTGTTTCGTTCTTCTAGGACGACGTTAAGGAAATCCGTCCACTAGTGGTTAGGAGGTGATCTACGATCTTATCTTCATTTGTTTACTTCCTAAAGAAAAGGGGGTTAAGTTTACCGGAAATAGCGAACGTTGTTTCGAAGAGACCGAGATCAGATTTGTTATTCGAAAACCACTTTGATCCAACGAGTACGTTTTTGAAATGAAGGCAAGAGCATGGAGTCGAAGAAGGAGCAATGAAGTGCAAGCGCTAATCGCTACTAATTTTGAGTGTGATTCCAAAATGGATGTAGTAGGAACAGTGCCTTCGGTTCCGTTCAGACTCGGAACAGACTTGTATGGATGGATGCTATCAGTACATTGCCATTGGAGGACAATGAGCATTGTAAGTGAAATTTCCTTGAAAAGGTAATCGTAGTCTCTAGCATCATCAACCGGGAATGACTGAAAAGGAGGGGCGATGTAGCAAGGCTACGTGGGTAGCACCCAATTAGGGTATGTTTATCACCTTTCTAGATACCCTCGGTTATTATTACTACGATCATGGAAGGGGCTCAGAAAAGGGTGGGAAAACCCAGGGTGATAACATATTCGGTCTATCCAGGTTAGAGATAGTCCTGTCTTGTGCGGCAGGAGATCCCGATGTGGTCCTCGGTATGCTGTTCTAGACGTGTACTGTGACAGGCGATACCCCAGTGCCTAGTCATTCGAATGGAATCCATTCTCCAATAAGCACTGTGCGATTTTAATTGTGCCCAACTATACTGAAATTGAAATGTAAGCATTTCAGCTATTTGAATAAGTATTTGTACTTAGACACTATTATAATATCAGATGGTTTTGATATTAAATGTTTTGGTTATCACAAGGTAAAAACCTATCGTGTTTATTTGTGGCGTGGTCTTACGAGATACCTTTGATTTTCAAAGGATTTTGAAAACTTTAATAATTCAAATTGAGTGTGTTTTCTCACGCTGGTTTTCTAAACTGACTCGGGTGTTATTTTCTTATAATGTTCGGGTCAGGCCAACTATTTCAGGTTCAGGTTAGGATGCTATGGAGCTCAGGAGACGAGCTGGAGACCGAGATGTATTCCCGTACTTGTTTTATTCCGCTGCAATGTTTTGTTTGAAAATACCAGCATTTGTGAGGACAGATTATTATAACTGTCTAGGCTAGTAATTATTTATTGTGTACTTCGATGAGAAATATGTACATAACAGTTTTAGTTTATGTAAAGAATTATTTATATTGTATGTTATTCAATCTGGGTGAGACTCTGTTTTGTTTATTTCTTCTTTTTTCTACCTACCTTCTTTTCCCTCAACAATCTATCCTTCCGGCACTCGATCGTTTGACATGTTATACAATAAGCATATTTATGTTGATTTTCGAGGGTCGAAAGGGTGGGTCGTCACAGTTGGTATCAGAGCTTAGGTTGGTGATATACTTGGGCTTTGTTGGCGATTTACTTATTAGAGATAGAGTCAGGAATAATTTAGAATGAGTTTGATTGTATTAATAGATATGAGCCCGTATTTGTTCATGAATATAAAATGTTTTTGTATTGTGTTGACTTACCGCTGAGTGTTTATGAATTCTGGTTGGTACCGAAAGTACAGTCGTATCGATAGGGGTTTCTAAACTCCTAAATAACGTAAACCGATACAGTATTGTTTTGAAGGGGGTAAATAAAATAATTTTACCCAAACTATAGTTTGATATAAAAGAAATAATTTTCTGAAATTATTATACTGTATATGCTTGGAATGTTTGGTTGTTAATATTATAATCAGAATAGACTATAAAATTTTAAATGGTTATAAATGTATAACCAAATAGAAATTTATAAGTATGATTTATACAAAGGAGTATGAATAAAAAATTTATTTAAACCAGAGTTTAAATCCTAGAAATTTTGAGAAACAGGTTAAAATTAATTTGAACTAAGTATTTAGGATTTTAAATCTTGAGAATTCTGGAAATGTTTTCCAAAATGGTTTGTGAGGAATAATGGAGTAGTATTTGAAAATGTCTTTGGAATAGGAAATGTTTTAAAATGAATTTTTGGAAGTAAGGAAGCACTGAGCTCACTTCAATCGTTGGAAAATAATCCCAGTGATGATGGTCACATCATTAGTATTCATTTTCGGGTTTTTAAGTGATGGATTGCTACTGTGATGGTTGACTAAGATTATTTTTTTTGGCTTGCAAGTAAACAAGTTTTGTTTTAGGAATTCCAAAGGAAATTATTGTGGGAAAAAACAAGTTGTTTTGGAAATCCGAAAGTACGATTTGACATACAAAAGTGATATATCTATGGTTATGGTTTCAAAATGTTTTGAAAATAAAAAATGGGTAATTAAATTCTGGGGTTTTCTATTTAAAGATTTGTAAAGTTAATAAAATTAGTTATTGAACTTATAATGTGGAGTTGGTATAGATAAGAAAGGAAAATGTAAATTTTAATCCTGGGATTAAATTTAACTTAAGTAAATTAAAGTGAATTAGATGGGTTGGAATTTAACTTAAGATAAGTCAAATAAATAGAAACCGGATTTGAATTGAATGGAATTTAAAGTTGAAGTGTAAAATGGTTTTGTAATTGTAAGTAATAATTATTGAAGTAAATGGATATACTTAAGCTTCAGAGTTATGATTATAAAATGCAAATGAACTCAGGTAAGTAAAGCGGGATTTTAAGCAAATAAGTTTTTGAACTTATGAATTGAAATTGCAATGGTATAACCAAAGTGAAAATGGTTTGAAATTATGGTAAATGAAAGGAAATTCATGAAAAATTGAATTTTTAATGAAGGGTGAATTGAAATCTAGTAAATTGAATATAAATATTAATGGTGAAGTGTTTATATAACTACCTTTTATAAATATTGAAGGTGAGTAAATCTAAGGGGAAATTCAAGGAATTGTGGGTAAATAAGTTGTATAACTTATTAAACCAGGAAAGTGGAAAAGCATAACCAAGTTAAAAGGTTAAGTAATTGACAACCAAGGAACGAATTCAATTTAAGAGTAAATGAATTGAATATAATTTTGGGATATGGATTGGAAAAGTTGAGTGTGAACTTAAGTTTTAAAGCTGAATATAACTTAAGCAGTGATATGGAATGCTTATAATAAACTTAGAAACAACTTTTTGAAATGGTTTATAAATAAATTAGCTTATAATGAAACATCGTCCACTATTAAATGAAGCGAATAAACCTATGTGAATTAATTGAAAGTGAATGGAAAAGATGTAATATAAGATGGAAGTAGACTAATAGAAATACAAGTGCAGGAACCATGTATGATATAATGAATTGTTCGAGAATCGATTTATATGAAATGATTCCCCAATGATATAGTATAAATGGGATATACTAAGTAAATGTAAACAAAAAAATTGAATGGGATTCAATTTAAAATGAATAAGAACCGAGTTGCAATGGAAACTTAACTTAAGTGATTATTTATGAAATAAATTTATCAATAAATTAACATGGACTGGAATGTTGCTTAATACAACATGAAGCAAACAAGGTTTGGTGAAAAACTTGAATGGGAATCAATTGGAAATTAGAAATTTTGATTTAAAATCAGTTTAAAAAGGGAATAAACTGAAGCTGATAAAATGGATTTGCATATAATGAAAGTGAATAATAAATGGAATACAAATAAATTGATTGGGAATCAATTTGAAAGTGAATAAAAGTGAATTTATGCAAGTAAGGCACATATAAATCAATTTGGAGAAAATATGAGTTTGTTTGTTGTAAATATAAATTGAATGCAATAAATTTAGTAGTAAATCATTTCGAATTGAGTGAAATGATAAAAATGATATATAAATCCATGGAAAGTGATTAAATTAATGTTGGAACCCTATAATTGCTTGCGAATATATGATTGGCGTATTCAGATGAGGAAGGTTATGTTTAGCTAGTTAAATAAATGAAGTGTTATAAAATTTCATGACTTTGAAACTTATGTGCTTGTTTGAGTAAGTACAGGTACATGGAGCTATTGGATAGATTTTTGGGTTGCGTAAATGCATATAAAATAAGCTACTCGCTTAAAAACGCAAAATAAAGGTATGCCTATGCAATAAAATAAAGAAATAATAATATATTGGCATATATTTTGTTTTTCGACCGTGTGGGCCGATGTATATATTTTTATCTCTCTTATCATATTGTATAAATCTCTCCTTACAAAGGAAACCTATCAAAAACTTCGAAAATTTAGGGTGTTGGACAAAGTTTGAAATTTTTGTTAACTAGAAAAGATGATTTTTGAATTATATTAGAAATCAAGGCTTGTGAATTAGAAATGGAAGCTAATTGTTTAGATAAAAACCAAAAGGGTTTAGAGAAGTGAACGTGGGATTTTAATTAAGTGGGTTTTAGAAAAGTTAATGGGTTTGGGAGCATTTTTCCTACCTTAGCAATTTCGAGGACAAAAATTTTATAAGGGAGGAAGAATGTAACGACCGGAATTTTGGTTGTTTCATATTGAACGTTTAATTTATTTTTAAATGTTGAATTTGAAATATTAATTGATTTTGAATATGGAAGAATTTCTGAAATGGTTTAAAATTCCGAATACAGCGATTTAATTGATTTGGAAAAATGGTAATTAAATATTTGAAATTGGGCAAATATGTGAGTCTGGAGTTAAATGTGAATAGAAATAATTTCTAATATGAATATAAAATCTGTTTGAATTATAATTGAGTTGGTATGTTTTTAAAATGGAGTTTTTAAGTAATTTCATTGATTTTGAAAATCGATTGATTTAATCGACGAGTAAAAATAGCTTTCCGGGGCACAGTCTCGAAATTCAACGAAACTTGTTCCATTGGATCCATAATATTTTATTATTATCGGATTTCAAATTTTGTAGCGTTTGGAGTTACCGTTTGGTCGTACGGGTAGAAACGCCAAGAAAATAAATGTCGAAAACTTAATATTTTAATTCAATTTGAAAAGCTATCTTCCACATACGATCGAATTAGGCTTCGAAACCTATTCCATTGTGTTCGGTATAGGGGTAAAACATTAAAAATGCTAGGCGGCCAATTTTGTTGGAGTTCGTTTGAAAAAGCACGCTAAAATTGGAAATAATATTAAAATGATTAATATTCATGTATACATATATGCATCTCAACAGAAACCCTAGCTTTCCTCTTAACGTAGCTTCCATTTTTGTTTTAACGGTCGAAAAGCTCTCATTTTCTCCTTCAAAATTCTCATTATCTATTGACAATTAGAGAAAATTTTTAGCTGGAAAGATGAAGAGCTCATCGAGCTCGACCAGATCAATGGTGTTGATCGCCTCTAGTTCATCGAGGCAGCGGCAAATCGACGTGATAGACGGTGCGTTCGTGGGGAGATTTTGTGGCGAGGAGGGGGCAGAGTGGCACGGGGTGTCTGGCATTGGTGGAGTGGGAGTAGGCACACGTTTTGATGGTCCTTGATCGATCTCTCGATGATCGAGGTAAGAGCAACACGCTTGGGAGGTCGACGATGTTGGGTTTCGTTTGATAGGCTGAATGAGAGGGGAGAAGTAAAGGAGTGCGGCCAGATTTCTCTTTTAAAAAAGTGTAAGGCCGAATAAAAAAAGAAATTATTGTTTTAAATTTTTATTCAAATCTTTAAATTAGCATTACTTTGTCATGCGAGGTCGAAATCGAACGAAACAAGCGGCGACGGGATCGTGGCGACGAGCATTACACGCTGGAATAGAATTGGAGGCAATTGGAGAAAGTTAAAATTTAAGGTTAAATCGAACGTGTTCAATTTAATTTAAATTTGAACATTTGGCGAATTAAAATTCATGGTGAGTTAATCTCACTCAATTTTGGATTGCTTGCTTTAATTTTGGAATAGTTAAAATTAGTAAATGATTGATTGGTTAAACTGATGTCTTTTTATCAGTTGGATGTAATATTATATATAGTAATACACACACATACACACACACACACACACACACACACATATATATATATATATATATATATATATTAGAGTGATTGATATTCCTGTATTTATATAGCCAATGAGACCCTATGCTCCGTGCATAATAAAGGATAACCCCATATACCGCGATATTCCACCTCGAAGCAGAATTGTTATTTTTATGTTGTGCTAACATCTATGCATGTAGGGAGTGAGTGCATGCAGTTAAGTTTTGGATTTCTCTAAGATAGAGACATAACCATTGAGCTGTGATCCATGATTTGATACCGCAATGGTACTTTCCATATTATTTAGAAAAAAGTTTTCAAATATTTTTGAAAGGGATAATTTGAGAATATATTGAATTCGATAAGATAAGTACATGACCTTTGATAAAGAGATTTTATTTGTTTAAAATTTAAATTAAATAAGACTTGGCGTTTTTCAATGAAAATGAAGCATTTGGTTGAATTGATTGTTTATTCGATAGTTAATTAACCGACTATCAAATCTGGACCTATATATAACTTTGGAAATATCTAGAAGAAGTATGGGAATTATATGCTACAGTTACCGTTTAAAGTGCTATATTGTACGTATAAACTCATTTCGTTCTTCTAGGACGACGTTAAGGAAATCCATCCACTAACGGTTAGGAGGTGATCTTCGATCTTAACTTCATTTGTTATTCCCTAAAGAACCGGGGATTGAGTTTAACGGAAATAGCGAATGTTATTTCAGCTATTTGAATAAGTATTTGTACTTAGACACTATTATAATATCAGATGATTTTGATATGAAATATTTTGGTTATCGTAAGGCAAAAATCCGTCGTGTTTATTTGTGGCGTGGTCTTAAGAGATACTTTTGATTTTCAAAGGATTTTGAAAACTTTAATAATTCAAATTGAGTGTGTTTTCTCATGCTGGTTTTCCGGACTGACTCGGGTGTTGTTTTATTAAAATGCTCGGGTCAGACAGAGTATTTCAGGTTCGGGTTAGGATGCTATGGAGCTCAAAAGACGAGCTAGAGACCGAGACGTATTCTCGTACTTGTTTTATTCCGCTGTAGTGTTTTGTTTAAAATTACCAGCATTTGTAAGGACATGTTATTATAACTGTCCAAGCTGGTAATCATTGATTGTGTACTCCGATGTGAGATATGTATATTACAGTTTTGGTTTGTGTAAAGAACTATTTATATTGTATGTTATTTGAGTTCGCTGTGAGATTTTTTTGTTTAGTTCTTCTTTTTTCTACCTACCTTATTTTCCCTCAACAATCTGTCTTTCTACCACTCGATCGTTCGGCATGTTATACAAAGAGCGTATTTATGTCGATTTTCGAGGGTTGAAAGGGCGGGTCGTCACACGTTTATTCACTGCTTATAAATTACACTCAAACTATCTAGTATTTTGTATAACGAATACAAATAATAACCGAGGAAATATGACTGAATGCCACATCCTAAACGTTACTATAACCCTGTTTATTTAGATTTCTCGTCATACAGTATAAACATCAAAAATCACACAGAAAGATGTCATCACTGTATCATCTCAGAATCATCAATCAAATCATGTCAATAGTAAATCACTCGTTTAATCCAATTCAATATACTTAAAAGGAATAATCAGGAAAAACATTAAAATAGATAATTCAAATAAATATCAATATAAAGTATCCAAATCGATACCTGATATACATCGTTCTCAATAATTTAGCTTATATAAGTATATAAATGCTTTGATTTTAACAATAAATAGATATTCAAGAATTAGCAAGAAATAAACTCAATTGTAATTTTACTATTTATAATGCCTAATTTCTCAATTTTTCATAAAATTGATCAATTATTAAATATTTTCTAATTATATTAGGAAACTCATCAATTATTAAATATTTACTAATTATATTAGGAAACTCAATTCTAATCGAGGCCTAAAATAATGAATTCACAAACATTTTATCTTATATAAGAAAATAAATATTTATAAATTAAAAAAGTATACATGGATTAACAAGTAATAAACTTAATGGTAATTTTATTACTTATAATCGATTTCTCAATCTTGAATATACATAAATAGTAGGTAAATATTTATTAAATTAAATAACTCATTTTAATCATTTTTAATACCCACTAAGGTTTAAGCCTTTGAAAAACACCTATAACAAGATGGTAGCAAACATGTGGACATGCGTGTGTATGATTCGTAGAATGCAAGCGTGATGCAAAATATGGTTATAATTCAAAAGTCCGTGTATCCAAATGCACTACTGTCTAAAGCCTAATGAGTGAATGGATGCAACGACTAACGAGCTATGGTATAAGCTGATGTATATCTACATTGAGATCAAATTAGCATACATAGAATGTTACTACTTACGTCCTAGATCAATCCTACCCGCATCCTGGAGCTACTAGCATTGATATTAATTATGAAAGCACTAATCAATCATACATATCATTTTCATTCGCAATTTTCCATTTTACTACTAGTATTAAATTCAATTTGGTGTATAATAAAACTTTAAAATATTTTACATTTATATCTTACATAAAAGTATGTAATTGTTTTACTTTATCTGAATGAGAATACATACATATATATGGTTATAGGAATGAACTCTCATGGATATCCAAGCTGTAATCAACTACTCACGCATTGCTATACATATCAAGTATACTAGCAAGAAAATGGATGAACCCAAAATAAAATACCACGGCAACATGTTATACAAAAGAAATAAGTAATAGCTGTATATGGCCATGAACACACATGTAACTATACAAATGCATGCATACTAGTATGAACACCCAATCACGCATGCTAGAAAGAAGTGACCAAGTTGCACGCATACGTACATACATATACATACACACAGCATATGCCAAAATAGAACCCAAAAGCAATGTAAAGAATAGCAGTAAGGTACAAAAATATTGATATGCAGACACTAATTCAATAGAACACAAAAACCCATATTTATATATTAATGCATTCACCAAATTTACAGACGTACATACACGTACAAAAATACACTGCACATGAAACCGGACACACACATGCGCTCTCCTACAACCTAACATAAATCCATGCATGCAAATATATATTCAAAGTTACACGTCCTACACTACTTACGCCAAATACAAAACAATAAATTAAAACTTAAAATGTTCAAACCCTCACCCTCTAAACAACAGCAACAAAGTACGATTGGATATGCGGACCCCACTAACCCACAAAAGCACATACACTCTATATATATATATATACACATATATATATATATATACACACATATATATATATACACATATATATATATATACACACACATATATATATATATACACATATATATATATACACACACACACACACACACATATATATATATATATATATATATATATATATTAGCATCAGAATTGGTCACTAAAACCCTTGAGAAAGATTATGTATAGGGGTTAATGAAGTAAGTAAATTAAAACAGAGAATTGTATGCTAAATTAAATGCAAAAACAAGAACACCGGATTTATAGTGGTTCAGCGTAACTGTCTACGTCCACTTTGAGTTTTGATCTTTATTGCTTTCACAAATGATTGAATACAAATACAAAGTACGATTGGATATGCGGACCCCACTAACCCACAAAAGCACATACACTCTATATATATATATACACATATATATATATATATACACACATATATATATATATATACATATATATATATATATATACATATATATATATACACACACGCACACACATATATATATATATATATATATATATATATATATTAGCATCAGAATTGGTCACTAAAACCCTTGAAAAAGATTATGTATAGGGGTTAATGAAGTAAGTAAATTAAAACAGAGAATTGTATGCTAAATTAAATGCAAAAACAAGAACACCGGATTTATAGTGGTTCAGCGTAACTGTCTACGTCCACTTTGAGTTTTGATCTTTATTGCTTTCACAAATGATTGAATACAAATACAATCCGTACTATAATGACTTGAATACAAGCGCTAAGTAAAATAGAATAAGTCTTGAATGCAGCAGAGGCTCCCATGTGTTCTTCCGAAAAAGGTCCATTTCACTATGCCCATGCCCTCCTATTTATAGACGAAGATGGGTTGGACTTCCCACATGGGCCTAGGAACAAGGTACCTCGTCCCGTGGTAAGTAACTTCTATGCACCGAGCCATAGATGCCGAACGGCAATTGCCAAGCGAGCTTGGTTGAACAAGAGAATGCCGAGCGAGGCCTTCGTGCCGAACGGCACTCGTACGCCGAGCCACACATCCAGGCCGAATGGCATTCGTATGCCGAGCGAGGGATGCGTGTTGAACTGCACTCGTATGCCGAATGAGGTGCTGTGCTGAACGAGTGGAGGTGTCGAGCGAGGCCTATGCCGAACGACTCATCTATACCGAACGAGGCATTATGCCGAACGACCCTTCCATGCCGAGCGAGGCTTTATGCCGATCGATTCTTCTATGTCGAATAAGGTAAGATGCCGAACGACCCCTCAATGTCGAATGAGGCATTGATGCCGAGCGACCCTTCTATGCCGAACAAGGCACTATGCCGAGCGACCCTTCCATGCCGAGCGAGGCTTCATGCCGAGTGACCCTTCCCTGCCGAGCGAGGCTTCACGCCAAGCGATTCTTCTATGCCGAACGAGGCAAGATGCTGAACGACCACTCAATGTCGTTCGAGGCAAGATGCCGATCGATCCCTTAATACCGAACGAGGTAAGATGTCGAATGACCTTTCTATGCCGAACGAGGCAAGATGTCGAGCGAGAGGAGGTGCGTCGAACGAAGCCTGTGCCGATCGAGATATCCATGTCGAGCCTCTTGTTACATGATCAAACAACCGGGTAACACTTTCCCCTTAAAGTGTATCGTATAGACCAACACAGTGTGCTTTGAATCGTGAACATTCCGTGCTTTTCTTTGAACCCTTGTTCTGTCCTCTCGATAGTGATCTCCTACGATCTCCTGAATGCTGAAAGAGGCATTGAAAGTCGAATGACATATTGATGCCGAATGAGACATTGATTCCGAACGACATTGATGCCGAACGACCGAGGTGCCTTGACCGGTTCTACCGATCACTGTCTATTCGCCTTCCCTCTTTCCTATATAACCCAACACTTCTTCTCTTTCCCCCTTTTACTTTTACCTCCACTCTACAAGGCTTTCGAACTCGTCTTCCACCAGACTCGTGCTAACACCTCAACATCCCTTTCCCTTCCAAATCCGATACGTTGCCTCTCGACTTCCCTTAACAACAAGCCTGAGTTGATTCCAATTCCAAATCGAACACTTCACTAGACTTCGACCCATTCTTCTAGGTATGGACCTCTCAATTGTTTGACTTTCTTCAATTGGGGGTTTTGTACAAGATTCAAATTCACGTTCTTCCTTTGACTCACGAATAATGGAAGTCGTGTAGATATGGAAGATGGATCTAAGGTTTGGACGTGCCTTAGGATTAGATGGATAGGAAGAAGGAAGAGGGTGTTGGCCCAGTAGGAATCGGTGAGGGTAGGGACTGTTGGTCGAGGGCGACGTGTGAGTTGAAGTGGTAGTCGACTGGCCATCTAGGAAGGTATTTAGTATGTTCAAAGAAGTGAGTTGAAGGAAGACGTGTGGCCGTGGCTTGGCATGACTTCCGCATGTCGAACGATGGAGAGGGAGTGTTGGAGTGAGGTTGAAGTTGGGGTTGGCGTGCCGAGCGATGTGGCTCGGTATGACCACGGCTCGGCATGACTCCCTACTGCCGAACGAGGTAATAGGGAGTGCAGGAGAGAAGTAGGAGTTGAGGGAAAAGTGCTGAGCGATGCGACTCGGCATGACTTGTCGAATGACTCATCAGTGCCGAGCAATAGAAAGGGAGTGTAGGAAGGAAGTTGGAGTTGGGTTCAACATGCCAAGCGATGCGGCTCGGCGTGGCTGTGGCTCGGCATGACTTGCCGCATGCGGAACGGTGGAGAGGAATGTAGGAGAGCGAAGTAGGCAATAAATAGTCGAGTCCTTCCTGGGCCGAACATATGACAGTAAACAGGGACAAGGACTTAAACAATCAAGCTTATCGAACAATCCAGACTGATAACTCCCCTGTCTTAACAACCATAAACCTGAACTTATCTTGACTAAAAAAGATAATAACCATCATACAAGCTCTCGGAGACGGTCAGCGATGACGGTCTTCGAAGGTGGAAGTCTAAAGCTTAACTTTATTTCATCAACTTTATGACTTGTAACTCTTTGGCACTTATACTTGAACGGTTGCACTAGTTCACACACCACACATGGGGAGTATTTTGTTTTTACGTCTAATGTCGATCGTTTTTCAAGTACAGTTTAAACAGGTGTTTCATCAGATCCAACATTCATTAGAGATGTCTAGAAAATCCAGCTCTGCCACAGTCTCAAATAGACCCGAGCTAACTTCTCAACAAGAAGTAGTTGGAACTTTGAATCCATCAATTGCTACTGTACAAGATATTCTGAGCCCCACGATCGCATCTGTCAACTTGGCTCCCAATGCCTTGGTTGCAACGATCTTTCTAGACAATTCGGTCGATTCTCAAGCTTCAAGAATTAATGAAAGCGCTCTTCTCGCATATGCTCAACTCACGGGATTCCTTTTGACGACGTGTTGGTTCCATCAGGACAAGATCATCCTCACTTGTCCCCAGTCGGATATACGGATTACAACAAATTTATGTGTTGGGTTGGTAGCATGCCGCTATTCAACTCCTTCCTTCACAACCTGTTACAGTATATTGAGATCGCTCCATCGTAATTACGTCTAAAAAGTCACGTGTTCATGTACGGCACGTGCATTCTCTTCATGAGCATCCTTTTCAGGCTCCCGACTACTGGCGATATCCGCTATATTTATCGTTTCAAGAGACGATCGGACAGCCCATCTTTTGTACTTCTCGAGCCACACTACAAGTGTCAAATCCTGACCGGGGCATGGAGCAAATTCCCTCAGTATAAGCAGGAGTGGTTCTACGTTCATTGTCCCCCTGGCTTTGCAAGGAGATGGGTGGAAGGGGATAAGTCTTTTTTTGGATCAATACTTGCATTCGGTGGAAATTGCACCTTTTCTAACTCTTTTTCTACTTTTACAGGCATTAGCCCACATCCCGAAGGCTCCGGGTATTCTGAAGCCGTTGAAGCTATCCGAGCTATCCCCGTGGAAGACCGGGACATTAGATTTTTTATTTCCAACGAATCGCTCTCTAGATTCGGGCTGCTGGCGGAAGCTTGTCGGATAAGTCTTCCTCATGGCGTCACCATTACCTAGTCTGCCTTGGACAAAGGCAAAAGGCTAGCGGGGTCATCAACATGTGATACCCCCGACACATCTAAGGAGGGCGAGATTAGAGAAGCTAAAGAGCCCGAAGTACTGGGTGATAATGTTAGTCCCGCTCGAGAGCCGGTAACTGAGGTTCATGATATCGAAGTAACGCCTCCCCTTGCGAAGGGAAATAAAAAATTGGCTTATAAATTGAGGAAGAAGATGGTGGGTGGATCCTCTAAGATCACAATCACTTCGGTGGCGAGAGAGCCTTCTTCTCAACACTTAGAGAGTTCTTTGAAAGGCTTATCGAACCTTGCTATTTTTGATGATTTGCTTAATTATGGCTTCGATGATCCGGAAGCCCTTAAGCTTCATTCACCTCCGAAAGGCAGTGCAGGCGCTCAAGCCCATGTCTAGGGAGAAAAAACTCATATAAGTAGAGATAAAGAAACTGGTTTGTTGGGGGGAAACACTAGGAAACACACGGAAGCGTGCACTTCACCTTGCACTTCAATTTTAGCCATCACTCTACTCTTTGCTAACTTGTTGTTATTCTCATTCTGTGCAGGTTACATGGGACACACTTACGAACTCGATCGTCTTCGTGGGTCATCTATTTTTCATCATTCTGGCTAGGATTCGGGCCTCGGCAAACGTAGAGACAGAGATGACTCTGGAGACCGAGACTACCACCCTCGAGAATCAACTTATCGAAGAAAAACATACAACCGGTCCTCATATTCCCGGGATCCTCCTTCTCAATCGGTGCAAGGCAGGGAGAAGTCTACGCAGAAGGGTCCCAGCCTGAGACCCACCGAGATCAACATTCTGGTTCATCAAGAACAAGGCAATCTCGGGAACCCCATAAAACATCTATAATTTCCAGGCATACTCCTCCCCTTATTGTACCTAATCTGTCGGTAGCAGAAAGACATACTAAGCTCAAGGTCACTTTCCTGAAAATATGCTTTGATGGTTTGAAATTTCTCCCGACGATTCATCACATTCCGGGACACGTCAAACAAAGCGTTATTGCTTGTATCAACGACTTTTACGTTCAACATGATGCATTTTTCCATTTAGCTGAAAAAGTTTTGGAAGTTTCTATTGAGCGTCAACATGAAATCGATCGCCTGAAGTTCGAAGCTATTCACGATAAAGACATTATTAAAGCTCAGGATGAAAAGCTCTCTTCATATAAGTCTCAACTCAAAGCTGCCTAAAAAAGTGTTAAAGACACAGCGGAGGCTGTTAATCGTCTGGAGACGACACATAATAAATAAATTGACGAAGCGGTCCAACGTTGCATGGACTTAGCTTTAGAGAAGGATTCTGTTCAAAAGGAGAGGGATGCATTCGCCCAGCGAGTCAAAGAGTTGGAAGAGCTACTCCTCAAAGAGAAAGAGGAAAAAACTGCTGCTCAGGAAGAGTCGCAATGATATTGCGATGAGATTATTGCTACGCGACTCTTGAAGACAAAGCTCGACGACGAACTCTCTAAAGTGGAGGTGCTAAAGGATGAAGCTCGTGAGGAGGGCAAAAGAATTGCATCCACGGAGTTTGAGTCTCGCCTTGAGGTGGCTACAGAGACTGGCAGGGAGGAGATCAAGTGCCTGTTTGATCTGCTTATAGAGGAATACAACGCCCGTGTCCTCATGCATCGAGATTTAACTTTTCTTGGCGAGGTCTTCCTCGAATCTCTAGCCGAGGCATGGGAAACTTTGATAAAGATCAGAAAGGTCAAGCTGGGAACCGAGGAGGTTGACGAGGAGGCTTTGGCAAAGGAATTTCTCTAGGGGAATGAGTCTTCAGACCTGTCTACAGCGAAGGCTCTCCACTTCAAAGGTTCTCCCTCGTCAAAAGGAAAAGATGACATTATCGGTCCGTCTAGAACCGGTCTCCAGTTCCTCCCCCTACCCAATCGGCTGGTCGGTCAGCACTTGATCCGTTCGAGCAACACGTTGGTTATGACCCGGAAGACCCTGGCCTCGACATTCATGTTCTATCTCCCATTCCAGAGGGTGAGACTCCTCAGATGGTTGAGAGTCAACAAGAAACCGGTAAATAACTCTTCTTCTTAAATTTCAAAGAGCCATGGTTTTCGACGAGAGTTCATTATATTCTAACGTTTGTCTCTTGTGATTTGCATAGGTCGCTCTAACCCCAAGCCCACTCTGAGAAGCGATGATGCCAAGGAGGAGAAGGAAAAGGCGAGCGAGGCTATTTAAGTGGGAGAGACTCTTGGCCTTGATGCTCAAGTGATTGAGGCGCTTGACGAGGACAAGTCCGAAACTTCGTCTCCCGTCGAAGAAAGTTATAAAATTGAGATTGCAGGCGCCTTTGGAGACACTTCAAAAATGAGCACGAAGGAGCAACTCACGGAGGAGAAGAAAAAGAAAGCTGAAATCAAAGTCGAACCCCATGTTGTGGATCTAGATAATCCTATGAACAGGCCTTTGAAGGTCATTCTCCCTGGTTGGTCTAGGCCACTAGAAGTCCCTCGTCCTCCCTCGGATGTTACTTCCCCATCAAGCAAAGCGTCCAAGCGAAAACGCATGGTGGAGGAGTCGTCTGAGAAAACGAAGGAAAAGAAACCAAATAAATCAAAGAAGTAGCTATTACACTCGTTCAACGAGAATTAACTTAGATTATGTAATTATTTCTATTTATTTTCGTAGTCAATGTAGGTATACTTTTGACTCCGAGTTTTGGAGGAGTTGTAGTAGAACCTCATTTTGGATTAATAAATAAAATTTAGTTCTTTTGTCTTTCAAACGACTTGTATTGTTTAGATTACTGTATAACTATGGTTGAAACCCAAGCTCTTGCGAGTTACATAAGCTCCCAATTCATTTTCATATTACTCGGAGGTTCTTTGGAATTGCACATTCTCTATCTCACGTTTCAAGTACTTAGAATATTTTTTAGTCTGCACCCTGGGAACTTAGAGTACTTCCATCCGCACGCTGGGGACTTAGAGATTTTAATTCGTTTATGCTCTACTCCGCACTCTGGGGACTTAGAGTACTCCAGTCCGCACTCTGGGGGCTTGGAGATTTCAAGTCGTTTATACTCTAGTCTGTACTCTGGAAACTTGGAGTACTCCAGTCCGCACTCTGGGGACTTGGATATTTTGAGTCATTTATACTCTAGTCCACACTCTGGGGACTGAAAGTACTCCAGTCCGCACTCTGGAAGCTTGGAGATTTTGAGTCTTTTATACTCTAGTCCACACTTTGGGGACTGAGAGTACTCTAGTCCGCACTCTGGGAACTTGGAGATTTTGAGTCGTTTATACTCTAGTCCACACTCTGAGGACTGAGAGTCTCCGGTCTGCACTCTGGGGAGTTGGAGATTTTGAGTCGTTTATACTCTAATCCACACTCTAGGGACTGAGAGTACTCTAGTCCGCACTATGCGGACTTAGAGATTTTAAGTCGTTTATACTCTAGTCCATACTCTAGGGACTGAGAGTACTCCAGTATGTACTTTGCGGACTTGGAGATTTTGAGTCAGTTATACTCTAGTCCACACTCTGGGGACTGAGAGTACTCCAGTCCGTACTCTGAGGACTTAGATATTTTGAGTCGTTTATACTCTAGTCCATACTCTGGGGACTCAGATTACTGCAGTCCACACTCTAGGGACTTGGAGATTTTAAGCATTCATGCACGTTCGTATGTCAGACAGAATAATGTAACTCTAGTTTTTTTTTTCCATAGAATTATCATACACGAAAACATTAATAATTCATGGAAAAAATGGCTTCAAGCCTTTATTAATGAAAACGAACTAAATTGTCTTATTACATGCCGAAAACTAAGAATCAATGAAATAAAAACATAGTGGAAATAATTGCAACAAATATACAAAAGGAATAGACTAAGTATAATAATGTCACAGCTGTTCGCTATTCTATGCTCGGGGGAGTGTCGTGCCATCAACGGTCGCTAGCTTGAAAGTTCCCTCTTCAAGCCTCCGTTCAATGACATATGGACCTTCCCATGTGGGATTCATATGCGATGGGACCAGAAAAACTCGTTTCAAAATGAGGTCGCCCACATCAAAGACTCTCGGTCGGACTTTTTCATTATAATATTGAGTGACTCGGTGCCTATATGCAGTCGCTCTAAAACCAGCTTCTTCACGGTTTTCATCAATGAAGTCCAGTGATTCCAGTAAAAGATCCCGATTCATCGCAGGGTCGTAATGAGTTACCCTATATGACGGAACTTCAGGTTCTATGGGTATAACAGCTTCCGTGCCATACGCCAATGCGAATGGAGTGTGGCCGGTCGCGGACTTGTGGGTGGTTCTGTAAGCCCAAAGTGCTGTTGGAAGTTCATCCACCCACTTGCCTCTAGCCTTTTCCAAATGTTTATTCAATATGGACTCGATTATTTTATTCATGACGTCTACTTGTCCATTGGCTTTTGGATGGGCAACTACTGCAAACCTTTTTTCAATGCCAAACTTTTGACGAAATTCTTTGAACTCCCTACTTTCGAATTGAGTTCCGTTGTATGTAATGATAGTCCGTGGGAAGCCAAAACGGCATATAATGTTTCGTATAACGAAATTAATGACCTTCTTAGTGGTGATCGTAGCTAAGGTATCTGCTTCTTCCTACTTGGTAAAGTAATCGACCACAACTATCGCGTATTTCGCATCACCTTTGGATATGGGTAATGAACCGATTATGTCGATCCCCCATATTGCAAACGGCCAGGGACTAACCATTTGCGTGAGTTCCGTAGGTTGAGCTCTCGGGATTTTTGCATACTTTTGGCATTTGTCACATCTTCTTACGTAATCTGCAGCATCCCGGTTTACAATCAGCCGATAGTGTCCATAGCGAAGGATTTTCTTTGCAAACGTTTGCCCACTAATATGGTCACCACGTTCTCCTTCGTGGACTTCCTTCAGGTCTCATTTTATCTCATCGTGGGAAATGCACCGGAGTATGGGGGCCGAGAATCCCCTTCGGTACATTGTTCCGTTCTGCATTACATATCGTGAAGCCTTATGAATGACTTGTCGTCTTTCGCTCTTTCTTTCGGGCAAGACTCGTGTAGAAAGTATTGCTTGAATCGGCTCATCCATGATTCCTTTTCGATTTCTGTTTCTAACATGAAATCTTTCTCCATCATATTTATACTCGGAGTCTGTAAGGTTTCGATGTGAACCAATCCCATTTGATGTGCATCACCAATACACGCAAATTTTGCCAATGAATCGGCTTCTCTGTTTTGTTCAATCGGGACATGCGAAATATCATAATATTCTAGATTTGCTAGCAGCTCTTGAACCCATGTAAGGTATGGGGAAATTCTTTTTCCCTTCACTTGATAGTCCCCCCGCACCTGGTATACCACCAGTTGTGAGTCACAAAAGATTTCTATCGGTTTTACCCCCAGTTCTCTGACAAGTTTCAAGCCAGCAATCAATGCTTCATACCCGGCCTCGTTATTTGTTGTTGGGAATTCGAGCTTCAAAGCGTAACAAATTGATCGGTTTTCAGGAGTCACAAGAACTAACCAGCTCTAGAGCAACGATCGTTAGATGCCCCATCGATGTACAGCTTCCATCGAACGAGAGGTATGACATTGTGAATGTTTAATTCGTCTGACGCGGTGAATTCAGCAATGAAGTCTGCTAGCGCTTGCCCTTGTATGGCTCTTCGTAGTAGGTAGGTAATACCAAACCGACTCAACTCAATATTCCATTTTTACATCCTTCCAAAAGTTTCTGGTCATTGGAGTACCCGTCGCAAGGGTTGATCGGCATAAACGCCGATTGAGTGTGCCTGAAAGTATGAACGAAGCTTGCATGATGCAATCACCAAGAAGTGGGCCAGTTTCTCAATCTTAGGATAATTTCTTTCTACCCCCATTAAACATTTACTTACATAGTAATCCCGCTTCTGAACTCAGTCCTCCTCGCGAACCAAAGCCGCACTGATAGCATGCTGGGATACAGCCAGGTACACATACAACATCTCATGGTCTACTATTTTCGATAGCACCGGGGGACTTTCTAAATGCCTTACCACAGCTCGGAGCGCTTCCTCACAGTTGGATGTCCATTAAAAATTTCTCTTTCCTTTCTTTATTACATCGAAGAAGGGAATACATTTATCTATGGCTCTGGATATGAATCGACTCAGTGCGGCCACCTTTCGATTCAAGCTTTGTACTAGCTTTATAGTTCTGGGCGCTCGTATGTCTTGAATAGCTTGAATCTTCTCCGGGTTGGCTTTGAATCCCCATGCACTAACAATGAAACCTAAAAACTTCCCTGATGTAACGCCAAAGGAACACTTCAAAGGATTGATTTTCATTCCATAATATCTGAGTATATCAAACATCTCCACTAAGTCTCGAATGTGGTCATTTGATTGACGTGACTTCACGAGCATCTCATCCACATAGACTTCCATTATTTTACCAATGTAGTCTTCAAACATTTGATTCACCAGACATTGATAAATCGCTCCCACATTTTTCAATCCGAAAGGCGTCATTACAAAGCAATATAGCACAACGTCTGTGAACAAACTGGTGTGTTCTTGGTCTGAAATGTGCACTGGGATCTAATTATATCCTGAGTACGCATCCATAAATGATAGTAACTCATGTCCAGCCGTTGAGTTGACCAGCTGGTCGATTTTGGGTAAAGGGAAACTATCCTTCAGGCATGCTTTGTTTAAATCAGAGTAGTCTACGCAAGTTCTCCATTTCCCATTTGCTTTCGTCACTAGCACAGGGTTAGAAAACCATTCAGGGTAGAGGGCGTTGCGGACGAACCCATTGGCTTTGAGTTTGTCCACCTCCTCTCTAAGAGCAGCGGACCTCTCCGGGTCCATGCCTCTCCTTTTTTGCTTTACAGGAACGTACTTCGGGTCCATGTTCAATATATGACTTGCAATAGCGGGAGAAATCCCGCACATATCAGAATGTGTCCAAGCGAAAACATCCCGATTCGCTCGAGGAAATTAGTGAGATCCTCATCCATTGAGGGGTCGAGTTGTAATCCAATCTTAAGTACTCGCGATGGGTCATTTCGGCTGACAGGTATGTCAATTGTCAGTTCAGCCGGTGCTGCTTTTGCTTTCCCGTGTTCCCCATCATCATCCCTTGGATCTTTGTCTCTATAGATCCGAGAATGTTGCCCGAGCTCAGGCTCGAGCACTACTTGTCAATTGTCAGTATTCCGGATGCGGATGGAGGTGTCCGCAACCTTTCCTTTCTCCCTCCGCTGGGCCTCTCTCAGTTCAACCACATAACATGCACAACCGGTCGCCTGATCGCCATGCACCACACCAACTCCTTTGTCTGTCGAAAATTTCAAAGTCAAACACCACGAGACTAAAGCTTCCCTAAGCTCTGCTAGGGTCAGTCGACCCAGAAACACATTATATGGAGAATCAACATCCAAAACTATGAAAGGTAGGATTTGCACCCTCCTACGTTCACCATGTCTCGGTTCAACTGGCAATTCAACATACCCCCCTGCATCAGTCTCTGCACCATTAAAACCATGGATACAGGCTTTAGATGGCTTTAAATCCTTCATCTCCATCTTCATTTGGTCATAAGCTTTCTTAAAGATGATATCGACAGAATTTCTGCAATCAATCAAAATTCTCTTCACAAATGCTGGCCCGATTGTCGCGGAGATGACCATCGGGGAACCGGTAGGAGCCTCCATATGGTCAGCATCTCTGCTCCTGGAAACTATATCGTCCGTCATTGTCCTCTGCTGCTTAGCTGGGGATCTGTCCTCAGTATTTGAACAACACTCAAAATCTGCATGTCTTAGGGAGTTAGCATATCGCTCCATTTCCTGCCAATTCTTATCTACGGGGTGAGGTTCACCAACTATCGTGTTTATGAATAGCCTACCCATAGTTCGAGCAGGTTCCTCTTGATGGCGCAGAACTAGCCCACGTCCGGGGTCTGATGTTCCTTGCCTAACTTCCTGTGGGTTCTTGACAAACTGCTGCAACTTTTTCTGTCTAATCAGCTTTTCTATAGCATCATGGAGGTGTCTACACTATTCTATATCGTGCCCATAAGTGTCATGGAAACGACAATACTTCCTAGTCCTCTTATGTTCCTCTATTGACTCCATTGGGCGCGGTTTTCTATATTGAAAAGTATTACAAGTTGACAAGTAAATATTCTTAAGAGATGCATTCAGTGGGGTGTATTCATTGTAGATTGGAATGAGTGGCTTCCATTTCTCTGCTTCTCTTTTCTTTCCTGGATTTCCTCCTCCGAACCCTTTAGATTGCCCAGGCTTGTTTTGGACATTAACCTGAACCTTCCCCGAATTGTCACCGGATTGTTTCATAGCAATATTGCTCTTCACAATCTCCTGATTAGGCCCTGGTGCCTTATCTCGCCTTGTCCACCTGGCTTCTTCCCTTCTTATGAACTAATGAGCCTTTGAGTAAAAACGCTCTAGCGTAGTTGGAGGTTTTCCCACCAACCAATCTCTAAACTCTAAATTTGGATCCACTCCTCGCATTACAGCCATCAGAATTGCATGGTCATTAGGGTTGCTAACTTCAGTAGCCGCAACATGAAATCTCTGTAAATACTCCTTCAACGACTCCCTGGAGCCTGGATTACACTTGATAGGGACATCACATCCTTAGGATGAGTAGCATGTATCCTGAACTGTTCTATAAATTTCGTCGCTAATTCGTCAAAGCTAGATACAGACCGTGGTGGAAGTCGAGTGAACCACATGGTTGCAATTCCGGATAAGGTTATTGGGAAGTATCTACACTTAGTTTCATCATTCGCTCTAGCTGAATCCATCATTCATTCATATCTCATCACATGCTATCGAAGATCAGTCTTCCCTTCGTAAGTCGGGATAGTTGGAATGTTAAACTTCATGGGGTACTTGGCCTGTAGAATAGTATCTGTGAATGGAGTATGACTCCTGGATATCCCACAATCTTCATTGGTCAAGCCTTGATTTTCTCTCACCAACTGTCTGACCATAGCTGATAAGTCTGGGGTTTGTATGGAGGACGAAAGGTTGGACTATGTTCTATGGGATCGCTTGGGTTGATGTCTCCTCTGTTGGAGATCTGCCAAACATGTATCTTGGGGACCAGCTTTATTGGGTCTTGGTGAGTCGAACGTCCAGTTTTTGCATGTGCTCCAGCTCCTAAGTTTCCCGTTCCGGCTTGGGTATGGTCTCCAAGATGTAAATGATCCCTAGTTGATCGATCAGCAGCACCTGCTTGTGTAGTTTCATTTTTGCAGCGTCTACGCCTGGGAGGTTCATCGGATGAAGTCAAGCTATCAGATGAAGAGTAAGGAACGGGGCTACGTCCAGCATTCTGATGCTGTTGTTGAGTAAGCTGAGTCATGAGGTTAGCGTTAGCTTGAATATGCTCGCTGAGTTGTCTTCTGCTTTCCATGAGTTCTCTCCTCAAGTCATTGAACTCTATTCTGGGGACAACTTCCATTTGATTTTGGGTTGCAGTTCCTGCACCAAGATTTGCTTGTTGATTGATAGGTCCTACTTCTTGCACGCTAACAGCCTCGATGACGTCTGCGTTATGAGAGGCAGATCAGGTATGTGGTCTTCCCATATTAGAGTTAGGAACTCTGAGTAGAATCAACGGACGTCCTATGAATGACTTGGATCTCCTTCGGGGGATTTATTTAATCCATTAGCTACAAAGCAGATCCTAGCGGCTTAAGAATTCGTCTCTCAATGAAAGCACTAAAATGTTAGCACCAGAATTGGTCACTAATACCCTTGAGAAAGATTATGTAGAGAGATTAATGAAGAAAGTAAATTAAAACAGAGATTGTATGCTAAATTAAATGCAAAAACAAGAACGCCGGATTTGTAGTGGTTCAGCGTAACTGCCAATGTCCACTTTGAGTTTTGATCTTTATTGCTTTCACAAATGATTGAATACAAATAAAATCCGTACTATAATGACTTGAATACAAGCGCTAGGTAAAATAGAATGAGTCTTGAATGCAGTAGAGCCTCCCCATTGTTCGCCTAAAAAAGTTCCATTTCACTATGCCCCTGCCATCCTATTTATAGATGAAGATGGGTTAGACATCCTGCATGGGCCTAGGAACAAGGTACCTTAGCTCGTGGTAAGTAACTTCTGCACATCTAACTATAGATGCTGAACGGAAATTGCCGAGCAAGGTTGGTCGAACCAGAGAATGCCGAGCAAGGCCTCCGTGCTGAACGGCACTCGTATGCCGAGCCACACATCCAGGCCGAACGGCATTAGTATGCCCAGCGAGGGATGCATGTTGAACTGCATTCGTATGACGAACGAGGTGTTGTGTCGAACGAGTGGAGGTGCACCGAGCGAGGCCTCTACCGAACAACTCATCTATACCGAACAAGGCATTATGCCGAACGACCCTTCCATGCCGAGCAAGGCTTCATGCCAAGTGATTTTTCTATGTCGAAGGAGGCAAGATGCCGAACGAGGCATTATGCCAAGCGACCCTTCCATGTCGAGCGAGGCTTCATGTGGAGCGACCCTTCCATGTCGAGCGAGGCTTCATGCCGAGCGATTCTTCTCTACCAAACGAGGCAAGATGTCGAATGACCCCTCAATGCCGAACGAGGGAAGATGCCGATCGACCCCTCAATGCCGAACTAGGTAAGATATCGAGCGACCTTTCTATGCTGAACGAGGCAAGATGCCGAGCGAGGGGAATTGCGTGGTACGATGCCTATGCCGATCAAGGCATCCATGTCGAGCCTCTTGTTACATGGTCAAACAACCGGGTAACAGTATATGTATATATATATGGGATTTTCACTTCAAGGACGTATTTGTGCATGGTAATAAGTTCTAAGGACACTACTTTTGAAAAATTAGTTTTAAGGACATTTTACAGGAAAAGGATAAAAGAATTCGCCATTTTAATTTGTACAGAAATAACGCTAAAAGAATTTATCATTTTCCTGTATAATTTAAAAATATAAATGAATTTACCATTATCCGGTAAATTGTTCTTAAAACTAATTATTCAGAGGTGCTGTCCTTAAACCTTATTACTTTGGAATAGAAGCCCTTCAACCTAATTTCCAATACACACACACACACACACATATATATATATATAGGGGCACACACACTGATATACAAAAAACATTTAACACTATTAGACACACACAATACTCAACTCACACTACAACTAACACACAATATTACAGGAATATGCTCACACACACCAACATACACAGTGTAATTCAAACGCACATACTAGAACAGCAGCACCACCATGAATCACGCACATACATTGACATGAAATCACACTCACAAACAACATATATAGAACATAATTCATATGACTAGGAATAGGTTTGTGAGTGAAAACTCACCAGTAATTCGTGATAACTTCTGTTACCCTTCAGCCACACACATGTATCACCATAACTAAGCAACATGACCTGAGCGCTTTTCACTATAGGAGCATAGGGATATAGGGAAACACATATTCAAATTTTAAATTTTAATTATAACAATTTATTCTTGAATTATTTTGAAATAATGGGAGTTTGTGTTTTTGCTTTCCAAAGAAGACAGTCAGCAGAGGGTACATGTGCGTGATTAAATAATGTGAAGAGAAAATTTTAGATGCGGGTTTGGGCTAAAACTACTTGGATTGCAAGAATTCGCTTTAGAAAGTAAGAATAAATTCAAGTAGAGATGACTAAGTATACATAATTAATTTTAGCGAAAGAAGAGGAATCATCTCAAAAAGTCGTCACCATGTCATCTCAAAAACCATCAATCGAATCAATGTCAACGGTGAATCACTCAAACAATCCAATTCAATATACAGAAAAGGAATAATTGGGAAAACATTAAAATTGATTATTCAAATAAATATCAATATAAAGTATCCAAATCGATGCCTGATATAAATCATTCTCAACAATTTAGCTTTTATAAGTATATAAATGCTTAGATTTTAACACTAAATAGATTTTCAAGAATTAGCAAGAAATAAACTCAATTGTAATTCTGCTATTTATAATGCCTAATTTCTCAATTTTTCATAAAATTAATCAATTATTAAATATTCACTAATTATATTAGAAAACTCATTTCAAATCGATACCCAAAATAAATAATTCATAAACATTTTATCTTATATAAGAAAATAATATTTATAAATGAACAAAATATACTTAAATTAACAAGTAATAAACTTGATGGTAATTTTATTATTTACTAAAAATTTCTCAATCTTTAGTATACATAAATAGTAGTTAAATATTTATTAATTTACATAACCAATTTTAATCATTTTTAATGCCCAAAACATTATAAGTCTATGAAAAACACCAACAATGAGATGATAGCAAACATGTGGACATGTGTCATGCAAGCATGATGTACAATATGGTTGTAATTCATAAGTTCTTGTGTCCAAATGTACTACTATCTAAAGCCTGACGAGTGAATGGATGCAACGAGCCATGGTATATGCTGATGTATATTTACACCGAATGGTATTACATATGTCCTGTATCAATCCTACCTGCATCCTGGAGCTACTATCATTCATACTAATTCTGAAAGCATTGACAAATCACACATATCATTTTCATTCACAAATTTCTGTTTTACTACTGGTATTAAATTCACTTTGTTATATAATAAAATTTATTTTTATGGCGATACAGCGTCTAAATGGAACAAGCCGAAGAAGACTACGAGGTGGGGACACAGCAAAAGGGAAAATATTTTTTTCGTCCTTAAGGTTTACATCAAAATGGTGTGGAATGAAAGAAACTCGCGGTGCTTCAGCAGTGAAGTCACTGACGCACAACAGTTTTGGATCAAAGTTGTGAAGAAAATTGATTCCGGTCTTTAATTTTCTCGTCACGGCTTTACACCCCATAACCATGGGTTTTGGAACTGATCTGGTCACTATCTCGACCATCCAGTGTGCTTGTGTCTGTTATTCTTGTGCATTCTCTTGTGCATGTTGCGTTCTCCTGTTATATTTTCTTACCTTGTTTTGTGGTTGTAAAGTGTATCTTTTGATTATTATTTTAATTGTTTTCCCGTGGTGTTTGTGACAAAAGTGTGTTTTTGTCATATTGTTCTTTTCTCTTTAATAAACTCTGGTAGGGGTCCAGCCAACCTCGCTTGCCTTTCAAAAAAAAACTTTAAATTTTTTTTATGTATATCTTATATAAAAGTGAATAATTGTTTTAATTTATCCAGATGAGAATATATCAATACCAATATTAAAAATATTAGGGGCAAGTAAATATGCCTTTACCATTTAAAATAGAGGCACAAAAATAAGATAAATTGCCTTTAATGGTATGGAAGGCAAATTATCAGTTGCCCCTAAAAATCAAGTCCCTAATAATTATTAAAGGAAAATTGTACAACAAAATTGCCCCTGTTTCTATGCATGATATATGGGAATAATCTAAGATATAAAGGCACAAACAAGTGCCCCTACCAGTAATTAATTTCAAAAATTAATATCAAAACAAAGATAAATACATGCAGCTCGAATATAAGTGACATTCATTTACGATATTAACCAAATAAACAATCACTCTTTTAATTCAAACACGACTATATAAAAGAAAATTTGGGACAAATATTTTAGCGTTCAGATTTTTCAAAGATTTTGATAGTAATAACATTCCTCAACACGGTACAATATTAGTACGTAATCGTTTGTAACAATACATTTATCTTGGACGTAATATATTATAAAATCTGGACATTGCTAACGTATGGCTTTCATTTTGATTCGGTCTTCTTTAGTAATATAAGCCGTCAATTTCAGGTGAAGACTTCCACATCTTAGATATAACTTGTTGTCTTCCATGGACCTCGGCCAATCCAACTAAAGAAAGAATAATATCCATCTATAGTTGAGCAACACACATTCTGCTAACACATGAAAAGAGTTATTTCATAAGATAAAACTTGAGGTTATTTCATAATTTTCTCACAGTTTAAATCATATCTATCTCATAAGACCAAGTATAACCTTTCTAGTAAACCTATTATTTAGAAAAGGACTTATATTAAACCTGCTCACATTTAAAAGTGAGCAGTCAAATAGATGTCACGATACCATTTGTTGCCCCTTAATCAATTGTATAATGTCGATTGACATAAAACGTTTTCCCCTTCTTTATTAGTTGTATAATCATATAACTGAACAAGTCTTTTTCTTGCATTTTCTTCTAAAACATACCCTTTAGTAACATACTCAATGTATAGATTTTCAATACCTACATTTACGCATAATTGAGAAAATCTGCAGGTCTTGCTGCATTTAAAAAACTTATTATAAGCCACAACAGAAAACAATTTTTTTCTCTCAAAAGCTAACATGACACACTGTAGTTAAAAAGATTACCTACACTTGCAATAGGAAGCATGGGGAGCGTTTGGCATACATCCCCGGTAAGGTTTGAAAATACACTAAACATCTCTTCGGTTTTTTAATAAGTTTTCAGTCTCTGTTCTCAAATTCACGCCCGTGCAAAGACACAAATACCCTTTACGTTTTTAACATTTCAAACACGTATAACTTTCCGTAGAAACATCGGATCAGCGTACCGTTTTCACTAAAAAATCAAAAAACTTACGATCTATAAAATGAGATCTATTGTTGATACCAAAAAAATCATATTTGTAGTTAGATGCAATTATTCCATATATTTGCAGACAATTCAGTAAATTTTAAACATCTTCAATTTTTCTTTAAATCTGCAACAATTGTAGACATTTCTACAACTATATGGTATAATTGCAGACATGTCTGCAACTATTTCATATAGTTGCTGAAATTTCTACAACTATTGCATATAGTTGTAGAAATGTCTAGAACAATTGCATATAGTTGCAGACATTTCTGCAACTATATGGTATAATTGCTGAAATTTCTGCAACTATTGCATATAGTTGCAGAAATGTCTGCAACAATTGCATATAATTGCAGATATATCTGCAACTATACGGTATAATTGCAGAAATTTCTGCAACTATTGCATATAGTTGTAAAAATGTCTGCAACAATTGCATATATTTGCAGACATATTTGCAATTATATGGTGTAATTGCAGAAATGTCTGCAATTATTTCATATAGTTGCAGAAATATCTGCAACTATTGCATATAATTATAGATATATCTGCAATTATAGGGTATTGCTTGTGGTTTCTCCTTCAATTGTTTTTACATATGCACAATGCCACTCGTTAGAAAGATAATAAAATTTGTGATTTAATGGTGAAAACGGTTTGTTAATCTATCGTTTCTACAAGAATTTGTTACGTTTTAAAGATTGATAATTAATAGGGTGAAAATTTTAATTATGGATGTGAGAATAACATCATATATGAAGAATCAACATTGGTGCAATGGAGAAGAGGGGTATTGTACGGAAGAAAATTGTAGTATTTGAAAATAGGGATGTAATTTAAATCATTTTTATGAGGAGCAGGTTTTGTGTATTAAGTTTGATTTTAGGAATGTGTCCCTTATTTCCACATTTTAAAAACTTATTTAGTTTGAAAATCAGTATAAGAAAGAAAAATAAATTAACAGTAAAGGAAAGTATGATATAAACAGAAGTATATATTTATAGATAAGGTTTTGGGAAAAGGCAAGAATTTTAAATATGAGGGGTTTATATAAAAGTTAGATTTTTAAGCTACATAGATTATTTTTATATGCAGTTTGAAAATGGAAAAAATATATACATATACAGTGTAAACCTACTGGTTAATTTTAAAGAGATGTATTAAGGTGATTAATTTGTTAATTAACTTATTCAATTATTTTAGTCACTAATTTTTTTATCAAAGTAGATTATTTTAAATTAAATTATTAGTTAATTAAATGGTAATTAATTGTACAATTATTAAAATGTTAATAAAACATATAATATTTGTACAATGTCTAAATCGTGAAGAAGACAAGCCGGAATGGAAGTGGGTTGTAAACAAAATCAAAGGTGAGCTAATTTCACTCATTTGGATTACCGTTTAAATTTGAATCGTAAAATTTAAATTATTGAATTGATTGCTTGGATTGATGATCTATTATCAGCTTGGATGTGATATATATAGATAGGAGTGATTGATTTCCCGCATTATATAGCGGATGAGACCCTATGCTCCCCGCATAATAGCGGATGACCCTTTATACCGCGATGTCCCCCTCGAAGTAGGATTTGGTATTTTTTTTGTTAACTAACATCTATGGATGAGGAGAAAACGGGTTGGAAGGATCCAACTGAATTACTCAAAAATATTAATTGTTTTCATATATATGTTGTTATATGACAGGATGGATAAATTAATATGGATTGTGTGAATTGAATTATAAAATGTTAAATAGCCGGGGAACTGAATTTGATAATTTTAAATACCGTAAATAATTAAATTAAAGGAATTTAAAAAGGGAATTTGAATAGTAATTATTTATACTAAAATTTGATTTATTCTAAAGAGAATTAAGTAGAATAAAAATATATTAACTAACTTAGGTTTCACCTAACTATTTGTAAATTGGGTTAAGTACATATTTGAAAATTTGAATATATATTAAGACTTCAAGAGATATTAAAACTGATATTAAAAATAGTTTTGAAATAAAATGGGATTTTTATTAAAGGAAGATTTTAAAATGGAATTATTAAAAGAATTTATTTTAAAATGGAGTTATTTTGGAAATCGATTTGAAAACCGACTAAGAGTAGGAAACTATGATTTAAAGGAAAATGAGGGTATAAAAATTATAAACCGGGTTTACAAAGTGAAATAAAATATCAGTGGATATTTGGAAGTATAAATTCACGATGGGAATTTATAAGGAGATAGAAATTTGCTTTAAAAATAAAAAGGGTGGTATTATTTTTAAAAGTGTGGAAAGAAAAATTTACGGGTTTGGGCGTGAATTAAACTGGAAATAAATCGAGAAGGATTTATAAATGATTAGACGGTTGTATTGGAATGGAAAGTATATTTCCTCGAAAAGCCAAATATATTTTCAAAGAAAGATTTTCGAGTATAAGTTAGAGGTTTTAAAGTGGTTTTAAAAGAACGTTTTAGAAAGAAATTATTATTTAGTGGTTTTAAAATTTTCAAAAGTAAATATTTATTAAGTTAATTATATAAGTAAATTATGTTAAAGGTTTAAATAGTATTATGATTCAAAAGATAATTATTTAATATTTATACCTTATAGAATAACTTTTGTTTTACAATTAGTTTTGGCTTAAGTTTTACATGAGAAATTATTATAAAATTTCATAACTGGTATTTTAAATAATGTGTTTTAAGTAGTTTTTATTTTAAGTGTTTTAAAGCATATTTTTGGATAACTGATTTAAATTATTTGAAAACCTAAAGTATTAGGACTTGGTGATTTTCGGTGGAAATAAAACAATTGAGTGGCAATTTACTGCGCGAGAGAAAAAGTAATTTGAAACTCTTTTCAAACGGTTGAAGTGTAGGAAAATATCTTGCGAAGATATTTTGAAATAAATAATTTGGAAAATTATTAAGGCTTGATGGTTGTTGTGGATGTTCTATGATAGTTAAATAACCGACTATCAATATTGGCCAATGCGCTGATCATTTCAAAGAGACCGGGATCGGGATTAATTTTTCGAAAGCCACTTCAATTCGGTTTGAACGTTTTCGTGAGGAATACAAGAGTTTGGAGACGAAGATGGAGCAGTGAAGTGTAAGGGCTAATCGCTACTAATCCTGAGGGTGATTCCAAAATGGATATAGTAGGAGTAGTGCGTTTGGTTCCGTTCGGACCTGGAACGGACTTGTATAGACGAATTCTATCAGAACATTGTCAGGGGGACAATGAGAATTCTAAGTGAATGTGTGCCAAAAAGGTAACGCATAACATCAAGCCTCATCAACCGAGAATGGCTAAAACAAGGGAGGTGCAGAAGGGCTAGGTTGCTAGTAACCAATTAGGGTAAGGTCATCCCCGTCAAGATGTCCCTTTTATTCGGTTGTGTGGGCGGTTGCTGATCCCAACCATAGGGTGATCTTATTCGGACTATCCAGTAAGTGGTAGCTTCGGTCTTGTGTTGCAAGGGATCAGGGGGGATCCTCGGTATGCTGATCTACACCAGGTACTATGACGGGAGGTACCCAGTAGCACTGCCATTGTATGGAATCCAATCACCAATAAGCGCCTATACGGTTTTGATTGTGCCCAACTATGTTGGAACATGAGATGCAAGCATTTTAGCTAGATTCTATTTTACTTTCTATAGACACTATTATAAAATCAAACGAATTTGATAAAAATGTTTTGGTTATCTTATGGTAAAAACCCAGCATGTCTATTTGTGGCGTGGTCTTACGAGATACCCTTGATTTCAAAGGATTTTGAAAACTTTAATAATCCAATTCAGTGTGTTTTCTCATGCTGGTTTTCCATACTGACTCGGGTGTTATTTTACTATAACGCTTAGGTCAGACCGAGTATTATAGAGTATAGATTCTGGATGGACTGCTATGGATCTCAAGGGATGTGCTGGATGGCGAGATGTATCACACGTATCTGTCTTATTTCCGCTGTGTTTGGTATATTGTGTAGTCAGTTTTTGTGAGCACGAGTTAATATAACTGTCTAGTATTTTTCTATTAATGGTGTTGTATTCTGATGATGTAATGTATAAAACAAATATAGTTCTTTTTGTATAAAGATCAGCAATTATCTATGATATATTGTTCCGTTGTGTTTGTAAGATTCTGATGTTGTTTTCTATTTCTTCTTCTACGTCTTTCTTCTTTAACCCTAATGGTTCGTATATCCGTCCACTTTGAGTTGAACTGTTGGAGAATATTGTTGGCTCGAAGGGGAACGGATTTGCGGACAGTTACACTTTTATCAGAGCTGAAGGTTAAGCGAGAACCTTGGCTCTAGTGGGGATTACTCATTAAAAATAGAGTCCGTAGTACTCTAGAATAAGTTTGGGTGTATTAATAGATATGAGCATGTATTTGTTAGTGAATATAAGTTGTTTATATTGTGTCGACTTATCAGTTGGGTGTTTATAAATTTTGGTCGGTGCAGTCTGGACAACTGTATCGATAGGGATTTCTAAACTCTTAAACTAGGCAAACGGACACAGTATTGTTTTTAAAAGTGGGTAAATGAAATAATTTTCCCTAAATTATTTTTGTATATAAAAGAAATAATTTTTGTAAATTATTATAGTATATGGTTGCTTGGTTGTTAGGAAGCGATAATATTAAAATATTATCATTATTGTGTGGAAATTGAAAATAAGAAAATAATGTTATAACCAAAGTTAAGGAATAATTTATATAATAGAATGAGATTTGTAAATGTGAATTATAAATGAGATTTGTAATTGAAATGAGATAAAATTCTAGAGTAATGTTTGAATATAGATTGGAAGGATTTGAAATTTGAAATTATGGGAAAAGTTAAAATTCCTTTGGGTTTGAAAATTGTTTTCAAAGGTTTTGGAGAAATAATAGTGATATTATTTCAGAAATATTTTTGAATTGGATATGAAATCTGGTGGGATTTGGAATTTAAAATATTTAAAAAGGTTTTTAAAAGAGTAAAAGCATTGAACTCTTTCGGTCGCTAAAAAATAATTTCGGTGATGACTGCAGTATCATCGATGGTCATTTTTGAGTTTCCAAGAAAGGAATTACTACCCGAATGTTTCAAATTTGAGTGTTTGCAAAACCGAGTTTGGTTTTAAAATTCAAGAGATAATTTGATACCAAAGGATTATGGATATAATTGATTTCAAAATGACTTTGAAATACTTAAGTGATTGTTTAAAAGACTTTGGAATCTTATTTAAAAATGTTAATTTGAATATAAATAAGTTTGGGAACTAATAAAATTTGAAGTTCGTTGGAATAAAAATTTAACTTAAAGGAGAGTTAAATTAAAATAAGTGAGGAGACGAAATAAGTTAGAAAAGTAAGCCAGTTAATGAAGTAACTTAAATGGATTAGTGAATGAAATGAAAATAAGTTGGAAAATTATATAAGTTTAAATTTTGAATTTAACTGGAAAGTAATTGAATCTAGTTAAGTAAAAGTGAATTTAAGGAAAAAGTCTAAGTTGACTAAATGGAATGGTTATTGAAATAAAATTTATTAGGTTGGAAATAAATTTGTGAATGAATTAAAATTTGTAAGTAAATGGAAAATTAGACAAGTGGACTAAACAAAACAAAGGATTGAAAATAAAATTAGTAAGAAAACTAATTAATTTAAATGGGTAAGTAAACAAATTGGAGTTGAATAATGGAATGAGCTTTGATTTGAATCATGTTAAGTAAAATAAAGTTATTGAATTTGATTGGGAATAAATAGGTGATTGGAAGAAAAATTGAATTTATGTGAAACTGAAAAATTTGTTCGGGTTGGACTAAATGCACAAAAGTTCTAGGAATTTGAAGTCACTGGAATTTGAAATAAATTAGTAAATGAAACTAATTTAAAATAACGATATGGATTAGATATGAATGAAAGATAATTGGTAAAATTCAGTATTTGGAATTTAAAGGTAGATTGGATTCAAATAGAATTGAAATTTAACTTGGATGAAAATAGATATAAAATCTTAAGGAGTGAAGTAAAATCGGGTTTAGGAAGTATATAAAATATTTATATTGGACTTAAGAGAAGGATGGTGAAATTCTTAAGTAGAAAAAAATGGAATTGAGAAATATACTAAGCAAGTATTTGAATGGAGATTAAATAAATGTGTGGGAAATGAAAATTTTGGATAAGTAAATAAAAATCAAAATAAATGTGAATAAAAAAAGAATTGATATAGTTAATAATCAACCGAAATAAATATGTGTATATTATTCGCATAGCGATTTAATTCAGATTCGAGCACAAAATTTCGAGATAGCTATATCGATCCGAGTTGGGATTTTTCACTCAATTTTCGACGGCGAACCCTGGCTATGGATTTTTGATTGATCCCGAAATTCTCTATCATAGTATATGGCTATGCAAGGAGAATGACGGTTTCTGATCAAGAAACCAGAGCTAAGTCCGCATTAGGAAGCCGGGTGGACGATACTAGTTCGAAAGTGAAATTGTGTGATCGAGTGAGCGATCAGATTTGATATTGCGTATGGTTGATATATGTACATCGTACGGCTTAAGTGAAACAAATATTGAGATTTTTTAAAAGAAGTGAATATAATGATTTTGAATTCTGTGATTGGATATTATCGCTAAGCATGATACAGGTGTTTTAAAAGCAAAGGAAATTTGGTGTTTGCGATTCAGAAGATTAAATTTAAATTGGCATAAGAAATTTGATGGTTTTATGATCTATCCACTTAGCATTTTGTTTTATTTTGAAATTTGGGGGCCCATAGAGGCAATTTTGTAGTTGTTCCGAGCTAGCCGTGCAAAGGAGACGCTGGGGAGATTTTTCAAAAATTTAGGGAGTTAGAAAAATTTTGAGAAAATTTTGATATTTGATATTTGGTTTCAAGTTATAATTTGAATGGTTTAGTAAATATTTTTTTTGAAACCTATGGATGGGTTTGGAAAGTTAGAAGAGGATTAGTGTGTTTTTAATAAAAAGATTGTTTGGGAGAATTGTTAAAAACTGTTGATGGTAAAATAGTAATGGGTATTGTACCATTCTTCTTAACTAGTAATTTCAGGGATGAAATTCTTTTAAGGGGGAGGAATGTGACGAACCGGGATTTTAGACATTTGAAATTGGAATATTAATTGATTTTAATATTTAAAAGTTAACTTCTAACTTGAATTTCAAATATCAATATTTATTGGATAATTAAATTATTAAATTTAATAATTGGAAGTTGGGTAAAATATTGAATCTTCGGTTTTAAGCTCGTTAAAAATATTTCAAAGGCTTATAAAATTTATATTAATAATACTGAAGGTAATGGAAGTTTAAAAATTCAATTTAAAAGTGATTTTTTAAGTTTTAAAATTATATCGTTTAAATTGACATTTAAAAATAGCCTTTTTAGGCACAGTCTCGAATTTCGACGAAACTGGTTCCATTGGATCCGTAATAGCGTATTATTATCGGATTTCAAATTGTGTAGCTTTTGGAGTGATCGTTTAGCCGTATGGTTTATTAACACGTTGAAATCTTTATTGAAATTCAAATCATAATTGGGACCAAAAAGCTATCTTGTCCATACGATCGAATTAGGACTCGAAACCTTTTCCTTTGCATTTGGAATAGGGGTATAACATTATTAACGCCTGGCGGCACGCCTCATTAGGATGTCAAAATTTAAGGCTACGATTTCGAGGCGATTTAAAATTTAAAATAATTTATATATAAATTGACTGATCAATTTTTCAAATCAGTGCTTTATCCTTTCACCTCAGGTCACTGTAGCAAGTTGGAATAAACACATTTGCATCCCATCATGTCCCTCTTTTTAAAAAAAAACGCAGGCTGGTTCGAACAATTATAAACAAAAAAACAAACAGAGGAAGAAAAAAAATGGCCATCTAGTTTTAAATTATAGCCGCGATTTATCCCCTTTTTTCCTTTAAAAAAGTCGAATTCATCGGCAAAGTCTCGTATGAAAAAAAAATCGAGAATGAAGCAGATAGGGTAAAGCAAACATTCGCAAGTGTTAATAATACAAATATCGAGTTCATCATCGAATTGCGATTTGCAGATGGAGGGTTGGAGGGAAGGTAGCACATGAGGCAGTGGGTAAGGTCGTCGCGAGGGGGTGAAGTGAAAGCAGAGAAGGGAGCGACCAAATCGAGGCGCGACGTGGTCATGATCGTGAGCGCTGATAAGGATGGGGCTGTTTTGGGTTTGGGTGCGCACTTGGTGGCAAGGCGATGCCACGTGGGGATGTAGGCTGCCTGATGAGAGTTCGAGCTGGAGTATGGTAATGAGCTCGTCGAAGGCACGATGTGGATATCGAGCAGGAGCTCGATGTTTGGGTTCTCTCATCGAGTAGGTAACGTGTTTTTACATTTTAATTTAAAATCTACTTAAGTTTTAAAACCAGTATATGAAATCTGTTGATTTATTTGTAAATTTGGGAATTTATAAAACCTATTTAGTTTGAAAATCAGTATCAGAAAGAAAAAAATTTAACAGTAAAGAAAAGTAAGGCATAAAGAGAAGTATATATTTATAGATAAGGTTTTAGGAAAAGGCAAGAATTTTAAATATGAGGGGTTTATATAAAAGTTAGATTTTTAAGCCTATATAGATAATTTTTATTTGAAGTTTGAAAATGGAAAAAAAATATACATATACAATGTAAACCTACTGGTTAATTTTTAAAGAGATGTATTAAGGTGACTAACTTGTTAATTAACTTATTCAATTATTTTAGTCACTAAAGGTAAATTATTAAAGGAAATTAGTTTAAATTAAATTATTAGTTAGTTAAATGGTAATTAAGTGTCTAATTATTAAAAAGTTAATAAAATGTATAATGTTTGTACAAGGTATAAATCGTGAAGAAGACAAGCCGGAATGGAAGTGGGTTGCAAACAAAATCAAAGGTGAGTTAATCTCACTCATTTGGATTACCGTTTAAATTAAATAGTTAAATTTAAATTATTGAATTGATTGCTTGGATTGATGATCTATTATCAACTTAGATGTGATATGATATATATATATATATATATAGTGTGTGTGTGTGTGTGTGTTAGTGTGTGTGTGTGTATACTGGAGTGATTGATATCCCGCATTATATAGCAGTTGAGACCCTCTGCGTCCTACATAATAGCGGAGGACCCTTTATACCGCGATGTCCCCCTCGAAGTGGGATTTGGTATTTTATTTGTTGACTAACATCTGTGGATGCAGGAAAAACAGGTTGGAGGGATCCAACTGGATTCCTCGAAAATATTCATTGTTTTCATATACATATTGCTATATGACAGGATGGATAAATTGATATGGGTTGTGTGAATTGAATTATAAAATGTTAAATAGCCGGGGAACTAAATTTGGTATTTTTAAATGTCGTAAATAATTAACTTAAAGGAATTTAAAAAGGGAATTTGAATAGTAATTATTTATACTAAAATTTGAATTATTCTAAAGGGAATTAAGTAGAATAAAAATATATTAACTAACTTGGGTTACACCTAACTATCTGTAAATTGGGCTAAGTACAGATTTGAAAATTTAAATATATATTAAGACTTCAAGAGATATTAGAACCGATATTAAAAATAGTTTTGAAATAATGGGATTTTATTAAAGGAAGATTTTAAAATGGAATTATTAAAATAATTTATTTAAAATGGAGTTATTTTGGAAATCAATTTGAAAACCGACTAAGAGTTGGAAACTGTGATTTAAAGGAAATGAGGATATGGAAATTATAAAATGGGTTTACAAAGTGAAATAAACTATCAGTGGATATTTGGAAGTATAAATTCACGGTGGGAATTTATAAGGAGATGGAAATTTGTTCTAAAAATAAAAAGGGTGGTTTTATTTTTAAAAGTGTGGAAAGGAAAATTTACGACTTCAGACGTAAATTAAACTGGAAATAAATCGAGATGGGTTTATAAATGATTAGACGGTTGTATAGGAATGGAAAGTGTATTTCCTTGAAAAGCCAAATATATTTTCAAAGAAAGATTTTCAAGTATAAGTTAGAGTTTTTAAAGTGGTTTTAAAAGAATGTTTTAAAAAAGACTTATTATTTAGTAGTTTTAAAATTTTTAAAAGTGAATATTTATTAGGTTTATTATATAAGTAAATTATTTTAAAGGTTTAACTAGTATTATGATTTAAAAGATAATTATTTAATATTTATACCTTATAGAATAACCTTTATTTTAAAATTAGTTTTGGCTTAAGTTTTACATGAGAAATTACAATAAAATTTCATAACTAGTATTTTAAATAATGTGTTTTAAGTAGTTTTTATTTTAAGTGTTTTAAAGTATATATTTTTGGATAAAGTGATTTAAATTATTTAAAAACCTAAAGTATTAAGACTTGGTGATTTTCAGTGGAAATAAAACAATTGAGTGGAAATTCATTCCGCGAGAAAAAAAGTGATTTGAAACTATTTTCAAAGGGTTGATGTGTAGGAAAATATCTTGCGAAGATATTTTGAAATAAATAATTTGGAAAATTATTAACGCCTGATGGTTGTTGTGGATGTTCTATAATAGTTAAATAACCGACTATCAACATTGGCCAATGCGCTGATCATTTCGAAGAGACTGGGATCAGGATTAATTTTCTGAAAACCACTTTGATCTGGTTTTAACGTTTTCGTGAGGAAGACAAGAGCTTGGAGTCGAAGATGGAGCAGTGAAGTGCAAGGGCTAATCACTACTAATCCTAAGGATGATTCCAAAATGGATGTAATAGGAGTAGTGCCTTCGGTTCCATTCAGACAGGGAACAGACTTGTATGGACGAATGTTGTCAGAACATCGTCAGGGGGACGTTGAGCATTCTAAGTGAATGTGTTCTAAAAAGGTAACACATAGCCTCATCAACCGGGAATGGCTAAAACAGGGGAGGTGCAGCAAGGCTAAGGGGCTAGCAACCAATTAGGGTAAGGGCATCCCTGGCTTGATGTCCCTTTTATTCGGCTTTGTGGGCAGTTGCTAATCCCAATGTGGGGTGATCTTATTCAGACTATCCAATAAGGGGTGGCTCTGGTCTTGTGTTGCAAGGGATCAGGGGCGATCCTCGGTATGTTGATCTAGACCAGGTACTGTGACGGACGGTACCCCAGTGGCCCTGCCATTGTATGGAATCCAATCTCCAATAAGCGCTTGTACGATTTTGATTGTGCCCATTTATGTTGGAACGTGAGATGCATGCATTTCAGCTAGATTCTATTTTACTTTCTATAGACACTATTATAATATCAGACGAATTTGATAAAAATGCTTTGGTTATCGTAAGGTAGAAACCCGGCATGTTTATTTGTGGCATGGTCTTACGAGATACCTTTGATTTCAAAGGACTTTGAAATCTTTAATAACCCAACCGAGTGTGTTTTCTCACTATAATACATGTTTATTTTACTATAATGCTTGGGTCGGACCGAGTATTATAGAGTATAGATTCTGGATGGGCTGCTATGGAGCTCAGTGGATGTGCTGGATGGCGAGATGTATCACACGTATCTGTCTTATTTCCGCTGTATTTGGCATACTGTGTAGTCAGTTTTTGTGAGGACAAGTTAATATAACTATCCAGTATTTTGATATTGATGGTGGTGTACTATGATGATGTAATGTATAAAACAAATATAGTTCTTTTTATATAAAGATCAGTTATTATCTATTATATATTGTTCCACTACGTTTGTGAGATTCTGGTGTTGTTTTCTATTTCTTCTTCTACCTCTTTCTACTTTAACCCTAATGGTTCGTATTTCCATCCACTTTGAGTTGAACTGTTGGAGAATATTATTGGCTCGAAGGGGTACGGATTTGCGGGCTGTTACATCATATCCTTACGATTGCTGACATAAATAACCAAAGCAATGTAGTGGAAATAAATACTACAGTAGGTAATCATCCAAATCCTCTCCAAGAGCTCCAATGGACATCAACGAAATTTGAAAATATACGCGGTCCTGATCCAAGCATTATAAGAAAATAATACCCATATCACTCTTTTAATCCAATGTGAGAAACTCAATCATATGAATTTTTATATTTTAAAAACCCTTCAAAAATAAAGGTATCTCGTAAGATAATGCCACAAATAAACACGAATATGTTTTTTCATTACGATAAACAGACCGTTTCAAAAGAAAGTGCAGCAATATTTTAGTAATATCTAGGTTGTGTAATATTAATAAGAAAATAGCTATGTTGATTGCATCTAACAATACAACAATATTAGGGTACATTTAAAACCACTAAGGTGCGTGCGTATAAATGGATTTTCCATAGATACCTCCTCGGTAATACTCGTAAGTAAAACTAAGAACGATCACCAATGACAAGGATTCGAAGATACATCTCCAAACGTCTTATATCTCTAGATAAAATATATAGATATATAATATAAGGAAAACACAACCAGTCCAAATGTTGAATACTTTCGTGAACAACATGAAACAAGTATCAACAACTCCCTACGAGCAACATCTATAAGCATACTCTAGAAAATAGAGTTGATGTACCTCCTTGGGTTAGCAAAACCCTAGATTGTGCAACCTACTATGTGTTTAGTCATTTTCCACGAGGCTACATCGACATCTTAACACGGGTCATCATCACTTGAACAGATCACAAATCTTCAATGGATTCCAACATCTCGAAATGATCCAATTCCTAAAGATAGAGCATGTATCTTAGTCTCGAAGTGGTTTTCGATAAGTAAAACACTTACCAATCCAGGTCACTTCAAGATTGAATCGATGAATTTAGACATACTCAATTAAAATGAGAATCAAAATAAGGAAACTAAGTCGCATATATTTCCAAAAGCAAGCAAACACTCAAACATTATTAATTCATACAAAGCACGATCAAGTCACCTAAATGACTTTTAATCCCGTTTTTATTTAATTAATCTCATTTATTAAAATCTCTTTTGTTAGAAAAACTCCTTTTATCTAATAAAATTTCTTTCATTAATCAAAACTTCTTTTACAAAGTAATACTCCTTTATTAATTGAAACTTCCTTTATATACTTGTATCTATACTTAACTTCTCTTTATAATAGATATATACTTGTATCCTACTATTTCACTACTTACTTATATTCTTTTCAATTCTTGAAAAGTACTCGTATACTTATCTCAACAGTATAAGAATAGTCACAAATTACTTAACAAAGTTTTCTGTACTTACAATATAATAAAAGAGGTTAAAAACAAATGTTGCTAAAACATTGTTACTATAAACCCCTCCTTTTTTCTAAGTTAAACATATAACTTTCTTCATATTTTTATAAATGATTTCAATACATGTTATTATCTTTAGAATTCTCCTATTAGACATCTAATTATATTTATAATATTTTTTCCACTATAAAATATAATTTAAGGGTTTAAAAAAACAAATTTTACTACAACATTATTTATTACAAACCCAATACCATTCACATTTAATCATTTTCTTTAAAACTCTTTTTTGAAGGTTTAATTACATTTATAAGGGCTTAAGACAAATGTTTCTCAAACATTGTCACAACAAACCCAAAACCATTTCATACTTGTATAATCTTTAAAAGCATTCTTTTAAAGATCTAAGATAATACTTACGATAGTCGACTAATCGATTATCTAGTTGCAAATCAATGTTCGTGTATTTAACTCGTTTCTGACATTTCAGCTTAACAATTCTTTGTCCAAGAGTGAAGTCTGGTAAGTTAGAGCATTGGTTGGATCAAAGCCTTGCCTAGATACTTTATTCTATCTCACAAATAGATAAGTCAATTCATCGGCTTTTAGAGTTAAGCAAAGTTAATTAATGTTTAAACAAGTAAGTAAACAACTAGATTAACATGTTTCTGACATTCTGACTTAAGTATTCCTCATTCAAGAGGGAAGCCTATAGATTAGAGCACTATTGCTCATATCCCTGCCCGACATCAATCTTAACTCTCATAAATGGTGAAGTCTACCTCGTCAGCTTTAGTGTTAAGCCTAATCAATTATCTTTTTTTTAAATCGTATATATATAGGAATAACTTCAAAAATACTTATTAATATGTTAAAACACTTTTAAATTACTTTAAAATATATTATAATTATTTATGTAGAATATTATGTAAAAATAACCAATTTGAAATAAACAGAAAAACCAAAATAAACATGTTTTATTATAAAAGCTACTTACTTTTAAAAATTCATCATTAATTAGTAAATAATATATTTAAACATGAAACCAATTTTGAACCACTATAATGTAGGTTAGAAAACAACCCTAAAAAGAATAGACGAAAATACTTAATTTAAATATCATTTTTTATATAATTTATAGTTTCAAACAGCAAAGGTAGCATTTTCAGAAATGTTATCTAAAGTTCTGTTGCGTGTTTTTAACATGTTTTGCTACAACTTTGCGCCTAGTTTTTGATGCTTTAACAAATGATTTTCAATCCCTTGTTTTTATAATAGTTATATACTTTGGATACTTATAACAATGAAGACAAATCCCAAATAATAACTTTTGAAATTTTCCCAAACAATGTATTTTTCGAAGTGCTCATATAACAACTATGTTTCCTGGGGATTTGACCCGGCAACTTAGTACTCGGCATCCCCACCGATCGGCTCAACTGGATCGTTCGACGACCGGCATCCAAGAAGCACTCGGCATCCAAGTTCGTTCGGCGTCTATGGAACGTTCGGCATGGCAGAGCATTCAACATTGAGAGACGCTCGGTGTGGAATAACGTTCGGCATGGTAGAGCATTCAGCATTGAGAGATGCTCGGTGTGAAATAACGTTCGGCATGTGAGAACGTTTGGCATGGCAGAATTGTCCGGCATCAACTACCGTTCGACCCAAACATTGTTCAGCCAAACTATCGTTCGACCAAGACATAGTTCGGCCTGGGTAACGTTCGGCCAAAGTATCGTCCGGCCTAAGTTCTGCTCGGTGTATAAACATCGTTCAGCCAAGTCACTGGTTCGGCTTCCAGTATCGTTCGGTGCAAATGCTTCCCACGGCATTCAGAGTGTTCGTCTTCGCTGCGCTCGGCATGAGGAGATTGCTCGGCATTCATGCCCTATTTGGCATTCTATGTTCGGCATCTATGGGTCGTCACATAGGGATTACCCCATTTGGGCCGAGATATTCAGCCACCAGGCCCACTAGGGAAGTCCAACCCATCTTCGTCTATAAATAGAGAGGCAGGGGAATAGTGAAATGGATGAGTTTTTTGGGAACACTGGGGAAACTCTGCTGCATTCAACACTCATTCAAGACTTAATCTTTTGTTTTGCAATTGTATCCAAGTAATTAGAAACGGATTGTATCTGTAATCAACTATCAAGGAAATCAATAGAAATCAACTTCAAAGTGGACGTGGGCAGTTACGCGGAACCACTATAAATTTGGTGTTCCTGTTCTCTGCACTGAAATTTACATATTGTTCTCTACTTTAATTTACTTTCTTCATTAATCCCTCTACACAATCTTTCTAAGGGTGTTAGTGACCAATTTTGGTGCTAACATTTTGGTGCTTCCACTGAGAATTGAATTCTCAGGCTGTTAGGATCTGCTTTGTAGCTACTGGATTGCATAAATCCCACAGAGGAGATCCAAGATCATTGACAAGGCATCTTTGATTCTATTCAGAGTTATAACCAACAACTCTACCATCGGAAGACCACGAACCAGATCGGCCTCCCATAACGCAGATGTCCACGAAACTACGAGCGTACAACAAGTTGGACCTAGAAATCAGCAAGCAATAAGAGGTGCAGGGCCCTCCACCCAAAACCAAGCAGAAGTCGTTTCCCGAACAGAGTTTAATGACTTGATAAGAGAACTCAAGGAAAGTAGAAGGCAACTTGCTGAGCATATTCAAGCCAACACTAACCTCATGACTCAGCTCACTCAGCAGCAGCGCCAGAATACTGGAGGTAACCTTGCCCCTTATTCTGAATCTGATAGTTCAACGTCAGCTGACGAACCTCCTAGGCATAGACGCCGTAAGGATGACGGTGCACAAGCAGGCGTTGGGAATCAAGCCCGCAAAGAGACCCGACACCCGAATCTCCAAGACCCAAATCAGGCGGGACACCAACCCGCACGGTCCCGTGGAACGAAACCCAACCTTCCATCCTCCATACAAACTTCGGACTTAACAGCTATGGTCAGGCAGTTGATGAGAGAAAACCAAGGCTTGACCAATGAAGATTGGGGAGTGTCCATAAGCCATACTCCCTTTATGGATGGTATCCTGCAGGCCGAGTACCCCAAGAAGTTCAATATGCCGACTATCCCAGCCTATGAAGGGAATACTGATCCCAGGCAGTATGTGATGAGGTACGGATGGATGATGGATTCTGCAAGAGCTAATGATGAAACGAAGTGTAGGTGCTTCCCAATCACTCTGTCCGAAATTGCCACCATGTGGTTTACTCGACTTCCCCCACGATCTATATCCAGCTTTGACGAATTGGCAATGAAATTCATAGAGCAATTCAGGATACACATCACTCGTCCAAAGGAAGTGATGTCCTTATCAAGCGTAATCCAAGCTCCGGGAGAGTCGTTGAAAGCATACTTGCAGAGATTTCATATTGCTTCTACCGAAGTGAGAAATCCAAACGACCTCACAATTTTGATGGCAGTAATGCGTGGAGTGGATCCAGACTCTGAATTCGGAGATTGGTTGGTAGGAAAGCCCCCAGCCACACTAGAACGTTTTTACTCGAAATCTCATCAGTTCATAAGAAGGGAAGAAGCTCGATGGACAAGACGAGACAAGGCACCAGGGCCTGCTCAAGAGACTGTGAAGAGTACCGTCGCCATGAAGCAAAACGGCGATGATTCGGGAAAAGCTCAAGCCAACGTCCAAAACGAGCCTGGGCAGTCTAAAGGATCCGGAGGTGGAAATCCTAAAAAGAAAAGAGAAACGGGGAAGTGGAAGTCAAGGATCCCGACCTACAATGAATACACCCCGCTCAACGCATCACTTGAGAACATCTATTTGTCAACTTGCAACACTTTTTCAATGTAGGAAACCACGCCCAAAGGAATCAACGGAGGAACAGAAGCGGACTGGGAAGTACTGTCGCTTTCACGAGTCTTATGGGCACAACACAGAGGAGTGCAGACACCTCCATGACGCTATAGAAAAGCTGATTAGACAGAAGAAGCTGCAGGAGTTCGTCAAAGACCTACAAGACGGAAGAAAAGAGACATCGGACCCCGGACGTGGGCCACCTCCATGCCAACCAGAACAACCTGCTCGAACTGTGGGTAGATTGGTTATCAACACGATTGTTGGCGGACCTCATCCCGCAGATAAGAATTGGCAGGAGATGGAGCGATATGCTAACTCATTAAGACATGCGGAGTATGAATGATGTTCGAATGTGGAGGGTGGAACCCCTGCAAAGCAGCAGCACACGATGGGTGATGATATCGTATTCAGGAGTAGAGATGCGGATAAGGTGGAGGCCCCTACCATCGACCCGATGGTCATATCTACGACAATCGGGCCGGCATTTGTGAAGAGAATTCTAATTGATTGTGGAAGTTCCGTTAACATCATCTTCAAGAAGGCGTACGACCAAATGAAGCTGGAGACTAAGGATTTGAAACCGTCTAAAGCCAGAATCCACGGCTTTAACGGCGTAGCAACGGATGCAGTGGGATATGTGGAGTTACCAGCTGAACTGGGGCAAGGCAAGCGTAGGAGGGTACGGATCCTACCATTCATAGTGTTGGACGCTAACTCTCCATATAACGTATTTCTAGGACGTCCAACCTTGGCAGAATTTAGGGAAACATTGACCCGTTGGTGTCTGACATTAAAATTTCCCATAGCAGTGGTGTTGGAGTGGTACACGGCGATCAGGCAACCGGACGTGCCTGCTATGTGGCTGAGCTGAGAGAAGCTCAGCGTAGAGAGAAAGGAAAGGTTGCGGACCACTCCGTCCGCGTCTGAAATGCTGTTGATTGACAAGTAGCGCCCGAGCCCTGGCTCGGGCAACATTCTCGGACCCATAGAGACATAGATCCGAGAGACGATGATGGGGGACCCAGGGAGACAAATACAGCACCGGTTGAACTAACAATTGACATCCCAGTCAGTCGGGATGACCCGTCATGAATTCTTAAAATTGGATCACAACTCGACCCCGTGGTGGCCGAGAACCTCACTGATTTCCTCCGAGCAAATCTTGATGTCTTCGCTTGGACACATTCTGACATGTGCGGGATTTCTCCTACAATCGCGAGTCATATGTTGAACATAGACCCAAGACATGTTCCTATGAAACAGAAAAGGAGAGGCATGGACCTAGAGAGGTCCGTGGCTCTCAAAGAGGAGGTGGACAAACTCAAAGACAATGGGTTCGTCCGCGACGCCCTCTACCCTGAATTGGTTTCTAACCCGGTGCTAGTAAAGAAAGCGAATGGAAAATGGAGAACTTGTGTTGATTATTCTGATTTAAACAAAGCATGCCCGAAGGGTAGTTTCTGGTTGCCTAGGATTGACCAGCCGGTCGATTCAACTACCGGGCATGAGTTACTATCATTTATGGATGCGTACTCTGGATATAACCAAATCCCGATGCACCTCCCAGACCAGGAACACACCAGTTTTGTCACAAACGTTGGGTTGTATTGCTATGTAGTGATGCCCTTTGGATTGAAAAACGCGGGAGAAACTTATCAGCGTCTGGTGAATCGGATGTTCAAAGACCAGATTGGTAAAACGATGGAAGTTTATGTGGCTGACATGCTCGTGAAGTCGCGGCAGTCAAACGACAACATCTGAGACTTAGCGGAGATGTTTGACGTACTCAGACAATATGGAATGAAGATTAATCCTTTGAAGTGTTCATTCGGCGTAGCGTCGAGAAAGTTTTTGGATTTCATTGTGAATGCACGAGGAATAGAGGCTAACCCGGAGAAAATTCAAGTCATCCATGATATACAAGTGCCCAGAACCATAAAGCATGTGCAAAGCTTGAACGGAAAGGTGGCCGTGCTGAGCCGATTCATATCCAGGGCCAAGACAAGTGTATTCCTTTCTTCGATGTCATAAAGAAAGGAAAGAGGAATTTCGAGTGGACATCCGACTGTGAGGAAGCATTCAGAGCTCTTGTAAGTCACTTAGAAAGTCCTCCGGTATTGTCGAAACCAATAGACCACGAAATGTTGTGCATATACTTGGCTGTATCCCATCACGCTATTAGTACAGCCTTGGTTCGCGAGGAAGACCGGGTTCAAAAGCCAGTGTACTATGTCAGTAAAAGTTTGACGGGGGAAGAAAGAAATTATCCAAAGATTGAAAAACTAGCCTATTGCTTGGTGATTGCATCGCGCAAGCTTCGCCCGTACTTTTAGGCACACTCGATTAGTGTCTACACTGATCAACCTTTACGGCAGATACTCCAACGACCAGAAACTTCCGGGAGAATTCTTAAATAGAATATTGAGTTAAGTCAGTTTGACATTACCTACCTTCCGTGAAGGGCCACACAAGGACAAGCACTAGCTGACTTCATTGCTGAATTTACTATGACAGACGAATCAAACGACCACAATGTCATACCTTCCCTTCGATGGAAGATGTACACTGATGGGGCATCTAACGACCATTGTTCGGGGGTTGACATAGTTCTGGTAAACCCTGAGAACCGATCAGTCTGCTACGCTTTGAAGCTCGAATTCACAGCAACAAATAACGAAGCCGAATATGAAGCGTTGATCGCCGTCTTGAAACTTATCAAAGAACTGGGAGTAAAATCGCTTAAAATCTTCAGCAACTCGCAGCTGGTGGTGTACCAAGTGCGAGGGGACTACCAAGCAAGGGGTAGAGACTTGTCCCATATTTGGTTCGAGTTCAGGAGCTGCTAGCGAATCTCGAGTATTATGATATTTCACATGTCGCGCGTGAGCAAAACAGAGCAGCCGATTCATTGGGAAAATTCGCAAGCACAGGTAACGCACAGCAAATAGGATTATTTCCTGTTGAGACCCTCCATACTCCGGGTATAGATATGATGGAGGTAGATTTTGTGTTGGAAACAGAAATCGAGAAGGAATCGTGGATGACCCCAATCAAACAGTACTTGCTATTCGAGATCTTACCCAAAGAAAGGAGCGAAAGACGACAAGTCCTTCGTAAGGCTTCTCGTTATGTAATACAGGATGGAATAATGTATCGAAGGGGATTCTCGACCCACTACTCCGATGCATTGCCCATGATGAGATAAAATGGGTCCTGGAGAAAGTCCATGAAGGAGAATGCGGCGACCATACTGGGGGCAGACATTAGCAAAGAAGATCCTCCGTTATGGATACTACTGGCCAACTGTGAATTGGGATGCTGCAGACTATGTGAGAAGATGTGATAAATGCCAGATATATGCAAAAATCCCGAGAGCTTCGTCGACGGAACTCACGCAAATGGTTAGTCCCTGGCCATTTGCAATGTGGGGAATTGACCTAGTTGGTTCTTTACCCATAGCCAAAGGTGGAGCGAAATATGCAATAGTTGCGGTCGACTACTTCACCAAATAGGCAGAAGCAGAGCCTCTAGCCACAATAACCACCAAGAAGGTTATTAATTTCGTCGTACGAAATATCATCTGCCGTTTTGACCTTCCACGGACCATCATTACAGACAATGGGACTCAATTCGAAAGCAAGGACTTCAACGAATTTTTTCGAAAATAAGGCTTTGAAAAGAAGTTTGCAGCGGTTGCTCACCCGAAAGCCAACGGACAAGTGGAAGCCGTAAACAAGATAATCAAGTCCATATTGAAAAAGCGTCTAGAAAAGGCTAGAGGCAAGTGGGTGGATGAAGTTCCAACAGCGCTTTGGTCCTACAGGACCACCCACAAGACCGCGACTGGCCACACTCCATTTGCATTGGCATATGGCATGGAAGCTGTCATACCCGTGTAACTTGAAGTTCCATCACATCGGGTAACTTATTACAACCCCGAGTCGAACCAGAATCTTTTATTGGAATCATTGGACTTCATTGACGAAAAACGCGAAGAGGCCAATTTGAGAGCGGTCGCATACAGACATAGAGTCGCAAAATATTATAACGAAAAGGTCCGACCAAGAATTTTTGCTGTCGGAGAGCTCGTTTTGAAACGAGTTTTTTCCGATCCCGTCTCATATGAATCCCGCATGGGAAGGTCCATAAGTCATCCAACGGAAGCTTGGAGAAGGAACTTTCAAGCTAGCGACAGTCGATAGTGCGACACTCCCCCAAGCATGGAACAGCGAGCACTTGCGGCATTATTATACTTAGTCCATTTTCTTTCATGTATTAGTTGCATTTATTTCCAGTACGCCTTTATTTCTAGTTCTTGGCATGTAGAAAGACAATTCAGCTTGCTTTCATTAATAAAGGCTTGAAGCCATCTTTTCCATAAATTACTAATGTCTCTGCGTATGATGATCCTGTGACAGGCAAACGAAACCATATTATTCTGGCCAACGTACGAACACGCACAAACGATTCTAAAATCTCCAAGACCCCAGAGTGAGGACTGGAGTACTCTAAGTCCCCGAAGCGCGGACTCGAGTACAAACGATTAGAAAATCTCCAAGTCCCCAGAGTGCGGACTGGAGTACTCTAAGTCCCCGGTGCGCGAACTCGAGTACAAACGATTCTAAAATCTTCAAGTCCCCAGAGTGCGGACTGGAGTACTCTAAGTCCCTGGAGCGCGGACTTGAGTATAAACGGTTAAAAATCTCCAAGTCCCCAGAGTGCGGACTGGAGTACTCTATGTCCCCAGAGTGCGGACTCGAGTATAAACGACTCAAAATCTCCAAGTCCCCAGAGTGCGGACTGAGTACTCTAAGTCCCCGGAGCGCGGACTCGAATATAAACGACTCAAAATCTCCAAATCCCTAGAGTGCGGACTGGAGTACTCTGAGTATCCGGAGCGCGGACTCGAGTATAAACGACTCAAAATCTCCAAGTCCCCAGAGTGGGGACTGGAGTACTCTCAGTCCCCGGAGCGCGGACTCGAATATAAACGACTCAAAATCTCCAAGTCCCCAGAGTGCGGACTGGAGTACTCTAAAAGTCTCCGGAGCACGGACTCGAGTATAAACAACTCAAAATCTCCAAGTCCCCAGAGTGCGGACTGGAGTACTCTAAGTCTCCGGAGCACGGACTCGAGTATAAACGACTCAAATTCTCCAAGTCCCTAGAGTGAGGACTGGAGTACTCTAAGTCCTCGGAGCGTGGACTCGAGTATAAATGACTCAAAATCTCCAAGTCCCTAGAGTGCAGAATGGAGTACTCGAAGTCCCCGAAGCGCGGACTCGAGTATAAATGACTCAAATCTCCATGTCTCCAGAGCATGGAATGGAGTACACTAAGTCCCCAATGTGCAGACTTAAAAATATTCTAAGTGCTTGAAGCGCAAAAGGAAGAATGAACAACTCTCGAAGAATCTCTGAGCTATATGAAGGTGAACCGAGAAGTCCATGTTATTCACAACAGCTCGGATTTAAATCACATTCATACAAAAATTGAACGACAAGAGCCTTTTAAAAGACAGAAAAAAAGGAACTAAGCTTTATTCAGACAAAGTTTTTACTACAAAGTTCGAAGTAGACTGTTTGCACCAAAATTGGGCAACACCCTTCGGAAGTCTTTGAAGAGATAATAAGTGAAGAACTTAAATTGGAAATGAAAATTATCTAACAAAAACTCCAAGTTATAGAAAAGTAAATTGCATAGAAGACAAGAATTTAGAGTGGTTCGGCGATGCGCCTACGTCCATTATGAAGTTTGATCACTTTATTGCTTAATACTTGAAGGTTACAAGTGTTTTGAAGCAAATTACAGCAGACAACAGACTTAAATTCGAAATCAGCAGCCAAGATGGTGGTATGGAGTGATTCTGGCAGCGTTTAGGCGTACTCTTTCTCTCCAAATTCTCCGACCCCTTTTCTGAATGACCAGGGGCTCTATTTATAGGCGTGGAAGGCTGAAATCCTGCCTAAATCATGGAGAGGCTGCTTGGCACGTGACGGGGGGCCCACAGGCCCGCGTTCTTGAAGTGCGTGCCCAGTTTGGGATCGATTCGAAGTGAACTTCGAATCGATCAAAAAATTGTCCAATTGCGATGAAACTTGGCGTGGACGTTCTTCATCATGTAGACAAACTTCTGTAAAAATTTCATGGGATTTGGATCAGTAGATTGGGAGTTATGATCGGTTCGAAATTGGGTGTTCGGCATGCTGTTTGGTTCGAATCGATGGAATCAATTCGTTCGAATCGATGCATGGCCGAAGCGAATACTTCGAATCGATTGGGGCGCGCCTGTCTTCGAGCCAATCCATGTTCGTGCTAGCTTAGCCGCTTTGTTGGATTCGAAGGTCGTCTTCGAATCGATGGAGTGGATTCGTTCGAATCGATCCAAATGCGCCCTGGATCGATTCGAAGTTATCGAAGTCGATGGAGTCGAAGGTGAGTGATGGAGTCGAAGATGATGGATGGATTCGAAGGTGAGCGATGGAGTCGAGGCTGTGATGGGTTCGAAGCTATTAATGGATTCGAAGTTGTGGTGGATTCGAAGCATAGGAAGGACTCGAATTTGTGATGGATTCGAAGTAGGGAGTTCCTTAGATGGATTCGAATGTCGCCTCTTCCTATGGGTTCGAATATGATGGGTTCGAAATAGATGGTTCCGAACACGATGGTTTCGAACACGATGGGTTCGAATATGATGGGTTCGAACATGATGGGTTCGAACCGAGCAATGTGCACCTTCTTAACTTGAATCCATCATATCTTGAGCGTCTGACCTCGGATTGACTTGAAATTTGAAATGCCGGCTTCTATGGTCTTTCTTGTCATGCCTTATCAATTGCGGCCCGATCCGGGCTCGGACAGAATTCATTGATATCCATAGTGAAGTGAAATACGACCAATCTCTGAGGTGAACTGTTTTCTGTTTTTGACCAATCCTTTGGTATCACGGCTTTTGCCCAAAAAGCGGGATAACATTTTGCCCCCCAAAGTACATCTTGTGGGAACATGACGTGCTTTGAATAGTCGCCATTTTATTCTGAAGATTATTGCTCCCTTTTCGTTGAGACTCATGTACTGTATTGTCGTAACCTTGCCTTGATATGATTGATTACTGTGCGACTGTGCTTAATCGTTGGCTGTCGTTGCTATAACAGGGTGAATATTTGATCCCTGTGAATGTTCAAAATCGAACGTTAGTTCGTTATGCGTGCACATACATTAGCTCCGCCCTTATTAACGTCGTGTGTCCATGAGTCATGTCGGTCTTTGTTTGCTGCCGAACTCCGTCTCGATTTTCTCCTGAATCGATTTTAGATTCAAGCCAAAGTGTTGTTAATCAGTGGTTTTTGATGGGTTCGAAGTTATGCTTGTATGAGTTGATGGCTTTCGAATCGATGGCCCGATGGGCCTCGCGCTTCGAATCGATCGGACCTTCGATCCATCCTTTGCCCATGTGCTTCTTCGAATCAATGTTGCCTCGTGTCGATGCCGTTTTGCTGGATTCGAAGCTTAGAAGGGATTCGGAGCTGTGATGGATTCGATCTGTAAAGGTAGGAAGGCAATGGATTCGAAGTGAAATTTGAGTTGTAACAACGTTCGATGGTTGTTTTAAGTCCTTCCTTTTGTACCGATCCTCTCCTGGATCGATTTGGGATGTTAGAATGTATGCTTCGTATCGATGGATATGTAATATTGGATCTTGGATTGATGGATACAAGTGTAATGTTTTGTGTTGATGGAGTTGAACGATCCAGACATAATCGTGCAGTGATTGTTTGCGGAGGATATGCCATCTCTCATTCGTCTATTCAAGAAGAATTCCCCACGGTAGATAGCCTTTGATAGGAGTCACCCATGACCCCTTTCTTGGATCCATCTCTAAAATCTAGTCGATCTTCATCTTTCAGCGCTTGGAATAGTAAATATCTCTACTGGGATAAAGTCTGTTTGTTGCGCATCTCCAGAGTTGGCTAGCTCAGCCAATGATTCGGCCTTTTCGTTTTGTTCTCTAACGATTGGGATAGTGGCGTAATACTAGAAGTCGGCTAGTATCTCTAGGATACAATTGAGATAAGGAGCAAGACGTTGCCCCCTAGTCAGATAGTCCTCCCTGACTTGGCACATTAAGAAGAAATCGTATAAGATATGTAAAGCTTCCATTCCTATTCTTTTTGTAAGTCTTAGCTTGGCGACTAAGGTTTCATACTTAGCTTTATTATTCCATTTGAGTAAACTTTCAGACATTTAAGGTTGCCATTGATCCCATCGTAACGGTTGGTCGGTACAAACATTAACAGGGTAAGCTTGTCAATAGCCAGCTTTCATTGCATATTAGTCTTTGGATTAGTTTATCTTCACATAGCATTGCGATGCTTATGGCGTGTGTTGACATGACCCAATTGAAGTGTAGATCTTCACGATCCAATATCTTGGGCAAAATGGGAGGCCTCTCTGAGCGATCTATCAGAGCTGCTTGGTTTCCTCCATATACGGATGACTCTAGTCTTCAGCATTTTCTGACATTAGCCTCAATCCCACGGGAATTGATGACGAAACCCGAGAATTCATTTTATACAATGCTGAAAAGAGCCTTTCAAAGGATTAAATTTCATTCTGCGGTTGTTGGATAACACTGAATATCTTTGTCAAGTGATTGATGTGGTCGCTTGATGGTCGTGATCTCACAAGCATGTTAACTACATATACTCTCATTGATCGGCCGATCTAATTTTTGAATGATTTGTTAATCGTCCTTTGGTAAGTAGCATAAGCGTTCCAAAGTTTGAATCCAAGGAATGCAGCATAGCACTATGGGCTCGCATCAGTAATGAAACAGTTGTATTCCTAGTCTGGGATATGTTTCGGTATCTGATTGTATCTGGAGTTTGCGTCCATGGATGAGAGTAATTCATGTATGACGGTTGAGTCTATTAGTTGGTTGATCATTAGATGTGGAAAGCTATGCTTTGCCATGCCTTGTGCAAATCTGAGTAGTCGGCGTACGTTCACTACTCTCCTTTTGTTTCTCGCACAAGCAAAGGAATGAATACTCATTTTGGGTAGAGGACACCGCGGATAAACCTATTGGTTTTGAGTAGATTCGCCTCCTCCTTAAGTGCAGTAGATCTTCCTAGATCCACGTCGCTTCGTTTTTATTTACTGGAGCAATGCAGTTGACTCTTGCACAATCATGGCGTAGAGTTGTGATCTGATCTACAATTCTCATGATGGGTTGTATACACTCCATGTGCTTATCTGCAATGGTAAATGGTTAGCCTTATAGGTGTGTTAAACCAAAGGCTTAGTAAATTTTAGCCCCGTATTGTGTGCTGCCGCATAGCTGGCTCCAACTACGAGTTTGAATCTATATGTGTTTCCAAGCAATGCGTTTTCCATTCAATGTACTCACGATCCATTGCTCATTAGAAGGGTCGGAATGATGATCTACTGCACATAAGTCCAGGCATTAATCTGAGGATTCTATCTCTAAGAATCATTTCGGTTGTAACGTCAAGCTATTATAAATACTAGGCACAAGCTATTGGGTTGAGTAGTTGTATCCAGCTCTTGGATGATCACATTCATGTCCCCAGTCTTGGGTTGATGGGTGTATTGCATGAATGATCGAGCCTAGCTTCTATTGTGTTTATACTGTAGTCCAAGTTGTAAGAGCTAGAGTTGTTTGATAAAAGATCAAATTATATTCATCTCATTTCTCGTGCATGCCCCCAAGTCTAGGGAATATCTCGATAAACAGCAAGGTAGATAGTGTTCGCTTCAATTTCACACTCTATCCCATTAAACCGTGATATCGAGTTAACCGATGGAAGGCCGAGCCGTGCCATATTATGCATTCTGTCCTAATTCTTTCCTCTAGGTAGAATACTTTGTTGCCTCATAGACATTCACTTTGTTGCTTATGTCGTCATTCTCTGGGCAGAAATTGAAGAGTGAATCGTCCAGTAAGATCCAATGTAGGATTGATACTTCCCTTATCGGACCGAGGGTAAGAATCGGTGCGTGGCCAGTTTTGTTGCACTCGTTGTGAAAAGCTCGCTTAGTCAGATTATGGTAAGAGTCGGTGAATGAATGGTCACATTGCATTCTTTCGGAGTTGGGTGATCAACCATGTCAGTTTTGAATTACGTTCTCCCGTCAGATCTACAGACAAAATTAGCTCAAATGCAGTCAAGTCATGCTCATCCAGTCTCATGCCCTTCCTGGTGGATCGAAGGAAGGTGACGGAGGACGAATAGTCAAGTCACACTCATTCGTGGTTCTATCCATGCTCTGGTGGTCGTAGGTATTCGATGGGCGCTCGTGTCACATCGAATTGCAGTCGAAGAAGATTGATATTGGCCGTGGATTTAGTGACACAATGTAGAATGTACGGACCTCATAGCATATCGATACAGGGGTATGACATGAATGGTGCAGATCGATATTGCCCGTCGATCAGGCGGTACGGTGTAATTGGCTTCCTGTAACTTCGGGCATCGTTCTAATTGGTTAGCATTAAGGGCTCCTTGTAGTCATTGCCTTAAGTTGTGAAGGACCCTAAGCTAGCAATGTAGCGAGTCACCTTTCTCTTCTTTCAATGATTTGTTCTTCTGCCCCCAGTCTTGGTTTTAGCAGAGTTAGTTTGTGGACGGTCCAATTGCATCTGTAGCGAGTTTATACTCCTCTCGTCGACTTTAGGTCGGAGTTGGTAAATGAACGGTCGAATCACATTCTTCATCTGTCTATCGTCGCAGTCGCACTCTGGGGACTAGAGGCAGTTGAAGGGCCATTAGTCACACCTATTTGATGTTCATACCCTTGTCCCTACTCTGGGGACTAAGAGTTTTAGTAGAAAATGGTCAACCGCATTTTCCTCGATTAATTCCTCTGGCACATTGCGGTCACATTGCGGCAACTTTAATTTGATGTTTCTCCGATTGAATTGGAGGAAGGAGTTGATTGGCAGATGGTTGGGTCACCTCCGTCCATGTTGCATGCACAACTCGCCAGATCGTTGGCTAGAGTTAGCGGATGTACGGTCGTGTCATGTTCATTTGCGGTAGGATGGGTAGTCATATCCATTTAGGATAAGGCGTTCAGCTAGGTCCGTTTTGCGAATCTACATCTCCCTGTCGAATCAAGGAAGAAATCTTGTCTTGCTCGGTTGGAGTGCATCTCTAAAAGATTATGTTATAGGTCCCGTGCCGGGAATAAGTGTTGATGCATGAACGGTCATGTCGTGCCCGCTTAGTGCTAGTTAGTCGGATCACAACCGATTTTTTATGATAAGTGTGCCCCTATGTCAGGGGAAGAGTTGGAAAGAAGAAAGTCTAACCACATCCGCCTCTTGTACTACAGAACTTGCTGCGGAATTAGAATTGATAGATGGACAATAAAATCGCATCCCTTCTGGTATTTATATTCCAATCCATGCTTCGAGGATTGGAGTTGGTTGATGTTTACAATCCAGTTCACACTCTGGGAATCTGGAATTAGTTGATGGGTGGTTAGTCATACCCATTTGGAATTCGTGCTCCAATCCGTGCTCTCAGGACTTGAGTGAGTCGTTGTTTTATATTCCAATTCATCCTCTGGGAATCTGGAGTTTATTGATGTTTATACTCCAGTTCGCACTCTGGGAATCTGGAGTTAGTTGATGTATGGCCGTTCACACCCATTTTAGTGTTTATACTCCAGTCCGCACTCTGGGGACTTAGAGTTATTAAATGTTTATACTCCAGTTTGCAACTTTGACTTGGCATTCGCACTCTAATTCACACTCTGGGAATTTGGAGTTGGCATTTGTATTTTGGTCCGCGCTACGGGAGCCAGGAATTGATGTTTATACTCCACTTCACGCTCTAGGGAATTGGAGTTGACATTTGTATTTTCCGGTTCGCCCTCCGGTAACCTGGAATTGATGTTAATGCTCCGATTCACGCTCTGGGAGCCTGGAGTTAGCATTTGCATTTTGGTTCGCACTCCGGGAACCTGGAATTGATGTTTGTACTCCGACTCGCGCTTTGGGAATCTGGAGTTAGCATGGATGCTTCGGTTCGTGCTCCGGGAACCTGTAATTTATGTTTATACTCCAATTCATGCTTTGGGAACCCGGAGTTCGCATTGACGGGTTGGTTCGCACTCCGGGAACCTGGAATAGATGTTTATACTCCAATTCATACTCTGGGAAGTTGGAGTCAGCCAATAGACGGCCAGTCACACCTATTTGGGCTTTTTAGGAATTTGTTCACACTCTGGGAACGATGGATTTGATGTTTATACTCCAATTCGCACTCTAGGAATTTGGAGTCCGTTCACACTCTGGGAACGATTTATTGGATGTTTATACTCCAATTTACAGTCTAGGAAGTTGGAGTCCGTTCGCACTCTGGGAACGATTTATTGGATGTTTATACTCCAATTCACACTCAGGGAAGTTGGAGTCCGTTCGCACTCTGGGAACGATTTATTGGATGTTTATACTCCAATTCACACTCTGGGAATTTGGAGTCCATTCGCACTCTGGGAATGATTTATTGGATGTTTATACTCCGGTTCGCACTCTGGGAACCTAGAGTTGATTGCAGGACTGTCGTGTGTCAGTCCAGTTCGGCCATTGATGTGATGGCTTGCCCCCGAGAGGTGGGTTTCGCTTAGCAAATGATCGGTGGGATCTCGATTACTTTCCACTTATCTTCCATCAACGAAGGAGGAGACTTGGTTTATGGACGGATGAATCACATCCGTGTTCATTTGGATCCCGCTTCTGCCAAGCCTAAGGAGTAAGATTAGTGTTCTGGCAAGCTTTGAGCTCGAGCAGAGGAGAGGATGGCTGAACTACATCCACTTTGAGTTGTGTATTTTCCCTTAAGTTGGGGGCAAGAGTTGGAGAGTAGACGGTCGAGCCACGTCCACTTTACGCTTTGCACTCTTCCAGTCGAGTTGAGGAAGAGAGTTGGAACGATGGCTCATGATGGTTTGTGAGTAGGTAGTCATTCATTGATGACTATAGATTGATGGTTGGCCCCTGATGAAGTTGGTTTAAGGCATGATTGTTTTGCCGAATCACAGATGCAAACTGGAGAGTGAATGATCAAATCATATCCACTTTAAACATATGTCCTCAAATTACCCCAAGTTCTAATGTAGGATTGGATGCATAGATGGCCATGTCACGTCGACTCTCGGTGTGATTTAAATTTTATTGGGCATCCGAGGAAGCATAAGTATTTTGGTGAGCTTCAAGTAAGAGATGGAGAGTGCATGGTTGGGCTACATAACTCCAAGTCTTTCTCAAATCTTCTAACTAAATTGCATAGGCATGTGAGTGGATGGTCGGTTGCATCCACTTCGTACTGGAGCCCTAAACTTGTCTGTCTCTTCCACTTTGATGGCCTGCTCTAAGTCAGGTGCGTATAGCAACCGACGAGTGGTTGAATTATGCTCGCCATGATGATACCTAAATGACTTTATCATAGTCCACGGAGGTTGTTTTGCACCCATCCTTAAGTACTCGGTTACCTGCATCATTTGCAAGTAGTTTAATCCAAGTCGATTATATCTTGCAACATAAACGAAATAGAAATAGAAATAATTCAAAAGAGATCGGATAAAATCTCATTGATAAGTGAAGCGGCGTCGTATGCTCGCTATTGCACTTCGGTCCAGCCTTTCACAGTTGGGAGTCTAACGCAAATGGTTCAGTTTGATCAAAGTTCCAATTGAGGTCGGGGGTTCCCGGCTCTTCATTTTATAGGGCTTGAACATATTGCCAGAGCTATCCTTTCTGGAGCAGCCTTATGGCGTTGGCATCCATGATAGTCATATAAAGAAAAGGAGCTTCCCGATTTAGAGTATGGAGCAGGTTCCCTTGTATGTCGCCAAGTTGATCCTTCGTCTGATTCATCAACGTAATGTTGGCCTGGACATGTTGGTGTAGTTGTCGGCGACTATCCACCAATTCTGTTATCAAACTCTGGAAATAAGCTTTTGTGTTGATTTCATTTATTAGTGTTGGCAGCAACGGGCTGTAGATTTTGATCAGTTCATTGGCTGCCAGCTTCTTTATTCCCTTTAGCAATATGAGAAGTAGAAATGATATGCCTAACTACGATTGACAGTCTTCTTTGAGAAATAGGGGATACAACGCATTTGATGGTATTCATCACTTTTCGTGGACTCCATTCACCATTCTCACTTCATGAGGTAGTGGTGGAGGTTGAATTTCCATAGTACACGGACATAGTCGGCATGCTGAATTTTAGTTAGAAATTCTACGTGTAGGATGGTCTCAATGAATAGGCCCTGACTGGGAACGATACTCGAATCAACATTATCAAGTCCATTTTATGGTTACGGGGTCTTGTGATACTGGTGAATGATGTATGCCCGACTGCCTAATGTTCGAGTGGTTGGTAATGTCGATCGGATGGTGAGTGGATTAATATGGGCTCATTGATTGGTGATTATTTCTAATTTTCACCATGAAGGAGGCTCGCATAAGATAGTTAGGAAGTCCTCTTAGAGTTGTATGTCATGCTTTTAGTCATATGGACATGGAATGATTAAGATACGGGCATATGAAGATGGTTCAGTGGTGAACAACTATGTTTTGAGTTGGCAGAGTAGACAAGGCAGGGTAGTCGTAATACTAGCCATCGCACCATAATTGTCAGTTTAGGAGTTTTAAAAGCTGGTTAATTGGAGGAAGTTGCAGTCCACTTTAGAAGCATGATACATTAATCAACCCTAGTTCGTGCCATATTAGCTAGGTTCTCCAGCCTCTGGGAGCACCATTTGAATAGTATTTCAATACCCATTCCTTGATTGCAACTCAAAAATTGCTATTGTAATCTCCTACTTCCCGTCCAGTCATGGAACGACCTGAATGTTCCTTTATTTAAGTTGAGGTTTGGATTAACTATGCTGGTGCTCTGCACTGCGGCTAGGGTTCGGGGGATGGTTCGAGCGAAATTTTAAGGAAATTTAGATCGTACCCGAATTTTTTTTTTTTTAAATGATGGATACGAAATGTTCGTTCGCATCGATGGTTCGAGCGCTTAAATGATGGATCGAACTAAAGGCAGATAGATGGATACAAACTGCATGTGCGTATTGATGCGAAATGGAGGCAGATGGATGGGTACGAAGTACCTGTGAGTATCGATTAGAATTGGAGGCAGATGGATGGATACGAAGTAGCGCTCCATGATGGATACGAAATAGCGCTCCCTGATGGATACGAAGTAGCGCTCCGTGATGGATACGAAGTAGCGCTCTGTGATGGATACGAAGTTCACCGCATTTCTGGATTCGAAGCTATGGATACGAAATTCACCACATTTCCTGGATTCGAAGTTATGGATACGAAATTCACCACATTTTCTGGATTCGAACCTATGGATACGAACTTCGCCACATTTTATGGATTCGAACCTATGGATACGAACTTCACCACATTTTCTGGATTCGAACCTATGGATACGAACTTCACCACATTTTCTGGATTCGAAAATATGGGTTCGAAAATGATCATACTTTCATGGATTCGAACATATGGATACGAAATTCACCATATTTTCTGGGTTCGAAAATATGGATACGAAAACCATCATTTTTTCATGGATACGAAAATATGGGTACGAAATTTATCATATTTTCATGGATACGAAAATATGGGTATGAAAAACAGCATTTTTTCTGGATTCGAAAATAGGGGTACGGACTGCATGATGAATATGGTTCTTCTTAGATTTTAGAGCAATCTGAATAGAATAGAAGGAACCCATGAACGATAGATCTGGATCTCTCTCTTAGATTTATTCAATCCGGTATCGATGACAGATCCAACGAGCAGGAGAAAATCTAGGTTTTCTCAGTGAAAGCACCAAAATGTTTGCACCAAAATTGGGCAACACCCTTCGGAAGTCTTTGAAGAGATAATAAGTGAAGAACTTAAATTGGAAATGAAAATTATCTAACAAAAACTCCAAGTTATAGAAAAGTAAATTGCATAGAAGACAAGAATTTAGAGTGGTTCGGCGATGCGCCTACGTCCACTTTGAAGTTTGATCACTTTATTGCTTAATACTTGAAGGTTACAAGTGTTTTGAAGCAAATTACAGCAGACAACAGACTTAAATTCGAAATCAGCAGCCAAGATGGTGGTATGGAGTGATTCTGGCAGCGTTTAGGCGTACTCTTTCTCTCCAAATTCTCCGACCCCTTTTCTGAATGACCAGGGGCTCTATTTATAGGCGTGGAAGGCTGAAATCCTGCCTAAATCATGGAGAGGCTGCTTGGCACGTGACGGGGGGCCCACAGGCCCGCGTTCTTGAAGTGCGTGCCCAGTTTGGGATCGATTCGAAGTGAACTTCGAATCGATCAAAAAATTGTCCAATTGCGATGAAACTTGGCGTGGACGTTCTTCATCATGTAGACAAACTTCTGTAAAAATTTCATGGGATTTGGATCAGTAGATTGGGAGTTATGATCGGTTCGAAATTGGGTGTTCGGCATGCTGTTTGGTTCGAATCGATGGAATCGATTCGTTCGAATCGATGCATGGCCGAAGCGAATACTTCGAATCGATTGGGGCGCGCCTGTCTTCGAGCCGATCCATGTTCGTGCTAGCTTAGCCGCTTTGTTGGATTCGAAGGTCGTCTTCGAATCGATGGAGTGGATTCGTTCGAATCGATCCAAATGCGCCCTGGATCGATTCGAAGTTGTCGAAGTCGATGGAGTCGAAGGTGAGTGATGGAGTCGAAGATAATGGATGGATTCAAAGGTGAGCGATGGAGTCGAGGCTGTGATGGGTTCGAAGCTATTAATGGATTCGAAGCTGTGGTGGATTCGAAGCATAGGAAGGACTCGAATTTGTGATGGATTCGAAGTAGGGAGTTCCTTAGATGGATTCGAATGTCGCCTCTTCCTATGGGTTCGAATATGATGGGTTCGAAATAGATGGTTCCGAACACGATGGTTTCGAACACGATGGGTTCGAATATGATGGGTTCGAACATGATGGGTTCGAACCGAGCAATGTGCACCTTCTTAACTTGAATCCATCATATCTTGAGCATATGACCTCGGATTGACTTGAAATTTGAAGTGTCGGCTTCTATGGTCTTTCTTGTCATGCCTTATCAATTGCGGCCCGATCCGGGCTCGGACAGAATTCATCGATATCCATAGTGAAGTGAAATACGACCAATCTCTGAGGTGAACTGTTTTCTGTTTTTGACCAATCCTTTGGTATCACGGCTTTTGCCCAAAAAGCGGGATAACATAGACAATCTATTTACAACGACTACGGAAGTAGATGAAAATAATTACATAACTTCAACTAACTCTCGTTGAACAAGAGTAATGATCACTTCTTGTGCTTCTTCGACTTCCTCACCTCCGTGGTCTTCTCGGATGGCTCCTCCCCTATGCGTTTACCCTTGGTACTCTTCTTTGATGGAGGGGTAGCAACTGAAGAAGTACGAGGAACATCCATGGGCTTGGACTAGCCAGGGAGAATGACCTTCAATGGCTTGTGTAAGGGATCGTCTGGGTCCACAACTCGAGGCTCGACCTTGATCTCGGCCGTTTCTCTCTTCTCCTTCTCGAGCCTCTCCTTTATACTTAGCTCAGATGTGTGTTCGGAGGCGCCTGTAATCTCTACTTCATAACTCCCCTCGATGGGAGAAGAAGTATCAGATTTGTCTTCATCCAGCGCTCGAATCACCTGAGCATCTGACCCAGGAGCCTCTCCTCCATGAGTGGACAAAATCATGAAAAACAAGTATTAGAATACAATAGTCCTTCACAAAGAATGACGACTTTTGAAATCTTAAAGTGAAGAGTTATCTACCAGGATCCGGCAGGCTCTCAGCCGTCAAGGGGGTTTCACCCTCCGGAATGGGAGACAGAATATGGACGCCAAGACCGGGGTCCTTCGTATTGTAACCGATATGCTGCTCAAAGGGATCGAGTATCGGCCGATCGGCCAATCGAGTAGGCGCAAGAGCTGGAGGCACAACCCCGGATGGGCCGGTAATCACTTCTTTCCCTTTCTTTGAGGGGGAGCCTTTGTAATAAATAGCTTAAGCTGCTGACAAGTCGGAAGGCTCATTCCGCTTGAGGAATTCTTTTAACAATTCCCCCTCATCAATCTCTTCGGTACCGTGCTTGGCCTTTCTGATTTCGATTAAAGTCTCCCATGCTTCGGTCAGAGATTCAAGATAACCCTCGCCCAAGAAAGTCAAGTCTCGATGCATGAGAACGCGGGCATTAAACTCAGCAATTAGCGGGTCAAACATACTTTTGACCTACTCCCTGCCTTCTTCCCTAGCCGCCTCAAGACGCGAGTCAATATCAATGGACGTTATCTTCTTGCCCTCTTCACGGGCTTCACTCTTTAACGCCTTAACTCTGGAAAGCTCGCCCTCAAGTTTTTCTTTTAAGAGCCGAGTGGCAACAATCTCATCACAGTATCGTTGTGATTCTTCTTGGGCAGCCGTTTTCTCTTCCTTCTCTCTGCGGAGACGCTCCTCAAGTTCCTTGACTCAGAGGCTAAATGCATCCCTCTCCTTTTGAACTGAGTCCTTCTCTAGAGCCAAAGCCCCACATCGTTGAACCACCTCGTCGAGTTCTTTCTTATGAGTTGATTCCAGACGAGTGACGGCCTCAGCGGTGTCCTTGGCACTCTGATGGGTGACCTCAAGTTCAGACTTGAAAGTTGCAATCTCTTCGTCTTGAGATTTAATGATGTCTTTATCGTGGATAGCCTCAAGCTTTAGGCGATCGATTTCATGTTGGCGCTCCACGGAGACTTCAGAAAGTTTTTCAGCCAAATGAACAAACGCGTCATGTTGAACATAGACGTTGTTGGTACAGGCGATGGCACTCTACTTGACATGTCCGGGGATAGGATGAATCGCCAGGAGGAATTGCAGGCCGTCGAAGCAAATTTTTGGAAATTTATCTTTAAGCTCGGCCAGCCTCTCCGATACTGTTGGGTCTGTTGCAGGATCGGGAGGAGAAGGCTTTGAAATTTCGGCTCTCCTATGAGAATCTTGGGACTATCGAGTAGAAGAGGAATCGGAGTGTTGGTCCCGGGGAGCATCAGATTGCGACCTCTTATGGACGCGCTTGTCTTTGCTTTGCTTTGGGTGAGAGGAAGTATCCTGGTGGTATTTTGGCTGATAGTAAGTTTTCTTCCGAGATGACGAGTCCCGGGAATGATAGTCTTTATCGCCGTCACCATCCCTATCTCGACATCTTCCGGAACCCGAGTCCCGTCCATATTGATAAAAAATAGACGAACCACGAAGGCGATCGAATCCATGCGAGCGCCCCATGTCACCTACACAGAATTTAAATAACAAAAAATCAACAAAGAGTAGTGTGACGACGAAAATCTAAGTGCAAATTGAAGTGCAAGTGTTCGTGTGTGTCCTAGTGTTTCCCCCCGACAGACCAGTCGCTTTGCTAATGGGAGATTTTTCTCCCTGACTTTGGGTTAGAGCGTCCGCATCGCCTCTGATGGGCGAATGAAGCTTAAATGCCTTCGGAGTGGAGAGGTTTTATAGGCCCTTTAAAGAACTTTCTACGTGCTGTGAAGAAGCCTCTTTCTCTGTTGGAATGAGCGTAAATTTTGAAGTTCCGCCAACCTTCTCCTTTCTAATCTTGTACGTCAATCCCTTTTTCCTCTTTTAAGGGGAAGATGACATTTCATGTAATGGTTACGGTCTTCGACGCACGAAGGTCGACATTAATACGTCCACTGTATCAACTGCCGAGAAATCGAAGGCCGAAAAACCAAACCTTTAGGGTTAAAGAAGAGGTAGAAGAAAGAAGAAGAAAGAAAGAAAGAAAGAAGAAAACAGAAACAATAACAGAATCTCACATTTCGCAGCGGAACAACATATAATAGATAAATGAATAATCTTTAAATCAAAAGAACTGTAACAGTCATTACATTACATCACATTACTTTACATTATTAGAGTTTACAACAACAAACAGCGGAATAGAAATACTATATACTAGTTGATACGTCATGCCATCCAGCTTGCTCCTGATCTCCACAGCAACTCCTGAATTTTAGAATGACCTGATAATCTGATTCTAGACTGCCCATGTGGAAAATGATGGGAACCCAGAGTTTAGAAAGGGAAACAATAAACTCCAGGTCAGTCATGGGACTGGTGTGAGAACTTAAAACAGTTATATCTTTAAATCAAACAAAGAAATATTTTAAAATAGATCCGCAATGTTTTTAGAAAATGTAACTACCATAAGGCCTCCTGTCCCACACATAGTGCAAACGCAGAATTGGAGGAGATTTCTCCTTATGATAGTCAAAGATGCTTGATAAGCAAATTTCTTTGATATTATTACTATAAGTGCAAAGTGCAGGAAAACATTTCGAAAGTACAATATTAATCTTAGCTAGCATAGGTACCATTATAGTATGCCTATTATAGCTACCATATTAGATGGCAGGTTCTACAACTAAAACCATACAAGGCTCGTATTGTTTCTTTGGATTTCCAACAAATGGTCAGGCCAAGGAACTTCCCATGCCACATGTACGCCTCTGGAAAGACGACCCGAGAACCTAACCGGATCTCTGCCAACACAAGGCCGGGTTACCCTAGCTGGGTAACTACTGGCACGAGTATGCCATCCCCCGATCGTAACCGACCTAAATCCCGGGATTCACCAACAACCACAAAGTAATAAGTTTGCAGAAACAACATAGGTTAAGTATCTGGGCTCCATACCATGATACCACCTTTATCCAGAAGGAAATGACATACACTAAGGGGGCGCTATCCCCTAATAACCTTGCTGCATCTTTCCTTTTTGACCATTACCGGGGTGTGAGGTCCGATGAAGTCTCGTCCACAAAGCTAAGTTTTTCACAAAATCTACGCTTTGATCAACAAATGATCAGCAACACTCAGCATGTCACGTTACCAAATTGGGAATATATCACTAGTAACCATCAACTACATAACCTCTGAGCTCGTAAGTCTCAGAGAAGGGTGTTAAGCTAAGAGAATAAATTCTCCGCCACCAACAGAAATGTATTTGATAGAAACCAGCTTTACATCTCAAATTGTAATGTCAGACACACATCCATACAAGTCCGTTCCGGGATCGAACGGAACCGAAGGAACTTCCAAAAGAAGCCCTTGTAATCCGGATATTCACTAACCACGTCTGGACTTCCCATCACAAAGGGTGATAAAATCTCTATATCGGAGATCAGCCGATGCAGAAACATTCAACGGTAATCCTTCCGTTTTCGAAAATATCTGGTCTTCAAAAGCTATCCATTACGACGTATCACTATTCGGAATGGGATTTATGACCCAAAGGTCCTCTCCCGGCTAAACCGAATAACGAGCGCTTATTTTAAAATAAGTGTAGCATTCAAATTCAAGAAAATCACATCAAATACCCATTTAAAGGTAAATATTGATAGTCGGTTATTTAACTATCAATAGATATGCACAACATCACCAGATTCCAAATAATTTCCCAAATTATTTATTTTCCAAAAATATCTTTACAAGATATGATTTTTTCCACACTTCAACCATTTGAAAACAATTTCAAATCACTTTCCAATTTATCTTTAAAAGATATAATCTCAAAACATTTCACTTCATATTGGAAAAACATTTCCACGCTTATTTAATAATAAGTAATTCACAAATCTATTTATTTTCAACATTTGGAAAATATTCAATATACTTAAATCACAATTAAGTATATATTTTATTCTTTAAGGAAAACATTCCCTTAAACACATTTATTTGAGTCAAAACGAATGTTGCGTAAAACATCGTTACGACAACTCAAAATCACTAGTATTGGGATTCGAAATTAAGATAGATATATAAATCCCAATACTATATAAAACATTTCCTTTCGAAAATCATTTACTATAACAACAGTGTTATAGTCCACCATTTCCTTTTATTTCTCGAAAACGTCTATTTCAACAATGAATGTTGAAATCTATGGTTTCGATACTTAATACATTTTAAAACATTTTTAAATCGTTTTAATTCTATTTAAAATATCACTCCCCAAAACATTTCTTTAATATATTATTCACCATCCAAAATCGTGAATATACCTCGTTAACCAAATTCAACCTTTCTACACATTTTATTTAAAGGATTATCCACCGTCCAAAATCGTGGATATGCTTCCTTTAATAAGCTATAATATTTAACTTATCAGAATAAGTCGATTTCGAATTTATAAAACAATGTTTATAAATTCCATTTATATTTTATAACAACTTCAACTTATAAAATCACTTTATTAGCAAATTCTATCCATATCCCATTTAAATGCCAAAATCCAATTTATAAGTTAATTACTTATAAATCTTTTATTTTACAAAATCTATTCATTTTATAACTTCATAATTTATAAATCAATAAATTTCATTCACTTATGAAATCCATTTATACTTCATTTTAACACTTATAAAAACTAGTTTTATAATTCCAATATTTTAATTTATAAAATATCATTTTTATAAATCTTTTATACAAACCGTTTATAATAATTCAAAAATCCCAATTTAAACCATTTTACAAATTAATCAACTACTTATTTCAAAAATCATATTTCGGTTATATTTCACAAAAATCATAAATTTTTATAACATAAAAATTATAACGTTTATTTATTTAAAAAGAATCAATTTCAAAATTCAATAAAATTTACACTTTCAAAAATCACTTAAAAATCCTTTTAAATTCAAAATCGTTACTTTAACATTTTTAAAACTCCAAAAATAGGCCCAATGCTGCAACAACACCAAATACATCAACCACGGCATCCGAACATCATATATCAATATGATAACAGAATATATCGCAAATATCTGTAAATAAATCAATACGGGTGAGGAATCCAGTTGGATCCCTCCACCCTGTTTCCCTGCATCCATAGATGTTAGCACAATACCAATCCCGTTTCAATACGGGATATCATGGTACATGGGTTTATATAAGATATTATCAGCTATTATGCGGCGCAATAGGGTCTCATCCGCTATATAATGCGGGAAATCAACTCCAAGTACATATATAATACCAATTCCACTTCGAGATGGAATATCGCGGTATATGTGTTTAATAAATAACATCCTCTTAATATACGGCACGTAGGGTCTATTTCTAAACAATAGATAATAATTTATCATCCAATCAAGCAATTTTAAATTTAGCTATTTAAAATTTAAATCGAAACAAATTCGATTGAGTGAGAAGTTCTCACCTTGTTTCAAATACAGTTGCAGTGTTTTATTTCAAATAAAATTAAACGCACGTTTAATTTTAGTCAAAATTCAAACTATCTCCAATCAACTCTAATCCAGCTCCATCGTGTAGTATTCGTCAATACGAACCCGACGCAATTCGTTTCGTGCGAAACGGACCTCGTATGAACAAGTTATGATGTTACAAAGATTACATGAATTTTAATATATATAAATTTACAAAAAAAAATTATTTTTAAACCTTATTCAATCTGGGCCGTTCATTCCATTGCCACTGCATCAAGGCCGCTAGTGCCTTTCTTCCTTCTCCAGGTCGAATACGTGAAGATGAACCCAACTCGGCCGCCCAAAACCCTAAATGACGCGACCACCATCCCCACGTTTAACTCGATCAACTATGTCCACTTCGAAGCCCTCGCCACCCTCTACCATCGCCGTGAGTATCATTGAGCTCAGTCGAGCCTTGGTGTTGAAAATCGTGCTTGAACACGAGGCATTCACGGCCTCATAGCTGACGATCCACTCCATCGTTTTAAATCATCACCGTTGAATTTATAGTACTCATCGCCCTCTACATTTTCGTAGTTGAAAGTTTCTCGAATTAATGTGTAGATTTGAAGAAAATTGAGGGAGAAGATTGGCAAATTTTGGCCATTAAAATCAAAACTGGCGGCTAGGGTTTAGAACTAGGGTTTGTTGCAAAATAAAGAAATGAACGTCCTTATATAGAAAATTACGCGACACTATTCACCCGAGATTTTTCCAAACTCCAAACGAAGCGTGCCGCCTGACGTTTATAATATTTTACCCCTATTACGAACGCAATGGAATATATATTGGAGACCAATTCAATCATATTTGAAAGATATATTTTTGAATCGACTATTTAAATTTACAAAAATTCACTTAAACCGATTTCAGTGCGTTTTAGCTTGCCCCGGACAAACCGTAAATCCGATCGACACGAAATTTGAAACCATATAAAAATTTAACATTACGGAAACTGGTTTCGTGGAAATCTGAGACTGTTTGAAAAATGGATATTTTTACTCGTCAATTAAATATTAAAATATTCAATTTTCACAATTTAACTTTTAATTAAATTTTAAAATTTCCATAACATCATTCTAACTCCAAAATGATTTAATACAACTTTATAAATCATTTTTAATCACATTAAACCAAATTTCCAATTATTTCTGTAATTTCATATATTAAATTATCGATTTAATTATCCAATTAAATTTAGATATTCAAAATAAAATTTATTCGACCTACAAATTTTACTTGTTAATATTTAAAAATCAATTAAATATACGAATTTCAAATGACATAAATTCTAGGTCGTTACAAACTTCCCCCCTTAAAAGAATTTCATCCTCGAAATTACCAAGTAAGAAAAAGTCTTGAAATCCATTAACTTTTCAAAACCATTCGTTCAAATTAAATTTCAAATTCATTTGAGTGTTTAACTTTTCCAAAATCTATAGTTAAACTTCTTACAATAACTTTACTAAGTTTTCAAATCATACTTAGTTATCTTTTCAGAACCAACTATATCGTTTAACTTTTCACCCCAAAATCAAAGTTATAGTTTTCAAAATTTTCCAATTTTCTCAAAAATATTCTAACGTCTTAAATTTTCAGAAAATTTCGCCATAACCTCCTTTGCGCGGCTCGATCCAAAAAAAATGGCAATATATATATATATATATATATATATATATATATATATATATATATATATATATATATATATATATATATATATATATATTCACAAATATACATCTCATCAAAGTAATGAGGCATCCCGTAGGGAAAAAAGTGTAATAGTACGATATGTAATCCGAGATATGTACCTTATATATTATTAGCAAGCATATACGGCTAATATAGCGTGAAAGCGAGCTCCAAATGCGAAGCAAGCGCAATCCGCACCTACTAAATACTCAACAACAATGAGAAACATGTATATAGGAAATAATATCGATATACAACATATACCACCAGATGTAACGATAATATGTGTCAATATAGCAAATGCAACAAAAAGCAATAAATGCAACCACCAAACAACTATTATCCAACAACTTATCCAACAAATTTATATCAATCAATATACATGCACTTCTCATTAATATTCAATGAATTGGTTTTTCATTTAATCACATTTGATTCATAAACATTGGACTTTATTAACATTCATTTTCAATTAGTTTATATTCACTAATTTACATTCAAGTTAGTTCACTTCCACATTCAAATCAAATTTCATAGCTTCCAATTTCATCTATTTAATTTCATTAACACTTAATGAATTATATACTATCAACTAACAATCATATAACAACCAAATCATAACCAACACAACCAAATTTATTATACTTACATTCAATTTGGTTTAACACTTTTAATTCCAATTGGTTTCATATCTAATTGACTTTTCTTTCAATTATTCAATTTTTTCAATTTCATTAGTTCAATTCAATTGCTAATTCATTTAATAAATAAGGTTGAATTTCATTTATATAACTCAAGTTCACATCCATTTAATTCACTTTATTATTTTACTTTGATACAAAAATCAACTTCATTCAACATCACTTAAGTTATATTCCATTTCAAACATCATTTGTTTAACTTAACTTAAATTTCCACTTATAAATCCAATTCAGATTCCAATTCTATTTAACTTTACCAAAGATAAAATCTATTATCTCATATTACAAGTTCAAAACTCGTTTCACTTATATTCAACAATTACAACTTGGATTTTAATTTCAAATTTGTTTATCACAACCAAACTTCAATTTTCAATTTACTATGGTAGCGAATCCATCACACAGAAACTTGAAAATGATACTGATGATGCTGCAGTCATCTCCCTTATTATTTTCCAATAACAATAGTGAATTCGGTGCTTAATATTCTCTCAAAATTTTCCTTTTGTTCATAAATCACATTTATAAAAATTTTCCTTATAGATTTTATTTTGGAAAATAATTTCCAAAATAAACAGGATTCAACATTTTCAATTCATGGTTCATATTCATTTTTATTTACAACTCATATTTATAAATATATTCATATAGTTTCACTTTTTTATATATAAGATTATTTCACAATTGTAAATCACTTTAAATAAAATTCCATACTTAATAATTCATTTGCTTAGACAATTATTCTTTTAATTAACTTGTAAATATTCTTACATTTTCACAACCAAACAATCAATTTATATATACTTCAATAATTCTGAAAAATTATTTCTTTATATATAAAATATAATCGAGGTAAAATTATTTCATTTACCAAATTTAAAACAATATCGTGTCGAATTGTTCTACATGGGCGTTTAGAGATCCCTATCGATAGAGTTGTACGGACTATACCGACCAGAATCCATATACCACTCAACAATCCAATCATCATAATATAAAACAATTTTATATTCACTAATAAATACATGCTTATATCTATTAATACACTCAAGCTCGTTCTAGAGTACTACTGACTCTATCTCTAATGAGTAATTCCCAAGGGAGCCAAGGTTGTCACTTAACCAAATGCTCTGATACCAAATGTAATGATTACGGTTTTCAACACACGAAGGTCGACATTAATACGTCCACTGTATCTATTGCCGAGAAATCGAAGGCCGGAAAACCGAACCGTTAGGGTTAAAGAAGAGGTAGAAGATAAAAGAGGAAAGAGAGAAAGAAAGAAAGAAAGAAGAAAACAGAAACAACAACAGAATCTCACATTTCGCAGCGGAACAACATATAATAGATAAATGAATAATCTTTGAATCAAAAGAACTGTATCAGTCATTACATTACATCACATTACTTTACATTATCAGAGTTTACAACAACAAACAACGGAAAAGAAATACTATATACTAGTCGATACGCCATGCCATCCAGCTTGCTCCTGATCTCCACAGCAACTACTGAATTCCAAAATGACCTGATACCTGACTCTAGACTGCCCGTGTGGAAAATGATGGGCACCCAGAGTTTAGGAAGGAAAACAATAAACTCCAGGTCGGTCATGGGACTGGTGTGAGAACTTAAAATAGTTATATCTTTAAAACAAACAAAGAAATGTTTTAAAATAGATCCGCATTGTTTTTAGAAAATATAACTACCATAAGGCCTCTTGCCCCACACACAATGCAAACGCAGAATTGGAGGAGATTTCTCCTTATGATAGCCAAAGATGCTTGATACGAAAATTTCTTTGATATTATTACTATAAGTGCAAAGTGCAGGAAAACATTTCGAAAGTACAATATTAATTTTAGCCAGCATAGGTACCATTATAGTATGCCTACTATAGCTACCATATTAGATGGCAGGTTCTACAACTAAAACCGTACAAGGCTCATATTGTTTCTTTGGATTTCCAACAAATGGTCGGGCCAAGGAACTTCCCATTGCCACATGGGTACGCCTCTGGAAAGACGCCCCGAGAACATAACTGGATCTCTGCCAACACAAGGCCGGGTTACCCGTAGCTGGGTAACTACTGACACGAGTATGCCATCCCCCGGTCGTAACCGACCTAAATCCCGGGATTCACCAACAACCATAAAATAATAAGTTTGCAGCAACAACAAAGGTTAAGTATATAGGCTCCATACCATGATACCACCTCTATTCGGAAGGAAATGACATACACTAAGAGGGCGCTATCCCCTAATAACCTTGCTGCATCTTTCCTGTTTTAACCATTACCGGGGTGTGAGGTCCGACGAAGTCTCGTCTACAAAGCTACGTTTTTCATAAAAGCTACGCTTTGATCAACAAATGATCAGCAACACTCAGCATGCCACGTTACCAAATTGGGAATATATCACTAGTAACCATCAACTACATAACCTCTGATCTCGTACGTCTCAGAGAAGGGTGTTAAGCTAAGAGAATAAATTCTCCGCCACCAACAGAAATGTATTTGATAGAAACCAGCTTTACATCTCAAATTGTAATGTCAGACACACATCCATACAAGTCCGTTCCGGGATCGAACGGACCGAAGGAACTTCCAAAAGAAGCCCTTGTAATCCGGATATTCACTAACCACGTCTAGACTTCCCATCACAAAGGGTGATAAAATCTCTATATCGAAGATCAGCCGATGCAGAAACATTCGACGGTAATCCTTTCGTTTTCGAAAATATCTGGTCTTCAACGCCGGTCTTCAAATGCTATCCATTACGACGTATCTCTATTCGGAATGGGATTTAAATCGTTTTAATTCTATTTAAAATATCACTTCCCAAAACATTTCTTTAATATATTATTCACCATCCAAAATCGTGAATATACTTCGTTAACCAAATTCAACTTTTCTACACATTTTATTTAAAGGATTGTCCACTGTCCAAAATCGTGGATATGCTTCCTTTAATAAGCTATAATAATTAACTTATCAAAATAAGTCGATTTCGGATTTATAAAACAATGTTTATAAATTCCATTTATATTTTATAACAACTTCAACTTATAAAATCACTTTATTAACAAATTCTATCCATATCCCATTTTAATGCCAAAATCAAATTTATAAGTTAATTACTTATAAATCTTTTATTTTACAAAATCTATTCATTTTATAACTTCACAATTTATAAATCTATAAATTTCATTCACTTATGAAATCCATTTATACTTCATTTTAACACTTATAAAAACTCGTTTATAATTCCAATATTTTAATTTATAAAATATCATTTTTATTAATCTTTTATATAAACCGTTTATAATTATTCAAAAATCCCAATTTAAACCATTTTACAAACTAATCAACTACTTATTTCAAAAATCACATTTCGGTTATATTTCACAAAAATCATAAATTTTTATAACATAAAAATTTTAACGTTTATTTATTTAAAAAGAATCAATTTCAAAATTCAATAAAATGTATACTTTAAAAAATCACTTAAAAATCCTTTTAAATTCAAAATCGTTACTTTAACATTTTTAAAATTTCAAAAATAGGCCCAATGCTGCAACAGCACCAAATACATCAACCACGGCATCCGAACATCATATATCAATATGATAACAGAATATATCGCAAATATCTGTAAAATAATTCAATATGGGTGAGGAATCCAGTTGGATCCCTCCACCCTGTTTCCCTGCATCCATATATGTTAGCACAATACCAATCCCGTTTCAATACGGGATATCGCGATACATGGGTTTATATAAGATATTATCCGCTATTATGTGGCGCAATAGGGTCTCATCCGCTATATAATGCGGGTCCAAGTACATATATAATACCAATTCCACTTCGAGATGGAATATCGCGGTATATGTGTTTAATAAATAACATCTGCTTAGTATACGGCACATAGGGTCTATTTCTAAACAATAGACAATAATTTATCATCCAAACACACAATCAAGTAATTTTAAATTTAACTATTTAAAATTTAAATCGAAACAGATTCGATTGAGTGAGAAGTTCTCACCTTGTTTCAAATACAGTTGTAGTGTTTTATTTCGAATAAAATTAAACGCGCGTTTAATTTTACTCAAAATTCAAACTATCTCCAATTAACTCCAGTCTAGCTTCATCGCGTAGTATTCATCAATACGAACCCGACGCAATTCGTTTCGTGCGAAACGGACCTCGTATGAACAAGTTATGATGTTACAAAGATTACACGAATTTTAATATATATAAATTTACAAATTCTTTTTATCTTTAAACCTTATTCAATCTGGGCCGTTAATTCCATTACCACTGCATCAAGGCCGCTAGTGCCTTTCTTCCTTCTCCAGGTCGAATACGTGAAGTTGAACCCAACTCGACCGCCCAAAACCCTAAATGACGCGACCACCATCCCCACGTTTAGCTCGATCAACTATGTCCTCTTCGAAGCCCTCGCCACCCTCTACCATCGCCGTGAGTATCATTGAGCTCGGTTGAGCCTTGGTGTTGAAAACCGTGCTCGAACGTGAGGCATTCACGGCCTCGTAGCTAACGATCCACTCCATCGTTTTAAATCATCACCGTTGAATTTGTAGTACTCATCGCCCTCTACGTTTTCGTAGTTGAAAGTTTCTCGAATTCATGTGTAGATTTGAAGAAAATTGAGGGAGAAGATTGGCAAATTTCGGCCATTAAAATCAGAACTGGCGGCTAGGGTTTAGAACTAGGGTTTGTTGCAAAATAAAGAAATGAACGTCCTTATATAGAAAATTACGCGACACTATTCACCCGAGATTTTTCCAAACTCCAAACGAAGCATGCCGCCTGGCGTTTGTAATATTTTACCCCTATTCCAAATGCAATGGAATATATATCGGAGGCCAATTCGATCATATTTGAAAGATAGGTTTTTGAATCGACTATTTAAATTTAAAAAAAAATCACTTAAACCGATTTCAGTGCGTTTTAGCTTGCCTCGAACAAACTGTAAATCCGATTGACACGAAATTTGAAACCATACAAAAATTTAACATTACGGATCCGATGAAACTAGTTTCGTCGAAATCCGAGACTGTTGGAAAAATGACTATTTTTACTAGTCAATTAAATATTAAAATATTCAATTTTCACAATTTAACTTTTAATTAAATTTTAAAAGTTCTATAACATCATTCTAACTCCAATATGATTTAATAAAACTTTATAAATCATTTTTAATCACATTAAACCAAATTTCCAATTATTTCTGTAATTTCATATATTAAATTATCGATTTAATTATCCAATTAAATCTAGATATTCAAAATAAAATTTATTCGATTTACAAATTTTACTTGTTAATATTAAAAAATCAATTATATATACGAATTTCAAATGGCAGAAATTCTGGGTCGTTACATTTCGATATCGTGTACCTCGACTATCGGATGTTGAGTGGGACCAATGGGTTCTCACCTTGTGCTTCGGGTGTTTCATTCCCTTGAATTTCCCCCTCTTCCCGTGCATCAAGGGTGTGACGTGATGACGACTCAACTAATTTTTTTCCCTTTACCGGATGCGGGCTTGGATATGAAGACGCCATCAGGAAGGCTTACCCGACGACCTTCTACTAACAGTCCGAACCTCGATAGTGACTCATTTGAAATGAGAGTTTGGATGTCTCGTTCTTCGACGGGAAGAGCTCTAATAGCTTCTACGGCCTCAGAGCATCCGCGGCCGTCAGGACGTGAATTGATACCTGAGAAGATGAAACAAGAGTTAGAAAAGGCATAGCTTCGACCAAACATGAGTACCGTTTCAAGAAGAAGACTTACTTCCTTCAACCCATCTCCTTGTGAAACCGGAAGGGCAACACACATAGAATCATTCCTGTTTGTACAAGGAAAACTTGCTCCACGCCCCGGTTAAAATCTGGCATTTGTGGTGCGGTTCGAGGAACACAAAAGAGGGGCTATCTCTCCGCTTCTTGATCATATAAATATATTTGATGTCGCCAGGAGTTGGAGGCCTAAAGAGGACGGTCATGAAGAGGATGTAGGTGCCATAGATGAAGGCTTGACCATTTGGGTGCAGTTGTGATGGGACGATGTCAATGTATTGCAGCACGACCGAAGAAATAAGTTAAACGGTGGCACACTGCCGACCCAGCACATAAACTTATTACCGGCGGTGTATCCAACTGGGGGCATGTGTGGACTATCGTGCCCTGACGGAACCAGCACGTCGTCAAATGGGATTCCATGGATAGAGCATATTCGCCGGAGCGCAGCTTCATTGACCTTCAAAGCTTGGGAATCGACCAGGTTGTCCAAGAGAATTGATGCTTCCAGGGCATCGGGAGCTAAGTTATGAGCGGGGAAAGTCGACGGGTTAGAAGTATCCGCGACCCCTTGTTTAGAAGACGGCCTGGGTCTATCCGAGATCGTGGTGGAGCTAGATTTCTTAGACATCTCCGATAAACATTGAGTTTGACGAGAGCACCTGTTTGAACTATACTTGAAAGACAATCGACGCCAGAATTAACAACACAAGAACTGCCCCCATGTGGTGTGTGAACTAGTGCGATCATTCATGTGTAAGCGCTGAAAAATTGAAAGTCACAGAGTTAATAATATAAAATTGAGCTTCTAATTGTCGTCTTCAAAGACCGTCATCGCTGACCGTCTCCAAAAGCCTGTCTTATGGTGTTTACAGTTTCGGATTCAGAAAATGTTAGAAGAAGTTATCCGATTATGTCAATTTAAATTCAAGTTCGTGTCTACCGAAACTAGGAAGTTATCAGTCCGGATCAGTTCGATATGCTAGTATGTTGGAGTCCTTGTCCTTGTTTTGTTATGTGATTAGGCAAGATAAACAAGTGTTCGGCCTAAGCTAAGGGATGGTTCGGCATTCATAATGACTCGGCCTAAAAGTTGTCCGGCCTAAATACTGTTCGGCCAAACCTACGTCCGGCCTGGCTACCGCTCGGCCTGAATATTGTTCGGCCAAACTTTCGTTCGGTCTAACTATCGTTCGACCTAGGTAGCGTTCGGCAAAGTATCGTTCGGCCAAAATTCTGTTCGGCCGAAATAACACTCGGCATCCCACCTGAGTCATGCTCCCTTCCTGTCCTACCATTCCACTGCTCGGCATATGGTGAATCATGCCGAGCCAGAGTTACGCCGAACCCCAATGCTCGGCACTCCGCACATAACCATACCGAGCGACGATGACGAATCGTTGGGCGAGCCAGACCGAACCATGTTGTTCAGCATCCTAGCCAATTCCTGCTCTTCCTCTATTCTACCCTCCAATCTCGTTCGGCGAAGAGGGAACCGTGCCAAACCACAATACACCTCCCAACATCTCCCTCATGTACTCGACTCTGGCCACTTCTCTTCCCCACCACACCATCTAGCCCTATGAAATATCCTAATCGAACTTCGATCCATTTGTCCGCGCAACACCTATCGGCTACAGTTCTAATTCACGAACTTGAGCCTCGCGTTAAAACCTATTTATTCGAGGAAAGGATTTGGATGGAGGGATCGTTACCTAGTTAGTGGATCGAGACTTGGAGGAATCTGGAGTTAAGGGCACGGCTTTAGTTAATGCTGAATGGGTTGGGAAGGAATGTTAAATTTTTGGAGGCTGTTAACAGGTAAAATTTGCAAGTACGAGATAGCGGAGGTAAAAAGTGAAAAGAGAAGAAGAAGGAAGACGCTGGCCTTTATAGGGAAGAAGAAGAAGTTGAAGAGACTGTGACCGATGGAACCGATCAAGGTCGCACCGTTCGGCTTTGGCATACAAAATAGTTCGGCATAACATGAAGCGTTCGGCTTCGGCTATACTGTTCGGTGCACATCACTTCATCTGGCGATCGAGGGAAGTCACCATTGAGGAAACCGGACCACAGCCAGGGACAAAGCATAGAGGGAGCATGATTCAAAGCGCACCATGTTCAGCCATGTAATGCACTTTGGGGGGCAAGTGTTTCCTGGGGATTTGACCGGGCAACTTAGTACTCGGCATCCCCACCGATCGGCTCAACTGGATCGTTCGGCGACCGGCATCCAAGAAGCACTCGGCATCCAAGTTCGTTCGGCGTCTATGGAACGTTCGGCATGGCAGAGCATTCAGCATTGAGAGACGCTCAGTGTGGAATAACGTTCGGCATGGCAGAGCATTCAGTATTGAGAGACGCTCGGTGTGGAATAACGTTCGGCATGTGAGAACGTTCGGCATGGCAGAATTGTCCGGCATCAACTACCGTTCGACCCAAACATTGTTCGGCCAAACTATCATTCGGCCAAGACATAGTTCGGCTTGGGTAACGTTCAGCCAAAGTATCGTCCGGCCTAAGTTCTGCTCGGTGTACAAACATCGTTCGGCCAAGTCACTGGTTTGGCTTCCAGTATCGTTTGGTGCAAATGCTTCCCACGGCATTCAGAGTGTTCGGCTTCGCTGCACTCGGCATGAGGAGATTGTTCGACATTCATGCCATGTTCGGCGTTCGATGTTCGGCATCTATGGGTCGGCACACAGAGATTACCCCCATTTGGGCTGAGATATTCAGCCACCAGGCCCACCAAGGAAGTCCAACCCATCTTCGTCTATAAATAGAGAGGCAGGGGCATAGTGAAATGGATGAGTTTTTTGGAAACAATGAGGAAACTCTGTCGCATTCAACACTCATTCAAGACTTAATCTTTTGTTTTGCAATTTTATCCAAGTAATTAGAAACAGATTGTATCTGTAATGAACTATCAAGGAAATCAATAGAAATCAACTTCAAAGTGGACGTAGGCAGTTACGCCGGACCACTATAAATTTGGTGTTCCTGTTCTCTGCACTGAAATTTATATATTGTTCTCTTTTTTAATTTACTTTCTTCATTAATCCCTCTACACAATCTTTCTAAGGGTGTTAGTGACCAATTTTGGTGCTAGTAGACTACTTCGCTATAACTTTTGTCACTTCGTTCAACTAGCTGTCAATTGACTTAAGCTTCAAAAATTTTACAATAATAATAATACATTATTTACTTGTTGATATGGTAAAGAAACCCTAAGGAAGTCTCTACAAAAATAAACGTTATTTCCCAAAAATACGGATTTGAAAAGTGTCGATATAGCAACCTTTCTGTTGTTAACTTTTACACTTTCCCAAACCAATTCCGTTATGTCAAATATACGAAACCATGTGTAGAGAACACTCATATATATATATATATATATATATATATATTCATAATGTATTCATATTTTATTTGACATTTTTTATATACAAGGGATTCCAATGTGCGTTTATTATGACTTTCTCGTCTTAACAACCACATACACACTTACATCTCTTACAACATATTCAAACATGTTTACAACAAGTCATGGCCATGTTAAAAAAATTATAGGGCTATGATAGAGATTATAATACATGTATGTTGTCATTTTCTTTTTAAAACTAGAGTAACAACTTGCATTTGTTTTTCACTTAACAATTATATTTTGCAATTAACAATTTATAAATAGTTCATATTCATTTCAATGGTGAGATAACTCACCTTAAAACCAAGATAACAACCATCACAGACTACTGGAATCAAAGAAAAATTTCCTACCATCACCCAAAGCCCAAAGCTACCTCTTTTTTCTTCAAAATCCCAAAACCATGCCTTCCGCATCAATATGTTGCACACGGCCTGGGTAGAACCACCTAATTCTCCATCATTCTCCGACTTTTAGAAGGTAAAGCATGTTTTGAAAGATGATACAAGAACTTTGGAAAAGTTTGGTGGAGGTTGGATGATTTGCATAGATATCTAGAATGTTAGAAAGGAGGAAGAAGAAGATGAAGACATTGATTTAGAAGTGAATTCATGGAGAATGAAGAGAGCCTTAGATACTTATTTATAGGCTTAAGAATAGGTGTCTAATGACCAAGAATACACTTTCTTAGACATGAAGAAAAAGGACTCCTACATGACAAAACCATGCCTTAGTACGAACAGACCTTACTTCGTAAAAGTCTTTCCCTGATTTAAGGGTCCTTTAGTCCTCTTTTTTTTCCTTATTAATACTTAGTTTAGTTAATCTTTTGTTATTAAAAGAGAGATGTTTAATTCTTGATTATAAATTGTTATATCGCTATACAAGTTCCAAAATTGCTATACAATTTTTATTGAATAAGGGTTTGATTTTTAATAAAACGTTTTCCAATCACATTTTCAGTATTTTTACAAAGCTTATATTTTTGTAAGCACAATTCAAAAATGAATTTCCTATCATTAATTACTAATTATAAAGGGATTAATAAGGTTAAAGAATCATATTTATTTACATTAAATTCAAGGTACAAATATTTAAATAATTCATATATTTAAATAAAAAGTCCTCGAAATTCTATGTCGTTACATATTCCAATGCATACTAAATCAAATCATTTATAATAAATTTAAATTTTGGGCTAGGCCCACTAGTTCACACATGCCGTAGACGTATAATTTAGATCATATAATTTCACTGTGGAAGTTATTATGCTTTCAAAATTGATTTATCAGCATTCACTTATTTATTTCTACGAACTTCCCTCTTTATTTCATTAGCGCTAATAAGTGTCATTTACCATTGCTTTTCAATTAGTGCCCATTTTAACCCGACTACTGTAACTTTCCTCATTCTTTAATTTACTACATTATTCATATTTAGCACTTATTATTTATTTCTTAACTAATAATTGGCCACATGTATTTAATTGATAAACATGGTTATTATTATTATTATTATTTAACGTATTTTAATTCCTAAATTTAGAGGTTTGTAGATATTCGTGAATCCCATAAAATATGTATTTCTACATTTTAGTATATTAGAACTGTATCTTCCCCAAGAAGAAAATATTATCGCTGTAATTTTCCATAAACTACCTAAAGGTGGAATTATGTTGTGTTTGGAATAACAAGGAATATTTTTACTGAAATAGACTGTGTGAAATAAAAAAACATCCCTACTTTGCACATATCTTTCCTGTGACATATTCCTCGTTATTTCAAACAACCCACTTTTCACATATAATTGTGAGGTTGAATAATTTATAAAAATTTATATAGGGACATTCTACACTCCAATGAATTAAAATTATAGATTTTAAGTCCAAATCAAATGAAAGCATCTTTAATTGATGATTATCAACTTTTAACAATTTATAACTCAAATAATGAAATCTGGGAATAACTATGAAATTTTATCAATAACCTATTTCATAAATTTTATGGATTATCTTCCCTAAATTCTTAGATCTTCCATATATCATTTCATCAAGGTAAAATAATCTACGGAATATGTATGCAAGGATTTCAAGTTAGATTTATTTATTTTAGCCTATAATTAAAAGATCTCTATATAGGCATTAAAAAATAGAATGTCCAACGATATGAATCCAATATTATGTAAAGTGTATAATTTTCCACTCACCTTATAACTTCCAAATCCAATCTCATTCTTCTTACTTGATTTCTTTTTTTCCAATAAAAATATGTATAAAAAGATATATATACATACTTAATAGAATTACAATTTCTGAGAGTGAGTTAAAGAAGTTTAAATTTTAAATTATTAAATTTACCTTTTTACAGAAAACTCGATTCGCTCCTTTTCTTCTCACTTATTTTTTCTCTAACACACACGTGTACACATACACAGATATATATATATATATATATATATATATAATAGTTTTATAGTTTTTAGAAATAGAGGAGAAAGAAAAACGATAGAGCATCGCTGCTCCGTTGACAAAAGTTGAGAAGAAAAGTGAGGGGCTAGGCATGTATTTATAGGCACTCGAATCAATTATGTTTTTTAGATTTATCCTTGTTAAATCTGGGCCATTCAGGCCAGGGTTCAGAGCACGTTGGCCCTAACCTGACCAGTCGAACTGTGACTAACAACAGTTGACCGCCAGGTTGCATCCCTCCTGTCGACCGTTGGAGCTACATATTTAATAATCTTTGTTGTCCTTTTATTATTATTTGCAAACATTTATTTTACTGATTCCTTTAACATTAAATTTTATATTGAACTTATATTTAACAGTAACTTATTAATATATATTTCCTTATTAAATTTTGATAATTCGATCTAAAATATTCTAGTGCTATTAACTTCTTTGTTTAAACTCCGATAGCGAAACTTTATATGTGAAAATTGATCAGAAGAACGCAATGAACACAACCAAATTCTGAAATTTGTTCCCATTTTTTAGCGTTAATATTTATTTATTAATTCTTTTTAATTAATCTATGAAATTCCTCAAGGACTGAATCATGTAACATAGCACACAACAACTCTAAACTACCCAACCAATTTTCGCACCACTTGTGTACAAGTGCACAAGTGTATTACATAATATGATATGTATGCTAAATAATACTAAATCGACGTCTCCTATATGAATGTATAAATTTTTTGAAAATATAGTTTTTCTACATCTATACTCTTGTGCCGAAAAAAGAATTAATATGGATTTTTTTTTTTATATTTCCATCCTTCGTTTGAATACCAATTCTGTCATATTTTGGAACCTTCTCTTTTTCCCCAAATCTTTTCCAGCTTTTTAGGTGTAATTCACATAAGGAGGTTTATTCTCAAATTTAATAGAATTGTTATTTAAAAGCAGGTTTTTGTTTACTATCAACAAGGTATGGAAACTGAAATTCAAAAGCTAAAATAGTCTTTCTCTTGTCATTGCTTACGTTTTGAATACTGCAACCCTTTTAGAACAGTAAATTGATATTCACTAACACATCGGCCCTTCTTATGCTAAGTATGTGGCATTTGAAAATTATCAATTTCCACTCAAAATCTTAAAAGTATATTTTAAACTTTAAGTTTGTACAAATTAAATTTTAAAATAATATGAATTTTAAATTAAAAAACTATATTTCAACATTATTTTTTTCAAAAGCATTTGCCTTTACACTTTTTAAATAAATCAAACCATATCTTGACATAATCAGGACTAAGTAAATAGGATAACGTATATGTTTATCACTGATATATAGGTTTGTCAACAGATACTTTCAGATGCAGATAGTTTTACATATGTATTCGTACCGAAATCATTTCTAGGTATCTACATCCATGGATGTCAGATAATTACCCTGTCCGCTAATGACCGATAAACCAAGAAATATAAATGAAAATTTTAGTTTATCCTAAACTTTTTTCGATCCCATTTATCATTAAAGTGTTTAAAATAAACAAATATAATGATAGCAAATAGTTTTGAGTAGTTGATATGCATTTAGTGTGTATAATATGAACTTTTAACTTAATAAAACAATACAAAAATATCTTTTATTGTACTAAAGTACATATAATTTAAACTATAATCCTGAAGAAAAAAAAACTGAATAAATAATTTTTGAGTGCGCATGTCTGCGTATTCGCATCCCCATCCATTTTTTCAAATGTCAAATATTTATCCGTTTTTCGAATACAGATTTGGATGGATTTTTCGAGTATCTATTGATGGCCCTACTAGCATATTTCATATTTAATATTAATTTATTTTGAAAATATTTTGTTTTATTATAAAATAACAAATAATACACAAATGCTTCTGTAAATTTTAGCTTATAAGACATAGGGATGTGACCCGTGAGTTTTGCAACAACCTTTCTCCTGTCCTTGAGAAAAAAATAATTTTTCCCAAAAAACAAAAGTTTTTGGGATTTAAGCATTATTTATTTTTATTTACTAATTTAATTAGTTTCCTAGTTTATAAACTTCCATCCTTACTTTTTTTCGTTAGTAAAGTTTTTATGAGATTTTCTTGTTAACCAAGTTTCATAGTATATTGGTCAAAGCTCATCTAGGACATCGACATGGTAAAATGTGAACGTATCTACTACTAAATTATACGCAATTTGTATACAAAAAAGAGACAACTGAAGCTTACAACCTTGATAACCTTAAAAGAAAAAAAATGCTAGAAGCAACTAATAATGCTACAACCATTACATGCTACCAGTTTAGGTCTTAATCCCTTACCATGGCTTAAGCTATTCCTGGACCCTCTAAAATGGTGCAGCATAGCAACTAGACATCCAAGCTTGCAGCGCTATTGTTGCTACTCAGGTCAAACCCCTCGTAGCTCAACCTCATTCTAATGTTGAGCGTCATGGATCTCTCTAAGCTCAGGGCTTTGAAACCTTGCAGCCTCCTGGCCTTGACCTATGGCCATTTATGCCTGCCTTGCAGCCACATATGCTCCTACACCCACCAGCACCTCTCTGATCCCCATCCTCCTTAGGGAGAACCTATATAATAAGGCAAAGGCCTTCTTCTGCACCTGCTCCCCTTAGAGGTTAACCCTGAACTGTTCGAGGATGGAGTGAAGAGGTGACAATACGTGATGTAGCCCCTAGGAATCCAAACTTTGGGGCCTATATGTTGACTCATTATAGCCTTGGATTTGTTTAACGCAATACCACCTACAATGGCATAGGTGTCCTTCTACACCAATGGATAAATCCGGTTGATGCTCCCCATCTTAAGGATGATCTTGTGCTGGATGGTGTGGGTGACGAGATGCGCTTGTTCCCGCATGATGTGTTCTCTTCTGGCACATACTCCCTTATGGAAGATCTATTGCAGAATCTCTTAATTGGTGGTCTCAATCTCATTCAAATATTCTCCGACTGTGAGGATGCCCAAAGTACGCCTAAAATTCTAGATCTATCAGGGTGATCCCTGTCCCCTTAAACTTTGATGTGAAAAGTTTGATATCTTCATCGAATCATACTTCAAGTTAGTATCGAGCAACTGCATGCACCATGAGTAGCATTCCAGCAAAAAAATCTCATGGTTGGGGATCAATGCCAATACTAAAGCTATGAATAACACTCCCAATCTGTATGTGGCAAATTCCTCAAACTTCATGGTCTCCCTTACAAGAATGCAAAATTCACTGAGGATTCAAAGCTTGAAAACTTTTCATCATTACTTGGATCCAGGAAATCTCTTAGGGGATGAGGTTTGAGTGGCATGAGGAGCTGCTGCCTTATCGTGGGGGTGCCATGGACTGATTGGAGGAAGGGGAGGTTGGGGTTTTGAGATCGGATCCGGTAGAGCATGCTACTCAATTTGGCCGTACTTTGGTTGGGGGTTCGTTGGCGTCGCTCATGGTCGGTGAAAGGGTGTGGTGGGAGCTTTTTAGAGGAGGAGAGAGATAGACTGAGAGGAGTAGAGGAGACGAAGAGAATGGGGAGGTGGAGGGTCTGAACATGGATTTTATGCTGCATTCGAGGTTCAGACTGTGGTTTTACACAAGAAGCAGTCGACCGGTCCAAAGAACAACGATCGACCCCTAACAATTGACCGATCAAAAGTACGCAGTCGATTGGTTCTTCTCTATTTTTCTCAAATTAAACCTGGACCTAAATGGGTCAGATAGTATATCACTATTAACTTAATTTTATTTTCTAGCGATTTCTTCTTCTTCATTTCAATCCGTAGCTATTTTGAAAATTTTCCTATCCACCCAAGTCTTTGTGATAGCCTATTACCTTGGTCGTTGGGCTCTCTTCTCCGTGATATTATTTGTACTATAAATTTCCTTCCCATCCGAGCCTTCCTACTTCATCTCGTAAATCTTTCACTGATCGTTTCTTTTATATCTACCTTATGTAGGAATATTTTCCTACCTTAATTATCGGACATTCCTACCCTTCTACTCTTCTGACCCTAACTAAATATAGTACTATTTCCAATTGTCCACTATTTAAAAGAATTTCTTAAAACTTCGTATTTTCAAAAATAGAAAAATCTTCGAGCCCTTTATTGTCGTTTTATTTCAATAACAATTATCTTTATAAAAAAAACCTTTAATTGAAAATTTTAATCCAATGAATTTTAAATTTCAACCAAGAATCATTAAACAACTCTTTAATTAAAAATTTTAAATTTCCTTATTTATCACTAGGTTTTTTCAAGAATATATTTTTAAAGAATATTTGATATGCGGAAAAAATGTTGTATTTGCTTGTTTTCAAAAATAATAACTTTTAAATAAAAAATTTAAAAGTCATTTTAAATATTTTAAGAAAGTTTTGAAATCTTTTATTAAATTCTTTCGCATTGGGTCAGACAGAGAAATAGATTTTATTTGTCATTTCTTTTGGACTTTTCTTCTTTTCCTATTAACCCTAGCTTCTCTCCATCAAGAATATATAGATATCTGACCATTATATTGTAGTGGTCAATGCACATTATCTTGCAGAAACTTGCTCACTTCTTACTTCGGATACCTATAACACATAGATTCTTACTCTTCTTTATCAAGACAAAATGTACATCGTCAATTGAAAATCCAGCGAAATCCACAAACATAGGGCAGTCTAGGCCCAGCAAAGGAGTCAAGTATCTTCCATGTAACGATCCGGACTTTTCATCGTTTGACTTGGATATTTAAATGGGTTCAAATATTGGATTTGGAATATAAATTGATTTTTGAATATGAAGATTTTGGTTGAAATTATGGAATGAATTCAAGTTTTAAATATAGCGATTTATCGTAATACGGAAATGGTGAATAATTGAAATTTGAGTCGAATATGAATCAAAACAATTTCTAATGTTGTTATAAGTTCTATTTGAATTAGAAATTAGATAGTAAGTTTTTAAATTTGAAATTTCAAGTGATTTAGTGTAATGGTCTGGGATTTTCGACCTTTGAAAATCGACATCAATAAGTTCATAATATAGCATGCCGAGCAATCGAGCGCCGGAAATACTAGATCATTAAGGATAAAGAAGAAAAGATATAAGAAAAACAGAAACACAACACAAAATCTCACAATCACAGTGGAACAAAATATAATATATATATATAATGCAAGAAGAATCTGTAGCTATTAATATACACACAATTATCAAAGTACAAAAATCAACAATCAATGTGGATAGTTTTAATAACTTGTCCTCACATACATAGCACACACAGGGGAATATAAACAAATATGTGAAATATGCCTGAGACTTCTCCAGCTCGTCTCCTGAGCTCCACAGTATCATAACCTGAACCTATAATACTCGGTCTGACCCAAGTATTATAATAAATAACACCCGAGTCAGTCTGGAAAACCAGCATGAGAAAACACACTCAATTTGAATTATTACTATTTTCAAAATACTTTGAAAAACAAAGGTATCTCGTAACAGCACGCCACACATAAACACGATGGGTTTTTACTTTACGATAACCAAAACATTTTTATATCAAAATCATCTAATATTATAATAGTCTCTATAAAAAAATAAATCAGAAAATAGCTGAAATGCTTGCATCTCACGTTTCGACATGGTTGATATACAATCAAAACTGTACAGGCTCGTAGTGGATATTGGATTCCCTACAATGACTGGGCTACTGGGGTACCGCCCGCCATAGTACACCTCTACAAAAATGTATCGAGGACCTCGCTTGGATCCCCTGCCAACATAGGACCGGCCTACCCCTGACCTAGATAGTACGGAATATGTTATCACCTCGGGTGTTCCTACCCTTATTGAGCGCTCTCTTTTTCATGTACAACCATATCCATAATTTTATAATACATCTGAGGGTATCTTGAAAGGTGACAACATACCCTAATTGGGTGCGACCCACTTAGTGCTACTACATCTCCCATGTTTTAGTCATTCTTGGTTGGTGATGCTCGAGGCTACAGTTACCTTTAGAATAGCATTCATACTTGGAATGCTAACACGGCCTTCCAAGCAAGCAATGCAATGATAGCATTCATCCATACAAGTTGTCCTTGGTCTGGACAAACCAAATCTCCAAGTCACTATCGCCATTAGATTCTTGATTTCACAATTTGTAATGCACAAACCGGATCGAAGTGGTTTTCGAATAATTAAACCCAATGCCGGTCTTTTCAAAAAAATCAACGAATTTGGCCAGAGTCGGTTATTTAACTATCGAATAACATCCATAAGCAGTCACTAGGCCTTATTTTATAAATCTCCAAAATATTCATTTCAAAATATCTTTACAAAGATATATATTCAAATCTCTTCCAATATTTCAATATTCGGACAAATTCAAATATTTATATCCATAACAGGATAATTTCGACTCGTATCAATACTTAGAAATATTTTCTTTTTATTCCATTTTATGATTAACACCTTCAAAATATTCCTAATAATAATAATCTCGCAATTGAAATATTTCAAATCCTTACAGTTTCATACTTAGGAAATTTTCGTAAGTATATATTTTTCCAAATCAATTTATTTCCAATACTTAAGAATATTCCTTTTATTTCCTATTTCTAAAAATCATTACAATTCATTTGTAAATTCCTTCACTCATTTATAACTGATTTTTATAAGTTTCTGAAATTTCATAAATTAACTCCTTTTAAATTTTCCAAATCGGTTTCGCTTGTTTATAAATTTTAACTACCCATTCTTTTAAGAATTCTAATTCAATTTTCGAAGTTCTCTTATCTCAACACTTTGGAAATTTCCTTACATTTCCCTAAATTCCATTTTGAAAATTTCTCTTATAAAATCACATCTACTGAATAAACCTTGTTTCCAAATCAAGAGAAGATTTATAAGTAAATTTCAATCATTTCAAACGATATATATAATAAGTATTTTAAAAGAATAATAATTTATTTTTAAAACATGCTCAAGTAATTATTTAAAATATCGAGACACTTTTTATAAACATCAATAACTCATTTTTAGATAAATAAATCGATTTACAAAGCCGATTATAAAAATTAGAATTTAATTTCAATTAATAATAGATATTTGAAAAATTCACTTCTAAAGTATTTCAATACTAACTAGTTTAAAATTACATAGTTAAATAAATAAAATTTTCCCTTTTAAACAAAAATTAAACTTCTTAATAAAAAAATTTAAATCTCAATAACCAACTCAATTTATAAATCCCTCTCGATCACAACACATCGATTTCATTCCATTTTCCTAACCATTTTCACTTTTCAACATAGATATGTAACGAAGAATTTCCTACGAACTAGAAAATCGCTGATAAATTTTGAAATAAAATTTATACCGCAAGCGCACAGCGTACTATCGTAGTACATAGCGAGTACAGGTCGATCTATAGGGAATTATTGATTTAAATTTCCTATTCAATCAAATTAACCAAGTTGAGGGTTGATTAAGCTAGAAAATGAGAAAAATGTCAAAAAGAGATATATAAAAATATGAGAGTGTGAAGGCAATATAGAGATAATTCCACTCTCTAGACCATATAGTTCAACCAAATATGAAACTATGATCTCTCTTTTTTGGTCATTAGTTAGTTCAGTTGACGTGTTTATCATAAGTACGGCATATTTGTGCTATTAATTAGCTCAACATAAGCCGTCAAAGTATAACACATCCCTTAAACCACTTACTAATTCTCATGATAAATGACAACAAGTTGAAAATGAAATCTATTTTAAGCATGTCCTATTAACTACTGTTTAGAAATATAAGCCATCAAATTTTAATTCCAACATTCACTTCTTTGCCATAATCATATTTAGATGAAGAGGCAATTTGTGTTTAGTGATTGTTTAAGCTAGCCTATTTGGTGTCAATAATATAGGCTATCAAATACAAAGAAAAAACCACAAGTTAAACCACTTCAAGCATTGTCATTAAGCACAAATAGAGAGAAATAATTATCAAAATGTTGAAGCTACATGATTAGAGAGTTTCATTACCCCTAAACTGAAGGGGTTTAGCCTCTCATTTTTGTTATCATGTCAACAAAAGTAGCATGCAACATAGAATAAAAAGAAGAGGAAAAAGAGATCAAATGAAAAGCAAAACTAATCTACTTTCATAAAAGAAAATCTACTCTACTTGCGTGAAATAAACTAACTACTAACAAGAAAGTAAAAGAAGCATGTAAAAGAAAAGAGAGAACTAATTAACATTGCATAAAAAAGGAAAGTTATATGAAAATAAAAATGGCTAAGTAGCCATGGAAAAGAGAAAGAGAGCTTTCTTTTATTTGATCTAAACTAAACTAAAGAGAAGAAGGCCTAAGAGAGACTAAAGAAGAGAGAGTTATATGTAACATAAGGGGTATTTATATATGTATGAAACCCTAATTCATATTTTTTTGGGAAACGCTCAAATTGCCCTTGAGGTAATGTGGCCATCAAGTAATCATTAGCATATGTTAGTTCTCCACTTAAATGTGCATGAAGCTTTAATGGCCTTTTAGCACATGCATTAGCTTCTAATTGAAAATCAAGGCAAGTGGGTAGGTGGGGTCCTCCATGTTCATGAGTTTGAATTATTTTCATCTTCATTTGCTTTTTTCCTTTTGTGCATGCATATCTTCATGAAATCACTTGTAATTTCCAACCCATTTTTCTATAAAATTATGTAGAAATTCCCAATTAAATTTTCTCAAATTAATATATACATAAAAATGATCATTTTGCCCCTATATGAAGATGAAAATGTAACGTTTTGAAAATAATTTGAATTTTTGTTTAAACAAGTTAAAATATCCGATATGATCATTTATTTAATTTAAATAGATTAAATATGGTGGTAAAAATATGCACATTTACGTGCACATCAAATACCCCTACACTTATCTTTTTATTTGTTCTCGAATAAACTAAAACTAAGATAAATGCATTTTCGCAGGGAGCACGATTGCATTGAGTGTATGCAAGAAGCCGTTAACCTCTGGATGTCCCCAGTAGGATGAGTGTTGTCTCGTGAGGGTTTGTAGTGGATATTACCCATAAAATCCAAATGCATGATGAAAATATTTACAAAATGCAAGATTTGTTTGCAAAGAGATGAATGCAAGTTTTTGAAAATGTTTACAGTTGAAGGATATATTTTTAATTAACATGAATAAGTTAAATATAAGTTTTGGCCATTGTTTTGAAAATTTAGGTCATTTACTCGTCAAAATTTCCAACAAAAACGAAGTTATCATAACAAATAGACTATAGTTTAACTCGTTGTTTCAGTTGATAACAAATCGTAACTATGAAATGGATCCTTAATTGATTATCAAAATTTATCAAAGTTTTATTTTCATTTCTTTTCAATAACAAGTCATAACAAATAGGTTAAATGGTGCTTAGATTTCATTTGCTTACTCTCTTCATTTTTTCTTTTGAAAACTTTATTGATATTAACATTGTGAAGACCCGCAAATCCGTACTCCTTGAATATACACTAATCTCCATTGATTAATTCAAGATGAACAGAAATACGAATTCTCAATATTTAAGAAAAAGAAAAGAGGTAGAAGAGAGAAGAAGAAGATAGAAAATAGAGAGAAAAGAAAATAGAACGGAACAGAAAACACAACATAACAATATCAGAATCTCACAATTCGCAGCGGAACAACATATAATAAATAAATGAATAATCTTTAAACAAAGAACTATATCAGTTATTACATTACATTTCATTACATCGGAGTGTACAACAACAAACAACATCTAACAGCGGAAAAGAAATACTATATACTAGTAATACGCCATGCCATCCAGCTTGCCTCCAGCAACTCCTGAATTCCAGAATATCCTGATAAACCTTAACTCTTGACTGCCCGTGTGGAAATTGGTGGGCACCCAGAGTTTAGGAAGGAAAACAATAAACTCCGAGTCAGTCATGTGACTGGTGTGAGAACTCAAATCAGTTTATTTATCTTTAAAATCAAAATAGAGGAATATTTTTAAAGTCAATTCGAAATGCTTTTAAAAATGAGACTACCATAAGGCCTCTCGCACACACACACAATGCAAACGCAGAATCGGAGGAGATTTCTCCTTATGATAGTCAAAGATGCTTGATACGCATTTAAAAGAACATTTGATATTATTACTAGTGCATAGTGTAGAGAAAAAATTCATTTCGAAAATAAAGATATAAATCTTAGCCAGCATAGACATTTCGAACTATGCCTATTATAGCTACCATCTAAACAGTGGTGACCACCATAAGTAAATGGCAGGTTCTACAACTAAAACCGTACAAGGTTTCGTATTGGGAATTGGATTTCCAACGAATGATCAGGCCAAGGAACTTCCCATTGCCACATGAGAATGCCTCTGGAAGGACATCCCCGAGAACCAAACTGGATCTCTACCAACACAAGGCCGGGTTACCCCTAACTGAGTAACAACTGAGCGAGTATGTCATCCCCCGGTCCTTTGGGACCTTTATCCGAGCGCTCGTCACCATCATCACACAATCATAAATAAAGTGTTTCAACATGAGTAAGTATCTGGGCTCCATACCATGATACCACCCTTTCCAGAAGGAAATGCACATACCCTAAAGGGCGCTACCCCTCATAACCTTGCCGCATCTTTCCTGTTTTGACCATTCCGGGGTGTGAGGCTCGACGAAGTCACGTCCACAAAAACATACTTTATACAAAAGCCATGCTTTGGGTCAACAAATGATCATAGAAATGATCACCAGGATAGACGATCAAATAAATGATCCTATCACAAATAATCAACACAATGATCATTTCACAGCAACACTCAGCATGTCACATTACCAAATTGGGAATATATCGCTGATAACATTCAACTACATAACCTCTGAGCTCGTACGTCTCAGAGAAGTGTGTTAAGCAAAAAGAATAAATTCTCCGCCACCAACAGAAATATATTTGAAAGAAATCTGCTTTATATCACAATCTGTAACGTCAGACATACAATCCATACAAGTCTGTTCCGGGCTCGAACAGAACCGAAGGCACTTACAAAGAAGTCCTTGCAATCCGGATATCCACAATCCTGATCGGATTTCCCATCACATATGGAGAACTCTATACCGGAGCAACTCGGTGCAGAGTCAATCGACAGGTCATCCTATCGCTCTCGCAAATATCGGGTCTTCAACACCGATCTTCAATGCTATCCATTACGTCGTATCACTATTCGGAATGGGTAATCCGAATAACGAGCGCAAAAATTTAAAAATAAGTGTAGCATTCAAATTCGACAAATCCCAACAAATACCTTTCAAAGGTAAATATTGATAGTCGGTTATTGAACTATCAATGGATATGCACAACATCACCAGATTCCAAATAATTTTTCAATTTATTTATTTCCCAATAATATCCTTACAAGATATATAATTTCACACTTCAAAAATAAATCAATATTTATTTTTTTAAACAAATTCCACTTCCTTTTATAAATTCCATGGTGAATTTATATTTCACAATACCTATGAATATACGATTTCAATTATTCATTTCAATTTATCTTCAAAAAAATAAATTCTCAAAATATTCACTTTATATTGGAAAACATTTCCATACTTATTTATTAATAAGTAATTCACAATCCATTTATTTTCAACACTTAGAAAATATTCAATATACTTAAATCGAAATTAAGTATATATTTCATTCTTTAAGGAAATCATTCTCTTAAACATATTTATTTGGGCTAAAACGAATGTTACGTAAATCATCGTTACGACAACCCAATAAATAGATATATAGATCCCAATACTATACAAAACATTTCCTTTTGGAAATCATTTACTATAACAACAGTGTTATAGTCCACCATTTCCTTTTATCTCTCGAAAACGTCTATTTCAACAATGAATGTTGAAATCTATGGTTTCGAATCTCAACACATTTAAAACATCGTTAGATCGTTTTAATTCTGTTTAAAATATCACATCCTAAATATCTTCTTTAACATATTATTCACTATTCAAAAACGTGAATATACCTTGTTAACCAATTTCATCCTTTCTATTCATTTTATTTTAAAGGATTATTCACTGTATAAAACGTGAATATAACTCCATAAATAAGTTATAACAATTTACTTATCAAAATAAGTCGTTTGCAGATTTATAAAACAATGTTTATAAATTCCATTTCTATTTATTTTATAACTACTTCCTTTATAAATCTCCTTTATTAACCTATTCGATTTATAACTCAATTATAAACCAAAATTTCATGTTATAAGTTAAATACTTAGAATTTATTTGTTTGCAAAATCGTTCCTTTAAACTTCATAATTATAAATCTTATAACTTATAAGATTCAATTATTTATCCAAAACCATTCTTTTAATAACTTTATAAATTTTATAAACCTACTGCTTATAAAATTCCATTTATAACTTCACCGTTTATAATTCTATAAATTTCATTCATTTATGAAATTCATTCACAATTCATTCTAACACTTATAAAAACTTGTTTTATAATTCAAATGTTTTAATTTATAAATATCAATTTATAAATCTCTTATATAAATCAATTTATACTATTATTTTAAAACATCTTTAAATTCCTCTAAAATTTCATCATTTTGATTTATAAAATAATCAAATTTTATAAATCCTATATTTCAAATTTTTATAATAAATTCAAAAATCCCGATTAAACTATTTTATAAAATCATTAATCCCATATTTTCAAAAGTCAACTTTTAACTATATTTCTCAGAAATCATAATTTTTATAACATTAAAATTATAACGTTTATTTATTTAAAATGGATCAATTCCAGAAATATTTTATAAACGTATACTTTCAAAAATCACTTTAAAAATCATTTTAAAATTCCAAAATTTGGCCCAATGATGCTACATACCAAATAGTCAATCACGACAACAACGATATCATATATCGATATGATAATCAACGAATATCAAAATATCCATAATCAAATAAATACTGTTGAGGAATCCAGTTGGATCCGTCCAACCTGTTTTCCTGCATCCAAAGATGTTAGCACAATACCAATTCCGTTCCAGTACGAAATTATCGCGGTATATGGGATTTAAAATATTATCCGCTTAATAGACGACGCAATAGGGTCTCATCCGCTAAAAAAATGCGGGAAATCAATAACTGCAATATATACATATGCCAATATATATATTGCTATTATATATAATACCAATTTCACTGTTTATGAAATATTCGCGGTATATGTTTTTAATAAATAACATCCGCTTACTAACGGCGCATAATGTCTATTTTAACAAATCAATAGATAACAATCATCATTCAAACATGCATTCAAGTATTTTAAATCTAACTATTTAAAATTAAAATCGAAACTGATTCGATTGAGTGAGAAGTTCTCACCTTGATTTCAATTTCGCTTTAGCGATTTATTTCGAATAAAATTAAACGGACGTTTAATTTTACCCAAAATTCTCACTAACTCCAAACGACTCCAATCCAATTCCATAGCGTAGTGCTCGTCCATACGATTCCAACGCAACTGGTTTCGCGCGTTTTCGACCTCGTATGAAAAAGTTATGATTTTTAGAAGTTTACACGAATTTTATATAAACTATTTACAACTTTTAAATAATTTCAAACCCACATCTCATCATCCACCATCCATTCCCTTTTTACTTCAGATCTGGCCGTCCATATGCTTTCTTCCTCATACGCAACTTCTACAGGTAGAAGCCGCATACACATAACCCATTAGTCGAAACTAGGGTTCCCTTTTGCCATCACCGCAACGCACATGAACACGATCAGGAGCTTGCATCTCGAAGCTCATCTCTCGCTCTTCACTCGGCCCAAGGAGAATGAAGCTCGGCCCTCACATTAGCCTCTAAACGCGCGCACAACCTGTAGGTGTCGGCCCCCCCTTGCTCCCCCTGTGATGCTCCAAACACGATCATCACCGTATGGATTGAAAGCTCTCACTTCGCTCTACAATGTTGCAGTTGATAGTTTTCTGTAATTGTTTGTGGATTGGAAGTAATTGAGGAAAGAAATACGTGAGTTTCTGGCCGTTCAATGCATAAGAGGCGGCTGCAGATTTTTGAGCTAGGGTTTTGTAATTTGTGAAAAAAATGAAGATAGAAGGGCTTTTATAGAAAATTTACGCAACACTATTCACCCCGGATTTTCCGAACTCCAAACGAAGCGTGCCGGTTGGCGTTTCTAAGGTTTACCCCGCGTTCCGGACACAATGGAATAGGTTTCGAAAGCTAATTTGGTCATCTGTGCGAGTTTTGGCAATAAACGATCTATTTAAAATTAAACCGATTAAACGATTTTCTAGGCGTTTTAGCTTGCACCGGACAAACGATAAATCCAATTGACACGAAATTTGAAACCTTACAATAATATCACATTACGGATCCAATGAAACTAGTTTCGTCGAAATCCGAGACTTTTTGAAAAGTGGCTATTTTAACTCGCCAAATTAATATTAAAACAATTTCGATGCGTTTCGAGCTGCCACGATCAAACGATAACTCCGATTGCTACGAAAATTGAAATTCGGTAATAACTAACTATTACGGATCCAATGGAACTGGTTTCGTTCAATTCTGAGACTGTTCAAAAATTGACTATTTTCACTAGTCGATTTAAATATTAAAATATTCAATTTTCACAAATAAACTCTTAATTCAATTTTAAAAGTTCTAAAATATCATTCTAACTTCAATATGATAAAATAAAATTTTACAAATCATTTTCAATCATATTTAACTCGATTTTTCAATTATTTCCATAATTTAACATATTAAATTATCGATTTAATTATCCAATTAAATCCAATTATTCAAAATAAAATTTATTCGACTTATAAATTCACTTATTAATATTTAAAATTAATTAAATATTCAAATTTTAATTACTTAAAATCTTGGGTCGTTACAATCTTCCCCCCTTAAAAGAATTTCGTCCTCGAAATTATTAAGTAAGAAAAGTTACAGAATCTATTAATTTTCTCAAAATCCATAGTCAAACTTCTTATAATACTTTACTAATTTTTCAAATCATACTTAGTTTTTTTTTTAAAAAAAACAACTACTATTGTTTAACTTTCAATTCCAAATCAAAGTTAAAGTTTTCAAAATTTCCCAATTTTCTCAAATTTTTTCTAACGCCTTAAATTTCCGGAAAAATTCGCCATAGTCTCCTTTGCGCGGCTCGATCCGAAAAAAAAATGATAGTATATATATCACAAATATACATCTCATCAAGTAATGAGGCATCCCGCATGGAAAAAATGTAAAAGTACGGTATGTAATCCGAGATATGTACCTTATATTTTATTAGCGAGCATATACGGCTAATATAGCGCGAAAGCGAGCTCCAAATGCGAAGCAAACGCGATCCGCACCTACTAAACACTCAACAAACAACATGAGAATCATGCATATATGAAAATAGTATCGATATACAACATATAGTAACATAATAACTATATATGCCAACATAGCAAATGTAACAAAAGCAATATATTCAACCATCAACCAACTAGCATTCATAACCAATAAATATTCATTCATATTCTCATTAATATTCAATGAAATAGGTTTTCAATTTAATCACATTTGATTCATTAACAGTGGATGTTTTTACTAACATTCATTTTCAATTAGTTTATATTCACTAATTCATATTCAAGTTGGTTCACTTCCAAATCAAATTCAATTCTATTTAAGATTCACTTAACTTCCAATTGAATTCCAATTACTTTAGCTTCCAATTTCATTAACTCAATTTCATTAACACTTAATGAATTATATACAATCAATCAACTAACAACCATATAACAATCAATGTATATCAATTACAACCAAATTCCTTTACTTCTAACTGGTTTAATTAATTGATTTTCATTCAGTTATTCAACTTCTAATAACATTAGATTTTAATGAATTAATACTTACATTCATTACTTCATATCAACTTAATTCACATTCAATTGATTAACATTCAAACCATTTTTTTTTATTTACAACTCACATTCATAAATATATTCATATAGTTTCACTTCTTATATATATAAGTTTATTTCACAATCGTAAATCACTTTAATTATAATTCAATTCTTATAATTCTTTTGCTTAGATTATTCAAACAACTAAACAATCCACTTATATACATTTTAATAATTCTGAAAAATTATCCTTCATATATAAAATATACTCGAGGTAAAATTATTTCATTTACCCAATTTAAAACAATATTATGTCGAATTGTTCTATTCAAATGTTTATACACCCCTTCGGCATAGTTGTCGAGACCGTGCTGACGAAGGTTCATATGCCACTCAATAAACCAATCATCACAATATAAAACAATTTTATATTCACTAACAAATACACTCTCATAGCTATTATTACACTCAAACTCATTCTAGAGTACTGCTGACTCTATCTCTAATGAGTAATACCCAACAGAACCATGGTTGTCGCTTAACCATATGCTCTGATACCACCTGTGAAGACCCGCAAATCCGTACTCCTTGAATATACACTAATCTCCATTGATTAATTCAAGATGAACAGAAATACGAATTCTCAATATTTAAGAAAAAGAAAAGAGGTAGAAGAGAGAAGAAGAAGATAGAAAATAGAGAGAAAAGAAAATAGAACGGAACAGAAAACACAACACAACAATATCAGAATCTCACAATTCGCAGCGGAACAACATATAATAAATAAATGAATAATCTTTAAACAAAGAACTATATCAGTTATTACATTACATCACATTACATTTCATTACATCAGAGTGTACAACAACAAACAACATCTAACAGCGGAAAAGAAATACTATATACTAGTAATACGCCATGTCATCCAGCTTGCCTCCAGCAACTCCTGAATTCCAGAATATCCTGATAAACCTTAACTCTTGACTGCCCGTGTGGAAATTGGTGGGCACCCAGAGTTTAGGAAGGAAAACAATAAACTCCGAGTCAGTCATGTGACTGGTGTGAGAACTCAAATCAGTTTATTTATCTTTAAAATCAAAATAGAGGAATATTTTTAAAGTCAATTCGAAATGCTTTTAAAAATGAGACTACCATAAGGCCTCCCGCACACACACACAATGCAAACGCAGAATCGGAGGAGATTTCTCCTTATGATAGTCAAAGATGCTTGATACGCATTTAAAAGAACATTTGATATTATTACTAGTGCATAGTGTAGAGAAAAAAATCATTTTGAAAATAAAGATATAAATCTTAGCCAGCATAGACATTTCGAACTATGCCTACTATAGCTACCATCTAAACAGTGGTGACCACCATAAGTAAATGGCAGGTTCTACAACTAAAACCGTACAAGGTTTCGTATTGGGAATTGGATTTCCAACGAATGATCAGGTCAAGGAACTTCCCATTGCCACATGAGAATGCCTCTGGAAGGACATCCTCGAGAACCAAATTGGATCTCTGCCAACACAAGGCCGGGTTACCCCTAACTGAGTAACAACTGACCGAGTATGTCATCCCCCGGTCCTTTGGGACCTTTATCCGAGCGCTCGTCACCATCATCACACAATCATAAATAAAGTGTTTCAACATGAGTAAGTATCTGGGCTCCATACCATGATACCACCCTTTCCAGAAGGAAATGCACATACCCTAAAGGGCGCTACCCCTCATAACCTTACCGCATCTTTCCTGTTTTGACCATTCCGGGGTGTGAGGCTCGACGAAGTCACGTCCACAAAAACATACTTTATACAAAAGCCATGCTTTGGGTCAACAAATGATCATAGAAATGATCACCAGCGTAGACGATCAAATAAATGATCCTACCACAAATAATCAACATAGTGATCATTTCACATCAACACTCAGCATGTCACATTACCAAATTGGGAATATATCGCTGATAACATTCAACTACATAACCTCTGAGCTCGTACGTCTCAGAGAAGGGTGTTAAGCTAAAAGAATAAATTCTCCGCCACCAACAGAAATATATTTGAAAGAAATATGCTTTATATCTCAATCTGTAACGTCAGACATACAATCCATACAAGTCTGTTCCGGGCTCGAACAGAACCGAAGGCACTTACAAAGAAGTCCTTGCAATCCGGATATCCACAATCCTGATCGGATTTCCCATCACATATGGAGAACTCTATACCGGAGCAACTCGGTGCAGAGTCAATCGACAGGTCATCCTATCGCTCTCGCAAATACCGGGTCTTCAACACCGATCTTCAATGCTATCCATTACGTCGTATCACTATTCGGAATGGGTAATCCGAATAACGAGCGCAAAAATTTAAAAATAAATGTAGCATTCAAATTCAACAAATCCCAACAAATACCTTTCAAAGGTAAATATTGATAGTCGGTTATTGAACTATCAATGGATATGCACAACATCACCAGATTCCAAATAATTTTCCAATTTATTTATTTCCCAATAATATCCTTACAAGATATATAATTTTCACACTTCAAAAATAAATCAATATTTATTTTTTTAAACAAATTCCACTTCCTTTTATAAATTCCATGGTGAATTTATATTTCACAATACCTATGAATATACGATTTCAATTATTCATTTCAATTTATCTTCAAAAAAATAAATTCTCAAAATATTCACTTTATATTGGAAAACATTTACATACTTATTTATTAATAAGTAATTCACAATCCATTTATTTTCAACACTTAGAAAATATTCAATATACTTAAATCGAAATTAAGTATATATTTCATTCTTTAAGGAAATCATTCTCTTAAACATATTTATTTGGGCTAAAACGAATGTTACGTAAAACATCGTTACGACAACCCAAAATCACTAGTATAGGGATTCGAAATTTAAAATAGATATATAGATCCCAATACTATACAAAACATTTCCTTTCGGAAATCATATACTATAACAACAGTGTTATAGTCCACCATTTCCTTTTATATCTCGAAAACGTTTATTTCAACAATGAATGTTGAAATCTATGGTTTCGAATCTCAACACATTTAAAACATCGTTAGATCGTTTTAATTCTGTTTAAAATATCACATCCTAAATATCTTCTTTAACATATTATTCACTATTCAAAAACGTGAATACACCTTGTTAACCAATTTCATCCTTTCTATTCATTTTATTTTAAAGGATTATTCACTGTATAAAACGTGAATATAACTCCATAAATAAGTTATAACAATTTACTTATCAAAATAAGTCGTTTGCGGATTTATAAAACAATGTTTATAAATTCCATTTCTATTTATTTTATAACTACTTCCTTTATAAATCTCCTTTATTAACCTATTCAATTTATAACTCAATTATAAACCAAAATTTCATGTTATAAGTTAAATACTTAGAATTTATTTGTTTGCAAAATCGTTCCTTTAAACTTCATAATTATAAATCTTATAACTTATAAGATTCAATTATTTATCCAAAACCATTCTTTTAATAACTTTATAAATTTTATAAACCTACTGCTTATAAAATTCCATTTATAACTTCACCGTTTATAATTCTATAGATTTCATTCATTTATGAAATTCATTCACAATTCATTCTAACACTTATAAAAACTCGTTTTATAATTCAAATGTTTTAATTTATAAATATCAATTTATAAATCTCTTATATAAATCAATTTATACTATTATTTTAAAACATCTTTAAACTCCTCTAAAATTTCATCATTTTGATTTATAAAATAATCAAATTTTATAAATCCTATATTTCAAATTTTTATAATAAATTCAAAAATCCCGATTAAACTATTTTATAAAATCATTAATCCCATATTTTCAAAAGTCAACTTTTAACTATATTTCTCAGAAATCATAATTTTTATAACATTAAAATTATAACGTTTATTTATTTAAAATGGATCAATTTCAGAAATATTTTATAAACGTATACTTTCAAAAATCACTTTAAAAATCATTTTAAAATTCCAAAATTTGGCCCAATGATGCTACATACCAAATAGTCAATCACGACAACAACGATATCATATATCGATATGATAATCAACGAATATCAAAATATCCATAATCAAATAAATACTGTTGAGGAATCCAGTTGGATCCCTCCAACCTGTTTTCCTGCATCCAAAGATGTTAGCACAATACCAATTCCGTTCCAGTACGAAATTATCGCGGTATATGGGATTTAAAATATTATCCGCTTAATAGATGGCGCAATAGGGTCTCATCCGCTAAAAAAATGCGGGAAATCAATAACTGCAATATATACATATGCCAATATATATATTGCTATTATATATAATACCAATTTCACTATTTATGAAATATTCGCGGTATATGTTTTTAATAAATAACATCCGCTTACTAACGGCGCATAATGTCTATTTTAACAAATCAATAGATAACAACCATCATTCAAACATGCATTCAAGTATTTTAAATCTAACTATTTAAAATTAAAATCGAAACTGATTCGATTGAGTGAGAAGTTCTCACCTTGATTTCAATTTCGCTTTAGCGATTTATTTCGAATAAAATTAAACGGACGTTTAATTTTACCCAAAATTCTCACTAACTCCAAACGACTCCAATCTAATTCCATAGCGTAGTGCTCGTCCATACGATTCCAACGCAACTGGTTTCGCGCGTTTTCGACCTCGTATGAAAAAGTTATGATTTTTAGAAGTTTACACGAATTTTATATAAACTATTTACAACTTTTAATTAATTTCAAACCCACATCTCATCATCCACCATCCATTCCCTTTTTGCTTCAGATCTGGCCGTCCATATGCTTTCTTCCTCATACGCAACTTCTACAGGTAGAAGCCGCATACACATAACCCATTAGTCGAAACTAGGGTTCCTTTTGCCATCACCGCAACGCACATGAACACGATCAGGAGCTTGCATCTCGAAGCTCATCTCTCGCTCTTCACTCGGCCCAAGGAGCATGAAGCTCGGCCCTCACATTAGCCTCGAAACGTGCGCACAACCTGTAGGTGTCGCCCCCCCCCCCCCCCCCCCCCCCCCGCTCCCCCTCTGATGCTCCAAACACGATCATCACCGTATGGATTGAAAGCTCTCACTTCGCTCTACAATGTTGCAGTTGATAGTTTTCTGTAATTGTTTGTGGATTGAAAGTAACTGAGGAAAGAAATACGTGAGTTTCTGGCCGTTCAATGCATAAGAGGCGGCTGCAGATTTTTGAGCTAGGGTTTTGTAATTTGTGAAAAAAATGAAGATAGAAGGGCTTTTATAGAAAATTTACGCAACACTATTCACCCCGGATTTTCCGAACTCCAAACGAAGCGTACCGGTTGGCATTTCTAAGGTTTACCCCACGTTCCGGACACAATGGAATAGGTTTCGAAAGCTAATTCGGTCATCTGTGCGAGTTATGGCAATAAACGATCTATTTAAAATTAAACCGATTAAACGATTTTCTAGGCGTTTTAGCTTGCACCGGACAAACGGTAAATCCAATTGACACGAAATTTGAGACCTTACAATAATATCACATTACGGATCTGATGAAACTGGTTTCGTCGAAATCCGAGACTTTTTGAAAAATGGCTATTTTAACTCGCCAAATTAATATTAAAACAATTTCGATGCGTTTCGAGCTGCCACGATCAAACGATAACTCCGATTGCTACGAAAATTGAAATCCGGTAATAACTAACTATTACGGATCCAATGGAACTGGTTTCGTTCAATTCTAAGACTGTTCAAAAATTGACTATTTTCACTAGTCGATTTAAATATTAAAATATTCAATTTTCACAAATAAACTCTTAATTCGATTTTAAAAGTTCTAAAATATCATTCTAACTTCAATATGATAAAATAAAATTTTACAAATCATTTTCAATCATATTTAACTCGATTTTTCAATTATTTCCATAATTTAACATATTAAATTATCGATTTAATTATCCAATTAAATCCAATTATTCAAAATAAAATTTATTCGACTTATAAATTCACTTATTAATATTTAAAATTAATTAAATATTCAAATTTTAATTACTTAAAATCCTGGGTCGTTACAAACATTATTTATATATGCCTAACTCAGATAAACTGAGGCCAGATATATTAACCGTGCGCTATCTTGCAGACTTATGCGAGGGAAATACATAACGTGGCGAGTGAACACACAAGTGTGAACACTTATCGACTGTAGGCGTTATTAATAAAAGAATTATATATATATACACACACCTAACTCAGATAAACTGAGGCCAGATATACCGATCGTGCACTACCTTTCGGGCTTATGTGAGAAGGGTAGGGGTGTACACACGAGTATGAACACATGACTCTAGGTGTTTATTAAAAAATATATACATGTATACAAAAAAATATTTATTTTTTTTGTTTCTTTTTTCTTTTTAAAAAGAGAGAATTTTACAAAATCATCTTAGCACCATTTAACTTAGAAGACAAAAAAATGTTACATCGTTTACTTTAAATCAATCACTTTTTAAAACAAAGATTTTCAATTAGAATATATTTCATAATTATCTCCATGAATCTTCCTATATACTATTTAAACCGTTGTTATTTGTAATCAAACTTCATTTTTATTTTTGTTAAGACAATTAAACTTTCAAAAATTTCAATTTAATAAGCCAAAACCATATATTAATCCTATAGTGTTTCTTTAAAAATAAATCAAAAATGCTTAAATAAAATTATTATTACTATTATTTTGTTTTTTTTTCGTTTTTGAGATTTTCTTTAAAATTTTGGAAAGAACAAGTAAAAATAAATCATGAAAAATTGAAAATGATGATGAGTCTCCCGCCACACTTGATTTTGACTGTGTCCCCACAGTCAACCTAAGTGGAAGGAAATAAGAAAATAAAAATATGACCTATATTTACATGAAAACGAAAAGATTATTATTTGCAACAGTTTAGAAAGTATTCGTCAAAAAGTACATGAAACGGTCTTCCAAAGACCGATTCATTTGTCTCATCAAGTATGCAAGACACAGCTTAAGCTGGGAAAACCAAACCATAAAAGTTTTGAAGTCGAACGTTGATTAGAAAAATGAACGTCGTTTTATTAAAAATCGTACGAGTTATTTTATTTTCGATGATTTTTAGGGTAGATATAATGATTGATTGAAATTCAAGTTTATTTTCACCAAATTGAAATTCAAGTTTGTCATTGAATTTTTTTTCGAAATTATCGATTTCAAAATCAAAATGGTGTTTTAAATCTTCCCCTTCAGAATCCGACAACTCATTTTCAATAAGTCCAAAGAAATCGTGTTTATTAAATTTGTCTTCCTTTGTTGGATTATCAACAACTTCATTGCGTGTGTCAAGTTCAAAATCCAAAGTTGTCATGTTCAAAATTTCAAAGTCGAAAAAAGGAAGATTGAATCTTAAATCAAATTTCTCACCCTCAACAGAATCGAAATCCAACTCAATTACCATGTTTTCAACAACTTAATTAAGATCATCATTTTCAGTTTCAAAAGTTGTTGTTTGAAGATCGTCGATTTGGCTAAAAGATGGATTATCATTTGACTCGTCACATGTTAGGATTTGGTTTTGTTTCCCACGTTGTTTCATATATGTTTCAAACAACAAATCTATGTGATCATTGTAAATTTCGTTCATTTGTTCAGCAAAATCCAATTTATAATTATTAACTTGAGAATTTTCAATTTGGACATGTTGAGAAGAAAAAATTTCACTCGCATTCTAGTCAAGATTATCCCTATTGTCAAAATTATTTGAAAAGTGATTCACATTTTCATTTTGAAATTCATTTTGGAGTTCGAAGTTGTATTGGCATGAGTTACAATTGAAATCATTTGAATTTAGAAGGGAATTCATGTTTTGATCACTTTGAAAACTTGGCCTTGAATCATTGCATAAATATGAATTACACAAATCATTTATCTCTTGATTTTGTTGTGTAGAGACTCCGAGTAAAGATGAAATCATTTCAATGCTATTTTCGAGAGTCTAAGGTTGGTCATTGTTTTGAAAACTTTGTTGTTCAAAATTCGAGTTATTTATACAATGATTGTCATTAAAATATCCATACGAATTTGGAGGGAAATCATGTGGATTATATTGATTTTCGAAACTATTGTAAAATTCACATAAGTAGGGAAACTCGGACATTTTCAAGAATTTTTTTATATAAAGGAAAACTATTTACAGATAGAAATTATTTCGAAAATGGAAATTTGATTCTCTTTTTGTTTTTGATTTTTCAATTTTTTTTGTTTTTGAAAAGAATATATATTTTTTTGGATTTTTGATTTTCTGAAAAAAGACTAAGTAAAATTAATTAATTTTTTTGACTTTCTGGATTTTTGATTTTGAAAATTTTCAAATGAAAGGAAACGGAATATATACAATTTTTTTTAGTTTTGAATTTTGAATTTTTTTTAAATATGCATAAACTAATGCAACTAAATGAATGCAAGGGTTAATTACAAATGATTTATCCTAAGTTAACTCAAAATTGTATAATCACACTTTGTCTTAAATCAAGAACATATTTCTCAGCCAGGTAACAGGCAGGATTTATCGATGCATCACGAATCACCGTAGAAATGCAGCCGAATGTTTAAGTACCTTCAGAGAAACAATTCAGTATAATATTTACGAATCACCGTAATATTTATAACTGATTATTGCTTTGCCGTAGCGTAGACACCAAGAGATTAAATTGTTCAAAGAAGAGAATTTGTCAATATACAAGTTATTGATTTCTAACCATTATTACTAGTCAAAATCTAAGATGAAATGCAAAGCTGAAATTAAATGTGTATTAACAATACAACTATGAATAGATTCTTTTTGGATTTGTGAATTTTTTTATAAAATGCAAATACAAGCAACCAACAACGCAATTCAAATAAAACTAGAGATGTAAGCAGCAAATTATTTTAAGCAAGCAAGTAGAACAGTTTTATAGCAGCAACTTATTTTGAAATTCTGTTTTGACAACCTAAAATAAAAAAATACAAGAGATATATATACACACCATTTTTTTTTCTAATTTTTTTAAGGAATACAAAGCCCCACAAAACAAATCAAAACAAAATGAGAACACCACAAGACAAAAGAAAACTAAACAATTGAACTTGTGTGTGTGTGTATTGTAAGCAAAAGAAGTGTTGAAAGCAACAAGATAAAAACTAGTGAACAAAATTTTCTTTAACAAGAAATTTTTTTTATGAAAACAACAGGGCCCTGCCCAATTCCAAAAGAAAACCTACTGCAGTAATTTTTTTTTATTTTTTTTTTTTTTTTTACAGAAATAAACATCTCCTATCACACTAACCTTCGAATCTGCTAACCACTTCCTTTTAAAAAAAAAAATCGAACCGCACCCTTTCTTTAATATCAAATACATAATTTGAGTTTGCCGCCGTTCGAGTTTGAATGAATTGGATTTGGGTCTGGCGACGTGGTCGGCGATTTCGATTTGGTGAATCGATGGCTGGCGTTGTGATTTCGGTGCAGATGGATTGAGGTCGAATTGGCGATTCGATTTTGTTTGGTTGTGATTGGGGTTTGGGGATTGATGTAGAGGAGTTCGTGGTCGCGAAAATGGATGCGTTGAGGGGTTATTCGTGAGTGGTATTCGGTTCAAACAGTGGTGATGCTCTGTGAATGATAAGGGGTTGTTCGCGATTTGCTTCTTGGAACTGATAGTTTGGAAATTGTTGGAGTTTGAAGGTTTCAGTTCGGTGATGAGGAGCAGTGATTTGCGTTTGTCTCTTTGGGTACGGTGAAGTTGTGGAGGTGGATGGGAATTGTTTTGGAGTGATGGAGCTTAGGTGGTTGCTCGGTGAGGCGGTGAGTTGCAGATGACAGAAAGTGTTGGGGATTTGGGTAAGTTGCTGTCAATAGTTTGTATGAGTGTGATGTATTAGTGGATTGACAGATAGTGTTGTTTGTATTGCTTCTGGTAGCAGTTTGGTGGGATGGGGTGGAGAGTATTGGATAAAGCAGTTTAGTGGCGGTGATGGTGAATGGGTGGTCGACTGTGGTAGTTGATGTTTGCTGGAAGTCTGTGGCAGAGGAGAAAATTCAGTTAGACTGTTTCAGTAGTGAGCAGTGGATGTTTGATGGTGAAACTTGCTTTGGGTGATCAGGTGGGTGGACAGTAGTAGTTTATATGTGAAGTTGAATGGGGTTAGTGCAGTTGAATGTTTGTCGAAGTTTATGGTAGGGCTGTTTGTATTGAGTGGAACAGTGGCTGCAAGGTTAATTCGAGGTGGAAGTGGCGATGTTTAATGATGGTGGTATAATGACAGTTGTCGAATGGCTGTGAACAGTGGTTTGAAGTGGATGAAGTATTGTCAGTCAGTTGTGATTATAAGTATTGAAGTGTGGCTGTGTGTAGATGGATGTTGCAGTTGTATGAAATGGTGGCCGTAATGGTCAGTGGACAGTTGTTCACAGTTACAATGGAGATGTTTTGGCAGAAAGCAGTAGTGTAGGTGGTTGAATGCACAGTAGCTTGGCAAGTTGAAAATATGCTTGTGGCTGTTGAACTGGGGTGACGATCGGGGGGATGGATCGTTTTGCTGCAGTAAGGTGTGGAAGGAGCTTTGAAGTTGTGATGTATATTAAGTATGTGTGGATGGATGAGAGTGGTTGTTGTTTGAAGGATTGTTATTGGTCTACTGCAGAAGGCAGGGGTTATTGAATTAATGGTTGAAGTATGCAGGGTTTCTGTGATATATAGGCACTTTGGATGGGCAGTGCAATGAACTTGTATATGGCAGGTAGATTGGCAGGAGGAGAAGGGGCAGAGGAGCAGAGATGTTTGTTTGAAGACTGGAATGAATTGTAGTGGTTAGGGTTGGCAGACAATGCACAGTAGAGAAATGATGCACATGAAAGTGGGTATTTTGGAAGGGTCATAAGAAGAGTGGCATTTGAGGCAGCAAGCAGTTGTTTGAAGAAGTGGGGTGAAGTTTGGTAGAGGAACAGCAGGGTAGCAAAGAGATGCAAAGAAAGAAGCACCGTAAATTGAAAACGGAAATGCAAATGTAAATGAAATGGAATATTTTTTTTTCTTTTTCAATTGAGATTGCGTGAATATTTTTTATATATATAATAAAATATGCAAATGCAAAAACAAACAAGAAAAACAAGCACACAACAAAATGCACACAAAAATCGAACAAACACTCAATTTTTTTTTAAAATCCACACACACAAAATAAACACACGCACAAATAAAATAATTCGAAGAATAAAAAACTAAAATCAAAGCAACTCCCAAGCAATGGCGCCAAAAACTTGTTTAACTACGAATTTTCTATCGAATTAGAAAATCGCCGATAAATTTTTGAAACACCGCAAGCGTACGTCGCACTATCGTAGTACACAGGGAGTACGGGTCGATCCATGAGAAATATTAGATTTAAATTTCCTATTCAATCAAATTAACCAAAGTTGGGAGTTGTTTAAGCTAGAAAATGGCAAAAATGACAAAAAAAATTGATAAAAAATATGAGAGTGTGAAGGTAATTTAGAGATAATTCCACTCTTTAGATCATATAGTTCAACCAAATATGAAATTATGTTCTCTCTTTTTTGGTCATTGGTTAGTTTAATTGATGTGTTTATCATAAGTATGGCATATTTGTGCTATTAATTAGCTCAACATAAGCCATCAAACTATAACACATCCCTTAAACCATTTACTAATTCTTGTGAAAAATGACAACAAGTTGAAAATGAAATATATTTTAAGTATGGCCTGTTAACTATTGTTTAGAAATATAAGCCATCAAATTTTAATTTCAACATTCACTTCTTTGCCACAATCATATTTTAGATGAAGATGCAATTTGTGTTTAGTGATTATTTAAACATAGTCTATTTGGTGTCAACAATATAGGCTATCAAATTCAAAGCAAAAACCACATGTTAAACCACTTCAAGCATTGTCATTAAGCACAAAAATAGAGCAATAATTGTCAAAATGTTGAAGTTACATGATTAAAGAGCTTCATTATCCCTAAATTGAAGAGGTTTAGCCTGTCATTTTTGTTATCATGTTAATAACAAGTAGCATGCAACATAGAATAAAAAGAAGAGGAAAAGGAGAGCAAATGAAAAGCAAAACTAATATACTTGCATAAAATAAAATCTACTCTACTTGCATGAAAATAAACTCACTACTAACAAGAAAGTAAAAAAAAACATGTAAAAGAAAAGAGAGCACTAATTAACATTGCATAAAAAAAGAAAAGTTACATGAAAATAAAAATGGCTAAGTAGCCATGGAAAAGAGAAAGAGAGCTTTATTTTATTTGATCTAAACTAAACTAAAGAGTAGAAGGCGTAAGAGAGACTAAAAAAGAGAGGGTTACATGAAGCATAAGGGGTATTTATACATGTATAAAACCCTAATTCATATTTTTGAGGAATGCCCAAATTGTCGTTGAGGTAGTGTGGATACCAAGTAAGCAATAGCATATGTTAATTCTCCACTTAAATGTGCATGAAGCTTTAATGGCATTTTAGCTTGTGCATTAGCTCCTAATTGAAAATAAAGATAAGTGGGTAGATGAGGTCCTCCGTGTTCATGAGTTTGAATTATTTTCATCTTCATTTGCTTTGTTTCCATTTGTGCATGCATATCTTCATGAAACCACTTGTAATTTCCATCCCATTTTCCTACAAAATTATATAGAAATTTCCAATTAAATTTTCTCAAATTAATATATGCACAAAAATGATCATTTTGCCCCTATATGAAGATGAATATGTAATGTTTTGAAAATAATTTGAATTTTGGCTTAAATAAGTTAAAATACCTGATACGTTCATTTATTTAGTTTAAATAGATTAAAAAGGTGGTAAATATATGCACGTTTACGTGCACATCGATAGACTCCACCATTTTTCCCAAAACTATCTTCATCTCTCGATATAAATTTATATTTTGAACTTTTATTCCCAATTTATCAGCTGATCTCTTTTCCCTTATTTATAAACATCGTATATAATTTATAAACTCATTTGGGTTTTACTTGTTTAAGAATATAATCCCATTTCTAAAATTCCTTTTCTATAAATCCATTTCTTTATAAGTTTCATTGATTGTTCAAATCTACTTTAAATATTTATTTTTAACTTCTTTTCGTATTCTTCCCAGAAATCTCATTTTCAAATCCATTTTTAAAATTCCTTTATTTTAAAATCACTATTTAAAATATTTTTACGAATAGTTAAGTACAAACCCCATAATAAAATTATTATTTTATTCAACTCGATTTCCTTTAATATATTCCAAATTCCAATATAAATATTTTATATTCAAAATCTCCTTTTAATTCCTTTAGATTCAAAAATAATATTTATGGTATTTAAAATACCAAAATTAAGGCCAGTGCTACAATAGCATCCAATCAATCAAATCACAACAATAATCTATAACAGATTATTTTAACACGTCATATATCAATGTATATGAAATTTAAAATCAACATTTGAGGAATCCAGTTGGATTCCTCTAACCTGTTTCTCTGTATCCATAGATGTTAGATAACATAAACATACCAATCCTACTTCGAGGGAGATATCGCGGTAATATAGGGTCGTCCACTCCAACGGCGAGAACGTATCCAACTACTAATATATATGCTACTATGTATATAACATTCAACTGATAATAATTTATAAATTCAACTAGCATCCAATAATTAATTTTAGTTATTATCGATTAAATCCAGCAATCCAAAAAGAGTTAGATTTACTCACCTTGATTTTTATTTGCAGTCCATTCCAATCTTAATTCTATCGCATAGGTTCCACAGCTATGAACTCCTTAGGACTGATTTTCTTCGATTTAACCTCGTAAGTGAATTATGAATTTATATAAATTAACGATTTCACTTTTAATTAAAACAAATCAGCTAATTTATTAATTTAAACTAATTACTCACTCACTATATTTTTATTAAATTTAAATTAAAACTAATTACAGAAATAAGTGAAATTAATCACCTATGTTAATGCTCATTCTCCCTTAGTAGAGCCAGTCGTGACTTCGAACCACATCGCCTAATTTTCGATTGCAAGCAGTTCTCATATTCTAACTGGCAGCATTATCTTTAGACCACGAGTTATGGACATCCATCGAACATCTACAGCAGCAAGAAATGATGCAAAACAGTGCAGTTGCTACTCATCTTTACAAGCAACATCTCCTATCAACTTCGGCAACGCAGATCTATTTAGGAGAATAATAACTCATCAAGGCACTTCCAGATAGAAACTGTCGAACCCTTTCCTCCAAAAAACGATCGCGCCCAAGCCCTAGTTGTTTCATTGCACGACTATCTTGTTAGAACCTCAATTGTTGGATTTTAATGACAACAACTATACAGTTATGTCAAAGAATCTCTAAGCTAATTTGCAGGTACATGGGCATCAAAAAGAGATAATCAAATACATTCAAAATGAAGATACACAGTACAAAAGAATAAAAGAATATATATGGAGATACAAGAAGAGATATATACGATAGAGACAAGACAAAGGTGACAAACAAAGTATTATTAGTCATAGAGTGTCGTGTCTAGAGTTTACAAATGTTAAAATCTTCTCCAAATGGTATACACACATATACATTCATATTTTAAATGAAAAATCAAGTTTTCAAAAATTGCATGGAGCGAGACTCGAACTCAGATCACTAGTTCAAAAGGCAAGTGCTCTAACCATTTAAGCTATAGTAATTTTTAGTTACAAGTCAAATTTAGACGTCTGAATTGACCATTTCAGACGTCTGAATCTGTAATCAAAACTGAAATTTCATACAATATTCAGACGTCTGAATTCGTAATTTCAGACGTCTGAATCTAGGCAAAAATAGCCTATTTCTTTTCTGGTTTGCATGTTTCAAATTTTAGAAGTCTGAAATTTATTTTCATACGGCTGAACTTCTTCAACTGCTATATTTTTTGAAAAAACATTTCATTTTCATGAAGAGTTACAACCTTTTACTGAGAGATGCACCCATACTCTTTCATGATAACTTTTCATGAATGATTACAACTCTTTATACTCTATATAAACATATTAGAATCATTTGTTTAATAGAACGAATTGATCAAAATCTTTCTATTTCTATACTACACTGATTCTAACATTTTGAGCATTCAAATTTCTACATAATCATTCATTTACTTCCATATTCTTCACACACACACACACACACACACACACACACACACACACACACATATATATATATCAAAAGGAGAAGATTATAGGAAGATTATACTATCAAGAGACAAATTCATGTTATTGAGAACACACTATGTCATATACTTTCTGTAAAAGTTGAAGTGCTGTTCTGATGTTCAGGCAAGTGAAGTCCTCTTCGGCTGTTGAGGCGAAATCCTGTTCTGCTGCTCAGGTCCCTTGTTCGGTTGTTCAAGGGTTGTTTTAAATCTGCTCCTCCGGGTTAAGTGAGGATTGTTGTTAGTGAAATTCCAGAAGGAGTCTGAGACTGGACGTAGAACGGGAAGTTCGAACCAGTATAAAAATTCTTGGCGTGCTTGTTTTATTTTTTTTCTTATTTACTCTGCTACAGTAACTTTGTTTTATTTCCGCACTAGTATATTATAATTCCTTATAGCACGATCCGCGCCAACACTTTCATTTGGTATCAGAGCCTGGTTTTCTAGAGATCGTAACCATATCCTAGAATAAATGGCTACAAAGAGATCTAGTCAAGGCAATAAGAAGAGGAAGAGCAATAAAGAAAAATCAAAGGAGCAAACAAATAAATACTTCATGGCAAAAGATAATGAGGTTAGTGATCTAACTTTTGATGATATGATAGAAATAAATTCAGAACTTCTAGACACTTTAAAAAGTCTCAAAAGAAAATATAAGGAAGCTCTGGAAAATCAAAAGAAAGCAGAATTCGAAAGAGATACGCTTAAAGACGAGAAGAGAATATTAAAAGAAGAACTTGAGAAAATTCAAGATTCAGACAATTCTCAACTCACTCTATTAAGTCAAGAAATAGAAGCTCAAAAAGAAAAGAATAATGCTCTACCTTCTGAAAATCATGAGTTAAAAACAAAAATTAAGATTGTTGAGTTAGATAACACTAGTCTCAAAACTAAGCTTGATGACATTACTAAAAATATTTCCAATTTTAATAAAGGGAGAGAAAATTTATCCAGGATTATTGAAAATTCTCAACCTGCTTCAAATAAGAAGAGATTAGGTTATGTTAAGAATTCAAAAGCTCACAATGATAAAAGCAGTTTAGGCTACAAACAAGCTAAAAGTAAAAATAGTACTAGATATGCATTCACGTATACTAACTTTAGTGCTAGTACTAGTAATCAAGATAGTTTTAAAACCAGTTATAGTCATAATAGTACTTTGTTTAGAAATGATAGAAATTATTCTTCAAGTACTAAGGTAATGACTAATAGTATTAAGATATGGATTCCAGCTAATACGATTGATCATGATAAACAACTTTATATTAGCAACTATTATAAGAATGTAATTTGTAATGAAAATTATATTTATAAAGGTTCAACCACACCCAAATGGGTATGGTTTCCAAAGACCTAACCCCCCGGACCCTAACATAGTAAGTGGGTACCGAAAATTATTATTATTTTTTGCAGGTACTCAGAGAAACAAAAGGAAAAGGATAGGTTTTGGAATTTTAAAGAATGTTCCATACGTTTAATAGAATTACGTGCTTACAATAAAATATGGACTTCGGTAAATATGGTAAAATTTATTTTATTTTTCCTTCATAATTAATACTGAGTTTATTTCGTTATATACAAGATATTTTATATAATTTTATATATTCCCTCATTCTTTTTTATAATGACAAAAGGGGAGAAATTTATATGCATATTAATAGAGGGAGATATTATACTTAGGGGGAGATGTCATACTTAGGGGGAGCTTTAAACGTATTAATATTATTGTTTATATAGAATGAATATTTTTAAAAAATTGTATAGTTGTCATCATCAAAAAGGGGGAGAATGTTAGAACCTCAATTGTTGGATTTTAATGACAACAACTATACAATTATGTCAAAAAATCTCTAAGCTAATTTGCAGGTACATGTGCATCAAAAAGAGATAATCAAATACATTCAAAATGAAGATACATAGTACGAAAGAATAAAAGAATGTATATGGAGATACAAGAAGAGATATATACGATAGAGACAAGACAAAGGTGACAAACAAGTATTATTAGTCATAGAATGTCGTGTCTAGAGTTTACAAATGTTAATTCTTCTCCAAATGGTATACACACATATACATTCACATTTTAAATGAAAAATCAAGTTTTCAAAAATTGCATGGAGCGGGACTCGAACCCGGATCACTAGTTCAGAAGGCAAGTTCTCTAACCATTTGAGCTGTGGTAATTTTTAGTTATAGGTCAAATTTAGACGTCTGAATTGACCATTTCAGACGTCTGAATCTGTAATCAAAACTGAAATTTCATACAATATTCAGACGTCTGAATTCGTAATTTCAGACGTCTGAATCTAGGCAAAAATAGCCTATTTCTTTTTTGGTTTGCACGTTTCAAATTTCAGAAGTCTGAAATTTATTTTCAAACGGCTGAACTTCTTCAACTGCTATATTTTTTGAAAAGACATTTCATTTTCATGAAGAGTTACAACCTTTTACTAAGAGATGCATCCATACTCTTTCATGATAACTTTTCACGAATGATTACAACTCTTCATACTCTATATAAACATATTAGAATCATTTGTTTAATAGACTGAATTGATCAAAAGCTTTCTATTTCTATGCTACACTGATTCTAACATTTTGAGCATTCAAATTTCTACATAATCATTCATTTACTTCCATACTCTTCACACACACACACACACACACACATATATATATATATATCAAAAGGAGAAGATTATAGGAAGATTGTACTATCAAGAGACAAATTCGTGTTATTGAGAACACACTGTGTCATATACTTTCTGTAAAAGTAGAAGTCTTGTTCTGCTATTCAGGCAAGTGAAGTCCTCTTCGGCTGTTGAGGCGAAATCATGTTCTGCTGCTTAGGTCCCTTGTTCGGCTGTTCAAGGGTTGTTTTAAACTTGTTCCTCCGGGTTAAGTGAGGATTGTTATTAGTGAAATTTCAGACGGAGTCTGGGACTGGACGTAGAACGGGAAGTTCGAACCAGTATAAAAATTCATGGCGTGCTTGTTTTATTTTTTTTCTTATTTACTCTGCTACAGTAACTTTGTTTTATTTCCGCACTAGTATATTATAATTCCTTATATCACGATCCGCACCAACACTTTCACATCTTGTGCTCTGGCCACTTCCAACCTCCAACACGTGCATGTGAACGCTCGGCCACCACCAATTTCCCCCAAATCACCTCAACGACTTGTGTGCCCATCCATGCGAGAAACCCTTCTCACCACTTTGATCACCATGCCTCATGAAATCGACAACCCTAAAACTACTGCCGCCTCCTCACGCCCATCGATGTCATCGATGTCGCCCTTCCCCGCTACCGCGAGCGTTGTAACAAACCAGAATATTAGTCATCCGTTTTTAACATTTAATTTATTTTAGATGTTGAATTTGAATGACTAAATGATTTTGAACATGAAGAATTAGGTTGAATTAGTGAAATAGTTTATAATTTCAAATATGGCAATTTAATGGATTTGGTGAATAATAAATAAATATTTGAAATTGGGAAAAATATGTGAATCTGGTGTGATCGTGGATGGAAATGATTTCTAAAATTGGTTTAAATTCTATTTGGATTAGAATTAAAATATTGGACTTTTGAATGGAATTAAAAGTCGATAAATTTAAAGCTTAAAATTCATATATTAACTTAATAGTGAAATCTAATATATATAATAATAGTGTCAATAATTGAATTTTAATTTAATACAAATCAAAATGATTTCTAATATGAATATAAATTCTATTTGAATTATAATAGTGTTGGTAAGTTTTAAAAATTGAAAATTTAAACTATTTCGACAATTTTGAAAATTTCTCGATTTAATCGACACGTTAGAATTCCGGGGCACAGTCTCAAAATTTGACGAAACCGGTTCGATTGGATCCGTAATAGTGTATTATTGTCAAAAATTTCAAATTTCGTAGCGTTTGGAGTTACCGTTTGTTCGTACGGGATAGAAACACATTGAAATAAAAATCAAAAATTTAATATTTTAATTCGATTCAAAAAGCCATCTTTTACAAATGATCGAATTAGACCTCGAAACATGTTCCATTATGTTCGGAATAGGGGTTAAACATTATAAACGCCACGCAGTACGCTTCTTTTGGAGTTCGTTCAAAAAAGCACGTTAAATTGGAAATAATATTAAAATATTTTATGTATATGTATATATATATATATACGTGGATAAACAGAAATCCTAGCTATTGTATGCAGCCACTGCCTACTTTAATATTCAATGGCCGAAATTCATCCTTTTCTTTTCCAATTTATGATCGATCCAAATAGTATTATCAAAAAATTTCTACTACAGTATCGAAGAGCTCGTCACAATCAACGATATGAACGGTCAAGATCGTAAATTTCGGCATATGGAGCTCCAGGTCCATCCGCGTTCATGTAACTATGGGAAAGTTTTGCCGATCGATGGTGGCGATTGGAGTGTGCGGTCTCCGGGATAGGTGGAGTGGAGTGGGGGCTTTCGATCGACGGTGATAGGTCATCGGCAAGTGGGTCGAGGTGGCTGGGAAAATGGGTGATTGTAGGGCGGCGATGGGTTTGCCGAACTAGTTCGAACGGGAGGGAAGAAGAGGAGATTAGCGGCCATGATTCTTCTGTTCGAAATGAACGGCCGATTTAGGGTTTGTAAATAAATAAAAAGAAATTGAAATTTATTTATATAAATTTATACTCAATCTTTAAAATTGAATATCTCATCCATACGAGATCGGAATTGGACGAAACAAGTGGCGCCAAAATCGTAGAGACGAGAAATACGCTGTGGTGTAGATCTGGAATCGATTGGAGCTAGTGAAAATTTTAGGTTAAATCGAACGTGTTCGATTTAATTTAAAATTTGAGCGTTTGGCGAATTAAAACTCAATGTGAGTTAATCTCACTCAATTTTGGACTGCTAGCTTTAATTTTAAATAGTTAAAATTAATAAATGATTGATTGGTTAAATTGATGCATTTTTATTAGTTGGATGTAATATTATATATAGTAGTGTATATATACATGTATTGGAGTGATTGATATTCCCGCATATATATAGCGGATGAGACCCTATGTGCCCCGCATAATAGCGGATGCCCTTATATAGCGCGATATTCCACCTCGAAGTGGAATTGGTATTTTTTTGTTGTGCTAACATATGTGGATGCAGGAAAATGATGGAAGGGATCCAACTGGATTCTTCAAAAATGTAAAATTTAATTTATATATAGTGATATATGTTTTGTTCGAATAACCTGTGGCAGGGTGTTATGTGATTTAAATTAATGGAATGATGTGGAAGTTTTAACTGGATTTTGGTATTGTTAAATACCAGTAAAGTATAGTTTAAATTGGTAAAGAATCGTAAATTGAGATTTTGAAGTAGAATGTTTATATAGAGTTTTGGGTAAATCTATTGGCTAAAGTAAATGGATTTGGAAATGCAATGTAACTATTTTTGGGTTATTGTGAACAGAGATTTGAAATAAAAATACATAAAAGGATTTTTAATGTGACGACCTGACTTCCTATCTCCAGGAAATCGCATCATCTAGAAGAAAGAAATGGATAGAAGAAGAAAGAAAGAGAAAGAAGAAACAGAACAACATCAGAGAACTCACAACGAATCGAATGAAATATAATATATCAAATAAAATATTACATAGTATCTTAATACATCAGAGTACAAAACTATACAACACATATTAGACAGTTATAAACATCTGTCTAATTCATACAACTCAAGAATATAAGATACAGATACCAACCAAACACAGCGGAATCAATATATATCTACACATCGAAGCCTCCTGCTCCATATTTCCTCCAGAATTCATCAAGCTAACCTGAACCACTTGACTACTCATACATAATATGAGTACCCAAGAGTTTAATAAAACAGAAAATAAACACTCGGGTCAGACAGGGGTCTGGTGTGAGTAAACGGGTTAAAGATTGCTTAACTTTTGAAAACTTTTGAAAAGAAAAGGTATCACGTAAGACTTCCCTCACATAAACATGGAAAAGTTTTTACCTTACGCTAACAAAGACATTTGATAGGAAATCCAGTGTATAACAGTGTCTAGGGTTTTCAAGTAAATATGAAATAGCCGAAATTGTTACATCTATTAAATTCCAGCTACTAGCCACAAAAGTTAGTAATACAAACAAAACCGTAGGGTCTCGTAGGAAGAATGGGTTTCCATCAATGGCTGGGCTAATGGGGTACCGCCCGTCACAGTACGTGGCCTAGATCACCGTACTGAGGAGTACGCCCGCTCCCCTGCAACACAAGGCCGGGACCATTCCTTACTGAAGATTCCCGAACAAGACAACCCCGGCGGTTGTCCGGAATTCAACCGCCCCACACAGCCGAATAAAAAGGGACTTCTAGACAGGAGTAAATCTTGCTCTCCAGTGGGAGCTACCCACGAAGCCTTGCTGCACCTCCCTTGTTTTAGCCATTCCCGGTTGATGAGGCTTGAGGCTGCGATTACCTTTATAGAACACATCTATCTTAGAATGCTCATCGTCCACCTGACGATGTTTTGAAAGCATTCAATCCATACAAGTTCGTTCCGGGTTCGAACGAAACCGAAGGCACTATCTCGTTGCACTCATTTTGGAATCACCCTCAGAGTCAACGACCATAGGCCTTGCACTCTAATCTCCATCTCGAATCTATAAGTACCATTCCGTCAAACTCATTACGGAATCACCCACAGAGTTATACTGACGTATAGCCCTTACACCTCGAGTCTTCACTTGCTCCACTTGGATTCACGACCTAACGTTTAATTGGAATCGATGTGGTTTTCAGATTCCAAATATGGAAATCCGATCCCGGTCTCATCGAAACCAAACGCCACTTTAATGTCCAAGTTGTACTTAAGGGTTTTAAACAATTTAACTTATATTCATGATGAAATAAACAGATAGATAAATCATATTACCACAATAGATAATTCATATCAATATTCATCTTCACAAAGCAGCATATCACAAATATCATAGTCATCCAAATCATCCAGTATCAACCAATCACCCGATATCAATCATCCAATATCATTCAACATCCAATATCAATCACTCAATATCAACCATTCAATACTAATCAATCACCCATAGCAGAATTGATTAACACTTAATAAATTTAATTAACCACTAATTAAATTAAATACTATCCTTTAATCACTTGGATTATTGATTTATTACAAATCAAATTCATTATCATCTCTTAATGATCTTCCTTAATTAATCTTCCTTGATTAATTATCCTTTAATTACATTCAAGTAATTATCCTTAACCATATTCAGTAATTAACCTTTAATTACTATCATTAATTACAATAATCAATGATCCTTCATTAATTAATTAACTATAATTAACTACATTAATCCTTAATTAATTACAATTAATTAATCATATTTAAATTAATTACTTCATTAATGATATTAATTAATAATCTTTATTAATTAATAATCCTTTAATTAATTAAATAATTAACTTGTAATTAATCATCTCATTAATCATAAACAATAATTAACAATTTGTAATTACTTATCTTAATTAATTAACTTCTTAATTAATTATATTAACCCTTTGATTAATTACTTTAATTAATAAATCTTAATTACTTCATTAAGTAATTATTAAACAATTAAATTAATAAATAAATCCTTAATTAATTACTTTATTAATTAATTATATTTTAATTAATTACCCTTAGTAATTGATCTTAAATTAATCACATTTATTAATTAACCAATCACATTAATTAATTAAAATAATTAAGTAATTAACTCTTAATTACTTACATAAGTAATTATCTCTAATTATTATCATTAATAAATCTTAATTACTCCCTTAATTAATTACATAACAAATAATTAACATTAAATAATTCTTAATTCGTTAATTAATTAATTATTCCATAATTAATTTATCTCAAAACAATTATATTAATCAATTCTTTTAGATTAATAACATCAAGTGATTACCCTCTAATCACTTTAACTAATCACTCCCATGAGTAATTTCCTTTAATTACTTCTATGAGTAATTATCATTCCTAATTACATTTAAAAATTTATCATTGATTACTTCATTGAGTAATTACACTTAATTAACCCATAATTAAGTGATTATTTAAAATTAAATAAACAATTAACTAATCATTTAAAATTAATTAAATAATTAATTAACAAACTTATTATATTTCAAAATCCTTAATTAACTAAGAAAACATTAATCTTAATTAAACTTTACTTATTAACAAATCAAATTTAATATTTTTATATTAAAATCAAAGATAAATTAACCTTATTTATCTTATAATGAATTATTTGAATAAATCAAATTTTAACAACTTAAAACAAATTATCCTATTTGATTTTCAAAATCATAATGATAATCTTATTTGAAAATAGGAAATTTAAAAACAATTTTCAAAATTAAGAATGCTTTAAAACATCTATATTAATCTTATTTATTTCAAATATAAATTTGAAATTTTAGTTTTAAAACATTACTTAAAATTTTAACTTAAACCTTGATTTAATATTTAAATCTAAAACATTCTTTTAAAATTGGACTTGAGAATTTAACTAGATAATTATCTTCAAAAACAATTATCTTAAAACACACTTAAATTTGAAATATAAATTTAATTTACATTTTTTTCAAACAACAAGATTAACTTAGGATTTTGTTTCTTATAAAACTTGTTTACAATTTAAATGCTCGATCTCCTTTACTTTATCAACAATAAATTCTGTAACTTAGTATTATACAGAACCAAATTAAACACAGTAACCTATCCTTCAAGTTCGAATGCTCAGCTACTCGAGTCGGAACCTAAAACTCACGAGTCTTCCCCGTATCTAATTCCCAGCATCATCTACTCGAGTCGTCTTCATGAAAATGCGAGAGTATCTTCGGGTCATAACCCTTCTTCTCCAACACGAAAAACCCAGTGCACAAGATTGTGCATGGTGCACCTACCCACAAACTTCCGGCCGCCGTTGAGCGTCGCGATCGACGTCGACGATCACAAGAACCCAAGCGAACACGAATTAATCCTAGATCCAAAAATCCACGTTCGAATCGAATTATGACCCAACGCACGAAGAACTGCAGTGAATCTCGACCGTAAAACCCCATCGCCGTTGACGAACTCGCCACCGTTACACCTCGCCGACACCACCATCGAAAGCCAAGACCTCAAGCTCCAACATTCCCGAACACGATCGAACTCGATTCATCTTCCACAACGCAATCATCTCGACAACACAGCCGAATAAAAACAAAGTAAAAACCCTAGTTCAATCTAATTCACACAATTCTGCCATTAGAAAAATTCTTAGACGTTTTTCCCCGCATCTACAATTCATTATCTAGCTTCAATCCAAATTACAGCTGCAACCATCACGTTGAGCATCGGAAATTTGTCAAATTGCCTAAAATGATCATTCCTAAACTCCTATTTGAATATCCATTTAAATTTTTTAAAATGTATGTTAAAATTCATCGTTTTTAACAACAAATCCAACTATATATTCCAAAGCAGAAATTGAAGATATCAATTTTTTTGACATACAACCGAGTTCATTGTATTATCTTATTTTATCCATTATTTGTGAATTAAAAATTTTAGAAACCATTTTTTAAATTACCATAAAACAATAACAAACAACTTTCATTTAATCTTCAAAGTCAAATATTGATGTTTATTGGGAGATTAAAATTTTTGAATGTAAATCTTGGTCTGGAAAGAACAGGTAACAGAGTTTTGACATATACATACACAGACCTATCATACATGTATACGCACATCCATCAATTCAATAATATTAATACTGAAATATTTTCATGCAATCACCAGGATCAACTCACAGATTATCACATGCATTAAGATCAAAATCAATTTAAACTATTTTTAAAAACATTTACTCACTTGATTAAATTGCAGAGAGCAGAAAGTAGAGAACAAAGCATGGTAGTTAAACAGATAAAACTGTTTTTAAAAGAAGTTTACTCACCACTTTTTATGCAGAGCAGAGCAGTATTTCTTTTCTTCCAGGCTTTGCTGTTGAAAAAGAAACCTTTGCATGCTTGCTAATTGATGTTTTTAAGTGTTGAAGCTGAAGTTAATCTTTCTGAATTGATTCTTTACAGGTTGTAATTTGATAAACTTTGCTTAAACTTGATACAAGCATTTGAATTTTGCAGAAGGCTACAGGTTTGACATACCAGGTTTTAGATTCTAAACTTTGAGTTTACATTGATTTGAAAAGAGAAAAATAGAGGTGGATTACAGGCTTGAGACAAAACAGGGTTTTATTTTGATTTGAGGAGTGTTTGATTTTAGTTTGAAAATCTCATAATTTGGAAAGAGTTTCTAGTTTGCCATTAAATTTGGTTAAGAAAAAGCAAACTAAGAAATGGAGGTTTTGAGAAAATTAGTTTTCTTCTTTAAAACATTTATTAAAAATTAAAATAGGAATGTTGCCACTTGTCCTTAAATTCAAACAAATGTCATATGCTTGCTTAATTTACTTACATGTGTTTAGAGAGCCTTAACATGTTTAGACATGTATTTTAGCATTTTAAATAAAATTTTATTTCATTTAAATAATAATATAAACTTGCTTATTTATGTTAATTTATAAATAAATGTCTACATTTATAAATATAAATTTACCTTTAAAAGAAAAATGTTTTAAAACTAATTAAAATATAAACAAATTTCTTATACATGTATTTTATAACCATTTTAAAATTTAAACATTTTAAAAGAGAACAAAACAAAACTTGTTTAAATCATTTTTAAACTATCTTGTTTAAAATAACAATTATCTTATAATTTGAAAACAAATGAATTAATCTTTAATTTAACTTTTGAAAATATTAAGTTTTAAGACAAAACTTTTAAAATTGCAATATTCATTCATACATAAAATATTAATAGATTAAATTAAATTTCAAAATAACTCAAATTTTAACATATACAACAATTATCTTATATATTAAAAACAATTGAATTATTCCTTAGATTGGCTTTTGAAGAATATTAATTACACCAAAGTTCTAATTACAATTCATGCATATATAGATTATCAATAGATTTAAATTAAATTTTCAAAACAATTTCAAATTATAACATATGCTTACATATATATTACAAATTTGAAAATTCATCTTTATTTAAAACAAAAGATATTTCCATTCACAATATATATCAAACATATATATTATAAATAGAATAAAATTTTATTAGCTTTTGAAAAACAACAATTCTAACCAATTTTTAAATTGTTAAAAGATATTGATCACACTTACCAGATTAAATATTTGTTATTCTTAATAAGATTAATTTCACCAATTTAAATTAAAATTATAAAGAAAATTTATCAAACCAATTTAATTATTATTACAGATTATTAAATCGATATTGCCCAAAATTCCGGGTCGTTACAATCCTTCCCCCTTAAAAGAATTTCGTCCCCGAAATTTAAAAGCAAAGATAATTTAATAATCCAACAAAGATTTTAATTTCAGTTAGCAAAGCATTCCTAACAATCAATTACTAACAACCAAAGCAATCAATCACACAAACAAACTTAACTAATTATCCTGACATGCGTTAGAATAAAATTCTAATACTATTTTGAGTTTCCCAAGTATAAATCACTGGGAGACTCGCTCTTCAAAAGCCAACAAACTAACCACACTACCAAAATCCAGAGCTCCTTTCTTCTCTAGATCCACCAATATGAAAAGAACATTACACTATACTCAAGTCCAGCTCAACTTCCAAATCCAACTGAACTACCGATTCCATAACCAACAATATACCATACACGTACTCCCTCAGAGATACGTGAAATTCAATGAATTCCAGGTACCCAAACTGGCAATTCAATCTTATAGTCAACAAATCTTATCTTATCAGAACACAGATAAGAAATCTCAAATGCCATAGCACTAACCAACCAATCTTACTCAATTTCTGCTCTCTTAACCAGAGAAATCTTAACAACAAATGAAGTCCCCAACTTCAAACTCCAAACTTCTTATCTCATATTTGTATAACTCAACAGACAATCCTGGGCTGTCAACCTCTTCCTGATCAGCTCATCCTATGCAGATACTTCCAGAGACAACTAGACCAAAGCAAACAGTTCCTAGATCCTATTCAACAGAAAAGTCTTCCAAAATCCGTCGAAATCAAGAACTCAAGCTCTACTGCCAAGCAATAGCAAATTCAACTTACTTCCTTCCTTGTACAGCTGCTATCTCAGTTCCGCTGCACAACTCTGATTCTGAAATAAATGAGAATAATGTTGATGAACACAAGTACAAACTTATCCAATATATCCGGGAACTTTGTTCATCAAATTCATATAATCTGAGTAACTCATCTGACTTGGTCACACAACTTTACACAGAATCCAATTCAAAAATAAGATCTAACCAAATCCAAATTCCAAAAATAAATTCTTGAGCTGCTACAACAATCTTTCTACTAGGCTAACCACCCAAAATCGCTTCTGGAACCAAAACAATATGGAACTCAACTTCAGGTGCAGGCAACCTTCTGATTACATCAGTAGCTCCTACTTCCTCATGAGAATCCTCAGTCTCAAACAAAAGAATGCTCAAGAAAATTCCAAACCAATCGCAAGTCACTTTTGCGATCCAACCTAATTCGAATTCCAAAGAAACTGTCCTCTCTTTACCAATTAGAATAGCTCTAAGCTTTTCCATACAAGGTTAACTCTTCAAGATAACTTCCACCAACTGCTCGTGCTGCTGCTAGAATAAACACCAAGATTCCTGAACCATCGGAGAAACAACCAACTTGCTGCTTCCAAACTCAACTTCGATGATGCTGCAAAGCTAAAAAATCCACTCGTCAGCACACCGATCACTTCGAGCTGAACTTCTATCACAGCTATCCACATACTTCTAATCCAAATGCTTCTCGAAAACCAAAACCATTTACAACCACACAAAAGACCTCCGAAATGGCAGACAACCCAAAAGAAACTCGGGTTCCAAACCAAGCATCAACTCTCACTCTCCTTAAAGGTTGACAAATAAGACCATGCCGAAGTGAAACAACTTATAGACCTTAGTCTCATATTCCAAAACAGCCAACTTCCATACTGAAGATCCAGATAACTTCTACACAGACGAGTCTTCCCTGAGGCAGGTAAAGACTGCTCCTCAATCACTTTCAAAACTACTTCAAGAGAAAACATCTTCGGAAAATATCCAAGGATACTGCATCTCATCTCACAGTTACCAAAATATCATCACTTACTTCTGCACTTCCATCAAATCCAAACTTAAGAAAAATTCGCTCACCCGAGCGAAATCCAAAGTTATTCTTCAAAGATAAATTCCGAATCTTTAAAAAGATTTCCTTCGGATATCAGAGAGATCCTTACTCCAAACAACAAATCTTACTCGAGACGGTACCAGGTCTACAGTCTCGACAAATACTTCAAACCTCAACATATGGACCTCTTCCATTAGTGGTAGTCGTGTTACACACACAAACCACTACTCCATCTACCTCTAAATCTTATGTTGGAAAATCCGAACAGATAACCCAACAGATCAGGTAAATATAAATATATATATAGTTATATATAAAAATTACAAGTACGCTCTCTCAAGAAAGACACCACTCCAGAGCCTAGGTATTCACTCAACCTAATGCTCTGATACTAAATGTGACGACCCGACTTCCTATCTCTAGGAAATCGCATCATCTGGAAGAAAGAAAGGGATAGAAGAAGAAAGAAAGAGAAAGAAGAAACAGAACAACATCAGAGAACTCACAACGGATCGAATGAAATATAATATATCAAATAAAATATTACATAGTATCTTAATACATCAGAGTACACAACTATACAACACATATTAGACAGTTATAAACATCTATCTAATTCATACAACTCAAGAATATAAGATACAGATACCAACCAAACACAGCGGAATCAATATATATCTACACGTCGAAGCCTCTTGCTCCATATTTCCTCCAGAATTCGTCAAGCTAACCTGAACCACTTGACTACTCATACATAATATGAGTACCCAAGAGTTTAATAAAACATATAATAAACACTCGGGTCAGACAGGGGTCTAGTGTGAGTAAACGGATTAAAGATTGCTTAACTTTAGAAAACTTTTGAAAAGAAAAGGTATCACGTAAGACTTCCCACACATAAACATGGAAAAGTTTTTACCTTACGCTAACCAAAACATTTGATAGGAAATCCAGAGATATTATAATAGTGTCTAGGGTTTTCAAGTAAATATGAAATAGCCAAAATTGTTACATCTATTAAATTCCAGCTACTAGCCACAAAAGTGGGTAATACAAACAAAACTGTAAGGTCTCGTAGGAAGAATGAGTTTCCATCAATGGCTGGGCTACTGGGGTACCACCCGTCACAGTACGTGGCCTAGATCACCGTACCGAGGAGTACGCCCGCTCCCCTGCAACACAAGGCCGGGACCATTCCTTACTGAACAGTCCCGAACAAGACAACCCCGACGGTTGTCCGGAATTCAACCGCCCCACACAGCCGAATAAAAAGGGACTTCTAGACAGGAGTAAATCTTGCTCTCCAGTGGGAGCTACCCACGAAGCCTTGCTGCACCTCCCTTGTTTTAGCCATTCCCGGTTGATGAGGCTTGAGGCTGCGATTACCTTTATAGAACACATCTATCTTAGAATGCTCATCGTCCACCTGACGATGTTTTGAAAGCATTCAATCCATACAAGTTCGTTCCGGGTTCGAACGAAACCGAAGGCACTATCTCGTTGCACTCATTTTGGAATCACCCTCAGAATCAACGACCATAGCCCTTGCACTCTAATCTCCATCTCGAATCTATAAATACCATTCCGTCAAACTCGTTACGGAATCACCCACAGAGTTATACTGACGTATAGCCCTTACACCTCGAGTCTTCACTTGCTCCACTTGGATTCACGACCTAACGTTTAATTGGAATCGATGTGGTTTTCGAATTCCAAATATGGAAATCCGATCCCGGTCTCATCGAAACCAAACGTCATTTTAATGTCCAAGTTGTACTTAAGGGTTTTAAACAATTTAACTTATATTCAAGATGAAATAAACAGATAGATAAATCATATTACCACAATAGATAATTCATATCAATATTCATCTTCACAAAGCAGCATATCACAAATATCATAGTCATCCAAATCATCCAGTATCAACCAATCACCCGATATCAATCATCCAATATCATTCAACATCCAATATCAATCACTCAATATCAACCATTCAATACTAATCAATCACCCATAGCAGAATTGATTAACTCTTAATAAATTTAATTAACCACTAATTAAATTAAATACTATCCTTTAATCACTTGGATTATTGATTTATTACAAATCAAATTCATTATCATCTCTTAATGATCTTCCTTAATTAATCTTCCTTGATTAATTATCCTTTAATTACATTCAAGTAATTATCCTTAATCATATTCAGTAATTAACCTTTAATTACTATCATTAATTACAATAATTAATGATCCTTCATTAATTAATTAACTATAATTAACTACATTAATCCTTAATTAATTACAATTAATTAATCATATTTAAATTAATTACTTCATTAATGATATTAATTAATAATCTTTATTAATTAATAATCCTTTAATTAATTAAATAATTAACTTGTAATTAATCATCTCATTAATCATAAACAATAATTAACAATTTGTAATTACTTATCTTAATTAATTAACTTCTTAATTAATTATATTAACCCTTTGATTAATTACTTTAATTAATAAATCTTAATTACTTCATTAAGTAATAATAAACAATTAAATTAATAAATAAATCCTTAATTAATTACTTTATTAATTAATTATATTTTAATTAATTACCCTTAGTAATTAATCTTAAATTAATCACATTTATTAATTAACTAATCACATTAATTAATTAAAATAATTAAGTAATTAACTCTTAATTACTTACATAAGTAATTATCTCTAATTATTATCATTAATAAATCTTAATTACTCCCTTAATTAATTACATAACAAATAATTAACTTCCATCATTAAATAATTCTTAATTAGTTAATTAATTAATTATTCCATAATTAATTTATCTCAAAACAATTATATTAATCAATTCTTTTAGATTAATAACATCAAGTGATTACCCTCTAATCACTTTAACTAATCACTCCCATGAGTAATTTCCTTTAATTACTTCTATGAGTAATTATCATTCCCAATTACACTTAAAAATTTATCATTGATTACTTCATTAAGTAATTACACTTAATTAACCCATAATTAAGTGATTATTTAAAATTAAATAAATAATTAACTAATCATTTAAAATTAATTAAATAAATAATTAACAAACTTATTATATTTCAAATCCTTAATTAATTAAGAAAACATTAATCTTAATTAAACTTTACTTATTAACAAATCAAATTTAATATTTTTATATTCAAATCAAAGATAAATTAACCTTATTTATCTTATAATGAATTATTTGAATAAATCAAATTTTAACAACTTAAAACAAATTATCCTATTTGGTTTTCAAAATCATAATGATAATCTTATTTGAAAATAGGAAATTTAGAAACAAATTTCAAAATTAAGAATGCTTTAAAACATCTATATTAATCTTATTTATTTCAAATATAAATTTGAAATTTTAGTTTTAAAACATTACTTAAATTTTTAACTTAAACCTTGATTTAATATTTAAATCTAAAACATTCTTTTAAAATTGGACTTGAAAATTTAATTAGACAATTATCTTCAGAAACAATTATCTTAAAACACACTTAAATTTGAAATATAAATTTAATTTACATTTTTTTCAAACAACAAGTTTAACTTAGGATTTTGTTTCTTATAAAACTTGTTTACAATTTAAATGCTTGATCTCCTTTATTTTATCAACAATAAATTCTGTAACTTAGTATTATACAGAACCAAATTAAACACAGTAACCTATCCTTCGAGTTCGAATGCTCAGCTACTCGAGTCGGAACCTAAAACTCACGAGTCTGCCCCGTATCTAATTCCCAGCATCATCTACTCGAGTCGTCTTCATGAAAACGCGAGAGTATCTTCGGGTCGTAACCCTTCTTCTCCAACACGAAAAACCCAGAGCACAAGATTGTGCACGGTGCACCTACCCACAAACTTTCGACCGCCGTTGAGCGTCGCGATCGACGTCGACGATCACAAGAACCCAAGCGAACACGAATCTAATCCCAGATCCAAAAATCCACGTTCGAATCGAATTATGACCCAACGCACGAAGAACTGCAGTGAATCTCGACCGTAATACCCCATCGCCGTTGACGAACTCGCCACAACGCAATCATCTCGACAACACAGCCGAATAAAAAGAAAGTAAAAACCCTAGTTCAATCTAATTCACACAATTCTGCCATTAGAAAAATTCTTAGACATTTTTCCCCGTATCTACAATTCATTATCTAGCTTCAATCCAAATTACAGCTGCAACCATCACGTTGAGCATCGGAAATTTGTCAAATTGCCTAAAATGATCATTCCTAAACTCCCATTTGAATATCCATTTAAATTTTTTAAAATGTATGTTAAAATTCATCGTTTTTAACAACAAATCCAACTATATATTCCAAAGCAGAAATTGAAGATATCAATTTTTATGACCTACAATCGAGTTCACTTTATTATCTTATTTTATCCATTATTTGTGAAATAAAAATTTTAGAAACCATTTTTAAAATTACCATAAAACAATAACAAACAACTTTCATTTAATCATCAAAGTCAAATATTGATGTTTATTGGGAGATTAAAATTTTTGAATGTAAATCTTGGTCAGGAAAGAACAGGTAACAGAGTTTTGACATATACATATACAGACCTATCATACATGTATACACACATCCATCAATTCAATAATATCAATACTGAAATATTTTCATGCAATCACCAGGATCAACTCACAGATTATCACATGCATTAAGATCAAAATCAATTTAAACTGTTTTTAAAAACATTTACTCACTTGATTAAATTGCAGAGAGCAGAGAGCAGAGAACAAAGCATGGTAGTTAAACAAATAAAACTGTTTTTAAAAGAAGTTTACTCACCACTTTTTATGCAGAGCAAAGCAGTATTTCTTTTCTTTCAGGCTTTGCTGTTGAAAAAAAAACCCTTTGCATGCTTGCTAATTGATGTTTTTAAGTGTTGAAGCTGAAGTTAATCTTTCTGAATTGATTCTTTACAGGTTGTAATTTGATAAACTTTGCTTAAACTTGATACAGGCATTTGAATTTTGTAGAAGGCTACAGGTTTGACATACCAGGTTTTAGATTTTGAGTTTACATTGATTTGAAAAGATGAAAAACAGAGGTGGATTACAGGCTTGAGACAAAACAGGGTTTGATTTTGATTTGAGGAGTGTTTGATTTTAGTTTGAAAATCTCAAAATTTGGAAAGAGTTTCTGGTTTGCCATTAAATTTGGTTAAGAAAAAGCAAACTAAGAAATGGAGGTTTTGAGAAAATTAGTTTTCTTCTTTAAAACATTCATTAAAAATTAAAATAGGAATGTTGCCACTTGTCCTTAAATTCAAACAAATGTCATATGCTTGCTTAATTTACTTACATGTGTTTAGAGAGCCTTAACATGTTTACACATGTATTTTAGCATTTTAAATAAAATTTTATTTCATTTAAATGATAATATAAACTTGCTTATTTATGTTAATTAATAAATAAATGCCTACATTTATAAATATAAATTTACCTTTAAAAGAAAAATGTTTTAAAACTAATTAAAATATAAACAAATTCCTTATACATGTATTTTATAACCATTTTAAAATTTAAACATTTTAAAAGAGAACAAAACAAAACTTGTTTAAATCATTTTTAAACTATCTTGTTTAAAATAACAATTATCTTATAATTTGAAAACAAATGAATTAATCTTTAATTTAACTTTTGAAAATATTAAGTTTTAAGACAAAACTTTTAAAATTGCAATATTCATTCATACATAAATTATTAATAGATTAAATTAAATTTCAAAATAACTCAAATTTTAACATATACAACAATTATCTTATATATTAAAAACAATTGAATTATTCCTTAGATTGGCTTTTGAAGAATATTAGTTACACCAAAGTTCTAATTACAATTCATGCATATATAGATTATCAATAGATTTAATTTAAATTTTCAGAACAATTTCAAATTATAACATATGCTTACATATATATTACAAATTTGAAAATTCATCTTTATTTAAAACAAAAGATATTTCCAATCACAATATATATCAAACATATATATTATAAATAGAATAAAATTTTATTAGCTTTTGAAAAACAACAATTCTAACCAATTTTTAAATTGTTAAAAGATATTGATCACACTTACCAGATTAAATATTTGTTATTCTTAATAAGATTAATTTCACCAATTTAAATTAAAATTATAAAGAAAATTTATCAAACCAATTTAATTATTATTACAGATTATTAAATCGATATTGCCCAAAATTTCGAGTCGTTACATTTAAACAATAAATCCTTAAGCGGTACTTGTTTAAAAATAAAAGGTTTCCTAATCAAGATTTAAAATATTTTGAAAGGATGAATGAATTTGAAAATAAGTGTAAAATTGGTTATACTTGATTCAAGTAAGATTTCCAAATTTACGAACTGAAATTGGAATCGAGAAATTGGCTTGTTTTAAAAAAAGAATTTTTAATTATTAATTTGGTAACTTTAAAAGTGTTAAAAATATTTTGGAAAATTAGTTGTTTAATTATGTTATATTGTTTAATGCATGTTTCATTATTAACTAGTTATTTATAATGATTTTTAAAGATTTATTATTATCTAAGAACAAGTCAGCATTTTGTCTTAAAAGATAATTATAAAATTTTAATATGGCTTTGTATAATAACTTTTATTTTGGTATATTTGCCTAGATTGAACTTGGAAATTTATTTTAAAAACTTACACGTATTGTTTTGAGATAATTTTTAAATTTAGCTTTGGGAAATAATGGCATACTCGCGTGATGTAAATCGGAGGCAGTGAGTGTCTGCAGTTAAGTTTTGGATTTCTATGGGATAGAGACATAACCATTGAGTTGTGATCCATGGTTTGATACCGTAATGATACTTTCTACATTATTCTAAAAGGGTTTTCAAATATTTTTGAAAAATATATATTGTGAATATACTGATTTCGATAAGATAAGTACATGACCTTTGATAAAGAGATTTAGTTTATTTTAAATTAAACTAAATAATACTTGGTGTTTTTAAGTGAAAATGAAGTATTTGGTTGAATTGATTTTTTATTTGATAGTTAAATAACCAACTATCAAATTTGTACCTAAATATAACTTTGGGAATATCTAGAAGAAGTATGGGAATTATATGGCACAGTTACCGTTCGAGGTGCTATACTATATGTATAAACTGGTTACGTTCTTCTAGGACGTTGATAATGAAATATGTCCATTAATGGTTATGAGGTGATCTCTAATCTTATTTGCATCCGTTTATTTCCTAAAGAACCGGGGTTGAGTTTACCGAAAATATCGAAAGTTGTTTCGAAGAGACCGGGATTGGATAAGTTATCCGAAAAGCACTTCGATCTAACGAGTACGTTATCGAAATAAAGATAAGAACATGGAGTCGAAGATGAAGCAGTGAAGTGCAAGGGCTAATCGCTACTAATCCTGAGGGTGATTCCAAAATGGATGTAGTAGGAATAGTGCATTTGGTTCCGTTCGTACCTGGAATGGACTTGTATGGATGAATGCTATCTGTACATTGTCATTGGAGGACAATGAGCATTCTAAGTGAAAATTCCTTTAAGGTAATCATAGCCTCTAGCCTCATCAATCGAGAATGACTGAAAAGCAGGGGGATGCACCAGGGCTAAGTGAGTACCACCCAATTAGAGTATGTTTATCACCTTTCTAGATACCCTCAGATATTTTTGCTACAATTTATGGAAGAAGCTTGGAAAAGGGTGGGAACACCAGGGTGATAGCATGCTTGGTCTATCCAGGTTAGGAGTAGACCAGTGTTGTGTTGCAGAGGATATCGGCATGGTCCTCAGTATGCTATTTTAGATGCGTACTGTGATAGGTGGTACCCCAGTACCTAGTCATTCGGATGAATTCTATTGTCCAATAAGTGCCGTACGGTTTTGATTGTGCCCAACTATGCTGAAATGTGAGATGCAAGTATTTCAGCTATTTGAATAAGTATTTGCACTTGGACACTCTTGTAATATCGAAGGATTTTGATATGAAATGTTTTGGTTATCGTACGTGGTCTTACGAAATACCTATGATTTTCTAGGGATTTTTGAAAACTTTAATAATTCAAATTGAGTGTGCTTTCTCACGCTGACTTTTCAAACTGACTCGGGTGTTATTTTATTATAATGCTCAAGTTAGACCGAGTATTTCAGGTTCAGTTAGGATGCTATGGAGCTCAGGAAACGAGCTGGAGACCGAGATGTATTACCGTACTTGTTTATTTTTCCGCTGTAGTGGTTTTGTTGAAATTACCAGCAGTTGTGAGGGTTGGTTGTTATAATTGTCCACACTGGTAATTATTGATTTGTGTACTCTGATGTGAGATATGTATATTATAATTTTGATTTGTGTAAAGAGCTATTGATATTACATATTATTCAGTCTACTGCTTGATTCTATTTTTGTTTGTTTTCTTCTTCTTCTACCTATTTTCTTTCCCTCAACAATCTATCTTTCCGGCACTCGATCGTTTGGCATGTTATACAATGAGTGTATTTATGTCGATTTTCGAAGGTCGAAAGGGTGGGACGTGACAAGCACGAACGCGATTTTTTTTTTTTTTACTAAGACGAAGTGATTTTGATTTTGTTTCCCTCAGTTTTGAACTGGAGAGAAGGAAGGCATGTTCGCAATTTGAACTAGGGAAAGCTGCTTTGAATAGGGCAGCGCATGTTAAATCATAGTGTGGCTATGAACAGAGATATGTAGGCTACGATTTGAAGTTTTATATATTTATATTTAAAAGTGTCTCGTTTATGTACCTCGAAATCCTGAACCCCTATTGACGCATGCCTCCTAGCATTCCTAATGTTATACCGCTATTTCAAACCCAAGGGAATAAGTCTCAAGCCTCAATTCGATCGTATGGAGAAGATAGCTTTTTAAATCGACTATTTAAATTAAATTCGATTAAATTATTTCTTGGCCTATTTAGATTGTACGACCAAACGGTGGATCCAAAAGCTATGATATTTGAAATCCGATAATAATACACTATTACGGATCGAATGGAACAGGTTTCGTCGAATTCCGAGAATGTCACTACAAGAAAACTGTGTTTTACCTACGCTAAAATGGCGTAGGCGGGGCGTAGGTAAACGCAGTAACTACGTGATCCCTACGTCAATATTGGCGTAGGTAAAACCTGCGTAGGTAATAAAATACTCACGTCTTACCTACACCATCCGTGGGGTTGTTTTCTACGTCTTAGCTACGCCATAATTTTTCTTACATTTCCCACGTCTTTCCTACGCCATTCATTTACCTACGGTTTACCTACGTTTGTATTTTCTAGTTTTTCCTACGTCATCCACACGACTTTTTGCTACATTAAAATTTGATTACCTACGTCTTTCCTATGCCTTTTCTGAAGCAATTTTGATATATTACTATTATGCTTCTTTTCACCACACATTAAACAAAAACTAAAATCAACTTATTCCATATATATACACATTTCAATAAAAAAGACATAACATGAAACCATTCATCATCTATTAAGTTCAAATATCTCATCCATATTACAAAGTTAAACCAATATTAATCAAATTCTCATACGTCTAAACAGCATGATACCTGACATCATACAAATACCACTAAGAATAAGAAAAATACCCACATCCCTCATGATGATCATTCAACTCTCCATCAAATCACTGTTGAAACATCTCAGATCACTGTTCATACTGCGTCTTTAGCATTTGGATCTCCCCTTCTTGACGCTCCGTCTCTCCATTATTGATGCTATAAGTGGCGTCTCTGTATTTCTGCATTTCATCAAATATTGCATCAATTTCTACATTTCAATAAACTAATTAAAATAATGTTTTTTATGAAAGTTTAAATATTTACTCCAAGGATATTGCCATAATAGGATCTACATCAAATATTCCACTGTGTAATTAAATAAACCAAATTGAGATGGACAGTGATGAATCCAATGATTACTGGTTGTGGAATGCTACAAACAATGGTGAGTTCAAGTTTAAAACTGCCTGGAACTGTATCAGAACTAAAAATTCACATAAAGTTTGGAGTCATCATCTGTGGAACAGTGTAATTCCCTAAAAGTTTCAATGTGCACTTATCTGGTAGTGTTAAACATGCATAGAACTTTAGACACAACTTGTAGATCGGTGAACATACAATCGACCATTTGCAAATTATGTGCCAAAGAGAATGAAATAAGAGACATCTACTTTTCCAAAGTGATTTCAGTAGCAATCTACGTGTCTGCGGCCAATTCTACGCTAAAACTACATGTCAATCATTCACTCTGTTATTACATTTCTCTTTTGGAACAAGAATTAAATTAATGTACTAGAACTTTCGATTTCAGAGCAAGATCAATATAGGTAAATGGAGATGGAGTTAGACAAGGGACACCGTTTTCATTTTTGCCAACCTTTAAAAGTTACAGCTGGAAACCTTTTAAAAAAAAGACATAAAAAAGGAAAAAGAATAGAGTAGAAGATACTACCAGAATTGTAATTAGTGGCAGCTCTGTCATGGAAAATGGTAGGGAAGCATTTGGAGTAGAGCTTAGAGGAGCCACCGGCAGCTGCCACGGCCTTACGGCAACCTCGCTGCTGCCTGTTTGATGGACTTCGAGTATGTCTGAAAGATGCAACAGATGAAGAATGGTAGAATTGTAAATAGTTGGGTGTATACTTTCTGAAGGGTACAAGTGAAACATACAAGGCAAAGAAGCTAAAAGATATACTTTCTGACTCTTTATTTTATTGTCGTGTATAAACAATGAGAGGACAGACAATATCAATTCATAGTGTTACACATCAAGTAAAATATATATACACCAATACAAACACAGTGTATATGGTGTGCATTCGCTGTCAGCTTCAAGAGCATAATGACCAAATGTAATTCATGATGTCAGTGTCAAACATCCAAGATTTGATACTATTAAAATCAATTACGAAACAGTTCTATAGCAAATTTGCATGTTTCACATGATTTATCCTCTAAGTACAGTGCAGATATGAGAACATAAGTCATGTACTAAAATAATCATGTGGAAATTCATGTTCAAACCTTGGAACATCTGTACATGCATGCATACTTCAAAAGTAGAACCCAAATTCAAATAATTGTACCAATTTATATGTTTTATACAAACTTTTCTAAAGTTGTAGTGCAATGCAGCAATACATTATATGGTTACAAAACAAAAAACATACTGTATGTATCATTGCGCCATGGTCAGTTCACAAGGTGCAATTCGCGATAGCCAAAAAATGTTTAAGTCATTATTTTGTATGGTTGTTTTATACAAGTAGAACGATACCAGAACTTGAAGGTCACCAAGTTAATTACGCCAAAAAATTTCCACAGCATAATTTCATACAATCACTATACTATTTAGTACATAAATTTTAAACTCTTTATCCATTATCATTAAGATTTCAACTCAATTTTTAGTCAAAAGGATACTGACATAACGACTTTCATGTATAAAAGGGGAACAAATATTTTGGTACCTGCTGTCGCCCTGAACATCAGGATTTCAACCCCGTGGAGCTACCAAGTTTTTTCAACTTTTTGGGTCTTAATTGAGCAGCCATATCTACACATGCTTCGACGGCTCCACACCTGATACTTCAGAGCTCGGATCCCTCACAAGCTTCGTCTTCTCGTCGATCGTATGTTTTTCAAAATCGGCTGCGCGAACGGAAATTCATCGTTCAGCTCCGGAAATTCATCGTTGAGCTTCGTCTTCTCGTCGATCGGATGAAGAGGGAGAGGACGGATGAGAGGGACCGGAGGGCGGCAAGTTCAGCTTCGGTGAATCTGATGGAGGAAGCAATTTGGGCGGCGGCGATAAACGCTTTTTCCTCCTTTTCTTTTTTTGATTGGGATGGACAGAGAGAACTTGGTTGGGAATTAGGGTTTTGAGGCTGAAGCTATGTTTTTATAAATGTGCTTATTTAACAAATCATGGTAAGTTAAAGCAAAGTTGTTTAGCAAATCTTGTTAGATCCGACATATTGAAGTTGGCGTAGGAAATGCGTAGGAAGTTTTCTATGCCTTCCCTACGCCTTTACATCTTTCTACCTATTTCCTACGTCTTCCCTACGCCCCGCCTTTTGGCATAGGAAATGCGTAGGAAATTTTACGTAGGAAATTGAAATATTTTCTAGTAGTGTGTATATCGGATCGCTATTTTAACGCGTCGATTAAATCGATGATTTCATAAATTTGCGAAATCACTTGAAATATCAATTTTAGAACTTTACTAACTAAATTCTAATTTAAACAGGATTTATATCAACATTTGAAATCGTTTCAATTTATATTCAACTCCAATTCAATTATCTAAACGATTTTCAATTATTAATTCCACAATTAAATTTATCCAATAAATCGCTATATTTGAAACTTAAGTTTTATTCCACTTATTTGATCGATAACTTCACATTAAAATTCCATTCACGTTTCAAATTCAACATTTAAAATAAATTAAATGTTCAAAATCAAACGACTAAAATCTGAGTCGTTGCATTCCTCCCCACTTAAAAGAATTTCATCCCTGAAATTGCTAAGGTAGGACGAATGATCCAAACCCACTAACTTTTCAAAACCTGCTTAGTTAAAAATCGATACTTCACTTTCTAATCTTTTAGTTCCAGCCAATAGTTAGTTTCCATTTCTAATTTAAAAACCTTTTATTTTCAATTACAATTCAAAAATCAAAATTTCTAGTTAACAACGATTTCCAAAAAATTTCTAACACCCTAAATTTCTGAATTTTTTCGGCTGAGTCTCGTTTGTATGGAGAACCTTTTGCAATATGAAAAAATTGATAAAAAGATACATCGAGCCACACGGTCGGAAACATAATATATATACATATTTATATCATCGCTGTATTTAATCCGAAAATGTCCCTTCACTATAAGAAAAAACCTATTTTACCAACTGTTGTTAAGATCGTTGCAGATAAAATAGGTCATTTACAACATTTGTTATAAAAACATTGTAAATGAAATTTCGTGACAACATTTTTTTAACAAATGTTAAAGTAAAGTTGTTTCTACAACATCTCAAAAAATAGTTGTACATAATAGTTTACAACAACATTTATCTCGTATTATGATAATTTATAATGTTCGATGCATGTTGTTAAAGTGCTTAAATTCGACAATGTGTCTCAGATATTGTAAAAGTATTAAATTTCAATTACTTTCGGTAAATGTTGCAAGCTTATGCTAAATAACAATATTGTTTGAATATTGTAAAAGTGAAGTTATTTCATAACATATAGAAGTTATTATGAATAAAGAACTTTCGTCTGATCTTAACTTAGTTTGATTCTATCCCACTATAAATTTATAACTAAATGGATAATATTTTTTATTCAAAAGCAGACTATAATTTATGATCAAAAAGCAAAGCCAAGTTCATGTTACAATATCTTATAAGTTACCATTTACGTTTAATATAATACAACAATATTTTTTGTTTTGTTTTCGAATATAAATAATCGAACCAACTCATATTTTAAATCACTTTAAAACCAATGCAATCGCAACTATCTTATTAAATTATTGAAATGTATAACCTTTTTAATCATGGGTTTGCTACTCACCACTAGATGCATTTATAGAAGTTAAATATATAATTTTGCTTTTTAGTGAGTGTTTCAAACCTCTTTGGTCACTGATCTATTAGTGATCGCTGCAAAGACAACCATCGAATATTTTTTACGGTTGAGATTAGTTTTTCCATTAGGGATCCAAGCACAGCTCGCATTGCAATTATCTACCAACTGAATTTATAAGTTAGATCAGCTTCTAGTTATTACCATTTAAAAATAATCTTAGCCTTTTACTAATAATCTAGCGGTTATAATGAACAAATCGTTCAAAGCATAATCTGCCGAAGCCGCACGAACATTTCTCACGAACCTTCTCCTTCGCAACTATATCCCTCATAAACTTTATTTCCTAAGATTAAACCCTAAATTATTAGTCTATTTGCAATGGAATTTCCTCTAATCCGTGTCTTTACCGCACATGACATCTGACTTCGTCGTAGCTGGAGCATCACATAATTACTAGACCCCTATTCCTTGGTGAGTTCTTATTGTAGAATTTAATAATTTTTTATTGAAAATCGTTAAAATTATGATTGAATAAAATTTCCCCCAAATTGGTAAGCTATATATTTTAATTAAGGTTTTTGAGGTGTACATTTGATTGTTGTCACTTGTTTTATTTGCGTTGTCTTGCTGTTAGATAAGCTCCTTTGATTAGATTGAAAAGGAATTTAGATACAATTTTCTTATCAAAATGCTTCATTTTTTTTCTTTCTATTCGAATATTGCTTGTTCTGAATATCATGTTCAATGGTTCCTTTTTATCTATCATGTAGTCTTGCCTTTTGTTTTACTTACAATTTCATGGCTGTAATAATTTTACCTCATAAGCTGGCTATTTCAATATATCTAATTACCTTTTTTATAGTTGAAAGATTGTGAATAAATTTAAGCATTTTAAGTTACCAAAGTTTTGCTAAGGTTTCCATGAAGTTATCTGATGATGTTTTTATGGAAAGTTAAGATAATGTTTGTATTTTGATTTATTTTTCGTTATGCAGTTAGTGTGCACATATTGGCATATTCAACATACTTTGATGGTTACCTTCAAAATGGTCTTAGATGTCCAATTTTTAATTGCATTTATGTTTCTTTTATTTTTGTTATTTGAAGTAATGAAAAAGAAAAAAATTAAAGTGATTATATACTTCTTTGGATCGATTTAACTTTTTATGCATGAATTTAATATCTAATACTAAAAAGTAGGCTAGCAAGCCATTGAGCACTTTAGGGGTTTCTGTTGTACTAGAAATATAAGTAAGGCAACCATAAGATCCTTCATATCATTTATGCACGCATGTTTGAATGTTGCAATGACACAAATTTCTTTTAAATATCCACATGTTAAACACTATAGCTTATGTGCGCGCACATATACAGACGTAGTGTGTGTATTTGTAGTGTGGTATTCGTGTGTGCATACACACACACTGGCAAGTACTTTTATTTAGAATATTTGTTTATCATATGTTTCATTATTTAATTCAATTTACCTATATGTCAGAAGCAACAAAAGTGACAAAGGCAGCCTTAATATCATTTAACGGCATTGCAAATTCTTGCTTCTCAATTATATGTAGCATTAGGGAAGTGTGCTTACCTAATTAACTGTTTCTTTATAATCAATAATAATGTTTAGCAATTGAAAATTTATCTCAATGACTTATTTAATTATCTTTTTAGTCATAAGTACACATATTTTAGTTTAATTATGTCTAACCCTTGCTTCTTTAGATCAGTATTTATATTGGATGCGGACAATATTTCTTGTTCTTAAACTTCTAGAATATAATATATGAAACCAAACGTACAAGTCAAAAAGATATTCATGCCAAAAATTTTGCCATAAAACTTACTCGTTATGTTTTCCCTTAAAATAGATCACTAGATCCTTTGTGCCCTTTAAGTAAGGTACTTTTTGGCAAACAAAGTAAATCTCTTTATTTAAGGAACATTATAGTCAATTACTACGAATGCAAAGCTAATAAGCTTCTACACGGTTTGTCTTAAAACTTTGCAGACTGTTAATATGAATTACTGCTTACCATTCTAGATTTAATTCTGTCACAAAATGCAATATTAATTATTATCATAATAATATGGAGATTATCTATCCTCTTCATAGATTTAAGTTTCTTAGAATCATGTGCAACTTGGAATGTATTTCTTTACCAAGTTAAATATGCATGCAGTAAGGCAAACATATAAATCACCAATTTTAATTGTCTTTGATTTCTTATTTTTTGTTTGAAGTTAGTATTTTATATAGGCCTTTAATGAATGAACCTGGAAGTGGATCGATAGTAGTAAATGAAGTAAAGCTGTCAATGGATACTCGAAAAATCCAAAATATGTCTGTTTCCATATTCGAAAAGCAGATATCCGATATTGGATATCCGAAAAAACAGATAAGGATGCAGATACGAAGAATCCAAAAATAATCCGTTTGGTTTTTATCAAAATTATAGTTTATTTTATGTGTATTTTAGCACGATAAAAGATATGTATTCATTGTTTTATTAAATTAATAATTTATAGTATATGCATATATAATGCATAGTACCTGTTCAAACCATTTATTATTATTATATTTATTTATTTTGCATACTTTTAAAATAAAAGAGATTGGAAAAAGTTATGTTAAACTAAATTTTTTAATTTATGCTTCTTGATTTATTAATCATTAGTAGATATGATAATTAATCGATATCTGTCTGTATCTGCCGATATGGATATCAAATATCCAAAAATAATTTCGGATGCGGAGGCTGGGATGACACTATCCGCATCTGAAAGTATAGACATGCCTAAAATGAACAAAGTGAGAATGGTAAAAATTAGACAATAGAAATGCATATAAGATAAGCCCATAATAGGATACTTTTGGATGCAGATAGTACCCTTTCTACATCCGCATTCGCAGATACGGACGGATATCAAATAATTATCATATCCACTAACGATCGATAAATCGAGAAATATAAATAGAAATTTTCTGTTTAGCATAATTTTTTTGTCAATCTCATTAATTATAGAACTATGATAAATAAACAAATATGTACTAATAAATAGTTTTGAGCAATTAATATGCATTAAATTCATTTAATACAAACTATTAACTTAATATAAAAAATAAACTTATGTTTTTCAATGTACTAAACTAGAAAAAATATTAACTATAATCTTGACAAAGATCGGGCGGATAAATTTTGAATGTGGATACTTTCATATCCACATTTGCATCCATTTTTTCGGATATCAGATATTTATTTGCTTTTCGGGTGTGGACGGATTTCAGATTTTTCGAATGTCCATTGATAGGTCTAATATAAGATACGTTTCTCATATGCAATGGTGATTGAATGTAGAAAGAACATATAAAGTAATTATTTGAGGTAATATATCACTAATCTACTATTCTCTAAAATTCAAAAATAAAATAACTATTAACACAGAAAATTTGATGGGTTTCATGTGGTGTAGTTCAATGTTGTATATTATTAATTTGTAATGTTAAATATAAAAGTTAAAACGAGAACTATTCGTATAAAAATTAAAATGAGAACAATTCTTTGAAGTTTTTAAACTTCCTCTTATACTTTATATAAGGGAGATTGTAATCCTTTGATTTGTTGTACATGTATGGTAAGTCACTTTACAAAAGTAAATGTTTTGCTCTTACACTTCTGCAAATCATTACCTTACAATAATTTTAGTTTACCACAGAATGAACAGTTCAATTTTGCAATATAATGGCATATATATTTTCTGAATTTTAAAAATGTACTAGGATATTAAAAGATGCTCTTTCTTGAGAAGCATCAATGAACTCACAAACTTTTTCCTTCCACCATTCACTTTTATTTCACTATTAAGCTTTTGATTGTTCATCCTTTACAAACTTGGAGGTGTACCATCTTCGTTTCTGGATAATAACACGCTAACATTAGGATCTTGACTCTTAAAACAATTTGAAATTTTCTAGGGTCTCTAAATCTTTGGCCATAATGTCAAAACTTTGGAAGTTACAACTAAGTTTAGTATGTTTTTGTGTCCATAGAAACTTTGGATCATTTTTAGGGAATTTGTAGTCTAATTGGTACCGTTATTTGAATCTAGACATAAACTGTATTTTGTATGTTAAAGTACTAGGAGTAAAAGTCTAATTGTTAAAGCTGAACATGATCTCAAATTGTCTATGGGGGTTTCCAAGTAATGATGGATTCATTTTCAAGTAGTTCATTTTTTTCAAAAGAATGCAAAGAAATGGTTTCAAATATGATTTTGTCACGATGGTATGTTTCGCAGTTGTATAATTGAATGGTTATAACTTCAGTATTCAAATTTTAAAAAAATTATTTAATTTTCCTTTTAGTCTATTATGTCTAGGAAGTATCAGCTGCGTTCTTGTTATTCTTGAAGCAGATCCCAAATTAGAGCATGGATGCAAAGATACATGCTTGGCAAAATTGAATCTCAAATGAGGCTATTAACATTTAAGGGGTCATAATTCTCATGGAGAGGGTTGTTCCTTTTCTTATACTTGTTTTACACATTTTGGTGTAGCCATCTACATGTATGTATAAACTTTTAATATTTCAAAATGTATGTATAAAATTTATGCTCGCTGTATGATGTAGATTTGGCGTTAACATTAATCAAAATGATGTTATTTAATTATATTGAATGGTTTGATTTTGAAATGATGAATTTGACAGATTATTGACATTCTATTGTATGAAATTTATGTACAGTATTTGTTGATGAATGTATACATTATCTTATAATAGATAAATAACATAGTTAAATTATATTTACAATGTTTAGAATAAATGAGAATTCAAATAACGACTTTCAGTATTTGTTGTAAAAAGATTGACATGGTATATGAAATGAATTACAAAATTATTTTAAACAATATTCGATAAACATTGTAATAAAGTTCTTGGAGTGTTTATAAGTGTATTACTACCATATTTAAAAATTGTTATAACAAGTGCTTTTACAATATTGTACCCAACATCTAGAAAAATATTATGAAAAGCAGACCTTTTTTACAACAATGGATGTAACAACTTAAATGTTATTAAAGTGTTTTTACAATGGATATCCAATGTTTTAGAAAGGGTATTTTCTTGTAGTGCTTTATTTACTAAGAGAGTTCGCTTAATTTATATGAAATTACTTAACCTAAATCTAGCCCAATAGCCTTTTTGTATCTGTACTTGCTCAATTTAAACACTTAAGTCTCAAAATATGAAATTTAATGACATTTCATTTATAGTTAAACACATCATTTGCATAACCTAACATTTAATAGATGTGTTTGTAAGCAATTTAGGGTTCCAGCATTAACTTAGTTGCTTTTTTTTCGATTTATATACCATTTGATTCACTTCCAAATAATCCACAACAATTTTTTGTGTGCATCTAATTCATATTCACACACATTATAATCATATCTATTACAATTTGAATCCAAATCAATTTATTCACTTATATTTGTTTACAAAATTTTGTTTTGCTCCCATTTTCGTCAAACGACAATTCTTCCATGCAATTTCTGTGTTATTCGTTTAATAAAATAACCACTTAAGCTTATAGCTATTTTAAATTGATTCTAATTCAATTTATCAACTTTCAATTAATTTACATTCAATCTATTCACAAATTCTTATTCACTTCAATTTATATTAACGACATTCCATTCCATGTCAATTCGTTTACATATAAAAGAGGCTGTGTTTTCTTAAAGCGAGATGTGTCGGTTTATTCATAGAATTACATTTGAGAATCTAAAACTAAACAAAATTTCAATGTCACATATATAAGGGGCTATTCAAAACTTATGGATTCACTAGACTAACAAAACAAATACGTAATGGTTCATTTGTAGTTTGTATTAACAGTTTGATATGTCAAATGTAATAACCCTATTTCGAAGTCTTAATATTCTACAAAGACCTTAAAATTTTCAATATAATTTTTTTTTGAATTCTCTTTTAATTTAAAATCCCATATTGATACCATGAACAACATGCCAAATAATAATATGCTTTAGGAACTTTTGCAATACCAAAAAATTACAAGTTAAACTCCCTTAATTTTTTTTCATGCAGTGGGATGAAAAGTTTTGACATAAAATTAGTGCTAAGCTAATGTTATTGTTTTACTTGATATGTCCGGTAGGAATACAAAGCTAACATTCTCAGTTAGCATATATTCCCTTTTTAATTTTCATTCGAACCTGTAGTCACTCAACTACCTTTCACAAATATTATATGATAAAGTACTTATATCAATTAAGAAGGAAAGACGTATGACACCTTTACACTGATATTAAACCATTCAGTCTCTTTGTCAGTTGTGAGGTCCAACTTACTCCAATATATACTTTGCGATTAAAATTTATGTTTAGTTACAAGTGTAAATGGCAGGAATTGGCTAGGCAGAGGACCAGCCTTGAAACCAAAAGTACATGAAACTAGACCTGTCAAAATATGACCCAACCCATTAACCCAACCCATTTACCCTACTTTTAAGTGGGTTGGGTCAACCCATTTATGAATTTTATTAAACGGGTTATGGGTTGGGTTGACCCATTTATAAAAGGGTTATAAGTTGGTAACCCATTTATTAAAACCATTAAATTTTAATATAAATTTGAAAAATAAGAATTTTAAACATACAATGTAGTTTTCATGAAAATTGACAGTTGTACTTTAAAAATAACAGGCCACTGCATCTTCATATTTGAACTTCACCTACTGTAGAAACCGCTATTTTTTCTGTTCAGACTGCAATTAAAATTTCTAATTCCAAATTATGAATTTGAAATTTTCAAAAATTTCGAAATTTAAATTTCGAAATTTAAATTTCAAAATTCGAAATTTCCAAAAATTTGAAAATTTCAAATTTCCAAAAATTTCAAAATTTAAATTTCAAATTCGATATTTCCAAAAATTTGAAAATTTAAATATCAAAATTCCAAATTTCAAAATTCGAAATTTCCAAAAATTTCAAAATCCGGAAATTCCAAAAATTTCAAAATCCGAAATTTCTAAAAATTTCCAAAAGTTTCAAAATTTAAATTTCAAATTTCAAAATTAAAATTTTCAAAATTTCAAAATTCGAAATTTCCAAATTTAAATTTCGAAATTTCAAATTTCAAACTTCGAATTTCAAAATTTAAATTTTAAAATTTTCAATTTTGAATTTCATGAAAATTGACAGTTGTACTTTAAAAATAACAGGCCACTGCATCTTCATATTTGAACTTCACCTACTGTAGAAACCGCTATTTTTTCTGTTCAGACTGCAATTAAAATTTCTAATTCCAAATTATAAATTCGAAATTTTCAAAAATTTCGAAATTTAAATTTCAAAATTCGAAATTTCCAAAAATTTGAAAATTTAAATTTGAAAATTTCAAATTTCCAAAAATTTCAAAATTTAAATTTCAAATTTCAAATTTTCATATTCCAAATTTCAAATTCGATATTTCCAAAAATTTGAAAATTTAAATATCAAAATTCCAAATTTCAAAATTCGAAATTTCCAAAAATTTCAAAATCCGAAATTTCTAAAAATTTCAAAATTTAAATTTCAAATTTCAAAATAAAAATTTCAAAATTTCAAAATTCGAAATTTCCAAATTTAAATTTCGAAATTTCAAATTTCAAACTTCGAATTTCAAAATTTAAATTTTAAAATATTCAATTTTTAAATTCAAAATTGAAAATTTAAAATTTTGAACTTCAAAATTCAAATTTTCAAAATTCGAAATTTGAAAATTTCAAATTTTAACAAATTTCAAAATTCGAATTTTGAAATTTGAAAATTGGAATTTGAATTTTTAAAGTTCAAAACTTTGAAATTTCAAATTTTAAAATTCAAAATTCGAAATTTTGAAACTTGAAATTTTGAATTTTGAAAATTTGATATTTGAATTTTAAAATTTTGAATTTTGTACTGTGAAATTTTTAAATTTTGAATTTTTGAATTTTCGAAATTTGAAATTTTTAAATTTGAATTTTGAAATGTGAAATTTTGAAATTTGAAAATACATTTTTTTAGAATATTTTCATATAAAAAATCGACTTATGTGAGTCGAAAAGCAAAAAAAAATTGCTTTTGCAATAAGTTGAAAAATGACTTTTAAAAGTCGGTAGATTTTGTTTATCTATATTGACTTTTTAATTTTTTCATTTTATAAGCAAAAAACAACTTATTTATTGTAGTTCAAACGGCCCCTAAATCTTTAAATGGGTTAAATGGGTAAGCCGCTTATTAAACGGGTTGGGTCATATATGGCTAGGGTCATAAGTGGGTAAAAAAGAATGGGTCATAAATGGGTTGGGTCAAACTCGACCCAACCCATTTTGACCCAACTCAACCCATTTGACAGGCCTAGGTTCAGTATGGTGCAAATCCTGGTGAATCGTACAGGACTTACAGTGGTGATTATGGATTCATGGTAGATATTATGTAGCTGGTATTGCATTAGCAAACACCCGGAACAGATTCTCAATGATCAAAATATCTTTTGTGACATCAGAGGAGGATGATGTTTAATTTATCATTTACGCTAAAACAAGTGAAAGTTCCAGCACTCCGTAACAACTACCGCGTTCAGCATATGTGCAAGTAGAATGAGAATAGTGGCAATACTCATAGCCTGCAAACTTTGCAAGATACTAAACCAAGGTTTCATCTTTCTATCAATTTATATTCCACCAATTTTTGCATTGCCTTCCAACAACTTGTTTGCTAATTTATTCCTTTCACATGCATTGCTTAGTGATATCATGTGGTATCTATTCTATCATCACGACCTACTATCCTTAAAACCCTTTTACCAGTGTAGCTCAAATATGAGGATTGAAGCGGTTTCAATCCAGAAACAATTACTGAATCATGTTATTGACGAAGTTTGCTATTTTTGTCTTTATGGCTGAGTTTAGAATTCGTCTTTGTACACTTGCGAATAGATTTTAATGCAAGAAACTAACATACCTTTTGATTGTTATAATTTACCATTTCATATTATTATTTTCATCATGCTCGGTAACCAAGTATTATTGTATGTAAATTCATTAATGATTAACAATTTGGTATAATATTAACACAATATTTCTGAAATATCTTCCAAAAACAAATAAATACAATATATTCCAAGTAGTTAATAACAGTTTCAGTCAAGTATCATACATGTACATGTATATGATATAAAACATCATAATAATATCGAAATATATTGATTAATTAAAAATTAGGTATATATTTTTAATGTTAAAATATTCATATTTAAACTATACTGCAAAAATAAAAAATTTCATTATTTTTATAATAAATACGTATTATTAATACTAAATATATACTTTTACTCGAACACAAGAGCTACAAACAAAAAAATGACATCAGGAATTGATTTACAAATTTATTTTTTAAATGTTATATAAATACATAATTTTGAAACAAATCCGACTAACAAATTTCTTTGAAATATGAAAGAAACTCTTGATATTGCATTCAAAATTGTAAACAATATAAATTAAATGTAAACAAATTTCGAAATTCAATTTCGTAGTCGGGTATGGAAAACTTCTATCATTGGAAAATGAAATACTTATATTACCAGAAAAGTAATATGAAAAAATAACAGAATATTTTGATAAACAAGTTTTCATTTCCATATTATATGCTTCTGTGCCTAATACCAGGAAAGTAATACTTGTATTATGAGCAAATACTGATACTTTTATGCTTAAGATTCAATATATGAAATACCAACAATATTATCCTGATATTCTCCAATATACAATACTTGCGTGTTGATATAAATACTCACTTTTCTCCACCAACAATTCACCAATAGCATCATGATTAACCCCACAGTTAATAACTGACTGCATTACTTTATTTTCTTCAATTTAATTTACTTCATCCAATCGCATAAAAATAATTAACAAAACCAATCGCATATATAAAATATACAGTGTAGAATATACGATAAAGTTTATGATTTTATGTCTGTTTTTGTGTTTAAACCATCACAAATATTGAATAACATTGAGATAATACCGTCAATATATCTCATATTGATACTTAAGCTTTTTTTTTTTGTTTTTGTTCTCTACTTTATTAAACATTGTTTAAAATATTGGTGGCAACATAATAACCAATATTTACCAATACCGCCTTTATATCACTTAAAATATAACCACCCGTCGATATAACACATAAAAAAATAACTTAAAAATCTTCATATCTATTTTGTAATTTTATCATACTATCTTACTAGAAGTATGAATGTTTTATTTTTCATCGACAAAAGTTGTCCATGCTTGATAATGAAATTTCAATCATGCTTTGAGATTTAAAATTTACATAACATTTACAGTTTACAAGAGTTTTTTTTTTTTTTTTCCTTCTTTTTATCTACTAGAAACTCGTTGTCAATGTTTTATTTAAAGGTTATACATCAACATGATGAAATAATTTGATTTTATGGTGCTTTTCAATCATAATTTTTATGTTTGTAGCTTGCATGTTTGAATGAAAAACTTATCATTCATAAGATAAGAGTTACAAAAATAATGAAATATGTAGTTTTACATGAGATCAATTAAGAAAATAGTGTATTTACAGTATTTTAATAGTTTACACGTATACATATACATATACTTGTCTAATTTGGTGATTGGTCGACATTATGTTGAAACTTGTACAAATTAGCATACTGGTACTTAATAATATTTAACAGACACCAATATTTAACTACCTAGAGCTAATAACTAAATATGAAAGTAGTAGTTTGTAATGCACAACAGGTGGTTTAGCTTCACAGTCTGTTTCAGCAATACCATTAACCAAGAGATAATGCATTCACCATACGGAATGTGACTATAGTCGAAATGAAAATTAAAGATTATTCATCCTACATATATTTTCACAATCTTATCGCCTATTTTGCAGTTTTGATTACTAGTTGAGATCCATGTCCGTGTTTTTCTGTATGAGAATGTATTCTTCCAGTTGCACAAGTGCTCAAATCATTTTATGTATTGTTCTGATAGATACAGAATGCTTGTTATGCTTCATATAGTTAAGAGTCCATACCCAATTATCTGTTAAATATGTTCGTATTTTCATCTTCAAATGTTTTTGTCTTGCCTGCAAGATGCGTCGAACATCTCTCTCTTCATGTCTGCAACTAACGCAATTTTAAGTACTGTGGTTCAGATTTGCTTATTAGTTATTGTGTGCATTGTTTACCAAGTTTTCTTACATTTGACTTTTTTAACAATGTGTGCTCGCAAAGTTTGTTGACTTTTTGAGGATGTTTGGACATCACACATTCACATTAAGGATACATTCGTAGGCAGATAATTGTCCAGTTCAAACATTCAATGATGCGTCGGAAGTGTCCGGAGTTCTAAACTGGACACAGCCCATTTTGACCAATTTATGGAGCATAGGAAAATTAAACCATTTATGCTTGATGCATCAGAAGCATCCAATCGTTCAACACGTCAAGTTCATACAGTCTAATTTCCCCTACATATATATGTTAACATAAATCATTTTCTTAATTACAATTCCCCTCTTCTTTCTTCCTCACTCTCTCCTACACCAAAAAAACAATGTAGATAGCGATTCCGACTATGAAAAACTTAAAGACTTGATCGCAATAAATGAACTTTTGAATGAATGAAAACACGGATATACATTAATTCACACTTCAATTTTACCAACATGCATTGGGTTAGTGATATTCTTTTCGGCAAGAGTTTTTTCAAAGAAACTTTCAAATGGAAAGACTATGCTTCATTACGTTGCATGATTGTTGTGTACCTTACAGTTTGCAGCCCACATAGGAAAATTGTGTTAAAGAAATGGTTGCAATGTTTTCATACATCATCGTTTTGTCTTTTTCAACACGTGAGATTGCGGAAATGTTTTAAAATTAGGTAGCACTATTTATGTTTATTTCCATTCTGTTCTAAAAACTGTTACGTTAATGTCAAAAGATATAATTAAACCTTAATGTGAGATATCATATCTCCAATTTCGTAAAACTCAAAGTAAACCAAAATCGAATAATGAAAATTTCAATTTATACCATTCTAGTTTGCATGTGGTAATTGAAATAAAATTTGGAATATGAAAGAGAAAAATTTGTAATCTTAAGTAATGTGCCGACTTATCAATTTCTAATTCAACTTAAAAAGTTGGTTGTCGCTGCAATGGCTATTCGCAATTTCATACGGAAATACAACAGGTGGAGATGCAAACTTTATGTCATATGGGGATGATCATGATCTTAATCCAGAAGAATACTTTGAAAAATAATACAATATTCAATAGATGGACGAAGAAAAAAAGAGCTAATCAAAATTCAAAAGTGTAAAAATAATATGACTTTGGTTCGAGATAGGATAAAGGAATGAACTAATTACTGCAGAACTTCGCTAAATGTACTTTCTAATTTGTATTATCATATCTATGTATAAGTATTTATACTTTTAAATTGTTGAACTAGTTACATTTGTTTTTGTTATAAACTGTTGTACCTTTTGGATTGTCTTATCATGTCTAACGATACACCGTAAATGAGTCAGATATGTTACAGTATACCAAACACAATATAAACAAATCATGATCCTAGTTTGGTGCAATGGTTCACTTCCAATCACCATTACCGCAAGCCTTCAACAGACAATGTAAGTTATTTTTTTTCTTCGGTTTGGGAGTCGATTTTGTTTTCTATGATTTAGGGTTTGAGTTTGATAGAATTTTCTTGAAGATGACGAAATAAGTACATGTTAGACAAGTTCTTGCTTTGATTAGGTTCGATCTTCATTAATTATGAGTAATGTATGACAAAAGATTTGATTCTTTTAAACAACTGAAGTAGATGATTTACATTTCAGTTTTGTTGTCTACTATAAAAATGAAAAGTGATTCAATTACCTGAATTTTACTAGTCCACCACATTGTGATATATAAAATTAAGATGGGATTTAAAACTAGTCATGAAATGTATGTTCTTCCACCTTTTTTACTGAAGATGACGAAAGAAGTACATGTTAGACAAGTTCTTGCTTTGATTAGGTTCGATCTTCATTAATTATGAGTAATGTATGACAAAAGATTTGATTCTTTTAAACAACTGAAGTATATGATTTACATTTCAGTTTTGTTGCCTACTATAAAAATGAAAAGTGATTCAATTACCTGAATTTTACTAGTCCACCACATTGTGATATATAAAATTAAGATGGGATTTAAAACTGGTCATGAAATGTATGTTCTTCCACCTTTTTACTGATTTTTTTCATTTTTAACATCGAAATTATGATGGCAATTCGCCCAATTTCCAACCAAAACAGAACAGAATTTATATTGGGTTATGTAGTTAATGTTTGAACAATCACTTGAAATGCACCTCCATTCCATTGTGAAAAGTGAAGTCATGACAGTCATTTTAAGCACTGACATGTGACAACATTTGCACCTCCCTTCCATCTGCTACTTTATTTTTGTGAAAAAGGTTCTTAGAAGGGAACTTTTCACTCCAATAATCATTGTTAGTTTACATCGTTGATCAAGTTAGAAAATTACAATTTTTAATTATAGTTTTGATGAACAAAGTGTTTAAATCGTATGATTTTAACTTACCGTAAATCAAAATTTTGGTTCACAGAAATCGTGTTTTCAAATTAGAGAAAATAAAAGGTAGTTACAATTTCGAAAATTATTAAATATATAATCTTTATTGAATCATATTAGATATCACTGTATTTCCAAGAAAACGACCATCGGGAAATTATAATAGGAAAAAAAAGAAGAAGAAAGAGCATAATAATTAAGAGGGTCCTTAACAAATATTTTATCAAAAAGACAAATTTAGTTGACAATTCAACCCAATTTGTAATTTTCAACAAGGATTTTGATTTTGATGATACGGTAGAAAATGAAACCGCAGTACATGAACAAATTAATGATATAGAACTAAATGCGTATGATACCGAGATTTCATATCAATAAATAGTAAATAAAAATGATGCCCAATGTTTATAGATCATTTGAATGAAACAAAGGTCGTGTTTTCAGAAAATGTCTTGAATATACATAATAGATCATTTGAACGAAACAAAGGTCGTGTTTTCAAAAGATGTCTTGAACATACATAATCCAGGAGTTTGAGATAATATTGATGGGAATAAGAGAGATGTACTTGTTAAGAATGGATACTATTAGAGAAATTAATTCAACTTACTCTCAAGATGAAAATTTAAGACATTTTTCTACAGGTTATTATAAGAGATAAATAAAAATTACTTGTTTATTCTAAACTGACGAACAAAGTATTCTGTGTTTGCTGTAAGCTTTTTAATGCAATGACTTTCAAAAGCCAATCTGCAAAAATGGAATTAGAGATTGGAGACATCTTAGTGAGAAACTTACAGAACATGAAAGTAAAAAGCACAATTTTAACCATTATGCCAAGATTAAGTTGAGAAAAAGGTTAAAATGTAATCAAACAATTACAAAAATATGCCCGTTTCTTATTCAAAAAATAAAGAACTTTGGAGACAAGTTATGTTTAGAATAATTGTTGTGAAATATTTTGCCATTAATAATTTAGCGTTCTGTGGAACAAATGAAGAAGAAAAATTATGATAACTGTGATGATAAATTTTGTCAATTGTTTGATTATATTGTAAACTTTTTCTCAACTCAACCCGAGAAGAATAGTTCAGATTGTGTTCTTTACTTCTTTTATGTTGTGTAAGTTTCTCAGTAAGTCAAATCTCTAATTCCATTTTTTGCTAATTGGCTTTTAGAAGACATTGCATTAAATAGCTTATAGCAAAAAAAAAAAAAAAAATACTTTATCTGTCAATTTAGAATAAACAAACCATTCTACTGTGGTTCTCTCCATTATTCGTTTGTCTTTTGTAATAACTTGCAGAGAAATATCGAAAAATTTCATCTTGAGAGTAAAGTTAAATTAAGTTTTCTAATAAGATCCTTCTCAATAAGTAAATCTCTCTTGTTCTCATCAATATTATTATCCCAAACTCCTAGATTATATACATTTAAAACATCTTCCGAAGACACGACCTTTTTTTCGTTCAAATAATCTAAACATTGGACATCATTTTCATTTACTATTTGTTGCGATGAAATCTCAGTATTTGCGCATTTTCTTCTATATCATTTGTTTGTTCATCGCAGTCGCATTTTCTACTATATCACCTAAAATATATATTTTTCAACATCACAAAATTGATCTGAATTGTCAACTAAATTTGCCTTTATGGCAAAATATTTATTAAGAGACCCTTTTAATGATTCCGCTATCTCTTCGTTTCTTTTTCGTTTTTATCCTATTAGAATTTCCCCATCGTTATTGTTTGAAAACATTTTGATATCTAATATGATTTGGTAAAGAGTCTATACATTCAATAATTTCCGCAATTATAACTAGCTATTATTTTATTCAATTTGAAAACATGATTCCTGTAAGACAAAATATAGATTTAAAGTAAGATAAAATCATATAATTTATTAAACACTTTGTTCGTCAAAATATAACAAAATTATAAATAAAAATTGTAAAGTTTTTAACATGATTAGCATTTAGAAATCTTAATATTTATAGCTAAATTGAGATGTTTCTCTGAATCTCTAAAGTTCCTAATATGAAAAAAATCAATTTTTTCTCTTTTTTTTATATTTGAAATCAAGTAAAAAAGAACACTTTTGCATCCATCACTTTGTATCATTTTACATTTTTTGTTAGTAAGGTATCAATTTCAACACGCATATGCACGCGACACACCACACGAATGCATGCACACACATACATGTGATGTGTATGTATGTGTGTGCACGCATGTATCTGGTGTGTTTTTCCATGTGCGCGCGTGCATTCTGGCAATAATAATTGGTCAACTGGTAAGGTGTTCTGACAATGTGATCATTTTTAGTTTGATTGCTTGAGGCATTAGCTACTGATTTTCAAAAAGATAATTTGCATTCTCTCAGAAATATTTACACCAATAGATTTAGCGGGGAGTTTGGGTGTGGGTTTGTGGGGGGGGGGGGGGTGGTTTGGGCGCAAAAAATTTGTCCCGAACCAAGAATATTAACATAATATTTCAGATGTTGAAATATAAAGGCATGCTAGGATATGCTTTGAAAGTAAGTTTAAAGAAGAATAACAAGTTTAAAGAAGAATAAATTTTAATACGCTATATATGTCACTGTTTAATTATCAATACCATATTAATCTATTTCAATTTGTATTTATTCAAATAAGCGGGATCACAGAGAGAATAAAAAGGGTTACATAATAAAATAAAACTTCAAAATTTAAAAGGTTAAAATTACAGTACATTTGTGATGCCAAACAGAAAGTTCACAGGGCATGTTTTGAGTATCTATAAAATCACACTACAATGATAAAGCTTAGATATCAAACTTGGCAAGACAAGAATATCCACTTTAGCATTTTATATCTTCATTGCAAAACGAATCTAAATACTACTTCCTCCTGAAAAGAAATAACAAACAAAAAAGACATACAAAAACTCACAAAATCTTAACCCCGTTCTCATTAAATACACATATCATCATACTCGAGGTCATTCATTTAGTGCAACTAAAGGCAACAAGCAGTGTAACAAAGCTTTGCATTGTGACTTACAACCTTTATCGATTTGGCATGACAAATACTAAAATTGGCTAAACAAGGTAATAGAAGGAAAAAAGTTACTTGGATTTGCGAGCGTCATTGTCAAATATTGCTGATGTTTTGAAGATTGGCGTGTAGCGATGATGCTTTATAATCATAAACAAAACCCAAGTGTTTGCAAATAAGAATATTAAGCTGGCCAACCATAACTGAACGAAGACATTTTTCCCCTTAAATTCTAATAAATATGCCCACGCGAGCCAGTGAAGTTGTGATGCCATCCATACTAATATGCAAACAAATCCCTTCCACTTCAGCTTCAGATTGCTCCATGGAAGAATAAGGGGAAAAAGGCAAAAATACCATACAAAGTATTGTGCGGTAACGACCTGTTTTAGCCACAAGTTTCATATTCATATTAACAATTAGAACAAAAAGAAACTTGGAATAACATTTAACATTTTGTACAAAGTTCAAATTTTGTTCATAGAGTATTACTACAGCATACCACATTTTGTCAAGGAGAAAAACCGACCAAACCAATCAGTGTTCAGACTTTCATATATAACGTTTGGAGGAAAAATAAGTTAATAACCTTTTTACCATCAGCTAATATTTATCTTTGTTTACATCACTATGTTTGATTTACTCCGTTATCTTCACTCTCTTTGTTGTGCTTCAAAGTCTTCGATAACGCAAGCACAAAAATTTTAGGTATAGTAAATTTAAGATTTTACAGTATAATTTAAATTTGTGAACGCTATAAGTCATTTTGAGTTTCGCACTTACCAAACGAAAATGTAGCAGGCAGGGAAAATCACTCGGCTTTTTGACGTTCGTATTTTGATGAAGAAACATGTGGGTGCGTGTGTGTGCGATACAGCTTTGGTTCATGTGCTTACTAATCAAGTGTTTTGTAGAAGAAAGAAAACTTAAACAAGAATTGATTCGGAAGTTACAGGGTTTAAGTCCAGATCACTTGCTCCAATTCAGTTTAGAATTGATTGTATGTCACTAATTTGGTTTGTTGGTTTCAATACGTATTTGCAAATACCAGAAGACTTTTTATATTATTGGCTTTCGATTTCAATATTTTTCAACACCTTTTCTAGTTTCCAAAACAGTGCTTCTTCTTATCAACGGTGTTTTTAGCTTCAAGCCAGTTGAAATATTCATACGGCAATTGAAGGTCTAAATTTACACCAAATAATTAACAAAATCAACGTGCATACCTTGTTAAATGCAACAAAAGCAACTGTCTGTGCAAATAGACAAAATAGAATATCTTCAAAGAAGGAAAAGATGAGAGCAAGCTGAACCATCATCTGTGGCAGGAAAGAGCTTAGCTTCTCTAAAGTTGAAAACCCATGTTGATGGTGGAGATAAATATGATAGAAGTATATAGAGAAATTATGCCTTGGGTCAATTCTAGTGAGATGATATAGTAGAGCTTCATTTAGGAAATCCCATCCATATAAATAAAAGAAAAGAGCTGTCCACATTAAAAATATTGAGCCAGATAATAATCCAAATAGTATTTTCTCCTTTGTGAAGCAATTTTTAAGTAACAAACTAAATGGAACTGTTTTAAATGACTCTTTCTGTTTTGAGTTCCATCTCTGAATTGCTGTTCTGTTGGATTTGTTAATAGTCAGGACAAGTGGAATGGCATAGATGATTGGGTAAACACGGAAATGGACAATAAGCCCATACCAAAATGCTGCTTGCAAGACCTTACCTGAAAAAGGGAATGCATACATAAATATCAATCAGGTCGAGCAAATATCATCTTTATTACAGAAAACATACCATACATACTTGGTAATCAGACTACTCTAGCGATGGTCGAAAATTCATAGCTAACTTATATTTTATAGTAGACATAGTGAACAGAAAAGTTTATGCTTTGCGATAAATTGACAGCATAAGAATCCAAATATTTCATAGTCCCAAAAGAATTGTAAACAAACCATTAAAACTTAAAAATATTATTATGCTCAACGCTAGAGATGGTTGTTTACTTCCTCTAATTGAGTTCAATGGCTTCTGTTAAGGTCAAATTCACATGACAGCCTTCAGCTTGCCTCTAAATTGCACTAAAACCCCTAGCAAAGCACTGTATGTCCTAAGAATTACTTAGAGATGTCCAAGTGCAATTCAAACTAAACACAATGATGTAATGCAAATATTAAACCCTTGCATTTACATTATATAATCACAGTTATATTGCACTAACAAATGGTCTTTGACACATTAATGCTCATTCATTTCAAGATAAAGTTATTGGCAGGGTTGAAAACCTAATCTCTATCAATTTTAAGATATGTTAACTCAAATTCCTTTACTTGACATTGGGGTCGAACTATGACAAATACCCTGGCCATGAACTGGGTAGGACTTTAATATTGTATAAATCAAACTTAAGACTTTTTTAGAGTGTTTTATCAAGAATTAATGTGAAATTGACAATTAGCTCAAATAGCCCATGATGTTATTCCCAGGCCCCTAGCCGTGTGTACCAAATATCCTTGCAAACATGTCCAGTGTAACTAGGGAGTAGTTTCTGTAAAAGCATTTTAAATGTAACAGAATATAACAATCTGTAAAACAATGGGAAACAATACTTACACCGTTCATATGACAAAGTATCACCCAAAGAATGATAGCACAAACTAGAGGCTCACAGTTTCCCCTAGTACCAATAGTAAAAGTAAATGGGTTGAAGAGCCAAGCTGCCACCGACCAAAGCCGTAAATTTTCAGGCACGCCACGTAGTTCCAATATGGAATTTACAAAGAACCCCACAAGTAAATCTATCATAAACATAAATACATTTAAATATCAAGGGAATGAATGAATAAATTTTGCAAAAAGGGCAAGTTATAAAACATACCAGCAGCAGAAAAAATGAATTTTCCAAAGGATCGATGGATGAAGGTATTGGGCAGCATCAGAAAAGCCAACAAAGGCGAGTAGCGATAAGTGGACCGCTCGAATGGAGATTTATTTCTGAAAACTAAACTAGCTGCGTCGGAGAAGACAAAGTAGTCTATGTCTGTGTAACGCACTTCCATGTTTGCATCTTGCCATTCGCCATAGACGATTAGAAGTAGTCGTAAGATTGACGAGATTAGGAACGTGTGTTTAAGATTTAAAAACGGCATGGAGTTGAAATACAGATCTGAGATTTGGTGAGGACTGTGATTATGACGAGAGGAGTCGACTTGAGGAAGATACGCATACAGTTGAGTGATGATATTCGGATCTATCGTCACTTTCTACCATCGCAGTACGGAAAATAGTGGAAAGCGTGATCGTGAACAAACAAAAAGAAAACGAAACAGGTTAAACTGCAGCACCATCCTTCAAAAAAGGTGCAAGAAAGGCCTTGTTGCCAGGATTCCGATTGTTGTTCAATGCGAGATTTTTTTTTTTTCCCGTCGGTAATCCAAAACAATATAAAATATTAGAACAGGTCTCTCTGTCATATTTTAGTGCATCAAAGTTTCTCTGTACTAGTTCATTTAGTTTGTTCGTACAACGATGAAAAAACTAACCGTTCATTTATATAATTTTTAAAAACATATTTATTTTAAGTTTTCATTAATTTTAATTGAAAATCAAATGATAACATGTTGGAAATTTGTTAGAATTTAGGATTTGAATTTAATATTTAAAATTTTGAAAAACATAAACTATAAACTTGAATATTCTAGTTTGGCTTTTCAACAATTTATGTATGCAATAAATATGTTCCTACGGTATTTGAAAAGTATTCTTACTCCATACGAACACATTTCGTAAGGCATTCTAACATAACAGATGTAAAACAAATCCAAGCACTTTAGCAGAAAAGTCAAGAACTTCTATCTCAAGTGGTTATAGGTATGCCGTCTTAAACAAAAGTTTTAGAGGTTATGGGTTTGAGCCTCAATCACATCATAACGAACACTCTGTTTGAATAAAATATCATTCTTGCTATATAAAAAAATACTTCAGAAGAAAAGAACGATAATTCTTTATGTTCGCAGATATGGCGCAATGAAAAGAGGTGCCTAGGATTGGTAGCAGGCTCGGGTTCAAGTTCTGCCTTGCACACATTTTTTTTGTATCGAAATCTTAATATCGCTTAACAATAGAATCTAACAAATAATATTTTTCCTGAGGCCTTTTCTACTAATTAATAAATAAAAAATTATATTCGTTCTTTATTAATTAATAATAGAAATAAAAATTCAAACTAACAAATAATTGGATGTTGGACTTTAGAAAGTAAAAAAACTAAAACTTACTGCATATCATTTCAACTCAAAACTACGGTTAAATGTTTTTGCAGATCATATTTTTTTTGAACAGAGTTAAACATATACAATTTGTAAAAAATAATAATTCGTGCATGCCATGTTTTTTTTCCTTATGAATGAAAATATCAGATAGACGGTGGGTTGCTGGCAAATGGCAGGGCATGCACATTTTCTGGTTAACCACAAGACTGATCGGTAGAAGGTGTTTAAAATTGGATTGACTTGGGGTTTGCAAGCAGATGATGCTGTCAATTCAAGCAGCAATATTGACAAACAAACATTACAAAGGTTGTTATTATCTTCTCTCTGTAAAATGAAAAAATGCAAACATGAAAATTGAGTGTGACTGTGGAATATTCCATTGAGAAACAAATATAACAAGTAATAGTATATCAAAAATTAGGGAAATTTCAAGCTTTTGAAGATTTGTAGATTCTTTTCTTATTAAACAAAAACTACAATGCTATCATTACTTTATCTAAATGATTATAACAATAAAACTATTTTTTAAACAAAAAACCAAAACTTTCGCCATCAAAAGTTGTTGTGTTTGAGTCTCCTTCTTTTAGGGCTGTGAGCATAGTAATCAAACCGACCGTAGGGAGGTTTGCTTATTTTCACTGGCCAAAATCAATTTTCCTGAAGCCAAAAAAACATTCTCCCTGTTTTTTTTTCCTCCCATGTCTTCTCCCCCTAATTTTCTCCACTTCCTGACCGCGTACTCTCAATTTGAAACATTCTCTCCATTTTATCCAGTCAATTTTTCCCTTCCACTCCTCTTTATTTCTTCGTAAATCAAATATAAGCCACTCTCATCTCCGTTTTATCCACTCAATTTTCCGCTTCCCTCTCCTCTTTATTTCTCCCTGAAACAAATACAAGCCTATTCCCCTACCAGAGATTGTTTGATAAACCCGCTTCGCTTCTCAAACGATATTCGACTACGCGTCTCCTCTCGTTACAGGTAAAATTCTACTGCCGCTCTCATCTCGCTCTAGCTAAATGTTATCTTTTATAATTATTTTTTACTTCGGATGCGTGGATAGTGATTTTTGATTCTTCGGCAGTGGATTTTTAATATAATATTTTTGATTTTTGATGCGTCGATATTGAATTTGGATGCGTCGATATTGAATTTGTTCTGCAATCCAAAAACAATAGTATCAGATAAAAAATAAGATTCGTAAGTTTGAAGAATGCAGCGAGACAGCGTTAAGTCTTATAATTTTGGAAATTAAGGTTTTTTTGGTTTGAAACTTAAGGTTTTTCAGTTTTTGTGAAACATTTATTTACTTGTTCTTAATTTTTTATTAAGCGGTAAAAGTTTCTCCTATTGTATTGTTTGCACAAAAAATAGGCAAACACCTCCAAGTCATATAATTTAGTCGATTTTATGTTGTTCTTAGCGATTTGGGCGATTTATGCAAATATGTAAAAAGCATGGACTAAACTGTAAAAGACACACAGATTTATAGTGGTTCGGCCAGAATGTGCCTACGTCCACTTCATATGTTATTCTCCTTTACTGTTCAGATTGCAAGTACAAAGCTTTGATTACAAGTATATGAAGGTTGTTTGAAAGTTCTATCCATGCTTGAGCTCTCAAACTTGTCCGCCATTGTTGTACCCCTACCCCTCTATTTATAGAGTGAGGCTGGGGGGAGGGGTCTCGGATGTATATAGCTGCTGGTGGGTCTGGGCTGTTGTAACCTGGCCTGGCAATGTTGGTTCGGTAACGTCTTGGTTCGGCAGTGAGTGGAGCATGGATTGGACCGGTGGTAGGTGGAGCATGGATTGGACCGGTAGTCTTGGTCCGGTGGCTCTAGTCCGGTGGTGAGTGGGTTGAGTTCTGGTCCGGTGGTGAGTGGATGATCTGGTCCGGTAGAGGTAGTATTTACTTTGGTTCGGTAATGCCTGTGGGTTGGTTCGGTGATACCTCGATCCGGTGGCAGGTAGAGTTGAGACTTTGGCTCGGTTAGGCCTTGTGGGTGGATTGGTTCGGCTGTGCATGGTTCGGTGGTGGTGGAAACGCACCCAGCATTTGCCCCCCAAAGTGGGGCATATGCCAGCATATGTCGCGCTTTGTTTCAGCTTGGACATTCTCATCCAGTCCTATGCACCGAACCAGTCGGTCCGGTCATCCATGTTTGCCTATAAGTATGGGCCACATGCTTTCATTATTCCTTACTAACTGAAATAGCCGAACCAAATTCTTTCCTGCCGATTCAATCATATCACCAATCACGTTTGACTATCGATCCAGGTGATTTAGTCTTCTCTTGCCGAATGACTCTCATGCTTTGAACCACCGAATGAATCCGGGGAGTATGAGTGCCGAATGAACCTTCGCCTCACACTGCCGAATGAACTTGGGAGAGTGAGTGACGAATGAACCTTCGCCTCGTACTACCAAATGAACTTGGGAGTGTGAGTGCCGAATGGCCCTTAGCCTCGAACTGCTGAATGAATTTGGAAAGTACGAGTGCCGAATGGACTTTAGTCTCGAATTACCGATCGAGCTTTTATGTTTTGAATTATGAACGATATTCTAGGCCGTATGTACTTGCTTGTTTATTTCTCCACACTCCTTGTTCTAACAGTATGTTTTTCTCGTGTTGCAGATAATGTGTCATAAAGTAGAAACCCGTTTTGATAAGAAGAAATCCAGGGACAAGGAAGAGTCCTCTGTAGTGCCCCCAGTCCGGTCAGAGTCAGAACGACGTGGACCATCCCCGAGATCATTAGTAGATGGGTACGGCCCTCAGGAGCTCTTGAACTCATCGCCTGACTGCTTTCCCAGCTCCCTCAAAGACGAGCAGCTTGACATTATATCTAGATCCTTCGGGATTGACAGAGCGCACATGATGTTGCCGGGGAAGGAGTGATGTAGTATGACCCCCCTGAAGGATATTTTGCTTATAGTAGGTATCATTGCATGTGTGGGGCTATTCCTCCGATCAACGCTTGGATAGTCAGCTTCATCACATACTTGAAGGTGGCCCCTTTCCAGCTTCAGCCCAACTTCTATGCCACCTTGGTGAGTCTGTTCATCATTTTCCAGCTAAAATACGGGCGCCCCCCTCCAACCGGGGGATCCGGTATCTGTACAACTTGAGAGGCTACAAGAAGGGGTCTCCATATATTAGCTTAGAATCGGCCGTGTCTTTCAAGCCAGTCCTGGACTTATATTCAAAGTTTAGCATGTTCAAGAAGGAATGGTTTTTTGTCAAGGATGACTCTGTTTCTTTCCACCGCTTCACCTCTGGCTGTAAGTTGAATCTTATTTATAATTTCTGTTCTAACTACAATGCTCCTCCTTATGTGCTTTATTTCTTGCTAGCGACAGGTGGCTTTGCGGTTGTAGAGAGCGATCGCCTGGTTCAGATGGCTGCGGAGATAGAAGCCAATCCGGAAAAGGAGAGGGCGGCCTCTTATTTGATCAGGAATGCTACTCTTCTGGAGCTCAACTTGATTCTGCCACGCCAGTCTGTGGTCAAGCAAAGAGACACAGCTGAGGAGAAGGCTGCCAAAGCTAAAAGGAGGGGCTACGGTGAAGAGTAGCAAAAGAAAACCCTTCTCGAAACATCCAGTCGCCGGGGGGAAGAAACTTAAGAAGTCTGATGGACCCTCCCCCAGCACATGTCCAGATGTTCCGGAGGAAGAAGATGTGGAGGAGGAAAGAGGCGAGGATGAAGGAGGTGAGGCGGAGAGTGGAAGTGGTGGAGAAGGAGATGGTGATGGTCGCGGTGATGATGGTGGCGAAGGACAGAGCAGTGATGGAACTGGGGCTTTGTCTTCTGGGCAGGTAGGTGAGATCCAGGAGTGGACAGATGATGCTTTCCGCCTAGCTTTTGAGGGGTTGGAGGAAGGATTGGCCTTGGTGGAGAAGCCAAAGAAAGCTGACAAGGCCGAGACTGGTGCTGATTCATCTTCTAAGAGCATTTCAGCTAAGGCAACTCCTACGAATCAAGGTGAATTTTTGACTCCTGCAGACTCCATTTATGATAAGGATTTAGGAATATTTTATGATCGGCTTTCGTCCTGGAGTGATATCCAGGACTTATTGCAGTATCCTACCCCTTCCCAGGGTTTGTATAACAAAGCACTTCTTTACTCTTCTTAACTTGATATATTTCTTGAATTATAGTTCAATGTATGCTTGTAACACTTGGTTTCATATCACAGAAGCAGGTAAGGTGGCCAAGACATCGGACGTTCGGCACCGTCTCGAACAATACAAACTTCTCAAGGCTTCTACTAAACCAAAGCCTCCGACTAACCGCCCCGGAGACGTAGTCGGCTACCGTCCTCTTCTTGGAGTTATCGAAGAGGATATCCAAAGGAAGAAGAGGAGTCGCTCCTTGCTTGAATCTTCACCTGGTCTTCAACTTCCAATTCAGCCTCCCCAGGATACCACGGAGGAGAGTACTAGTTTTATACCTTCTCCGCATCCGTATGAAAATCCTACCGTTACCTAGATAGATCATCCCGGTTTAGTCCGTAATCCATTTGCGGGTCATCCGGATCTGGATCCAGGTTTTCGTGATGTTACCTTCGATGAGGCTACCGGTGAGCACCTTCTCCGTCGTAATCCTATGGTAAGGGTACTCGATGAAGCTAAGTCCCTGGACCTTGATTTGCTTACCACTCGGGTTGTAACTTTGGGGGACGAAGCTAAGACAAACATCGACCGGGTTGCTGAGGAGACCAGGAAGCTGATGGGGCATCATGCCCGATTGGTCAAGGCTGGAGAAGAAATCGGGAGCGCCAACATTCGACTGCGGTTAATGGTTTCCGACCAGGCCAAACAACTCGCTGATCAGGCCATCCAGATCTCTCAACATGAGGCCGCCTCTAGGCAATTAAAGAGAACCTTGGAAGAGGCCAGCAGGGCAGAGTTGCGGAAAATGGAGGCCGCTTGTAAGGAACGGATTGATATGGCCATTGCAACGGTGGATGAGGTTCGGAAAGCGGATCTTGAGCGGGTACAGGAGTTATCCGGGAAGCTTGAAGCCGTATAACTTGCTCAAACTAAGCTGAAGGAGGAGATAGAGGCGATGAGGAAATCCTTTCAGGCTGACTGCTCGCGATACCAATCGGAGAGGGATGCTGCCGTTGCAAAGCTGTTGGCTTCTGGGGACCGAATAAGAGAGTTCGAGGAGAACGAGGGGATAATGGATGAGATGCTTCAGGATATGTACTTTCGCACTTGGAAACAGGGCAACTTATCCTGGATGGATGATTATCCCCGAGTTATGGCCATGATTTACCTTAGGGCCCTGGAGGAGGCTAAGGCCGATGCAGATAAGGAGGGTGGCGTGGCCTTCAAAATGGACGTGGTCACAGCCCAGTTCACCAAGGAGGAGAAAGCGGTGGTGAAGGAGGGTATGCGGCTGCTTACCGCTGAGGAGGTAGGGGTGCAGTTGGAGGATGATGATCAAGGAGCAGATGCCGGTAAGTCTTCCCTTTTAGTCTTTTCGTAACTTGATTGCTTATTGTTCGTGACTATTAATGGATTTTTTTTTTGAATTGGACAGGCGGGACCCCTGGAGCACCAACTACCTATGGTCAACATGCTGAGAGTTCCGATCCCGCGGTTAAGTAGATCTCGGGGGGCCAGTAGGATAGAGGTGAAGCTCTGATGCAGCTGACTCCTTGACTTGATCTGGATATCTTTTTGGTTTGCTTGACATTGCTGTCTAAAACATTAATGTAACTTTTAGGCTGTAATTATGTTATTCGTAACGAACGACTTTATTCTTGGCATGTAATTTTTAACTTAAGTTGGTTCTGTTATATTTGAATGCTTTTGTTATTTTGGTGTGTTGCATAAGAAATGCAGCTATGCATATGCCTGCGATTCAATTGTGTTTGATGTCAAGTTCTTGCTTAAAATATAATTTCATATCTTGAAATGTTATTGTGATGTGTGAATAAATTATAGCTATGCATTCATAGATAAAAGAAGAGAGTACCGCCCTTCGTGTTTTAGTTGTAGATGGCAGCTTTGAATGTCTCGTGTGACTGAGTATGGAATGCAGCTGAGTGTCCTGTCATCCAGTTGTGAGTTCTTATTCTCATTAGTGAGTGTCTCCTAATTTGTGTCATGTACTTTAGGGATCGTTATAGAGGATAGGAGGAAAGTTTTTATAAATAAAATGGAAATATAAGAAATAGTAAAACTTCCAATCACGGAAGGCCTTCGATGTGCTTAAGTTCGTGGCAAACGGGTTTTGTAGTCACTTTCCCTAGCTGTGGGTCTTGGAGACATTTGTCACCCATCTTACGCCTCCGCGGGGAGTTTTCTTTTTTACCACAGCCGTACTTAAGACACTCGGAGCCGAGATCGCGCACGGTAACTACCCGGGCCATTATGGCCCGTAATCGTGGGTATTATTCGATTTACCGTGGCCGGCTAGCGTGGGTGCCGATCGTCAACCTGAACTACCCCTGGCTGGCCATACCTTATGTTGGGCTTAAAGTAGGTTCTCGGTTGTCGGCGAGCCGAACGTCGTAATGAGCTGCCTAGGTTATGGTTGGCCTACTCGGTGGCTTATAATCGGCTCATTACAGTTGGCTTTAAGGGCCGTCGCGAGCAATGAGTTAACCCGCAACAGAGGGATGCTGGAGCAAAAGTGTCTCATTGGCGAGGGCATAGATTCGTATAGTACATGTTAGGTCTTGTCCAGGTGGGGTTATGCTGTGATGTGCCTTGAATGGAAATGTCGTTTACACAGGATTTTGTTCAACAGAAAAGGATAAAGCTCAACAAGCAGCCAAGATATAAAGGAACAAGTTAAAAAAGAGACAAGGTTTTTAAAGTGGTTCGGCATGAAAATGCCTACGCCCACTGATTCTCTTTGTTAATTCACTTCTATGGGCAGTACAAGTTAAGAAAAGTATCGACGAAGGTGTTGGATGTTCCATGCCCTCTAGAACACCTCCCCGTCCACTGTTGACAAAATATAAGCTCCGTTGTGGAGGTCTTTATGAATTACATATGGTCCGTCCCATATTGGATCTAGCACTCCGGGGCGCGGGAAGATTCGCCTGAGGACAAGATCTCCTTCTTGTAAGCTGCGATGCTTGACTTTGGAGTTGTATAGTGCTACCACTTTTTGCTTGCGAGTTGTTGCTTTGAGCCCTGCATCGTTTCTCCTCTCTTCAATTAGATCCAAAGACATGTGAAGGAGTTCTTCGTTCTCTTCTGGGTTATAGTGGATCCTGCGGTGGGAAGGTATTACAGTTTCGACTGGGAGCATGGCCTTCGATCCGTATGCCAAAGAGAAAGGAGTATGCCCCGTTGATGTTCTGAAAGATGTGCGGTAGGCCCAAAGTGCCGTAGGAAGTTCATCCACCCAAGCGCCTTTTGACTTTTTAAGTTTATTCTTGATTAGAGTTTTGAGAATTTTGTTGACAACTTCGACTTGTCTGTTTGCCTGGAGATAAGCTGCAGATGAGGAGCTTTTGTGAATTCCGTGCTCTCGGCACTAGTCGGCAAACTCCTCGCTATCAAACTGAAGTCCATTATCCGATATGATTTTGAGTGGAACTCCGTACCTACATAGAACATTTTTGATTAAGAAGTTGATAACTTTTGCCGAAGATATTTTATTCAGAGGTTCTGCTTCCACCCATTTGGTGAAATAGTCAACTGCCACTATCGCATATTTGGCTCCGCCTTGGCCCGCTGGCAGTTCACCAATCAAGTCAATTCCCCATGCTGCAAAGGGCCAAGGGCTGGTCATTTGAGTAATCTCATTTGTTGGTAGACGAGGAATCATGGAAAATTTCTGACATCTGTCACATTTTTTAACGAAGTCTAAGGCGTCTTTGTTTAAGGAGGGCCAGAAATATCCATATCGGAGTATTTTCTTCGCCAGAGTCTGCCCTCCAGTGTGATCCCCGCAGCTTCCATGGTGGATGTTGGATAAGATTTCCTTAGCTTCCCTTCCAGCGACACATCTTAATAAGGGGTTAGAGAAGCCGCGCCGATAGAGGATGCCTTCTTGTATTGTGTAGCGGGAAGCTTTCCTCAAGATTTTCCTGACTTTGATTCGCTCGCTGGGCAGTGTGCCATCTTGTAATAATTTTCGGATGGGAGTCATCCAAGTTTCTTCTTCGATTGCATCTACCAGATTCACTTGCTCGAAACTCGGGGTTAGTTGCTTTGAGATGGCTACTGTTCTGGAAATGGTACCGTCTTTCATGTTAGCTTGCTTTGCCAGCTCGTCGGCCTCTTGGTTCTCTTCTCGAGGGATGTGTTTGATTAAATAGTGATCCAATTGATCAAGTAGCAACTTGGTCTTCTTTAGATATGATGTGAGTCGTTCTCCTCGAGTCTGAAATTCTCCTAGTATTTGGTTTACAATAAGTTGAGAATCACTATGAAGACATAAAGAGACGACTCCAATCTCTAGGGCAAGTTCTAATCCAGCTATTACTGCTTCGTATTCTGCATCGTTGTTGGTGGCAGCGAATTCCAGCCTTAGAGCATAGTGTAGCTTCCTTCCCCTGGGAGTGATTATTACAACACCTGCCCCCGAGCCTTGTTCATTTGAAGCTCCATCCACAAAGAGATTCCACTTAATGTCTTTTGCTATTTCAGATTGATCCTTACCTTCGTTGGTAGTGAATTCGGCAATGAAATCGGCCATGGCTTGTCCCTTGATGGCGGTGCGAGGATGGTAGGTGGTGTCATATTGACTCAGTTCAATGCACCATTTAAGTTGTCGTGCAGAAGTGTCAGGACGATGGAGTACCAGCCTTAGCGGTTGATCGGTTAGAACTCTGATGGAATGAGAGTGGAAATAGTGTCGCAGTTTCCATGACGTGATTAGTAAACAGTATGCTAGTTTCTCAAGTTTAGGATATCTGGCTTCTGCCTCTGTTAACCTCTTGCTTACAAAGTATGCTGGCCATTGCGCGCGGTTGTCTTCTCTCACCAAAGCGGCGCTTAGAGCATGAGATGACACAACAAGGTATAGGTATAGCTCTTTGCCTTCGTTTGGAGTTGAGAGTACTGGTGGTCTCTGGAGGTGTTCGATTAGGTTAAGGAAGGCTGTTAAGCATTCGTCAGTCCACTCGAACTTTCCTTTGTCTTTCTTTAGAGCCTCGAAGAAGGGGACGCACTTGTCAGTCGCTTTAGAGATGAATCTGCTTAGGGCGGCCACCTTCCCATTTAGGCTTTGCATTTCTCTTCGAGTGGAAGGTATCCTGATATCTTTCAGGGCTCGGACTTGTTCGGGGCTTGCTTCAATCCCCCTGGCATGGACGATGAATCCCAAGAACTTTTCTGATGACACTCCGAACGAGCACTTTAGAGGATTCAACTTCATTTCATATTGGCGAAGTACGTGAAACATCTCGCTTAGGTGGCTTACGTGATCGTTGGCTTTCCTCGATTTTACTAGCATGTCATCCACATAAACCTCCATAGTTCATCCTATTAGTTCCGCAAACATCTTGTTGACGAGGCGCTGATAGGTAGCTCCAGCGTTTTTAAGTCCGAAAGGCATTACTCTATAGCAGTACAATCCCCGGTCAGTGATGAAACTAGTGTGGTCTTGATCGGGGGCGTGCATAGGAATTTGGTTATATCTTGAGTATGCGTCCATAAAAGATAAGAGTTCGTGTCCGGCTGTGCTGTCCACAAGCTGATCGATGCGGGGGAGTGGGAAGCAATCCTTCGGGCAAGCATCATTTAAGTTGGAGAATTCAATGCATGTTCGCCACTTCCCATTAGCCTTCTTTACTAGTACCGAGTTAGCGATCCACTCTGGGTAGATGGCTTCTCGTATGAAGTTGTTGGCAAGTAGGTTCTTTACTTCTTCATCGAGGGCCGCCGATCGCTCTGCCCCCATACTTCTCTTTTGCTGCTTTACTGGCGCCTTGGTAGGATCGATGTTTAGTATGTGGCATGCAACATCTGGGGAGATTCTAGTCATGTCAGCGTGCGTCCATGCAAATACATCCAGGTTATGGCGGAGAAAACCAATGAGTTGATCCCTCAATTCTGATCTTAGTTGAGATCCGATTTTCAACAGTCTACTTGAGTCGTGTTTGTCTACAGATACAAACTCCATAGCCTCTGCAGGCTCGGCGGTGGCCTCCTCCTCTTTGTCCCTGGGGTCTAATTCATTGAAAGAATCACTGGTATATCGAAGAGGAGGGGCTTTCTTTAGTTGCTATGCTTCTCAGTTTTTCATGTAGAGAGAAGTCTCTGCATTCTTCCCTCTATCCTTCCTGCGATTATTGCGAAGTTCAGTTACATAGCAATCTCGAGCGGCGTCTTGATCTCCCTCTCCTTCCCCTATTCCATTGTCTGTTGGAAATTTCATCTTCAGGCACCACAGGGCCAAGACAATTTGAAAGTCAGACAAGGCCGGTCTTCGTAAAAATGCGTTGTAGGCTGAGTGGTTATCTATCAGCACAAATGTTTGTTTCCGCACAATGGAGCGGGGGTGGCTTCCTATTTCAACAAAAAGGTCCAATTGCCCAAGGGGCATCTTCGCATCTCCAGCGAAACCGTGTAGTGGTTTGTTGCAGGGTGACACATCCTTCATTGACAGCTTCATTCTGTCGAAAGCATGCTTGAATAGGATATTTACTGAGCTTCCAGTGTCTACTAGAATTCGGAAAACTTCGGCTGGGCCGAATCGGGTAGAGATGACCATAGGATCCATGTGAGGGTACTGCCTTCCTTCCAGGTCACGCTTATTGAATGTAATGTCATCATTCTCTTTTCGCTTCGGGTGGTATTCTTCCATAACAGAATTAACGTAGCCTTCATTGTTTCTAAGTGACTTTCCGTATCTTTCCATCTCTGTCCAGCTTCTATCGGCGATGTGTGGTCCTCCCGATATGGTATGGACCACTATCTTCTCATGACTGGGGCTGCCGGTGTTGCGATTTCCCCCTCCTGTTTCTGGGAGGGGTAGCCTTGGGTTCTCATCGGCAGGAGCTGGGGTCCTGTTCTAACCTTTTACATAGCGTTCCAGTCTCTTCCTTCTGATGTGTTCTTCAATTAAGTCCCGGAGATGATGGCATTCATTGGTATCATGCCCATGAGATTCGTGGAAGCGGCAGAACTTTCCAGACTTAATTGCGTTATCTGATTCCTTCTTGTATGGAGGGCGTCTGTATTTAACTTCATCTTGGGTGGCCAGGAAGATGTTTTCGATTGTCTTATTCAAAGGAGTGTAAGTGTCAAACCTCGGTCCTGGCCGATATAGACGTTTTTCTCCCTTCTTTCCCCCAGCATTGTCTCTAGAGTCATTTCTTCAAACGTCCTTTGCTACAGCGGGTATGTCGCGATGAGCTGTGTTGGTTTGTTGTCCTGTCTGTCTTTTAGTGGTAGCGTCTTCAAGTCTCATATATCTTCCGGCTTCATGGAAGAAATCGGGTAAGGTAGCTGGTTTTTCTTTTGTTAATATTCTAGCAAACTTAGTATCTGGATGCACACCACTATAGAGGGCCATTAAGATAAGTTTCTCATTGGCATCTTGGACTGCGGCCGCTGCAGCATTGAATCAGGTTAGATATTGCTGCACTGTCTCTTTAGGCTTCTGTTTGATATTAGATAGGGAATAAGCGTCCTTGGGTTGTTCCACATGAATGCGAAACTGGCTGATGAACTTTTCTTTCAACATTTCCCATGAGCTGATGGATTCTTGGGGTAGGTGGCAGAACCAGGAGGTAGCTAGATCTGCCAAGAATAGTGAAAAGCATTTGCACAATACTCCTTCTGTGGCTCCACTCATGAGCATATGTTGTGTGTATCTCTGCAAGTGTACAACGGGGTCAGAGATTCCCTTGTAAGTTTCCATTGTTGGCATTGTCCATTCTCGGGGGGTGATGGCAAGTTCGATATTGCGGGTGAAAGGGCTGGTTACCCTAGCGCCTATCCCTCGATCTCTTTGATCCCGTTGGACGCACTCTCTGAACAATCGCGCCATCCTTTCATCAGAATTTGGAGCAGATAAAAATGAGTTTGGTTCTTCTCTGGGGGATTGATTCCATCCAGATGATCTGTAGGGGTGGTATCGTCTATCACTCCTAATATTTTCAAATGGCTGTCTCTGGTCTTCTGGTGTATGTTAGGGTCAGCTACAGTTGGCCCTTGCCTTGATCTTCCCCTGCTGGGTTCTGTTTTAAGCACTTCCTCGAGTCCAACTTCGGGCTGGACCCTAGCTCGGCCCCGTTCACTGGTGTTTCCATGGCTAGGTAGCATGACCGGCTCATCTACAGCCGACCCTCGCCTGGTACCTCTCCCGTTGGGTTCGGTCTCAAGTGTTTCGTCGGGTCGGAATTCGGGCTGAGTTCGGGCTCGGCTCCTATCATTGTTGTTTCTGTTGTTAGCTTCTTCGAAGAAGAAAGATCTTTGTCGTCTTCGAGATTCACCAGACTGGGACTCATCCCATGATTCAGTGTTGCGGTTGGATTCTTCAGCATCCCTTAAGCGTGACATGAGTTGGTTCACCAAGTTTCTTGTTGGGATGTGAAGCGGTCAGTCACTTCAGCTACAACCCTGTCTAGATCTGCCCTAGTAATTGTTGTCGACTGTTCTGTGGCAGGGGTCATCGGATTTGCCTGATTTCCATTTTGTACTGCTATTGAAACGGGACGGTTCTCTTGATCTGTGGTCACTGGATCTGGAACGCTGCTAGTTGCGATGTTCTTTCCTTTGCTAACATCTTTCTTCTGCCCGGGAGGCATGTCTTCCAAGCAATGAGGGATTCTGTCGGGAAGAAGGTTAAGTGGGAGAAGCTGAAGCTTCTAGCTCGATTTCTCAACGAAAGCACCAAAAATGTTTGCACAAAAAGTGGGCAAACACCTCCAAGTCGTATAATTTAGTCGATTTTATGTTGTTCTTAGCGATTTGGGCGATTTATGCAAATATGTAAAAAGCAGGGACTAAACTGTAAAAGGCACACAGATTTATAGTGGTTCGGCCAGAATGTGCCTACGTCCACTTCATATGTTATTCTCCTTTAATGTTCAGATTACAAGTACAAAGCTTTGATTACAAGTATATGAAGGTTGTTTGAAAGTTCTATCCGTGCTTGAGCTCTCAAACTTGTCCGCCATTGTTGTACCCCTACCCCTCTATTTATAGAGTGAGGCTGGGGGTAGGGGTCTCGGATGTATATAGCTGCTGGTGGGCCTGGGCTGCTGTAACCTGGCCTGGCAATGTTGGTTCGGTAACGTCTTGGTTCGACAGTGAGTGGAGCATGGATTGGACCGGTGGTAGGTGGAGCATGGATTGGACCGGTAGTCTTGGTCCGGCGGCTATGATCCGGTGGTGAGTGGGTTGAGTTCTGGTCCGGTGGTGAGTGGATGATCTGGTCCGGTAGAGGTAGTATTTACTTTGGTTCGGTAATGCCTGTGGGTTAGTTCGGTGATACCCCGATCCGGTGGCAGGTAGAGTTGAGACTTTGGTTCGCTAGGCCTAGTGGGTGGATTGGTTCGGTTATGCATGGTTCGGTGGTGGTGGAAACACACCGAACATATATTATATCGTTTTGGAATTCATGCTTATTTTCAAATGATTTTGTGCTTGTTTTGTGACATAACTCTGTAATCTAAGGGTAGTTGATTTAGGTAAAGCTTTACAATATATGGTTTTTAATAAATTTTAGTTAATTTTCATTAGTATGTTAATAGTTCTCCATGATTTTGTTTTTTATGCCTTGCTTTTTAATGGTTGATAATTTTTATTAGGCTGTAAATTCAAATTTTACCGGTGTATTATTTTTATTTTCAATAATTTTGTTTTTCATTTTTTGTACTTCATGAATCCGGTAGTTTAACATTATCTTTTACTGATTTGCGTAATCTTCCTGAGTGTTAGTCGTTTTGTTTTGTTTTATTTGGATAGCATCATACCATAGAAAATAAGGAAAACAAATATCTATATAGATGGATTTAATAGTTTCTATACTAATAACTATTCTGTTTTTATAGTAAAAAGAAAACTAATAGCTGCAATATCTTCTTGATTTTTTGAATTATGTTTAGCTTTCATATTGGTTATAATCCTTCATATTAAGAAAAATGGAAGATTTATTTTTTTCTAATAAGATATAAGTTTAATTCTACTTTGTTGCTGCTTTCTTATATTGCAACAGATTGGGATTGTAGATCTTCATTTTTTCTTATGTGTGTTTCTAATGTGTGTAATAATTATATTGTTTTGCTTTATGGCTTGGTTTCATGCTGGCTTCATATGAAGTTTTGGATCATCTAGCAATAGGTTTTTTTTCTTTTGTGAGTTTGTTCTTCTCTACGATATCATATTGGATGTGTTCTTTATTTTAGCTTTCAGTTGTCCTAGCTATTGGCATGCACTTGTTTTTTTTAAAGTTCGGATATATCATGGCTTATATTTTTCATAGTGATTGGTAATTGGAAATTAATGTATTGGGAATGGGCAATTGATGAGATTCATTTCCAAATATTGACAAATCTAAAAAATGATAACAGATGGTCATTCATTCAAGAGGATTTGGTACCATGTAAATGTTTACAATTTTTTTTTAAAATCCTCCTTTACATCTCTCTGAATAAAATAGCTTCCTCCTGAAAATAGAGAGGAGTGCAAAAACATCGTATATTTAAAAACTTATTAACCAACACGAATTTATTATCATAAATAGATAAAAAATAATGCATCCACTCATATTAAAATTCCAAACTCAAATTTTATCCACTAGGAAGAAAGCTAATAAACTAAAAATATGCTGCATTACATTTTTATTTCAGCATGGACAAATGAGTAAAATTGTTATAGTTAGAGAAAATGTTCACATTTAAATAAATCAATATGGAAAATATAAATTTGTAAAATATATTCATAGAAGCACTAAAATATTAGATACTGAGTTAAAGACAATATTGTGAAAAAAGTACAAAACCTGTGAAATGCTAGCATATTAATTTAACATTAAAAAATATAAATGTCAATGCACGTGTAAATAATTACTACAGTAATACGTTGCCAAGAAAAAGACGGTAAAATGTAGCACAGACCTGGATCGATCATTATTGTAGTTACTTGAAGTTCAGTAGGGTTAAGCGGTAAAAGTTTCTCCTATTGTATTATATCGTTTTGGAATTCATGCTTATTTTCAAATGATTTTGTGCTTGTTTTGTGACATAACTCTGTAATCTAAGGGTAGTTGATTTAGGTAAAGCTTTACAATATATGGTTTTTAATAAATTTTAGTTAATTTTCATTAGTATGTTAATAGTTCTCCATGATTTTGTTTTTTATGCCTTGTTTTTTAATGGTTGATAATTTTTATTAGGTTGTAAATTCAAATTTTTACCGGTGTATTATTTTTATTTTCAATAATTTTGTTTTTCATTTTTTGTACTTCATGAATATGGTAGTTTAACATTATCTTTTATTGATTTGCGTAATCTTCCTCATGCAGGTAGTCGTTTTGTTTTGTTTTATTTGGATAGCATCATCCCATAGAAAATAAGGAAAACAAATAGCTATATAGATGGATTTAATAGTTGCTATACTAATAGCTATTCTGTTTTTATAGTAAAAAGAAAATTAGTAGCTGCAATATTTTTCTTGATTTTTTGAATTATGTTTAGCTTTCATATTGGTTATAATCCTTCATATTAAGAAAAATAGAAGAATTATTTTTTTCTAATAAGATGTAAGTTTAATTCTACTTTGTTGCTGCTTTCTTATATTGCAACAGATTGGGATTGTAGATCTTCATTTTTTCTTATGTGTGTTTCTAATGTGTGTAATAATTATGTTGTTTTGCTTTATGGCTTGGTTTCATGCTTGCTTCATATGAAGTTTTGGATCATCTAGCAATAGTTTTTTCTTCTTTTGTGAGTTTGTTCTTCTCTATGATATCATATTGGATGTGTTCTTTATTTTAGCTTTCAATTGTCCTGGCTATTGGCATGCGCTTGTTTTTTTAAAGTTCAGATATATAATGGCTTATATTTTTCATAGTGATTGGTAATTGGAACTATCTGTACTTTTTATAATTTCTTATGTTTTAACTATGTTTTGAGTGTTTGTAACATCCCGTATTTTTATATAATTAAATAATCAAATAATTATGAATAATGATAATAGCATTTTTTGAATTGTCAGAATTTGGTATTGAAACTTATTCCATTCTGTTCGTGACAATTTTCTGATTGATTTACATATATAGTATATCTCGAACAAAGTTCGTATGAAAAAGTAACTGACGTTCGAAGTTTTGGAATTTCTTATGCATATGAAATTCCAAAATAATAGTTGTGTTATACTTATACGTGGTTTAAGTTATAAAATTGGAAAGTAGTATAATTACAAGTTTGCTAAATTATAAACATCGTAGAGTACATAGATTTGCATCAACTATTAACTAACATATCATATGGTAGACGACAAGTTAGCACTCTAACTCCATTGTTTGCTTAACCGAGTTAAAGTACTTATTTTATTTAAATACTCACTGCCTTTTACCATGTTCAGGCATATATGACAAATAATATGTATCATATTGATTTAAATAAATCACTTTCAATGATCAATGATGAGTAACCATTTAAAGATCATGACGATAATAAGCATGTGGTATTACCGTCAATCTTTGATACGGTAATCATTTTCATATAAAATAATGGATAAAGATATTTTTTTTTTACTAATGATAATTCTACTATGATCAATCGTGCACACTAATTTATTTCACATATTCAGAAAAATGGGATGCAAAATATATGTCCTATTGATTTGAATGCACTGCCGTTGTGTAGTAATGACAAGCAACTATATGAAGATCGTGTTGGTCATGAACAAATGGTATCAACGTTGCAGTCAAACTTCCATATGATAAATTTCTCTACAATGTTATTTAATTTGTCTTTATGTCAAATTTATGTTTTATTTTTAATTTTTACGATACAAGATTATTCGACGGTCATATGATTAAGTTTCTGATGATATTTGCACTAACATGTTTAGAATCCGGTTGAAGAAATATGTAAAGAACATCCAAGATCATCAGGAGTTGCCGCACAATTTGAAAAAACTTCAAAAAAGACCCAAACTAACGATCAAGGTGACTCGTTTACCAGAATGTACAATTGTATAATATATCAGTACAAATTAATTTTTATCACTTTTATTATTAGTTTTTGTGATGTTTTTAAATTTATGAGGAACAATATTATTTGTCTTCACCTCTGCAGTTGATATGCACTGTATTGATCTGAATGCATCACCTCTGCTTGACAACGAGGAGCAATCAATATCAGGTTATGTCGATAATATGCAAGCAGTGTGAACGACAAAGGTAAAGGTGAACTTTCATATTATAATTTTTTCCACATTTACCGTTATTTTAATTTTAATGTTTAATTTTTACAGTAATCAAACATAATAATATAGTATAAATATTTAATGACAATTTGCTAGTTTATGTCTCATATTACCCTTTTCCTTACTTTTTCAATTGCTCTATACTTGCATAGATGTCACATGATGTACGACGTCGACCCATCCTCATAGAAGATCCATTGTCGTTATCTGATGCTTTGAATAGAGATTTTGTTCCTTCTGATGCATCCAACAAGGTTGATTTATTCACCCCTTCCGGTTCAATTTCACATGATGTTTTAAAAGAGTCAGTTGATGCAATTTGTCCTTTAGACTTATCATGCACCTTACAAAGGTATATAATGCTACATTTACTTATAACATGCAAATAAAAGATTATTACTCGTACTATTTTTGACTTATTTTTTAATTGGATGTATATATTTTTATAATAGAGACTCGCCTATATTTCGTCAATATGAAAAAACGATGGCTAAATATAATGAAAATCGGTCATCCAACCAACGAGCTAGACGTTTGAGAGAAACTGATTAACAAAAACAACGTAGAAGAGCAATTGATGCAGCAAGATATAAAGAAAAAGGAACTCATGTCAAATCCTCAAACATCAACACTACAATGCTAATATCTTCAGTTACAAATGCTTACAAATTTATAACCTCATGCCAAAATATTAATTGGGCAAGTTGTCAGACTTGTTCTCGATTTTTTCCAGATTTAATTATTACATCAAGTACATGCTCTGATTATTGTACTGATAAACCACAACATGACCTTCCCTACAAGTTTAGTTCTCAAAATCTAATGGAACCCGACCCTGTTCCACCTGAATTATCCTGCCTTGCTAACTTGGAGCGAATCCTCATTGCACGCATTCATCCAGTTATGTCAGTTTGTCGTTTTAAAGGACAACAATATAAATATAGTGGAAATATTATTAATTTCCCTCAGGATATCAATGCAATAGCACGTTCTCTCCCTTTCAGGCCAAATGAATTATCAGCAGTATTAGTTGTCAATAGAAGTGGAACGAATGAAAGTCAAGAGTTTTGCGTAAGGCGTGAACACGTAAGAAAGGAACTACTTTGGCTTAAATATAATAATATATTTTATTCCGATGTTCACATTAATGAAGTATCTCTCCATGAGTTACCAGAGGACGTTGTACCTTTAAATCTTCCTCATATTCAAGATAATTCACAATGACGATTTTCAATGACCTCCAGAATTTGAAAGCGAAATAACTCACATCAGTGAATTTGAGATATCAAGTGCAGCCATGGCTGTAGTACAACCGAACCACCAAGCCTATCTATTATCCTTTTTGGAAAATAAAGAAATAAATGAAACAGCTGTTCAGATGCCTATTTCTTCTGTTGCTATTGATGAGTTTAATACTCCTGGATATATCTCGACGGCATTTCCAACATTATTCCATTAGGTTATGCTGATTTACGACAAGCACGACCAAGAAAAATTAGACCCTTAAGAATATTTTCAATATTTAATGAAATTTCATGATCAAAGGTTTGCAAAAGATTCTATATTTAGATATTTTGCATATAATTCAATTAGTAGGTGGCGTGCATTAGATATTGGTAGCATATACGTACAAAAAAACCCGGATGATGGGAATTTATCTATAAATGATATCCGTGAAATGTTAAAATCGGGAGAAAAGCAGTTATCTCAACGCATTTGTTACTATGCAAAAAGCATTCGTGGAAGCCTTTCTTACTGGTCTGCAAGATTAAAAGAGCTTACAGCTATGGTCAAACAATTAGGTGCGGCCAACTATATTTTTCACATTAAGTTCAGCAGATTTGAAATGGCCAGAACTTTATAAACTTCTCGATCAAACAAATGAATTACAAAAATTAAGCTACAGTGAACAAATAAAAAGAAAGGCACAGTTACTAAATGAAAATCCACTTGTTGCTGCATGGTTTTTCCAAGCAAGGGTTAAAACTTTTGTAATAGATTTTCTAACACCGGAATTTTCTGTTAAGGACCATTGGTATCGTTTTGAATGCCAAAATCGTGGAAGTGGACATATCCATGGCTTTTTGTGGTTACATGATGCACCAGATTTATCTTCTGTTACCGAAAATTCATATGAAAATTCTACAATTATTGAATATTTTGATCGTCTTGTTTGTACAATAAACCCAAATATGGGTGGACCTTCACAGGAACAAGAGCATCCATGTGCACAAGTTATTCCACCCGGTGCAAATTTGGATACGGACGACGACGACTATGGAAATCTAGTTACTTGGGTCATGCGTCATTGCAGGTTTGGAAACTACTGTTTGCGAGTACATAAAACAACCAAGAAATTGATATTGTCACTTTAAATATCCGTTTGACGTGCTTCCACAATCTAAAATTGTAAAAGATCCTCCAAATAGTAAAATCTTTCGATATATTTCAAAACGCAATAATCCTCTGATCTTCTCACATAATAGAAAGTACTTCAGGTTTGGCGTGATAATATTCATTGGTCTCCTTTGTTATCTGTGCATGCTGTGGTAAATTATAATGGAAAATATGCAGCAAAATGTGAACCAGTTTCAAAGAGCTTTACAGACACATTCAAAACAATAGTTGAAAATAGCCATCGACCTTGTCAAACATCAACTTCCGCCATCAAGAAACTACTTCTCAAGAGTGTATCCGAACGAGACATTTCTGCATAAGAGGTATGCCATCTTCTCATGTCTTACCCTCTAGTAAGTTCATCTAGAACAATAGTGCAACTTAACGTAACTGAAAAAAACATGTTATCGACAATAATTCGACGTCGAAATACAACAATAGATGAAGATATCGTTGATTCAGACCCAAATTTTATTACAGGGTATATGGATCGACCAAGCGAACTTGAAAACCTTTCACTACTTGATATGGAAAAAAACTTCCGTTACTATAATAAAGGGTGGCATAAGTTTCGAAAAGAGGCAATTGTACGAATAGTACCGGATCTAAGTACCAATATTCCTCCATTCGGTGAAAAGTGGGAATTTTATTGCGAACAACAGGTAATGCAACTTCTATGTTTTTTACTAGATCAAATTTTACAAATATTAATGATAAACTGTGATAATTAAAAACTATGTTGATTTAAATTATATTTAAAATATGATATTATAAGTAAACTTGTTTTTAATATGAATACAAGTACTACTATGCCATCACTATAGAAATCTTAATGAAGCAAAAGGAAACTTCGATGCTTGGTCTAAGAGATATGTTAATTTAGGTATGATTCAACATCAATCACTCCCAGATGCTATAGAAGATGATTTCGAAGATGATAGTATAAACAATGATGTAGAAGAGAATCAAAAAGAAGAATGGATGATAACAACCGCGATGGGTCCAATGTTTGTTTCAGAAGAGGAAACAAAAATGGACTTAAGAGAATTCGATGCTTTGCATAATTGGAATGAAGCATTTCAGAGATACCCTAATATAGATATTAAACGTAATTTTATCCATACCAATTTACGTTCAATTATGGAACATGAAAGTGAGACCATATACAGTTCAACTTTTGTTCCTTTTGAGAGCTTGTCTACAGAACAGAGGCTTGCACATAGTGTGATATTTAAAGCAATATCTAAAGGTAAATCAATTCGAATGATTATTTGTGGTGGTGCTGGTACATGAAAATCAACGCTCGTAAATGCCATTGTTCGAACAATTGTTAATCATTTTTGAACCAGCAAAGCAGTTCGCATTATGGCTCCAACTGGAGTGGCTGCATTTAATATTGGTGGTAGCACAATTCATCATGAACTTCTAATCTCCACGGAAAGAAAATCATCATACAAAGAACTATCATCGGAGTAATGTCATCGTATGCAAGATGAATTTAAAAATACAAAGTTGATTATAATAGATGGATAAGTATGCTTGGTAGAACAATGATGGCAAATATTGATTTACGGTGTCGTGATATTTATTCAATAAATGACTTATTCGGTAGCATTTCGATTGTCTTAGTTGGTGATATGCGACAACTACCTCCTGTCTGTGATAGTTCGTTATACTTGAAAGGTGGTAATCTCTTACAACAGCATGGAAGACTTTCATATATGAGTTTTGATAAGTGTGTAAGACTGTCATATATATTCTGTCAAGTTGGAGATGAGCAAGCACCTTTTAAGAGGAGATTTAGAAAGACTGAGTAGAGGTGCATCTACTTTAATGATTGGAAACTTTTCAAAACTAGTGGTTGGTCAATTTTATCGAACAAAGAGAAGGAAACCTTTAAGAATGCTCTTTGTCTTTTTCCAACAAGAAATGCTGCTAATGAACATAATAAAAACCGTTTGATTCAACTTGGAAAACCTATTGCACGCATTCCTTCTTTCAATAACTGTGAAGCAGCATGTAATGCTTCTGTTGATGATGCAAAAGGTTTAGAATGATGTATTTATCTTTGTGTAGATACTCGAGTGATGTTACGATCTAATATTTCAGTGCAAAATGGATTGGTTAATGGTGCAATGGGTACTGTTATGGATACTGTATATTCACAGTCATTAAGTTCTTCTAACGATCTACCGCTAGCGGTCATAGTCGATTTTGATAAATACCATGGTATTCCATTTCGTGAGGGAACAAATATTATTCCAGTAACTCCGCAAACAGTAAATTGGAAAACTTCATCTGGTACAACATGTATGAGAACTTAGTTACCTTTAGTTCTATGTTGGGGAATAACAATACATAAAAGTCAAGGAATGACACTTGATCAAGCAATCATTAATATCGGCGATCGAGAAAGTCTTGGTTTAACGTTTGTTGCGTTATCAAGAACTAGAAAATTAGAGGATCTTGCTTTTAATCCTATGTTTACTTTTGAAAGACTTGCACTGATTGGAAGATCCAAAGGCCTGCCTTCTAGATTATTAGAGGAAGAACGTTTAAGTGCAATGTCTGTTGAATAAATGGTAAGTAAAACAACTATTATTAGTTTCAAAATTTCAAATACATTTTTTTCTTTTATGGTAAATTAGCAATTAATGAAACTTTAAAAAATATTAATACTTATATTTATTTTTACATTTTAAATTAAAATGTTTGGTCTGATATTATAAGTGTTTGACATTTATACACAAGGTTTCAGCCTTGTAAATAGTGAATACACTAAAACGCACCTAATGGTCTAACGTTTCTGTTAATATTTATTGTAATCAACTATCATGGTTTCCTGCTTATGATAGCCATTGCAATCGTAAGAACGTGTCAAGGCGTCTTAGAGTTTGAATAGCAAGCAAGAGATAGCTGGAACAGCCATCAAGGTTATCACATCACACTAGTTGTTGTTAAATTAAAAACAATCAACAAGTCATCGGCAGCTCTTGGAAATGTAATTAATGCTCTTACTTCAGGTAAGGAAACTAAAGATTGTTAAATTTAAAATGAAAGTTGTATCCTATGTTTTAACATGGTATGTCATCGATAAAAAGATTCATATACCCTATCATAGCTCTAAGCTTACCCGCATTCTTGAAGATGCACTGGTCAGAATGTTATTTTTGATTTATACTTATAAACTATTATTTTGATTACCTAGGCCCTCAGTATATGTCCGTTATCATCTCAGCAAAACAATCTCCTACTTGTTGAACTTTTTGAACCAATTTGCATTTCCTTGGTAAAGCTTAGGCCGCTAAGCAATTTTCCTTCATTGATTATTAGTTTTATGCAACAGGAACGAAATTCCAAAACAACATTGCTTTGCTGCTGCTCTCCCAGTTCTTCAAATGCTTTAGAGAGCTTGTCGACACTCCGTTTTGGCGCTAGGTATGTTTCTTACTATGAGTATATATACAAGAACAGATGTAATTTTGGTAAAATTTGCAGGGCAATAGAGGAAGAGGAAGTTGGTATATCCGACCTGATACATATGTAAGTTCTTGTTTGCCAAGTATATCAGAGCTGAAACATTTTGTTAGCACTTTTACAGTTGTTGATCTTTAAGTCAATATGCCTCATTGCCATTTTAGTTCAACTTGGAGGCATGAATCATGATATGTTGTTTGATATTCGTTGATTCTCCACTGTGATGGTTATAAAAATTGCTTCTATTTCGTATATGTAGATGTGTTTCAATTTGCTTTCTAAGAACATCAAGAAAGCATTTAACTGTGCTTAGAGCTGGTTAAGATTAGTTTAGAGCTAAATTTCTCATTTTTTTATTAATTTGTAAAAACTATATGCATATATATCATTATTTAGTAGCCATGATATGTGAACTGAAAATTTAGGATTAGGTAATTTGCTTGAATTATTTTCTAATTGTTTTATTGAAGTCAGTAAAGCAGATTAAGGACAGATTCTTTGGAAGAAACTCAATATTTCATGCATATTGTAAGCGATTTTAGTTGAACTTTTACCCTTTCTTACTAATTTCAAATGTTTTTTTTAAATTTAAAGTGGATTTTGATTTGATTTTAAGTACAGTTTCAGTGATTATATCAGCTATGTTATAAACCAAGATCAAATTCAATTTAACACCTCTGAAACAGAAAATTACTGCCAACACTACATTTTGTCATCGCTTGATCCTTTTCTTACACTTGCTCTTTGGTTCTGGTAGAAATTCAAGATACTTTGAAATCACCAACTGCTGAAAACGTTAAAATAAAGAAGACCTCCTTTTATGGTCTTGGAGTTACTACCATATTCAACGTGTCGATAGCTTTACTGGGATATGCAACATTAGGCAAAGATGCACCAGGAAATATTCTTACAGGGTTCTATAAACCTTTTTGGTTGGTTGATTTTGCCAATATCGCTGTCATTGTTCATCTTGTTGGTGCTTATCAGGTATGTTTTCAATATTGGAACATCCGTTTTGGCACTAGGTATGTTTCTTACTATGATTATATATACAAGAACAGATGTAATTTTGGTAAAATTTGAAGGAAAAAACTGATAAAGCCACCTCGACTGGATGAAGTGCAGGAATTGTTTCCTGGAAAAGTATCTGGAGAAGTTTGGCTGGTATTTTTTCTTGACATCTTCTTAGTATTCCCTTATCTGTCAACATGCTTTCATCGATTTTACATAAGATTGATCTCAAAGGAGGACGAAAGTTCATGGACTTAATATCACTGGAGTTGAATGATTCGTATGTAAGGAGAATTAAACAAAGAAGCTAACAATGGAGATGATGATGATGTATGATGATGGACATATAAGAACAGGTATTGTATTCCTTAATTTTGCTTATAAGTTCGAAAAAAATATTCAACTTCTATGTACATGCAGGATACTGCACACTTATTTGGTGGAATATCATGTAACGGTCAAAGTGTGGTCTCGTTTGATCTATTAAAATCTCGATCAAAACATGAACCGAGATCTCAATTCCAAATATACCCAAAATTATATGTTTTTCTGTTGCGGAACATTTTAAATTTTATATGAGTTGGAACATACAAATTATACAGCCAAACATTATTCAAATATTGATTTAACCCTAGATTTTACATTTTATCCAGGTTGCAAATCACTGTAAAAGACTTCGTAATTCATATTTTTTGTTTTCCTTTTATCTTAAGATGAACAGGCCATTTCTGATCGATACATAGTGAAAAAAATACCATTTAAAATTTTGTATATAATGTGTAAAAAAATATTACTAACCATCATTGTCTTCTCAACTAGTTTACGAATTTCCTCTGTCTCCCCTTTAATCATGGTTGTTTGATTTGCAACACCTACTGTGACTAAATCTTTCTCTGCATTGAATCTGGAGGAAACTGCAAAATTAAACTTATCTAGGAAGGCTTATCATCCCCCAAAGTTTCACTAATTTACCGTGTATTCCAAATTCCAATGTTTGGCTTCCGTTTTCTTCGGTTTCGATTTTATTTCCAATGTGCTTTTCCCCCTAATTTTCTCCTCCTGACCGAGTATACTCCCTTTGAAATTTTTGCCTCCGTTTTCTCTGATCAATTTTACCATCCCTTTCCTCTTTATTTCTCCCCAAACCAAATAAAACCCTATTCCACTGCCGTAGATTGTTTTATACGAACGCTACTATATCACCTGCTCCTCTTCTCGAACGATACTCCTATTGAGTCTCCCCTGGTAGTTTGACTACGCCTCTCGTCTCGCTTCAGGTAAATCTTTTCTTTTCTAATTATTTATGATTTTGGAAGCAAAGTGAAGAATACGCCTACAGGTAAAGCTCGAGAGTCTTGGCTGTGATAATTTTGAACAAGGAAGAAGAGTTTGGTTTGTGTTTGGATTATATGCGTAGATGAAGATAAGATGTGTATATAAAAATATAATATTGCTGCAGAGATAAAATGTTAAAGTCCAATGTTCAAAGCCGTATGCTATGCTAGAGTGACTTATAATTTGTACGTGTATTTTACAACTAAATGTATATATAAACAAGTTGTGTCTGGCTTAGTTTGATGATAAATTTTCAATGAAGATAAATAGTGCAAAAATAGCGTAGTCATAAATAAAATTAAACATTTAACCTTATTGCAGAGATAATTGGAGAGATAATTTTTCATTCAAATACACAATAATCTTTATATAGATATCGGTATGCAATTTCAATTATTTGAAATAATATTGTAAAAATATTGTTTCAAGGACTTAATAATTTTATTATTTCATACGCTTAAGATGTCGTTGTTGCATTGTCATTTATATAATGTTGTTGAGCTCACTTTGTTTAAATTTGTATTTTGTCTGTTTTCTAATATTATATTACTCAATATTAGCACTATTAGTCAAATGGATTTGGGTACGAATGTTCTTCCTCTTGCACTACTGAATCCATACCATCGTAATTGGATCATCAAGGTTCGAGTGACAAATAAAGGCAATTTGAGATCTTATAAAAATATTAAAGGAGAAAGTTGCGTGTTTAGTATAGAACTCACCGATGAAGATGTAAGTTTTTTTAATCTTAATGCTTTCAATAAAATTTTCTGTATTTGTGCTATCATTAAGTTATTGTTATAATAATTATTCTCTTTAAATTCACAGGGTACGCAAATTCAAGCTACAATGTTTAATAAAGCTACAGACAAGTACTATCCTATATTTCAATGTGGAAAAGTTTATTATATCTCTAAAGGAACCGTTAAGCCTGCGAATAAAGAATTTAGTAATATAAAAAAACGAGTATGAGATTATTATAAATGAGTACTCATTAGTCGAATGGATGGATGATGCGAACTCTAGTATACCTTATATCGTATATAACTTTGTAAAGATTGACCAACTTCAAAAATATACCGCAAGAAAGGAAGTTGTAGGTAATGCATTCATATTATTAATTTTTTTTATAATTCATTGTATGTTTCATTAACATAAGTTTATTTTAGATGTAATCGGCCTGTTTCAAAGTGTCTCACCAATCAAAGGCATTCGAAGAAAATTCAACAATGAGAATATTCCAAAACGTGATATAACCATTGTAGATGTTTCGTAAGTTCCTGGTTGAGGACTACCTTGCAACCATGGAACAAAGTTCCTGGTGGTTGCGGGTTCGAGTCCCGCAGCCGAGATATGTTTCCCTTAAGGCTTAGAGCAGTTATCCTTAATAAGCCAAACATGGTAGGGGATTGATGCTCTGGGCTGGGCTGGCTAAAAAGGGGGTTCGGTGTGGCGGACAGCTGTATCCCCTTGCTCTACTCTCCGGAGTAGGGTTTATAAAAAAAAAAAATATTTATACTTATATTTAAATTAAAGAAGTAAAACTATTAATGTGACTTTATGGGGAGAACTTGCTATGAAAGTCGGTGCTGAGATGGTACAGATGGTTGATGAATGTCCTATAGTAGCTATTAAATGCGCCAAAGTTGGAGATTTTCAAGGTAAAAAATTGTACTATTTTTTAAGTTGTTGCCAAGCCATCATTTTTTAAGATTATTTAATCTTACTGCAGGTTTATCTTTATCAACATCGAGTAAAAGCAATTTATATATAAATCCAAACATACCAGAAGCTAAAAAGCTTAGAAGTTGGTACAATTGTGAAGGCAAAAATACAAAAATTTCATTTACCACTTACGATAGAGTTACACTTTCTCACATAATAAATGATCCAACATTGGGTCATGACAAGGTTTGTCCATATAATTTCGTAACATATTCTACATTAATAATTTCATATTAATTGTTTATTTTTATTCCATTCATAGTCTGCATTCTTCAGCGTCTTTGCTTACATAACTTATATTAAGAGTCAGAAATTGTGGTATCATGCGTGTAAGAGTTGTAGAAAAAAAGTAATTGAATCTACAGAATCGGGTTATTGGTGTGAAGCATGCCAACAGAATGAAAGCTCTTGTATTTTGAGGTAAACATTTAAGAGCTAATTATTATTATTATTTGAAATGGACTTTATATACAATATATCATTGGGATAATATATCACATGTTAATAAATGTTCGGACCACGCTACACAAGTTTCGAACTTGTCATCCCTGGCACTAAAGTTGAGTTAATTATTTATAGTAACTAGTATTATATGTAATAATATGTTTGTTTAATGCAGGTATATTATGGTAATGAAAATTAATGATCCAACCGTTGAAGCTTGGATTACTGCTTTTAATGAACCAGCAGAGGTAATCATAGGTTGCAGTGCTGGTGACCTTTATAAAATTAAGAATGATGAAGGTGAAGATATATATGAACAAAAACTAAAGGAGTTATTATGGATCCCTCGTCTTTTCAGAGTTGGTGTTGCCCAAATTGAGTACATGAATGAAAAAAACAACAAATCAATGTTATGTCTCAATTAGTTATTGATTATGTCGCGGAATCAAGTTTCTTGTTAGAAGAAATATCAACAATGACATAATCCAAAGTTTGTTTTTTTTCTTGTTTCAGTAGTTTTAGTTTATTTCTTGTTTTTACTTCAGCAGTATTATTTTTTCATATAATAATGGTATTTTTAGGTAATTTATTTAAACATTGTAGTTCAATAACATGAGATTTATTTACTAAATCAATTTTTGCTTTAGTAGTCTTCTTTAGTTAGTTATTGAAAAATATGACGATGTATATTACGGTGAATTTTTTTTTTATTTTTTCTTCCCAAATTCATCAATACATTAGAGCTACAAATAAGTTCAAAATTAACTGTATATTCAACCTTCTTGATACATATATGTCTGTGTGTCTGTGGGTAGTTCATATCAATACATTAATAGCACATCCTTAGTATCAAGATGACATACATTTTCGATCATTGATATGATTAAATTTACATAGTTTCAAATTATTTTTTACAATGCACTTAATTTTTAATCAAATTTGCAATAAAGAAATAAAATTAAACAAAAATGTTTTTCTTTCATATCAAATATCGCAACGGTCGGTTTCCCCACCGTTGTGCGGTTATACTAGTTATTTAATATATTACACTACAAAGCTCAACATGATCAGGATCTGAACCTCTTTCGTTTAACCAATGAGAAGACAAGTTATTAAATCCTACGACCCAAAACATTTATTACCGCTGACTCCGGATTAATACCATATCCAACGGCCAAGGACTCCTAAAAGAAGCACAACAACGAAGAAAAGAAACGCGCTCTATACAATACATCATCCTCTCCCAGCTATCGTATTCTATAAAAACCCTAGATCCCCATTTCCTAAATCATCACCACTCGACGACAATCTCGACTTCTAGACTCAATTCATTTTGCTCTAAATACAATCCAACCGACAATGTCAGGAAGAGGAAAGGGAGGAAAAGGTTTGGGAAAAGGTGGAACGAAGAGGCACAGAAAGGTGCTCCGCGACAACATCCAAGGAATTACCAAACCTACCATTCGCCGTCTTGCTCGCCGTGGCGGTGTCAAGAGAATCAGCGGTTTGATTTATGAAGAAACCAGGGGTGTTTTGAAGATTTTCCTCGAGAATGTCATCAGGGATGCTGTTACCTACACCGAACATGCACGGAGGAAGACTGTCACGGCTATGGATGTCGTTTACGCTCTTAAGAGGCAAGGAAGGACTCTTTATGGGTTCGGTGGTTAAAACTCATATCCTTGATCATGATGACTTTCTGCAATTTTGTACTTCAGTTGTTGCGGAGGAAGTAAGCAACTTGTATCTATGCTGTATTTGAATTTCACTGTCGGAATTGAAAAACTTGGGTTTAACAGTTTAATCATCTTAAAGATTTATGTTGATACTGAATCATGAAATTGTTTTGTTTTTCCCACTAATCTTTAAGTTTTTTTCGTACTATTAGGAACTATTAGCCATTCATTATTTTCAGATCCTGATGATCATGTCAAAGTAGCTGTTTATTATTTTTGGCTATAAGTGGTACTTGCAGAGTTGCAGTTATTTGTACAGTATGATGCTCATGTTTTGCACACGGTTTGATCTTGGCGGATTGAAGGATAGTCGTGCAGAAACCTAGAACCTATGTCTTTGTTTGAAATCCAAATAGTGTATTGAATGGGACAATGCATAATGATGATGATCGATCTGTCATATGTAAGCTATGTAGGAGATATTTCAGTTTAAAGAGTTACACTAATAAATACTCTCTTAATGCAATATGCTGCAATTGATTGTCTGATACGTCTACTACAATCCCACCAGTACATGAAGGAAGTCCTACCGCTCACGCAAGACCGAGGAGAATCATACATTTACCCAGAAGATTATTGAACTAAAAAAGCAAAGGAGGATGCTGACAGTTTGTTAGGAATTGCTGAGTCTGTTAGACAATGCAGACGTGTATTTCTTTTTTTTTTTCTTTTTTTTTTCTATTATTGTGTGGTCCTTGCTAAAAAGTTGTTTCAGAAAATGGCGCTATAGCAGGCCACGTAGGCAAGGTTGTTAGAAAAACTACTATATATGTACTAGGAAAGAAAGGAAATGGAAGAAAAGATTATTGTTAAATCTCACTTCCTACTGTATTTCTTCCTCACCATTCTTCTTCTCTGTTAATCTTCCTTTCCTCTATATTTCACTTCCTACCTTCCCAGACAGTACCGTGTCATTCTGGTGCTTTCACTGCTTACTCCTTCCCCCTCCTCCTGAAAATCCAAACCATCCCTGTCAATATGACTCGACTCGATGAAGCCATCCAGCAGCTCAATACCCAACAAGACACCATCTCCACCATCCAAGCCAACCAAAACTCACACAACGCCATGCTAGAGACACTCACCGCTGACAATATTGACATTAAAACAGCCCTCCAAGACCTCACCAAGCAAATGGCCGACCTCCACCGTAAACTAGACAACCAACCAATACCATCTCCAAATAACCAAGCATCAAACACATATTTTCCGCCACCCAACAATCGACAACCACCAATATTATCCAACCCAATACAAACCCGAACACCCAAATGTTCACTAACCATGTTTAATGGATCGAATCCACACGACTGGATATTCCAAGCCGATCGTTTTTTCGCCTATTATTCCACACCGGAAGATCAACAAGTAGATCTAGCAAGCTTCCACATGCAAGACTAAGCACTTTCATGGTTCCAATGGATGCACCGCAACCACCAGATCTCCACTTGGCCAGCCCTAACAAAAGCAATCGAGCAACGCTTTGGACCACCTACGTTCCTCAACCCACAATCCACCTTGTTTAAACTCAAGCAAATTACCACCGTCAAAAATTACCAAGCCACCTTTGAAAACCTTTGCAACCGTATTACTACACTTTCCAATGACTCCATGCTCCAATGCTTCATTTCCGGCCTCAAAACACATATACAAAACGAGCTCCACGTCCTCAAACCCACCACCATCTCCGATGCGATAGAAGGCGCTAAACTCATCGAACGTAAGTACACTGACCCTCCCAAACCAATATCCACTGAATATACCAATTCTCACTTCCAGAAACCAACAAACAACCAGCAGACCTCTCAGACAATTCCACAAACACCTCCCATGCAACCCTCCAAACCCAGTATTCCTATCAAACAACTCTCTCAGTCAGAGATGCATGCACGTAAACAACAAGGTTTATGTTTCAATTGCGATGAGAAATACTACGTCGGCCATCGTTGTAAACCCACCCACCTCTTGATGATCCTCCCTGAATTCAACCCGGACAATGACATTCCAGAACACGACCCAGAACCACCATCAGTCACCACTTCCACCAGCTCCTTATTGCCATGACCTTGAGGACAAGGTCGATCTTGAAGGGGTAGGTATTGATACGTCTACTACAATCCCACCAGTACATGAAGGCAGTCCTACCGCTCACGCAAGACCGAGGAGAATCATACATTTACCCAGAAGATTATTGAACTAAAAAAGCAAAGGAGGATGCTGACAGTTTGTTAGGAATTGCTGAGTCTGTTAGACAATGCAGACATGTATTTCTTTTTTTTTCTTTTTTTCTTCTGTTATTGTGTGGTCCTTGCTAAAAAGTTGTTTCAGAAAATGGCTCTATAGCAGGCCACGTAGGCAAGGTTGTTAGAAAAACTACTATATATGTACTAGGAAAGAAAGGAAATGGCAGAAAAGATTATTGTTAAATCTCACTTCCTACTGTATTTCTTCCTCACCATTCTTCTTCTCTGTTAATCTTCCTTTCCTCTATATTTCACTTCCTACCTTCCCAGACAGTACTGTGTCATTGTCCTAGAAGTGTACTGACCTTACCATACAGGAAATGGAATTTGCAAAGCCCGTCAATGCTAGAAAGAATGAATAGTAATGAATAGATATTATAATGTGCAAAAGTAGCTACATATTTTGACAACCATAGAAAGGTTCATAGTTAATAATGAAATTGTGTAAATAAGCGATCATTATATTAATTGGTTACTGTTTAATGGTATGGGTTTGTTTGGATAGGCAGTGAGTTTTTGAGGGAGATACAAACATGCTATCGAATGGGTTATTCAAGGTTTTAAAAATATGATAGAAGATGAAACGGGGATGGGTTATTCTGAAATGCAGGTTTATGTGTGCTTGATTCGAATCAATGTTAAAGGACATTTAACTTCGAGAAAGAGATCATGTTTTTGCAGGTTGGTTGTATCACAGTAAACAGAATAATGTATAATCACGCAAACTATTAAACATACCTAATTGACCCACATCGTTCGATATATATCTTTTTTTAGTGTATATATTCTAAGAGATGAATTAGTAATCACATGTTGTTGAGAAAAGTGGCATGCCACTTACATGATGGCACGTTGCAAATTAAGAAATGATTAATGTATTTTTTAAAGTAATTTCAGCCTTTTAGCTCGCTCATAATGCTACTACTATATATGTCAAAATGGCATTTTTAAAATTTCAAAAAGACATCATGTAAATCTAGTCACTGAATTCTCTTTATTCATCGTACAGATATGAATAATATTTCACAAACATCCACTTGAATCGCCATTTATTAACTTTCTACTAGGAACTTAAATAAATAATAACAATAAATGAAATACGTACCTTTTCAACTTCAGATGTAACGATCCAGAATTTTGGTTATTCGAAATTGAAATATTTAATTGATTTTAAATATTTAAAAGTTAATTTTAATATAACGGTTTAGTGGGTAATTTAATAGTGGAGAACTCTAATAGTTGCGTTAAATGCTTCGTAATTTGGTAAACAGTTTGTAAATCTAAAAAGGATGGACGTTTAGGAGTCATTAATTTGCATAATATAAATTTGTTTAAATGATTACGGAAATTTAATGATATAAATGACAAAGTTACTTAGAAAGAAATCATTTCTAAATATTACTATAATGGTAGCTCTAGTCATTTGTAATATATCTAATTTTTGGAAATTTATTTTAAAATGTCATGAGATTTTTAACCTAGGTACTAATACAATAGTTCATTCTGTTAATTGTACTTCTTTCTGGCATGATCGTTGGGTTTCTGCTTTACCACTTTGGATAGAGTTTAAAGAGATTTATGAAATCTGTAATTTTAAGTATGCTTTAATTAATGAGGTATTTACTCACGAAAATGACCCTCCTTGGAAGTTTGGTTTTAACAATATTTTAGTAAGCTCTACCTTTAGACAACTTTCTTTGTTTTATGCTAGATTAAATCTTTATAACATTGATAACGATAATGATATTACTAGTTGGGAATTTGATAAGAATAAGAAATACACTTCAAATTCATTTTATAGATTTATTAATTCTCCGGGTATAACTAACAACTCTTTTAAATTTATTTGGAAATCTAATGCTCCTCCTAAATCTAAAATTCATATGTGGTTAATACTGCACGGAAAACTTAACACTATAGAATTTTTAAAGAGGAAAAATATTCAAAATAATAATAAATGTTATTTTTGCAATCTATATCTTGAAGATATTAAACATATTTACTATGATTACATGGATACTTATTTTATTCTAGATAATACCCTTAAAATCTTTAACTTTAATATACACACTAAAATTTTAGATTGTGAATTCTATTGGAATACTTTTAGATTTAGGTTCAAAAAGAATATAAGATTCTTAATTGACACTTTATTCATTATTACTTGTTGGTATATTTGGTTTGAAAGAAATCGGAGAATTTTTAATAATAATAATAATCACATTAATAAATTGATTTGTACAATTTCTTCTCTTTGGTTTGAAAGAAATCAGAGAATTTCTTCTATTTGTTTTAATCAGGGAATGAAAGCACTAAACTCACTTCGGTCGTTGAAAATAATTTCGGTGATGTCTACAGCATCGTCGACGTTTATTTTCAAGTTTTCAAGAGAGGAATTGTTACCACATGGAGTTTTGTTTTGGTAAAACTGGTTTTGATTTTGAAATTCAAAAGAATAATTTGATACACCATGGGATTGTGTGTGTATATATGATTTCAAAAATAGTTTGAAATACTTAGAACAAAGTGTTTAAACTTTAAGATTTTGATTTAAAATGTTTTATGGAATACGTGTAAGTTTGATAACTTATAAAATTTGAAAATATGCATTGAAAGGGAAGAAAAATTTGAAATTTGAACTATGGAATAAAAATTAACCCAAGTTAAGTAAAAATTAATTATGGAAAGAAAATCTGCATAAGTTATGTTAAATAAAATAAAATTTTGGAAATGACTCAAGGAATGAACTAATTGAATTAGTTAGTGGGTTGAGTTGATTTGGAATATGGTTAAACTCGAAACAAATGAATTGAGTTAAATGGTATTGAAATTGAATTTGATTAGAAATGTTTATAAATTTAAGTAGAATTTTATAATTCATTAATGGATATAGTATAGTGCGAAAGGTGTTAAACATGAAAATTGGATTTGAGTTAAAATGGATAAAAACTTAAATTGTGAAGTGGTAACTAACCTAAGTACATTTGTATAAAATGTTTATAACGGACTTAAGGAAATGTGATGGTTAAATTCCAAAGTGAAACTAGTATGGAAGGGTATACGAAGAGAGTAATTGGTTGTAAATGGAATAAATGTGAATAAGAGAACTGAGTGTAGCTAAGAATCAATCGAAATAAATACGCAAGTTGTACGTATATTATTTTATTCGCATAACGGTTTGATCCAGATTCGAGCACATAATTTAGAGATAATTTATATCGATCCGAATTAGGATATTTTGTTTGATTCTCGACGGCGAACACTAGATATGGATTTTTTGGTTGATTCTGGAATTCTCTATCATAGTTTACAGCTATGCACGGAGAATGATGGTTTCTGATCAAGGAACCTGATCCGAGTCCGCATTAGAGAGTCGCGTGAACAATACTAGTTCGGAAGTGAAATTGTATGATCGAGTGAGCGATCAGATTGGATATTGCGTACGGATGATATGTGTACATCGTACGAGCTTGAGTGAAGCAAATATTGGAAATTGAAAATGCAAAATATAACATGATTTTAAATTATATGATTGAATATCATTGGTAAATAAGATGCAGGTATTTAAAATCAAGAAAATTTTGGATTGCCCGACAAAAAGGTACATGTTCATTTTGTCATTTGATTTGATGGTTTTATGATTGAGCCTCTTGGCCTTTTGTTTTCTTTTTTTGGTTTGGGGTGCATAGTGGAATTTTTTAGTTGTTCCGATCTAGCAGCGCAAAGGAACATTGGCGAAATTTTTTCAAAATTGAAGGAGTTAGAAAATTTTGAAGAAAAATTTTAATAACTAAAATTTGATTTTTGATTATAACTTGAAATGATTAGGTAAATAATATTATTTGGAATCTAGGGATGAATTTGGAAATTAGTAAAAGTGATTATGTGGTTTCAACAAATTGATTTTGGAAAGTCGCCTCAACTAATTGGTTTTGGGAAAGTTAATGGTCTTTGGGCCATTCTTCTTACATTGGCAAATTTCGAGGATGACATTCTTTCAACGGGGAGGAATGTAACGACGTAGAATTTTGGTTACTCGAAATTGGAATATTTAATTGATTTTAAATATTTAAAAGTTAATTTTAATATAACGGTTTATTGGGTAATTTAATTGTGAAATTTAATAATTGAAATTTGGTTAAATAGTGGAATCTTAAGTTTTAAGCTAGATAAAAATAATTTCAAAGGCTTATTAAATTCTATTAATAAGAATGAAGTAAATAAAAAATTAAATTTGGATTTTAAAGCGATTTACTCGATTTTTTAAAAATAACTCGTTTAAATTAGCACATAAAATAGCGTTCCGGAGCACAGTCTTAGATTTCGATGAAACAAGTTCCATTGGATCCGTAATAGTATATTATTATCGGATTTCAAATTACGTAGCGTTTAGATTTACCGTTTGGTCGTACAGGGTGGAAACGCGTTGAATTTATATCAAAAATTTAATATAATAATTGGGTTCAAAAAGCTATCTTCTCCATACGATCGAAATGGGACTCGAAATTTATTTCATTGCGTTCGGATTAGGGGTATAATATTATGAATGTCCAACGTCAAGCGTTGATAGGAGTTCAAATTTTAAGTTACTTAAATCGAGATATTTTTAAAATTTAATTAATATATTTTTCAAATCAACCCTTTGTATCAACCTTTATTCTTTCATCATCAAGCATCCTACGATGTACCTACCTTCTTTTTAAAAAGCTGTCCTTTCATCTTTTTCATTCAGGATTTGTCATAGAAAAAAAATAAGGAAGTGGAAACTTCCAAAATTTCTAATTCAAATTCTAATTAACAGAAAATTCCCAAACTAGTTTTAAAAATCTTGATTTTCCAAAAGCTTCGATCTGGTATGATTTATGGAGCGTGCGGCCATGATTGATGACGCTTGAATTTTTGACAAAGTATGGTTCGGAAACTAGGGTTTATGAAATTTGGTGATTTAGCGATCAATTCGAGATTTGGGCATTGTTTTTGGATTCGTCGTAAAAAATTACATCTCGACGCAAGAATTCGTAATGTCCGATCATCAGTTGGGCTTTGCATCACCTAGGAAGCACGAAAAGGAGGAGCAGGTCACGATGAGGAGGGGGATTGCGGCCGTGGTGTGGTGATGCTAGCCAGGTCAAGTTCGAGGAGAGATGATCGCTGGAATGGACGGATTCCAATTTCATAAACTCTAGCTCCATATCAGTTCAAATGTGCACGACAAAAATTTGGGTTTCTTTCATGTACATGCTGTTATCTTGGGAGGAAGAAGAATGGAAGTTTAGGCAATTAGGTGAAGTTGTAATTACTTTATTTAATTTAAAATGTATTGTCAACTTCTAAATTTCATAACTCGTGCATACACTACAATAACGACACCAGATAGCGACGGCTTTTAGCCGTTGCCGGCCGTCGCTAGCCGACGCTAAATGTCGTCGCTATATTTTTCGTCGCCCAATAGTATAGCGACGGCTTTGGCGACGGTTCCGTCACACAAATGGCGACGGCTCGCGACTGCAAATGTGCCACATGGAAATTTTCCAACGTCTAAATGTCGTCGCTAGGCGTCGCTAGGCGTCGCTAATCTGAACCAAATGGCCGTCGCTAACCTGGGTAAAATTCTGTGCACCTGCACAGCCCATATACACTTCAAACAATAACTATTAAATACCATCATCACAACCGCTATACACTATATTCATCAACTATAACCATCATATATCCATCATATAACATCACTATACATGCAAACAATATAAAATCCAACTAAATCCATTAAGCAGAATATGTACATAGTAAACCGAAATATCTACATAATATCCCCAAATATATATAATATCCAACCAAATCCATCAACTAGAAGTCATCAAAATATGTACATAATATCCTGAAATATGTATACACCAAACCAACCAAAATGTGTATATACCAAACTATAACACGAGCAAACAAACATATCTACTCCTCACCATCGCTGTCGTCCTCTCCAGGCATCCTCCCATGCTGTTGCAAATAAGCTGCAATCCGCTCATCCAGCTGTTGCTTGAAGAAACTCTTCCTCCAATCATTTATTTCATCCACTGTCGCCCTCAACTGAGCAATCTCCGCTTTTTGCTGCGACCTCCTGTATGCACTCTGCATTCTCATCGCCTGTAAAATAGTTCATAATTATTTATATATTAATATATATATATATATATATATATATATATAATATTTTTAAAATTATTTAACTATTCATATGCATGAGTAAATTTATATATTAGTACATGTCAAAATTTACCTCCACATTTCCATAGCTATACCGTCGACTGGTCCGAGAAGGCGGGTCAATAATAACATCCCAAATATGGTTCTCCTCCTCTACCGTAAGCTCTTCCCGACCAGTGGACTGTGCTACCCGAGCCCGCTCGGCTTCGTACCTCTCCTGCGATTATAAACAATTGTTTTACATGATAAAAACCGAATTTCAAGTTTTTGAAAATAAAATAAGACAAAAATATTGTTATTAACAATAAATTAATTTACCATTACGGATTGTGATTTTCCATCCGTCCACTCGTATGAAACATTGCCCTCTTCGTCAGTCCTCTCTATGGCATGCATCACCTTGAACAGCTCGGCCATAGTAGGCTCGCGGTTGTATCTCGCGGCCTGAAAATATATAAATATTATTGCTAATATGATTATAAAATATTTTAATAAAATGTAAACACAGTTTATAAATTTAATTACCAGCTCTCTCTTACGCTTCTGAAAGGATTTGGAGCCACCACGGTGCAATGCAGGATTTTTATTCCTGTTTGCCCGGTTCCGCGCAGATAACTCCTACAAATTAAGATAAATTATCATGTATATATCTTGCGAGATTTATATTAGATTTAAATAACAAAGCAAACATATATTACTTACTTTTGCTGCCGGACTATCCCAAAGCCGAAGAAAATCATTCCATACACCCTCACTCATCCAGTTCGGCTTTTTTCCTGAATTCTTAGCCTTGGACAATGTATCCCTGTAATTTTTCCTCATTCGTTTGTTCCAGTGATTTAAAAAAACGTCTAAGTCCTCAGGGTCAACGCGGACTGCAGCCTGTAAATTAAAATTATTTTAAGTTTTATAGATTATATTAATTTACAACTGAAATTCAAACTACTCCTTACAAGTAAATCCGCCTGTATTGCGCTCTTGACATGAAGGGGGATGTCGTCCTAGCGAGGCCAACAACCGTCCATCCGACTCTGAAAAGCCTTCCTCGAAACCTGTAAAATATAATTTGATGGCTCCACCTCAAAGCCACTGCAAAAGTTATGATATACATGTTTAGTGGATTTTAAAACTTATACTTTAAATAAAATTGATACTTACCCAGCACTTCTAGGAACAACTTCTGCCATCGGACGTAAGTCCGGTGCAGTGCCACTGCCACCTGCACCGGGAGATGGGGATGGCGTGCCTGTCAGACTTCGTCTCCTGCCAGACATATCTGCTAAAGAAAAACAATATCATCACAGAACAATTATAGAAATTCACTACTACATAGCATGTTTCAATCACTTTCACAGAAACAATTATAAAAATGTACTAGTACAAAACATGGATAAAAATTATATAAATAATCATCACAGAACCATAATAAAAATTCACTACTACATAACATGTTTCAATCACTTTCACAGAACAATTATAAAAATTTACTAGTACAAAACATGGATAAAAATTAACTAAATGATCATCACAGAACAATTACAGAAATTTACTATTACATCGCATGTTTCAATCACTATCACATAACAATTATATCAATAACGATCAGTCTTCATCATTTTCTGATTCAGACTCAGTCTCGTATTCTATCTCATTTTCTTCGGTACTTTCGAATGCATCAAATAAGACGTTCGATTCATCATTCAAAGGCCCTACATCAATATCATCAGTTATTATTATTTCTGTATTTGATTCAAGATCGGCTTGATATGCTGCTTCATCTGGAATATTATTTCCATCAAACGCAAACCTTGGTTTCGTTTTGAAAACAGCAGACCAATCTGCTTTATCTCTTTTCAAAGATGGATACGGAGCAAAATAAACTTGTAACGCTTGCTTGGCTAATACAAAAGGATCGTACTTATAGTAGTGTGATGTATGCCTTATTTCAATAAGTTTATACTCTTTATGCACGTTGATTCCGGAATCAGGAACGTTACTGAACCAATTGCACTTAAATAAAAAAACCTTTAATAAAGGTTTAACATAATATGTCAACTCTAGAATCTGTGTTAAGACGCCGTAAAAATCTTTTAAATGCTCATCTGGATCATCACTGCCTTTGACAAATACCCCGCTGTTATATGTTAATTTTTCAGCCCCGTAATCTTTCGTGTTGAACTTAAACCCATTGATGAAGAATATTGGATAAGTCTTCACATTTCTTTTAATCGCAAGATGTCGTAAGCCTTCATCAACGACACAGTTTCTTGGCTCATAAACTTAGTTCAAAAACCATTTGGCAAATTCTTTACTGAGATCGCCAGATGGATACCGTGATTCGTAGATACTGCATATATGTAATATGTGTTATAATTATTACGTATGTACAAGTAAATTACAAGTGAATTAGGCTTCATATGAAGTTCCGGGCGCTTACAATAGTTTGCAATATCAAGCCTTGAATTCAAATCGTCCTTGGTTTTGCCCTTTACATTCAAAATTGTATTAAACAGATTATCAAACACGTTCTTTTCGTTGTGCATCACGTCAATATTATGTCGGAGTAAGAGATCTTTCCAATATGGTAACTCCCAAAATATACTTTGTTTGCACCAATTATGAATGTCTGACTTTCCTGGGATTTCAGTCTGGACTCCAGTTTCATGTATCTTTGGATAGTCTCTTACAATTTCGTATATTTCCTCGCCTGACCAAACCTTGGGTGGTTTCAGATTCTCTTCTCTGTTAGCTATGAAAATTTTCTTATCTCTTCTAAAAGTATGATTGGGATGAAGAAAACATTGATGACAATCAAACCACGAAACTTTCTTCCCATATCGTAACGAAAATGCTCGTATTTCTTCCATACAATAAGGGCATGCTAGACGACCGACCATACTCCAACCAGAAAGCATCCCGTACGCAGGAAAATCATTAATCGTCCATAACAAAGAAGCGAATAACCGAATTTTTTTCGTTGATACATCGTAAGTTTCGACTCCTTCATTTCACAATTTCTTCAACTCTTTGATCAATGGTTGTAAATAAACATCAATTCCTTGGGTTGGATCATAAGGGCCGGGAACGACAGTGGTAAGAAACATATATGGTGTCTTCATACACATCCATGGAGGTAAATTATACGGAGTAACGATAATTGGCCAGGATGAATATTTACTACCAAACTGTGAAAATGGTGAAAATCCATCCGTACATAAACCAAGTCTGACATTACGGCTTTCCGCAGCAAATGCGGGATAAGTCTTATTGAAATGTTTCCATGCTTCACCGTCGGATGGATGTATCAAAGTTCCTTCTTCCACTGTTCTCACACTATGCCATCGCATATGACAGGCCGTAGCAGAAGATGCATATAATCTTTGAAGTCTGGGAGTGACGGGTAAATAATGCATTCTCTTGTACGTGACTTCTTTCCCTTTCTTCTTTCTTGGTTTGTATCTTTCTTCGTTACATATTTTGCATTTTCTGAGGTCAATGTCGTCTTTCCAATACAACATGCAACCTTTCACACATGCATCTATCTTCTCGTACGGTAGACCGAAAGCGGACATCAATTTATTTACTTTATAATGACTATCGCACATCAGATTATTGGGTGGCATGTGTCGTTTTGCAGCTTGTACAACTGCTTTAAATGCAGCTTCTGTAAGGTTGAATTTTGATTTCATAGTTATGTATTCGGCGGTTACTGAAAGTTCGGTTCCGCTTTTACATCCGTCCCACAACGGCCTCTTAGCAGAATCCAACAAATCGTATATTTTTTTAGCCCCCGCAGTCGGTTCTTCTTCGATATTTTCATCTTCATCGACAGCTTCAGTTGTAGGAAACATTGATCGAGCTGCATCATCCACCATATTTTCTATCGGATTCGTCATCATATTACCGTCCTCTAACACTTCAGTATTAGGTGTAGGTTCAACAAGTTCTCCATGACGATCCCAGAAATAATAATCAGGCATGAAACCATATTGATACAAATGTACTTCAACTATATCCGGTTTTCAATGCTTCAAATGTTGGCACTTACTACACGGGCAATGATTTCTGTATCGTTTCGGTTATTAGATTTAGAAAATCTAATAAATTCATGTACACCGTTGTAGAAATGTTGCTTTATTGATCTCTTCTTTCCAGTTCTAACTTCATACATCCAAGTACGGTCGAGAAAATAATTGAATATTTTTCCTGATTTGAAAATGTATGTTAGACGATTTAAATCATTAATTTTCAACCATTCTTCATTGTAAACAGTTCATCGTTGCAGAAAATTCAAAATATAAACTTCACTTTTTTTTTTTGGTATTTTGGTTTTCACTTCGGTGGTCAGTCATCCTACTTCCCATTACAAACACAATAATGTAATTATATTTTATAAATCATTTCAGATTAAACGGTTCAACAAAATTTCGACAGCACTTCGCTTATGTTCCCTGTATCGTGCACAAATGCATGTACACATGGAATGTAAATGAAGTGCTGTCGAAATTTTGTAAACGTTTAAAATGAAATGATTTATAATATGTAATTACTTTATTGTGTTTGTAACTTGTCCAATACAGGGACAAATCCGACAAATATTGTATCAGATGAATATAAATGTACGTTCCGTTACAAAACGAGCATCCATATAACGATCATATACAACACTTGCTAGACGGGGCCAAAGCCAATTTAAGGGATAAAAAAATTTCTTTAAATTTTATCAAATATTGTTGTTCTTTTCAAATTTTGACAATGTTTCAACTATTTATATTTTATTTCAAAAATTTGTGTATTTAAATTTTAGTTCAACATTCGATTAACAATTTTAGTTCAATATTCATTTATTTATTTTTTTACGACATAGATTTTATAATGTGACTATTTTTTGTTGTTATATTCATTTCTTAATTTCTTTACAAAATCGATTTTAGTACAATATCAGTTGTTTTTAGAGTCATTTCCTAATTTTTTTTAATTTTTTTTATAGATATTTGCAGAATTTTTAATGTTCTCATATTCATTTTTTATTTTTTTGTACAAACTTTATTTTTTACAATATATACAATCTTTTGCATTTTGGCCGTCGCTAGCCGCCGCTAGTCATCGCTGAAATTATTAAAATGGCCGTCGCTAGCCGTCGTTCAATCAACGGGATAAATAGAAGAATTATCAGTGAATATAATTAGAAAACAACAAATTCTAATTATCAAATAGATAATTAGAAAACAATAACAATCTAATTATTAAAGAAAAATTTGTCAATTTAAATTCACTTAACAACTTAAATTTGTAATTTATCAATTCCATAAACTATGAAATACTTTCATGTAAATTTTTCAATAACTAAGTTAATCATTAATATACGCTATTTTTTCACCTGACACAACTAACAATGTTAATCGCCAACACTAATTATCTACATCAACCATTTATTCAACTTCATGATAAACTAATTAATGTAATACCTAATTCAAGTTCATGATAATAAACTAATTAATCTACCAAATCAACATACAACACTACTAATACCTAATTTAACAACATTACTAATACCTAATTTAACAACAAAAATCAATTTAACAACAAATACTAATTGAATTAGGGTTTAAACTAAACCTAAAAACATCAAATTTACATTCAAACGAGAGATTAGGAGCATACCTACATGAATTTGGGTGATTTGGAGGCATTGGAGCGGCGGCTGCGGTGACGGAGGGGCGGCGGATTGGGAGAAGGAGATTGATTTTGGGGGAGGAAGATAATGAATTTGCTGCTGTCGACTTGGATCTGTATATTGCGTATAGCGACAGCTAGCGACGGCCGCTTTTTTTAGCCGTCGCCAGCCGTCGCTAGGCTCCGTCGCTATACGAAACCTTTCTAGCAGTGATACGAGATCCAATTGAGACGAAAGATTTTGCATTGCGATCATGAAGATGAGAACTTTGCAATGAATTTGATTTGGATGGATTTGGAGATGGTGGAAATTTGGATTAAAATCGAATGTTGTTCGATTTTAGTTCCAAACTGGAACGCCTTGGCGACAACAGAAAATAAAAGGTGATTGTTTTATAACGCTCACAAAGTACTAGAATAGTTTTATGCTAGTTAAATTTGAAATAATGTAGTGATATAATTTATTGATCGTTGTTTGATAAATTTAATTATTATTCGAATTAGCTGTTAAAAATTAAAATTGATAGTTAAATTTGAAACTGGAATATAATTGCCAGTAAAACATCCGATATTGATAACTATGTAATTGTTGTGAATTATTGGTTGATTTGGATGTTGATTGTGATGAATTCCGTTGATTGATGTTTTGGATGATTTGGATGTTTATTTACTTTGATATATCATGTTATCACTTTGTAAATTATTTGTTGTATATAACACTATAAATCAAATTATTTCGAATAAATTAAGAAACGGATTGAAATGATATATACCTTTGACCTTATGATTTGGATTGAAATGATATATATATATACATATATATGTATATATATATCCCTGAAATTAAATCGAAATAACTATTCACTTGGCCATAAGATAGAAAATTATATACGGACATCAGATTGGTTAAATTAAATGATTTTAAAATTTTTGATTTGAAATTTATTTAAATGATATGATTTAAGGAAATAAAAATCAAATTTATAGAAATCAAATTATTTTCGAACTGGAGCTCGAAATATTAAAATTTAAATTTGGTAAACGAACTGTTGTAAATAATTGAAGTTGAGATTTTTAAGTTATAATCAAAATAGGAATTAAATTTCAGAAATTGATTTGATTTAAAGGATTGGACTTTTATGCAAACTTTGAATATTACTAAATAAAAGTGATATAAAATGATATTTCCAAAATGGAGCTCAAAATTGAATTATATTTGAAAATTTGAATTTTACATTGAATATTGAAGGTAAATTTGATTTTAGTGTTTTGAATCGATATTTTGAAATTCGAACATGGAATTGAAATGGTTTAATTTTGGGAATTGAGTTGAAATTAATCGGGAATTGGAATTGAAATTAATTTGAAATTGATTTGAATTAAAATTGGAATCGAAGTTAATTCGACCTGAAATCGGAACCGAATCGATTAAATCAAAATGGAAATTTAATATGATTTGAATTGAGAAAATTAGAACTTAATCGATTTGACTTTGAAACTATTTTCAAATAAATTATTGTAGTGTAAGCTATTAAAAATCTACCTTTTTAAATATTCAAATTATTTTGATTTTCCAAATTATTTTACTATATAAACCATTTTCAATACTCAAATTATTTTCTATTAAACTATTCTAAATATTTAAATATTTTGAAACTATTTAAACTATTTTCTAAAAATTCAAACTGGTTAGAGGGGTGGAATGTTTATGTTTAAATCTTGGATTTAAATAGGAATTGGGTTAAATGAAGTTATAACTTAAATTGAAATTCAAAACAACTTTGGAAGCTAAATCGGGATACTAATGCGAAAATAATTTTGAAAGAAATGGTGTATTTTGAGTGAATATGATGATTTCGAAATGGATTTGATTTTTAAGCGAATATGATATTTTGATATCAAGTACAAATTATTTTCAAAATATAACAGTACCAATCGGTGTGTAAAACGACATTTGGTTGTTAAAGAGAGTGGGGCCTCTTACTGGCATACTCTCTATCAATATTGGAACCACTTTAACAACTGTGTATGTGGAGTGATGATCTAGAATGAAGTGGTTGGATTTGACGTACGTTTGCTGGATTTGGAGAAAGAGAACGATGATGGATTAGTTTGGCACTTGTGCCAATTTGAAATGACTAAAACATGAGCTGTACAGGCCAAGCGGGCTAGCTACCCCGAGCAGACACACTTCTTCGTATAACCATCATTTACATTGTGATTGATTGGTGCGCACCCTTGGATTTTGAGAGTGTTGGACGCGGTGGGCGATCATGGCTATGATGCGTTACCACCAACCGGGAAGTGTAAACTCGTAGTATCCTACCATGGGCATTGCCTTACGGGCTTGTCATACTTTTGTCCTTATACAAGACCCATACGATTTTGGTTTAGTGTTTTCGTACCACGATGCATCCCTATTCACCGATGGTTTACTGGTGTTTTATATGCAAACTGTATGACAATGCTTAAAAATGCATTAAGGGGGATTAATGCATGCTAAGAAAAATATTTACTTTATTGATTAAACATTATATATGTAGCGTATTCTACTATTTATAAATATTTTGATGGATCCTTAAGAGATGGAAAATCCCATAATATCTCTTGAGTTATTACACGCACGTTATACATTGGATAGGAGATGTGAAACCCTGTAAACATCTCTGATGCCACGACACTCATATTATATGCGCTATCGATTTGACTCACATAAGAATATTTTAGTCCCGACCCGAGTGTTTTGTCTTTTCATTACGCTCGGGTGAGCCCTGAGTTTTTCAGCGTATGGAAGGTAATTTTTTCGGAGGACGAAGATGAAGATTTGGTATATTACTACTATTATTATTCTCTGCATTATGCTATTTTACTGCATTATATTTAGATCTGTTGTATATGTATAACTCTGATATATGTTGTATAAGTTATAATCAAATGTATAGTAACAACTTCATGGACTATTTATTTGATTATTATATTTTATCGTTTCACTATGAGATTCCGTGTTTGCTTTCTTCTTCTTTTCTTATTTTTCTTAGTTTACCCCAATGATTATCTATGTTCCAAATTGTTTGAGTCAGACATGTATGGTTATTGTCGATTTAAACCTTTTGAAATGTGGGTCGTCATACTAGAAGTATTTGGAAGCATAATTAAACAAGTGTCTTCCTAATTGGTGAATTACTACTTAGCATCAAAACGGGGAGTGGAGGTCGGGGAATCCACCACTGGTGGTGAATTCGTTCGGTGGAATTAAGAAGGCATTTTGGAAAAAACAAAAGGTAGAAGAAGATGGAGGCAGCAGGTGATGACTTGGGGATGAGATGAAGCAAGTAGGAATAAACTTTAAAATTGGAGAAAATTTGGGGATTTGAGAAACTCAAGGGAGCGACATTCGGTGGAGAGTTGAATTTTAGCAAAGAGAAATGTGTGTGGAATTAGGAATGCCACTCCCGGAAACAAGATTTTACGTGCGAAAATACCAGCTCAAGAGAAATTGATTTTGACTCTTATAGCAGACAAATAGGTAAGTACGATAAAAAAACTGTTGAAACTGGAAAATTAATACGCCAACATGCTATCTTTTTTTACAATCTATACGATATTTACTGTCGTTCCCGTTGGAGGGTCCGTCGGAAGCTAAGCATATGAAAGAAAATTAAAAATTACGGCCATGCAATGCTTACATGAGGTTCATCTCCATTGCAATTAACAATGGTGCTTAGGGCAAGATTCTATACAACACTATAAATCTTCAAGATTTTCCATGGTAGATGATTATTAAGATAGGGAGGAAAATGAGTTTTGGGTTTAAAGTAAGAAGGCGTTTTTAAAAAGGTTAGTGGGGTAATTTTATTATGGAATTATAAGAGTGGACTAAAAATTTGAATACTCCCTACAACACTTTTTTTTTAAAAATGACATTCCTTTAGCATTACTTGGAGTTTCCTAGATAATCGTAAGATAATGCAGGCAATGTATTCGACAATTTTAAGAGTGCTTTATGACTTAACTGGAGTGTAACTGTGGGTTCGGTTTAGGCATCTCCAGGCTTACATAATTGATTACTGGGTTCCAAAAAAAATATATTAATAGCTAACCGAATTTACACCTTTGAGTCGCGACCATATTAGTGAATCCTCTGAAAGACCATGCTATTTAATTAGTTTATAATGTGTTATAAATTAATTAATATTTAAGAAATATTAATATTAGTCTACTTTATGTTTGGGGTGTTATTCTTCAACTAAATCAAGAACAATTCATATCATATAGAGAAAAACAAATCAAAAAATCAACCAATCATATCCTAAACAAAGCAACAAATATATATAGAAGTCATTCAGCCATACCTAAATAATCTAATTACACTAACAACTAAGAAAATGGAAAAACATTCTAAAAAATAGTGGAAATGAAAAACTTGGACCTTATCTTCGCTTCCCAAGTTCTCTTGTTTGAGTTACTCTTCCCATCCTAACTAAATAAACTTTACATGCTGGTTTATATATTTATCTCAAACGCTAACCTTAATTGTACGTGCACAAGTACAACTATGCAATCCTTACCACTAACTCAAATAAATCAATGCCAAAATGCACTATAACAAGTCATCTTAACATAAAATGCTCCAACTGAAATGCAGCCTCATACAACATCTAAATATATATACACAACAATTGGATCAATCCAATAGTATACTTTTTACTTCATCTTATGAATGTTAGGATATGACAACTCAACAGTAGATGGAGAACCAATCACTTGAATCACCAAACGATTCCCTATCCCACCTAAGAACATCAAAATCAGGTGATACCTTAACCTAGTGAACATGTTGTAACTTCTCTTTCTAACTTCAACTTAACTTAAGTGGTATTACTTCACTTATGATATCACTTCTTCAAACACCAAATAATTATAATATCGACGTATTGCGCTCTCAATCTATGAGAGACTTACAAATTTTATCCTAAGTTCTATAACATACAAGAAAGCAACAAAAATAAAGAAATCCTATCCTATTCAAACATAACAAACAATAATCCTAAATCTAAGTGAAATCCTAACCTAAAATCGTGATAGCGTCACCACTCACGTGCCGCTTGTATGCAACATAAACTATGTACGCTTAAGTCGCTGTTTCATAAAAACTTTATTAGATAGATAGTCTCTCTTCAATCTAAGGGATGATTAAAGAGAATCTACCTAATCCTTTCGCCAAATCATATTCAAATCTCAAAATTTCATTTCCATGAAAATCGCCTTCGAATTTTAATGTTGCAAACTTAAAATACGTTTTTTTTAATTCTTCAAATCAAGTTTGGAAAAATAGCATGAACCACTTCATTCCACATCATTGATAATATTTTCTTATATAATCTTGGTACCAACTTAAATTGGAATATCTTCCACGCAAAAAAATCTAGTATCCATAATTCCCTTCATACAAATGTACCGATGACCTTTCCCAAACATAACTTCTTATCATCTTGCATTTTCAATATTATTGAAAAGACAACTCTTTGAATGGCGTCTTGCCATATCAACCAACAACTCTATCTAGGAATATCGGCAATGGATCATGCCCTAGCATAGTGAACATGGTATCGAACCCATATTACATCCAAGTGGTAAAATATTCTCTATTCGAGTAAGTTATACAATAATCTAATCCAAATCCAAAACAATATACTTGTAGTTGCACAACTTGAGTACTTGTACTTTTATAGTCATCCCCAAAAACACATACAATGAGACTACATGTACTTGCCTAATGTCCTATAACCTCCCAAGCCAAAGCAAATATGTGCAGTGTAACATTATTTGAAACGTCAGATCAACAACATCCATCGACAAACCGACCAAATCGTCTACCTTTCCAATGATATAAAATAATAAATCATCTAAAAGTTATTCTCATCCATCATCGACCATTACCGCAATGACACAATAAGAAAGGGTGCGAATACTTGAAATTTAAAAAAATTAAACTATGGACCGAACACCGAGTTGGACTGCATAGAAATCTTATTGGATCAAGGAACCGTATCACGTAACAAACTTTAGGCACTTTAACCAATTTTTCAACTACATCTTAAAATATTCTCAATTGATTTAATAACGGGATCCGATTAACTGAAATTTCAATATCACGAACGTGTCTTTTACCATTTAGCTTTCCAACTAAAACTCTACTTCAACTGTACCTTCAAAACTTCCAATACCATACGAGTATAACTTTAGTAAAATCTCATCTATACAATCTTAATCCAAAAATTTTGCTATTCTTTTAACATCTCTTCATTTCGATGTTTCAACTAAATGATTTGGATTTACTTCAAATGCGATCCCTCTTTCACCAACTTAGAAACTCCCCTATCCAACTCTCGATTTCTCTTCTAGATTCATACATTTAATTTACATGTCTATAGGCTTAGTAAGTTTTATTTATTTGGGGAGGAAGATTAGAAATTTCTATGAATGCATATAAGATTCCTACATTATAGGATGGTATTAACTCATCATCATGGGTCCATGGTATTACAACATACAAAAGATCATGCACAGTTTGTTACTACTCATCCAAATCATACTCTTATCACCATCTAATATCATCCTATAACAAGTCATCCGATCTATTCCAAAATCCGTCCATACACTAGGAAACTTAGTACATATGTGTCCCTAAAGAACTCTATACTATGTATAACCAATTTCAAATCATAAAAAGATGGGTCAATCCTTCTATGGGATTCGACATCAAAATAGATTCACGCGCTATAACTTTACGTATCAGAGGATCATAAAATATTTTTATTTTATTCATATTAGTTTGTATAATTATACGATTTTGGGATATAACTCTTGGAGACATTTTACATATCTATGATTTTTTCTGAATTCCTGTGTGACCATTTTGACCCTAAAAATCTTATTTGGGCTATAACTTTTGGTAGGAGTTGAATTAGGGTCTCAAACCAGTTCTATTGCTTTAGGATGATGGTCTCCCATTTAGTAGAATGGCCATAATAGGAAAAAGGACATACAATTAGGAAGTTATGTCAATTTTAAGTTTAGATAACTATTGGCCAGTATTAATGTGTAATTAATTAAGCCGATATGTAGACCCATTAGTTTAATTCGATATTATTATAAATAGAGGGCTACAGAAGTTAAATTAAAGTTTTTTCTTCCTCTTTTCCAAATCAGATCTAAACCCTCATTAACCCTAGATTCATCCAAAATGACACAAATCACTCTCTAAATCTAGCTAAATCATTAATTAGAGAGAAGATCATCAATTAGAAGATAGAGATCATCATTTTGGTTGATTTGCATTTTGTTCTATTGCTTTCCATATTGGATCTAGACAAAAATTGGTTGATTTTCGTAATTGGTGAGTGGTTTATGCCTTTCTCGCTATCCGATCCATGTTTATATGATAGAATGATAGGTTTTAACATGATTTTTGACCTTAAACTTTTTTCTAACTTTAATAACATGTTTACATATGTTTATGACCTAAATTGATGAATTCTAATATGATCTTTAGCATTTGTTTTGAAATTCACCTTATTCGTATTCATATGTTCATTTATTTCTTAGACTTGGATTAGAATATGCTTGATTGCTACAATTCTATATATTGCTGTGTGAGTGGATGTATATGCATGTTATTCAATGCTTGTATGTTGTGCTTTGATGTTGTTTGCTAGTGTTTCGAATATTTAGGTAGATATGTTGATGAATTTGAAAATTGGAGGCAAAGTTGGTTGAAATTGGAAGAAACTTGAATGAGAGGCTTTGGAACATGAGATAAGCTTGTAAAATAATTTCTGCCTCAAAATTTGCTAAGGACTTAAGTCAGCACCAAGATGAAGATTCAGTACCGAGTTTATTTGAAGGCTTCGATGGATCGGTCAAGTTGATGGGTGGGTAGATCATGGCTAGTGGAGGTTGTCCATGGCAATATGTTTGGAGATTAGCTAAATGTTGGATACTATGCCGAGTTGTTTCTTAAATTTGGAGTTGAATGCTTTAAATTAGGGGCCGAGTTGTTTTGATGAATGGGTTAGGGTCTAAATCACTTGAGAAAGAAGTACTATTGGTAGAGTGATTTACTTAGCCAAAATTGGCTAAATGAATCGGCGCATGACACGGTGCCGCGTCATTTTGACTCGGTACGAGTTGTTTTAGTGAGAGTTATAGGGTCAGACTTATACAAGAGGAAGCATGGACTCTGTAGATAATGCTGAAGGAGTTGACTCGTTCGCTTGAGGATTGTATGGTGATGTACCAGCATGATAGAAGCTATGTATCTTTGGTTTATGACTCATGAAATATAGCGGCTCGATAAAGGAGATAGCCATGGAGTAGGAACATGAAGGGCTCCAAATATTGGAAACCAGATTAAGCAAAGGAAGGGCTAGAATCCAAATGGAGCAAAGGAGGGCTTGAATGTATGTGTTAAGGAATCATTGATACTTGAAGTGTTTTCTATTGTACACGAAGCAGGGGTATTATAAGTAGGGATACCCATGAATCAATGGAGTGGATCTGAATACCTTGGACCAGTGGCTTTAGGTCTAGTGTCTAGCTTTGGGCTATGAGACACGTATCTAGCTTTAGGCTATGTGATATCAGAGTACACTGAAAATCGAGATTTCCATGAGTCTTTGGTAGTAAAGAGGCAATATGAGTTATCATTTATTCATAGCACTTGGAATAATAGTAGGGATTGCTTGATGGATGCTAGTTGCTATGATTGCTTTGGTTGCTTTCTAGGCTATCACTTGATTGCATGTAGGTATTGGAGATAGGAATACCTGGAGAGCTGATATCCTTATTTTTAGTAGAGTATCTTTATGTTATTTTTAGAATAATATAATATGATGTTATGAGATAACTCTTTGGTTGCACGGACATGTTAGGTATGATTCGTGTACCACTATTCCTTACTATATTTACGTGCATAGTATTTTGTTATTCATTTACCACTCACACCAGACTGTTGTTTGACCCAGTATTTTATGCTTTGTTTCTTATTCTATGAGGTACTCTTAAATGAGTAGACTAGATAACTGGTCTAGATAGCACGGTAGTTGTGCGGAGGATGAGCTAAAGTTGGCATCAAGATTCATAGGTCCTTTTCCGATAATAGAAAGGATTGGGAAGTTAGCGTATAAGGTTGACTTACCTGATAAGATGGCGGGCATGCACAATGTCTTTCATATCTCCTATCTAGGAAAATTTATGCATGACTAAGGCATGATGATTAAATTTGATCAACTTGAAGATATTGATGTTGAACTAGAAGTTCTGAGATCTTGTATGCCGGTCGGTTCGTATTGTTGGACACGATATGAAACAGCTTTGGAGAAAGTCAATGAAGCTAGTAAAAGTACAATGGAGAAATTCGATGAAGCTAGTAAAAGTACAATGAAACAGCTTTGGAGCTCTTTGAATGGTAAGATCCATCGTTTATCGTATTTGCTTTCACCATTGTATACCGCATTTGATAGGTTAGTATTTCGCATGCTAGGGTAGATTTACTATTGATTGGATGATTGCTTGTTTGATATGGTTGATGGATGCATATGGTTGTTAGGCATGCAGAGTAACTATGGTTGCTTATTTATCGACTTGTTAAGGGATTTCAAGGGCAAAATTCGTAATGGGGATGTAACGACTTGTATTTTACATATCGAAGGACTATAAAGTATTTTTATTTTATTCATATGAGGTCGTATGATTCTATAATTTTGAAATTTGACACTTATGGACATTTTACACACCTACGATTTTATCCAAATTTCTATGTGACCATTTTAATCCTAGAAATCTTATTTGAGCTATAACTTTTGATAGGGATTGAATTGGGATTTCAAACCATTTCTATTCCTTAAAGTGGTCATAATAGGAAAACAGACTTACGGTTTGAAAGTTATGCTTGTTTTAAGTTTAGACAACTATATGCTAGTATTAATACGTAATTAATTTAGCCGATATGTAGGCTCGTTAGTCTAATTCAAAATTATTATAAATAGAGGGTTGTAGCAGTCAAATTAAAACTTTTCCCTCTTTCCCAAATCAGATCTAAATCCCCGTTAAGCCTAGATTCATCCAAAATCACATAAATTACTCTTTAAATCTAGCTAAATCATTAATTAGAGAGAAGATCATCAATTAAAAGATAGACATTGTTATCCCGCTTTTTGGCAAAGCCGTGATACCAAAAGATCGATCGAAACCAAAGGACAGTTCGTCTCGGAGATTGGTCACACTTCGTTTCACTATGGATATCGCTGAATTTTGTCCGAGTCCAGATTGAGCTACAATTGATAGGACATGACAGGAATGATCATAGAAGTCAGCATCTCAAATTTCAAGTCAATCCGAGTTCATACGCTCGAGTTATGATCGATTCAATTTGAAGCGAAAAGCCCAGATTTCGTATCCATCACGATAGGTGTTTTCATATCCATCACCGAACACTGGTTCGAACCGATCACCTTCGTATGGATCAACTTCGAATCCATCGAAGTGTCTCGGATTCGACTCCATCAACTTCGAATCCATCAAGTTCGTATCGATGGACCTCGTACCCATCAGCAGATGAAGCGCTTCGTATCCATCAGCCAGTGTCTGCTTCGTATCCATCAGATCATCTTCCGTCGAATCCATCGAAGGGTGCAAGTTCGCATCGATTGACTTCGTATCCATGGAGAAGCTATAGGGCTCGTATCCATCAAAGAAAGTCTTGTTCGTATCCATCAACAATCAGTTGTTCGACTCCATAAGCAACTACTGTTCGAACCCATCGGTGAAGCTTCATTCGAATCCATCAAGCCAGCATGCCAAGGTGACGTGTCATCCATCGATACGAACGCGCCGAGATATATGGAGTCGACGCGGTCAACTCGGAGTGAAGACTGGATCGATTCGAGGTTTTCCCTCCACGTCATCGCAAAGGTGCGTGCCACCATCGATTCGAAACCATCGATTCGAAGGGATGGTTTCGAACCAAACAGCCGCACGAAGAACATCATCTCGCATCCACGATAACTCGAGGTCTACTAATCCAAATGCCATGAAATTTTCACAGAATCTTGCATACATATTGAAGAATGTCCACACCAAATTTCACCTCGATTGGATGATTTTCTGATCGATTCGAATGGAGTTCGAATCAATGCCAAAGTGGGCCCAAATTTCCTGAGGCCGGGCGCATGGGCCCCCTCACGTGCCAGAAGTGGTCTCCCGAATTTTCAGCGAATTATCAGCATCCTACGCCTATAAATAGAGCCCCAGGCCAACAGAAAAGGGATCTTTCGACTCTCAAGCGCCTAGACTCTGCCGGATCGAGATCTCCATCATCCTACATCATATTTCTGCTGTTGATTTCGAATTTCCAGTTGTAACTTGCTGTTGATCGCTGTAACAACTTGTAATATTTTAAAGAGAATCAATAAAACTGCAAAAAACTTCACAGTGGACGTAGGCAACATGCCGAACCACTATAAATCGTTTGTCTACGCATTTACTTTACTGTTGATTGGAGTTTTTGTTAGATAATATTCGTTTTGAATTTACATTCTTCATTATCATCTCTTCAACGACTCTCGAAGAGTGTTGTGACCAATTGCGGTGCAAACACTTTGGTGCTTTCACTGAGAAAACCCAGATTTTCTCCTGCTCTTTGGATCTATCATCGATAACGGATTGAATAAATCTAAGAGAGAGATCCAGATCATCAAGTCCAAGTTCCTTCCATTCTATTCAGATTTGCAAAAGTCTAAGGAAAGGAATTCAACCTTCAAAGATGGTTAGCACAAGAACCACCTCAAACGTTGTAAATCAAGAAGAAAATGATAGACATAATCCTGCTCCACTACTTCCATCTAATCAAGATGCTACTGGACACTCGGAACCGTCAGGCCTGGTTACCCAACAAGAGTTACAGTTGCTACTCCAAGAGCTGACCCAGAGTTGGCAACAACTAGCAGAACAGCTATGTGCTAACGCCGAGCTGATCAACAAGCTGGATCGCCAGAAGCGAAAGAGATCCAAGAGAGACCATGCATCTCGCTCCTCCAGCGAAAGTTCTTCATCTTCTGATTATCATAATCGATCTCCATGACCCCGGCTAGATGGGAGTCACATGCCAGCCACTGGAGATCAACCGACACTGACCGTTGGACAACTGAGAGTTGGTCCATCAGCCAGTTTCCAAGCCGGACCCTCCTCCCGAGGAGGGGCCATTCCTCATCACACCACAGAATACCGTACCACTAACGTTGCGACTGAACCAGGGGTCGACGCCCGAGATCAGTCGAACCTGGACCGTCGTCATAGCGGACGTACTCCTGAACCGTATGTCCCAGAGGACTATGAGCCATGAAGGCAAGACTTGGACCGTCGACAACATCCGGTCCAACCCCAAAGTATGGAACGTGATCATACTCCGGCGCCAGCCGCACAAAATGCGCGAATGCCGGATCTTTCAACTATGATACGACAGATGATCCGTGAGAGCCAGGGACTCATGAATAATGATTGGGGAATTTTCCGAAGCCACACTCCTTTTACGGACGATATTCTCACTGCTGAACCCCCACGACGATTCAGGATACCAACTCTACCCATGTACGAGGGAAACTCCGACCCCAACCAACATATTCTGAAATATGAATGGTCGATGACCGCTGCCAGAGCCGATGATGCAGTGAAGTGTCGTAGTTTCACCCGGGCATCGCTACCATGTGGTTCACTCGACTGCCACCTCGATCCATCTCTTCATTCGACCAGTTGGCCACAAAATTTGTTGAACAATTCCGCATGCACGTCGCAAGGCCAAAAGATGTCAACACTCTGTCTAGCGTCACCCAAGCTCCTGGAGAGACGCTCGGACACTACTTAGAGAGATTCTATACTGTATGTGCGGAGATCAGCAATCCGAACGATAACTCCATCCTTATGGCGTTGACTAAGGGGATCGATCCCGATTCTGAGTTTGGCAACTGGTTAGCTGGTAAACCACCTGCATCATTGAACCGTTTCCACGCCAAGGTGGCTCAATTCTTGAGAAGAGAAGACGCGAAACAGTCTAGGAAGCAAACTGATGCAGGACCAAGTACGGAAGGGATCCAAAGCAACGTCACAATCAAATAGTCCGGTGAAAGCTCCGGAAAAGTTCAGTTGAACGTTAAAAACAAACAAGCTCGGCGAAGAGAGAGCGTGAATCAAACTAGAAAACGAGATCAAAATCGTGGCCCACAGTGCAAGAATCCAATGTTTGACAGTTACACTCCTCTGAATACATCACTAGAGGACTTGTACTTACAAACCTGTAATACAATTCAGTATCAAAAACCTGCACCAAAACCGTCGTCAGAGAGGAAAATCCAGACGGGAAAATTTTGCAGGTTCCATGAAAGCTACGGGCACAATACGAATGAGTGTCGCCACTTACAAGATCTCGTTGAAAAACTGATCAGAGAAAGGAAGCTGGAGCAGTTTGTGCGGGCATCGCAGCCTAGAGAAGCGGGCCCATCAAATCAAAACAATGGCCCCGATCGACCGAGATAAGAGGACTCCACTTGTCCTCGTGGAAGATTGGTGATAAACGCCATCAATGGCGGACCAACCTTCTCAGGAGCCTGAAACGACGAAGATCTTCGTCACTGTTGCACATGACAGGCTCATTCAATCTATGAACATTTTGCAGTTTCCTTCACGTTATGAAATTTGAATTTGTAATAAGGCAATGACTTTGCCATATTTTCTTATTTCAGCAATAAATTACTATCTCTTGAAGCTAGAGCTGTGATTCACCGAATGCAACATTCAACAATCACGACACATGAAGAGCTAAGTTCCATCAAACAATGGAATTTATTCAAATAGCGAGTGACTGCGATACGACCGGCCACTCACTTAGTGAAACCTCAGCTCGGGGGCAAGCCATCACATTAAAGGCTGAACTGGACCAACATACGACTGTTCTACAACTAACTCCAAATTCCTAGAGTGTGAATTGGTGTATAAACATCAAATAACTCGTTCTCGGAGTGCGAACGGACTCCAAATTCCCAGAGTGCGAATTGGAGTATAAACATCCAATAACTCTTTCCCAGAGCGCGAACGGACTCCAAATTCCCAGAGTGCGAATTGGAGTATAAACATCAAATAACCCGTTCCCGGAGTGCGAACGGACTCCAAATTCCCAGAGTGCGAATTGGAGTATAAACGTCCAATAACTCGTTCCCAGAGCGCGAACGGACTCCAAATTCCCAGAGTGCGAATTGGAGTATAAACATCAAATAACTCGTTCCCGGAGTGCGAACGGACTCCAACTTCCCAGAGTGCGAATTGGAGTATAAACATCAAATAACTCGTTCCCAGAGTGCGAACGGACTCCAAATTCCCAGAGTACGAATTACAGTATAAACATCAAATAACTCGTTCCCGGAGTGCGAACGGACTCCAACTTCCCAGAATGCGAATTGGAGTATAAACATCAAATAACTCGTTCCCAGAGCGCGAACGAACTCCAAATTCCCGGAGTGCGAATTGGAGTATAAACATCAAATCCATCGTTCCTAGAGTGTGAACGAATTCCTAGAAATCCCAAACAGGTGTGACTGACCATCTATCGCCAACTCCAACTTCTCAAAGCGTGAAATGGAGTATAAACATAAATTGCAGGTTCCCGGAGCGCGAACCCAAACATACATGCTATCTCCGAGTTCCCAGAGTGTGAATTGGGACACAAATACCAAGTCAAATTTCCCGGAGTGCGAACCGGAATATCAATACTAACTCCAAGTTCCCAGAGCGTGAAGTGGAGTATAAACATCAATTCCAGGTTCCCGGAGCGCAACCGTGTTACAAACATCGATAACTCTCAAATTCCTGGAGTGCGAATCAGATTATCGATCTCAAATTATCCTAAGTCCCCAGAATGTGGACATGTGCTTAAGATTTGCAATAAGTGCGATCAACTGCAAAAATACAAATGTTGTTCCCCAAAACTGGGGGGCAAAAAAGCTAAGTGTTAATCACTAACCAAAGTGATACAATGTCCGAAGTTCAACTTATTCATCGGTCACAACTTGTGACCAAGATTTTCAGACTTGGCAAATAAAACAAACTCTACTTGACGGTAAAAACACCACAAGTACACCAGACTGAAAACCAAACACTTAAGCACAAAAGAAATGAGAGTCGAAACAAAGAAATTGAATTTTATTTCAACTAACTAGAGATAAGGACTTACATGAAAATAAGTTCTTCCAAAACAGAATTCCTACCAGCAAGGGCCGAACCTGCGTCTATACATGGCCTACTAGCGGAAAACAAACACATGTTCCTATCTATCAAAAAAAATCCGCTTAAATGGCCCATCTATTTCTTCTTTTTCAGTCTCCTTATCAGCGGTTCATCCTCAGACTCGGTAGAAACAGAGATCCTTCGTTTGGAGTGCTCCCTCTTCGGTGGCTGCTCTTCGGCTGGGGGCATAATGTCAACGTCCTCCTCAGAGCTTGAATATACATGAAGGCTTCCCACCGGGGGAGTAGGAGGGACTGGATCTGCGACAGAAGACGGGGCGGACACCCGGGTATCGACCACAGTGCCACTCGGCAATATTACATTTAGAGGTGCTGAACCGTGCACCGTAGTCCTAGTTACAGTGCTGCCCCCTTGCCTCGCAGCCTCTAATTCTGCATTAATCTCGGCCAAAATTTCTTCATCACGAATCGCTTGGGCCTGGCTGGGGGCATCTGCAGTCTGCATTGAGGAGCTAGAGGTTGGCGGGAGGTCACTAACGATGAACGGCAAGTCTGTGGAGAAGCCACCCTGCTGGCCGAGCAGCTCGCTCACCATTTGCTCATCAAGAGATAGTGCGCTCCCCTGCGTCACCTCAGTTGACACTATTGTCACGACGGTCGTCTCAGTGGTGATGGCCTTCTCCCCTTTACTTGATTCTTGAGTCGCGGCAATCGGCGCAACTCCAGTCACTGAGCAAAGACAAGAAGAAGTTATTAGTAACTGCTTCAAAACAAACTCCCTATTTGAAATACACTTGAGATAAGTTCGGAATACCTTCCTCAACGTGGCCTGCTGACGATTGAGCAGCTTCAGAAACGTGCTCCCGGATAGGAGATAGCTGCGGTTGCTCTGGATTATAGGCAGGGACCGACTGTGAGTCAACCGTAGATGTGGGCTCTGACGGAAGTGGAGCGGTGATCTCAAGAACTGAAGCTCGATGCTCAACACCAGAACATTCCCCGACTTCCAAATGACGGGAGCCGACCATCTCCTTCTCATGAGAAATTATGGCATCATGAAGGATTTTATTTTCTTCTTCGGTCAACAACCGGTTTTCAAGCTCAAACTGGTCAATTGATTCATCCGGATGCGCCGCTTTCTCCTCCTCAATCAACCGACTCCAGGCGCTGTGAAGATGTACCAGATAATCCTCGAGCTAAGCCAAATTCCTCTGCCTTAGCACATTGGCATTATAAGTGATGAGGAGGTCTTCAATGTCGGCCTCCAGCTTGGACTCGGCAATTTCAATTTTTCTATCAACATCGACTTCGATCTCCACTATTTTAGCCCTCGCAGCATCACGCTCGGTCCGAAATTCTACCGCCTAATCACATGCCTCCTGTGCAGAAATGTTGGCGGTATCCCTTTCCTTCATAATTTCAGAAACTTTAGCCTTAAGCTCATTAAGCTCTTTCAAAGCCGCATCTCGCTCGGTAGTGACGATGGTGTTCCGGTGGCCCATGTCTTCCATCGTGACATAGTGCTCTTTTTTCATCCTATCCATAGTCGCTTGAGCTTCATCGGCCTTCGTAAGAGCCTCCATCTCTGATTTTCGAGATGATTCAGCTTCTGTGTTCAACACTTGTATGATGCGATCTTTTTGAGCCAGCTTGGCTTGTAGCTTTTCAATGACAGCCGCTCGTTCGAAGGCTAATGACGACGCTCGCTCGGCTGCCTTATACCACCCCTTGTATTGGGCATTAAAATCGTGCACATAATCGTGCGCCACCTGCTTGGCTTCCGGCGGGATTCTTTTCAAGTGAAGAGGAAAAATGTAGTTATCAAAGCAAATATTCGAAAAATCCTTCTTTAATTGCGCAAGCCTGATTGCTCCTTCCCCCGAAATTTCAGTAGGAGGCTGTTCCGTAACTATTGGAGACATTGCCTCAGATCTGGGATGGTGGGGCTCGGATCTAGAAGATTGAGAAGCTGACTTGTATCGAGAAGATTCAGAAGGGCGAGAAACATAGGCAGGAGGTTGTATAGGAGCTCTGGGAGGAGGAGTGCGAGATCGAGACCGACGTCTGTAGTCCCTATCTCTATCATACCATTCTTGGCTAGAATACCCGAAGTACCTACGATTGTAATCCCTATCTCCTTCTCTTCGTTGTGACTCGTAATATGAGGAAGATTTATGAGCATGTCGCAGACTTCCTAACATCGAACCGCGTCCAGTCATAATATATGCAAAGCGAAATGAGAATAAAGTTAGTGGTTTTTCGAATCCGATGACCTACGACTAAGGGTTATGTAGTGTCGTGAAATGTGTATGAATATGCATTCCCCCGACCAACCAGAAGTCTCGACCACGCTAGTAATAAAAGGCTCGCTCAATTCTAGAGTACGATGGAATTCCTCCAACCCGGCATCATGTTGAAAAGACACATCATCCGGGATTGGAACATCGGCAAGCCCTTCAAAGAGACTTTCTGTTCTTGGAGGAGACCTCTCCAAAATTCTAATTCCGAGGGTGAGCCGGGACACGACAACCGACTTCCGTCTTCCCTTTTCAGGCGACTTAAAAACGACTGCCTTGCCTTTTCTCTGCTCTGCGACATCCTGAACTACATCTGTAGGCCCGGCCGACGACTCATCATCAGTATGGGTTCTTTCAGAATCAGCTTCCTCGGCTATAATAACTTTGGGCTTCTTGTGCTTGACTCGTTTTTGCAAGACGGTCCTTAGTGCCCCGTCAAACTTTATACTCTGCCCTCGTTCGATCAACCCAAAAGTCCGGTGATTCCTATCCGTCAAAAGCAATTCGATATCCCTATCTTCGCTCGGGACTTCTCGGAGTACTCGCACTATCTCCTTAAAGTGTTCACCTTCGGGTCGCTGAATCGTTGCTGTAAAAAGGAAAAAAATATAAGTTTCACTTCGACTGGAATTGCCTTAGTAATTATTTGAGAACTCAGCTATACTCACGTCTTAATAACCATCGTCGGGCAAACCCTGGAGGACATCTGACGTAAAACAATTCCGTCCTGTAATAGCTTAGCCTGGTCCATGACCCGGTGACCACTTGAAAATTCCTCACTGCTTCCAAAAATGTGAAGGAGGGGTAATCACTTCGAGTTTTGAAATTGAACAGATATCTGATCTCGGTCGGGATCGGTGGTCTATGAAGGTACTCCATGAAGACGATGAACAAGCTATTCACGGAAGCATATCCGTTCGGGTGTAGTTGAGATGGGGCGATCCCCAAAAAAGGCAGTACTTCTCTTATATACTCATTGAACGGAGGAAGCGTCCCGGCCGCACATGCGTGGCGATTGAATGCGGTGTATCCCTCCGGCGGATTGTGTGGTCTGTCATTTGGCCCCGGTAATAACACATCGTCCATTGACAGGCCATGCCTTAAGCATATCCTCCCCAACATATATTCATAAATATTGGATCGAACGGAGTCCGATGGATTGGCAATAAAAGACGCATTGGGAAATTCGTCCGGGGCTGGACCGATGATCTCAGGTTCACTATCCGGAACCTCTAGTCTTGAAGTAACTGTACTTTGAATCTCCTGCTGCTGCGAACTTGAAGGTTCCATGACTAGCTAACTCATGAGAAACCATCGTTAGACGACAAAGGACCCGTGCATTCCCCAATTCAAAGTGTATGAATATGTGTTGTGCAGTGCTGTGCATTACTTTAATAAATGTCGCAGAGTTAAAGGAAATATGCAAACGACGAAGCTACAGAGTCCAGTTATAATGACCGTCATTGCTGACCGTCATCACTAAACTATTTATATGATGGAAATTGATTCGGATAGAAGTTGTTATGTTTCCATCGACGAGCTTCGAAAGGTGGTCGAGTATGCAGTTCAATTTTCAAGTCCCAATATGCAGGAATGAAGCTCGTCGGAATTATGCTAAGAAAATGTCAAACTTTCGTATCCGTCATGGAGGGTTTCGAATTGACCGCAGGAAGCTCGTTCGAATCCATCATGATACCACTTCGAATCGATACAGAGGGGCGCGCTTCGAATCGATGATCAAGGGCCGAGTTCGTATCGATCATTGTAGGATGACTTCGAATCGATCCTTGGTTAACTGGTTCGTACCGATCAGGAAAACCTCAACTTAACATCGATCACGTTCGAATCGATACCTTTCGTATCAGTCATAAAGATGTAATTCATATCGATGTAAAGTTAAGGACTTCGAATCGACCAATAGCTATTTCTTGTATCGATCATTTCGTATCGATGCGACCCATCACGATAATCAGTCGGTGCGAACTGCGTCACCTCCATGAGGGCATCCCAGGGATCGATACGAAATCCAAAGAAAAACGATGCCGCCCTCATCGATTCGAACACGAGTCCCTAGATCGATTCAATTCTTCTCCAAACCAGATCCGGCTTTACCAATCACCAGAGTGGTTAATCAATGAAGAAGAGGTAGATCTGAAATAGCTTTGCTGCTTGGATTCGTGGTTAATTACCTAATTTGAGTGTGGAATTCGAGGAATTAAAGATTTGGATCTTGATTGATCCGAAGACGTGACACAGTGCTTTTCTCTCTGAATCTTCGAGTCGATGCAAAAACACAGTAAACACAAGGCAACAGTGAAAAGTGAAAAAGTGAAAAATGGCAAAGTCCTTGCTATTTATATGGAACCTAGAAAGTGACCGGGTCGTTTTGCATCCCAGTCAACTCGACCGGTCGCAACAGGTCAAACCACAGGTCGGTTCGTAAGCTCAATTCGGGTCCATACGCTTGAAGCTTCATCGATACGAAACACACAACTAAGGCTGTGCTGAAGAGCATTGAGTCGCGTCGATGCGAAGCGAACAGTGGGCACATCGACTCGAAGCCACTGTTCATATCAGCAAATTCACGACTCCATCCACAACCTACCGATACGAACGACGATTTCGTATCCATCATTTCCTATCGATACGAACAACAATTTCGTATCCATCATTTCCTATCGATACGAATGGACGTTTCGTATTCATCCAAGCTCATCGACACGAACTATCATTTCGTATCCATCATTTCGACTCGCATCGATATAAAAAACTACTTTTCAACCTTTTATATCGATTCAGGAGAGGATCGACACAAGAGGATAGTAAAAAACAACCATCAAGCGTGGTTTCAACTCAAATTTCTAAATCGGTTCAGGAGAGAACCGATATGAAATTCAATAACAAAGCCGACGACTCGTGAACGCACAACGTTATCGGGAGTCAAACTAACATATGTGCATATATGTCGGACTAATATTCGATTTTAAACATTTACAGGGATCGAATATTCATCTTGTTACGAAAACAACAACCAACAGCTAAGCACTATTATACAGCAATCAATCATATCAATGCAAGGTTACAGCGATACGGAGTACGAATCTCAACAAAAGAGAGCAATGATTGTTCAGAGAAAAATTCCAGCTATTCAAAGCATGTCATGTTTCCACAAGATGTACTTTGGGGGGAAAATGTTATCCCGCTTTTTGGCAAAGCCGTGATACCAAAAGATCGGTCGAAACCAAAGGACAGTTCGTCTCAGAGATTGGTCACACTTCGTTTCACTATGGATATCGCTGAATTTTTTCCGAGTCCAGATTGAGCTACAATTGATAGGACATGACAGGAAAGATCATAGAAGTCAGCATCTCGAATTTCAAGTCAATCCGAGTTCATACGCTCGAGTTATGATCGATTCAATTTGAATGGAAAAGCCCAGATTTCGTATCCATCACGATGGGTGTTTTCGTATCCATCACCGAACACTGGTTCGAACCAATCACCTTCGTATCGATCAACTTCAAATCCATCGAAGTGTCTTGGATTCGACTCCATCAACTTTGAATCCATCGAGTTCGTATCGATGGACCTCGTACCCATCAGCAGATGAAGCGCTTCGTATCCATCAGCCAGTGTCTGCTTCGTATCCATCAGATCATCGTCCTTCGAATCCATCGAAGGGTGCAAGTTCGCACCGATTGACTTCGTATCCATGGAGAAGCTATAGGGCTCGTATCCATCAAAGAAAGGCTTGTTCGTATCCATCAGCAATTAGTTGTTCGACTCCATAAGCAACTACTGTTCGAACCCATCGGTGAAGCTTCATTCGAATCCATCAAGCCAGCATGCCAAGGTGACGTGTCGTCCATCGAAATGAACGCGTCGAGATATATGGAGTTGACGCGGTCAACTCGGAGTGAAGACCGGATCGATTCGAGGTTTGCGCTCCATGTCATCGCAAAGGCGCATTCCACCATCGATTCGAAACCATCGGTTCGAAGGGATGGTTTCGAACCAAACAGCCGCACGAAGAACATCATCTCGTATCCACGATAACTCGAGGTCTACTAATCTAAATGCTATGAAATTTTCACAGAAGCTTGCATACATGTTGAAGAATGTCCACACCAAATTTCACCTCGATTGGATGATTTTCTGATCGATTCGAATGGAGTTCGAATCGATGCCAAAGTAGGCTCAAATTTCCTGAGGCCGGGCGCGTGGGCCCCCTCACGTGCCAGAAGTGGTCTTCCGTATTTTCAGCGAAATATCAGCATCCTATGCCTATAAATAGAGCCCCAGGGCCAACAGAAAAGGGATATTTCGACTCTCAAGCGCCTAGACTCTGCCGGATCGAGATCTCTATCATCCTATATCATATTTCTGCTGTTGATTTCGAATTTCCAGTTGTAACTTGCTGTTGATCGCTGTAACGACTTGTAATCTTTGAAAGAGAATCAATAAAACTGCAAAAAACTTCACAGTGGACGTAGGCAACACGCCGAACCACTATAAATCGCTTGTCTATGCATTTACTTTACTGTTGATTAGAGTTTTTGTTAGATAATATTCGTTTTGAATTTACATTCTTCATTATCATCTCTTCAACGACTCCCGAAGAGTGTTGTGACCAATTTTGGTGCAAACATATATTATCATTTTGGTTGATTTGCATTGCCATCTATTGCTTTCTTCATTGGATCTGGACAAGAACTGCTTGATTTTTTTTAATTGATGAATGGTTTATGTCTTTTCACCATTCCACGCATATATTTATATAGTAGAATTATAGGTGTAACATGATTTTTGATCTTAAAATCCTTTTCTAACTGTTATAACATATTAACGTATATTTATGACCTAAAGTGATGAATTCTAATATGAGCTTTAGTATTTTTTGAAGTTTACCTTATTTATATTCATATGCTCATTGATTGCTTAGGTTTGGATTAAAATATGCTTGATTACTACAATTCTATGTATAGTTGTGTGAACGGATGTATACGCATGTTTTTCTATGCTTGTATGTTGTTTGCTAGTGCTTTGGATGTTTAAGAAGATCGGTGGGTGAATTTGGCGAACCGAAGGCAAATTTGGTCAGAATTGGATGAAACTTGGAGGAGAGGCTCTGGAACATGGGAGGAGCTTGCAAAATAATTCACACCTCAAAATCTGCTGAGGATTCAACTCGACATTGAGTTGAAGAGTTGGCACAGAGTTCTTTTGATGACTTGGATATATCGGTGAACTTGATGCAGGTGATTGGCTATGTGTTGACTACTATGCCGGGTTGTTTCTAAAAAATGGTGTTGAATGCTTTGGATTAGGGATTGATTTATTTTGATGAATAGGTCAGGATCTAAACCAGTTGAGGAGGAAGCAGTAGACTCTGTAATCATTATGGTGGTATTAGCTCATTCACTTGAGGATTGGAAAGCGTTGTAACTATACGATAAAAGCTATGTATCTTCGGTTTGTGACTCATAAAGAAAGTAGGTACCAAAGATAGTAGCTCGATAAAGGAGGAAGCCATGGAGTAGGAACATGAAGGGTTCCGAATAATGAAAAATGGATTGAGCAATGGAAGGGCTTGGATCCAAATAGAGCAAAAGAAGGTTGAAATATATGTGCTATGGAATCATTGATACTCAGAGTGTTTTCTATTGTACTCGAAGAAGAGGTATTATAAATGGGGACGCCCATGGATCAACGGAGTGGATCTGAATATCCTAAACCAACGTCTTTAGGACTAGTGTCTATATTTGGGCTACGAGACACGTATCTTAGTTTGGGCTATGTGACATGAGTGTCCATTGAATACCCAAGATTTCCATTTGTCCCTGACAGTAAGGAGGCCATACGAGTTATCACATATTCAGAGCATATGGAATGATAATAGGGATTGCTTGATGGATTATATAGTTGCTATGGTTATTTTAGTTGCATTCTAGGCTATCACTTATAGATACCATGGAGTAGGTGTTAGAGATAGGAATACCTAGAGAGTTGATATCCTTATTTTGAGTAGAGTACCTTTATGTTATTTGTAGAATAACATATTATGATGTTATCTGCTAACGCTTTGGTTGTAGAGACAAGTCATGAATGATTCACATACCTCTATTCTTTATCATATTTACATGCATAGTATTTTGAGATTCATTTACCGCTCACACCAGACTGCTTGCTGATCCAAGATTTTAGGCTTTGTTTCTTACTATCTTAGGTACTCTTTAATGAATAGACTAGATAACAAGTCTAAAGGATGCAGTAGTTATGCAGAGGACGAGCTGGATGGAGCTACCTTGTATTATATACTTAAATAGATATCTACGCTTAATTCGCTATGCGGCACTGGGGAGCCTTGGCAGAGCTTGCTTATTTTCTTGTTATGAGACAGTTGTTGGGTTTATTTCCATTGTATGAACTCTACTACATTTGTATATACTTCACGGATCTGTGTTTTGATGGTTTTTTCACACAGTTATTACTATCTCTCTTGTCATATCTGTGATGTTATATTTATCCATGCGCTGAGAGATATATGACAGGTTGTCTTTTGTATTTATTTTATTTTCAACTTGACGGGGCGTGGCTACAACACATTATTTTGATATTATTGGTGCTGGTGGTATAGGGTAGTTGTGACATGCGCCATGTGGGATTTATAGTCTAAACTATCTCCCAGAACACTCCATATCCAAAAGTAATAACTCGCATTCTATCACGGTCTGCTTCCTTTTCTCCACAACAAATGATGGAATAATATTAGCAGTCGGAACAACTTCGAGTGCATAAACCTTAACAGCTTGTCCTTCCTTCTACAGAGTTGTGTAATTATCCTTGAAATGGCTCATCTATTCATAGTAGTAGAACTTGATCTTTGAAAGGTCCACTTTACATTACTTGACTATGTGTCCCTTCTTAGGCCGTCTCCTATATGTAATTTTTTGTCTCTTTTCCTTCTCTCCTTGTTGACTGTTCCCTTTGAGCTTTCCTCACTGCTAGCTACTTTTCTTCTTGGGTTTCTCATTAGTCACTTCTCCATTAATCAAATTTAGCAAAGCCACCTTCATTATTCCTTCAAATGTAGCTTCATATGGGATCTAGTTTAGTACTGACTCTTTAAGTTGGGATATTTAGTTCTTTTGCAAGCTTCACCGGCTTCTTGTCCGAGGCATTTACCAGACAAAACCGAACCTTGCAAGCTCATTAAATTGATTCGATATTCCCCTACAATCATGTCTACCTACTTCAAAAGAATGAACTTCTCCATGAACAAACCTTTTCCAGCTCTTGAGAATCGTTTCGGACTTCGTTTTGAATTCCATCTGAATTATATTCTCCATATCTACTTCTAAAATGACAATCTCCTACTAATTCACCGCTTCTCCCTACAGATACTAGGAAGCCAACTGTCTCATAGTAATGTCACTTAGCCTTAAAATATTAAAAATCTTCTCACATGTGTTCAACCATGCCTGCATCACTACATATGGTTTAGTCCCAACATAGGATTTCCCACCCAAATTAGAGAAATTCCTGCAAAGTTTTAGGAAACCTACAGTTAGGATTGGAACCACTTTTTAGATAGTAGGTGCAGGTACTATGGGGTCAAAACTGTTCTAGCCCATTACTTGTAGATATCGGTGAAACCAAATAGGAATGTTCCAATGGAATATCCATAGTATCGATTCTAGCAACATTCCTACTTTTGATTAACCCCACCAGCATTAGTTGCTGCCCCAACTTCAATCAATTTACTCATTCTCGATGATTTGTAAATGGATTCATTTGCAACTCTTATTATATGGTTAACAAAACAGAAGCAGTAAACAATGTGTACATACACTTTATATTATATAAAAGTTTATAAAATACAAATACGCTCTCTCAGTATGTCCTAGTCCTTAGCTTAAGGAAAATTTTGCTTTGGTACCAAATGTAATAACCTACCATTTTTGATCCTCTTATTTAATTCTAGAACGACGTTCAAATCACCAAAATGAAAAGCATGACACTACTACAAAACATGCCATTTGCATCGGTTGTTTACCCCCCTTTTGCATCAGTTCAACAACCGATGCATATGCAACCGATGCAACAGGCTTACTAATAACTGATGCAAAATATCATGGTTGGTTGCTTGAACACAGCCCCCATGTTGCATCGGTTGTAATGAAAACCGATGCAATAAAGGACCTTGTTGCATCGGTTGTTGTTGAAAACCGATGCAAACTAATCCCTCTATTGCATCGGTTTTTTATAACAACCGATGCAAACTAATCCCTCAGAAACCATTATTACAGTACTCAAATAGACTATATATATATTATCGATAATCTTTATACATATATAAAAGAAAAAAAACATACACAAAAGGTTAAAAAAAAGATATTTCATTATCATTTACAAATTCTGCTTTGGTTTACAAATTTTCACCTTCATTTACAACATTGATTTCTATTTCAAAATTGGTGTTAAATGTCCAATGGTTTCACAACACAAACTTGGCATCGGCTAGAATACCAACTTTATCTTTCTTATACTATGTAATGCAGTTCTGACATCACCATTGATTTCACAGATGTCTGATCTTTTATCTGAGAAATCACACAGAGGTTTTGTCTCTAATAGTTCTTTCTCGTTACTTGTACCTGATGACAAGAATCAATTTGTGAGACATGCAGTAAGTATGAATGAAACATTATATTTTGCAAATAGACACGGCACGGTATGAATTAGACATGGATGGAGAAACATTTACGGTACTACAATTGTGTTGTCCCTGCGTGTTACGGTGAAAAATGCAATTCTGAGTTCAGACACAAAGCACGACAGGGTATGGATGGTTACTGGAGATTACCACCATAGGGATAGTGTTATAGAACTGAAATGCAACAAGTTCAATTGGATCCATTATTGGCTTGAGTTTTTCTAATAGACTTCATTCCAAGAATTTGATCCCATAAACAAAATACTTAGTTCTGGCTGCCCAATGCATATGTTATAGACAGAATAATGAGGAAGAAAATGTATATTTACCTTGAGCTCAGAAAATTATGTTCTCAAGACATCAACATCATCTTGTACTACTTCATTAATAACTGCTTTGTTTTTAGTGACCTTAGCTCTTTGTGCAAACCTACAATTATAAATAAAATCAACATATTATAGTCATACAATGTGAAATGGGCAAGATATTACAGTCATAATATATGAAATGGGCAAAGTACCTAAGTTATCTTCATATTTGATACTTACCAATACATGTTCACGTAATTATAGTGGTGATTATAATTTCAAATATATTAGGCTATGAAATATCATAGTTGTAACGTTACAGCTGTAAACTGAAATAACAGTGCGAATGAAATAAACAGTTAGTGGATGCTTGTAATAAATTTTAAGGAAACTAAATTATAGAAGCGCACTAAGCATATAACCGTCACATACATTAACTACACGCTCTAATTTATGTTCCAAACTTATTTGACTTCAACATTAATCAAGAAATCTGGTGCACGATGCCTTTGAATAAATGGGCTAAGATACTATCATTAATAATAAATAAAGAGAAACAAGTGTTTAAATCAGACATGAAAATAAACGTACATAAGTTTGCCAAATTAAATGTACAAGTCAATGTATACTTTCCGCTTGAAAGTTGGTACCACAAATGCAGAAAATTTCAAAATCTAACTACACATCTTGTAAATTATGAAATAATGTAAAGTGGACTTATCTATGTTATAAAGATTTATAATAATTATGAAATAAGTTTACTTAACTATCAAAAAGTGCTCATCCGACAGAAGCCTTGCTACAAATGTTGCTCTCACTTGAAGATTTTCACCGTATGATTTTGTTTAGTCGCAAGTCTACATTATTTTTATCTTTCTAGATTGTCACATATGTGCATCAGCGCATCACTCATTCATCAAGATAAGCTAAAGCATAAAGATATTTTTAGTATTACAAATGCATACCTTGGTTGGATCTTTCAGGTCTTTAGAAGCTTGATTTAGTTTTATAAATGCTTGATGTGCTTGTGGATGAGAACATTTGTCTGGATGAACCATAAGTGACAATTTCCAATACCTACAGAATTGAGGTAATAAAAACATAGCTAAAATTGCTAAATTAATAGTCAACTTGCAGATAGATTCCTTTTGCAGTATCAAATAATAATAAAAACTTGCATGGAATAAATGGAAATGATAGGAATAAGCCTTATCCATGATGATGAACTAACTGGTTTAGATATCCAACCAGCCTTAACTTATCATTAGGACCATGAATGGTTTAGGCATATATTAGAGGCATTAAGTACAAAGATACGATACTGATGGCAGCCAAGAGGCACAAGAACTTAACGCATATCCACAGGTCACGACTCAATTTCAAGTGAGTGATTGGTAAATGTAATGTCAATGAGAAGGCCGGTTCTTCAAAAATTAATAGATGTGATTGGCACAATATTTGTTTCAGATAATTCATACAGAATCAAGCTGTCTTTAAAGTATAGCTTCTGAAAGACGATGTATACCAGAAAAGGATTTCATAATACTTGACATGTCACCACATATAAGTCACGGCCCATTTGGAAAAAGGAGACCATGTTCAAATAGAACATATTAAGGATGCTCTTTCGACGGGGAATTTTCGCAACATATTTCAGGACAAACCTTAAACATTGAAACTTGAGCACTTAAATTCATCTTCAAACAAAAATTTGGAAGACAAAAAACATGGACCTGATCCAACAAATACTCGATGAGATTTCCATCAATTTACACATATCCTGACTTATCTAGATTTGCCAATGATCGTGTGTCATACCGACTCATGATTATGATTAAAGTACTAAGTTACAGAGTGAAGTATATTATACCAAAAAAATGTGCTGTGTTCTTATTATCATATACGATATATAATATAATATTTGATAAGCATTGTTGTTGATTACCTTTTCTTGATATTATCAGAGGACATTTTCCAATTCACTCCTAGGATCTCATATGGTATTTCAGCTTCAGCGCCAGCAATTCGAGCCACCTGATAAAAATAAAGTAAAATACTTTGGAAAAAAAAACACTTTTTACATAAAGTAGCTCAAATGGAAGCATAAAGGTTATGTGCCGTGAGACAACATAATCCAATCAGATGAATGAGCTTACTAAATACAAATTGCATGTGTAATGAGAACCAGTAACAAATAAAAACCAATAACATGAAACTATAAAATTGTCAATAACATTTAACCAGTTTCTTTCATCCAACTTGTCACCAAATATATGTAAAGCCCCAAAGGGGTGGCTGGATGATTGAGCATCAAGTTGAGAAGAGGAAGATTCACAGTTTAAACTATGCTTGTGACATATACACACCTCTTGAACTACACAGATGCATGTTATGGATAAAAACACATTTGCTATCATGTTTTTGTTTATACCCATATTGCTGCTTTCCTGCTTTGTGAATAATTTTTAGCTCGTCTCAATGTTATCAGTGACATCGAGAAGAACATCATCAACAAATAGATCATTTGCGTTGGAAGTTAAAGAGAATTTAGCAGAATACATCACGACATCTTCGCAAACATTTGGATAGAAAGAAACATGCATGTCTTGTTAGTAGACATAAAATTTATATTGTACAAGTGAAATGTGTAACATTTAGTACATAGGTCCACCAGAGTACTGGATAATTTTATACAATTAATTTCTAGTTTCCTACAGCTGCAGGTCTCTCTCATATATGTATATGTATATGTATATGTATATGTATATGTATGTATACATATATATGTATATATGTGTGTGTATGTATGTATGTATACATATATGTACATATATGTATATATATGAATAATATTCAATAGCCTATAGGTTTTTTTGTTATTAAAATGGAATATTTGAAATAGTTTAAAAAATGTGTGCCGACAATAAATAGCATTTTCTCTTGGTATTTACACTCATATTTCTCCAAAAGATCAGTCTAGAACAATGATTAGGGTGGCAGAAAATTTAGATAAATGTTGGAATTATATGGGAAGCTTTTGTACCTCTTCGAAACGCTCAGCTTCATTTGCTGATTCCACTTCGGCAACCATTGATAGGGGAGGAGGGCCTATAAGCAAACCGTCGTCAGCTTTTCTATGTCAGCATCCCTGAATAGTTTAAAATTACGTCAATGAAGAATTTGATTTTTTTTTAAATTTTTTTTTATAGACAGGATATTAGTTGAATAGTAAACGATTGAATACCTGAGCAAGGTCTCCGCTTCTGCTAATTCTACAGCTGCAGCTAATAATTCTTGAGATGGCATAGCAGGTCCAATCACTCTGAAAATGGACGATTCTTTTACTACAAAATAGAAGTGGTATACCTTAATATATTTTTCGAAGTGGCATCAACTTTTAAGAAATAACTAGTCCGAAAATTTCAACATGGGAAGTTATCATTGTTAGCAAGGACAAGGATAAACTCTACAAAAATTAAAAATGCAGATCATGTAAATGTAAGACAGAGCTTATATAAAATTTTGATAATTTAAACAATAAATAAAAACCCTGCAGTCAAAGGAAGACCCAACATCTACTATGTAGATGTATGCTAAATTGGTTTCTGACTTGTAAGAACTAGTTCGTATACCTTGGTTCAATATCCAATATTGCATAGAGTCTCTATTGGAAATGTTTGTTTCAAGACAAGCGTAATTAATTGACTAAATCAATTACAATTGAAAATACACCAGGTTAAAATTTCAAAGGACAAGAAAACTAAGCTGAAAGGATCAAATACACACACATGAAACATGAGCTTATGCCTTATGTGCACTGACATTGTAAAAGTTACAAGTGTAAGGCAAGGCATATAACATATGGTGGTGATACTGAACTACTAATGCTACCTTATCCTGGTTAACTATATTTTGGTATTTCACAAAGAATTGTACAAAAATTAAGCAAAATGAAACAATGTTACCTTCTTCTAGGAGTTGGAATCAGGCCTCACCAATGATTCTGGTAATGTAGTATCATCTATATCTTTGTCATTCATTAGATATTCAGGATTAGACGGTAAATACTGCTCTCTGGAAATGTCATTATCACTTGATTTTAGATAGGAGCACAATATTGGTCCGATGAGTTGTAAGGTAGAATGACCACGTGGAGGCAATATGTAAACTCCACTACCAGTTCTTTTAAGTTTTAACGAAGAGAAAAGCTTCTTCAATGCCTTACTAGTAATTTGTCAGAAATTCCCTTCACATCCACTCTTTGTCCATTGTCAATCATTTCAAGAAGCTGCAGACAGGAAAGGTCATCTTAATATAAACAAATACATGTTATGTTTTAAGCATAAATGTTTTAATTAATAAGGAATACTTTACAGAACTGAATAATTTTTATTTAAAAAACATTGTCCTCCTGCTTTATTTCTTATAACCATAAGAGTAAGGGTGCCATGGTTTTACAAATATTCCATCCCGTAATAAAGCTACAATATTTTATTATTACATTTTTTAGGAATATCCGATCTAGTCACTGGACATTATACTGGATAGGCAATGTAAATTCCAAGCTGATATTATCAATTGTGATGTATAACATTTATTGCGTGCCACTACAGCATATATTTTGATTTAAAAAAATACGAACGTGGCAACTTGATATTTGGCAAATTGATAGGAATTTGATTTATAATAATTTATAAGAATTTGTTAGTTAAGTGATGAACATATTTTTCTGCATTTTAAACCGTTTGTTTCATATATTTTTATTTTAATAAAGTGGTATTATACGGGTATTTTTTTGTGGTTTTGCAGATTATAGATTCCAAAGTGCAACATTTTAAATACCGTCGAAGAGAAAGTACATATCGTTCATGAAGAAATGCATCTCACGTCACCAACATGTGTACTATTCATGCAAGAAATCAATTGCAAATATTGAAAATACACATTCAAAGTTTGACCTGAAAATCTCTCAAAGCAAGGCCACTTGTTAATCAAATAACAAAGCAAAGACCAATTCAAAGTGAGGTGGCCTTATTTTTCTCCTAATATCAAGCACATGGACCTAAATAATAGGGTTATTTGTGGAGCCTGAAGTCTTTAAATAGAGAGAGGAATGCAAATGGAAAATATCTCTTACCTCATCACTTTTCTTCAAGTTTAGATTTAAATTCAGCACTGCTTTTATTTTGAACAGAATACGTAGGATTGTTGATTAGATTTAGCAATTTATTTATTCTTGTTCTTAGTTATTTTCTGCACTCTTTTCAGTTAGTTAATAATTATTTCAGTTGTTTGCTTCGTTATCTTCTTTTCCGCAATTTCAATTTCTATTCTGATTTTTTTTACAATTCTATATTTTAGTTGCAATTTTGATTAGTTTCGAAATCGATTCGGAGTATATTATTGTTTTTATTTTCTGTTCAAAATTCACCGTCGAATTCGTTTAACATGCCTAAGATTTAACTATGGATTTTAATTGTTTTAAAATACAATTCCCTGTGTTCGACCTGCATACTACACGCCTGTGCGCTTGCAGAATTTATTAAAATTTGTGCTTTTCTAATCAATAGAAAAGTCGCAACAAGTTTTTGGCACCGTTGCCGGGGAGTTGCTATTTTGAGATTTTCGATTTTTCCTTTTTAAGTCTATTCGTGTTAATTTATTTTATTTTATTACATTAGTTTCCAAAAAAAAAATCATTTTTTTTTCGTTTTTCAGTTCCTTTCACCAAAGTAGCGTTTTACTTATAAAAAAAAATCGCATTTTGTTCGTTCGCTGCATTTGCTTTTTCCGTTACATTTTGCATGTGAGTTGCATCTCATTTAGTTGGTTTCTGTTCACATACCCAGCTTACGTTAGTTTAAATTTTGTTTCTCACGTTCATGTGTATGCTATCACATATAATCTCATTTTAAGCATTACTAGCTGTCACATATACGTGAACTTCTCCTTTCATTTTTGTGTGTCAACTTACTGCTGCTACACGTTATTTAGTTGCATTGCTATTTCGGTTTCCACGTAAAAAAAAATTACTTTTTTTTCTCGTTTTTCAAAAATCACGTTTCACATAGCCACACTTTCGGTTTCTAATCATTCAAATTCTCTCACTCCTGCATTTTTCGTGTTGCTTTGGTTTGTGACTCACATTGCTTCATTTTCAAACTCACACATTTTTCAGTGATCACTGCAGTACACATTTTCATGTTTCCTTATTTCATTCATACATAGTTTTTCACTTAACCAAGGTAATCAAAGCATACTTCATTGCATTATTTCATCAAGTTACATTCCATTTTGCTTATTTCAGTCACGTTTCATTTATATATACACAGTTGCAGTTTAATTTTTTCTAAGCTTATCATCTCTTAGATATCTGACAGGTAGCAACAGCATAGCAACCGCAAACTTTGGAGTTTGATCCGCTAGCGCTACTCAGCTGCATTGGACGGGCTATCATACACCTCTGTAAGTAATTTTCAACTCTACAGGTGCCCAACTGAAAACTGATTTAATTTACTTTTGCCTGTTACACCTTGATTTGTTTATGCGCGTTTGGGCAAGAAATAATTTTAACCGTTTAGAAAGCCAAAATATTTCACTAAACAAATCAACGGAAATTTCAAATCAAACAAATATGAGCAATCACGGTTCACAACACGGTTCACAACACGGTTCACAACACAGTTCACACCACAATTCACCGAAATTATCACCTAAATCATATGTTGGAAATAATGAATTTCATGAGAACCGACCATTATCCCTTATAGACCGATGTTATCCAACACGGACTGTTCAACCTTCGGTTATTTCATTTCCACCTGCCGAAGGAAATAATTTTGAGCTAAAACATTCTTTTATCCAAGGGGTACCAAAATTCACTGGGTTTGAAAATGCATATGAATTTCTTAGTGAATTTGAGGTATATGCTTCTACAACTAAAATGCAACAACTTTCTAATGAATCCATCAAGCTAAGGCTTATTCCATTCGCGCTTCTAGAAAGCGCGAAAAGATGGCTTAACTCTCTTCCTAAAAATTCAATTAAAAGTTGGGACAACTTCATTACTATATTTTTGAAAAAGTTTTTTCCTTTCCACAAGACTCTTAAAATTCGAACTGAAATCAATCAATTCTCTCAGAATGAAGGGGAAACTTTTTCAAAATACTTTGAACGGTTCAATCAACTGTTATATAGTTGCCCACATCATGCAATCCCTAAGCACGTTTTGTGCCAAATCGTTTATGAAGGGCTTAACTATCAAACAAGATCCCAACTTGAATCAATGTGCGGAGGAGAATTCATGGCAAAAACAGACGAGGAAGCTTGGGAATTTTTAGAAGAGTATTCGAAAAAGGATATGCAATGGGAAACAATTCGTGTTTCAATTCATACTCCAAACAGAGGAGTACATGCCATTGACCCATCACATCTTCCTATAGATGCCCAAATTCCTCAAGAAGGAGAAGGACTGCCTCATTACTACACACAAGACCAAATCAATGCTATAGCCCAAAATAGTCCTTATTTATCCACATACAATCCTAACTGGAAGCACCACCCCAATTTTTCATGGTCAAATCCTAACAACGTGGCTAATCCATCACATATGTATCCAATGATACCAAATCCGAATTATCGAGCCCCAACCTCTAATTCTCAACCCGCTCCTCAAACAAAACCTTCGAATCAACCATACAGGCATCCTAATTTCAATCCATCAACCTAACCTTCTCAGCCTTCACAAGAAATTGCTCGATTGGAAAAACAACTCTCTAAACAAAATGAACAAATCACCAACCAAGATGCAAGAATTGAGCAAATCACTAAACAAAATGAACAAATGTTGGTAATGATGAAGGATCTCATGAAAATCAATGCGAAAGGTAAATTGCCTAGTCAAACCGAAGTGAATCCAAAGTATAACTCTCGAGGAGTAAATCTTTGTGAGGACGAAAATGTAAATCCGGTTAATGCTGTCACCACATTAAGATCCGAAAAGAAGGTAGACAACAACGTCGGCAACCCCGACATCCTTCTTAAATCTTCCCATGTTCCAAATTCTGAAACTCAGTCGACAACCACGGTTGTCAATCAAAACGATTCTAATTCTTTATCTAAGGTTGGCAATCCCGACCACTCTTCACCTTCTGATGTTGGCAACCCCAACATTCCAGCTCCCTTATCTTCACCCTCTAATATAACACCTTCTTCTTCGAATGAAAAAACTTCCGAACGAGTCTATAAACCCATAGCTCCATTTCCTCATAGACTCAACGAAAAGAAGAAGCCCGCTAATTTTGACCAAATTCTAGAAATCTTCAAACAAGTTCGAATCAATATTCCACTTCTTGATACCATCGAGCAAATTTCTCAATACGCCAAATGCCTGAAAGAGCTATGTACTCAAAAACGTGCCACTAACGTTCCTAAGACTGCATTTCTAACTGCAAACACTAGCTCTGTTATTTCAAATCCCTCCCCAATCAAGTATAAGGACCCCGGTTGTCCTACAATCGGTTGTAAAATCGGTAACACTCACATTAGTCATGCCTTACTCGATCTTGGAGCAAGTGTGAATCTTTTGCCTTATACTGTGTACTGTCAACTTGGACTAGGGGAATTAAAACCTACAAACATCACAATTCAACTAGCTGATCGATCTATCAAAAAACCATTGGGCACAGTTGAAGATGTTTTGATACAAATCGAGCAATTCTATTTCCCAGTCGATTTCATAGTCCTAGAGACTGCACCTGTCTCAAATCACAATAGTCAGATTCCTTTGATATTAGGTCATCCATTTTAGCAACATCAAATGCTATCATAAATTGTAGGAATGGTCAACTCCGACTTTCCTTTGGGCACCTAACCATTGAACTAAATATCTTCAATCTTAACAGACAACCAAGGGATTTTGATACAGAAGAAGTTGACATGATCCAAACAATTGTTGAAAATGATTTTAGTGATACTACAGAGTCTCTTAGCATGTTCCTAGATCATTTTAATTCCAACTTCCACGAAGATGAATACATTTATGAATTAAATGATATGCTATGCTCTTTTCATAATTCACTAGAATTTAATCAGTTGATGTCTATTGAAGCCTCAAAAGAAGTACGCCCTAAATTAGACCTCAAACCTCTTCCAAACGATCTTAAGTACACATACTTAGATTCTTCGGAAAATTTCCCTGTAATCTTGGCATCCGATCTCATTAAGGACCAAGAAGAACAACTTTTGAAAATTTTAAGGGAAAATAAAGAGGCAATAGGATGGGTAATCGCTGACATTAAGGGAATTAGTCCATCAATTATTGAACATTGAATACATTTAGTCGACGAGGCTAAACCCACTCGCGAAGCTCAAAGGCGATTAAACCCTAATATGAGAGAAGTGGTAAAGGAAGAAATTATCAAATGTTTAGACAATAACATTATCTTCCCTATCTCTGACAGTACTTGGGTATGTCCAGTACAAGTTGTGCCCAAGAAATCTGGAATCACTATGACCAAAAATGAGAATAACGAACTTGTTCCGACAAAAGTTAAAACAAAATGGCGCGTTTGCATCGACTATCGAAAACTCAATGCAGCAACAAGAAAAGATCATTTTCCCCTCCCTTTCATTGATCAAATGCTCGAACGCTTAGCCGGTCATGAATATTATTGTTTTCTTGATGGTTACTCTGGATATAATCAAATTCCCATTGCGTTAGAGGACCAACACAAAACGACGTTCACATGTCCCTTCGGAACTTTCGCTTATCATCGCATGCCCTTCGGTCTTTGTAATGCTCCCGCTACCTTTCAGAGATGTATGATGAGTATATTTTCTGATATGGTGGAGGATTTCTTAGAAATATTCATGGACGATTTTTCAATCTATGGGTCATCTTTGGATCAATGCCTCCTTCGTTTAGAACGTGTCTTAAAGCGATGTAAGGAGAAATCTCTTGTTCTTAATTGGGAAAAATGTCATTTTATGGTTAAGCAAGGAATAGTCTTAGGTCATTTTGTCTCTAAAAATGGCCTAGAAGTTGACAAATCTAAAGTTTATCTTATTGTTGGCCTTCCTCCTCCAAGGTCCGTAAAGGACATTCGCTCATTTCTCGGCCATGCAGGATTTTATAGGAGGTTCATTAAAGAATTTTCAAAAATTTCAAAACCTCTTTCGAATCTTCTGTCTAAAGACGTTAAATTTGAATTTTCCAATGAATGTAAAACATCTTTTGAAACCCTCAAATCGATCTTGACCACTGCACCTATCATCCAACCTCCAAATTGGACTTTACCCTTCGAATTAATGAGTGACGCTTCTGATTATGCCATTGGAGCCATCTTAGGTCAACGAATCGATAAACTTCCTCGAGTCATCTATTATGCTAGCAAAACTCTTAATGAAGCTCAATTGAATTACTCAACCACAGAAAAAGAGTTTTTAGCAGTTATCTTTGCCCTCGATAAGTTTAGATCATATCTCGTAGGTTCTAAGGTCATAGTTTACACCGATCATGCTGCCTTGCGGTATTTACTTACGAAAAAGGATTCCAAACCCCGCTTAATCCGTTGGATTCTCCTTCTTTAAGAGTTTGACCTAGAAATAAGAGATAAAAAGGGTTCTGAAAATGTCGTAGCTGATCATCTTTCTCGTATTGTTCCTGAGAACATCGATAACTCTCAAATCAATGATCATTTTCCCGATGAACAAATTCTTTCCATATCTAGTGCACCATGGTACGCGGACATCGTAAATTATCTTGTCACAAATGAAACACCTTCCCATTGGTCAAAACAAGATAAACAAAAATTTCTCTCCAATGTTCGAAACTTTTACTGGGACGATCCTTATCTCTTTAAATATTGCACCGATCAAATCATACGTAGATGTGTCCCCGAACATGAATTTCATAGCATCCTCTCTTTTTCACATAATCAAGCATGTGGAGGACATTTTGGAGCAAAGAAAACCGCTGCCAAGGTGTTACAGTGCGGTTTTTATTGGCCTTCTCTTTTTCGTGATGCCCATGAATTTTTCTCCAAATGCGCTAGATGTCAACAAAAAAGTCGTATTTCCAAACGTAACATGATGCCCCTAAACCCAATCCTTGTCATCGAAATTTTTGATGTTTGGGGTATTGATTTCATGGGTCCTTTTCCTAATTCTTTTGGAAATCTCTACATCTTACTCGCAGTAGATTACGTGTCTAAATGGGTTGAGGCCATTCCCACCAGAACGAATGACAATAAAGTTGTTGTCAAATTTTTGAAAGAAAACATATTTTCCTGTTTTGGCACACCTCGAGCCATTATAAGTGATAACGGTTCTCATTTTTGTAATCATGCTTTTGAATCTCTTCTTAAGAAATACTCTATCACTCATAAACTATCTACTCCATATCATCCACAGACTAACGGTCAAGTCGAGATTTCCAATAGACAAATTAAACAAATTCTTGAAAAGACGGTTAACTCCAACAGAAAAGATTGGTCATCTAAATTGATAGACGCCCTTTGGGCATTTCGCACAGCTTATAAAACCAATCTAGGAATGTCACCATACCGATTAGTCTTTGGAAAAGCATGCCATTTACCCGTTGAGCTCGAGCACCGCGCACTTTGGGCAATCAAATACCTTAATTTTGACATAGAAAAAGCCGGATCGCATCGTAAATTACAATTGTCAGAATTAGAAGAACTAAGAAATGAAGCGTACGAAAATGCAAAGATTTATAAAGAGAAAACCAAATTCTATCATGATAAATCCATACTTCGTAAGACATTCGAAGTAGGTCAGAAAGTTCTCTTATATAATTCCAGACTTCATTTATTTCCGGAAAAATTGAGATCCCGTTGGACAGGTCCATATATTGTGAAAAAAGTATACCCTTATGGCGCAGTTGAAATTGAAAATCCTAGGGACGTTTCCATTTCAAAGGTCAATGGACAACGCTTGAAGCCATTTCTAGAGTTTGAATAGCATGAGGACGATGAGTTCGTGGATCTTCACGAACCTAGCTTTTCAGCATGAGCCGCTCACTATCTTGCACATATCAGGTTGTATTTTTTTAGTTTTTTTTCTTCTATTTTGCATTTGCATTCTATTTGACAGTTGGGACACTGTCTCATTCCAGTGTGGGGGGGGGGGGGAGGGACGCATATCTCATTCTGTTTGTTCATATTTCATAGTGTAGCATCATTTTTAAAAAAAATAATCATCTCACTATTTGTTTTCAAATTTTCTTTCAATTTTTTTTCATTTCCCAATACTTTTAGGACTTCGATTTATTTTTAATTAGTCAAGACAAAGTAAGTAAGCAGTTGAAGTCAATTGATGAAGATTTTTGTGAATCACTAATTTCAAATGTAAAATATAATGAAAAGTTGAATTACAAGCGATAATAGTGAGGTTAGTATATAGGGGGATTCATAGGTGATGGTTATGAAATCTTTTCTAAACTGTAGTCTTTGTAAAAAAAAATGGCAGATTTAAAGTACATGCGTTGACATCTCAAATCATTAAAGTTAAGTGGTGCTAAGTTGATTTGCATAACACTCTTTAGCTCTTCTCAAAAAAAAAAAACTAATAAGAAACACCTACAGTCGATAGGTGTGCACACTTGTGAAAGTGTGTGCACTCGCCACGCTCTGTACTCTTCTCACGTAAGCCCGCAAGGTAGTGCATGGATGGTATATCTGGCCTCAGCATTCTGAGTTAGGTGTATAAATAATTAAATACATAATCACCTAAGGATTACCGACCTTTTCTGACATAGTCAGCGTCGGTTTGCACAATCCGCCAAGCTCTGTCCCAACTCTCATGTAAGCCCGCGAGGCAGTGCATGGGTGGTATACCTTGGTCCAAAGGATAGGTGTAAAAAAAAAAAAAACTAGTAAAGAGAGACTAAGCTTTGAAACCCAAACACTTCTTGACTTTGTTGATTTGGCTTGTTATACAAATGGAAATGAAAAATACCATTTTGAAAAAAAACTGTGATCAACAGTGAAGAATTTATTTCATGGCTGCACTATGTTATCGACCGAAACAACTGGCCAAACTAGAATCTAATGTATGAAAACTTGAGTTATATTGAAATTTGTGATTAGTGAGGAACCAAAAATTTGAAGAGGTTGACTAAAACTGATATACATTATTTTATTGCAACTATTCTGAAGTAAAACGAGTCTCCATTTGTTTAGAATTTTGCATTCATGTAGTACAGTAGAATCATCACATAATGCATTTGGATTTTGTGGGTAGTATCCGCTGAAAACCCTCACGAGACACCACTCGTCCTACTAGGGACACCTAGAGGTTTAACGGCTTGTTGCATACGCTCAATGCAATCGTGTTTCCTACGAAAAAGGATTTAGTTAGTTTTTATTTTCTTCTTTATTCGAGGACGAATAAAGTTCAAGTGTGGGGGTATTTGATGAACATATTTTTTTGCATTTTAAACCGTTTGTTTCATATATTTTTATTTTAATAAAGTGGTATTATACGGGTATTTTTTTGTGGTTTTGCAGATTATAGATTCCAAAGTGCAACATTTTGAATACCGTCGAAGAGAAAGTACATATCGTTCATGAAGAAATGCATCTCACGTCACCAACATGTGTACTATTCATGCAAGAAATCAATTGCAAATATTGAAAATACACATTCAAAGTTTGACCTGAAAATCTCTCAAAGCAAGGCCACTTGTTAATCAAATAACAAAGCAAAGACCAATTCAAAGTGAGGTGGCCTTATTTTTCTCCTAATATCAAGCACATGGACCTAAATAATAGGGTTATTTGTGGAGGCTGAAGTCTTTAAATAGAGAGAGGAATGCAAATGGAAAATATCTCTTACCTCATCACTTTTCTTCAAGTTTAGATTTAAATTCAGCACTGTTTTTATTTTCGAACATAATACGTAGGATTGTTGATTAGATTTAGCAATTTATTTATTCTTGTTCTTAGTTATTTTCTGCACTCTTTTCAGTTAGTTAATAATTATTTCAGTTGTTTGCTTCGTTATCTTCTTTTCCGCAATTTCAATTTCTATTCTGATTTTTTTTACAATTCTATATTTTGGTTGCAATTTCGATTAGTTTCGAAATCGATTCGGAGTATATTATTGTTTTTATTTTCTGTTCAAAATTCACCGTCGAATTCGTTTAACACGCCTAAGATTTAACTATGAATTTTAATTGTTTTAAAATACAATTCCCTGTGTTCGACCTGCATACTACACGCCTGTGCGCTTGCAGAATTTATTAAAATTTGTGCTTTTCTAATCAATAGAAAAGTCGCAACATTAAGTAAACTTATTTCAAACTATTAAGCTGCAGATCTTAGCTCTCTTGATATTTGGCAAATTGATAGGCTATGAAAAAGTGTTTAGGAATATGAATAACAGTATGTACATGGTAAAAGCATAAAAAAAAGAAGTTAAACTCACTTCAGAGGATATGCCGACTTTTGATGTCCCAAAGTACAAAGCTTGTTTCCTGAATTGACATAAACCATGCTAATGAGGATACGCTATAAAAGGACTGCATAAGAATTGAAAACATTAGAAACCAACATGGATATATGAGCTAATGAAGTGAGAGAGAAGGAAACAACCTGACCTCTACAGCAAAACAACCAATCAAATCCTTCAACAACCGAACTAATGCAAAACAACTTCCTGCCTCAACTTCATTTCCACCACATAACATACCCACGTCAGTTCCTTAATACCCTTGACTAACCACCAAAACCATTCACTGACCATCTCCATACATGACAACCCATACCATCACAAACCCACCAGAACTCCACCAATGTACAAACACTTTTGCCTACACATCACCCTACATACATATCCTGCCACTGTAAACACCACTGTAACCCATCCGATCCCATTAACATACACATTGCCATCTGAAACTCCATACATTACCCTACACACCATAACCTGCCATCATCTCTTCCACCAAAACTGCCACCCCCACTATCAAACATCAAGCCTCTGCTAACAACCACTGTCGCATACACTACACTCAGCCATCACTTCCAGAAAACCACCATACAGTCTTCTCTATCAACTGCTCCAACCACACAGCCATCTCACACTTGCTTGCCATCAAAAACAACCAGGTAAAACGACAGTACAAACCATACATTACCATCCATAGCAACCCACACTGTTGCCATTACAATACTGCCTGATCAACCATAATACTTCTTAACTATTCTCAACCATCATACACTAACCATCATCTGCTTTGCCATTTAAACCACAACACATCTCCTCTGCTGACTTGCTTCCACCATCTCACCTTTCTGCCTCCACCTGCAACCCCTAACCAATCCATACAACAGTACCTCTGCACCACACTAACACCACCATATAAAAGTCCATCAAGTACCACTGCAAACCTCCTTCACATCCCTCAACACCACTGTTACACACTACTTCATCACCTGAAAGTTACATCATCCCTCAATACCACCCTCAGCTGCAACAAACTTCTGCAAACCAGCCAGTCAAATCACTCGTAACATTGACATCCTCCATAACACAGACGGCAACCATACTCAACTCCACAAGAAACTGCCACCATCACCGAATTCAACCAAAAAAAAAAGAACTGCCTTTCACATACCATTTACAAGTGCACCCGTGAATCATCACCACCTCTGCATCCAAACTGCATCGCGACTTCTCTAGTCACACACCTGAATCACCAGAAGCCCTAATTCAACAGCCGCAACTTGTTCGCAACTCCACGTCCTCTGCTCCACCATCTATCGCCTTCGAACAAGCCGCAATGTGATGGACCTTAAACAACCGCAGTGACTTGAAACATTGGAAAGCAACTTCATTTGATATTTTGATTTGGGAAGTATTTGTGAAAATTTGATTTGGGAATAGTAAATGAATCGCAGGTATTAGCTGAAGCGGTTTGGGGAAGTAAAGTCAAAACTCGGCACTCGAAATCAACCGATCGCTTAACGATGATTTTAGGGTTTTTTTTTCTTTGAAGCACGCGAATAATTTGGGAAAAGAATGGGAGCAGGGAAAAAAGAATTGGAAACGCGGGATGTAAACGAATAACCTAATTTTGAAATTGCATCGCGTACCTAAGGGAACCGATGCGAAAAGTATTATGTTGGACAAAGTTGCATCGGTTGACTTTAAAACCGATGCGACTAAAACTATTTGCATCGACGTATTTGCATCAGTTGTTGGTGAAACAACTGATGCAAATTTGACTTTTTTATTATCTATTGCTTTCCACGTACCAATTGCATCGGTTATTAAGACAGAACTGATGCAAATAGTTCTATTTGCATCAGTTTTTACTTAAACCGATTCAAATGAGGCGATGCAAATTGTCTGTTTTGTAGTAGTGTGAATCGGTAGGTTATGATAATAAAATACAAAATAGATTATAACTATTTCTTTCTAAACTCACAATGGAAGGAAACAACATATAATAGAAAATATATGCATATTTAAACCAATCCAACTGCACATTCATGTTTGTACAAATACTTCAATTTACTCTAGCACACTATAATGTAAGATGATAATGTATATACACACACGCATACAATATACACATAAGCAATGTCTCCATCATCGATACCTTCGGCATCACCTATATCAATTTGACTCTCTACCCTTCAACCTATCTATAACAAATAGAAATACAAAAACAATATGGAAGGGGTCAGACGTACATTTAAGTGAGTGAAACAAGTCTATTTCATATATACTACAAAAATACTAGTATAACATCATTACTGTCTTGTAACATATGTAAACACATCTTAATTTAACAGCCTGCATTTTGAGTGTAATATCAACACTATAAAATGGTTGACAACTCAATTAAGGTCTAAATTCAATAATAAACATTGCATGGACAGTGACATGATCGCTCCTGCATACACCGCTGCACCCACAAACATCGACTGGACAGTGACACAGTCTACCTTATGTACACCGCCACACCTAACCCTTATTGCATTTAACCCGTGGCATATTTACATATATAATTGTGAATATCATACTACCTATGAACCCATTTTCATACATCTACATAGTCCCCATCTCAAATGAGCAATTGTGCCATAACGATAACCAATAGCGGTAACAAAAGAATGCATCCAAATACACAACATCAATCATCAACGCAACATCACATATGATTTATGCAACCATCATCATAATATCCAAATATATTGTAACAACCCGATTTTTCGACTTTCGAAAATCGACATCAATACGTCCACTATATCAAATGGCGAACAATTGAGTGCTGGAAAAACGAACCGTTAGGGTTGAAGAAGAAGATAGAAGAAGAAAACATAAACAATAACAGAATCTCACATTCGCAGCGAAATAATATATAATAGATAAATGAATAATCTTTAAACAAAAGAACTATATCCGTTTATACATTACAACATCAGAGTATTACAACAACAAAATACAACACTAAGCATTTATGACAACTTGACTATATCGAAACTGAACTTGCAGCTACCCGTACGCAGTGGATAATACATACTATAAGTGATACGTCTCGCCATCCATCTTGCCTTTTGATCTCCACAGCATATCTTTCTAACATCGCTGTAGAACAACTGATAACCTGACTCTAGGCTGTCCATATGAAAAATTATGGGCACCCAGAGTTTAGAAGGGAACAATAAACTCCAGGTCAGTCATGGGACTAGTGTGAGATCTTAAAACAGTTATTTGCACAAAAGAAAAGGAAAAGAAATCCATTAGGCTTTTGGAAAATGAAACTACCATAAGGCCTCCCGCCACACACATAATGCAATCGCATAATTGGAGGAGATTTCTCCTTATGGTAGTCAAACATGCTTGATACGCGAAATCCGTTTTATATTATTATTAGTGCATAGTGCGGAAAACATTTCGAAAGTATAATATAAATCTTAGCCATCATACGTACCATTATAGTATGCCTGCTATAGCTACCATGTTAAATGGCAGGTACTACAACTAAAACCATATAGGGCTCGTATTGGGTGATTGGATTTTCAACAAATGGTCAAGGCTAAGGAGCTTCCTTCACCGAATGGGTACGCCTCTAGAGGGATGCCCCGAGAACCCAACCGGATCTCTGCCAATACAAGGCCGGGTTACCTCTGTAACTAGGTAACTAACTTTCACGAGTATGCCACCTCCCGGTCTAGACCGACCTTTTCCGAGGCACCTCAACAACCAACAACCACATAATTAAATAATCTAGGCTCCATTCCAGAATACCACTTTTTTATCCACACAAGTTAAATATCTGGGCTCCATACCAGATACCACTTTTTATCCAGAAGGAATACCCTGAGGGGCGCGACCCCCATAACCTTGCTGCATCTTTTCCTGTTTCAACCATTACCGGGGTGTGAGGTTCGACGAAATCTCATCCACAAAGCTATGCTTTTCACAAAAGCCATGCTTCGATCAACAAATGATCAACACTTAGCATGCCACATTACCAAATTAGGAATATATCACTAGTAACTATCAACTACATAACCTCTAAGCTCGTACGTATCAGAGAAGGGTGTTAAGCTAAGAGAATAAATTCTCCGCCACCAATAGAAATGTATTTGATAGAAACCAGCTTTATGTCTCAAAGTGCAACGTCAGACAAACATCCATACAAGTCCGTTCTGGGTTCGAACGGAACCGAAGGCACTTCCTCCAATTAAGGAAAGAAGCCCTTGAAAATCCGGATTTTCACTAATCACATCAGGACTCCTCATCACAAAGGGTGATATAAATCTCTATACCGGAGCAACTCGGTGCAGTGACATTCGACAGGCAATCCTTTCGTTTTCAAAATACTCGGTCTTCAACACCATCTTCAAATGCAATCCAATTCCGTCGTATCATTATTCGGAATGGGTTTTATTACATAAAGTCCTCTCCCGGCTTAACCGAATAATGAGCGCTTATTTTAAAACAAATTCAAGTGCCGTTTCAAAGGCCAATATTGATAGTCGGTTATTTAACTATCAAACAACATTCACAACAACCATCAAGCCTTAGTAATTTCCTAAATCGTTTATACTGATAGTCAGCCATTTAACTATCAAACAATATTCACAACAACCGTCAAATTTAAATAATTTCCCTAAATTATTTATTTCAAAAAATCTTCGCAAGATATATTTTCATACTTCAACCTTTGAAAACAATTTTCAAATCACTTTTGTTCTACGGAATAAATTTTCAAATATTATTTATTTCCTTTGAAAATTTGCCAAGTCCGAATATTTTAAAAATAATTTAAATAATTTATCCAAAAATATACTTGGAAATACTTAAAATAAAATATACTTTAAACACTTTATTTACAATATAGGTTATGAAATTTTTATACTAATATTTCATATAAAACTTAAGCCCAAACTAATTGTAAAAATAAAATTATTAGATAGCGTATAATTATTTAAATAACCATTTTCTAAATTAATTACTAGTTAAATCTTTAAAATAATCACCTCTATAATTAACTTGGTAAATATTTACTTTAAAAGAATTAAAAATAGTTTAAGAAAATAATTTCTCCAAAACATTCTTTTTAAATACCAATTTTAAAACTTTTAATTTACGTTAAAAACCTACTTTGAAAACATACTCGGCTTTCCAGGGAAAATACACTTTTCATTTCAAAATGGTTTATTTAAATCAATTAATGAACCCTTCTCGGTTTATTTCAATTTACATCCCAAATTCGTAAATTTTCTTTCCATGTTTTAAAAATAAACCAACATTTATTTTAAAACAAATCACCCATTCCTTTTAAATTCCATTGGTGAATTTAAATTTTCAAATATCCACCAATATACAATTTTCAAATCGATTTCCAAATATTCACTTTCAAACACCAAATCAAATTCCAAATTGATTTCCAAAAATCTACTTTCAAACACCAAAAAAATTTCCAAATCGATTTCCAAACATTTATTCCATTTAAACATTACTCCTTTATTTATCCAATTCTATTTCAAAACCATTAATCCAATATTCACACCTTTATCTAGATTTTTAAAATCTGAATTTTAAAATTAATTCTTCAACTTTTAAACAATAATAGTCAAAGTCCATTTATTTCCATTTATTAAAATCTTTTTCCTATACTTACAATTTATTCGATAGGATTTCAAAAATCAATCTTCACCCTTTTAAAATTCCTTCTTTTAAATTTATCCAATTCTCTAAAATGAATTTACTTAAAATTTTCTACTTTAATTTCCAAAAATCCAATTTTATATTTCCAGTATCCTACGATACCAAAAATATATTCGGCTAAACAATAGCTTTTAATGATTTCAATCACTAATATAAATTCACAGATTATCAATAAATCACACAGCAACATACAAATGAATTCAAACAATTTTGAGAAATCCAGTTGGATCCCTCCAACCTGTTTCCCTGCATCCACATATATTAGCACAATATAAAATACCAATTCCATTCAAGGTGGAATATCGCGGCATATAAGATTATATCATATCATTCGCTATTATGCGGCGCATAGGGTCTCATCCGCTATATAATGCGAGAAATCAATCACTCCAATACACACGCACTACTATACATACTTACACATCCAAACAATCAATCAAAAATTTAAATCCTAACCATTTTCTTTTTGAGTGAGAAGATCGCACCTTTGCTTTTTATGTTTGCAGACCATTACCATTCTAGCTTGTTTCCACGATTTTTTAACCTTGTATAGAACAATTTATGATTTATTAATATTCGAAATAAATCGAACCATTTATCCCATTTTATAAATTACGTAACTAATGATTTTAACTAAACAAACAAATTAAATATAAATAAATTTTCTTTTTTAAAGATATTTTAGTAACTTAAGATAATTAAATAAGTTTATTAACAAATTAATCTTCGGAATACATTATTTCTCTCTCTCTTAATTTATATATAGATATATATTAAATTAAGTTAATTTAAAAGCAGACTGTTCAAACCTTACTGCAAATGTTTTCTAACTTATATATATATATATACAGAATTTAAAACTACAATAGGTATATACTTTGCTGCCCAATTTCTTCCTAATATCTACATACATGTGTTTGTTAAATAAATTTTAATATTGAAAAATTTAATTTCGATACCTCACTGCCAAGCTCGAACTTCACGACAACGCCGCATCTTAGCGCTTAAGTCGAACTGCTGCCATTGCCGTCTCCTACCAGAACCCTAGTTGCTCCCTCAGCTTCGACCCTACTGACTTGTGATCATCACCACGCGATGTCGACCGCCTGCGCCTCCTCTTCTACTTTGCTCAAGCTCGATTCAGCATCTACCCACGCTCGAGTTTAACGACGCCATGCCCTACATCGAGTCGCCGAGCAACTGCCGTTGCTACCATCAGATCCATGACGTACTCGTTTACTACGTCGACTTTCCACTTTGCCACGATGCCTCCACGCGATTCGCGATGCATCGCGATTCGACTAACTGACCGTCGCTACCACAAATATCACCGGCCTCAAACGCTGTTGCGCACAGGCGTGCCCAATCTACCTGGGTTCGAATGAAATTTGCGGCCCCGCTGCTTCGATTCGAACGAATCACGATATCCCAATTCAAATCGATTCATGATTTCACGGTTCTGATTATCGATTCGATTTCGTTCGAGCCATTGATTTGTTTTTCGATTTTAATTTGAGATGAAAAAGGGGTTTGATTTTCTCGGCCATTGATTTTGTGAAGCGAATTCAATTTCTGTTGTTATTTTTTTTATTTAAACGCATGGCTTTGATTTTTATATTTTTTTTTTTGGATAAAACGCGTGTTGAAATTTTCAGAGAAAATGAAACACGTGCTTGAATCTTACTCTACGTGTTTAATTGTCTATTGCATGTGATAAAATATATATATTCAATTTAAATTTAACTTCAAATCTTCTCGATAACGCAACTTAAATTTTCGAACTCCTGTCGACGCATGCCGCCAGGCGTTTATAATGTTAAACCCCTATTCTAAGCGCAATGGAAAAGGTTCCGAGTTCAAATTTGATCGTATGGAGAAGATAGCTTTTTGGACCCAACTATTAAATTAAATTTCGATATAAATTTTAGCGTGTTTATCAATCGTATAGTCACATGACTACTCAGAATGCTACGAAAATTAAAATTCTATAATATTACAGTATTACGGATCCAATGGAACTGATTTCGTCGAAATCCGAGACTGTGCGTCGGAAGGCAATTTTCAAATATCGATTTAAACGATATAAATTCCAAAACTAAACAAAACACTTTTAAACTTGATTTTAAAAGTTCTATTATCTTTAATATTATTAATATAGATTTTACAAACCTATGAAATATTTTTAATCAGTTTAAAAATCAAGATTCAATATTTTACCCAATTTTCAATAATTAAACTCAACAATTTAATTGGCAAATAAACAGTAATATTTGAAACTCAAGCTGAAAATAACTTTTAAATATTAAAATCAATTAAATATTCTAATTTCAAACGTCTAGAATTCTTGGTCGTTATATTCTTCCCCCTTAAAAGAATTTCGTCTCGAAATTACTAGTTAAGAAGAATGATCCTTAACTCGTTTATCGTTTTTCCTAATCCAAATAGTCTTATCAACTTACCAAAACAATTATTTTTATTAAAGACTCATTATCACTTCAACTAACTTTCTAAAATCTTCCATAGTTTCCAAACAACATTATTTACTCAACAATTCAAATTTAAATTTAAAATTTAAATTTAAATTCAAAATTTAAATTTTCCTAATTTTCTCAAAAATTTTCTAACTCCCTAAATTTTCGAAAAATTTCACCAGCGTCTACTTTGCACGGCTAGCTCGGTACGACTACAAAATGCCACCATAGGCCCCAAGATTTCAAAAAGAAAACAAAAAGCCAAGTGGCTAGACCAGAAAATCATCAAATTACATATAGAAATTTAAATACGTATCTTTCTGTCGAGCAATTCAAAATTTATTTTCAAAATCAAAAATCCCAATTTCCTTTTCCTTTATAACACCTGTATATCCTACTAGCAATAATGTCCAATTTCAACATTCAAAAATCATTTTTCACATTTCTTTACAAAAGTTCCTATATCTATTTTACTTAAGTCGCACGATGCACATATATCATCCACACGCAATACCAAATTCAATCGCTCACTCGATCACACAATTTCACTTCCGAATTAGTATAGTCCACCTGACTTCCTAGTGCGGACTTAGATCTGGTTTCATGATCAGAACCGTTATTCTTCTTGCATAGCCGTAAACTATGATAGAGAATTTCTAGAATCAACCAAAAATCCATATCCAGGGTTCGCCGTTTAAATCGAGTGAAAAATTCCAACTCGGATCGATAAAATTATCTCGAAATTATGTGCTCGAATTCTGGATCGAATCGCTATGCGAACAAAATAATATACGTACATACTACGTATTTATTCCAAATTGATTATTAGCTATATCAATTTTCTTTTATTCACATTTACATTGATTTCTATCCACTTATTCATCATTATCCATTTCATAGCTTTACTGGATCCATTCAAAATTAACTTAGAATATTTCCTCAATTCCAAATTTGCTTAAGAATTTTGCCATTTATTTCTTAATTTCAATTTAAGTATTCAAGTTTTCATTTTCAAATTCATTTGAATTCAATTTATCTTCAGACTTTGAATATTGAAAAATTTTCTTATCTTATTCAAACCATCTTTAATTAGTCCCACTATTACTAATTTTCCATTTACATACAAATTCAAGATGAATTTCAACATTTGGTTTTCAATTTATTTACTTGCAATTATAAATTTATTCAGAATTTATCTCCACCTTATTTAGCACAATTCAAATTCAATTCCAATGTTTAGCTTGAATTTCATTTACTTTATTTAACTCAATTCAATTACGTTACATTTCCATTCAAATTTCTAAACTTATATAAGCTTTTAAACTTATAAATATTCCATAACCATTTTTTTAAATAAAATTCCAGAGTTTAAATAATCACTTAAGTATCTCAAAAATCATTTTTTAAATCAATTCAGATTATCTTTTGAATTTTCAAAACACAAACCCAATTTCGCAAACAAGTATAATTTAAAATATTTTGGCAGCAATTCCTCTCCCGGAAACTCAAAAATGAACACCGATGATGTCGCGATCATCATCAGAATTATTTTCCAACGACCGAAAAGAGTTTAGAGCTTTCATCCCTTCAAAAATACTTTCCAAATATTTTTAAATTCCAAATTTCATCAGATTCCAAATCTAATTCAAAAATATTTCTCAAATAATTTCAGCGTTATTTTTTTCCAAAACCTTTGAAAATCATTTTCCAAACTCAAGGGAATCTAAACTTTTCACCAAAATTTCAATTTCAAATCCTTTCAATTTCTTTTCAAATATTTCTCTAAAATTCTATTTCAAATTATAGATCACACTTACAATTTGTATTCACAAATCCCATTTGTAAATGAATCTATTTTCTTAGCTTTCAGTTATGATTTCAATTTCTATTTTAAATTTCTTCATAATAATGATAGTAGTTTAATATTATCATTTCCTAACAACCAAGCAATCATATATATAATAATTCACGAAAAATTTATTTCTTTTATATACAAAAATAATTTGGGTAAAATTATTTCATTTACCTTATTTTAAAACGATATCGTGTCAAATTATTCTGTATAAATGTTTAGAGATCCCAATCAGTAACATTAATTACTCGTATTGACCAGAATCCATATACCACTCAACAAACAAATCAACACAATATAAAACAATTTTCTATTCACTAACAAATACACGCTCATATCTATTAATACACTCATACTCATTCTAGAGTACTATTGACTCTATCTCTAATGAGTAATTTCCCTACCAGAGCCAAGGATATAGTTTAACCAACTGCTCTGATACCACTTTGTAATGACCCGATTTTTCGACTTTCGAAAATCGACATCAATACGTCTACTATATCAAATGCCGAACAATCGAATGTCGAAAAACCAAACCGTTAGGGTTAAAGAAGAAGAAGATAAAAGAAGAAAACAAAAACAATATCAGAATCTCACATTCGCAGTGGAATAATATATAGTAGATAAATGAATAATCTTTAAACAAAAGAACTATATCCGTTTATACATTACAACATCAGAGTATTACAACAACAAAACACAACACTGAGCATTTGTGACAACTTAACTATATGGAAACTGAACTTGCAGTTACCCATACACAGCGGATAATACACACTATAAGTGATACGTCTCATCATCTAGCTTGCCTTCTGATCTCCACAGCATACCTTTCTGACATCGCTCCAGAACAACTGATAACCTGACTCTAGACTGCCCGTGTGGAAAATTATGGGCACCTAGAGTTTAGAAAGGGAACAATAAACTCCTGATCAGTCATCGGACTGGTGTGAGATCTTAAAACAATTATTTGCAAAAAAGAAAAGGAAAACAAATCCATTATGCTTTTGGAAAATGAAACTACCATAAGGCCTCCCGCCACACACATAATGCAATCGCACAATTGGAGGAGATTTCTCCTTATGATAGTCAAACATGCTTGATACGCGAAATCCTTTTTATATTATTATTAGTAGTGCATAGTGCGGAATTTTTTTTGAAAGTATAATATAAATCTTAGCCAGCATACGTACCATTGTAGTATGCCTACTATAGCTACCATGTTAAATGGAAGGTTCTACAACTGTAATCGTATAGGGCTCGTATTGGGTGATTGGATTTCCAACAAATGGTCAAGGCTAAGGAACTTCCTTCACCGAATGGGCACGCCTCTAGAGGGATGCTCCGAGAACCTTATCGGATCTCTGCCAACACAAGGCCGGGTTACCTCTGTAACTAGGTAACTAACTGTCATGAGTTTTCCACCCCTTGGTCTAGACCGACCTTTTTCGAGGCGCCTCAACAACTAACAACCACATAAGTAAATAATTTGGGCTCTATACCAGAATAACACTTTTTATCCACACAAGTTAAATATCCGGGCTCCATACCAGATACAACCTTTTATCCATAAGGAAATGTACATACCCTAAGAGGAGCGACCCCCATAACCTTGCTGCATCTTTTCCTGTTTTAACCATTTTCGGGGTGTGAGGTTCGACGAAGTCTCGTCCACAAAGCTACGCTTTTCACAAAAGCCATGCTTCGATCAACAAATGATCAACACTTAGCATGCCACATTACCAAATTGGAAATATATCACTTGTAACCATCAACTACGTAACCTATAAGCTCGTAGGTCTCAGAGAAAGGTGTTAAGCTAAGAGAATAAATTCTCCGCCACCAATACAAGTCCATTCTGGGTTTGAATGGAACCAAAGGCACTTGCTCAAATTTAGGATCGAAGCCCTTGTAAATCCGGATACCCACTAATCCTGTGCGGACTCCCCATCACAAAGGGTGACATAAATCTCTATACTGGAGCAACTCAGTGCAGAGACATTCGACAGGTAATCCTTTCATTTTCGAAAATACTCGGTCTTCAACACCATCTTCAAATGCAATCCAATTTCGTCGTATCATTATTCGGAATGGGTTTTATAACTTAAAGTCCTCTCCCTGCTTAATCGAATAATGAGCGCTTATTTTAAAAACAAATTCAAGTGCCATTTCAAAGGCCAATATTGATAGTCAGTTATTTAACTATCAAACAACATTCACAGCAATTATCAAGCCTCAATAGTTTCCCAAATTGTTTAGACTGATAGTCAGTTATTTAACTATCAAACAATATTCACGACAACCGTCAAATTTAAATAATTTTCCTAAATTATCTATTTCAAAATATCTTCGCAAGATATATTTTCACACTTCAACCCTTTGAAAACAATTTTCAAATCACTTTCCTCTTGCGGAATAAATTTCCAAATATTATTTATTTCCACTGAAAATTTGCCAAGTCCGAATACTTTAAAAATAATTTAAATCACTTATCCAAAAATGTACTTGGAAGTACTTAAAATAAAAACAACTTTAAGCGCTTCATTTATAATATTAGTTTTGAAATTTTTATACTAATATTTCATATAAAACTTTAGCCCAAACTAATTGTAAAAGTAAAATTATTAGATAGAGTATAATTATTTAAATAAAATCAATTACTAGTTAAATCTTTAAAATAACCACCTCTATAATTAACTTGGTAAATATTTACTTTAAAAGAATTAAAAATAATTTAACAAAATAATTTCTCCAAAACATTCTTTTTAAAAACCAACTTTAGAATTTTTAATTTACATTAAAAAGCTCCTTTGAAAACATACTCGGCTTTTCAGGGAAAATACACTTTCCATTTCAAAATGGTCCATTTAAATCAATTAATAAACCCTTCTCAATTTATTAAATTTACATCCCAAATTCTTAAATTTTCTTTCCACACTTTTAAAAATAAACCAATATTTATTTTTAAACAAATCACCCATTCCTTTATAAATTCCATTAGTGAATTTAAATTTCCAAATATCCATTGATATACAATTTTCAAATCGATTTCCAAATATTCACTTTTAAACACCAAATCAAATTCCAAATTGATTTCCAAAAATCCACTTTCAAATAGCAAACAAATATCCAAATCGATTTCCAAACATTTATTCCATTTAAACATTACTCCTTTATTTATCTAAATCTATTTCAAAACTATTAATCCAATATTCACACCTTTATCTAGATTTTTAAAATCTGAATTTTAAAATAAATTCTTCAACTTTTAAACAATACTAATCAAAGTCCGTTTATTTCCATTTATTAAAATCTTTTCCCTATACATAGAATTTATTCAATAGGATTTCAAAAATCAATCTTCACCCTTTTAAAATTCCTTCTTTTAAATTTATCCAATTCTCTAAAATAAATTTACTTAAAATTTTTTACTTTGTTTTTCAAAAATCCAATTTTATATTTCTGGTGTCCTACGATCCAAAAATATTTTTGGCTAAACCATAGTCTTTAATGATTTCAATCACCAATATAATCATTCACAAATTATCAATAAATCACATCACAACATATAAATAAATTCAAACAATTTTGAGGAATCTAATTGGATCCCTCCAACCTGTTTCCCTGCATGCACAGATAATAGCACAATATAAAATACCAATTCCACTTCAAGGTGGAATATCGCAGTATATGAGATTATATCATATCATCCGATATTATGCAGCGCATAGGGTCTCATCCGCTATATAATACGGGAAATCAATCACTCCAATATATATATATATATATATATATATATATACACTATTATACATACTATCACATCCAAACAATCAATCAAAAATTTAAATTCTAACCATTTTCTTTTTGAGTGAGAAGATCTCACCTTTGCTTTTTTTATTTGTAGACCATTACCATTCCAGCTTGTTTCCATGATTTTTAAACCTTGTATAAAACAATTTACGATTTATTAATATTCGAAATAAATCGAACCATTTATCCCATTTTATGAATTACTTAACTAATGATTTTAATTAAACAAACAATTTAAATATAAATAAATTTTCTTTTTTAAAGATCTTTTAGTAACTTAAGATAATTAAATAAGTTTATTAACAAATTAATCTTCAGAATACATTATTTTTCTCCTCTTAATCTATATATAGATATATCATAACTTAAGTTAATTTAAAAGCAGACTGTTCATACCTTATTGCAAATGTTTTTTAACTTATATATATATATATATATATATATATATATAAAGAGTTTAAAACTAAAATAGGTATATACTTTGGCGCCTAATTTCTTCCTAATATCTATGTACATGTGTTTATTAAATAAATTTTAATATTGGAAAATTTAATTTCGATACCTCACTGCCAGGCTCGAACTTCACGACGACGCCGCATCTTAGCGCCTAAGTCGAACTACTGCCATTGCATCGCCTACCAGAACCCTAGTTGCTCCCTCATCTTCGACCCTATAGACTTGCGATCATCACCACGAAACGCCGACCGCCTGCGCCTCCTCTTCGACTTTGCTTTATCTCGACTCAGCATCCACCCACGCTCGAGTTTAGCGACGCCATGCCCTACATCGAGTCGTCGAGCAACTGCTGTCGCTATCATTAGATCCACAGCGAACTCCTTTATTGCGCCGACTTCCCACTTCGCCACAACGCCTCCACGCGATTTGCGATGCATCGCGATTCGACTAACTAACTGCCGCTACCATAAATATCACCGGCCTCGAGTGCTGCTGCGCACATACGCGCGCAATCCACCTGGGTTCAAATGAATTTGCGGCCCCGCTGCTTCGATTCGAATGAATCGCGATATCCCAATGCGAATCGATTCATGATTTCGCTGTTCTGATTATCGATTCGATTTCATTCGAACCATTGATTTTTTTTTTTTGATTTTAATTTAAGACGAAAGAGGGGTTTGATTTTCTCAGTCATTGATTTTGTGAAGCGAATTCAATTTCTGTTGTTATATTTTTTTTAATTTAAATTCGCGGCTTTGATTTATATTTTTTTATAGATAAAACGCATGTTGAAATTTTCAAAAAAACGTAACGCATGCTTGAATCTTACTCTACGTGTTTAATTATCTATTGCATGTGATAAAATATATATGTTCAACTTAAATTTAAATGCAAATCATCTCGATAACGCAGCTTGAAATTTTGAACTCTTATCGAGGCATTCTGCCAGGTGTTTATAATGTTAAACCCCTATTCCGGACGCAATGGAAAAGGTTTCGAGTCCTAATTTGATCGTATGGAGAAGATATCTTTTTGGACTGAGCTATTACATTAAATTTTGATATAAATTTTTGCGCGTTTATCGATCGTACGGTCACATGACAACTCCGAATGCTACGAAAATTAAAATCCGATAATAATACAATATTAAGATCTAATAGAACTAGTTTCGTCGAAATCCAAGACTGTGCATCGGAAGGCTATTTTCAAATATCGATTTAAACGATATAAATTCCAAAACTAATCAAAACACTTTTAAACTTGATTTTAAAAGTTCTATTATCTTCAGTATTATTAATATAGATTTTACAAGCCTTTGAAATATTTTTAATCAGCTTAAAAATCAAGATTCAATATTTTACCCAATTTTCAATAATTAAATTCAATAATTTAATTGCCAAATAAGCAGTAATATTTGAAATTCAAGTTGAAAATAACTTTTAAATATTAAAATCAATTAAATATTCTAATTTCAAACGTCTAAAATTCTGGGTCGTCACATATACATTCGTCTATATTTACCTTGTTAAGTCAATATAGTACCATGTAGTGGCTTTAAAAGTAACTCAAATTCTTGGTTTCGCAAACAATCCCAAACAACTAGGCCTTATTGGGTTTAGGTTCAACCTGCACCCAATAGTGGCCCGTTAGTCTATTGGCGGGTTTAATTACCTAGATTTTTAATAATTATTCAATTTAAAAGGGTATTTTGGTAATTTCACATAAAATACCGAACATAATTTCCAAAAATTAATAAATTTGGAAATCTAACTTATCCATTGTATAAAGTAGATGTTTATACCCTAAATTCATAAATAAAACATCAAAAATGGATATCTGATGAAGTAGATATGAATCGTTTACCAAAACACACTTTTTGACCAAATGGTTGGAAACCCGAGTAGGCTTAGGGTTTGATTTTAGGATTAGGGTTTAAAACAAGAGGTGAAGAACATGTATCTCATCCTAATCTCATTCTTCTTCATCAATTAGTTGCATTGATCCTTAGGTCTAAAGTTCACTTTTCTACCTAAAATCTACATCAAGTTCATCAAATAAAATATGAAAATGAAGAGGGAAGAAAGAGTAACCTAATTCGAATAATATCAAATTAAATAAAAAGAATAAATCACCAATTAAAATTAGATCGAAGGAGAAGGCTTGAAGATCTCTTCCTAAATCAATCAAAATGGTAATTCTAGGTGAATGGGTTTACCTATGAAAAAGTTATGTGGTTAGATATACTGTATATCTTACTAAAGTTCAATAACATGTTTTTGGATGGATTTTGAAAATTTATGTGGTGATAATTGTTAATTATATAAATTGAAGAATTGTAGATCATCACTTTGAAAATTGATATGAATTGGGAGGAGGGTAAACTTGACATAAACTCATCTTAAACTATATAGACTAATTTCATACAATAGGTAGGCACCTATTTATAATGAATAAAAGTTATTTTTATCGATATATTGATCATAGTGTAGTTTATATTGTTGTATCGATAAATTACATAAAAAAATAGGTTATATTGGGTAAATGAATCAATAATCATTTGGACATACTGAAATGTCAATGAATAAGAATTAAGTGATTTAAATGAACTAATAATGAGTTATAATCCGTGCACAAAGTCCGAAATGAAGGTCAAATAAAATTGGACAAATAATTAGTTAAAATGCTGCAAAACCCAACATCGGGCAAATAGTTGAATGGCTGTGTACATTGGTCCTCAAGTTGACTTGAAAAGAAACCTAAGACAAACTTGAAAAAAACTAATGTAAATTAAGAGATGAACAATCAATTGAAATATTCCATCAGTTGGTCAGCCAATCGATCGATTACATTTAATTAGTTGACTGATCCGTTGGTAATAAGAAAATATTAACAGATGAACAGTCGATCGATTGACTATGGATCGTCGTCTGATTATATGTAGTTGCTCAAATTGAACCTGGGTCCATTTTAGGCATTGTATAGTGTTCGGGGTTAGTTTTCCCCTATCTTGTATAACGTCGTAGGGTTCTACATAAGGTTCTACCATTGTATAACATGTCACTGAACTTAGGCACACGATCATATCACATTTAAATTTCTCTTATCGTTACTATTACCGCCGCAAATCATAAATTTCAATATGTGGATCGTTGGGAGAATGGAGTTGTTCATATAGCATGGGTTACGTGTGTCAACCGGTGTATCTTCGAAGAAATTGATTTTTTGTTCGAACCCTTTATGTTATCGATTGAACAATAGTGTTATAGTAGTGTGATTATATAAGCAATTTACTATTGAGATTTTATACTAGACATGTTGCAAGGTTTACCCAATTTTTGGATGTTTTGCTAGAACTATAATTCCCAGTTTTGATGATGACCACTTCATACTATATTTAAAATACACCAGTCAAAGAAATATCACCAAAGCTTCAAACAAGAGATAAGGACTCATGCTAAAGCTTCAGAAGATAGTCTATTAGAAGAAAATTTTAATATTGTGTACTAATGAGTTGTTCTGTCTTAGATATTATTGTTAAAACTCACAAGAGCCACACATCACTATTCCATAGTCTCAAAGACCATAAAAATTAATTTATATTTATTTATTTTAAGCTTTAAAAAGCTTCTGATTTTTGAAATTAATACGTCCATCGATCGAAGGCCACCGATGCACCGGTGCAAAAGTTAATTTTAAAATTTCGAGGCACATTTATTTCCTTATCTTCATCTGAATAGTCGCATTTCTTCCTTCTTCTTCAAACGCGGTTTTTTACAATGGTGAACGATCATACTTCTTCATCAAACTCTTTTAAATCTATAAATAGCTTTCATATCAATAAGTTTAATTACTACTTACTCTTTAATTTTCTAATCTATTATCTAAAACCTTATTCTATTTTATATTCTCAAATCCACAATCACTCATCTACAATAATCAATGTTCTTATTTTCTTAACTCCGAAACTTCCACACATTCATCTACAAACCTAGTCTTATGAGTTACATGAGATTGTACAATATTGGGCATATTTATGTATTGAAGACTACTTATACCAAAGTTCGTATTTTATCAAATAAATACGAAAGACCCATTCAGTGGCTCATGAAAGTTTATAGGCCCATTCCACCAAGCGAAGTGAGGGTTGTAGTGAGTTAAAGTATGAATAAGAGATTCTAGGGCTAGATGTAGAACGATGGTCCAAACTAGTATAAAAAGTCTGTCATGTAAGCTCTTTACTTTATTTATTTACATAGCTTATAATACTATTTATACACTTATACATATGTAGTTTAGCCATAAAATATACGGTCCTATACAATTTCATTTGGTATCAGAACATGTTATTTTCATAAACTATAAAACAATTTATTGTGTATATTAATATAGTGGACATAAGCACTTTTGTAGGAGGATAGTGGACTACACGACCCCTGCTATTTACTAGTAGTGATTATAGTTTCTGATCAATTAGAATGAAAGTTTATATGGAAGCAAATGGTCTTGAAATTTGAGATGCCACATAAACTAAATATGAAATTCCAACTACACCATTAAATGCATGGACTCCCGAACAAAAGACTGCTGCAACCAATAATTCAAAAGCCATGAAAATTCTCTTTTTTGCGTTAGATAAAAATGAATTTGCTAGAGTTATGATATGCAAAAATGCTTATGATCTATGGCACACTTTGCAAGTCACTCATCAGGGCAGAAGTAAAGTTAAACAATCTAGAATGGCTATGTTAAAATGCCAATTTCAAAATTTTATAATGAAAATTGTTAACTAGGTTTTTAACCCAGCTGAATTCAAAAAGGGTTAGAATATTCAAGCTAAGCCAAAATGACTCGAAAGTTGATTGGAAGGACTAAAAATGAAAGACAAGAGTCTCCAAAGAGTTTAGCCTAAAAATAAGCAAACTTTTCGATTGGCATCAATCCATCCAATTGGATCGGTACTGAACCGAATTAGTTGCTCATATATGCGCTATTCCTTTTGCATTGTGACTTTATTCCCCGACTAATCTCACTTAATAGTTTGGTAGCATTCCAAACATCCAAGCTTAAGGGGTGAAGGTTCATCTGACTCAGAATACAGTTTAATCTAGCCTACAAGTGAATCATCATCAAAACAAGTAAACAAGCTATAAAATCACATGAAGAGCATCAAAATGAAGTAAGAAAGGTAGCCAAGTAGTCGAAGCATCAAAAGTGCTTAACTATTTGGATCGGTACCGATCTAAATGGTTTGCTCTGATAATCTCTAAACTTCTTAGGCTTCCTCTGCATAACGACTACATGTTTCTAGCAAAGTGGCTCGGCCCAAGTGCTCTCCAACCCCTACAAATACCATCCTATCTGCAACATAAAAGGGATATGGACTGGCTGCTGCTACTCTGCCATTACTATTCTTCACTCTTCTTCTCCCATACAAAGATCACAAAGAAGCAACCGAGATCCTCCGGTTTCCTCCAATACTTGTGATTTAGATCTAACTTAGGTGATTAAATCATATTGTAAACCAAATCAATCTGGTAACAGCAGTCAACTAATAAAAGCTATAAAGTGGATGTATGCTTCATTAACAGCCAAACAACTAAAACAATATTCTTGTTTATTTACTATTTCTGCTCCTTTTACATTTATTTTCTATATTGTTTACTTTGAGAAACAAGGCCGATGCTTTCACACTCAACCCAGGGTGTTGATCCATTTTTATTATGGTTAACATTTTGGTGCTTTCATTGAGAATTGAACTCAGGCATAGATTTAGTTTTCCTATTTGGATCCGCCAAATCTAGAAACTAGATCCATCAAATCAACTCTAGGAAGTTTGAAGCTTGTTGTTAAAGATAAATGCCAAGGAAAAAGAGAATTGCTTTTGGAAGATCCATAGGAGCTGTTACAGTTGGAGAAGAGGCCAATCCTTAGCAAGCTGAAGTCAACGACGCCAATAGTCCATTAATCAGAGCAAATTCTGGAGCTAACACAGGATATCAGGTGTCGAGATCTTCTACCCAACATGAAGTCATCACTAAAGGCGAATTGAATAAGATGGTTGATGAAATCAACCGAAAGATAGAGAATAGCCAAAAATTTCTTATGGACAAATCAAATGCCCTCCTAACCTTGCAATCATTAGCTGCTCCTAGAACCATGCCAGAACCCACGGCTTCCACGGAGCACGAAAACTCTTCCATTTTTGGCCTAAATAGAAGAAATGTAAAGCATAAGCAAAAAGGAATAGTGGATGGAGCCGTAGGAATCGTCATAGAAGGAAACACAAGCACTTCAACGAATGCATAGCAACCTGCTACAAGCTTGAATCTAAGGGTGAAAACCCCACGAGAAGATATGGCGGTGGATCTCTCTGACTTTGAAAATGGTGAGCAACTTGATGACGACAATTTGGAAGAAAATGCTAATACACTCAATATCGACAGGGAGGCCTAGATTGCCCCTTCCCGACCAGCCGCAAGCCAATGGAACTCCGAGGGAGTGGCTCTCCCGAAGATAGAAGAGCCCAGGCCTCGGCCCATTTGCCAAGATTGTTTGGGAAACAAACACTTGGCACAGTCATTGATAGCCAACCCACGGAATACCTAACATCAACGGTATATATCATGGATATGATCAAGCGCTTGATGGATGAAAGTAAGGATATGAGAGACGATGAATGAGGATCTGCTCTAAGCTGGACTCCCTTCTTTGATGACATTTTGAATGAACAGTACCCTAAAAGTTTACTATGCCGACTATTCCGTCTTATGATGGAACTAGAGATCCAAAACCTCACTTGTACAAGTACAATTGGTACATGGATGAAGAAAATGCTTCAAATATTTTTCGATGTAATTGTTTTCCTATCTTCCTAGAGGGAATTGCTTCTATGTGGTTCACCAATCCCCTAGCAAAATCCATATCCACTTTCAATGAATTAGCAACAAAATTCCTTGATCAGTTTAGGCTTCACATGGAATAACCAAAAGATGTGATGTCCTTATCTGGCCTATTTTAGGGATGAAATGAATCTTTGAAATCCTTTATGAGTCGGTTTAACACCGCGGTAACTAAATTAAGTAACCGAAATAAAGATTTAGCCTTCATAGCCCTGGTCCGCGCTATCTATCCTGACACTGAATTCAGAAAATGGATCAACATGAAACAACTACCACTAGGAATGACTTTAACCAAAAGTCAAGCCAGTACTGAAGATTAGAAGAGGCAGAGGGGCTAGAAGGAAACCTGCTAACCTACAACCAACCAACACTGGCCAGAATGGCATGGTAGCTAACCAAGGCACAAACATCTTCGAACCGCCACAGGAAATGCGGGAAAGGATGGGAAGAAAAAAAGGAAGAATCATAATTCCAACAAGCGAAATGGAGTTAACAAGTGACTTAAAGGCTTGAGGCCCAAAGACTACACCCCACTCAATGATACTCCAGAAAACATCTAACTTGAGACACAAGGGATGGAGGAGTATAAGAAGGTGCCTAAAAAGGAAGCGAATGAACAGTGAAAGCCTTCTAGAAAGTATTGCCGCTTCCATGAAACACATGGTCACAATACGAATGAGTGCCGACACTTGAAGAACCTTATTGAAGAGCTGATTAGGGAAAACAAGCTTCCGTAGTCTATGAGGAAATCACAAAATCCTGACCAGCCTACTGCACCCCAAGCTTCTATAGACTGGGGAAGCGAAGCTGGAACCTGCGAAGAGGGATCCAGATGGATCGACCAAAGACTCATCATTGGAACAATATATGGAGAATCTCATCCCGCACAGAAGAGTTAGGGAGAAATATAACAATATGTAAGCTTATAGAAACATGTTCCAAAATATTCGTGCTTTGCGGTTGAAGATGGAACTCCTGCTAAGCAGTAGAGAACCCTAAATAATGATATACTATTCTGAAATCGAGACACTAAAGAAATAGAAGCTCCGACCCTCGACGTCATGGCCGTGATGGTAGGAATCGAACCAGCCATGGTTTGACAAGTATTGGTGGACAGTGGAAGCTCTGTCAATATTCTGTTCTAACACACATTTGATCAGAAAAGATCATTATGAAAGATGTATCCACTTGTTAAACAAAGATCCAAGGATTCACCAGTGAACCTAAGCAACATGATGGGACAATTGAATTTTCCATAGAACTTGGGGAAGACAATCGAAGAGTCATCCTCATCTAGACCTTTATAATCGTAGATGAAATTTCCACCTACAATGCTTTCTTAGGTCGGCCTGCTTTGGCTGATTTAAGGATTGCTTTAACTCAGTGGTGACTAACCATGAAATTTCCACTAGAGAATGAAGTTGGGGTAATCAAAGGAGACCAAAGTGTCACTAGAGAATGCTACATCATAGAACTGCGCGAGTCTAGAAGAAAAGAAAAAGGGAATAATGTGGAGAGAACTCTCCATATTCGTGAACCTACCACATAGCAACTACCGAGCCACCCCTGGCTTGGGGACCATAGCCGATTCGACAAGGCTTTGGACCCTAGAAAGAAGAGTTCAAGGGAGGATCGGGAAGCACCCGTTGAATAGACGGTGCCTATCCCAGTCGATATAGATGACCCAACTTGGGTCCTGAAAATTGGGTCATATCTTGGAAACATGATGCGATAGGAACTAATCAAATTTCGTTGTGCCAACCTAGACGTATTCGCTTTGATGCATTCCGATATGTGCAGGGTTTCGGTAGAGATTGCATGCCATACACTCAATACCGATCCCAAGTATACACCGGTGAAGTAGAAAAGGCACAGCTTAGGACTTGAACGGTCCAACTTGCTAAGAGGGGAAGTGCAAAAGCTGATGGCGAATGGCTTTATCCACTATGCAACCTATCCCAAGTAGGCATCCAATCCGGTCTTGGTCAAGAATCCAATGGAAAACAGAAAATTTGTATCAACTGCTCAGAACAAAGCATGCCTAAAGGATAACTTTCCACTGCCTAGAATTGACCAACTTGTGGATGGGATAGCAGGACATGAATTGCTATCATTCATAGATGCCTACTCAGGATACAATTATATCATGATGTACGAACCAGATTAGAAAAACACTAGTTTTTATCGCTAATCTAAGATTATACTACTACAAAGTGATGTCATTCGGCTTAAAAAATGCTGGTGCAAGTTATCAACGACCGGTGAACGCCATGTTCAAACATCAGATCAAGAAGATTATGAAAGTCTATGTAGATGATATGTTAGTTAAATCGCGTATAGCCATAAATCACTTGGACAACCTTGTCGAAATGTTCGAGATACTCCGTAAATAACAATTTAATTTAAATAATGAAATTTACTGAGATGATGATTAAAATATGCCAAACAACCATAAATAAATTCTAAATCACATCATATATCAATTTAACAAACATAAGAAATTTTAGAAATTGTGAGTGGGTTAAAACACTCACCTTTCGAATTTAAATTCAATTTAAACCCAAAAATTTGTCAGTCTCAGAATTCGCCCAAACTAGCATCATAAAGTCGGAATTTCAATACGATCCTAACAAAAAAACCGCGCGTGAATTGGTGTTTGTATGTGAAAGATATAGTGATAGTTGCGTTTGAATTTCAATTTAAAAAAAATAAAAAAGAAGGGAACACATTACCAACAAGCCACGTCACCGCTTGTACCCTGTGCATCTTTTCATGCACGAACGATAGCAGGCCTCCCTTCCAAACGCGTTCGAGCACGGATCCCTCCTCACCAAATCGCTGCCATGCCTCAAGCGCCGACCGCCCCCACAGCCTCGCCAATGTTGCCCTCCTCGACACCCGCGACCACACCCCACGATCGTGCACACGCGACAACCGAACGAAGCATAAAATTCACAACTGCCGCCTACACGTTAAAACCCTAGACGAAAATTGCCGCCAATCCAACTGCCGATTCGTCAAACCAATCACCTAGATGCGATCCCCTCGGCTTCCTCTTCAAAACCCAGAAACGGTTCGTCGATCCGTCGAGTTTGATTTCGACGTGATGAACGGCCGAGACTTCTTCGATTTTTCCCGGTCAAACGACAATCCAAAACGAAAAAAGAATTTCACCAGAAGATTACGCACTTCGGTAGCTTCAACATATATTTTTTCTGAATTTTTCTGAGGAGTTTGAATTTTTAGCTTTGGATTTGATTTGCAATTGGATCTGGAAATATAGAATTTTGTCTGCCATTGAGGAAGATGAGGAATAGAATGAATTTACGTACATACAAATGAAAATTAAGGAGGGTAGGGTTTATAGCAGGATATTTCTAGAGAAAGCTGAAATAGAATAAATGGATCGGGTTGAATGCGCGCTAACGACAAAGTGGCCCAAAAAGCCTGTTCTGACCCCGGAACGAAATTGGGTAAACCCATATATAAAAATAGGCGTTTTAAAATATTTTTAACGCAATGGAAAAGGTTTCAGGTTCAAAGTGCATCATATGAAGAAGTTATGCTAAAATCAATATTTTTCAAATTGATTTCAATTGATTTCAATTTCATTGATTTCAAGGCGTTTCGAGTCCGTACGATCACACGACAAGCCCGATCGCTACGAAACTTGAAACCCTACAATAATTCGCCGTTACGGATCCAATGAAACTGGTTTCGTCAAAATTTGAGTTAGTGGCCAAAATGGCTATTTTTATATTAATTAAATCAAAAATCAATCAATTAAATCCAATTTTTAATTTCACTTTTATAATCGAAAATTTTATCACCTTTATATTTCTTAATCATCTACAAAATTTTTAAACAAGTTTAGATGTCAATTTAAAGTTGATTATTCTATCAATTGCAGTGTCAAATCTTCAATTTCATTATATTCAAAATTATAAATTAACTTTCTAATAATTCTATTAAATTAAATAAATCAATGATTATTCGATTCATAAATTTCAAATAGATGGATTTAATATTGGATTCAAAATCTATTATCTTAATATTCTTAGATTACACTTAAATCTCTATTAACGAAATATTTAGATGTTTAATTTTCATTTATTTCAATTAAACCTATTATCATACATTAAACTTCAATATACTGATAAAGCTTATTTTTGCATCCTTTTCATTTACCCAATCGTCATTTTATAAATAAAATTAACAATAGATTCATACTTTATTACATAAATAACTTCAATTTCATCTAAATTAATATTTATGTAATTTTTAAATATTTAATTCATTTAATTTCAATTAATACTTTTATTAGATTTTAGATTCCAATCAATTAATAAAGCTTTATTTCCATTCTTTTTATTCACTAATCATCATTTTATGAAGAATTATTTACGTTATTCCGCATTATTACCTTAATTTATTTTGACGTAACATTTAATTTAGATTTATGGCAATGATTTCCAATTTAATTGAATGAACTAAATATATATATAACTCATAATAATTGTTGTCAAACTCTTAATCCCACATTTATAAGTTTATTATTTCCACTCCAATATTATAGTTATTTACAGAGTATTGGTTTTTATTCAATCATCATTATATATATATATTAAATAAATTCAATGTTTAAGTTCGTTTAAATTTATTACCAAGTACACCTTTACCTTATTCCAACAAATTGGAATTCCATTCAATTACTATAAACAATCAATTTTCCATCCACACTTTATTATCAACCCTCAATTATTGCAATTCATTATCTTATATTGATTTTATCCAATTACCATTAGATTTACATTCAATTACTATTCAATGTATATTTGTTCATTAATTAGTTCGATATTTACGTTTGTTTCCTTCCATTTTATTTATAACTTTGTATAACATTTACATTAATCCCATTTCATTCCATCCATTAATGGGTGTTGCATTGAAATTTAATTTATTAGCTTATATCAACATTATTACCATTAATTTCAATTGGATTATCAATTTTATTCAATACCCTAAATAAATAACGTATGTTAGTTCAATGCTTACATTTGTTTACCTATGTTTCATTTATACAAATTATATTATTCCACCTATTAATACAATAATTGCATTTGTTCTTATTATATTCCATTTATAGCTAAGTCATAATATTTGAAGTTTAATTAAATTGTAACGTTCATTCAAGTTCATTAAATATTAACTTTCATTAACACGTTTCCTTAATTTACAATCAAATACTGTTGACAATGTTTTATTACATTAATCAATTTAATACTTTCCTTTATTTCTCATATACAATTACATCCGGGTATAATCCTCTCACAACTTCCATTCATTAGAATCCTATTCAAATTACTAATAAATAGGTTTTAATTACCATTTATATAATTTATTTTAGCATTCATTTCAATATTAATTTATAAAGTTTTTATTTCTACTAAATTTAATTCCAATATCTTATTAACATGACAAATTTAATCAATGAAATTTACGGGTCGTTACACTTGGCGGGACTCTTCATTCAAGTATGCTTAAACCAACTCCTCTTCGATGTAACAGCCACCAATGTCTATTAATTAGGCTAGAATCTCTTCCCAGACTATGGCAAGCGTACAAGGGAACAATAGACCCAAATAACTAAGACTTCCCTTATGCAGCACAGAGTTGACATAGAAGCCCAAAAGTGTAGCATCCAAGCCTTCCATCTTCCTTTTAAAGTTATCTTGAATCTTTGAAAAGCTGGCATTCATGTTAGGCTTCTCTACCTTCAGCTATTTCTTCTCAGCATCCAAATTCGAAAATTTGTCTACGAAGAGAGGAAATTTCTTGTGCTTACTCGACAATGATTTTCTTCTTCATCTCAGCCATTGTCTCGCTTATCCTCAACTTTTCTTTTAAAGCCACCTCATTCATATGGTACTTCTTTATCTTATCTCTAAATATGATTGCAGCTCGGTCAGTGGATTCTTTTAGCTCCTTAAGCAAAGAAGCACTTTTTCTCTCCCTCTTGAGGGGGTCATATCTTTTTCTTTAGCTTCTTAATCTCTGCATTGCGATTTACGAGCTACTTCTCGTGCTCACCCGTTTTGAACTCAAACGAGTGGATTTCATAGTAGTTGTTTTAGTTAATAGTAGACAACCGTATGCATAATTTTTCCTACCCTTTAGCTTGCTCTAAACAACTCTAAATTTCTTGAAAATGGGGTGAATAAAATTCGGCACAAATCGACTTCAGATTGGGCTTATCAACCACAACCCCCTTAAGAACAAACTAGGGAATGCAGCTTGTAGATGCCGAGGACCAGTATGAAGAACATAAGGTGCACGCCTAGATATTTTGGGGAGTGGCGGTCATGACAGTATAAGTGGAAGAGGTCACGGCATCGGAAGCAAAGACATTTATCTCAATGGAAGTAGGAGGCCGTGAAGCGGATTCACGTTCTTGGTCTCTTTTCGGCCTCTTTGATGGATTTTCCTACTCAATGGAGCTCTTCCATTTCGTAGCCACTTCTCCTTTCTTTTCCATGATCCTTTTTGGCTTGGCGATGCTCTTCTGCCTCCCTCTCCTTTCTCCTTTTCCACTCCTCGTCAGTCTCTCAAGGAGCATGGTACCTTGAAGAGTGTCTCTGCAAATGTTGAGACTCCAGTACTCGATCATGATAGTTGTAAAGACCACGAGATATGATTCCTGCAATAAGCGATAAAATGGATTTAGGAAAAAGACGTTTGGTGAACTAAATCTTCCTAAAAAATAATAATATAAAGTGTATGATCCCAGTGAAGTGTATGTTGCAATTTAACGACCCCAGTGGAATACATAAACAAGATTGGTCACCGACTAATGTCAAAACATTGCTTCCTGCAGGGTTGATCTGAGTAGACTGGGAAGGAAACCCTTCCGAAGTAAAATCATCCATCCAGTGACCCAAATCAAACAAAATGTTACTCATATCTCCTAAATAAATGTCAGCGCCTTCCACCAGAGAGTAGGCTCGGTCTTGGGAGAAGCTCCCTCAATCGGATATTTCGGAGATGGTGAGGGTACATGACTGGGGCTTAATTCCGTAGCCTTGTCACCTAACTTGACATCACCCTCATTAATGTCCCGATCTATTTTTTCTTTATTTAGAGGATGCTCCTCACTAATTTCTCCTTCTTCCTTCTCTTCAATAAGCGGAGCCTTGCCCTTCCGTTGAATAAACTCTTTCTCTTTCTTTGCTGGAATTGATGGCATTTTGGGTGGACCGCACCCGACTTGAATTTGGATCTCCTCAGGGGTCTTCTCTAACCCACAAAATGGGCCACTTTCTTCTTCATCATCATCATCTTCACTAGAGTCATGGGAAGAGGAAACAGAATAGTTTCAGGCTCCCACATCGGTGAAGGTTCTCATCCATGAGCAAGAATTTATCGTGCGCTCCTGAGCATCGAATGCTTTCAAGGTGCTAAGAATGGTGTCGAGCGCCGGGTCCTTGTTAATTTTTGGAAGAACTGCAAGGAATATATGACCGTTCAGAAAACTTATTGCAATTGAAGGAAACTCTGAGCACGGTGAAGGAGACCTACCCACTTTAGTCCATAAATGGGTGAATCCTTCTGGATACTTAGTAAAAAAGAACCAATTCTTAAATGAAGGAACTTTGCTGGGAAGATTTAGTATAAGTTTCCGGCTACGCTGTGCTTCAATATAAACAAGTGATGGATTAGCCTCTCTCTTCTTGAATAATAGAACGCAGCTCAGTGAAGCTCGAGGCACGATTAAGCATCTACATGAACTGAACATATAAGCATGTCAGCATGGCGTATCCATTTGGAAGAATCTGGAATGGGGCCAATCCTATATACTGAAGTGTTTTCTTTTAGAAGTGATTAAACGGAGGCACTACACCATACATGCACATATATCGGTGGCAAGCCACGGATCCAGAAGGTGGCCTAGGAGAAAATTCTCCTCTCGATGGTAGAAGCACATCATCCTTTGGGATACCATATTGTGAGAAAATGCTTTGCAATATCCTATGTGTATGCAAGAGCTTTCTTTGGAGGATCAGGCAAGACTCTAAAATTAGGATAAGTGCAATCAACGATGGGACCGACTAGAATTAGACGGCCATATTGACCTGAAGTTATGGAAGCCGTGGATATAGGTGGAATCGACGATGACTTTTCTTCAGAAAGAGGTGAGTTACCCTTTAACTGATTTGCATTGAGAAGATTTACACATCATTCTACATAAGAAAGCTTATGTTCAAAATGGTCAGATATGCCTAATCTCTAAACTATAGGCTCTTGTGTAGTTAACACTTGAAATCCGCGAGATAATTGATGTGTACCAACCACTGATCGGATTCCAAATGTTAACCAGGAGTGTGTGTGATGTATAATCTAACTGAGAATGAGTCCGGTGCCCTAACCACTATGAACAAACCATTCCATGAAGATGGCTTTTTCACACTGGGAAGAGTGATCTGCATCACCCGTTAATTTCATTTGTTCTATATCTACCTGTTATTGATCAACAATCGATAATGGATCCATTTTTCGAAGCAATACAAGCCTTTCCTATTCTAGGTACACTGATTATGCAATGATAGGACCAATCCGAAGCGAGCGATATAGATCGATGGGTCCGAATCAAGTAAATAATTCTTGGCATGGGTCTATTTTAGTTCTCTGGTAGGTGATAACAACATGAGTTGCACACATGACGCTACCCCAAGTTATTATCACCTCCTAGAAAAACTGAAATCAATTTGCAAAACATTGTTCTGAGATCGACTACGTAACTCGATGCAAGTCAATTCCGACTCTATGGACGAAGATAGCAAAACTTATCGAGTACTGAGGCAAAACCCTAGCTTTGTTCCATGAAAAATTCAAGACTCGATTTTCTATCTTCCATAAAGTAACAATTAACTTGAATCTTCTACTGAATCCATCACCAACACAATTTCATCACCAATTGCTAATGTAGTAATACGCCAAAACTAGGCTTTTACTCGAATTGGATCAATAGTATATGCCGAGGTAGAAACTTTGGTGGCAGTTTCTTGCTCACGTCGTCAGCGACGGTTTCAAAGGGCGATGGCTAGAGGTGCTGGTTGTGAATGTTGACGGCAGCGGATCGTTGGAGGATGCTATGCTTGGATCGACTTGAATAAGGGTTTGGATTGAATGAAGCAAGATCAGAAGTGAAGTGACTGGGTCGGCTGGGTTGGTAAATTAATAACAATAAAAAATGTTCTCTGGCAAAAATTTATTCAAGTACGCGGATCGATACCAGCCCAAATTATTTCTCTTATGCCACACCAAATTTCTCCAGCATGGCTCCTTGATATTCGTATACATGCTCAAAAAACTCAAGTCCAAATTACTAAGTAATCATGAGCAATGAAGATTGGCACTGAAAGCTGAATAGCTTGCCAGCATATCACGAGATAGTTCAATAGGATCAAAGAAAATCCTTAAAACGGAAATCCAGAGATAGTCAACTCCAGAGCATACCTTGTTTTTAACGAAAGCGTTATCTAGAGGGCAAAGTTAACTGGGCTATTAACCCAGCATAGTTCAAAAGGAGTCAGAACATTCTAGCTAAGCCAGAATGACTCGAAACTTGACCAGAAGGCCAAAGAAAGAAACACAAGAATCTCCAAAGAGTTTAGCCTAAAAATAAGCAAACTTTTCAGATCAACACTGATCCAATCCAAGTGGATTGGTACCATTTCGAATTAGTTGCTCATATATGCCCAATTTCTTTTACATGGTGCTCTATGCCTCTACTAATCTTAATTGATAAGTTTGGTAGAATTCCAAACATCAAAGCTTAAAGGGCGAAGGTTCATCTGACTTAGAATAGAGTTCAATCTAGCCCATAGGTGAATCATCATCAAAACAAGTCAATAAGCTATGAAATCAGATGAAGAGCATCAAAATGAAGTAAGAATGGCAGTTAAGTAGTTAAAGCATAAAAAATGCTTAACTATTTGGATCAGTACCGATCCGATCCAACTTGATCGGTGTCGAACCAAATAGTTTGCTTCGATAACCTCCAAACTCTTGGGCTTCCTCTACATGATGACTACAGGCTTCTGGTAAAGTGACTCTGGCCCAAGTGCTCTCCAGCCCTTATAAATACCAAACCTACCTGCAACATGAAAGTGATCTATGGACTGGCTGTTGCAACTCTACCATTACTATTCTTCACTCTTCTTCTCCCTCACAACAGTTACAAAGGAGCAACTGAGATCCTTCGGTTTCCTCCAAGTACTTGTGATTTAGATCTAACTTAGGCGATTCAATCATATTGTAACTAAATCAACCTTGTAATAGTAGTCAACTAATAAAAGCTATAAAGTGAACGTAGGCTTCATTAACAGCCGAACCACTATAAATATCTTCTTGTCTCTTTACTATTTCTACTCTTTTCACATTTATTTTCTATATTGTTTACTCGAAGAAACATGGCTGGCGCTTTCACACTCAACTTAGGGTGTTGATCCATTTTTTGGGTTAACAAAATATTTCTAAAATGTACTCTCATTTACAAGATATTAAAAATGTGCTAGTAGGATTGGGAGAAACTTTATCTAAATTTGATATTGTTACAAAAAAATTAAATTCCTTTACCCAATGATTGGGAGAAAAATGTATTAGTAATCGAAGAACCTAACAGTCTTTCTAAACAAGGAATTAGTTTGTAATTTAATGGCATATGAAGTGACTTTTTAGTCTAGAAAAATTCAAAACATGGAAAAAAGGACCATAACATTCCAGGTCGAGGGGGACTCCGAACTAGCAAAGGCGAAATGGCCTTCATAGAAAAAAACTATAGAAAATTCAAAAGGCAAGTAAAAAGAGGAAATAACAACAACAATAATAGCTTAAGACTCAATTGCTATGATTGCAATAAGTATAAACATATTAATAAAAAAGCCCCTTACAAAACAATGGAAAAAATGAGTTCAAGGATAAAAAGTCGATTTGAAAAATTCAACAAAAGAAAAAAAATCTTCCTTTCAAGCCATTTGGGATGATTTAGGCTCTTCATCATCATCAAATAGCGATAGTGATACTGAACAAACCAAATTCTGCTTTATAGCGATAAACGATGAGGTTCAATCTGATTTATCTTATAATGAATTATTTGAGATTTGTACAGAACTAGATGAAAAATTTAGAAATTTAAGAAAAAAATATAAAATACTATAGCTAAATTTAATAGGGAAGAATTAGAAATAATTATGTTAAAAATGAGAAAACTATTTTTGAAGAAGTATAGAAACTCACTAACAATCTTTACGAAAATCTATTTATGAAATGGAATAGGAATTTATTTTAAGAGGAAATAGAATTAATTCAAGGAATATTATTTTGTAAAAGACTCAAATAAGGATTTAATACTCTTAATAATGACTTAAATTCGAAGATTGATTATTTATAAAAATAAATTGATTCCTTGGAAAATAAAATTATTATTTTATTTAAAAAAATCGAAGATTTAGACAATTCACAATTTGATAAATAAAATTTGTGTGCTAGAAAATGATTTTGATTCGCATAGAAATAAAAATGTCAAATTGTCAAAAGAAAATTATGAATTAACTTCAAAAATAAAAATTCTTGAATCTGAAAATTTAGAGTTTAAAGGGAAGACTTTTGCCATAATTGTTGGAATATAAAGGGAAGACTTCAAGTTCATTTTGATGATTGCATGTTCTTCTTCAAGTTCTCTAGTAAAGAAGAAAGACTGCATGTGCTTGAGGCGGATCCTTCTATTATAGCCGAGCTACATTTCATTTTTACCCCGGGGAGTCCTATGGTGGATAAAGCTAAGGAACAGATTCTCTCTATTCTGGTTTGGGTGAGCTGATGCTTGGGTTAAATTGGTTAGCGAGTGTTGTTGGAAAGCTAAAGTGTTTTGATGGTAATACTGTTGCTCGGAATAGGTTGGTGTATGATAGGGCTCTTATTGAAGTAATTCCCGACAAGCCTTTATCAATGAAAATTCCTGTGCATATTGCTTAGGGTCATGTCTTTTTTATTGATGTTCGTTATAGTTGGAAGCCTGACAAATGCTCGTCTTTCACTCCTTTGGTCACCTCAAGGAAGCTTGTACTTTGCAGTTTGAGATTGCTCCAGTTTCACTTGCTGATCGGATCCCTCTTCCTCGTCCTTCTTTCATTAAGTGGATTCCGAAGCCTTGCCCTGCTATTGTTTGTTCTTCTTTTGAGATTCGGCCTACGATCTCTGAGATCGCTCTGAAGTTATTATTTTTAATTCTTTGGTTGCTCTCGTTGAGGGATTTTCTTCCTCTATCATTTCATGAGGTCCTTCTAACTTAGCATGGCTTAATGGGCCTTCTAAAATGCGGCTTGACCTGAAAGATAGTAGTTTCTATAAGTTTATTGGCGGGCTTAAAGAGGATAAAAGACTATTTTATCATGTTGAAGGGGAGGGCCTTTCCTTCACTATACTTGGGCAGTTTGGTGGATTCAATTGCTCTCTTCTTACGGATGACTCTTGGGATCGGAAATTCTTGTATTGTCCTGATTTAGTTGACTATGTTCCTTCCTTAGCATTTATTTTTATGGGTTCCTTCATGTTATTGGCCCTGTCCCTTTGAGTGAGTGGAGTGGCTCTTCCTCTTCGGAGAAAGACTGGCTCTAGTGCTGTTATTATTTAGTGGTTTGGTACTTTTGCTTGTAACGAACTATATTTTTAACGATGGGATATTTAAATAATTGATTTAAGTATTTAATCGTTAATTAAATAAAGGCCTAAAAATATGATTTTTTTGCATACGGCCAAATCAGGACTCGAGACCACTTCCATGGAGTTCAAATTGACATTGCGAATTAAAATGAGTGTAAGGATCGCTATTTTTGGAGCTTGAACGATTTGATGGTCAAAACAATCTCAAAATGCGCGAAATTATTATCTTGGGATGCAATCTCAGAGAGCATGAGACTTATACCGTTGGATCCACAAAAATGAAGTGTGAAACAGATGAGTTTCATAGCGATCGGGCGCGTTGTGTGATCGTACTAACTCGAAACATACAACCATTTATTTGAGATATCAAATAAACAAATAATTAAATATTACTATTTATATCCCCAAATCAAACTCTCCCTCTCATTTTCAATTACACGGTTACCGTTTCATTAAAATTCATAGCCGCTCCCTATTTTCCATTCAAAAATCAAAATCTCAACATCTACTCAATGATAAGTCATGAAACCATATTCGATGAGATCATATGGAGTAGAGCTACACGATGACCTGGTGGAATTTTGATCAATCGTCATTGGTGACATTGACCTTCTTGGCCATGGATCTTGGGTTTTTGATCATTGGAGATTTAGGCAACGATAGGCAGATCCGAGGGTAGTGTTGTGATTGTTGTACGAAGAGTAGGAGATGATGATGATTTGGTGACGAGCGCATCGTGTGGCGATTAGCATCCAAAGCCTAGGAATGACCACGACAGTAGGTCGTGATTCTATGTATAGGTATGAGCTTCTTCTTCTCGATCCTAGGGCGGAAGCATGCGTAAAGAGACTCCTTGGTGAATACGACACAACATTTCGTTAAGAAATGAAGGAGAAATCGAGGTTTGAGGTTTGTTGCTATGGCTTTGCTGTGCACGACATATACAGACATATGATTGGGGAAAATGATGTTACAGGGTTAATTAAGGTAACCGATTTTTAAGTAGTGAATTTATTATTTAATTGATCTGTAATCGTATTTAATCTATGTTAACCCACCTTATGTCAAGGTAGTATACAGATGGATTTAACCCAACGGACTTCATGATTATCAAGCCCGATAAATGCAGATCGATGATTGTAGGACCCAAAAGTATGGTGAAAATGGTTATATGATGCCAGAGTTGGATGAAGTTGGTAGATAAACGATGCAGAACGCTTGAAATATGGATGTTAGCTTGGAACGCAATGGATCGGTATAATATGAGCGATCGGTATATCTCCATGGCATGAAAGGGGTCGGCATACCTTCATGGTAGAAGAGGGATCAACATAGTAGAGATCGGGTCGACAAATTACATGAAATGGCTTGGGTTGGCATAAGTATTGTAGAGGTTGGATCGGCAAAGTACATGAAATGGCTTGGGTCGACATAATGTATAGTACAGATCGGGTCGGTAAAGTACATGAAATGGCTCGGGTAGGCATAACGTATAGTAGAGATTGGGTTGGCAAAGTATATGAAATAGCTCGGGTCGACATAGTGTATGGCGTTGTAGGGGTTGACATAGCATGTGGTGGTAGGATCGGCATAGGACATGGAGATGATGGTTTGGCATACCAAGTCAGTTCGACATGTTAGGATGGATCGGCACAGGACGTGGGGTATGAAGACCATCGGGTCGGCACAAAGTGGATTGGGTTGGCATGATAATTTCGGTCGGCACAGTATGTTAGGCTAAGCTTTCCTTATGGTGGGACTAAGTGGTCAGGGGAGTCCAGGCTTTGAGATGTCAGTCAGGCTAAAGGCGGCCTTCACCTATAAATACAGCAGGCTGGGCTTCAGAAAAAGGACCTTCATTGTGCTTCTCTTCCTCTTCTACCTAGGAAATCTCTACCATTTTTTCTCTCGAATTTCACAAACTTGTAACCGCAAAAAATAGTATAATCTAATAAAATGAATTTTTTTGGAATGGACGTAGGCCGGAGTCAGTCGAAGCACCATAAAACTTGTATTTCTTGATTTCTGCTTTGATTTGCTTATTGTTTTAATATATTCCTTTGTTTTAATTTAGTTTCTTTGTTTTCTTCTCTACACAAATTCGTGCTTGGGTGTTTGTGACCAATTTTGGCACAAACAATCTATATCTTTTACATACGAAGTTCGTATTGGATGTGGGTTCTTCTGTCGTGCTTTTGTTGGGGAGATCCATGCCTCGACATTATTTAGATAACATTTATTGAGGTGAGTGATATATTCTCTCACCATACAGTGATTGGTTGTATAGTATTAGATCGATGTTCTGGAATGATTTTTGGTTTTAAAATATGATTTTCCTATACTTATACACCTACTAGATTTTTATAAAAATAAAATAAAAGTATTTTAAAATGATTTATATTGAATATCACATATTTTCGATCGACGTGCCATTTTTTGGGAGTTCATAGATTTAGGTTATTTTTTATATGATTTCCCTATTGGTTGATATGGATGTATTACATGTTGTATGTATGGTTGTTGATTGTATGTTTGGTTGTTGGACTTATTTGGCTGTTTTGGTTGAAAACATCGATTAATGATAATTGGGTGTTAGGGAATACCTTATACGTTGGGGTTTTGTACACTCAAAAATCCTATGTTTAGGATGAGTTGTAGAGGAGGGTTAGGATATATGCCAGCATATTTGAAGGTGGAAGACGAGGCTTTGGACTTTCAGGTGGATGCCGGACATTTCCATTTGGTTTGTCCTTATCCGTTTTGGTTACGTACAAGGCCAAAGTGGTTGTCATTGACCACTATAGAGTGGTCAATATCCATCACTATTATGATTAGCAATTTTGCTAATCTTTAGCTTGGACATTGAGGCGATTTCGTGGTGCGTGATTTGATGGTTTGTTCGTGCGATCTACCTAGAGTCTTGATGTGATTGCTCTACGATAAGCGATTTAGATGGTGAGACGATGAACTGGCGCTTTAACATGAGAGCTGGTACTTCGGATTATGACTCAATGGTGTATGGAGTAGATTCTGAGGTTGATAGTTTCAAGACTCTATAGAACAAACTGGAGGTGTTGGCTTGTTCCCGTCATGGGGATGACGATGTACAACATAATGGAAAGCTTTGAATCTTCGATTTGTGACTCGTAGGGGTAGTAGGTCTAAAGATTAGACACTTCTTATCTTCGATTTGTGACTCGAGTAGGGAGTAGGTACCAAAGAGGCTATTGTGGAATTCATGGAGTGGAGGAACATAGTGGGTTCTGGATAGTGGAAACTGTATTGAACTAGTGGAGCTCATATGGATGTATATGTGCTTAGGCGTTGATGACTCGAAGTGTTTTCCGTTGTATTCGATGTAGGTGTACTGTATAGCATGGACGACCATGGGTTGGAAGCAAGGATCCGTACACCCTAGACCTATGGCTTTGGGTCTGGCATTTATAATTAGGCTACGAGACATGTATCTAGCTTTGGGATACGAGATAGGAGAGTATAACAGAGAACCGAGATTTCCACTAGTGTTTGGCATGAGGGCCATATGAGTTATCCTATCTAGAGAAGGCTGGATAAATGTTTGTAATTTTTTTGATGGACGTTATGTTTGTTATGGTTGCTTCACTAGTTACCTACCACCCTAGGGATGTCATACGTGGTAGGTATTGTGAATAGGGTTACTTAGACAACTTGAAAGTTTACTTAGTTTGGAGCAGGTATTCTGGATGGAGATATCTAAGCACCCCGACAGTTTACTAAGTATGGAGTACCCTTTTATGAAGTTGTAGAGTAGCATATTATCTATGTTATGTGCTGACTCTTTAGGGACAGACCAAGTATGATTCGTATACCCTCTGTTCCGTATAGTATATTAGCTTTTATAGTATTTTAAGATTGTTTATCACTCACAACAGACTGTTATCTGATATGAGGTTTTGCGCTTTGCTTCTTATTATCTCGAGTACTCTTAAATGAGTATATTAAAGAGCAGATGTGAATAACATATGAAGTTCAGAAGATGGATTAGCAAGAGGTGATGATTACTCATACTTATGTTTGGGTTTGTTATTGTATATTCTTTTGTATGATATTGTGGAGCTTTGACAATGTTTGACTCATTATTATTAGAAATAGTTTATCATTTGTGTTTATTTTCCAGTTGTATAAATACTATAACTATGTTGTATAACTCTATGGATCGTATACGCTGATGATTAGTTCACATTATTATTGCTGTCTCGACTGTTTTATCTAGCAGTTAGTAAATTGTTAAGTGTGAACGTGTGGTATGGGATGCATGTTAACACTTTTCGGGTTTCTATCTGAAAGTTTGTGGCACATTTGTCTAAGAGACGTATTTTTCAGCACTGGACCTTCGAGTCATTTGTTCTTCGGGATGTTTGTCTAAGAGATGTATTTGTCCATTGAGACGTATTTTTCCTTCGGGATGTTGTCCTTGGGGATGTTTTTCTAAGAGACATATTTATTTGTCCTTTGGGATGTTGTCCTTCAAGACATTTGTCTAAGAGACGTGGCACCTTATTTTGAGGAAACAGTACTTGACGGGCTTCGACCATAAGCACGTGCTATATCTTTGAGATGATTTCATTGTTTATTTGTGATTTTCCAAGTGTATTGCCTTTTTACATATTTGGCCATTTGAGCCGTTCGAGATATTATATACGACGATTACATCTTTGGAAACTTGAACTCCTTATTGAGTTCTAAATTTGAGATTTGGGTTTGCCAAAACTTGGCGTTTATTTTGAGGTTTGAGATTTGCATTCCATGGCGTTTATTTGATATTTTCACTCTCCTTTAAGGAGATACATGTGGTTGTCATTGTGTCGTATTTTCGAGCTTTGAGATTTCTCTATTTTGAGAATAAATTTGTGATTGCCATTTATGGCGAGTTTGAGTTCTGAGATTTCTCCTATTTGGGAGTATGGTTCAACGAAACCATTAGTGTTATTTTGGGTTTATGCCAATGATATGTTGCATGCTTATGCTTAGTTGCTTTGTATTTGAGTTTATCTCTTTCAAGGCTATATAGATGCTTAGTGATACTACTGTACTTGAAGTAAGGAGATGTACTTACTTAAGCTATTATTTCTTCTCATTTGATAAGAATCATGTAACAACCCAATTTTTCGACGCCCGAAAGTTGACATTAATACATCCACTGTATCGAATGCCGCACAATCAAATGTCGAAAAACCAAACCGTTAAGGTTAAACAAGATGGAGATAGAAGAAGAAACAGAAATAATAACAGAATCTCACATTTTGCAATGGAACTATATATAATAGATAAATGAATAATCTTTAAAACAAAGAACCATATTTGTTATACATACATCATCAGAGTTTACAACAACAACCCAAAACTGGCAGTTATAATAACTTGTGTGTAAGAAAATTTGACCTGCACCAACCTATACGCAGCGGACACTACATAGTATAAGTAATACGCCTCGCCATCCAGTTTGCCTCCATATCTCTACAACATCTTTTCTGACTTCGCTCTAGAAAAATGATAACCTGACTCTGGGCTGCCGGTGTGGAAAATTATGGGCACCCAGAGTTTAGAAGGGGAACAATGAACTCCAGGTCAGTCATGAGACTGGTGTGAGATCTTAAAAACATTTGTTTTCAAAAAGAAAATAAAAAGAAATCCGCTATGCTTTTGGAAAATGAAACTACCATAAGGCCTCCCGCCGTACACACCATTCAAACATAGAATTGGAGGAGATTTTTCCATATGATAGTCAAACATGCTTGATACACAAAATTATTTTGATATTATTATTAGTGCATAGTGCAGAAAACATTTCGAAAGTATAATATTAATCTTAGCCAACGTAGACATTTCGAACTATGCCTACTATAGCTACCATCTAAACAGTGGTGACCACCATAAGTAAATGGCAGGTCATACAACTAAAACCGTACAAGGAGCGTATTGGAGATTGGGTTTCCAACAAATGGTTAGGCTAAGGAACTTCCTATTGCCACATGGGTACACCTTTGGAGGCACCCCCCGAGAACTAAACCAGCTCTCTGCCAACCTAAGGCCGACTTACCTCTGTAACTAGGTAACTACTACAAGAGTATGCCATCCCTCGGTCGTTTGTGACCTTTATCCAAGGATCCTCAACCACAAAGCAACAACCACAAAGTATAATAAATTTGCAACAACCACATGGGTTAAATATCTGTACTCCATACCATGATACAACCCTTTTCCAGAAGGAAATGACATACCCTCAGGGGGAGCTACTCCCAAATAACCTTGCCACATCCTTCCTGTTTCGACCATTTCTGGGGTGTGACGTCCGACGAAGTTTCGTCCACAAAGCTACACTTTTTCACAAAGACATGTTTCGATCAACAAATGATCAGCAACACTTCATATGCCACATTACCAAATTGGGAATATATCACTAGTAACTATCAACTACATAACCTCGGAGCTCATACGTCTTAGAGAAGGGTGTTAAGCTAAGAAAATAAATTCTCCGCAACCAACAGAAATATATTTGATAGAAACCAGTTTTACATCTCAAAGTGTAACGTCAGACACACATCCACACAATTCCGTTCTGGGATCGAACGGAACAAAAGGCACTTCAAAAGAATCCCTTGCAATCTGGATATTCACTAGTCATGTCTGGAATCCCCATCACAAAGGGTGATAAAATCCCTAAACCGAAGCAACTTAGTGCAGAGACATTCAACAGGTAATCCTTTCGCTTTCAAAAATACCTGGTCTTCAACACCATCTTCAAATGCAATCCAATTTCGTCGTATCATTATTCAGAATGAGTTTTTTGACACAAAGTCCTCTCCCGGCTAATCCGAATAATGAGCGCTTATTTTAAAAATAAGCGTTACATTCATATTTCAAACAAATCACAACAATTTTCACTTTGATCTTTTAAACAAAAGATCCATCACAATCACAAAGGTTCGATGTGGTTTTCGGATAACCGTTTGGAATCCGACCCCCGGTCGCGTCGAAATTCAAACGTCGTTTAAAGGCCAATATTGATAGTCGGTTATTTAACTATCAATCAACATTCACAACAATCACCAGATTTCAAATAACTTTCCCCCAATTATTTACTTTCAAAATATCTTCGCAAGATATATTTTCACATTTCAACCTTTTGAAAACAAATTTCAAATCAATTTCCACATTTCAATCCTTTGAAAACAAATTTCAAATCAATTTCCTCACATGGAATATATTTTCGAATATTTATTCATTTCCACTGAAAATCTGTCGAGTTCAAATACTCTAAAATAATTTAAATTACTTATCCAAACACATATACTTGGAAATATTTAACGTAAAAACTATTTTGAAAACACTTTATTTTATAATATTAGTTATGAAAATATTATATCAATATCTCAGATAAAACTTCAAGTCCAAACTAATTTTAAAATAAAATTAGTAGATAGGGTATAACTATTTAAATAGCCATTTTCTAAATCGAATATCATTTTAAATCTTTAAATAATCACTTCTATGATTAATTAAATAAATCTTTACTTTAAAGATTTTCAAAATAACTTCAGAAAATAATTTCCCCAAAATATTCTTTTAAAACCAACTCTAGAATTTTTAATTCATATTTTAAAAACAACTTTGCAAATATACTCGGCTTTCCAGGAAAATACACTTTCCATTCTAAAATGGTTCATTTAAATCAATTAATAAATCTTCTCGATATATTTTAAATTTTCATTCCAAATCTGTAAATTTCTTTCCACACTTTTAAAAATAAACTAACATTTACTTTTTAAAAAAAATTCCCTTTCCTTTATAAAATTCCCATTGTGAGTTTAAATTTTTAAATACCCACTTATATACGACTTTTTAAAAAAAATCGATTTCCAAATATCCACTTTCAAACACCAAATCAAATCCCAAATTGATTTCTAATTTTATTTTCCAACACCAAATCAAATTTTCCAAATTGATTTCCTAAAAATTTATTTTTAAAGATCAAATCAATTTTCTAAATTGATTTCAAAGATTTATTTCCAACACCAAATCAATTTTCATATTGATTCCTAAATTTATTTCAGACACCGAATCAAATTCCAAATTGATTTCCTAAAATTATTTCAAATACCAATTTAAATTCCAAATTTGATTCCTAAATTTATTTCCTTTTATAATAAATTTCTTTATCTCTTCCAAAATATTTAAAATCAATATTTTAAATAAATTCTTCAACTACTAAATAATAATACTGGAAATCCATTTATTAAACTTTTTCCCATATTTTGGAATTTCATTCAATAGGATTTCACTATAGATTTTCTATTTAAATTTCAAAATCCAATTTTTTATTTATTTCTGGTATCCAATGATGCCAAAAGTATATTTCGACTAAACTATAGCCTTCAATAATTTCAATCATAAATATAATCACACTCAGATTACAAATAAAACAATACACAACATATGAAACAAATTCAAATATTTGAGGAGTCCAGTTGGATCCCTCCAACCTGTTTCCCTGCATCCACAGATGTTAGCACAACAATTAAATACCAATTCCACTTCGAGGTGGAATATCGAGGTATATGGGATTTATAAAATATCAACCGCTATTATGCGGCGCATAGGGTCTCATCCGCTATATAATGCTGGAAATCAATCACTCCAAATACATATATAATACCAATTCCACTTCAAGGTGGAATATCGCGACATATGAGTTTAATATAATATCATCCGCTATTATGCGGCACATACGGTCTAATCCAATACAATTTATAATAATTTATTATCCAAGCACACAATCAACAATTTTAAATTCAACGATTTAAAATTAAATCAGAAAAATCTGATTGAGTGAGAAGATCTCACCTTTAATTTGCATGCAATCCATTTTCATTCCAGATTGTTTTCTTTATAGATTTTGACCTAGTAACAAACATTATAAGGTTTTATTTATATTCAAAATAAATTGAATAATAAATTTCCATTTAATAGATTTACTTAATTTAAACTATTAATTAAATTTCTTAAACCCATTTTCCTTTCATAAATTTAATTAACTAACAATTTTGATTTTAAACTAATATTTTTAATATTAAACTAATGATTTAATTTTAAACGAAGAATTAAATTTAAAAAAATTTCTTTTAATAGATTTATTTAACTAAAATTAAATTTAAAACTAAATTTTCTTTTAATAAAATATCTTTAGCAACGTAAAATAATTGAATAAGTTAATTAAACAATTTATCACCATAATAAATTCTTTTTAACATAACTGAATAAATAAAAATATATGCATGCATAATTTTCCTACATTTTCCCCAAAATATTATATATACATACTTTTTTCTTCATCTTTCAAAATCTTATATGAAATTCCCTGTACATAAATATAAATCTAAATTCTGCAAATTGAAACTAGATAGTATAATCTTTACTGTAAAAACATATTTATATATATATACTCATTTATTGTTATTATTTATTTATCGTTATTTTTTTCTTTTTTGTACAAGGTGTATATAATTATAAATGTATAAAAATTAAACAAACAAATAAAAAAGCTTACCTTATTGACAAAATTCCATCGATGAACTCAATCATTGCGAAACCCTAAACCACGCACGCGAACCTCGAATACCCTTTGCCGTCGTGCGCCTCCACCACGACATCGACATCGGCCTCCAGATTTCGTGCCTTCACACCGACATACGCGCACGTGTCACCATCACGTTGCCGAAGACAAAGATATCGAAACTCCCCTCTAACTCACGAACGCATACGGCCCCATGACATTGCCACTCGATCGAACTTTAGGTCACTGTCCTCGATACATTCTTCTCAGAACAATAAAAATTTTGCCAGCGCGCCGCGCACGTTGGTGATCGTGATTTCGAATTGCGATGCAGAAATTCTAAGTCGATTCTATTCTCTTGGCTTCGATTGGATTCGTTTAAGTAAAAATACAAAGGAGGAAAAGGAATTGAACCGGAACTTCGGCTTTGATTGATGGGGAACACGAGAATTGCTTCGGCGATTCTTATTTTTGAAAACGTTTCTGTTTTCGATTTTTTTTAGATTAGAGCCGAAAAAAGAGTGGCCATTAAATTCAGTTTTTATCGATTTGTATTGGACTGGGAAGAGAGTTTGTTTTCAGCCTTCGATCTGTGTTCTTTTTTTTAATAAAAAAAAGACACGTGTCCTTTAATTTTACCAAGTGGTGCAAAAGGAAAGAAACGTGTAGTTTGCCCTAGGAACTAGTATTATATTAAATACACAAATATTTTTTTAAATTCAAATTCAAATTTAAATCGTTTAATTTTGCAACTCAAAATCTCGATCTCAAATCGAGACATGCCGTCAGGCGTTTATAAGTTTAAATCCCTATACTGAACGCAGTGGAATAGGTTCCGATGCCAAATTTGATAGTATGGAGAAGATAGCTTTTCGAACTCAGTTATTAAATTAAATTTCGATAAAATTTCCAGCGCGTTTGCTTATCGTATGGCCAAACGATTACTCCAAATACTACGAAAATTGAAATCCGATAATAATACAATATTATGGATCCAATGGACTTGGTTTCGTCGAATTCCGAGACTGTGCCTCAGAAGACTATTTTTTAAATATCTATTTAAACGATATAAATTCAAAACTGAACAAACATTTTCAAATTTGATTCTGAAGTTTCCATTATCTTCTGTATCATCAATACAAATTTTCTAAGCCTTTGAAATATTTTAATCAGGTTAAAAATCAAGATTCCATATTTTACCTAACTTCAATAAATTAAATTCAAAAAATTTAATTGCCAAATTCATATTTAAATTTGAAATTCAAATTAAAAATAACTCCTAATATTTAAAATCAATTAAATATTTCATTTTGAAATGTTAAAAATTCTAGGTCGTCACAAATCATCCCCTTTTGCTGTATGCTTCATATTATCACTTATCTTACTAAAATGATTGTTTTAGATAGACTGACCCGTTTATTTTATACTCAGGTTAGACCGAGTTGTTTCAGGTCAGACACTTGCTTTGGACTTAGCTTTGCTTTGATCCTTTCGCTTGGATATCTATTTATCTCCTTTTGTTGTTGTAATCTTTTTGATGACTCTGATATGTATATATTTTTGACTTGCTGTATATAGTGTGGTCTCCGTACCACTTATGATGTATCATTTTGTATTGTACCAGTGATGTATCAGTGCATACGTGTGTGTATATGTTTTTCAACTGTTTTGTGATGTAATGTCCATTTAGTTGTTGTATTTTGTTCTGATAGATCCGTTAACTGACTGTAGCTTTGTATTAAGCATTTATTGGATATGTTGATCCACTTGAGATAGAAAAAATTTAGAGCATTAATCAACGTATTTAATAGATGTTTAAGACAAAGCTTTAGATGGTCGCTCCTAACCAACCCTATTCTCAACATTAGCAGATAGTTTTACCCAGTAATACTCTTTGTTAATGTGGGTCTCGGGGTGCGGCGTCATATTTGAACAATAAAATAACAGGTTTGGAACGATCTTTTTCAAAAAAAATGACTAAGATGGAAAAAACTTTAAAAAGTTCGTCTCCACTTTAGGAAAAGTGATGAGAAAAGTATGTAGCAGATCATCTTCTCGATCATCATCTTATCCTTCATCTACACCACCTCCTCGAACACAAACACCATTCTATCACCCTCATACCTCTCATAAAGAACTTCTCAAGATAAAGGCAAGAATATTGAGAAAGAACAACCTAAAGTGGAGGATGAAGATAGTGATGATATGTCCTTGTCCGACCCTCACTAATCTCACAATCAACATTACATGGCTTTCCATGGGATTTCAATTTAAGAAAACAAAGAATATAATGAACAGACTCAATGACCAACTTAATACGAACAAGTTCCATCCGCATACTGGGAATATTTTGAAAATTATGGCGGATTGTCCTATTCTTCAAAACGGTATAACTACCTTTTATCATTTTCTCTTTTCTTTCTTTTTTGAACTATGCTATTTCACTTTTATTTCATTTTGTTTGTTCTCCTTAACTTATCTTATGTTCAATTTTTTGTTTGACATGTCTATGTTTATATATCTGGTTTATGTGTATTATTTCTTTTCTTTTGTTTTGATAATAATAAAGAGGAAGAAATATATGCATATACCTAGGGGAAGACAAATTAACGGGAAGTTATTTATATGACTAACGATTGTATAGTTGTCATCATAATAAAAGAGGAAAATATTTGAACCTTCATTCTATACTTTCAATGACAACAGCTATATAATCACATATATTATATATCTTATCAAGATTATAGGAATATACTACAGAAGATCATCATGCTTGAAGATATTGGGGTCGAAGAAAGCCATAGACGTCTGTGGATATTAGCACTAAAAACATTTAACATTGGCATTGAAAACTTTTATAATATGAAAATGCCTTCCACAGAAAGCCATAGACGTCTGTGGATAGGTTTGGGAAATTCTTTCTTGAAGCCATGGACATTTGTGGAAAATCCAAAGAAGTCTGTCATTTTGAAACTGCTCTAATCTAAATGGATGTTTCACTTCATATTGGATAATTGTATCTCTTCTTCAACGATTACAACCATTAAAACAAATAGATTTTGTTTAATAATAACAACTTCTCATCTGCATCTCTTTAAACCTATAATACTTCAAAGATTAGGAATTGTAAAAAATCAATTCTCTTGATTTTTTATTAACTTTCTATTTACAAATTCATGCATCTCTTGCTTACAAAGTCCCAACCTATCACAATCAAAATACCATTTTGTTAAAACCACTTCCTACAACTCAAAGTATTCACATTCACATTCTCAAAGGAGATCATAGGAATAATTGTACTACTAGTCAAAATCCATGTTATTTGGAACGCGTGATTGTCAGAGAAATACTTTTGCATTAGCTTATTCCTCCAGGCAAAGTTAGGGCTATTTGGTTAAAGGAAATACTAAAAGGGAGCTTCAGGACTGGATGTAGGACGGGAGGTCCGAACTAGTATAAAATATCTAGTGTGCTCACTTTTATTGTCTATCTAATTTATACTTTGTTAATTTACTCTACTTAGTATACTTATTAGTACATACTCTCACATTAGTATATAAGTTGCATTATATAAGATCCTATACATTTTCAGAGTCAAACTTGGAGTTATCACGGTAGGAAGCCCAAAGAGATAGCCCAAGAGTCCAAAATCCCAACACAAGCAGAGTCGTAAGGCCAAGGCAAAGGGGACTCCAGGCAAGACATGCACTAACCCATCCAAGTGATGGGTCGAAACTGACCCCTATTCTCTTATCCGTTGGGTCCCATCTTCTGTCTACGCTCTCTTCTAGATGGTAAAAGCTAATCCTTATTGTTGTTTTGTGGATTTAAGGAAATTCCATATCGATCTTCATGAACTCTTGAATTAGCAACCTTATTTTTTCATGACTTCATCATTTAGACTCAAAAATGAGCTAATATTATACAAACAACTATGGAATCATGGAGCTAACCACAAGACGAGCCATAATAAAGAGTTGGAGGCAGCCATGTTGTCCATCTTATGGTTCAGTACCGACCCCTACCTTCGAGTTGTGCCGACACATACAAACTGATGAGGTGCTTCTTATCGGAAGAATTAGTTTAAACCATGGGTAGTGGTTGGAGGTATTTTTATGAGATTTTAGGGCCCTGCCTCTACAAAAAGGAAGGTAGGGCTCATTTTTTAGGATCTTTTGGCTCTTACTCTTCTCTATCTTCAATTCTTATAACGAAGCATCGTAGTTGTACCGACCCATAAGAACTTCTACCTCCAAGCTAGGATATAAGCAATAAAATTATAAAGTGAACATTGGCCTAGATTTGTTGAATCGCTATAAATTGTTGTGTGTTCTTTCTTGCTTATTTTTTTAATTCTTCACTTTTTATTCTCTACTTTAACTTCCGGATGTTTAAGCCATTTTTGGTTCAAACATCAGGGTTGTCAAATCAGTGACGGTGAAGTCATTAATGTTGACATTATACGTTTTATGACATAATAGTCGAAGTACCATGCTATCCCTATTAATTCAACAATGTCGGAAGTAACTATTTTGACTTATAGTAATAATGTCGTTTATCAGTGTCAGGATCCTATAATCCTTTGTTTTTGATGACCTAACCAGGTGATATTGGTACCGCATTTCTCCTATACCGCCACGAAGGCTTTGTAGGCCGTATTGCCTTACTTTTTGATAATATAAATTTTTCTTTAAAAGGAGGATAACCTATATCATATGAATGTCGAAAACCTCGTTATCGTCAAGGTTTTATACTTGAAAGAATGTAAGTTTTGTTCTTTTACCTTGGATAGAGGTTCATCATGGGGTATATGCAGTATTGATGCCGCCTCTCTTCATTCTATATGCCGGTAATGCTTGGTTTTATGAAAATTTAAATTATGTTTTAAAAGGGCGAGATAGCCAATGTTAAGAAGGTCGATAACCTTATGAATTCATAAGTTAGCCATATGATTTATAAAAAACTAAAATATTATTTTCTAACCTTGGATAGAGATTCAACATAGTATAGTGTGGCATAAATGTCATAAGTCTTCTATATAAATGGCGGCGAGCCATAAATCTTTATTTCAACATTGGTTAGGGATACCAATGTATGTTATTTGATTTTCCAATCGTTTCATGAATTTAACATTAATCATTGGGGATGACATGTTAGAAGCAAAGGGGTATACAACGTAGTTGGGGAAACCAATAGACATAGGTTGAACATTTGGGTTAAACTTGAATTAAATTGATAAGTGAAGGGTTTATAGTCAACCTAGGAAAACTATGAGATATGTGATAGATAGTCCACATCATGCTAGAGATGGATGGTCTTTATATGATTATTGAAGGGTTTATAGTCATCCTAGGGAAACTATAGGAAGTGGAATGAATAGTTCGCATCATTTTAAATAAATAAAACCATATGTGATGGGCAGTTTGTATGGGTCAGGATAGATAATCCATAAAAATGTTTATATTTATGATGGATAGTCCACATAACTTTGATAATGAAACAATGTCGTATGGGTAGTCCATATGGCAGGGGATGGGTAATCCAAATAATTACATGTGAGATAGGTAGTCCAAATCATTACTACTAATAATGAGATTTCCATGAACTAAATTTCAACCTTGTCTTTTTGAAATGCCAAAAATACCCTTACATTTTCACGTCCATGCTCAATTGATCGTACCTCCCAACGCGTTTGTTCCTCCTATTCCCATTCTCCCTTCCTAAACGCTATTTGTGTTCATTCATAAATTCATCCTCAAAATACCAAATTTCATTCATCCCAATTCCTTTCATCATCAAATTTGATCTCATCGGAGAGATAGCATCCACGATAGCCTTCCTTAACACTGATCTTCCTTATCTACGAATTATGAAATTCGATCCCATAATCTATGCCAATGGTAGCACAATCAATCCTATAACAACGGTGACGATATGAGCATTGGCAGTTAATATAGGTGTCGATAGTGTGTACAGGTGTTGACTGTGCTACTGCTGCTCCTGTGATTTTTGTTTTATTATAGTTTATTTTTCTATTCTGATTTGGTATATAATTTTACAGCATATGTTCTGATTTTACTATTTGGATGAATTATACTTTATTTGAAATTTGGCCCATAATGTAATGAATGGAATACCGATCCTAAAATTTATCCATCTAAGAAATTCCTATAATGCTTTGTATAGTTAAAACTGAGAGTTGGTGTTGTTGTGCACTCCAAACGATTAAGTTTTTAGTCTTATGTATAAGGTAGACAATAATTATGAGGCTAAATTGACTCATGAAAAAAATAAGAGGATTGGGCCAGGCATGGTTTGAATTTGCAATCAGGATGTTTAAGATTTTTCTTTTCTAAAATAATCTTTTGCTAATTTGTTTGGTATAAATTATGATATATTTAGTAAAGATTATGAGTGGTGTCAAATAAAATAACTACACTATCAAACTATGTAATCTTATAAGTGCATAATGATTTTATTATAGATTTTATTTCATTTTGTGCTGCCAAAATCAATGAATTTTTTTCATTACATTGTAGCACAAGAGGTTAGTGGGCAAGCTTCAATTAACGGGTCTAAAGCCTTTGTTGAGTCTACGGTCAAAGGGAACCATAATCCACCAAGTGTGAGGCTGGCTTAGGTTTGATTGTAGAGTGAGTTCAAAAGGCTAACCGAAATAGAAGTTCCATGATGGTGCTGCACCATCTAGAGGGTACTATTACAAGTGGATTACCTTCTTTCAATTAAGTTGAAGAAAAAACAAGGACCCAGTCTCCATTTTGGAAATGCCAAAAAGTTAATTAGGAGCTTTGGTACACTAATTTTGGTTATTTCCCATGCTCCTAATTATGCGACTAGGTTAAATCTGATAATTGAACAAATACATTATTTTTTCTTAGAAAAAGCAAACAAATTTATTTTTCTAGTTATTCAAAGTAGAACTTCAATTTTTTAATGTAAACATTTAAGATATTGTAACGACCCGCATTTCATTCCACAGAAAGATGCATCATTAAGAAGAAAGAAAGGAATACAAAAGAGAAAAGATAGATAAGAAAGAACCAACAACATCAGAATCTCATAGCGGAACGAATAAATTATATTATATCACATAAGATATTACATAATATCATGTACATTAGAGTTATACAGCTCTTACAACCCAACTAGACAGTTATAAACACATGTCTAGTTATTACAACTCAAGTACATCACAGAGAAATAGATACAACACTAGCATAGCGGAACCACTATATATCTACACACTGAAGCCTCCTGCTCCATATTTCCTCCAAAACTCATCAAAGCTAACCTGAATCCCTTGGCTACTCGTAAAAATTTGAGTACCCAAGAGTTTAATAAAACAGAAAATAAACTCTGGGTCAGACATGGGTCTGGTGTGAGTAAACGGATTAAAGTTGCTTAACTTTGAAAATCTTTGGAACAAAAGGAATCTCGTAAGACTTCCCGCATATAAACACGGAAACGTTTTTACCTTACGATAACCAAAATATTTGATAGGAAATCTAGTTATATTATAATAGGGTCTAGGGTTTTCAAGTAAATATAAAATAATCGAAATTTTTTACATTCATTAAATTCCAGCTACTAGCCACAAAGTGGGTTATACAATCAAAACCGTAAAGGCATGCAGGAAAAATGGCTTTCCATCAATGACATGGCTACTGGGGTACAACCCATCACAGTACGTGGCGTAGATCACCGTACCGAGGATCCACCCTAAATCCCCTGCAACACTAGGCCGGAACCATCCCTTACTGGATAGTCCCGAACAAGATAACCCCGCTGATGGTCGTCGCCAACTGGCCACTAAGCCGAATAAAAGGAACCACCAGATAGGGGTAAATCTCATCCTACTTAGGTGCTACCCACTTACCCTTGCTGCACCTCCCCTATTTTAGCCATTCTTGGTTGATGAGGCTTGAGGCTACGATTACCTATATAGAACACATCTATCTTAGAATGCTCAGTGTCCTCCCGACGATGTTCTGAAAGCATTCAATCCATACAAGTTCGTTCCGGGTTCGAACGAAACTGAAGGCACTATCTCGCTACACTCGTTTTGGAATCACCCTCAGAGTTAACGACAATAGCCCTTGCGCTCTAAATCTTCATCTCGAATCTGACAGTACTACCCTCGTTAAAATCGTATTGGAATCACCCTTAGAGTTTTAACGACGAATAGTCCTTACACCTTGAGTCATTACTTTTCACTTGAGATTCACGACCTAACGTTTAATTTGGATCGATGTGGTTTTCGGAATTCCAAATTTGGAAATGCGTTCCCGGTCTCACCGAAATCCAAACGCCATCTTAATGTCCAAATTGTTTAAGTTTGAATAATTTAATTCAATTTAAAATACCGAATTCTCACAGCATCATTCACAGATAAATATCACACATTTATCACAACTATAATCAATATCACATCATAGATTATCAAACTATAAGTATCATTCAATTCAGTCATTCTACTCAAACAATCATCCACAATAAGGAATTATTAATCCCTATTATAATTAATTTAATCAACTTAAATTAAATTAATTACTTGAGAATTAATCACCTAATCCTGCTTAAATCAATCGTTAATTAACTAATTACAAATCATTTAATTAATTAATCAATCTTTTTATCACCTTATAAACAATTTAATTAATCTTTAATTATAAATTAATTATCCTTTAATTATTCTTTTAATTAATCATCCTTGATTAATTATTTCCTAATTGAATTAAGTAATTAGCCTTTAAATTAATTACATAAATTAATTATATTTTAGTCTTTTATTAATTAATCCTTAATTACATTTTATTAATTAATTAACAATTATTAATTACATTGATCCTTAATTAATTATACTATAATTACTTCATCGATTAATTATCTTATAACTAATCACATTTATTATTTAATTAAACCATTAGTTATCCTCATTAATTACATTAATTAATGATCCTCTACTTACTTTAATTAATTAATTATTCTTTAATTTCATTTAATAATTAACCTTTAATTAATCACATTTATTAATCAACCTTGATTAATCACATTCAGTAATTAACTATCCTTATTTACTTACAAAAATTAATTAATTTATTAATTAATTAATAAATCCTTTAATTAATTACACTGAGTAATTAATACTTAATTCTTCGACTAAGTAATTATTCTTTAATTACTTTTCATTAAGTAATCCTCCTTTAGTTACATCCAGTAATTATCCACTAATTACTTTACTAAGTAATTATCCTTCATTAATTACATTAAGTAATTATACTTAACCAAACATTAAGTAATTATCTTTAATTAATTAAACTTAATTAATTAACTAAAATTAATCACATTAACTTAATTAATTACACTGAGTAATTAATTCCTTTAATTACATCATTAAGTAATAACCTTTAATAATTCTTTTAATATTAAGTAATTAATCTCTAATTACATCCATTACTTAGTTATTTCTTAATTAATTAGCCTTGATTAATCAATCCTCAATTAAGTAATCAACTACCCTAAATTAATTACACAAATTAATCTATCTTAATTTAATTACCTAAATCAAGCATCTTAGTTAATTTAAGTAATGACACTTTAATCACTGTTGTTAATAAAACTTGATTTAAGTTAAGATAACTCATATATTTCATTAAACTCTTACCCATCATTTGAATTTAATTAAAAGTTTGAAAATTGGTTTATACAAAATCAACATCCTTTGATTTATAAAAGTTAAATTCTTTCACTTAAATCACATCTCAATTTCAACAATTACATTTTTATTTGAAATCGTTATGGACCAAATACTTGATTCAACTAAAGAAATATTTTTAAAAATCAAATTATATTTTGTAAAGGCCCGCAAATCCGTACCCCTTTTGAGCTGGAAAATCCCACAACTATTCAGCCTAAAGTGGAACAAATGTACGAGTCTTCGGGTTTAAAGAAGAAAGAGGTAGAAGAAGAAGAAAAGAAAACAATAACAGAATCTCACATTTCGTAGCGAAACAAATATAATAGATAAAGGAATATCTTCAAAACAAAGAACTATATCAGTTTTTACATTACATCACATTTACATTATCAGAGTGTTACAACAACAAACAACGGAAAAGAATATAACATATACTAGTGATAAGCTTTGCCATCCAGCTTGCTCCTGATCTCCACAGCATCTCTTTTTTGTCTTCGCTCCAGAATAATGATAACCTGACTCTAGGCTGCCCGTGTGGAAAAATTGTGGGCACGCAAAGTTTTTAAAGGGAACAATAAACTCCAGGTCAGTCGTGGGACTGGTGTGAGATCTTAAAAAAACAGTTATTTTCAAAAAGAAAGGAAATCCGCTATGCTTTTGGAAAATGCAACTACCATAAGGCCTCCCACCACACACACAATGCAAACGCAGAATTGGAGGAGATTTCTCCTTATGATAGTCAAACATGCTTAATACGCAAAATCCTTTGATATTATTATTATTAGCGCATAGTACAGAAAACATTTCGAAAGTATAATATTAATCTTAGCCAGCATACAACCATTATTGTATGCCTACTATAACTACCATGTTCAATAGCAGGTTACCACCACATTCCATGACAGGTTATACAACTAAAACCATACAAGGCGCGTATTGTTTCTTAGGATTTCCAATAAATGGTCAGGCTAAGGAACTTCCTACTTCCACATGGGTACGTCTCTGGAGGGACGTCCTGAGAAATTAACCAGCTCTCTGCCAACACAAGACTGGGTTACCTTTGTAACTAGGAAACTACTACACGAGTATGCCATCCCTCGGTCGTTTGCGACCTTTATCCGAGGATCCTCAACCACAAAGCAACAACCACAAAGAGTAATAGATTTGCAACAACCACATAGGCTACATATCTGGGCTCCATACCATGATACCACCCTTTGCCAGAAGGAAATGACATACCCTAAAGGACACGCCCTCATAACCTTGCCGCATCTTTCCTGTTTCGACCATTTTCGGGGTGTGAGGTCCGACGAAGTCTCGTCCACAAAGCTACACTTTTCACAAAGTCATGCTTTGATCAACAACTGATCAGCAACACTTCGTATGTCACATTACCAAATTGGGAGTATATCACTAATTACCATAAACTACATAACCTCTGAGCTCGTACGTCTCAGAGAAGGGTGTTAAGCTAAGAGAATAAATTCTCCGCCACCAATAGAAATGTATTTGATAGAAACCAGCTTTACATCTCAAAGTGCAACGTTAGACACACATCCAGACAAGTCCGTTCCAGGATCGAACGGAACTGAAGGCACTTCAAAGAAGCCCTTGCAAATCCGGATATTCACTAATGACGTCCGGAATCCCATCAGAAAGTGTGATCAAATCTCTATACCGGAGCAACCCGGTGCAGAGACATTCGACAGGTAATCATTTCGCTTTCGAAAATATCCGGTCTTCAACACCGTCTTCAAATGCAATCCCATTTCGTCGTATCATTATTCGAAATGGGTTTTATGACACAATGTCCTTTCCCGGCTGATCCGAATAATGAGCGCTTATTTTTAAAAATAAGCGTTCGTTTAGATTTCAAACAAATCACAACAATTTCCACGTTGATCTTTTAAATAAAGATCCATTACAATCACAAAGGTTTGATGTGGTTTTCGGATATCGATTAGGAATCCGAACCCCGGTTGCATCGAAATTCAAATGCCATTTAAAGGCCAATATTGATAGTCCGTTATTTAACTATCAATAAATATTCACAACAATCACCAAGATTTAAATAATTTCCTAATTATTATTTTCAAAATATCTGCACAAGATATAAATTTTGAACACTTCAACCATTTGAAAAAAAAATTCAAATCACTTTTCACTCGCGGAATAAGATTCTCGATATTATTTATTTCCACTGAAAGTCTACCGAGTTCAAATACTTTAAAATATTTAAATCACTTATCCAAAAAATATATACTTGGAAACATTTAGATAAAACTATTTTAAAACATTTATTTAAATATTAGTTATGAAAATATTATATAAATTTCTCGTATAAATTTCAAGTCCAAACTAACTTTAAAATAAAATTAGTAGATAGGGTATAACTATTTTAAATACCCATTTTCTAAAACAAATATCAATTTATTCTTTAAATAATACTTCTATAATTAATTAAACAAATCTTTACTTTAAAAAATTTCAAAACAACTAAAGAAAATAATTTCTCCAAAATATTCTTTTTTAAAAACCATCTCTAGAACTTTTAATTTATATTTCAAAAGCTATTTTGAAAACATACTTGGCTTTCTAGGGAAAGTACACTTTCCGTTCTAAAATGGTTCATTCAAATCAATTTATAAATCTTTCTGGATTTATTTTAAATTTACGTTCCAAATCCATAAATTCCTTTCCACGCTTTTAAAAATAAACCAATGTTTATTTTTAAAACAAAATTCCCTTTCCTTTATAAATTCCCTTAGATTTCCAAATATCAACTGATATACGATTTTCAAATCGATTCCCAAATATTCACGATCAACACCAAATCAATTTTCAAATTGATTTCCAAATTTAATTTTTAGCGCCAAATCAAATTCCAAATTGATTTCTTCACCTTTTGAATAATATTACTTGAAATCCATTTATTAAGCTTTTCCCATATTTTGGAATTTTATTCAATAGGATTCAAAAATAAAACTTTATTGTTTTAGAATTTCTTCTTTTAAATTTATCCAATTCAAAAATAAATTTATAAATTTTAAAAATCAAATTTCATTTATTTTCGGTATTCGACGATACCAAAAATAAATTCGGCTAAACTATGGCCTTCAACGAATTCAATCACCAATATAATCACACAAAGATTATAAATAATCAACACATAACATTGAAATAAATTCAAATGTTTTGAGGAATTCAGTTGGATCCCTCCAACCTGTTTTCCTACATCCACAGACGTTAGCACAACAATTAAATACCAATTCCACTTCGAGGTGGAATATCGCGGTATATGGGATTTATAAAATATCATCCGCTATTATGCGGCGCATAGGGTCTATTTCGATACAACTGATAATAATTTATCATCTAAACATACAATCAACATTTCAAATTTAACTCTCATAATTCAACAATCAATCAATAACTGAAATTTTCAATTATCCTAATTTTAGTGAGAAGATCTCACCTTTTCCTATGCATGCAACCCATTTCCATTCCGGCTTGTTTTCTTTGTAGATTTCAAACCTTGAATAAATAATTATATGATTTATTAATACTCTAGATAGAACAATTAATTATTATTTATTTATTTAATTTAACTAACAATTTGGTTTTAAACTAATAATTTAATTTAAACCAATTTCCTTTCAAAAAAAATATTTTTAGCGACTAAAAATGATCAAAAAAGTTTGTTAAACAAATTAATTTCCACAAAACATCATTTTAAAAATAACTAGCAAGTTTAAAAATGGTATTTATATATATATAATTTTGAAATGACACACAAAAAAATAAATTATATTTTATTATTCTTTTAAAATTTCTTTATCCAAACTCCCTCTTTTAGAAAAAAACAACAGCAGTTCCACTTTATTGTATATACATATACATATATAAATCTATAAATTAAAGTAAATAAATATCTTTATAAAATTTATTTTTAACTATATAATTTATTTCCTTGTTTCCACAAACATAAATAAATTTAATAAAAAGAAATACCTCGCTGCCTACAGAGAACCCAGATCTACTCAAGCAACACCGAAATCGCCTCCATCGCATGCATGCCAATCGGCAGACCACCATCGGTTGACCATACATCATCGTATCGACAAGTCGGCACGCACTGCATGCACCGAAGTCGCCTTCGAGCACGAGCCTCGAATTCATTCACGCGCCATCGTCGAAGCCAAAAGTTGGCCTTGCCCAAGTTCTATCATGACACTGTGGGAAAATTGGTCGTGACTCCTCTCGATGCTCTCCCAGATGTGCCGCTCGACATGCCCAGATGCTCTCTCTTCGAACGCGGCCATTACTTTCGCCCTTCGTGATTCAGATTCGATCGATTCGAAGAAATGAAGAAGAGGAAGGCGTGGGTTTTCATATGTGACGCTCCGAATTTTTGCGTTCGAAAATCGACATCCATACTTTACATCGTACTCGAATGTCGCAGATTCGACCTTTAAAATCCGAGTCGCCAGAGCTTATAACACAATTAAGTAAACAACATAGCGGAAGAAAAGAATAATACATTGATATTCAACACTGATACAATATCCGATACAACAGAGTGATACAATGAATATCAATATACATCAGAGATATGATACAAGAAAAACAGCAGCGGAAAAGAAAAATAGATAACACCAGCAGCAGATAATCTCCAAGATAGTCTTCAAAAGAGAACTCCAACGCACCAATCCAGAAATAGCTCGAACTCCCATCAAGTTGCATAAAGATAAGCAAGTGTCGTCCGCATTCAAAGACTGAACTAGCTCCAGATAATCCAATGAATCAAACTATCTGAAAAACCCAACTCTAGACTGCCCGTGTCGAAAAATTTTGAGCACCCAGAGTTTAGGAAAGGAACAATAAACTCCAGGTCAGTCGTGGGATTGGTATGAGTAACAAAAACAGTTTATCATTAAAAACAAAAGAAATATTTTAAAATAGATCCGTAATGCTTTTTGGAAAATGTAACTACCATAAGGCCTCCCACCACACACACAATGCAAACGCATAATTGGAGGAGATTTCTCCTTATGATAGTCAAACATGCTTGATACGCAGATTCTTTGATATTATTACTATAAGTGCAAAGTGCAGAAAACATTTCAAAAGTATGATATAAATCTTAGCCAACATAAGACCATTATCGTATGCCTACTATAGCTACCATCTAAACAGTGGGGCGCCACCATAAGTAAATGGAAGGTAATACAACTAAAACCGTAAAGAGCTCGTATTGTTTTGTTTGGATTTCCAACAACTGGTCGGGCCAAGAAACTTCCCAAATAAAATGGAACGCCTCTGGAGGGACGTCCCGGGATCCTAACTGGATCTCTGCTAGACAAGGCCGGGTTACCTCTGAACTAGGTAACTACTAACACGAGCATGCCATCCCCCGGTCATTTGCGACTTTTATCCGAGGATCCTCTTAACCAACAACCACAAAGCAATAAGTCTGCAGCAACCACAAAGTAAGTATCTCAGCTCCATACCATGATACCACTCATAATCCAGAAGGAAATGACATACCCTCCGAGGGCGCTACCCTCGAATAACCTTGATGCTACGATTCCTGTTTCGACCATAACCGGGTTGTGAGGTTCGACGAAATCTCGTCCACAAAGCTACGCTTTTCATAAAAGCCACGCTTTGATCAACAAATGATCAGCAGCACTCAGCATGCCACATTACCAAGTTGGGAATATATTACTGATAACCTTCAACTACATAACCTCTGAGCTCGTATGTATCAGAGAAGGGTGTTAAGCTAAGAGAATAAATTCTCCGCCACCAACAGATATGTATTTGAAAGAAATCTGCTTTATATCTCAAAATGTAATGTCAGACATACAATCCATATAAGTCTGTTCTGGGTTCGAACAGAACCGAAGGCACTTCCAAAGAAGTCCTTGCAAATCCGGGTATTCACAATCCCGATCGGACTTCCCATCACATAGAGAATCTCTATACCGGAGCAACTCAGTGCAGAGACAATCGATAGGTCATCCTATCATTCTCGCAAATACCCGGTCTTCCCCACCGGTCTTCAATGCTATCCATAACGTCGAATCACATATTCGGAATGGGCTTTATGACACAAAGGTCTTCTCCCAGCTAAATCAAATAGTGAGCGCAACATTTAAAACATATGGATTTGAGATTTCAATTAAGTCACAACTTAATAATTCAAAACTTTCTTTCAAATGCTTTAAACCAATTACCATTTCAAATCTTTTAAAACAAAAAGATTCACTTTTCACAAAGTTCACCCAGTTTCACAAAGATTCATTTAGGATTTCAAATCAATTTCTATTTCAATTGGATTTACTCGTTTAAAATCTTTAAATTAAAGATTTAACTTATAGCTTTCAAACCATTTCCATAACTTGGAAAATCATTTTCATTTTTAACTTGAAATGCCTTTTAACACAATTTGGAAGTTCACTTCTTATATGAAAGCTTTTATTATTTGAAAACGAACATCTTTCATTTTAGAAAAATCCGATTATATTTGCACGAGTTAAAACTCTTAAATTTTATTCACATTCCCAAATCAATACTTTTAAAATAGTTTAACCCATATAAAACTGGTATAACATCTTTAGTCCCTAGTTTCCAAATCATAGAATTCAATTTCAAATATTGAATTCAAATTTAAATCAAAATATTTAAATTTCAAAACTCAATCAAGTTATTCAAAATAAATTTCATCTTTGAAATTTCATTTCAAAAGCTTTTCACTTTAAACCCAATCCATTTCCAAACATTTGAATTCAAATTGTCTATTTAAAAATCACTTCAAAAATCTATGACTTAATTGATTTCCTCGTGAAATCCATATTTGTGTGTGTATAAGTGTGGTCCAGGGGTTTAACACAATAGTGCAACATCATTCAATCATCAAAGATTAAAACACAAAAATATAGTTGATAAGCGATATAAACTATAACGCTTATCGTTCATCCACAGATTCACAGATAATATACAAATGTAAATAAATGAATAAATTATACACAGCTCAATCCACAGAACAAAATATCATAGATCAGATAGGACAATCAATTCAAGGCACCTCATACAATACAATCATTCATAAGTAAGGCCAAACATTCAATAATCATTTATAAGTAGGATTAATTAATCGTTTAATCCTAATCAATTCAATTTATTTCCAAGTAAATTAATTACTTATGAATTAATTATCCAAACCTGATAAATTAATTATAAATTATTTGATATAAAATTAATCAATCACCTTAATTAATTAAATTATTCTTAATTAATCATATTAATTAAATTAACCTGTAAACCAATTACATAATTAATTAACCCTTTAATTAATTATTTAAGGAAATTTAACCTTTAATTACTTACCATTAAGCAATCACCTCATAACAATTAACATTACTTACCAATTTATCTAATGATTTTCTTAAAATAATTAAACTAAATTAATTAAGTTTAATAAATCAAAATATCCAAAATTTATTATAATAAGTGATTAATCCTTATTTACTCTCATTAAGTAATTGTATTTAAACAATTTATAATTGATTATCTAAATAAATTAATCCAATTAATTAATAAAATTAATCACCTTAATTAATACTTAATAATCCTTAGTTAATTATCTTCATTAACTAATAACATTTCTTAATCACTTTTAATTAATCTCTAACTATAAATTAATCTAAATCATAAATTTATAATTTAAATAATTTATTCCTTAATTATCTTATTAATTAAATCACCTAATTACCTTAATCATCTCTAAGGTAATCCATTTCTTTATTAATGACTTCATTAATATTAAAGTGTATTTAAACATTACACTTCTAAATTTAGATCCACATTTCATTTTGAATTTAAGATTCAAAACGATTATATATTTAAACATTAACCAATTTAAAATATCGATTTATAAATCTTAAAATAAATGTAAAGAACATTTATTATTTACATAGGAAACTTATATAAGGAAAGTTTAAACTAAATTACTTAATTTTATTAAAAGAAATCAAGCTTTAAAATAAATTGATTATTTAACTTCCAAATTTAAGTTAAACACTTTATAACTTTTCATTCAAATATTAAAGGAAACCTTTTATAAAAATTTTATCAAGTTTAAACATTTATTTGAAACAAATTCACTTTTAAAATCTACTTTTAAACATTTAAACTTGTTCAACATTTAAATTTACAAAACTGATTTAAATTCAAGATTTGGATTCATTGTTAACTTAAATCCATATTTAGACTTGATTTAGAACTTGATTTAAATCTTTCTTTAAATTTTAAATTTTCATTTTAAAACTTAGGATTCAAAAGTTCATTTGAATCCAAACTTAAACTTTAAATTTAAAACCCCTGTTTTAAATTCTACTTTAAATTTAATTTTCTTAAAAAAAAACAGAACTCTGTCAGGTTATAAGACCTGAAACAAATCATTGACCCGAGACCACCCTGCTAATGCTTCGAGTCAAAATCCTAAATTCTTAGAGCCAACCTCCCATTTACTCGAGTAAAACTCGAGTTCAAACTGCTGCTCAAAACAACAGAACTTCACCAGAAATGTTCACCGTGCACATGCACGGTGACTTTGATCGATTTCGATCATCATCGATGATCTTCCCTCATCGACTGACATCCCCAAACACAAATTCGAACATCAAATCACTCATCCCATGACTCGAAATCAATTTCGAGTTCAGACCAAACCTGGAACAGTTAGTAGCCACTTCATCCAAAACCTGAAAAACTTTTCGTCCCCACGCCACCGGCCATCGAAGGCTTTGAAACTCCGTACATCCCTTCTTCAACACCCAAGCTACCATATACCTGAATCCTATAGCACTTGATCACCTATAACAACCATGCCGATCAAAAACTACTGCACTACCCAAAACTAGGGTTAAAAACCTTAATCGATCGCCACCGCCGCCACCGTGATCTGACATCACTGCAACCATTTTTCACAAAGTCACCGACTACTCCTCTTCCTCCAGAAAGAATCACAACTCCTCAAGCTATCGAATTTCTCAGAATTCTCTCGAATTCCAATTTCTAGTTGAATCAGAAATGCTCTTAAATTCCTTTACTAAAAATCGTATTTTTTTTTTCAAAAATCAAGTTTAAGCTTTAGCTTTTGATTCATATACCTGAATCTATAAATCGTGATGATAGAAATTTAACCTATTTTAAATTTGTACTGAAATTTATTTATTTCAGAGGCATTATAACTATTTTGACTTAAACATATTTTTAGACTTACAACTATGATTCAACAAACAAATTTTATTCAATACTTAAGTCTTAACAAGATTGGATCAAGAGCTAGAGATTTTGATTTGAAATTTAAGCCTGGAACTAGAATCATAGAAGAATACAGATATATGCACAACAATATTTCATATACAAAGCTAAACTAATAAATTCATTCACAGACATACTTTTTTTCATAGATGATCAGGCAACATAATTATATATTTAACTATTTAAATTGTGATGTTACTCACTTTAATCTGAGAAGATGAACAGAGCTCATCATTTATGTTGAACATGCTTGAGATTTACTTGCTAAAGTCTCCTTCCCCTTTACCCTCTGGTTTGTAATTGATTGTATTGTTGAATTTTTTTTAGTTTGAGTTTTGTTTACTTCAGTTTTACTTTGAATGAGAAACTGAAAGGAAGGTGGTTGATATGTAGGAAAAGTGTACAGGTTGATTATATTATTTAGTACAATAGGCATGCTGAAGTGATCTTGCTTTTAATGCTTTGTACAATCTACACTTATACCATACTTGAAGGTATATTTCTGTCCTTACTTGTTTCTCAGCCTACATACTTACTTTTTATATTTGTTTGTATATTTTTTTTTCCTTTTTTACACTTATCCTTTTACTTGAATATATTTTTGCTTTGCTTTAGCCTTATTACTTAGGGATATAAATGAAGTTCTATTGTTATTATGTTGTTAGAATTTTTTTTACTATGTGTATTTATTTATGTATTGGTTTAACTTAATATTTATTTCTAACTTTAATAGTTATTTTAACTTACATATTTATTTTCATCTTATATACTTGTCGTCTTGTATTTCTCTCCATATCAATATTTTTCTTTTTATTATTTTTGGTAAGTATATTTTGTTCTTTATATTATCAATAAATCCCAATTCAAATTTAAATAAAAATACAATTTTCCAGTAATTCATAATTAAACTGATATTTTATATCAATTACCAATTAATTTCACAAATTTTATTCAAAAATAAATTTAATTATCAATTTAAACTTAGATAAAATCCGAGATCGTTACATCATCGGTTCGATTCTCCTTTTTTTTTAGATTTACTGCCATTTTTCGTCCGTTTTTTCCTCTTTTTTTCGATTCTGGAAAAAGGATGATTCATGTGTAATTAAAATGAAGAGGGGTAGCTTATAAGGGAAGGAGATATGCTACGTATAGGGAAATAAAGGGAGACACGATTTGATTGCTAACGTGCAAGAATTCTTTGCGTACAGAACATGCCTTGCTACAGCGATGGAAAAGAAAGCAAAAAAAAAAATTAGATAGGAAAGAGAATATGATGATATTGATTTATATTGACTAGTTAATTTGATATGTATATTATATATTTAAAATTTGAATTTTAAATCATCTCGAAATCATAGCTCAAAATCTCAATCTCCTATCAAGGCATGCCGCCAGACGTTTATAATGTTATATTCCTATTCCAAACGAGATGAAGAAGGTTTCGAGTCCTAATTCGATTGTATGGAGAATATATCTTTTTGAACCCAGCTATTAAATTAAATTTTCGATATAATTTTCAACGCGTTTGCTTATCGTACAGCCAAACGAAAACTCCAAACATTACGAAAATTGAAATCTGATAATAAAACAATATAATGGATCCAATGGAACTAGTTTCGTCGAAGTCCAAGACTGTGCGTCGGAAGGCTATTTTCAAACATCGCTTTAAATGGTATAATTTCAAAACTGAATAAATTATTTCCAAATCAAATTCTGAAGCTTTCATTAACCTCAGTATTATCAAAATAAATTTTCTAAGCCATCAAATTATTTTTAACGAGCAAAAAATTGAAAATTTAATTTTTTTACCCATCATTAATAAATCAAATTCAATAATTTAATTGCCAAATTCATATTTATATTCGAAATTCAAATGAAACTAACCTCCAAATATTTAAAATCAATTAAATATTCCATTTCAAATGTTAAAAATTTCTGAGTCGTCACATCCTTTCCCCCTTAAAAGAACCTCGTCTCGAAATTTCTAGTTAAGAAGATTGATCCTTAACCCATTTGCTATCTTTCCAAAACTAAACAGTTTTATCAACATGCCCAAAACAAATCTTTTTATTAGAGACCCACTATCATTTCATCTAACTTTCCAAAATCAATCATAGATTCCAAACAACATTGTTTTCTCAATAATTCAAATTCAAATTTCAAATTTTAAAATTTTTCTAACTCCCTAAATTTTCGAAAAATTTCGCCAGCGTCTCCTTTGCACGGCTAGCTCGACACGACTACAAAATGGCACAACAGGCCCCCAGATTCAAAAAGAAAACAAAAAGCCAAGTGGCTAGACAAGAAAATCATCAAATTTCATACTGAAATTCAAATACATACCTTTTTGTTGAGCAATTCAAATTTTATCTTCGAAATCAAAATCCCATTTCCATTTCCTTTAATACACCTGTATATCCTGCTAGCCATAGTATCCAATTACAACATTCAAATTTATTTTGCACATTCCTTTACAAAATTTTCAATATATACTTTTTATACCATTTTTACTTTACTATTGAAGTTATATATCCATTTTCATTCAATCTTGCATTTTTAATTTGATTTGAATTCGATTTACACTTTCAATTCTGTTTGGATTCAATTTAACTTGTAAATATTAATTTTTTATCAACTATCTTTCATTCACAACTGATTTATATAACTATTTTAAATTAGTTTTATTTACTAATTCATTACAAATCCCAATTCATTTTATCTCAAACCATTTCTTTATTTCACCTTTATTATCTTTAGTTCACTTCGAACTAATTTTACAATTTCATTTTATTTCACTTAATTCAAATTGATTTTCAATATTCAGTTTCAATTCCAGTTTTTATTCTTTTGTTCATTCCCAACACAATTCAATTTCAATTCACCATTTTGGTTTACAACCACTTGTAGTTAAAATGGATTTCAAATTCCATATGAATTTAATTTATCTTTCATTTATAAATATTGAATTCAATTCATTTCAAACCATATCTATTTGGTCATTTCTTAAATTAATTTCACTTACTAATTTCATTTCAATACATCGCTTTGCTTATCACCAATTAAACTCAATTCCAGTTCCAGTTCTATTTACTTACAAATTCAAAATGAATTTCGACATTCAATTTCATTTTCTTGCATTTCAATTTCATTTTGAATCCATATCATCATTTTATTTGACTTAAATTTTGAATCTTAATTCTTTTATTCAATTTTCATTTTTGATTCCACTTTAAGTAAATTTTCCTTTGAATAATTTCCAAAACCAAATCCAGTTTGCCCACAACTTCCATTTAAAATAATTTGGCTGTAATACCTCTCTTGGATACTCGAAAATGAACACCGATGATGTCGCGATCATCATCGGAATTATTTTCCAGCAACCGAAAAGAGTTTAGAGTTTTTATCCCTCCAAAACATTTTTACAAAACCTTTGAAATTCATTTTCAAACTAAAAAGGGATTTAATTTCCAAAATTTCAAATCCTTTCAAAAACATTTTCTTTAATATTCCTTTGGAATTCTATTTCAAATTATAAATCACATTTACAATTTATATTTATAAATTCCATTTGTATATAAATTTATTTCTTAGTTATTTGTTATCATTTCAATTTCTTATTCAACAATAATGATAATACTTCAATATTATCACTTCCTAACAAACAAGCAACCATATACTACAATAGTAATTTACGGAAAATTATTTCTTTCATATACGAAAGTAGTTTGGGTAAAATTATTCCATTTACCCTAATTTTAAAGCAATATCGTGTCAATTTATCTTGTTTAAGAGTTTAGAAACCCTTATCGATACAGTTGGCCAAACTGCACCGACCAGAATCTATAAACAATCAACCGATAAGTCAACACAAAACAAAACAATTTTTTATATTCACTAACAAATACGCGCTCATATCTATTATTACACTCAGACTCATTCTAGAGTACTACTGACTCTATCTCTAATGAGCAACACCCAACAGAGCTAAGGTTGTCGCTTAACCAATTGCTCTGATACCACTGTAAAGGCCCGCAAGTCCGTACCCCTTTTGAGCAGGCAAAATCCCACAATAATTCAGCCCAAAGTGGAACAAATGTAAAAGTCTTCGAGTTTAAAGAAGAAAGAGGTAGAAGAAGAAGAAAATAAAACAATAACAGAATCTCATATTTCGCAGCGAAACAAATATAATAGATAAATGAATATCTTTAAAACAAAGAACTTATCAGTTGTTACATTACATCACATTTACATTATCAGAGTGTTACAACAACAAACATCGAAAAAGAATATAACATATACCAGTGATACGCTTCGCCATCCAGCTTGCTTCTCATCTCCACAGCATCTCTTTTTCGACTTCGCTCCAAAATTATGATAACCTGACTCTAGGCTGCCCGTGTGGAAAAATTATGGGCACCTAGAGTTTATAAAGGGAACAATAAAGTCCAGGTCCGTGAGACTGGTGTGAGATCTTAAAAAAACAGTTATTTTCACAAAGAAAGAAAAAGAAATCCTCTATGCTTTTGGAAAATGCAACTACCATAAGGCCTCCCGCCACACACACAATGTAATCGCAGAATTGGAGGAGATTTCTCCTTATGATAGTCAAACATGCTTAACACGCAAAATCCTTTGATATTATTATTATTAGTGCATATTGCAGAAAACATTTCGAAAGTATAATATTAATCTTAGCCAGCATACAACCATTATTGTATGCATACTATAGCCACCATGTTCAATAGCAGGCTACCCACATTCCATGGCAGGTTATACAACTAAAACCATACAGGGCACGTATTGTTTCTTAGGATTTCCAACAAATGGTCAGGCTAAGGAACTTCCTACTGCCACATGGGTACGTCTCTGGAGGGACGTCCCGAGAACTTAACCAGCTTTCTGCCAACACAAGGCCGGGTTACCTCTGTAACTAGGTAACTATTACACGAGTATGCCATCCCCCGGTCGTTTGCCACCTTTATCCGGGGATCCTCAACCACAAAGCAACAACCACAAAGAGTAATATATTTGCAGCAACCACATAGGTTAAATATCTGGGCTTCATACCATGATACCACCCTTTTCCAGAAGGAAATTACATACCCTAAAGGGCGCGGCCCTCATAACCTTGCCGCATCTTTCCTGTTTCGACCATTTTCGGGGTGTGTGGTTCGACGAAGTCCTGTCCACAAAGCTACACTTTTCACAAAGTCATGCTTTGATCAACAAATGATAAGCAACACTTCGTATGCCACATTACCAAATTGAGAGTATATCACTAATAACCATCAACTACATAACCTCTGAGCTCGTACGTCTCAAAGAAGGGTGTTGAGCTAAGAGAATAAATTCTCCGCTACCAACAGAAATGTATTTGATAGAAACCAGCTTTACATCTCAAAGTGTAATGTTAGACACACATCCATACAAGTCCATTCCGGGATCGAACGGAACCGAAGGCACTTCAAAGAAGCCCTTGCAAATCCGGATATTCACTAATTACGTCCAAAATCCCCGTCACAAAGTGTGATCAAATCTCTATACCGAGCAACCCGGTTTAGATACATTCGACAGGTAATCCTTTCGCTTTAGAAAATACCCGGTCTTCAACACCATCTTCAAATGCAATCCCATTTCGTCGTACTATTATTCGGAATGGGTTTTATGACACAAGGTCCTTTCCCGGCTAATCCGAATAATGAGCGCTTATTTTTAAAAATAAGTGTTCATTTAGGTTTCAAACAAATCACAACAATTTCCACGTTGATCTTTTAAATAAAAGATCCATTACAGTCACAAAGGTTCGATGTGGTTTTCGAATATCCATTTGGAATTCGACCCCCGGTTGCATCGTAATTCAAATGCCATTTAAAGGCCAATATTGATAGTCGGTTATTTAACAATCAATAAACATTCACAACAATCACCAAGATTTAAATAATTTCCCAATTATTATTTTCAAAATATCTTCACAAGATATATATTTTTAACACTTCAACCATTTGAAAACAAATTTCAAATCACTTTTCACTCGTGGAATAAGATTCCTGATATTATTTATTTCCAATGAAAGTCTACCGAGTTCAAATACTTTAAAATACTTTAAATCACTTATCCAATAAATATATACTTGGAAACATTTAGATAAAACTATTTTAAAACATTTATTTAAATATTAGTTATGAAAATATTATATAAATGTCTCATATAAAATTTCAAATCCAAACTAAATTTAAAATAAAATTAGTAGATAGGGTATAACTATTTTAAATACCCATTTTCTAAAACAAATATCAATTTAATCTTTAAATAATCACTTCTATAATTAATTAAACAAATCTTTACTTTAAAGATTTTCAAAATAACTTAAGAAAATAATTTCTCCAAAATATTATTTTTTAAAAACCATCTCTAGAACTTTTAATTTATATTTCAAAAGCTATTTTGAAAACATACTCGGCTTTCCAGGGAAAGTACACTTTCCATTCTAAAATGGTTCATTCAAATCAATTTATAAATCTTTCTAGATTTATTTTAAATTTACGTTCCAAATCCGTTAATTCCTTTCCACACTTTTAAAAATAACCCAATGTTTATTTTTAAAACAAAATTCCCTTTCCTTTATAAATTCCCTTAGATTTCCAAATATCAACTGATATACGATTTTGAAATCGATTCCCAAATATTCACGATCAACACCAAATCAATTTTCAAATTGATTTCCAAATTTTATTTTAGTGCCAAACCAAATTCCAAATTGATTTTTGAATTTATTTCAACACCAATTCGATTTTCAATCAAACACTAAATCAATTTTCATATGGATTTCCCAAAGATTTATTCCTTTTAACACCAAATCAATTTCCGAATTTATTTTTAAAATAAATTCCTTTATCTCTTCCAAATTATTTAAAATCCTTATTTTTAAAAAAAATTCTTCACCTTTTGAATAATATTACTTGAAATCCATTTATTAAACTTTTCCCATATTTTGGAATTTTATTCAATAGGATTCAAAAATAAAACTTTATCCTTTTAGAATTTCTTCTTTTAAATTTATCCAATTCAAAAATAAATTTATAAATTTTAACAATAAAATTTAATTTATTTCCGGTATTCGACGATACCAAAAATAAATTCGGCTAAACTATGGCCTTCAACGAATTCAATCACCAATATAATCACACAAAGATTATAAATAATCAACACATAACATTGAAATAAATTCAAATGTTTTGAGGAATTCAGTTGGATCCCTCCAACCTGTTTTCCCGCATCCACAGACGTTAGCACAACAATTAAATACCAATTCCACTTCGAGGTGGAATATCGCGGTATATGGGATTTATAAAATATCATCCGCTATTATGCGGCGCATAGGGTCTATTTCGATACAACTGATAATAATTTATCATCCAAACACACAATCAACAATTTTAAATTTAACTCTCATAATTCAACAATCAATCAATAACTGAAATTTTCAATTATTATAATTTGAGTGAGAAGATCTCACCATTGCCTACGCATGCAACCCATTTCCATTCCGGCTTGTTTTCTTTGTAGATCTCAAACCTTGAATAAATAATTGTACGGTTTATTAATACTCTAGCTAACTGAACAATTAATTATTATTTATTTATTTAATTTAACTAAAAATTTGGTTTTAAACTAACAATTTAATTTAAACCAATTTCCTTTCAAAAAAATATTTTTAGCGACTAAAAATGATTAAATAAATTTATTAAACAAATTAGTTTCCATAAAACATCATTTTAAATATAACTAGCAAGTTTAAAAATGGTATTTGTATATATATAATTTTGAAATGACACATAACAAAATAAATTAAATTTTATTATTCTTTTAAAATTTCTTTATCCAAACTCCCTCTTTTTTAGAAAAAAAAACAACAGCAGTTCCACTTTATTGTATACACATAAACATATATAAATCTATAAATTAAAGTAAATAAATCTTTTTATAAAATTTATTGTTAACAATATAATTTATTTCTTTGTTTCCACAAATATAAATAAATTTAATAAAAGGAAATACCTCGCTGCCTACAGAGAACCCACATCTACTCAAGCAGCACCGAAATCGCTTCCATCGCACGCATGCCAATCGCCAGACCACCATCGATTGACCAATACATCACTGTCTCGACAAGTCGGCATGCACTGCATGCACCAAAGTCGCCTTCGAGCACGAGCCTCGAATTCATTCACACGCCATCATCGAAGCAAAAAGTTGGCCTTGTGTGACGACCGCCCATGACTCCCGCACCAAAACAAGGGAATCGTGCGCTGAAAGGTGTGCCAGGAAGCCATGGACGATAGTCAGGGTAAATTAAAACAGCGGAACCTCTATCGTTTTACTCACAGCGCATGGATAAAATATAATAGAGGAATATAATATAGTGAAGCTCCATAGAACAGAACATCATCATATAAGTATCATAGAAGTTTTATACAAACATATGAATCGTCATACATCAAAGCCTCACTACATAACACTCAATCAGATACAACAGCGGAACACCCAGTACATATAGTAAGAAAACTAATATGCAAAGCCTCCTGCTCGTCTTCGTCATCATCAGCGTAGATTTCCAAGAACAGCACCTGTCACCTGCTACCTAGTCTGCCCATCCCAAACATGGATGAACAGCCCAAGGTAATAAGAGGAGACATAAAACCTTGAGTCAGACAAAGTCTTAGTGAGCAGTAAATTAACTACCAAACATACCAAAAGAGCATAAGGGATAAAAGGAATAGGAACCAAACCATTCCACTCCACCTCTTTCTACAGTGATAGCCCCCCAGACACACACTAAGGAGAAGCAAGCATAACATAACAAACAATTTAGGGTAAGCAATAATCACTCGAGTCAAGGTCGATGTTCTCTAAATACAAACCCCCAAGGCCTAAACCGAGATCAGATAAGCACCCAGAAAACACCGCTCTTGAGACCGAATGATGATACAACCAAACATCCATGACTCTGGCTATCACTGTTATCCTTGCCTTGATTTCACCGTTAATTGAATGACCACCTGTCAAGGGCTAATGGTAACCCCGGTTTTAGACATAACTCCGCACGTCATCATGACCCGTGCCTAAGCCGAACGCATCAGCCCAGAGTACTAGCACGTCATCGTGACCCGTGCTTGGAACGTCATCCTGACCCGTTCCAACGTACCCTTGCTTTGAGTATGCTAGAACCTTCAACAACGATGAGATCTTAGCCTCCTAGTCATCCTCCTTGACGACTCTTTCCATACTAGCTCAAGCGCCTCTCAAGCTAACCATTATCCATCCCAACTCGGACCGCATCACCGAGTTATAACTTTGCACGTCGTCATGACCCGTGCTTGGAACGTCATCATGACCCGTCCCATCTCAACATATGCCTTGCCCCATCACATCATAGCAAAGTCCCATCTCAATATCATGCTTTGCCTTCTCGCATTATGGCAAGGTTTCACATCATCGAATCCATCCATATGAGCTTCCACATCCGCTTCATATGCTACAGGCAGCTTTCACCGTTCAAGAGCCTTTCCACTTAGCTTTTGAATCACCATCGACCTTACTTGTCCAAGTCAAATAATAGATCAACTAATCAATCCAATCAAACATTAATCCAAGCAATCAATCATTCAACAAGATCTACATAGAAAATCAAGTAATCAAACATGATCTAAATAGGCATTTATAATTACAATGGCAATTTCGTAAATAAATGAGCATAGATCTAACATACATGAATCATGGGTCTTTAGCATAGATCTAACAAATATAAATCATGGGTTTTGTCTCTACAACTAGATGCATGAACTTGCATAAGTAAACATCTTCATAAGTAATGGATCTACACTTGGATCTAAGGAAAATGTATGAAATCACTATCTACAACACTCCAACAATCCACCAATCCAATATACTCCATTGGGTCCGCGTGAGAGATAACTACCACTCACCAAATCACCCAAACACTTCAAAAACAATCAACTCCAGATCTGGACAGCGAAGATCAAGGCTTGATCCGGCAAAATCTCGCTTCAATCGATGAAATCTCACTCGAACGGATGAAGATCTTCAACTTTGGCCCTTGAATCTTTGACCTTGATCTTCGATCTTGGATGGATGTTAGAACTAGATTGAAATGGAGAAAAGAAGATGAAGAAATGTTGTAGTTGAGTTCCCAAAATGGCAGCACTTCGTCGCTTCAAAAACCGGTGCCAAAAAGTGAGCCAAACCCCTCTATTTATAGGCTGAATTTCCCTTAGGTCGTCCAGGCCTTATAACTCGTACTCGGTCTTAGGTCGTCGCCGACCTAAAATTCCCGACCTAACATAGGTCGTCACCGACCTATCTACCCCACGACCTAACGGCCTAATCAACCCAGAGCCATACAAGTTAACACTCGGCCGACCTAACTCCTACGCGACCTAACAACCTACCCTAGGTCGTCCAACGACCTAACAAATACACGATACAAAAGCCTCCTACCTAACTTAGGTCGCTGCCGACTTAACTAGTATACCGACCCAACAACACAACACACACAGGGTCACACGACCTAGTTCTCTGCCAACCTAAACTCAGAACACTTGCCGACTCGCGACTCAACGGCTTACGACCTAACTGGTCCTACGACCCAACTATGCTACGACCCAAAACAGACAACCTACCTTAGGTCGTTACTACTAGGTCGGCAACACCACTGACTCGCCTACCACCTTAAGTCGGTCAAAACCTTAGGTCGGTCACTTTCTTAGGTCGCTCCAGCGACCTAACCTACTTCACGACCTATGCCTTATGTCGTCCAAATCACTAAGTCGCTAGTTTACCTAGGTCAGTCATATCTATAGGTCGCTTTCATCCTATAGGTCGCCTATGACCTAACACTATGCGACCTAAGCCATCACTCACCAATAACTCGTGCACGACTTAAACAACTATGAGTCGTTCACAAGACCTAAGCATTAAGTCGTACAACCAACTTATCTCTGAAACGACTCAAGCTATACTAACGACTTAATGCAACAATTTTACGATTTAATCGACACGAAAAATACGGGTCGTTACATTCTCTCCCTCTTAGGAATTTCGCCCCCGAAATTCCAAACAAACAACAATAATCAAAACCATTCCGCATGCCTACCATCCATAGCAACCAACAAACCATGCATCCAATTCTAGCCTAGCATGCAGAATTCTAAGACTTAGAACAAGCTACAAATTCATGAGATGTCACGACACCTTAGGGCCATACCTCGAAGAGTTCGGGATGAGCTGCCTTCATCCTCTCTTCCTCCTCCCATGTACAGTCGTTAACATCATCACTCCATTGTACCTTGAGCAACGTAATCGTCTTCCTCCTAAGCTGTTTCGTGTCGGTTTCAACAACACGAAGCGGCTTACGAGGTCTTCTAACAACTGGATCAACCTCCAAATCTTCACAGCTATCAGCAGAAACCACCGTATTTGAGTCATGCACATACTTCCGTAGATAAGATACATGAAACACATTGTGCACACCCGCCATCTTTTCCGGTAACTCCAATCTATAAGCGAGCTTTCCAATTTGCTCGATAATCGGGAATGGTCCAACAAATCTCGGAGTCAACTTCCCTTTCTTCCCGAATCTAATAACATTCTTCAATGGAGAAATCTTCACAAAAACCATATCACCTACGTCGAATTCTAAATCCTTTCGACGATTATCGGCATAACTTTTCTGACGATCTTGGGCTGCCTTCATTCGTTGCCGAATGATCTCTATAAAATCCGAAGTCTGTCGAATCATCTCTGGCCCAAGTATCAGCTTTTCTCCAGTTTCCAACCAACATGTCGGAGAGTTACACGGCCTTCCATATAATGCCTCATATGGTGCCATACCAATACTCGACCGATAACTGTTATTATAAGCAAACTCCACCAAATGAAGGTGATCTTCCCATGATCCTCCGAAGTCCAAAACACATGCTCTAAGAAGATCTTCCAAAACTCGGTTGACTCTCTCAGTCTGACCATCTGTTTGAGGGTGATAAGCTGTACTCAAACACAACTCAGTTCTCAAAACTTCCTGGAAGCTCTTCCAAAATCCACTAGCGAACAATGGGTCTCGATCGCTCACTATACTCTTCGGAATACCATGGAATCGAACTATCCACTTAACATAAAGCTCAGCCAACTTCGATGCAGTCCTAGTCGATCGAACAGGAATGAACCTTGCACTCTTGGTCAAACGATCTACTATGACCCAAATCCCTTCATTCCCTGCTCTTGTCCTAGGTAGACCATCGATAAAATCCATCGACACTTGCTCCCACTTCCATGTAGGAACTTCTAATGGCTGAAGCAATCCACTGGGCTTCTTCTGCTCAGCTTTCACCAACTGGCAGTTCATACACTTGGAAATAAAACTTCCAACATCTTTCTTCATACCTTCCCAGTAGTAGGTCCTCTTCATATCCCGATACATCTTATTACCACCTGGATGAATCGTCAACTTCGAGTGATGACTTTCCCTCAGAACTTCATCTCTCAATCCTTCTATATCGGGAACAACCAATCGTCCTTGCTTTCGAAGCCAACCCTCTCGATCGACCTCGAATCCCTTATCCTTCTCCGGATCCAATCCGGATTCCAAATCATAGATAATCTTGACAAGCTTATCATCTCTCTTTTGGCTCTCGCCAATCCTTTCCACAAGAGTAGGTCTTATCGATAAGTTTGCCAACATCTCAGGTTCCAATTCACATCTAGGCCTGAAGTCAAATCCAGCCAAATACTCGAGATTCTTCCATTCCGAAAACATGGCTCCCAACCCTGCATGTCTTCGACTCAACGCATCTGCCACTGCGTTGCCTTTTCCTGGAGTATAGGCTATACCAAAATCATAAGATGCTAGAAACTTTAGCCACCGTTGCTGTCGAAGATTCAAATCCTTTTGGGAGAACAGATACTTCAGCGACTTATGATCTGTAAACAACTCGAATCGAACTCCCAATAGGTAATGTCTCCACATCTTCAAAGCAAACACAATCGCCGCTAACTCCAAATCATGAGTCGGATAATTCCTTTCATGCGGCTTCAGTTGTCGACTTGCATACGCAACAACTTTATCCTTCTGCATTAGCACTGCTCCCAGTCCAGTACCGCATGCATCGGTGTAAACCACCATCTCATCATTCCCACTTGGAATAGTCAAAACAGGAGCACTCGTCAGTCGCTCTTTCAGGATTACGAAAGCTTGCTCACTCTTGTCATCCCATCTGAACACTTGGTTCTTCTTCGTCAATCCTGTTAATGGTGCAGCTATCTTGGAAAAGTCTTTGATAAACCGTCGATAATATCCTGCTAATCCAAGAAAACTCCTCACATCAGATGCATTCTTAGGCATAATCCAATCCTGGATTGCTGCCACCTTAGCGGGATCAACCGCTATTCCATTTCCAGAGATAACATGGCCTAAGAACCTCACTTCCCTCTTCCAGAAGTGACACTTCGAAAACTTAGCCTTCAGCTGATGTTTCCGCAAGATTTCCAAAACAATCTTCAAGTGCGTCTTGTGCTCTTCCTCAGTTTTGGAATAAACCAAAATATCATCCACGAACACAAGCACGAACTTATTCAACTGATCTCTGAATACCCTATTCATAAGATCTACAAAATATGCTGGTGCGTTAGTCAATCCAAACGGCATTACCAGCCACTCATAAAATCCGGATGGTGTCCTAAAAGCAGTCTTCGGCACACTATCCTTCGCCACTCTCAACTGGTGAAATCCCGTTGCCAAATCCATTTGAGAAAACACCTTCGCCTCGTGGAGCTGATCAAACAAGTCATCTATTCTCGGCAATGGATACTTGTTCTTCTTAGTCACCTTATTCAGCTCACGATAATCAACACACAACCTCAACGATCCATCCGCTTTGGTTGCGAACACAACTGGTGCACCCCATTCGGACACACTACGCCGAATGAATCCTTTCTGCAAAAGGTCATCAACTTGCACCTTCAACTCTTGCTGCTCCCTAGGCGCCATCCGCCTAAGAGGCATCACAACAGGTCTGGCTCCCTCAACTAGATCGATACGAAACTCGATCTCCCTATGCGGCGGTAACCCTTTGACCTCGTCAAAGACGTCCTTAAATCCATTCACAATAGGCACCGACGACAGTCCATTCCGTGGAACAACCAGCGAATACATGAAGCTCATGAAGACGCCTTCCTCATGCTTACATCGTATCACAACCTTTCGCCCTTCCACATTTCCGACTGTCACCTCTAGCCTCTCACAATCAATCCTTGCCGCATACTTCCTAAGCCAGTCCATACCCAAAATAATTCCGAACCCCGTAAAGTTCAGAACAAAGCAATCACAGACAAACGAGCAATCATGACTCGACACAACTAGACCACGGCATAACATACACAAACAAGTCGAACCCCCAACTGGATTAGTCACAACCAATGGCCTATCAACAATATCCGGTTTCAAACCTAACCGGCCTACCAAATCATCACAAACAAAAGAGTGCGACGCTCCAGTATCAAATAACACTCTAACTGGAACACCACAAATGGAAAGAATACCTTGAACCACCACACTCTTCCCCTTCTCTTCAGCAATAGGAGCTTTTGAAGACGACGGCACAGCTCCCAAAGCATAAGCTTGCACAACCTGCCTATCTTTCCTCGGTTCTAGACAGTCCTTCTTGATATGTCCCAGCTTATCACAGTTGTGGCACTTCAACTGCACCTTTGGATTCTTGCAATCCCGGGAGAGATGACCCTTCTGTCGGCAGTTGTAGCAAGTCACTTCGCCTTTCAACTTCTTCTGGCCATCCTTTCCCTTCTGTTGCTGCTGCTTCCTCTTCTTATTTCCACCCTGCTGCGGCTTAGACCCTTCCTTGGTTACAGCAACAACAGAACCTTCCCTGGGAAACAAACTCTCATGCCTAAGAGCTTTTTCCACAAGCTTCTCAAACGGATCGTCCAAATGATCCACTAACTGCCTTCCAAGATAAGTGTCCAAACCGGTCACAAACTTCTCATTCTTCTGGTAGGGAGAATCAATATACGATCTAGCATACTTGGACAAAGCTTCAAACTCAGAAACATACTCAAGAACGGGTCTCCCACCTTGCTTGAGCTCCACAAACCTCTTAAACAAAACTGATTTCTGAGCCGTAGAGATGAACTTGGCTTCAAATCTGACTTGGAATTGCTCCCAAGTGATCCCTTCCTCTGGAGTATCGATGGTGATGGAATTCCACCAATCAGCAGCTCTTCCCTGAAGCTGTCTTGATGCAAGCTTCCTCTTGGTTGCATCCTCAATTCCCAAATCACCAAAAATCCTTCGACAAGCATCAATCCATCTCTGCACTTCAATGGTCGATTCCGTCCCCAAGAAAGCTTTTCCTCCAAGAGAAGTATAGTCCTTGCAAAGCTTAGCAAAATCCACTGGTCTTGGAGCTTGAACTTGAACTCCAACATCTACTGATGATCCTGAAGCTGGTATCCTTCTCATGATCGAAGTCATCATCGCTTCGAACATAGTTCCATAATCAACAGCTCCTTCAGTAGCACGGCCTTCCCTTGCAGTTGGTCTCCCTCTTCGACTCATCTTTAGTATCTAGAAAAAGGAATGATTAGAACACCTTAAGAAACAACTGCATAAGGAGTTCAAATCCTTCTAAGCCACTATATTATGTATAGTAATCATCCATCAAAATACAATTACGTCTCTCATACGCAGTTACGTCAGCGAGAGTTGGCTAAAATCGATTAACCAAAGCTCTGATACCAAATGTGACGACCGCCCATGACTCCCGCACCAAAACAAGGGAATCGTGCGCTGAAAGGTGTGCCAGGAAGCCATGGACGATAGTCAGGGTAAATTAAAACAGCGGAACCTCTATCGTTTTACTCACAGCGCATGGATAAAATATAATAGAGGAATATAATATAGTGAAGCTCCATAGAACAGAACATCATCATATAAGTATCATAGAAGTTTTATACAAACATATGAATCGTCATACATCAAAGCCTCACTACATAACACTCAATCAGATACAACAGCGGAACACCCAGTACATATAGTAAGAAAACTAATATGCAAAGCCTCCTGCTCGTCTTCGTCATCATCAGCGTAGATTTCCAAGAACAGCACCTGTCACCTGCTACCTAGTCTGCCCATCCCAAACATGGATGAACAGCCCAAGGTAATAAGAGGAGACATAAAACCTTGAGTCAGACAAAGTCTTAGTGAGCAGTAAATTAACTACCAAACATACCAAAAGAGCATAAGGGATAAAAGGAATAGGAACCAAACCATTCCACTCCACCTCTTTCTACAGTGATAGCCCCCCAGACACACACTAAGGAGAAGCAAGCATAACATAACAAACAATTTAGGGTAAGCAATAATCACTCGAGTCAAGGTCGATGTTCTCTAAATACAAACCCCCAAGGCCTAAACCGAGATCAGATAAGCACCCAAAAAACACCGCTCTTGAGACCGAATGATGATACAACCAAACATCCATGACTCTGGCTATCACTGTTATCCTTGCCTTGATTTCACCGTTAATTGAATGACCACCTGTCAAGGGCTAATGGTAACCCCGGTTTTAGACATAACTCCACACGTCATCATGACCCGTGCCTAAGCCGAACGCATCAGCCCAGAGTACTAGCACGTCATCGTGACCCGTGCTTGGAACGTCATCCTGACCCGTTCCAACGTACCCTTGCTTTGAGTATGCTAGAACCTTCAACAACGATGAGATCTTAGCCTCCTAGTCATCCTCCTTGACGACTCTTTCCATACTAGCTCAAGCGCCTCTCAAGCTAACCATTATCCATCCCAACTCGGACCGCATCACCGAGTTATAACTTTGCACGTCGTCATGACCCGTGCTTGGAACGTCATCATGACCCGTCCCATCTCAACATATGCCTTGCCCCATCACATCATAGCAAAGTCCCATCTCAATATCATGCTTTTCCTTCTCGCATTATGGCAAGGTTTCACATCATCGAATCCATCCATATGAGCTTCCACATCCGCTTCATATGCTACAGGAAGCTTTCACCGTTCAAGAGCCTTTCCACTTAGCTTTCGAATCACCATCGACCTTACTTGTCCAAGTCAAATAATAGATCAACTAATCAATCCAATCAAACATTAATCCAAGCAATCAATCATTCAACAAGATCTACATAGAAAATCAAGTAATCAAACATGATCTAAATAGGCATTTATAATTACAATGGCAATTTCGTAAATAAATGAGCATAGATCTAACATACATGAATCATGGGTCTTTAGCATAGATCTAACAAATATAAATCATGGGTTTTGTCTCTACAACTAGATGCATGAACTTGCATAAGTAAACATCTTCATAAGTAATGGATCTACACTTGGATCTAAGGAAAATGTATGAAATCACTATCTACAACACTCCAACAATCCACCAATCCAATATACTCCTTTGGGTCCGCGTGAGAGATAACTACCACTCACCAAATCACCCAAACACTTCAAAAACAATCAACTCCAGATCTGGACAGCGAAGATCAAGGCTTGATCCGGCAAAATCTCGCTTCAATCGATGAAATCTCACTCGAACGGATGAAGATCTTCAACTTTGGCCCTTGAATCTTTGACCTTGATCTTCGATCTTGGATGGATGTTAGAACTAGATTGAAATGGAGAAAAGAAGATGAAGAAATGTTGTAGTTGAGTTCCCAAAATGGCAGCACTTCGTCGCTTCAAAAACCGGTGCCAAAAAGTGAGCCAAACCCCTCTATTTATAGGCTGAATTTCCCTTAGGTCGTCCAGGCCTTATAACTCGTACTCGGTCTTAGGTCGTCGCCGACCTAAAATTCCCGACCTAACATAGGTCGTCACCGACCTATCTACCCCACGACCTAACGGCCTAATCAACCCAGAGCCATACAAGTTAACACTCGGCCGACCTAACTCCTACGCGACCTAACAACCTACCCTAGGTCGTCCAACGACCTAACAAATACACGATACAAAAGCCTCCTACCTAACTTAGGTCGCTGCCGACTTAACTAGTATACCGACCCAACAACACAACACACACAGGGTCACACGACCTAGTTCTCTGCCAACCTAAACTCAGAACACTTGCCGACTCGCGACTCAACGGCTTACGACCTAACTGGTCCTACGACCCAACTATGCTACGACCCAAAACAGACAACCTACCTTAGGTCGTTACTACTAGGTCGGCAACACCACTGACTCGCCTACCACCTTAAGTCGGTCAAAACCTTAGGTCGGTCACTTTCTTAGGTCGCTCCAGCGACCTAACCTACTTCACGACCTATGCCTTATGTCGTCCAAATCACTAAGTCGCTAGTTTACCTAGGTCAGTCATATCTATAGGTCGCTTTCATCCTATAGGTCGCCTATGACCTAACACTATGCGACCTAAGCCATCACTCACCAATAACTCGTGCACGACTTAAACAACTATGAGTCGTTCACAAGACCTAAGCATTAAGTCGTACAACCAACTTATCTCTGAAACGACTCAAGCTATACTAACGACTTAATGCAACTATTTTACGATTTAATCGACACGAAAAATACGGGTCGTTACACCTTGCCCAAGTTCTATCGTGACGCTGTGGGAAAATTGGTCGTGACTCCTCTCAATTCTCTCCCAGATGTGCCGCTCGATATGCCCAGATGCTCTCTCTTCGAACGTGGCCATTACTTTCGCCCTTCGCGATTCAGATTCGATCGATTCGAAGAAATGTAGAAGAGGAAGGCGTGGGTTTTCATCGGTTCGATTCTCCTTTTTTTTTTAGATTTACTGCCATTTTTCGTCTGATGTTTTTTTTTTCGATTCTAGAAAAAGGAAGATTCATGTGTAATTAAAACTAGAAGGGGTAGCTTATAAGGGAAGGAGATAGGCTGCGTACAGGGAAATAAAGGGAGACATGATTTGATTGCTAACGTGCAAGAATTCTTTACATACAGAACATGCCTTGCTACAACGATGGAAAAGAAAGCAAAAAAAAAGATGGGAAAGAGAATACGCTGATACTGATTTATATTGACTAGTTAATTTAATATGTATATTATATGTTTAGAATTTGAATTTTAAATCGTATCGAAATCGTAGCTCAAAATCTCGATCTCTTATCGAGGCATGCCGCAAGACGTTTATAATGTTATAATCCTATTCTAAAATAGATGGAAAAGGTTTCGAGTCCTGATTCGATTGTATAGAGAAGATAGCTTTTTGAAATCAGCTATTAAATTAAATTTTCGATTTAATTTTCAACGCGTTTGCTTATCGTATGGCCAAATGACAACTCCAAACATTACGAAAATTGAAATCCGATAATAAAACAATATTATGGATCCAATGGAACTGGTTTCGTCGAAGTTCGAGACTGTGCCTCGGAAGGCTATTTTTATACATCGATTTAAACGATATAGTTTCAAAACTGAATAAAGTATTTCCAAATCAAATTATGAAGCTTCCATTAACCTCAGTATTATGAACATAAATTTTCTAAGCCAACAAATTATTTTTAACAAGCTAAAAATTGAAAATCCAAATTTGTTTTACCCATCATTAATAAATCAAATTCAATAATTTAATTGTCAAATTCATATTTATATTCGAAATTCAAATTAAACTGACCTCCAAATATTTAAAATCAATTAAATATTCCATTTCAAATGTTAAAAATTTCCTGATCGTCACATATTTTTAAACAAAATTTAAAACTATAAAAATTCATACTTTTAAAACTTGAATTTGTTTAAAACATCATTTTTCCAAACTTAAACATTTTATACATTTTAAAACTAGTTAAAGTCTTGTTTTAAATTTGCTTTGCTTTAAATTTTTGAAATTTCATTTTATAGTTAAGACTAGATAGGTTTTTAAAACTGGGAACAAACATTTCCGAGCCAAAACAACCAATTTTTCCGAGACAAACCCATGTAAACTCAAGACAACAAATAAAGCAACCTCACTTCGACAATCCCTGAGTCGAACACAAGAACCCCATGAGAGAATCCCCGGGCCAAACCTTTCTTCCCCAAACCTAAAAACCTAGATGCACAGAACAGCCACCGTGCACATGCACGATTGGAAAACTCGACGCCGGTCAACTCTCCGACTCTTACCAACTCACAATCTACGTCGAAAAACACCACGACGAAGCAAAATAACGAAAGTTGATGGCAAACCCAAATTCGATATCTTGATCGAAACTGGAAAATGAACACGATCGAAAAATCTCCTCTGGCCATCGATCTGGACCACGAGCACCCTCGCCATCCTTACTAGAGTGTCCCCTCGACCTCTAGCATCGATCCCCTCCATCGCGCACCATTCCGATCCACCATAGCCAACACACAAATCCCTTCAACATCGACGACTCACTTGAGCATAAAACTGTACTTCCTCCTTCTTCGGCCACCACGGCCAACAATAGAACCCATCGCCATTTTTCCAGAGATCCTTGACTTTCCGACCACCTTCAGACCAAACACCAAGCTTCCACTCGCCTTCGATCGTGGGCAAATGACCAAAATCCTAAAACGAGCAATTCAGATTATCTCATCGAAACCCAAACTAAAAATCACAATGCTTACACCTAAATTCATGATTTGGCTTCACTTTCCAGATTATACACTCAGAGATCTAAATTAACACGTTTGAATTTTACCCATTTCCTGATTTCTACTGTAATTATAAATTATAGAGTATTAACCAAATACAGTCACTTAAAATTATTTTTTAAAACAATAACACATTGTTATTAACATTTTCTTTTTAGTAATCACAACCTAACATGGATTATTTAGGAAGATAGGAATTATTTTGTGATGAAGTTGAGCCTTTTGCTAATAACAGAGCACAAAATATAATATACAGAGACAATTTGCAGGCATATTGTACTCATATACACACATTCATATTCAAAACTCAAGCAAGAATTATAGACTATATTTCTACACATGCAACAAGATTTCATCACAGATTTATGAACTATTTTTAAATAAAAGGTTTACTCACAAGCCATGGAAAAGTAGAGAACAATGTTGTATTTGTTTTCCTGGAATAGTTGAATTTATCTGGGATTATCCTGAATCTGTTGTTTTGAATCTGATTGAGTTGAATTTATTTGTTGAACTTAAAATCCTGTTTGTTGAATCTGCTGTTTGATCCAGAGAGGTTGTGCAGTTGTGTTGATTCTTGAAGTTGTTATTGATTTCATCTTCCTTTGATTTCTGGTTTGCAGATTTGTTGAGTTTGCTTGTTTAAAGTTGAGTTGAAAAGTTTTTTTTGGTTTTGTTTATATTAAAAAGAAGAAAGAATAGTAGAGTGGAAATATTTTAACTGAAGAAGATTTGAACAGCTTTTTTTTTATAAAAAATCATTGTTATATATTCCATTCTTATTAAAACAAGGTTTTCCACTTGTTTCTCAAATGTGACAAATGTATTCTTCATTAGTTCCTTAATTGACAAATGTATTACTCCTTAATCACTAAGTTGACAATTGTGAAGACTTGTTTATATATATATATATATATATATATATATATATATATATATTTCTATATATTTCTTATTTTTATAAATGTTTATAATTCATTTTGATTAATTTCTTATTCATATTAACATGTTTTAATGTTTATCTCAATTAGCTTTTTAATGTTTGTATACAAATTATCTTTATTAAGTACATACTTTTATGTTTTATTTATATATTTTTAAAATATATTTTCCAAAGCTAAATTTAAAGAATGAAAATTTAAAAAGAAAAGGATATTAAATTAAATCTTATTTTAAAGTTTTAAACTAAAAATATTGTATTTAAATATATATAAACTAAATTTATTTCAAGAACCAATTTTTTTTAAAGAAAACAAATTAACTTTTATTATAATATACTATTTTAAGCTATTATATTTTTAAATAAAACAAATATTTACTTTAAGTGTTTTTAAAAATAAGATAAATTTTTAAACATCTTTTGAAAAGTTTTAGATCATATTCAAACAAAATTCCCAAATTACAATACATATACATATATACGTATATTATAATTTGAAAAATATTAAATTAAAACCAAACTTCCTATTCACAATGCATACACACATATACATTATAAAAAGAATATATTTTTATTAGCTTAGAAAGATAATTTTTTATCAATTATATATTATTAACTTTGAAAAGAAGAAAATTTGCCAAATTAAATTATTATTATTATAAATTTTGAAAAGATAATATTTGCCAAATTAAATAATTATTAGTTTTGAAAAGATAAATTCTATTAAATTAGATTACTAAATCAATATTGCACATTTTAAAATAATTATTAATGAAAATTATTAAATAAATATTGCCCAAATTCCGGGGCATCATATTCCTCCCCCCTTAAAAGAATTTCGTCCCCGAAATTTAAAAGCAAAGATAATCTAATAATCCCACACAGTTTTTATTTTAAAACAGCAAGCATATGCTATCAACCATATACTAGCGACCATAACAACCAATTCAAACAAACAATTCTAACTATCCAGACAAAATTCTTGATAGAACTTCCTAGAGTTTCCCAGGTACAAACACGGGGAAACTCGCTCTACTAAATCTAAACTGGCTACACTACTCTGATCCTGAGCTCCTATATCTCTAGATCTACAATCAACATAGGATATCAAACCACAAATAAGACCTGTTCAACTTCTAAATCTTCCTGATTTGCTGGTTCTAAAACCAGTGATCAATCATACACGTACATCCTCAGAGACACGTGAAAAACATTACGAATCCCAACAATCCGAATTGGCAATTCAATCTTGTAGACCAAAGTACTTAACCTTATGAGCATACAGAAAGATCCAATACACTTCTGAGCCAGCTTTCCAATCTTATCCAAATCTTACTGCTTTTACGATCGGAGAAAACTTATCCAAAATTAAATTTCAGACTTTGAATTCCGAATTCGTTTCCACAAAACTCTTCTGCCGATCCTGGCTGCCTTCAACCTTCTTGATCAACTCAATCTTCGCAAAAGCCTCTCGGATCAAATCTGGACCAAGAAATAGACGATCTCTGGATCTTACTCAACAAAATGGTTCTCCCAATATCCATCGAAATCCACCCCACAAACTCTACTACGCAATCATCGTTGGAATTCGAGCTTACTTCTCCAATCCGAAAAATAAAACAGGTGCACAAGACAACCGAGCCTTCAGATCCCGAATGAACTTCCTATAAAACCCTCTGATCCAAGACAAACACAAACTTCCAAGGAATTTGAGGTTGCTTCTATTCTGAATAGCTGTCACCTTGCTTCCGCTGCACAACTCTGATCTGAAGAAGATGAGAATGCTGTTGATGAGCACAAGCACAGGCTTGATCAACTCATCCTGGAAACATTGTCCATCAAATTCCATAAAATCTTAGTGACCTATCCGATACGGTCACAAATACCACAACAAATATCCAGCCAGAGAACTAGATCCGATCAATCCTGACTGCTTAACCATCCCTCTCTCTAGGAGCCCTCCCTCTACTAGGTTGAACCACCGGTAATGCCCCAAGAACCAAGTCGATACAGAACTCCATCTTCTGATGCGGATGCAAACCTTGGCTTTTCGAAGATAACCGAAAAATCTCAAACCACTTCGATAGCTCCACATCCTCTAGAGATGCCTCAATCCAAAGCAAAGATTGCTAAGAAAACCTCCGAACCATCATAAGTCACTTTTACGAATCTACCTAGTTTAGATTCCAAAGAAACTGTTCCCTCTTTACAAATTAGAACAATTTATGCCTTTCTAATCAAAAGAAGAAACTGATAGTCCATCCTCAACCACCAACATTATACCCTGCTGAGCTTCTAAAAGAAGTGGGCAAGCCTTCACCATCTGCCCTGCCTTTTGACAGAAGAATCACAAAGACTACTGAACCATCGAAGAAACGGACCACTCTGCTGCTTCTGGACTCCACCTCTTGGACACTGCTAAGCCAAGAGACCTTCCTGACAGCACACACAGAAAGATCTAATACACTTCTGAGCTAGCTTTCCAATCTTATCCAAATCTTACTGCTTTTATGATTGGAGAAAACTTATCCAAAATTAAATTTCAGACTTTGAATTTCGAATTCCTTTCTGGAAAATTCTTCTACCGATCCTGGCTGCCTTCAACCTTCTTGATCAAAACATTGTCCATCATACACGTACATCCTCAGAGATACGTGAAAAACATTACAAATCCCAACAATCCGAACTGGCAATTCAATCTTGTAGACCAAAGTACTTAACCTTATGAGCATACAGAAAGATCTAATACACTTCTGAGCTAGCTTTCCAATCTTATCCAAATCTTACTGCTTTTATGATTGGAGAAAACTTATCCAAAATTAAATTTCAGACTTTGAATTTCGAATTCCTTTCTGGAAAACTCTTCTACCGATCCTGGCTGCCTTCAACCTTCTTGATCAACTCAATCTTCGCAGATGCCTCTCGGATCAAATGTGGACCAAGAAATAGACGATCTTTGGATCTTACTCAACAAAATGGTTCTCCCAAGATCCATCGAAATCCACCCCACAAACTCTACTACACAATCATCATTGGAATTCGAGCTTACTTCTCCAATCCGAAAAATAAAACAGGTGCACAAGACAACCGAGCCTTCAGATCCCGAATGAACTTCCTATAAAACCCTCTGATCCAAGACAAACACAAACTTCCAAGGAATTTGAGGTTGCTTCTATTCTGAATAGCTGTCACCTTGCTTCCGCTGCACAACTCTGATCTGAAGAAGATGAGAATGCTGTTGATGAGCACAAGCACAGGCTTGATCAACTCATCCTGGAAACATTGTCCATCAAATTCCATAAAATCTTAGTGACCTATCCGATATGGTCACAAATACCACAACAAATATCCAGCCAGAGAACTAGATCCGATCAATCCTGACTGCTTAACCATCCCTCTCTCTAGGAGCCCTCCCTCTACTAGGTTGAACCACCGGTAATGCCCCAAGAACCAAGTCGATACAGAACTCCATCTTCTGATGCGGATGCAAACCTTGGCTTTTCGAAGATAACCGAAAAATCTCAAACCACTTCGATAGCTCCACATCCTCTAGAGATGCCTCAATCCAAAGCAAAGATTGCTAAGAAAACCTCCGAACCATCACAAGTCACTTTTACGAATCTACCTAGTTTAGATTCCAAAGAAACTGTTCCCTCTTCACAAATTAGAACAATTTATGCCTTTCTAATCAAAAGAAGAAACTGATAGTCCATCCTCAACCACCAACATTATACCCTGCTGAGCTTCTAAAAGAAGTGGGCAAGCCTTCACCATCTGCCCTGCCTTTTGACAGAAGAATCACAAAGACTACTGAACCATCAAAGAAACGGACCACTCTGCTGCTTCTGGACTCCACCTCTTGGACACTGCTAAGCCAAGAGACCTTCCTGACAGCACACTCAACACCTCCGAGTTTCCATGCTGCCAAAGACTTCCTTACCCAAAAGCTCCTCAAATAACAAGGCTATATCAACCAACTCCATAAAAGAGCCTTCAAGAAGGGCATATATCTCTCAAGAAATTCAGGCTTCAAACCAAGCACAAACACCTTGCTAAACTGAGTCTTAACTCCAATGCAGACAAGCCTCCTTCCTAAGGTAGCCAAGATACCATCATTTGCTTCAGCACTACCGACTAACGCAAATTCTAGAAAATCCGCTCGCACGAGCGCAACCAAACTTACACTTCAAAGATGGACTCCAAACCTTAAAAAGGTTTTCTTCAGAGATTGGTGAAATCCTCGCACTATGCTGCAAAGCTTAATCGAGATGCCCAATACTAACCTGGCAGATACACTTCCAATCTCAACACTCGGACTTCTTCCCTAGTGATAGTCGTGCTATACACACCACTACCCCTCCTACCTCTAGAACTCATGTTGGCAAACCCGAACAGATAACCGAACAAAATAGGTAGGTATAATACATACATACATACATACATACATACATACATACGTACATACATACATACATATATATATATATATATATATATACATATATACAAGTACGCTCTCTCAAGAAAGAATCTCTCCAAAGCATAGGTATTCACTCAACCTAGCGCTCTGATACCATAATGTAACGACCCGCCTTTCATTCCACAGAAACACGCATCATTAAGAAGAAAGAAAGGGTAAAAAAGAAAAAGATAGAAAAGAAAGAACCAAACAACATCAGAATCTCCCAGCGGAACGAATAAATTATATTATATCACATAAGATATTACATAGTATCATATACGTCAGAGTTATACAACTCTTAAAACATAAACTAGACAGTTATAAACACCCATCAAGTCATTACAACTCAAGTACATCATAGAGAAACAGATACAACACTAGCACAGCTGTAACGACCCAGAATTTTATTTAATTGAAATTTGAATATTTAATTTATTTTAAATATTTATAAGTGAATTTATAAGTCAAATAAATTTTAATTTGAATTATTGGATTTAATTGGATAATTAAATCGATAATTTAATATGTTAAATTATGGAAATAATTGAAAATTGAGTTAAATATGATTGAAAATAATTTGGAAAATTTTATTTAATCATACTGGAGTTATAGAAATATTTTAGAACTTTTAAAATCGAATTAAAAGTAAATCTGTGAAAATTGAATATTTTAATATTTAATAATCGACTGTAAAATAGCCAATTTTTGAACAGTCTCAGAATTGAACGAAACCAGTTTCATTGGATCCGTAATAGTTAGTTATTACCGGATTTCAATTTTCGTGTCAATCGGAGTTATCGTTTGATCGTGGCAGCTCGAAACGCATCGAATTATTTTTAATTTAAATTTGACGAGTCAAAATAGCCATTTTTCAAAAAGTCTCGGATTTCGACGAAACCAGTTTCATCGGATCCGTAATGTGATATTATTGTAAGGTTTCAAATTTCAAGTCGTTTGGATTTACCGTTTGTCCGGTACAAATTAAAACGCCTAGAAATCGACTTAAATCGGTTTAATTCAAATTGAGCGTTTACAGCCATAACTCGCACATACTTCCGAATTAGCTTCCGAAACCTGTTCCATTGTGTCCGGAACGCGGGATAAACCCTAGGTACGCTGGTTACGGCGTCTAAATCGGAGTTCGGAATTTCCGGGTGAATAGTGTCGATCGTTTCTCTATAAATATGCACCCTACCCCTTCACAAAGATAAAAAAAATATCCTAAACCCTAACTTCATAAGCACAGCCGCCACCTAGGTATGAAGGGCCAGAAATGAGTGATCTTCTCCTCTCAATCTCTCTCAATCTACAAGGATTTAGCGAAGGTGTTCAACACGGAAGTCGAAGAGCACGGAGAGAGCTTCGATTCCATACGGTGATGATCGGAAACGGAGCAACGTGGAGCAAGATATGTGGGGCCGTTCTCTACAGTTTTTGCGCGCAAAACGAGGCTGTAGACATGGCCGAGCTCACTCTCCTTGGGGCCGAGCATGGGGGTTGGGTCAGGCTTCGACGTGGTGGTAGTATGATGGGGTATTGGCGAGTATAAGTGTTGAAATTTGTAACCCTAATTTGATTTCATGGGTTCGGCCAAAATTTTGTTCTCCTGGAGATGAGGACGAAGAAGAGAGGGTGAGGGATGGACGGGCTAGATGGCTTGCTGAAGGATCCAAGGGTGTATGTGAAAGTGGGTTTATAAAAGTTTAATTTATGTTGTGAATAGTTATATAAATCGTGTACGATCTTCAAATATGCATAACTTTTTCATACGAGGTCGAAAAAATGCAAACTCAGTTGCGTTGGAATCGTATGGACGAGCACTACGCGATGGAGTTGGTTTGGAGTCGTTTGGAGTTAGTGAGAATTTCGGGTAAAATTAAACGCGCGTTTAATTTTATTCGAAATAAAAGCTAAAACGGGATTTAAAATCAAGGTGAGAATTTCTCACTCAATCGAATAGATTTCGATTTTATTTTAAATAGTTAGATTTAAAATATTTGAATGCATGTTTGAATGATGACTGTAAATTATTGATTGTTAAAATAGACATTATGCGCCGTTAGTAAACGGATGTTATTTATAAAAACATATACCGCGAATATTTCATAAACAGTGAAATTGGTATTATATATAATATCAATATATATATATTGGCATATGTATATATTGCAGTTGATTGATTTCCCGCATTTTTTGTTTAGCGGATGAGACCCTATTACGCCGTTATTAAGCGGATAATATTTAATAAGAACATGTACCGCGATAATTTCGTACTGGAGCGAAATTGGTATTGTGCTAATGTTTTTGGATGCAGGAAAACAGGTTGGAGGGATCCAACAGGATTCCTCAACAGTTTTTATTCAATTTCAGATATTTTGATATTTGATTGAATTTTCATATTGATATATGATATCGTTGTAGTCGTGATTGACTATTTGGTGTGTAGCATCATTGGACCCAGATTTTGGGATTTTAAAATGGTTTTAAAGTGATTTTTGAAAATATACTATATTTTTGGAATTGATCCATTATAAATAAATAAACGTTATAATTTTTAAAGTTATAAAAATTATGGTTTTTGTGAAATATAGTTAAAAAGCTGATTTTTAGAAATACGATTAAAAGTCGATTTTTGAGAAATATGAACCAATGATTTTATAAAATAGTTTAAACTGGATTTTTGAGTTTATTATTAAAAGTTTGAATATAAGATTTATAAAATTTGATTATTTTATAAATCAAGAGAACGGTGAAATTTTAAAGGAATTTAAAGACGTTTAAAAGAATAATATAAATTAATTTATATTAAGAGATTTATAAATGGATATTTATAAATTGAATTATGGACATTATAAAACGAGTTTTTATAAGTGTTTGAATGTAGTGAAAATGAATTTCCTAAATGAATGAAATTTATGAAATTATAAACTGTGAAGTTATAAATGAAATTTTATAAGCAATAGGTTTATAAAATTTATAAAGTTATCGAAAGAATGAATTTTGGATAAATAAACAATCTTATAAGTTAAGATTAATAATTTGGGAAGTTAAATGAACGATTTTGTAAAATAATCGTTTTATAAGTAATTAACTTATAATATGAACTTGTAGTTTATAATTGAGTTATAAACTGGAATAGGTTAATAAAGGAATTTATAAAAAGGAAGTTTTTATAAATAAATAGAAACGGAATTTATAAACGTTGTTTTATAAATCCGCAAATGACTTATTTTGATAAGTTAATTGTTATAACTTAGAGATAGAGTTATATTCACATTTTGAACAGTGAATAATCCTTTAAGTTAAAGTGAATAGAAATGATGAAATTTGTTAAGGTAGTATATTCACGTTTTTGAATAGTGAATAATACGTTAAAGAAATTGTTTTAGATATGATGTTTTAAACAGAATTAAAACGATCTAACGATGTTTTAAATGTGTTGAGATTCGAAACCATAGATTTCAACATTTATTGTTGAAATAGACGTTTTCGAGAAATAAAAGGAAATGTGGACTATAACACTGTTGTTATAGTAAATGATTTCCGAAAGGAAATGTTTTGTATAGTATTGGGATTTATATATCTATTTAAAATTCAAATCCCTATACTAGTGATTTTGGGTTGTTGTAACGATGTTTTACGCAACATTCGTTTTGACCCAAATAAATATGTTTAAGAGAATGATTTTCTTAAAGAATGAAATATATACTTAATTCGATTTAAGTATATTGAATATTTTCCAAGGTTGAAAATAAAAAGATTTGTGAATTACTTATGAATAATAAGTATGGAAATGTTTTCAAATATGAAGTGAATATTTAGAATTTATCTTTTTGAAGATAAATTGGAAATGGATAGTTGAAATCGTATATGCACGAATATTTTGAAATATAAATTCATTATGGAATTTATAAGTGAAAAGGGAATTTGTTTGAAAATAAATGTTGATTTATTTTTGAAGTGTTGAAATTTTATATCTTGTAAAGATATTTTGGAAAATAATAATTTGGAAAATTATTTGGAATCTGGTGATGTGTGCATATCCAGTGATAGTTCAATAACTGACTATCAGTATTTCCCTTTGAATGGGTATTTGATGTGAATTGATTGAATTTGAATGCACACTTATTTTTGAATAAGCGCTCACTATTCGGGTTAACCGGGAAAGGACCATGGGGTCGTATAACCCGTTCCGAATATGTGATACGTCGTTGTAAATTGCATTGAAGATCGGTGTTGAAGACCCGGTATTTGCGAAAGCGATAGGATGACCTATCGATTGTCTCTGCACTGAGTTGCAACGGTATAGAGACTCCCTAAGTGATGGGAAATCCGATCAGGATTGTGAATATCCGGATTGCAAGGACTTCTTTGTAAGTGCCTTCGGTTTTGTTCGAGCCCGGAACAGACTTGTATGGATTGTATGTCTGACATTACAATTTGAGATATAAAGCCGATTTCTTTCAAATATATTTCTGTTGGTGGCGGAGAATTTATTCTTTGCTTAACACCCTTCTTTGAGACGTACGAGCTCAAAGGTTATATAGTTGAAGTTATCAGCGATATATTCCCAATTTGGTAATGTGACATGCTGAGTGATGCTGAAATGATCATTGTGTTGATTATTGTGATAGGATCATTTATTTGATCGTCTATCTTAGTGATCATTGTGTTGATCATTTGTTGACCCAAAGCATGGCTTTTGTATAAAGTATGTTTTTGTGGACGTGAATTCGTCGAGCCTCACATCCCGGAAATGGTCAAAACAGGAAAGAAGCAGCAAGGTTATGAGGGGTAGCACCCTTTAGGATGTGTCCATTTCCTTCTGGAAAAGGGTGGTATCATGGTATGGAGCCCAGATACTTACTCATGTTGAAAACACTTTGTTATGATTGTGTGAATTGATTAGAGAGCGCTCTCGGAAAAAGGTCCCAAAGGACCGGGGGATGGCATATTCGGTCAGTTGTTACTCAGTTAGGAGTAACCCGGCCTTGTGTTGGTTGAGATCCGGTTTGGTTCTCGGGGATGTCCATCCAGAGGCATTCTCAGTGGCAATGGGAAGTTCCTTGGCCTGACCATTTGTTGGAAATCCAATTCCCAATACGAAACTTGTACGGTATTAGTTGTAGAACCTGCTATTCACTTATGGTGGTCACCACTGTTTGGATAGTAGCTATAGTAGGCATAGTTCGAAATGTCTATGTCGGCTAAGATTTATATCTTTATTTTCGAAATGATTTGTTATACATTATGCACTAATAATAATATCAAATGTTATTTTAAATGCGTATCAAGCATCTTTGGCTATCATAAGGAGAAATCTCCTCCGATTCTGCGTTTGCATGTGTGTGTGTGCGGAAGGCCTTATGGTAGTCTCATTTTTAAAAGCATTGCGAATTGATTAAAAATATTCCTCTATTTTGATTTTAAAGATAAATAAACTGTTTTGAGTTCTCACACCAGTCACATGACTGACTTGGAGTTTATTGTTTTCCTTCCTAAACTCTGGGTGCCCACCAATTTCCACACGGGCAGTTAAGAGTTAGGTTTATCAGGATATTCTGGATATTCTGGAGTTGCTGGAGGCAAGCTGGATTGGCATGGCGTATTACTAGTTTATATAGTATTTCTTTTTCCGCTGCACTGTTTGTTGTTGTATGATGTTGTACACTCTGATGATATGTGATGATATGATGTAATGAAATGTGATGTAATGTAATAACTAATATAGTTCTTTGTTTAAAGATTATTCATTTATTATTATATGTTGTTCCGCTGCGAATTGTGAGATTCTGTTGTTGTTCTGTTGTTTTCTTCTGTCCCGTTCTATTTTTGAAATTCTTCTATCTTCTATTTTCAAATTCTCTATTTTCTTTTCTTTCTCTGTTTTCTAAAAAAATTGTCTATCTTCTTTTCCCTCTATTTTCTATCTCTACTCTATCTTCTCTCTTTTTCTTTTCTTAAATTCTTTTTTTTTAAAACCCATAACATCTCGGTTTTCGGCCTTTGATTTCTCGACAGTCGATAAAGTGAGTGTCGATGTCGAATTTTCGAAAGTCGAAAATTTTCGGGGCGTTACATTTGGTATCAGAGCTCTGATGGTTAAGCGACAACCATGGTTCTGTTGGGTATTACTCGTTAGAGATAGAGTCAGCAGTACTCTAGAATGAGTTTGAGTGTAATAATAGATATGAGAGCGTATTTGTTAGTGAATATAAAATTGTTTTATATTGTGATGATTGATTTATTGAGTGGCATATGAACTTTCGTCAGCACAGCCTCGAAACTGAGCCGAAGGGGTTTCTAAGCACTTAAATAGAACAATTCGACACAGTATTGTTTTTAAATTGGGTAAATGAAATAATTTTGCCTTGATTATATTTTTATATGTAAAGGAATAATTTTTCAGAATTATTAAAGTGTATGTAAGTTGATTGTTAGGTTGTTTGGATAATCTAAATAAAAGAATAATTGTATAAGCAAAAGAATTATAAGAATTGAAATTATAATTAAAGTATTTACAATTGTGAAATGAACTTACATATATAAGAAGTAAAATTATATGAATATGAGTTGTAAATAAAGGTGAATTTCAAGATTAAATGAAATATAACTTAAGTAATGTAAATGAAGTTGATATTGGTATCAAACTAAATTAATTAAGTTAAGTGATGGATATGAACTTAAGTTATGTGAATAGAAATTCAACTTTTGTAATTGAATGGATGAATTGAATGTTAATCGATTAAATGTGAATTAAATTGATATGGAATAATGAATATAAGTGTTAATTCATTAAATTCTAATGTTATTGGAAGTTGAATACTTGAATGAAAGTCAATTTAATAAAACCAAAATGAATGTAAGTGAAGCGAAGAAATTTGGTTGTAATCAATACACTTTGGTTGTTATATGATTGTTGATTGATTATATGTAATTCATTAAGTGTTAATGAAATTGAAAGCTAATGTAATTGAATTCAAATTAGAAGTAAATAAATTTGAATAGAATTGAAGGTGAATTGGATTTAAATTAGTAAATGATAACTAATTGAATTGAGAAGGAATGTTTACAAAATCCAATGTTAATGAATCAAATGTGATTTGAATTGAAAACCAATTCATTAATATTAATGAGAATATAAATGAATATTTATTGATTATGAATGTTAATTGGTTGAATATATATTGCTATTGTTGCATTTGCTATGTGACTTATATAGTTATTATGTTGCTATATGTTGTATATCGATACTATTTTCATATATGCATGATTCTCATGTTGTTTGTTGAGTTTAGTAGGTGCGGATCGCGTTTGCTTCGCATTTGGAGTTCGCTTTAGCGCTATATTAGCCGTATATGCTCGCTAATAAAATATAAGGTACATATCTCGGATTAAATATCGTACTTTTACACTTTTTTCCCTTCGGGATGCCTCATTACTTGATGAGATGTATATTTGTGATATATATGCTGTCATTTTTTTTTCGGATCGAGCCGCGCAAAGGAGACTATGGCGAATTTTTCCGAAAATTTAAGGCGTTAGAAAAAATTTGAGAAAATTGGAAAATTTTGAAAATTTTAACTTTGATTTTGAAATTGAAAGTTAAATGATATAGTTGTTTTTGAAAAAGATAACTAAGTATGATTTGAAAACTTAGTAAAGTATGGTAAGAAGTTTAATTATAAATTTTGGGAAAATTAATAGATTCTGTAATTTTCTTACTTGTAATTTCGAGGACGAAATTCTTGTAAGGGGGGAAGATTGTAACGACCCAGAATTTTATTTAATTGAAATTTGAATATTTAATTTATTTTAAATATTTATAAGTGAATTTATAAGTCAAATAAATTTTAATTTGAATTATTGGATTTAATTGGATAATTAAATCGATAATTTAATATGTTAAATTATGGAAATAATTGAAAATTGAGTTAAATATGATTGAAAATAATTTGGAAAATTTTATTTAATCATACTGGAGTTATAGAAATATTTTAGAACTTTTAAAATCGAATTAAAAGTAAATCTGTGAAAATTGAATATTTTAATATTTAATAATCGACTGTAAAATAGCCAATTTTTGAACAGTCTCAGAATTGAACGAAACCAGTTTCATTGGATCCGTAATAGTTAGTTATTACCGGATTTCAATTTTCGTGTCAATCGGAGTTATCGTTTGATCGTGGCAGCTCGAAACGCATCGAATTATTTTTAATTTAAATTTGACGAGTCAAAATAGCCATTTTTCAAAAAGTCTCGGATTTCGACGAAACCAGTTTCATCGGATCCGTAATGTGATATTATTGTAAGGTTTCAAATTTCAAGTCGTTTGGATTTACCGTTTGTCCGGTACAAATTAAAACGCCTAGAAATCGACTTAAATCGGTTTAATTCAAATTGAGCGTTTACAGCCATAACTCGCACATACTTCCGAATTAGCTTCCGAAACCTGTTCCATTGTGTCCGGAACGCGGGATAAACCCTAGGTACGCTGGTTACGGCGTCTAAATCGGAGTTCGGAATTTCCGGGTGAATAGTGTCGATCGTTTCTCTATAAATATGCACCCTACCCCTTCACAAAGATAAAAAAAATATCCTAAACCCTAACTTCATAAGCACAGCCGCCACCTAGGTATGAAGGGCCAGAAATGAGTGATCTTCTCCTCTCAATCTCTCTCAATCTACAAGGATTTAGCGAAGGTGTTCAACACGGAAGTCGAAGAGCACGGAGAGAGCTTCGATTCCATACGGTGATGATCGGAAACGGAGCAACGTGGAGCAAGATATGTGGGGCCGTTCTCTACAGTTTTTGCGCGCAAAACGAGGCTGTAGACATGGCCGAGCTCACTCTCCTTGGGGCCGAGCATGGGGGTTGGGTCAGGCTTCGACGTGGTGGTAGTATGATGGGGTATTGGCGAGTATAAGTGTTGAAATTTGTAACCCTAATTTGATTTCATGGGTTCGGCCAAAATTTTGTTCTCCTGGAGATGAGGACGAAGAAGAGAGGGTGAGGGATGGACGGGCTAGATGGCTTGCTGAAGGATCCAAGGGTGTATGTGAAAGTGGGTTTATAAAAGTTTAATTTATGTTGTGAATAGTTATATAAATCGTGTACGATCTTCAAATATGCATAACTTTTTCATACGAGGTCGAAAAAATGCAAACTCAGTTGCGTTGGAATCGTATGGACGAGCACTACGCGATGGAGTTGGTTTGGAGTCGTTTGGAGTTAGTGAGAATTTCGGGTAAAATTAAACGCGCGTTTAATTTTATTCGAAATAAAAGCTAAAACGGGATTTAAAATCAAGGTGAGAATTTCTCACTCAATCGAATAGATTTCGATTTTATTTTAAATAGTTAGATTTAAAATATTTGAATGCATGTTTGAATGATGACTGTAAATTATTGATTGTTAAAATAGACATTATGCGCCGTTAGTAAACGGATGTTATTTATAAAAACATATACCGCGAATATTTCATAAACAGTGAAATTGGTATTATATATAATATCAATATATATATATTGGCATATGTATATATTGCAGTTGATTGATTTCCCGCATTTTTTGTTTAGCGGATGAGACCCTATTACGCCGTTATTAAGCGGATAATATTTAATAAGAACATGTACCGCGATAATTTCGTACTGGAGCGAAATTGGTATTGTGCTAATGTTTTTGGATGCAGGAAAACAGGTTGGAGGGATCCAACAGGATTCCTCAACAGTTTTTATTCAATTTCAGATATTTTGATATTTGATTGAATTTTCATATTGATATATGATATCGTTGTAGTCGTGATTGACTATTTGGTGTGTAGCATCATTGGACCCAGATTTTGGGATTTTAAAATGGTTTTAAAGTGATTTTTGAAAATATACTATATTTTTGGAATTGATCCATTATAAATAAATAAACGTTATAATTTTTAAAGTTATAAAAATTATGGTTTTTGTGAAATATAGTTAAAAAGCTGATTTTTAGAAATACGATTAAAAGTCGATTTTTGAGAAATATGAACCAATGATTTTATAAAATAGTTTAAACTGGATTTTTGAGTTTATTATTAAAAGTTTGAATATAAGATTTATAAAATTTGATTATTTTATAAATCAAGAGAACGGTGAAATTTTAAAGGAATTTAAAGACGTTTAAAAGAATAATATAAATTAATTTATATTAAGAGATTTATAAATGGATATTTATAAATTGAATTATGGACATTATAAAACGAGTTTTTATAAGTGTTTGAATGTAGTGAAAATGAATTTCCTAAATGAATGAAATTTATGAAATTATAAACTGTGAAGTTATAAATGAAATTTTATAAGCAATAGGTTTATAAAATTTATAAAGTTATCGAAAGAATGAATTTTGGATAAATAAACAATCTTATAAGTTAAGATTAATAATTTGGGAAGTTAAATGAACGATTTTGTAAAATAATCGTTTTATAAGTAATTAACTTATAATATGAACTTGTAGTTTATAATTGAGTTATAAACTGGAATAGGTTAATAAAGGAATTTATAAAAAGGAAGTTTTTATAAATAAATAGAAACGGAATTTATAAACGTTGTTTTATAAATCCGCAAATGACTTATTTTGATAAGTTAATTGTTATAACTTAGAGATAGAGTTATATTCACATTTTGAACAGTGAATAATCCTTTAAGTTAAAGTGAATAGAAATGATGAAATTTGTTAAGGTAGTATATTCACGTTTTTGAATAGTGAATAATACGTTAAAGAAATTGTTTTAGATATGATGTTTTAAACAGAATTAAAACGATCTAACGATGTTTTAAATGTGTTGAGATTCGAAACCATAGATTTCAACATTTATTGTTGAAATAGACGTTTTCGAGAAATAAAAGGAAATGTGGACTATAACACTGTTGTTATAGTAAATGATTTCCGAAAGGAAATGTTTTGTATAGTATTGGGATTTATATATCTATTTAAAATTCAAATCCCTATACTAGTGATTTTGGGTTGTTGTAACGATGTTTTACGCAACATTCGTTTTGACCCAAATAAATATGTTTAAGAGAATGATTTTCTTAAAGAATGAAATATATACTTAATTCGATTTAAGTATATTGAATATTTTCCAAGGTTGAAAATAAAAAGATTTGTGAATTACTTATGAATAATAAGTATGGAAATGTTTTCAAATATGAAGTGAATATTTAGAATTTATCTTTTTGAAGATAAATTGGAAATGGATAGTTGAAATCGTATATGCACGAATATTTTGAAATATAAATTCATTATGGAATTTATAAGTGAAAAGGGAATTTGTTTGAAAATAAATGTTGATTTATTTTTGAAGTGTTGAAATTTTATATCTTGTAAAGATATTTTGGAAAATAATAATTTGGAAAATTATTTGGAATCTGGTGATGTGTGCATATCCAGTGATAGTTCAATAACTGACTATCAGTATTTCCCTTTGAATGGGTATTTGATGTGAATTGATTGAATTTGAATGCACACTTATTTTTGAATAAGCGCTCACTATTCGGGTTAACCGGGAAAGGACCATGGGGTCGTATAACCCATTCCGAATATGTGATACGTCGTTGTAAATTGCATTGAAGATCGGTGTTGAAGACCCGGTATTTGCGAAAGCGATAGGATGACCTATCGATTGTCTCTGCACTGAGTTGCAACGGTATAGAGACTCCCTAAGTGATGGGAAATCCGATCAGGATTGTGAATATCCGGATTGCAAGGACTTCTTTGTAAGTGCCTTCGGTTTTGTTCGAGCCCGGAACAGACTTGTATGGATTGTATGTCTGACATTACAATTTGAGATATAAAGCCGATTTCTTTCAAATATATTTCTGTTGGTGGCGGAGAATTTATTCTTTGCTTAACACCCTTCTTTGAGACGTACGAGCTCAAAGGTTATATAGTTGAAGTTATCAGCGATATATTCCCAATTTGGTAATGTGACATGCTGAGTGATGCTGAAATGATCATTGTGTTGATTATTGTGATAGGATCATTTATTTGATCGTCTATCTTAGTGATCATTGTGTTGATCATTTGTTGACCCAAAGCATGGCTTTTGTATAAAGTATGTTTTTGTGGACGTGAATTCGTCGAGCCTCACATCCCGGAAATGGTCAAAACAGGAAAGAAGCAGCAAGGTTATGAGGGGTAGCACCCTTTAGGATGTGTCCATTTCCTTCTGGAAAAGGGTGGTATCATGGTATGGAGCCCAGATACTTACTCATGTTGAAAACACTTTGTTATGATTGTGTGAATTGATTAGAGAGCGCTCTCGGAAAAAGGTCCCAAAGGACCGGGGGATGGCATATTCGGTCAGTTGTTACTCAGTTAGGAGTAACCCGGCCTTGTGTTGGTTGAGATCCGGTTTGGTTCTCGGGGATGTCCATCCAGAGGCATTCTCAGTGGCAATGGGAAGTTCCTTGGCCTGACCATTTGTTGGAAATCCAATTCCCAATACGAAACTTGTACGGTATTAGTTGTAGAACCTGCTATTCACTTATGGTGGTCACCACTGTTTGGATAGTAGCTATAGTAGGCATAGTTCGAAATGTCTATGTCGGCTAAGATTTATATCTTTATTTTCGAAATGATTTGTTATACATTATGCACTAATAATAATATCAAATGTTATTTTAAATGCGTATCAAGCATCTTTGGCTATCATAAGGAGAAATCTCCTCCGATTCTGCGTTTGCATGTGTGTGTGTGCGGGAGGCCTTATGGTAGTCTCATTTTAAAAGCATTGCGAATTGATTAAAAATATTCCTCTATTTTGATTTTAAAGATAAATAAACTGTTTTGAGTTCTCACACCAGTCACATGACTGACTTGGAGTTTATTGTTTTCCTTCCTAAACTCTGGGTGCCCACCAATTTCCACACGGGCAGTTAAGAGTTAGGTTTATCAGGATATTCTGGATATTCTGGAGTTGCTGGAGGCAAGCTGGATTGGCATGGCGTATTACTAGTTTATATAGTATTTCTTTTTCCGCTGCACTGTTTGTTGTTGTATGATGTTGTACACTCTGATGATATGTGATGATATGATGTAATGAAATGTGATGTAATGTAATAACTAATATAGTTCTTTGTTTAAAGATTATTCATTTATTATTATATGTTGTTCCGCTGCGAATTGTGAGATTCTGTTGTTGTTCTGTTGTTTTCTTCTGTCCCGTTCTATTTTTGAAATTCTTCTATCTTCTATTTTCAAATTCTCTATTTTCTTTTCTTTCTCTGTTTTCTAAAAAAATTGTCTATCTTCTTTTCCCTCTATTTTCTATCTCTTCTCTATCTTCTCTCCTTTTCTTTTCTTAAATTCTTTTTTTTTAAAACCCATAACATCTCGGTTTTCGGCCTTTGATTTCTCGACAGTCGATAAAGTGAGTGTCGATGTCGAATTTTCGAAAGTCGAAAATTTTCGGGGCGTTACAACAGCGGAGCCACTATATGCCTACACGCTAAAGCTTCCTGCTCCGTATTTCCTCCAAAACTCGTCAAAGCTAACCTGAATCCCATGGCTACTCGTAAAAATTTGAGTACCCAAGAGTTCAATAAAAAAGAAAATAAACTCTGGGTCAGACATGGGTCTAGTGTGAGTAAACGGGTTAAAGTTTCTAAACTTTGAAAACCTTTGGAAGCAAAAGGTATCTCGTAAGACTTTCCGCACATAAACACGGAAAAGTTTTTACCTTACGATAACCAAAACATTTGATAGGAAATCCAGTTATATTATAATAGGGTCTAGGGTTTACAAGTAAATATAAAATAGCTGAAATTGTCACATTCATTAAATTCTAGCTACTAGCCACAAAGTGGGTTATACAATCAAAACCGCAAAGGGCATGTAGGAAAAATGGGTTTCCATCAATGGCAGGGATACTGGGGTACCGCCCGTCACAGTACGTGGCCTAGATCACCATACAAAGGATCCACCCTAAATCCTCTGCAATGCATGGCCGAAACCATCTCTTACTGGATAGTCTCGAACAAGACAACCCCGCAGATGGCCGTCGCCAACTGCCCACTAAGCCGAATAAAAGGAACCTCTAGACAGGGGTAAAATCTCATCCTCCTTGGGTGCTACCCACTTAGCCTTGCTGCACCTCCCCTGTTTTAGACATTCCTGGTTGATGAGGCTTGAGGCTATGATTACCTTTATAGAACACATCTACCTTAAAATGATCATCGTCCTCCCGACGATGTTCTGAAAGCATTCAATCCATACAAGTTCGTTCCGGGTTCGAACGAAACCGAAGGCACTATCTTGCTACACTCGTTTTGGAACCACCCTCAGAGTTATAGCCCTTGCACTCTAAATCTTCATCTCGAATCTAAAAGTACTACCCTCGTTAAACTCGTATTGGAATCACCCTTAGAGTTTTAACGGCGAATAGTCCTTACACCTCGAGTCTTCACTTTTCACTTGAGATTCACGACCTAACGTTTAATTTGGATCGATGTGGTTTTCGAAATTCCAAATTTGGAAATCCAATCCCGGTCTCACTGAAATCCAAACGCCATCTTAATGTCCAAGTGGTTTAAGTTTGAATAATTTAATTCAATTTAAAATATTGAATTCACACAGCATCATTCACAGAAAAATATCACACATTTATCACAGCTATAATCAATATCACATCATAGCACATCATAGATTATCAAACTATAAGTATCAGTTAATGCAATCATTCTACTCAAACAATCATCCACAAACAGGAATTATTAATCCATATTATAATTAATTTAATCAACTTAAATTAAATTAATTACTTGAGAATTAATCACCTAATCCTACTTAAATCAATCATTAATTAATTAATTACAAATCATTTAATAATTAATCACTCTTTTAATCACCTTATAAACCGATTAATTAATCTTTAATTATAGATTAATTATCCTTTAATTATTCTTTTAATTAATTATCCTTGATTAATTATTTCCTAATTCCATTAAGTAATTAGCCTTTAAATTAATTACATAAATTAATTATACTTTAATCATTTATAAATTAATCCTTAATTACTTTTTATTAATTAATTAACTATAATTAGCTACATTGATCCTCAATTAATTATATTAATTAATTATACTATAATTACTTCATTGATTAGTTATCTTATAATTAATCACATTTATTAATCAATTAAAACTTTAATTATCCTCATTAATTACATTAATTAATGATCCTCTAATTACCTTCATTAATTAATTATTCTTTAATTTCATTTAATAATTAACCTTTAATTAATCACATTCATTAATCAACCTTGATTAATCACATTCAGTAATTAGCTATCCTTAATTACTAACAATAATTAATTAATTTCTTAATTAATTAATAAATCCTTTAATTAATTACACCGAGTAATTAATACTTAATTACTTCCACTAAGTAATTATTCTTTAATTACTTTTCATCATGCAGTCCTCCTTTAATTACAACCAGTAATTATCCACTAATTACTGCACTAAGTAATTATACTTCATTAATTACATTAAGTAATTATACTTCACCAAACATCAAGTGATTATCTTTAATTAATTAACTAAAATTAATCACATTAACTTAATTAATTACACTGAGTAATTAATTCCTTTAACTACTTTATTAAGTATTTACCTTTAATAATTCTTTTAATATTAAGCAATTAATCTCTAATTTCATCCATTACTTAATTATTTCTTAATTAATTAACCTTGATTAATCAATCCTCAATTAAGCAATCAACTACCCTAAATTAATTACAAAATTAATTTATTTTAATTTAATTACCCAAATCAAGCATCTTAGTTAATTTAAGTAATTACACTTTAATCACTCTTGTTAATAAAACTTGATTTAAGTTAAGATAACTCATATATTTCATAAAACTCTTACCCATCATTTTAATTTAATTAAAAGTTTGAAAATTGGTTTATAAAAAATCAACATCCTTTGATTAATAAAGTTAAATTCTTTCACTTAAATCACATCTCGATTTCAACAATTACATTTTTATTTGAAATCGTTTGTGGACCAAATACTTGATTCAACTAAAGCAATATTTATAAAAATCAAACTATATTTTTAAACAAAATTTAAAACTTTGAAAATTCATACTTTTAAAACTTGAATTTGTTTAAAACATCATTTTTCCAAACATAAACATTTTATACATTTCAAAATTGGTTAAAGCCTTGTTTTAAATTTGCTTTCCGTTAAATTTTTGAAATTTCATTTTATAGCTAAGATTGGACAGGTTTTTAAAAATTGGAAACAAACGTTTCTGAGCCAAAACAACCAATTTTTTCGAGACAAACCCATGAAAACTCGAGACAACAAACAAAGCAACCTCACTTCGGCAATCCTCGAGTCGAACACGAGAACCCCACGAGAGAAACCCTGGCCACTTCCTCAAACCCAAAGACCCAGATGCATAGAACAGCCACCATGCACATGCACGATCGGAAAACTCGATGCCGGTCAACTCTCCGACTCTCACCAACTCACAATCTACCTCGACAAATGCCAGGACGAAGCAGAATAACGAAAGTCGATGGCAAACCCAAAATCGATAACTCGATCGAAACTGGAAAATGAACACGATTGAAAAATCTCCTCTGGCCGTCGATCTGGACCACGAGCACCCTCGCCGTCCCTACCAGAGAGTCCCCTCGACCTCCAGCGCCGATCCCCTCCGTCGCGCACCATTCCGATCCACCATAGTCACCGCACGAATCCCTTCAACATCGACGACTCACCTGAGCATAAAACCCTACTTCCTCCTTCTCCGGCCACCACTGCCAATAATAAAAACCATCGCCATTTTTCCTGAGATCCTTGACTTTCCGACCACCTTCAGACCAAACACCAAGCTTCCACTCGCCTTCGATTACCGGCAAATGATCAAAATCCCAAAAACGAGCAATTCAGATTATGTCATCGAAACCCAAACTAAAAATCACAATCCTTACACCTAAATTCATGATTTGGCTTCACTTTCCATATTATATACTCAGAGATCTAAATTAACACGTTTGAATTTTACCCATTTGTTGATTTCTACTATAATTATAAATTATACAGAGCATTAACCAAATACAGTCGTTTAAAATTATTTTTTAAAAATAATAACACATTGTTATTAACATTTTCTTTTTAGTAATCACAGCCTAATATGGATTATTTAGGAAGATAGGAATTATTTTGTGATGAAGTTGAGCCTGTTGCTAATAACAGAGCACAAAGTATAATATACAGAGACAATTTGCGGGCATATTATACTCATATACACACATTTATATTCAAAACTCAAGCAAGCTATAGACTATATTTCTACACATGCAACAAGATTTCATCACAGATTTAGAAACTGTTTTTAAATAAAAGGTTTACTCACAAGACATGGAAAAGCAGAGAAAATGTTGTATTTGTTTTCCTGGAACAGTTGAATTTATCTGGCATTATTTTGAATCTGATTGAGTTGAATTTATTTGTTGAACTTAAAATCCTGTTTGTTGAATGTGCTATTTGATCCAGAGAGGTTGTGCAGTTGTGTTGATTCTTGAAGTTGTTATTGATTTCATCTTCCTTTGAATTCTGGTTTGCAGATTTGTTGAGTTTGCTTGTTTAAAGTTGAGTTGAAAACTTTGTTTTGGTTTTGTTTATATTAAGAAGACGAAAGAATAGTACATAGGAAATATTTTAACTAAAGAAGATTTGAACAGCTTTTCTTTTTTTAAAAAAATCATTGTTGCATACTCCATTCTTATTAAAACAAGGTTTGCCACTTGTTTCTCAAATGTGACAAATGTATTCTTCATTAGTTCCTTAATTGACAAATGTATTACTCCTTAATCGCTAAGTTGACAAGTGTGAAGACTTGTATGTATATATTTATATTTATTTCTATATATCACTTATTTTTGTAAATGTTTAAAATTCATTTTGATTAATTTCTTATTCATATTAACATGTTTTAATGTTTATTTCAATTAGCTTTTAAATGTTTATATACAAATTACCTTTATTAAGTACATACTTTTATGTTTTATTTATATATTTTTAAAATATATTTTCCAAAGCTAAAATTTAAAGAAGGAAAATTTAAAAAGAAAAGGATATTAAATTAAATCTTATTTTAAAGTTTTAAACTAAAAATATTGTATTTAAATATATATAAACTAAATTTATTTCAAGAACCAAATTTTTTTAAAGGAAAACAAATTAAACCTTTATTATAATATACTATTTTAAGCTATTATATTTTTAAATAAAATAAATATTTACTTTAAGTGTTTTTGAAAATAAGATAAATTTTTAAATAGATTTTGAAAAGATTTAGATCATATTCAAACAAAATTCCCAAATTACAATACATATACATATACATATGCATATATATATATATATATATATGTACTATAATTTGAAAAATATTAAATTAAAACCAAACTTCCTATTCACAATGTATCCACACATATACATTATAAAAAGAATATATTTGTATTAGCTTAGAAAGATAAATTTTTATCTATTATATATTATTAACTTTGAAAAGAAGAAAATTTGCCATTAAATTATTATTATTATAAATTTTGAAAAGATAACATTTGTCAAATTAAACAATTAAAAGTTTTGTAAAGATAAATTGTGTTAAATTAGATTATAAAATCAATATTACACATTTTAAAATAATTATTAATGGAAATTATTAAATAAATATTGCCCAAAATTATGGGACATCATAGATATTCTAGTATACAACTCAAAAAATTTAAGGACAATATTTTTGGAAAATGATAAACAATGTAATAAACATACAAGTAACAGAGAAAGTTACTGAGTTGCCTTGCATGATTTCATCCCTTTCAACCTATTCTTATTAGTTAAGTCAACATGCTTCATTGTTTTGGCATGAGGAAAGGAGAAATCTTCCTGGCAGCTAATTGAAAAATAATCTGAATTATGTTTTTTTAGAGCTTGAGAAGATTAAATGAGCTCTCGCATAATTAATACAACATTCAACCGTACTACTTAGCGGTTAATATGTCACTTCCCGGTTTGATGAGATAACTTGGCTAAGTATACTCGAACTCATTACTAATTAACTTGGATCAATCATATGATGAAAAGATTAGGTGCCGCATTAAGGATAAAAGTAGATGCACAGTTTGATTTTTGGGCCAATACATGTGCTGTGGTGGAATAATGTTGATGAGCACTTAAATGTGTTTATTTTCACATTGCAAGATAAACTCTGAAATCACTTGCACCACTACAAAATATGGTTAGAGAAGCAGATACTTGCAGTTTATTTATAACGAATAATTTTTCTTCCTGTGTAGGAATGCATTTAGGCTTCCAAACAAAAAAATTTGAAGTCAGCGACTATTAAAGAAAAGTGAAAGTTGCAACTTTTTCTAAAAAAAGTTCTTTCAAAATACTGATTGTATTTGGCTTCAACAATAAGGAAACAACAGATCACACAAGATCAGTATATCGATTTATGGCTTTCAAGTTGGTATGCTTATAAGTCCATTGACAAAAGATATACAAGTTAAGTATGAGGATTTTCTTACAAGTCTCATTTCTGACAAAAAAATGTATATGGTGCACAGTGGTGAAAAAAGTCTCCATGAATATTTGTTTTCCCGTTCTCCTGTGTAATATAATCCTACTTTTTATCTTATGTTAACTTCAAAACATGGTGTTTTAGTTCTTCTATTATTGTTTTTCTGAATGGCTGTTCTACTTTCTTCGTACTAATACAATATATTGTTGTTTATTATAATGTTATATTATATTTGCAGAGTTATCATAATGCATTTTGCTATCAAGTTCATATACGATATGTAAACTTCTTCATGTTCAGAGAAAAAGCCATGATTCATGAATTATTGATCCTATTTTTTAAAAAAATGAATGTCCATAATAATATTAACAACGCTTGTAATGAATATTAACATTCGTGTTGTCGTCAAATCAAACTCATGGTATCTCTTTGTACTCTAAGTAAGTCATGAAAGAATATTTTTGTCACAAAATATTTAACCAACTTATATGTGACGACTCATGTAATTTTAAAACGAATGCTCTAGCCCTTTTTTAAAGAAGATAACCTATATTTTTAATGCACGATGATTCTATAAATTTTTAACACGCGACGATCTATATTTTAACGCGCGATAACCGAGTAAAATTTTAACATGTGACAGTTTATATTTTAACGTGCGATAACTGAGTAAATTTTCAGTATGCGACGATCTATATTTTAATGCACGATAACTGAGTAATTTTAACGCGCGATGGTTTATATTTTAACGCGTGAATACGAGATAAAATTTTAAGGAACAATAGCCGATGGTTTTAAAAAGCGAGGGATGACTTTTTTATAACACTTGGAAGATTTTACTCTATTTTGGGGTTAAATCTTATTTAAATAAAAAGGAGATTTCAGTAGTGAGTATGGTCAGATTTAAACTTCCGAGTGAGTATAATTGCATCCGGGTGATCATGAAGATCGAAATAGTGTTAAGATGCCCGAACGGATCAAAAGACATGACTCATTGACATTTTAAAAACCAAATTTAAGATTTGAGGGTGGAGATTTGGGTAGGATCGCGCCCTATCCTCTAATTTCTTAGCCCATGCTTGGTCAGATACATGATTCCACTGCATAGGGTTTGGCCAAAGGACATGCGAAATTGAGATTATGCAAAGAAAGAAATTGTATTATGTAATAAAATACATGCAAAAAGAAAAACATTGAAATTGTTTTTGGCATCGGTGTCACTCTTTGCTAACTACATGATAGTAATTTTATGGAGTTGCTATATCCATAATCCTTCCTGTTTCCAAATAACAGTAACATTCCATTTATTGAATATAATATATCTAATTAATTATGAATTTGGATGCATATTCATTAAGGAAGTGTCTCCTATGTCTATAAATAAAACTTTGTACATGCTTCATAAAATGCTACAAAGTGCATTATTGAATTAATACATGTATATTGTGATTAGATGCAGGCCCACCTGGACATGCTTATATACTTGTAAGACAGATAGTCATTTGTAATTAAGATGGACAGTCAGATGGGAATTTAGACGGACAGTCTAATAAATTATGACAGGCAGTCTAATAGATGTTGCATGACTGCAAATGCTTATTTTCTATGTTCTAACCATTGTGGATGTAGAAGCATATGGTTATTGTGTTTTTCTTAGGATACTAGTGAAGGGAAAACCATTTCGCTCAATGGTGTACGCTCACTAGATACCTATTTGATTCGAGATGGCAGGTTATTGTTCACATCAGACTGTTTATCCAACCCAAAGATTTTGTTTTCACCCTCAAACTCTCATTTGATTAGGTCAGAAGTTAGGGTTTTTAGGTTTCCAGTAAGACGAATAAGCTCATATGTCGCTCTTGTAGTATTTTATAATAATTATATTTTCTCTGAAAGAGGGATTGTGAATGGGATTATGTAATGAATATGAAATGTTATTTATGAAATGAAATGTGAAAGATTGCTATTAAATTGTGTTAAATTTGTTTCATATTCATGTGCTTTTGATTATTTATATGACTAACATGGCTGCATCTTATCATCGAAAATTAATACCATAGATGATTGTTGCATCTGTAACACTTAGTTTGAGGCCTCAAAGTAGGGGATGTTATAGTTGATGAACGATTTGATCCTGAAAATAACTTCTAGCTGCCTCCTTGTCCCTGTTGACTTCCCCTAATCATAATTTTCTATGTAGATGGCCTCTTCATTTTCTTTAAATCATATTTTAAGTCTTCAAATCTGAGTTTTCTCAATGAAAGCACTAAAATGGTTGAACCAAGAATGGCATAAACACCCGATAAAGTATCAAGTATGAAAGTTACAGAAGAGAATAGATAAATGCAAGAAAAAACACAAAATTTTATTGTGGGTCCGCGAATACTTAAGCCTCTGTCCACTTTATCCTTTTTTTAATTATTGAACTTTTCTCCTACAAAGTATATTTTACAATTTGGTATCACTCAATTCGAGTGTGAGTTGTATAGAGACTAGTTCAGAGTCACGTCTCTCAACTCATTGTAATTAATAGTTCAGAATGAAGATCAATGAAGAAGTCCCTTTGAAGTGAGCCTCTACTCCTATATATAGATGAAAGTTGGCGAATTTGGCTTTGAAATTCCCTATACATGTTCTCTACTTTCACCACATAACTCCACAAAAAACTCATGACCAACTTGACCCATGCTCCACAAAAAACTTGAACCCGAGTTGTGAACCTCAACTCAGTGCCTAGTTGAGGTCGACCCAAGTCGAGTTGGGATTTTGCTCGAGCTTGCTTTGACTCCATCTTAAAGTTGCTTTTCTCTCATGTTCATTCCTCCAACTTTTACTTGGGTTTTCACCATATTTCCCATGTTTCGCTTCAAGCATTACTCATATTTGACTTATGCTTGATTGAGTTGTGAAATTTGCTCCCCTTTTGAACTATTTATTTTGTATAAGTTCCACTCCATCATATTATGTCATTTTCCAAGTAGTTTATATCCATTTTATCATAGCTCCTCATTCTAGTTCAATCATTTGGGTCTATTTGAGGATTGTGAAATTTTTGCTAGTAACATCATTCTTGCACTTACATACCACCACCAAATTCCATGTGTCTTCCATCGAGCTCATCTTGTATTTTAGGACGTGGATTACCAATTTGGTTTAGGAATGATAATTTTATAAAGGTAGGATTATCGTTTTGAATCATTGGAATTAGCGTGATGGAATCAGGTGACCACCACATGTCCAAGATTCATGTAATGTGTTGATGAGTCTTGCTCAACTCTGCTTTATAGGGATAAACTATGATGTAGTTTCTCCTTCTCTTTTGTTGCTTAAAGTGTGTTTGCCTTGCCCTGACTGAGTTATACTGCATAGTTAGTTGTTGTATTGCACTACTAGTTGAGCCATGGCTATTATCAGTGTTTATCTTAAGAAACCCTCTCTTATGTTGCTATATGTATGAAAAGAGATTTAACTACCCACACTTTTACGTACCAATGGATCATAAGATATTATTTTCAAATGACCTTATACTGGATTAAACTTTGGGTAGTACCATGTTTTGAAAATTTTGACCCTTAGAATAAATTGTGAAGAGCTGTGACCCTGAAATCTTGTAAGAGCGACAACTTTTAATAGAAGCCGAATTGGGGTTCAAAACTTGTTTCAAATGAAATATATGATGATTTCTTCTTTTATAGAATAGTCATTATAGATTTTTGGTGATGTGCTTTAGGAGATATAATAGTTTTCAGTTAGAAGGTTTTAGGCAAATTTGGTGGTAATTAGCCTTAGCCATAATTAAGCCCACTAAACCATTTCGAGAATTGTATAAACTGCTGCACTAGAGATAACCACCAAACTCTTTTCTTCTTCCTAAAAACATATCTAATCTCCCATCAGTCAAATCTCCCATCAAATCCATCATTTCTTCATACTAAATTAAGTTATATCACGAGATTGCAGGTTGTTTAGTAAGGAGATCAACAAGAGGCTTTCAAATTAGCATTTTTGGTTTAGGGAATTCAAATCTATTACTATTCATCCCAGATCTAGCTTGATTTGAGTGATTTTAATATTTTGCATCAATAAGTGAGCAATCTATAACCTCATACCTTTAGATATGATTATGTCTTTTAAAAACATATTTTGGATCCACTTTTAAACTCAAAAATGTGTTTTTGATAAATGAATACATATTAATTTAAATGTTTTTAATGATTTTAATATGGTTTTCCATATCATGGTTGATCACATGTATGTTAGAATAGGATATGGATGCTATACAGATTGTTATGATATGATATGATGCTTGTTTTGCTTGTTTGTATCTTTTGATTGCATGCTTGAATTGGAAGAAACACTTACCAAAAGTGAATTGTGAATTAAGTCATTCTATGGGCAAGGATCTTCGTATAGATAGAGTGGCTTAGTGAAGCGCTCTCCGATTCGATTACACATGTGATGGAAGATCCAAAGTAATGGAACAAACTTTAATGGACCGACTTTAGAGTGTTTTGGAGTTGGATCGATGTAAAGGTGATTGCATGTAGATCGAAGAGACAAATCAGATTAAGATCGGTTGAGAAATACCAAAAAGTGAGTTCGCCAAAATTTGGCTAAGTCAAGATGGATCGATGTCGAATCATATTTTTGGTTCATTAGCTTGATTTGGCTCAAGGAAAGTGGAATATTAAGGGCATGAGGCAAAATGAGCTTGAATTCGAGGCTTGGTGGAAAATACATGAAAGGAGTCCCAAATAAGATCGATCAGTGTAGAAATGGGCATGTTCAAAAATGCTTAACATTGAGAAGTGAAGAAATGGGATTTACTTCGGGGAAGATGGAACAAACATGGAGGCAACTTCGTTCTAACTTGGTTCGTCGGTTAGGGCATAAGTACATAGCAAAAATCTAGCTAAGTACAACATGAGATGGATTGGTAGTTTGATACTAATCTAAGGAAATTCTACAAAAACATGGGGATGACTTTAGGGAAGGTTCATGATTGATCGTAGGTACTAAAGCTGGGTGGTTTGCATGTCATGAATTAAATACCCATCGATCAAGAATGGCTGAAATATAGGTCTCACACTGAAGCGATGTGAGTGTAATTTCGAGGAAAGCATATGGTGACTTTAGGAAAACTTCAGAGCAACCACAAGGCAATGTAACTTTGAAAACTTGATGATTTGAGTACTGCAAATCAAGTCTTTCAAATGAGAAGTGATTATGGCATATAGTAATCGTCTGAGCAGGCAAGATTAGAGTGATGATGACTTGTGGAGTAAAACTAGTGGATTCTACTAGCGGGACACATGTTAAGGTTTATTTTGTAACATGGAGGTTGTAATACGTGCTTGTAGAGAAGATATATGTGAGGACATTCAACTATGTTCCCTGGACCTTAGCGATAATCTAATTAACATTAGTGATGGAAAAACACTAGAGATGGAATATATTCGAACATCGATGCGATCGCAATGTTGACTAGTCAATAACCTTAGTGATAGTGATACGAGTAATCATATATCCAATAAAACTTGAGTGAGAAATGCAGATTATATGATGATTGTTATGTTTTCCACATTCGTTGTGTTTTACTATAAATTTCATGTCATGCCGGTATTATCAAGTCAGATACTCACCTTATATTGTACTCATGTGGTAGTATACCCATATAATGATAATGTTGCATATTTTGTGTTGTGTGCTAACTTATTAGATATAAGGACAGGTCGAGTATGATTATTCATACCACGTGTTCTTCTTTACGTTTTTACTACTATTTATCTATTTTGAGATTATAGAACGTTCGTACAAAACTTTTATCTAACGTGAGGTTATTTGCATTGCTTCTTGTCATCTCGGTTACTCTTAAATGAGTAGATTAAGAGGTGCCATGAGATAAAAAATGAAGCTGTGAAGAGGATGAGCAGTATGATGACTCTTTCTTATATACCTATATTTGGAATTGCCATAGCTTATGTAGTGCTATGGAGACATGTTAGCACTTGTTATATTTAAAGATGTTATCCTTAGAGTTTATTTAATTCAGATGTATAAACCTATTATTTCTGTTTTGTATAATCTAATGAACCCGCTTCACTTTGATATGATGTTTTAATTCTAGTCCATTTGATTATGCTACCATCTCACCTATTATACATCCATTAGTTATTATATATTGTCTAGCATTGTAAGATGTTATATAGGTTCTTCATGTGATTTATTGTACTTTACCCTTGACTACTTCCCTCCATCGGTTGAGGACCAATGTAGCACACTCTTTCGGTATCAAAATTTGTATAGTGGGTACTAGAGGTGGATGAGGTCGTCACACACAGTAATAGTGTTTAGGATGAGCGGTTACCTAAGTTGATACTAAGTTCCATTAGAGATAGGTTTAGGAGCTATAAACCCAGAAAGGATCGAGTGATATACGAGAAGGTGTACTTGTTATATATTTGGTTTCCAAAACTATATATTGTGTGTATATGTATAGTAAATCACATACTATACATGAGTACCATTTATGCAATATTACTTTATGAGAGACTAATTATGCTTATTACAGCTGAGCGGATATACAAGGATCGTGGCAAGAAACTCTGTACGTAGAGTTAAGATCGGAGTGAGCACTGGGTAGTTGCGAACCATGACATGCAAACGATATTTAGTACTAGGATGATGAAGAAGTTGCAAAATTCCCAAGGAAGAGCTTATGGTCTAGCTAATATGATTATCCGATTTAAGCAAGTAGAGCTAACTTTGCTAATATCAATAAAGATTTTGCTAGTCTTGGAGATAAGCTGTCTATAAGGATGAAGGCAACGATGAGAGTAACAAATTGGCTTGATACATGTGAATGTATTTTTGATGAGTTAGAGCTAGAGGATGATCAGAAGAGGAAGCTGGCTTCTAGGCAACATAGAAAAAGGGCTATAGCCTGGTGGAATTCCAGTAATGTTTCTACTCCCGAGGACTAGTTCACTTAGGATGGATTTAACACTCATTTTAAAGAGAGTTTTATCTCAACTGCTTAACACTCGATTCTATTTTGGAAGTTGGTTGATCTGAATGGGGTGATATGTTTTTATCAAAATATGTTGCTGAGTTCGACATGTTATCAAAATATGGGATGTCGTTTATCGACATTCCTTAAAAGGAGAATGAGAAGTTCATCATCGACTTAAATGATTACCTTGATAAGGGGCTAGCGAGTCACTTTGATGAGAGCTTCGAGAAGATTATAAAGAAGGCTTTAAGGCAGTAGGACTTGTACCTAAAGCCGATAGCTACCGTTGTTCGAAAAGAAGAGACTAAACCACAACTGGTTGGAGGTGGTAAGAGGAAGTGGGGCAAAAAAGGAAAGAAGTAGTTCTAGGGCAAAGATAGCCAGAAAAAGGGCAAATATGATCCCACCTATTACCAATATAGGCAGAAGGTCCATCTTTGTAATAATTGTAGGAGTGCATAAAGGAAGTGCTTTAACTGCAATAAGATTGGGCATATATGAGAAAGGAATTGTTTGGAGCCACCAAAAGATAAGCAAGTTGAGAAGGTTTATGCTTTGAATGCTTTTCCAACTTTGTTGAGTGCCACATCAACAACGGAGAAGAGGAAGGGCACCATGACTCAAGGTATGCTCTTTATTTATGATATACATGTTCGTGTTTTGTTTAACGCTAGGGGAACACATTTATCTATACTAAGTGACATGGTAGATATGCTGGGAATGAGATATGACTTATTAGGCGAACCTTTGGCAATGTTGAATATTGTGGGAGGTTTGACTAGTTTGAGTATGGTTTGTCATGACTTATTTTATCTAGTCATGGATGTATATTTTCTTGTGATTTGTTTTTGCTTGGTTTGGTGGAGTCAGTATTATCTTGGAGATTTACTAGCTTTAGAGGTAATAAATTGTGATCAACTGCGAGATGCTATTGGTGACGTTAGGGACATTTGATGAGCCTAGGCAAGAATTGAGCTATATGACTAAGAATGCAGTGATGGTAAACTTTGTGTACTTGCTCGAGATCATATACAACGAGTTGTCATCAATACCCATTATTAGAGAGTATCCTGATATATTTGAGGAGGTTATAAGATTACCACCACGTAGGGAGATTTTCTTCCATATCAGTTTGGTGAAGGATGTTAGACTTATTGTATTACCTTTGAGACGTATGGTCCCAAAGATTAATGTAACTAGAGATAAAAGTGAATGAACTATTAAGGAAAGAGTTCATTCATAAAAGTATCCCGAAGTGAGGAGCTCTTTAGTATTCGCCACAAAGGCGAAAGTATCCTTGAGACATTGTGTTAACTATCATGAGCTGAATAAGATGACAATAAAGAATAAGTATCCTCTTCTATATATATATAATTTGTTCGATCATCTACATGGTGTAAAGGGATTTTCTCATTTGGATTTAGCAATGAGTTTTCACCAATTGGCATTAGCAATGGATAGCACGCCAATTACCGCATTTCATACTCCATTGGATTTTTTAAGTGATTAGTTATGGCGTTCAGGCTAAACAATGCATTGACATACTTTTTGGTCTTATGAATTGCATTTTCAAAGATCAAATGAATAAGATTATGTTTGTGTTTTCGTTACTTATATTCTTTTCTTTTCACGGATGGAAGAAAATGAGATGCATTTGAGAGTGTTGCTTAAGACAATATTTAAGCATCATTTGAAGGCTAAATTTTTGAAGTGTCACTTCTTTAGGTTATGTTATTTCCAAGGAAGGCATTACTATAGCCCTTACCAAAGTAGCAGTAGCCAAGCATTGAAGGCCTAAGAATGCTATAGATGTGAGAAGTTTTCCTAAATTAGTGGATTACTATGGGTGGTTCATGTTAGAACCCTGACTTTAGTGACAACAACTATACAAACACTTGCATTCAATATACATAGGTATATATACCATCCATATGCAGGTAAAATTTTCGACCAAGACTTGAAGACCAACACAAGGATTATTATATTGAAAAATATTAGTGCATTCTGTTAATGTTGTAAATAGATGATACGTACAATCTCCTTGAGTAATCTTTACAAGTATTTGCACACAAATCACTTAAAAGGAAGATAACCGAATATACAAGTGTCAGACGTCTGGCCTATGTACTCAGGCGTTTGGCAACATGTTTTGTTTTTAATCTTTTTACAAAACCAGACGTCTGGTTTATATGCTCAGACGTCTGGAAGAATGTTCTGTTTTTAAGTTTTTAACGAGCCAGACGTCTGGCACAAATGACCATACATCTGACCTGGGTAATGACCACTTTTAACCAAAAGACATCTTCTTCAATCGAAGAGTTACATCCTTCTATTTCGGTCATAACTCTTTATTTTCAAACACCGTAACACTTGGAACGAAATAGAGTGAACCAAAAGTTGTTACTTCTCAAACAAACCCTTCACCATCTATAAATAAACATGAAATTGAAAGTTACTTTTAACTTGCTTTTCTGAACTTTCTTGCTTTATCTTCTAATATTTCAGAGATTTCCAAAAGCACTCAAAAAAACAATTTGATTTCTTCCTAATAACAAAAGCTTAAACTACATAATACTCAAGGAGATAATTGGGAGAAGCTGTACTTATATTCAAAATTAGTGTTGCATAGAACATACATTTGTCAAAGAAATACTCTTGTACAAAAGCCTATTCCTCCTGGAGAAGCGAGGGTAGTTGGTTAGTGTATTTCCGAAGGAGAGCTTGGGGACTGGATGTAGGATGGGAGGTCCGAACAAGTATAAAAATTCTGGTGTGATTACTTTTAATTTTACCTGCATTATTACTCTGTGCAATCCATATTATCATACACTTATCTGTCATATACTTCATACATATACGATCCTCATAGAATTTCAACTTGTATTAAAGCAATGTCAGTTCAAATCTGCATCATCTGTTTTGTTTTTGAAAACCCATTTCGTTCCTATTACAGATTGATCTGATGGTCTAGGAACGAGTTCCCATATATTATTACGTTCAAATTGATTTAGTTGTTCTTGCATTGCTAAGATCCAAGAATCATTTTAGATACTTCTTTATATTTTTTTGGTTCTGTATGTGAGATAAACGCAACATGAATCATTTGATTTAAGTTATTTCCAATGACACGAAAATTTAAGTCTCCAATTATATTATCCAAAGGATGATTTTTTAATGTTCGTGTGGGTGATCATATTTTCAGTATTATCAAAGGATGAATTATTCATATTATTTATATGTATAAGTAAGGATATTATTTTAATATGTGTTGGTTTAAATATATATATATATATATATGTATATAAAGATATTATTTTGATATGTGTTTCAATTAAATATTGATTTTAAAATATAATATATATATTGATATATATATATATATTATACAAATATGTATATATTTTGTTTCCCATCGAATTCAGGTGGTTCGCTTGCTTGCTTCGTCGATGTCCAGTTTGTTGCTTTGTTCATCGCTGTTCGGAAACCTCAGAAGCTTTTGATTTTCTTTGCTCATGTCCATATTCGTGTGCGTGTCCATGTCACCATCTTCGCCATCGTTGTTCTCTAGCCTTGAAAGGTGAGCGATCACTTACGATTGACATTCTTATATTTAGTAAATTGATTTCACATGAAATAACGATTGAAATATGTTGTTAAATTCGAATTTGATAGTAATTTATGTGTTAAATATGATATGTTATTATTTTAAATTTATTAATTGCCATATGAAACCAATAACATGTTGTATATATATTGTTATTAAGCTGTTAAATATGATATATGCTCATCACTAATACATTGTGCTATTATATTGTTTTCACACTGCAAGTTCCCTGTTAATTTAGAAATTCCTATGGTTTGAAATGATATATACCGAAACGATATTTTAGATTAGGGAAAATTGTTATGGGTTGAAATGATAAACCCAAGCAATTTTATTGAATTTAAATTTTGGGATTGTGGGTTGAAATGTTAAACCCAAGCGATTTTATTGAATTTAAATTTATGGATTGTTGGGTTGAAATGATATGTACCCATAAATATTAAATTTATATTGCGGATTGAAATGATAAATATCCATATCACTTGACCATAGGATAGAAAATTAGATAAGGACACCATTGGTTTATTTTTGAAAATGATTTCCAAAGTTTGAAAGGAAATATAAGGGTTTTAATAAATAATGATTTTTTAATATAATATGAAGATTTTAATTTTAAAATAGGGTAAAAGTTAGATTTTTAAAATTATATGTTTTGGTTATTTTAAAATTACAAGTTAAGTTTTAAAATGAAAATTATAAAATTTACTTATAACTATTATTTTCAAAATATATAAAATAAGATTTAAAATAGATTTAATAGTAATATGATTTAATTCAATAATAACTAATATAACAAAATTTATTAAGAATTTAATTTACTAATAATATATATACAATATGTTAAGTATTTATTTAAATTAGATTTTGTAATAACTTTAAGCAAATGGAGGTTGGAAAGATAAATTAAATAATAATTGATTTGTAATTTAATTTGTTAAGAATTGGATTTAAATAAGAATTGATTTTCAAATAAATTTGTTTAGAATTGAATTCATATAAAGTTTGATTTGAACTTATTGATTTTGAGATTTTAAAGATTGTTTTTATAACTTAATAACTTGATTTTGATTAAACAGGATTTAAGAATGTTAGCACCGAAATTGGTCACTAACACCCTTGAATATTATTGTGCAGAGAGAATAATGAAAAATTAAACTAAAGCAGAGAAGTAACACAGTTGAATGTAAAAGGAACAACAAAAATGAGAACACTAGATTTATAGTGGTTCAGCATAATTTCCTACGTCCACTTTGAATATAATCTTCATTACTTTTCCAATCACTTGGATGAAGATACAATCTGTAAAAAAACAACTTGAGTACAAGTTTTAACAGAAAAGAAGTAAGTACAGAAAATGGAAGAGTATCCTTGGAGTTCTCCCCCCATGGTCCCTAAAACTGGACCCCTGCCCCTCTATTTATAGACGAAGATAGGCTGGTTCGTCCGTCTAGGCCCATGAATAAAATAGCTCGTCCCACAGCTGATAGGTTAGGTAGACCAAACTAGATAAGCCGATCCACTACCACCGATCTACTCATGCTGATCCTGGATTCTCTAGAAGTTGGCTCGGAGTAGATCTCACTATCTCCCAAAGCAACCTGGCCTTTAGCACAAAGTAACTCGTTTTTATGCTCATGCCGATCCATTTCCTCATTCCTAATTTCCAATTAGGTTGACCGATCCCATATTGCCGAACCATTAAAGGTCGACCCACATGAAACAATCCTTAAGAGGCCGAACCACATGTTGTCGAACCACTAAAGGCCGATCCACCCTAACCTAACCATCAGTGTCAGATGAAAACGGCCGATCCACACTTGCCAAATAATTAAGGCCAACCCACAGGTGCCGAATCTCATCTGACCGAACTACCTTGGCTTTCCTACCATGAGCAAACGATACTTTCCGATCTAGATAAGCCAATCCATACATGGTCTTCCTTCCTTGACTGAGTCACCCATGCCGATCCATACATGCCGAACCACGTCTAGAGGCCGATCCACTTAAATATACCAAACTAATCGAGTTACACAAAACCCTTATACTTCCATACTTATCTTAGCTTGATTCATGTCTAGGCTCAACCATAACCTCTACAACTATCACTTCGTAGCCAGGCCAAGTAGCCGGGTAACCTTTTCCTCCCAAAATATGTCTTTTTGCATACATGACTTGCTTTGAATCCAAGAAAGTTAGAGTCTCCAGGAAGAAATCCATCATGTTTCCTTAAAAGTAATTATCCTTCAACTTTATCCTCCTAAAGTGTCATATCCTTCTTTGGTCGTCATGATGCTTGGTCGATTCCCAATAGTATAGATTCGGGATTATAGCTTATCAATTTCCATCTGCGTCTAGTTCTATAGGGCTAGCAAGCTTCGACTATCTGATCTAGTCTTTTCTTAATAACACCAAGTAAAAATTCAATTTCTGTTGATTTCAAGAAGTCGAATTATTTCGAATATACACGTGCATGTTCGGGTACACATTCTTGCCATTAGCTCTCAGATGCGTTTTATATGCTCATAAGTCGTCACCAATTTCATCTAGTTTAATTGCAATTCGATTGCAGTTCCTTATTTATATTTTTTGTGAAATAAGGGTTGTGATCAGATACACAATGAGAGAGGACTTTAATTTCTACATGGATGACGACCTCGAAGCCGTTAGCAAGGGTGAATGGAGTACGGCCAGTCACAGAATCATGGATAATTTTATAAGCCCATAATGCTATTGGGAATTCATTCACCCATTTACCTCTAGCCTTTTCCAAACCTCTCTTCAGAATAGACTTCATGATTTTGTTCACAACTTCAATCTGTTTATTTTCTCGAGGGCGAACAAATGTCGTAAATCTCTTTTCAATATGATGCTAATGACAGAAGTCATTTAGATTTAGCGCCGTTGAATTACCAGTTATAATGGATCATGGAAGGTCATAAGGATAGATGATGTTATGGAAAATGAAGTTGATTGTTTTCTTCATCTTGGTTGTGGTTAAAAGTTATTTTTCTGCCCATTTGGTGAAGTAATTAACTGCTACGATGGCGTATTTTGCACCACCTTTAGGATCGGTAAAAAGACGTGATGTCAATGCCCCCAAGTGGCAAACGCTATCGACTAGCCATATGAATAACTTCCATCGGTGGGGGTCCTGGATTTTTTGCAAACATCTTGCACTTGTCGCATTGTCTAGCATGATCAACCGCATCATGATTGATAGTTGGCCAGTAGTACCTGTAGCAGATTATTTTTTTATCAGGGTTTTCCCCTAAATGAAATCGCCACATTCTTCTTCATAATCTTCACTCAAGACTTATTTGGTATCGTCGTGGGTGATATACCACAAAACGGGAATGGATAAACTCTTTTCTACACATGACTTCTTCTTGGGTGATTTGGCATGAAGCTTTGAGGAGGATCTGTCATTTTCCATTCCTCCGTTTAGTAAGAGTTCCTCATTGTAGATAGTCCTTGATAGCAGTCAACCATGACCCCCTTTTCTGGCTCTTTCTCCAAGATCTAGCCTATCTCCGTCCGTTAATGCTTGGAATAAGTATTTCAACCAAAACAAAGTATGTCCATTGCGCGTCCCTGAAATTGGCCAGCTTGGCCAGTGACTTTACTATTTTCATTTCGTTCGTTGAGGACATGGGTAATGATGTAATATGTAAAGTCGGCTAGTAGCTCTTGGACCCGGCCGAGATAAGGGGGCAAGATAATGTCCCCGGCGAGATCAACTTCCCTAACTTTGCATACTACCAATCAGGAATCACATTAGATATGTAAAGTCACTCCAAGTTCTCTAGCAAGTTTGAGGCTGGAAGTCGAGGCTTCATACTAAGCATCGTTGTTTGTTACAAGAAAATCAAGTTTTAGGACATAGTAGATCGATCGTTCCTCAGGAGTCATTAACATGACTTCTACGCCATAACACCGATCATTGGATGCTCCATCAGCGTACATTTTCCATCTGTTGGTTGGTTCTCCACTACTCTTCGAGTAGTCGTCTGATGTAGTGAATTCAGATATGAGGTCTGCTAATTTCCATCCTTGGATAGCTCTTCGAGGGAAATTAGTGATATCAATTTGGCTTAGTTCGATATTATATTTAAGTAGCCTTTTAAATGTCTCAGGTCGTTGTAAGACCTGTCATAATAGCTGTTAGGCATAAACGTTAATGGGGTGAGCCTAAAAGTAAGAGCGGCGCTTTCATGATGAAATCAATAGACATTACGCTAGCTTTTGTAGCTTCGGGTCGATATTCAATACATGGCTCGCAATAGTCGGTGAAATCACACGCGCATGTCAGAATGGGTCCAAGGGAACATATCATCATTTATTCAGAGAAATCCAACTAATTTTTTATCATCATTGCATTGAGTTGCGATCCGATCTTCAGCACCCGCAAAGGGTTGCCATGGCTGACTGTAATGTCTACTGTCAACTTAGCGGATGCAATCTTGGATTCTTTGAGTTCAAATGTAATTATTATGCGTAATATTCAATGTGAAATATGGTTCGGACAGTCAATGTTGACGGTTACTATGGTGGAATCCTAGAGTCTTGTCATGAGTTATAAGTCTAATAGTGAAGTGCCCTGAATGCTTTGATCGATTATTTGCAAATTGTCCAAGATCAAGCTTAAAGCACGTTGAAGAAAATGTCAAGAAGGGGACAGCCTCAAGTTGCTTGAAGCTGCATAGCTGGATTTTTCTTCGAGTTTGAATTTGCTCGTATGTTCGAGTAACGCGCTTTCCATTCAATGCATTCATGATCCTTTACCCATCTGCCGGGTTGGAGTGATAGTCAATTGCCTATGAGCTTAGGCATCGATTTAATGATTTTATCTCTAGGCATTCTTTCGGTCGTAGCCTTGAGCAGTTGTAAACACTATATATAATTTTCAATATTGAGCTATCGCATCTAGTCATTGGATGATCACGCTTCTACTTCCAGTCTCGGGTTGATAAATATACTACGTGGATGTTTGAGTATCGTCCTAGCTATGTTTATATTCCCACCTAAACTCCAAAACATAGATTTGATCAGCGAATAGTCGATTCACATTCATCCTGCTTCTCACTCATGCCCCCAAGTCTGGGGCATATACCGATAAGTAGGAAGGCCAGCCATGCCCACTTTAGCTTTACTCTCTTTCCCATTGAATCATGGAATCAGGTCAGATGATGGGAGGCTGAGTCTCGCCTATCCTGGATTGTATTGTGGTTTTTCATTCCAAGGGGAATAATTTGATGCCTTGTCAGTTTCTGGGCGTAATTTGGGTATTGGACGGTCAGCCACATCCACTTTAGTTCATGTTCTGTAATCAGATTTCAGGGTAACGTTGGCTCAAATGCAGTCGGATCATGCTCATCCAGTTTCAAACTCCTCCCGATGGATCGAAGGAGGGTGCTTGAGAATTAATGAACAAGTCTTCGTGGTTTACTCTCCTTTCCACACTCTGGTGGTCATATTTTTTCAAGGGACATTCGGGTAACATTCGTATGTACTTGGTGTGGATCAATATTGACCCTCAATCTGAGGTATGATATAGTCGGTCGCCCGTAGCTTTGGATGTCGTTCGCTTGGTTATGTATTGAGGCCTCCTTGCAGTCATTGCCTTAAGTTGTAAAGAACGCTAATCTAGAGCTATAATAAGCTATCATATTCAGCTTTTAGGGATTTGTGCTCCTGCTTCCAGCATTGATTTGGCTAGACCACAAGTCGGATGGTCGACTCCATCCTTAGCGAGTTAATACTCATTTTGTTGATTTCAGGCCAAAGTTTGAGGAATAGAGAATGGTTTGAATCCACTCATCTATTTATCGATGTTTATTTGCTGCTCTTCATTCTAGTGAAATAGAGTTATTCTTCCTCCGGTTGACTCGAGCCTAATTTGTGCTCATGCTTCGGCCCACGCTCCGGGGGCGTAGAGATTTGTCGAACGGTTTATGCTCTAGTCCAATGTTTGGGACTTAGAGATATTCGTCAAGTCATTTGTACTCTAGTCCGCGCTTTAAGGACTCATAGTACTGTAGTCCGCTTCAAGGACATAGAGATTTTTCTCAACTCGTTTATACTCTAGTCTGCTTCAAGGACTTAGAGTACTTTAGCCCGCTTCAGGGATATAGAGATTTTCCTCAAATCATTTATACTCTAGTTCGCGCTCTGGGGACTCAAAGTACTCTAGTCCGCTTCAGGATTTATAAATTTTCGTCAATTCATTTATAGTCTAGTCCGAACTTTGGGGACCTAGAATGCTCTAGTTCACTTCAGGGACTTAGTGGTTTTTGTCAAGTCATTTATACTCTAGTCCGCCCTTTGGTGATTCAGCGTACTCTAGTCCGCTTCAGGGACTTAGATATTTTCTTTAATTCATTTATACTCTAGTTCGCACTCTGGGAACTCAGAGTACTCTAGTCTGATTTAGGGACTTAGATATTTTTCTCAAGTATTTTGTACTCTAGTCCATACTTTGAGGATTCAGAGTACTCTAGTCCGCTTCAGGGACTTAGAGGATTTTCTTACATCGCTTATACTCTAGTCCGCGCTCTGGAGACTCAGAGTACTCTAGTCTGCTTCAAGGACTTAGAGATTTTTCTCAAATCATTTATACTCTAGTCCATGCTTTGGGGACTCGGAGTATTCTAGTCCGCTTTAGGGACTTAGAGATTTTCGTCAATTCATTTATACTCCAGTCCGCACTCTAAGGACTCAGAGTACTCTAGTCCGCTTCGAGGACTTAGAGATTTTTATCAAGTCGTTTATACTCTAATCCACGCTCTGGGGACTCAGAGTACTCTAGTCCGCTTTAGGGACTTAGAGATTTTCGCCAATTCATTTATACTCTAGTCCGCGCTCTGGGGACTCAAAGTACTCTAGTCAGCTTCAGAGACTTAGAGATTTTTCTCAAGTCATTTATACTCTAGTCCGTGCTCTGGGGACTCAGAGTACTCTATTCCGTTTCAGGGGCTTAGGGATTTTTGTCAATTCATTTATACTCTAGTCCGTGCTCTGAGGACTCATAGCACTCAAGTCCACTTCAGGGACTTATAGATTTTTCTCAAGTCATTTATACTGTAGTCGATGCACTGGGGACTCAGAGTACTCTAGTCTGCTTTAAGGACTTAGAGATTTTTGTCAAGTCGTTTATACTCTAGTCTGCGCTCTGGGGACTCAAAGTAATCTAGTCCGCTTCAAGGATTTAGAGATTTTTTCGAGAGCAGTCGTATTTCCACCCGTTTAATTTGTATTTCATTTACCGTACTGAGGCTAATGTTGTCGAATGAATGGTCTGACGATGTTTTCTCATGGAATAAGACCCTGCCCCAACATCAAGGACGAAACTTGAAAATATGGACGGGCGATTCCCGTCTACTTGGTGATTGTAGCTCTTCCAATCAAGTCAAGGAAGTAGGTATATGATAGATGGTTGAATCACATCCATGCCGGGGTTAGATAATCAAGTCTCGCATAATTTTCTTCGTATCTCTTTCTAGAAAAGAAAACGAGGATAATGGATTATTGCGTAGACAAAGTAAGTTGCGTATGTTTCAAGGTCGTGTAAATGTGTTAAGAGTGATGGTCAATGAGTAGGTAGACCATCACAGCTACTTCAAGTCGGGATTTCAAACTACCTTTCGTGTTCAGGGTAGGATTTAATGTGTAGATGATCAGATCATGTCCACTCTAGATAGATCCCCGCGTTATCGAGCTTTAGAAGAGGCATTGTATTTTGTCAAGCTTTGTTTTATGTCTCGATTTGAGTGGATGATCGGGCCATATTCATACCAAGCCTTTCTTAGGTCTCAAAGTTGAATGTGGAAGTCGATGAATGAACGGTCGGTCATGTTCGCTTTGTATTGGGTTCTGACCTTGATGAGCTTTTCAGTCTCTAGTCCTTGGCCCCACATCAAAGGCACATGGTTGATGATGAGCGAACGAATCATGCTCATATTGATGAAACTCCACAGGTCTGATCAAGGTCTGCGTGGATTAGACGGTGGCCAACTCTGAGTACTTAGTCATCTACATCGTTTTGGAAGAAGTTTAGTTCAAGTCGGTCATGATTCAAATTGAAATTGAAATAGAAATAATCCAAAGGAGATTGGTATAAATCTCATTGGTAAGTGGAGCAGCATCATGTGTTCGCTATTCAACTCTGCCCCTAGCCTCTTCTAGCAGGATGTCGACCACCAACGGTCCAATTGATAATTAGAGTTCTTTATTGATGGGCATTCGAAGTTCCTGGCTCGCCATTCTACAAGGCTTGCATGTACTATTGAAGCCTTCCTTTTCGAATTAGCTTTTCGATCAAACCCCGAAGGTGTTTGTAATCGCTAGTGTTAGGTTCAGTTTGCATCTTGGAATATACAACATTCCTCTGATTTTCTCTGGACTTCAGTGAACTCTCTCAAGGTTGGTTTTCAGTACCACTCTAATTCGCAAGTCTCCAAGGAGAGGCTATCGGTTGAAAATTCAAAGAACATATGAGTCGAATTTTGAAATCTTATTTTGTTTATTGGAATGAGAGTCCTTAGCCAATGTGCCTGCATTGTTATTTTTCCTAGTCTGCTCTATTCCTTCTCACTTTGGTTCTAATTAATTTTGTAACAGAAATGATCCATGGTAGTAGGAGGCTCTCCGGCTAACTAGCTGCCAAAATATATCTGGAGGTCGACCCCCCTCAAATGCGATCAGTATGGTATCCTTGTTAGCATTTGGAACAAATTTCTTAGAGTCAAACATTGGTTTGCTTGGAGTCACTAAATTTGAAGTGCTCGGTTAGTGAAGAATGGTGCTTGGAGTCATCTTGGCATTTTCCTAGAGTCATATCATCTATGTTCTCCAACCTTCGGGAGTATCGTTTGAGCAGCGGTTGCTTGTCCATTCCGTTGGTGCCATTCAGAAGCTACCGCTTGATCCTTTATTCCCTAGTTGGTCATAGGATGTAAGGGAAGTGGATAGAATGTTCCTTCACTAAGTTGAGTTTTGAATTCACCCGAAAAAGTTTAATTTTTTGAAAATAGGAGCCGTACCCGATCCATATTTTTTTTGGGTATAGGGACAGGTCAGATGGTTTTTGGAGAGAGGGATCGGTATATAGTAGAGGGATCGGTATACACTAGAGAGATCAGTATGCATACGACAGGCAACACTGGGTCGATATACACTGGGCAGTGGTCGACATATACCTTTTCTGGAGCGATATGTATATACTATTTCTGTAGCATTCGGCATATACCTTTTGTGGGGCGATCGGCATACACCTTTTTTGGAGTGTCGGCATACACCTTTTCTAGAGCAATCGGAATATAACTTTTCTAGAGCGGTCGGCATATACCTTTTTTTGGAGCGGTCGACATATACCTTTTCTGTAGCGGTCCGCATATACTTTTTTGGAGCGATCGGCATATATCTTTTCTGAGGCCATCGCCATATACCTTTTCTGGGGTGGTCGGCATTAACCTTTTCTGTAGGGATTGGCATATACCTTTTCTAGGGCGATCATCATATATGCTTTCTGAGGCGATCCGCATACACCTTTTCTGGAGCGGTCGGCATACACCTTTTCTGGGAGCGGTCGGCATACACCTTTTCTGGGGTGATCATCATATACCTTTTCTGGAGCGTTCCATATATACCTTTTCTAGAGCGGTCAGCATATACCATTTCTTAGGCGATCAACATATATGCTTTCTAAGGCAATCGACATACACTTTTTTTGGAGCGGTCGGCATACACCTTTTCTGGAGCAGTCGGCATACACCTTTTATGGGGCGATCGGCATATACCTTTTCTAGGGCGGTCGGCATACATCTTTTCTGGAGCAGTCGGCATACATCTTTTCTGAGGCGGTCGGCATATACCTTTTCTGAGGAGATCGTCATATACCTTTTCTTGAGCAGTTGGCATACACCTTTTCTGGAGCGGTCGGTATATACCTTTTTTCCTTGGTAAAGGTTCAGCCATATGAGAGATAAGCTGAATTGCCTTCAGAGAAGTGCTGGCCTTCGTCTAACTAGAGTGCAAACTTCAACATCCAATCCCAAGATCTCACATACATTAGTGAATCTAATCCCTTCCAAACGAACATGAATACATGATAAACTCTAACCAAGAACACTAGCATAATCATATCCTCTAAAAATAGGGGAAGACTTAATTCCTTAGAATATGACTATCAGCTTCCTATAGATTTCTTTCAAATTTGAGTAGAATAGAAAGTTTGCTGGTAAATAACTAGATCTATCTCGCGAATATGGAAGTCCACTAGTAGACGATGAGATTTAATCAAGCTGAGAATTCAATTCTTTGTGAAAGCATCAAAATGTTAGCACCTAAATTGGTCACTAACACCCTTGAATAGAATTGTGTAGACAGATTAACGAAGAAATTAAATTAAAGTAGAGAAGTGACAAGGTTGAATGCAAAAAAGAATAATAAAAACGAGAAAACCATATTTATAGTGGTTCAGCATAATTGCCTACGTCCACTTTGAATATAATCTTGATTACTTTTCCAATCACTTGAATACGGATATAATCTGTAAAAAACAACTTGAGTACAAGCTTTAACAAAAAAGGAGTGAGTACAGAAATTGGCAGAGTATCCCTGGAGTTCTCCCACCCCCCAAAGGTCCCTGAAACAGGACCCCTTTCCCTCTATCTCTATTTATAGACGAAGATAGGCTGGTTCGTTCATCCAGGCCCACGACTAAAATAGCTCGGCCCATAGCTGATAGGTTGGTAGACCAAACCAGACATGCCAATCCACTACCACCGATCTACTCATGCCGATCCTGGATTCTATAGAAGTTGACTCGGAGTAGATCTCACTATCGCCCGAAGCAACCTGGCCTTTAGCTCGAAGTAACTCTTTTTTATTCTCATGCCGATCCATTCCCTCATTCCTAACTTCTAGTTATGTTAACTGATCCCATATTGCCGAACCACTAAAGATCGACCCACCTGAAACAATCCTTCCGAAGCCGAACCACATATTGTCGAACCACTAAAGACCGATCCACTCTAACCTAACCATCAGTGTCAGATGAATACAGCCGATCCACGCTTGCCAAATAATTAAGGCCAATCCATAGGTGTCGAACCTCATTCGACCAACCCACCTTGGCTTTCCTACCATGACCAAATGATACTTGCTGATCTAGCTAAGCCAATCCACACATGAAACTCCTTCCTTGACCGAGCCATTCATGTCGATCCATACATGCCGAACCACGTCTAGAGGCTCATTCACTTAAATATACCAAACTAATCGAGTTACACCGACCGCTTATACTTCCACTCCTATCTTGACTTGAGTCCCGTCTAGGCTCAACCATAACCTCTGCAACTGTCGTTTCGTAGCCGGGCCAAGTAGCCGGGTAACAATGAATATTTTTAAATCTAAATAAAATTTAAATCGAATATTTAATATTAATTAAATTTGCAATTAAGATTTTATTTACTTATTATTAAAAATGATTAAGTGAATATTTCAAATTTATAAATTTGAATTTTGAAAAATAAATGAAATTTATCAAATTGAATTATTGTAATTGTTTGAATATTTGAATCTTGAAATCTATTGAATTTGTAGTGGCTTAAATTTGAAGTTCAAACCTGAATTTGAAATCCATATAGATTAAAAATGGTTTTAATGAGAATTTGAATTGCAACTGAAATTGTTGAACTGAGATTTATTTAAACTGAAATTTGGAACTAAAGTTGATTTGAATTGATTTGTGAAATTGGAGGAAGCAATTCTACTTTGAAAATTTATCTTAATACATAAACTATTTTCAATAAATAAACTATTTAATATACAAACTATTTTAATCTATAACTTATTCTGAATATAATCTATTTTTAATATATAAACTATTTTAATCTATAACCTATTTTAAATATAAATTTTTTTAATGTATAACTATTTTAGTATATAAACTCTTTCAATATTTAAACTGTTTAAGTTGGAACAGTTATGATTTAAAGTGAATATTGATCTGTAAAAGTGAATATGATTTCGAAAGTGAATAATGATTTCGAAAGTAAGTATGATTTTTGAAGTGAATATGTTTTTGTAAGTGACATGATTTTGAAATGAATATGATATTTTGATATTAATTATGAACTGTTGAAATGAAAATGACTGCGGTGTGAAATAAGTGTTTGGTTGTTAAAGAGACCGGGATCGGATATTTTCATACTCTCTGCTAATACCAAAAACCACTTTAATAACTGTGCACGTGATAGAGCTTCCAAAATGAAGTAGGATGGTGGCGGACGTCTGTATGTGGTATGAACGCAGTCCTGACTCCCATGAGTCAGCTTGATGTGACTAAAACAGAAGCCACGCTGGACCAAGTGATGTCACATCTCTAATCGAACATGCTTCTTCGATACCATTCTACTACTTTGTGATCTGATTAAGTGCACCTTTGATTTGGGAGTGTGTCTCGAGATGGGTGGCAGTAGCTGCTATTCATTACCACCAGTCCAGATCCACAAAATGGTAGTATACTACCCTAGGCATTGCTTTGCGTGCCTTGTCACATGCCTTATCGCGCCCACTACAAGTTTGATTTGTGTCATACCTATAGAGTGCTCCTTGATAGCCCACCGGTTTGTTGGAATTTATAGTATTTTATATACTACGACATTTATATAAAATGTGTTAAGGGGGATATGTGTAACGCCTTAATGCTATTTTAATAGTTTACTTTACTATAGACGTTATCTATGTAGCGTATTGCACTATGTATGTAGATAGTTTAATGGATCCTTAGAGGATGGGAATCCCAAACATCCTTTAAGTTATTTTGTATTTCACTTGACATTTCACTTGAGTTAATTTACTAGTATAAGAATTTTAATCCTGACTTGAGTGTTTTGTGTTTTGCATTATGCTCAGGTCAGACTGTCTCAGCATTTGAGGCTCACCTTTGGAGCTTGGAGCTTGGCTTGAAGATCTATCTCTATCTGTTCATCTTTTTGTTATTTCAGTTATCTCTAGTTGTTTCCAATATATGTTCATACTTGTCATTTGCTTTGTAATGAGATTTCTATGTGTTAGATATTTGTTGTATTTGTTTCAGACTCTGATGTTTATATAATAACTTCATGAACTAGCATTTATCTATTCCGCTGCTTATTATTGTATTACTCTTCGTCTATGATTCTGTGATTGATTTTCTACTGTATATGCTAAGTTTTGCCTATGTAAAAATAGTATTATGTTGTTTTGAACAATTCAAGTCTGGCATGTGTGAATGATAGTCGATTTGAAGGGTTCGAAATGTCAGGTCGTTACATTTGGTATCAGAGCGAGGTTTTGGAAAAACTTAGCATATGAGTTAGAACTCATTAGAGATAGGGTAGTAATACCCTAGAATGAGTAAAATTAATTATAGCATCATATTTGTTCGAGCTTGAAATTCTTTGTTAGGATCGACTTGGATTAGAGTTTCTTCTGGTTTCAGGAATTTTTCCTTCGTTCTGTAATACACTCCTATCTTTTCCTGTTCGTGTTCTTTTGATACTGGGGCGTCCCATAGCTTCAGCCTCAATTGGCAACGACATCCTTTTGTGTGAGAAATCTCATTGGTGGTCCCGCCAACCTGAGTATGATTTGTAATGGGGTAAAACTCCTTTACAACAGGCGTCGATTTACCGGAGATTTTCGCATCCTCGGTTATGATGTTGTATTTCTTGCACAGCCCGAATCATTTCTCTAGTAGACGACCAGGGTAATTCTCTTGTGATCGAATATCAATTGCCTCAGGATTACGCAGGCAGTTTCATTCTTTTCGTTAGATGCTCAGGCTAGTGATCTTGACTCCACCTTTATTGCCCAACTATTTTCAGATATCTTTGGTGAAGTCACTTCTCTACCTCAAGTGGGAAATTGAATTCTACATCGATCTTATTCTTGAGCTTGACCTATCATCCATCCTCCCCAAGAATGGTTCTTATGAATGGTTAGTCATGCCCTTTGAACTAATAACCACTCCTCTCGTCTTTGTCAATTTCATGAATCACATTTTCCGTGATGTTCTCAACCAATTTGTCCTAGTTTTGTTGATGGTATTCTCGTCTTTTCTATGTCGGTTGACTCGATTAAGGTCGCCGCGATTAATATAAGTCTATCCATCTTTCCTCTTTTATAATTTGACTATTTTTTCTTCCTTTCAACCTATCTTCTTAGTTAGAATTCTCTTTGATTAGGGTCCTTCTAAACTTGAATCTCTATCCTTGTTTTAAAATCCATTCAAGAATCATCCTGTGAGGGAGTGTCTTTATAATTAATATAAAAATATTTTATATTGTGTTGTTTTAGTTGTTAATTTTGAATTCGATCGAATCATCTGGCCAACGCTATCGGTTGGAATTCCAAAACACTTGAACAGAGCAAAGTAACATAATATTATTTTCAAAATTGGTGAATGAAATAGTTTTATGTATGATTATATTTTATATATAAAAGTTCAATTGTTTGAAATTTGATAGTTAATGGATTGGTTGTTAGAAATAATAATACTAGATTATCATTTATTGTTTTGTTAACATTCCTAAACAATTAACTATTGTTGTATGTTATAAGAAAATGAAATTTTAAAGCATGGTTAATAATCTAATTTGCAAATGAAATGGATTAAATTAAGGAGTTAGGGATTTAACTTCCAGTGCTTTTCAAAGCTTGGTTTTTAACGTTTTGAAAAATATGTGTATCATTTGAAATTATTTTCAAGTAGAAATTGTTTCTAAAGAACTTTAAAAGAAGTCAGTACTCTCCTTTTTATCGCTTGAAAATAATTTCAGTGATGACTGCAGCATCATCGAAATTTATTTTCGAGTCTCAAAGTGAGGGGCCACTCAGTAGCTTGATACACTTTTGTTTTGGAAAATGGATTTAATTTGAATTTCTTGAGTATGATTTGATGTATAAAATATATATGTACATATTTATTTCAAAATGGTTTGGAGTGAAACCGGAAATTTAACTCTTAAGTTCTATATTAAGTGATGGTTTTTAATTATAGAAATGAAGCAAAATTTTTGAATAATTTGGTTGTCTAAAATGAGAAATGAAATTGAAACAACTTGAAACAATTGTACTAGGATAAATTTAATTTGTATAATAGTCAATTGCATTCTAAACATATATAACTTAATATTAAAAAAGCAAAAATGTTATTTTGAATATGTAATTGAAGGTTATACAAGAGAAACTTAAGTAATAAAAAATTTTAAACTAAATTTGCTTAATAGAAATATTGTAAATAAAAGGTAAATTTGTATAGTGCCCAATTACACACAGAAACATTAAAAAAACTTACCTGAAATGTTTGAACATAATGTGAACATGTAATTGAACGGTATGCAATATAAAATGTAAGTAATAAGATGTCAAAAAAAATGAAATTTATATGGTTTTGAAATTAATTGTTGTATTTGGTACTATATATTCCAAATCTATCATTCCTTTCAGTTGTTTCTATTCTCCTATCTCGTTCCTTTTCGGGGATGAAAAGTTTTGAGTGGAGGAGAGTGTAATGACCCGAAAATTTTAATGATTTTATAACATAATTAACTTAATTTTCTCGAAATTAAACGATTAAAATTTAACAATGAAAATTTTATATTTGGTATGCGTCTATTTAAACATAGCTATTGTTAGATTTTCATTGGAAAATATGAAAGCTAGTTCTGTTGTGTTATTCTCAATTTCAATTTAAAATCAGTTGAAATTTACAAAAATAAAATGTTTTCAAAATATAAATATTTTTACATAATAAAAATGTTTATCATTTTCCGAGTGAGACATCATATTTCATTTCGCCAAATTTGGACTGCTCCATCCCCTTTTATCTTATTTTCGGCGTTTTAGCAGCATTTTGGCAGAAAATATCAACTTTTGATAGCTTGATCGTATTGCGGATATCTATGTACCATTCAGTTCATCTCGACATATTGGTCTCTACAGTGTATTCATTTGTATATTTCGTTGTCCAATACATGGTGAAATCTTCGAAACGGATAGCCGTATCGGTACTCATTTTTGAACCTTTGATTTTCTATGGTTTTCATTTGTCCATCTAGTAAAACCAATAGCCACTAGACATAATTATTCTTTGAATTCAATGCATTGGCTTTTGTTATTCCCAGCGTATTTAATATATATATATTTTGGTTCGTTCGTTTTTCTCATTCAATTTTGCTCTGTTCATTTTCAAAATATATATTATATATATAGTTGGGATAGATGGTTTGAGCACGTGTTCATTGGTTTAAAAGAGAGGTTGATTAGTGCACTAGTGTTAGTCGTTCTAGATATAATGAGGTTCAATAGGTAGATGCATGTGGAACTAGAATCAGGACGGGGGGGATAGAGTTGTTGCTTATATGAGTAGGCAACTGAAGCTGCACGAGTGGAAATAACCTAGCCACGATTTAAAGATAGTGTATAGTATTTTCATTGAAGGTGTAGAGGCATTATTTTCTAGGAGAAAGATTTGTGTTGTTCATCGGCTATAAATCGTTGAAATACCTTTTCCCACAGAAGCACCTTAACTTATGACAGCAAAGATGGCTAGAGTTCTTTGCCTTATATGACTTTGACATTTCATACATGCTTAATAAGGGAAATGCAGTCATAAATGCACTGAGTAGGAGACATGCCGACTTCAGAGCTACCTTCCTAGAGTGGCCACATTAAAGTGTATAACTAGGCATGATTTCTTGCCAAAGTGTAAGCTATAACTAGGGATGTTGGCAAGCTTGACTGCTAGCACTACTAGGATAGAGCGGATCTATACTAGTTAGAGGCACGATGTCATAATAATAGATATTATCTCTATGCGCTGGATGGGAGTAGAGTCCTAGGATATGAAGCGCTACAGACTTGATCGAGATGGTTGGCTTTGAAAGAATGAGATACTATTTATACCTGCAGTAGATGGACTTGGAGATAAGGTGCTATGAGAGTTCCATCATTCGAAGTTGACTATCCATCCTGAAGGCAATTAAATGTATAGGGATATGTAGTAGACATTTTATTAGGAAATAATGAAGAAAGGTGTTGGGGCATTAGTTTCAAAATTTCCAAATTATCATCTAATCAAAGTTGAAAAAAAGAAAAGAAATTATTTACCGCATTCACTCGAAGTTCCACGATGGAAATGAGGGTAGATATTGATGGACTTCATTGATGGATTGCCACGAAGTAGAGGAGGGTAAGGTGGCATTGGGGCTATAATCTATAGACTAACGAAGAGAGCTCGATTCATACCTTTAAAATCCAGTAGAATGGCGTTGAAACTGGTAGAGTAGTGTGAGCATTCAATCATGCATTCCATGAAAATCAAAGTGCATTATGAAAGATGGACACCTATTATTCACAAATGGATATTGGAAGAACTTATAAGAAGCGTCGGGGATAGAGCTACATTTGAATACAACTTATCATCATAGACTAATGGTTAAACTAAGAGAACAAATCATATATTTGAAGATCTTTTACAAGCATGCATTCTTGATTTTGGAGACTCGTAGGATGATTGTTTGCATTTAGTAGAGTTCGCATACAATAACGACTATCATTTGAGCATTTGTATGGCACTGTCCAAAGCTTTATGTAGCCGACAATGCAATACCCCTTTATGTTGGAGGGTGATAGGGAAAAATTGATACTTGGGTCAGATATGATTAGAGGGACTTCGGAGAAGATTAAGATCATTTAGCAATGAATGAAAGCTGCGTAGGATAGACCAAAGAGCTAAGTTGATAAGAGATGCAATGATCTTGAGTTATTTTCTGGCGATGCGGTGTTTTTCAAAAATTGTCCTTTGAAAACTATAGTTAGATTCGGTAATAAGAAGAAGTTTTTGGCATCATGATTATGGGACATTTTTTGATGCTGAAAAGGATTGGAAACCTTGCACATAGAGCTGACTTACCATAGAAGATGGCAGGTGTGCGCAACATATTCCATTTTTCGCATCTTCAGAAGTTATGCGTAACTCAGGAGTGATTATTGCACTGGATCAACTAGATGATATTAAAGTTGAACCTGAAACATTGAGGCCTCAAAGCCTATTCTTATAGTTGGGCGAAGTACAAAGCAACTTAGGAGGAAGATATTAAAGCTAGTAAAGGTTCAATGGAGTGAAAGCGAATGCGATAGCACTTAAGAGATTGTGGAGAGCACATAGACTGCTTGTACAGCTCTCTTGACTTGTTGAGACTCCATTTTACCACATTTACATTCACATTTAGAATATTTCTTAATTTACTATCTTGGATGTTAGGGTTATCCGTTATGCTGTTTGATTACTATGCACATTCATTGGCTGTTATGCGTGCTTTATTTTGATTGCATTGTTTATGTTTGATATAACATCCCCCGCTTCGAGACCAGAAAATAGACACCGACGATGCTGCAGTCACTACTGGAATAATTTTAAAGCGGTAAAGTGAGTTCAATACTATTGTACACAATATTAAACAAAAAGAGAAGCTAAATAAATTTTCATTTCATCAAATTGTTCTACAATGATTCATTGCATCATCATTAACCCATCTCTTTCCCATGTAGGGTAAATATAATAAGAAATAAAAAAAGCGTAATGCCAGACATACGAAGATGTTGACACAACACTTAACCAATTATAATTCTCGGTTTTACACAGTCCAATTTTCAAAATAACTTTTATACGTCCTTCCAAAAGATACGTGTCCAATCCATCAACTTAGCCTGCTTGAATGAGTACCGTGAGATTATGAAAAATAATAAAAATACAAATCAACATAAATTCTGGTATTAGTAACTCTGTACCCTGCACTTCTCATTCAATTATGAACCATGTCATATTTATATCAAAAATTCAAATTAAGTATACCCTATACTCAATATTCAATTATGAACCAAACCATACAAACTTCCATCATCCATAAAAACATCACCTAATCTCATGTTTAGGTGTTTACCTTTATATAATCATTAACTAACCTTAATGATTACCACCCTAGGCCTATCTGTCACTAATCTTTTCTCGAACAATGTCACTGGATCGAATGTCCACTCATTCCATCATGGGAGCCAACACGACTAGAGCCACCCCAACTATCCTAAGAGGTTGAATGTAAATACCCTAAAAACATTCCAACAAACATCCTTACTGAGCATTAATAGCCCTTCTTAGTCCCGAATCATTATTGTTCATGTTTCCAGTTCATTTTATTTATAATACATCCCTGATTTTTTGGCATTGTACCTTGGCACCTTGCCATAGCTCCTCTTTAGAGTTGTAATCTTTATGGATTGAACCCTATTATGGCATGCTGCCATATACCATATACCATAGGACATTAAACTTAATAGTCTTGGCACCTTGCCATCATATAGCTCTATGAGCCGATATATTTTTATGCTCATGGTTAGAACCCTTTTCCTCCATTCATTATTTGTGTACCATATAGTTTTTTTAGATAAAATCTTTTTATCTTTAATGTGAATGATACCTTGTAATTTATTAGCTTCTCTATGCTTTTTTTCATTTCAAAGATAATACAATTTTAACTTATAAAACTTCTTTCATTATACCATCCCTATAAAATAGTCAATCAGCACTTGGAAACTATGTTCCAAAGTGCACTATGTATTCTTATTTTACTTAGTAAAATTTAGCTTCCCAAGTTATCCAAAATTGACCATAGCTGTCTCATATTGGCTTTTCTAAAGTCATCGCAAGTTAAGCCTACTTGGTACAAGTTGGCTTCTACCTAATCCATCATACGTTAATTTTCCTAGGCTACCACTAGTTGACCCTCAACGAGCAGTGCAAGTTGATAGTTTATTAGCTATCATAAGTTAAGCTGTTATGAGCTATTGTAAGTTGATAACTCCACTGGTCATCGCATGTTGAGCTTTAAGTAGTAATCGCAAGTTGGCTTCCCCAAGCATCGCAAGTTGACTTTCTAAAGCCTATTAAAGTTGACGTCCCCAAACGATCGCTAGTTGACTTCCCTAAGCCATCGCGAGTTAACCACCCCAAGCCATCAAAAGTTAAGCTTCCTTTGAGTGATTGTAGGTCGAGTAATGTATAGCTATCGCAAGTTGACAGCTGCCGCTAATGTGCCGTAAGGAGCTACAACTCTTCTAATAGCTATCGCAATTTGACGTCTCATTGGTATCGCCTAGTTGCTTATTACAGGGTTTATTGCAATATTGTAAATATGTTGAAAAATGTTATATTACCTTATTAAGGAAATACTTCACACCAAACCCTACTTGGTGTCGAATTCTGATTTGTCAATATTTACCTTTATGGTTTTCCTTCTAAAATTTGCTAATCACACCTTCTATTAATCAATCCACTGTCTTTAATTAATTTATTCTTCCCAATATCAATTAATTCTTACAAAATCGAAAATTAATAGGAAAAATCCAGAAAATTCGTTAAAAAGCATATATATCACGTCTTACCTCTCATCAAAATTTTAGGTCAAAATGATTAATTTCAACATTTTTAATGATTAATTTTCCAATGTCAACCATTTTATTAATTTAAAAAATCCATATGAAATCCAGATAGTTTCCATAAATAACGAAATTAAAAACCCACCTTTATTATACTCATATACACACATTTATATTCAAAACACAAGCAAGCACTATAGACTATATTTCTACACATGCAACAAGATTTCATCACAGATTTATGAACTATTTTTAAATAAAAGGTTTACGCACAATCCATGGAAAAGCAGAGAACAATGTCGTATTTGTTTTCCTGGAATAGTTGAATTTATCTGGGATTATTTTGAACCTATTTTTTTGAATCTGACCGAGATGAATTTATTTGTTGAACTTAAAATCCTGTTTGTTGAATCTGCTGTTTGATCCAGAGAGGTTGTGCGGTTGTGTTGATTCTTGAAGTTGTTATTGAATTCATCTTCCTTTGATTTCTGGTTTGCAAATTTGTTGAGTTTGCTTGTTTAAAGTTGAGTTGAAAAGTTTGTTTTGGTTTTGTTTATATTAAGAAGAAGAAAGAATAGTACAGAGGAAATATTTTAACTGAAGAAGATTTGAACAGCTTTTCTAAAAAAAATCATTGTTATATACTCCATTCTTATTAAAACAAGGTTTGCCACTTATTCTCAAATGTGACAAATGTATTCTTCTTTAGTTCCTTAATTGACAAATGTGTTACTCCTTAATCACTAAGTTGACAATTGTGAAGACTTGTTTATATATATTTATTTCTATATATTTCTTATTTTTATAAATGTTTATAATTCATTTTGATTAATTTCTTATTCATATTAACATGTTTTAATGTTTATCTCAATTAGCTTTTTAATGTTTGTATACAAATTATCTTTATTAAGTACATACTTTTATGTTTTATTTATATATTTTTAAAATATATTTTCCAAAGCTAAACTTTAAAGAAAGAAAATTTAAAAAGAAAAGGATATTAAATTAAATCTTATTTTAAAGTTTTAAACTAAAAATATTGTATGTAAATATATATAAACTAAATTTATTTCAAGAACCAGTTTTTTTAAAGAAAACAAATTAAACTTTTATTACAATATACTATTTTAAGCTATTATATTTTTAAATAAAATAAATATTTACTTTAAGTGTTTTTAAAAATAAGATAAATTTTTAAATAGCTTTTGAAAAGTTTTAGATATATTCAAACAAAATTTCCAAATTATAATACATATACATATATCATAATTTGAAAACTATTAAATTAAAACCAAACTTCCTATTCACAATGTATACACACATATACATTATAAAAAGAATATATTTTTATTAGCATAGAAAGATAAATTTTTATCAATTATATATTATTAACTTTGAAAAGAAGAAAATTTGCCAAATTAAATTATTATTATTATAAATTTTGAAAAGATAATATTTGTCAAATTAAATAATTATTAGTTTTGAAAAGATTAATTCTATTAAAGTAGATTACTAAATCAATATTGCACATTTTAAAATAATTATTAATGGAAATTATTAAATAAATATTGCCCAAAATTCCGGGACATCATATTCCCCCCTTAAAAGAATTTCGTCCCCGAAATTTAAAAGCAAAGATAATTTAATAATCCCACACAGATTTTATTTTAAAATAGCGAGCATATGCTATCAACCATATACTAGCAATCATAGCAACCAATTCAAACAAACAATTCTAACTATCCAGACAAAATTCTTGATAGAACTTCCTAGAGTTTCCCTGGTACAAACACAGGGATACTCGCTCTACTGAATCTAAACTGGCTACACTACTCTGATCCTGAGCTCCTATATCTCTAGATCTATAATCAAAATAGGATATCAAACCACAAATAAGACCTGTTCAATCACCCTGATTTGTTGGTTCTAAAACCAATGATCAATCATACACGTACTCCCTCAGAGATACGTGAAATACATTACGAATCCCAACCATCCGAACTGACAATTCAATCTTGTAGACCAAAGTACTTAACCTTATGAGCATACAGAAAGATCTAATACACTTCTGAGCTAGATTTCCAATCTTGTCCAAATCTTACTGCTTTTATGATTGGAGAAAACTTATCCAAAATTAAATTTCAGACTTTGAATTTCGAATTCCTTTCTGGAAAACTCTTCTACCGATCCTGGCTGCCTTCAACCTTCTTGATCAACTCAATCTTCGCAGATGCCTCTCGGATCAAATGTGGACCAAAAAATAGACGATCTCTGGATCTTACTCAACAAAATGGTTCTCCCAAGATCCATCGAAATCCACCCCACAAACTCTACTACACAATCATCGTTGGAATTCGAGCTTACTTCTCCAATCCGAAAAATAAAACAGGTGCACAAGACAACCGAGCCTTCAGATCCCGAATGAACTTCCTATAAAACCCTCTGATCCAAGACAAACACAAACTTCCAAGGAATCTGAGGTTGCTTCTATTCTGAATAGCTGTCATCTTGCTTCCGCTGCACAACTCTGATCTGAAGAAGATGAGAATGATGTTGATGAACACAAGCACAGGCTTAATCAACTCATCCTGGAAACATTGTCCATCAAATTCCATAAAATCTTAGTGACCTATCCGATACGGTCACAAATACCACAACAAAAATCCAGCCAAAGAACTAGATCCGATCAATCCTGACTACTTGACCAGCCCTCTCTCTCTAGGAGCCCTCCTTCTACTAGGTTGAACCACCAGTAATGCCCCAAGAACCAAGTCGATACAGAACTCCATCTTCCGATGCGGATGCAAACCTTGGCTTCTCGAAGATAACCGAAAAATATCAAACCACTTCGATAGCTCCACATCCTCTAGAGATGCCTCGATCCAAAGCAAAGATTGCTAAGAAAACTTCCGAACCATCGCAAGTCACTTTTGCGATTCTACCTAGTTTAGATTCCAAAGAAACTATTCTCTCTTCACAAATTAGAACAATTTAAGCCTTCTTAATCAAAAGAAGAAACTGATAGTCATCCTCAACCACCAACATTATACCCTACTGAGCTTTTAGAAGAAGTGGGCAAGCCTTCACCATCTTCCCTGCCCGCTGATAGAAGAATCACAAAGACTTCTGAACCATCGAAGAAACGGACCACTCTGCTGCTTCTAGACGCCACCTCTAGGACACTGCTAAGCCAAGGGACCTTCCTGACAGCACACTCAATACCTTCGAGTTGCCATGCTGCCAAAGACTTCCTTACCTAAAAGCTCCTCAAATCACAAGGCTATATCAACCAACTCCATAAAAGAGCCTTCAAGAAGGGAAGATCTCTCTCAAGAAATTCGGGCTTCAAACAAAGCACAAACACCTTGCTAAACCGAGTCTTAATTCCAATGCAGACAAGACTCCTTCCTAAGCTAGCCAAGATACCATCATTTGCTTCTGCACTACCGACTAACCCAAATTCTAGAAAATCCGCTCACACAAGCGCAACCAAACTTACACTTCAAAGATGGACTCCAAACCTTAAAAAGGTTTTCTTCAGAGATTGGTGAAATCCTCACACTATGCTGCAAAGCTTAATCGAGATGCCCAATACTACCCTGGCAGATACACTTCCAATCTCAACACTCGGACTTCTTCCACTAGTGATAGTCGTGCTATACACACCACTACCCCTCCTACCTCTAGAACTCATGTTGGCAAACCCGAACAGATAACCTAACAAAATAGGTAGGTATAATATATATATATATATATATATATATATATATATATATATATGTACATGCATACATATACAAGTATGCTCTCTCAAGAAAGAATCTCTCCAAAGCATAGGTATTCACTCAACCTAGCGCTCTGATACCATAATGTAACGACCCGCCTTTCATTCCACAGAAACACGCATCATTAAGAAGAAAGAAAGGGATAAAAAAGAGAATAGATAGAAAAGAAAGAACCAAACAACATCATAATCTCCCAGCGGAACGAATAAATTATATTATATCACATAAGATTTTACATAATATCATATACATCAGAGTTATATAACTCTTAAAACATAAACTAGACAGTTATAAACACCCTTCTAGTTATTACAACTCAAGTACATCACAGAGAAATAGATACAACACTAGCACAGCGGAACCACTATATATCTACTCGCTAAAGCCTCCTGCTCCATATTTCCTCCAAAACTCGTCAAAGCTAACCTGAATCCCTTGGCCACTCGTAAAAATTTGAGTACCCAACAGTTCAATAAAAAAGAAAATAAACTCTGGGTCAGACATGGGTCTGGTGTGAGTAAACAGGTTAAAGTTGCTTAACATTGAAAACCTTTGGAAGCAAAAGGTATCTCGTAAGACTTTCCGCACATAAACACGGAAAAGTTTTTACCTTACGATAACCAAAACAGTTGATAGGAAATCCAGTTACATTATAATAGGGTCTAGGGTTTACGAGTAAATATAAAATAGCTGAAATTGTCACATTCATTGAATTCTAGCTACTAGCCACAAAGTGGGTTATACAATCAAAACCGCAAAGGGCACGTAGGAAAAATGGGTTTCCATCAATGGCAGGGATACTGGGGTACCGCCTGTCATAGTAGGTGGCCTAGATCACCGTACCGGGGATCCACCCTAAATCCCCTGCAACGCAAAGCCGGAACCATCCCATACTGGATAGTCCCGAACAAGACAACCCCGCAGATGGCCGTCGCCAACTTCCCACTAAGCCGAATAAAAGGAACCTCTAGACAGGGGTAAATCTCATCCTACTTAGGTGCTACCCACTTAGCCTTGCTGCACCTCCCCTGTTTTAGCCATTCCTGGTTGATGAGGCTTGAGGCTACGATTACCTTTATAGAACATATCTATCTTAAAATTCTCATCGTCCTCCCGACGATGTTCTGAAAGCATTCAATCCATACAAGTTCGTTCCGGGTTCGAATGAAACCGAAGGCACTATCTCGCTACACTCGTTTTGGAACCACCCTTAGAATTATAGCCCTTGCACTCTAAATCTACATCTCGAATCTAAAAGTACTACCCTCATTAAACTCGTATTGGAATCACCCTCAGAGTTTTAACGACGAATAGTCCTTACACCTCGAGACTTCACTTTTCACTTGAGATTCACGACCTAACGTTTAGTTTGGATCAATGTGGTTTTTGAAATTCCAAATTTAGAAAACCGATCCCGTTCTCGCTGAAATCCAAACGCCATCTTAATGTCCAAGTGGTTTAAGTTTGAATAATTTAATTCAATTTAAAATATTGAATTCACACAGCATATTTCACAGATAAATATCACACATTTAACACAGCTATAAGCAACATCACATCATATCACATCACAGATTATCAAACTATAAGTATCATTTAATGCAGTCATTCTATTCAAACAATCATCCACACATAGGAATTATTAATCCCTATTATAATTAATTTAATCAACTTAAATTAATTATTTGAGAATTAATCACCTAATCCTGCTTAAATCAATCATTAATTAATTAATTACAAATCTTTTAATTAATTAATCACTTTTTTAATCACCTTATAAACCGATTAATTAATCTTTAATTATAGATTAATTATCCTTTAATTATTCTTTTAATTAATTATCCTTGATTAATTATTTCCTAATTGCATTAAGTAATTAGCCTTTAAATTAATTACATAAATTAATTATACTTTAATCATTTATTAATTAATCCTTAATTACTTTTTATTAATTAATTAACTATAATTAATTACATTGATCCTTAATTAATTATATTAATTAATTATACTATAATTACTCCATTGATTAGTTATCTTATAATTAATCATATTTATTAATCAATTAAACCTTTAATTATCCTCATTAATTACATTAATTAACGATCCTCTAATTACCTTCATTAATTAGTTATTCTTTAATTTCATTTAATAATTAACCTTTAATTAATCACATTCATTAATCAACCTTGATTAATCACATTCAGTAATTAACTATCATTAATTACTAACAATAATTAATTAATTTCTTAATTAATTAATAAATCCTTTAATTAATTACACTGAGTAACTAATACGCAATTACTTCCACTAAGTAATTATTCTTTAATTACTTTTCATCATGCAGTCCTCCTTTAATTACAGCTAGTAATTATCCACTAATTACTGCACTAAGTAATTATACTTCATTAATTACATTAAGTAATTATACTTAACCAAACATCAAGTGATTATCTTTAATTAAGTAACTAAAATTAATCACATTAACTTAATTAATTACACTGAGTAATTAATTCCTTTAACTACTTTATTAAGTAGTTACCTTTAATAATTCTTTTAATATTAAGTAATTAATCTCTAATTTCATCCATTACTTAATTATTTCTTAATTAATTAACCTTGATTAATCAATCCTCAATTAAGTAATCAACTATCCTAAATTAATTACACAAATTAATTTATTTTAATTTAATTACCTAAATCAAGCATCTTAGTTAATTTAAGTAATTACACTTTAATCACTGTTGTTAATAAAACTTGATTTAAGTTAAGATAACTCATATATTTCATTAAACTCTTACCCATCATTTTAATTTAATTAAAAGTTTGAAAATTGGTTTATACAAAATCAACATCCTTTGATTTATAAAAGTTAAATTCTTTCACTTAAATCACATCTCAATTTCAACAATTACATTTTTATTTGAAATCGTTTATGGACCAAATACTTGATTCAACTAAAGCAATATTTATAAAAATCAAACTATATTTTTAAACAAAATTTAAAACTTTGAAGATTCATACTTTTAAAACCTGAATTTGTTTAAAACATCATTTTTCCAAACTTAAACATTTTATACATTTCAGAATTGGTTAAAGCCTTGTTCTAAATTTGCTTTCCATTAAATTTTTTAAATTTCATTTTATAGCTAAGATTGGACAGGTTTTTAAAAATTGGAACAAACGTTTCCGAGCCAAAACAACAAATTTTTTCGAGACAAACCCATGAAAACTCGAGACAACAAATAAAGCAACCTCACTTCGACAATCCCCGAGTCGAACACGAGAACCCCATGAGAGAAACCCCGGGCCACTTCCCCAACCCCAAAACCCAGATGCACAGAACATCCATCAGAACATGCACGATCGGAAAACTCAACGCCGGTCAACTCTCCGACTCTCACCAACTCACAATCTACCTCGACAAACGCCACGACGAAGCAGAACAACGAAAGTCGATGGCAAACCCAAAATCGATATCTCGATCGAAACTGGAAAATGAACACGATTGAAAAATCTCCTCTGGCCGTCGATTTGGACCACGAGCACCCTCGTCGTCCCTACCAGAGAGTCCCCTCGACTTCCAGCACAGATCCCCTCCATCGCGCACCATTCCGATCCACCATAGCCACCGCACGAATCCCTTCAACACCAACGACTCACCTGAGCATAAAACCCTACTTCCTCCTTCTCCGGCCACCACTGCCAACAATAAAAACCATTGCCATTTTTCCTGAGATCCTTGACTTCCCGACCACCTTCAGACCAAACACCAAGCTTTCGCTCGCCTTCGATTGCCGGCAAATGATCAAAATCCCAAAAACGAGCAATTCAGATTACTCATCGAAACCCAAACTAAATATCACAATCCTTACACCTAAATTCATGATTTGGCTTCACTTTCCATATTATATACTCAGAGATCTAAATTAACACGTTTGAATTTTACCCATTTGTTGATTTCTACTATAATTATAAATTATACAGAGCATTAACCAAATACAGTCGCTTAAAATTATTTTTTTAAAACAATAACACATTGTTATTAACATTTTCTTTTTAGTAAACACAGCCTAATATGGATTATTTAGGAAGACAGGAATTATTTTGTGATGAAGTTGAGCCTGTTGCTAATAACAGAGCACAAAGTATAATATACAGAGATAAGTTGCAGGCATATTATACTCATATACACACATTTATATTCAAAACTCAAGCAAGCTATAGACTATATTTCTACACATGCAACAAGATTTCATCACAGATTTAGAAACTGTTTTGAATAAAAGGTTTACTCACAAGACATGGAAAACCAGAGAAAAATGTTGTATTTGTTTTCCTGGAACAGTTGAATTTATCTGGCATTATTTTGAATCTGTTGTTTTGAATCTGATTGAGTTGAATTTATTTGTTGAACTTAAAATCCTATTTGTTGAATCTGCTGTTTGATCCAGAGAGGTTGTGCAGTTGTGTTAATACTTGAAGTTGTTATTGATTTCATCTTCCTTTGATTTCTGATTTGCAGATTTGTTGAGTTTTCTTGTTTAAAGTTGAGTTGAAAATTTTGTTTTGGTTTTGTTTATATTAAGAATAAGAAAGAATAGTACAAAGGAAATATTTTAACTGAAGAAAATTTGAACAGCTTTTCTTTTAAAAAATATCATTGTTATATACTCCATTCTTATCAAAACAAGATTTGCCGCTTGTTTCTCAAATGTGACAAATGTATTCTTCATTAGTTCCTTAATTGACAAATGTATTACTCCTTAATCGCTAAGTTGACAAGTGTGAAGACTTGTGTATATATATATTTATTTATTTCTATATATCTCTTATTTTTATAAATGTTTAAAATTCATTTTGATTAATTTCTTATTCATATTAACATGTTTTAATGTTTATTTCAATTAGCTTTTAAATGTTTATATACAAATTATCTTTATTAAGTACATACTTTTATGTTTTGTTTATATATTTTTTAAAAAAAATTCCAAAGCTAAAATTTAAAGAAGGAAAATTTAAAAAGAAAAGGATATTAAATTAAATCTTATTTTAAAGTTTTAAACTAAAAATAATGTATTTAAATATATATAAACTAAATTTATTTCAAGAGCCAATTTTTTTAAAGGAAAACAAATTAAACCTTTATTATAATATACTATTTTAAGCTATTATATTTTTAAATAAAATAAATATTTACTTTAAGTGTTTATGAAAATAAGATAAATTTTTAAATAGCTTTTGAATTTTTTTAGACCATATTCAAACAAAATTCCCAAATTACAATACATATACATATACATATATATATATATATGTATGTTCTATAATTTGAAAAAATATTAAATTAAAACCAAACTTCCTATTCACAATGTATACACACATATGCATTATAAAAAGAATATATTTATATTAGCTTAAAAAGATAAATTTTTATCAATTATATATTATTAACTTTGAAAAGAAGAAAATTTTCCATTAAATTATTATTATTATAAATTTTGAAAAGATAACATTTGTCAAATTAAATAACTATTAGTTTTGTAAAGATAAATTGTGTTAAATTAGATTATAAAATCAATATTACACATTTTAAAATAAGTATTAATGGAAATTATTAAATAAATAATGCCCAAAATTCTGGGACATCATAGATATTGTAGTATACAACTCAAAAAATCAAGGGACGATATTTTTGGAAAATGATAAACAATATAATAAATATACAAGTAATAAAGAAAGTTACTGAGTTGCCTTTCATGATTTCATCCCTTTCAACCCATTGTTATTAGATAAGTCAACATGCTTCATTGTTTTGGCATAAGGAAAGGAGAAATCTTCCTGGAAGCTAATTGAAAAATAAACTGAATTGTGTTTTTTAGAACTTGAGAAGATTAAATGAGCTCTCGCATAATTAACACAACATTCAACGATACTACTTATCGGTTAATATGTTACTTCCCGGTTTGATGAGATAACTTGGCTAAGTATACTCGTACTCATTACCAGTTAACATGGATCAATCATACGATGAAAAGATTAGGTGTTGTATTAAGGATAAAAGTAGATGCACAGTTTGATTTTTGGTTCAACACATGTGCTGTGGTGGAATAATGTTGATGAGCACTTTGTGTTTATTTTTACATTGCAAGATAAACTCTGAAATCACTTGCTCCACTACAAAATATAGTTAGAGAAGCAGGTACTTGCAGTTTATTTATAACGAATAATTTTTCTTCCTGTGTAGGAATGCATTTAGGCTTCTAAACAACAAAATTTGAAGTCAGCGACTATTAAAGAAAAGTGAAAGTAGCAACTTTAAAAAAAAAGTTCTTTCAAAATACTGATTGTATTTGGCTTCAACAATAAGGAAACACCAGATCACACAAGATCAGTATATCGATTTATGGCTTTCAAGTTGGTATGCTTATAAGTCCATTGACAAAAGATATACAAGTTAAGTATGAGGATTTTCTTACAAGTCTCATTTCTGACCAAAAAATGTATATGGTGCACAGTGGTGAAAAAAGTCTCCATGAATATTTGTTTTCCCGTTCTCCTGTGTAATATAATCCTACTTTTTATCTTATGTTAACTTCAAAACATGGTGTTTTAGTTCTTCTATTATTGTTTTTCTGAATGGCTGTTCTACTTTCTTCGTACTAATACAATATATTGTTGTTTATTATAATGTTATATTATATTTGCAGAGTTATCATAATGCATTTATCTATCAAGTTCATATACGATATGTAAACTTCTTCATGTTAAGAGAAAAAGCCATGATTCATGAATTATTGATCCTATTTTAAAAAAAACGTATGTCCATAATAATATTAATAATGCTTTTAATGAATATTAACATTCATGTTGTCGTCAAATCAAACTCATGGTATCTCTTTGTACTCTAAGTAAGTCATGAAAGAATATTTATTTAACCAAATTATATGTGATGACTCATGTAAATTTAAAACGAAGGCTCTAGCCCTTTTTTGTAGACGATAATCTATTTTTTTAAAATTTTAACACGCGACGATCTATATTTTAACGCGTGATAACCAAGTAAAATTTTAACACGTGACAGTTTATATTTTAACGTGCGATAACTGAGTAAATTTTCAGTGTGCGGCGGCCTATATTTTAATGCACGATAACTGAATAATTTTTAACGCGCGATGACTCATATTTTAACGCGTGAATACGAAGTAAAATCTTAAGGAACAATAGCCTATGGTTTTAAAAAGAGAGGGATGACTTTTTTTATAACACTTGGAAGATTTTACTCTATTTTGGGGTTAAATTTTACTTAAATAAAAAGGTGATTTCAGTAGTGAGTATGGTCAGATTTAAACTCCCGAGTGAGTAGAATTGCATCCGGGTGATTATGAAGATCGAAATAGTGTTAAGATGCCCGAACTGATCAAAAGACATGACTCATTGACATTTTAAAAACCAAATTTAAGATTTAAGGGTGGAGATTTGGGTAGGATCGTGCCCTATCCTCTAATTTCTTATCCCATGCTTGGTCAGATACATGATTCCACTGCATAGGGTTTAGCCAAAGGACATGCGAAATTGAGATTATGCAAAGAAAGAAATTGTATTATCTAATAAAATACATGCAAATAGAAAAACATATAAATTATTTTTCACATCGGTGTTACTCTTTGCTTACTGCATGATAGTAATTTTATGGAGTTGCTATATCCATAATCCTTCCTGCTTCCAAATAACAGTAACATTCCATTTATTGAATATAATATATCTAATTAATTATGAATTTGGATGCATATTCATTAAGGAAGTGCCTACTATGTCTATAAATAAAACTTTGTACATCATAAAATGCTACAAAGTGCATTATTGAATTAATACATGTATATTGTGATTAGATGCAGGCCCACCTGGACATGCTTATATACTTGTAAGACAGATAGTCATTTGTAATTAAGATGGATAGTCAGTTGGAGATTTAGACGGATAGTCTAATAAATTGTGATAGGCAGTCTAATAGATGTTGTATGACTGCAAATGCTTATTTTCTATGTTCTAACCATTGTGGATGCAGAAGCATATGGTCATTGTGTTTTTGTTAAGATACTACTGAAGGGAAAACCATTCGCTCAATGGTGTACGCTCACTAGATACCTGTTTGATTCGAGATGGCAGGTTATTGTTCACATCAGACTGTTTATCCAACCCGAAGATTTTGTTTTCACCCTCAAACTCTCATTTGAGTAGGTCGGAAGTAAGGGTTTTTAGGTTTCCAGTAAGACGAATAAGCTCATATGTCGCTCTTGTAGTATTTTATAATAATTATATTTTCTCTGAAAGAGGGATTGTGAATGGGATTATGTAATGAATATGAAATGTTATTTATGAAATGAAATGTGAAAGCTTGCTATTAAATTGTGTTAAATTTGTTTCATATTCATGTGCTTTTGATTATTTATATGACTAACATGGATGCATCTTATCATCGAAAATTAATAACCATAGATGATTGTTGCATCTGTAACACTTAGTTTGAGGCCTCAAAGTAGGGGATGTTATAGTTGATGAAGGATTTGATCCTGAAAACAAGTTCTAGCCGCCTCCTTATCCCTATTGACTTCCCCTAATCATAATTTTCTATGTAGATGGCCTCTTCATTTTCTTTAAATCATACTTTAAGTCTTCAAATCTGAGTTTTCTCAATGAATGCACTAAAATGGTTGAACCAAGAATGGCATAAACAGCCGATAAAGTATCAAATATGAAAGTTACAGAAGAGAATAGATAAATGCAAGAAAAAACACAAAATTTTATTGTGGGTCGGCGAATACTTAAGCCTATGTCCACTTTATCCTTTTTTTAATTATTGAACTTTTCTCCTACAAAGTATATTTTACAATTTGGTATCACTCAACTCGAGTGTGAGTTGTATAGAGACTAGTTCAGAGTCACGTCTCTCAACTCATTGTAATTAATAGTTCAGAATGAAGATCAATGAAGAAGTCCCTTTGAAGTGAGCCTCTACTCCTATATATAGATGAAAGTTGGCGAATTTGGCTTTGAAATTCCCTATACATGTTCTCTACTTTCACCACATCACTCCACAAAAAACTCATGACGAACTTGACCCATACTCCACAAAAAACTTGAACCCGAGTTGTGAACCTCAACTCAGTGCCTAGCTGAGGTCGACCCAAGTCGAGTTGGGATTTTGCTCGAGCTTGCTTTGACTCCATCTTAAAGTTGCTTTTCTCTCATGTTCATTCCTTCAACTTTTACTTGGGTTTTCACCATCTTTCCCATGTTTCACTTCAAGCATTACTCATATTTGACTTATGCTTGATTGAGTTGTGAAGTTTGCTCCCCTTTTGAACTATTTATTTTGTATAAGTTCCACTCCGTCATATTATGTCATTTTCCAAGTAGTTTATATCCATTTTATCATAGCTCCTCAGTCTAGTTCAATCATTTGGGTCTATTTGAGGATTGTGAAATTTTTGCTAGTAACATCATTCTTGCACTTACATACCACCACCAAATTCCATGTGTCTTCCATCGAGCTCATCTTGTATTTTAGGACGTGGATTACCAATTTGGTTTAGGAATGATAATTTTATAAAGGTAGGATTATCGTTTTGAATCATTGGAATTAGCGTGATGGAATCAGATGACCACCACATGTCCAAGATTCATGTTGTGTGTTGATGAGTCTTGCTCAACTCTGCTTTATAGGGATAAACTATGGTGTAGTTTCTCCTTCTATTTTGTTGCTTAAAGTGTGTGTGCCTTGCCTTGACTGAGTTATACTGCATAGTTAGTTATAGTATTGCACTGCTAGTTGAGCCATGGCTATTGTCAGTGTTTATCTTAAGAAAACCTCTCTTATGTTGCTATATGTATGAAAAGAGATTTAACGACCCACACTTTTACGTACCGATGGATCATGAGATATTATTTTCAAATGACCTTATACTGGATTAAACTTTGGGTAGTACCATGTTTTGAAAATTTTGGCCGTTAGAATAAATTGTGAAGAGTTGTAACCTTGAAATCTTGTAAGAGTGACAACTTTTAATAGAAGTCGAATTGGGGTTCAAAACTTGTTTCAAATGAAATATATGATGTTTTATCCTTTTATAAAGTGGTCATTATAGATTTTTGGTGATGTGCTTTAGGAGATATAATAGTTTTCAGTTAGACAGTTTTTAGGCAAATTGGGTGGTAATTAGCCTTAGCCATAATTAAGCCCACTAAACCATTTCGAGAATTGTATAAACTGCAGCACTAGAGATAACCACCAAACTCTTTTCTTCTTCCTAAAGACATATCTAATCTTCCATTAGTCAAATATCCCATCAAATCCATCATTTCTTCATACTAAATTAAGTTATATCATGAGATTGCAGGTTGTTTAGTAAGGAGATCAGCAAGAGACTTTCAAGTTAGCATTTTTGGATTAGGGAATTCAAATCTATTATTATTCATCTCAGATCTAGCTTGATTTGAGTGATTTTAATATTTTGCATCAATAAGTGAGCAATCTATAACTTCATACCTTTAAATATGCTTATGTCTTTTAGAAACATATTTTGGATCCACTTTTAAACTCAAAAATGTGTTTTTGATAAATGAATACATATGAATTTAAATGGTTTTTAAATGATTTTAATATGGTTTTCCATATCATGGTTCATTACATGTATGTTAGAATATGATATGGATGCTATACAAATTGTTATGATATGATATGATGCTTGTTTTTCTTATTTGTATCTTTTGATTGCATGCTTGAATTGGAAGAAACTCTTACCAAAAGTGAATTGTGAATTAAGTCATTCTATGGGCAAGGATCTTCGTGTAGATAGAGTGGCTTAGTGAAGCGCTCTCCGATTCGAATACACATGTGATGGAAGATCCAAAGTAATGGAACAAACTTTAATGGACCGACTCTAGAGTGTTTTGGAGTTGGATCGATGTAAAGGTGATTGCATGTAGATCGAAGAGACAAATCAGATTGGGATCAGTTGAGAAAGGCCAAAAAGCGAGTTCGCCAAATTTTGGCTAAGTCAAGATGGATCGATGTCGAACCATATTTTTGGTTCGTTAGCTTGATTTGGCTCAAGGAAAGTGGAATATTAAGGGCATGAGGAAAAATGAGGTTGAATTCGAGGCTTGATGGAAAATACATGAAAGGAGTCCCAAATAAGATCGATCAGTGTAGAAATGGGCATGTTAAAAAATGCTTAACATTGAGAAGTGAAGACATGGGATCTACTTCGGGAAGATGGAACAAACATGGAAGCAACTTCGTTCTAACTTGGTTCGACAATTAGGGCGTAAGTACATAGCAAAAATCTAGTTAAGTACAACATGAGATGGATTGGTAGTTTGATACTAATCTAAGGATATTCTACAAAAACATGGGGCTGACTTTAGGGAAGGTTCATGATTGATCATAGGTACTAAAGCTGGGTGGTTTGCATGCCACGAATTAAATACCAATCGATCTAGAATGGCTGAAATGTAGTTCTCACAGTGAAGTGATGTGAGTGTAATTTCGAGGAAAGCATATGGTGACTTTAGGAAAACTTCAGAGCAACCACAAGGCAATGTAACTTTGAAAACTTGATGATTTGAGTACTGCAAATCAAGTCTTTCAAATGAGAAGTGATTATGGCATCTAGTAATCGTCTGAGCAGGCAAGATTAGAGTGACGATGACTTGTGGAGTAAAACTAGTGGATTCTACTAGCGGGACACATGCTAAGGTTTATTAAGTAACATGGCGGTTGTAATACGTGCTTTTAGAGAAGATATATGTGAGGACATTCAACTATGTTCCCTGGACCTTAGCGATACTCTAACTAACGTTAGTGATGGAAAAACACTAGAGATGGAATATATTCGAACATCGATACGATCGCGATGTTGACTAGTCAATAACCTTAGTGATAGTGATACGAGCTTATGGTCTAGCTAATATGGTTATCCGATTTAAGCACATAGAGCTAACTTTGCTAATATCAATAAAGATTTTGCTAGTCTTGGAGATAAGCTGTCTATAAGGATGAAGGCAACGATGAGAGTAACAAATTGGCTTGATACATTTGAATGTATTTTTGATGAGCTAGAGCTAGAGGATGATCAGAAAAGGAAGCTGACTTCTAGGCAACATCAAAAAAGGGCTATAGCTTGGTGGAATTCCAGTAATGTTTCTACTGCTGAGGACTAGTTCACTTAGGATGGCTTTAGCACTCATTTTGAAGAGATTTTTATCTCAACCGCTTAAAAGTCGATTCTATTTTGGAAGTCAGTTGATCTGAATCGGGGTGATATGTTTTTCTCAAAATATGTTGCTGAGTTCGACATGTTATCAAAATATGGGATGTCGTTTATCGGCATTCCTTAAAAGGAGAATGAGAAGTTCATCATCGACTTAAATGATTACCTTGATAAGGGGCTAGCGAGTCACTTTGATGAGAGCTTTGAGAAGATTATAAAGAAGGCTTTAAGGCAGTAGGACTTGTACCTAAAGCCGATAGCTACCGTTGTTCGAAAAGAAGAGACTAAACCACAACTGGTTGGAGGTGGTAAGAGGAGTGGGGCAAAAAAGGAAAGAAGTAGTTCTAGGGCAAAGATAGCCAGAAAAAGGGCATATATGATCCCACCTATTACCAATATAGGCAGAAGGTCCATCTTTGTAATAATTGTAGGAGTGCATAAAGGAAGTGCTTTAACTGCAATAAGATTGGGCATATATGAGAAAGGAATTGTTTGGAGCCACCAAAAGATAAGCAAGCTGTGAAGGCTTATGCTTTGAATGCTTTTCCAACTTTGTTTAGTGCCACATCAACAAAGGAGAAGAGGAAGGGCACCATGACTCAAGGTATGCTCTTTATTTATGATATACATGTTCGTGTTTTGTTTAACACCATGGGAACACATTTATCTATATTAAGTGACATGGTAGATATGCTGGGAATGAGATATGACTTAATAGGCAAACCTGTGGCAATTTTGAACATTGTGGGAGGTTTGACTAGTTTGAGTATGGTTTGTCATGACTTATTTTATCTAGTCATGGATGTATATTTTCTTGTGATTTGTTTTTGCTTGGTTTGGTGGAGTTAGTATTATCTTGGAGATGGACTAGCTTTAGAGGTAATAAGTTGTGATCAACTGCGAGAGGCTATTGGTGACGATAGGGACATTTGATGAGCCTAGGCTAGAATTGAGCTATATGACTAAGAGTGCAGTGATGGTAAACTTTGTGTACTTGCTCGAGACCATATACGACGAGTTGTCATCAATACCCATTGTTAGAGAGTATCCTGATATATTTGAGGAGGTTATAAGATTACCACCACGTAGGGAGATTTTCTTCCATATCAATTTGGTGAAGGATGTTAGACTTATTGTATTACCTTTGAGACGTATGGTCCCAAAGATTAATGTAACTAGAGATAAAAGTGAATGAACTATCAAGGAAAGAGTTCATTCATAAAAGTATCCCGAAGTGAGGAGCTCTGTAGTATTTGCCACAAAGGCGAAAGTCTCCTCGAGACATTGTGTTAACTATCATAAGCTGAATAAGATGACAATAAAGAATAAGTATCCTCTTCTATATATATATAATTTATTCGATCATCTTCATGGTGTAAAGGATTTTCTCATTTGGATTTAGCAATGAGTTTTCACTAATTGGCATTAGCAATGGATAGCACGCCAGTTACCACATTTCATACTCCATTGGATTTTTTAAGTGATTTGTTATGGCGTTCAGGCTAAACAATGCATTGACATACTTTTTGGTCTTATGAATTGCATTTTCAAAGATCAACTGAATAAGATTATGTTTGTGTTTTCGTTACTGATATTCTTTTCTTTTCACGGATGGAAGAACATGAGATGCATTTGAGAGCGGTGCTTAAGACATTATTAAATCATCATTTGAAGGCTAAGTTTTTGAAGTGTCACTTATTTAGGTTATATTATTTCCAAGGAAGGCATTACTATAGCTCTTACCAAAGTAGCAGTAGCCAAGCATTGAAGGCCTAAGAATGCTATAGATGTGAGAAGTTTTCCTAAATTAGTGGATTAATATGGGTGGTTCATGTTAGAACCCCGATTTCAGTGACAACAACTATACAAACACTTGCATTCAATATACATAGGTATATATATCATCCATATGCAGGTAAAATTTTTGACCAAGACTTGAAGACCAACACAAGGATTATTGTACTGAAAAATATTAGTACATTCTGTTAACATTGTAAATAGATGATATGTACTATCTTCTTGAGTAATCTTTACAAGTATTTGCACACAAATCACTTAAAAGGAAGATAACAGAATATACAAGTGTTAGACGTCTGGCCTATGTGCTCATACGTTTGGCAACATGTTTTGTTTTTTAATCTTTATACAAAACAAGATATCTGGCTTATGTGCTCAGACGTCTGGCAGAAGTTCTGTTTTTAAGCTTTTAACGAGCTAGACGTCTGACACAAATGACCATGCGTCTGACCTGGGTAACGACCACTCTTAACCAAAAGACATCTTCTTCAATCGAAGAGTTACATCCTTCTATTTCGGTCATAACTCTTTCTTTTCAAACACTGTAACTCTTGGAACGAAATAGAGTGAACCAAAAGTTGTTACTTCTCAAACAAACCCTTCACCATCTATAAGTAAACATGAAATTGAAAGTTACTTTTAACTTGCTTTTCTGAACTTTCTTGCTTTATCTTCTAATATTTCAGAGATTTCCAAAAGCACTCACACACTTTGATTTCTTCCTAATAACAAAAGCTCAAACTACATACTACTCAAGGAGATTATTGGGAGAAGTTGTACTTATATTCAAAATTAGTGTTGCATAGAACACACATTTGTCAAAGAAATACTCTTGTATAAAAGCCAATTCCTCTGGGAGAAGCGAGGGTAGTTGGCTAGTGTATTTCCAAAGGGGAGCTTCGGGACTGGACGTAGGACGGGAGGTCCGAAAAAGTATAAAAATTCTTGTGTGATTACTTTTAATCTTACCTGCATTATTACTCTGTGCAATCCATATTATCATACACTTATATGTCATATATTTCATACATATACGATCCTCGTAGACTTTCAATTGGTATTAAAGGAATGTCAGTTCAAATCTACATCACTAAATGATACAAGCTCGAAAATCGTACCTTTAGGATAGAATAAGCCATAATCTTTGGTATTGGATAAGTAATGTAAAATTCGTTTGACTGCTCTATGATGTGATTCCTTTGGTTGTGCTTAAAAACGTGCACATAAACAAACAGTCATCATAATATCGGGTCAACTAGCTGTTAAATATAATAAAGAGCCTATCATACTACGATAAGTTTTTTGATCAAGGTCTTTACCATTTTCGTCTTTGTCTAAATATAAAGTTGTACTCATAGGAGTTGGTTTGCTAGTAGTGTTTTCCATTTCGAAATATTTAAGTAAATCCTTACAGCACTTTTCTTGATTGATGAAAATGCCATTGTCTAATTGTTTTATTTGTAATCCAAGGAACAAATTTAATTCACCCATTTGTTACATTTCAAACTCATTTTTCATTATTTCAGAAAATTCATTACATTTTCATTAGTTGATCCAAATATATTGCCATCAACATATATTTGTACAACTAGTATATCGTTATTTTATGTTTTATAAATAATATAGTATCTATTTTACCAATTTGAAATCCAAAATTTTGTAGATGAGTTTTTAATCGATCGTACCATGCACTTGGTGCTTGTTTTAAACCATATAAGGACTTTTTTAGTTTAAAAACTTGATCTGGATATTTTTCATGAAAACATAATGGTGATTGTTCTACCAAAACTTGTTCTTTAATAAACCCATTTAAGAAGGCACTTTTAACATCCATTTAAATAATTTAAAGTTGTGATGACACACAAAAGCAAGTAGAGTACGAATTGCTTCTAGACGAGCTATGGTAGCAAACGTTTCTTCATAATCAATTCCCTCTCCTTGGTTGTTGCCTTGTGCCACTAATCTAGCTTTTTTACGAATAATATTTCCATTCTCATTTGATTTGTTTTTGAAAACCCACTTCGTTCCTATTACAGATTGATCTGATGGTCTAGGAACGAGTTCCCATATATTATTATATTCAAATTGATTTAATTGTTCTTGCATTGCTATGATCCAAGAATCATCTTTAGATGCATCTTTATAATTTTTTGGTTCTGTATGTGAGATAAACGCAACATGACTCATTTGATTTAAGTTATTTCCAGTGACACGAAAATTTAAGTCTCCAATTATATTATCCAAAGGATGATTTTTTAATGTTCGTGTGGGTGATTATATTTTCAGTATTATCAAAAGATGAATTATTCATATTATTTATATTTTCAATTTGATTTTGAGCTAAAATTTCAACTTCTTCTTCTTTAATAGTTTGTTGAAAATTTTCATCAAAAGATACATTTAAGCTCTCTTCTATAATATTTTTTTGTTTGTTATAAATTCTATAAGCTTTACTACGTTCTGAATAATCAATAAAAATTCCTTCGTCCGCTTTGCGATCAATTTTTCCAAGATTATCTTTAGTATTTAAATTAAAACATTTTGACCCTTTTTGAAATATGAAACTTTTGGTTTCCTTCCATAAAATATTCGTAACAAGTATTTTTAGTCAAAGGTCGAAGTGTGACACGATTTAATACATAACAGGCAGTGGCAATGGTTTCAGCCCAAAAATGTTTGGGTAGATTACTACTATATAGTAGTAATTGTGCACATTTCTATAAAGTTCTATTTTTCCTTTCAACTACACCATTTTGTTCTTGTGTTCGAGGAATCGAAAAATTATGACTAATTCCCTTTTTGTCACAAAAATTTGTAAAAAATTCATTATCAAGTTCTCCTCCATGTTCACTGCGTATATTTTTCACTTTCAAATCCATTAAGTTAGTAAATCATTTTGCAAAAATTTTAAACATCCAAAAGTGTCACTTTTATGTTTCAAAATTAATGTCCAAGTATATCTTGAAAAATCATCTACAATTACGAACACATATTTGTTATGATTTATACTACATACTTGTGTTGGTCCAAATAAATCTAAATGAAGTAATTCTAATGGTTGCTTAGTAGATATTTTATTTTTATATTTAAGGAATTTTTCTTTAATTTTCCCATTTGACATGCATCACATAAATTTTTAACTTTATAATTAATTTTAGGTAGACCTCTAACTAGATCATGTTTTGCTAGTCTGTCAATATATTTAAAATTTATATGACAAAAACGTTCGTGTCAAATCCAAGGATCATCATGATTTACGGATAAACATAAATCCGAATTATTTTTAATATTAATATTTAGGATATATATATTACGATTTCTAAATCCTTCAAAGTGTAAATTTTTGCTTTGATCGAAAATTTTACATTTATCTTTTTCAAATTTTATTTCAAACCCTTTATCAAATAACTGACTTATACTCAGAAGACTATGTTTTAGAATTTCTACAAATAAAACATCCGAAATAATAGGAGTGTTAGAGATATCTATATTGATGACTTCTCCAATGCCAATGACAAACCCTTTTGAATTATCGCCAAAAGTTATTGTGCCACCATCAATGTATTTTATATTTGACAGCATGTGAGCATTTCCAGTCATGTGCTTGGAGCATCCACTATCTAATATCCATTTCTCTTTATTTTTTTATTTGGCTACCTGCAAAAAATAAAATACTTAAATTGGTACCCTTTTTATTTTTGGGTCCTAAGTGTTAGTTTGTGAAGGTAACCATACCCAAGATGGTTTGGTTCCTTTAGAAATATAATTATCTTTGTGAATCACTTCTTTCAAATAACTACCTATATATTTTTATTCCTATTTGTATGAACAATGATAATTTTTTTTCTGATAATTAACATTAAGATATTTCTCTATTTCATAAACTCTTTTTTCGATAATGACAAAGGGGGAGAGCATTTATTACAATAGAAAGGAGGAGCTTTTTTTTACAAAATAAAATTGTATAGTTGTCATCATCAAAAGGGGGGGGGGGAGAATGTTAGAACCTCGATTTCAATGACAATGACTATGCAAACACTTGCATTCAGTATACGTAGGTACATATATCATCCATATGTAGGTAAACTTTCCGACCAAGACTAGAAGACCGACACACCGATTATTATATTGAAAAATATTAGTACATTCTGTTAATGTTGTAAATAGAAGAAATGTACAATCTCCCTGAGTAATCTTTACAAGTATTTGCACACAAATCACTTAAAATGAAGATAACATAACATACATGTGTCAAACGTCTGGTCTATGTGCTTAGATGTCTGGCAACAAGTTCTGATTTTTAATCTTTTTACAAAACCAGACGTCAGGCTTATGTGCTCAGACATCTAGCAGAATGTTCTGTTTTTAAATTTTTAACGAGCCAGACGTCTGGAATAAATGACAAACATCTGACCTAAGTAACGACCACTTTTAACCAAAGGATATCTTCTTCAATCGAAGAGTTACATCCTCCTGTTTTGGTCATAACTCTATCTTCTCAAACATTATAACTCTTGGAATGAAATAGAGTGAACCAAAAGTTGTTACTTCTCAAACAAACCCTTCACCATCTATAAATAAACATGAAATTGAAAGTTACTTTTAACTTGTTGTTCTGAACTTTCTTGTTTTATCTTCTAATATTTTTGAGATTTCCAAAAGCACTCAAAAACACACTTTGATTTCTTCCTAATAACAAAAGCCTAAACTGCATACTACTCAAGGAGATTATAAAGAGAAGTTGTACTCAAAGTCAAAATCACTGCTGCATAGAACACACATTTGTCAAAGTAATACTCTTGTATGAATGCCTATTCCCCCGGGCGAAGCGAAGGCAGTTAGTTAGTGTATTTCCGAATGGGAGCTTTGGGACTGGACGTAGGACGGGAGATCCGAACTCGTATAAAACCATGGTGCGGTTACTTTTAATTTTATCTGCATTATTACTCTGTGCAATCCATATTATCATACACATATTTATCATATACTTCATACATATACGATCCTCATAGACTCTCAGTTCATAGAGGACTTCTTGAAGATAGCATGTGATAACACAGAAATTTAATGATTTTTATAACATAGTTAACTGAATTTTCTTGAAATTAAACAATTAAATTTAATAATAAAAATTTGATATTTGGTATGGGTCTATTTAAACATAGCTATTGTCAGATTTTCATTAGAAAATATGAAAGTTAGATCTGTTGTGTAATTCTCAATTTCAATTTAAAATATTTTGAAAATTTATGTAAATAAAATGTTTTCAAAATCTAAATGTTTTCACAAAATAAAAATGTTTATCATCTTCTGAGTGAGACGTCGTATTTAATTTCGCCAAATTTGGACTGCTCTAGCCCCATTTATCTAATTTTCGACATTTTAGCAACATTTTGACAGCGAATATCGGCTTTTGATAGCTTGGTCGTATTGTAGATATCTATGTACCATTTTGTTCATCTCGTTTTAATGGTCTCCATAGTATATTCATTTGTGTATTTGGGTTCCCGAAATGCGGCGAAATCTACGAAACGGTTAGCCATATCGGTATCCATTTTTGAACCTTTTGATTTTCTGTGGCTTATCGTTTGTCCATTGGTAAAACCAATAGCCATTAGCTATAATTGTTCTTTGGATTCTATGCATTGGCTTTTTTTATTCCTAGCATATTCAATATATATTTTGGTTCGTTTATTTTCTCTCATTCTCTTTTGCTATGTTCATTTTGAAAAAATATATATATATTATATATATAGTTATAATTGCATGCCTTCTTCGTCTCCTTAAAATATTGCTTTCACCTGAAACCTTTTGCTTCAGCCTCGTTCCTTTCTTTTGCCGTCGACCCTACTACCCAATCTTTACCGAGCGCGAAAGCCGCTCCCCTGCACCAATCGCCACCACCCTTAGACCTGCCATCGGCCACCACCCGTGATCCGCGTCCACTTCCAGTTTGTTCATGCTCTCTCCAACTGGTTGCCGACCCCCTTCATTTTTTCCTATTCACTAGATCCATATGAACAACAAGCCGACCATCACCCAGAGCCACTACACCACCTCTCCTCTACTTGACAACTATTAGCCGAGGCCATTCCACCCTTCAGTGCACCGCTGAGCAACCCAGGCCTGCCACCAAGCATCATTCTCCCATCCCCACCAACCTGAAGCCCTTGACGACCCAAACCCTTCGACCTCACCCATCCGTCCATGCATATGTAGCATGCACCACCATTTACTTAAAGTTGATATGTATATTTTCATCGCCTCTCAGTTTTCTTATGTGTTAAAGCCTGTCACCTCCACCGCCAGTGTCTCCATCATCTGCTACCCTCCATGCCTGCCTTGTCAACCACCACGTTATAGCGCCCAAAATCCCCCCTCCCTTGCCTGAGACAGCCAAAACCAATCCCACATAGCGGAGCATCAACAGCCGATCGTTCCCCTACCCCACACGACCACCGTCACTCGCTGGGATTCCCTCATCTACTCCTCTCCATGTCACCTGCTTCACTTCCATTCTCCCCATTACTTTAGCCTCCTGATCCAAACACTTTACTTGCCTGTGGGCAGTCCTACAATCCCATGCCCATATCACTATTCCCCTCCTCCGTACACAAGTCGGCACCGCCAACCGGGCAGACCCGCAACAACCCCGCGGCAACAGAGCCTTCTAGAGCGAACCCTGCAACAGGCTTCTTCTTTCTCTAATATATATATATATATATAAATGATATTGATTTTTAAAATATTGATGTTTAAATATATATAATGTATAAAGATTTTAGTTTATTATGTGTTAAAAATCAAATGTTGATTTTAAAATATGTATAAATAAAGATATTATTTTAATATGTGTTGGTTTTAATATATATATATATATATATATATATATATATATATATATATATATATAAAGATGTTATTTTGATATGTGTTTCAATTAAATATTGATTTTAAAATATTATATATATATATATATATTGATATATATATTTTATACAAATCTGTATATATTTTGTTTCCTATCGAATTCAGTGGTTCGCTTGCTTGCTTCGTCGATGTCTAGTTTTTTGCTTTGTTCGTCGCTGTCCGAAAACCTCAGAAGCTTTTGATTTTCTATGCTCGTGTCCATATTCATGTGCGTGTCCATGTCACCATCTTTGCCATCGTTGTTCTCTAGCCTCGAAAGGTGAGCGATCACTCACGATTGACATTCTTATATTTGGTAAATTGATTTCACATGAAATGACGATTGAAATATGATGTTAAATTCGAATTTGATAGTAATTTACGTGTTAAATATGATATGTTATTATTTTAAATTTATCAATTGCCATATGAAACCAATAACATGTTGTATATATATCGTTATTAAATTGTTAAATATGATATATGCTCATCATTGATATGTTATGCTATTATATTATTTCACACTGCAAGTTCCCTGTTAATTTAGAAATTCCCTATGGTTTGAAATGATCTATTTACCGATGTTTATATGCCTCTCTGCATTCTAGTGACATAGAGTTTTTCTTCCTCCGGTCGACTTGAGCCCAATTTTTATTCATGCTTCGGTCCACGCTCCGGGGACGTAGAGATTTGTCGAACGGTTTATGCTCTAGTCCAATGTTTGAGACAAGAGATATTCGTCAAGTCATTTGTACTCTAGTCCGCGCTTTAAGGACTCATAGTACAGTAGTCTGCTTCAAGGAATTAGAGATTTTTCTCAACTCGTTTATACTCTAGTCTGCTTCAAGGACTCAAAGTACTTTAGCCCGCTTCAGGGATATAGAGATTTTCCTCAAATCATCTATACTCTAGTCCGCGCTCTAGGGACTCAAAGTACTCTAGTCCGTTTCAGGGACTTATAAATTTTCGTCAATTCATTTATACTCTAGTCCGAACTTTGGGGACCCAGAATGCTCTAGTTCACTTCAGGGACTTAGTGGTTTTTGTCAACTCATTTATACTCTAGTCCGCCTTCTGGGATTCAACATACTCTAGTCCGCTTCAGGGACTTAGACATTTTCATTAATTCATTTATACTCTAGTCCGCACTCTGGGATCTCAGAGTACTCTAGTCCGCTTCAGGGACTTAGATATTTTTCTCAAGTCTTTTGTACTCTAGTCCATACTTTGAGGACTCGAAGTACTCTAGTCCGCTTCAGGGATTTAGAGGATTTTCTTACATCGTTTATACTCGAGTCCGCGCTCTAGGGATTCAGAGTACTCTAGTCTGCTTCAAGGACTTAGAGATTTTTCTCAAATCATTTATACTCTAGTCCATGCTTTGGGGACTCAGAGTATTCTAGTCCGTTTCAGGGACTTAGAGATTTTCATCAATTCATTTATACTCCAGTCCGCACTCTAAGGACTCAGAGTACTCTAGTCCGCTTCGAGGACTTAGAGATTTTTATCAAGTCGTTTATACTCTAGTCCACGCTCTGGGGACTCAGAGTACTCTAGTCCGCTTCAAGGATTTAGAGATTTTTGCCAATTCATTTATACTCTAGTCCGTGCTCTGGGGACTCAAAGTACTCTAGTCAGCTTCAGAGACTTAGAGATTTTTCTCAAGTCATTTATACTCTAGTCCGTGCTCTGGGGACTCAGAGTACTCTATTCCGCTTCAGGGGCTTAGGGATTTTTGTCAATTCATTTATACTCTAGTCCGCGCTCTGAGGACTCATAGTACTCAAGTCCACTTCAGGGACTTATAGATTTTTCTCAAGTCATTTATACCGTAGTCCATGCACTGGGGACTCAGAGTACTCTAGTCTGCTTCAAGGACTTAGAGATTTTTGTTAAGTCGTTTATACTCAAGTCTGCGCTCTGGGGACTCAAAGTACTCTAGTCCGCTTCAGGGACTTAGATATTTTTCCGAGAGCAGTCATATTTCCACCTGTTTGATTTGTATTTCATTTACCGTACCGGGGTAATGTTGTCGAATGAATGGTCTAACAACGTTTTCTCATGGAATAAGACTCTACCCCCAACATCAAGGACGAAACTTGTAAAAATGGATGGGCGATTCCCGTCTGCTTGGTGATTGTAGTTCTTCCTATCAAGTCAAGGAAGTAGGTATATGATAGATGGTTGAATCACATCCATGCTGGGGTTAGATAATCAAGTCTCGCATAATTTTCTTCTTATCTCTTTCTAGAAAAGAAAACAAGGATAATTGATTATTGGGTGGACAAAGTAAGTTGCGTATGTTTCAAGGTCGTGTAAATGTATTAAGAGTGATGGTTAATGAGTAGGTGGTCCATCACAGCTACTTCAAGTCAGGCTTTCAAACTACCTTTTGTGTTCAGGGTAGGATTTAATGTGTAGATGATCAAATCATGTCCACTCTAGATAGATCCCCGCGTTACCGAGCTTTAGAAGAGGCATTGTATTTTGTCAAGCTTTTTTTTTATGTCTCGATTTGAGTGGATGATCAGGCCATATTCATACCAAGCCTTGCTTAGGTCTCGCTTGATCCTTTATGCCCTTGTTGGTCATAGGGTGTAAGGGAAGTGGACAGAATGGTTCCTTCACTAAGTTGAGTTTTGAATTCACCTGAAAAAGTTTTTTTTTGAAAATACGGGCCGTACTCGATCCATATTTTTTTTGGGTATAGGGATAGGTCAGATGGTTTTTGGAGAGAGGGATCGGTATATAGTAGAGAGATCGGTATACACTAGAGAGATCGGTATGCATACGATCGGTAACATTGGGTCGGTATACACTGGGTAGGGGTCGACAAATACCTTTTCTGGAGCGATATGTATATACCATTTCTATAGCATTCGGCATATACCTTTTATGAGGCGATCGGCATACAACTTTTTTGGAGTGTCGGCAGACACCTTTTCTAGAGCAATCGGAATATAACGTTTCTAGAGCGGTCGGCATATACCTTTTTTGGAGCGGTCGGCATATACCTTTTCTATAGCGGTCCGCATATACATTTTTCTGAGCGATCGGCATATACCTTTTCTGAGGCCATCGCCATATACCGTTTCTGGAGCGGTCGACATTAACCTTTTCTGTAGGGATTGGCATATACCTTTTCTGGGGTGATCAGCATATATTCTTTCTGAGGCAATCCGCATACAACTTTTCTGGAGCGGTCGGCATATACCTTTTCTGGGAGCGGTCGGCATACACCTTTTCTGGGGCGATGGTCATATACCTTTTCTAGAGCATTCCATATATAACTTTTCTAGAGCGGCCGACATATACCTTTTCTTAGGCGATCAACATATATGCTTTCTAAGGTAATCGACATACACCTTTTTTGGAGCGGTCGGCCACCTTTTTTGGAGCGGTCGGCATACACCTTTTCTGGGGCGATCGACATACACCTTTTCTGGGGTGGTCGGCATACACCTTTTCTAGAGCAGTTGGCTTACACCTTTTCTGAAGTGGTCGGCATATACCTTTTCTGAGGCGATCGTCAAATACCTTTTCTTGAGCAGTCGGCATACACCTTTTCTGGAGCGGTCGGCATATACCTTTTTTCCTTGGCGAGGGTTCAGCCATATGAGAGATCAGTTGAATTGTCTTCAGAGAAGTGCTGGCCTTCGTTTAACTTGAGTGCAAACTTCAAAATCCAATCTCAAGATCTCGCATACATCAGTGAATCTAATCCCTTCCAAACGAACATGAATACATGATCAACTCTAACCAAGAACACTAACATATTCAAATCCTCTAAAAATAGGGGAAGACTTAGTTCCTTAGAATATGGGTATCAGCTTCCTATAGATTTCTTTCAAATTTGAGTAGAATAGAAAGTTTGCTGGTAAACAAATAGATCTATCTCGCGAATATGGAAGTCCACTAGTAGACGATGAGTGTAACATCCCGCCTTTTTGCACACTTTAAACCGACACACGTGCCAATTCAAAGCATACGCAAGGGCGGATTGTTATGGGGTAAATAAGAAAAACAGAGAAGGAATAAAACAAATAGAATCTCACAGCGGAAGGATAAAATATAATAATAAATATACAGTTCAAAACAGTTTACAAAACAGTTATTTCACTTATACAATGAACATCAGAGTTACACATACCAATACAACAATGCAGCGGAATATAGAGAGTGTGTGGTGCAATACTATATATATAAAATAATGCTGAATCTTCGTCTTCGTCCTCCAAAGCTAAACCTGCTATCCTGAAATGCTCGGACTGACCCGAGCGAATTTGAATAGACAAAAACACCCGAGTCAGACTAGAATATCTTATGTGAGTTAAATAAACAGAAATAAATATGAGTACAGTAACTCAAGAGATGTTCGGGATTTACATCTCCTAAGGATCCGTTAAACTATTTACTATGTAGTATATTGCGCTATTATAATAGTGTCTATTTATAAAATAAACTTACTTTTAAATAGCGTTAAGGCTTTACATTTTCCACCTTAACACGTAATAGTCCCAGTAGTCCATCCAATATCATAGCTCCTCCTACTCGGGAAGCAACTAGAGGATACCACACGGGCTACGGGAGAAAACCAAACTCGTACAAGGCTCGATATGGTAGGTGACACGGCACAACGAGGCAATGCCAGGGTAGATATACCAATTGCTATCCAGGCTGGTGGAAACGCGTAGCCGCAGTTACCGCCCACCTCGGACTAACTCCCCAAAATCAAAATATAGAAGTGGCCACTGAATCAAATCCAAGTCAAAGTATAATATCGAAGAGGAGCGTCCGATCAGAGGAATGACCTCATTGGCCTGAGAATCGCTCCTGTTTTAGCCACCTTATGCCAACTCACGGGAGTTGGGTCCACGTATTTACCTTACAGGAAACGTCACCACCACCTACTTCATTCTGGAACTCCACCGCGTACACGGTTAGTCAAAGTGGTTTTCGGTATCGACAGAGAGTATGTCCATATCCGATCCCGGTCTCTTTGCCAACCCATCGTTATTATAACACCGCGGTCATTTAAAAATTGTTTATACTTTAAAACCAGAATATAATCCATTTCAAAACCATAATATTACGATATCATTCCAAAACCCAAAACCATATTTTTCCACTTATTCCAAATATAATTCCTTCCCAAAAATTAAAAGGCTTTAGCTTCATAATATCTGAAAATCGAATATTTTCAAAGCTTAATATTTTTGGAAATCCATAATTTCAAACCATAACTTTTAAACTCAAATGGTTTGGATATTCAACGGTATGCGAATTAAAAAGGTTTAACTTTACTGTTGCTTTATAAAGAAATAAATTACACGGCTTTCCAAATATTTCTTCTTTTAAAGTTAAACCAAAATCCAAAATATTACCTCAAGTCCCAAAACCATTTCAATTTTATATATATTTATATCCATTTTTGAGCATTAATATTTCAACTAAAGTTGGATTTTTATCCTTTCAAAATCAATATTCTATTAATTAATCTTGACCATTCACATAAAATCCATAATTAATAAAACTTCAATTTCTAGTAAAATATATATATAAATTTTCCAATTCAAATTTTTACTAGAATATCCATTTCTATTTATTTTGGGAAAATCCAATTTCAAATATCATATCTTAAAATTTCCAACTTTACATTTAAACATAGAATATAAATTTACCAACTCCATTTTCTAAATTTCTTCCATTTCAATAAAGAAATTTATCCACCTTTTAAATTCCTAAATTTTAACTTCATAGGTATATAAATATGGAATAAAATATTTATACAATATAAAATTTAAGATTTATAAACCGTATTCAATCCAAACCATAGAAATCACATTAAAATAGTTATATATAGACCGCGGTGCCTGTATAAAATTTTCTATCCTATGGTCAAGTGATACGGATATTTATCATTTCAATCCGCAATTTAAAAATAAAACTTTGCGGTTTTATCATTTCAAACCACAATCCCGAAAATGTAAAATGCATGCTAACTGGCAGTTAATGATATCCACATAAATCATCCATTCAACAACACATCCATCACCCAATTTCAACCATCAATCAATATCAATCCATATCAATCAATAACAATATTAGTTCGATAATATGCAACGGGTAATAGCTGTCAGTTTATTCAAATTAAATTTCAACTATTAATCTAACCATTTATATTTAGAGATAATTTATATAACTGTTAACTAGCATTTCATATGCAAACAAAATTCCTAACAGCAAATTAATACGCAATTAATCAATTTAATTAACAACTAAATTCAATAAATGCAATTCAACAGATATGGATGAAATAACATGCCAAAAGCTCATAAATAAATTTCTATTCATTTCTAAAATTTATTTAACAAACATAAAAGCTTCTAGTAATTGCGAGTGGGTTAAAACACTCACCTTTTGAATTTAAATCGAATTTAAATTCGATTTAAACCCAAAAATTCGCCCGTCTCAGAATTCGTCCAAACCAGCGTCATCGAGTCCGGAATTAAATTACGATCCTAACAAAAAAAATTTCGTGTGAATCCGACTTCGTATGAGAAAGTTATGGCGAAAAATGATGATTGAATCAAAATTAAAATTTATTAAAAGTGACACACATTACCTTCAAGCCACGTCACCTCACATTCTCTCTTCCCCTACCAAAACGCACGCGCATACAAAGTTTCCAGATCGCAAAGGACCAGCCGCCCCCTCAATGTCGAACCCTAGTTCGAATTATGCGTAAAATCCGACCATCAAAACGCCAAACAAACCACATAGATGCGCTCCCCATCGTCCTCTCTTCAATACCCAGAAACAGAATTTCGATCCGACGAAGTTTTGCGCGATGATGATGGACGGTTTCGGGGCTGTTTGAATTTATTCTGGATGAACGACAGCTCCAATTGAAAAACGAATTTCACCAGTATATTACGCGTATCGAATACTTCAACATATATTTTTTCTGGAATTTTCTGAAATTTTTGAGTTTTGACTTTTGATTTTGAACTGTGGATGGATCTGGAATTGGATCTGAGATGTATACATTTGGGGAAGAGAAAAGAGTGAAGAAATGAACGTACAGCAAATGAAAAAGAAAGGAGCTAGGGTTTATAGATGTATATTTATAGATAGGCTAGAGGTAGGGTAGCTAGACTGGATACGCGAACGTGCGTGACAAACCATGGTCCAAAAAGCCCGCTATGCCTCCGGAGTCGGATTTGTTAAAACTATATATCCAAATAGGTGTTTTAAAATATTCTGAACGCAATGGAAAAAGTTTCGCGACCAAATTCGATCGTATGAAGAAGTTATGCCAAAAAAACAAAATTTCAAATTGATTTCAAAATGCGTAAATTTCAAGGCGTTTCGAGTCCGTACGATCAAACGACAAGTCCGATCACTACGAAACTTGAAACATTATTATAATTCACCGTTACGGATCCGATGAAACTGGTTTCGTCGAAATCCGAGTCCGTGACAAAAATGGCTATTTTTAATATTATTAAATCAATTAAATAAATCATAAAAAATCAATTTTTATGTTTCAACTCCTATTATTGGCCAAATTTCATTACTTAGATAGTTCAATTAATCCCAATAAATTTAACAAGCTTGGATGTGAATAAAAATTTATAGGTATATAAATTTGCAATTTTAATTTCTGCACTTTCTTATTAATTGGGAATTATAAATTTATTCTCACAAATTACCTAATCTTATACTTATACACTCTCATCTTAAACCAAATTAAATAAATAACTTGATTTCCATCTCAACTTACTTTTAATTGCAGTTAACCCTTTTCACCGTAATTAAAATTCCAAATTATAAATAAATTTTTATTCCCATTCCCTTAATTTTCTTAACTATTTATTTATTCAAATTTTCAATATTCAACATAAATAGTTTGGTTAAGTTCATTTATTTACCTTCTTCCTATGATTCACAGTTATGGATGTCAATATGATGAAGTTTACATTAGTTAAGATTTCACTCAATTGTTCTCTAAGTCAAATGTTTACAGCTTTCATTTAACTTTAATAACGTACAAATTTACGTTAAATTCCATTTTTAAATGAAGTAATTACCATTCGTTGAATCAAATACTCAATTCATAAATAAAGTCTTGTTTTCAAAAAGTTATATCACAAATGGTCAACTAAAATTTGAATAAGCTTTACTAAATTCTATGGTATTAAATGTTGCAATAAATCCAAATTGCCATGTCTTAAATCCAAATTACTAATTAAGTCTTGATTCCTTTATTATTCCTTTGGTTTTCAAATAAGTTTTTATGATGAATGTGAATTCAAATGAACAATGGAAACCCATTTCCATTTGATTTCACTATTCCATTAAATATCTTCATATTCCAGCTAAATCAACTAACGTATGAATTAGCTATTTCAATCTTCATTAAATTGCGGTTTTTATACAATAGAAATTAAATCCCATTAACATATAAATAAAGGTTGATATCCATCTATTTACATTATATCACACTTGTGCTTCTATTTAGCTTTGTATAAATGTATGAATGCGGAGTCTTGCCTATTAACGTATTAAATAAGCCTAAAAATCAATTAATGCCCCTCCTTAGTTTAACCTCTTTTTATCCGTATTTATTTTTAGAGTAACCCTTGGATTAAATTCCCAAATCACCAATTCAATTAATTATACCTTTCAATCCAAATGTAAATCTTCCACCTTTTAATTCTTATATTAAATGAATTTTATTCTAGGCAATATTTTTTACAAATGTTTACTGATTCCACATTTATAGGTTTCTTAAATTTTACTCCATCTAAATGTGACACATTTTTATTTCATTTCAAATCAATATATATATTCATTCCTATTCAATATATATATTCATTCCTATTCCTTTCATTTGGTTACTGCATTGAAATCTATTTATTAGCTAATACTACGTTACTATCATTAATTAAATTTTGGATTATATTCCAATTCCTATAACTAGGCCTTAAGTCACCATTTTACATAGTTTTAATTTAGCGTTTATTTAAATCTTCGTTTATCGTTTAGAATTTCTACTAAATTGAAATGCACAACTTATGAACTTTAACCAATTTAGTCCACCTAATAAAATTTTCAAATGTTTGTGTGTATGTAATCCAATTCAGTTATTGTTACATTAATACCATTAAACCAACAAATTAAGACTTATAACTACAACACAACTTTCAGTTATTTTCAAATCTATGTCATATAACTTTTTAAATCTCTACCTGTAATTACAGTTACTATCTAACTCCTACATTCATCCTTTTAAAATCCTAAGACTTTAATTTTATACTGGATTAAATTAGCAAACATATAAATTAAATTTATAAAAATATCATAAATTTATCAGGTCGTTACAATCTCCCCCACTCAAAACTTTTCGTCCCCGAAAAGGAAAAAAGAAGGGAGAAGGAAGAATAAACAGTACTTCTTATTTCAATTTTTAATTTATAAACAATATTTTCCTGGATTAATCCTCCTAAATGAAATATTCTTGTTTTATAATCATTATATCCTTTAATACTTGAGTTATTAAAGTTGGAAAAATATATTATTTTTTTTTTTAAAAAAAAAAATTCTAAGTCCAAAATTTACGAAATTTTTTGGCAGAGTCTCCTTTGTACGGAGGGACTCTGGAGAAAATATAATATCCAAATATACAAATATATTACATATATATATCCAAAATAAAATATCCCGCACGGGAAAATATATAAAATAGCGCTTTAAACGTAATCCGGAAACGTACCTATTTGTCGGGCAATACGCTTTTATTATTTTGGAACCAAAAGCCGTAGCAGTTGCTTCCATTACCTGTATTCACTTATATAGTCTGAAAAATTAAATATTTAATTTACAGTGACATGTTTAGTTGGATTCAATCATTCATATCCTATTAATGCAACAACCATAATCTTTTTAACAAACAGCACACATCACAAACAACAAACAATCATTAAATCAAACAACAATTAGTTGTTCGGGTTCAAATTTTGAAGTTGTACGAATGAAGAATAACTATCAAGTACATCCATTGCTCAACAGCCTTGGATGGAACAAAGATAGATTATTTGTAAATCTAACAACTCCATAATTCCTTACCCAACAACATACATCAACCAACAATTCAAATCAACACCAAAATATCTCATTATACATTTATTTCATAATTCAGTGTTTTGATTTTTCTTTCCTTCATTTATGAGGGATTTCTTTGTTTCTTACAAGTTTATTTTCCAATTATCACCAAATTCATTATATTTGTATTTCCTTTTTATTACTTAAGTTTCCTTTTATTACTTAAGTCTATAAAATAAATTCTCATTAATAACAACAAATATTTTGAATATCTTCACTTGTAAGATTTCCCTTGAATTCTCATTAATAACATTCATTAATTATGAATTGCAGTCATTAAAATTTTCCTACTTTCCATTATATTAGAATAGGGGAGATAAAACATACTTAAGTGAATACTCATATAATAAATTCTTATTTTGAATTTCATGTTATATACTAAGGTTCATATCATCTATTAATAATTCTTAACTTTATTTTCAGTAAAATTTCAATTATAACCTTAGTTTATAGCATTTAATTCTTATTATAACACTAGTTTATTGAATACTTCGTTTTCTAAATTCCTACTTGTAAAATATTCAATTCTTGTTTCTTATTTAACATTTCAACTTTTAATTTTTGGGTAAGTTATTTATGTTAAAGAAAATGCAATTGAACCTTATACAAGTTAAATCTCCATTCTTTTAATTCATTGATTATTCACTAAGTCTTTACCAATATTCATAAGTTAAAATATTTATCTTCCTTTATCCTTAGCATTAATTCTCTTATTTCAATTAGGGGTTTCAATTCATTTATTACCTAACTTTTATTTCACTAAAATTTTCAATTAGTTAACGGAAAATTTTAGAATTAAATACCGAGTTGAATTTCCATTTATTTCAAAATAATAGATAAATAAGTTCTTACAACTCAATATCTCTAATTATAGTTAGAACAATAAAAGAAAATTTTAGAAATTTCAAAATAAATCTGCAGTAGAATTTTCTACAGTGGCCTTTCCCCTTCGAAACTCGAAAATGAAAGTCGATGATGCGGCCGTCATCACCGAATTTATTTTCCAGCGACAGAGAGGAAAGTACAGAATTTAAATTTTTCCAAAATCTCCTTTAAAACAATTCTTCCAATTTATACGAAATATTTATATAAGAAAATACTTATAAACCAAATCAATAAATTTCACAGATTCTTTGAAAGCAGATTTGGAAAAATCCCGGACTTAAGTTCTAAAATCTCCAATTTGATTTATCATAATTTCAACTTAGCTTCAGTTATTATAGATATTTTTATTTTCTAACACCCAATCTATAGCAACCAAATATATATATATCTTTATAAAACTATTTTTATATATAGAAAATATAATAGGCAAAATTATTTCATTCACCTATATTAAAAACAAATATTACGTCGGTCTGTCCTATTAAGTGTTTAGAAATCCCTATTGATGACATAGCGTCCCATGCATCAACCAGAATTTATAAATACAAAGCGGAACAGATTAACACAATATAAAAATCTTTTTATAACACTAACAAGTACGCTCTCTCATATATATACGCTCAGTGACTCCCATAGGATATTACTACCCTATTAACAAAGAGTCAAACCCCACAAAGCCAAGGTTTATCGCTAAAACAAAGCTCTGATACCAACTGTAACATCCCGCCTTTTTGCACACTTTAAACCGACACACGTGCCAATTCAAAGCATACGCAAGGGCGGATTGTTATGGGGTAAATAAGAAAAACAGAGAAGGAATAAAACAAATAGAATCTCACAGCGGAAGGATAAAATATAATAATAAATATACAGTTCAAAACAGTTTACAAAACAGTTATTTCACTTATACAATGAACATCAGAGTTACACATACCAATACAACAATGCAGCGGAATATAGAGAGTGTGTGGTGCAATACTATATATATAAAATAATGCTGAATCTTCGTCTTCGTCCTCCAAAGCTAAACCTGCTATCCTGAAATGCTCGGACTGACCCGAGCGAATTTGAATAGACAAAAACACCCGAGTCAGACTAGAATATCTTATGTGAGTTAAATAAACAGAAATAAATATGAGTACAGTAACTCAAGAGATGTTCGGGATTTACATCTCCTAAGGATCCGTTAAACTATTTACTATGTAGTATATTGCGCTATTATAATAGTGTCTATTTATAAAATAAACTTACTTTTAAATAGCGTTAAGGCTTTACATTTTCCACCTTAACACGTAATAGTCCCAGTAGTCCATCCAATATCATAGCTCCTCCTACTCGGGAAGCAACTAGAGGATACCACACGGGCTACGGGAGAAAACCAAACTCGTACAAGGCTCGATATGGTAGGTGACATGGCACAACGAGGCAATGCCAGGGTAGATATACCAATTGCTATCCAGGCTGGTGGAAACGCGTAGCCGCAGTTACCGCCCACCTCGGACTAACTCCCCAAAATCAAAATATAGAAGTGGCCACTGAATCAAATCCAAGTCAAAGTATAATATCGAAGAGGAGCGTCCGATCAGAGGAATGACCTCATTGGCCTGAGAATCGCTCCTGTTTTAGCCACCTTATGCCAACTCACGGGAGTTGGGTCCACGTATTTACCTTACAGGAAACGTCACCACCACCTACTTCATTCTGGAACTCCACCGCGTACACGGTTAGTCAAAGTGGTTTTCGGTATCGACAGAGAGTATGTCCATATCCGATCCCGGTCTCTTTGCCAACCCATCGTTATTATAACACCGCGGTCATTTAAAAATTGTTTATACTTTAAAACCAGAATATAATCCATTTCAAAACCATAATATTACGATATCATTCCAAAACCCAAAACCATATTTTTCCACTTATTCCAAATATAATTCCTTCCCAAAAATTAAAAGGCTTTAGCTTCATAATATCTGAAAATCGAATATTTTCAAAGCTTAATATTTTTGGAAATCCATAATTTCAAACCATAACTTTTAAACTCAAATGGTTTGGATATTCAACGGTATGCGAATTAAAAAGGTTTAACTTTACTGTTGCTTTATAAAGAAATAAATTACACGGCTTTCCAAATATTTCTTCTTTTAAAGTTAAACCAAAATCCAAAATATTACCTCAAGTCCCAAAACCATTTCAATTTTATATATATTTATATCCATTTTTGAGCATTAATATTTCAACTAAAGTTGGATTTTTATCCTTTCAAAATCAATATTCTATTAATTAATCTTGACCATTCACATAAAATCCATAATTAATAAAACTTCAATTTCTAGTAAAATATATATATATAAATTTTCCAATTCAAATTTTTACTAGAATATCCATTTCTATTTATTTTGGGAAAATCCAATTTCAAATATCATATCTTAAAATTTCCAACTTTACATTTAAACATAGAATATAAATTTACCAACTCCATTTTCTAAATTTCTTCCATTTCAATAAAGAAATTTATCCACCTTTTAAATTCCTAAATTTTAACTTCATAGGTATATAAATATGGAATAAAATATTTATACAATATAAAATTTAAGATTTATAAACCGTATTCAATCCAAACCATAGAAATCACATTAAAATAGTTATATATAGACCGCGGTGCCTGTATAAAATTTTCTATCCTATGGTCAAGTGATACGGATATTTATCATTTCAATCCGCAATTTAAAAATAAAACTTTGCGGTTTTATCATTTCAAACCACAATCCCGAAAATGTAAAATGCATGCTAACTGGCAGTTAATGATATCCACATAAATCATCCATTCAACAACACATCCATCACCCAATTTCAACCATCAATCAATATCAATCCATATCAATCAATAACAATATTAGTTCGATAATATGCAACGGGTAATAGCTGTCAGTTTATTCAAATTAAATTTCAACTATTAATCTAACCATTTATATTTAGAGATAATTTATATAACTGTTAACTAGCATTTCATATGCAAACAAAATTCCTAACAGCAAATTAATACGCAATTAATCAATTTAATTAACAGCTAAATTCAATAAATGCAATTCAACAGATATGGATGAAATAACATGCCAAAAGCTCATAAATAAATTTCTATTCATTTCTAAAATTTATTTAACAAACATAAAAGCTTCTAGTAATTGTGAGTGGGTTAAAACACTCACCTTTTGAATTTAAATCGAATTTAAATTCGATTTAAACCCAAAAATTCGCCCGTCTCAGAATTCGTCCAAACCAGCGTCATCGAGTCCGGAATTAAATTACGATCCTAACAAAAAAAATTCGTGTGAATCCGACTTCGTATGAGAAAGTTATGGCGAAAAATGATGATTGAATCAAAATTAAAATTTATTAAAAGTGACACACATTACCTTCAAGCCACGTCACCTCACATTCTCTCTTCCCCTACCAAAACGCACGCGCATACAAAGTTTCCAGATCGCAAAGGACCAGCCGCCCCCTCAATGTCGAACCCTAGTTCGAATTATGCGTAAAATCCGACCATCAAAACGCCAAACAAACCACATAGATGCGCTCCCCATCGTCCTCTCTTCAATACCCAGAAACAGAATTTCGATCCGACGAAGTTTTGCGCGATGATGATGGACGGTTTCGGGGCTGTTTGAATTTATTCTGGATGAACGACAGCTCCAATTGAAAAACGAATTTCACCAGTATATTACGCGTATCGAATACTTCAACATATATTTTTTCTGGAATTTTCTGAAATTTTTGAGTTTTGACTTTTGATTTTGAACTGTGGATGGATCTGGAATTGGATCTGAGATGTATACATTTGGGGAAGAGAAAAGAGTGAAGAAATGAACGTACAGCAAATGAAAAAGAAAGGAGCTAGGGTTTATAGATGTATATTTATAGATAGGCTAGAGGTAGGGTAGCTAGACTGGATACGCGAACGTGCGTGACAAACCATGGTCCAAAAAGCCCGCTATGCCTCCGGAGTCGGATTTGTTAAAACTATATATCCAAATAGGTGTTTTAAAATATTCTGAACGCAATGGAAAAAGTTTCGCGACCAAATTCGATCGTATGAAGAAGTTATGCCAAAAAAACAAAATTTCAAATTGATTTCAAAATGCGTAAATTTCAAGGCGTTTCGAGTCCGTACGATCAAACGACAAGTCCGATCACTACGAAACTTGAAACATTATTATAATTCACCGTTACGGATCCGATGAAACTGGTTTCGTCGAAATCCGAGTCCGTGACAAAAATGGCTATTTTTAATATTATTAAATCAATTAAATAAATCATAAAAAATCAATTTTTATGTTTCAACTCCTATTATTGGCCAAATTTCATTACTTAGATAGTTCAATTAATCCCAATAAATTTAACAAGCTTGGATGTGAATAAAAATTTATAGGTATATAAATTTGCAATTTTAATTTCTGCACTTTCTTATTAATTGGGAATTATAAATTTATTCTCACAAATTACCTAATCTTATACTTATACACTCTCATCTTAAACCAAATTAAATAAATAACTTGATTTCCATCTCAACTTACTTTTAATTGCAGTTAACCCTTTTCACCGTAATTAAAATTCCAAATTATAAATAAATTTTTATTCCCATTCCCTTAATTTTCTTAACTATTTATTTATTCAAATTTTCAATATTCAACATAAATAGTTTGGTTAAGTTCATTTATTTACCTTCTTCCTATGATTCACAGTTATGGATGTCAATATGATGAAGTTTACATTAGTTAAGATTTCACTCAATTGTTCTCTAAGTCAAATGTTTACAGCTTTCATTTAACTTTAATAACGTACAAATTTACGTTAAATTCCATTTTTAAATGAAGTAATTACCATTCGTTGAATCAAATACTCAATTCATAAATAAAGTCTTGTTTTCAAAAAGTTATATCACAAATGGTCAACTAAAATTTGAATAAGCTTTACTAAATTCTATGGTATTAAATGTTGCAATAAATCCAAATTGCCATGTCTTAAATCCAAATTACTAATTAAGTCTTGATTCCTTTATTATTCCTTTGGTTTTCAAATAAGTTTTTATGATGAATGTGAATTCAAATGAACAATGGAAACCCATTCCCATTTGATTTCACTATTCCATTAAATATCTTCATATTCCAGCTAAATCAACTAACGTATGAATTAGCTATTTCAATCTTCATTAAATTGCGGTTTTTATACAATAGAAATTAAATCCCATTAACATATAAATAAAGGTTGATATCCATCTATTTACATTATATCACACTTGTGCTTCTATTTAGCTTTGTATAAATGTATGAATGCGGAGTCTTGCCTATTAACGTATTAAATAAGCCTAAAAATCAATTAATGCCCCTCCTTAGTTTAACCTCTTTTTATCCGTATTTATTTTTAGAGTAACCCTTGGATTAAATTCCCAAATCACCAATTCAATTAATTATACCTTTCAATCCAAATGTAAATCTTCCACCTTTTAATTCTTATATTAAATGAATTTTATTCTAGGCAATATTTTTTACAAATGTTTACTGATTCCACATTTATAGGTTTCTTAAATTTTACTCCATCTAAATGTGACACATTTTTATTTCATTTCAAATCAATATATATATTCATTCCTATTCAATATATATATTCATTCCTATTCCTTTCATTTGGTTACTGCATTGAAATCTATTTATTAGCTAATACTACGTTACTATCATTAATTAAATTTTGGATTATATTCCAATTCCTATAACTAGGCCTTAAGTCACCATTTTACATAGTTTTAATTTAGCGTTTATTTAAATCTTCGTTTATCGTTTAGAATTTCTACTAAATTGAAATGCACAACTTATGAACTTTAACCAATTTAGTCCACCTAATAAATTTTTCAAATGTTTGTGTGTATGTAATCCAATTCAGTTATTGTTACATTAATACCATTAAACCAACAAATTAAGACTTATAACTACAACACAACTTTCAGTTATTTTCAAATCTATGTCATATAACTTTTTAAATCTCTACCTGTAATTACAGTTACTATCTAACTCCTACATTCATCCTTTTAAAATCCTAAGACTTTAATTTTATACTGGATTAAATTAGCAAACATATAAATTAAATTTATAAAAATATCATAAATTTATCAGGTCGTTACAATGAGCAAGCTGAGAATTCAATTCTTAGTGAAAGCACCAAAATTTGGTCACTAACACCCTTGAATAGAATTGTGTAGACAGATTAACGAATAAAGTAAATTAAAGCAGAGAAGTGACAAGGTTGAATGCAAAAAAGAATAATTAAAACGAGAACACCAGATTTATAGTGGTTCAGCATAATTGCCTACGTCCACTTTGAATATAATCTTGATTACTTTTCCAATCACTTGAATACAGTTACAATCCGTAGAAAACAACTTGAGTATAAGATTTAACAAAAAAGAAGTGAGTACAGAAATTGGCAGAGTATCCCTGGAGTTCTCCCACCCCCCCAAAGGTCCCTGAAACTGGACCCCTGCCCTCTATCTCTATTTATCGACAAAGATAGGCTGGTTCGTCCGTCCAGGCCCATGACTAAAATAGTTTGGCTCATAGCTGATAGGTTAGGTAGACCAAACCAGACATGCCAATCCACTACCACCGATCTACTCATGCCGATCCTGGATTCTCTAGAAGTTGACTCGTAGTAGATCTCACTATCGCCCGAAGCAACCTGGCCTTTAGCCCGAAGTAACTCATTTTTATTCTCACGCCGATCCATTCCCTCATTCTTAACTTCCAGTTATGTTGACCGATCCTATATTGCCGAACCACTAAAGGTCGACCCACCTGAAACAATCCTTCCGAAGCCAAACCACATATTTTCGAACCACTAAAGGCCGATCCACTCTAACCTAACCATCACTGTCAGATGAATACGGCCGATCCACGCTTGCCAAATAATTAAGGCCAATCCATAGGTGTCGAACCTCATTCGACCGACCCACCTTGGCTTTCCTACCATGACCAAATTATACTTGTTGATCTAGCTAAGCCAATCCACACATGAAACTCCTTCCTTGACCGAGCCATTCATGTCGATCCATACATGCCGAACCACGTCTAGAGGCCCATCCACTTAAATATACCAAACTAATCGAGTTACACCAAACCCTTATACTTCCACTCCTATCTTCACTTGAGTCCCGTCTAGGCTCAACCATAACCTCTGCAACTGTCGCTTCGTAGCCGGGCCAAGTAGCCGGGTAACAAAGAATATTTTTAAATCTAAATAAAATTTAAATCGAATATTTAATATTGAATTAAATTTGCAATTTAAGATTTTATTTACTTAGTATTAAAAATGAATAAGTGAATTTTTCAAATTTATAAAGTTAAATTTTGAAATATAAATGAAATTTATCAAATTGAATTACTGTAATTGTTTGAATATTTGAATCTTGAAATCTATTGAATTTGAAGTGGCTTAAATTTGAAGTTCAAACCTGGATTTGAAATCGATATAGATTAAAAATGGTTTTAATGAGAATTTGAATTGCAATTGAAATTGTTGAACTGAGATTTATTTAAATTGAAATTTGGAACTAAAGTTGATTTGAATTGATTTGTGAAATTGGAAGAAACAATTCTACTTTGAAAATTTATCTTAATACATAAACTATTTTCAATAAATAAACTATTTAGTATACAAACTATTTTAATCTATAACTTATTTTGAATATAATCTATTATTAATATATAAACTATTTTAATCTATAACCTATTTTAAATATAAACAATTTTTAAAGTATAACAATTCTAGTATATAAACTCTTTCAATATTCAAATTGTTTAAGTTGGAACTGTTATGATTTAAAGTGAATATTGATCTGTAACAGTGAATATGATTTCGAAAGTGAATAAGTATTTCGAAAAAAAATATGATTTTTGAAGTGAATATGTTTTTGTAAGTGACATGATTTTGAAATTTATATGATATTTTGATATTAATTATGAACTGTTGAAATGAAAATGACTACGGTGTGAAATAAGCGTTTGGTTGTTAAAGAGACCGGGATCAGATATTTTCATACTCTCTGCCAATACCGAAAACCACTTTAATAACTCTGCACGTGATGGAGCTTCCAAAATGAAGTAGGATGGTGGCGGACGTCTATATGTGGTATGAACGTAGTCCTGACTCCCACGAGTCAGCTTGATGTGACTAAAACAGAAGCCACGCCGGACCAAGTGATGTCGCATCTCTAATCGAACATGCTTCTTCGATACCATTCTACTACTTTGTGATCTGATTGAGTGCACCTTTGATTTGGGAGTGTGTCTCGAGGTAGGTGGCAGTAGCTGCTATTAATTACCACCAGTCCAGATCCACAAAATGGTAGTATCCTACCCTAGGCATTGCTTCGCGTGCCTTGTCACATACCTTACCGCGCCCACTACAAGTTTGATTTGTGTCATACCTATGGAGTGCTCCTTGATAGCCCACCGGTTTGTTGGAATTTATAGTATTGTATATATTATGACATTTATATAAAATGTGTTAAGAGGGATATGTGTAATGCCTTAATGCTATTTTAATAGTTTACTTTGCTATAGACATTATGTATGTAGCGTATTGCACTATGTATGTAGATAGTTTAATGGATCCGTAGAGGATGGGAATCCCAAACATCCTTTAAGTTATTTTGTATTTCACTTGACATTTCACTTGAGTTAATTTACTAGTATAAGAATTTAATCCTGACTCGAGTGTTTTGTGTTTTGCATTATGCACAGGTCAGACTGTCTCAGCATTTGAGGCTCACCTTTGGAGCTTGGAGCTTGGCTTGAAGATCTATCTCTATCTGTTCATCTTTTTGTTATTTCAGTTATCTCTAGTTGTTTCCAGTATATGTTCATACTTGTCATTTGCTTTGTAATGAGATTTCTATGTATTAGATATTTGATGTATTTGTTTCATACTCTGATGTTTATATAATAGCTTCATGAACTAGCATTTATCTATTCCGCTACTTATTATTGTATTACTCTTCGTCTATGATTCTGTGATTGATTTTCTACTGTATATGCTAAGTTTTGCCTATATAAAAATAGTATTCTGTTGTTTTGAACGATTCAAGTCTGATATGTGTGAATGATTGTCGATTTGAAGGGTTCGAAATGTCAGGTCATTACATTTGGTGTTAGAGCGAGGTTTAGGAAAAACTTAGCATATGAGTAAGAACTCATTAGAGATAGCGTAGTAATACCCTAGACTGAGTAAAATTAATTACAGCATCATATTTGTTCGAGCTTGAAATTCTTGTTAGGATCCTCTTTGATTAGGGTTTCTTCTAGATTCAAAATTCCTTTGTTCTGTAATCCACTCCTGTTCGTGTTCTTTTGATACAGGAGCGTCCCATAGCTTCAGCCTCAATTGGAAACGGCATCCTTTTGTGTGAGAAATCTCATTGGTGGTCCCGCCAACCTGAGTATGATTTGTAATGGGGTAAAACTCCTTTACAACAGGCATCAATTTACCGGAGATTTACGCATCCTCGGTTATGATGTTGTTATTTCTTGCACTGCCCGAATCATTTCTCTAGTAGACGACTAGGGTAATTCTCTTGTGATCGAATATCAATTGCCTCAGGATTATGCAGGCAGTTTCATTCTCTTCGTTAGATGCTCAGGCTAGTGACCTTGACTCCACCTTTATTGCACAACTATTTTCAGATATCTTTGGTGAAGTCAATTCTCTACCCCAAGTGGGAAATTGAATTCTACATCGATCTTATTCTTGAGCTTGACCTATCGTCCTTCCTCCCCAAGAATGGTTCTTGTGAATGGTTTGTCATGCCCTTTGAACTAATAACCACTCCTCTCGTCTTTGTCAATTTCATGAATCACATTTTCCGCGATGTTCTCAACCAGTTTGTCCTAGTTTTGTTGATGGTATTCTCGTCTTTTCTATGCCGGTTGACTCGATTAAGGTCACCGCGATTAATATAAGTCTATCCATCTTTCCTCTTTTATAATTTGATTATTTTTTCTTCCTTTCAACCTATCTTCTTAGTTAGAATTCTCTTTGATTAGGGTCCCTCTAAACATGAATTTCTATCCTTGTTTTAAAATCCATTCAAGAATCATCCTGTGAGGGAGTGTCTTTATAATTAATATAAAAATGTTTTATATTGTGTTGTTTGAGTTGTTAATTTTGAATTTTCGGTTTCGATCGAATCATTTGGCCAACGCTATCGATTGGAATTCCAAAACACTTGAATATAGAAAACTAACATAATATTATTTTCAAAATTGGTAAATGAAATAGTTTTATGTATGATTATATTTTATATATAAAGGTTCAATTGTTTGAAATTAGATAGTTAATGGATTGGTTGTTAGAATTGATAACACTTGATTATCATTTATTGTTTTGTTAACATTCCTAAACAATTAACTATTGTTGTATGTTATAAGAAAATGAAATTTTAAAGCATGGTTTATAATCTAATTTGCAAATGAAATGGATTAAATTAAGGATTTAGGGATTTAACTTCCGGTGCTTTTCTAAGCTTGGTTTTTAAAGTTTAAAAAAATATATATATCATTTGAAATTATTTTCAAGTAGAAATTGTTTCTAAAGTACTTTAAAAGAAGTCAGTACTCTCCTTTTTATCGCTTGAAAATAATTTCGGCGATGACTGCAGCATCATCGACAAATATTTCGAAGTCTCAAAGTGAGGGGCCACTTAGTAGCTTAATACACTTTTGTTTTGGAAAATGGATTTAATTTGAATTTCTTGAATATGATTTGATGTATAAAATATATATGTACATATTTATTTCAAAATGGTTTGGAGTGAAACCGAAAATTTAACTCTTAAGTTCTATATTGAGTGATGGTTTTTAATTATTGAAATAAAGCAATTTTTTTGAATAATTAGGGTGTCTAAAATGATAAATGAAATTGAAACAACTTGAAAAAATTGTACTAGGATAAATTTAATTTGTATAATACTCAATTGCATTCTAAACATATATAACTTAATATTAAAAAAGCAAAAATGTTATTTTGAATATGTAATTGAAGGTTATACAAGAGAAACTTAAGTAATAAAAATTCTTAAACTAAATTTGCTTAATAGAAATGTTGTAAATAAAAGGTAAATTTGTATAGTGCCCAATTACACACAGAAACATTAAAAAAACTTACCTGAAATGTTTGAATGTAATGTGAACATGTAATTGAATGGTATACAATATAAAATGTAAGTAATAAGATGTCAAAAAAATAAATTTATATGGTTTTGAAATTAATTGTTGTACTTGGTACTATATATTCCAAATCTATCATTCTTTTCAGTTGTTTCTATTCTCCTATCTCGTTCCTTTTCGGGGATGAAAAGTTTTGAGTGGAGGAGAGTGTAACAACCCGAAAATTTTAATGATTTTATAACATAATTAACTTTATTTTCTTGAAATTAAACGATTAAAATTTAACAATGAAAATTTGATATTTGGTATGCGTCTATTTAAACATAGCTATTGTTAGATTTTCATTGGAAAATATGAAAGCTAGTTCTGTTGTGTAATTCTCAATTTCAATTTAAAATCAGTTGAAAATTTACAAAAATAAAATGTTTATCATTTTCCGAGTGAGACATCATATTTCATTTCGCCAAATTTGGACCGCTCTATCCCTTTTTATCTTATTTTCGGTGTTTTAGCAGCATTTTACAGCAAATATCAACTTTTGATAGCTTGATCGTATTGCAGATATCTATGTACCATTCTGTTCATCTCGACATATTGGTCTCTACAGTGTATTCATTTGTGTATTTCGGTGTCCAATAGGTGGTGAAATCTTCGAAACGAATAGCCGTATCGGTACTCGTTTTTGAACCTTTGATTTTCTATAGCTTTTCATTTGTCCATCTAGTAAAACCAATAGCCACTAGCCATAATTATTCTTTGGATTCAATGCATTGGCTTTTGTTATTCCCAGCGCATTTAATATATATATTTTGGTTCGTTCATTTTTCTCATTCTATTTTGCTCTGTTCATTTTCAAAATATATATTATATATAGTTGGGACAGATGGTTTGAGCACGTGTTCATTGGTTTAAAAGAGAGGTTGATTAGTGCATTAGTGTTAGTCGTTCCAGATAGAATGAGGTTCAATAGGTAGATGCATGTGGAACTAGAATCAGGACGGGGGGGGGGGGGGGGGGGGATAGAGTTGTTACTTATATGAGTAGGCAACTGAAGCTGCACGAGTGGAAATAACCTAGCCACGATTTAAAGATAGTGTATAGTATTTTCATTGAAGGTGTAGAGGCATTATTTTCTAGGAGAAAGATTTGTGTTGTTCATCGACTATAAATCGTTGAAATACCTTTTCCCCACAGAAGAACCTTAACTTATGACAGCAAAGATGGCTAGAGTTTTTTGCCTCATATGACTTTGACATTTCCTACATGCTTAATAATGGAAATGCAGTCGTAAATGCACTGAGTAGGTGACATGCCGGCTTCAGAGCTACCTTCCTAGAGTGGTCACATTAAAGTATATAACCAGGCATGAATTCTTACCGAAGTGTAAGCTATAACTAGGGATGTTGGCAAGCTTGACTGCTAGCACTACTAGGATAGAGCGGATCTATACTAGTTAGAGGCACGATGTCATAATAATAGATATTATCTCTATGCGCTGGATGGGAGTAGAGTCCTTAGATACGAAGCGCTACAGACTTGATCGAGATGGTTGGCTTTGAAATAATTAGATATTATTTATACCTGCAGTAGATGGACCTGGAGATAAGGTGCTATGAGAGTTCCATCATTCGAAGTTGACTATCCATCCTGAAGGCAATTAAATGTATAGGGATATGTAGTAGACATTTTATTAGGAAAGAATGAAGAAGGGTGTCGGGACATTAGTTTTGAAATGTCCAAATTATCAGCTAATCAAAGTTGAAAAAAAGAAAAGAAATTGTTTACCGCAATCACTCGAAGTTCCACGATGGAAATGAGGGCAGATATTGATGGACTTCATTGATGGATTGCCACGAAGTAGAGGAGTGTAAGGTCGCATTGGGGTTATAATCTATAGACTAACAAAGAGAACTCGATTCATACCTTTAAAGTCCAGTAGAATGGCGTTGAAACTAGTAGACTAGTGTGAGCATTCAATCATACGATTCCATGAAAATCAAAGAGCATTATGAGAGATGGACACCTATTATTCACAAATGGATTTTGGAAGAACTTATAAGAAGCGTTGGGGATAGAGCTACATTTGAATACAACTTATCATCATAGACTAATGGTTAAACTAAGAGAACAAATCATATCTTTGAAGATCTTTTACAAGCATGCATTCTTGATTTTGGAGACTCGTAGGATGATTGTTTGCATTTATTAGAGTTCGCATACAATAACAGCTATCATTTGAGCATTTGTATGGTACTGTCCAAAACTTTATGTAGCCGACAATGCAATACCCCTTTATGTTGGAGGGAGATAGGGAAAAATTGATACTTGGGTCAGATATGATTAGAGGGACTTCGGAGAAGATTAAGATCATTTAGCAGTAAATGAAAGCTGTGTAGGATAGACCAAAGAGCTAAGTTGATAAGAGATGCAATGATCTTGAGTTACTTTTTGGCGGTATGTGTTTGTCAAGAATTGTCCTTTGAAAACAACAGTTAGATTCGGTAATAAGAAGAAGTTTTTGGCATCATGATTGTGGGACAATTTCCGATGCTGAAAAGGATTGGAAACCTTGCGCATAGAGCTGACTTACCATAGAAGATGGCAGGTGTGCGCAACATATTCCCTTTTTTGCATCTTCAGAAGTTTGTGCGTAACTCAGGAGTGATTATCGCACTAGATCAACTAGATGATATTAAAGTTGAACCTGAAACATTAAGGCCTCAAAGCCTATTCGTATAATTGGGCAAAGTACAAAGCAACTTGGGAGGAAGATATTAAAGCTAGTAAGGGTTCAATGGAGTGAAAGCAAATGCGATAGAACTTAAGAGATTGTGGAGAGCACATAGATTTCTTGTCCAGCTCTCTTGACTTGCTGAGAATCCATTTTACCACATTTACATTCACATTTAGAATATTTCTTAATTTACTATTTTGGATGTTACGGTTATCCGTTATGTTGTTTGATTACTATGCACATTCATTGGCTATTATGCATGCTTAATTTTGATTGCATTGTTTATGTTTGATATAACATCCCCCGCTTCGAGACCAGAAAATAGATGCCAATGATGCTGCAGTCACCACTAGAATAATTTTAAAGCGGTAAAGTGAGTTCAGTACTATTTTACACAATATTAAATAAAAAGTGCAGTTAAATAAATTTTCATTTCATCAAATTGTTCTACATAATTCATTGCATCATCATTGACCCATCTCTTTCCCACGTAGGGTAAATATAATAAGAAATAAAAATAGTGTAATGCCAGACATATGAAGATGCTGACACAACACTTAACCAATTATAATTCCTGGTTTTACACAGTCCAATTTTCAAAATAACCTTTATTCGTCCTTCCAAAAGATACCTGTCCAATCCATAAACTTAACCTGCTCGAATGAGTACCCGTGGGATTATGAAAAATAATAAAAATACAAATCAACGTAAATTATGGTATTAGTAAATCTGTACGCTAAGCAACCATAGTGAGATCGTGCCGCTATAACATGGAATGGATTTTATGTGGACTTTATCATTACAACAATTACATCATATCATGCAAAAAAGCATCACATCAAGCAAGCTTGTTCGTCATATTCAATCCATAAGTGTACCCAGCACTTCTCATTCATTTATGAACCATGTCATATTTATATCAAAAATTCAAATTAAGTATACCCTATACTCAATATTCAATTATGAACCAAACCATACAAACATCCATCATCCATACAAACATCACCTAATCTCATGTTTAGGTGTTTACCTTTATGTTATCATTAACTAACATTAATGATTACCTCTCTAGGCCTATCTATCGCTAATCTTTTCTCAAACAATGTCACTGGATGGAATGTCCACTCATTCCATCATGGGAGCCAATACGACTAGAGCCACCCCGACTATCCTAAGAGGTTGAATGTAAATACCCTAAAAACATTCCAGCAAACATCCTTACTGAGCATTAATAGCCTTTCTTAGTCCTGAATCATTATTGTTCATGTTGCCAGTTCATTTTATTTATAATACATCCCTGATTTTTTGGCATTGTACCTTGGCACCTTGCCATAGCTCCTCTTTAGAGTTGTAATCTTTATGGATTGAACCCTATTGTGGCATGCTGCCATATACCATAGGACATTAAACTTAATAGTCTTGGCACCTTGCCATCAAATAGCTCTATGAGCTGATATATTTTTATGCTCATGGTTAAAACCCTTTTCCTCCTTTCATTATTTGTGTACCATATAATTTTTTTAGATAAAATCTTTTTATCTTTAATGTGAATGATACCTTGTCATTTATTAGCTTCCCTATGATTTTTTTCATTTCAAAGATAATACAATTTCAACTTCTAAAACTTCTTTCATTATACCATCCCTATAAAATAGTCAATCAACACTTGGAAACTATGTTCCAAAGTGCACTATGTATTCTTATTTTACTTAGAAAAATTTAGCTTCCCAAGTTATCCAAAATTGACCATAGCTGTCTCATATTGGCTTTTCTAAAGCCATCGCAAGTTAAGCCTAGTTGGTACAGGTTGGCTTCTACCTAATCCATCATACGTTAATTTTCCTAGGCTACCACTAGTTGACCCTCAACGAGCAAATGCAAGTTGATAGTTTATTAGTTATCATAAGTTAAGCTCTTATGAGCTATTGTAAGTTGATAACTCCACTAGTCATCGCATGTTGAGCTTTAAGTAGTAATCGCAAGTTGGCTTCCCCAAGCATCGCAAGTTGGCTTTCAAAAGCCAATGAAAGTTGACGTCCCCAAACGATCGCTAGTTGACTTCCCTAAGCCATCGCGAGTAAACCACCCCAAGCCATCAAAAGTTAAGCTTCCTTTGAGTGATTGTAGGTCGAGTAATGTATAGCTATCGCAAGTTGACAGCTGCCGCTAATGTGCCCTAAGGAGCTACAGCTCTTCCAATAGCTATCGCAAGTTGACGTCTCATTGGTATCGCCTAGTTGCTTATTTATAGGGTTTATTGCAATACTGTAAATATGTTGAAAAATGTTAAAATACCTTATGAAGGAAATACTTTACACCAAACCCTACTTGGTGTCGAATTCTGATTTGTCAATATTTACCTTCATGGTTTTCCTTCTAAAATTTGTTAATCACACCTTCTATTAATCAATAAACTGTCTTTAATTAATTTATTCTTCCCATTATCAATTAATAGTTATAAAATCGAAAATTAATAGGAAAAATCTAGAAAATTCATTAAAAATCATATATATCACGTCTTACCTCTCATCGATATTTTAGGTCAAAATGATTAATTTCAACATTTTTAATGATTAATTTTCCAAAATTAACCATTTTATTAATTTAAAAAATCCATATGAAATCCAAATAGTTTCCATAAATCACGAAATTAAAAACACACCTTCATTTTATCATTATAAACATCATATTATATTTTTGAAGCATATAAATGTGATTAGATCATGTTTTTATGCTAGAAAATAAACAAATTCACTTCATTTAAATTTCTAAACATAATAAAGACCATGTTTAATCATAAAAACATGTCAATCATCAAATAAAACATTTATTGAAAATAAATTCCAAGCCTGAAGGTGTTAGGAAGGGTTTTAGGGAAAATTTTATTTACCTTGATTAAGAAAACCTTAATTTAATTTCTTTCTTCTTAGAATTAATCTTGGGCCTTCCATCTTTTGATTTCTCTTCCTTAGATTGAAAAATGGTGGCAGGCCTTGGTATAGTTTTAGGGATTTTGTTTTGTAAATGGGATAAGGTAGAATAAGGGAAATAGAATATGGCTAATGTAGGTATGTTAGAGATTTTGGCTTAGGTTAGTATCCCTTCTAGCCGGGTTTTACTAATATATTTTTCCTTTAATACAAATTCTTCCCATTCAAAAATCTAATTCACTTATTCTTATTAATAACGCTAACTATAATTTCCTTAGTTACCTTTATCCCATTCAGTTAACCATTTAAAGTATCTCACACTTAATTAATCAAATCTCCCTAAAGCAACTCTTTCAAGTAAATTAATTAATTTATTCTTTTAATAAAATCCTCTTAGTGTTAATTTAGTTCAATTCCCCATATTAAGGTACTCCAAAATATAGGGCATTATAGTCCCCCTTCCTTACAAAATTTTGTCCTTGATATTTGATAATGTAGAACAAAATTTAAACAACACCCTAAAAGTGTAAAATCATCATCATATTAGTGCACACAAGTACAAAGCATTATACTTATACCCTACTAATGTAAACCATCATTCATCTACTAAAATGAATTAGTGTAACTACGAACATATAATCATATCATATCGTGAATACCCTAGTACCCTACTAGTACATACAATAGACAAACAAAGCACCCAACTATATACATGAATACCTAAAACAACTCTAGATAGATATTCCTAATCTTATCCTCTACCTTCCATGTACAATTATCTTTATCATCACTTCACTGGACATGACCAAGTCTGATAATTTTGTTCCTTAACTCTTTCGTATCATGACCTGATATCCCCTTTGATCTTTTTACATACGTTAAATCTGACTCCATAGATTAATCCCCTATCGCGCTCCGTTTCACTATCGAACTTGGGTCATGCAGACATTTCCTCAAATGCGATATATGAAAGACACTGTACACACCTACTAAGCAACTTGTTAACTCGATTGGATAAGTGGGTTTATAAATCCTCTTAATCATTGGAAATGGTCCTACATATCTAGGTGCCAATTTCGCTGCCTTCCAAAATCCTATAACTCCTTGCATTGAAGGAACCTTAAGAAACACATAATCGCATACTTCGAACTCAAGCTCTTTCCCCATCTTATCGGCATAACTCTTCTGCCTTGATTGCTCTGCTTCATCTAGGTGAGAATCAATTATACTTTCTCTTTATCATCTCTTATCAATTTAGATGCTAGAATGATTTTAGCCCTCATGTCCAATTAAAATACCTATGACTTACGCGGTCTCCTGTAAAGCGCCTCAAACAGTTCCATCTCGATGCCTGACTTATAACTGTTATTGTAGGAAAACTCTACTAGATACAAATGATTTTCCTAAGATCCTCTGAAATACAAAGCACATGCTCTAAGAAAATCCTTTAGTACATGGTTTACCCTCTCGATTTGACTATCAATCTATAGGTGATTAACCATACTCAAGTTCAATTTTGTACCCACTGCACTATGCGATAGAGATAGAGGTATACCTAGAAGCAATTATGTAATTTGTTACATATATCTGACTCAATAACCAATCTTGTTTGAAACAAATGGTGTTTTTTCTGTTATATGCTTGATATAATGTGTTATATTAATTAATAAATTTACTTAAAAGTATATTTTATAAAAATCCATAAAAGGTACTGTTATCCCACCTTTTGGCAAGGCCGTGATATCGTCCACTTGGCTAGGAACGGATGGTTATCAGCTTTAAGAATCGATTATATACAATATTATGGACAATGGTCGGGCAGATTCACAACGAGTCCTAATCAGGGTGCAATCAGTATGGGGTGACTGGCATAGCCCTAGGAAGTTACATTTCAAATTTGGAGTCGATCGTAGTTCTATTGCTCGAGCTACGGACGAAGCAAGGATTTATATGGATCGATTAGGAGCGATCCACAAAACAACTCAAATCAGCAGAGATCGATTGATATCTCAAAATCCATAATACCAATTCATTTGAAACTTTCAAAGCATCAATATATTTAAGAGTGGATCTCGTAAAAACGATCTTAGGTCAAAACCATGAGATATGAAGATAGCCAATCATTTTAGGACGATCATTTTTGTCGATCCTTCATAACAATCGGTGTAGCTCAATGAACGTTCCAAATTTAGCAAATATTGATCCATATCTCGCAATCTACAACCCAGAATGACTTCGTATATTAGAGACAAGTTCAAGAGGTATGTGGTACCCTATAAAAACGATCGCACATAAATTGGAGACAAAAATGACAATCGGTATAACTTTGGCCGATCGTTCAAAGATATCAAGTTAGGGCCACCAATCATTATGGTGGACCCGTGTGGACTAGAGAACCTTCTACCGAAATCTTAGCAAAATATCTCATCATTTCTCCCTATAATGCAGGCCTTTTTGTTCATTTTCAAAATTTTGATGCTGCTTGTTACTCTAGACTCAGTTGTAATCAAGCACTTGCTATCTCTACTATTGTAATCATATTGAAAAGTGATTAATAAAGAATAATATTCAAAGTGGATGTAGGCAGACAACGCCAAACCACTATAAACTTCTATGTCTTTGATTATTGCTTATTCTCTGTTGCTTACATATTCAACTACGCAGCTTAATTTTATTTTTCTTCACTTACTTCTCGACAAAGACTATTCTTGGGTGTTTATAACCATTTTAGGTGCAAATATTTTGGTGCTTTCACTGAGAGCCTTGATTCTCTGCTTGCTAGGATCCTTTTGTTGCTACTGGACTAGATAAATCCCCCAAAGGAGATCCGCGGTAATTTTTAGGAATTTTTTCATACTACTCAGATTTTCAAAAATCTAAGCAAAGCTGTTAATAATGGTGAGGAACACTAGACTACATCTCAGAACATGGAAGGAAATAAAAACGCTACTATCCAATAGGTGGCCCGAGCTGTCAACTAGCGAATGTGAATGCCGAAAACAGTTGAAGTCCAGAACCCTACTGACTCTATTACGAGAGCCGAATTCCAGAATCTGATGAGAAAGCAAATGAATAGCTATTGAGAGTTGAATCAACAAATCCAGGCCAATATAACCTAATGAACCAAATCACTCAACAACAGCGGATAAAAGCTAGGAGGGACCTCACCCATTACTCAGCATCGAAGAGCTCTAGTTCGTCGGATGGGTATCATAGACATAGGCATCACAGAATAGACGGATACCATGCAAAAACTTCAAGGCATCAACAGGCAGACCATCGTGGTCTGCTAGGAATGATCAATGTCGATCCCTCTGCCAGAGAAGGGAACTTATATGTGGATGCTGGTATTCAAACTGAGCCGCTAAGGCTGAGTTGAATGATGGAGTTCAGTTAAATGTGACCAAATGCTTTACCGAAATAATAACAAAGTGAATTCATGAGATGCACATCGACAAGATGATGATCCAAGAAGGCATGGGACTGCCCACTAGCGTCGACCGAAGCATTCATACGAGGTGGAACACAACCACCACTTGGCACCAACCATCCAAACACCAGACTTATCGGCAATGGTCAGACAGTTAGTGAGAGAGAGCCAAGGCTTGACCAACGATGATAGGGAATCTTAAGAAGCCATACCCCATTCATCAATAATGTTCTTTGATAATGTCCTGCATGCAGCATATCCAAGGATGTTCAACATACCATAAATGCCCACCTATGAGTGAAAAACCGACCCCAGGCAGCATATCATGGGATACGAACGGCTAATGGATTCTACGTGAGTGGATGATGCAACCAAGTGTAGATGTTTTCTCATAACTACGATGTGGTTCACAAGATTATCTCCATGATCAATTTCTAGATTCGATGTTTTGGCAACCAAGTTTGTAGTGAAGTTCCAGATGCACGCGGCTCATCCTAAAGATGTGATGTCCCTATCTAGCGTGATTCAAGCTCTAGGAGAGTCGTTAAAAGATTATTTAGAGAGATTTCATACAGCTATTACAGAGGTCAGTAATATGAATGACTATGCTATATTTATGGCCCTAATGAGAGGGATTGATCCATAGTCTGGTTTTGGCGACTGGTTAGCCAGTAAGCTGCCAGCAACGTTGGAGCGCTTTTGCACAATGGTGGCATAGTAATTTAGACATGAGAAAGCTAGGTCCTCCAAAAAAAGAATGTTGTAGGACCAAGTGGAGAGGGAGTACAAAGTAACATTGCAATAGAGCAGTCTGATGACAGTTCTAAAAAAGCTCAAGTGAGTGTCCAGAATAAACCAAATCAACAAAAGAGAGGTGGAGATAGGAACCGAGAACAGAAGAGGGATTCTGGAAGAGGGAAGCCTAGGATTCCGATATATGATACTTACACGCCATTGAATATGTCCTTGAAGAATATCTATATTTCTACTTGCAATACCATGCAGTATAGAAAGCCTCCTTCAAAAAATAAACAGAGAAAAAGAAACAGACCAAGAAATATTGTTGATTTCATGAGTGCTATGGGAACAATACAAATGAATGCAGGCATCTCCAAGATGTTATAGAAAAACTGACTCGAGAAAGGAAATTACAATAGTTTGTGAAAGCCCCGTAGGATGGCGGGCAGGGACATCTGACCCTAACCAAGGTCAAGCGCTGCACAGGACCGAGGAGCATGCACAGACTGGTGGAAGATTGGTAATAAATACGATAGTCAGAGGATCGCAACCAGTAGTTAAGAGTTGGCAAGAGATGGAGTGCTATGCTAGCATGATTAGACATGTTGATTTTGAATGTTGTTCGAACGTAGAAGATGAAGCTCCAGCAAAACAACAACGTACGGTGGCAGATGATATTATGTTTAGGAACAGAGATGCAGATAAGGTAGAGGCTCCGACGATCTACCCAATGGTTATTTCGACCATGATTGGCCCCGCTTGGGTGTATTAATTGATTATGGAAGTTTAGCAAATATAATTTTCAAATAAGATTATGATAATATGAGGATAGAAGCCAAAGATATAGAATCGTCTAAAGCTCGTGTACATGGCTCTAACGGTGTTGCAACCGAATCCATTTGTTATGTCAAGCTACCCATGGAATTGGGAGAAGGTGAACAAAGGAGAGTGAAGATCTTGTCTTTTTTGTTTTGGATTTTGACTCTCCATGCAGCGTTTTTATGGGTCGACCACCCTAACCGAATTTCGGACAGCTCTCGCCTCATGGTGTTTGACTTTGAAATTTTCGACAAATAATGGTGTTGGAGTTGTTCAAAGGGATCAGGTGACTGGACGTGCCTGTTATGTAGCTGAGTTGAGGGATGCTTAGTGCAAAAAGAAAGGTAAGGGTGTTGACAAAGCTGTCCACATCCAAGATACTAAATATTGACAACTAGCGCTTGGGCCTTGGCTCGGACGCCACAGTCGGTTCTATAGAGATACAGATCAGAGGGACAATGAAGAGAAGCCCAAAGAGAACAAGGCTGCACCGGTTGAGAAGACAATTGATATCATGGTCAGCTGTGACGACCTATCACGAGTCCTAAAGATTGGATTACAGCTCAGACCCCCGATGATGAAAGAACTTGCTGGTTTTCTGCGAGAAAATCACGACGTGTTCACTTGGACTCACTCTGACATGTGTGGAATCTCGCCTGCTATTGCGAGCCATGCATTGAATATCGACCCGAGGCATGTCCCGGTGAAGTAAAAAAGATGCGACGACTCTCGAAGAGGAGGTGGTTGGACTGAAAGACAACGGGTTTATCCATGTTTCCCTTTAACTGATATGGATATCTAATCTTGTACTTATGAAAAATACAAATGGAAAATAGGGAATATGCATTGGTTATTCAAATTTGAACAAGGCATTTCCAAAAGGCAGTTTCCCTTCCAAACCAGCTGGTGGACTCAAACATAGGACATGAATTGCTGTCTTTCATGGATGCGTACTTGGGATATAACTAAATACCGATGCATATTTCCAATCAGGAGCACGCCAATTTCATTACCGATGTTTGATTATATGGCTATGTAGTAATGCGTTTGGATTAAAGAATGCAGGACTGACTTATTAGTGCTTAGTCAATAGGATGTTTAAAGATCAAATTGGAACAGCAATAGAAGTGCATGTGGAAGATATGCTCATGAAGTCACAATAATCAAGCAACCACATTTGAGACTTGGCAGAAATGTTTTACGTCCTCCGACATTACAGGATGAAAATTAATCCTTTGAACTGTTCTTTTGGTGTTGCACTAGGGAAATACTTGGGCTTTATTGTTAATGCCCATGGAATAGAAACTAATCCCGAGAAGATTCAGGCTATCCGTAATATCTAAGTGCCAAGGACTATTAAAGAAGTCCAGAGTTTGAATGGGAAAGTTGCTGCTTTAAGTTGATTTATTTCAAGAGCTACGGACAAATACATTCCTTTCATTGATTTGATTAGGAAAGGGAAAATAAAGTTCGAATGGACATAGGATTGTAAAAATGCTTTTAAAGCTTTAGTGAATCATTTGGAGAGACCCATATCTTTTCAAAGCCAGTGGATTATGAAGATTTATACATTTATTTGGCTATATCGACACACACCATAAGTGTCGTATTGCTCTGTGAGGAGGATCATCCAGAGGCCGGTGTGTTACATCAGCAAACGATTAGTGGGAGTTGAAAGAAACTATCCTAAAATAGATAAACTAGCATACTGCTTATTGATTGCATCACAAAAGCTTCGTCCATACTTCCAGGCACACTCAATCAATATTTACACCGACCAGCCGTTACGACAGGTCCTACAACGACGTGAGATGTCTGGAAGGTTACTCATGTGGAATATCGAGCTCAGTCAATTCGATATTACTTATCACCCTGGAAGGGCTATCCAGGGTCAAGAATTGATAGATTTTATAGAAGAGTTTACTGTGCATGATGATTTTCTAGAAGATAGCGAAATCCCTTCCATATGGTGGAAATTGTATACTGATGGAGCGTCCAATGATCATTGTTCTGGAGCTAGAATCATGCTTGTAACTCTCGAAGACCGATCAATTTTCTATGCTTTAAACTTGATTTTCTGACGACAAACAATGAAGCCGAGTATGAAGCACTGATTATTGGACTCAAACTCACTAATGAACTCGGAATAAAGTCCCTTGAAATCTTTTGCGATTGGTAGTATGTAGTGCATCAAGTCAGTGGAGACTATCAAGCTAAAGGACAACAGCTTGCTCCATACCTTACCTAAGTCCAAAAGTTATCGGCAGAATTTGAGTACTCTGACATTTCGCAAATTCCTCAAGATTAAAAACGAGAGGCTGATTCATTGGCAAAGTTTCTAGCACCGGTGACGCACAACAGATGGGTTTGGTTCCGGTCAAAGTATTATATGCCCCAAGTATAAACATGATAGAACTTGATCGGACACTAGAAGAGGGGCCTGAGAGGGAGTTGTGGATGACTCTGATGAAGGACTATTTGCTAGGGAGTTCTTCTGGAACAAAGGAATGAAAAGCAATAAATCCTTCGTAAAGCTTCATGGTATATCATGCAAGAAGGAATTATGTATAGGAAAGGTTTCTCTTTTCCTCGACTCCGGTGTGTCTCTCACGATGAGATAAAGAAGTTCATGAAGGGGAATGTGGCGATTATACCAGTGGGCAAACACTTGTAAAGAAAATGCTCCTTTAAGGGTATTATTTGCCAACCATAAATCGAGACTCCGTTGACTATTTAAGATGATGTGATAAGTGCCTGATATATACAAAAGTTCCAAGAGCTCCACCAATGGAAATCACGAAATGATCAGTCCATGGCCCGTTTTCGTATGGGGTATAGACATTATCGATTCCTTATAGATCTCTAAAGGTGGCGCAAAGCACGATATTTTCGTGGTTGATTACTTCACCAAATGGGTCGAAGCAGAAGCTTTAGCCATAATCACAACCAAGAAAGTAATCAACTTTATTGTCTGAAACATCATATGTTGTTTTGGTCTACCATGAACAATTGTAACAGATAATGGAACTCAATTCAATAGTGCCGAATTCGAAGACTTCTGTTAGAGGTATCATATTGAAAAAAGGTTTATAGCAGTTGCTCACCCTCAAGCGAATGGAAAGGTTGAAGCTGTAAACAAAGTCATAAAGTCTATTCTGAAGAAGAAATTGGAAAAGGCTAGAGGTAGGTGGGTGGATGAACTCCCTACAACATTATGGGCTTACAGGACCACACACAAGTCCGTGACTGGCCATACTCCATTCGCCCTAGCTTACGTTTCCAAAGTCGCCATTCCTGTTGTCCTCAAAGTTCCTTCTCATCAAGTGACCTACTACAATTCCAAAATGAATAAAGATCTACCTTTGAAATCTCTTGATTTCATACATGAGAAGCATGAGGAAGCCAATCTGAGGGCAGTTGTGCATCGACATAAAGTCGCCCGGTATTGCAACATTAAAGTTTGACCTAGAACTTTTGAAATCAGCGATCTCGTCTTGAAACAGGGTTTTCCTACCCCGTCACACATGAATCTAATCTAGGAAGGACCTTATTTCATTGAACAGAGGCTTGGAGAGGGAACTTTAAAGTGGCGGCTGTTGATGGCATCACACTTTCAAGTGCGTGGAATGACAAGCATTTATGATGTTATTTCACTTATATGATTTCTTTTTCATTTATTTGTATTTTATTTCTGAATTTTCTTTAAAATTTGATTTTACAGATATGTAAAAAGACAAATTATGTTTTTCTTTTCCATTTAGCATATAAAGTCTTAGACTCCTTTTGTATTTATGTTTGCTATAACATTGTGTATCAGTTACATGACGAAACTGAAATAAAATAAAAGCGATCGTGACATGATAAATCGCTTGCTAAATTAAACCCTCGACCCCCAGGGGCAAGTCAATCAATTATGGAGAGTACGATCCGATTACTCTTCGAAATAACTCTAGGTCCCTATAGTGCGGACTGGATTATAAACATAAGTCGGGGGTAATTCGATTACCTATGAAATAACTCCAAGTCCTCAAAGTGCGGACTAAAGTATAAACAAAAATTGAGTGTGAATTGATAACCTACGAAATACTCTAAGTCCTCGAAATATGGACTAGAGTCTAAACATAAATTGGGTGCGATTCGGCCACCCATCAACTAACTCTTCTTCCCGGAGTGCGGATGTGAGTATAAACAAATAGATGAGTGCGGTTCGACCACTCACTATTCCATAAACTTTGGACTGAAAATGACAAGAGGATTATAAACTTGCAAAGGATAGGGTTCGACCATCCATCACCTAACTCTACTACCCCGAGACGGGGGTGAGAGTATATGTGATATCCCGGAAATTTGGGACAATATCAATTTAATAATCTACATTAAAAATTAAATTGATTTGATAATATTTGTAATAATATATGAATTGATTTAATAATCTTCTTTTAAAAAAAAAATTAACTAATAATTTATCTTTTAAAAGCTAATCAAATTGCCTTCTATTTATAATATATATATCTGTATATATATTGTAAATGGATAATCTTGTTTTAAATTAAATAAATAGACATGTTTTCTAATTTAAATATTTTTGATAATTTAGAAATTTGATATTCAGCTATTTAATAAATGATCATATGATTTTAAATTACTCAAGATTTAAGTTTAGTTTGTTTAAAATAATTTTAGCTTACATTTAAATTTAAAAAAAAAAGTTTGTTTAAGTTGTTTTAAAATTTAACTTGATAAAAATAAGTAGTTTATTCATAAAGGGATAAATACTTTTATAAATCATTTGACTTAATAATGAGCTCTATTAATAATGTAAATCTTTACAAATGAATTTTTAATAAAATTGTTATTTCAACTTTAATTACATATATATGTGTTTGAATTAAAGTTATGATTTGGAAATTAAAAAATAAATAAATAAAGGTTTCAAAATGTTCAAATTAAAATAAACAATTATTAATAATAATAATATGTGTTAGTCTATGTTAAAAATAAAAGAAAAATAAAAGTAAAACACATGCTAGAAAATAGAACTAAATACCTAAGACTAAGTCATAGCAGAGGAAAAAAAAAATATAAGGTCTGTAAGTGATTTGTAGTGCAAGCTAATGCAAAGGAAAATTCAAAACACATGCTTGTAAGTATAAAACAAGACAAAGCAAACATATGAGCTGGTAAAAGAAATAAAACAAATATCTATAACAAGTAGCTTCATATACAAGTTAAACTTTAGGCTGCAGATTGTACACTTACACATACACATATCTTGTTGCAGCTGTACATAAGTATACTTATGTCACCTAATAGAGGAACCAAGTCTTAATTACCATCATTTCAGCATATAATTTTGTCAATTCAAGTGTATACAAATATCTTGCCTAATAAAACAATTTTTGTACCTGCAAAGAAATTATTGTCCTAGTTATCACCTTCCCCTATAAGCCTCTTTTTATACATGCTTTCTTATTCGTTCAATATAGTATTACATAGCAAACACTTATATTTTAATAACTGAAGCATCAATGCAAAGTCAAAGAAAAAATATTTTACAGCAATTCCAGTTTTAAAGCATAAGCTATTTCTATTCTCAGATGCTCTGTCTCTTCCTAATCCAATTGTGAGCAACACTTTTAAATTTCTTAAGTTTTTAAACCTGTTACATGAAAATATTTGAATGCTTGGATATATTGAATGAATATTTATACATTCATTTTACTCTGGATTATTGTGAAATGAGAATTACTGCATGTTTAAGTCTGCAAATACAAACTGATTCATTATAAACTTGCTTTGTTTTCCATTGCTGTGAGTAACTTATATCTTAAAACTAACCTAAGTTAATTTAGTTGTATGAAGAATAGCAGAGATGCCTGTTTGTATATGCATTACATTATATCATGATGAAATGAAGCCTGCATGTTATCTGGAGTTTGCCTCTGTTTAAATTTTCAAAAGCCTGAGTTAATTCAAAAATCGTTATTGATCAACCCATTGATTGTTAGGACAAAACATCTAAATAAAATATGTTTTGTTGATTATAAAGTAAATTTTAAAATTTAACTCATGCTAAACAAAATTGATTTGCTCTGTAAAACTTTAGGAACAGTTTAAATCTAATACAAGTGATAATTTCGAATGTTTTAAATTATACATTCAAGCTTATGAACTGATTACTAAATCAAAATTAGGATTTTTAAAACCCAAATTACATTTTTTAGTTGAGTTATGAACATGTTTGACTGGTTTGACCAATTCGAGCATTTTGGGTTGCCTATGGGAGTGTAGTTGATCGGAGGGGCCAGGGTTATTTCTAGAGGTAGAGTAATGGTCGGAGCTCAAAGAAAAAAATAGTTGGTGGATGATCTATGACCGGAGGTGATGGTGGGAACATGTTTCGGTTCCTAAACCTAATTTTGTGCAGTGCGGTGATGTTTGAGTGTCGCGAAGCCTAGGAGTGATCGAGTTCGCTGGAACTCTGGAAGATAGTAGTTTGGTCATGGACGAAGTGGTGGCCGGTGGTGTTGGTGCTCCGGTGGTCGGAGGAGGGGATGCGACGTATTGACAGGTTTTGGGCAGTGCTGCAAATGTCGAATTCCAAGTTTGGGTGAATGCCTGGAATTTGATTTTTGAGGAGAAATCCAAGTGGGGTGATTGAGGTGCGATGTGTTGGTGATTGATGACTTATTTAAGTCATCAAAATTGTTTGAAGTCTCGTGGATGATCAGTGCATGTGCACTGTGCACCAAATGCTGATGACTTTGGATTCTGGGTTTGTTCTTGAGTTTACTCGAGTAAGATCAGGGGTTTGCTCGAAGTAATATGCAGTTTGACTCGAAGCACTGCAGTGGTTTGGTAATTTAGATGGTTCCAGGTTTGTTTTGTCACAGTTTTTAGTGTGCAGGTTTTGGGCTCGGGGAAAGTCTCGGGTTAATTGCATTTTTACTCGAAGCAGAGAGGCAGTTGACCCGAAGCAACCTTGTTTTGGTCTCAGGTGGGTGTTGAATTGCTACAGGCTGTATAAACAACCTGTATATTTAAATTTAAACTAAATTTAAAGCAAAATAAATTGTAAGTCAGTTGAAATCATGATGTAATTGAATTTAAGTTTGTCAACTAAGATTTAACATGTCTAAATCTAAATTGAAGTATGAATTCAAATTTATGTTTTAAATCTAAAATGCAGTTTTAATGTTAAATGAGTTTCAGTTTTAATACCTGAATGTTTCCAAATTTTCAAAGTTGGATCTGAAACAAAAAGTGTTGCAGTAGTTCAATTCGAATGTTTAAAGTTTTGATTCAAATGGATATTTGAATTTTAAAGTTTAAAATAGATTTGGATTTAAAAATCGAGTTCCTAATGCTAGTTGTCAAAAGAAAGTTAAATCATAGTTGTAAATCACGATAAATTGAGAAATTCAAGTTTACTTAGAATTCAAAATCTGAAAGTTTAAATCAGTTTGAATATGAATGTTTTAAGAATGAGTTCAAATAAAATAATTGAAAAGTAAATTGTTTCAATAAAAATTAACTCGATTTTTAGAATTCTTTGATTAAAGAGTTTTGAATGGAAAGTAAATAAGTTATTTAACTTGAGATTTGCAAGTTAAATATTAATGTAATTTGGGAATTTAAATTTGAATTTAAATTCAAGTGGTTTAATTTAAAAGATTTTCTTATTGTAAGTTCATGTATAAATGTTATTTACATTTATTTAAGAGATTTTAAATTGAATTTAAATTATAATCATTTTGAATCTTCAATTCAAATGATATTTGAATTTAAAATGTAATGTTAAAGAATTAAGAAATAAATTATCTTAAGAATATTAGGGTAATTAAGGAATGACATATGTATTAAAGTTAATAATTTAAATTGATTTATAACTAAAGATCAATTAAGAAGTAAATTAAGAAATGATATTAAATGTAGACAATTAACTAAGGATTATTAATTAGTTAATATATAGGATTAATTTTGGATAATTAATTAAATTAATTGGATAAGCTATTGTAAATTGTTAAATGGAATTACTTGATAAAAGTAATTAAGAGATTAATTGCTTATGGTAATTAATTTTGATAAGATGATTAATTTAAGTTAGTTAATTTATTTTAATTAATTTAATAAAATCATTTGATAAATTGATAAGTGAAATCACTTGGTGTATGCAATGGAGCATAATTACTTAAGGAAGTAATTAATGTTAATTACCGAATGTAATTAGTAAAAATGATGTGTTAATAAAGTAATTTGGATAATTACTTTTGTAATTAATCAGAGGATTAATTAATGGAGATAATTAATTATGGGATAATTAATTTATTAATATAAGTAATTAACGATAGTTAATTACTGATTGATATTAATCAAAAGGTGATTAATAATTGTGTTAAATTAAAAGATTAATCATTAAATGAAATTAATTTAAATAAAGTAATTTATTTTAAATCTAAATTAGAAATCATTAATTAATATAATTAATGATGTAAATTAAGAATTGGGTAATTAAGAAATAATTAATAATATGGTGATTAATTAAGAATAAGTGTAATCAATTATAAATGAAGTAATTAAATGTTAATAATTTAGAATAATTAATTTGTAAAATTAATCAAAGACTAATTACCTATTGTAATTAGTAAATGATTAATCAATGGTGTTTAATCAAAGTGAATATGTAGAGGATGATTAATTAAATTGATTTATAGTTAATTTATGGTTGTATAAGCAGGATTTATAGATAGAGTAATTAATTTAATTTACTTTAAATTAATTAAAGATAGAAGTAGTTAATTTAATTCATTTTAAATTAATTACAAATGGTATGATTATAAATCATTGCTTATGAATGAATGTTATTTGATGATTGAGAGTTCAGATATGAGTGATATCTATGTGACATGTATGCTTAGTTTAAATATGATGATATTTAATTATTTGTTTGGATGATGATATTAATTATCTGATGTGATTATCTACTGTGATATTATGAATTATCTATCTGTGTGTATATTGATGATTTTGAATTAAACTGTTAAGGCTAAATAGACAACTTGGCCCTAAAAGACACGTTTTGGATTTCGATGAGACCGGGATCGGGTTTCCACATTCGGAACATCCGAAAACCACATCGATTCCAAATTAACGATAGGTCGTGAGTCTGAAGTGAAGATGAAGATTCAGATTGCAAGGGTTATCGTCGTTAACTCTGAGGGTGATTCCAAAATGAGTGTAACGAGATGATGCCTTCGGTTTCGTTCGAACCCGGAACGAACTTGTATGGATTGAATGCTTTCAACACATCGTCAGGTGGGCGATGAGCATTCTAAGAAATGTATTCTCTAAAGGTAATCGCAGCCTCAAGCCTCATCAACCGGGAATGGCTAAAACAGGGGAGGTGCAGCAAGGTTAGGTGGGTCATGCCGAAGCAGGACAAGGATATTCCCCTGTCTAGATGTCCCTTATTTTCGGCTGTGTGGGCGGTTGGTCATGACAACTGCCGGGGTTTATCTTGTTCGGGACTGTTCAGTAAGGAATGGTTCTGGCCTTGTGTTGCAGGGGATGAAGGGAGTAATCCTCGGTACGGTGATCTAGGCCCCGTACTGTGACGGGCGGTACCCCAGTAGCCCTGCCATTGTATGGAATCCAAAATCCAATAAGTGCCGTACGAATTAGTTGTGCCCAACTATGTTGGAATGTGAGATGTAAGCATTTCAGCTATTTCTGTATTTTACTTGAAAACCCTAGACACTATTATAATATCACAGAATTTCCTATCAAATGTTTTGGTTAGCGTAAGGTAAAAACTTTTCCATGTTTATGTGTGGTGAAGTCTTACGTGATATCTTTTGTTTTCAAAAGATTTTTAAAGTTAAGCAACTTTAACCTGTTACTCATACCAGACCCATGTCTGACCCGGAGTTTATTTTTGTTTTTCATAAACTCTCGGGTACCCAAATTTTTACGGGTAGCCAAGGGATTCAGGTTAGCTTTGACGAATTCTGGAGGAGCAATGGAGCAGGAGGCTTCAGCGTTATAGATATACTTATAGTTCCGCTGTGTTGGTATCTCTGAGTCATATTGTTGAGTTGTTTTGTGTATTGAATTGTATTAACTAGACAGGTGTTTATAACTGTCTAGTATGTGATGTATTATCTGTATAACTCTGATTGAAGTTGTATATTATGTAAATACTTATGTGATTATTATAATTTATTCGTTCCGCTGTGAGATTCTGATGTTGTTGTTTCTTCTTCTCTATCTTTTCTACTTTCTCACCTCTTTCTTTTCTTAAAAACGATACGGTTTCCTGGGCATAGGAAGCTGGGTCGTTACAGTGGTATCAGAGCGCTAGGTTGAGTGAATACCTAGGCTCTTGAGTGATTTCTTTCTTGAGAGAGCGTATTTGTAATTTTGATATATATATATTTATATATTTGTTTCTACCTATTGTTGGGTTACCTGTCCGGGTTATCCCATATAAGTTATAAAGGTAGATAGGGTAGTGGTGTGTGTAACACAACTACCAATGGTTGGAAGTGTAATTGTCGAGACTGTAGACCTAATGCTGTCTCGAGTAATTTTTGGAACGGTGTAAGGATTTCATCGATCTCTGAAGGAAATCTGTTAAGGTTCGGAATTCATCTTTGAAGTGTAAGAGTTTGGCTGAGCTAGAGTTTGGATCTGTCGGGTGGACAGAAGTAAGTCAAGATATTTTGATACATCAAGGTGTAGTAGCTGTGTGATGAGACACAGTGACTATGAATGTCTCCAACGATGTTTCTTTGGAACAAGTAAGGAAGAGTGACTGCTTCGGTGTTGTGGCTGTGCTCAGCTGGATGTTTTGTTTGAGGTCCGAGTTTCTCGAAGAGCTTTAGATAGGAAATCTTAGCATCTGTGGCAGTAATGCAGCTTGGGATGTTTTCGGTGTTGGCAAGAGATCTTCTGGCTTAGTAGATTTTCTGGAATGGAATTCAGAAGTAATTATGTAGACCCGTTTCTTCAATGGGTTGACCACAGAAGTGTAAGCTGTTCTGATTTGTAAAAAGAGAGAGAGCAGTATCTTTGGAATTTGGCGGTATCGATCGCAAAAGTGACTTGCGATGGTTTGGGTGTTCTTTTGGGGTTTCAGAGATTTTTCTAGATGTCTTCTGGAAGTTAGAGTTTGTTAACATCTGGAAATTGAGTTGGGTGAAGCAGCTCAGAATTTTTGGAGGAACTTCTGAGTTTTACTTTTGGATTTGTTGAGGTGTGTTGTCCAGTCTATGTTCGACTTCAGCATTTTCATCTTTCCAGTCAGAGTTGCGCAGTGGAAGCATGGTGATAGCTGATTTAGTTTGGAAGCAATTGGATATTGCAGTGTTTGGATTGGAGAGTTCTACAAGAGATTTCTCAGAATTGAAGGCCAGTTTGGAGTGCACCTGTTTAATCTTTTCTAGATGCGAGAAGTGAGTTCTATTTTCTGATTTGGAATAGAGTTGTGTTCTGAGTTGGATAAGATTGGAAAGATCATTTTGTGGACGGTATTTGGTCCAGTTTGTTTCTAAGGACATCAGCAAGAGTTAAGCTGATCAGGAAAGGTGAAGGAAGCCCAGGATCGTCCGAAGAGTTTAGTGGATAAGTGACGGAAGAATTTGGATTTCGAAGTCGGAAATGTGATGCTGGATAAGTGTTTGGTCTTCAGGATTGAATTATCAGTTTGGATAACTGAAATTCGTTGTGTTTCACGTATCTCTAAGGGAGTACGTGTAAGATCTATCTTTGATTTTAGATTCAGCAGTTTAGGAAATTTCGTTTTTTGGGTCAGACTTGAGTTTGGTCTGATATTTTGATTTGTTTTGTCGATCTAGATGAGTGGGAACTTTGTAGTTTAGTAGTAGTATTGGATGTTTGGATTCTATAGGGCGAGTAACCCGGTATTTATACCTGGGGAAACTCGAGAGAATTCTATCCGAAATTTTGTCTAGATAGTTAGATTTGTTTGTTTGGATGAATTGGTTGCTATGATTGTTAATTTATGGTTGATATATGCTGGTATTTCAAATTTAAATTTTTTATTGGATTGTTAAGTTACCTTTGTTTTAAATTTCGGGGACGAAATTCTTTTAAGGGGGGAAGAATGTGATATCCCGGAAATTTGGGACAATATCAATTTAATAATCTACATTAAAAATTAAATTGATTTGATAATATTTGTAATAATATATGAATTGATTTAATAATCTTCTTTTAAAAAAAATAATTAACTAATAATTTATCTTTTAAAAGCTAATCAAATTGCCTTCTATTTATAATATATATATCTTTATATATATTGTAAATGGATAATCTTGTTTTAAATTAAATAAATAGACATGTTTTCTAATTTAAATATTTTTGATAATTTAGAAATTTGATATTCAGCTATTTAATAAATGATCATATGATTTTAAATTACTCAAGATTTAAGTTTAGTTTGTTTAAAATAATTTTAGCTTACATTTAAATTAAAAAAAAAAGTTTGTTTAAGTTGTTTTAAAATTTAACTTGATAAAAATAAGTAGTTTATTCATAAAGGGATAAATACTTTTATAAATCATTTGACTTAATAATGAGCTCTATTAATAATGTAAATCTTTACAAATGAATTTTTAATAAAATTGTTATTTCAACTTTAATTACATATATATGTGTTTGAATTAAAGTTATGATTTGGAAATTAAAAAATAAATAAATAAAGGTTTCAAAATGTTCAAATTAAAATAAACAATTATTAATAATAATAATATGTGTTAGTCTATGTTAAAAATAAAAGAAAAATAAAAGTAAAACACATGCTAGAAAATAGAACTAAATACCTAAGACTAAGTCATAGCAGAGAAAAAAATAATATAAGGTCTGTAAGTGATTTGTAGTGCAAGCTAATGCAAAGGAAAATTCAAAACACATGCTTGTAAGTATAAAACAAGACAAAGCAAACATATGAGCTGGTAAAAGAAATAAAACAAATATCTATAACAAGTAGCTTCATATACAAGTTAAACTTTAGGCTGCAGATTGTACACTTACACATACACATATCTTGTTGCAGCTGTACATAAGTATACTTATGTCACCTAATAGAGGAACCAAGTCTTAATTACCATCATTTCAGCATATAATTTTGTCAATTCAAGTGTATACAAATATCTTGCCTAATAAAACAATTTTTGTACCTGCAAAGAAATTATTGTCCTAGTTATCACCTTCCCCTATAAGCCTCTTTTTATACATGCTTTCTTATTCGTTCAATATAGTATTACATAGCAAACACTTATATTTTAATAACTGAAGCATCAATGCAAAGTCAAAGCAAAAATATTTTACAGCAATTCCAGTTTTAAAGCATAAGCTATTTCTATTCTCAGATGCTCTGTCTCTTCCTAATCCAATTGTGAGTAACACTTTTAAATTTCTTAAGTTTTTAAACCTGTTACATGAAAATATTTGAATGCTTGGATATATTGAATGAATATTTATACATTCATTTTACTCTGGATTATTGTGAAATGAGAATTACTGCATGTTTAAGTCTGCAAATACAAACTGATTCATTATAAACTTGCTTTGTTTTCCATTGCTGTGAGTAACTTATATCTTAAAACTAACCTAAGTTAATTTAGTTGTATGAAGAATAGCAGAGATGCCTGTTTGTATATGCATTACATTATATCATGATGAAATGAAGCCTGCATGTTATCTGGAGTTTGCCTCTGTTTAAATTTTCAAAAGCCTGAGTTAATTCAAAAATCGTTATTGATCAACCCATTGATTGTTAGGACAAAACATCTAAATAAAATATGTTTTGTTGATTATAAAGTAAATTTTAAAATTTAACTCATGCTAAACAAAATTGATTTGCTCTGTAAAACTTTAGGAACAGTTTAAATCTAATACAAGTGATAATTTAGAATGTTTTAAATTATACATTCAAGCTTATGAACTGATTACTAAATCAAAATTAGGATTTTTAAAACCCAAATTACATTTTTTAGTTGAGTTATGAACATGTTTGACTGGTTTGACCAATTCGAGCATTTTGGGTTGCCTATGGGAGTGTAGTTGATCGGAGGGGCCAGGGTTATTTCTAGAGGTAGAGTAATGGTCGGAGCTCAAAGAAAAAAATAGTTGGTGGATGATCTATGACCGGAGGTGATGGTGGGAACATGTTTCGGTTCCTAAACCTAATTTTGTGCAGTGCGGTGATGTTTGAGTGTCGCGAAGCCTAGGAGTGATCGAGTTCGCTGGAACTCTGGAAGATAGTAGTTTGGTCATGGACGAAGTGGTGGCCGGTGGTGTTGGTGCTCCGGTGGTCGGAGGAGGGGATGCGACGTATTGACAGGTTTTGGGCAGTGCTGCAAATGTCGAATTCCAAGTTTGGGTGAATGCCTGGAATTTGATTTTTGAGGAGAAATCCAAGTGGGGTGATTGAGGTGCGATGTGTTGGTGATTGATGACTTATTTAAGTCATCAAAATTGTTTGAAGTCTCGTGGATGATCAGTGCATGTGCACTGTGCACCAAATGCTGATGACTTTGGATTCTGGGTTTGTTCTTGAGTTTACTCGAGTAAGATCAGGGGTTTGCTCGAAGTAATATGCAGTTTGACTCGAAGCACTGCAGTGGTTTGGTAATTTAGATGGTTCCAGGTTTGTTTTGTCACAGTTTTTAGTGTGCAGGTTTTGGGCTCGGGGAAAGTCTCGGGTTAATTGCATTTTTACTCGAAGCAGAGAGGCAGTTGACCCGAAGCAACCTTGTTTTGGTCTCAGGTGGGTGTTGAATTGCTACAGGCTGTATAAACAACCTGTATATTTAAATTTAAACTAAATTTAAAGCAAAATAAATTGTAAGTCAGTTGAAATCATGATGTAATTGAATTTAAGTTTGTCAACTAAGATTTAACATGTCTAAATCTAAATTGAAGTATGAATTCAAATTTATGTTTTAAATCTAAAATGCAGTTTTAATGTTAAATGAGTTTCAGTTTTAATACCTGAATGTTTCCAAATTTTCAAAGTTGGATCTGAAACAAAAAGTGTTGCAGTAGTTCAATTCGAATGTTTAAAGTTTTGATTCAAATGGATATTTGAATTTTAAAGTTTAAAATAGATTTGGATTTAAAAATCGAGTTCCTAATGCTAGTTGTCAAAAGAAAGTTAAATCATAGTTGTAAATCACGATAAATTGAGAAATTCAAGTTTACTTAGAATTCAAAATCTGAAAGTTTAAATCAGTTTGAATATGAATGTTTTAAGAATGAGTTCAAATAAAATAATTGAAAAGTAAATTGTTTCAATAAAAATTAACTTGATTTTTAGAATTCTTTGATTAAAGAGTTTTGAATGGAAAGTAAATAAGTTATTTAACTTGAGATTTGCAAGTTAAATATTAATGTAATTTGGGAATTTAAATTTGAATTTAAATTCAAGTGGTTTAATTTAAAAGATTTTCTTATTGTAAGTTCATGTATAAATGTTATTTACATTTATTTAAGAGATTTTAAATTGAATTTAAATTATAATCATTTTGAATCTTCAATTCAAATGATATTTGAATTTAAAATGTAATGTTAATGAATTAAGAAATAAATTATCTTAAGAATATTAGGGTAATTAAGGAATGACATATGTATTAAAGTTAATAATTTAAATTGATTTATAACTAAAGATCAATTAAGAAGTAAATTAAGAAATGATATTAAATGTAGACAATTAACTAAGGATTATTAATTAGTTAATATATAGGATTAATTTTGGATAATTAATTAAATTAATTGGATAAGCTATTGTAAATTGTTAAATGGAATTACTTGATAAAAGTAATTAAGAGATTAATTGCTTATGGTAATTAATTTTGATAAGATGATTAATTTAAGTTAGTTAATTTATTTTAATTAATTTAAGAAAATCATTTGATAAATTGATAAGTGAAATCACTTGGTGTATGCAATGGAGCATAATTACTTAAGGAAGTAATTAATGTTAATTACTGAATGTAATTAGTAAAAATGATGTGTTAATAAAGTAATTTGGATAATTACTTTTGTAATTAATCAGAGGATTAATTAATGGAGATAATTAATTATGGGATAATTAATTTATTAATATAAGTAATTAACGATAGTTAATTACTGATTGATATTAATCAAAAGGTGATTAATAATTGTGTTAAATTAAAAGATTAATCATTAAATGAAATTAATTTAAATAAAGTAATTTATTTTAAATCTAAATTAGAAATCATTAATTAATATAATTAATGATGTAAATTAAGAATTGGGTAATTAAGAAATAATTAATAATATGGTGATTAATTAAGAATAAGTGTAATCAATTATAAATGAAGTAATTAAATGTTAATAATTTAGAATAATTAATTTGTAAAATTAATCAAAGACTAATTACCTATTGTAATTAGTAAATGATTAATCAATGGTGTTTAATCAAAGTGAATATGTAGAGGATGATTAATTAAATTGATTTATAGTTAATTTATGGTTGTATAAGCAGGATTTATAGATAGAGTAATTAATTTAATTTACTTTAAATTAATTAAAGATAGAAGTAGTTAATTTAATTCATTTTAAATTAATTACAAATGGTATGATTATAAATCATTGCTTATGAATGAATGTTATTTGATGATTGAGAGTTCAGATATGAGTGATATCTATGTGACATGTATGCTTAGTTTAAATATGATGATATTTAATTATTTGTTTGGATGATGATATTAATTATCTGATGTGATTATCTACTGTGATATTATGAATTATCTATCTGTGTGTATATTGATGATTTTGAATTAAACTGTTAAGGCTAAATAGACAACTTGGCCCTAAAAGACACGTTTTGGATTTCGATGAGACCGGGATCGGGTTTCCACATTCGGAACATCCGAAAACCACATCGATTCCAAATTAACGATAGGTCGTGAGTCTGAAGTGAAGATGAAGATTCAGATTGCAAGGGTTATCGTCGTTAACTCTGAGGGTGATTCCAAAATGAGTGTAACGAGATGATGCCTTCGGTTTCGTTCGAACCCGGAACGAACTTGTATGGATTGAATGCTTTCAACACATCGTCAGGTGGGCGATGAGCATTCTAAGAAATGTATTCTCTAAAGGTAATCGCAGCCTCAAGCCTCATCAACCGGGAATGGCTAAAACAGGGGAGGTGCAGCAAGGTTAGGTGGGTCATGCCCAAGCAGGACAAGGATATTCCCCTGTCTAGATGTCCCTTATTTTCGGCTGTGTGGGCGGTTGGTCATGACAACTGCCGGGGTTTATCTTGTTCGGGACTGTTCAGTAAGGAATGGTTCTGGCCTTGTGTTGCAGGGGATGAAGGGAGTAATCCTCGGTACGGTGATCTAGGCCCCGTACTGTGACGGGCGGTACCCCAGTAGCCCTGCCATTGTATGGAATCCAAAATCCAATAAGTGCCGTACGAATTAGTTGTGCCCAACTACGTTGGAATGTGAGATGTAAGCATTTCAGCTATTTCTGTATTTTACTTGAAAACCCTAGACACTATTATAATATCACAGAATTTCCTATCAAATGTTTTGGTTAGCGTAAGGTAAAAACTTTTCCATGTTTATGTGTGGTGAAGTCTTACGTGATATCTTTTGTTTTCAAAAGATTTTTAAAGTTAAGCAACTTTAACCTGTTACTCATACCAGACCCATGTCTGACCCGGAGTTTATTTTTGTTTTTCATAAACTCTCGGGTACCCAAATTTTTACGGGTAGCCAAGGGATTCAGGTTAGCTTTGACGAATTCTGGAGGAGCAATGGAGCAGGAGGCTTCAGCGTTATAGATATACTTATAGTTCCGCTGTGTTGGTATCTCTGAGTCATATTGTTGAGTTGTTTTGTGTATTGAATTGTATTAACTAGACAGGTGTTTATAACTGTCTAGTATGTGATGTATTATCTGTATAACTCTGATTGAAGTTGTATATTATGTAAATACTTATGTGATTATTATAATTTATTCGTTCCGCTGTGAGATTCTGATGTTGTTGTTTCTTCTTCTCTATCTTTTCTACTTTCTCACCTCTTTATTTTCTTAAAAACGATACGGTTTCCTGAGCATAGGAAGCTGGGTCGTTACAGTACAATTACTCAAACCGCTGAGTTTGATAAGCGTAACATTGAGGCTCTAGCCTAGTGTTTGATATAACTCGAGACCTTAGGATGGATAAATCAGATCGATATTCGATACGACAAGCAATGAATCACAAATACATAAAATGGAAAACATGATAGCTCGCTCATTTAAACAAGTGTATACAAGAATCATATGCAAAAATGTAAGAATTCATATTCACATTAAAACTTGTTGCATAGGATACAAGTTTATCAAAGATGAGAAATAAAAGCGGGGGTCGTACCAACTCAAACATGATCGACAAAAAGAAAAGGTAGCCATCTAGGCTATTCATATATTACTCCGACCCGATTATTATTTCTTAGATTTCCTATCTTTCCTTTGCTTCTTTGGAGTGGCTCCTTTTGAACTTCCACTCTATCCTCTCTTCGATCCTTTTCCGCCTCGACTTTTCTTCGAAGAAATATCTTCTATTTTACAGATCAAGGCGGTATCATCTTTCGAAGCAGGAGGGATCGAGACACTCTCAGCACTAGAAGCTGGGAGGATATCATCTCGGGAAATTATCCTGCCTTGAGCGATCATCTGGAGCAGGACAGAAATTGGTTCATTAAAGTCCAAATCAACATGTTTAATTTTTGCCTTCTTTTTCAACAGTTCTTCCATCTTAATATGCTCTTTCATTCTAAGCTCGTTACGGGGGTTGGAAGAACCTGTGATCACAATATCCTTATCAAAGGGAGTTTCATTGTGTGGGTCACTTCCTTCCTTGAATAATGCCTCCATGAGTTGATCATCAATAACAAAGGCTTCTTCTTGAGCACCCTGAGCAATGGCCACATTTGTAACTTTAATGGATTCTATCACGGCTGCTTGCGATTCCAATTGAGGCTCTTGTGAGCGAAGAGGAACGTCACCTGATAGATTCAAAGATCAGAAATATCAACTGATAACACCCCAACTTTTTAAAAGACGGGAAATGTCTTTAGAATATCTTCCTCGGTGTAGCTCCACGGTTGAGCTAAAATATCCTTAAAACTGCGTACAAGAATTGGAGAATGCCGAGGCTTATTTGGATCATACCTGGGGATGGTGGAAGATCCTGCCGTGGAGCTAAGGATGACCTGGGGTGCCGGGGGAAGTTCAGTTGTAATATCCTGTTGTGCCGACCCGGATCCTTCACCCACTTCATGTAAAGAAGCAGCAACAAATTCTTTCTGAAATGTAAGCCAGATATCATGTAGTGTTTTAGATTCATTGCCCAATAGCATTTCACTTTTAAGCCTTGACAGGTTGATAACCTTCGAATTAAGAAGTTTCTTTTCTTCAGCAACAAGAAATTCCCATTTGAGTTCGAGCTAGTAGGGATAATCTTCACCGAGTCATGTTAAATTTCTATGCTTGAAAACGTTAGCATTGTAAAGAATAAGAAGTGGGTCGAGCTCATTCGTTATCTCTTCCCTAACCTTATCCTTGGTTGCTTCTGCTTCACGTTGAATAAGTGCATCGACATTTTTGGCCCTTTCAACGGCCATGTCTCTCTCAAGTTTGGATTGCTCACTTCGGTAGCAGCAACATGAAATCTCTGCAAGTATGCTTTCAATGACTCTCCCGGAGCTTGGATTATGCTTGATAAAGACATCACTTCCTTTGGACGAGTGGTGTGTATCCTGAACTGTTCTATGAATTTCATTGCCAATTCGTCAAAGCTGGATATAGACCACGGGAGAAGTCGGGTAAACCACATGGTGGCAATTCTGGACAGAGTGATTGGGAAGCACCTACACTTGGTTGCATCATTAGCTCTTGCAGCATCCATCATCCATCCGTACCTCATCACATGCTGCATGGGATCCGTCTTCCCTTCGTAGGCTGGGATAGCCGGCATATTGAACTTCTTGGGGGTACGCAGCCTGCAGGATACCATCCGTAAAGGGAGTATGGCTTCTGGTCACTCCCAATCTTCATTGGTTATGCCTTGGTTCTCTCTCATCAACTGCCTAACCATAGCTGTTAAGTCCGGAGTTTGTATGGAGGATGGAAAGTTGCTTTCCGTTCCACGAGACCGTACGGGTTGGTGTCCCGCCTGGTTTGGGTCTTGGAGATTCGGGTGTCCGGTCTTTTCACGGGCTTGATTACCAGCGCTTGCCTGTGAACCTTCATCCTTACGGCGTCTACACCTAGGAGATTTGTCAGCTAATGTTGAACTATCAGATTCAGAATAAAAGGGAGGGTTACCTCCAGCATTCTGGCGCTGCTGCTGAGCGAGCTGAGTCATGAGGTTAGTGTTGGCTTGAATCTGCTCAGCAAGTTGCCTTCTACTTTCCTTGATTCTCTTATCAAGTCGTTGAACTCCGTTCGGGAAACGACTTCCGCTTGGTTTTGGGTGGAGGGCCCTGCACCTCTAGTTGCTTGCAGATTTCCAGGTCCAACTTGTTGTACGCTAGCAGTTTCATGGACATCTGCGTTGTGGGAGGCTGATCTGGTTCCTGGTCTTCCCATAGTAGAGTTGTTGGCTGTAACTTTGAACAGAATCAATAGATGCCTTATGAATAATCTTGGATCTCCTCCGGGGGATTTACGCAATCCAGTAGCTAAAAAGCAGATCCTAACAGCCTGAGAATCAATTCTCAGTGAAAGCAACAAAATGTTAGCACCAGAATTGGTCACTAACACCCTTAGAAAGATTGTGTGGAGATATGAATGAAGAAAGTAAATTAAAACAGAGAACAGAATATAAATTTAAATGCAGAGAACAAGAACACCAAATTTACAGTGGTTCGGCGTAATTGCCTACGTCCACTTTGAAGTTAATCTTTATTGCTTTCTCCATTACTTGAGTACAGATACAATCCGTAAATCAGTCACTTGAATACAAGTTTGAATTAAAAAGAAGAGAGTATAAAAAATGGAAGAGTCTCCTCAGTGTTCACGAAAAAAAAGGTCCCTTTCACTATGCCCCCGCCTCTCTATTTATAGACGGAGATGGGTTGGACTTCCCTGGTGGGCCTGGTGGCTGAACATCTCGGCCCAAATGGAGTAATCTCTGTGTGCCGATCCATAGATGCCGAACGTTGAATGCCGAACAGGGTATGAGTACCGAACAATCTCCTCATGTCGGTTGCGGCGAGGCCGAACACTATGAATGCCGTGGTAAATGTTTGCATCGAATGATACTGGAAGCCGAACCAGTGACTTGGCCGAATGATGTTTGTACGCCGAGCAGAACTTAGGCCGGACGATACTTTGGCCGAACGTTACCCACGCCGAACTATGTCTTGGCCGAACGATTCTTAGGCCGACCAATAGTTAGGCCGAATGATAGTTTGGTCGAACAATGTTTGGGCCGAACGGTAGTTGATGCCGGACAATTTTGTCATGCCCAACGTTCTCACATGCCGAACGTTATTCCATACCGAACGTCTCTAAATGCCGAATGCTCTGCCATGCAAAACATTCCATAGACGCCGAATGAACTTGGATGCCGAGTGCTTCTTGGATGCCAAGCGCTCCTGATTGTCGAGCGCTCCCGAATGCCGAACGGTCTCGGGATGCCGAACAAGATTCATGCTAAACCTTCATGGATGCCGACCCTTCATGGATGCCGACCGTTCCTTGTATGCCGAACGTTTAGAATGCCGAGTACCAAGTTGCCTGATCAAATCTCCAGCAAACAAAATGGGTTAATTAGTTTAAAATAGATTGAATTAGATTAAATAGATTAAAATAAATTAACATAGTTTAGAATAGGTTAAAATAGTTTAATATAGTTAAAATTGGTTAAAATAGTTTAATATTTTGGAAACCTTAATAATTAGAATTTTTAAAATAATATATTTTTAAAGCAGTTTATATTAAAATAATAAATTTGAAATTAATATCAATTTAAACTATTTCTTTTATTTCAAAAAATCTAGACCATTTTCAATTAACAAATCAACAAAACCCAATTTCAAATCTTTCAATTCAGATACTCAATAAACTATTTAATTTTATATCAATTTCAATCCATGTTTGAAATATCAATTTAAGCTACTCCAATTTCAGTAGATTTCAAAGTACAAACATTCAAACATTTCAATAACTCAATTTCGATAAATTCCATTTATACTTCAAATCAACTTTAAAATTTCAATTTAAAACAAATTTCCAATTTCAACATTTAAACTCTGATTTTCAAAAATAATTCAATTTATATAAATCAATTTTCTTCAAAATATCATTTAAATAAATTTAAGATTTAAGGGTTTAAAATCGTTTAATTTAGCCAATCCGATGTCCGTATATAATTTTCTACCCTATGATCAAGTGATACAGACATTTATCATTTCAATCCGTAAAAATTTTAAAATTTACGGGTATATATCATTTCAACCCCTAATCCCGAATTTAACTTCAAATTCATGAAATCGCTCGAGTCTATCGTTTTAACCCATAACGATTTCTCTATAATCTATCAGATCATTTGGGTATGTATCATTTCAACCCATAGGGAACTTGCAGTGTTATAACAATATAAAAATATATCGTCCAGTCATCAAATATCAACAACTAAACATCCATCGCAATTATCATTCAAATCAACCAATCAATAACAACAATTAACTGATTGTCAATAACATGTATTTGATTGACAATTTATGTTTAATATTAAATTAAATAGCAATTAAATTCAATAAAAATCATATTTTACTAGGATGACAATTTAAATATACCAAACATGAACCAATCATTTTCAAATCACATCATAAATTCAATTTAACTATCATAAAGTAATTTAGTATTTGTGAGTGGTTAAAACACTCACCATTGAATTCAAATCGATTTGGAATCCAAAATAAGGCCCAAAATTCAATAATCTTGGAATTCATTCAAACTAGTTTCATAATATCCGTAATTTCGATATGATCCCAGCAGAACAAACTGCACCCAAATCCGAGTACGTATGCAAAAGTTATGATGATTAAACAATTTGAAATGGAAATTAAATTAAAAAAAAGAGCACTACCAACAGCATGGCCATGTCATCCCTTAAAGCTTGAAACCCTTGATCGTTACCCAACTTGAACGCACTAAAACACCGCCACCGCCCAAATGATCAACGCCGCATACAGTCGACATCGACCAGGTCGACCTCCTCCGATGGCTCCATCGTCCATGGCCGCATCTTCCAGGGGCCGCGCGACCCTTCAGCTCGAACAAAAACCAGCCAACGCCTTTGAAAAAGTGAAATCCTAATCAATTTTTCATGTTGATCCGACCGATGATACGATCAGCGAACTACTCCGATGGATTCTCCACTCAAATCTCCACAACGCGTTATCCTCCAATCAACGATCCATCAACGATGATCATCCTGCAAATGAGCGGCCGAGAATGATTTGGCCAATTTCGGACAAACGCAAAATCGATTGCAAAAATAAACAACAGATCGAGTGGCGCTCATCGAGAGCTTTCCAACGATATATAATACGATAAGGTTTGGAGAGTTTGAATTTTTGAAATTGATTTTGATTTTGAATTTAGATTTAGGGATTTAGTTTTTCAGTCATTGAGAAGAGAGGAATGATAGAAACTTCAGTACGTGCAGTAATGAGAAATAAAAAAGCTGCTTGGGTTAGAACAGAACTATTTATATGAACGAAGCCCGATAAGAAAATGAACCCGTATAGAATTGGTTTGAACAACAATAACGACCCAAAAAGCCCATTCCATCTCCGAAACCAAAGTAGGTCATCTCATATATCAAAATAGATGTTTTTGATATTTTTATACGAAATGGAATAGGTTTCAAGTCCTAATTCCATCGTATGAAGAAGTTACCTTTTAAAATCATCTTATTTCAATTGAATTCAGTTAAATTGATTTATATGATTTTCAAGCCTGTACGATCAAACGGCAAGTCTGATCGCTACGAAACTTAAAATCCTGCAATAGTTCACTATTATGGATCCGATGAAATTGGTTTCGTCGAAATCCGAGACATTGGACAAAGTGGCTATTTTCATGTTAATTAAAGAAATTATTATTAAATTAGTTAAATGACCTTTCAAATTCAGATTTAATAATTAACATAATTTATCATTTTTGATTACTTAGTAACTTATAATCTTTTTAAAACAAGTTTCCACATCAATTCAATGTTAATTATTTCACTAATTACGGTGTTCAGTTTAACTAGCAATAACTTCAATTGATTATTAAATTAAATTCCAATAAATCCATTTATTTGATCTTTCATCTTATTATTCAATCCATTATCATCTTTTACCATATTAATTGCAATATTTCAATTATATTAAATTTTATCAATTTCCACATTAATTTCAACAGACTGAATGTATAGGTGATAAATAACAATTGCTACTTTTTCTTAATTTAATCACATTTATAAGTTTATTATCTACAAACAGATGTTATAACTGCTCACACAGCACTGATTTCTATCCAATTAAAATAAATTACATATTATTTCACTAACTAATACAGCATTTGGTTATTTTTTTATTTGCAATTTATAACCAAATATTATGTTTACAATCATTTCAATTAATTGAAATTTCATTAAAATAATTATAAATTGCCTTAAATTAACATTATTAAATTTCATTCTAGTTATTATTCTCAGTAATAAATCACAAATTTTAATTTCTTACAATATTAAATTACAAAATCTTATTAAATTCAATATTTTAATTATCGAAAAAATACGGTTATCACATTTTGTTTACATTTATATGTAAATTAATTTATAATTGAAAATGTGACCGGGAATCGGCTTTTCGATTTTCAACGGTTTAACGAACGAAAGTTGTTCAAAGTTGTTGTAACCTTATTTATATGTCTTGTGCATATATACAACATACATATGAACGCCTTAACATATACATGGATACATATATACACACAAATATACATACAAAATTAAATATATTACAAAAAATATTTAAGGTATTTTCACACTTAAAAAGCAAACTTCACTTCACTCCTACACACATCTGCTCACACACATGGAGCCACATGGGGGGAGTATTAGGCGCTGCATGGTGATGGAGGAGGAGGGTGTGGTGGTGATGAAATGGTGATGTGTGTGCGCATAAATATCATGATATTTATATTCACTTCTTTTCCTATAAATACCACCATCCATCTTCACTTTATTTGGTCATAAATTCCTAAGCTTCTTGACCTATTTATACTTCACTTTAATGGCCTCCAACCTTAGGAAAATTATGAAGAAAATTAGCAAAAAGAAAATAATTTTTTATAAGTTTATTATATACATTAGCAATCCACTTCAAAACAAGCTCAAATCACTCCTCTTGTCTCTCTAAACTCAAGGCCACTACCACCTACTAACCAAGGCCGAGCCTATCTCTGTTTGAGAGCTTAGGTCGTGGCTATTCAAAAGTCCAAGGCTCGATTCCATAGGCTTTGATACAATCGAAGCGAAGCTATAGCAAATTTTCATGAAGGTAGAAACCAATGAAGGTGGGAAACTCTATTTATATTATGATATTTTGGATGATATATTTGTTTGATATGCTTGGTTGTGATGATTGTGAACCACATTTGGGCATGATAATATGTGTTTTTGGATATGTAAATGATTCATGTTAAATACATGTTGAATATCACAAAGGAAATCACTTTCCTTTAATAAATGAAATGTTGTATATGAGAGTGTTAAACCGCTTTAAAATGATTTGAAGGGTTTTATAAATTTTTATGAATACTAAAACATTGTTTGGTGAAGTTTTGACAAGTTATGAAAATTGAGTCAAAAATAGGTGCGTGATGTAATGGTAGTTCGCAATTTCACGCCATAGAAAGTTAAATTCATTTTTACTATGGATTCAGAGTTGAAATTCTTTGGAATGAGAATTTTCCGAACTCTTATAATCATGTTTTTCAAAAAAAAGAAAAGGATCGAGATTTTGTTTAGTAGATTTTGAAATATGAGCAAGCCAAGTTTTCAAAATCGATGTGTTTGGTAGTTCGAAAATCAAAGCGATAAATTCTTTAAAATTGATTTTTTTAATTATTTAAAAATATGGAATAAATTCTGTAAATATTTTAAAATGTTTTAGAAGAGATTTGAGTTGTAAAAATGGATTTCTAAATGAATAAAAAGTTGTTTTGATCAAATAAGCCCTTAAAACACTATTCGCAACACTATTCCGTGGGCTTTTTGCAGCACTTTTAATAACTTTGAAATATGGCTTTAAACCTACGTATTGTTTCCCAAATATTTTATAAATGTTTTCAAATAAAAAATTAATCTTTTTAAAAATAATGTGGAGTTTTTTTAATTTATTTTAAAGAGCTTAAATAAATTATTTAAAGAAAAGTTGTTATAAGTAAGTGATTTAATCTTGACTCTAAAAGCTGATGAGTAGACTGAAATTTTCTATTCGTGAGATCTAGACATGAGGTGCTTAAACTAAGGTGATGTTCAGGAGCAATCAATGCCCTGACTCACCCGACCTATTTCCTGGGCGAGGAATTGATAAGGTCGAAATGTTGGAAACAAGGCAAGTATATAAGATTTAATTTTTCCAAATTTAATACAACTTAGATTATATAGAAATAATATTTTATATTTGGTATTAAATTTTGAGATAGGAATCCGTACTGTTCATGTGAATTTAAAAGGTAATTTCACCATCATTCGATGGATAGTAAAGGTTGAATGCAGAAATTGATATTGAGTAGAATTAGTATAATTTCTATCAACCTTTTTACTCAATAAGGTTTTGCAATGTGATTTAAAAGAGAAGATTTCGATTTTATATTTTCAAATTTAAAGAGGGGCTTAATGATTCCATATATACTGGAAAAGGATATGATTTAAAGATTTATATGTCTAAAAGAGATATTTTATTTGATTAAAGATATTGATAAATGAAATAATAACCACCTCAAACTGAACATCTTTTGTCGATGATTGGTTCGAAGGAACCAGGATTGAATTTAGGTGGTCCCTATCCGAAAACCACTTTGGACCAATATACGCATTCAGAGTTAATATATGGAATGATAATAAATTAGAAGATGGAATGTAGGGCTGCTTGTCGCTGACCCTCGGGAAAATTTCCCTTATCATATATATATGGGAGTAATATCTTCATTTGATCTTCAATGCAAGGGCTGCTCACTATTAGTCCTAGGTTCAATTCTTGACAGTATGTATTAGAAGAGTTCCTTTGGTTTATCCTGTTCCTGGACAATTTGTATGGACAAATCTGACATGGCATTTCTAAAATGCATGTACATTGGTTTTAACAATCATACATCTATTTGTTGGTGTAGGAGGCAACTCTCCTATACTTCACACCCTTTTCTAAGATGTAAGAGCTCAGAGGTTATACATTTGGGAAATCAATATTGTGTGATGGAACTAAAAATGTGGCATTCAAGTGAAATGTGTGCTATGATAAAGGTAACAATTACCTTGTGCCTCATCACCCGAAAATGACAAAAATAGAGTAGATGCGGCAGGGCTATGTAGGTCGCACCCATTAGGATATGGTTATCACTTTTTTACATTACCCTCTATATATCGGCCATGTTGTATATGCTATGAGAGCTCTCGGATAGGTCGAGAACGATCGGGTGATGCCATATTCATAACTATCTATGGTAAAGGTAGGCTAGTTTTGTTTTGGTAGAGGCTGGAGCCTCAGGTGCATCCCTTTAGATATGTACTATCAAAAGGCATTCCCTTATCTTTTCATTGTACGAAATCCATTCTCCAATATGGGCCTTATACGGTTTTAGTTGTAAACCTATTATGTTATCGAATTTAACAAATGTAACAATTACAGCTATGATTAATATGTGTTTTGAAAGGATTTTCAAAGAATGTCATTAAAGATAATATCCACGATTTTACGTAGCAAATGTTTTGGTTGTCATAAGGTAAAAAATCATTCTGTGTTTATGTGCGGCGCGGTCTTATGAGATATCTTTGTTTTCAACTATTCATATTTTGAGTTTCTTACACCAGTCCTATGACAGACCCAAAGTTCATTTTCTTTTCAGCTAAGCAGTCAGGTTTAACTTGGAGCATTGTGATGGAGTTTAAACGTAACAACCCTGGAATTTGGAGATTACTGTTAATGTTAAATTGTAATGAAAATTATAATTTAATATTGTGTCTAAAAATGAATTGGATAATAGAAATATTATTTATTTTATATAAATAATATCTTGATGAATATAATTTGGGATTTGAAATTTAAATAAGTCATATTATTTTATTTGAAGCCTATTTCAACATTTGATGGTTGAAAAAGTGTAAATGAATGAAATAATGTTCAAAAAACTTTTTTTATGGATTTGGATTGAAAATAAATAATTATGATGGTTTAATTTTAGTTAATTAGTAATATTGGAAATTTATTCCAATGTTAGCCTTCTATTGTAAAATAAAAGGAATAATATGAAGAAAATAAAATTTAGAAGTGTAATTTGGCTTGGAATGATGTATTAAGGTTATAAAAATGTTAAAACATTTTAATACACTTGATTAGACTTAGAAAAAATTTTATTTGATTGAAATGGATGAAAATAGTGATTTTTCACTAAAAATGGGAATATTGGTAAATATTGTTAAAAATATGTGTTATATGGGGAATATAATATTTTTAATGGGAAAATAATATTTTTAATTGGAAAATGAAATTTTGGTTGTCACTAACATGTTTACTCTATTAAAACATGAACAATGCTACTTGTTTCATGTGATTTGAAAATTTTATGCAAAAGTTGTGTGTAAATTACTAAAACACATATGCATATTTACACTAAATATTTTCTAAGTGTGAGAATTGGGCTTATAAGGTTATTTTGTGTCTACAAACCCAATTTCTAGAATGTTCAAAGAGATATACATTCATTTCTCTCTGACTATTTTTTTCAGTAAAAAACCTTTCTTCTAAAAATTTCAACTCTAAATAATGGCCTCCATAAAAAGAGAAAATCAATAGCTTCCTTCATATAAATCAATTTTCACTAGAAGTCTCTACAAATTGAGGAATTAAATCAATCAAATAGAGAGATTAGAGAAGGTAACCTCCAACAATACCCAAAGATTTCATCAAAAATCTTAGAATTAGGTATGAATTGTTTGTAACCAATTTCTTTGGATGTGCATGTCTTTGTTTAGCTTTTATAGGTTTTGAAGCTCCAATTCTCCTCCAAAGTTCGCTGCAAAATCTTTGCTAAATCGCTGAGGTGAGTACAAACTCACGAATTGTTAGCTAAAAATTAAAGTTCCTATGAGAAAATTTGAAAAATTGTTTACTGTATATGTTATTCTTTCTGGTTCTTATTCTCTTTATTTCCTGATTTCCGTTAGCCACTTTGTTTTGGCCATAACTGTTACATTTGTCATACAAATTCAATAATATTGGATGTTCTAGAAATCGCAGACATAGATCTATAAGTTTCATATTTTGAGTTCTCTAAAATTTTGATGTTTTCTTGATTAAAATAGTGCTTGTTTGTTGCTATCCCGAGAGCAAATTGACAGCAACAACAATCACAAGCCAGAGAAGTATTTCAGCCATAAGTTATTCGTTTCTTATCCGATTTATGTCAAAATTTTTTTGCTAGAAACTACATTCAATAGGGAATAATTTCTTTGCAGGTTTAATTTCGATATTTTACTATTTGATTGACCTAAAAAAGATTTGAATCCAAAAGTATAGTTATGTCTTTGATAGAATTTCCTTACTTTGAATCTGATATTGTTTGAGCTATATCTTTCACGTTTTTGATCGGAATTCGATAATTTTTAATTTTTCGAAAAGGACAATTCATGTACTACAACTTTAAATCATTGATTTTTCTATAATTTTGAGGTTAGCTATGTCAAAATCGAATTTTTTACTGCTATCCCGAAAGCAAAACTATTATTTGCTCTATGTTTGAAACTGAAATGAAATTAGCTTTAACTTCTTTGTTCTTATCCGAATTTAATAATTTTAGATGTTCTGGAAAGATTAGGTCATGATCTACAAGTTTATTTCGTTGTGTTTTTTGTAATTTTGAAGTTTTCTTGGTCGAAATTATGGTTGTATGTTGCTGTCCTGAGAGCAAAATGACAGCAACAACAATCGTTGACCTTAGAATTGTATTAGCTCGTTTTTGCTCTCATTCGTTTCGATTTTGATGATGTTTTTGAGATATTTTTAGAGCTATGATGCCTATCAGTATGCTAGCTATATTTGGAGAATTTGAAATTTAAATTTAAATGGAATTTGAATTGATTTTGGGTTAAATTTGAATTGAATGCGTATTGAATTCAAGTTATCGGTTTTGAGATATCCCTCTTAGTTTTCGTTGCTTTCGAGAACGGTTTTCACCAAACTATTTTTGAAATACATGGAAATTTAAAATTATTATTAAATAGTATTTTTTTAAATTATTTTTCTAAATAAAGATAGATTTATTTCCTATAATAAAGGAATTTCAAATATTGGTTTTAATAATCGTTTTTGAAAAATCATTTTAAATTTCTGTTTTCTCTAATAAAATTATTTTATAAATAAAATTACTTATTTTTATGAATTTCGGACATATAAGAAAGATAATTAAATGGTAAAGTACAACATGTGATATGAGACACATGGATTTGCTTTACCGCTTAATATCGGACTTATACGATCAAAACCCTTTCGATGAACTATTTGAGATGATTTTAAGATGTTATTAAATTTTGGGTAGATTATATGGTCCAAGAACTCCAATTTAGGAGTACATTCGATGAAGTATTATTTTAAGATGTGTTTCTTAATCGCCGCTGAAATGAGGTGAATTAAGAGCTAGAAATTCCTAATTGGAATTATGGTTATAAATAACCATCTAGATGTTATTTTCACTTGTCGATGAGTTAAGGTAAGCTTCTTTATGACGATTTAACGATGCTGAGATGTATTATGATAGTTTTTACTTGTTGATTAGATGAGACAAGTCACGATGCCACTAGTACTCGTCAATGAGATGAAACGAGTATGGTATTGTATTTACTCGCCAATGAGATGAGGCTGAGTATTATTTCATGATGTTTATGATGTTTTACTAGTGTGGTTCCAACTAATGGCTAGCAAACCATTAGGCGCGAATGTATGGTATGGGATGTACGTTAACGCCTATTGGGTTCCTATCTGAGAAATTGAGACACATTCACGATGTTTACTAGTACTACAGACCATGAATACTTGATCTGAGTCATCACGATGTAGTTGCTACTCCATCATCACGATGTTATTAACTCGGGTCTTTATGATTGGAAGTCATTATGATGTTATAGACTATAGTCATTCATGATGTTCACGATGTTAAGATGTTATTTAGCTCCAGTCATCACAATGTTTATGGTACCAAATAGTAGTACTAGTCACGATGTAGCGCGCATAGCATTTCTTCGGCATGCAATCGAGGATTTGGTCAATCCGGGATTTCTTTGATTTTTGATGTTTTAGACTTCACCGTCTTTAGATGATTATTACATTGATAACCTAGTGCTTGATGAGATGTATACATATATGGTGAAATCATTTATGATGTTACTCTATAATTGAGTTATTTGCATTATGGATTGATGATTTAATGATTTTATAGACTACTTGATGTTAAGATGGAGTTGAGATGTATTTATACATTTATACTGATGAGATATGGTATAAATGATTATGAAGAATCTTTTATGATGAGTTTTAGTGATGAATTTGAGATGTATCTATATTTATACCGATGAGATGAGGTATGAATAAGTATAATGCTTCTTTTATGATTGGGTTTTATAATTTCCTTGAATGATCCTTAGGATGTGCCAATGAGATGAGGCACATCCATATGCGTTTTATTCTATGTATAAAGGATATGTACCTTTGATGTATTGTTATATTGACAACCACTCATAGTTGAATCATTTGAAGTCATTATCCATATTCCTTTATACCTCCGATGATATGAGGCAAAAGCGATGTTTATTAAGTCTTATCTTTAAAACTTTGCTCGCCGATGTTCCATTTGCTTAAGTGTCAGTTATGCCACTTAAGTATGACTTTATCATTATTATCTCTTCTACTTGCCAAAAGGAGATGTTTTCCTTTCTCATGATGTTGAAATCCTATTTAGGGCATGGAATCCTTTAAGAAAAAGGATACCATAGCTTTCACCTACCTATCCTTATCGATTATTCTGTTTAACTGATGATTTTAGCTAGCATGACCCGTGTGTTTTCACTTGGGCCAGATCGAGTTGTTTCAGGTATCATATATTGGACTTAGCTTAAAGTTGATGTTGGATATCAGCTCTTCATTCGCTTGAGTAGTTTATTTCTTCCGCATACTATGATGTTTTTACATTTGATTTGATGTATATGGTGTGGTCATGTACCACCTATATTGTATCCATATTGTATTGTACTGAACATGTATCAGTGTATATGTATATATATGATGTTGATTACTGTTCTATGATGTGATTTATATTCAAATATTGTATTTTGTTCTAATAGATCCATTAGCCATCTTTAGTTTTGGATTAAGCATTTACCGGGTATGTCCATCCACTTGAGATAGACAAAAAAATTATGTTGCATTTATCGACGTATTCAATAGATGATTAAGACAAAATTATATACGATCGCCCTTAACCAGCCTTATTCTCCGCTTTAGTAGACAGAATTACTTGTTAATTCTCTTTGCTAAGGTGGGTCTCGGGGTGGGGCGTTACAGCTTGGTATCAGAGATGTGGTCAGAACAAAGTAGAATAAACGCAGAATAGTATGTATATCATGATACATCAAAGTACAATATGGGTGAATCATTGTCCTTTATTCAAGCTTGTTTTTTAATCGAGCCTTGATTCTTTTTTGAGTTTTGGGATTGTTAAGATGGAATATATCTAGCAATATAGATAAATTGTATTCTGTAGTATTCCATAATAGAGTTTGATGTCATCTTATCTTATATAAAATCTTATTTGGGATTATTAGATTCTTATTTTTGTCGATACAAGTGAGTTCGTATCGATGGAGCTGATTGATTTCTTTGGGTATTCTTGTTGCATTCCTTTGAGAGTTGTGAATCCTATTAAAGGTATCCACAATTATTGGCTTATTGTGAGCATTCTGAGTTCTTTATTTGTTGCTGTTTTATTGAGTATTTGTTTATTACTCACCATCTTGAGATGTATCTGATTTGAGATGGATTGACTTATTTGATGTAAAGTTTGATCCTTTTTTTGTTATAGAATCCTATATTTATTTAGGCATCCTAATTTGATAGGTTTATTATTTCTATCACTTTGGGATGTTAATGGTGATTTTAAAGTTTCTGTTTTCACTCTTGAGTATCGTTATGTTGATGATATATCTCAAATTCCAGTCATAGTGACTTTGTTGAGTTTCTTTGAGTCTGTTTGGATTCGACATCCAATCGGGCAATCGAGTGTTGAGGTAACCTTATTCCTGGCTCTTAGCTCTTCGGTTATCCTTCCACGAGGATATCCACTAAGGAATGGGTGATTTTCTGGATTGTTCGAGTTTGATTTAGTTTATCATTCAGTTTCATTGAGTTATCCTTTTCGGATACTCAATCAGTATTATTTTTTTGTAGCATTACTTTGTTTGAGGTAATGATTTGTTGTTTGTGTGCTTCTTCTCCTTTGAAAAGAATATCTTGCTTATCCTGTATCTTGATGATTTTTGGGAGCGGCTCATGACATTGTAAGATTGACAAATACTCTATCTCCTTCTGTTGATTTTGAGAATCGAGTATTCTAGGAATATCTTGACGCGTTCTCTTAATGTTCTTTGGTTTGAGTTTCGAAGCTATATAAATATGAGTTTTAAAGAGAAATTTGAGCTTTGAGATATTAAAAAAAAATTAAAGATATATTTACATGAGTAGTATTTCTTTTATAGAAATAATTTGAGAGTGTTGGGTTGTCCATCGAGTAGTTAAGAGTTCTGGTCGATACGCTTGATCAACATTATCGAAAGGAATCTCCTAAATGCTATGATGAGGCAATCAAACACGATGGTTTGTGTTTTAAAAATTGAGATTTTTAAAATAATAATTTAAGATTATATATTAAATTTATTTTTGGATGGTAATTGCAGCCATTGATTTTAGAGACGAGTAACAGAGTGGCGAGGCAGTTTTGATCGTTCGATCATCTCTGCAGCCAACAGACATATTTATTTATTAGATACTCAATGGCGAGGCAATGCCATTTATTTATTTTTAAATTATAAAGATGAGAATATAAATGAGATTATTTTTGAGCTGTGCTTTTTGGAAGTATATTTTGAGATTTTAGAATCTATATTATATACAATAGATGTTAAGAGAAGAGCTATAAAAGAATTTGAAGATTGTTTCTAAACTATTTAAGTGGTTTAATAAAAAGAGTAATGAGAATTTAAACCCTTAATTTATTTTGAGGAATATTATTATGGATTTATAAATTTCTATGGAAATTAATTTTGAAGTAAGAGAAGAAATTTGGACTTTTAATTTGAGTTTTAAATAACTTACTAAGTAATATAGTAAAAAGTTTGAAAATTTTCAAATGTTAAATATTGAGATTTAAAATTTAAAAGATGTTGAGATTTAAAAATTCTAAATATCTTGGATTAAAAGATAATTCGAGTTTATATCCTTGTTCTTGAGTATAATATATTTTTGAGCTATTATTAACAACGTGCATTTTTCGCGGTCGTTCGAGTTGGTGGCCTTGTGAAAAGCCATCTTGTGATTTATCAATCTTGTCTATTGTGTCTACCCTGTCGTGAGGATGTTGTATATTTATGTGAAAAATCTTATTGATGATCTTCTTTATTGCTTAGAATTTGGGTTTAAGTGAGTTTGATCCCGACTCTATTTGTAGAGTTTTATGAAATCAATCATTTTTTATTGATTAATTATTGATTATCTTATTGAGTTTTGATTCGAAGACGGGATATCTTTGAAATTCTTTCGAGTTACTTAGAAAATTCGATGGTTTGCTAATCACTATATTAGCATTTGATGGGCCATTGGATTAACCAAGTGAGTTTTTTCTTGTTTCTATCTACCATTCTATGTTGAGAGTATGAATGGTTTGAGTTTCAAGCTTGTCTTTTTTCCTTTTTCGATTGAATTTTTGTGTTGTTTACAGCCTTTTCCACTAGAAATTGCGAGGACGCAATTTTGTTAAGGGGAGGAGTCTGTAACTACCCGGGATTTTGGAGATTACTGTTAGTATTAAATTGTAATGCAAATTATAATTTAATATTGTGTTTAAAAAAGAATTGGATAATAAAATGAGGGATTATATTATTTATTTTATATAAACAATATCTTGATGAATATAATTTGGGATTTGAAATTTAAATAAGTCATATTATTTTATTTGAATCCTATTTCAACATTTGATGGTTGAAAAAGTAAATGAATGACATAAAGTTTAAAAACCTTTTTTTATGGATTTGGATTGAAAATAAATAATTATGATGGTTTAATTTTAGTAACTAATAATATTGGAAATTTATTCCAATGTTAGTCTTCTATTGTAAAATAAAAGGAATAATATGAAGAAAATAAAATTTAGAAGTGTAATTAGGCTTGGAATGATGTATTAATGTTATAAAAATGTTAAAAAAAATTAATACACTTCATTAGATTTAGAAATAAATTTTATTTGATTGAAATGGATGAAAATAGTGATTTTTCACTAAAAATTGGAATATTGGAAAATATTGTTAAAAATTTGTGTTATATAGGGAAAATAATATTTTTAATGGGAAAATAATATTTTCAATTTGAAAATAAATATTTTGATGTCACTAATATGTTTCCTTTATTAAAACATGAACAATGCTACTTGTTTCATGTGATTTGAAAATTTTATGCAAAAGTTATGTTTAAATTACTAAAACACATATGCATATTTACTTTAAATATTTTCTAAATGCGATAATTGGGCTTGTAGGGTTATTTTGCGCCTACAAACCCAATTTTTAGAATGTTCAAAGAGATATACATTCATTTCTCTCTGACTATTTTTTTTAAGTAAAAAACTTTTCTTCTAAAAACTTCAATACTCTAAATAATGGCTTCCATAAAAAGAGAAAATCAATGGTGTCCTTCTTATAAATCAATTTTCACTCAAAGTCTCTACAAATTAAAGAATTAAATCAATCAAATAGAGAGATTAGAGAAGGTAGTCTCCAACAATACCCAAAGATTTCATTAAAAATCTTAGAATTAGGTATGAAATGTTTGTAACCAATTTCTTTGGATGTGCATGTCTTTGTTTTAGCTTTTATAAGTTTTGAGCTCCAATTCTCCTCTAAAGTTCTTTGCAAAATCTTTGTTAAATCGCTGAGGTGAGTACAAACTCACGAATTGTTAGCTAAAAATTAAAGTTCCTGCGAGAAAATTTGAAAAATTGTTTACTGTATATGTTATTTTTTCTGGTTCTTATTCTCTTTGTTTCCTGATTTCTGTTAGCCACTTTGTTTTGGCTATAACTCTTTCATTTGTCGTCCAAATTCAATAATCTTGGATGTTCTGGAAATCGCAAACATAGATCTACAAGTTTCATATTTTTAGTTTTATAAATTTTTGACGTTTTCTGATCAAAATTGTGCTTGTTTGTTGCTATCCCGAGAGCAAATTGACGGCAACAACAATCACAAGCCAGAGAAGTATTTTAACCATAAGTTATTCGTTTCTTATCCAATTTATGTCAATTTTTTTTATGGAAACTACATTCAATAGGGAATAATTTCTCTTCAGGTTGAATTTCGATCTTTTACTATTTGATTGACCTAAAATAGATTTGAAACCAAAAGTATAGTTATGTCTTTGACAGAATTTCCTGAGTTTAAATCTGATATTGTTTGAGCTATATCTTTCTCGTTTTTGATCGGAATTTGATAAATTTTAATTTTTTGGAAAGTATAATTCATGTACTAAAAGTTTCATACATTGAGTTTTGTGTAATTTTGAGGTTAGCCATGTCAAAATCAAATTTTTTACTGCTATCCCGAGAGCCGAATTATTATTTGCTCTGTGTTTGAAACTGAAACGAAATTAGCTTTAACTTCTTTGTTTCTTATCCAAATTTGATAATTTTAGATGCTCTAGAAAGATTAGGTCATGGGCTACAAGTTTCTATCATTGTATTTTCTATAATTTTGAAGTTTGCTTGGTCGAAATTATGTTGTATGTTGCTGTCCTGAGAGCAAAATGACAGCAACAACAATCGTTGACCTTAGGATTGTATTAGCTCGGTTTTGCTCTCATTCTCTTCGGTTTTGATGATGTTTTTGAGATATTTCTAGAGCTATGATGCCTATCAGTAGGCTAGCTATATTTGGAGAATTTGAAATTCAAATTTAAATGGAATTTGAATTGATTTTGGCTTAAATTTGAATTGAATGCGTATTGAATTCAAGTTATCGGTTATGATATATCCCTCTTAGTTTTAGTTGCTTTCGAAAACGGTTTTCACCAAACTATTTTTGAAATACATGGAATTTCAAATTATTATTACATAGTATTTTTTAAATTATTTTTTAAATAAAGATAGATTTATTTTCTATAATAAAGGAATTTCAAATATTGGTTTTAATAATCATTTTTGGAAAATCGTTTTAAATTTCTGTTTTCTCTAATAAAATTATTTTATAAATAAAATTACTTATTTTTATGAATTTTGGACATATAAGAAAGACAATTAAATGGTAAAGTATAACATGTGGTATGGGACACATGGATTTGCTTTGTCGCTTAATATCGGACTTATATGATCGAAACCCTTTCGATGAACTGTTTGAGATGATTTTAAGATGTTATTGAATTTTGGGTGGATTATATGGTCTGAGAACTCCAGTTTTGGAGTACATTCGATGAAGGATCATTTTAAGATGTGTTTCTTAATCGCCGTTGAAATGAGGTGAATTAAGAGCTAGAAATTCCTAATTGGAATTATGGTTATAAATAACCATCTAGATGTTATTTTTACTTGCCGATGAGTTGAGGTAAGCTTCTTTATGATGTTGAGATGTATTATGATAGTTTTTACTTGTCGATTAGATGAGACAAGTCACAATGCCACTAGTACTCGTCAACGAGATGAAACGTGTATGGTATTGTATTTACTCGCCAATGAGATGAGGCTGAGTATTATTTCATGATGTTTTACTAGTATGGTAGCAATTAACTGCTAGTAAACCATTAGGTGCGAAAGTATGGTATGGGATGTACGTTAATGCCTATTGGGTTCCTACCTGAGAAGTTGAGACACATTCACGATGTTTACTAGTACAACAGACCATAAGTACTCGATTTGAGTCATCACGATGTAGTTGCTACTCCGATCATCACGATGTTATTAACTCGGGTCTTTGTGATTGGGAGTCAATATGATGTTATAGACTATAGTCATTCATGATGTTCACGATGTTAAGATGTTATTTGTGTGAGGGCCCAATTCTTCAACTTCCGAAAATCGACATTAATACGTCCACTGTATCAACTGTCGAACAATCGAATGCGGGAAAACCGAACCCTTAGGGTTTAAGAAGAAGAAAAAGATAGAAGAAGTAAGAAAGAAGAAGCAACTAAACAATATCAGAATCTCACAATCGCAGCGGAACAACCTATAATAGATAAATGAACAATCTTTAAATCAAAAGAACTGCATCAGTTATTACATTACATCACATTACATTACATTATCAGAGTGTTACAACAACAAACAACGGAAGAAATACTATATACTAGTTGATACGCCACGCCATCCAGCTTGCCTCTAGATATCTGCAGCAACTCTTGAATTCCAGAATATCCTGATAACCTCACTCTAGGCTGCCTGTGTGGAAAATGATGGGAACCCAGAGTTTAGGAAGGGAATATAAACTCCAAGTCAGTCATGGGACCGGTGTGAGAACTTAAAAACAGTTATCTTTAAAAACAAACAAAGAAATATTTTAGAATAGATCTGCAATGCTTTTAGAAAATGTAACTACCATAAGGCCTCCCGCCACACACACAATGAAAACGCAGAATTGGAGGAGATTTCTCCTTATGATAGTAAAACATGCTTGATACACAAATTTTCTTGATATTATTACTATAAGTGCAAAGTGTAGAAAACATTTCGAAAGTATGATATAAATCTTTTCTAATATATGACCATTATCGTATGCCTGCTATAGCTACCATCTAAACAGTGGGGCGCCACCATAAGTAAATGGCAGGTTCTACAACTAAAACCGTACAGTGCTCGTATTGTTTCTTTGGATTTTCCAACTAATGGTCAGGCCAAGGAACTTCCCATTACCACATGGGTACGCCTCTGGAAGGACGCCTTGAGAAGCTAACCGGATCTCTGCCAACACAATGCCAGGTTACCTCTGCAAAAGTAGGTAACTACTGACACGAGTATGCCATCCCCCGGTTGTAAACAACCTTTATCCGAGGATCCTCAATACCAAAAACCACAAAGTAATAAATTTGCAGCAACAACATAGGTTAAGTATCTGGGCTCCATACCATGATACCACCTCTATCCAGAAGGAAATGAACATACCCTAAGGGGCGCTACCTCCTAAAACCTTGCTGCATTCTTCCTGTTTCGACCTTTTCCAGGGTGTGTGGTCCAACGAAGTCTCATCCGCAAAGCTACGCTTTTCGTAAATGCTATGCTTCGATCAACAAATGATCAGCAGCACTTCGTATGCCACATTACCAAATTGAGAATGTATCACTAGTAACCATCAACTATATAACCTCTGAGCTCGTACGTCTCAGAGAAGGGTGTTAAGCTAAGAGATTAAATTCTCCACCGCCAACAGAAATGTATTTGATAGAAAATAGCTTTACATCTCAAATTGTAACGTCAAACACACATCCATACAAGTCCGTTCCGGGATCGAACGGAACCGAAGGCACTTCCAAAAGAAGCCCTTGCAATCCGGATATTCACTAATCACGTCCGGACTTCCATCACAAAGAGTGATAAAATCTCTATATCAGAGATCAGCCGATGTAGAGACATTCGACGGTAGTCCTTCTATTTTCGAAAATATCCGGTCTTCAACACCGGTCATCAAATGCTATCCATTACGACGTATCATTATTCGGAATGGGATTTATGACCCAAAGGTCCTCTCTCGGCTAAACCGAATAACGAGCGCTTGTTTTAAAATAAGTGGAGCATTCAAATTCAAGCAAATCACAACAGATACCCATTTAAAGGTAAATATTGATGGTAGGTTATTTAACTATCAGTAGATATGCACAACATCACTAGATTCCAAATAATTTCCTAAATCATTTATTTTCCAAAAATATCTTTACAAGATATATTTTTCCACACTTCAACCATTTGAAAACAAATTTCAAATCACTTTACACCTTTACAATTTTTGAAAACAAGTTTCAAATCATTTTCCTTACGCGGAAACACTTCCAAATATTTATTCATCTTCACTGGAAATCTTCCGAGTTCAAATACTTTAGAACAATTTATAACACTTATCCAAAATATAACGGGAAAACACTTTGAAATAAAACTAATTTTTCTTTAAACACTTTACTTAAAATATTAGTTATAAAAAAATATTATACCAATGTTACATATAACTTATGTCCAAACTAATTTTCATAATAAAAATTAGTAGATATAGTGTAACTATTTAAATAACTATTTTCTAAAACAATTTTTGATTGAATCTTAGAAATAATCATCTCTATATCAACTTAATAAATCTTTACTTAAAGGATTTAAAACAATTTAAGAAGTTAATTTCTCCAAAGTATCCTTTTCAAAACCAATTCTAGAATTATATATATATATATATATATATATCTGTGTGTGTGTGTGTGTGTGTGTGTGTGTGTGTGTGTGTATTTTTCAAAGCTATTCAGAAATTTTATTCGGCTTTCCAAGGAGAATACACTTTCATTTCAAAATGGTTCATTTAAACCAATTAAATAAATCCTTACCGATTTTACTTTAAATTTACGTTCCAAATCCGTAAATTTACTTCCACACTTCAAAAATAAATCAATGTTTATTTTTGAACAAATTTCCCTTTTCTTTATAAATTCCATGGTGAATTTAAATTTCCAAATATCCACTGATATATGATTTTCAAATCGATTTCAAATATTCACTTTCAACAACAATTCAATTTTTCAATTGATTTCAAAAACAACCAAATCAAATTCCATATTAATTTTTCAAGAAATTAAACACCAAGTGAATTTCATTCAAATCTCAAATTGAAATCAATTTCTACTAAACCCCAAATCAATTTTCAAATTCATTCCAAATTCTTTTCAAAACACCTAACAAATTTCCAAATTATTTTCAAAAGATTTAAATTCAATCACCAAGAATCAGTTCCCAAATGGATTTCAAATTTTATTTCCTTTTAAAAATTAATTCCGTTTAAAGAAAACAAATTCTTTTATTTTTCAAACTCTTTAAAATTCGTATTTTGAATAAATTCTTCAACCTTTGAATAATATTACTCGAAATCTATTTATTAAAGGTTTTCCCATATTTTGAAATTTTATTCAATAAGATTAAAATAAGACTTTATTATTTTAGAATTCGTTCTTTTAAATTTATCCAATTCTCAAAAATAAATTTTAATATAAACTTTCAACCTGAATTTTCAAAAACCAAATTTTTATTTATTTTTGGTATTTAACGATACAAGAATATTATTCGGCTAAATTTTAGCCTTCAACGATTTCAATCACAAGATAATCACATAGAGATTATAAATAATCAACAGACAATCATTGAAACAAATTCAATTATTTGAGAAATCTAGTTGGATCCCTCCAACCTGTTTTCCCTGCATCCACAGATGTTAGCACAATACCAATCCCGTTTCAAGACGGGATATTGTGGTACACGGGTTTATATAAAATATCATCCGCTATTATGCAGCGCAATAGGGTCTCATCCGCTATATAATGCGGGAAATCAACTCCAAGTACATATATAATACCAATTCCACTTCAAGGTGAAATATCGCGTTATATGTGTTTAATATAATAACCTCCGCTTAATATGCGGCGTATATGGTCTATTTCCATACAACAGATAGCAATTTATCATCCAAGCATACAATCAACACAATCAAGAAATTTTAAATCTAACTATTTAAAATTTTAAATCGAAACACAATTCGATTGAGTGAGAAGTTCTCACCTTGCTTCCAATAACAGCTGCAGTGTTTTATTCCGAATAAAATTAAACACGCGTTTAATTTTGCCCAAAATTCCACTAGCTCAAATAAATCCCAATCCCGCTCCATTGCATAGTGCTCGTCAATACGGTTCCAACGCAATTCGTTTCGTGAATTTTCGACCTCGTATGAAAAAGATACGATGTTTTCAAGATTATACGAATTTATATAAATTAATTTACTATTTTTTTTATTTAATAAACCCTAGTTTAAATCTGGCCGCACGATTTCTTTGATTGCATCAGGGCCGTAAACCCCTTTCTTCTTCCCATCGCGTTGCAGCCGAACAACATCAACCCAAAGCCGTCGTTCTTATACGAATTATTGAGCCCTCCACGATCGTAAAGGCGATGATCCATAGCCACACGCAAGAGCCCGTGCATCACTCCCCCACCGCCCCAGAGCACGTCCAGCTCGGTCGTCAATTTTCATCGATACTCGTGCACAAACAACTAACGAACGCGGGCATTTTTCTTGCCCCATGGTCGACGATTTGACGAAGTACCCGTATGGATTGAAAGTACTCGTGATCCTCTTCAAGTTTGCAGTTGAAAGTATTTCCTAAAGGCTTATGGATTGAGATATAATAGAGGAGGAAGTTTCAAAAAATATCGGCCATTAATGAAAAACGACGACTAGGGTTAGCTTCTAGGGTTTTGAGTGAAAATGGAAATGTGAGGTCCTTATATAGAAAATTTCCAAAACACTATTCATCCGAGATTTTTCGAACTCCAAACGAAGCGTGTCGGCTGACGTTCCTAGGGTTTAACCCGTGTTCCGGATACAATGGAATAGGTATCGAGAGCCAATTCAATCATATGTGCGAGTTACGGAAATAAACGATCAAATTTAAATTAAATCGGTTTAACTAATTTCTATGCGTTTTGGCTTGCCCCGGACAAACCGTAAATCCGATTGACACGAAATTTGAAATCTTACAATAATTTAACATTACAGATCCAATGAAACTAGGTTCATCGAAATCCGAGACTGTTTGAAAAATGACTATTTTTAATCGTCAATTAAATATTAAAATATTCAATTTCTACAAATAAACTTTTAATTCAATTTTAAAAGTTCTATAACATCATTCTAACTCCAATATATTTTAATATAACTTTAGGAATCAATTTTAATCAGATTAAACCCAATTTCCAATTATTTTTGTAATTTCAAATATTAAATTATCGATTTAATTATCCAATTAAATCTAGATATTTAAAATATAATTTATTCGACTTACAAATTTTACTTGTTAATATTTAAAATCAATTAAATATACGAATTTCAAAGGACAGAAATTCTGGATCGTTACAAACTTCCCCCTTAAAAGAATTTCGTCCTCGAAATTGCCAGGTAAGAAAAAGTATTGAATTCCATTAACTTTTCAAAACCATTTGTTCAAATTAAATTTCAAATTCATTTAAACATTTTAACTTTTCCAAGATCCATAGTTAAACTTCTTACAATAATTTTACTAAGTTTTCAAATCATACTTAGTTATCTTTTCAAAACCAACTATATCGTTTAACTTTTCACTCTAAAATCAAGGTTATAGTTTTCAAAATTTTCCAATTTTCTCAAAAATATTCTAACGCCTTAAATTTTCAGAAAATTTCGCCATAAACTCCTTTGCGCGGTTCGATCCGAAAAAAGGCAATATATATATCACAAATATACATCTCATCAAAGTAATAAGACATCCCACAGGGAAAAAAGTGTAAAAGTACGATATGTAATCCGAGATATGTACCTTATATATTTTTAGCGAGCATATACAGCTAATATAGCACGAAAGCGAGCTCCATATGCGAAGCAAGCGCCGTCCGCACCTACTATACACTCAACAAACAGATGAGAACATGTATATATGCAAGTAATATCAATATACAACATATACTACTACAAACTATATATGCTACTATAGCACATGCAACAAAAACAACAAATCCACATACATTCACTTCTCGTTAATATTCAATGAATTGGTTTTTTTTTTCATTTAATCACATTTGATTTATTAACATTGGACTTTACTAACATTCATTTATTCATTTTCAATTAGTTTATATTCACTAATTTACATTCAAGTTAGTTCACTTCCACATTCAAATCAAATTACATAGCTTTCAATTATATCAACTCAACTTTATATGAATTTCCATACAATCAACTAACAACAATCTAACAATCAATGTATATTCAATAAAACCAAATTTATTAAATTTACTTTCAATAATCCATATTCACTTTGTCTAACTTCAATTTGGTTTAACACTATTAATTTCCTATTGGTTTAATATCTAATTGACTTTTCTTTCAATTATTCAATTTTTTTCAACTTCATTAGCTTCTAATGAATTAACACTTACATTTATTATTCTATATCAATTCTTTTACATTCGATTGATTAATATTCAATTCATTAGTTCAATTCAATTGCTAATTCATTTAACCACAAAAGTTGAATTTGATTACATAACTCAAGTTCATATTCATCACTTCACTTTATTAATTTACTTCGATACCAAAATCAACTTCATTCAACATCACTTAAGTTATATTCCATTTCAAACATCATTTGTTTAACTTAACTTAAATTCCCACTTATAAATCCAATTCGGATTCCAATTCTAAAGTAAATTCTATTTAACTTATACCAAAGTCAAATTTCATCACTTATTCAAATTCATATCTCGTTTTGCTTAACAAAATTGTTTAACCATTTTATCCTTTGGTTTCACTTACATTTTCTCACTTTACAAGTTATACAACTTATATATTTAAACTTCCAAATCATATTAAATAATCACCTATCTAATCCAATTCAATTTATTTAACTTTCCTTTAGTTAAATTTCACATCATATATTTACTATGCTAACCCAAATTCTTTAACTTTACCAAAGCTAAAATCTTTATTATTTCATATTATAAGTTCAAAACTTGATTACTTATATTCAACAATTACAGCATGGATTTTTAATTCAAATCTGATTATCACCCAAACAAACTTCAATTTTTTAGTTTACCATGGTAGCAAATCCATCATACAGAAACTTGAAAATGATACTGATGATGCTGCAGTCATCACCCTTATTATTTCCCAGTGATAGTAGTGAATTCAGTGCTTAATATTCTTTCAAAAAAATTCCTTTTATTCATAAATCACATTTATAAATCTTTTTCTTATATATTTTCACTTTTTAACTTTTAATTTTGGAAAATAATTTCCAAAATAAACAGGATTTAATATTTTCAATTCACAGTTCAAATTCATTTTTATTTACAACTCATATTTATAAATATATTCATATAGTTTCACTTCTTATATATAAGATTATTTCACAATTGTAAATCACATTAATTATAATTCCATACTTAATAATTCGTTTGCTTATACAATTATTCTTTTACAATTGTTGCATTAATTTAGATTATTCAAACATCTTTTAATTAACTTATAAATATTCTTACATTTTCAACCACCAAAAAATCAATTTATATATACTTTAATAATTTCTGAAAAATTATTTCCTTTATATGTAAAATATAATCGAGGTAAAATTATTTCATTTACCCAATTTAAAATGATACTATGTCGACTTGCCTCGTTTAAGTGTTTAGAAATCCCTATCGATAATATGGCGTCCCACATACCGTCCAAAATTCACAAACAGCACAACGGATAAGCAAACACAATATAAAACATTTTTATATTCACTAACAAATACACGCTCATATCTATTATTACACTCAACTCATTCTAGAGTACTACTGACTCTATCTCTAATGAGTAATTCCCAACAGAGCCAGGGTTGTCGCTTAACCGAATGCTTTGATACCAAATGTGAGGACCAGATACTTCGACTTTCGAAAATCGACATTAATACGTCCATTGTATCAACTGCCGAACAATCGAATGCCGGAAAACCGTACCCTTAGGGTTCAAGAAGAAGAAAAAGATAGAAGAAGTAAGAAAGAAGAAGCAACAGAATAATATCAGAATCTCACAATCGCAGCAGAACAACCTATAATAGATAAATGAATAATCTTTAAATCAAAAGAACTGTATCAGTTATTACATTACATCACATCACATTATATTATCAGAGTGTTACAATAACAAACAACGGAAGAAATACTATATACTAGTTGATACGCCACGCCATCCAGCTTGCCTCCAGATCTCTACATCAACTCCTGAATTCCAGAATATCTTGATAACCTGAATCTAGGCTGCCTGTGTGGAAAATGATGGGCACCCAGTTTAGGAAGGGAACAATAAACTGCAAGTCAGTCATAGGACTGGTGTGAGAACTTAAAAATAGTTATCTTTAAAAACAAACAAAGAAATATTTTAAAATAGATCCGCAATGCTTTTAGAAAATGTAACTACCATAAGGCCTCCCGCCACACACACAATACAACGCAGAATTGGAAGAGATTTGTAACAACCCGCATATTTTACGATTGAATATTTAAATATTTTATTTTAATATTTTATCGTAATTCGGATTTTTGTCCGAAAAGTTACTTTTTGCATACGGTCGAATTAGGACTCGGAACCACTTCCATTGGGTCCAAAACACCGTTTGCGATCTTTTTGAGTATAAACTTTGATATGTTTGGAGTTAAGGGAATTTTGCCACTTTTTCACTTTGGGCTTTGGGTTTGGTTTAGCCCATTAGCCTAAACTATTAACTCTAGCTCAACCCCCTTCCCTTCATAACTTCACTTTCATTTCCTAACACTCAAGCTTCATCAAAAATGGAGGAAGGAATGGGAAATTAAAACTCCAAGCCCTAGTTCATTTGTAAATCCAACATCTAACTCCAAATTCAAAGAGAAGCCATTGATTCTTCCTTTGCTCTCAAACTTTTTCTTCATTGATTTTGTGTAAAGGTGAGATTTTTATCTCACATCTTTGTCTATAACTATTTTGAATTATTGGGTATGAATTCATAACACTTTTTCATGTGCATTTGCTCTTGGTTTGGATTGAATTGGTGAAAATCCTAATTTTTAGTGTTTTGGGTTCAAGTCTTTAAAAATCCTAACTTTGATGATTGAACACATTTTTGGTGATGCATCGAGGAGCCAATACGACCGGGTAGCTGATGGGCGTAATCCCCTAGCGTTCGTGCTCGATCGGTTGCAAATTGAAAGAGTTTTTGCACTTCAAACCCCTAAGTCGCTCGGCCTGCACATGTATGATTCTCGGCTTGCAGTTAGGTTGGCCTGCCATAGGTCGCAACCCATAGGTCGTTAGGTCGCTCGGCCTTCTTTACCCCCTTAGCTCGCGACAAGTTAGGTCGTTCACCACATAGGTCGTTCGGCCTATCCTTATCGCCCCTTAGGTCGCGCTCTACCTTAAGTCGCTCGGCATTGATTTGGTCACGCCATGCTAGGTCGCGCCGTGCTAGGTCTCTCCTGGTATAACTCACACCACCTAGGTCACCCCATGTTAGACCGCACGCTTTCTGTTAAGTCGCACGTTCATCTTAGGTCGCTTGCATCCTTATGCCCCAACTCCTTAGGTCGCTCGGCTGGTTAAGTAGGCCTGCAGATAGGTCGCAACCACTAGGTCGCTTGGCCTTCTGATTTAGGTCGCACCTGCTATATCTTGCAACCTCTTAGGTCGCAATCCCATAGGCCGCTTGCCTTACTGTTAGGTCGGCCTGCCTTAGGTCGCTCGGCCTGCTTGCACTGTTAGGTCGCTCATGCTTTGGGTCGTGCCATTCCTTAGGTCGGTTGTAGTTAGGTCACGCCACCCTTTAAGTTGCACCTGCTTTAAGCCGCATGTTATTTCTTAAGTTGCTGATCTCTTAGGTCGTATGCCGTGTAGTCGCATGCGTTGAGCCGCTGATTTCTTGTGTTGACTTATGTTAAGTCATAAGTCGTGGCTGTTATGTCGCAAGGGTATTTCCACTTTGATGAATTTGGAATCGAATTCCTTGGATTTTATTCACATCTTCGAATGTGAATTTTTGTGATTTATTATTTCTACAATCATTTTTGTAATTTGACACTTCATCTCACTCATACGAGAAATCTAATTAAACGGCTTAGTAAAACAAATGGTATTAAATGCTTGCATTTACTTCGTCGATTAATTCTTGGACTTGTTCGATTGAATCTCTTGTGACAATTTCGAGTGGTGATCTACAATTTGTTCGTAAATATTTAAGTTAAGCTAGTGGTTATGGGACATGAAGCTAAGCTTATATATTTACTAGCTTACTGTAATTGACACTTCTTGATGATCGTTGATGATCATTTTTGTGATTTAGACTAGCAAATGTGCGATGTCTCTTTGTCTGCGAGGGAGACTAAACCCCGTTACTGTGGAGCTCCGGCTCAATTTGGTGGGGTAGCGATCCATGGTCTTCGGGCCGTTTTGTGGAGCTTCGGCTCAAAATTAATGGTTAGCAACTATGGAATAGCGTTCCATTTTATGATACACGTGTTGGTGAGTTTTCATGCTCCTGTTTTGTGATAGGCCTCCCCCTTTTTGTGATTTCTGGATTTCCACTGATGATTTCTGGAATTTGTGTTTTCACCAATTTTGGTGATTTACATTGATAAGTATTATCAATATTTGTGCATTGGTGAATTTGTGTGTTATTTACTTTTATGATTGGCATTGGTATTATTGTCAATATTTATAGTTTGGTGATTTGGTAAATAAAGAGTATGACATTCCTTTTGATCTTTGAGAAGATTCTTGTGATATTGATTAATCCCTAGTTGAATTTCAATTGCATACTTATCACGGTATGGCTTTATGGTTATCATATATTTGTGTCATATCTCTTATTCTATATCATTCTATCTGATATTTATAGCTAGACTGATCTATTTATTATTTTCTTATGAAATAATACTCGGGTCAGACCGAGATGTTACAGGTGCTTCTGCTTGACTTCACATCTCGGATTATCACCCTGACTTTTGGCTAACTACTTAGATTAGTAGTTTTTGTTGAATACATTTGAGATTTAGACTCATTGATGTATCCATATTATTTTGTCTAGCACTTGTAGCTATTCTTTTGTGACATTGTGGATCTTATTAGACCACTACTCTGATGTACACTTTCATGTGTTATATATTCATATCTATTTCCGCCTTTGTGATATGGATGTCTGTGACTGGTTTGTGTTATGTTTATTTCTATATTTGTTTCCGAAGAATATATATAGCCACCATGTAGTAGCTTTGAGTTTGTATCGGTATGTCGGATTCCCTCCTGAAACCAGATGCATGTTGTACCATTTGACATATCGTTGCTCGCACAAAGCAATTACGCGGATGGTCACTCCTCAACAGCCTTATTCTATACGCTAGTTGACGGCATTACCCCATAGTTTCCTTGGCTAGCGTGGGTACAGAGGTGGGGCGTCACAGCTTGGTATCAGAGCCAATCTTCGGAACAATGTAGAATAATATAGCAAGGATCATCGTCCTAAGTCCATCTTCGGAGTCGTGCTTTAGGATTTAATTCGAGTCTTCATACCGATTCATCCTATTTTCTTTATGATTCCTTGTTTATCTATCAAGATTGCTTTTTACTCATTTGGTGAATAACCTTATCCTTCTTCTTTCTTTCTTTCAAAATGAAGAGAAATGGTTAGACCTGGCCGTCCCAGCGCCGGTCTATCTCGTGCTACTCCCCAAGATGGAGTATTTATGTCTGCCCAGCAACTTCTTGATCTAGTAAGGAATGCTCAAGCAGCCGGATCTAATCCGGAGTTTACTCACCCAAAGTCTAGATTTGCACGTTTGTGCAATGATTACACCAATTTGGGTGGGAAGCCATTCAAAGGTGCGGTCGAACCTTTTCTCGCATGAATCTTATTGATATTCACCGTGTTCAGGTGGCCTCTAGTATGCTCCAAGAAAGAGCGTTAGATTGGTACGAGCTTCTAATTTCTGAAATAAATGAAGCGGATCTTACTTTGGAGAAATTCCAGGAACGCTTCGAATTAAAATTTGTGCCAGAAGCTGAGAAGGTGACGTTGGCTCGCCGTTTCATTGACCTTGTTCAAGGTGAATCCTCTGTGATAGACTATGTCGCATCATTCGAGTCACTTTCTAAATATGGGGTCGAGTACATAAACACCCCATTGAAGAAAAACCAAAGATTTGTCTATGGCTTGAACAAAAATCTCAAGAAGCCATTACTTCTAAAGTTAGAAGTTTCTTTTGATCAACTCAAAAGGAACTTAATTTGCGTCAACAACGTTGGCTCGAATTCCTTACATCTTATGATCTTGATATTCTTTATACTCCTGGAAAAGGAAATCGTGTTGCCGATGCACTTAGTCGTAAGCAACAAATGGTTGTTTCTATGATGATATCCGAATGGAATGATCTTGGAATCCTATCCACTTGTGAGATACGAGATCGTGTTTCCGATTTGTGTTCATCTCTTTTTTTATGTAGCCTTGAGGCTCATCCTTCTCTTTTAGATCGCATTCTTGAAGCTCAAAAGCTAGATCCCGATTGGCTCTTCTTGGCCAAAATTTTAGGGATAAAATTGATATCGAGGGTTTGAAAGTCTTTGATATCGATTCTCGTGGCGGTATTCGAAAATTTGGTAGACTTATCGTGCCAAATATTAGTAATCTTCGTAAAGAAATTTTAGAAGATTCTCATCGTTCTAAATTTACCATTCATCCCGGTAGTAGTAAAATGTACGCGGTCATGAAGCGACTTTATTATTGGGAGGGAATGAAATCTGATATTGCTAACTTTGTTAAGTGTTGCATGACTTGCCAACTCATTAAGGCCGAACACCAAAGGCCCGGTGGGTTATTGCAACCTTTAGAAGTTCCAATTTGGAAGTGGGACCAAAATTTCCTTGGATTTTATAGATGGCATTTCCCATTCTCGTTCGGGTCATGATAGCTTATGGGTGATAGTCGATAGACTTACTAAATCCGCCCATTTTATTCCCGTTCGGTCCAATCGAACCGTTTCTCTCTTGGCCAAACTCTTTATTAAAGAAATTGTAAAATTGCATGGAGTTCCTTCTTCTATTGTTAGCGATCGTGATCCATTGTTTACTAGTGGATTTTGGAAGAGTCTTCAAAAAGCTTTGGGAACGAAGCTTAATTTTAGCACCGCTTATCATCCCCAGTCCGATGGGCAAACTAAGCGTGTGAATCAAACTCTTGAAGATCTGCTTCGTGCATGTGTTCTTGATTTTGGTGGAAGTTGGAAGATCATGTTTCTCTTGTTGAGTTTTCCTATAACAATAGCTTCCAATCTAGTATTGGTATGGCACCTTTCGAGGCCCTCTATGGAAGGCCATGCCGATCTCTTTCTTGTTTGCTTGACGCCGGTGAGAAGCTGGTTTTAGGTCCAGATTTTATTCGGGATTCCATAGAGAAGATTGACCTTATTCGTCATAGGATGAAAGAAGCCCAGAGTAGGCAAAGATACTATGCCGATAACAGAAGATGGAAATTAGAATTTTCTGTAGGAGATCTTGTGTTTATTCGTGTTTCACCTATGAAGGGTGTTGTACGTTTCAATCGATCGGGAAAGTTAACACCTCGATATATTGGTCCATTTTCCATCACCGAACGTATTGGTTCCGTGGCTTATCGCCTTTTATTACCGGCTCAGTTTTCTGCTATTCATGACGTTTTTCACGTTTCTTAATTACGGAAGTGCCTTCGAGATTTTGGTTCTATTCTTGAGCCCGGTGTTGTGGAAGAAATTGAAGTTTCACCTAATTTAACTCATGAGCAACATCCTATTCGTATTATTGCTTCGGAGGTCAACCGCCTTCGAAATAAAGATGTTCCGCTTGTTAAAGTCCAATGGTCCTCAAATCCTAAGGATTGCTCTTGGGAATCTAGAGAGTTCATCGAGCGAACACACCCGCACTTACTTTCTCGTGCTCCATGAGCTGAATATCTTATTTCAAATTTCTTTGGTGTTGATATGCTTTCATGGTTGTTACCTTATATTTTCTTCTTAAATATTGCGAGGACGCAATTTCTTTAAGTTGGGGAGTCTGTAACAACCCGCATATTTTACGATTGAATATTTAAATATTTTATTTTAATATTTTATCGTTAGTCGGATTTTTTTCCGAAAAGTTACTTTTTGCATACGGTCGAATTAGGACTCGGAACCACTTCCATTGGGTCCAAAACACCATTTGCGAACTTTTTGAGTATAAACTTTGATATGTTTGGAGTTAAGGGAATTTTGCCACTTTTTCACTTTGGGCTTTGGGTTTGGTTTAGCCCATTAGCCTAAACTATTAACTCTAGCTCAACCCCTTTCCCTTCATAACTTCACTTTCATTTCCTAACACTCAAGCTTCATCAAAAATAGAGAAAGGAATGGGAAATTAAAACTCCAAGCCCTAGTTCATTTGCAAATCCAACATCTAACTCCAAATTCAAAGAGAAGCCATTGATTCTTCCTTTTTTCTCAAGCTTTTTCTTCATTGATTTTGTGTAAAGGTGAGATTTTTATCTCACATCTTTGTCTATAACTATTTTTAATTGTTGGGTATGAATTCCTAACACTTTTTCATGTGCATTTGCTCTTGGTTTGGATTGAATTGGTGAAAATCCCAATTTTTAGTGTTTTGGGTTCAAGTCTTTAAAAATCCTAACTTTGATGATTGAACACGTTTTTGGTGATGCATCGAGGAGCCAATACGACCGGGTAGCCGATGGGCATAATCCCCTAGCGTTCGTGCTCGATCGGTTGCAAATTGAAAGAGGTTTTGCACTTCAAACCCCTAGGTCGCTCGGCCTGCACATGTATGATTCTCGGCCTGTAGTTAGTTCGGCCTGCCATAGGTCGCAACCCATAGGTCGTTAGGTCGCTCGGCCTTCTTTACCCCCTTAGGTCGCGACAAGTTAGGTCGTTCGCCACAAAGGTCACCCGGTCTATCCTTACCCCCCTTAGGTCGCGCTTTACCTTAAGTCGCTCGGCCTATCCTTACTCCCCTTAGGTCGCGCTCTACCTTAAGTCGCTCGGCATTGATTTGGTCGCGCCAAGCTAGGTCGCTCCTGGTATAACTAGCACCACCTAGGTCGCCCCATGTTAGGCCGCACGCTTTCTATTAAGTCGCACGTTCATCTTAGGTTGCTTGCATCCTTATGCCCTAACTCCTTAGGTCGCTCGGCTTGTTAAGTAGGCCTGCACATTGGTCGCAACTACTAGGTCGCTTGGCCTTCTGATTTAGGTTGTACCTGTTATATCTTGCAACCTCTTAGGTCGCAACCCCATAGGCCGCTTGCCTTACTGTTAGGTCGGACTGCCTTAGGTCGCTCGGCCTGCTTGCACTGTTAGGTCGCTCATGCTTTGGGTCGCGCCATTCCTTAGGTCGGTTGCAGTTAGGTCGTGCCACCCTTTATGTCGCACCTGCTTTAAGCCGCATGTCATTTCTTAAGTCGCTGATCTCTTTGGTCGTATGCCATGTAGTCGCATGCGTTGAACCGCTGATTTCTTGTGTTGACTTATGTTAAGTCGTAAGTCATGGATGTTAAGTCGCAAGGGTATTTCCACTTTGATGAATTTGGAATCGAATTCTTTGGATTTCATTCACATCTTTGAATATGAATTTTTGTGATTTATTGTTTCTACAATCATTTTTGTAATTTGGCACTTCATCTCACTCGTACGAGAAATCTAATTAAACGTCTTAGTAAAACAAATGGTATGAAACGCTTGCATTTACTTCGCCGGTTAATTCTTGGACTTGTTCGATTGAATCTCTTATGACAATTTTCGAGTGGAGATCTACAATTTGTTCGTAAATATTTAAGTTAAGCTAGTGGTTATGGGACATGAAGCTAAGCTTATATATTTACTAGCTTACTGTAATTGACACTTCTTGATGATCATTGATGATCATTTTTGTGATTTAGACTAGCAAATGTGCGATGTCTCTTTGTTTACGAGGGAGACTAAACCCCGTTTCTACGGAGCTCCGGCTCAATTTGGTGGGGTAGCGACCCATGGTCTTCGGGCCGTTTTGTGGAGCTTTGGCTCAAAATTAATGGTTAGCAATCATGGAATAGCATTCCATTTTGTGATACACATGTTGGTGAGTTTTCATGCTCCCGTTTTGTGATAGGCCTCCCCTTTTTGTGATTTCTGGATTTCCATTGATGATTTCTGGAATTTGTGTTTTCACCAATTTTCGTGATTTATATTGATAAGTATTATCAATATTTGTGCATTGGTGAATTTGTGTGTCGTTAACTTTTGTGATTGGCATTGGTATTATTGTCAATATTTATAGTTTGGTGATTTGGTAAATAAAGAGTATGACATTCCTTTTGATCTTTGAGAAGATTCTTGTGATATTGATTAATCCCTAGTTGATTTTCAATTGCATACTTATCACAGTATGGCTTTGTGGTTATCATATATTTATGTCATATCTCTTATTCTATATCATTCTATATGATATTTATAGCTAGACTGATCCGTTTATTATTTTCTTATTAAATAATACTCGGGTCAGACCGAGATGTTACAGGTGCTTCTGCTTGACTTCACATCTGGGATTACCACCCTGACTTTTGGCTAACTACTTAGATTAGTAGTTTTTGTTGAATACATTTGAGATATAGACTCATTGATGTATCCATATTCTTTTTTCTAGCACTTGTAGCTATTCTTTTGTGACATTGTGGATCTTATTTGACCACTACTCTGATGTACACTTTCATGTGTTATATATTCATATCTATTTCCGCCTTTGTGATATGGATGTTTGTGACTGGTTTGTGTTTTGTTTATTTCTATATTTGTTTACGAAGAATATATATAGCCACTATGTAATAGCTTTGAGTTTGTATCGGTATGTCGGATTCCCTCCTGAAACCAGATGCATGTTGTACTATCTGACATATCGTTGCTCGCACAAAGCAATTACGCGGATGGTCGCTCCTCAACAGCTTTATTCTCCGTGCTAGTTGACGGCATTACCTCGTAATGTCCTTGGCTAGCGTGGGTATAGAGGTGGGGCTTCACAAGATTTCTCCTTATGATAGTCAAACATGCTTGATACAAAAATTATCTTGAAATTATTACTATAAGTGCAAAGTGCAGAAAACATTTCGAAAGTATGATATAAATCTTAGCTAACATACGACCATTATCGTATGCCTACTATAGCTACCATCTAAACAGTGGGGCGCCACCATAAGTAAATGGCAGGTTGTACAACTAAAACCGTACAGGGCTCGTATTGTTTCTTTGGATTTTCCAACAGATCGTCAGGACAAGGAACTTCCCATTGCCACATGGGTACGCCTCTAGAAGGACCCCTCGAGAACCTAACTGGATCTCTACCAACACAAGGCTGGGTTACCTCTGCAAAAGTACGTAACTACTGACACGAGTATGCCATCCCCCGGTTGTAAACAACCTTTTTCTGAGGATCCTCATAACAACAACCACAAAGTAATAAATTTGCAGCAACAACATAGGTTAAGTATCCTAAGGGACGCTACCCCCTCTATACCATGATACCACCTCTATCCATACCATACCATGATACCACCTCTATCCATAAGGAAATGAACATACCCTAAGGGACGCTACCCCCTAAAATCTTGCTGCATTCTTCTTATTTCGACCATTTTCGAGGTGTGAGGTCCGAGAAGTCTCATCCACCAAGTTACGCTTTTCATAAAAGCTATGCTTCGATCAACAAATGATTAGCAGCACTTCGTATGCAACATTACCAAATTGGGAATGTATCACTAGTAACCATCAACTACATAACCTCTGAGCTCGTACGTCTCAGAGAAGGGTGTTAAGCTAAGAGAATAAATTCTCCGCCACCAACAGAAATGTATTTGATAGAAACCAGCTTTACATCTCAAATTGTAAAGTCAGACACACATCCATACAAGTCCGTTCCGGGATCGAACGGAACCGAAGGCACTTCCAAAAGAAGCCCTTGCAATCCGGATATTCACTAATCACGTCCGGACTTCCATCACAAAGGGTGATAAAATCTCTATATCGGAGATCAGCCGATGCAGAGACATTCGACGGTAATCCTACCATTTTCGAAAATATCCGATCTTCAACACCGGTCTTCAAATGCTATCCATTACGACGTATCATTATTCTAAATGGGATTTATGACCCAAAGGTCCTCTCCCGGCTAAACCGAATAACGAGCGCTTATTTTAAAATAAGTGTAGCATTCAAATTCAAACAAATCACAACAAATACCCATTTAAAGGTAAATATTGATAGTCAGTTATTTAACAATAAATAGATATGCACAACATCACTAGATTCCAAATAATTTTCCAAATCATTTATTTTCCAAAAATATCTTTATAAAAAATATTTTTCCACACTTCAACCATTTGAAAACAAATATCAAATCACTTTACACCTTTACAATTTTTGAAAACAAACTTCAAATCATTTTCCTTACGCGGAAACACTTCCAAATATTTATTCGTCTTCACTGGAAATCTGCCGAGTTCAAATACTTTAAAACAATTTATAACACTTATCCAAAATACAACGGGAAAACACTTTGAAATAAAACTATTTTTTCTTTAAACACTTTACTTAAAATATTAGTTGTAAAAAAATATTATACCAATGTTACATATAGCTTAAGTCCAAACTAATTTTCGAAATAAAAATTAGTAGATAGAGTGTAACTATTTAAATAACTATTTTCTAAAACAATTTTTGATTAAGTCTTAGAAATATTCATCTCTATATCAACTTAATAAATCTTTGCTTAAAGGATTTAAAACAATTTAAGAAGTTAATTTCTCCAAAGTATCCTTTTCAAAACCAATTCTAGAATTATATATATGTATATATATGTATATATGTATATATATGTATATATGTATATATTTTTCAAAGCTATTCAGAAATTTTTTTCGGCTTTCCAGAGAGAATACACTTTCATTTCAAAATGGTTCATTTAAACCTATTAAATAAATCCTTACCGATTTTACTTTAAATTTACGTTCCAAATCCGTAAATTTATTTCCACACTTCAAAAATAAATCAATGTTTATTTTTGAACAAATTTCCCTTTCCTTTATAAATTCCATGGTCAATTTAAATTTCCAAATATCCACTGATATACGATTTTCAAATCGATTTCAAATATTCACTTTCAACAACCATTCAATTTCTCAATTGATTTCAAAAACAACCAAATCAAATTCCATATTGATTTTCCAAGAAATTAAACACCAAGTGAATTTGATTCAAATCTCAAAATGAAATCAATTTCTACCAAACCCCAACTAAATTTTCAAATTGATTCCAAATTCTTTTCAAAACACCAAATAAATTTCCAAATTATTTTCAGAAGATTTAAATTCAATCACCAAGAATCAATTACCAATTGGATTTCAAATTTTATTTCCTTTTAAAAATCAATTCCTTTTTAAAAAAAAATCTTTTATTTTTCAAACTCTTTAAATTCCGTATTTTGAATAAATTCTTCAACCTTGGAATAATATTACTCGAAATCTATTTATTAAAGCTTTCCCATATTTTGAAATTTTATTCAATAAGATTAAAAATAAGACTTTGTTATTTATTTTAGAATTCCTTCTTTTAAATTTATCCAATTCTCAAAAATAAATTTTAATATAAACTTTCACCCTGAATTTTCAAAAGTCAAATTTTTATTTATTTTCGGTATCTAACGATTCCAGATTTTATTCGGCTAAATTTTAGCCTTCAACTATTTCAGTCACAAGATAATCACACGGAGATTATAAATAATCAACAGACAATCATTGAAACAAATTCAATTATTTGAGGAATCCAGTTGGATCCCTCCAACCTGTTTTCCCTGCATACACAGATGTTAGCACAATACCAATCCCGTTTCAAGACAGGATATCGCGGTACATGGGTTTATATAAAATATCATCCACTATTATGCGGCGCAATAGGGTCTCATCCGCTATATAATGCGGGAAATCAACTCCAAGTACATATATAATACCAATTCCACTTCAAGGTGGAATATCGCGGTATATGTGTTTAATATAATAACCTCCGCTTAATATGCGGCGTAAATGGTCTATTTCCATAAAACGTATAGCAATTTATCATCTAAGCATACAATCAACACAATCAAGCAATTTTGAATCAAACTATTTAAAATTTTAAATTGAAACACAATTCGATTGAGTGAGAAGTTCTCACCTTCTTTCCAATAAAAGTTGCAGTGTTTTATTTCGAATAAAACTAAACACGCGTTTAATGTTACCTAAAATTCCACTAGCTCAAATAAATCCCAATCCAGCTCCATTGCATAGTGCTCGTCAATACGGTTCCAACGCAATTCGTTTCGTGAATTTTCGACCTCGTATGAAAAAGATACGATGCTTTCAAGATTATACGAATTTATATAAATTAATTTACTATTTTTTTTATTTAATAAACCCTAGTTTAAATCTGGCCACACGATTTCTTTGATTGCATCAGGGCCGTAAACCCCTTTCTTCTTCCCATCGCGTTACAGCCGAACAACATCAACCCAAAGCCGTCGTTCTTATACGAATTATTGAGCCCTCCACGATCATATAGGCGATGATCCATAGCCACACGCAAGAGCCTGTGCTTCACTCCACCACCGCCCCAGAGCACGTCCAGCTCGGTCGTCAATTTTCATCGATAATCGTGCACAAAAAACTAACGAACGCGGGCATTTTTCTTGCCCCATGGTCGACGATTCGACGAAGTACCCGTATGGATTGAAAGTACTCGTGATCCTCTTCAAATTTGCAGTTGAAAGTATTTCCTAAAAGCTTATGGTTTGAGACATAATATAGGAGGAAGTTTCGAAAAATATCGGCCACTAATGAAAAATGGAGGCTAGGGTTAGCTTCTAGGGTTTTGAGTGAAAATGGAAATGTGAGGCCCTTATTTACAAAATTTCCAAAATACTATTCATCCGAGATTTTCAGAACTCCAAACGAAGCGTGCCGGTTGACGTTCCTAGGGTTTAACCCGTGTTCCGGACACAATGGAATAGGTATCGAGAGCCAATTCGATCATATGTGCGAATTACGGAAATAAACGAGCAAATTTAAATTAAATCGATTAAACTAATTTCTATGCGTTTTGGCTTGCCCCGGACAAACCGTAAATCCGATGGACGCGAAATTTAAATCTTACAATAATTTAACATTACGGATGCAATGAAACTAGTTTCATCGAAATCCGAGACTGTTTGAAAAATGACTATTTTTACTCGTCAATTGAATATTAAAATATTCAATTTCTACAAATAAACTTTTAATTCAATTTTAAAAGTTCTATAACATCATTCTAACTCCAATATGATTTAATATAACTTTATGAATAAATTTTACTCACATTAAACCCAATTTTCAATTATTTCTGTAATTTCAAATATTAAATTATCGATTTAATTATCCAATTAAATCTAGATATTCGAAATATAATTTATTCGACTTGCAAATTTTACTTGTTAATATTTAAAATCAATCAAATATACGAATTTCAAATGACAGAAATTCTGGATCTTTACAATTTGGCTCCAGTCATCATGATATTTATGATACCAAATAGTAGTACTAGTCACGATGTAGCGCACGTAGCATTGCTTCGGCATGCAATCGAGGATTTGGTCAATTCGGGATTTCTTTGAGTTTTGATGTTTTTGACTTCACCGTCTTTAGATGATTATTACATTGATAGCCTAGTGGTTGATGAGATGTATACATATATGGTGAAATCATTTATGATGTTACTCTTTGATTGAGTTATTTGCATTATTGATTGATGATTTTATAGACTACTTGATGTTAAGATGGAGTTGAGATGTATTTATACATTTATACCGATGGGATGAGGTACAAATGATTATGAATAATCTTTTATGATGAGTTTTAGTGATGGATCTGAGATGTATCTATATTTATGCCGATGAGATGAGGTATCAATTAAGTATAATGCTTCTTTTATGATTGGGTTTCATATTTCCTTGAATGATCCTTAGGATGTGCCAATGAGATGAGGCACATCCATATGCGTTTTATTCTATATATAAAGGATACGTACCTTTGATGTATTGTTATATTGACAACCACTCATAGTTGAATCATTTGAATTCATTATCCATATTCCTTTATACCGCCGATGATATGAGGCAAAAGCGATGTTTATTAAGTCTTATCTTTAAAACTTTGCTCGTCGATGTTCCATTTTCTTAACTGTCAGTTATGTCACTTAAGTATGACTTTATCATTATTATCTCTTCTACTTGCCAAGAAGAGATGTTGTCCTTTCTTATGATGTTGAAACCCTGTTTAGGGCATGGCATCCTTTAAGAAAAATGATACCATAGCTTTCACCTACCATCCTTATCGATTATTCTGTTTAACTAATGATTTTAGCTAGCCTGACCCATGTGTTTTCACTCGGGTCAGACCGAGTTGTTTCAGATATCATATTGGACTTAGCTTGAAGTTGATGTTGGATATCAGCTCTTAATTCGCTTGAGTAGTTTATTTTTTCCGCATACTCTGATGTTCTAACATTTGATTTGATGTATATGGTATGGTCACGTACCACCTTTATTGTATTCATATTGTATTGTACTGAACATGTATCAGTGTATATGTATATATATGATGTTGGTTACTGTTCTGCGATGTGATTTACATTCAAATATTGTATTTTGTTCTGATAGATCCGTTAGCCACCTATAGTTTTGGATTAAGCATTTACTGGGTATGTCGATCCACTTGATATAGACAAAAAAATTATGTTGCATTTATCGACGTATTCAATAGATGATTAAGACAAAATTATAGATGGTCGCCCTTAACCATCCCTATTCTCCGCTTTAGTAGACAGAATTACTTGTTAATTCTCTTTGCTAAGGTGGGTCTCGGGGTGGGACGTTACATTAAAGTCTGGAGCTAAAGATGATGTTATAGATAGTTTTCCATTTCCATTTCCATTGTATTAGTTTACTAATTGTATTCGACATTTATAAAAATAGAGATTTACAACTGACCAAGCTGATTTATAAGGTTGAATCTGATAAATGTATTTAATTTCCACTGTAAAGATCATATATATTGAAATAATATATGTTTTTCCATTGGTGTAAGATTCTGTTATGTCTTTATTTTCTTTCACACCATGATAATCTACCTCTCCAGCACTTAGATTTGTGGCACATGAATACCAAGGATGTATTAGTGTCGATTTTCGAGGGTTGAGGAGGCAGGTCGTCACATAATTCATAATGTACAAAATCCTGATGAAATTGGTTCATTTGAAATATGCAAGTAAACCATAGTGTGAGATCTTATATTTAATATAATTGATTATAATAATGATCTTGTTATGTTAGATGTAACAATAGATTGAAAGCTACAAGATATTATAAGAACACGAGCACTAAAATGTTAATTGGACCAATTTACAATATTTGATATCCATAAATGTTTGGGATTATCAAATGCATTTTTGTGAATTGTAATAACCGCATATTTCATGATTAAATATTAAATGTTTTATTTAAATATAACGTCGGTAGTTGGATTAAATTCCAAGACTTTTTGAAAACAGTCGAATCTGGACTCGAGATCACTTTCATTGAGTTCAAAACGAAGTTTACAACATGTTTGAGTATAAACATCGATATGTTTGGAGTTGATTAGGATTTTGGTATTTTCATTTGGGATTTGAGTTCGATTCTAGCCTATTAACCCAATAAGGTAACCCAAACTCTTCTACCAAATACCCTAACTCCCCTCCCCTTCATTCACTCTACTCATAATAATTACTAACACTCAAGTTAAATGAAAAATGAGGGAAAGAGAGGAGATTAGAAATTCCTAAACCCTAGTTCTCTTAGGAAATCCAAATTCAAGTTCTAAAATCAAGGAGAAGCTTACGTAAGCATCCCCTTTATCTTCTCCATCTCAATCCCTCTTCAATTCTTGATTTTCCTATAACCTAACTTAGGAAAAACTTTGCATTTGATAATAGATTGAAGATTCTATAGGTGTAATGAAGAGGAATTGGTCTAATCTTGTTTTAGAGCTTTTCATTTCTTTTTTTTTTTGAATTTAGAGGTGAAATCTTGATCTCACATCTATGTCTATAGCTTTCATTGTTGTTAGGTATGAATTCCTAATATCTATTTCATGTTCAGTTGCTTTTGATTTGAATTAGTTTGGTGAATTTTCCAATTTTTGGTTTTGAAGTCAAAATTCATGAAAATCATAATATGGATGTTTGGACATGTTATTTGTGGTGTATTGAAGAGCCTATAGGGTTGAGTTATTTTTGTCGACCAATATAAAAAAGTCAAACAGAAAATACCAATATGATAATTTTACAAAATACCCTCGACTTGACAATCTGTCGAGCTTCAATTCGAAAACTCCGCTTTGATTATAATTAAATCGTGGTACGATGTCCATCGAAGGATTATAGTTGGGTCGAGTGGAAGCATTGGAAGTTGTAACGACCCGTGAATTTTAATAATTAAGTCGGTTATTTGAATTAAAATTTAGTAATTAAATTTAGTTAAAAAAAAGGAAAAAAATAAAAGAAAAAAAACACTTTATAAGTTAATATTAAAATGAACGCTGAAATAAAATATATTGAATAGTAGTTGAATGAAAATGTATGTGAAAAGGTTAATGCAAGTTGATAAGTGACGATATTTGTGCAATACCTATCAATTGGGAAAATTTTGTAAACTTATATTGAGTGAAATTTTAAATTTAAAGTTAAACAATAATGGACATAGTGAAGATGGCAATTAAATCAAATATTTGGAAATCAAATTTTATCTAATTTTGAAGGTAATCAATAACTTATGAATTAAATGGTAAGTAATTAGAATTAAATTCTATATTAATTGAAACTGAATGTAGATTTAATGTAATAACGTTAAGGCTAACTAAATTAGCGAATTCCAAATTATGAAAACCAATTACAATAAATGTTAGAAAAGTAATTTTAAATGGTCATTGTTGAAATTATACGTTACCTCAATGATTATTAAAAGGGTAACGGAGGTGAATGAAAATTTAATAGAAACAATGCAAATTTAAGGTTAATGATTTATGAACTTGCATAAAATTCCAATTATAGAAAATAATCTAAATGTATGTTTGGCTACAAATTATACACAAGAAAATAAATGGATTATGAATATAAATAGTAAGTAGTGTACATACTTGGCAAATATAACTAAATAGTATGTAATGAAGCATGCATTGATGAAATAACTACGAACCAATGAATGTATTTGAGTTGTAAAAGTCATAATTGATTGCATTAAATAAATTGGGAATTAAATTCAAAGGTTATGTTAATTGAGAAATAGTACATAATAAATTGCAATGTGATTGAATCAAGGCTAGGTAAGTAATTTTAATAAATTGTAGTTTATATTTAAGTATGAATATGAGTAAATTTGGCATTTAGCGATAATTGTTAAAATTTACCCATTCATCTAATTTGCTTAATTAGAGCTAAGTCAATGATAATATTTGTGTTAATAATAGCTTGTAAGTGGAAGTAAAAGTTAAATGGTAACAATTATTTAGGTTAACCATTTATTTAGTGTATTAAAGTATAACTGGTAATCGATTGCAATAAATGTAAATAAATTATGACATTAATGTTAACATAAAGTAATATTTGAAAATAATGTCAATTTCATTCATAATATGACCATAGATTGATATAAATATTGTAAATCCAAATTTAATTAATGAGTGCAATCGACAAAATTTCCAATATAATTGAAATACAGTAATTAATGCAAATTAAAGATGAAAATTGGAAAATATTAATGTAGTGAAATATAAAAAAATGTTAACTATGTTAATTGAGTAATAATTGATTGAATATTAAGTTTAATCGAATAAAATCAAATTTATTGGAATTAATTTGCAACTAATTGGATTAATTGCAGTTGACATTTGAACACTGTATTTACTGGGATAATTGACACTAAATTGGTATGTGAATTTGCTTTTAGTTATTATAAATATCTAAGGGATTAAAAATAACAAAAATCTACTTGTTTATAAATATTGAATTTGAAGGTGGTAAATTTATTTATTAATTTATTTAAAAAGTGGAAAAAATAGCCATTTTGGCCACTACTCGGATTTCGACGAAACAAGTTTCATCGGATCCGTAACGGTGAATTTAATAGTGTTTCAAGTTTCGTAGCGATCAGACTTAATGTTTGATCGTACAGACTCGAAACGCCTTGAAATTTATGCAATTTAAATCAATTGAAATCAATTTGGAAAATTTGAATTTAGCATAACTTCTTCATACGATGTAATTTGGACGTGAAACTTTCTCCATCGCATTTAAAATATTTTTAAACATATATTTTGATATATGGGTTTACCCAATTTCGTTCCGGAGTCGGAACGGGTTTTTTAGGCCACGTTAGCGTTAGCGTATATATCTATCAACCTGGTTCATATATTTTACTTCAATTTGCCTATAAATACCATGCTAAACCCTAGCCTCCGCCTATTCTCATTTATCTACGCATAAAAATTTAATTCAACTCTTCCTCTTCCTCAATGGATGCAAACCCTAGATCCAATTCAAAATCAAAGTCAAAATTCAAAGTCCTCAGAAAAAATTGAAAAAAATATATGTCAAAGCTCTCGACTAGAATAATTCACTGGTGGTATTCGTTTTTCGATTCAGTTTGTCGTTTGACCAGTAAAAATCAGAGAAGTTTCGGTCGTTCATCATCGTCGAAATCAAAGTTGTCGGATCGGCGAACCCTTTCTGGGTTTCGGAGAGGAAGCTGAGGGGATCTCATCTATATGATCATTGTGTCGATTCAATGGTTAGATAGAGTGTAAAAATTGATTAGGGTTTAAATTAATTGGTGGCAGCTGGCTAAAATTTGCACGCGTCGTTCTAACTTGGGGTAGGATCTCGGGGTCATGGAGCCTGGACGGCGTAGGCATGGGCTGGGTGGCGGTGATCGAGGCCGCGGCTGGCCGATATAGTGACGTGTTTTGCAGAGAGGTGATGCTTCAATAGGGTCGGCTTCGCTTTCTGTACGCAAGGAATTGGGTTCACACGATGATGACGTGGCATAAAGAGAGGTGAGATTGTGTTCTTTTCTATTTATTTTTAGTTTTGAAATTCAATCACAATTTTCGCAATATCTCTCGCATACGAACTCCATTTCACGCACGGTTTCTTTTGTTAGGATCGTATTGAAATTCCGGACTTGATGATGCTAGTTTGGACGAATTCTGAGACGGTCAAATTTTTGGGTTTAAATCGGATTTAAATTCAATTTAAAATCAAAAGGTGAGTGTTTTAAACCCACTCACAATTTATAAAATTTCTTATGTTTGTTAAATTGATTTATGATGTGTTTAAAATTTTATTTGTAGCTGTTTGGCATATATTTCATCATTTTCTCAGTTAAATTGCATTCATTTATTTTACGCGTTATTTGATTCATTATTGCATTTAAAACTGCCAGTTAATTGTTAATTAATTTATTCATTGCATTAAAACTGTCAGTTAAAATTTTAGTAAAATTTATTATTGCATATAACCTGCTAGTTAAATTTATTTATTATTGCATATGAACTACAGTTAAACAGTTATTTAATTCACTATTGGAAATTTAACTATCAGTAATTAATTATTATTTATTGTTTGATTGTTTGAATTGGATGATAAATTGATGAATGTTTGATGATTGATATGATGGACGAATGGATGCTGTATTTATATTATATAAACTGCAAGTTATTATTATGCATTTTCATTTCATTCGGGATTGCGGTTTGAAATGATATACAACCGCATTTTTATTTTTAAATTGCGGATTGAAATGATAAATATCCGTATCACTTGACCATAGGATATAAAATTATATACAGGCACCGTGGTATATATATAAATTATTTTCAAAATGATTTTCTATGGTTTTGGAAAGAATACGGTTTAATAAATATTAAATTTTGATATATATATATAGTAAAAATTCTTGAATTTAGCTATGTATAAGTTTGTTTCGAATTTTGAAATAAGCTAAATAATGAAGTTTATTTCTTTTATATAATATGGTTAAGAATATATTTGAAATTCTATTGTATATAGAGTTTATAATAACTCAAATAAAAGTATGGTTGAAGATAAATGTGAATATGATTTGAATTAATGTATCTAAGAATTTTCCTCGAAAAGTTTGTTTTGAAATGTAAATAAATTAAGATTTAAAGGGTATGATCTTATAACTTGATTTTTGAGTAGAGGATTTAAACGAATATCTAATTTATTTAAAGAATATTATCAAGTTAATTTAATTTAAAGAATATCATGTTATTGAAGTTCAAGGGTTTTACCTGAATAATATTTGTTTAGTAAGTAAATATTTTAAATTTAAATAATAGGGATTTGATTTGATATATATTAAATTATCAAAGAATCCATTTTTGAAATAGTGAAATATTTAAAGATTGAAATATATGAACTATAAAATTTTGAAATATAGAATATTTAAGCTTTGAAATATATGGGAACTAAAATGGTTTATTTGGAGGTTCAAATTGTTAATTGGGAATTTATTTTGAAATTTGAAGAAGTTTTTTATTTTATAAAGCAATATAGTATTTGAACCATTAAGTATTAAAAGTTATGTTTCAAAGCTATGGTTTCAAGGTGTATATATGAGAAAATATTATGATTTTGGGAAAGGGATATTTATAAAATAAAAATGATATCATATTGATTTGGTTTTTTAAAAATGTAAATGATATCGTATTTATATGGTTTGAAAGAGATACTATATTATGGTTTTAAAGTATAAATTATTTTGAAATAACCGCGGTGTTATAATAACGTATGGTTGTTAAAGAGACCGGGATCGGAAATTGTCATACTCTCTGCCAACCCCGAAAACCGCTTTAACAACCGTGTACGCAGTTGAGATTCCAGAATGAAGTAGGTTGGTGGCGGCGTTTCCTATAAGGTAAATACGTGGACCCAACTCCCGTGAGTTGGCATAAGGTGGCTAAAACAGAAGCGATCGACGGGTTAATTGAGGTAGCACCTTTGATCGAACACATCCCTTCGATATTCTACTCTGACTTTGGTTTATTCGGTGGCCACTTTGATTTCTTTGATTTGGGGGTGTTGTTCGAGGTGGGAGGTAGTAGCAGCTACGCGTTACCACCGACCCGGAAGCGTAATTGGTATATCTACCCTGGCATTGCCTAGTTGTGCCATGTCACCTACCCTAGCGCGCCTTATACGATTTTGGTTTTGTACCATACCTATGGAGTGCCCTCTGACGACTCCCAGTACGGGGGAGATTACGGTACTGAATAGACTATGGGAATATATTCTGTGTTAAGGGCTATATGGGTAACCCCTTAACGCTATTAAAAAGTAAGTTTACTATACTATTAGACATTATTATAATAGCGAAATATACTACATAGTAAGTAGTTTAACGGATCCTTAGGAGATTTAAATCCCGAGCATCTTTTGAGTTACTGCACTCATATTTATTTCTGTTGATTTAACTTACATAAGATCTTTTAGTTCTGACTCGAGTGTTTTGTCTTCTCAATTCGTTCAGGTCAGTCTGAGCGTTTCAGGATTTGAAGACTTTATTTCTGAAGGAAGAAGACGAAGATTTCAATATTATTATTATATATTATATGTTTCCACTACACTCATATTGTTCCGCTACATTGTTATATTGTATGTGTAACTCTAATATATGTTGTATAAGTATAATCGAATATTTTTAAAACAGCTTTATAAACTGTATATTTGATTATTATATCTTATCCTTCCGCTGTGAGGTTCTGTTTTTTTATTTCTTTCTCGTTTTTCTTATTTACCCCATAACAATCCGCCCTTCCGAACGGTTTGAATTGGCACGTGTGTCGATTTAAAGGCGACGGAAAAGGCGGGACGTTACATCTGGTAGCTTTGATTTAGTGATAAACCTTTAGCTTTGTGGGGTCTGACTCTTTATTAATAGGGTAGTAATACCCTATGGGAGTCGCTGAATGTATATATATGAGAGAGCGTATTTGTTAGTGTTATAAAAATGTTTTAATATTGTGTTAATCTGTACCGTTTTGTATTTATAAATTCTGGTTGGTGCATGGGACGCTATGACATCAATAGAGATTTCTAAACACTTAATAGGACAGACCGACATAGTATTTTTTTTAATATAGGTGAATGAAATAATTTTGCCTATTATATTTTCTATATATATATAAAATAAATTTTTATAAAGGTTATATTTGGTTGCAATATATTGGTTGTTAGGAATAAAATTTATAAATAATAGGTAAAATAAGATTTAAAATCAAATCAATGAAATTTGGAAATTTTAGAACTTAAGTCCGGGATTTTGAAAAATTGCTTCAAAGGATTTTGAAATATAATAATAGTATTTAGAAATATTTTCTAATATAAATATTTCAATATAATTTGAAAGTATGGTTTTAAAGAAATTTTGGAAAGAAATAAGTTGTACTCCCCTCTCGATCGCTGGAAAATAATTTCGGTGATGAGTGCACGCATCATCGACTTTCATTTTCGAGTTTCGAAGCGGGAAGGCCACTATAGTAGCTTACTGCAGACCCATTTTTGATAAACAAATATAAATTTTAAATTGTTTTAAATATAATTTGATATATATAAATTTGTAAGGGGTATATTTATCTGTTATTTTAAAATAATTTGAATTTAACCCGGTATTTAATTTCTTAAGTTTACGTTATTTTACAGTTTCAATTAGTGTGGTAAAGTGGAAGTTAATTAATAATTGGAACCTTTGATCAAAATAAGTAATTTAATGCTAGGATATGAATGAGATTAAAGGTAATTTGAAATTGTAACTTATAAAACAAGATGTAATTATTGAACCATTAATTAATTAAAAGAATTGAGAAAACTTGTATAATTTTCAATTACATTCTTAAAGCATATAACTTACCATATAATAAAAGTTACAATGTTAGTAAGAAAATGTAATGAGAAATCTTACAAGTAAAGCTTGAGGTAATGAAAGTATTCAATGAATTTGCTGTTATAAATGAGAATTTAATGTTATAAACTTAAGTTATAACTGAAATTTTACTATAAGTAAATATAATTAAAGGTAAGTATTTCAAATAGATGATTTTAAAGTTAAGTAAATAAAATGAAATGCTACTATAATAAAATATGATGCAATAAAGAAGAAACTTACATGACATTAAAATGGAAAATGAATATTGTAAGTAATAAATGGAAATAAATGAAGGAGTCACTGAATGAATGAAAGAAAGGAAATCAAACAACTACTATATGAAATTGAATTAATAATAAGTAAATTGATTTGAATTGTTATTGTTTGGTTTATGGTTGTTGGGGTAAGGATACTTTAAATTGGTTGGATGAGTAAATAACCTATTTAGTTTCATCTAATACTGTTGAGTAAATGGTGCACTTGATAGTTTATTTTTCATTCCATACAATTTAAAGTTTGACCCGAACAACTATGTGTTTGTTTGCTTGAATGGTTTATTTGTATTTATGTGTATGCTGTTTGTTGGAATTGATTGTTGTTGTGGTTGAAACAACTTTAATATTTCATTTATATAATTGTTAACCCTTTTAGATTATTTAAGTGAAATGCAGGTTATGGAAACAATTGCTACTGCTTTTGGTTCCATAAAATAAGCGTAATTTGCCCGAAAAATAGGTACGTTCTCGGATTACGGTTTTATAGCGCTATTTTATATATTTTCCCGTGATGGGATATAATATTTTGGATATTATATGTGTATATTTTTATATTTGATATTATATTTTCTTACGAGCCTCTCCGTACAAAGAAGACTCTGCCGAAAATTTTGGACTTAGAAAATTTTTAAAAATGTTTTCCAAACTTTATTAGTTTAAGTATAAAAAGATTTGATGGTTGTAAATTTGTATATTCTATTCAATGTAACTAATATTGTAAATTTAATTGTTTATAAAAAATTAATATTTTTAAATAAAATATATTGATTTCTTAATTCTTCTTTTTCCTTCTTTTCCTTTTCGGGGACGAAAAGTTTTGAGTGGGGGAGAGTGTAACGACCCGTGAATCTTAATAATTAAGTAGGTTATTTTAATTAAAATTTAGTAATTAAATTTATATGAAAAAAAAGAAAAAAAAGAAAAGAAAAAAACACTTTATAAGTTAATATTAAAATGAACGCTGAAATAAAATATATTGAATAGTAGTTGAATGAAAATGTATGTGAAAAGGTTAATGCAAGTTGATAAGTAACGATATTTGTGCTATACCTATTAATTGGAAAAATTTTGTAAAGTTATATTTGAGTGAAATTGTAAATTTGAAGCTAAGTAATAATGGACATAGCGAAGATGGCAACTAAATCAAATATTTGGAAATCAAACTTTATCTAATTTTGAAGGTAATCAATAATTTATGAATTAAATGGTAAGTAATTAGAATTAAATTCTATATTAATTGAAACTGAATGTAGATTTAATGTAATAACGTTAAGGCTAAATAAATTAGCGAATTCCAAATTATGAAAACCAATTACAATAAATGTTAGAAAAGTAATTTTAAATGGTCATTGTTGAAATTATACGTTACCTCAATGATTATTAAAAGGGTAACGAAGGTGAATGAAAATTTAATAGAAACAATGCAAATTTAAGGTTAATGATTTATGAACTTGCATAAAATTCCAATTACAGAAAATAATCTAAATGTATGTTTGGCTACAAATTGTACACAAGAAAATAAATGGATTAAGAATATAAATAGTAAGTGGTGTACATACTTGGCAAATATAACTAAATAGTATGGAATGAAGCATGCATTGATGAAATAACTATGAACCAACGAATGTATTTAAGTTGTAAAAGTCATAATTGATTGCATTAAATAAATTGGGAATTAAATTCAAAGGTTATGTTAATTGAGAAATAGTACGTAATAAATTGCAATGTGAATGAATCAAGGCTAGGTAAGTAATTTTAATAAATTGTAGTTGATATTTAAGTATGAAAGTGAGTAAATTTGGCATTTAGCAATAATTGTTAAAATTTACCCATTCATCTAATTTGCTTAATTAGAGCTAAGTCAATGACAAAATTTGTGTTAATAATAGCTAGTAAGTGTAAGTAAAAGTTAAATGGTAACAATTATTTAGGTTAACCATTTATTTAATGTATTAAAGTATAACCGGTAATCGATTGCAATAAATGTAAATAAATTATGACGTTAATGTTAATATAAAGTAATATTTGAAAATAATGTCAATTTCATTCATAATATAACCATTGGTTGATATAAATATTGTAAATCCAAATTTAATTAATGAGTAAAATTGACAAAATTTCCAATATAATTGAAATACAGTAATTAATGCAAATTAAAGATGAAAATTGGAAAATATTAATGTAATGAAATAAAAACAATGTTAACTATGTTAGTTGAGTAATAATTGATTGAATATTAAGTTGTAATAGAATAAAATCAAATTTATTTGAATTAATTTGAAACTAATTGGATTAATTGCAGTTGACATTTGAACACTGTATTTACTGGGATAATTGACACTAAATTGATATGTGAATTTGCTTTTAGTTATTATAAATATCTAAGGGATTAAAAATGAAAAAAATCTACTAGTTTATAAATATTGAATTTAAAGGTGGTAAATTTATTTATTAATTTATTTAAAAAGTGGGAAAAATAGCCATTTTGGTCACTGACTCGGATTTCGACGAACAAGTTTCATCGGATCCATAACGGTGAATTATAATAGTGTTTCAAGTTTCATAGCGATCGGACTTGTCGTTTGATCGTACGAACTCGAAACGCCTTGAAATTTATGCAATTTAAATCAATTTGGAAAATTTGAATTTATCATAACTTCTTAATACGATGGAATTTGGATGTGAAACTTTTTCCATCGCGTTTAAAATATTTTTAAACATATATTTTGATATATGGGTTTACCCAATTTCGTTCCGGAGTTAGAACGGGTTTTTTGGGCCACGTTAGCGTTAGCGCGTATATTTATCAACCCGGTCCATATATTTTATTTCAATTTGCCAATAAATACCATTCTAAACCCTAGCCTCCGCCTATTCTCATTTATATGCATGTAAAAAGTTCATTCAACTCTTCCTCTTCCTCAATGGATGCAAACCCTAGATCCAATTCAAAACCAAAGTCAAAATTCAAAGTCCTCAGAAAAATTTGAAAAAAATATATGTTGAAGCTCTCGACTAGAGTAATTCACTGGTGGTGTTTGTTTTTTGATTTAGTTTTTCGTTTGACCCGTAAAAATCAGAGAAGTTTCGGCCATTCATCATCGTCGAAATCAAAGTCGTCGGATCGGCGAACCCTTTCTGGGTTTTGGAGAGGAAGCCGAGGGGATCTCATCTATATGATTGTTGTGTCAATTCAACGGTTAGATCGAGTGTAAAAATTGATTAGGGTTTAAATTAATTGGTGGCAGCCGGCTAAAATTCGCACGCGTCGTTCGAACTTGGGGGAGGATCTCGGGGTCATGGAGGCTGGACGGCGTAGGCATGGGCTGGGTGGCGGTGATCGAGGCCGCGGCTGGCCGATAGCGTGACGTGTTTTGCAGAGAGGCGATGCTTCAATAGGGTCGGCTTCGCTTTCTATACGCAAGGAATTGGGTTCACACGATGATGATGTGGCATAAAGAGAGGTGAGATTGTGTTCTTTTCTATTTTTTTTTTAATTTTGAAATTCAATCACAATTTTCACAATATCTCTCGCATACGAACTCTGTTTCACGTGCGGTTTCTTTTGTTAGGATCGTATTGAAATTTCAGACTTGATGACGCTAGTTTGGACAAATTCTGAGATGGTCAAATTTTTGGGTTTAAATCAGATTGAAATTCGATTTAAATTCAAAAGGTGAGTGTTTTAACCCACTCACAATTTCTAAAATTTCTTATGTTTGTTAAATTGATTTATGATGTGTTTAAATTTTATTTGTAGCTGTTTGGCATATATTTCATCATTTTTTAAGTTAAATTGCATTCATTTAATTTACGCGTTATTTAATTCATTATTGCATTTAAAACTGCCAGTTAATTGTTAATTAATTTATTCATTGCATTAAAACCGTCAGTTAAAATTTTAGTAAAATTTATTATTGCATTTAACCTGCTAGTTAAATTTATATATTATTGCATATAAACTACAGTTAAATAGTTATTTAATTCATTATTGGAAATTTAACTATTAGTAATTAATTATTATTTATTGTTGTGATTGTTTGAATTGGATGATAAATTGACGAATGTTTGATGATTGATATGATGGACGAATGGATGTTGTATTTATATCGTATAAACTGCAGGTTACTATTATGCATTTTTATTTCATTCGGGATTGCGGTTTGAAATGATATACAACCGCATTTTTATTTTTAAATTGCGGATTGAAATGACAAATATCCATATCACTTGACCATAGGATAGAAAATTATATACAGGCACCGCGGTATATATATAAAATTATTTTCGAAATGATTTTCTATGGTTTTGGAAAGAATACGGTTTAATAAATATTAAATTTTGATATATATAGTAATAATTCTTGAACTTAGCTATGTATAAATTTGTTTCGAATTTTAAAATAAGCTAAATAATGAAGTTGATTTCTTTTATATAATATGGTTAGAATATATTTAAAATTCTATTGTATATAGAGTTTATAATAACTCAAATAAAAGTAAGGTTGAAGATAATGTGAATATGATTTGAATTAATGTATCTAAGAATTTTCCTCGAAAAATTTGTTTTGAAATGTAAATAAACTAATATTTAAAGGGTATGATCTTATAACTTGATTTTTGAGTAGAGGATTTAAACGAATATCAAATTTATTTAAAGAATATTATCAAGTTAAATTAACTAAAAGAATATCCTGTTATTGAAGTTTAAGGGTTTTACCTGAATAATATTTTCTTAGTAAGTAAATATTTCAAATTTAAATAATAGGGATTTGATTTGATATATATTAAATTATCAAAGAATCCATTTTTGAAATAGTGGAATATTTAAAGATTGAAATATATGAACTATAAAATTTTGAAATATAGAATATTTAAGCTTTGCAATATATGGGAATTAAAATGGTTTATTTGGAGGTTTAAATTGTTAATTGGGAATTTGTTTTAAAATATAAGAAGCTGTTTATTTTATAAAGTAATATAGTATTTGAACCATTAAGTATTAAAAGTTATGTTCCAAAGCTATGGTTTCAAGGTATATATATTAGGAAATATTATGATTTTGGAAAAGGGATATTTATAAAATAAAATTGATATCATATTGATTTGGGTTTTAAAATAAATAAATGATATCGTAATTATATGGTTTGAGAGAGATATTATATTCTGGTTTTAAAGTATAAATTATTTTGAAATAACCGCGGTGTTATAATAACGTATGGTTGTTAAACAGACCGGGATCGGAAGTTGTTATACTCTCTGCCAACCCCGAAAACCGCTTTAACAACCGTGTACGCGGTGGAGATTCCAGAATGAAGTAGGTTGGTGGTGGCGTTTCCTATAAGGTAAATACGTGGACCCAACTCCCATGAGTTGGCATAAGGTGGCTAAAACAGGAGCGATCGACAGGTTAATTGAGGTAGCACCTTTGATCGGACACATCCCTTCGATATTCTACTCTAACTTTGGTTTATTCGATGGCCACTTTGATTTCTTTGATTTGGGGGTGTTGTTCGAGGTGGGCGGTAGTAGCAGCTACTCCCACCGACCCAGAAGCGTAATTGGTATATCTACCCTGGCATTGCCTAGTTGTGTCGTGTCACCTACCCTATCGCGCCTTATACGATTTTGGTTTTGTACCATACCTATGGAGTGCCCTCTGACGACGCCCAGTACGAGGGAGATTACGGTACTGTATAGACTATGGAAATATATTCTGTGTTAAGGTCTATATGGGTAACCCCTTAACGCTATTAAAAAGTAAGTTTACTTTACTATTAGACAGTATTATAATAGCAAAATATACTACATAGTAAATAGTTTAACGGATCCTTAGGAGATGTAAATATCGAGCATCTCTTGAGTTACTGCACTCATATTTATTTCTGTTGATTTAACTTACATAAGATCTTTTAGTTCTGACTCGAGTGTTTTGTCTTTTCAATTCGCTCGGGTCAGTCCTAGCGTTTCAGGATTTGAAAACTTTATTTCTGGAGGAAGAAGACGAAGATTTCAGTACTATTATTATATGTTATATGTTTCCGCCACACTCATATTGTTCCGCTGCATTGTTATATGGTATGTGTAACTCTGATATATGTTGTATAAGTATAATCGAATATTTTTAAAACAGCTTTATAAATTGTATATTTGATTATTATATCTTATCCTTCCGCTGTGAGATTCTATTTTGTTTTATTTCTTTCTCGTTTTTCTTATCTACCCTATAATAATCCGCCCTTCCGAACGGTTTGAATTGACACGTATGTCGATTTAAAGGCGGCGGAAAAGGCGGGACGTTACAGAAGTGAAACACTGTTCAACAGAGAATTCGTCTCCTTGGTAATATAGGGTCAGTGTCATGGGGACAACTTAAGTCTGCTCAAAGTCAAAGTCTCCTGCGAGAGAGGTATGGTTAATAATGATTGTTATTATTAAACTAAGGATTTTGCATTTGCACTTACAAATTTGAACATGGACACTGGACATTGTTGGAATTTTGAGCAAAACCAAATTCCATAAGTCCTATTGTGATATAGTTTTGATGAATAGAATTGGTGTAAATAATTTTCACTATAGAGTAAAGCTTAAACAAGTAAATTTTGATTTTATCAATAAGGATGTGCAAGTGATAAATTCAGCCAAAAAGTCAAACCACTAGCTAAGGTGTGACATGTAACGAACCCGAATTTTCGACCCTCGAAAATTGACATCAATATGTTCATTGTACAGCATGTAGAGCAATCGAATGCCAGAAATACCAAATCATTAAGGGTGAAGAAGAAAAGAGAGAGAAGAAGAAATAGGAACAATAATACATAGAATCTCACAATCGTAGCGGAAAAATATATATTATATTATAACAGATTTTTATATAAAAGAATCTGTAGCTGTTAATATATATACAATCATTAGAGTACAAAAATCAACAATCAATCTGGACAGTTATAATAACTTGTCCTTACAAATACTGAACATTCAGTTGAACACATACAACAGAATATATACATGAAATACGCCTGAGTCTTTTCCAGCTCGCCTCCTAAGCTCTCTAGCATTTTAACGTATCTGTAATACTCGGTCTGACCCGAGTATTATAATAAGATAACACCCGCGTCAATCTAGAAAACCAGCGTGAGAAAACACACTCAATTGAGTTATTATTGTTATCAAAAAATTTGAAATCAAAGCTATCTCGTAAGACCACGCCATACATAAAAACGACGAGTTTTTATCATAGGATAACCTAAACACTGATATTATAATAGTGTCTAAGTAGAAATACTTATTAAAAAAGCCAAAATTGTTACATTAATTAGATTCCAGCATACTAGGTTCTATAATCAAAACTGTAAAGGCTCGAAGTGGATATTGGATTCCATATAATGACTGGGCTACTGAGGTAGCACCTGCCACAGTACTGAAAGAGGCTATGCGGTAGGATCGTATAATATGGAATAATGGAATGGTTTAAGTAAATAACAATAAGCAATAAGTAAAGTAGACACCAAGACTTTATACTAGTTCGGACCTCTTGTCCTACGTCCAGTCCCTAAGCTCCTCCTTTTAGGAATACTAACTAACAACCCTCACTTAACCTGGAGGAATAGGTTTACAACTTACCCGAACAACCGAACGGGGTTACTTGCCTCAACTACCGAAGAGGACTTCAACTAGGTACAAAGAGTATTCATGACTTGTTGTGTTCTTGATAACACTAATGAGTCTAATTAAGTACAACTTTCCTATAATCTAATCCTTAAGAATATGAAATGTGATTATGTGGATTCAGGAAATATAGATTACTATGAACCAAAAGAGTATTTTAGATAATTCAGAGATTCAAGCAATTGAAGTGGTTTGTGAATGCTTTTGAAAACTTGAGTAATCTGAAAATATGATCAATATAATAGAGAGATTAAAACAATTAGAATTAGTGATTTGCAAATGATGGAAACATGTTTTTATAGGTGTAGAAGAGGTTTATCCATCTGCAAAAGATTCAAGCAAGAGATGCATCCATTACCATTGGAGAATGGTTGCAACTCTTGGGAAGAAGAAGGTGTCTCTTCCTCACAAATTCACAGGTTCAAATTCAGTCGACTGAGCAGTGAATTCAGTCGACTGAAACTGTGCATGTTGTATATGTGTAATAGGTTCAGTCGACTAAAATATACTGCTCAGTCGACTGAACTGGTAGAGTATGCATAGTGAACACTTAACTAAAATATGAAGTTGTGTTATGTATTTTTTGTGTTTTTGCAAGTTTCTTGAGATAGTTTTTAACAATAAAACTATGACTAAGACCTATATATAATAATTACTCATGATATCCTTGGTCTTCATAGTCCTTCTTTTAGCTTTGCATATATCTCTTTCTTTTTGTTGAAGCACATTGTCATTGATCAAAATATAGCGTATCAACATGTACACCTCTAGAAAAATGTACCGAGAACCTCTTATGGGTCCCCTGCCAAGACAAGACCGGCCTACCCCTAACCAGGAGAGTAGCAAATATGTTATCACCCCTGGTATTCCCAACCTAATCGAGCGCTCTCTTTTCCATGAACAACCATACCATAACTATAATATAATATATCCGAGGGCATCTAGTAAATGTGATAATATACACTAATTGATTGCGTCTCACTTAACCTTACTGCATTTCCCCTGTTTTAGTCATTCTCGGTTGATGAGGCTAGAGGCTACGTTTTACCTTTAGAATAGCATTCATACTTGGAATGTCAACACTGCCTTTTCGGCAACAATGTAACGATAACATTCATTCATACAAGTTGTTTTGGGTCTAAACAAACCAAATCACCTTCGAGATCACCATCTCCTTTATCTTCGAGATATCACATTTTGTAAAGCAAAAATCGAATCGAAGTGCTTTTGGATAATTAAATCCGATCCAGGTCTCTTCGAAACAATCAACGAATTCGGACAAATTTGATAGTCGGTTATTTGAATATCAAATAACATCCATAAGCAGTCACTAGGTCCAATTTTATAAATCTTCAAAATAGTTATTTCAAATATATCTTTACAAAGATATATATTCAATCTTTTTCCAATATTTGAAAAGCATTTTGAATACTTATATCCATAACAGGATATTTCAAACCATATCTTACTTCAACACTTAGTGAAATATTTCCAAATTCGATTTATAATCCATTTCTTAGAAAAATAATTTGATATAAATCCTTCGTTGCTAAGTATTTCCAAAAATCTTTCATTTCAACAGTTAGGAAAATATCATAAGTCCATTTTTCGAAATCATTGCTAATATCAATACTTAGAAAGTATTTCATATCTTGTCTCTTACATTTCTCGAATTTATATTAATTCCTTTTACATTTTCCAAAATCGATTATACTAACTTATAATCTCGTCTACCCATTTATAACTTCTTTATGCATTTAAATTTCAAATCTCGAAGTTCTTGCTTTCTAACATTTTAGCAATTTCCTTAAGCTTCCACAATCTCATTATAAGATTTTCTCTTATAAAATCACATCTGTTAAGTAAACCTCATTTACAAATCTCGAGAGAATTTATAAATAAATTCCAATCATTCCAAATCTCTCTATATATAAAAAATAAGTATTTTTAAAGAATAATATTTTATTTTTAAAATAAGTTTAAGTAACCATTTAAAATATCAAAGCACTTTTAATTAAACATCAATAACTCATTTCCAACTCATTTTTAAATAAGCTAATCGATTTACAATGTTGATTATAAAAATTAGAATTTTATTTCAATTAATATTAGATATTTTAAAAAATTCACTTCCAAAGTATCTCAATACTAACTAGCTTTAAATTACATAGTTTAATAAACAATATTTTTCTTTTGAAAAAAACTTAACTTCTTAATAAAAATACACTTTTAAAATCTCAATAATCAATTTCAATTTATAAATCCCTCTCGTCTCACAACACAACGATTACATTCCGATTCCCAGACCATTATCGCATTTCAAAACAAAATCCACTATTTTTCACCAAAAACCTATTTCATATCTCGATATAAATTCACACTGTGAAACTATATTCCCAATTTATCAACTGATATCATTTCTCTAATTTATAAACATCGTTTATAAATTTATAACTCATTTGGGTTTTACTTGTTCATAAAAATAATCTCATTTATAAAATTCCATTTTTATAAATCCTTTTCTTTATAAATTCCATTTATTTTTCAAATCTATTTTAAATATCAATTTTAACTTCTTTTCCATATTTTTTCAGAAATATCATTTTAAAATCCATTGTTTAAAATCCTCTATATAAATTATTTCAAAATATTTATTTAAAATATTTTTCTAATAGTTAAGTACAACCCAAAATCAATTATTACTTTATCCAAATTATTTTTTTTTAAATAATCCATATTACGATATAAATATTTTTATGCCAAAAATATCCTTTTAAATTCTTTTAAATTCCAAAATTAATATTTATGGTATCTAAAATACCAAGATTAAGGCTAGTGCTACTATAGCATCGAATAATTCAAGTCACTACATAATCTATATCACATTATTCACACAAATCATATATCACTATATATGAAATAAAAACAACATTTTTGACTAATCCAGTTGGATCCCTCCAACATATTTCCCTGCATCCACAAATGTTATGTAACATAAAATACCTATCCCGCTTCGAGGTGGGATATAGAGGTCATATAGGTTCATCCGCTATTATGCGGGGCGCATAGGGTCTCATCCGCTCAAATGGATGGGAAATATATCCAACTACTAATATATAATACTATATATATAAAATATAACATCCAACTCATAATAATAATTATCAATTCATCCATCAATCAATAAATAATTTTTAAGAATTTGGATTAAAACAGTAATCCAAGGTGAGTGAGATTTACTCACCTTGATTCATGTTAGAACTAAAGCGTTCTAGTTTGTCTAAAATCAACAAATGTTTGATTTTAGTGTGAAATTCTAATAGCTCGGATCTCGACCAATCCATTTCCATAGCAAAGATCTCATTGAATTGAATTGAATGCGACTGACCGCGTTGGATTTCGACCTAAAATGAGCAAGATATTGTAATTCCAAGTTATCGATTTTTAATTTCTTAATTAATTAAACTAACTCGACAATTAAATATATTAATTACCCCAATATAATCCATCTTCCTTGTCCACTTAGAAAACTCGTTGCTGCTTGAAACCCTCCCATGGCCGAACTTCCATCATCCATATCTCCGCCCATACTCCACCGATTCGACCATCGACTTCACCAATGTCATCATCTTCACGAGCTCTACTATTCCATCCCAAAATCATACGGCTTGCACCCCTAACCCAAAACTCGACCTGGGACATCCCCTCGGCTGGATGATGTTGCACCCCCCAACACATTCCTGCACTCTCTTGCAGTCCTTCCCTAGGTGCTACGCAATTCCACGAGCACAAATCTCCCCTCCACTTCGCATGCCATAACCTCTACTATGTAAATTCCTAAACCCTAGCAAAACCCATGTGATGCCCCACTCCTAGATCCACATTAACAAAGAGTATTACTATGTAATACCGTCTGCTAATGCGGAGAATAGAGCTGGATAGGAGCGACCATCTATAGTCTTGCCTTAACTATCTATTAAATACATCGACAATAGCCATACAAAGCAAATCTACATATCCAATAAATACCTAATGCAAAGCCATAGGTGGCTAAGGATCTATCAGAAGAAAATATAATAACTCAAATGTAATACACATCACAGAACAGTAGATCATCACATACACACATACGGATACATAGCAGAGTATACAAAATGATACATGGTCAGTGATATAGCAAACCACAATATACAGGCGAATCCAAAAGAATACATATCAGAGTTTTTAACCAAAAGGGCTACACAAAAAGCTACAACAAAAGGAGCAAGATGAATAGTCCATGCGGAAGCAAAATAGGCTAAGTCCAAAAGTACCTAACCTGAAACATCTCGGTCTGACCCGAGTATAAAACACACGGGTCAGTCTAGCTAAACAAATCAGTTAGATAAACTGAACAATAACGAACCCGCAAGATCATAAAGTATAACAAATATCTCTAAAAGAGATACTCAATCATCAAACAAAAGATGAATCACAACAAGCCTCGTATCATCGGCAAATCAATACAAAGGATATGAATATCCCAAATCAAGCCAAAAGTCAAATAACAAATACCAATAAAGGTAATACAAGTTCCACAAGCTAACCGCTATACATTGTGTGGCTCAAAAAGACCAACACCGAAGGGCGATACCTAGGGAATATACATATCAATGGAACAACAAAAAATGCTCGAGCTCAGTACTGTATAAACAAGGATCCATTAGCCAGAAGGCTACAAACCCTCTCGAGCGGTACAGGAAGACCAACTCCAAAAGCGATACTATAGGGCAACAAACCCGAAGGCACTAACCCGAAGGTACAAACCCGAAGGCAATATACCTGAAGGCAACATACCCGAAGGCAACAAACCAGAAAGAGACAGTTCGAAGACACGATCCCAAAGGCGACAAACCATAGTGGTGAAGGTCCGGAGGCCCAGTACTGGACACCACTAACTGGCAAAATGTGTCACAACTCTCGAAAAGGAACCCGAAAAGTGTTAACGTGAGTCCCATAACCACCCATTCGCACTAAACGGTTTACTATCCGTTAGTCAATTTCACACTCAAAGCAGTACAAAGTTTACCTCATCTCATTGGTAAACCAAAACCCAAAGGTAAAAAGGTTCAAACGAATAGATTGGGAATTAACTGAAAAGACGAACGCACGTGTTCATTGCACGCGTTTTATCTAACTATTTAATTCTCCTCCCACTTCGCTCGAAGTGCGAAATTTGTGTGTGTGTGTTTTAAATGGAAATTATAAATTGGAGAAACGAGCTTTTAATACGATTTGAAAAGATCATTTTATAAAAACCCATGTAGGAAATCAAAAAGGAATCGTCAAAGTCAAATAGGCAATAACAACTAATTGGAATCAACACGAATCGATAAAAGTTGGAATCACAAGCAAATAGGCATAATAGGTAAAATAGAAGCAGGTCAGTCGACTGGCTCTCTGAGAATAGTCGACTGAACCACAAACATGGAAATTCATTTCCTGCAGTCAGTCGATTGATTACAGGAAATAGAGACTTCCTGTCTCGGCTAACAGCCTCTGATACGCCAATTGGCTACAGCCAGTCGACTGACTTCATATGTCAGTCGACTGACTGGCGCTATGGCAGTTTTTCAACCTACACAATGAAGAGCAAACTCTTCCAAATTGCAATCGAACGAGCAACGACGCTAGGGGTTTATGCCAACTGACAACCCAGCCTAATAAGCTCTTCAATGCATCACCAAAAGCATGATCAAACTCAAAGTTACGATTTTTAAAGATTTGACTTCAAAAACTCCAAAACTTGCAACATTCATAAAACCAATCCAAACCCAAAAGCACTTGCACATAAATAAGCGTTAGGAATTCATACCTAACATTCAAAAATATTTTGGACATAGATGTGAGATAAAAATCTCACCTTTTAACTCAAAAACACGGATGAGAAGCTCAAATGCAAAGAAAAGACCAACCGCTCTCCACTTCAACTCTACAAGCTTCAATCTAAAATTAAAACAAGTATTTCCTAAGTTAGGTTTAGGAAACATTCTGAAATTGAAGAAAGAAAGAGTTGGAGAAGATGAAGAGAAGGCTTACCAATAGCTTCTCTTTGATTTTCGAGCAAGACTTTGGATTTTGCAAATGAACTATGGCTTGGAGTTTCTAATTCTTCTTCCTTTCCTCCATTTTCAGGTGTGCTTGAGTTTGAGAAATGAGAAATTCTTTAAGGAGAGGAGAGGGCTGAGTTAGGGTGTTAAGTTAAGTTAGTGGGCTGAACCTAAACCCAATTAGAAAACGTAGCCAAATTCGACTTACTCCAACCATATCGAAGCTTACACTCAAAAAGATCGCAAACACCATTTTGAACTCAATGGAAATGGTCTCGAGTCCTAATTCGACTATTGGCAAAAAGTAGCTTTACGGACTATAATACGACGAAAGATGTTATATTAATGTAGCGACCCGACTTTACACTCCCGGAAAATCGCATCACTAATTAAGAAAGAAAGGGATAGAAGAAGAAAAGAAAGAGAAGAAAGAGAAAACAACACATCAGAATCTCACAGCGGAACGATTTAAATATAATATAGAACATATACATAGTATCATATACATCAGAGTACACAACTATATATCTCCATTTAGACAGTTATAACACTTCTGTCTAATATACAATACAAGAACATCAACACAGAATAACACACAGCGGAAACTCTAACTATATATCTACACGCTGAAGCCTCCTGCTCCAAAGCTCCTCCAGATTTTGTCAAGAGATAACCTGAATCACTTGACTACTCATATATAATATGAGTACCCAAGAGTTTAATAAAAAAGAAAATAAACACTCGGGTCAGACAGGGGTCTGGTGTGAGTAAATGGTTTAAGATTGCTTAACTTTAGAAAATCCTTTGAAAAGAAAAGGGTATCACGTAAGACTTCCCACACATAAACATGGAAAAGTTTTTACCTTACGCTAACCAAAACATTTGATAGGAAATCCAGTGATATTATAATAGTGTCTAGGGTTTTCAATTAAATATGAAATGGCCGAAATTGTTACATCTATTAAATTCCAGCTACTAGCCACAAAAGTGGGTAATACAAACAAACCGTAGGGTCTCGTAGGGAAAATGGGTTTCCATCAATGGCAGGGCTACTGGGGTACCGCCCATCACAGTACGTGGCCTAGACCACCGTACCGAGGAGCCACCCTAACTCCCCTGCAACACAAGGCCGGACCCGTTCCTTACTGAACAGTTCCGAACAAGACTACCCGGCAGTTGGCTGCAGACCAACTGCCCACACAGCCGAAATATAAAGGGACTTCTAGACAGGGATGTTTCTTGCTCTCCAGTGGGAGCGACCCACGAAGCCTTGCTGCACCTTCCCTGTTTTAGCCATTCCCGATTGATGAGGCTTGAGGTTGCGATTACCTTTATAGGACCAATTATCTTAGAATGCTCATCGTCCACGTGATGATGTGCTGAAAGCATTCAATCCATACAAGTTCGTTCTGGGTTCGAACGAAACCGAAGGCACTATCTCGTTGCACTCATTTTGGAATCACCCTCAGAGTCAACGACCATAGCCTTGCACTCTAAATCTCCATCTCGAATCTATAAGCACTATTCCGTCAAACTCATTACGGAATCACCCACAGAGTTATACTGACGAATAGCCCTTACACCTCGAGTCTTCACTTGCTCACTTGAGATTAGCGACCTACGTTTAATTGGAATCGATGTGGTTTTCGGATATCCAAATATGGAAACCCGATCCCGGTCTCATCGAATCCAAACGTCATTCTAATGTCCAAGTTATTCTTAAGGGATTTAAACAATAGATATTTCAGAAAATATCACTTAACATAAATGGATGTACCATATTACACAGATAGATAAGCATCTATTACCATATGCATCTATACATATCACAAAGCAGCATATATATCACATTCAGATATAGCATATTCACATCATCACCCATCAATCAATGTCATCCAATAACATCCAATCATTAACTCATTCAATGATATATATCATCCAATCAATTATCATTCATAAACAAGTTTGATTTCAAACTTGATTAATTTAATTAATCCTTAAATTAAATACTTGGATTATCTTCAATTCATTTTACTATTCACTAATCAATTACAAATTAATTAATTAACATCACTTAATTATCCATTTCAATTAATCTTCCCTGATTAATTATCACTTAATTACTTTAAGTAATTCTTACCTAATTACCATATTAATTAATCATCCTGATTATTTACTTCCAAATTATACTAAGAAATTACCTCTTAATTACCTTCTAAAATTAATCATACTTGATTAACTATTCTTTAATTATTCCGATAATTATTCCTTAATTATCCTTTAATCATACCTGATTAATCACTTTTAATTAATCTCACTTGATTAATTACTTTTAATTAATCACACTTAAATAATTACTTTTAATTAAACCTACTTGATTAATTACTTTTAATTAATCATATTTAATTAATTACTTTTAATTAATCATCTTTGATTAATTACTTTAATTACATTTAGTTATTAAGACTAAATTATAAATTAATTATTCTTAAATTATTAACTAATAATTAATTAATCATTTTCATTAATTAATGATTACTTCATTAATTAATTTTCTCTCTTAATTAATTACTTTTGCAAGTAATTAATTACTTAATTAATTACTCTTAATCCATTTATTAATTAATCATTAATCAAATAATTTAAACCTTTAACTAACTATTAATTAAGTCTTTAATTAATAACTAAAGTGATTAACTCTTAATCACATTTACTTAATTACTTTTAATAAAGTAATTATCCTTTACTTAATTACCTCTAGTAATTAATCACTTAATTACTTTAATTACTTTCCCAAGTAATTATATTAGATTAACCCATAAGTGATTATCTAAATTAATTACTTAATCAATTATTTAACTTAATCATTTAAAATTAATTAAATGATTCTTTAATTTACTATATTAAAAATATTCTTAACAAGAAACCATTATCTTAATTAAATCATTTATTAACAAATAAAACTTGATAATTAAAAATGATTTAGTTATCTCAATTATCTTTACAAATATTAATTATCTTTAAATAATCAAAACTTATAATTTCTTAAATTATAATTGATTTCTAAACTTTAACCATGAATCCTAATTTAAAAATAAATTATTTTAAAAGTCAATTATGATTAAACAATTTTAAATATTCAAATCAAACCCTTTTAAATCTTTAAAACTTTCCATGGTTACTAAATAAAAGTTAATACAACTTAATTCAAAATTTTACTAATTCTATTTTAAACTTCCATATTTTATATATATAAAACTTTGTTTAACAAACTTTAAAACAATTTAGTTTTATAAACAAACTTGTTTAACTCTTTTTTATAATCTAAAATTATTTACAAAATCGTATTATCTTGTTTTAAAACTTTATAAAAACCTTGCTGTTAATTTTAAAAACCTTTATAACTGTTTGAACCCCAAACAGAAACGAACCCTGCAAACTCAAATACACGAGCAAACTACAGAAAATTCCCGAGTAAAACTAGCAAAACCCCGAGTACTCCACTTTCCTTCTTGCTTCGAGTCAGCACGCCAAATACCCGATGCAATCTTCGAGTCCCCACCTTCTTCTCATTCCAGAACCCAACTTCCTGATACTCCTTGCAACGTGCACCGTCCAGCTTTCCACCAGCGACCATCGTCGCAGCTCCGACAAGTCAACTTCGACCCCAACGTTCAAGCTTGACACACAGAAACTAGAATAAAAACGAGGATCAAAATCAAGCCCTCTAAACCCAAACGAGCTACACAGTTCGAAACCACGTCGCCTGCAAACCAATCCTCCACGGCAACCCCCGGCCTCGAGTAACCTTGCCACCGCTGACGTAACTTCCCCATGTCACCTCGAACCCATAGCCCCACTCGCGACAGCCTCCGGTATCCCCACGACACCGCGAAACCACGATGAACACATCGGCCAAAAACAAGTAATAAAACCCTAACTCCTCGATTATCGGCCATCCCACTCAATTAAAAATTCATGAAGCATTTTTCGCATGATCACTGAAGCCCTTTCCACCTTCATGACCAACGGCGATGTCCAATTCGCCGTAGTTTGCCATGATTTGGCCAAAAACCCCAAATCAGTGAATCCCAAAATGCTTACTAATTACCCCATTAAAAATTATGATTCAAGTACTAAAAATCATCATTTTCCATTTGCAATTCAATTATGAATCCAAAATTAAAAATTGAATTCATGAATTTCTGACCAAATTTGACATGTACTGTAAATTTAACTATTTGTAATAAATTGTTCAATATAAAATCTTGAAATTATTTTTAGATAATAGCTTATGTGATTACAAACAACATTTGTAAACAAATCATAAGCAAATTCGAATTCAATATGGTATTCTTGAATTTATTATGACATTGGATACCTGTTTATAAAATTACTGGACATATATTCATGTTTACAGGCAACACACAATCATAAATAACCTATATAACTACAAGCATTAGTTTAAATCCATTAATCCAGACAAATCATCATAATTATACAAGAACAAGATAAATTTTAAGATTCAAAACTGTTTTTCAAATTGCATTTACTCACCTGTACATTTGCAGAAAACAGAGAGCAGATCCGCATATTCTTTCTAGGCTTTCAATTCCCTTTTTCATGTTGAAGAGATGATTAATTTCCAGCTCTTGCATGTTGAAATCAATCTACTTGCAGTTGATTTCTGAGTTGCTTGATAAATTATGAAGGTGATTTTGCATTTGATTTAAATATCCAGATTTACAGATTTGTATTCATCTTTGATTTTTTTTTGTTTACATTTTCCTTTTCAGTTTTGTATCAATTTTGTTGTAGAAGAGAGTAAAGGAATTCTTTTTTTTTCTTCTGAAAATGAAGCTCATTTGTATTTTACAATTAAATTTTAAATTAAATTATTAGAGAGAAAGACATTTGTCACATTCAAGTTCTTAATTAACTTACACATACACCCCTATGTTTACAAATGTCCTTACATATCCTATAATGTTTACAAGTGTTTTTTTATAAGTGTTATTATTGTTGAATTAATGTTTAACAAATGTTTTTAATATTTAATTAATATTTTAAATGTTATTTCCTTACTAATGATCTATTTAAGCTACATACATACATTTATGTAATGTTAGAAAATTATAAAATGCTTCCACCTTTATAAAAATAAACTTTAGGCTTTCATTATCTTAAAAACTAATTCATATAGGCATTTTAAATAACTTATATTTTAATAAATCTAATTTTATCATTTGTTCATAAATTGAGAAACTTAGTTTAACTCTTTATATAAATTTTTAAAACAATTTTATCTTATTAAAAACAAAAGCTAAAATATATGTTTATAAAATAAGAAATTAACTTTATTATTTAAAATTTAAATTTCAAATATCATTTCAAAGACATTAAATCGAATTATCATTTCAAATTTCAAAACTAAATATATTCAAGTTTGAAAACTCTTATTAAATTCAAATTAATAATTTTCCTATTTCAAATATATATACAAATATACATACACATTTCAAATAGAAAAACATTTTAACATTAAATTTGTTAATTTCCATATTAAATTTTAAAACAAATATCAAATCACAATATATATACATTCATATATATTACAATTTGAATATAAAGTTTTATTACATTAAACATTCCCTATTTACAAGATATATCAATATATATATATATATATATATATATATATATTATAAATAGAAAATAAAATAAATCTTACCAATTTTAAATTACCAAAATAAATATTTTCAAATCAAATCATTATAAACTTTCAAAAGAATTTAATCTTTCCTATTCATATTGCAAAGAAAATATTAATACATATTAACAAATTATTGTTTTCAGCCTTTGAAATAATTTTAACTAATCATTTGTAATATAAAATGATCAAATCAATTAAATTATTATCAAAGATTATTAAATTGATATTGCTCAAAATTCCGGGTTGTCACATTCCTCCCCCCTTAAAAGAATTTCGTCCCCGAAATTTAAAAGCAAAGATAATTTAATAATTCAGTTAAAGAATTTAAATTCCTATCAGCAATCACACAATCAATAATAGCAACCAATTAAAACAAATAATTTTATCTATCTAGAAAAAAAATTCTGAATAGAACTTATTAATATTATCTAGAGTTTCCAGGCATCTATACTGGAATACTCGCTCTACAGAATCTTAAGTAACTACACTACTAAAACCACGAACTCCCTCATCTGATTCTTCAAATCTGAACAAGATATCAGACTAAACTCAAAACCAGTTCAACTACCAGATCCTTCTGAAATGCTGATTCTATCACTCAAAGAATCATACACATATTCCTCAGAGATATGTGAAATACAATGAATTCTAGTTATCCGGACAGGCAATTAAATCCTGTAGATCAAAATCAAATCTTCAGAGAACACAGGAAAACTCAAAATACCTCCAGAGCGAACTCTTCAGTTTTACCCATTCTTATATCTCCTTTGATTGGATAAAACCAAAACAATATCCAAATTCCAACTTCACATTCCAAATCTCCTCAATTCTAACTGCATAACACTTCGGATGCTCCTGAGTCACCTCCAATATTCCTGATCAGCTTAACCCTTGCTGATTGCTCCATGAAACAACAGCACCAACTCAAACCAAATCTCCAGATCCTACTCAACAAAATGGCTTTCCAAAAATAATTTGCTGAAATCCAAAATACAACTCTATACTACAAGCATCAATGGATTTCAAACCTACCTCTCCTATCTGGAATAGCCAAATAGTTGCACTTGACAACCTTACCTTCCAAATCCAGAAATTTTTTCATACTTGAATTTCCTGTAGAAATCCCTTACTGCAACTTCTGATTGCTCCCATACCAGAATAACTGCTATTTCGCTTCCGCTGCACAACTCTGAACCAGAGCAGATAAGAATGCTATCAAAGAACACAAGCAAAATCTTTCTCCATACACAGTTCATCCGACTCATAAAAATCTTAATGACCATTCCACTTGGTCAAAACATCTCAGCAGAATCTCAACTAGAATAAGATGATCAATCCTTCTTCAAAGAATCTTGAGCTGCCTCACCAAACTCTTCTCGCTGCAAGAGTCGTCCCACTACATAGTTGAACCATTAAAATTACTCCTGAATTCCAAGCTGATAAGAAAACTCAATCTCCGATTCGGGACAACTTCTGATTCGCTCAAAAACATCTGGAGAACCTCTGTCTACTTCCATAGCTTTCACCTCTACTCAAGATGTCTCAATCTCAAACCAAAGAATACTCAAAGATTCCCAAACCAATCGCAAGTCACTTTTACGATCCTACTCAGTTTTGATTCCAAAGAATTGTCTCCTCAACTAGAACAGCTTTTCCTAAACAAGATAAATCTTTCCAGAATGGCTTATCTATCAGAAACTGATAGATCACTTCCAACAGATATCCTACTATACCGAGCCTCCCAATGAAAAGAATAAGGCTTCATCATCTGCCTGGTCTGCTGATAGTAGAATCCCAAAGATTACTGAATCATCGAAGAAACAGATCCATGCTACTACTTCCAAACTTCACTTCAATGATACTGCTAAGCCACAAGATCTTCCTTAACCAGAAGCTTCTTGAAACACAAAACTAACATCCAATCCCACTAAAAATCCTTGAGACGAGTCGACATCTTCTCAAGAAACTCAACTCCAAACCAATCACCAACTACTTATCTTCTTAAGGAAAACAAATGAGGCCCTGTCCGAAATGAGGTAACTCATCGACCTTAGTCTCACACTTCAATATAGATAAGACACCCTTACTTGAGATCCAGAGATCTATAAACATCTGAATCCCCCCCAGCTCCATCTAAATCTGGCTCCAAAAGAAACATCTTCAGAACCATCTATGGAAACTGCATCCATTTTACAACTATTCCTTCCTGAAGCTATCAAGATACCACCACTTGCTTCTCCTCAGCGGACAACTCAACTCTTGGAAATCCCTACTCATTTGAGAGAAATCAACCTCACACTTCAAGAATATACTCCAATTCTTGGAAAAGAATTCCTCTGGACACAAAGAAACCTTTCTACAATCTACACAACTTATTCGAGACGGTATTATATCTACAATCTCGATAAACACCTCCAACCACAATATATAAACCTCAACCAATTTTGGTAGTCGTGTTCCACACACTCCCACCTTACCTGCCTCTATAGCCTATGTTGGAAAATCCGAATAGATAACCCAACAGATTAGGTAGTTATATATATATATATATATATATATATATATATATATATATATATATATAAATTACAAGTACGCTCTCTTAAGATAGAGACTACTCCAGAGCCTAGGTATTCACTCAACCTAATGCTCTGATACCAGCTGTAGCGACCCGACTTTCCACTCCCGGAAAATCGCATCACTAGTTAAGAAAGAAAGGGATAGAAGAAGAAAAGAAAGAGAAGAAAGAGAAAACAACACATCAGAATCTCACAGCGGAACGATTTAAATATAATATAGAACATATACATAGTATCATATACATCAGAGTACATAACTATATATCTCCATTTAGACAGTTATAACACTTCTGTCTAATATACAATACAAGAACATCAACACACAATAACACACAGCGGAAACTCTAACTATATATCTATACGCTGAAGCCTCCTTCTCCAAAGCTCCTTCAGATTTCGTCAAGAGATAACCTGGATCACTTGACTACTCATATATAATATGAGTACCCAAGAGTTTAATAAAACAGAAAATAAACACTCGGGTCAGACAGGGGTCTGGTGTGAGTAAACGGTTTAAGATTGCTTAACTTTAGAAAATCCTTTGAAAAGAAAAGGGTATCACGTAAGACTTCCCACACATAAACATGGAAAAGTTTTTACCTTACGCTAACCAAAACATTTGATATGAAATCCAGTGATATTATAATAGTGTCTAGGGTTTTCAAGTAAATATGAAATAGCCGAAATTGTTACATCTATTAAATTTCAGCTACTAGCCACAAAAGTGGGTAATACAAACAAAACCGTAGGGTCTCGTAGGGAAAATGGGTTTCCATCAATGGCAGGGCTACTGGGGTACCGCCCGTCACAGTAAGTGGCCTAGATCACCGTACTGAGGAGCCACCCTAACTCCCCTGCAACACAAGGCCGGACCCGTTCCTTACTGAACAGTTCCGAACAAGACCACCCCGCAGTTGGCTGCAGACCAACTGCCCACACAGCCGAAATATAAAGGGACTTCTAGACAGGGATGTATCTTGCTCTCCAGTGGGAGCGACCCACGAAGCCTTGCTGCACCTCTCCTGTTTTAGCCATTCTCGGTTGATGAGGCTTGAGGCTGCGATTACCTTTATAGGACCAATTATCTTAGAATGCTCATCGTCCACCTGACGATGTGCTGAAAGCATTCAATCCATACAAGTTCGTTCCGGGTTCGAATGAAACTGAAGGCACTATCTCGTTGCACTCATTTTGGAATCACCCTCAGAGTCAACGACCATAGCCCTTACACTCTAAATCTCCATCTCGAATCTATAAGCACTACTCCATCAAACTCATTACGGAATCACCCATAGAGTTATACTGACGTATAGCCCTTACACCTCGAGTCTTCACTTGCTCACTTGAGATAAACGACCTACGTTTAATTGGAATCGATGTGGTTTTTGGATATCCAAATATGGAAACCTGATCCCGGTCTCATCGAATCCAAACGCCATTTTAATGTCCAAGTTATTCTTAAAGGATTTAAACAATAGATATTTCAGAAAATATCACTTACATAAATGGATGTACCATATTACACAGATAGATAAGCATCTATTATCACATGCATCTATACATATCACAAAGCAGCATATATATCACATTCAGATATAGCATATTCACATCATCACCCATCAATCAATGTCATCAAATAACATCCAATCATTAACTCATTCAATGATATATATCATCCAATCAATTATCATTCATAAACAAGTTTGATTTCAAATTTGATTAATTTAATTAATCCTTAAATTAAATACTTGGATTATCTTCAATCCATTTTACTATTCATTAATTAATTACAAATTAATTAATTAACATCACTTAATTATCCATTTCAATTAATCTTCCCTGATTAATTATCACTTAATTACTTTAAGTAATTCTTACCTAATTACCATATTAATTAATCATCCTCATTAATTACTTCCAAATTATACTAAGTAATTACCTCTTAATTACCTTCTAAAATTAATCATACTTGATTAACTATTCTTTAATTATTCTGATAATTATTCCTTAATTATCCTTTAATCATACCTGATTAATCACTTTTAATTAATCTCACTTGATTAATTACTTTTAATTAATCACACTTAATTAATTACTTTTAATTAAACCTACTTGATTAATTACTTTTAATTAATCATATTTAATTAATTACTTTTAATTAATCATCTTTGATTAATTACTTTAATTACATTTAGTAATTAAAACTAAATTATAAATTAATTATTCTTAAAATTATTAATTAATAATTAATTAATCATTTTCATTAATTAATGATTACTCCATTAATTAAATTTCTCGCTTAATTAATTAAAAGTAATTATTAATCACATTTACTTAATAAGTCTTTAATTAATAACTAAAGTGATTAACTAACTATTAATCACATTTACTTTCCTAACTATTAATCATTTATTAATTAATCATTAATCAAATAATTTAAACCTTTAACTAACTATTAATTAAGTCTTTAATTAATAACTAAAGTGATTAACTCTTAATCACATTTACTTAATTACTTTTAATAAAGTAATTATCCTTTACTTAATTACCTCTAGTAATTAATCACTTAATAACTTTAATTACTTTCCTAAGTAATTATATTAGATTAACCCATAAGTGATTATCTAAATTAATTACTTAATCAATTATTTAACTTAATCATTTAAAATTAATTAAATGATTCTTTAATTTACTATATTAATAAGATTCTTAACTAGAAACCATTATCTTAATTAAATCATTTATTAACAAATAAAACTTGATAATTAAAAATGATTTAATTATCTCAATTATCTTTACAAATTTTAATTGTCCTTAAATAATCAAAACTTATAATTTCTTAAATTATAATTGATTTCTAAACTTTAACCATTAATCCTTATTTAAAAATAAATTATTTTAAAAGTCAACTATGATTAAACAATTTTAAATATTCAAATCAAACCCTTTTAAATCTTTAAAACTTTCCATGGTTACTAAATAAAAGTTAATACAACTTAATTCAAAATTTTACTAATTCTATTTTAAACTTCCATATTTTATATATATAAAACTTTGTTTAACCAACTTTAAAACAATTTAGTTTTATAAACAAACTTGTTTAACTCTTGTTTATAATCTAAAATTATTTACAAAATCATATTATCTTGTTTTAAAACTTTATAAAAACCTTGCTGTTAATTTTAAAAACCTTTATAACTGTTTGAACCCCAAACAGAAACGAACCCTGCGAACTCAAATACACGAGCAAACTACAGAAAATTCCCGAGTAAAACTAGCAAAACCCCGAGTACTCCACATTCCTTCTTGCTTCGAGTCAGCACGCCAAATACCCGATGCAATCTTTGAGTCCCCACCTTCTTCTCATTCCAGAACCCAACTTCCTGATACTCCTTGCACCGTGCAACGTGCACCGTCCACCTTTCCACCAGCGACCATCGTCGCAGCTCCTACAAGTCAACTTCGACCCTAACGTTCAAGCTTGACACACAGAAACTAGAATAAAAACGAGGATCAAAATCAAGCCCTCTGAAACCAAACGAGCTACACAGTTCGAAACCACATCGCCTGCAAACCAATCCTCCACGGCAACACCCGGCCTCGAGTAACCTTGCCACCGCTGACGTAACTTCCCCACGTCACCTCGAACCCATAGCCCCACTCGCGACAACCTCAGGTATACCCACGACACCGCGAAACCACGATGAACACATCAGCCAAAAACAGGTAATAAAACCCTAACTCCTCGATTATCGGCCATCCCACTCAATTAAAAATTCATGAAGCATTTTTCGGATGATCACTGAAGCCCTTTCCACCTTCATGACCAACGACGATGTCCAATTCGCCGTATTTTGCCATGATTTGGCCAAAAACCCTAAATCAGTGAATCCCAAAATGCTTACTAATTACCCCATTAAAAATTATGATTCAAGTACTAAAAATCATCATTTTCCATTTGCAATTCAATTATGAATCCAAAATTAAAAATTGAATTCATGAATTTCTGACCAAATTTGACATGTACTGTAAATTTAACTATTTATAATAAATTATTCAATATAAAATCTTGAAATTATTTTTAGATAATAGCTTATGTGATTACAAACAACATTTGTAAACAAATCATAAGCAAATTCGAATTCAATATGGTATTCTTGAATTTATTATGACATTGGATACCTGTTTATAAAATTACTGGACATATATTCATGTTTACAGGCAACACACAATCATAAATAACCTATATAACTACATGCATTAGTTTAAATCCATTAATCCAGACAAATCATCATAATTACACAAGAACAAGATAAATTTTAAGATTCAAAACTGTTTTTCAAATTGCATTTACTCACCTGTACATTTGCAGAAAACAGAGAGCAGATCTGCATATTCTTTCCAGGCATTCAATTCCCTTTTGCATGTTGAAGAGATGATTAATTTCCAGCTCTTGCATGTTGAAATCAATCTACTTGCAGTTGATTTCTGAGTTGCTTGATAAATTTTGAAGGTGATTTTGCATTTGATTTGAATATCCAGATTTACAGATTTGTATTCATCTTTGATTTTTTTTTTACCTTTTCCTTTTCAGTTTTGTATCAATTTTGTTGTAGAAGAGAGTAAAGGAATTTTTTTCTTCTGAAAATGAAGTTCATTTGTATTTTACAATTAAATTTTAAATTAAATTATTAGAGAGAAAGACATTTGTCACATTCAAGTTCTTAATTATTTTACACATACACCCCTATGTTTACAAATGTCCTTACACATCCTATAATGTTTACAAGTGTTTTTTTATAAGTGTTATTATTGTTAAATTGATGTTTAACTAATGTTTTTAATATTTAATTAATATTTTAAATGTTATTTCCTTACTAATGATCTATTTAAGCTACATACATAAATTTATGTAATGTTAGAAAATTATAAAATGCTTCCATCTTTATAAAAATAAACTTTAAGCTTTCATTATCTTAAAAACTAATTCATATAGGCATTTTAAATAACTTATGTTTTAATAAATCTAATTTTATCATTTGTTCATAAATTGAGAAACTTAGTTTAACTCTTTATATAAATTTTTAAAACAATTTTATCTTATTAAAAACAAAAGCTAAAATATATGTTTATAAAATAAGAAATTAACTTTATTATTTAAAATTTAAATTTCAAATATCATTTCAAAGACATTAAATCAAATTATCATTTCAAATTTCAAAACTAAATATATTCAAGTTTGAAAACTCTTATTAAATTCAAATTAATAATTTTCCTATTTTAAATATATATACAAATATACATACACATTTCAAATAGAAAAACATTTTAACATTAAATTTGTTAATTTCCATATTAAATTTTAAAACAAATATCAAATCACAATATATATATATATACATTCATATATATTACAATTTGAATATAAAGTTTTATTACATTAAACATTCCCTATTTACAAGATATATCTATATATATATTATAAATAGAAAGTAAAATAAATCTTACCAATTTTAAATTACCAAAATAAATATTTTCAAATTAAATCATTATATACTTTCAAAAGAATTTAATCTTGCCTATTCATATTGCAAAGAAAATATTAATAGATATTAACAAATTATTGTTTTCAGCCTTTGAAATAATTTTAACTAATCAATTTATAATATAAAATGATCAAATCAATTAAATTATTATCAAAGATCATTAAATTGATATTGCTCAAAATTTCGGGTCGTCACAATTAAAATAAAATATTTAAATATACAATCGATAAATATGCGGGTTGTTACAACCAACCTCGACTAAAACTTTTGTACCTAAGATCATCACCGAACTTAACCCAAAACAGCCGATCTTGAAGATCTAGATCGAAAATAACCGAAGAATCTATTTTTTTCGAATTGAATTAAATCACCAGAAGACAAACGTGATTTTTTCTCTCTCTCAGGTTCGATTTATTTATAAGAGGGAAGAAGCTTTTTAAAAAAGGAAAGGTAGGCATGAATATAGTAAATAGGGTGGCTGATAGAGAAGTAATAGGCTTTGACTTTAAAATTTATAATATTAATTAATTTCAACACATCTCGTTTCATATACAAGGAAATCTTGAATGCCTATTGAGGTATGCCGCCTGAATTCTTAATGTTATACCTCTATTTCGAACCTAATGGAACAAGTCTCGAGACCTAATTCGATAGTATATGGAAGGCAAATTTTTAAATCCAACTATAATATTAAATTTTTATATTAAATCCAATGCATTTCTATCCCGTCCGACCAAACAATGACTCTAATTGCTACAAAAATTGAAATCCGATAATGTAATGACCCGTAAATTTTCAATAATTAAGTTTGGTTATTTTGTCTAAAATTGAGTAATTAAATTTAAAAGAAACAAAAAATTTATAATTTATAATGAAGCAAATGTTAAAAAGGTAATGTAGCAACGGTAAATCACGTAAGACTTTGTGATTTGATATTTGGAGAAATAAAATTTGTGTAACTTATTAATGAAATAATAAGTAAATTAAAACGTAACAATGCTAATTATAGTTAATAATAATTAATAGGATGAATGAAATGACAATTAATGAATTTATTTAAAATTGTAAAGTTATAATGTAATATATGGTGATTGGTTGGGAAGAATGAACATTCCAACTTCATAAAATAATTCAAATGTTATGGCTTAGTTTTAAACAGAATATAATAAAAACAAATGCAAATATAAGCAAATAGGTGACAATTAATATAGGTTGTTATTTATTTAATGTGTCAAATAAACTTTGGAAATCAATTACAATAAATCTTAAATTTAACGTTTTGTTAATGTAAATTTAAAGTAACAATTAATGTAATAAAGAATGGAACCAAGGTAAATTAATTTATTGGATTTAAAATCTATATTAATGGGTGAAATTGATAAATTTCAATATGATTAAATTATAGTAGTTATTACATAATAAGTGGAAATAAAATAGTAAATATGAATAAAGGTGAAACAAAAAGTATCAGCGTAATGAAACGTAAACAAATGTTAAATATGTTTATAGGATAAGGATTGTTTGAATTATAAGAATGGGAATCAAGATTTATTTAATTATTTTAATTTAAATTATGGTAATTGGGTTTATTGCAATTTATTGGAATTAAATATTTAAATATTACGTTAATGGAGAGTAAGATGGAATTTGAGAATAACAATGTAGTAAACCATGAACTAATGTTAATTTTATCTATTTGGTGATAAAGGACTGAATAGAAAGATTTAAAAATCAAATAAATGGATTTATACGAAACTTCAATTGATAATTTGTGAATTTATTTGAAATTGAAATTAATACGGTAATGGGTAAATTAATTTAACTTAAAATTGTTGTTTGAACTTATCTGAATTATTGTAAGTGATTAAGAAAGTTAAAATTGATGAAATTTGTCAATTATCGAAAAAACTTGAAAATTTGATTTAATTAATTAATTATTAATTTATTTAATTAATGGAAAAATAGCCATTTTGGCCACTGACTCGGATTTCGACGAAACCAGGTTCATCGGATCCGTAACGGTGAATTATTATAGGATTTCAAGTTTCGTAGCGATCGGGCTGGTCCTCTGATCGTACGGCCTCGAAACGCCTTAAAATAAACGAAACTGAAATCAATTGAAATCAATTTGAAAAATATTGAATTTAGCATAACTTTTTCATACGATGCAATTTGAACCTGCAACCTTTTCCATTGCGTTTAAAATATTTTAAACCATCTATTTTGATATATGGGTTTACCTAATTTCGTTCTGGAGTCGAAACAGGCTTTTCGGGCCATATATTGTTCAACGCGTTTATAAGTCCGATCCATCTATTCTATTTCAGCTTTGTCTATAAATACCCTGTTATAAACCCTAGCAGCCTCTATTCCTCATTTCTATACGTACATAAACTTCTGTGCTCCTCTTCCTTAATGGCTATAAATCCTAATTTATCCAATCCAAATTCAATTCAAAAATCAACTTCAAAATTTCAAACTCCTCAGAAAAATTTGAAAAAATTATATATCGAAGCTCTCTAAGAGCGTTATCTTCTAGTGTGATTCGTTTTTCAATTGGATTCACCGTTTTTCCAGAAATCGAGAAGGAACCTCAGCCGCTCATTCTAGGTTTTGGACGATCCAACGGTGGATGTTTACCCGATCGATGATCAGGAGGTGGTGTTGGGAAGAGGGTAGAGTGTAAGTCACGTATCTAGGGTTCGTTTGTTGAGATGGTCAATGAAATCGAAAATTTTGGCGTTTGAACACGAATGGCGGCGGTCGTGCTATTAGCGACCGGAATTCACGGCGTTGGCGTGGTGGGGGCGTCCAAGTCCAGACGTTGCTGTGGAGATGCCTGATCGTGGCGGCAGCACCTCTAGCGACGTGCATTTGGCACTGGAGGTAGGCGGCTTCGTGCAAAATTTTCAGTCCCAGTTCAATCACGCGTGAGCTAGGGTTTTAGAGGAGGGAGCGTAGCGCGCTGACGTGGATGTAAGCTGTGACGTGTCTGTTTGGGAAAGGTAAGTGTTTTTATTTATTTATTTTTAATTTTCGCATTCGAATGTTCCAATCTTAATAGCTTTCGCATACGAGGTCGAAATTACGCACGGTTTTCTCTGCTAGGTTCGTATTGAAATTCCAGACACTTTGGCACTGGTTTGGACGAATTTGGAGACTATTAAAATTTGGATTTAAATTGGATTTAAATTCAATTTAAATTCAAAATGTGAGTGATTTAACCCACATACAACTTCTAAAATTTCTTATGTTTGTTAAATTAAATTTTGTGGTGATTATGCATTTATTTACGACTTTTTCGTATATTTTTAATCATCATCTCAGTTATTGTATTTATTTAAATTAAATCGTTATTTAATTTATTATTGAATATAACTGCCACTTAGTTACCTGTTATATATTATCAGTTATATATGGATATTGATTGATTGTTTTGGATGATGATTGTGATGGATGTATGATTTTTTTACGATGGATGAATGGATGTTTTGTTTATGTCATCATAATCTACAAGTTATTATGCATTTTATTTCATTCGGGATTTGTGGTTTGAAATGATATGTAACCGCAAATTTTTGTTTTAAATTACGGATTGAAATGATAAATATCCGTATCACTTGACCATAGGATAGAAAATTATATACAGACACCGCGGTCTATATATAGTAATATTGTGAAATAATTTCTATGGTTTTGTAAAGAAATATATATATGTTCTTATGAGATATTGATTTGGATATTTGATAAAGGTTATTTTATATATAGTTAAATTTTGGTTTTAAGCTACATATAAAATCGGTTTAAAGTATAAAATAAAGTGTGATTTTATTAAATATAATATGGATAAGTATTTACTTAAATTATATTTAATATAGAGTTTATATTGATTTTATAAATCAAGGTTGAGAAGATAGTTGAAATTCATTGCGATTTATTTAATTAAGAATTTTATTTAATAAGAATCCAATTGGAACTTATTAAAATTTAGATTTTAAAAGAATATGGTTTTATAACAAAATTCTGGGTTAAGGTGATTTAAGTGAATATATCAAGTCTAAATAAATCGAGGAATATTGTTGAAATTTGAAGTTTATTTAAAGGATACTGGATTTATTAATTAAATATTTCAAAACTAAATAATAGTAAAGTAAATTTGATATATATATATACATATATGAATTATAAAATTTAGTTTTGAAACATTGAATATTAAAGCTTTGAAATATATGAAATTTGTAATGGTTTATTTGAGGATTTAAATTTGTATTGGGATTGATTTCGAAATTAAAGAAGCTAATTTATTATATAAAGTAATTTAATAGTAAACCATTTAAGCATTGGGGTTATGCTTCAAAATTGTCGATTTCAAGGTATTATGATTTGAAAGTGCTATGATTTTTGGGAAAAGGATATTTGGGATTTCTTTAAAATGATATCATATTGATTTGGTTTTAAAATAAAAATGATATCGTATTTATATCGTTTTGAAATGGATATTATATTCTGGTTTTAAAGTATAAATTATTTTGAAATAACCGCGGTGTTATAATAACGTTTGGTTATTGAAGAGACCGGGATCGGAAGTTGTCATACTCTCTGCCAACTCCGAAAATCACTTTAACAACCGTTTACGCGGTGGAGATTCCAGAATGAAGTAGGATGGTGGCAGAGTTTCCTTTGAGGTAAATACATGGACCCGACTCCCGTGAGTTGGCATAAGGTGGCTAAAACAGGAGGGATTCTCGGGCCATGGAGGTAGCCCCTCTTATCGGACACATCCCTTCGATATTATACTCTGACTTTTGGATTGATTCGGTGGCCACTTTTGATTTTTGATTTGGGGGTGTGGCTCGAGGTGGGCGGTAGCTGCGCGCTACGCGTTACCACCAGCCCGGATGCGTAATTGGTATATCAACCCTGGCATTGCCTAGTTGTGCCGTGTCACCTACCCTAGCGCGCCTTGTACGAGTTTGGTTTTCTTCTGTAACCCGTGGAGTATTTAGGGTAGTCTCCCGATCAGGAGATGCGCTGATACTGGATGGACTACTGAGACTATTACGTGTTAAGGGCTATATGGGTAACCCCTTAATGCTATTAAAAAGTAAGTTTATTTTACTATAGACATTATTATAATAGAGAAATATTACTACAGAGTAAATAGTTTAACAGATCCTTAGGAGATGTGAATCCCGAGCACCTCTTAAGTTACAACACTCACATTAGACACTGGATAGGAGATGTCAAACTCCGTAAACATCTCCGACGCCGTTACACTCATATTTATTTCAGTTAATTTAACTTACATAAGATCTTTTAATTCTGACTCGAGTGTTTTGTCTTTTCAATTCTCACGGGTCAGTCCGAGCATTTCAGGAATCGAAGACTTTATTTCTGGAGGACGAAGACAAAGATTTCATTATTATTATTATTATTATATTATAGTATTATAGTGTTCCACTACACACTGTATTCCGCTGCATTGTCATTATTCTTTGGTATGTGGAACTCAGATGTATATTTTATAAGAATAATCGAATATTTGATAATCAGCTTCATGAACTGTATATTTGATTATTATATTTTATCGTCCGCTGCAAGATTCTATTTTTGTTTATTTTTCTTTCTTAGCTTTTTCTTATTTACGCCATAACAATCCGCCCTTCCGTATGGTTTCAGTTTGACGTGTGTGGTTTATCGTTGATTTAAACGTACAAAAAGGGCGGGGGGTTACAGATAATAATACACAATTACAGATTCAATGGAACTGGTTTCGTCAATTTCCTAGACTGTGTCCCGGATCGCTATTTTTACGAGTCGATAAAATCAACGATTCAAAAATTGGTGAAATCTCTTGAAATTCAAATTTTAAAAACATACTAACTAAATTCTAATTCAAATACAATTTTTATCAACATTAAAAAATCGTTTTGATTCATATTCAACTAAATTTCAATTATTTACCATTTTTGTATTACGATAATCATTATTTTTAAATTTAAATCTAGTATATAATTTCAACCAAAATCTTCATATTAAAAATCAATTTATATTCCAAAGCCAATATTTAAAACCATTTAAATATTTGAAATAAATATTTGAAATCAAATGGTGGAAAATTTGGGTCGTTACATTCCACCCTCCTTAAAAGAATTTCGTCCCCGAAATTGCTAAGGAAGGAAAAAATAATCCAAACCCATTAACTTATCAAAACCCATTTAGTGAAAATTCGATATTTCACTAAATAATTCTTTAATTCCAACCAAAACAATTAGCTTTCATTCCTAATTCAAAAAACTTTCTTTCAAATAAATTCAAAAATCAACCTTTTAAAGTTAACAAAAAGTTTCTAAAAATTTTCTAACACCCTAAATTTCTGAAAAAATTTGGCAGAGTCTCTCTTGTATAGAGAGCCTTTTGCAATATCGCAAATAAAATAAAAACAATATCATCGACCCATAAGATTGGAAACATAATATATATATATATATATATATCAACATTTTTTTTTCTTTTAATGCGTAAGCGTATCTTATATTAGCATTATTAAGCAAGCTCACTCAATTTGTATGCAATCGTGCAACCTAAGTATAGCCAAATGGTCTTCTTGTACCTGTACTTACTTAAATAAACCCTATAAGTATCAAATATATGAAATTTAATAACTTTTATTCATTTAACTAGTTAATCACATAAATTTCACAACCAAACATGTTATAGCATGAATTTATCAATACTCAAAGTGTTCCAACATTCGATTATGCATTTCAATTGATGTACATACCATGTTATTCAACTCCAAGCGATTCACAAACAATTTATTTGTATTCAATTCATATTTGCACTCAACATATTCATGTTCACTCCTTCAATTCATTTCCAAGCAAATCTAATTCCATTCACAAATTTAATATATTAATTCATTCCATTTTCCTGTTCCAAATCCGAATCCATATTCATTATTAATTCATTACAATTCAAATTCAATTTATTCACACTTACTTTGAATTTCATTCCATGTTAATTTATTTATGATCCATTTAGTTACTTACATTGAATTTCATTCTTATCAATAATATTCCTGACCATATTCAATTTATACTTAATTTGAATTTCTTTATAACTTAACTGGTCACCATTTCAATCCATTTCTATTTTATTCGACAACATACCCAATATATTTAATTCGCTTACATTTTTGTTCGAATTTCATTTATAACTCAATTCTCATTTCTAACATTCAATTCATTAATTAATTCTCTAATTAGTTTACTTCTAATTTACTTATCTAAGCTAAGTTTCATTTCCAAAAATCTGGCTTATTTGGTTTGACTTAAGTTCATTCTCATTTTATAATTCAGATTTGGATTTTCTTTTCTTCACCAAACCATCAACCTATTTCTATTTTGGTTTTTCTATCCACTTTTTCAATTTATAAGTTACACAACTTATTTTCCACATTTTCATCAATTCTATACTTGAGTTGATTCCATTCAAAATTATAACTTATAATTGTATAATTATTTTACAACTCAAATCAATATACAATACAATCCGATATTCTTTCAATTCCAATTCGATCTTTATTTAACTAGCTTAAGTTAAATTTCAGCCCATACAATCCATTTTAACTTAAGTTGAAATTCAATTTTAAAATTCAAAATTTACACTTTCCTTTCTTACCTTCCTTAATTTCAAATCATACGTTCAAACTTATCCTCCAATATTATCTAAACATTTAGATAAGGATTTCAGAATTCAAACACATGGTTTTTTTTACTTACATTCACTAGTTCCATTCAGTTTAATCTCATTCCCTTTCAGTTCAATTTATATCTCATTGATTCATGCCAACTTAATTTTCATCTAGTAAATTTACTTCTACTGGTTCACGTCCATATTCATTTATATTCACTTTCATACATATTCATTTGTTCCATTCATTTATACACATTCTTCATTCACATTCGTATGCATTTACATTAAGTTAATGTCATTACATTCTATTTATTTCATTCCATACATTACCTTCAATTATAAACAATAACTTCATTTGATTTTTCTTAAGTTAAACTTACCGTTTCATTAGTTCACTTCATTAAATCCATTCAAATCATAATCCATTAATTTTATAAAATTTAATCCATTCAACTTATCTTAAGTTGAATTCCATTAAATTTTATATCTCAATTTCACATTTTTCCTTTCTTATTTATATCATTTCTCAAATTATAGGTTCAAAACTTATTTTCTTATTTCATAAAACTCTCAGATAACAAATTATAGAGTTTTATTTCAAATCATTTTAAACTTATATATGTGTGTGTATATATATCTATACACACACACACACACCAGATCACACTTTTTAGATTTAAACCAAACCGGGTTTTATCCAAAACAAATTTCCTTTAGAATTCCCAAACAACCTTTGTTTCCAAACAAAATCCTCGTACCAAATTACTACTGTAACAATCTATCACCTAAAAACTCGAAAATAAATACTGATGATGTTGCAGTCATCACCCAGATTATTTCCCAGCATTAGAAGCGAGTTCAGTGAAGTATCACTTCCAAAACAATTTCCACTTAAAAATATCCCAAAAAATATTACTATTATTCATTTCAAAACAATTCGGAAAATATTTTCGAAATTTTCGAGATTTAAATTTCGAAAATTCTGGTTTGAATCAAATTTAGTTTTAACTCATTTATATAATTTGTACTTATACCTTTTAATTTGGTTATATATAAACATTCCAATTTTTTATGATCTTATTTCAATTATAATAGTAATAACCAAACACACCAATCATACTATAATAATTTCTGGAAATTATTTCTTTTATATCAAAATATAATTTGGGCAAAATTATTTTCGTTTACCCACTTCAAACAATACTATGTCGGTTTACCTGGTTCAAGTATTTAAAAATACTGATTGATTTCATGGCGTCCCACTATTCGACCAGAATTCGTAAACCACTCAATAGATAAGTCAACACAATATAAAACAATTTATATTCACTAACAAATACGCGCTCATATCTATAAATACACTCAAACTCATTCTAGGGTTCTAACGACCCTATCTCTAATGAGAAATCCCAAGGTTCTCGCTTAACCTGGCTCTGAAACCACATGTAATGAACTGAGATTTTTGACCCTCAAAAATTGACATCAATACGTTCATTGTGCAGCATGCTGAGCAATCGAGTGCCGAAAATACCAGATCATTAGAGGTGAAGAAGAAAAGGGATAAAAGAAGAAATAGGAACAACATGACAGAGAATCTCACAATCATAGTGGAACAAAATATAATATATAATAACAGATTTTTATACAAAAGGATCTGTAGCTGTTAATATATATACAATCATCAGAGTACAAAAATCAACAATCAATCTGGACACTTAGAATAACTTGTCCTTATAAATACTGAACATTCAGTTTAGCACACAGAGTGGAATATAAATCAAGTACATGGAATATGCCTGAGTCTCCTCCAACTCGTCTCCCGAGATCCATTGTAATCTAACCGAACCTATAATACTGGGTCTGACCTGAGTATTATAATAAAATAACATCTGAGTCAGTCTAAAAAACCAGAGTGAGAAAACACACTCGATTGAATTATTACTGCTATCAAAATCCTTTGAAATCAAAGGTATCTTGTAAGACCACGCCAAACATAAAAATGACGGGTTTTCACCTTACGGTAACCAAAACACTTTTGTAGAAAATCTAGTAATATTATAATAGTGTTTAAGTACAAATACTTATTAAAATTGCTGAAATTGTTACAGTAATTAAATTTCAGCATACTAGGCTCTACAATCAAAACCGTAAAGGATCGTAGTGGATATTGGATTCCATACAATGACTAGGCTACTGGGGTACTGCCCGCTACAGTATGGCTCTAGAAAATGTACCGAGAACCTTGCCTGGATCCTCTGCCAATACAAGACCGACCTACCCTAAACCTGGATAGTACCGAATATGTTATCACCACGGGTGTTCCAACCCTAATCGAGTGCTCTATTTTCCATGCACAATCATATCCATAATTATAATATAATATTTCTGAGGGTATCTAGAAAGGTGATAACATACCCTAATTGGGTGTGACCCACTTAGCCTTGCTGCAACTCTCCTATTTTAGCCATTCCCGGTTGATGAGGCTTGAGGCTATGTTTTACCTTTAGAATAGCATTCATACTTGGAATGCTAACACTGTCTTTCAGCAACGATGCAATGATAGCATTCATCCATACAAGTTGTTCTGGGTCTGAGCAAACCAAATCTCCTTCGAGATCACCATCTCCGTTATCTTCAAGATATCACCATTGGTAGTGCACAAATCAGATTGAAGTGGTTTTCAGATAATTAAATCCAATCCCGGCCTATTTGAAACAATCAACGAATTTGGCCAAATTTGATAGTCGGTTATTTAGCTATCAAATAACATCCATAAGCAGTCACTACGCCTAATTTTATAAATCTTCAAAATATTTATTTCAATATATCTTCACAAAGATATATATTCAATCTCTTTCAATATTTCAATATTTGAAAAGCATTTCGAATGCTTATATCCATAACACGATACTTCAAGCCATATCTTACTTCAGCACTTAGTGAAATATGTCCAAATTCGATTTGTAATCCATTACTTAGAGAAATAATTCGATATAAATCCTTTGTCGCTAAATATTTTCAAAAAGCTTTCATTTCAACATTAGGAAAACATTATAAGTCCATTTTCCAAAATCAGTTCTGTGACGCCCCACCTCTATACCCACGCTAGCCAAGAACACTCCGGAGTAGTGCTGTCAACTAGCACGGAGAATAAGGCTGTTGAGGAGCGACCATCCATGTAATTGCTTATCACACGGTGGCTATAAATAATCTTCGGAAACAAACATAGAAATAATCATATCACAAATCAGTCACAGATATCCATATCACAAAGGCGGAAGAAGATATGAATATATAACTAACACATGAAAGTGTACATCAGAGTAGTGGTCAGTAAGATCCACGATAATACAAAAGAATAGCAACACGTGCTATACAAAAGAATACAACTATGAGTCTATATCTCAAGTGTATACAACAAAAACTGCTAATTTAAACAGTTAGCCAAAAGTCAGAGTGATGAATCCCTGGGAAGAAGTCAAGCAGAAGCACCTGTAACATCTCGGTCTGACCCGAGTATTATTTAAGAAAATAATAAACGGATCAGTCTAGCTATAAATATCAGATGACATGATATAACATAAAAGATATGGCATAAACATAAATATCCATAACGACATACCACTATAAGTATGTAAATAATGATCAACAGAAGATCAATCAATAAGAGATAATCAATATCACAAGAATCTTCTCAAAGATTCGAAGAGGGCATCATACCCTAAACTTGTACTCATAACAAGTCAATGACATAAATTCCAGAAATCAACACGAGAAATCCAGAAATCATAAAAAGGGAAAGAGGCCTATCACATGACGGTCCGAAGACCATGGGGAGCTACCCCACATGTGTGAGTGGAATCACACAGATTGAGGTCAAGACTAACCAAAAAGCAGAAAGGTATGTGTGAATGGAATCACACAAGTGGTGTCTAGTCTAACCTTGCAATGAAAGAGACATCGCGCAATTGCTAGTCTAATTCATAAAGCGATCATCAAGATCAACGAGAAGTGTCAATTACACTAAGCTAGTAAATATAGAAGTTTAGCTTCATGTCCCATAACCACTTGCTTAACTTAAATATTTACGAACAAACTGTAAATCTTCACTAATAAAATTGTCACAAGAGGTTCAATCGAACAAGTCCAAGAATTAACCGACGAAGTGAACGCAAGCGTTTCATACCACTTGTTTTACTAAGTCGTTTAATTAGATTTCTCATCCGAGTGAGGTAAAGGCTTGTATATACTAATAGATTGGAAAACGGTTTAAGAAAAAGAGCTTTGTTATTAAAAATAGAGTTGAAATTGTTTGTTAAAAGAGTTTTGATATTTACTACTAGTATTGAAACCTTTGTATTATAAAGTGACAAAACACATAAGCAAGTGTAGAAACAATCAGTCACAAAGATCGCATACGGAGATGCGAATAAAATCCAAGGAAATCAGCTCAATGTTTTTCAGATAAGATCCCCTACGGAGGGGGGGTCCAGGGGGGTGGCAACCCCCCAAGGTGGGGGTGCGGGGGCAACGCCACCGCTTACGGGGTTCGACCTGCCCGGTCAGGTCGCGGGGGTCCAGGGGGCAGCGCCCCCGGCGGGGTGCGGGGCAGCGCCCCGACCAAAACGGTACGACCTAGTGAAGACAAAATGAGGTCTAACGACCCAACGACTCAAGGGTCATACGACCTAACGGCTGCGACCTAGGGGTCTAAGGGGTCAAGCGACTTAGTGGTTGCGACCTAGAGGTGTTCGCGACCTAACGATGACTCACGACCCAACATGGCCGACTTAACAGAGTCGAGCGACCTAAGGTAAATGGTCCAACGACCTAACTCGAACGACTTATCTGGAGCCTAGGTCGGAGACGACCTACGAGATAAACCAGGCCGACTTAGTGGACGAGCGACCTAAGGTAAATGGTCCAATGACCTAACTCGAACGACTTATCTGGAGCCTAGGTCGGAGACGACCTACGAGATAAACCAGGCCGACTTAGTGGACGAGCGACCTAAGGTAAATGGTCCAACGACCTAACTCGAACGACTTATCTGGAGCCTAGGTCGGAGACGACCTACGAGATAAACCAGGCCGACTTAGTGGACGAGCGACCTAAGGTAAATGGTCCAACGACCTAACTCGAACGACTTATCTGGGGCTTAGGTCGGAGACGACCTACGAGATAAACCAGGGCGAGCGACTTAACGTTTGCCTAGAGATTATAGGTCGGAAACGACCTAAGACTTAAAGCTTAACTCGCGAGCGACCTACGGCTTACGGCCAAACTCGTGAGCGACCTACGACTTAAGGCTTAACTCGCGAGCGACCTAACTCCGAAGTGCCAATACTTCCAGAATGACCTAAAGCCCTGCGACCTATGGTACTAACTCGCGAGCGACCTAACGACTTAACTCGTGAACGACTCACGATCCATGGACGAACGACTTAACTCCGAACGACCTAAAAATGGCCAGAACGACCTAAGTGCAGAAAATTCACCAAAATGCTAAAAATTGGAGTTTTTCGCCAATCCAATCCAAACCAAATGCAAATGTGCATGCAAAAGTGATAGGGAATCATTCCCAACAGTCCAATATAGTTATAGACTAGATTTGTGAGACAAAAATCTCACCTTTGCACTAAAGTTTATGAAGATGAAGCTTGAAAGCAAGGAGAAGCAATCCAAAGCTTGAATCCAATATCTTCTACTTGAATTTGGAGTTGAATGTTGGATTTGCAATTGAATTTGTGCTTGGAGTTTTAATTTCCCATTCCCTCCACCATTAATGCCAAAGCTTGATTAGTTAGGAAATTTATGAAGAGTGAGGAGAAGAGGGTTGGAACTTGGGTTTAATAGGCTAAACTAACCCAAAGTCCAAAGCGGGAAAAGTTAGTGAAATTTCACTAACTCCAAACCTATCGATGTTTATACTTAAAAAGTTGTAAACGACATTTCGAACTCAATGGAAGTGGTCTCGAGTCCTAATTTGACCGTTTGCAAAAAGTAGCTTTTCGGACCAAAATCCGATTAACGAGTTAATATTTAAATAAAATATTTAAATACAAACTCGATAAATATGCGGGTTGTTACAAGTTCTAATATCAATACTTATGAAGTATTTAATATCTTATCTCTTACATTTCGAAATTTATATTAATTCCTTTTACATTTTCCAAAATTAATTATACTAACTTATAATCTCGTCTATCCATTTTTAACTTCTTTATGCATTCAGATTTCAAATCTCGAACTTATGCTTTTCTAACAATTCGAAAATTTCCTTGAGCTTCCACAATCTCATTATAAGATTTTCTTTTATAAAATCACATCTATTAAATAAACCTCGTTTACAAATCTTGAGAAAATTTATAAATAAATTCCAATCATTCTAAATCTCTCTCTATATATAAAATAAGTATTTTTAAAGTATAATATTTTATTTTTAAAATAAGTTTAAGTAACTATTTAAAATATCAAAACACTTTTAATAAAACATCAATAACTCATTTCCAACTCATTTTAAATAAACTAATTGATTTACGAAGCTGATTATAAAAATTAGAATTTTATTTCAATTACTATTAGATATTTGAAAAATTCACTTCTGAAGTATTTCAATATTAACTAGCTTTAAATTACATAGTTTAATAAATAAAATCTCCCTTTTAAAAAAACAAATTACTAGATAAAAATATTTTTTTTAAATCCCGATAACCAATTTCAATTTATAAATCACTCTCGATTTACTACACATCCATTTCGTTTTGATTCCCTAACCGTTCTCACATTTCAAAATAGAATCCACTATTTTTCCCCAAAAACATATTTCATATCTCGATATAAATTCACACTGTGAAATTATGTTCCCAGTTTATCAACTTATATCATTTCCCTTATTTATAAACATTGTTTATAAATTTCTAACTCATTTGGGTTTTACTTGTTCATAAAAATAATCTTATTTATAAAATTCCATTTTTATGACTCCATTTCTTTATAAATTCTATTTATTTTTCAAATCTATTTTAAATATCGATTTTAACTTCTTTTCTATATATTTTTTAGAAATATCATTTTAAAATCCATTGTTTAAAATCCTTTACATAAATTATTTTAAAATCTTCATTTAAAATAATTTACGAATAGTTAAGTACAACTCAAAATTAGTTATTGCTTTATCCAAATCAATTTCTTTTAAAATAATCCAAATTTCGATATAAATATTTTTATACCAAAAATATCCTTTAAATTCTTTCAAATGCCAAAAATAATATTTATGGTATTTAAAATACCAAGATTAAGGCTAGTGCTACTATAACGTCTAATAATTCAAACCACCACATAATCTATATCAAATTATTCACACAAATCATATATCACTATATATGAAATACATTTTTGAGGAATCTAGTTAGATCCCTCCAACCTGTTTCCCTACGTGCACAGAAGTTAGATAACATAAAATACCAATCCCACTTCGAGACGAGATAATGCAGTAATATAGGGTCATCCGCTATTATGTAGGGTGCATAGGGACTCATCTGCTCCAATAGATGGATAATATATTCAACTACAAATATATATTTCTATATTTATAAAATATAACATCCAACTGATAATAATAATTATCAATTCATCCAATCAACCAATAATTAATTTTCAATAATTTGAATTAAAAAAGTAATCCAAGATGAGTGATATTTACTCACCTTGATTCCTGTTAGCGCTATAGCGTTCTGGTTTGTCTAAAATCAATAGACGTTTGATTTTAGTGCAAAATACCAATAGCTCAGATCTCGACCAATCCAGTTCCATAGCAAAGATCTCACTAAAATAAATCTAACGCGACTGACCGCCTTGGATTTCGACCTAAAACAATCAAGATATCGCAATTTCAAGTTATCATTTTTAATTTCTTCACTAATTAAACTAACTCAACAATTAAATATACTAATTACCCTAATATAATCCATCTTCCTCGTCCACTTTGAAAACCCGCTACTCCTTGAAACCCACCTAAGGTCAAACTTCCATCATCCATATCTCCGCCCATACTCCACCATTCGACCATCGACTTCACCAATGTCTTCATCTTCGCGAGCTCCACCATTCCATCCCAAAATCATACAGCATGCACCCCTAACCCAAAACCCGACCTAGAACCTTCCCTTAGTTGGATGATGTCGTACCCTCCCAACACGTTGTCGCACACTCTCGCGCTCCTCCACTAGGTGCTACGTAACTCCGCAAGCACAAGTCTCCCCTCTACTTCGCAAGCCACAGCTTCTACTATATAAATTCCCAAACCCTAGCAAAATCCCACCTCGACTAAAACTGTCATATCCAAGATCATCGTGAAAATTAACCCAAAACAGCCGAACTTGAAGATCCATATCAAAACTAACCTAAGAATCTATTTTTTCGAATCGAATTAATTCCCCAAAAAAGAACGCGATTTTTTTCCTCTCCCAGGTTCGATTTATTTATGAGAGGGAAGAAGCTTTTTAAAAAAGGAAAGGTAGGTATAAATATAGCAAATACGGTGGCTGGTGGAGAATTAATAGGCTTTGCCTTTAGAATTTATAATATTAATTGATTTCAAAATATCTCGTTTTATATACAAGGAAATCTTGAACTCTTGTTGAGGTATGTTGCTTGGCGTTCCTAATGTTATACCCCTATTCCAAACCCAATGGAAGAAGTCTCGAGACCTTATTTTATTTGTGTATATTATAAATAAAAAGGTGGAACTTTATTTAAAATAAATTCAAAACTATTTTTACTGTAAACTAAAAAGCAAGCAATTTCTTAGCATTTTTCAGCCTGCATCTCATTGCTTCAACTAGATGATATGAGTTTAGCCCTCACCTTTGCGAATTTGAAGATTCAATTGAGCAAACTAGAGAAATCTTAAAGGTAGTTGCAAGCTTTCTACTATGTGCATACTAATTTTCAGTTCAATCTGAGGTAGTTTGGTCCTCTGTTTCATGCCTACAAGTTGAACCCGAGGTGGTTTTCAGACCTAGGCAGAATTCAACATGGCATGAGTTCATGTTTGAAATTTCGTATCTTTACCACTTCATGTCGTAATTAAGTGAATCTTTTTCCAGTTCATAGATAAATTCTTCTACTATGTGTATATCAAATTTCAGGGCATTCCGAGGTCATTAATCCATTCAAATTATGTTTGAAAGTTGAACCTGTAGAAGATTTCAGACCGAGTTGTTTCAGGTTAGATAACTGCCTTGAACTTTGCTTTGATTGCTTCCGTCTTGAATGTCTGCTAATCTCATTTTGAGTAGTTTTGTAGTCTTTTTGATTGACTCTAATATATATCTATATTCTTGACTCATTGTATATAGTATGGTCCTTGTACCACTTCTGATGTATCATTTTGTATTGTACCGGGGATGTATCTATGTGTATGTATATATATGTCTCTATGTTGTTGTGTGATGTGTTGAACATTTATTTGTTGTATTTGTTTTGGTAGATCCATTAGCCACTATAGTTTTAATTAAGCATTTACTTAATATGTCGACCCACTTGAGAAAGAAATTTTTTTTAGAGCATTTAGTCAACGTATTTAATAGATGTTTAAGACAAAGTTATGGATGGTCGCTCCTAATAAGCCATATTCTCCGCATTAGCAGACATTATTACCCAGTAATACTCTTTGCTAATGTGGGTCTTAGGGTGGAGCATCATAGCTTGGTTTTGAGCAACCATCATAGCTTTGTCTTAAACGTCTATCAAATACGTCGATTTGGTGCTTCATTTTCTTTTCCAATCTCAAGTGGATCAACATATTCAATAAATGTTTAATACAAAACTATAGGTAGCTAACGGATCTATCAGAACAAAATACAACTACTAAATGTACAACAAATCACGGAACAACAAATAAATATGTGTGTGTGTTTGTGTGTGTATACACATAACACTGTACATCATAGTACGATACAAAAGTATACATCATAAGTGGTTCGAAGACCACACTATATACAACGATTCAAAAATATACATATTAGAGTCAAACAACAAAAGATGATAAATAGATATCCAAGCGGAAGCACCAAAGCAAAACTAAGTCCAAAAGCTATCTAACTTGAAACAACTCGTCTAACCCGAGTATAAAATACACGGGTCAGTCTAGCTAAAACATCAGTTTAGTAAGATAAATGATAATATGAAGCATATGGTAAAGGGTAGGGAATCCTCTTGAATGAGAAGAAACCATGATAAGAGAATGTCACAACTTCAATGAGGTAATTCACTAAGTGCATGTCCTCGAAAGAGGTAAACTCATCAATAAAACACTACTAAGTATAACAAATGCCACATATCATCGGTTTTATCCATTAGCTATATAATAGCTAAGTTAAGCAACAACAACATCAATTATCCACAAATATACGCCTCATCACATTGGCATATACAAATCTCCAAAAGGCCAAAGAATGGCAATATGAATCACAATATAAATAGGACTCGACTAAGAGATTTCAAAACTCCAAATGTAATCACCATATAGTCAATACTATAGCACTCAGGCTAAATAGATACTCAACACAGGCGAATATGGTGAAAATATATATAAATCATCAAAAATCTAGAAATCATCACAAGAAAATCTAGAAAACATCAATATAAGAAATATGACCCAACAGTCCAATAAAAGCCCAATAGCTAAATGAAAATAGGACCCAACAGTCTAATAAAAGCCTAACGGCAAAATGGAAATAGGAGTCAACAGTCCAATAAAAACCCAACAACTATAAATTATTAGGACATCCAATATATGACCCAACAGCCTGGCAATCACTCGTGAATGTATCACAAACTCTCAGAGAGAAACCCGAAAGGCGGTAACACTGAGCGTTTTACCAACGCTATGAAAACTCTCATAACAATAGCTTTTTTCGACTGCTATCAACCATTGCATATTATAGCACTTTAAAAACGCTACTTTACCTTTTATATCATTTTTAGTGCTATCATCTTATTGCATAAGATTTTATATGCTTCCTTTTGACGTTTCAATGCATATATGTATAATGAATTTAAATATCACTAAATAGTAAAACAAAATTACAAAATCATATAACAACTACAACTCAATTCCCACACAACATATCTAAATAACACTTAATAACACAAATACATATAGAATATGCAAACTATGTCCAAATGAAGCAACTTATATATCAGCCGACGCACGTCTTCTTCCTCGCACCAAACCAGAATCCCCTCAACACGCTCAAAGTCATTGTGGAGCAAGATATCATCAAAAGGAAGTTGCTGTGGAAGCTCATGTAGATCTTTGTTACAAAGAAGAACCAAAAAAATCATCAATTAAACATGTTCTAACTTAGACAGTGATGCAACGTGTAGTAATGCATATGAAGATATTTGCTTATACAGTATTTATCTTCCATATATCATTATGCAGTGGATGGACTGACTGTAGTAATATAAGAAATGAGTGATATGATTGGCAATACAACATCAAATGTCAGAAGAAGCACAACTGGAAGCAAGAGAATATGCTCCTTTCTGGATAGTACAGTGTGAAAAATAATTTATCCCGGACAATGGGTTAAATTTGTTTAACAAAGAAAGTACATTAAAAGGTAACTAATGATAAATTTGCTAACCAGATTTCTTCTTCTACAAATAAATCATTTGTCTCTCCTGGTGACGCCCCAAAGCATTTGCCTTCACCTTCACCTATGCTAACTAATTCATATATTTAAACTTAACACTGTTTGGAATAGACACGTCCACAAATCATAGTACCGGACATGAAAATGATTTATACAATAGAAATCAGTGTACCTGCAACATTAGAAAACTTGGATCCACAATTAGACTGAGGTTGTGCATGTGAGTCGCAAAATCAAAATATAGGTTCTCATGAAAACTGCGAATAAACAAAAATGCAAGTTAAAACGACATGTGTGATCTTAGCATGACCTTAGGAATTATTGAATATAGTACTGCATCGATTAAAATGACCAAACAAACAACAATTCACATTGAGAATATAAAATATTCCAAAAAACATAATACAAAAAATAAACAGTTATGAAACCTATACAGAAGACTCCATGCGACTAACTATCAACATCCCAAACAAGATAAAATAATAGATTATGATATGGTGGAACAATACACTAATTAATAATTAATCATCATTTAAATTTGGATCACTACAACAAAAAGACCCTTTAATAGCATATGGAACTTAATTAATTTATATGGAACTTAATTAATTTATATGAAACTTAATTAACTTAGTTAATTTTTATAAAATTAAATTGATTTATATAAACTTTAGTTAATTTTATAAAATTTAATTAATTTATATAATCATATGGAAACGATATCAATAGCATATGGAATTTCCTGAAATGGATGTAAATTTTGTTTAAAATACTTTATTCAACAATTGCATGTATATTGTTATAAACATATTAATTTTTATAAGACTAAATTTAATTTTACAAGCTTATTTAATTTAAAAAAAGCAGTTGGCTTATTTAATTATTATAAAACTTAATTAACATAGTTACTTATTTTAAACTTAATTAATTTGTTGTCATTATTATTGTTATTATTATTATATTATTGATATTATTTTATTACTATTATTATATTATTATTATTATTCTAAATTTAGTTAATTTTGATAAAATTAATTAACTTTTATAAAATTTTGTTAACTTAGTTACTTTTTATAAAAATTAAATAATTTTATAAAACTTAGTCAATTTGTATAACAATTTAATAAAGATTTCAAAATAGAGAACATGATTTTTATAAAACTTAACTAAATTTTATAAACTTATTTAATTTTAAGAAAATAGCTAGCTTATTTAATTATTATAAAACTTAATTACCTAATTACTTATTTTAAACTTAGTTAATTTATTATTATTATTAATTTAATATTATTTTATTAGTACTAGTATTTTATTATATCATATTATTATTATTCTTTTAAATTTAGTTAGTTTTTATAAACTTAATTAATTTTTATAAAACTTAGTTAACTTGGTTATTTTTTTTTTATAAAAAATAGATAACTTTTATTAAACTTGGTCAATTTTTTATAACAATTTAATAAAGATATCAAAATAGAGAACATGATTTTTATCAAGCTAAATTAATTTTCATAATCTTAAGTTAATTTAGTTAAAAAATTAAATTTTATTGATTTTTATAAAACTCGATTAACTTAGTTAGTTTTCATATCCTTTAACTAATTTTTATAAAACTCACTTAATTAAATTAGTTAAATATTTATAAGACTTAGTTTATAAATTAGTTAAATAACTTTAGTTAATTTTTATATAACTTAGTTAAATTTTATTAGAATTAGTTAACTTTTGTAAACTTTTAGTTAATCTAGTTAAATTTATATAAAACTTGATAACGTAATTAACATTTGTAAAAATTAATTAAGTAATTTGTCTAATTTTAATCATTTTTTATATAATTTAGTTATCTTAGTTAAACTTTTATACTTAGTTAATTTTCATAAATTTATTAATATTTAGATATTATTTAATTTTATAAAAATTAGTTAATTTTTAGAAAATTGTTTAATTTTTATAAAACATAGTCAACTCGGTTAATTCTTCTAAACTTTGTTGTTTTTTATAAACTTATCGGATTTCATGAATTTTCGATAGCACCTCCTTTGCGCGGTTAGTGCTTTCCCGCACACCCTAATTCAATATATATTTACACGATCAAAACAAGGTCAAAGTTATACCATATATAACAAAATATACTTCATAATAGCATACACATTCAAATGCATAAAAACATACATTTTATTAGCAACTTTAGCTAGCAATCTTCCATATAGCAAAGGAATATTTTGTGTACCTATATAGCAAAGGGGAATAATTAGGGTGCAAATCTACAAAAAAAAGTTATGTAATTATGCAAAAGGTGCAAATGCCAATATTATTTATCAAGTAATATTTGCACACTTAGATATAGAGCGTAATTTATTCCATAAGATGAGCGAAAATGAGCTTGATGATAATTCATGTCTTCTAGTCATTAATTACCTTAATTAATTAACTAATTACGAAATTCTATTAAGTTGTAAACAAAAAATATTCGTTCTCCATTTTTAATTTCAAAGGTACTTATACTAAACTTTTATAAGAAGTTCTCAAACATCTAAACTCAGATAAATCACGGAACATGTGCTAAAATTATTTGAAACAAGGTTAATCATCCATTTACTCGATTTAAATTACTTATGTTATTAGCAACAAATAGTTGCTACTCAAATTTTAATTTCTAAGCAACTTATGCTAACTTCTTACAAGTTCTTAAACACCTACAGTTAAGTAAGTTGATAACAAGTCGGACTGTTTAATGAGTTATCAAACATGCTCCCACGCATACGGTAACAACAGCTATCCCCAATAATAGCATCATTAACAACAATTATAAACTTGTTTTTATTTTTATTACGGTTTCGCTGTAAATATCATTACAAATGCATACCTTTCGTTGGGCCCTTTTGACCCACTTGATGAACTTCCTATCACCTACAAATATCAACATATCTCTATCATTACATAGAATATGTCAATTTGAAAAAGCATTTAGCTTTAAGGCTGGAAAATGAAAAAAGACTACAGTCGACCCCTTCCGTTATTTCGCTCCAGAATATCGAAATCAAAAATTAAATCCATAAAAAAAAATCAATCGAAGTCGATCTCGACTTTGACCAAGGGATCGCGAATCACGTGGGGGAGAAGGGGAAATCGACGTCAAGTCAGACAACGATTTAGGGCAAGTTCGAGATGGCATTAAGGCCGGCTCGGTGTTGGCAAGCAACGATGGTTGCAGGGGTGGAATAGGCGATCAATGAGCGCGATTCAAGGATAATGGCTCGCGGCTCAATCGACGTCGAAGGCGATTTAGGGGGAAAGCATGCGCTCACGCACGCAATGGTAGCGCTCAGGTGATGGCGGCTGTAGGGTATTGCAGAGGCGTTTTTCGTCGTGAACGCAGCAACTTTGCTGGCTCGATTCGGTCTTGAATAAGTTAAAATAACTTAGGTTTTAATTTATTCAGATAGCTATATTATTGAAAACTTGTACATTTTAATTGATGTATGAATTTGGGTTACTGAAATATATATAAAAATGAAAAAAAATGATAATAGCAGTAAAGTATTTTATTTTATTTTATCAAATCACATGCAAGTATATAAGGAATCGAAAATTATTACAGATTTGAAAGATTTAAGGATTTGAGTTAAATATTGGATTTAAAAATCTATATAGATTATTTTTACACAAAATATATGTACATTTTCAAAAAGGGAGATAAATTTGTTTAATTTACTTGTTTAATTATTTTAGACATGGTTAAAGAGAAATTAGTTTAAAACTAAAGTATTAGTTAATTTAGTTATTAATGGTAAGTGATTATTCAATTAATTCAAATATTTTATTAAAAGGAAATTTGTTTGTGTAACGACCCATTAAATTCGATGATATTAAATGAGTTAATTTAATATGATTTCTAATCTAATTTAGAATGAAATAAAAGTCTTAAGATTTTATTTGAGTAAATGTAGGAATTAGATATAGTAATTTGTAATTTAATGTTAAACAATTTAATATTTATATGGCAATAGATTTGAATAATGTAAATTGTCATACTTAGTTATAAGTCAAATATAAGAAACCAATATAAATGTTGAATTTATGAACATTAATAAAAATATTAACTAGAAAGGGATTCATTAATATAAAAATCAATAGTGGAGATTGTACATTTGGTTGTAAAATATATAGTGACTAAATAAAAGTGACCGTTGAATAAACCAATGCAATAAGGGTAGATAAGTAATTTTAATGAATGTTATCGATAATAAACATACTTAAAATGGTAATAAATTGATTGCCTAGGTGATTATATATTGATAAGCTATAACTAAATAGGAAGTTTGGTAGTAAATAGGAAATAAGAAGACAAAGGCAACTAGTAAATTTATAAATGAATTCTAATAATAGGTAGTAATTAATGCATATATATTGGGCATTTGTGATAATTACCAATTTTTAATCATTCATTATTTAATTAAATCTAAATCTATGGCAACATTTTTGGTAATAATAGTTGTAGGTGAATTTGAATGAAAAAGGTAACAATTATTTAGGTTAAGCATTTAGTGAGCATATTAAGTTAAGAAGGGCAATTGATTTAAATAAATCTAAATTAATTATTTTGGTTGTTAATGTGTTCTCGTTAATAAAAGGGAATTTATAAGAATGAAGAATGCACTAATGAAATATATTATAATTCAATGTTATTTATACCCATAAATGTCTATTCACTGAATAGAAAGTTTTAAATCAATAAACGAATTTATTGAGGTTCCGATTTTAATTTATAACTTTTAATGTAGACTCAATTACAATTAACTGATTTAAATGGTGCAGTTAGCGTAGATTTCTGTTTGTGTTTGTAGAGGGTTAATTTTATAAGACAAAATTTATGCTAATTCTATTTATAATAGGACCATGGGTTGTTTTAAAGTATAGGAAGCAGGATTTATAAACTTAATTAGAGTATCAAATTCAACCATTGCATTTATTGCATAATAAAAAAGGAATGTAACGGTTAAATTTTTCGTTATTGAAATTTAAATGGAATTTGGGGATATTAAAGTGAAATCATGCATTAATGTTTGTGGCACCCTTATTTTTGGATAATAGGTGAGAATATAAAGGTTGAAAATCTAATATATGGGTCTTTGATAATTTAATTTATAATTTCTAAATATAAGGAAGTAGAGAAGTTAACACTGAAATTGATAGACTTATCAACTTTTAATTCACATCTAAACTTGTTAAATCATTTAAATTGATTAAGAAATATTTAAGCGATAAAATTGGTAAATTTTTGGAATTTAGATATAAAATTGGGTTTTTATAATTTATTTTAATTTATTTAATGAATATAAAAATAGCCATTTTGGCCACGGACTCGGATTTCGATGAAACTGGATTCATCGGATCCGTATCGGTGAATTTTTGTAGGGTTTCAAGTTTCGTATCGATCGGACCTGTCGTTTGGTCGTACGATTGCGAAACGCCTTGAAATCGATTTAATTAAAATCAATTTGAAATCAATTTGGAAATTTTGTTTTCAGCATAACTTCTTCATAAGATGGAATTTGGACGTAAAACTTTTTCCATCGCGTTCAGAATATTTTAAAATACCTATTTTGATATATGGGTTTACCCAATTTCGTTCCGGGGTCAGAACGGGCCTTTTTGGGCCACGTTACCGTTAACACGTTTGTTTATCCGATCCATCTATTCAAATCTCTAACCTACCTATATAAACCCAGTTATAAACCCTAGCCCATCTATTCTCATTTGTTTGTGCGTTCATTTCATCAATTCCTTCTCTTCTTCCAATGGCTAGAAACCCTAGATCCATGTTCAATTTCAAAAATCAAATCCAAAGTCAAAAATTAAAATTCTCAGAAAAATCCCAAAAAAATATATGTTGGAGATTTCGACGATACGAATCAACGTCTGCAGTTTGTTGTTCAAAATTGCGCTGCGATCAACGGGAATTCTTGGTCAAAGCTTTGATGGGAGAAACCCTAGAAGGCGATTTAGGGCTTCCTGATTTATGCCCTAAATCATGAAATTCGTGTTGTAGACCGATGGAGACGGTGACAAGGAGCAGTTCGATGGTGGTTAGTGGTGTAAGTTGGTCGGAGATGGCCGGAAATTCGTGGATTAGGGTTTGAAACCCGGTGGCGGCGGCGGCAGAGGGGAGGCGCGCGACCTCGTCTTTCGTAGCGGCCAGGAAGGGCGAGCTCGTGGAGGTAGTCAATTGGAAGTGGAAGGTGGCGTAGGCATCGAATTGCGTGGTCAATGGCTGGAATGGGTGGGCGGTTTCAGCGTGTTTACTGTAGGAGTAAGGTCGCGTTTTTTTTGTATGACAAGGTGATGACGTGGATGGGGGAAGGGGTAGGTTTGTTTTATTTGTTTCTTTTAATTTCGTATTTGATTTCAGCTCGTTTAATCTTAATAACTTTTTCATACGTTACCCGTTTCGCGCGAAATTTCTTTTGTTAGGATCGTGATTAAATTCTGGATCTGATGACGCTGGTTTGGACAGATTTGGAGACCGTTGGATTTTTGAGTTTAAATTGAATTTAAATTCGATTTAAATTCAAAAGGTGAGTGTTTTAACCCACTCACAACTTCTAAAAGTTTTTATGTTTGTTAAATTAATTTTAGATATGAGTAGAAATTTATTTATAACTGTTTGGCATGTTTTGTTCATCATATTTGCTAAATCGCGTTATTTAATTTAACTGTTAATTTATATTATTTATTGCATATTAATTGACAGTTAGAATTTATTTATTTGCATAGGAACTGCTAGTAAACAGTTATAAAATTTATTACTAAATATAAACTGTTAGTTTAATAGTTGATTTAATTTATTTTTGAATATAACCGCCAGTTATTACCTGATATATATTATCAGATATATATTGATATTGAATTATTATTGGATGATGATTGTGATTTGGATGATGGATGATGTTGATGAATGGATGTTTTATTTTATATCATTAAACTGCAAGTTATCATGCATTTTTCGTTTCATTCGGGATTGTGGTTTGAAATGATATACAACCGCAAAATTTTATTTTTAAATTGCGGATTGAAATGATAAATATCCGTATCACTTGATCATAGGATAGAAAATTATATACAGGCACCGTGGTCTATAAATAAATTATTTTAAAGTGATTTCTGTGGTTTGGATGGGATACGGTTTATAAAATTTTTGATTTTGATATTTTATAAAATATTATTCTTCGATATATATACATATGAAGTTAAAAATTTGAAAATTAAGTTGTGTATAAACCTGTTGAATAAAAATGAAAAATTGAGAAAACGGAATTTGGAAATTTATCTTATATGTTTAAGTTTGGAAATTTTAAGGTATGATATTTATAACCGGATTTTCCAAGATGAATTAAAGATGAAAATTCTAGTATAAAGTAAATTTGAGAAAATATTTAATTACTATAAATTGGAGTTTTATTTATGGAATTTATATGAATATTCAAGACTAAATAATAGAATATTAATTGTTGAAAGAAGAAAATCCAACTTTAGTTTTGAAATATTAATACTCCAAATGGATATATATATATATATATATATATATATATATAGAAATTGAAGGGGTTTTTGGAACTTGAAGTGATATTTAAATTATGGTTTAAACTTTAAATAAAGAAATATATTTGAAAAGCCATGGAAATTATTTTTCTTTACAAAGTAACTTACATTCGTTGAATATCCAAACCATTCAAGTTTTAGATGTTATGGTTTTAAAATTTTGAATTTCGAAATATTATGCTTTGAAAGTATATTTCAATTATTTGGTTTCCTGATATTTTAAATTTTAAACCGGCATGATTTTGGAAAAGAACTATATTTGAGATAAAATGATATCATATTGTTTTGGGTTTAAATTGATATGGTATTCATAGTTTTGAAATGGAAAATTTTATTCTGGTTTTAAAGTAAACTATTTTTAAATGACCGCGGTGTTATAATAACGATGGGTTGGCAAAGAGACCAGGATCGGATATGGACATACTCTCTGTCGATACCGAAAACCACTTTGACTAACCGTGTACGCGGTCGAGATTCCAGAATGAAGTAGGTGGCGGCGACGTTTCCTGTAAGGTAAATACGTGGACCCGACTCCCGTGAGTTGGCATAAGGTGGCTAAAACAGGAGTGATTCTCGGGCCAATGAGGTCATACCTCTGATCGGACGCTCCTCTTCGATATTATACTTTGACTTTGGATTGATTCAGTGGCCACTTCTATTTTTGATTTTGGGGGAGTTTGTTCGAGGTGGGCGGTAATTGCGGCTACGCGTTTCCACCAGCCCGGATAGCAATTGGTATGTCTACCCTGGCATTGCCTAGTTGTGCCGCGTCACCTACCATACCGAGCCTTTACTACGAGTTTTGTTTTGTACCATACCTATGGAGTGCCCTCTGACGACGCCCAGTACGGGGGGGATTACGGTACTGTATAGACTATGGGAATATATTCTGTGTTAAGGGCTATATGGGTAACCCCTTAACGCTATTAAAAGTAAGTTTATTTTACAATTAGACACTATTATAATAGCGCAATATACTACAAAGTAAATAGTTTAACGGATCCTTAGGAGATGTAAATCCCGAGCATCTCTTGAGTTACTGCACTCATATTTACTCCTGTTGATTTAACTCACATAAGATCTTTTAGTTCTGACTCGAGTGTTTTGTCTTTTCAATTCGCTCGGGTCAGTCCGAGCGTTTCAGGATTTGAGGATTTAGCTCTGGAGGACGAAGATGAAGATTTGTAGTATTACTATCTACTATTTTATTCCACTACACTGTATTCCGCTGCATGGATATTATTGGTATGTGAACTCTAATATTTAATTGTATAAAGAAGAATCAAATGTTTTGAAAACAGTTTTATAAACTGTATATTTTATTATTATATTTTATCCTTCTGCTGTGAGATTCTATTTTTGTTTTTTTCCTTCTCTGTTTTTCTTATTTACCCCATAACAATCCGCCCTTCCGTATGGTTTGAATTGGCACGTGTGTCTGTTTAAATCGTGCGAAAAGGCGGGACGTTACATCTGGTATCAGAGCTTTGGTTTAGCGATAAACCTTAGCATTGTGGGGTTTGACTCTTTGTTAATAGGGTAGTAATACCCTATGGGAGTCGCTGAGTGTATATATATGAGAGAGCGTATTTGTTAGTGTTATAAAATGATTTTGATATTGTGTTAATCTGTTCCGTTTTGTATTTATAAATTCTGGTTGGTGCATGGGACGCCATGACGTCAATAGGGATTTCTAAACACTTAATAGGACAGACCGACATAATATTTGTTTTTTTTTAGGTGAATGAAATAACTTTGCCTATTATATTTTCTATATATAAAAATATTTTATGAAGATATATATATATATACATATATATATTTGGTTGCTATAGATTTAGTATTAGGTAATAATTTTTTTTTATAATAATTGTAGCTAAGTTGAAATTATAATAAATCAAATTGGAGATTTTGGAACTTAAGTCCGGGATTTTGAAAATCTGCTTTCAAAGGATTTATGAAATATAATGATTTGGTTTATAAGTATTTTCTTACATAAATATTTAGTATAATTCGGAAGAATTGTTTTAAAGAAGATTTTGGAAAAATAAATTTTGTACTTTCCTCTCTATCGTTGGAAAATAATTTCGGTGATGGCGGCCGCATCATCGACTTTCATTTTCGAGTTTCGAAGGGGAAAGGCCACTGTAGTAAATTCTACTGCAGATTTATTGTGGAAATTATCTAAAATTTTAGTTGTTCTAAATATAATTGAGATATAAAAGTTGTAAGAAATTATTTATCTATTATTTTTAAAATAATTTGAAATTTAACCCGGAATTTAATTCTTAATTTCCATTAATTAATTGTTTGAATTATGGTAGTGAAACAGAAAAAAAATTAATAATTGAAACCCTAAATAAAATAAGAGACTAAAATACTAAGCTATAAAGGAAGTCAAATTTTTAACTTATAAGGGAAAATTTAAGATTTATTGAACATTAAATTAATTAAAAGATGAGATAAAACTTGTATAAGTTCTTTTGCATTTTCTTTAACATAAATAACTTACCAAATATGAAAAGTTGAAATGTTAAATAAGAGATTGTAATAGAATATTATACAAGTAGAAATTTTGGAAATAATAAAGTATTAAATGAATTTCTGTTATAAATGAGAATTTAATGTTATAAACTTAAGTTATAAATTGAAATTTTACCAAAATTAAAGGTAAGTATTATAAATAGGTGATTTTAAACTTAAGTAAATAAAAGGAAATTCTTTAATAATAAGGATTGATGTGTAGGTTAATGACTTTAGTATGATTTAAATGCTACTAGTTGGATAAAATGGAAAGTAGGTAATAAATAAATGACTGTAAACCCTAGGTTATAAATTAATAAAATCCTGTATTGATAAGAATGGAGGTTATAAGGTTAAGAATTTAAGTGTAATTAAAAAGGGGTTACTGTAATTAAATATAATAGAATGTAGGCATTTAATAAATGATTGAAATTGAGAAGTGCATTAAATGTAATACAAATAAAAGAAACTTACATAACCTGGAAAATAAAAAAAATGAATAAGGGCAAGTAATAAGTAGAAATAAGGAAACAACCATTGAATGAGAAATAAAATTTGTAGTGGTTAGAAATAAATGTAAATTATAAAAAGAAAGGTTATGTGGTTTGGATAAAAGAAAGGAAAGCAAACAACTTAAGTATGAAATGAAATTTTATAAGTTAATTTGATTTGCTGGATTGAATTGTTATTGTGTGATTTAGGGTTGGTTGGGTAAGGAAATTTGAAGTGGTTGGATGAATAAATAATCTATTTTAGCCCATCTAAGACTGTTGAGTAAAGGATGCACTGGATAGTTATTGTTCATTCCATTTCAAGTTTTGAACCCGAACAACTATTTGTTTGTTTGAATGAATGGTTGTTTTGTTTTGCATTTTGTGTATGCTGATTGTTGAAATTGATGGTTGTTGTATTGATTGGATATTAGGGATTGAAACCACTTAAATATTTCACTTGAGATAAATTTTTAAACCTTTAGATTTTTATAAGTGAAATGTAGGTTATGGAAGCAACCGCTACTGCTTTTGGTTCCATAATAATAAGCGTTAATTGCCCGACAAATAGGTACGTTTTCGGATTACGTTTTGTAGCGTTATTTTATATAATTTTCCTGTGATGGGATATTTTATTTTGGATAATATATGTAATATATTTGTTATATTTTGATATTATATTTTTCTCCCAAACCTCTCCGTACAAAGGAGACTCTGCCAAAATTTTCCGAAAATTTTGGACTTAGAATTATGTTGAAAATGTTTCCAAACTCTAATTATTTAAGTATAAAAGGGTATAATGATTATAAAATGGGTATATTTCATTTCAGGAAATTAATTTAGTAAATTATTGTTTATAAGTAAGATGTACTGTTTTTAATTCTTCCTTCTCCCTTCTTTTTCCTTTTCGGGGACGAAAAGTTTTTGAGTGGGGGAGAGTGTAACGACCCGTTAAATTCAATGATATTAAATGAGTTAATTTAATATGATTTCTAATCTAATTTAGAATGAAATAAAAGTCTTAAGATTTTATTTGAGTAACTGTAGGAATTAGATATAGTACTTTGTAATTTAATGTTAAACAATTTAATATTTATATGGCAATAGATTTGAATAATGTAAATTGTCATACTTAGTTATAAGTTAAATATAAGAAACCAATATAAATGTTGAATTTGTGAATATTAATAAAAATATTAACTAGAAAGGGATTCATTAATATAAAAATCAATAGTGGAGATTGTATATTTGGTTGTAAAATAGATAGTGACTAAATAAAAGTGACCGTTGAATAAACCAATGCAATAAGGGTAGATAAGTAATTTTAATGAATGTTGTCGATAATAAACATACTTAAAATGGTAATAAATTGATTGCCTAGGTGATTATATATTGATAAGCTATAACTAAATAGAAAGTTTGGTAGTAAATAGGAAATAAGAAGACAAAGGCAACTAGTAAATTTATAAATGAATTCTAATAATAGGTAGTAATTAATGCATATATATTGGGCATTTTTGGTAATTACCAATTTTTAATCATTCATTTATTTAATTAAATCTAAATCTATGGCAACATTTTTGGTAATAATAGTTGTAGGTGAATTTGAATGAAAAAGGGTAACAATTATTTAGGTTAAGCGTTTAGTGAGCATATTAAGTTAAGAAGGGAAATCGATTTAAATAAATCTAAATTAATTATTTTGGTTGTTAACGTGTTCTGGTTAATAAAAGGGAATTTATAAGAATGAAGAATGCACTAATGAAATATATTATAATTCAATGTTATTTATACCCATAAATGTCTATTCACTGAATAGAAAGTTTTAAATCAATAAACGAATTTATTGAGGTTCCGATTTTAATTTATAACTTTTAATGTAGACTCAATTACAATTAATTGATTTAAATGGTGCAGTTAGCGTAGATTTTTGTTTGTATTTGTAGAGGGTTAATTTTATAAGACAAAATTTATGCTAATTCTATTTATAATAGGACCATGGGTTGTTTTAAAGTATAGGAAGCAGGATTTATAAACTTAATTAGAGTATCAAATTCAACCATTGCATTTATTGCATAATAAAAAGGAATGTAACGGTTAAATTTTTCGTTATTGAAATTTAAATGGAATTTGGGGATATTAAAGTGAAATCATGCACTAATGTTTGTGGCACCCTTATTTTTGGATAATAGGTGAGAATATAAAGGTTGAAAATCTAATATATGGGTCTTTGATAATTTAATTTATAATTTCTAAATATAAGGAAGTAGAGAAGTTAACACTGAAATTGATAGACTTATCAACTTTTAATTCGCATCTAAACTTGTTAAATCATTTAAATTGATTAAGAAATATTTAAGCGATAAAATTGGTAAATTTTTGGAATTTAGATATAAAATTGGGTTTTTATAATTTATTTTAATTTATTTAATGAATATAAAAATAGCCATTTTGGCCACGGACTCGGATTTCGATGAAACCAGTTTCATCGGATCCGTATCGGTGAATTTTTGTAGGGTTTCAAGTTTCGTATCGATCGGACCTGTCGTTTGATCGTACGATTGCGAAACGCCTTGAAATCGATTTAATTAAAATCAATTTTGAAATCAATTTTAAAATTTTGTTTTCAGCATAACTTCTTCATACGATGGTATTTGGACGTGAAACTTTTTCCATCACGTTCAGAATATTTTAAAATACCTATTTTGATATATGGGTTTACCCAATTTCGTTCCGGGGTCAGAACGGGCCTTTTTGGGCCACGTTACCGTTAGCACGTTTGTTTATCCGATCCATCTATTCAAATCTCTAACCTACCTATATAAACCCAGTTATAAACCCTAGCCCATCTATTCTCATTTGTTTGTGCGTTCATTTCATCAATTCCTTCTCTTCTTCCAATGGCTAGAAACCCTAGATCCATGTTCAATTTCAAAAATCAAATCCAAAGTCAAAAATTAAAATTCTCAGAAAAATCCCAAAAAAATATATGTTGGAGATTTCGACGATACGAATCAACATCTGCAGTTTGTTTTTCGAAATTGCGCTGCGATCAACGGGAATTCTTGGTCAAAGCTTTGATGGGCAAAACCCTAGAAGGCGATTTAGGGCTTCCTGATTTATGCCCTAAATCGTGAAATTCGTGTTGTAGACCGATGGAGACGGTGACAAGGAGCAGTTCGATGGTGGTTACGTGGTGTAAATTGGTCGGAGATGGCCGGAAATTCGTGGATTAGGGTTTGAAACCTGGTGGCGGCGGCGGCAGAGGGGAGGCGCGCGACCTTGTCTTTCGTAGCGGCCAGGAAGGGCGAGCTCGTGGAGGTAGTCAATTGGAAGTGGAAGGTGGCGTAGGCATCGAATTGCGTGGCCAACGGCTGGAATGGGTGGGCGGTTTCAGCGTGTTTACTGTAGGAGTATGGTCGCGTTTTTTTTTGTATGACAAGGTGATGACGTGGATGAGGGAAAGGGTAGGTTTGTTTTATTTGTTTTTCTAATTTTATATTTGATTTCAACTCTTTTAATCTTAATAACTTTTTCATACGTTACCCGTTTCGCGCGAAATTTCTTTTTTTAGGATCGTAATTAAATTCCGGATCTGATGACGCTGGTTTGGACAGATTTGGAGACCGTTGGATTTTTGAGTTTAAATTGAATTTAAATTCGATTTAAATTCAAAAGGTGAGTGTTTTAACCCACTCACAACTTCTAAAAGTTTTTATGTTTGTTAAATTAATTTTAGATATGAGTAGAAATTTATTTATAACTGTTTGGCATGTTTTGTTCATCATATTTGCTAAATCGCGTTATTTAATTTAACTGTTAATTTATTTTATTTATTGCATATTAATTGACAGTTAGAATTTATTTATTTGCATGGGAACTGCTAGTAAACAGTTATAAAATTTATTACTAAATATAAACTGTTAGTTTAATAGTTGATTTAATTTATTTTTGAATATAACCGCCAGTTATTACCTGATATATATTATCAGATATATATTGATATTGAATTATTATTGGATGATGATTGTGATTTGGATGATGGATGATGTTGATGAATGGATGTTTTATTTTATATCATTAAACTGCAAGTTATCATGCATTTTTCGTTTCATTCGGGATTGTGGTTTGAAATGATATACAACCGCAAAATTTTATTTTTAAATTGTGGATTGAAATGATAAGTATCCGTATCACTTGACCATAGGATAGAAAATTATATACAGGCACCGTGGTCTATATATAAATTATTTTAAAGTGATTTCTATGGTTTGGATGGGATACAGTTTACAAAAATTTTTGATTTTGATATTTTATAAAATATTATTCTTCGATATATATACATATGAAGTTAAAAATTTGAAAATTAAGTTGTGTATAAACCTGTTGAATAAAAATGAAAAATTGAGAAAACGGAATTTGGAAATTTATCTTATATGTTTAAGTTTGGAAATTTTAAGGTACGATATTTATAACCGGATTTTCCAAGATGAATTAAAAATGAAAATTCTAGTATAAAGTAAATTTGAGAAAATATTTAATTGCTAGAAATTGGAGTTTTATTTATGGAATTTATATGAATATTCAAGACTAAATAATAGAATATTAATTGTTGAAAGAAGAAAATCCAACTTTAGTTTTGAAATATTAATACTCCAAATGGATATATATATATATATATATATATATAGAAATTGAAGGTGTTTTTGGAACTTGAAGTGATATTTAAGTTATGGTTTAAACTTTAAATAAAGAAATATATTTGAAAAGCCATGGAAATTATTTTTCTTTACAAAGTAACTTACATTCGTTGAATATCCAAACCATTCAAGTTTTAGAAGTTATGGTTTTAAAATTTTGAATTTCGAAATATTATGCTTTGAAAGTATATTTCAATTATTTGGTTTCCAGATATTTTAAATTTTAAACCAGCATGATTTTGGAAAAGAATTATATTTGAGATAAAATGATATCATATTGTTTTCGGTTTAAATTGATATCATATTCATAGTTTTGAAATGGAAAATTTTATTCTGGTTTTAAAGAAAACTATTTTTAAATGACCGCGGTGTTATAATAATGATGGGTTGGCAAAGAGACCGGGATCAGATATGGACATACTCTCTGTTGATACCAAAAACCACTTTGACTAACCGTGTACGCGGTGGAGATTCCAGAATGAAGTAGGTGGTGGCGACGTTTCCTGTAAGGTAAATATGTGGACCCGACTCCCGTGAGTTAGCATAAGGTGGCTAAAACAGGAGTGATTCTCGGGCCAATGAGGTCATACCTCTGATCGGATGCTCCTCTTCGATATTATACTTTGACTTTGGATTGATTCAGTGGCCACTTCTATTTTTGATTTTGGGGGAGTTTGTTCGAGGTGGGCGGTAACTGCGGCTACGCGTTTCCACCTGCCCGGATAGCAATTGGTATATCTACCCTGGCATTGCCTAGTTGTGCCGTGTCACCTACCATACTGAGCCTTTACTACGAGTTTTGTTTTGTACCATACCTATGGAGTGCCCTCTGACGACGCCCAGTACGGGGGAGATTACGGTACTGTATAGACTATGGGAATATATTCTGTGTTAAGGGCTATATGGGTAACCCCTTAACGCTATTAAAAAGTAAGTTTATTTTACAATTAGACACTATTATAATAGCGCAATATACTACATAGTAAATAGTTTAACGGATCCTTAGGAGATGTAAATCCCGAGCATCTCTTGAGTTACTGCACTCGTATTTACTCCTGTTGATTTAACTCACATAAGATCTTTTAGTTCTGACTCGAGTGTTTTGTCTTTTCAATTCGCTCGGGTCAGTCCGAGCGTTTCAGGATTTGAGGATTTAGCTCTGGAGGACGAAGATGAAGATTTGTAGTATTACTATCTACTATTTTATTCCACTACACTGTATTCCGCTGCATTGATATTATTGGTATGTGAACTCTAATATTTAATTGTATAAAGAAGAATCAAATGTTTTGAAAACAGTTTTATAAACTGTATATTTTATTATTATATTTTATCCTTCCGCTGTGAGATTCTATTTTTGTTTTTTTCCTCCTCTGTTTTTCTTATTTACCCCATAACAATCCGCCCTTCCGTATGGTTTGAATTGGCACGTGTGTCTGTTTAAATCGTGCGAAAAGGCGGGACGTTACATCTGGTATCAGAGCTTTGGTTTAGCGATAAACCTTAGCTTTGTGGGGTTTGACACTTTGTTAATAGGGTAGTAATACCCTATGGGAGTCGCTGAGTGTATATATATGAGAGAGCGTATTTGTTAGTGTTATAAAAAGATTTTGATATTGTGTTAATCTGTTCCGTTTCGTATTTATAAATTCTGGTTGGTGCATGGGACGCCATGACATCAATAGGGATTTCTAAACACTTAATAGGACAGACCGACAAAATATTTGTTTTTTTAGGTGAATGAAATAACTTTGCCTATTATATTTTCTATATATAAAAATATTTTATGAAGATATATATATATATATATATTTGGTTGCTATAGATTTAGTGTTAGGTAATAAATTTTTTTTATACTAATTGTAGCTAAGTTGAAAATATAATAAATCAAATTGGAGATTTTGGAACTTAAGTCCGGGATTTTGAAAATCTGCTTTCAAAGGATTTATGAAATATAATGATTTGGTTTATAAGTATTTTCTTATATAAATATTTAGTATAATTCGGAAGAATTATTTTAAAGAATATTTATATAAATATTTAGTATAATTCGAAATTGCGCTGCGATCAACGGGAATTCTTGGTCGAAGCTTTGATGGGCGAAACCCTAGAAGGCGATTTAGGGCTTCCTGATTTATGCCCTAAATCATGAAATTCGTGTTGTAGACCGATGGAGATGGTGACAAGGAGCAGTTCGATGGTGGTTACGTGGTGTAAATTGGTCGGAGATGGCCGGAAATTCATGGATTAGGGTTTGAAACCCGGTGGCGGCGGCGGCAGAGGGGAGGCGCGCGACCTCGTCTTTCGTAGCGGCCAGGAAGGGCGAGCTCGTGGAGGTAGTCAATTGGAAGTGGAAGGTGGCGTAGGCATCGAATTGCGTGGTCAATGGCTGGAATGGGTGGGCGGTTTCAGCGTGTTTACTGTAGGAGTAAGGTCGCGTTTTTTTTGTATGACAAGGTGATGACGTGGATGGGGGAAGGGGTAGGTTTGTTTTATTTGTTTCTTTTAATTTCGTATTTGATTTCAGCTCGTTTAATCTTAATAACTTTTTCATACGTTACCCGTTTCGCGCGAAATTTCTTTTGTTAGGATCGTAATTAAATACCGGATCTGATGACGCTGGTTTGGACAGATTTGGAGACCGTTGGATTTTTGAGTTTAAATTGAATTTAAATTCGATTTAAATTCAAAAGGTGAGTGTTTTAACCCACTCACAACTTCTAAAAGTTTTTATGTTTGTTAAATTTATTTTAGATATGAGTAGAAATTTATTTATAACTGTTTGGCATGTTTTGTTCATCATATTTGCTAAATTGAGTTATTTAATTTAATTGTTAATTTATTTTATTTATTGCATATTAATTGACAGTTAGAATTTACTTATTTGCATAGGAACTGCTAGTAAACAGTTATAAAATTTATTACTAAATATAAACTGTTAGTTTAATAGTTGATTTAATTTATTTTTGAATTTAACCGCCAGTTATTACCTGATATATATTATCAGATATATATTGATATTGAATTATTATTGGATGATGATTGTGATTTGGATGATGGATGATGTTGATGAATGGATGTTTTATTTTATATCATTAAACTGCAAGCTATCATGCATTTTTCGTTTCATTCGGGATTGTGGTTTGAAATGATATACAACCGCAAAATTTTATTTTTAAATTGCGGATTGAAATGATAAATATCTGTATCACTTGATCATAGGATAGAAAATTATATACAGGCACCGTGGTCTATATATAAATTATTTTAAAGTGATTTCTATGGTTTGGATGGGATACGGTTTATAAAATTTTTTGATTTTGATATTTTATAAAATATTATTCTTCGATATATATACATATGAAGTTAAAAATTTGAAAATTAAGTTGTGTATAAACCTGTTGAATAAAAATGAAAAATTGAGAAAACGGAATTTGGAAATTTATCTTATATGTTTAAGTTTGGAAATTTTAAGGTACGATATTTATAACCGGATTTTCCAAGATGAATTAAAAATGAAAATTCTAGTATAAAGTAAATTTGAGAAAATTTTTAATTGCTAGAAATTGGAGTTTTATTTATGGAATTTATATGAATATTCAAGACTAAATAATAGAATATTAATTGTTGAAAGAAGAAAATCCAACTTTAGTTTTGAAATATTAATACTCCAAATGGATATATATATATATATATATATAGAAATTGAAGGGGTTTTTGGAACTTGAAGTGATATTTAAATTATGGTTTAAACTTTAAATAAAGAAATATATTTGAAAAGCCATGGAAATTATTTTTCTTTACAAAGTAACTTACATTCGTTGAATATCCAAACCATTCAAGTTTTAGAAGTTATGGTTTTAAAATTTTGAATTTCGAAATATTATGCTTTGAAAGTATATTTCAATTATTTGGTTTCCAGATATTTTATATTTTAAACCATCATGGTTTTGGAAAAGAATTATATTTGAGATAAAATGATATCATATTGTTTTGGGTTTAAATTGATATCGTATTCATAGTTTTGAAATGGAAAATTTTATTCTGGTTTTAAAGCAAACTATTTTTAAATGACCGCGGTATTATAATAACGATGGGTTGGCAAAGAGACCGGGATCGGATATGGACATACTCTCTGTCGATACCGAAAACCACTTTGACTAACCGTGTACGCGGTGGAGATTCCAGAATGAAGTAGGTGGTGGCGACGTTTCCTGTAAGGTAAATACGTGGACCCGACTCCCATGAGTTGGCATAAGGTGGCTAAAACAGGAGTGATTCTCGGGCCAATGAGGTCATACCTATGATCGGACGCTCCTCTTCGATATTATACTTTGACTTTGGATTGATTCAGTGGCCACTTCTATTTTTGATTTTGGGGGAGTTTGTTCGAGGTGGGCGGTAACTGCGGCTACGCGTTTCCACCAGCCCGGATAGCAATTGGTATATCTACCCTGGCATTGCCTAGTTGTGCCGTACACCTACCATACCAAGCCTTTACTACGAGTTTTGTTTTGTACCATACCTATGGAGTGCCCTCTGACGACGCCCAGTACGGGGGAGATTACGGTACTTATAGACTATGGGAATATATTCTGTGTTAAGGGCTATATGGGTAACCCCTTAACGCTATTAAAAAGTAAGTTTATTTTACAATTAGACACTATAATAATAGCGCAATATACTACATAGTAAATAGTTTAACGGATCTTTAGGAGATGTAAATCCCGAGCATCTCTTGAGTTACTGCACTCATATTTACTCCTGTGGATTTAACTCACATAAGATCTTTTAGTTCTGACTCGAGTGTTTTGTCTTTTCAATTCGCTCGGGTCAGTCCGAGCGTTTCAGGATTTGAGGATTTAGCTCTGGGGGACGAAGATGAAGATTTGTAGTATTACTATCTACTATTTTATTCCACTACACTGTATTCCGCTGCATTGATATTATTGGTATGTGAACTCTGATATTTAGTTGTATAAAGAAGAATCAAATGTTTTGAAAACAGTTTTATAAACTGTATATTTTATTATTTTATCATTCTGCTGTGAGATTCTATTTTTGTTTTTTTCCTTCTCTGTTTTTCTTATTTACCCCATAACAATCCGCCCTTCCGTATGGTTTGAATTGGCATGTGTGTCTGTTTAAATCGTGCGAAAAGGCGGGACGTTACAGTTTGAAATTAAATTGATTAGATAAATAAAATTTTATTAAATAGAAATGAATTGTTCGATCATTTCAAATATTAATCAATTATATAAATTATTTATATAAGGTCAAAAGACATGAAAACGAGTCAAGATGGATTAAAAATGGGTTTGCATGCAAAGCAAAGGTGAGATCTTCTCACTCAATCGGATTTTTCTGATTTAATTTTAAATAGTTAAATTTAAAATTGTTGATTGGGTGCTTGGATGATAATTTATTATTAGTTGTATTGAATTAGACCCTATGCGCCACATAATAGCGGGTGATATTATATATATAAACTCATATACCGCGATATTCCACCTCAAAGTGCAATTGGTATTATATATGTATTTGGAGTGATTGATTTCCCGCATTATATAGCGGATGAGACCCTATGTGTCGCATAAAAACGGATGATATTATATAAATCTCATATACCACGATATTCCACATTGAAGTGGAATTGGTATTTAGTTGTTGTGCTAACATCTGTTGATGCAGGGAAATAGGTTGGATGGATCCAACTGGATTCCTCAAACATTTGAATTTTTTTATATGTTGTGTGTTGATTATTTATAATCTGTGTACGATTATATTTGTGATTGAAGTCGTTGATGGCTATAGTTTAGCTGAATATATTTTTGGTATCGTAGGATACCAGAAACAAATAAAATTGGATTTTTTGAAATTTAACAAGAAAATTAATAGTAAAATTTATTTTTGATAATTGGAATAAAATCTATAGTGGTGGGAAATAAAAGTGTGAATGAATAAATAAATTTACAATTGCAAGTAAATGAAAGTGAAATTGAATGTTGAGATTCATTTCGAATTTGTAAGTAAGTAAGAACTGAAATTGGAATTGAATTTTGATTTGTGATAAACAAAGCAAAATATTAAAATAAAATTAGTAAGTGGAACTAATTGAAGGGATGAAAAAGAAAATATGGTTAGAAATGAATTAAATTCACATGGAATTGGAAATCCAGTTTAAATAAAAGTATAGATAAATCAAAATGGTGAATTGAAAATAAATATAAGAAGTGTATAGAATATTTATGTTGATGTAATACCCTAAAATTCGGTGAAAAAAAAAATTATTTTAATGAAATAATTTAGTTTTTAAATGTTTAGGTTTAATTATTGTGGAATTTCTGGAATTGAATAATGTGCAAGGATATGTGTGCACATGCACACTGGAAATAGCACTAGGAAGGATCCAAAATTCCTGGAAAAAATAGGGAAAGAAAGCATTTCAAATATGATTTTGAGATGTGAATTATTAACCCAAGTGTAGATATTTTGTCTCTGGGTCATATGAATTATTTTAAAATAAAAGGCAGAAAATACTTTATTTGAGTAAGAAAGAAAATTCTTATTTAAAGCACTAGATTTTTTTTACCCAGGCTTAACCAAGTTATAAATATGAAATACATGTATATGTATATATATTTTCCTGTGAAGCTAGGAAAATTAAATATATATATATATATCTATACACAAGTATACTTTTCTTTAAGTAGAAATATGTTAAAGCTAAGCAAGAAAAAATAACAACATCAAAATGACATGAGATACAATAAAAGTAAGCACATATATGTAGGTAAAAAATAGAAAAGAGGATTTCCAAAAATGAATAAATGTATAAAATATAGCTAAGTCACACTTTTAACATCACTTGAGTAAGTGGAGAGGTATTCAAAAATAGCCATTTTCTAAAAAGTAAAAAGGAGGAAAGTACTAACCATAACCAACTAATGTAGCCGGGGTGTTAAGGATTGGAAATGTGAAAATACAAAATGCAAAATGCCTGATGTTAGCCAGGAACAAAATGGAGTTTTATCTTGATAAAACCCTAGGGAAAAATATTCATATAAATAAGAAGTTATGGCCAGAAAATCATTTACCCGAGATACTTAAAAATAAGAAAGGAAGAAAATATTTAAAAGGAAGGAAAAGCATTCAAGGGTTTTCTGGATCAAATAGAAGGAAGTACTTAGGTGAGTAACCTCATTAAATTCATGGCATTAAGTCCTGATATGAAGCAACCAAACTTTTATGTTGTTATTTGCACATTTCTGGTTTTGCTGAACATAGTCTTATTAGATTTCTTATGGAATTTCTTTGGATGGTTTTGATCTAATATGATGTTTATTATGGATGTACATGCCACTGTTTTATTATACTCAGAAACGCAAAGACACAAAACCTTGAAATTATGGTAAGAGTACTTGCAACTGATATGGAATTATGGCATGAAAATTTCAATAGAGAAAATAATATGAGCTGCATTATACTTTGTATAAGTGCCAAGGCTTAAGAAAAAGGAATTAGGGGTGTAAAAGAGACCTTTATGTGCTGAGCCCCTAATCCAATAGAAAATCCACAAGACAAAAAAATATTATGATTAAGCTAGATCTTGAATCTGGTTCAACCATAGTTGCTTCCAAATCATAATAACTTATGATGCCATGTCTCTATTCTCAGTTGTAAATATTCGTATATTTGATTTAAAGTCAAGACATCAGATGGCAGTGTCCTTAAAAATGATTATCTACTTGTTTTTGAAAAAAAAATATGCATGCAAGCTGTATGGGATGTTTCATGTACACAGTGACATGTTCACTTAGCTATCTGAGGATAGGATTAAACAAATACAATTAGTAAATAAACTAAGGATGGTGAGCCAAGAAGGCTGCTGGAATGCTTGTCATATTTGAAGTATGCAACTTGGCACATGGTTTGTTCAAGCCCTGAGATCTTTGTGCAATGATGTGAATTAGTTCATTGCAATGTGTCCCTGTGATTCCTTGATAGCAGATGAGGCTAGGATTTAAATTGATAATTAAACAACCCATATATGATGAACATGAACATGAGTATTTCCATAGATTGGTTGGAATGGAACCATGGTTGTTCCAGTGCATCTATATGTTACTGATTAATGTGCATGTTTGCATAATTATGTATGTGTACATGGTTGCTTGATGAAGTTATCACACTTGCACAAAATTCACCTGAAATATGGTATAATAGTTTATTAAAGAAATTGCATAAACAACAAGCCAGTGCTCATCTAACACTTATTTGCTTAATGTTATGGATATATTGTTGTTGCTCACACCAGATCATAGATCTGACCCTTGTTTGCTTATGGCATATGGGGGTGTCTCATTTTAAAATGAGGCAGCCACTAATGCTCTTTCAGGGAATGCAGGACCTAAGTAGGAAGTAAAGTTATTGCTAATGAGAAAGAATGAGTGAGCATGCTTTCTAGTTTTTAATAAGAGCACAGAATGATTTATCTGCATGTATTCATGAAAATTTGTGTTTTTTTTTAATTTCCTGTTATGTAATGAACTTGTGGTGTTTGATTAAGCTAGTTGTTTCTGTTGAATTTTGTTATGTGATAAGGTTTGAGAACTGAAGGAGTATCTGAGTTGTGAACAAGAAAATAAGCTTAAAGTATTATCTATAAAAATCTTAAAAAGAAATATATATATACACATATATACATATACATACATACATACATATATATATATGTATATATATATATATATATATATATATATATATTTGAGCAATTGTCTTACATAACCTATATTATGTATTAGTCAATCTGGAGTCATTTAAAAGCATCAAGTTTTGGGGTAAAATCTGGTTTTAACTGGAAGTATTCTTTTGAGTATTTAGTTACTTTTCATTGAAATATTTTGTAAAAGAGTTCAAGTCCATTTGTGAATTGTTTGGAGGAGTGTATATATCTTAAAAGGCTTCAAGTACTTTGCAAATGAATGACATTTCAATTGTCATGGATGGAGTGTCTGGTTGACACAGTCACAGCGATTAACTAGCTTCAAGAGAATGGAGTCTTGGTTGATCATGTTGGTCTGTATTTTGACAGTAAAATGTATTTCATAACCCTTTGTTCATTTAGCAAGTGTTTCACCAAAACTCTCTTTCAAAAACTACAGATAAATATGCACTTTGACTGGTTTATATTATTAAACCAGGGAGCACTCTGCATACAAGCCCTGGTTCACCCAAAAATCCAGGAATTGCACCACTTTTTAAAACATTTTCAAGTCCAGTACCCTAGACACAAAAAATTCAGAAACTGGTATGCAAATGATTAACACATATTGTGTCATATTGATTGAGTCAAGAACAGAAGAGTTGCAAAAGAAAACCATAAATTGAAAATGATAAATATAATTTCATTTTCTGGCCTTAATCAAATAACAAGCAATTGAACTATACTATGAAAAGGCCATGCATTCTGAGATTGTCTTGTCAAGATAAATTACTAGTAAATCATAGTTAGAATGATCAAAATTATTATGAATAAATATGAGCATGATCTGTTCATATAATACAAATATCTAAAATAATATGGAAATTAATTATGGATAGATTGATTCAAATTCAAATCAAATAGAATGTGCCCTTGTTACCGCAACTCTGATTTAAACAAGAGGGACACATGCATCCTCACATGTATGTTCATATCTTTATGAATACATAGATATATTTATATTTGTAGAAATTTGGATCCTGGATAATTGATTGAAAAAAAAATCCTTGGAAAATTAAGGCAAAAGGTTGAGGGTCATTTCAGTTGAACTTAAGAAATAAATTGTGAAATTATTAAGTAAAATTTAGAATTAAGGAAATATTCTAAATTTATAAGTGAAAGAAGATTAAACTGGAAATTGTGAAATGGTAATTGTGAAAAAGTGAATGAAAAATCAATGTGGATAAAAGAAAAAATTGGTATAGCTAATAATCAATTGGAAATAATACATAGGATATACGTATATTATTCTCGCATAGCGATTTGATGCAGAATTCAAGCATATAATTTCGAGATAGTTATATCGATCCGAGTTAGAATTTTTCACTCGATTTTCAACGGCGAACCCTGGATATGGATTTTTGGTTGATTCTGGAAATTCTCTATCATAGTTTACGGCTATGCAAGGAGAATGACGGTTTTTGATCAAGAAACCAGATCTGAGTCCGCACTGGGAAGTCAGATGGACGATACTAGCTCGGAAGTGAAATTGTGTGATCGAGTGAGCGATCGAATTCGATATTGCGTACGAATGATATGTATGCATCGTACGAGTTTGAATGAGATAAATATTCAAACTTTTGTAAAGGAATATGCAAAATGATAAGTAGGATATACAGGTGATATAAAGAAAAATGGAATTGGGATTTTGATTTTGAGGATAATTTAACTGCTCGACAAAACGAAAAGGTATGTAATTGGATATTAGAATGAAATTTGATGATTTTCTTGTCTAGCCATTTGGCTTTTCATTTTATTTTTGAAATCTGGAGGCCCGTTGTGGCATTTTGTAGTCGTACCAAGCTAGCCGCGCAAGGGAGACGCTGGCGAAATTTTTCGGAAATTTAGGAAGTTAGAAAAATTTTGACAAAATTTTGAAAATTTAAATTTGAATTGTTAAGAAAACAATGTTGTTAGAAAACTATGGAAGATTTTGGGAAGTTAGATGAAGTAATAATGGATCTTTAATAAAAAGATTGCTTTAAGAAATTGATAAAACTGTTTTGTTTTGGGAAAATGATAAATGGGTTAAGGATCATTCTTCTTAACTAGTAATTTCGGGACGAAATTCTTTTAAGGGGGAAGAATGTGACGACCCAAAATTTGAACATTTGAAATTGAAATATTTAATTGATTTTAAATTTTTGGAAGCTATTTTTAACTTGAATTCCAATTATAACAGTGAATTTGGCAATTTAATTGTTGAATTTAATAATGTGAAGTTGGGTAAAAATTTGAATCTTCAATTTTGAGCTTGTTAAAAATATTTTGATGGCTTAGAAAATTCATATTGATAATACTAAAGTTAATGTAAGCTTCAGAATTGAATTTGAAAATGATTTGTTCAGTTTTGAAATTATATCGTTTAAATCGATATTTAAAAATAGCCTTCCGAGGCACAGTCTCGGAATTCAACGAAACTAGTTCCATTGGGTCCGTAATATTGTATTATTATCAGATTTCAATTTTCCTAGCATTTGGATTTTTCGTGTGGTCGTACGTTTGATAAACGCGCTGAAATTTAATATGAAAATTCGATTTAATAACTGGTCCAAAAAGCTATCTTCTCCATATGATCGAGTTTGGACTCGGAACCTTTTCCATTGCATTCGGAATAGGGGTTTAACATTATAAATGCCTGTTGGCATGCCTCGATTGGAGATTGAAATTTTGAGTTGTGTTTATCGAAGCGATTTGAATTTAAGTTTAAATTCGAATATAAAAATAATACATAAATATATATATATATTGTTACATTAAAATTCTAGGTTAAGAAAAATCTTGCACGTATCCTCCTTTCAAACATCTGGCCTTTTTCTTGACACACGTTCGTTTAGAAATTAAAGAAAAAAAATACCTATCTCGTTCAAAAAAATCAAACTCATTCGTTTGTTCAAGAAAAAAAATCGTATTCCTCGTTCAATAATGGCCGAGCAAATCCAACCACGACCCCTTCCCATATCTCGCTCCAAAATATCGAAATCAAAAATTCGTTCCATTGAAAAAAATCAATCGAAGTCGATCTTGACTTCGACCAAGGGATCACGAATGGTTCGCGAATCGCGTGGGGGAGAAGGGAAAATCGACGTCAAGTCAGACGACGATTTGGGGCAAGATCGAGATGGCATTAAGGCAGGGTCGGTGTCAGCAAGCATTTTGGTTGCAGGGGTGGAATAGGCGATCAATGCGCGTGACTGAAGGATGATGGCTCGCGACTCAGTCGACGTCAAAGGCGATTTAGGGGGAAAGCGTGCGCACGCGTGTGCGATGGTAGCGCTCAGGTGATGGCGGCTGTAGGGTATTGGCTGAGGCGTTTTTCGTCGTGAACGCAGCAACTTTGCTGGCTCGATTCGATCTAGAATAAGGTAAAATAACTCAGGTTTTAATTTATTCAGATAGCTATATTATTGAAAACTTGTACATTTTAATTGCTATATGAATTTGGGTTATTAAAATATATATATAAATGAAAAAAAATGATAATAGCATTAAAGTATTTTATTTTATTTTATCAAATCACATGCATGTATATAGGGAATCAAAATTATTATAGATTTGAAAGATATAAGGACTTAAGTTAAATATTGGATTTAAAAATCTATATAGATTGTTTTTACAATATATATATATATATATATATATATATATATATATATATATATATTCAGAAAGGGAGATAAATTTTTTTAATTTACTTGTTTAAGTATTTTAGAAATGGATAAAGAGAAATTATTTTAAAATTAAAGTATTAGTTAATTTAATTATTAATGGTAAGTGATTATTCAATTAATTCAAATATTTTATTAAAAGGAAATTTGTTTGAAATTTAATTGATTAGATAAAATAAAATTTTATAAAATAGAAATGAATTGTTCGATCATTTCAAATATTAATCAATTGTATAAATTATTTATACAAGGTCAAAAGACATGAAAATGTGTCAAGATGGATTGAAAATGGGTTGCATGCAAAGCAAATGTGAGATCTTCTCACTCAATCAGATTTTTCTGATTAATTTTAAATAGTAAAATTTAAAATTATTGATTGTGTTCTTGGATGATAATTAATTATCAGTTGTATTGAATTAGACCCTATGCGCCGCATAATAGCGGGTGATATTATATATATAAACCCATATACTGCGTTATTCCACCTCGAAGTGAATTGGTATTATATATGTATTTGGAGTGATTGATTTCCCGCATTATATAGTGGATGAGACCCTATGCGCCGCGTAATAGCGGATGATATTATATAAATTCCATATACCATGATATTCCACCTCGAAGTGGAATTGATATTTAGTTGTTGTGCTAACATCTGTGGATGTAGTGAAACAAGTTTGAAGGATCCAACTGGATTCCTCAAATATTTGAATTTGTTTCATATGTTGTGTGTTGATTATTTATAATCTGTGTATGATTATATTTGTGATTGAAGTCGTTGATGGCTATAGTTTAGCTGAATATATTTTTGGTATCGTAGGATACCAGAAATAAATAAAATTGGATTTTTTGAAATTTAAGTAGAAAATTTATAGTAAATTAATTTTAGAAAATTGAATAAATTTAAAAGAAGGAATTTAAAGGTATAAATATCGATTTTTGAAATCCTATCGAATTAATTCCAAAAATATGGGAAAAGATTTTTATAAATGGGTTTTGAGTAATATTGTTTAATAGTTGAAGAATTTATCTAAAATACGAATTTTAAATAGTTTGGAAGAAATAAAGGAATTTATTTTATAAAAAACTTTTTGAAATCAATTTAGAATTTTATTCGATGTTTGAAAATAAATCTTTGGAAAATCGGTCTGAAATTGATTTGGTTTTTAAAAATAAATTTTTGGGAAATCAATTCTGAAATCGATTTGGTGTTTGAAATAAATGTTTGGAAAATCAATTTGGGATTTGATTTGGAATTTGAAATAAATTTGAAAATTGATTTGGTGTTGAAAGTGAATATTTGAGAATCGATATGAAAATCGTACATCAGTGAATATTTGAAATTTTAAATTCACAATGCGAATTTTATAAAAGAAGGGGAAATTTGTTTTAAAAATAAATATTGTTTTATTTTTAAAAGTGTGGATATGAATTTACGAATTTGAAACGTAAATTTAAAATAAATCCAGAAAGATTTATAAATTTGAACCATTTTAGAATGGAAGGTGTACTTTTCCTGGAAAGTCGAGTATGTTTTCAATATAGTTCATAAATATAAATTGAAGTTGTAATGATGGCTTTAAGGAAAGAATATTTTAGAGAAATTATCTACTTAGGTTAATTTGAAAATGTTTAAAGTAAAAATTTATTTTAATTTATTATAGAAGTGATTATTTAAAGTTTTAATTGATATTTGTTTTAGAAAATGGATATTTAAATAGTTACACCCTATCTACTAATTTTATTTTAAAATTAATTTGGACTTGAATTTTTATATGAGATATTAGTATAATATTTTCATATCTAATATTTTAAATAAGTATTTAGAAATAGTTTTATTTTAAATATTTCAAAGTACATTTTGGATAAGTGTTCTAAATTATTTTGAAGTATTCGAACTCGGCAAATTTTTCAGTGGAATTAAATAAATATTTGAAAATTTATTCAACATGAGGAAGTTAATTTGAAATTTGTTTTCAAAAGATTGAAGTGTGAAAAGTGATTTGAAATTTGTTTTCAAAGATTGAAACGTGAAAAGTGATTTGAAATTTGTTTTTAAAAGATTGAAAGGTGAAAAGTGATTTGAAATTTGTTTCCAAATGGTTGAAGTGTTAAAATTATATCTTGCGAAGATATGTTGAAAATAAATAACTGGGGGAAAATTATTTGAAATCTGGCGATTGTTGTGAATGTTGATTGATACTTAAATAACCGACTATCAATATTGGCCTTTAAACGACGTTTGAATTTCGATGCGACCGAGGGTCGGATTCCAAATGGATATCCGAAAACCACATCAAATCTTTGTGTTGGATCTTTTGTTTAAAAGATCAAAAGTGGAAATTTGTTGTGATTTATTTGAATCTGAATGTAACACTTATTTTTAAAAATAAGCGCTCGTTATTCGGATTAGCCAGGAGAGGACTTTGTGTCATAAAACTCATTTCGAATAATGATACGACGAAATGAGATTGCATTTGAAGATGGTGTTGAAGACCGGGTATTTTCGAAAGCAAAAGGATTACCTGTCGAATGTCTCTGCACCGGGTTGCTCCGGTATAGAGATTTCACTCTTTGTGATGGGGATTTTGGACGTGATTTGTGAATATCCGAATTTGCAAGGGCTTCTTTGAAGTGCCTTTGGTTCCGTTCGATCCCGGAACGGACTTGTATGGATATGTGTCTGACATTACACTTTACGATATAATGCTGGTTTCTATCAAATACATTTCTGTTGGTGGCGGAGAATTTATTCTCTTAGCTTTACACTCTTCTCTGAGACGTACGAGCTCAGAGGTTATGTACTTGATGGTTACTAATGATATACTCCTAATTTGATAATGTGGCATACGAAGTGCTGTTGATCATTTGTTGATCGGAGCATGGATTTGTGAAAAGCGTAGCTTTGTGGACGAGACTTTGTCGGACCTCACATCCCGGAAATGGTCGAAACAGGAAGGATGCGGCAAGGTTATTTGGGGGTAGCGCCCCCTGAGGGTATGTCATTTCCTTTTGGAAAAGGGTAGTATCATGGTATGGAGCCCAAATATTTTACCTATGTTGTTGCTGCAAATTTATTACTTTGTGGTGTTGCTTTGTAGTTCAGGATCCTCGGATAAAGGTCGCAAACAACCGGAGGATGGCATACTCGTGTAGTAGTAACCTAGTTATAGAGGTAACCCGGCCTTGTGTTGACAGAGAGCTACTTAAGTTCTCGAGGCGTCCCTCCAGAGACGTACCCATGTGGCATAGGAAATTCTTTAGCCTGACCATTTGTTGGAAATCCAAAGAAACAATACGCGCCCTGTACGGTTTTAGTTGTATAACCTGCCATGAAATGTCGCAATAACCTGCTATTGAACATGGTAGCTATAGTGGGCATACAATAATGGTTGTATGCTGGCTAAGATTAATATTATACTTTCGAAACATTTTCTGCACTATGCAGTAATAATAATATTAAAAAGAATTTGCGGATCAAGCATGTTTGACTATCATAAAGAGAAATCTCCTCCAATTCTGCGTTTGCATTGTGTGTGTGGCAGGAGGCCTTATGGTAGTTTCATTTTCCAAAAGCATAGCGGATTTCTTTTTGTTTACTTTGTGAAAATAATTGTTTATAAGATCTCACACTAGTCCCATGACTGACCTAGAGTTTATTGTTCCTTTTCTAAACTCTAGGTGTCCATAATTTTCCACGCGGACAGCCTAGAGCCAGGTTATCAGTTATTCGGGAGCGAAGTCAGAAAAAGATGCTGTGGAGATCTTGAGTTCAAGATGGATGACGAAGCGTATCATTTATACTATGTAGTGTCCGCTGCCTAAGGTTGGTGCAAAGTAAAATTTTCATGTGAGTCAAGTTATACCAACTACTAGTGTTGTATTGTGTGTTGTAAACTCTTATGATGTATGTATAACCGATATAATTCTTTGTTTTTTTAAAATTATTCATTTATTTATTATATTTGTTCCGCTGCGAAATGTGAGATTCTGTTGTTGTTTTCTGTTTCTTCTTCTTTAACCCTAACGGTTCAGCTTTTCGTCATTCGATTGTCCGGCATTTGATACAGAGAATGTATTGATGTAGACTTTCGGAAGTCGAAAAATTGGGTCGTTATAGTATTGTTCTGGCCACTTCCATGTAGGGGTGTAAATGGGTCGGACTGGACCGGACGGAGGTGTGTCCTGGTCCTGTCCTATAAGAGATTCGAAAGGACATGGACCGGACAAACTTTAACTTCAAACATTGTTCGTACGAGTTGGACAACGGACGGACAATATTCGGACAATAGAAAAACATCGAATATTTTTTGATGGACATTTTTTCGTACATTTTTTCTTGTCCTAATTCGTGTCCTAAATAAGAATCATACGGACACAGACCGAACGTATTACATCCTCGTACCGAGTCGGACAACAGACTGTCATGTCCTATGTACAGCCCTACTCCTATGGCAGCAGTTATTCGCTGTGAGCACGTAAGCTTTTGCCCTCCATTTCCACCTAAATAATTAACCTTTTTTAGAATAAAATAAGAATCATACAAATAATATCGCAGAGGAATTTGAATCTGCAGTAAAGTTTCATAGAGTAAACGCATTTCCTTTGATGATATAAATTATAAAAGGAGAAAAAACGAATAAGAACTTACATAAAATATTGTCTCTAAGTGACCCATTCAACACGAAATCAAAAACAAGAAATAATCTACTGACAGTTGAATCATGAAGATAGTATTCGAAGCAGTGACCAAGAGAACTAACTAAATGGCGATATCTAAGCTTTGAGATCAGTTCAATATGTAGATTGAAGTCCTGTGAACTGTGGCTCCTTTTCAGTTTTAAGCATCTTATTGCTACCAGGGAGCCATCTTTTAACTTTCCTTTGTACATCTGATACGAAAAGGAATTCAGATAAACTGGCAAGGGGTAATTTTTTTAGTTGTCAAAGTAATAAGTATCGATTATATACACATAGACTGATGAAGTGGAACCTCATGCCCTCCTCCAATGACATGTTATACTTAGTTGCATTTTGCTACTTAGTTGCATTTTGCAACTTAATTTGCAAACTGAGTTGCAAACTGAGTTTTCTAAAACTGGAGTAGCAATTTACAACTTAACATTATGAAGCACATTCAGCGAGCAAGGAAAAGAATATCAACATAAAAAGAGTAATTTATTAATTACACTATGAACAATGAAACAATAAACTATGAAAAGAATCATATAGACTTTTGTAAGATATCCCATCTCATTCATAGACTTTTGTAAGAAAATCCCATCGCCATTTTGTTCTCCTTGTTATTATTTAGATATTTCAGACTCTGCCAATGATTTATTGATTTACAAGCAAATTTGTTATAAAATTTCATCTATCCTTTATCATATTGCCACACAATTTTGAACCTAATACTGGTACAACCACTAATACAGTATTTTTAAATTGTACACAAATCTCATGAAAAATTGCTAAAAATAAGGAGGAAAAATTAAAATCAATATTCATCATACAGGTAGTGAAGCAATGGAGACTGTGTAAATAAATGAGTACCAAAGATGACAGGGTATGGTGCTACCCAAATAATGGTGTGGCCACGTTTATTTGGTTGAAAGTGATGGAATGATCCTCTCAAATGGGCTAGCTGTAGTTTGAAATGGGTCAGCCTAAAGGTTTAAAGCGGTGGTTTAGGAAGGGAGAAGGAACTGCCAAAGTATAATATTACAAACAGTTAATATTAGGGGGCATGGTTGGATGTAGGTAAACTATTGGGGTTAAAGATAAAGATATACCGCGTGCATGCAAAATCTTTTGGGATGTTTTCCATATATATTCACTGGTATAAAACTAGAACCCACAAAGCTGTTTCTTAACTGATTTGTAAACTAATGGATCGAACTAAAGTAAGTTACTTTCTTCTTTTTTTCTTCTTGAAAGGAAAAAACAATTCATTTTGGCTTTTAAAAAACAAAAAATTAACTTTTTTTTTGAAAGAGGTTAAAAGTTGGGCCAAGCCCAAACATAATGGGTTAAACACCCAAAACCCTACAACCAAAACAAAGCAAGGCTAAAACCTAGCCGACAACACAAATTCACAACAAAAACAACGGAGAGAAAAAGGAAAAAAATGGCGAGAGGAAGACGAGAATAATCTCAGTTCTCTGTCTCTCCACCAACGCCACTCGTCTCTCCTCTCTCCCAGTATGATAAGCAGCTACTGAAACCTCGACGCATCCCCTCTATGTTCGATTTGAAACTGTAGTTACTCTGCTGAGTTGAGAACGGGGGGAAATTAGCAGATCTAAGTATATTACAACTTAGATCTGTTAATTTCTTACCCTTAGCATCATTATTGACTGGATTCGGGTACCAGCTAAGCCTGGTAGAAACTTTAGCATGCTGACGAAGACGGAAGTCTCTTTCAGTAGCTAGAGAGCTTTGGTGAGATTCATTTGCTTCGCTACTGGCACGAGCAAGAAAGAATTCCAAGTGCTTACTGCCAGCTTCATGGCACCAATCATCGGCTAAGAAGGCGAAGTTGGTTTGATTTCTGATCTTTTTCTCAGACTTACGAAGGATAATTTTACTCTCAAATTCGATAAGTATCCACTTCTGCTCTTTCTTCATACTGCTTTTGTTATGAATGAGGAAGTTTCTTTCTTTCCATATGTGAAAAACTGCAGTAGTTAAACGTATGTGCGCATAGTCTCTCTCATAGCTTTTATCTTTGAAATTGATGTTGATATGATGTATGGCTTGCATAAGATCCATTTGACCATTGTTAGTGATATGCAAAGTGTTTTGGATGTTATTCCATACGTAGTAAGAATAGCTGCATTCAAAAAACAAATGATTAGCACTCTCATTAACAAGATTGCACGGGGAACAAAGTGGATTAGTAGATTTCCCCCATTTATTAATTCTGTCCCAAGTTGGCAATCTATTAATGATTGCAAAAAAGGTACAGAAAGCCATTTTGGGGCAATTCACTTTGTTCCATATGCAATTATACCAATCAACACTGGGAAGTTGATTTCTGATGTTTTCCCAAGTATTTTTAAAAGAAAACTTCCCTTTAGAACTTGCTGTCCAGTCCTAATAATCACTATCAGCATGAATATCAATAGGAAGATGACATATATTATTCTTGTGTGGGTATGTGATGGGGTGTAGCTGAGGTTGCCATTGATTATCTTGAATAATCATAGCTACAGAATCATTAACGCCCCCACAGATAACTAAACTATCCCAGCCCACCCAATTAATAAATGATTCATTCTTAAACCAGGGATCAAACCAAAGACTGGTTTGCTCACCAGATTTGAATTTTCTTTCTAAGAAGGTCTTGCCAATAGTTCTGCATTCCAAAATTTGTTTCCAAGCATAAGATTGATTACTTTTAGGTAAGACAGTCCAAAAATTAGTACTTTTCAAATATTTGGACCTCATCCATCTAGCCCAAAGAGAGTCTGCATTTAAAAATCTCCAAAACAATTTTAAATGACAGGTATGGATAAGATCCTTCATATTTCTAATACCTAATCCCCCTTCCTTTTTAGGCCTACACACTTTATCATAATTAATTTTATGATATTTGCCCCTCCATAAAAAATCAGCACATCTACTTTCAATTTTCCCAATAGAGGTAACTGGGATATGAAATGTTTGAATCCAATACATAATCATTGCATATATAACAGTTTTGATAAGCTCCAATCTTCCAGCAATAGAAAGAAGCTTACAAGACCATGTTTCCATTTTACCTTGTATTTTATCAATGAGCATAGAACAATCTGAATCTCTAATTTGATTAATAGATAAGGGTAGCCCAAGATATTTAATAGGTAAACTACCTTCAGTAATATTTAAAGATTCTAGAATCTCATTCTTATATCTGCCGTTCTTACTGAAATATGCCTTACTTTTAAAATCATTAATTTGAAGACCAGCATATTTAAACAGCTTATCAAAGCTTTTTTTAATTGAAACTGCATTAGTCTTATTTGCTTTAACAAAAATCATGAGATCATTAGCATATATAAGATGATTAATAGATGGCTGCACTTTATTCATAGCTGAAATGTTACCTTTAATCACTTCCCTTTCCATAAGAATAGAAAAATACTCCATAACCATAGTAAAGAGATAAGGAGATAAAGGATCTCCTTGTCTAATGCCTCTATTACTTTTAATAAAACCCTCAGATTTGCCTTGAATGAGAATAGAAAAGGTAGGGGTGTTAATACATTCAAAAATCAAGTTGCAGAACTTATAGGGAAACCCATACACTTCATTATATGATATATGACATGTCTGTTTACCTTATCATAGGCCTTTTGAAGATCCACTTTGATACAAACATTATTAACACTTTTACAATTAAAGTTTCTAACAAGTTCGTGGGCTAAAAGGGAATTTTCATAAATGAGTCTGCCAGGAACAAAAGCACTCTGATTTTCAGAGATAATGAATGGCAGAAATTTTTTAATTCTATTACTCAAAACATTGGCAATTATTTTATAGATAAAATTGCAACAAGAGATGGGTCTATAGTCACTAATGCAAGAGGGGTATTTAGTTTTGGGAATTAATGTTATAAAGGTATGATTAATGCTTTTAAGAATTTTACCTTTATCAAAAAATTCATTAACTAAACCAAAAATCTGATCTTTAATGCTATCCCACTGTGTTTTATAAAATTTGGCATTAAAACCATCAGGACCTGGACTCTTATTGTCACCAGCCATAAAGACAACATATTTGATTTCATCCATAGTAACAGGAGACAGTAGAATATCAGAAGCATTAGAATTCAAAATATTTTTACAGATAATGTGAGGAAATTCTGAAACAATAGAGTCAGAGAAAAAGAGTTTTTCATAGTTGTCAATAGCCTCTTTAGTAATTAAGTCATGACCATTAGTAAGATTACTAGTTTTGTCAATAATATTACCAATGTTATTCATATGTCTCCTGCTACTCATTTTAGCATGAAAAAATTTGGTACAATCATCCCCCTTGGTTAACCAATCAGCTTTGGCTTTTTGTTTAGCATTGACAGTGTTAATATATAACTCATTAGCTAAATTCTGTTGATTGGAAAAAAATTCTTTGACAGAGTTAACATTCCTAGGGTTATTATCAATAGCATTTTGCAAAACTTTACCATCATGTCTTAAAATCCCCAACTTATTAAGTTCCATTAAATCAGTTTTATTCTAATTCTTAAGATTATGCTTTGTATTGTTCAGGAACATTTTGAATTGAAATTGTTTAGTACCATGACAAGAAAATTTCATACATTCTTTCATAATGTTATTATAGTTATTATCTAAAATCCATCCATTTTTGAATCTAAAGGGAGAAATTTTATTATTAGAAACAGACTCTCTAAAAAGAGAGACCAGGATAGGGGCATGGTCACTAGTATTTTGTTCTTAAAGTAGAACATGTAAAATTAGGGAAAGCATTAGAAAATTCTTTATTAACCGAGGCCCTATCTAATTTACAGTGAATATTCTTTTCTAAACCAGATTTCCAAGTGAATTTGTTACCACTAGTACTTGGTTCTATAAGACCAGTTTCTAATAAAAATTTATTAAGCCTATCAAGCTTACTTTGGGGAATTTTAACACCACCATATTTTTCATGAGCATGAAAAACAGTATTAAAATCCCCTAAAATAATCCAAGGGAGATTATAATTAAAGTTTAGAGCATTTAACCTATTCCACAAACTATTTCTCTCTATTTCAAGATTGCTACCATAAATACTAGTAATCTGAAGAAGAAAACCCCCAGTATTTTCAAATTGACAATCTATGAATTGTTTATCTTTGTTGCTATTTAACAAATTCCATACATTGGAATCCCAAATAACAATAACCCTACCTTTACAGCCACAGTCATTGTTATTAATAGCTTTCCAATAATTTGGAAGTTTGAAACAAAAATTTTCAAAATTATCCTCATTCAACTTATTCTCAATAAGGCTAGTAATAGAAGGCTTATAAACATTAAGCATATGTAAAATATCAGATTGTTCAGAAGATGAATTCATACCTCTTACATTCCATGCAAATATAGACATAATCTAATTAAAGTAAAATTTAGATAGTACCTGATGCCAAAGCACTCTTACCATTCTTCTTATTTTCAGCACTTTTTGTCTTTAACCTGGTAGACATTTCTCCCCAATCTAGATTTATAGAAATGTATTTTTGTTTAAAAGCATTCTTCTCTTTGTTGCACTTATTCTTACCTGCTGCCTTTGATTTAGGTATATGCAGTTCAGAAATATTGAACTGATCAGCAGCATCTACCATTTCCAATTCATTTCTAGAGTTGTAACCTTTCGGAATTACAATAGATGAAATGTCAAATGGAACAGCATGGTGATGTATGTCTGAGTCTAAATTCTCAGTCAGTGCAGCCTGCACAGGTGGAGGGGTTGTTATATGATGATTGTCAAGATCCAAGTTTGAAGAATGCTGATTATCTTGTGCTTCACAGTCATTAATACTATTTGTAACATGATTATCTGTAATTAAACAAGGATCTGTGACAGGTGGGGTTACAGATTCTAAGACCTGTGTATTCTTTTCACCCACCATTTTGCCTCTTTGCATTTTTCCTTTTTTGTTTTCAGAATTCATTTGATGAGCTTCCTCTGCTATGACTTGATCTTCTTGATCAGAGAGCATAATATTATTCTTACTATGATCTGAAATGATACTTAATTGATTGATCCGATCATTCTCTTCATATAACATTGGTTGTTTTTCAGAGCTGATTCTTGAATGCGAGGTTTCTCTTTCTTGCATTTCTTGATTTTGACTCTTGGGTACCCATGCCTGTTTTGGGTTGCATTGATCTCTCGTGTGCCCAAAACACTTACAAACATTACATTTTGGCGGTACCCATTCATATTCAACTTTCTGAATATTTTTTTCTCCATTATACAAAGAAAGAAATATTTCATTGGGAAGCTCATCCTCTGCAGACACTTCGACAAGAAGGCGGGCATAATTCAACCTCGTCTTCAACGTTGTGGCTGCATCCATTTTTATGGGTTTACCTATTATACTTGCCATAACACTGAAAGCCTCTCTGTCCCATAGCTTCAGATTAACACAGGGTAATCTGACCCATATTGGCATAGACGTTAATAAGTCTCTGTCCATTTTTAGGGAATCAGACCATTTTGTCAATATGATGAGTTTGCCATTATAGAAATATGGTCCATTTTTCAAAACTGAAAGACAATCTTGAGTTTCTTTAAATTTTACTAGGAAGAAGCCATTCTCTCTAGTAAAGATTTCGAATTCGCCAATTGGTTTCCATACTCTTTGTACGTATGATTTAAAGAATAAGTAATATGGTTTGGTACCCACAACATAAACCAGAACAGAATTATTCCAAGATTCAGTAGCCCTTTTGCATATCTCCTCTTTCACCAGATCATATTTCTTGTTGTTTATACTGATTGGCGCAACATGCTCGAGATTGCTTTCTTCAACACTGGGTTCTTGAGGCTGATATGCAACAATATCCGCCCAAGATTTATGGCCTTGATCCCTATTCAGTGAGACGCCTATCGGTTTTCTCTGTATTGGCAGTACTCCGCCTTTCTTGGCGAACTGGGTGGTCGTATATTGACTATCTTTGTCTCTCCGATTGCTGATTTGAGAAACTGGTAGCAACTCCTGAACTTTTTTGGCTTCTTTCCTCCTTTGTTGTTTTGATCGGACCAATTTAAAACCATCATCTTCATTGTTGATATCTCCTGATGGCCCTTTGACATGAGAAGCTTTAGGTGGTCTGATTAGGGAAGAGGATTGAGTGAGATTAGGAGAGGTTTGGTGAGGGAATTGATTTTCCCCCATGGCAGAAAGGAAACCCTAAATTTTTAACGAAGACCTTATAATTTCAAAAAATTAACTTACTTAAAGCCGATTCAAACGGACCATAAGCAACTCTACAAATGTTCACTGCACATCACCGTCTAAGAAAAACCCTCTTACAAAATTTAATAACCAAAAATCACTTCTACTCAACGAACGAAAACTTGTATAATAAAAGAATTCAATTTGCAGAAAAAGGTACCTATATCTGTAGCAACTACAGACTCGCGTACATTGCTCATTGGGCAAAAATTGCTGCACCGGCATTCCAGACATTACAATCATGAATTTTCTAAGTTTGCATGGTTATAAAATGAAGTTTCTATACAACCAACTGCAGACAGAAATTTTAAAGGGTTGTGACAACGTTATGAAGCAGCCTTTGATAATAAAAGATTCTATATAAACATAAACCACGCACTATTTACATTATCACGAAAACATTATCAAGAGAAAAATAAGTTGAGAAAACTCGCCTATTTGTGTGATTTATATTATGATGTGCATATTTGTTGCTCACTTTGCATAATATCCAAATGAAACTTATTGAACACTATAATTTTTTGGGGATTTTCACTTCAAGGGCTTATTTGTGCAGGGTAATAAGTTTTAAGGACACTACTTCTGAAAAATTAGTTTTAAGGACATTTTACAGGAAAAAGATAAAAGAATTTTTCATTTTCAGTTATATAGAAATAATGATAAAAGGATTTATCATTTTTCTGTATAACTTAAAAAGATAAATGAATTTATCATTATGCTGTAAATTGTCCTTAAAACTAATTATTCAAAAGTGTTGTCCTTAAAACTTATTACCCTGCAAGTAGAAGCCCTTTAACCTAATTTCCACATAATTTTTTCATATAGGATTGCAATTTATTAACTGAAGTATTTTATTATGGAGTTAAGAATGATAGACAAATATAGTAATTAGTTAATCAATATAATTTGAATTAACCCAAAACGGAAAACAGGCCTGTTTAATCTCAACTCGCACTATTTCAAGCCTGTTTAATCTCAGCTCACTTCTCAGCTCACTTCAGCTCCATTGTTTCAATTGGCAAAAAGTGCAGTATTCATATTAGTTATGCTCATTTTGTATGAAATGCATGCTTGAGTTATAGTTAGATCCAGGCTCAACAACGCTCATTCAGCAATGGGAGCAGTTCCTTTCCTATCTGCTCGTGCACTGGCTCATCTATTAATTTCATAATCACTGTCCTCCTTCCTGCCCGGCAACTTTCGTAAGGTCCTTTATTTTCCCAGTTAAATGAAAGAAAAGCAGTTGCATTAACTTCAGCGGTTTCTAATTTTGGTGACTCTTCCAAAGGTTAAAAACCATATAGGCCTTGAGAATGAAATTCTGAGAAGGGGTAGGGAGTATTACCACTAATGCCAATATCATCTTCTTCCGGTTCAGTGTCACTTTCAGGGTCACGTGAACGCTTGACAAGAATTTTCACTTAAAATTTAGGTGACGCATCTTCATTGTTGCTTTTAGCAGATGCTGGAACCATAGAAAACCTATGTAAGTTTGATTGCATTTGAATCCATCGATTCAAAATAGGAAACCTAAGGTATATAAATGGTGAGATATTATGATCTCAAATATATTGTACCTTGGTTTTCATTGTATTTTACTAAGTAATGAATATGACACGAACCTTAGTATTTTCACCTAGGCCCGTCAATGCATACCCGAAAAATCCAAAATCGTCTGGATCTATATCCGGAAAAACGGATATTATCCGATATCCGAAAAGCAGTGGATATCTGATATCCAAAAAGAAAATTGGATGCAGACATGGAAATATCCATATCCGAAAAATATCTGTCCGGTCCAAAATTAATTATAATAAAAATTATTATTATTATTATTGATTTGTTATTTAACGATGAACTTAAAATATACTTAGAAATGAACATTTGAGTCATTTGAGAAAGTGATTGTTTTAGTTTAAAAATATTAGTATAATAAAAATCTTATTTAATTTCGGATGCGAATATTTCGAATATTTTCGAATATCCGCTTTTTATTTTCAGAGGTGGATATTTTCGAATATCCGAAAAACATCCGTGGATGCGGATGTTAATTCTCAGATATCCACGGATATCAGATGTAGATTCGGATGTGGATTTAAATTTTGGATGCGGATGCGAATACAGCCATATCCGCATCCGTTTGCATGCATTGACAGTCCTATTTTCACCGCAATAAACATAGCCATGTGTCTAGTCTGTAGTGTCTACATATTACTTCATTCAGAATGATTCCATTATACAACTGATTAACTAAGCCAACAGTCTGAAAACTATAATTGTACAAGACCAAAACCCTTGCAAGTTGTAATTGCAGAAATTTTAGTACTAAACTGAAACTATATCTGCTAGAAAGGAGAGTTGAAGAGGGAATTCTAAGTTGTCAGTTTGAGCTTTTTTCATTTGTCTGGCATCTAAACACATCCTCATAAGTTCAAAATCTTACTGTATAGGCCAATAAATGTAAAAAATTAAACAAAGTTCAGAAAACGGCAAAATGAATCAAAATAAACGCAAAATCAAAACCGAACCATGTAGAAGTAAGACTCATTGCTAGACCAGAAATGTAGTATCTAACCTTAATCTTTGTCGAAGAGAATTGTACATTCAAATTATCTCATCAACGAATTTGAAAAGGAATCAAGAGTTACACCACCACAATGATGTCTAACTTACTAAATTAATACTACAACAGCATTAATCTCATACTACTACAGCCAATAACAACACTGTGTCCTCTCTTCTCCATTTGGCTTATTGACCGATACTCAACAAACTATCCTACAAAAAGAACAAAAGCTATCTTGACAACGAACCTGATATTATGCATTGGCCTGTGAACTTCTAAAACTATGCAGAGTAGTTAACAAGCTCTCTCTTTCTTGTATGAACAGAATACTAAATCAAAATCTTGTGAAAAAGGAAGCTACTTTCCCCTCAATTTACCTTCAAATAAAAACAAAGAATCAACCTTCTTGAGCTAGTTGTCATCATTTTCATCACCACCATCACCTACATTCCATTTTGCACCTCTATTGGAACTGGATCCAGAACTGATTCTATTCAAATTAACCTCCTTCAAGGCCATATTCACCAAATTGCCACTGGACCTGCTTCTCTTCAAAACTTCCCCCATCAAATCCCTATACCTAACAGCAGGACAAATCCATAATTCTTCATCGATCACTTTGGACACCTTCGAAAAAAGCATGAACCCGACGCTAAGAACTCCTTGGAACCTGTCGGAGGGACATCTGATGCCTACAGCCGCGAATGTCGTGATGTCCTTGGATGCTTTGAGGAGTTGGTAGTTGTTGACGAGGATGCGGACGAAGCCGAGGAAGGAGTCGAGGAGGAAGGCGGAGCGGTGGGAATAGATTTTGACGGAGAAGGAGGATGATGTGAACACGAGTACACCTGAAGATAGTGCAACCACTAATGCAAGGCCTAGAAGGGTGATACACCTAACTAGAAGACTCATGGACTAAGGATTACCTGTTGGTGGACATGTGCAGCAGTGCACGTTTAATTCCCGCATTATTTTCCTGCTTTTGCAATTCTTTTATATTTTAATTGCAATTCTGTTACCATCTTTTTCTGTTATCAGCTTTATTAAAAGTAGATGGTCCCTATATGGCCACGTAAGAAGTTGGTTACAAAGTACTCCTATATATGTAATCGGTTATGAATAAATGAGATATAGAAAGCAATTACTAAAATTTCTCTCTGCATTTAATCTTCTTCTTCCTGCTAGACTTCTAGTTGCCTCCTTTTACCCTTCTTCCTCTGCCACCACTCTAAATCATATCATTTTGGTGCTTTCACCACTTGATCTCCCCTCCTCCTCTTCCCCAATATCCGAACCATCCCTATCAAAATGACCCGAATAGATGACGCCTTCCAACAACTAAACCACCACCAAAACGCCATAGATACCATCCAAACCAACCAAACCACACACAGCGCCATGCAAGAAACCCTAACCGCCGACAATATTGACATTAAAACAGCACTCCAAGACCTCACCAAGCAAATGACCGATCTCCACCGTAAACTAGATAACCAACCAATCCCATCTCCAACTCACCAAACGTTAACCACATATCACCCCCCACCCAACAATCGACAACCACCGATATTATCCCCCACGGCCTAAACCCGAACACCCAAATGCTCCTTAACCTTGTTTAATAGATCCAACCCACACGATTGGATATTTCAAGCGGATCGGTTTTTCGCTTATTACTCCACACCGGAAGATCAACGAGTTGATCTTGCAAGCTTCCATATGCAAGACCAAGCACTTTCATGGTTCCAATGGATGCATCGTAACAACCAAATCTCCACTTGGTCAGCGCTAACAAAAGCAATCGAACAACGCTTCAGACCACCTACATTTCTCAATCCACAAGCCACCTTGTTCAAACTCAAACAAATAACTACCATCGAAAATTACCAAGCTACCTTTGAAAACCTTTCCAACCGTATTATTACACTTTCCAATGAATCCGTACTCCAATGTTTCATTTCCGGCCTCAAAACACACATACAAAACGAACTCCACGTCCTCAAACCCACCACCATCTCCGATGCAATAGAAGGCGCTAAACTCATCGAACATAAGTACACTGACCCTCCCAAACCAATTTACAGTGAATATACCAATTCTCACTTCCAAAAACCAACAGACAACCAGCAAACCTCTCAGACAATTCCACAAACACCTTCCATGCAACCCTCCAAACCCAATATTCCTATCAAACAACTCTCCCAATTAGAAATGCATGAACGAAAACAACAGGGTTTATGTTTCAATTGCGATGAAAAATACTAGTTTGGCCATCGTTGCAAACCCACCCACATCTTGTTGATCCTTCCTGAAATAAATCCGGACGATGACATTCCAGAAAACGACCCAGAAGCACCGTCACCCGCCACTACCACCAGCTCCTTATTGCCATGACCTTGAGGACAAGGTCGATTTTGAAGGGGTAGACATTGATGTGCACACGAGTACACCAGAAGCACCTGAAGATAGTGCAACCACTAATGCAAGGCCTAGAAGGGTGATACACCTACCTAGAAGACTCATGGACTAAGGATTACCTGTTGGTGGACATGTGCAGCAGTGCACGTTTAATTCCTGCATTATTTTCCTGCTTTTGCAATTCTGTTATATTTTAATTGCAATTCTGTTACCAGTTTTTTCTGTTATCAGCTTTATTAAAAGTAGATGGTCCCTATATGGCCACGTAGGAAGTTGGTTACAAAGTACTCCTATATATGTAATCGGTTATGAATAAATGAGATATAGAAAACAATTACCAAAATTTCTCTCTGCATGTAATCTTCTTCTTCCTGCTAGACTGCTTGCTGCCTCCTTCTACCCTTCCTCCTCTGCCACCACTCTAATTCATATTAGAGAAGGAGAGGAAGGAGGAGGTGAGGCGGAAGAAAAACTTGTCGTTCCACGTGGAAGAAGTCGATTTGCGGGTGTGCAAGGGTTTGTTGATTGTGGAGGTGGAGATGGTAGTGTATGCGGAGGCGGGGAAGGAGAAAGGAATGTCTTGAGCGGAGATTAGATTTATTTCTAGGGTTTGTTCTTCTTCTCCGCCCATTCTTATTGCTTCTTGCTCAATTTTTTACTTCTGTAATATTAATCCACAAATTTGATTATTGTTGAATGAACTAATTAAGTTTTGAAGCGAAGAGCTGCTGAGATTTCGGATTTTGGAAGTGAAGTGAAAAGAAGGAATGAATGTTTGGCGGCACAGGAAGCGAAGGAGGGAAACGTTACTTTTAACCTAAATGACCACTAAACTGTCAATATAATACAACATTTTCTTGCAGTGATGTAAATAAAATATCAAAGTTATTATAAATTCTTTACCAATTATGCTAACTAAAAGTCCACCTTATTAGAATATGGTTCAAGCATCATTGCAAGCACATGAGAGGGACTCATTTTAGCCGTCCTTTGATGATGGATGAGGGAGGTGGGTAGTGATGTAAGAGGTGATGTAGCATGAAAAGTTCTAAGATATTTTTCGCCTTCTCTTCACCTATAAATACCACCTCCCTTTCCTCTCATTTCCAAAAATTTCTCTCTTCTTTTTGTATCTTCCAACCTAAAAGAAATAATTCCAAGATATTTCTCAAAAGAAATTTAGTTTATAATATATACATATATATACTTAAGCACCTTAAACTATTTCAAAACTCCACCTTTTCCTCTCTACCATCCACGGCCTCCACTTCCTTCGCCATCAAAGGCCAAGCCTTCCATCTCCCATCCAAGGCCATGAGCTTCTCTAGCCATCCCAAGGCTAGGCCGAACCACCTAGAAGTAATAGTGCAAGGGACCGTGAGCTTTAATTTCCAAGTAGCGCAGCTATAGCCGTTTTTTCGATCAAAACCAAAGCGAGAAAACTCCTAAACTATAGTTATACATATATGTATATACATACATACATACATGCATACATATATATATATATATATATATATATATATATATATATATATATGTTATTGGACGATATATATGCTTGGATATGATTGTTAATGATGGTTGTTTATCATGTTAGAATATGATAGTATGGGTGCTTAATATGGTTGTTGAATATATATATACAATTCATGTTAATACACGTTAGTAAGAACAAAGGATATCACTTTTCTTTATTGAATGAAATGATGTATATGGAATGTTTAAATCGCTTAAAAATGGTTTTAAATGGTTTATAAATGTTTTATAAACATATAAAATTGTTTTGGAAAAATTTAAATGAATATTGAAAATTGAGTCAAAAATAGGCGCGTCACGTGACGGTACTTCGCAATTTCGCGCCGTAAAAGTCAAACGAATATATAATGGAATATAGCTCGAAATTCATCAAGATAAGAATTTTTCAAACTATTATATCTATAGCTTACAAAAAAGGAAAAAAATTGAGATTTTGATAAGTAGATTTTGAAATATGAATAAAACAAGTTTTTGAAATAATCGTGGTTTTGCAGTTTGGAATCCACAAAAGGGTTTCTTTTAAATGATATTTTAAAATTGTTTAAAAATATGAAACAAATTTAAATGATGATAGAAAACTTTTAAATACGGACTGGACCGATGGAGGGGATAGTAAATTTGATTTACTCGGCCCAAAATTTCCTAAAGTATAAAGTATATAAATTTCCAAATATGAATAACTTAGATTTTATGGAGATAATCTTCTTATACCTGGTGTTAAATTATAAAGAGGGAGCTCGTACTGTTCATGGAATTCAAAAGGTGATTTCGCCGTTATTCCACCCATAGTACTCGTTGAATACGGGAATTGATATTGAGTAGAATTAAATTATTTCTATAGATTCTGCTCACTTAATATTTATTAGTTTTGGATTAACATCCTAGATAACATGGTTTCAATTTAATCAAAAAATTTATCTTGAATTAAGAAATCTTTGTTAGATTAACATAAATAATTTTCTAAAGAGTGGTTTATTGATTCCATATATAGCGAAAAGAATGTTTAAGAATATATATCTCCAGAAGATATTTTGATAAAAAGAAATAATCGATCATGGAATAATTCCCTATTCACCTAAAATATTTTTATCGATGATTGGAACCGAGGTCGGATTTAAGTAATTCTTATCCGGAAACCACTTCGAACCAATTTATGTATTCAAAATGAAGATATGGAAATGATTTGGAAGATGGAATGTAGGGGAACTTATCACTGACCCTCGGGGGAATTTCCCATATCATATTATGTGGCAGTAGTTCTTCATTTGAGATCTTCGATACACGGACTTCTTGCTACTAATCCTAGGAGTAATTCCCGACGGGATGGGGCAAGAGAGTGCCTTCGGTTTGTCGGGTTTCTGGACAACTTGTATGGATGGATGTCTAACGTTGCATTTTTAATTACATTGATTTATCTCTATGAACGTAGCATCTGTTTGGTGGCAGAGAATGCAACTTCTCTTAGCTTAACACCCTTTCCTGAGAGTACGAGCTCATGAGTTATACGTAGTAGAAATCAGTTGTGTGATCATGGAATGATGGTGTGGTACTCAAAGTGGAATGTGCAATGTGAAAGGTAATCTTTGCCAAGGGCCTCGTCACTCAGTAATGGCTTAAACAGGGCACGCCGTAAGGCTATGTGGTTTGCAACCATTAGGGTATGATCATTACCTTTCTAGATTACTCTTTGTATGGAAAGTATGTGATGTATGCTATGGGATCCCGGATAGGTCAGTTATACCATGGTGATGTCATATTCGGTTTCTATCTATGCCATGTCTGAGTGCCAAATAGGGATAGACCGGTCTTACCAGATGTAAGGGATTGTTTGTGTATCCATTCTCCAATAAGTGCATTCGGACTTAGTTGTAAACCTATTATGCCATCAAATTTAACCAATATGACAATTTCAACTATTTTAATACATTTATTTGAAAATGTTTTTCAAAGGATGTTATTGAAAATAATATTACCAGATTTGGTATAATAAGTATTTTGGTTATCATATGGTCAAAACTCGTTCCGTGTTTATGTGCAGTGTGGTCTTATGTGATATCTTTTGTTTTAAAAACATGTATTTTGAGTTTTTCACACCAGTCCCATGACTGACCCGGATTTTATTTTTCTTTTCTTTTAAACTTTGGATGCCCTATTTTTCCGGACAACCAAGTAGTTAGCTTATTTGGAGCATTTTGGAATGAAGCATGGAGCATTTTGGATCTTTTTGTTGAAATTTTCCTTCACTTTCCGCTGTGTGTGTATATATATAGGTAACTACTAGCACCTGTAGGGATAGGCTGTTGTAACTATCCTGGCTAGTTTAGTACTTACTATGACTTTGATATCTCATTCTTAGAGTGATTGTATGTATTATCTATATAATCACAAGTTTTTTAATATGATTTGTTGTCATGTCTTCTATCTTTATTATCTTTTACCCTATGTTATCCTACCTCTTCGACACTTGGGTTTTCGACACGTGAATACCAAAGATGTATTGGGTCGATTTCTGGGGATCGCGGAGGTGGGTCGTCTCATTTGCTCTCAGAGCTTATGGTTGAGCGAAAACCAAAGCCTAGATGGGGTCAACTCATTATATATAGAGTTAGCAATGCCCTGGAATGAGTATCGTCTGAGGGAGCGCACATTTGAAAATTTTATCCAAATAAGTATATTGAAATTTTATGCCAATTCCCTAAGATATCTCATCTATATGCTAAATATATTTCCTTTATATATGCAGATGGTAGGATATGAGTGGAAGAAGTGGACGAGGTGAGGGAATAGGAGGTAGTGGTACTAGAAACATAAATGGTCGAACCCCCGCTGCCACAGTAATCAAAGAAGTAATAATTCGAGTGAAACCCCAAATCAACTTCGAAACTTTGTGCAAGAACTATAAAAGTTTGGGGTAAACCATTTAAGGGAATAGAATCCATTATAGAATTTTAAGTTTGGATCCGCTTTTGTGGAAGAATTCTTAAGGGGTTAAATATTGCAGATGAGAAGAAGAGATTATTAGCTTCTTGGAAACTACAGGATAGGGCTCTTGCCTGGTGGGAGTCCATTACATGAATGAATCGAAGGATGATTTTTATTGGGCATGATTCAAGGAGGTCTTGGAAGAGTAGTATATGCCAATAGATGGAAAATCATGCCTTTACAGGAGATTTTTTAGATTTAGAACAAGGTGACATGTCAAAAGAAGAGTATGTTAACAAATTCAATGAATTGTCATAATATGGGCCAAGTCTGATAGACACTCCTCTGAAGAAGAATGAAATATTTGTCTCTGGAATGAAGAAACAATTTAAGGCAGGATGACGGTGCATGTTAAGGTGATCTTTGTGGAATTGGTGGACATGGGTTTCCGTTATGAAACTCTAGACAATAAAATTCCACCCATAATTCAAAGCAATAGCACAATAATTGGAAAAGAGGAAATTTAACTAGTAAGGGAAGAAAGTGGGATAAGGCAAGCCAAAAGGAGGTCGTTTGAAAGACGTAAACTAATATAATTGCTAGTAGAAGGGTCATCCTTCCGCCATCTATAAAAATCCTTGGGCATAGAAGGAAACCTACTATAATTGCCACAAACTAGGGCATATTATAATGGAATGCCCATTGATAAAGAAAGGAGAGCAAGCTATAATTTTTGCCATTAGACGATGCAAAGGGAAAAGGAGCTCTAGAAGGCAAAATTGACATTAAAGAAATATTACTTAGAGTATTATTTGATAATGGGGCTTCCCACAGCTTTATTTCTAAGAAATTAGTTGATAGACTTGAACTTAAACCAAAAATGTTAGATATTCCCATGTGTGTATAATTCAATAGATAGTACGACTAATCTCATTATGATTTGTAAAGGAGTCCAAGTTACCCACCTTTTCCAAATTTTTCCGTGTGATCTAATAATCCTTAACTTTGATGAATTTGAAATTTTATTAGGCGTGGATTGGTTGTCTAAATATAAATCTATTCTTGATCGTATATAATAATAGGATAGAGTTACTGCAAAATAGAAGTGGACATTTTGTGATAAAGTGTGAAAACCCTAGTCCTGTAAAGGAAAATTATCTATATACACTCAATTTATTCCAAAAGCATCTAGAAGAAATACCAATCTTTAAGGAATTTACCATGTTTTTGAAGAAGTAAAAAGTCTAACACCCCATCGAGAAATTGAGTTTTTCATAGATTTTTTCCTCAATACAATGCCAGTTGTTCACCCGATTCAGGAAATGGCTCTGAAATAGAAGTGGGAATTAAGAAAACAAACTGATGAATTGTCAAAAGAAAGGACTGATAAGACCAAGTTGCTCAAGTTGGGGAGCAGCAGTGGTCTTTGTTGCAAAGTCTAATGGCTCTCTAAGGTTGTGTACGGACTATAGAGATCTAAAAAACAAACGATAAAAACAAATATCGTCTATCCCAAATAGATGATATGTTTGAACAATTGCGTAGGGCTCGAGTACTCTTGAAAAAGGACCTAGTTATAGGATTCCATCGGCTAAGAATAGTAGAAGATTGCATTCCTTTAACCGCATTCAGAAGCTCGAATGAATTTTACGAATAGTTGGTTATGCCCTTTGGGCTAACCAATGCTCCCACCTAATTTGTAGACCTTATGAATAAGGTATCTAGAGAAGTACTTAACAAATGAATATTAGAATTTGTCGATGGCATTTTGATATATTCAAAGACTAAGGAAGAACATAAAGGACGTCTTGAAATTGTGTTAGAAATATTAAGGAGAAATGTGTTGCATGCTAAATTATCGAAATGCCACTTATGGGAAAAAGAGGTAAAATTCCTTGGACAAGTTGTCTTAGAGGAAGGAATTGTGCAGTTGATCCAGAAAGATTACAGCTATCTTAGACTAGAAACAACCATAAACTCCCAGGCACATTTGCAGTTTTTTAGGATTGGTAGGATATTATCGAAGATGGATTCAAGATTTCTCCAAAATTTCCTCTCACTTAACAAAGATGACTATGAACGATGTGAAGTTTGAGTGGACCCAGAAATGTGAAGAAGCATTTCAGGAACTCAAGATAAGGTTAACTAATGCTCCTGTATTAGCAATAGCAAATGAAAGTGATGGATTAACTGTATATACGAATTCTTATGGGGAAATTGTAGGTGGTGTTCTAATGCAACACAACAAGGTCATTGCTTATGCAAGCAGACAATTGAAGATCCATGAATGGAATTATGCAACATACGACTTGGAGCTATTAGCCGTTGTAATTGCATTAAAAATATGGAGTCATTATTTGCTATGTAAGAATTCATTATAGTTTATTTTGAATAGACTTTGATTGACCCTAGTAAATAATATTACTTCTTTAAGTAGGTGAAATGTTTGAGCTCTTCACAGACCACAAATCTTTGAAATATCTTTTCACTCAAAAGGACTTGAATATGAGGCAGCAACGTTGGTCGGAATTCCTCACATCATATGATTTCGATATTCTATATACATTAGGAAAAGCCAATGTTGTGGTAGATGCTCTGAGTATAAAGCAGGCCATCAGAGCTCATTTAGTGGTGCATCCATCATTGATTTGTCGTATAAAGGAGAATTAGCTCAAGGACCCGATCATTGCAAGAATAGCCAGGGAAGTAAAGAAGAATGTAATACTGGGATGATGGGAAGGATTCAAAGTGGATGAGTATGGAATATTAACAATGAATGGAAGGATATGTGTCCCCAATATTGATGGGGTTAGACATGAAGTTTTAACCGAGTGTCACAACTCTTCACTCGCAATACATCCCAGAGTTACAAAGATGTATAAAGACATGAAAAAGACTTTTTGGTGGGGAGGTATAAAAAGAGACATTTCCATCCATATGAGTAGATGTGCAAATTTTCTATAGACCAAGGATGATCAACAAAAGACTGTTGGACTACTCCAACCTCTTAAAATTTCGTTTTGGAAATGGGACCAAATATCAATGGATTTCATCGATGGTTTATCTCGATCAAGAAAGGGAAATGAAGCATTTGGGTTGTCATAGATCGGTTAACCAAAAAAGCATGCTTTATCCATGTAAAGCCAACACGAATTGTTGCAAGTATTATTTAAATATGTATGAGGGAAATTGTTCGATTGCATGGTGTCCTTAGTAGCATAGTCAGTGATCAAGACTCATTCTTTACCAGTAAGTTCTGCGAGGCATTGCAAACAGCTTTGGGACACAAAGCTAAACATAAGAACGGCATTTCACCCGTACTAGATAGGCAATCTAAAAGGGTAAATCGAGTGTTAAAAGATTTTGTAAGAGCTTATATCTTAGATTTTAGAGGTTCATTGGAAAACTACATTCATCTGGTAGAATTTTCTTATAATTACAGTTATCAGGCTAGTATTGGCATGGCCACGTATGAAGCTTTATATGGTTGTTCGTGTAGATCCCCATTATGTTGGATCGAGACCGAAGATCGGTTGGTACTAGGTCTAGACATGATTAGAGAAGCTTTAGAAAAGGTTGACATGATCAGAAAGAAGATGAGAGAAGCTTAGAGCAGACAAAAGAGTTAAGTGGGTAGAGGCATAGGAATTTTGAATTCTCAGTAGGAGATTATGTATTCTTGAAAGTTTTCCCAATGAGAGGAGTACTAAGATTTGATCAGTCAGGGAAGTTAGCACTCGATTTATTAGACCTTTTTTCATTACTGAGCGGATTGGCCCATTAGCTTATCATGTGGAATTGCCCGAAAGTTTATCTGGTGTGCACAATGTCTTCCACGTATCTCACTACAAAAATATGTGCATGACCCACAACAGATTATAGAAATAACTCCCAAGCATACTTAGAAGTTGAACCTAATTTGGCATTTATTAGATGACCAATATCAATCATAGCTCATGATGAAAAGAAATTGAGAAGGAAGGTAGTAAGGTTGGTAAAAATCCAATGAATTGATGATGTAGTGGATTGCATATGGGAAACGGAAGATAGGATGACGAAAGCATATGTCGAGTTTAGGATTAATACATAGTTTTGTGTTATATCAATATGGTGTACTCATCGACCTGTGGTGTAGTCATTTACCATATCTTATATATATATATATATATATTTCATCATGATATATATATATATGTTTCGAGTCATCCTCTTATCCTTAATTTCGAAGACAAAATTCTTTTAAGAGAGGAAGTATGCAATGACCTATAAATTCATCGCTTCAAATTTTTTTTTAAATATTCAAAAGTAAGATTTTTAAACATGAATAATGATGTTTCAAATAATAAATAACACTGGTAATATATTTTAAAGAAATATATATAAAAGAAAATATACCCTTTGGAAAATGTTGATAAAATGACCAATAATCGTTTTATCAACGAATTGTTCTTTGGCTATCCCACATCGCTCACCAATCTGGATACATACACTTATTTTTGATTTTGAACCCAAATACGAAATAAAATAATTTATTTATTTTGAAAAATTATGACATCAGCAGGATGATCATCATAGTTAATAATTATTTAATTGATATATAATGATTTAATAATTATTATAATTATTTGAATTAGGGTTTTAAATGATTATTATTCATTTCAAATAGTTCTAGAGTGATAATGAATCAATTATAATTGTTTTATAAATACATATATTTGATTAGAAAATATAGGGAAAATTGATATCGCTTCATCGGTATAATAGCAATTTTTTGAAAAATTGCTATTATTGATTTATTTGGCTTTATAATTCGAATTTGATCATTTTAATTAATTAATAATAATTAAGAATTTATTTTCAAATTTTGTTTACCAATATAGATACATTTGATTTTAAGTGGAAATGTAACCAACAATCAATTTCCCGATTTTTAACAGTTTGACATATATAAGTTGTATAATGTTGTTTATATAACTTGAACACCTATATAACATACACATACGTCTATTTAACCCTACATATACATGCACAAACTTGTCTTATGCATATACACACATAAATATATACATTACACACACTCACGTATAAAATATCGAAGATATTATCAATTCCTTTCCAACTAAACTAAACAAAAGTCCACCTTCTTACACCATGGTACAAGGATCATTGCAAGCACATGGGGGTAGTCATTTTGGTCTTCTTTTGATGATGGAGGAGGGATGTGTGTGGTGAAGTATGAGGTGATATAGCATGAAAAGGTCTAAGATATTATTCTCCTCCTCCTCACCTATAATTACCACCCCTCTTCCCTCTCATTTCTTCACTCCCTCTCCTTCCATTTCATAAGCTTTCTCTCTTCTTTTCATGCCTTCCAAACTACAAGAAATAATGCCAAAATATTTCTCAATAGAAATTTAAATTATATTATATACATATATATTTTAGCACCTTAAACTATTCCAAAACTCCACATTTTCTTCTCCACCATCCACGGCCTCCACTTCCTCCACCATCAAAGGCCAAGCCATCCTTCTCTAACCCGAGGTTGTAAGCTCCTCTGTCCATCCTAAGGATATGTTGATCCACCTAGAAGCATTAGTGCAGGGGATCGTGGGCTTTAATTTTCGAATAGCGAAGCTATAGTCGTTTTTTCGATCAAGACCAAAGTGAGAAAACTCCTGAACTATAGTCATATATATTATTGGATGATATAATGTTTGGATATGATTGTTCATGATGGTTTTTTTTCATGTTTGAATATGATAATATGGGTGTTTAATATGGTTGTTGAATATATACACAAGTTACGTTAATACACATCGAGAAGCACAAAGGAAATCACTTTCCTTTATTGAATGAAATGGTGTATATGGAACGTTTAAACCTCTTAAAAATGGTTTAACTTGGTTTAGAAATGTTTTATAAACATTTAAAAGTGTTTTGGAAAAGTTTAAATGAATATTGAAAATTGAATCAAAAATAGGCACACCGCGTAACGGTAGTTCGCGACTTCGCTCTGTAAAAGTCAAAGGAATATATAAAATGGCATATAGCTATGAATTCTGCAAGATAAGATTTTTTTTCAAACTATTATATCCATAGCTTTCAAACAAAGAAAGAAAAACGAGATTTCGATAAGTATTTTTTGAAATATGGATAAAACAAATTTTCGAAATAATTACGGTTTTGTAGTTCAGAATCCATAAAAGGATTTCTTTTTAAATGATATTTTAAGTTTTTTAAAAAATATGAAATAATTCAAAAATATTTTAAAATGTTTAAAAAATGATTTGAGTTATAAAAATGAATTTTCAAATGATAGAAAAGACGTTTTGATCAATACATCTTAAAAGGCACCATTGTAGCACTTTTCACAACATTTTTCTGTAACTTTTGAAATATAGTTCTAAACGAACAACTCTTTTTCAAATCTTTTCTAAATGTTTTTAAATGAATAATAAAGTATTTCAAGGATTAATAAAGTGGTTAAATAAATAATTAAAAGTTAATTAAGTAAATTAAAAGATTTAGAGTCGATCAAATAATTTGACCACCTTATGGGTGATAGAAAGATAGTGTCTGGGATTGAGTTTGGAAAACCAGTTTCCTATCCTCCCTAGCTATCTGGACTGGCCCGGCGGAGGGGATAGTAAATTTGATTTACCGAGTCAAAATTTCCTAAAGTATAAAGGATATACTTTTCCAAATAAATAACTTGGACTTTATGGAGATAACCTTTTTATAATCGGTATTAAATTTCGAAGAGGGAGCTCGTACTATTCATGGAATTTAAAAGGTGATTTCGTCGTTCACCTTGTCTGAAGAGGGATCTTTTATACTTGGAGATAATCTTCTTATACCGAAAAGAATGTTTTAAAGATATATATCTCGAGAAGATATTTTATAAAAGGAAACTAACCGGTCAAAGAATAATTCTCTATTCACCTAACATCTTTTTACCGATCATTGGTTTGAAGGAATTGGGGTCAGATTTGAGTAACTCGTATCCGAAAATCACTTTGAACCAATTTACATATTTGAAGTGCAGACATGGAAATGGTTTGGAAGATGAAATGTAGGGCTGCTTGACACTGACCCTTATCATATTATGTGGCAGTAGTTCTTCATTTAAGATCTTCGATGCATGGACTTTTCGCTACTAAACCTGGGGATAGTTCTTGAAAGAATGTGGTAGGAGAGTGCCTTCGGTTTGTCCTATTCCCGAGCAACTTGTATGGAATAATGTTTGACGTTGCATTTGTAATTATACTGATTGATCTCTATGAGCGTATCATCTCCTTGGTGACGGAGAAGGAAACTTCTTTTAGCTTAACACCCTTTCCTGAGACATGCGAGGTTAGGAGTCATAAATTTGTAGAAATTAGTTGTGTGATCATGGAATGGAAGTGTGGAATTCAAATTGGAATGTGCAATGTGAAAGGTAATCATTACCTCAGGACTCATCACTCAGCAATGGCTTAAACAGGGTATGTCATAAGGCTATGTGGTTCACAACCATTAGGGCATGATCATCACCTTTCTAAATTAATCTCTGTATATCGAGTATGTGGTGTATGCTATGGGATCCTGGATAGGTCAGTTACGACCGGGGTGATGTCATAATTGGTTTCTATCCAAGCCATATCTGAGTGCCAAATAGGGATAAACTGATCTTGCCATATGCGGAGGTTTGTTTGTATATCCTCGGTACATTCCTTTAGAGATGTATTGTATAGAAGGTAGTCCTTACCTACTATTGTATTGAAATCCATTCTCCAATAAGTACCTTTGGACTTAATTGTAAACCTATTATGCCATCATAACTAATGTAACAATTTCGGCTATTTTAATACGTTTATTTGAAAATATTTTTCAAAGAATGTCATTAAAATAATATTTCCATATTTTTCATATCAAATGTTTTTGTTATCATAAGGTAAAAACTCATTTCGTGTTTAAGTGCAGCGTGGTCTTATGGGATGCCCTTTGTTTTCGAAGCACAAATTTGGAGTTTCCCACACCAGTCCAATGACTGAGCTGGAATTTATTTTTCTTTTCCCTTAAACTCTAGGTGTCCTATTTATTCGGGTATCCAAGTAGTTAGATTACTTGGAGCATTTTGGAATGAAGCATGGAGCATGGAGCATTTTGGATCTTTTTGTGGAAAGTTTCCATCACTTTCCGCTGTGTCTGCATTATGTATAGATATTTATCAACACCTGTAGGGATAGGTCGTTATAACTAATCTAGCTGGGTTAGTACTTGTTATGACTCTGATATCTCATTTTGAGAGTAATTGTATGTACTATCTATATGATTACAAATTGTTTAATACAATGTGAGATTCTTTTATTATTCTGTCTTCTATCTTTATTTTCTTTTACCCTGTGATAATCTGCATTTCCGACACTTGGATTTGTGGCTTGTGAATACCGAGGATGTATTAGTGTCGATTTCTGGGGAAGAGGAGGTAGGTCGTCACATCAACACACTATCTTATCAAAATATCTTTTTATTTCGAATCATTTTTCTTTAAGGAAGCTTAAAAAACTAAATATCGGGTTTTTATTTCAAAAACTTTTTGAAATGATATAATTTATTTTAATCCATCAAAAATATACGTATAGGCTGAGTAACACCAAAATGATACCGAGGAACTAGGTTTTACCAAAAAGTATAATACATCCCTTTAGAAAGAAGGGTAATATTCAAGAGAAGTGCTTACCATCTGAACACATCTGCTGTCCATTTTTAGTCACCTTCGAGCCACTTGAACTAGTTATCATAAAAATACTTCTTCATTTCGAATTCCATTTTGAAACATTACTGTTTATATTTGTAAAATATCCATTACCAACTTAATTTGGGCTCGTTCCGTTCGACCTTATTTCGATCGTACAATAACAAAAGGATTAATTTACCAAGTGAACTATAATGTTCGCCTAAGCAAACATCCAATCATCACTTAGACGATTATTCGGATTACCATAAAAATAATTGAGACTCATTCCTCGAACTATCCAAATGAAATGTATCTTTCTTTAAAATTCTTTTTGAAATATTTATACTTATAAATACATTTAAGTAATACTTTTACTATTTTTCCAAAAATCATTTGAAATCTTTTTCAAAGACAATGGGAATTAATTTCATAAAAATTCCTTTCATTTATTAAAACACATTTCTATAAACTTGGTTTATACAATCACCGTTATACTAAATCCTTCCTTCTTGTACCTAATAAGCTTTAAAACAACATTACCGAACACCTTATAATCAAATCATAAAACTGAGTTCACAAGATGTTCATATTTAATCCAACCAAATAATAAATGCTCATAAACTAGCGGAGAATAAATAATCAACCAACCAATAATACTCATGTAATGACCCAAGATTTTAGAAATTTATTTTGGAAAATATAAATAAGCTTAAAATAATTTTAAGATAGTTTTTTTTAAAAACCATTTTTAAGGGAAAGATGAGATAACTTAATATGGTGTAATAAAATGATGTGCATTGGTGCACAGAAAATACACATGAGTAAAGCTAGATCCCTGGATACTATGAATGAATACATGATGCTATGTATGGAATATATATATATATATATATATATATTTACAGATAAATAAAGAAAACCATCAAATGTGTTATATGCAGAAATATATAAAAATGTAACTAAGTTTACATGTGCATGTGTGTGTCAGTATAAAATAATATAGATGTATATATATATGGTATTGTCTGTAAAACATATATGTAAGTATACTAATTAAGTATTAGAATTCAAACTAGTAAAATGAAACACACAAATATGTTTTTAAAGAAAAACAGAAAGAATGAAGGTGTGAAAAGAAGCAATCCTCTTGTGAATAAAATAAAAGGAAGCACCGGATAAGAAAGTGAAGGCTAAAAATAGAAAAGGGAGGAAAACAAAAATGTATTTTGTATGGGCTGAATTAAGAAAGAAGAAAAATATATATATAATATATATTGGAAATCAGATCACACAGTTAGCATGCAAATGGACAAGAGAAAAAGCATTCTATGGAAAAGTAAGATTTCTGAAGATAACCAAAGTGGATAACCACTTTTCTCTTCACCAAATTATGCCGGGGAGGGTAGAATCTTGGGTTCAAATGAATGCAGATAACATAATTTTCTGGTGGGCAAAAATGGCTTTAGCCAATACCCAAAACCCTAAGGAGAACTCTGCATATATATGCAGCAGCCTCCTCTCCTTCTCAGAAGAACTTTGAAAAGAAAATATAATAAACACACCATATAAAAATATAAGACAAGTGAAGGAAAAGAGCTTGAGGCAAGAGGCAGAAGTTTATCAAGTAACTAAGGAAGCAAAGAAGAGAGCTAGGTGAGAAAAATCACTCAAAAATTTAAGGCACTAAGACCTAATGAAGGCAGCCAGTTCATAAATTAATTTTTCTTAAAAAAAATATACATGTGATTGTCTTTCAGAAATTAAAGATGCTTTAATACTAGATTGTTGTTTTGTTTGTTTTATTTGTGAATATCTTAAATATGATCAGTATGCATAAATAAGTATCTTAAAAACCCAGATCTCTTTCTGACATGATGCTGTCTAGAAATATAAATAAATACCCAGAAAATAAAATGCTGAATATAGGCAAGTAGTGTTTGTTTTGGCTCAACCCAGAAGAATTGATGAGCATGTGAGCTGCAATATACATATGTATATGTGCTGAGGCTTAAGATGGAAAAAATGGAATTGGGGGTGCAATAGGTTTGCCTATGTGCTGATACTCCTGATTCAAAGAAAATACACATTACCCATATACTCAGCAAATAAATTTTGTGATTTAGGAAGCTTGGTCAATCTGAGTTTAACTAAAGCACAGATGTTTGCAACAGAAAAAAAACCTTCTCAAAAGCCATAAACCAATTTTAGTTGTCTATACCTCTTTTAAATTGCAAAGAACATGTTTATATATGCAAAAATCATTTAATAGATACCAATATTTAAATTGCTTGATTGCCTCTATTTGTTTATATAAATGATGTGGAATGCCATGAGATGAATGCTTGTTTTAGTGAAATGATTCACTGAATGAGTTTGCCATGAAAAAATTAAAAGAGAAAGTACTTGAGAACCTGATTAGGAAATGTGGTCAAGATCACTACAGGGATGACTTGTGTTCTTGAGTAATGCAAGTTGACACATGGCTTGTTTAAGTCCTGAGATCTTTGTGTAATGGAGTGAATTAGTTCATTACAGTGTGTCCATTGATTCATATGATTGCAGATGAGACTAGGGTAGATAAATATATCAAGGAAAGAATATTTGATATGATGAGGAACTAGAGTTTTGCCCAGAAATGAAATATGAGGAGGGAATAAATGATTCAACTCATGTTGGTGATTTTTTTTCTATTCTGTGTGAATGATTATTTGATTTATGACTGAATTGTATGCACGTATGAATGTGCCATATCTATATAAAGTCTCTGGAAAGAAAGATTAAAGTGAACACATGCAAATGACATAGAACATGCACACCAGTATTATTTGTTTTCAAAAGGCAGAACTTTATGCATAAGTACTTAATTTAATTTTAACTTAATTAATAAATTGTTTTAGTGGATTTTCTCATACCAGACATGTGTCTGACCCTAGTGTGAGGCATCTGGGGTGTCTCATTTATATGGGGGCAGCTTCAAATGCTTTTTCAGGAACAGCAGCCTCTAAGTAGGAGTAGGAGCAAGGCATTGAGAAGAAGATCATAACATGCTAGAATTAGATAGATAAGAGCTTAAAAGATGAAATTTGCATGTATTGATATTTTAAAATTTCCATTGTAGCAAGTACTGAATGGTGTTGGATATTGGTTAAGTATTTTGTTAAGAATTTGACTTGTAACTAGAGTTTAAAAAAAAAAGAAATCTGAATTTCATTATCTGGAATGTTGAAAATCTTTTTATCTATAATCCTGTAAGTAAACTGAGTAAGAATGTTATGTGAATGGGAGGGTTACATTTTATAAATGTATTAGTCAATCTTGAGTCTATGAAGAATTTTAAGTATTGAGAAAGAAGTAACAGTTAGGTCTTGAAGAACAATATAGTCAATCTTGCTTTATGATAAGTGAATGCAAAAGTTTAAAAGCATAGGGAAAATGTATTATGTGTCTGCATGTTTTTTTTTAAAATGCAAATTTTACACTATATAAATGTTTTATATCTTATTCTTGAATAAAGGAAGAATCTGTACCATTCACAGGTCTCAGGAAACTCACCCTGGTTTGCATTTCATTTAGTACAGCATCATGACATGAAAAAAAAATCAAGCTTTAGAAATAAAGTATTTTAGTTAAAAAGTTTTCTAGAAAGAGTTGCATCCCAGGGCAGACTTATAGAAAAGCAAAAAAAGAAAATGATAAAGACATATATCATTTTCAGAGCACAAGCACTACACCATTAAATTTTAATGATAAGTATCACACAATTATCTGATTTCTTAGAATCATATTTTATAAGGAATCTACCCAGTAATTAAGACTAAAAATCAGGCTGATGCCCATATGAATGTAATTTTATCACATGTATTGAATATAACTATGTTAGAATTGATTAAATTTAATCAATTAAATTATCATCTTGTTTTACCATAACTCTGATTTGAACAAGAGGTGCACATGCATCTTCATATGTGTGTGTATATATTGTGAATATACTGATATGTTTATATTGGTAAAACTGGTTGATCCTGCACAAAGTTTGTTTTCTTGAAAAAGGAAAAATGACTCTGGGCTTTAGAAGTATATATATATAGGATAATAAATATATATATCCCTACGTAAAAAAAAGGAAAAAAATCCTAAGCAAATTTTAGGTACAAATCAGAAAGGGTCATTTCATTTGGTATCGGAGCTGTGTTATTAAACATAGCAGAAATAAAGATCAAGTTCTTTGATAGAAAAAAAAAATCTAAAGAGACTTAATACATAACAATGTTTTCAGTGAAAATAAAACCATTGAAATAATTAAATTACCAATCAAACTAACCAGTTATGTAAATTGTTATTAGCAAACTATGGTAGGAAGACCACCAAATCAGGGAGCAGGATCTTCTAATGCACCACCAATGGTCAATCTGCAAGACTTGGTGAGAACATTTAGGGATGGGGCAGGACAAAGGCAAGAAAATCCCTATGAAGAGCTCTCAAAATTACTCAAGACATATACTCATTTAGGAGGCAAAAGCTTTGAAGGGACAGAGAGTATTATGGAAATTCAAGCATGGTTGAGAACATTGGATAGAATTTTTAATGACATGCAACCTGATGATCAAATAAGGAGGCAAGTGGCTTCAAGACAGCTAAAAGGAGTAGCTTTAAGCTGGTGGGAAGTAATCATTGTAGGAAGAAACGAGAATGAAATCACTTGGAATCAATTCAAGGAGATGTTGGAAGCAAGGTTTGTACCAGCATCAGCTAAGGCTACCTTGCTAGAAGAATTTATTAGACTTAGGCAAGGAACTATGACTGTCACATAATACACTCAAAGGTTTGAGGCACTTTCCACATATGGAGCAATGCTGGTAGCAGATGAAGCATCCAAAAATGATAGGTACATAAAAGGTTTGAACCCAGGACTTAGCAGGGCTATGTTACCTTATGCTGACAGGACCTTTGACCAAGTGATAGACTTAGCCTTGAGATTGGAACAACATGACAAGGAAAGGGAAAAATTCATAAATTTCAAGAATAATAACAGTAAGAAGAGTAAGGGGAGATATCATCCTTATGATAAGAAGAATGAAGAGGCCAGTGACAAGTCTACTGAGGGTATTAAAGCTAAGGAAACCAAGAAGAAAATTGTGTGTAATCAATGTGGAAAAGAAGGACACAGCAAACCAAGATGTCCAGAATTGAAAGGAGGAGCTTTCAAGTGCTATTTATGCGGGAAAGAGGGGCACATGAAAAGAAATTGTCCTGAGAATAAGCAGCAAGGAAAATTAGCAAACTTGGGAGAAAAAGGAAAAACAGTGGAGGCCAATGCTGAGAAACACAGTAAAGTAGAAGGTATACTATTTATTTGTAATGTACCCATAGTCGTAGTATATGATACTAGGGCAACTCATTCTTTAATTTCCTATGAATTAGTTAAAATGCTGAAATTAAGTTGCATATTGGTTGAAACCCCTTTACATATACAAAGTCCACTGGGAAGTTGTAGTGTTTTAAACATGATTTGTGTGGATGTGGAATTAAACATAGGAGGAGATACTTTTATGTCCAATTTATATGTTTTAAATTACCCAAACATAGGTGTCATTTTGTGAGTAGACTGGTTAAGGCAATTCAAGGCCATAATTAACTTAGATTCATCCACCTTATCACTGCAAAACCATGGAAGCCAGAGGATCATAATTTTGTGTGAAGTGTCTAAGGGAAGAAAATTGTGTCATTTGATTGATTTGGGTAAAGATATCAGTGAACATATTATTGAGGAAATTCCCATAGTCAATGAATACTTGGACGTTTTTGAGGAGGTTAATGGTGTTCCAAACCATAGGCCAGTGGAATTCCAAATTCATTTAGTTCCAGAAGCAAGCCCAGTGATTAAAAAGCCAACAAGAATGGGGCCAAATGAACTAAAAGAATTAAAGAAACAATTAGAAGAATTATAAAATAAGGGTTTTATAAGACCCAGTAATTCTTGCTGGGGGGCACCAGTGGTATTTGTTAAGAAACAAGATGGTACCTTGAGACTCTGCATAGATTATAGGGAATTAAACAAGGTAACCATTAAAAATAAATACCCACTGCCAAGAATAGATGATCTTTTTGATCAATTGGCTAGAGCAAGAGTATTCTCTAGACTAGATTTAGCATCTGGTTTTCATCAAATGAAGGTGGAAGAATCAAGCATCAAGTACACTGCCTTTAACACTAGTTGTATGAACTTTTGGTTATGCCATTTGGCTTGACCAATGCACCATCATACTTTGTAGATTTAATGAATAGAACCTTTAGAGATTACTTAGACAAATTTGTGCTTGTTTTTATAGATGACATTTTAATTTATTCCAAAACAGTGGAAGAGCATGAAAGTCATCTGCACATGGTTTTGTCTAGACTAAGGGAAAAAGACTTAAAGGAAAAATACTCGAAATGTGAATTTTGGAAAGAGGAAGTGCATTTTCTTAGCCATGTTATATCTGCCCAAGGAATTTCTGTGAACCCCAATAAAGTAGTGCCTATTCAAGCATGGAAGAGGCCAAGCACTGTGAGAGAAGTGAGGTCATTTATGGGGATGGCAGGGTATTATAGGAGATTTATAAAAGATTTTTCGAAAATTTCTACCCCACTTACTAACCTAACCAGGAAGAACCAAGCTTTTGTTTGGTTAGAAAAATGTGAAAAGTCTTTTGAACAGTTGAAGGAGGCATTAGTGAATGCTCCAATTTTAAAAGTACCTCATGGAAATGAAGAATTAGTTGTATAGACTGATGCTAGTGGGTTTGGCTTGGGTGCAGTGTTGATGCAACAAGGCCAAGTCATTGCATATGCATCTAGACAACTCAAACCCAACGAAGCAAGGTATGCCATACATGATCTTGAATTAGCAGCTGTGATATATGCTTTGAAACTTTGGAGACATTATTTGTTAGGAACTAAGTTTAAACTTTACACTGACCACAAGTCTTTAAAATATTTATATTCTCAAAAAGATTTGAACATGAGGCAACATAGATGGGTGGAGTTTTTAGCTGCCTATGACTTTGACATACTCTATACACCAGGCAAAGCAAACAAAGTTGCAGATGCTCTAAGTAGACAGCATGCTAAATTGGCTATGATGATGATAGAAGAGTTTAAGGACTTGTCTTTGCTGACTGAGTTAGAAATTAGGGAGAATGGTGGTGTGCACATGGATGTGCAGATGCATGGTGCACAAGAAAATAAAGGGAAGTTAAGCTTAATGACACTTCAACCAGATTTAATTTTGAAGATAGGGAAAATGCAAGAACAGGATGCAAACTTATTAGAGAAGAAAGCTCTCATCTCAAAAGGGGAGGAAGTGATGAATCACCATATTGATAAAAATGGTTATGTGAGATACCAAAATAGAATGTGTGTGCCAGAGAACATAGAATTGAAGAAGGAGATATTGAATGAATATCACAGAAGTAAATACTCCATACACCCAGGAAACACAAAGATGTACCAAAATTTGAAAAGAGACTTCCGGTGGAAGGGGATGAAATCAGATGTAGCTAAATACATTGCCAAATGTATGACTTGCCAACAAGTCAAGGCTGAAACCCAAAGGCCATCAGGGTTGATGCAGCCTCTTAGTGTACCACAGTGGAAGTGGGAAGATATATCTATGGATTTCAGAGATGGACTGCCTAGATCTAAGAGAGAAAATACAAGCATATGGGTGATAGTTGATAGGCTAACCAAAGTAGCACACTTCATCCCAGTCAAGTCAGAAAGGAAAGCACCAAAATTAGCTCAAGTTTTTATGAAGGAAGTGGTAAAGTTACATGGCATTCCCAAAACCATTGTGAGTGATAGGGATACCATCTTCACCTCAAAATTCTGGAGAAGCTTTCAAGAAGCAATGGAAAGTGAACTATGCTTAAGTACTACCTACCATCCTCAATCAGATGGGCAGACTGCGGTAGTAAACAAAGTTTTGGAGGACATGTTGAGAGCATGTGTATTGGATTTTGGGGGCAACTGGGAAGAATATCTTCATTTAGTTGAATTTTCATACAATAATAGCTTCAAAGCACCATAGGAATGGCTCCATTTGAAGCCTTATATGGTAAGCCTTGTTTGTCACCTGTTTGTTGGGTAGAAGCAGGAGAAAGGGCCATTTTAGGGCCTGAGTATATACAAGAACTAAGGAGAAAATTGAGTTGATAAGGAGAAGAATGACAGCAGCACAAGATAGGCAAAAGAAATTTGCAGACATGAGACGGAGGCAGGTAGAATATGAAGTGGGAAATTTTGTTTTCATCAAAATCTCACCTATGAAAAATGTACTGAGATTTGGAAAACAAGGCAAGTTAACCCCAAGATATATTGGGCCATACAAAATTCTGGAAAGAATTGGTTCCTTGGCATATAAGTTGGAGTTGCCAGAAAACATGCAAGGAATACATGATGTTTTTCATGTATCACAACTGAGAAGGTGGGTACATGACAAGGCAGAAATTCTGGAGACCCCAACCCAAGTGCAAATAAATCCTAATTTGATCTATGAAAAAGAGCCAGTGGGAATTTTAGCAAAGGATGTGAAGAAATTAAGGAACAAATCACTGAAACTGGTGAAAGTACAGTGGAGTCTTGATCCCAGTGATTGCACATGGGAATTAGAAGAAAAGGTTAGGATGAACTACCCTAAGCTATTTTCATATTAGAGGTAATTCTAATTTTTAATTTTCTTTTCTTTTGGATGCATGTATTTTTAATTATTATGATAGAACTAAAAATCTAAGTGGTTTAAGAATACTTGTTTTCTGATTTAAGCTTGAGATTAATGTAAGCTGAAAAAAATTATGGGACACAATTTCTAAAAGGTGGGGTGTATGTAATGACCCAAGATTTTAGAAATTTATTTTGGAAAATATAAATAAGCTTAAAATAATTTTAAGATAGTTTTTTTAAAAACCATTTTTAAGGGAAAGATGAGATAGCTTGATATGGTGTAATAAAATGATGTGCATTGGTGCACAGAAAATACACATGAGTAAAGCTAGATCCCTGGATACTATGAATGAATACATGATGCTATGTATGGAAAATATATATATATATATATATATATATATATATATATATATATATATATATATTTACAGATCAATAAAGAAAACCCTCAAATGTGCTATATGCAGAAATATATAAAAATGTAACTAAGTATACATGTGCATGTATGTGTCGGTATAAAATAATATAGATGTGTATATATATATATATATGATATTGTCTGTAAAACATATATGTAAGTATACTAATTAAGTATTAGAATTCAAACTAGTAAAATGAAACACACAAATATGTTTTTAAATAAAAACAGAAAGAATGAAGGTGTGAAAAGAAGCAATCCTCTTGTGAATAAAATAAAAGGAAGCACCAGATAAGAAAGTGAAGGCTAAAAATAGAAAAGGGAGGAAAACAAAAATGTATTTTGTATGGGCTGAATTAAGAAAGAAGAAAAATATATATATAATATATATTGGAAATCAGATCACACATTTAGCATGCAAATGGACAAGAGAAAAAGCATTTTATGGAAAAGTAAGATTTCTGAAAATAACCAGAGTGGATAACCACTTTTCTCTTCACCAAATTAAGCCGGGGAGGGTAGAATCTTGGGTTCAAATGAATGCAGATAACATAATTTTCTGGTGGGCAAAAATGGCTTTAGCCAATACCCAAAACCCTAAGGAGAACTCTGCATATATATGCAGCAGCCTCCTCTCCTTCCCAGAAGAACTTTGAAAAGAACATATAATAAACACACCATATAAAAATATAAGGCAAGTGAAGGAAAAGAGCTTGAGGCAAGAGGCAGAAGTTTATCAAGTAACTAAGGAAGCAAAGAAGAGAGCTAGGTGAGAAAACTCACTCAAAAATTTAAGGCACTAAGTCCGAATGAAGGCAGCTAGTTCATAAATTAATTTTTCTTAAAAAAAAAAATGTGATTGCCTTTCAGAAATTAAAGATGCTTTAGTACTAGATTGTTGTTTTGTTTGTTTTATTTGTGAATATCTTAAATATGATCAGTATGCATAAATAAGTATCTTAAAAACCCAGATCTCTTTCTGATATGATACTGTCTAGAAATATAAATAAATACCCAGAAAATAAAATGTTGAATATAGGCAAGTAGTGTTGGTTTTGGCTCAACCTAGAAGAATTGATGAGCATGTGAGCTGCAATATACATATGTATATGTGCTGAGGCTTAAGATGGAAAAAAAAGGAATTGGGGGTGCAATAGGTTTGCCTATGTGCTGATACTCCTGATTCAAAGAAAATTCACATTACCCATATACTCAGCAAATAAATTTTGTGATTTAGGAAGCTTGGTCAATCTGAGTTTAACTAAAGCACGAATGTTTGCAACAGAAAAAAAACCTTCTCAAAAGCCATAAACCAATGTTAGTTGTCTATACCTCTTTTAAATTGCAAAGAACATGTTTATATATGCAGAAATCATTTAATCGATACCAATATTTAAATTGCTTGATTGCCTCCATTTGTTTATATGAATGATGTGGAATGCCATGAGATGAATGCTTGTTTTAGTGAAATGATTCACTGAATGAGTTTTCCATGAAAAATTTAAAAGAGAAAGTACTTGAGAACCTGATTAGGAAATGTGGTCAAGATCACTGCAGGGATGACTTGTGTTCTTGAGTAATGCAAGTTGACACATGGCTTGTTTAAGTCCTGAGATCTTTGTGTAATGGAGTGAATTAGTTCATCACAGTGTGTCCATTGATTCATATGATTGCAGATGAGACCAGGGTAGATAAATATATCAAGGAAAGAATATTTAATATGATGAGGAACTAGAGTTTCCCCAGAAATGAAATATGAGGAGGGAATAAATGATTTAACTAATGTTGGTGATTTTTTTCTGTTCTATGTGAATGATTATTTGATTTACGACTGAATTGTATGCATGTATGAATGTGCCATATCTATATAAAGTCTTTGGAAAGAAAGATTAAAGTGAACACATGCAAATGACATATATCATGCACACATGTATTATTTGTTTACAAAAGGAAGAACTTTATGCATAAGTACTTAATTTAATTTAACTTAATTAATAAATTGTTTTAGGGGATTTTCTCATACCAGACATGTGTCTGACCCTAGTGTGCTAATGGCGTCTGGGGTGTCTCATTTATATAGGGGCAGCATCAAATGCTTTTTCAGGAACAGCAGCCTCTAAGTAGGAGTAGGAGCAAGGCATTGAGAAGAAGATTATATCATGCTAGAATTAGATAGATAAGAGCTTAAAAGATGAAATTTGCATGTATTGATATTTTAAAATTTCCATTGTAGTAAGTACTGAATGGTGTTGGATATTGGTTAAGTATTTTGTTAAGAATTTGACTTGTAACTAGAGTTTAAAAAAAAAACTGAATTTCATTATCTCGAATGTTGAAAATCTTTTTATCTACAATTCTGTAAGTAAACTGAGTAAGAATGTTATGTGAATGGGAGGGTTACATTTTATAAATGTATTAGTCAATCTTGAGTCTATGAAGAATTTTAAGTATTGAGAAAGAAGTAACAGATAGGTCTTGAAGAACAATATAGTCAATCTTTCTTTATGACAAGTGAATGCAAAAGTTTAAAAGAATAGGGAAAATGTATTATGTGTCTGCATGTTTTTTTTTAAAATGCAAATTTTACACTATATAAATGTTTTATATCTTATTCTTGAATAAAGGAAGAATCTGTAACATTCACAGGTCTCAGGAAACTCACCCTGGTTTGCATTTCATTTAGTACAGCATCATGACATGAAAAAAAAAATCAAGCTTTAGAAATAAAGTATTTTACTTAAAAAGTTTTCCAGGAAAGAGTTGCATCCCAGGGCAGATTTATAGAAAAGCAAACAAAGAAAATGATAAAGACATATATCATTTTCAGAGCACAAGCACTACACCATTAAATTTTAAAGATAAATATCACACAATTATCTGATTTCTTAGAATCATATTTCATAAGGAATCTACCCAGTAATTAAGACTAAAAATCAGGCTGATGGCCATATGAATGTTATTTTATCACATGTATTGAATATAACTATGTGAGAATTGATTAAATTTAATCAATTAAATTATCCTCTTGTTTTACCATAACTCTGATTTGAACAAGAGGTGCACATGCATCTTCATATGTGTGTGTATATGTTGTGAATATACTGATATGTTTATATTGGTAAAACTTGTTGATCCTGGATAAAGTTTGTTTACTTGAAAAAGGAAAAATGACTCTAGGCTTTAGAAGTATATATATATATATATAGGATAATAAATATATATATCCCTATGTAAAAAAAAAATCCTAAGCAAATTTTAGGTACAAATCGGAAAGGGTCATTTCAACTCAGTGCCCTAAGCTGGACGAGCATGACTAGTCAAATAATAAATGAAAGTAATTAAATATTATCATTTCCTAACAAACATATACATCATAAATAATTATACTAATTTTTGAAAATTATTCTTTTATATATAAAATATAATCCTAGGTAAAATTATTTCGTTTACTGATTTTAAAAATAATACTTTGTTGATTGGCCTTGTTCAAGTATTAAGAAATCCCTGTCAATAACATTAGCTAGACACCTCGTACGAAATTCATAAACCACTCAATGGATCAAACAAAACAATAAAAAATAATTTATAGCAGTAACAACTACTCGCTCTCGTTTATATACATACTCAACTCATTCTAGGGTGTCACTTACCCTATCTCTAATGTGTTCACTCCACCAAGGCCAACGTTCTCGCTTAACCTTCGGCTTCGATACCACTGTAACGACCCACCTTTTCGATCCTCAAAAGTTTACACTAATACATCAATGTTATTCACATGCCGAGCATCCAAGTGCCGGAAATACATATTGTTAGGTAAAAGAAAAGAAGAGATGGAACAGGATCTCACAAAGTGACGAGTAATCTATAATATACCAATGATCCAGATACATAATTTAGTCAGAGTAACTAACCTATCATCAGCCTGAACAGTTATAACATCTTGTCCTTAGAAATGATAATAAATACAAACAAGAAAATACAGTGGAAATAAAACTAAATGAATACACCTTGGAAGCATCCAGCTCGCCTCTTAAATCTCTAAAGCATGCATGACTAAATCTAAAAAAGTACTTAGGTCTGTCTCGAGTAATATAAGAAAATAACACTCGGATCAGTCTGGTAAACCAACGTAACAAACTCAAATCATGTGGATTTTATACTTTAAGAAACATTTCAAAAATAAAGATATCTTGTAAGACCACACCACATATAAACACGGATGGGTTTTTACCTTATGAGAACCAAACCATTTTTATAGAAGATCCAATGATAGTATAATATTAGGGTTTAAAATATGTGTATAACAAAGCTAGAATGGTTACTCATAATTATATTCAATGGTACTAGTTTATACAACTAAAATTGTAAGGCGTGTATTGGAGATTGAATTAAATACATTGACTAGGCACCGAGGTACCACCTGCCATAGTACACCTCTAGAAAAATATACCGAGATCGAAACCTTTCGACCCCTACCAACATAGAGCCGGCTTGCCCCCCTTAACATTACAAGCTGGATTACATCATCCCTTAGGCACGGTGCCAACAAACATTTCACTAGGCCTCAGCTTTAACCTTTTCCATGTGCATGCATACCAAAATCCATAAATAAATTGAGAAATGATGAACTGATGGTAGCAAACTACATAGCTCTATTGCATATCCTCTGGTTTTTTTTCATTACCGGGTTGTGAGGCTTATAAGGCTATGGTTACCTTTTCCTCTTAGAAAATTCCCCTTGGAATGGTAACACTACCCTCCGGGCATAATGCAATGCCAGCATTCATCCAAACAATTTGTTCAGGATATGAACAACTGAAGGCATTACTTTTACTACATCCTTTTTGGAATCATCCTTAGGATTAGTAATAAGTAACCCGTGTACTTCAAAGAACTCCATCTTCGATTCCCATCATCTACAAGATGTCTTCAATTCGAAAATTTATGCTAGTTCGAAGTGGTTTTCAGATAATTCATGTTTATCCGATCCCAGCCTCTCTGAACCGACAACCAATAGATTTTCGATAAACTCAGTTTCGATTATTTTGAAAATAACAATACATAAGAGCGAAGATCACCTCCTAAAAGATTGGGGTCGGATTTCCTTATCATTTATCCTAGAATAGCAAAACGAGTTTATAAGTACAGTATAGCATCACTTAAGATAACTGTAGCGTATAGTTCCCATTTTTCTTCTAGATATTTCCAGAGTTATATTTGATCCAGATTTGATAATTGGTTATTTAACTATCAAATAAACAAAACAATCAAATCAAAAATTTATTTTCAAATGGAAAACCAAGCATGACTAAGCACATAAGCAACCACTAAGCCTTTTTTAATTGATCCTTTCATTAAAATCACTTTGTAAACACTTAATATTAAAATACCATTTACCAAAGATATACATAATTGTACTACTCATTTATTTTTCATCTATACTTTTTCAACGCTTGGAAAAATATCCATATTTCAACAGTATAAGTAAACTCATAAAACATTATCCTTTAATACTTAGACATTGTATTCACATACATATCTCAACTATATAAGTAAATTCTCAAATCTTAAGGAAGATTTCATATTTTTCCAAACCATGTTAAATTGGGTCAAAACAACTGTCACTTAAAAACATTTTTTTTACTATAAACCAAAATCAATTTTCTTTTTTATGTAAGTAAATAGATAGTATGGAAATTAGACCAAATATACTTACCCCCACTTTTAGATTTCAAACATTGCTATCCCTCGACTAACAATGAAATTAGATAAGTTAGAGAACTATCCTTGCCTCTCGATATACATTCTTAATTCTTAGGATAGAGACGATTTTTCATACCTCGGAATTTGGTGTTAAGTATGAAAGGAATACTTTCCATACCACCATAAGTTATAAAGATCATTTATGGAAATCAAATCTCTGACACTTATCACGTTTCTTATATTTTGACTTACTCCACCCCTTGCCTAGAAACTATGCTAGGAAAGTTAGAACCTTGCTAAGACACCCCAATTCTAGATAACACAGGTAGAGGATCGTTCTAGTCGTCTGCGTTTAGTGCCAAGTATTGGACTACTAAATTTCCACAAGTAACACAATTTGTATATGGAAAATAAGATTTCAAATACTTAACATCAATCATTGATTTCAAGCTTAAAATTATCCTTCAGATAACAATGAAGTTGTTCAGGTTGGGGTACTATTACCAAACCTTGACTTGACAATATTCTTATCTTTAGGATAGGTAGAAGTCTACCTACCTCAAAGTTTAATATCAAGTATAAAACTCCTTAATTTCATGTATTTCATTTAAAACAACGGGTTATAAACCAAATTTATTTCCACTTAAAAATTCCTCTTATAATCCCTAAGACACCCTTTAAATTTTGCATATCAAATCCCACTTGGAAATCCTTATTTTAAAACCAGATTTGATTTAAAAACGATAGATCTTTTCTTTATACACAAGTTAACACTTACTTTATTGTATAAAATAATTCTTTTAAACCTCTTAAATAATTTCGAATCCCTTTAAACATTTTAAACCAAGTTTCAACTTACTTTCAAACCATAATTCGAAACCATCACCATTTAAAAAGAATTCAACTTTGAAAAATAAACCGATTTCCTTTAAATTAACCACTTGTTCAAATATCTCAAAATAAATCTTTATTTCATAAATTTCTTTTAAAATACTTATATAACCTCCATAAACCATATTAGAAAAGAATTTGTGAATTATCTAAAATAGATAATCTATTATATTTTATAAAAATCATAGATTTCCAAACTACATAGCGATTATCGCTATATGGACCATAACTTTCAAAACTTGGTTTTATAAATAAAATAACTTTTAAACACAACTTATTTCTATATTTAAAACCATTATAAATAAAGAAAACATTTTACTTTAAAATATTAATAAGTTAAATTCAATTTAATATCCATAACTTTTCAAATCCGGCAAGAGGCTTAGCGACTATTATGGCTTTTAGATAAAACAACTATTTATTTTTATATTTAAATGAGTTTAACTTTTAGATTATATAATAATTCTCAACTTCACATCATATCACATCACAAGAAGTATAGAGATCATATGTACAACATTATATAAATGGAAATTCAATAATGAAACACAAATAAAATATATGACATCAAAATGCCTTTATAGCGACCATATTATATGATCACTTCCATTTCAACTCCAAGTCCCCTACTAATATATATGTGCTTTGTTCAAGGCTATAAATCAAGTCCAAACACCACATTTACATATGCTCCAAAAAATAAGTCCATAGTCCATATTTTCAAATATATTACATGTGCCATTTAAATCAACAGATCAAAGTGCTTTCCGCAGCATTACAACATATAATATCATAATAACAAGTCAACTAACAACTATATATTTTAAACATCACACAAGATATAATGTTTATGTTTAAATTATATATTTTAAAAGGGAAATTTTTAGAGTAAGAAATCTCTCTTCTAAACCATACCGACGACCATGCAAAGCCACCATAATCAAGGAACAACCTCTTACCATCATTGAACCACCCAAGATCTAACCTTTAGCTTCAAAACACCATGTCGCCACCCCCTCCCCGCTCCCCCCCACTGCTTGCCTTATTTCTCAAGGCTTTAAAGGGTAGCCCTCCATTTTTATTTTATTTTTACTTTTTAAAAAATAAACAACTTTCTATAGATGATACAAGACTATGGTTAAGAGTGGAGGATATTATAGAATATTTGAATGAGTTTTTAGAAAGAAAAGTGAAGAAAGAAGAAAGAAGAAGAAGCTATTTTTGAGTTTTCTTCCAGAACTCTCTTTTTAAACTTTTTAAAAATAAAAATGAAATGAAAGGAGATAGAAAAAACATAATAACCCATGTGCCTTTTTTACTTTGATTTGATGTGTACACAAAAATGTAAGCATTTACATTTTTAAATAAAGATGAAAAAATTTCTTTCTTAATTACACTACTTAATCAAATTCTAGAACTTACTAATGACCTTCGATTTAATTAATCTATTTGATATACTTTGAATAATTATTATATTTGTTCATATATGTGCAATAAAATTCTACATATTTTCATCTTATATAAAGTCGAAACTCCAAAAAGCCGCCTCCGGTTACATTTTTAGTTTTTCATCGAACTTTATTTATGTAAATAAAATTCAATAATGAATTTCCTATCATTAGTTATTAATTAAAAAAGAGCTATTTGACTGTTAAAAACCATTAATTGAATATCTAAAGTTAATTAAAAATTCTCAAATCAAAGTGATAAAATTCTGGATCGTTACAGAAGTACCCATCAAATGCGTCTCATAAGAACCACCAAAATTAGTTATGGATTATGTGAAATAAAAGAAGCTTAAAATCATTTTAAATATAGGAAGGGAAAGAGTAATTGTAACAACCATGCTTTCTACGCCGTATATATTAATAAACTTTATTAATATAAAAGAAGTTTGAAATTGAATTGAGACAATTATATTTTAAAAACAAATTTTTAGTTGATAAATTCTAATTAATAAAGGATATTATCATAATAAATTAAATTAAATTAATAAATTATTTTTAAATAACTTGTTGAAATCAAATAAAATGTTTTAGTCAATATAAACCTTTTTAAGGTCTAAATAATTTTTCTAAGATTGGAATAATTGAGAAATAAATTTATTCTGTAGTGGTGTAAGGACCCATAAATTTATCACTTTCATAAATTACATCTATATTTGAAATATTAAAAACTAGATTTTACAACACAAACTATAATGTTTTGAACCATAAATAATGATGGTAAACTTGTTTTAAAGTGTATTAACAAATATAGATATTTGAGATTTTCAGTAGAGAAATGACGAAAATTAGTTTTTAGAAAAATTGAGATTTCTTAATATTAGCATGCATGGAACTAGATATGTACACTTATTTAACCATTTAAGCTAGAATGTGAAAGAAAAAATATGTGGGTCTTACCAAAAAAGGATAGGCTTATTTTGGAAAATACATTCAACCAACTCCAATCCTTTTACTAATTAACATCCTAGAAGATTTCACAAAACCTTTATCTCTGAGTTTTCGACTTTTTGGGAAATATATTGGCGAATGAATTAGTAGTTGTTTTTCTTGTTTATTTAGTACCCACAGTAGTTCCTATCCCTGTCATGTTTCTTGGATTATTTATGAGCGGTATTCAAGCTCTCATTTTTGCAACTTTTGCCGCGGCTTATATAGGGGAATCCATGGAGGGTCATCATTGATTAGTTTTCAAAACAGTCTTTTTTTTAAGCTTACCCCGACCGAGGCAATGCATGGTTCAAGAAAATATACTTAGTTCGGTAACATATACATATATAGATAGAAATAAGAATTATTTATTTTATTTTTAGGAATAAATTATATTTATGACATCATGGGTGTCATCGATTTTATATATTTTATGTAATTTTAAAATTAAGTTTAAATTATTAAATAATTGTTTTAAAATGATAATAATTCATTTTAATTAATAATATAGTTATAATAAATCATTTTATATAATTTTATTAAAATTGGTACTTTACTTGAAAATATAAGAAAGTTCATAACGCTTTATCGATATAACAGCACTTTTTGCAAACACTTTTTTAATATTGGCTTATATGGTTTTATGTGATCATTTTTATTAATTAATAATGGTGAGAAATTATTTTTCAAATTTTATTTATATTTATATGTAATTTAATTAAAAAGTGAAAATATAACTGAAAATCGGCTTTTAGGTTTTCAACAGTTCAACGAACAGAAATTGTTCAAAGTGATTGCAATATTGTTTATATGTCTTGTGCACATATATAACATACACATGCATGTCCTAACATATACATATACGCATGTATACATTTAAATACATATGCATGCATACATATGTACATAAGAAAAAATATCAAGATATTTTACCAAAAACAAAATAAAACTTCCCATCACCTTATATTTTTATACACCACATGGGGGTAGTGTATGGGAGGAGGAATACACGGCCGTACATGAAAGGAGAGGAGGCGGTGTGGGTAAGGGGTAGTTTGGTAATTTTTCCTTTAGTTAATTTTCTTATTTTTTCCTATAATTACCCACCCATTCTCTCATAATTTTATACACAAATCTTCTTTATATTCTCTTTCTCTCAAGATATTTTAATGGCTATATATCGTAGACAAATGATGGTGAAAATTATAGCAAAGATGAAGTAAATTTATATAAGTATATATATTATCAATCAGTTTCAAAAACAAGTTCAAACTCCTTCTCCTCCTTTCTTATCCATTCGGCCACCCTCCATCACCATGACTGAACATTCACCCTCTCTATCATATGCAGTGCACTTCTTAAGGAAATCGGGATTGATTCCATAAGCTTCGGTGATATAGTAGAGGAGCTATAGTCAAATTTGAGAATATAGAAACGAATGAAGGTGAGAAGCTACTAATTGTAAAATCCATAATGGTATGATATGATTTCTATGCTTGTTTATGACAGTTTTTTCATTTTTTTTGGATGTGATAATATGCTTGTCTGATTGTGGAAAATATTCACGTTAAATACATGTCGAATTTACACAAAGAAAATCACTTTCCTATATGAATTATAAAGGTATCACATAATAGTTTAACCTCTTCAAACATGAATAAAAAAAGGTTTAAAATGGTTTATAAACATTAAAATTTATTTCTACAAGTTTGAAAAAGCTTGGAAAATGGAGTAAAACTAAGCCATCGTGTTTCGGCAGTTCGCGATTTTGCGACCTGAAAAGTTAAATGGGAGTGTAGAATGTAATATAAGTCTGAGTTCTTTGTAACAAGAATTTTCTAGACCATAATGAGTATAGTGTTCAACAAAAGAAGAAAATCAATATTTCATTTGGTAAAGTATGAGATATGTTCAAATGATGATTTTTAAAAACGTCACGTTTTTAAAATTCGAAAACCAAAGTGGTAAAGTCTTGAAAATTGATATTTTTAAATCTTTAAAAATATGAAATAAATTCCAAAATTATAATAATATGTTTTTAAAAGGATTTGAGTTATTAAAATGGACATATGCATAATGAAATTAACATTTTTGATCAAAGAAGCATTAAAATATTATTCGCAGCACATTTTGGTAACTTTTGAAATTAAGATTTTAACTTAGGATTTTCGTCCCAAATCTTTTGAAAATGTTTTTCAATTAATAAATCAAGAATTTTAAAGAGTTTAGAGTTGATCAAATAACTTGACCGCCTAATGGGTAATAATGGCATAATCTCTAAACTCGAGCTTGAACAACCAGCGTTTGGGTTCCGCTCTAGCTATCCGGTCTGGCTTGACGGAGGGGATAGTAAATTTGATTTACTCGGACCACATCTTTTTAGATAAAAAGAAATTTGGAACTTTCCAAAAGTTAAACAAGTTTTAAAATAGAATTTTGGTTGTTAAAGAACACATTCTAGTTAAACTCCATATTAAATTCTAAGGAGGGTACTCAAACTATCCGTATAAATTTCAAAGGTGATTTCACCGTCTTTCGATGAACAGTACATGTTGAATATAGAAATTAGTATTGGGTATGATCAGTCTAAAATTTACGAATCCTTTTTTATCCAATACTAGCTAGTTTGGGTTTACAATAACGATGTCTTAAATAACATTGTTTTTAACCCATTGAAGATATGTGTTGGAAAAGTGAAATCTTCATTAAGATTTGAATTATACTTTTCCTATGTAATTAAAGTTTAAATGTTTTGGTATTTCCAAAGTTAAAAAGGGGTTTTAACTCACTAAAGAAACGATAAAAGAGGTTTAATTATCCCGTACATGCTGAAACTGAATATGATTTAAAGTGTATATCTCTAAAAAGATATTTTATTTAGATAAAAATATTGATTAATTGAATAATAATCATCTACATACTTGAAATCTTTTATCGATAATTGGTTCAGAGGAACCAGGGTCGGATTTGGGTAATTCCTATTTGAAAAGCACGTCGAACCAATATATGTTCGAAAGTGAAAACATGTTAGAGAAAATGATTTTAAAGATGGATATCTTCTTAATGTAGGACTTCTTGCCACTAGTCTCGTAATTCCATAATATATGGTGGTAGTAGTGCTTAGTTCTGAAAATCTTCGATGTAAGGACTGCTCGCTACTAATCCTAGGGTTGATTCCTGGCAGGATGTAGTAGGAGAGTGCCTTCAGTTTTACCAAAAGTTTTTTATGATCTTTTTGTTCAAATAACAATTAAGGTGAAGCAAGGTGTAGGAGGGCGAAATCTCTGATGGGTGCTGGGTGTCCTATATCTGGACAACTTGTTTGAACGAATGTCCGACATTGCATTTCTAAGAACCATGTACATTGGTTTTTACAAATGTACATCTGTTTAGTTTTATAGGAGGCAACCCCTCTTATACTTAACACCCTTCTGTGAGACGTACAAGCTTAGAGGTTGTACTTTTGTGGAATTGTTGGAAATGGCAATGTTGTGGCATTCAAAGTGGGATTTATTCTGTGAAAGGTAAAATGTTACCTTAAGCCTCGCACATCAGGATTCAAAAAAACAGGGTAAATGTGGTAGGGCTAAGTGGGTCGCTCCCATAAGGATATGGTCATCACCTTTCTAGATTACCTTCTATATTTCGGGTTTGTTGCATATGCCGTGGCCACGGATAGGTAGCAACGATCGGACTGATTGCGATTTGGTACTATCTATGGTAAAGTTTGGCCAGTTATGTGTTGGTAGAGGTTGGAGCCTCAGGTGCATCCTTCTAGAGATATACCGTCGAAAGGTAGTTCCTTAACATGTCATTGCATGGAATTCATTCTCCAATATGAGCCTTTGCGGTTTTAGTTGTAGAACCTAATATGTTGGAATTTAATTATGTAACAATTTTAGCAAAGATTTTATATATTTATTTGAGTTTTTTTTCAAGGAATATCATTAAAAATAATATTTATGATTTGCATAGCAAATGGTTTAGTTATCATAAGGAAAATACCCGTCCATGTTTATATGCAACGTGGTCTTACGAGATACCATTTATTTTTAAAATATCTATGCTCTGAGTTTTCTCACACCAGATTATAACTGACCCGAAGTTTATTTTCTTTTCCCCTAAAACTCTAGGTCCCTATTTTTTCGGGTATCCAAGTAGTTTAGATTTAACTTGGAACATTTTGAAGGAGCTTGGAATAGGAGTTGTGTTAGAATCTACAGTTTATGTTTCAATGATAGCAACTATACAATCAGATGCATATATAGACTTTATCAAGATTACGAGTATATACTATAAGCAGACACCATGATCGAAGATATTGAGACTCAAAGAGAAACAAAGATTCATTGACCATACTAAGGTTATTCTACTACAAAAAAGTCCTAGATAAAATATTGTTAAGGTCTCCTTGAGTATACCCACAAAAATCCGTGATAAGTCTCAAGCTAAAAATTAAAACTACTCACAGACGTCTATCATTATACCACAGACGTCTGTCATGGCAAAAACGATAACGACTCGGGGTTATTGACACTATTATTTAGATAATTTTCTAATTTAATTATTGATAATATAAATTTTTATTAGTCAAACAAATAATAAATTATGGTTAATATATATATATTATATATATATATATATATTTGGGAAGGTATGGTTTGAAAATCTAAAACTTTAATCTCTTAAAAATATTTAAATAGAAACTCCACTTTTCTATTACAAGATGCAATTATATATATGTATGTATGTATGTATGTATGTATGTATGTATGTATGTATGTATGTATGTATGTATAAAATTGCGTATATATGCTTAGCTTTGATATAAAAAATTAAAATAAAATATATGTATATAAGAGTAAGAATAAATACAGAAGTGGCTAATATTTTTGTTTGTATGTAATATAAGTGAAAATTTATATAAATGAGACAAGGCCTAGGCATGTAATATATATATATATATATACACATATATATTGTGTAAGATAAAATAAGACAAAAACTATGTTTATATACATATGTAGTATACATGTATATTTTAACAATATATACATGCAAACACCTAAGGGGACATGGCATTAAATGCACATCCTCTCAAGCATATATTATATCAAATCCTCCTTTCATTTATTAAATCACTTTCATTCAAATCAGTTCATTGTTGAAAATAAATTAAGAAAACACAAAAGAAAATAAAAGATAAAAAACTTACCGTACATAAGAAACTACAACCATTCTCTCTATAAATATGCTCTGCCTTTGTTTACAATTTTTCATTCGAACAGAACAAAAAATGAAAGAATGCAGGCTGCTACTTAAAAACTTAAAGAAAAACTAAAAACCAAACTCTCAAGCTACAATAAAAGATCAACAGAGAAGATCAAAAACCAAAGCAAGCAAATATTTTTCAAAAACAGTGTCTTTATTTAAGAAGGAAACATTGATTCTAAATCCTTTTATACTATAGTATATGCTTGGCCATGGGAATTTAAGTGTTGTTTGATATATATGCTTGTACATGAACATACGCGCACACACACACACACACTCATGTATGAATACAACTAAGTGTTATAATCAGAGAAGCTCAGGCATGTACATTTCTTTCTTTACCTTTGTTATGTATGTTTAAATAATGTCATGCCTATCTTCAAAAAGCCCTATCTCTCACCCTTATCAGATTTAGGTTATGATCTTAAAAGGAAAGATGTCTGCTTTTGACTATATTTTGTTATAAAATTTGTTTTATCAAATATTATCAAGTGTAAAGGATTTATAGTATAATTTACAATAAGTTAACCAAATTGTAAAAATTCGAATGTCATGTTTTAAACTTTTTCTTATATGAAGTGATCGACACTCGAAATGATGAATTTTAGTGGTCGTTTCACGATTTTTAGTTACATATGCGATGAGATATAAAGAGATGACCAGTTTTTGGCATTTGGTCAAATTCCGGCAAGGGTGTCGGTGGAGGGGGTCGGTGTTTGGTCAGAAGGTAGCTCAGGAGAATGGAAGCATGGAAAAAATGGCATTGTATTTTACTAGGTGGCGTTGTGGTCAATCGGAGTTGATATAGGGTTTAAGGGGAGTTTTTGGTCATGGTCGGGTTTGAGTCGGTGGTGGCATCGCGGTGGAGTTCTGGGGATTTAATATAGGGGGAAAAGGATGAGGGGATGGTGGCGAAGATGTTAGTGAGTTTTGCCGTTGCCAAGTGGTTGGAGATGACCGGACGAGGAAGGAGGTTGGGTGCCTTTCCGGCGGTGGGCTCGAGTTTGAGATTTCAATTTATTGTTGGACGTGGAAAAATTTAGGTGGCCAGTGGTGGGAGGTCGGATGTGATATGGGGAATGGTCGGAGGTGGACGGTGAGTCATCGTCGGTGTGTGCACGTGCACGGCGTAGGACTGTGTGATGGTCGAAAGAAAAGAGAAGTGGAAGAAGGAAAGAAAAAGGGAAGGAGGGAAGAGTGGTAGAAAGGAAGAGAGGCAGGTTTTTTTTCCTTTTTGGGCCAATGGGCCGGTCTTGTTTTTTAAAAAATGTATAAAACCTATAAAATACAAAATATATAAACTTTTAAATATAAAATGTTATAAATGTTCTAACCCAAATCCTATAAATTTTAAAACATTTATCTTCTTTAAATTAAAACATTAAAGAAGCTTGTAATTTATCCTATCACCTAAATCATGCATGCCTAAATTATTTTGTTAAGTTGGTAGTGTAAAATTTAACTAATTTTAATAAGTAAAGTTAATAAACAAATTTAACTTTTAAGTGGATATATCCTAAGTTAATTTGTATGAGATAAATATTGATGGATTTCTAAATTTAATAAAATTAATAATAAATAATTTTGTAACTGATTTTAATTATAAGTAAGCAGAATTTAAAAAATATTTAATCTTGTTTTTAAGTTAAATAGATGATGGTTGTAATTGGTTAATATAGACTATAAATTGTTTAAATAGTTCAGATTATGTGATCTGTCTTGATTTCTCTAGTGTATTCATTTCTGTTGTTCTGTGATGCAAAGTACCCTGGTAGATTGAACAGTTAAAAATTAAAACGTTGAGACATTTTGTTGGAAATAAATATCGGTAGTGAAATTTCCATATGAATGTTGACATCCTGAAACTGAATTGTTTGTTTAAACAACTTGGCCTTTAAAATCTGTTGTTTGAATTCGATGAGACCGGGATCGGATATTAGTATTATATAAAAACCACATCGATCCAAAATAAATGCTGAGTTGTGAAGATTTTAAGGAAAGATCCGGAATGAAGATTTAGAGCGTAAGGGCTATTTGTCGCTAACTCTGAGGGTGATTCCAATATGAGTGTAGTGGAGATAGCACCTTCGATTCCGTTCGAACCTGGAACGGACTTGTATAGAAGAATGCTGTCAGAACATCGTCATTGGAGGACGATGAGCATTCCAAGTGAATGTGTTGTAAAAAGGTAATCATAGCCTCAAGACTCATCAATCGGGAATGACTAAAACATAGGAAATGTAGCAAGGCTAAGTGGGTCGCTCCCAAGTAGGGTAAGGTTAGCCCTATCTAGAGTCCCTTTTATTCGGCTATGTGGCGGTTGCTGATCCCAACCACGGGGTAATCTTATTCGGGCTATCCAGGTTAGGGGTAGTCCGTACTTGTCTAGCAGGGGATCCTTGAGTGATCCTCGGTGTTATTTTTCTAGAGATGCACCGTGACGGACAGTACCCCAGTAGCCCAGTCATTGTATGGAACCCATTCTCCAATAAATACCTCTGGTTTTGATTGTGTACCTATTATGCTGAAATTTAATTAATGTAACAATTCAACTATGTGAATAATTTATTTGAAAACCCTAGACATTATTATAATATCATTGGATTTTCTATGAAAGTGTTTTGGTTATCGAAAGGGAAAAACCCGTCCGTGTTTATGTGCGGCAATTCTTACGAGATACCATTGATTTCAAATAATTTTCAGTTTAAATAAATTTAACCATTTTACTCACACCAGACCCATGTTGACCCAGGGTTTATTTTCTGTTTTTCCTAAACTCTTGGGTACTCAATTTTTTATGAGTGGCCAAGTGATTTCAGGTATGCTTCGACATATTTTGGAGTAGGAGTTGGAGCAGGTGGCTTCAACGTATCTGGCTATATCTATATTCCACGGTATTAGTATATATGTATGTATATTGGCTTGTAATGAATAGATAGGTCATTACGACTGTCTGGTATGATGTATATATAATTATGACTCTGATGTATTGTACTAGTGACTATATGATATATGTCATGTAATATATATATATATATATATATTATATAAAGCAATTACTTGGTCAACAAATTCAAAGTGAAGCCTTTTTCGGCTTCCCTGAAATAACCCTCTAATGCATTCTAGCAATTGGTTAATTTGGGTTATTTAAGTAAATTCCAAAAACTTAGTGGACATAATCCACTTCCATGTTCTCCTCTATAATGCATTTCTCTCTCCCAATTGATAGTAACCGAGCGGCAAGGGATCAATAGAGGAAAATGTTGGACAAATTGCAGCAAGGCCTAATTCCTCAACTGTAAGGTCCATAAGGTTTCCAACTTTCTTCAATAATTTGGTTGCTATGTTTTTTTTACATTCTTATCGGATCGAAATCAATTTTTATTTTCTATTTGGAGAATTATATTCGACTTTGACTGCTTTTTTTTCATTTATCTTTCTTTCAAATTTTAATTTTAGAGAACTAACTATAGCTTTGTTTCTTCTTCCTATTTCTATCCTGAAGATTTCCTAATTTGGGGATTATTTACCATTCATTTTCGAAGATTTGCCGTTTTCTCATTTTATCTAGAGATTACAAACCTTCCTCAAATAACAAAGGGAGATAGTAGTTATGCACGCTGGATCTAAGCTCCTCAAAGTCGGCTTTGCCGCACCTGACCAGTACCCACATCTGGTAATTTTTCTCTTGATTTCTTAACTATCCACATTTACAGTCATTTGATGTGATTTTTGCTGTAGCATAAGATTCTATCTTCCAAAGTATACATATAGATAATACCCAAAAAAATGTAATGCGTAATTGGAAAGCTAAGGGGATACGATTAAGGATGGAATCAAGGAGAAGGAAGTGACAGTGGATCCTATAGCGAGGTGTTTTGTGAAAGATTGGGTCATGATGGAGGGTTTGTTGCATCATGTTTTGTATACTTCTCTTGGTTGGGAAATTGGAGACGAGGGCAACGCCTTATTTGCCGATCTACTCTCTACCCCTAAGGTATTAAATTTTTTGAATTTAACCTAACGTGTTCATCTTTTTTATTTGTTTATAAATTTTCCACACAGTTTGTTTTCACTGAAGCATATTTCCTTCGTGCTAAAATTTGAATTTTTTTACCAAAGTTCTAAGTAATGAAGACTTCACTTACCCGAGGTTATTTTCATTTGATTATGGCCTGCAAATTATACAAAGTAATTTGTTGCCAAGTTTTATTCATGCAACAAAATTTTCATAACAATACACATAAACATTGAATAAAACGATCATATCTTCATCTTCTACTGTCTTCCCATTTCAAACTTTTAATCCATTCATAAGAAAATATGGAAATATTCAAAACTAATGAATACTGAAAAGAATATAATGAACCTCGAGATGCAAGTTTTTAGTCACTGTTAGCCAGCTTGCCCCAACTATCTCCATAATTAACCTATGCAGTCATCTCTACTACTAATAAATAAAATTCATTGAACTAATTTACTCGGTGTCTTTTTGAAATTCAAAAAATGCCCTTGCTTTCTGTTTACATATTTGCGCTCAAACAACAACGTATACAATAACACAAACAACCCTCGTATGGAGCACGGGCCCATACTAGTAATAGATAATTTTTTTGACGACCCAAGATTTTTGGATATTTGAAATTTAAATATTTAATTTATTTTAAATATTTGAAAGATAGTTTAACTTGAATTTCAAATATCGCTATTTATTGAATATTGTAAATATTGAATTAATAACTGGAAATCAGGAAAATTGTTGAACTGGGAGTTCCAGGCTTGTTAAAAATAATTTGAAAACTTGTAAAATATATATTAATGATAGTGAAGATAAGGAATGCCTTAAATTTGAACTTAAAAGCGTTTTGCTCAGTTTAAAAAATATATTGTTTAAATTGAATTTAAAAATAGCCTTTCGAGCCACAGTCTCGGAATTCGACGAAACTAGTTCTCTTGGATCCGTAATAGTGTATTATTATCGGATTTCAATTTTCGTAGTGTTTGGAGTGATCATTTGGCCGTACGGTAGATAAACGAGCTATAATTACTGGGTTCAAAAAGCTATCTTCTCCATACGATCGAATTAGGACTCGAAACCTTTTCCCATGCGTTCGAAATAGGGGTATAATATTATAAACACCAGACGGTCTCGACAGGAGATCGAGATTTTGAGTTGCGTTAATCAAGACAATTTAAATTAAAATATATGGATATTCACATGCAATAGACATATCCACCACCTGTCCATCCTGAGGACACGTTGCCTGCATCTTCTAACACGTGTTTTCTTTCTTCTGTACATTTTACACGCCTATTTAAAAAGAAAATTTGACTGAGAAAAATTAAAGAGAAATCGCGTCTTCAGAAAAAAATACGGATGATCTCTCCTCTCTCTCATTTCCATATTTTGCCCTGATTCTTCAAATCAAATTGAACTTAAAAAAAAGAGTAGGAATCGAATCGATCTGTATTCGAATCGAGTTGTAGGCTTGGCGACTTCATTCGATGGAGATGGCGCAACCTGGAAGTGGCGGCCAGATGATCGGCGAGGGCCGGCTCGCTCGCGCGTACGATGTGAGGTCGCGACGAAGACGGAGCAGCAGGTCGTCATGGCAGGATTCTGTTCGAACCTGGGTGGCTGGCCACGATGGCTTGTTCGAACATCTCTAGGAGGCTGTGGGTTCGATGTCACAGGCGAGTTCGACGCGGGAATGGTTAGGGTTTCAACATTTTTAATCCCTGCACGAGGTATTTTTGGTTTTTTTTCTTCTGGATATTGTATTTGCAGATTTTTATTTTTAATTCTATATATATGCATATATTTACAAAAAGAAATAATGTAATATAAATGTAGAATATGTGTATACATGCCTGTCTCAATTGATATATATATATATATATATATATATATATATGCAGAAAGAAATATATATACGGTAGAAATATATATATATATATGCAGTTTTTTTTAATTTTATATGCATGCTAAAAATATGATTTTTACAGTTAAGTACAGTAGTTCTTAATAACACACACATGTATATATATATTTATAAGTTTACAGTAAGCTACAAATTTATTCTATTTTTTAGTTTAATAATTATATACACACACATTCATAATTAAATATAAATAGATAAGACAGGAAGAGATACATGCATAAGATTTTGAAATACAAAAGAGTTTATATAAAGTTAGATTTTTAAGCCTATATAAAATATTTTTATATATGCAGTTTAGAAATGAACATATATACCAGTTTATTTTAATAATGTATATTAGTGATTAATGTGGTTAATAAGCTTATTTAAATTATTTGGTTACTAAAGGATATTTTAAAGGGAAAATTGGTTTAAACTAAATTATTAGTTGATTAATTTATTAAAAGGGAATTTATCATTCAATTTGTTTGAGTATTAATAAACTGTATGAATGTTTATACAAGGTCTAAAATCATGGAGAAACAAGTCGAGATGGAAGTGGGTTGCAAAAAAATCCAAGGTGAGTTAATCTCACTCATCTGGATCACTGTTAATTTAAATAGTTCGAATTTAAATGATTGGTTGATTGTTTAAATTACCTGGATGTGATATTATATATATATATATATATATATATTGGAGTGATTGATATTCCCACATATATAGTGGATGAGACCCTATGTGCCCCATATAATAGCGAATCACCCCATATACGTCGATATTCCACATCGAAGTGGAACTGGTATTTTATATTGCGCTAACATCTGTGGATGTAGGAAAACAGGTTGGAGGGATCCAACTGGATTCCTCCAAAATATTTAGATTGTTTAAATATTCTGTATTATGAATTATTGGATAATCTATGATGGTTACACCAGTAATTGGAAATAATAGATGCTATGTTTGATTGAATATATTTACGTATACTGAGTTATCAAAAATGTATAGACTGGATTTTTGAAAAGAAAATAAAAGAGAGAATTTTTAAGTAAAATAATCATAGGCAATTTGTAGGATCTAGATTAACCCTAGAGGGGGGGGTTAATAGGGTTATAGCAATTTTTCTCGATTTAAACACAGAAACAAACTGCAGAAATAAATATGCTGAAAAGTAAATCACACACAAAATTTACCCAGCTTCGGCAACCCCTACCTACTGCTGCATTCCCAGATTTCTATTAGAATTAAACAGTATCATGCTTACAAACACTCTACTAGACTCGTAGACCCTTTTGCTCCCGCTAAAAAACACTCTACTAGACTCGCAAACATTTGCTCCCGCTCACAAACACTGTACTAGACTCGCACACCCTGCTCCCGCCTATAGAGTTTCGTTTACTCGCAAACTCTGCTCCCGCCTATAGAGCTTTGCTTACTCGCAAACTCTGCTCCCGCCTACAGAGCTTTGCAAACTCGCACACCCTGCTCACTGAACTAATTCTAACTAGACAATCTGACACTACCTATTCCCTAGGTGGTGATTTACAAAGGTTTGATTTGAAAAGTAAAAACAACAATTAAAAGACACAATAACCCTAATTAAAAAATTAAACTAAAGCCTCTAAATAACAAGGCCGGCCCACTCTTATTCTTTAACCAGTTCCTTTTTCTCTTCTTTGGCCTGTTCCTTTTCTTTTGGCTTGTGAGAATAATGGTCGTTCCTCTTTTGCAACTAAATTAGGGCTTCGGCTTCTTTTGCTCCTTGCTTTCAAAATTAGGGTTGTGCAAATTTGAAGCGTCGCTCGAATTCCTCGATCGAATAATGATTGACGTGCTTCCTTGATCGATTTGAGACCTCGTTGCTCACCGCGGCTGCTTCATTGATCGAATTCCTTCCCTGCTTCGGTATGTAATTAAATGCTTTTGCTTTTACTTATTTTATGCTTGCTTGAATTCGATGGATTTGAAAGCCGATGATGAATGGGTTTATATAGGATTTGAAATCCTATTTTTGCGTTCGTATAAGTTTTGTTTGAATCCGTCTATTTATTTTCTCTGGCCGCTTGATTATGCTTGGATGCTTGAGATTTTACTGACTTCTTCAGTTTTGTATAAATTGATATTACTTGGTTGACACGGTGTTGATTCATTGCTTGGTCAATACGGCGTTGATCTTGACTTGGTTCGATTTGCTCCGGCCTTGACTTTGTTTGATAATATCTGATCATTGCTCTGATTTATTTGCCTTGTCTTTCTTGTTGACTTTGGTATGATCACGGTTTTGATTTTGTGACTTCTGTATACTACGGCTCTGACCATTTTTTGTGTTCATCTCTGATAGCACTTTCCAGTTGAGTTCGAGTTGTTTCAATGTGATGTTTACACTGTCTTCATATGCCCTTGACTTTGTTATACCTTGTTATGCATTGCATTGATGATTTTGTTCTTCCACTGTTGTATACATGAGCTTGATACTGTAAAATTCTTGTTGCACCTTGGTTGTTCACTATGTTGCATTCATGAATTTTCTGTCTTAACTTCACTGTGAATTTGGTCTTTGTTGTAACTGGACATGTAACGTTGCTGTAGCATGTACTCGAGTCATGGTAGCATTTGCATGCTCACTTGGTCTCTGATCTGATGACATTTGATTCTGATTGCTTGCATTACTGGTCTTTGTATCATCACCGCTTCATCATGTTGCATGCACTTCATTTTGTATATTGCTACTTGTCTCTGAGTCTTTACTTGACATATGTGCACTGTGTATTATTTCAATTATGTTGGTTGCTGTGCACTTTTGTGCTTTGGCCATCTTTGTTTCAGTGCTTCTCGACATTGAATTTGTAACATTTGGCTACTACTGTGAACTTGTGTATTTGGTCTCGTCTCCATGTAGTTGAAGCTTGCTGTCATATTTGCTATGATTTCATATCTTTGGTTTGAGGTCTTTGCATTGCCACACTGAACTTGCTATTGAGTCTGATACTTCATACTGGATATTGTTGCAATATTCATAATTTGTGCTCGAGCTTGCATACTGTTTTCATTTGTTCAACATGTAGTTGTTCACTTGGTCTTTGTGTAGTTTGCATTATATTGGTCGAGCTTTGATTCTTTGTTGGCACTGGCTTGAACTTGATATTGTTGAACTTGTAGTTGATGTACTTGAGTTGACTGCATGTTCATTGATTTGAGGCTGTGTCATGTTTGAACATAGCACTCATGTGTACTTTTGATTTGCACCTGAGTTGAATCCAGTTTTAAAACTCGGGTTTGACCTTGTGCTGAGAGTTGTGACATTTATGAACATATTGCACGTGAGTTGAACCCGGCTTTTCATTTGGGTTTGACCTGTGCTCACCTGTCCCTGTAAATCAATCAAGTGTATATATCGGTGTGCACGGCCTTGTGGCATATACAGTGGTACACTGTGTATGTCGCAAGTTGTTCGTGTATGTTGAATTCAAATTTAAACGATGACGAACATACCAAATAACTGAGGCAAACAATATTTTCGAAAACCATATTTTATTTTATATTGCAAAAATATTTCTTTTTCAAATTTACTGCGTTTGTTTATATTTTTGCAGATTGCTCAGATGCTGGATTCAAACTGGAAGGAAGTTGAAGATAAATTCGAGTGTGGGTGATATGTAGTGAGGTCAACTGTAAATATGAAATTGTGATGTATTGTAATCAAAGTTGTGTATGTATAGTGAGAGCTTGGAATTGTACTATTCAAAATTGTAATAAATATTTGTTTGAATAAAATATCTGTTTGAATTCAAATTCTGTGTAATTTATTTTATTCAACAAATATTTATTTAATCTATGAAAAACAAAATAGTACATTACCAAATACATTTAAATGAATGTATATATGTTTATTATCATCAAACAAAAATCATATAAGCGCAAAGCGCATATTCAACAGAATTAGGATAAATTAAAGAATGATTTAGAAAAACATAAAAGTTGATTTTTAAATTCTAATAAATAAATTCTAAAGTATGGGAAAGGAGATTTTTGAACAAATGGGAATAAATGAATTGTTAAACTTAAGCGATATTATTTGAAGGAATTTAAGATTTAATTTTCCATTCAGGATTGAAATGGTTTAGGAAAAATAAAAGAAGAATTTTGAAATAAATATGAAATAGGTAGTTTCAATTTAAATAAGATTTTAAATCTTAATAAATAAGTTAAATCTGAAATTTATAGTTTTTGAAATAAAATTGAGTAAGTAAAGAAATTTATTTTTGGAACAAATTTTGAAAATCGATTAGGAAATTTATTTAATGTATGAAACTGTGTTTAAAAGGGCAGATGAGATTATGGAATTTGTAAACTTGGTTTATAAAGTGAAATAAGATATCAATGGATATTTGGAAGTATAAATTCATAACAGGATTTTATTAAGGAATGGATAATTGGCTTTAAAAATAAATAGCGGTTTATTTTTAAAGGTGAAAAGAATGTGTGTTTCCCTAAAAAGCCAAGTACGTTTTCAAATAGATTTTTAAGTTTAAGTTAAAAGTTTTAAAGTTGATTTAAAACAATGTTTTGAGAATTATTATTTAAGTTGTTTAAAATTTTAAAGGTAAATATTTTATTAAATTAGTTATAGTAGTAATTATTTTAAAAGGATAATTGGTATTATGGTTTTAAAAGATAATTATTAATATTTATATTTTAAAACATAGTTTTATTTTAAAGATTGTTTGGCTAAAGTTTTCATAATTTTTATTTTAAAATTTGTTTTGACTTAAGTTTTACATATGAAATTAGTATAAAATTTCATAACTAGTATTTTAAATAATAAAGTGTTTTAAGTAGTATTTATTTGAAATATTTTTAAAGTATATATTTTCGAATAAAGTGTTTAAGTGGTTTTAATTTAAATGTTTTAAAGTATATTTTTAGAATAAAATGATTCAAAATAATTTTAAAATTTATATTTTTAGAATAAAGTGATTTAAATTATTTTAAAATTTAAAATATTTAGACTTGGTAATATTCAGTGAAAATAAACAATATTCGAGAAATTTATTCGCGAGAGAAAGGTGATTTGAAACTATTTTCAAAGGGTTGAAGTATAAAAAAATATCTTGTGAAGATATTTCAAAAATAAATAATTTGGTAAATTATTAATGTCTGATGGTTGTTTGTGAATGTTATTTGATAGTTAAATAGTTGAATATCAATACAGGCCAATACGCTGATCGTTTCGAAGAGACCGAGATCAGGAATAATATTCTAAGAACCACTTCGATCTGGTTTGAACGTTTTCATGAGGAAGACAAGAGCTTGGAGTCGAAGATGGAGAAGTGAAGTGCAAGGGCTAATCGCTACTAATTCCGAGGGTGATTCCAAAATGGATATAGTAGGAGTAGTGCCTTCGGTTCCGTTCGGACACGGAACGGAGTTGTATGGATGAATGATTTCAGAACAACGTCAGGAGAACGATTAGCATTCTAAGTGATTGTGTGCTAAAAAGGTAACACATAGCCTCAAGCCTCATCAACTAGGAATGGCTAAAACATGGGAGGTGCACACAAGGCTAAGTGGCTAGCAACCAATTAGGGTAAGGTCACCCTTGTCTAGATGTCCCTTTATTTCGGCTGTGTGGGCGATTGTTGATCCCAACCGTGGGGTGAACTTATTCGGACCATCCAGTAAGGGGTAGCTCTAGTCTTGTGATGCAGGGGATCAGGGTGGATCCTCGGTACGGTGATCTAGACCACGTACTGTAATGGCGGTTATCTAGTAGCCCTGCCATTGTATGGAATCCAATCTCCAATAAGCGCCTGTACAGTTTTGATTGTGCCCAACTATGTTGAAACGTGAGATGCAAGCATTTCAGCTAGGTTCTATTTTACTTTCTATAGACACTATTACAATATCAGACGGATTTGATAAAAATGTTTTGGTTATCGTAAGGTAAAAAACCCGACATGTTTACTTATGGCTTGGTCTTTCGAGATACCTTTATTTCAAAGGATTTTGAAACTTTAATAATGCAATTGGGTGTTTTCTTACTCTGGTTTTCCAGACTGACTCAGGTGTTATTTAACTATAATACTTGGGTTAGACCGAGTATTATAGATACAGGAAAGGATGCTATGGAGCTCAGAAGACGAGTTGGATGGCGAGACGTATCACACATGTTTGATGAATACTCCGCTGTGTTTGATTACCGGCATAGTCAGTTTTGTAAGGAAAGGTTATGACAATTGTCCCGTTGTGTGTTATGAATTTTGTTGTACTCTGATGATGTAATGTATAAACAGATATAATTCCTTTTGTTTTAAAGATTAGTCATTTATCAATTATATATTGTTCCGCTGCGATTGTGAGACTCTGATATTATTTTCTATTTCTTCTTCTACCTCCTTCTTCTCTAACCCTAACGGTCCTTTTTTTGGCATTCGACTGTTCGGCATTTAATACAGTGGACGTATTGATGTCGATTTTCGGCATCGAAAAATCGGGTCATTACAGATTGGTATCAGAGTTGAAGGTTAAGCAAGAACCTTGGTTCTGGTGGGGATTACTCATTAGAATAGAGTCCGTAGTGCTCTAGAATGAGTTTGAGTGTAATAATAGGTATGAGGCGTATTTGTTAGTGAATATAAAAAATTGTTTTTATATTGTGTTGACTTATCGGTTAAGTGTTTATGGATTCTAGTCGATATGTGGGACGCCAAGCCATCAATAAGGGTTTTTAAACTCTTAAACAAGGTAAACCGACACAGTATTGTTTTAAAATAGGGTAAATGAAATTATTTTACCCAAATTATTTTATATAATAAAGAAGTAATTGTCCATAAATTATTTTAGTTATATATGGTTGCTTGGAGTAATAATATTATACTATTGTCATCATTGTGTAGAAATTAATGCTATAACCAAAAAGTGAAGAGACAAATTCATACAGAATGAATTTGAAATGTAAATTATAAAAGTGATTTATAATTAAGTTTGAAATAAATAATTCCAGAGTAATGTTTGATTATAGATACGAGGGATTTGAAATTTGAATTTTTAGAAATTTAAATTCCTTTGAATTTGAAAATGGTTTTTTCAAAGGGTTTTGGAGAAATAGTAGAGATATCGTTACAGAAATATTTTTGAATTAGATTTGAAATCTGGTGGGATTTGAAATTTAAAAATATCTGGAAAGGTTTTGGAAAGAATAAAAGCACTGAACTAACTTCGGTCGCTGGAAAATAATTTCGGTGATTACTGCAGCATAATCGAGATTCATTTTCGAGTTTCCAGGAGAGAAATTGCTGCCAAATTGTTTTAAAATTGGGGTTATTTGCAAAAAACTGGGCTTGGATTTGAAAATCAAAGAGATAGTGAATTTACCGAAGGATTTTGGATATAATTGATTTCAAAGATGATTTTGAAATGTTGATTAATTGTTTAAAGGACTCTGGAATCTTATTTAAAATGTTTATGAAATAATAAATAAGTTCGAAAACTTACGAAAATTTGAAATTTGTTTACAGTAAAATTTAACTTAAGAAGAGTTGAATTAAAATAAGAATGAAACAAAATGAGTTAGTAAAGTAAATAAAAGTAAGTGTGAAAACAAAATAAGCTGAATGGTAAGCTAATTAACTGAAATGAATTAAAAGAAATTAGCAAAAGGGAAAATTTAATTCAAGTCGAATTGAAAATGAAAATTTGAATAAAAGTGTTGAGATTTGAAGATTTATTTGGTTGTAACTAAATGAAATTGAAAACTGAATATCAAAATTTAAAATTAAGTTGAGTAAAGTAAAGTGGTAAAATTGATCGGTAAGTAGAACTAATTAAAGAGATGGTTAAATAAAAATGGTTTGAGATAAAATGAATTCAAATTTGAAATAAATGGAACTAATTTAGCATAATAATAAAGGTTTGGAAATGAAAGTGTTGAGATATGAATAAATTAATAAGTGCAACTAATATAAGAAATGGTTAATTAAATTCATAAGGAATTTAAATGTAAATTGAATAAAAAAAATATAAAGGCTTAAGTGATAAAGTGAAAATGAATATAAGAAGTATATAAAATAGTTATATTGAACTTAAGAAGGAGTGGAGAAATTCTGAAGTAAAATTTGATACTGAGAAAAATGTTCCAAGTTAACATTTGAATAAGATTATGTAAAGTGTGAAATGGGATAATTGGGAATAAGTGAATGAAAATCCAAAATAATGCGAATAAAAGAGAATTGATGTAGCTAATAATCAATTGGGGCAAATACGTAGGATGTATGTATATTATTTTATTCGCATAGTGATTTGATCCAGATTCGAGCACAGAATTTCAAGATATTTATATCATTTCGAGTTTGGATTTTTCACTCGATTTTCGACGGAGAACCCTGCATATGAATTTTTGATTGATTCTAGAAAATCTCTATCATAGTTTGTGACTATGCAAGGAGAATGACGATTTATGATCAAGAAACCAGATCTGAGTCTGAACTAGGAAGTCGGGTGGACGATACTAGTTCGGAATTGAAATTGTGTAATCGAGTGAGCGATTGGATTGGGTATTGCGTACGGATGATATACGTGCATCGTACGACTTAAGTAAAACAAATATTGAAACTTTTATAAAGAATGTATAAAATGAGTTTGAAAGCTATGATTTGATATTATTGTTAAGTAGGATATACAGGTGTTATAAAGGAAAGGGAATTGGTGATTTGATTTTAGAAGATAAATTTGAATTTCTCAACAAAAGGTATGTATTTAAATTTTTGTGTGAAATTTGATGTTTTCTGGTCTAACCACTTGGCTTTTGTTTTTCTTTTGAAATATGGGGGCCCGTAGAGGCATTTTGTGGTTGTACCGAACTAGCTGCGCAAAAGAAACGCTTGCGAAATTTTTTGAAAACTTAGGGAGTTAAAATCTTTTTTTGAGAAATTTTGATACTTTCAAATTTTGTTTTAAATCTAAATTTAAATGGTTAGGTAAGTGGTATTGTTTGGAAATTATGGAAGAGAGTTTGGGAAGTTAGTGAGGGTGATAATGTCTTTACTAAAAAGATGGTTTTGGGTATTGTTAAAAATTATTTTGTTTGGGAAGTTGTTTAAAACTAGTTGTTTGGGAAAAATAGTAAACGGGTATTAGACCATTCCTCTCAACTAGTAATTTCAGGGATGAAATTCTTTTAAGTGGGGAGGAATGTGAAGACCCGGGATTTCTGGATATTTGAAATTGAAATATTTAATTGATTTTAAATATTTGAACGATAGTTTAACTTGAATTTCAAATATCGCTATTTATTGAATATTGTAAATATTGAATTAATAACTGGAAATTGGGAAAATTATTGAATCGAGGGTTCTAGGCTTGTTAAAAATAATTTGAAAGCTTGTAAAATTAATATTAATGATACTGAAGATAAGGAAAGCCTTGAATTTGAATTTAAATGTGTTTTGCTTAGTATGAAAAATATATTGTTTAAATTAAATTCAAAAATAGCCTTCCGAGGCACAGTCTCGGAATTCGACGAAACCAGTTCTCTTGGATCCGTAATAGTGTATTATTATCGGATTTCAATTTTTGTAATGTTTGGATTGATCTTTTGGACGTATGGTAGATAAACGCGTTGAGATCTATATCGAAAATTTAATATAATTGCCGGGTTCAAAAAGCTATCTTCTCCATACGATCGAATTAGGGCTCGAAACCTTTTCCCGTGCGTTCGGAAAAGGGATATGATATTATGATCGCCTGGCTGCATGCCTGGATAGGAGATCAAGATTTTAGGTTGCGATAATCGAGACAATTTAAATTTGAATTTAAATTAAAATATATGGATATTAACATGCAATAGACATATCACGACCTGTCCATCCTGAGGACACGTTGCCTGCATCTTCTAACATGTGTTTCCTTTCTTCTGTATATTTCACACGCGTCTTTAAAAAAGAAAATTTGGCCAAACCAAAATTAAAAAGAAATCGCGTCTTCAAAAAAATATAAATAAATAAATATACGAAGCATCTCTCCTCTCTCACATTTCCATATTTTGCCTCGATTCTTCAAATCAAATCGAGGTTAAAAAAAGAGTAGGAGTCGAATTGATCTGTGTTCGAATCAAGTTGTAGGCTTGGCGACTTCATTCGATGGAGATGGAGCAACCTGGAAGCGGTAGCAAGATGCTCGGTGAGGGTCGACGCACTCAGGCGTACGATGGGAGGCCGCGACGAAGACGGTGCAGCAGGTCATCGTGGCAGGAGTCTGATCGAACCTGGGTGGCTGGCCGCGATGGCGTGTTCGAGCATCTTTAGGCGATTGTGGGTTCGATGTCGCAGGCGAGTTCGACGCAGGAATGGTTAGGGTTTCGGAATTTTCAATCTCTGCATGAGGTATTTTTGGTATTTTTCTTCTGAATGTTGTCTTTGTAGATTTATTTATATATATATATATATATATGCATATGTTTACAGAAAGGAATAGTGTAATATAAATGTAGAATATGCGTATACATGCCTATCTCAATTGATATATATATATATATTATACTTATAGAAAGAAATATATATAAGGTAAGTATATATTTATATATGTATATGTAGTTTTTTTTTTCAATTTAATATGCATGCTGAAAATATGATTTTTACAGTAAAGTATAGCAGTTCTTAGTAATATACACATGTGAATATGAGTTTACAGTAAGCTATAAATTTATTCTGTTTTTAGTTTAGTAAATATAGGTAGACACATTCATAATTAAATATAAATAAATAAGACTAGAAGAGATACATGCATAAGATTTTGAAATACAAACGAGTTTAGAAATGAAAATCTACCAGTTTATTTTAATAATGTATATTATTGATTAATGTGGTTAATAAACTTATTTGAATTATTTGGTTACTAAAAGATATTTTAAAGGGAAAATTGGTTTATACTAAATTATTAGTTGATTAATTTATTAAAATGGAATTTATTGTTCGATTTGTTCGAGTATTAATAAACTGTATGAATATTTATACAAGGTCTAAAATCATGGAGTAACAAGTCGACATGGAAGTGGGTTGCAAAACAAAAATCAAAGGTGAGTTAATCTCACTCATCTGGTTAATTTAAGTAGTTCGAATTTAAATGATTGGTTGATTTTTTGAATTACCTGGATGTGATATTATATATATATATGTGTGTGTGTGTGTGTGTGTGTAGTGATTGATATTCCCGCATGATATAGCGGATGAGACCCTATGCACCCCGCATAATAGCGGATGACCCCATATACCATGCTATTCCACCTCGAAGTGGAATTGGTATTTTATATTGTGCTAACATCTATGGATGTAGGGAAAAAGGTTAGAGGGAATCAATTGGATTCCTCAAAAATATTTAGATTGTTTAAATATTCTGTATTATGAATTATTAGATAATATGTGATGGATTACATTAGTACTTGGAAATAATGGATGCTATGTTTTGATTGAATATATTTGGGTATACTGAGTTATCAAAAATGTATAGATTGGATTTTTAAAAAGAAAATAAAAGAGATAATTTTAAGTAAAATAATCGTAGAGAATTTGGATAAATTAAAGAATGATTTAGAAAAAGATAAAAGTTGATTTTTAAATTCTAATAAATAAATTCCAAAGTATAGGAAAGAAGATTTTTGAATAGATGGGAATAAATGAATTGTTAAACTTAAGTGATATTATTAAAAGGAATTAAAGATTTATTTTTCAATTCAGGATTTAAATGGTTTAGGAAAAATAAAAGAAGAATTTTGAAATAAATATGAAATGAGTAGATTCAATTTAAATAAGATTTTAAATCTTAATAAAGAAGTTAAATCTAAGATTTATGGGTTTTGAAATAAAATTGAGTAAGTAAAGGAATTTATTGTTGGAATAAATTTTGGAAATCAATTTGGAAATTTATTTAATGTTCGAAACTGTGTTTAAAAAGGAATATGAGACTATGGAATTTATAAACTAGGTTTATAAAGTGAAATAAGATATCAATGGATATTTGGAAGTATAAATTCACAATGGGAATTTATAAAGAATGGTAAATGGTTTTAAAAATAAATAGTGGTTTATTTTTAAAGGTGTGAAAGGAAAGTGTCTTTCCTTGAAAAGCCAAGTATGTTTTTAAATAGATTTTTAACTTTAAGTTAAAAGTTTTAAAGTTGATTTAAAGTATGTTTTGAGAATTATTGTTTAAGTTGTTTTAAATTTTAAAGGTAAATATTTTATTAAATTAGTTATAGTAGTAATTATTTTAAAAGGTTAAGGTATTATGGTTTTAAAAGATAATATTAATATTTATATTTTATAAAGAAATTTTATTGTAAAGATAGTTTGGCTAAAGTTTTCGTAATTTTTATTTTAAATTTGTTTTGACTTAAGTTTTACTTGTGAAATTAGTAGAAAATTTCATAACTAGTAATTTAAATAATAAAGTGTTTTTAGTAGTTTTTATTTTAAATATTTTTAAAGTATATGTTTTTAAATAAAGTGTTTAAGTGGTTTTAATTTAAATGTTTTAAAGTATATTTTTAGAATAAAGTGATTCAAATTATTTTAAAATTTATATTTTTAGAATAAAGTGACTTAAATTATTTTAAAATTTAAAATATTTAGACTTGGTAATTTCTAGTGGAAATAAACAATATTTAGGAAATTTATTACGCGAGAGAAAGGTGATTTGAAACTATTTTCAAAGGGTTAAAGTATAGAAAAATATCTTGCGAAGATATTTCGAAAGTAAATAATTTGGGAAATATTAATGTCTGATGGTTGTTTGTGAATGTTATTTGATAATTAAATAACCGACTATTAATATTGGCCAGTGCGTTGATTGTTTCGAAGAGACTGGGATCGGGATTAATTTCTCGAAAACCGCTTCGATCCGGTTTGAACGTTTTCATAAGGAAGACAAGAGCTTGGAGTCAAAGATGGAGCAGTGAAGTGCAAGGGCAAATCGCTACTAATCCTAACAGTGATTCCAAAATGAATGTAGTAGGAGTAGTGCATTTGGTTCCGTTCAGACCCAGAATGGACTTGTATGGATGAATGCTTTCAGAACATCGTCAAGAGGACGATGAGCATTCTAAGTGATTGTGTGCTAAATAGGTAATGCATAGCCTCGAGTCTCATCAACCGGGAATGGCTAAAACAGGAGAAATGCACATAAGGCTAAGTGGCTAGCAACCAATCAGGGTAAGGTCACCCCTGTCTAGATGTCCTTTTATTTCGGTTGTATGAGCGGTTGCTGATCCCAACCGTGGGGTGAACTTATTCGGACTATTCAGTAAGCGGTAGCTTTGGTCTTGTGATGCAGGGGATCAGGGTATATCCTCGGTACGGTGATCTAGACCACATATTGTGACGAGCGGTCCCAGTAGCCCTGCCATTGTATTGAATCCAATCTCCAATAAGCGCTTGTACGGTTTTGATTATGCTCAGCTACGTTGGAACGTGAGATGCAAGCATTTTAGCTATATTCTATTTTACTTTCTATAGACACTATTATAATATCAGGCGGATTTGATAAAAACGTTTTGGTTATCGTAAGGTAAAAACCCAACATGTTTATTTATAGCGTGGTCTTATGAGATACCTTTGATTTCAAAGGATTTTGAAACTATAATAATCCAATTGGGTATGTTTTCCCACTCTGGCTTTCCAGACTGAATCGGATGTTATTTAACTATAATGCTTGGGTCAGACCGAGTATTATAGATACAGGAAAGGATGTTATGAAGCTCAGGAGACGAGCTGGATGGCGAGACGTATCACATGTATTTGATAAATACTCCGCTGTGCTTGATTAACTACATAGTCAGTTTTGTAAGGACAGGTTATGATAACTATCCAGTTGTGTGTTATGAATTTTGTTGTACTCTAATGATGTAATGTATAAATAGATATAATTCTTTTTTTTTAAAGATTAGTCATTTATCTATTATATATTGTTCTGCTGCGATTGTGAGATTCTGATATTTTTTTCTATTTCTTCTTCTACCTCCTTCTTCTTTAACCCTAACGACCCGTTTTTCCGGCATTCGACTGTTCGGCATTTAATACAGTGGACGTATTGATGTCGATTTTCAGGCGTCGAAAAATCGGGTCGTTACAATTTAGTGATTGTCCGCAAAATCCTATAACTAAGAAAGCTTGAGAAGGATTTAATTTATAACTCACACTGACTTGCAAGTGCATTGTAGTATAACAGGCACATAGTAGTCGAAATCATATCATCACCAAAATACAACACACCGAAAGTTATATCATAATCAAACCAAGCGGAGTAGTACGCATGATAAACATCAAAAATTAATATAATTTATATTATAATAATGTAACTAGCTGGCCAATGTTTAAATCTATCAAACAACTAAAAATAATAAATTCAATTCCCATAAAGAATGACAACCCTCAAAAGATAGTTTAGTATAAAGAAAGCACTATAACCATGACGTAAGTTGGATGTTTCAAGGCATAAGTTCTCAGTCCCTAAAATTTAACTTTCCAAGTTGTCATTCTCTAACATTAATATCTCAAAATCTATAAAAAGTTTGTAATATCATTTGCTAAGAACTGTAATGGTAAAGCTTATCTTACTTTGTACTGCAATATTAAAGGAAGTATACGTTTTGTTAATTGAATAATGGAAGAAAATTTCACATTTCATAATTAGGCACCATGGTTTTACATGCTGATTCGATTAATAGAGATGCAAGGACTAAGAGCCTTAACAAATGCCTTCACATTGAGAAAAATATATTTTGAAGTCCATACATACGCACGCACATGCATATAATAATGGGTAGAAAAGGTCAAGGATTTGCTTCTATTTTCTTCGCTAATACATGTCGAAATTTGGTAATTAATTTTGTCCACTCAAGTTCTGTGCTGAAACCCATCTCATTCGACATTTCAATTGATAATTTCAAGTAATGAGTGCATTTAATTTTTTTTGCTATTGCTTCTCTATCACACGACTTGGCCGGATCATAATAAACCTGATGTAGTTTATAGAATTACCAAAATTTTCCCTTATGTTATTGTTGACTGAATTTAATTCATAATGGATTCAAATATGCATTGGTAGCCAATTTTTTTAAACTGCTTATTATTATTATTATCATCATCTATTGTTTATCACTTGCTACTTTCAGATGTTATAATACAAGTACTGGGTGTATAATTTTCTATCAACTTACCAGTGGAAGTTGAGAAATTGTATTGGATATTGACCTTAAGGTCAATAGTTTCAGTTGGCTTTGTTGCCTGATATTCAATGTGAGTAATTTTGATGATTATTTAACCGTTATTATTCTTATGGTCATTGAAACGTACTTCAAAGAATGATTACAGCCTTCTAAACGGTGTATAACTAATTAGATTTACTACAACTTGAAATACAACCAATAAGATTAATTAGAATGTAATTAATTACTACTATTAATGGTAAAAGTAAAAGAAACGTAAGAAATTATATTAATTGCGTAATTTTTCTGTGAATTTGAGAAGTTGATGTAGAAATTAATTACTCTTCTTTGACATTACTATAAATTGTATTGCTTCCATTCAGTTTAAAAAACAATATGCTAACAACCACTTTTAGATGATCCTTAATTATTTGTCATTTTATAAGTATCAGCTTGATGAAAATAAGAAGACTGCAAATGTATTTTCTTACCTCATTTTTTGCAATTCAGTTCATTTAGCATGTAATAACACTATTTTGTCCCTAATATCTTTTTTTATAGATTTTTTTTTCACTGTAGGTTCAACTAATGAGTTTGCTATTTTGGATACTCTTTTGTTATGATACCAAGGATATGTGATTATAGTTGGTCAAACCAGTGCATTAATGGTAATATTAAAGGTATAATTGTCAAGATGCACAGGCTTTCGAGGTAAGTTGGAAACTATCCCCTCATAAATGATATTATTAGCCAGCATAATTATCAATTTCCTTATCTTATTTATGTTACTTTTTTCAACAATAAACAAACAATTAAGCTTATCAATTTCCTTATCTTATTTATGTTACTATTTTCACCAATAAACAATAAATTAAGCATTTTGATTAATGCGATACACAAAATTATGGTTAGAATAGTCATAAATGTGTAGAACGGTAATAATTTTTTGTTAAATTTTAATAGTTTCCCTATTGTTTGGAGTATGAACTGTAAAGATATGAAGGTTTAGTTAAAGAGAGAAGATTAATGTTGAAACTTAAAACAACAATTTCCAGGCTTTTTCTTATTATTATAACATACACACGTTCTTATTGTTTTGAGAAGAAAAAAAACTGCAATCAGTAATATTTATGAAATCAGGCAAGCTTCTATCATGGTATAAGCATATATCCATGTCATTTACTTAATATCCTTTGAAATATGTGTAGTTGCTTGATAAGTTTGCTTCTATTTGCAGTTGGTACTCCTCAAACTCATTACTTCCTAGAAACCAATGATTGCTATAACCAGATTTCAGAGAGAATCAACAAGTGTTATTAGTAGTTTAGTCATTATACCAACCTTAGGTCAGGTTTTTTAAGCAATGATTTTAATTTGTTTTGCTTAATTTAGCATTAAGTGCACAAACTTTTTGACCTCATGTGCTAAAGTTCCATTATATTTTTAAACCATGAATTAGCCTTGCTAAAAAATTTACAAGTTGGTCTTAAAGCGATTACCATGGCTACGGATCTATGGAAAATAGTGGATGTATAATGGAATGGATTCGTATTTTATTATTGGAGAGAAATCATTGCTACGGATCTATGCACCTTCGGATTAGATGCTTCAGAAAGGTTATTGTCCTTTGGTTTTCAGGTATGTGAATATTAGCATCTTGTTATCAAAGTACATTCGTTGTTTTCTTTTGATCTCTAATCAATGATTTTGACTCCAAGTTTGTATAAAAATTTGTTCTTCTTTCTTTTGATCTTGATTGTAAGTCCTTCTAGATTTTTATAATTGCATTTTTGAACAAGGATGAAACCCACCGAAGCACAAACATCAATTTTGTTTTATAGTGCTGTTGAAGTGAGTTGTAGTGCGTAAGATACATACTTCTGTTATGTGTATGTTTCATTTCACTTTTTCTAAAAGTCCAACCTCTGTCCAATACATGTTATTCAGCTATGTTAAGCAAGTGGCCTGATTACTTATTATCCTCTGTTCAGGGATAGAAAACTTTGATTTAGCTGTTGGGGATATACCAGGGGAACAACAACATTTCTGCACAATCCGGTCTCCCAGTGTCGGTAAGGACTATAAATTTTGCTGGAATTTACTGAAAATTTTTTTGTCCATTTACAAAATTCATGGATGTTCTATGTATGAAACTTATTTTGAATGTTTTGTCTTTTTTATTGATGTTTGGGTGTTGTTTTGCATTAGAGCAATGAATGATCAAGTTTCAATGTTGCTTTGTCAAATTTTCCTATATCGGTTATAAAACTTACCTTACTATTAAAAGCATCATTCTTTGAATACCTAAAATATAACTTTCTATGATTCATTTCCCAACCCTTTCATTTCAGATAAAGTTATCGGGGACAGATATATTTGATACTATATAAATGTTTGTTTCTGTTTCGTGAAAAGGGTTAAACTATATACACACATTCTGTCTTTTGTATTGATGTTTAGGTGCTTTTTTTCATTAATGATCAATTTTTAATGTTGTTTTGTCAAATTTACCTATTTCGGTTATAAAACTAACCTCACTGTTTAGAGCAGCAACAGCAGTGCCAAGTTTATCTAGATTGATTGAAAGTAAAGTTTCGATGAGTCGAATGGAACATGGAGGGAATTTTTTAGAAGTTTCGTCCATGCAGCACGTGTATGGAACATGGAACATGGAGTTGAATGGAACATGCTGGGGCTTGAATTTTTTAGAAGTTTCGTCCATGCAGCACATGTATGGAACATGGAACATGTTGGGGCTTGAACATGGTTGCATGAGGCAACTTTGATTTCTTCCAGTACTTCTCTGAGGGAGACCCACAGAGCTTGAATATTTTATGTAATTGTTCCACCTGTCGACAAACTGAGGAAATCACTACATCATGCCACTGTTTATACTTTATTCACTTTGCTTGCTTTCTGATGTATATATAATCAACATACATGTATAAATTGAATATGTGTAACTACCATATTGTGACGACCCGTCCCTCTACTAGCAGAAAGACGTATCATCACTAAGAAAAGAAAGGGATAGAAATAGAAAAGAATAGAAGAAAGAAACAACAACATCAGAATCTCACAGCGGAATGGAATAAAATATAATACATCACATAACTATTACATAGTTTACATATTTCAGAGTTATACAATATCAATACACGTGATGGTCACATATACATCTGTCACTATATACATCAGAGATACAACATACATCAACTAACACAGCGGAATTACATAGATAGCTACATACGTCTGGAAACTCCTGCTCCAAGCTCCTCCAGAATCAAAGTCCAAAACCTATCACTTGGCTACTCATAAAAATTTGAGTACCCAAGAGTTTATGAAAAAAATATAAGGTCTGGTATGAGTAAACGGATTAAATTGTTAACTTTGAAAAACATTTGAAAATAAAGGTATCACATAAGACTCCCCACAAATAAATACGGGTAAGTTTTTACCTTACGCTAACCAAAACATTTCATATGAAATCTACTTATATTATAATAGTGTCTAGGGTTTTCAAGTAAAAAGAAAATAGCCGAAATTGTTACATCTATTAAATTCCAGCTACTAGCCACGAAAGTGGGTAATACAAATCAAAACCGTAGGGTCTCGTAGGGAAAATGGATTTCCAACAATGGCAGGGCTACTGGGGTACCGCCCGTCACAGTACGGGGCCTAGATCACTATACCGAGGATCACTCCCGACCCCCCACAACACAAGGCCGGAACCATTCCCTACTGAACAGTCCCGAACAAGATAACCCCGAGGTTGTAGCTAGCAACCGCCACACAGCCGAAATAAAGGGACATCTAGACAGGGGAATATCTCATCCTTCTTGGGCATGACCCACCTAACCTTGCTGCACCTCCCCCGTTTTAGCCATTCCCGGTTGATGAGGCTTGAGGCTGCGATTACCTTTACAGCGCATATTTCTTAGAATGCTCATCATCCACCTGACGATGTGTTGAAAGCATTCAATCCATACAAGTTCGTTCCGGGTTCGAATGAAACCGAAGGCATTATCTCGTCACACTCATTTTGGAATCGCCGTTAGAGTCAATCGACGAAAACCCTTGCTTTCTGAAAACACCATCTCGAACTTCATTTCAGAATTCACGACCTATCGTTTAATTTGGATCAATATGGTTTTCGGATAATCATAAATGACACCCGATCCCGGTCTCATTGAAATCCAAACGCCATTTTAAAGGCCAAGTTGTCTAATTAACTTAAACAGTTTAAATTCAATGATTTAATTCACATAGCATTTATCACAGATAAAACATATACAAGCATCATAGATATAACACAACATATCACAAAGCATCATAGAATATCATCAAATAAATATCACAAATCAGATATTCTTCATACACAACAATCTATAAACAATCGTCTTTAATTCTTATTTGTAATTAATTCAATTTAGAATTAATTACTTGAGAGTTTACCACTTAACTCTGTTTAATTTATCATTAATTAACAATTAATTACTTATTTCATTTCAAATTATTTAATTAATCATTTCTTAAACAATTGTTAAATCTTAATTATTTAATTAATTAATTATTTTATTTCACACTATTTAATTAATTACGTTCTTAATCAAATTACTTAATTAACTATTCCTTATTCGTTAATTAATAACCTTAATTATTAATCAATAAAACTTAATTACTTATTTGTTAACTGCTTATTACTTAATTAATCATTTATTAATTCTAAATTAAATTACTTAATTAATTAACTATTAATTTATAGTTAGATTACTTGATTAATTAACTATTTATCATTCATTTATTTAACTTAAGTAGTTAATTACAATTTACTTTATCACTTAATTATCAATCCTTAATTACAATTATAAAGTAGTTATTCTTAATTACTTTCTAGAAATAATTCATTTAATTTAATTACTCAATGTAGTAAATCATTTTTTTATTAACCACAAACTTAAGAGTTAATTAACTTTACATTTAACCTAAATTAATTTCTTAATTAAAATAATTTTAGGTGTTTAAGAACATCGTTAAGCTTTTGACTAAAATAATTAAAACTTGAACAAAATCTTAGCTTAACTGTTTAACATTTTCTAAGCTCACAATGTTTATACAAATTTGTAAAAACTAAATTTTACTCAATTTCTACACTAAAATGTAATGCTGCAGATTTACACAAAACCCGAGGCTTTCCCTGCTAAAAACCCGAGTGGCACTTCGAGTTATCCACTCTTTTCCCCAAAACCTCCCTTTACACTCATCTTCTTCCCATTTTTTTCTATGAGTTAAGTTTTAAGCTGAGTAAAAATAAAAACAACAGCAGGCTACTCACTCGCAATCGAAGACTAACCCGAAGATATCATCCCACTCGCTCGAGTAACACTCGCGACCCACATACATCACGGCGTGACACCAATTCACGGCTACCATGCACGTGCACGGCAGCGCAACCCAACTCCTGCAGTCACCAATGTCTCAGGCAAGTCCCAATAAACGAAAATCAAACTCGAATCATCCATAAAATTGACGAATCGAAATTTAGCAGTTCAATAGAAAAACTGTAAAACACGACCTACGGCAAATTGCCTCACGATCATCAATTCAAGCCTTTGGGAACGCTCGCACTTCGACCATACCACGACCACACGACCCTCTTCCACCTCCTCGAATCGCGTGGAGCTCGATCGCTTATAGATGTCACACTCGTCACTTTACTGCAACGTTCCAAAATCTGATACAAAACCCTAAATTGCAGTCGTTTGTTTAATTCTTGAATTAGAAAAATTATACAACATTTTTCCCAACCTCACGGATATACAAACTTGCTTCAACTCAAGTTTCAATAATTTTAAATAATTCAAATACGAGAAATTGGTAAAAATTCAATTTTATTTAAAATACAAACTGCTCTTTAAATCCCACACTAAAAATCCTTGTTGTAGTTTTAAAAATCATAAATTCCAGTATGCATTCAAGTTATAAACTTGGATTAGCTTTTAAGATAATTACATTTATTAGTTTCTTGCTTGATTTCCTTTAAACATAACTTTCAATAAAATATTGTCCTTAATCTTGTTTTAGTCTGTTCGAAAATCTGGTTTGATGTTCTTAACATCTTGTTTTGTTTAGAAAACAAGCCTAACAAAGATTTAAATAAGAATAACTTGAGTGTTTGAACAAGCTATGAAATCTGCATCAATTACAGAGAAACAACAGAGCATAACACAAATATTCACAGATTTATATATCAAAAAATCAAACTGATTCCATACCATAAATAAATGAATCATCTTTATTGAATTTAAATGAACTAAAAATTTAAATCTTGATGTTTACTCACCTGCATAATATTATTGAACAGGAAGAAGCACTTCTTATTTTCTCTTGCAACTTGTAGCTGAAACTGTCTTGAATTTCTTTTATTTTCCGTTTTAGTTTTGAATTAATTTGAATTTACTTCCCTTTTCTTTTTCTTAGGAGCTACTGAACGAACCAAATGAAGATGCATACAAATATATGAGATAACAGTATGTATAATAGGGAGGTAGTAAATGGACAAACACTTTCTTGGTTTTACTTTGACCAGATTTACTTACTGAAATGTAAGATTTGCAAATATTAGCATAGACCAAATAGTAGGCTGAGTTGATGGAAATCAAATGCTTTGGTTTCTAATTATGTTTACACAATTAAAATTTTGTTGTACTATGTATAAAGATATTTGTATAACATATACCCTTTGCAGGTAGGCATAGCTTGTATATGAAGCTTTGTATAAAACATTTGTTTTCTTCTAGCTTAAATTGTTTATGTACATATAGTTGTTATTTTGTTTTATATTTGAAGTTATTCTATATACAAAAGTACTCTTGCAGGTAAATGTTGGCTTATGAATGAAGATACTTGTGTATGGTATAAAAATGTTTGTTTCATTAACTTTCAGTTGAACTTGAATGGTTTATACAAATATGTGTCAGGTTTACTTAACTTTGATCTTAAATTTTATTCTGTATTTTGTACTTTTATACTTGTTTCCATTCTATTCCGTTCTTAAATTTATTCTGTATTTTGTATTTCACTTTATTTCTTGTTTGTATTTATATTTGTATTTTGACTATGACAAACAGTATTTGAGTTATGTTCAACATGGTGACTTATATTAGCTTTATACATTTGTTTGTATTTGTATTTTAGCTATAAATATTTAAATTAAGTTCATATGATTTATTTACATTTATATTTATCTTTTTACTTATTTCTATTTGTATTTTAACTATAAATATCAAACTTAGATTCATGAGTTTACTTATTTATTTATATTTATATTGAACATTATCATCGATTTATATTTTATATTGTTAGACTTTGCTTTTGTTTTAAACATTATTATCTATAGATACTTTTATACTAAATGTACATAAGAGTAAAGCATTTTAATTCAATGGTATAAGATAAATATTATAAAGAGATTTATTTTAAATTTTCAAACATTATTATGCATATATAATTATCAGATGTAAACAACGTAAAATATTTTAATTTAATTATATAAGGCAAATTTTATTATAAATATTATTAAGAGATTTAATTTTAAATGTTCCAAATCAATTTCCTTTTTAAAATACAAATTTATAAAAACAAATGGTAAGTATTTCCAAAATCATATTCATTTTAATATGATCAGTTCACATTTTATTTAATTAGATCAAATATTTATTAAAATAAATAGGGCCAAAAATCCAGGGTCGTTACATTCCTCCCCCCTTAAAAGAATTTTGTCCTCGAAATTCAAAACAAAGATAATTTTAAAGCTGAAATGCTAATCATTCAAACATAGATATCATTCATATATTAACAAACAACCATCAGTCTATCCTAACAAACATCACTAGCTATCCGAACACAAATCCCGATAAGCTTTCCTAAAATTATCCATAGTTTGCCATGAGCAAATTCCGGTATCCACACTCCACTGCACTTCGACGAGCTTCACTATCTAACTCCTGAGTTATCACTCATCTTGATCAATAATCCGAACTGGATTCCCGACCACAGTCGATTCCGGCTCGACCTCCAAATCTCCCTGAATTACTGGTTCTACAACAAATGATGGATCATGAACAAATTCCCTTAGATGGGATATATGGAATACACAATGAATTCCAGACATCCGTCCCAGCAGTTCAATACTGAAAGCTATAGTACCAACTCTTTCCCAATTTTATTGACTTATTTACTGAATTTTAATATCTATTCATTCAATCCCGTATGATTTACATATACCATTCGTACGAAATATCAAATCCGATCGCTCGCTAGATCACACAATTTCACTTCCGAACTAGTATCCTTCACTCGACTTCCTAGTACGAACTCAAATCTGGTTTCTTCATCAAAAATTGTCATTTTCCTTGCATAGTCCATCTATGATAGAGAATTTCCAGAAACAATCAAAATCCATATCCATGGTTCGTCGTCGAAAATGGAGTGAAAAATCCTAACTCGGATCGATATAACTATCTCAAAATTCTATGCTCGAATCTGAATCAAATTGCCATGCGAATAAAATAATATACGTACATCCTTCATATTTATATTCATTGATTATCAACTATATCAATTTTCTTTTATTCACATTATTTTGATTTCTATCCATTTGGAATGAAATTTACTTAAGAACTCCACTGTTCATTTCTTAAGTTAAATTTAAGCATTGTATATACTGTTATATTATTACTCTACAACTTTAGCCTTTATATCCTCTTATTTTAAATCTGAATTTCCAATTCCATGTTAATTCAATTTATCTTCAACTGTGAATATTGAATTTTATTAACTATCTTCCATTTATAACTGATTTCTATCATTATTTTAAATTAGTTTCATCCACTAGTTTATTTTAATCTTTAATTTGAAATCGTTTTGTTGCTAAAAAAATTTTAACTCCTAAAATTTTTGAAATTTTTTGGCAGAGTCTCCTTTGTACGAAGGAGCTTTTGCAATTTTGACAAGAGATATAAATATAAATATAAATATAAATATATATATATCGACCCACAGGGTCGGAAAAACCAAAAACAGTTTATATTTCCTACTTTTACTTCATAGGCGTACCTTTATTTACCATTACATATTTTCATAAGCATGTATGTAAGGTTTCGATAATTATTACAATTACTTCAACCCAATTCTCAAACCATTCCCTTCAGTTTAAGCGATTTACAACTTACTCGCTTATACGTAATCCATTTAAGCAAAATAAACTCATATTCATTCCAATTGATTTCAAAGTCATCCTATTTCGCTTCTAATAATTCATAGAATCTTATCTAATCTCATTTACTTCGAACGACCCATTTTCTTATGCAATTCGACAATATTATTGTGAATAAATAATTACTTAAACTTTATAACAATTTTAAATTGATTCCAACTCAATTACACTTGATTCCATCCCCTTTTAATTTATTCACAATCCTTTAATTGCATTTTATTTTTCATTTCAAAAAGTTTGATTCCAAACCATTTTATTAAACTTGACAACCAATATTATAAATAACCATTTCATAATTTACTTAAGTTATTTATTTTCTTCAAACTATTCCTCCCAATAACTTAAGTTTATTCTATTCCACCAACTTCCATTTAAATCTTTGATTTGATTTTCAATTAATCAAATCCCAACTATTTACTAATTTATTCGATTACTTTATTGTTTTATGCATTCTTAAATTTTAATTTACATTAACAATCCATTATTGAATTTATTTATAATAAGGTCATTCAATTTATGCTTGAATTAGATTTGTTTACAACTCACCCCACTTCTATTTTAATTCAATTCAATACTTACTTTGGTTTACATTTATTTATTTACGTAAGAATTTTATTCCATTCAATATTATCTACAACTCGATTGAATCCATTTAAATTCAGTTTTATTCCAACTCAACTTCAGTTAAATCTTGCTACTTACCATTCTTTTAAATTTTATTTCTCAATATATAAGTTCAAAACTTATTTATTTACTTAAATGTTTATATTGCTCATTAGAGTCATTTCATCTTATATCCATACTTTCAGATTATATATATAACACTTACTATCTTAAGGTGTAAATTTTCATTTCACAATTACAATCATTTTACTTTCCAATTTTTTATCCAATTTAATTCAATTTTCATTTAACTTATCTCAGGTTAAATTCAAATATATTTTCTTCATTTTCATTTACTTAAGTTAAATTTTAATTCTCGGACTAAAATTCCCAATTCCTTCTTATTAATATCAACTTTACTTTATAAGTTCAATAGTTGATTCGTTTAAACTTTTCACATTATTTAAATAAAATTTCTTAGAACTCAATTGCCCGGTTTTCATTTCTAAAACCATTTTGAAATGATAACTACACATAGCCACTTGGTATAACAAATCAAATCTCCAAATTCCAACACTTGTTTTCACCAAAACAAATTTCCCTTGAAATTTCTAAAACAACTTGTATATCGAACAACCCCAAACAATATCATGACAAACTATCCTGGTAGCAATCCATCACTTTTAGAAACTTGAAAATGAATACGATGATGCGGCCATCATCATCAGGATTATTTTCCAGCGACTGAAGTGAGTTCAGTGCTTCCTTACTCCCACAAATTCCTCTCAAAACAATTTCCATTCAACAATATTTTCTAAAACAATACTCCATTATTGCCTTTAAATCTTTGGAAAAACATATCAAACGTTCCCAAGGTTTTAAATTCCCAAACCCTTTTGTTAAATTCATCTAAACACCTTTCAAATTTCCGGGGCTTAAATTCTGGTTTAATCAAATTTTAGTTATATTCCTTTTTATTTAAACCATACTTAGAAAATTTTATTTGGTTAAAACCACTCAAATTTTAAATTTTTATTCAATTGTAGTATTAACAACCAAACATCCAAATATATATATAATAATTTCAACAAAATATTTCTTTTATGTCAAAATATATTTTGGGTAGATTTATTTCATTATCCAATTTAAAAATAATACTGTGTCGGTTTACCTTATTTAAGACTTTAGAAATCCCTATCGATGAAATGACGTCCCACACATCGACCATAATCCATAAACACTCAACAGATAAGTCAACACAATATAAAAACAATTTTATATTCACTAACAAATGCGCACTCATATCTATTAATACGCTCAAACTCATTTTAGAGTACTACAAACTCTATTCTATGAGTAATTCCCACCAGAGCCAAGGTTATCACCAACCTAAGCTCTGATACCAACTGTGATGACCCGTCCTTCTACTACCATAAAGACGTATCATCATTAAGTAAAGAAAGGGATAGAAATAGAAAAGAATAGAAGAAAGAAACAACAACATCAGAATCTCACAGCGGAACGGAACAAAATATAATACATCACATAACTATTACATAGTTTACATATATCAGAGTTATAAAATATCAACACACATGATGGTCACATATACATCTGTCACTATATACATCAGAGATACATCATACATCAACTAACACAGCCGAATTAGATAAATAGCTACATACGTTTGGAAACTCCTGCTCAAGCTCCTCTAGAAATCAAAGTCCAACACCTTTCACTTGGCTACTCATAAAAATTTGAGTACCCAAGAATTTATGGAAAAAAAATATAGACTCCAGGTCAGACATGGGTCTGACATGAGTAAACGGTTTAAGTTGTTTAACTTTGAAAAACATTTGAAAATAAAGGTATCACGTAAGACTCCCCACAAATAAATACGGGTAAGTTTTTACCTTACGCTAACCAAAACATTTCAAAGGAAATCCAGTGATATTATAATAGTGTCTAGGGTTTTCAAGTAAATGGAAAATAGCCGAAATTGTTACATCTATTAAATTCCAGCTACTAGCCACGAAAGTGGGTAATACAAATCAAAACCGTAGGGTCTCGTAGGGAAAATGGATTTCCAACAATGAAAGGGCTACTGGGGTACCGCCTGTCACAGTACGGGGCCTAGATCACCGTACCAAGGATCACTCCCGACCCCCTACAACACAAGGCCGGAACCATTCTTTACTGAACAGTCCCGAACAAGATAACCCCGTGGTTGTAGCTAGCAACCGCCACATAGCCGAAATAAAGGGACATCTAGACAGGGGAATATCTCGTCCTGCTTAGGCATGACCCACCTAACCTTGCTGCACCTCCCCTGTTTTAGCCATTCCCGGTTGATGAGGCTTGAGGCTGCAATTACCTTTACAGGATATATTTCTTAGAATGCTCATCGTCCGCCTGACGATGTGTTGAAAGCATTCAATCCAAACATGTTCGTTCCGGGTTCGAACGAAACCGAAGGCATTATCTCGTCACACTCATTTTGGAATCACCCTCAAAGTCAATCGACGATAACCCTTGCTTTCTGAAAACACCATCTCGATCTTCATTTCAAAATTCACGACCTATCGTTTAATTGGATCGATGTGGTTTTCAGATAATCATAAATGACATCCGATCCCGGTATCATCGAAATCCAAACGCCATTTTAAAGGCCAAGTTGTCTAATTAACTTAAACAGTTTAAATTCAATGATCTAATTCACATAGCATTTATCACGGATAAAACATATACAAGCATCATAGATATAACACAGCATATCACAAAGCATCACAGAATATCATCAAATAAATATCACAAATCAGATATTCTTCATACACAACAATCTATAAGCAATCGTCTTTAATTCTTATTTGTAATTAATTCAATTTAGAATTAATTAATTGAGAGTTTACCACTTAACTCTGTTTAATTTATCATTAATTAACAATTAATTACTTATTTCATTTCAAATTATTTAATTAATCATTTCTTAATCAATTGTCAAATCATAAATATTTAATTAATTAATTATTTTATTTCACACTATTTAATTAATTACGTTCTTAATCAAATTACTTAATTAACTATTTCTTATTCGTTAATTAACAACCTTAATTATTAATTAATAAAACTAAATACTTATTTGTTAACTGCTAATTACTTAATTAATCATTTATTAATTCTAAATTAAATTATTTATTAATTAACTATTAATTTATAGTTAGATTACTTGATTAATTAACTATTTACCATTCATTTATTTAACATAAGTAGTTAATTACAATTTAATTTATCACTTAATCATCAGTTTATCAATCCTTAATTACAATTATAAAGTAGTTATTCTTAATTACTTTCTAGAAATAATTCATTTAATTTAATTACTCAAAGTAAATCATTTTATTATTAACCACAAACTTAAGAGTTAAATAACTTTACACTTAACCCAAATTAATTTCTTAATTAAAATAATTTAGGTGTTTAAGAACATCGTTAAGCTTTTGACTAAAATAATTAAAACTTGAACAAAATCTTAGCTTAACTGTTTAACATTTTCTAAGCTCACAATGTTTAAACAAATTTGTAAAAACCAAATTTTACTCAACTTCTACACTAAAATGTAATGATGCAGATTTACACAAAACCCGAGGCTTTCCCTGCTAAAAACCCGAGTGGCACTTCGAGTTATCCACTCTTTTCCCCAAAACCTCCCTTTACACTCATCTTCTTCCCCTTTTTTGTAAATTAAGTTTTAAGCTGAGTAAAAATAAAAACAACAGCAGACTACTCACTCGCAATCGAAGACTAACCCGAAGATATCATCTCACTCGCTCGAGTAACACTCGTGACCCACATACATCATGGCGTGACACCAATTCATGCTGCCGTGCACGTGCACGACAGCGCGACCCAACTTCGGCAGTCACCAATGTCTCAGGCAAGTCCCAAATCACACGAATAAACGAAAATCAAATTCGAATCATCCACAAAATTGACGGATCGAAATTTAGCAGTTCTATAGAAAAACTACAAAACACGACCTACGGCAAATTGCCTCGCGATCATCAATTCAAGCCACTGGGAACGCTCGCACTTCGACCATACCACGACCACACGACCCTCTTCCATCTCCTCGAATCGCGTGGAGCTCGATCGCTTATAGGTGTCGCACTCGTCACTTTACTGCAACGTTCAAAAATCTGATACAAAACCCTAAATTGCAGTCGTTTGTTTAATTCTTGAATTAGAAAAATTATACAACATTTTTCCCAATCTCACGGATATAAAAACTTGCTTCAACTCAAGTTTCAATAATTTTAAATGATTCAATTACGAGAAATTGGTAAAAATTCAATTTTATTTAAAATACGAACTGCTCTTTAAATCCCACACTAAAAATCCTTGTTGTAGTTTTAAAAATCATAAATTCCAGTATGCATTCAAGTTAAAAACTTGGATTAGCTTTTAAGATAATTAAATTTACTAGTTTCTTGCTTGATTTCCTACAAACATAGCTTTCAGTAAAATATTTTCCTTAATCTTGTTTTAATCTGTTCGAAAATCTTGTTTTATGTTCTTAACATCTTGTTTTGTTGAGAAAACAAGCCTAACAAAGATTTAAATAAGAATAACTTAAGTGTTTGAACAAGCTATGTAATCTGCGTCAATTGCAGGGAAACAACAGAGCATAACATAAATATTCACAGATTTATATATCAAAAAATCAAACTGATTCCATACCATAAATAAATGAATCATATTTATTGTATTTAAATAAACTAAAATTTTAAATCTTGATGTTTACTCACTTGCATAATATTATTGAACAGGAAGAAGCACTTCTTATTTTCTCTTGCAACTTGTAGCTGAAACTGTCTTGAATTTTTTTTCTGTTTTAGTTTTGAATTAATTTGAATTTACTTCCCTTTTCTTTTTCTTAGGCGCCACTGAACGAACCAAATGAAGATGCATACAAATATATGATATAACAGTATGTATAATAGGGATGTAGTAACTGGACAAACACTTTCTTGGTTTTACTTTGACCAGATTTACTTACTGAAATGTAAGATTTGCAAATATTAGCATAGACCAAATAGTAGGCTGAGTTGATGGAAATCAAATGCTTTGGTTTCTAATTATGTTTACACAATTAAAATTTTGTTGTACTATGTATAAAGATATTTGTATAACATATACCCTTTGCAGGTAGGCATAGCTTGTATATGAAGCTTTGTATAAAACATTTGTTTTCTTCTAGCTTAAATTGTTTATGTACATATAGTTGTTATTTTGTTTTATATTTGAAGTTATTCTATATACAAAAGTACTCTTGCAGGTAAATGTTGGCTTATGAATGAAGATACTTGTGTATGGTATAAAAATGTTTGTTTCATTAACTTTCAGTTGAACTTGAATGGTTTATACAAATATGTGTCAGGTTTACTTAACTTTGATCTTAAATTTTATTCTGTATTTTGTACTTTTATACTTGTTTCCATTCTATTCCGTTCTTAAATTTATTCTGTATTTTGTATTTCACTTTATTTCTTGTTTGTATTTATATTTGTATTTTGACTATGACAAACAGTATTTGAGTTATGTTCAACATGGTGACTTATATTAGCTTTATACATTTGTTTGTATTTGTATTTTAGCTATAAATATTTAAATTAAGTTCATATGATTTATTTACATTTATATTTATCTTTTTACTTATTTCTATTTGTATTTTAACTATAAATATCAAACTTAGATTCATGAGTTTACTTATTTATTTATATTTATATTGAACATTATCATCGATTTATATTTTATATTGTTAGACTTTGCTTTTGTTTTAAACATTATTATCTATAGATACTTTTATACTAAATGTACATAAGAGTAAAGCATTTTAATTCAATGGTATAAGATAAATATTATAAAGAGATTTATTTTAAATTTTCAAACATTATTATGCATATATAATTATCAGATGTAAACAACGTAAAATATTTTAATTTAATTATATAAGGCAAATTTTATTATAAATATTATTAAGAGATTTAATTTTAAATGTTCCAAATCAATTTCCTTTTTAAAATACAAATTTATAAAAACAAATGGTAAGTATTTCCAAAATCATATTCATTTTAATATGATCAGTTCACATTTTATTTAATTAGATCAAATATTTATTAAAATAAATAGGGCCAAAAATCCAGGGTCGTTACATTCCTCCCCCCTTAAAAGAATTTTGTCCTCGAAATTCAAAACAAAGATAATTTTAAAGCTGAAATGCTAATCATTCAAACATAGATATCATTCATATATTAACAAACAACCATCAGTCTATCCTAACAAACATCACTAGCTATCCGAACACAAATCCCGATAAGCTATACGAATAGAGTCGGGACCAAACTCACTTAAACCCAAACTCTAAGCAATAAAGAATATCATCAATAAGATTTTCTGCATAATAATGCGGAAAGAACATCCTCACAACAAGATAAACACGATAGACAAGATGAATAAATCACGGAATGACTTCTTGCAAGGCCACCAAAGTCGAACGACCGCGATAAGGCATGTCGTTGATATTAACTCAAGGATAGAATATACTCAAGAAATAAGGATATAGGCTCAAATTACTTTTCAATCCAAGATATTTAGAATTTTTAAATCCCAACATCTTTTAAATTTTAAATCTAGATTTTTAACATTTGAAAATTTTCAAACTCTTTACTATACTACTTTGTAAGTAATTTAAACTCAAATTAAAAGTCCAAATTTCTTCTCTTACTTCAAAATTAATTTCCAAAGAGATTTGTAAACCCATAATAATATCCCTCAAAATAAATTAAGGGTTTAAATTCTCTTTACTCTTTTTATTAAAACACTTAAATATTTTAAAAACAATCTTCAAATATTCTTGTAACTCTTCTCTTAAAATATCCAATGTATCTAATATAGATTTAAAAATCTCAAAATATACTTCCAATAAAGTATAACTTAAGAATATTCTCATATATTCTCATCTTTACAATTTCAAAATAAATATATAAATAAATAAATGGCATTGCCTCTCCATTGAATCTCTAATAAATTTAATATATAATCTCAAAATATTATTTTCAAAATCTCAATTTTTAAAACACAAACCATTGTGTCTGATTGCCTCATCATAGCATTTAGGAGATTCCTATCGATAACGTTGATCAAGCGTATCGACCAGAACTCTTAACTACTCGATGGATAACCCAACACTCTAAAATCATTTCTATGAAAGAATACTACTTATATAAATATATTCTCAAAACATTCTTTGATTTTTAAAATATCTCAAAACTCCAATTTCTCTTTTTAAAACTCATATATATATATAGCTTTAAAAAAAAATCAAACCAAAGAACATTAAGAGAATGCATCGAGATTTTCCCAGAATACTTGATTCTCAAAATCATCAAAAGGAGACAGAGTGTTCGTCAATCTTACAATATCACAAGCCGCTCCAAGAAAAAAAAACAGCAAGATATAAGATAAGCAAGATATTCTTCTCGAAGGAGAAGAAGCACACAATCCACGAATCGCTACTTCAAACGGAGTAATGCTAAAGGATAACAATGATTGACTGTCTGAAAAGTACACTCAAACAAAGTAGAATGATAAACTCAATCTAACTCGAATATCTAGAAACTCTCCTCATTCCTTAGTGGATATCCCCGTGGAAGGATAACCGAAGAGCTAAGAGCTAGGAATAAGGTTACCTCAACACTCGATTTTTCGATTGGATGTCAAATCCAAATTGACTTACAAAACTCAACAAAGTCACCTTGATTGGAATTCGAGATATATCATCAGCATCTCGATATTCAAGAGCGAATACAGAAACTTCGAAATCATCATTAACATTTCAAAGTGATAGAAATAATAACCCAATAAAATTAGGATGCCTAAATAAATACAGGATCCTATAACAACAAAAGGATTGAGCTTAACATCAAATAAGTTAGTCCATCTCAAATCAGATACATCTCAAGATTGTGAGTAACAAACAAATACTCGCAAAAGCAACATCAAATAAAAATCTCAGAATGCCCACAATGAGCCAATCATTGTGGATCCCTTCAATAGGATTCACAACTCACAAATGAATGCAACAAGAATGCTCAAAGAAATCGATCAACTCCATCGATACGAACTCACTCGTATCGACAAAAAAAGAAAAGAATAGAATAATCCCAAATAAGATTATTCATAAGATAAGATAACATCAAACTCAGTTATGAAATACTACGGAATACAATTTATATTCCTAGACATATTCCATCTCAACATATCCCAAAACTCGAAAAAGAATCAAAGCACTATTCGAAAACAAGCTCAAATGAAGGACAATGATTCACTCGTATTGTACTTTGACGTATTGTGATATACGTACTGTTCTGTGTTTATTCTACTTTGTTCTGAACATAGCTCTGATACCAAGCTGTAACGCCCCACCCCGAGACCCACCTTAGTAAAGAGAATTAATGAGTAATTCTGTCTACTAAAGCGGAGAATAGGGCTGGTTAAGGGCGACCATCTATAATTTTGTCTTAAACATCCATTGAATACGTCGATAAATGCATTATAATTTTTCAACTCAAGTGGATCGACATACCCAGTAAATGCTTAATCCAAAACTATAGGTGGCAAACGGATCTATCAGAACAAAATACAATAACTGAATGTAAATCACATCACAGAACAGTAACCAACATCATATATATATATATACATATACACTGATACATGTTCAGTACAATACAATATGAATACAATAAAGGTGGTATACGACCACACCGTATACATCGAATCAAATGTAAAAACATCAGAGTATGCAGAAGAAATAAACTACTCAAGAGAAAGAAGAGCTGATATCCAACATCAACTTCAAGCTAAGCCCAATAGATTATACCTGAAACAACTCGGTCTGACCCGAGTGAAAACACACGGGTCAGGCAACTGAATCTTATCGTTAGAGAGGAAATACGATAAGGTATAAGGGGAAACATACATCAAGGGACCAATAATTGATAAGAATGACTAAGGTTGATATCAAGAACTGTCTATCTCTAAGATGGTATAATTCTACACTTACTTGGGTTAATACTAGTGGATTCATGCATATAAAGAAAACATCCAAATATGATACATGAATAAATAAACTTCTCAAAGTAGTAAATGAAACCCAAGTATAAAACCATAAAATTGAAATCACCAAAATCCTCAAAAACTCATATTTCGCCTTATTCATCTCTATAAGGCTAAGTAAACACATCAAAATATGGTGAAATCAAAATTTTCTTAACTCATAAAATAAATCTCAGATTGGCCAATAATTACATGCTAAAGCATGTTGCACGTGCTAAAGTTCTCAGACTAGTGCTAGTAATATAGTTAGGTACCCACATGAATCTCTAAGGCGACCGAAGTCACACTTTCCCAGATTCTTAATTTCCCAGATTCTCAGATTCCCAGATTCTCAGATGACCCAAAGGTCATAGCACTAGTAATTCCCAGAATGTGTCAGAAACTCTCGGATAGTAACCCGAAAAGTGGTTACGTACGTCCCATACCGTACGTCCTCACTCAGCGGTTTTCTAGCCGCTAGTCGATGCCACACTAACAAATGCATCAAAATCTCAAAGAATTGCCTCATGTCATTGGTGTAAGGCATATAATATCTAACCTGTCTTATCTCATTGACAAGTGGAAAATTCCATAAAATTATAAATCTCAGAAAATCTCATATAAAACAATTGCCTCATATCATCGGCAATAGTGTTTTTCCCAAGATAGTCTCATGTCGTATATGCTTCCGAATACGAAATATTAGACTAAAGTTATTAGTCTAAAAGACTAATATAACACTCTATCCCAGACCACAAAGTGGTAAATCCCAAGGAGTAAATCAAAAAGATTTCTCAATGTCGTTTCGATAGTACAAGTCCGAATTTAACCGAAAAAGTAAATACTCAAGTCCCATACCTCACGGATTTACTAAATCTTTTAATTTGTTTCCTTATATGTCCGAAAAATCATAAAAGTAATTAAAGTAAATAAAATTAATTATAATATATTTTACTAGAGAAAACGGGATTTTAAACCAATTTATAGAAATTTATCTAAAGGATTATGAGTGAAAACCCATCATTTAAAGAATTTTAATGATTTTTGAAAGCCTAGAAAATAAAGAATAATTGTTTAAAAACCTTTAAAAATGTATAAAAACATTTATTGCTCAACCCATGATTTTAGAAGATTTTATGCAATTTATTGGGATTTTTAAAACTCAGAAAAACATCAATTTGCAATTTAATCGGTAAAAACCGATATTCAAAATTTAAATCGTATTTAAAACCAATTTGAATTCAAGTCACATTCTAAATTTACTAGTCCATTGCTGGAAAAAAGAATCAAATGTTAGCATCAAATTTCGTAGTAAAATTCTTGCAAAAGCATGCAAATGAAATCATCAAAGTCGAACAAGTACATCAATGTTGAGGCAGTTCATAACAGGCCAACATTGAAAACATCAATTTTCCACCATGCAAACTTTGAAATTCTACAAAATAAAAAATACAAAAATTGTAGCCAACAGCCTCAGGTTTCCAAAACTTCATAAATTTTGATATTCCGATGAGTAACGAAGAAGTTATGATCAGAATACTACTAAGAAAGAAATTATTTGCGCTGCCTGTCAACACAGGCCAGCGATGAAAATGCCAATTTTCCACTATGTAGACTTCAAAATCAGTCAAAACCGAAAACATGAAAGTTGTGGGATATTTCACAAGGATTTCAGAACATCCAAGAAATCAAAATTCCGATAAGAAACACAAAAGTTACGGTGAAAACACTAACCAGCCACTAGAATATTCTGGGCTTAGTCCCTCTCGGATTTTCATTTTTGACAGCAACTAAGAAGGTCCAAACGGATTCAGAACCCAATGAAATTTAAAATAAACAAACCCTAATCAGTCCTCTACAATCTGAAAAAAGATTGGCGTCAATCCGATACCGGACGAGCCAGATATGAGTAAAACAAGACAGGGCATTTTCAGCACCAATCAATATAGAACAGAGGTAAAATTCAACATATTTAACCAAATATTTCAAGCAAAAGATTATTTGCTGCTGAAATTTATTCGTTTACAGTTGCTATAAGCCTTATCTTACCTATTAGCAGTAAAAAGATGATGATTTAGGCTTGAAGATGGAAGCTTTCAACTCGAATTTGCCTTTGCCGGACCTATGATTGTTGAAAATAGGCATGCAAGAGAAGATAAATTACAAAACAAGAATTACAATAAACAAATATGGATTTCTCCTCAAATTCAAGATAGAGAAGGATGGAGATTACCTTCTTGTTGAATTAGATCCAAATTTCTATTGATTTAGCAAAGAATTTTATTAATTATGGCTAGGGTTTGAGATGGCGGCCATTGTTTCTAATTTTTGAGCTTCTAGGGTTTCTTTTCTCAAATGAGCTGAAGGAGGAAGAAGTGTATGTACTTCTTTCCTGGCTCTAGAAGTTTCTCTAGTGGATATTGGGTTTGGGCTTAACCCAATGACCCATATTAATTTTACTTAGGCAAAAATTTGTTTAAGTTTATTTACACTTATACAATGCTTAAATCTTCATAACTTCTACATTTTTAATCCGTTTTTAATGATTTTGGATGCGTTGGATTCGTTATGTCATCTAGTTTTTAATAAAATTATCAAAACATAAGTTTTAACAAATTTGTTATTAAATTTCCATTTATTACTCAATTTATCCAATTTTCCCATGATTGCAAAATAAATTGCAAATTTAATGCAATTGGTTAAATAAAAAGATATTATGTACCCAAAACAAAACAAATATAGGTTTAGACATTATTAAACTATTTATCACATTTTTAATCATAGTTATCATGATTAATTATTTTATTAACTCATTCTTATATATATATTTAATTAATAAAATGACAATATTGGCAAACAAGCACAATATTGTACAAATTATCAATTTAATCAAATGTAGTCAATTAACTACATTCAAATTCATGAAATAAAGTAGAAACTTTATTTTACTCATGTCCATCATTTTTTTCATACTCAAAGAAGATTATTTTTTTTTCTTCTTATTCCCCACATTTTATTTTACAATAAAATGTATTATTGGTTTTAAAATTACCAATATGATTTCCCCAACCCAAACCAAATTCCATTAATTACTCCAAACCACTCCAACCATCGAAATGGAGTGATTAATTTATTTTGTTACAATTCATTAGCCCAAAAATTCAAATTCATTATGCATATGATGATTAAACAATTATTTAACAATTTTCTTTGTATTTAACAAAGAAAAGATGCAATTTGACAATAAATTACATTATCGCCAAATCGTACATGTTAATTGAATATAGTTGCATCTCTATATTCAAAATTCATGAAATAAAGGAACAAGTTTATCTCACACATATGTTTATTACTATTAATACAATGAAATCTTTCTACTTTTATTTTCCCTTTTATTTTACAATAAAAGGAGAATATTGGAATAAATTGCCAATATTCCTTTAATGCTCCTACTAAATTCCATCAATGATAATTTCCAACTCAAAGATCACAATTAAGTTGTTTACTTCATCTTTCCTTCATCTTATATTTGCTTCAATCATTTAATTTGAAATAAACCTTATTTTTTATTGTTCTCCCAAAATTTATTCATATTATATTGTTTATTCCAAATAAACAATATAATTCATCATTTTCTTCCAATAAATTCAATTAATTCCAATATTAAATTATAATCTTCATTATAATTTAATATTTACAGTACTCTCCAACCAGGGTTGTTACAGACTCCCCCTCTTATGAAAATTGCGTCCTCGCAATTCATAGAGGAAATCTGTATTCAACACAATTTATTCAATCGACAAAGGATAAAAGAGAAGCTCGAAACTCAAACTGTTCATATTCTCAACATGGAGTGGTAGAGAGAAACAAGGAAAAACTTCCCTGGTTAATCCAATGGCCCATCAAATGCTTATATAGCGATTAGCAAACCATCGAATTTTCCAAGTAACTTGAAAGAATTTCGAAGATATCCCATCTTCGAAAAAAAACTCAATAAGATGTTCAACAATTAATCAATCGAAAATGATTGATTTTACAAAACTCTACGAATAGAGTCGGGACCAAACTCACTTAAACCCAAACTCTAAGCAATAAAGAATATCATCAATAAGATTTTCTGCATAATAATGCGGAAAGAACATCCTCACAACAAGATAAACACGATAGACAAGATGAATAAATCACGGAATGACTTCTTGCAAGGCCACCAAAGTCGAACGACCGCGATAAGGCATGTCGTTGATATTAACTCAAGGATAGAATATACTCAAGAAATAAGGATATAGGCTCAAATTACTTTTCAATCCAAGATATTTAGAATTTTTAAATCCCAACATCTTTTAAATTTTAAATCTAGATTTTTAACATTTGAAAATTTTCAAACTCTTTACTATACTACTTTGTAAGTAATTTAAACTCAAATTAAAAGTCCAAATTTCTTCTCTTACTTCAAAATTAATTTCCAAAGAGATTTGTAAACCCATAACAATATCCCTCAAAATAAATTAAGGGTTTAAATTCTCTTTACTCTTTTTATTAAAACACTTAAATATTTTAAAAACAATCTTCAAATATTCTTGTAACTCTTCTCTTAAAATATCCAATGTATCTAATATAGATTTAAAAATCTCAAAATATACTTCCAATAAAGTATAACTTAAGAATATTCTCATATATTCTCATCTTTACAATTTCAAAATAAATATATAAATAAATAAATGGCATTGCCTCTCCATTGAATCTCTAATAAATTTAATATATAATCTCAAAATATTATTTTCAAAATCTCAATTTTTAAAACACAAACCATTGTGTCTGATTGCCTCATCATAGCATTTAGGAGATTCCTATCGATAACGTTGATCAAGCGTATCGACCAGAACTCTTAACTACTCGATGGATAACCCAACACTCTAAAATCATTTCTATGAAAGAATACTACTTATATAAATATATTCTCAAAACATTCTTTGATTTTTAAAATATCTCAAAACTCCAATTTCTCTTTTTAAAACTCATATATATATATAGCTTTAAAAAAAAATCAAACCAAAGAACATTAAGAGAATGCATCGAGATTTTCCCAGAATACTTGATTCTCAAAATCATCAAAAGGAGACAGAGTGTTCGTCAATCTTACAATATCACAAGCCGCTCCAAGAAAAAAAAACAGCAAGATATAAGATAAGCAAGATATTCTTCTCGAAGGAGAAGAAGCACACAATCCACGAATCGCTACTTCAAACGGAGTAATGCTAAAGGATAACAATGATTGACTGTCTGAAAAGTACACTCAAACAAAGTAGAATGATAAACTCAATCTAACTCGAATATCTAGAAACTCTCCTCATTCCTTAGTGGATATCCCCGTGGAAGGATAACCGAAGAGCTAAGAGCTAGGAATAAGGTTACCTCAACACTCGATTTTTCGATTGGATGTCAAATCCAAATTGACTTACAAAACTCAACAAAGTCACCTTGATTGGAATTCGAGATATATCATCAGCATCTCGATATTCAAGAGCGAATACAGAAACTTCGAAATCATCATTAACATTTCAAAGTGATAGAAATAATAACCCAATAAAATTAGGATGCCTAAATAAATACAGGATCCTATAACAACAAAAGGATTGAGCTTAACATCAAATAAGTTAGTCCATCTCAAATCAGATACATCTCAAGATTGTGAGTAACAAACAAATACTCGCAAAAGCAACATCAAATAAAAATCTCAGAATGCCCACAATGAGCCAATCATTGTGGATCCCTTCAATAGGATTCACAACTCACAAATGAATGCAACAAGAATGCTCAAAGAAATCGATCAACTCCATCGATACGAACTCACTCGTATCGACAAAAAAAGAAAAGAATAGAATAATCCCAAATAAGATTATTCATAAGATAAGATAACATCAAACTCAGTTATGAAATACTACGGAATACAATTTATATTCCTAGACATATTCCATCTCAACATATCCCAAAACTCGAAAAAGAATCAAAGCACTATTCGAAAACAAGCTCAAATGAAGGACAATGATTCACTCGTATTGTACTTTGACGTATTGTGATATACGTACTGTTCTGTGTTTATTCTACTTTGTTCTGAACATAGCTCTGATACCAAGCTGTAACGCCCCACCCCGAGACCCACCTTAGTAAAGAGAATTAATGAGTAATTCTGTCTACTAAAGCGGAGAATAGGGCTGGTTAAGGGCGACCATCTATAATTTTGTCTTAAACATCCATTGAATACGTCGATAAATGCATTATAATTTTTCAACTCAAGTGGATCGACATACCCAGTAAATGCTTAATCCAAAACTATAGGTGGCAAACGGATCTATCAGAACAAAATACAATAACTGAATGTAAATCACATCACAGAACAGTAACCAACATCATATATATATATATACATATACACTGATACACGTTCAGTACAATACAATATGAATACAATAAAGGTGGTATACGACCACACCGTATACATCGAATCAAATGTAAAAACATCAGAGTATGCAGAAGAAATAAACTACTCAAGAGAAAGAAGAGCTGATATCCAACATCAACTTCAAGCTAAGCCCAATAGATTATACCTGAAACAACTCGGTCTGACCCGAGTGAAAACACACGGGTCAGGCAACTGAATCTTATCGTTAGAGAGGAAATACGATAAGGTATAAGGGGAAACATACATCAAGGGACCAATAATTGATAAGAATGACTAAGGTTGATATCAAGAACTGTCTATCTCTAAGATGGTATAATTCTACACTTACTTGGGTTAATACTAGTGGATTCATGCATATAAAGAAAACATCCAAATATGATACATGAATAAATAAACTTCTCAAAGTAGTAAATGAAACCCAAGTATAAAACCATAAAATTGAAATCACCAAAATCCTCAAAAACTCATATTTCGCCTTATTCATCTCTATAAGGCTAAGTAAACACATCAAAATATGGTGAAATCAAAATTTTCTTAACTCATAAAATAAATCTCAGATTGGCCAATAATTACATGCTAAAGCATGTTGCACGTGCTAAAGTTCTCAGACTAGTGCTAGTAATATAGTTAGGTACCCACATGAATCTCTAAGGCGACCGAAGTCACACTTTCCCAGATTCTTAATTTCCCAGATTCTCAGATTCCCAGATTCTCAGATGACCCAAAGGTCATAGCACTAGTAATTCCCAGAATGTGTCAGAAACTCTCGGATAGTAACCCGAAAAGTGGTTACGTACGTCCCATACCGTACGTCCTCACTCAGCGGTTTTCTAGCCGCTAGTCGATGCCACACTAACAAATGCATCAAAATCTCAAAGAATTGCCTCATGTCATTGGTGTAAGGCATATAATATCTAACCTGTCTTATCTCATTGACAAGTGGAAAATTCCATAAAATTATAAATCTCAGAAAATCTCATATAAAACAATTGCCTCATATCATCGGCAATAGTGTTTTTCCCAAGATAGTCTCATGTCGTATATGCTTCCGAATACGAAATATTAGACTAAAGTTATTAGTCTAAAAGACTAATATAACACTCTATCCCAGACCACAAAGTGGTAAATCCCAAGGAGTAAATCAAAAAGATTTCTCAATGTCGTTTCGATAGTACAAGTCCGAATTTAACCGAAAAAGTAAATACTCAAGTCCCATACCTCACGGATTTACTAAATCTTTTAATTTGTTTCCTTATATGTCCGAAAAAGCATAAAAGTAATTAAAGTAAATAAAATTAATTATAATATATTTTACTAGAGAAAACGGGATTTTAAACCAATTTATAGAAATTTATCTAAAGGATTATGAGTGAAAACCCATCATTTAAAGAATTTTAATGATTTTTGAAAGCCTAGAAAATAAAGAATAATTGTTTAAAAACCTTTAAAAATGTATAAAAACATTTATTGCTCAACCCATGATTTTAGAAGATTTTATGCAATTTATTGGGATTTTTAAAACTCAGAAAAACATCAATTTGCAATTTAATCGGTAAAAACCGATATTCAAAATTTAAATCGTATTTAAAACCAATTTGAATTCAAGTCACATTCTAAATTTACTAGTCCATTGCTGGAAAAAAGAATCAAATGTTAGCATCAAATTTCGTAGTAAAATTCTTGCAAAAGCATGCAAATGAAATCATCAAAGTCGAACAAGTACATCAATGTTGGGGCAGTTCATAACAGGCCAACATTGAAAACATCAATTTTCCACCATGCAAACTTTGAAATTCTACAAAATAAAAAATACAAAAATTGTAGCCAACAGCCTCCGGTTTCCAAAACTTCATAAATTTTGATATTCCGATGAGTAACGAAGAAGTTATGATCAGAATACTACTAAGAAAGAAATTATTTGCGCTGCCTGTCAACACAGGCCAGCGATGAAAATGCCAATTTTCCACTATGTAGACTTCAAAATCAGTCAAAACCGAAAACATGAAAGTTGTGGGATATTTCACAAGGATTTCAGAACATCCAAGAAATCAAAATTCCGATAAGAAACACAAAAGTTACGGTGAAAACACTAACCAGCCACTAGAATATTCTGGGCTTAGTCCCTCTCGGATTTTCATTTTTGACAGCAACTAAGAAGGTCCAAACGGATTCAGAACCCAATGAAATTTAAAATAAACAAACCCTAATCAGTCCTCTACAATCTGAAAAAAGATTGGCGTCAATCCGATACCGGACGAGCCAGATATGAGTAAAACAAGACAGGGCATTTTCAGCACCAATCAATATAGAACAGAGGTAAAATTCAACATATTTAACCAAATATTTCAAGCAAAAGATTATTTGCTGCTGAAATTTATTCGTTTACAGTTGCTATAAGCCTTAGCTTACCTATTAGCACTAAAAAGATGATGATTTAGGCTTGAAGATGGAAGCTTTCAACTCGAATTTGCCTTTGCCGGACCTATGATTGTTGAAAATAGGCATGCAAGAGAAGATAAATTACAAAACAAGAATTACAATAAACAAATATGGATTTCTCCTCAAATTCAAGATAGAGAAGGATGGAGATTACCTTCTTGTTGAATTAGATCCAAATTTCTATTGATTTAGCAAAGAATTTTATTAATTATGGCTAGGGTTTGAGATGGCGGCCATTGTTTCTAATTTTTGAGCTTCTAGGGTTTCTTTTCTCAAATGAGCTGAAGGAGGAAGAAGTGTATGTACTTCTTTCCTGGCTCTAGAAGTTTCTCTAGTGGATATTGGGTTTGGGCTTAACCCAATGACCCATATTAATTTTACTTAGGCAAAAATTTGTTTAAGTTTATTTACACTTATACAATGCTTAAATCTTCATAACTTCTACATTTTTAATCCGTTTTTAATGATTTTGGATGCGTTGGATTCGTTATGTCATCTAGTTTTTAATAAAATTATCAAAACATAAGTTTTAACAAATTTGTTATTAAATTTCCATTTATTACTCAATTTATCCAATTTTCCCATGATTGCAAAATAAATTGCAAATTTAATGCAATTGGTTAAATAAAAAGATATTATGTACCCAAAACAAAACAAATATAGGTTTAGACATTATTAAATTATTTATCACATTTTTAATCATAGTTATCATGATTAATTATTTTATTAACTCATTCTTATATATATATTTAATTAATAAAATGACAATATTGGCAAACAAGCACAATATTGTACAAATTATCAATTTAATCAAATGTAGTCAATTAACTACATTCAAATTCATGAAATAAAGTAGAAACTTTATTTTACTCATGTCCATCATTTTTTTCATACTCAAAGAAGATTATTTTTTTTTCTTCTTATTCCCCACATTTTATTTTACAATAAAATGTATTATTGGTTTTAAAATTACCAATATGATTTCCCCAACCCAAACCAAATTCCATTAATTACTCCAAACCACTCCAACCATCGAAATGGAGTGATTAATTTATTTTGTTACAATTCATTAGCCCAAAAATTCAAATTCATTATGCATATGATGATTAAACAATTATTTAACAATTTTCTTTGTATTTAACAAAGAAAAGATGCAATTTGACAATAAATTACATTATCGCCAAATCGTACATGTTAATTGAATATAGTTGCATCTCTATATTCAAAATTCATGAAATAAAGGAACAAGTTTATCTCACACATATGTTTATTACTATTAATACAATGAAATCTTTCTACTTTTATTTTCCCTTTTATTTTACAATAAAAGGAGAATATTGGAATAAATTGCCAATATTCCTTTAATGCTCCTACTAAATTCCATCAATGATAATTTCCAACTCAAAGATCACAATTAAGTTGTTTACTTCATCTTTCCTTCATCTTAAATTTGCTTCAATCATTTAATTTGAAATAAACCTTATTTTTTATTGTTCTCCCAAAATTTATTCATATTATATTGTTTATTCCAAATAAACAATATAATTCATCATTTTCTTCCAATAAATTCAATTAATTCCAATATTAAATTATAATCTTCATTATAATTTAATATTTACAGTACTCTCCAACCAGGGTTGTTACAGACTCCCCCTCTTATGAAAATTGCGTCCTCGCAATTCATAGAGGAAATCTGTATTCAACACAATTTATTCAATCGACAAAGGATAAAAGAGAAGCTCGAAACTCAAACTGTTCATATTCTCAACATGGAGTGGTAGAGAGAAACAAGGAAAAACTTCCCTGGTTAATCCAATGGCCCATCAAATGCTTATATAGCGATTAGCAAACCATCGAATTTTCCAAGTAACTTGAAAGAATTTCGAAGATATCCCATCTTCGAAAAAAAACTCAATAAGATGTTCAACAATTAATCAATCGAAAATGATTGATTTTACAAAACTCTACGAATAGAGTCGGGACCAAACTCACTTAAACCCAAACTCTAAGCAATAAAGAATATCATCAATAAGATTTTCTGCATAATAATGCGGAAAGAACATCCTCACAACAAGATAAACACGATAGACAAGATGAATAAATCACGGAATGACTTCTTGCAAGGCCACCAAAGTCGAACGACCGCGATAAGGCATGTCGTTGATATTAACTCAAGGATAGAATATACTCAAGAAATAAGGATATAGGCTCAAATTACTTTTCAATCCAAGATATTTAGAATTTTTAAATCCCAACATCTTTTAAATTTTAAATCTAGATTTTTAACATTTGAAAATTTTCAAACTCTTTACTATACTACTTTGTAAGTAATTTAAACTCAAATTAAAAGTCCAAATTTCTTCTCTTACTTCAAAATTAATTTCCAAAGAGATTTGTAAACCCATAATAATATCCCTCAAAATAAATTAAGGGTTTAAATTCTCTTTACTCTTTTTATTAAAACACTTAAATATTTTAAAAACAATCTTCAAATATTCTTGTAACTCTTCTCTTAAAATATCCAATGTATCTAATATAGATTTAAAAATCTCAAAATATACTTCCAATAAAGTATAACTTAAGAATATTCTCATATATTCTCATCTTTACAATTTCAAAATAAATATATAAATAAATAAATGGCATTGCCTCTCCATTGAATCTCTAATAAATTTAATATATAATCTCAAAATATTATTTTCAAAATCTCAATTTTTAAAACACAAACCATTGTGTCTGATTGCCTCATCATAGCATTTAGGAGATTCCTATCGATAACGTTGATCAAGCGTATCGACCAGAACTCTTAACTACTCGATGGATAACCCAACACTCTAAAATCATTTCTATGAAAGAATACTACTTATATAAATATATTCTCAAAACATTCTTTGATTTTTAAAATATCTCAAAACTCCAATTTCTCTTTTTAAAACTCATATATATATATAGCTTTAAAAAAAAATCAAACCAAAGAACATTAAGAGAATGCATCGAGATTTTCCCAGAATACTTGATTCTCAAAATCATCAAAAGGAGACAGAGTGTTCGTCAATCTTACAATATCACAAGCCGCTCCAAGAAAAAAAAACAGCAAGATATAAGATAAGCAAGATATTCTTCTCGAAGGAGAAGAAGCACACAATCCACGAATCGCTACTTCAAACGGAGTAATGCTAAAGGATAACAATGATTGACTGTCTGAAAAGTACACTCAAACAAAGTAGAATGATAAACTCAATCTAACTCGAATATCTAGAAACTCTCCTCATTCCTTAGTGGATATCCCCGTGGAAGGATAACCGAAGAGCTAAGAGCTAGGAATAAGGTTACCTCAACACTCGATTTTTCGATTGGATGTCAAATCCAAATTGACTTACAAAACTCAACAAAGTCACCTTGATTGGAATTCGAGATATATCATCAGCATCTCGATATTCAAGAGCGAATACAGAAACTTCGAAATCATCATTAACATTTCAAAGTGATAGAAATAATAACCCAATAAAATTAGGATGCCTAAATAAATACAGGATCCTATAACAACAAAAGGATTGAGCTTAACATCAAATAAGTTAGTCCATCTCAAATCAGATACATCTCAAGATTGTGAGTAACAAACAAATACTCGCAAAAGCAACATCAAATAAAAATCTCAGAATGCCCACAATGAGCCAATCATTGTGGATCCCTTCAATAGGATTCACAACTCACAAATGAATGCAACAAGAATGCTCAAAGAAATCGATCAACTCCATCGATACGAACTCACTCGTATCGACAAAAAAAGAAAAGAATAGAATAATCCCAAATAAGATTATTCATAAGATAAGATAACATCAAACTCAGTTATGAAATACTACGGAATACAATTTATATTCCTAGACATATTCCATCTCAACATATCCCAAAACTCGAAAAAGAATCAAAGCACTATTCGAAAACAAGCTCAAATGAAGGACAATGATTCACTCGTATTGTACTTTGACGTATTGTGATATACGTACTGTTCTGTGTTTATTCTACTTTGTTCTGAACATAGCTCTGATACCAAGCTGTAACGCCCCACCCCGAGACCCACCTTAGTAAAGAGAATTAATGAGTAATTCTGTCTACTAAAGCGGAGAATAGGGCTGGTTAAGGGCGACCATCTATAATTTTGTCTTAAACATCCATTGAATACGTCGATAAATGCATTATAATTTTTCAACTCAAGTGGATCGACATACCCAGTAAATGCTTAATCCAAAACTATAGGTGGCAAACGGATCTATCAGAACAAAATACAATAACTGAATGTAAATCACATCACAGAACAGTAACCAACATCATATATATATATATATACATATACACTGATACACGTTCAGTACAATACAATATGAATACAATAAAGGTGGTATACGACCACACCGTATACATCGAATCAAATGTAAAAACATCAGAGTATGCAGAAGAAATAAACTACTCAAGAGAAAGAAGAGCTGATATCCAACATCAACTTCAAGCTAAGCCCAATAGATTATACCTGAAACAACTCGGTCTGACCCGAGTGAAAACACACGGGTCAGGCAACTGAATCTTATCGTTAGAGAGGAAATACGATAAGGTATAAGGGGAAACATACATCAAGGGACCAATAATTGATAAGAATGACTAAGGTTGATATCAAGAACTGTCTATCTCTAAGATGGTATAATTCTACACTTACTTGGGTTAATACTAGTGGATTCATGCATATAAAGAAAACATCCAAATATGATACATGAATAAATAAACTTCTCAAAGTAGTAAATGAAACCCAAGTATAAAACCATAAAATTGAAATCACCAAAATCCTCAAAAACTCATATTTCGCCTTATTCATCTCTATAAGGCTAAGTAAACACATCAAAATATGGTGAAATCAAAATTTTCTTAACTCATAAAATAAATCTCAGATTGGCCAATAATTACATGCTAAAGCATGTTGCACGTGCTAAAGTTCTCAGACTAGTGCTAGTAATATAGTTAGGTACCCACATGAATCTCTAAGGCGACCGAAGTCACACTTTCCCAGATTCTTAATTTCCCAGATTCTCAGATTCCCAGATTCTCAGATGACCCAAAGGTCATAGCACTAGTAATTCCCAGAATGTGTCAGAAACTCTCGGATAGTAACCCGAAAAGTGGTTACGTACGTCCCATACCGTACGTCCTCACTCAGCGGTTTTCTAGCCGCTAGTCGATGCCACACTAACAAATGCATCAAAATCTCAAAGAATTGCCTCATGTCATTGGTGTAAGGCATATAATATCTAACCTGTCTTATCTCATTGACAAGTGGAAAATTCCATAAAATTATAAATCTCAGAAAATCTCATATAAAACAATTGCCTCATATCATCGGCAATAGTGTTTTTCCCAAGATAGTCTCATGTCGTATATGCTTCCGAATACGAAATATTAGACTAAAGTTATTAGTCTAAAAGACTAATATAACACTCTATCCCAGACCACAAAGTGGTAAATCCCAAGGAGTAAATCAAAAAGATTTCTCAATGTCGTTTCGATAGTACAAGTCCGAATTTAACCGAAAAAGTAAATACTCAAGTCCCATACCTCACGGATTTACTAAATCTTTTAATTTGTTTCCTTATATGTCCGAAAAAGCATAAAAGTAATTAAAGTAAATAAAATTAATTATAATATATTTTACTAGAGAAAACGGGATTTTAAACCAATTTATAGAAATTTATCTAAAGGATTATGAGTGAAAACCCATCATTTAAAGAATTTTAATGATTTTTGAAAGCCTAGAAAATAAAGAATAATTGTTTAAAAACCTTTAAAAATGTATAAAAACATTTATTGCTCAACCCATGATTTTAGAAGATTTTATGCAATTTATTGGGATTTTTAAAACTCAGAAAAACATCAATTTGCAATTTAATCGGTAAAAACCGATATTCAAAATTTAAATCGTATTTAAAACCAATTTGAATTCAAGTCACATTCTAAATTTACTAGTCCATTGCTGGAAAAAAGAATCAAA